>OZ034805.1:56482851-59092935 GCA_964028335.1 Altica lythri | reverse complement strand
TGGAAAACATATTTTCTCGTAGATGTTGACGAAACTAAGTACTTTATAGCTTTTGATTCAGGAAATGTGTTTTCGAAGAGGCAGTTGCCACCCAATTCATTTTGGACCGCTTCTGAGACTTATGAGGTAGTTAAGACTGAAAGTATGGGACCTAAATTCAAAAACTTTTTTGATTACTTCAAGGGTTATTGTTAATTAAAATAAAATATTTTATTTATTTTTATTTTAAGGGTGTATTTGAAGTTTGGCTTTTATCTAAAATATAAAGTGAAATAAACACGTAATAAATCATTTGTTTTTTATTTCAATTTATAAAAAATATGTAACTAAAAATATACATGTAGGTAAAAAATACATCATACTACATGTATGTATGTCGGATTCCAATACGAGGGTGGTCGTTTTAGTTTTGCATATAGCCGCATAGAAGACGCCACCCATAGAACTTTCAAAGTTTCAGAGTTTTATTGCGATAGGTACAATGAATTTTTGAAATTAGCAGGCCGGTCAAAAAATGGATCTTAGCTGAGAACATTTTCGAGCAATTATTTTTTTACAATTTTCGATGAGGATTATCCCAATAGCAATGTCTCGCTGAAATGGTTTCTGTGTTTACGAATGAAGCAATACACCAGCTAACTATTTCCCGCTGGTATTGCAATTTCGCTGCAGTCTCAGCGACAAATCCAGGCTAGGTCCACCCAAAACAGCAGTCAGCAAAACATTAAGCTAATTAATAATGACTACCGTGTAAAATACCGGGAAATAAAGGCATCTTTGGGCATTTCAAAGACATCGATCCTACATGAAAAACTGTGTGTTACGAAGTTGGTTTTCTATTGGATCCCTCATTTGTTCACAAAAGACCAAAAAAATGGTTTGCGTTAATTGCTGTCGAAAACATTGAAACGGTTCAACAAAGGAAGCTCAAAAAACGTTTATACCTATTATTGTTAGTGGTGATGAATCTTGGACAATAGCTTTAGAAGATCGAAGAACGGTTACTTCCGATAGTATTTAAACGTCAGTTTACCACCCTACCTCAGGACAGTGCAATTGCTCATACTGCCCTTGAGTTTTTGAAGCTTCAAAAGATCTAATTGTTAGACCATCCAGTGTATAGTCCCAACGTAAGTCCAAAAGACTTCTTCACGTTCCCAAATATCTAGAATTCAATGCGTGGGTAGAGATTCCAGTCGCCAGAAGAAGCCCCTGATGCATCTAAAACATTGATTTTGCAGTTGTCAATTGATGAAGACCAATTGGTATGAACGTATGCAAAAGTGTATCGATCTTGGTAGGACATATTTTGAAAAGCAATAAAGTACTTTAAGCCTATTTATTTTTTCTTTATGACTATATGCAAAACTAAAAAGACAACCCTCGTATGAACTATAATTTGCGCCCTTATGCCTTTGAGAGATATAATCAAAATGAGTAAGGTGTGTGAAAACTGTAGATTTTCCTTTTGTAATGATAAATACACGTGTTGCGACGATTTTTTTCCTCATGCCCGGTTACAACACGATAGAGGAATATCGATTTCATCTTAAGAAAATGAGCATAAAGACTTCTGGTGTCCTTTACTTATGACCTAAATATGTTAAAATAATAGGTCAATGTCTATGATTTTTAATATTTTTTTTTTAAGATCTGATACTTCTTCGTCGATTATAAATGGACATAGGGAGAAAAACGTTGCACTTTTACGTAAACACCTTGTACAACAAAAATTTTTTTTTAGTTGACAATAATTATAGTCCGGGTTCCCACGTGGTAAAAAAGGCATAAAGAATAACCGGCTGAAACTTTCAGAATCGCTTAATTGCACTTAGACCTACAAACTTCCATAGCAACAATATCGATGGATGGGGCGTTTTTTCTTCAGCAGCGGTCAAACATGTCGAAAGATATAACCCTCCCCGGAGTTATGGATAACCGATTTATTTTTTGTGAATCAACAGTTTTTTATTATTACTACATAATAAAACACGTGACCTACAAAAAGAGGAGGGCGTTTGGCGGGGCCTACGCGCTTAACATGTAATAGTTACGACTGCCAACGACTTAACAAATAACCAGTTAACGCCCTCTTCTTTTGTAGGTCCCATAAAATAATAAAAAACTGTTGATTCACAAAAAATAAATCGGTAATCTATCACTCTGGGGAGAGTTATAACTTTCGACATGTTTGACCACTGCTGAAGAAAAAACGCCCCATCCATCGATATTGTTGCTATGGAAGTTTGTAGGTCTAAGTGCAATTAAGCGATTCTGAAAGTTTCAGCCGGTTATTCTTTATGCCTTTTTTACCACGTGGGAACCCGGACTATTATTATTAAAATTTGTTTACTGATTTTTTAGTACCAGAAAAAATCGTACTTTACTGTTCTATTGTAGAATATAATTATCCAAACCTGTCTTTCTTGCCATCCGAATACTAAGTTTTGGATAGAGATTTTTATTAAATAATTTCTATCAACACCATTTTGTATATTTTATTGAAAATCCGCGCAAATTACTTTTACTGATACCCCCCGATATTTGCGATATTCGAGTTCGTGAAATTTTCTGTTCTAACACACTTGAACTACAAGCAAAAATTTTGAGAGCAAATAATGTATTTAAATATGTCAATGAGACAAGACGTAAAGACGTGATTTTTTTTTTGTAAAATTAGTTATTAATGACGAAAAATATTTAGAAAATAATATTATTCATGATAAATCTCTTTTAAAAACTACTGTTCAGTTAATTAAATGCATAGCAGGGAGTTTTGT
Organism: Altica lythri; assembly: GCA_964028335.1. NCBI lineage: Eukaryota > Metazoa > Arthropoda > Insecta > Coleoptera > Chrysomelidae > Altica > Altica lythri. The sequence continues at coordinate 59,090,155 of OZ034805.1, read as the reverse complement.
AATAAATTTGGTGTAAAGAATGTCTCAGGTACATCACCCTACCCATAGCAATGATCCTCGAGTAGTTATTCTTGATAGAGGAGATTATACGACTTGCACAATATTCCTTAAGGGTGGTTATCTTACTTCGTGGAGAATACACAATGAAGAACAAATTTTTGTGAGTCGCGTAGCAAAAATGGATGACTATTATAAAATTCGTGGAGGTATATCTATTGTATTCCCGCACTGGGACCAATGGAAATATGGCCCGAATAATGGATTTTCAAGAGATACAGTATGGCGTATAAGAAAAGGTCCTAAAAGATTAGTAAATGGTGATGTTTACGTAGAAATTTATTTACCAAGTAATAAATATACTAGATCGCTTTGGAATTATGAGTTTGAATTACGTTACAGGTACATTTTATACACTCTTGAGTAAAGGTTTTAATGGTATTATTTTATTTCAGTATAACATTAAAATTTGATTCACTTGAGACTAAAATGGTGGTGGTGAATCCTAGTCTTCATTTTTCTTTCGAATTTAATTTTGAACATCATGTGTATCTTCGTGTAAGAAATATTAACACCTGCACTTTATCAGGATTACAGGTAAAATAAGGTTAAAGCTGCGACAACTATTTAGTAGCACAGAAACTAATGCAAGTTTTGTAACAGTTGCGGCACAGTATATAAACAAGAATAGTACAATCAGTTTGCGCGTAGCCTTTGAAGTTCTTTGGACCAAATTTCTCTTCGGTTTGCCGACGTTTTTTGTGCAATTTTGTGAGAACTGGTGAGCAGCGAAGCCAACTCTACCGATTTTTCGGTAAATCTACCGATTTAGGAAGTAATCAATTTTTGTTGTTATTTATAACGCATTATAAGTATATTTGCATTAATTTATCAATTTCAGAAATTTTAGGTTGGCAACGCTGCTGGTGACTTAAAGCTTCTGAAGCACGAAACAAGTTTTTTTTTACTATTCTTTTCCATATTCGGTGGTTGCGGTTTTTTGGTCTTCCTTTTTTTGGTTGCTACAATTACCATTATGTTTAGGATTAGTTTTGGTATTATTCTGCTTGATCTGAGTCTGTAGATATTCGTGTATTTTGTTGTCACTTTTAATACCCTATTTTGAATATCAGTTCTTCACGAAATATGGTACTCGTTGTAAAAAAAATTAAAAAAGTGGTAAAAACAGGAAAAAGGCATCAAAAATTGAAAATATTTAAAAAAATGTTGAATATAAAAAAAAAAAATCATTAACTATTGAAATAGTCTTAAAAAATTAATAGAAAGAAGAAAAACCACACCAATTCGAAAAATTGTAAGAAATTGGAAAAATTGGTAAAAATAGGGACAAAGCATAAAAAATCGTAAGAAAAGAAACAAAGATCTTACGAATTGGTAGGCGCTCTTGAGCGTCCTGTGTATATTGTAACCTGTACAATATTTAAAAGATGCCACAGTTTCAATAAATCAAGGCAATTTTGTCCCCATTTTTTTTAAGGTAAGTATTGGTGTAATGCCCCACTGCTGCAATGGAAGTTATCAATAATCTCACGCCACTACACATTCAAGTAGAAAGGGTAAGAAAGAAAACAATATATAGAATGATTAAAGAAGGAACCATCAAGAAAAAACATTTAACTTTATCAAACACGGGACATGATTTAAGTTGACGTGCCAAAGAAATATAACTTTTTGAGAAAATTCATCTCAAAACTGGGTAGTTAATCTGAATAGGACAAAGGCACCATATTGGGGCTAAACCAAAATGCCGTAAAATGGTATACGGACACAAGACAGATGAAGGAATAGGAGCAGGGGTTATGATCTTAGAGCCAAATACTCAAAAAACCCAACCATTTTTCAAACGGTAATCCGTGCATTGAAAGATCTGTAAAATTTAATATCCAAAGGAATGCCAGATAGTCAAGCAGACATCAAACCACTAAATTCACATTCTAGGGCAAAATAACGATGTTACCCTCCTATGAGTTCCAGGACAGAAGGAAACGAAACAGCAGATAAGCTGGCAAAAAAAAAAGAGCTGAAACCTCTTATTTGGTACCAGAACCATCTTGTAGAATTAGCAGAAGTAAAGTTTTAGAAAAACTAAGGAAAGAATTGGATAGAAAAAAATCCAAGTACTGAAACGATCTAGAAGGACTAATAAGACATTCGAAGACGCTCTTGGGAAACTATAATCAGAAGAGATCTTTCAACTGTCTAAACCTCAGTAAAAACAATCTCCGTATTATAACGGGAATATTAACCAGGCACTACCGATTAAGAGGACACATGAAGAAAGTAGGATTAGTAGATCAAGCAAAGTGCAGATTCTGTGATTCTGTTACATATGTAAGTAGTCTAACAATCGCTGCATTGTTTTGTTTAAGAATTATAAGTAAGTGCTCTATATTAAGGTTATATTGGTAAAAGGCATATGCTGTGAAAGACTCGCTCTTAAATGCCATGAAAAAGCCGGCTCTTTTAAAGCATTTGCTTTAAAGAACTTTGAGTGAAATTTAAGAATGAAGAAAAACCAAAAAAAGACACAAAATAACTAGAAAACTGGACAAAATATTAAAACTTTCAGTAAGCGATCGAAAAGAAGGAAAGAAATAAGTGACCAGTCGAGTGACTTAACTGATAATAAAAAGACTGATAAAAATCCTCGAAAAGTTAGCACATGACTTATGTGGACAGAAAGGTGCTATTAATTACTGTATATAGTTACAATTATGTTTTTTATTTTCATATTTCTGATATGTTAAGTCTAATAAAAAAGTTAAAGTATCAATGAATTTTTGGTTACTCTATACATATAATAAAACTGTAGAAATGTATATGTTTGTGCGCGCATCACAAGAAAACTACTGATCCTATTCGAATGCGGTTTTCAAAGATGTATTTGTCTTCTTTCAACGTAACATCTGTTGTTTAAAACTTTCTTCCCCCCACCCCTTTAACGGGGTGAGGAAAGAAATTTTTATACAAAAATCAACACGCCACGCGAACGACGTCGCGAGTACATCGAAATAGAACCCAAAAATGTGGTTAAATGTTTTTGTCTGTCTGTCTGTATGTTTGTGCGCGCATGACATGAAAACTACTGATCCAATTCAAATGCGGTTTTCACAGATGTATGTGTCTTCTTTCAACTTAACATCTGGTGTATAAAAATTTCTCAACAATCACACGCCACTCGAACGACGTTGCGAGTACAACTAGTTTACAATAAATTTCAAATATTTAAAAATACTGGCTCCTTTATCAACACTCTCCTATATATTTATTTTAAAACGGCAAAAGGGTTACCTTATATATTATTTTAGAACATTTGGTATATAGATAATCTAGATAAAAACAAGGATATTTGTAAAAAATACCAACGAACAGAAGATTTAAAATTAGAGGGTCGTATGGATAGATCTTACATTCAAAGTCCAAATCAGATTTGTTTAAACAATATAGAAGAGCAAAAAGTAGTCAAAGTTATTCGAAAGGGTTTACCGGATCTACATATATGGAATCCTTACGAAACTGTAAAAGAGGGAGAGGAATTAGGTTGAAAAGAACATAATTTTTATATGATTTATTAATATATTTTTTATTTTCTAGATAGAGACGAAGTACAATATTTTTTAGCTGCAGATTCCGGAAATGTATATTGTAAAATGCTTTTAGCTCCAAATTCTGTTTGGACCTCTTCTGAAACTCTATTGGTTGTTAAAAATGAGCAAAAAACGAATATTGACATGCTTTTGCAACGCTTATACAGTGACTGTAGCCCAAGCAATTAATCTGTTTTTTTTTGAATATTTTGGGTTTGTAAGCGAATTTCATATGTAGCGTGATTATCTATAAAATAAATACAATGAAATATTCCTTGTGTTTATATTATATACTAGGTGTGGCCCCGACCTTCTTTGTTAGTTAAGTACTAAGTAAATTTGAATTATTGCCTTGCGTCTTTCATTTTTCTCGCCATGCCAAAAAGTTTTTTCGAGATGTTTGGTTATTTCTTTTTTCTTTTATATGCTTCTGGATAAAATGGGATAAATGAGTACTCGATTTTTTAATGACAAATAATCTGCAGATGATTTCGACTGTTTATGTCGGCATTTCAGACAGTCATCTACTTTTTCTCGTTTCAGTCACAGAGTTATAGAAAAAAGGCTCATTATTCATTATCTTATTACGCAGTCGTATGTTAGCTCTACCGTCGTTCGTAAGAGTAAATCCAAGATTTATCACCACTAACAATACCTACTATACTTAAACGTTTTTTGAGCTTCCGTTTTTGAACCTTTCTAATGTTTTTCGACACCATTTGACGCGAACAGCTTTTTACTCTTCTGTGAACAAATAAGGGATGCAAGATGCAACGAGAAATCAACTTCGTAACACCCAGTTCTTCATGTCAGATCTTTTGGATTGAGGTCTTTGAAGTGCCCAAAGATGCCTCTATCTCCCTGTATGTTACAAAGCGGTTGTACTTAAGCAGCTGACGAACCGCATCAATGTTTTGCTATGTGCTGCTGTTTTGGGTGGACCTAGCCTGGATTCGTCGCTGAGATTGGTGCGACCAAGTTGAAACTCACAATACCAGTGGGAAATAGTTGACTGCTGTAGTGCTTCATTCCATCTTCATTCCCAAACACGGAAATCATTTCAGCGAGACATTGCTGTTGGGATAATCTTCTCCGAAAAAAAGTATTGCTCGAAAATGTTGTCAGCTAAGATCCATTTTTTGACCGGCCTGCTAATTTCAAAAATTCACTGTACCTACACGACTTGTATCGAAAATAACTCTGGATTTTTGTGAAAAAAAATTGTGGTTAGATTTTTGTCTGAAGGTTCTATTGGTGGCGCCTTCTAAGCGGCTATATGCAAAACTAAAAAGACAAATCCCATTAGACAGTAAAATTTTAAACTTACTAAGTGAGTTGTTGTAACCAATGACAATTCAATAAATGATCAATTGCCTTAAAATTTCTAAATGTCGGTTGGGTGTGGGTATTAAATATTTTCCAAATTTTCCAAATAAAATAAACTAAACTAATAGTTTTGCAACGGGGGGTTTATGAAATTAGCTGTATTAGACTAATTTTCTCAATGTTTCAAACACATCGTCTCAGTCACACTAAAAATCCTCAAGTAGTTGTACTTGATAGAGGTGATTATACAACTTGCACAATGCGTCTAAAGGGAGCTTGCCTAACTTCGTGGAAAATTCAAAATGAAGAACAAATTTTCATGAGTCGACTTGCCACCATGGATGCCTATAAAAAAATTCGTGGGGGAATATCAATTGTATTTCCACATTTCAGCAAGTGGAAATTTGGTCCAAAACATGGATTTGTTAGAAATTTACTATGGCAGATAGAATCAGGTCCCCAATTATTGTCAGATGGAGATGTGTATTTAGTAATTTACTTAAAAAGTACTGAATTCACTAAGGCAATTTGGAATTATGAATTTAAATTACATTACAGGTATTTTTTAATTTTGGTTTTTTAGTATATTTTTATTTTTATCAATGTAATTTCAGTATCAGACTAAGAGCTACCTCACTTGAGACTAAAATGATGGTTTTCAATACAAGTCCACACTTTTCATTTGAATTTAATTTGAATCAGCATGTATATTTTCGTGCAAAGGATATTACCAAGTGTACTTTATCTGGATTGCAGGTAAAATTAATCTAAATTGATAATAAATTTTTTAATATCTCCGTCTTTGTTTGATAGGATGTTTGGTACAAAGATAGGCTGGTCAAAATTAGCAATGAATCTCTAAAGTTACAGCAAAATAAAGATTTAAAACTAGATGGTCCTTTCGACAGAATCTATATACACAGTCCAAACGAGATCCAATTAAACAATGATGAAGAAAAAAAAGTAGTTAAAATCACAAGAACTGGTTTACCAGATCTTCATGTTTGGAATCCCTACCAATCATCAATTTACGAAGAAGATATGGGTAAGTTATAAACTCGATTTTATATGTTATTTTTGTTTTGTTTTCCAGATCAAGATGAAGCGCACAATTTTATAACCATAGATTTTGGATTGGTATATTCTAAAAGGTTTTTACCTGCCAATTCGTACTGGACAGCTTCAGAATCTATTGAGGTTATTAAAAAACAAGAAGGAAAATCAAAAATTCAAATGCTTCTCGAGAATTTGGATAAAATTTGTTCTATATAAAATTTTATACCAAACACTATTTTGGTTCTAAAATAGGTTATTTACATATTTAAAATTAAATAATGAGGTATAAATTTAATAAACTAATTATTGAAAATCATCTAAAAGTTTTATATTGTTTTTAAATTAACGAAGGCAAACTTCCCACACCAGATTTTTAAGTTGAAAAACAGTTCTTTTATACCAGCATTTGATGAAATTTTAGTGGAAGTATTATTTAATATATTGTTAATTTCCTACCTGCAGCCCAGGTTGCCAAAATCCCGTACAAAAATACTTTAAAAATGATTACGGTTACCGTCATATGGGTTCCAAGATACATAGGAATAGAAGAGAACGAAACAGCAGATAAGCTCGCAAAAAAATGAGCTAAAACCCCATATTTGGGACCAGATCCATATTGTAAAATCAGTAGTAGTACAGTCTTAAAAAAAATCTAAGGAAAGAAATGGATAGAGAAAAAGACAAGTACTGAAAGGATCTAGAAGCACTAAAGTCAAGGAATATGCTTCTGGGAAACTATAACCAGAAGAGATCTTTCAGCTGTCTTAACCTCAGTAAAAGCAACATTTGTATTATAACGGGAATATTAATCGGGCACTGCTGGTTAGGAAGCAAAATGCAGGTTCTGTGAAGAAGAGAACATAACCCCAATACATATTGATAATAGGGTAGTTTAATTGTTTGATATTTCATTGTATTATTTTTTATTGTAATCATCCATGTCAAACTCAGTACGTTAGATTTCAAGGCGACCTTATATAGTTTAATTCTTATTCTCACGTAGTGTACCTATAAAAGAGCGTCGTTGAGGTCGCACTCTGGGAGTTCGGAGTCTGAGGTTGTCTGTAAGGGTTACCCTTTGGGGTGTCCCTAAAACAGACCCTTGGGTCTGGGCCGATGTGAGTCTTGACGTATTTTCGTGAGTAAGTGTGACATGTCACCATATAGTTTTATTTGGTAAGATTAGTTAAGATTATTGTATTTAGTTATTCGTTATTTATTGTTTGTTTCTTGTTAATATATTTGTTGTTTGTTTCCTGTTGTTTATCTTATCTTCGTCTTGGTTAGTTTTCTGCCCTCAGCAGGATACCTAACCAGGGGGTAGATAACCAAGACCTGGGTGGGAAGTGCCTTTAGTAAGCTACCCCTCATCCAAAACATTATGGCACATTCCTCATCCCCCCAGGCGTGACAATATACTCTCAGAATGTATTGCCTTGTGTGGTGCGACGATTTTTTCCCTTATGCTCGTTTATAACACGATAGATTATCGATTCTATGGGTATAAAGGCTCGTGGTGTCCTAAGGGTAGTACCTACTTATGACCTAAATATGTTAAAATAATAGATTAATGTGTATGATTTTATCTTCTTATGCCAGTGAATAGTTCAATTTTTTTAAATAGATCTGATACTTCTCATCGTTTTATAAAACGGCATAAGGGAGAAAACCATTGCAAAAGCAAATTTATTTTTCGAAAAAACGCAACTAGGTTAAGGTTAATGTAAATTTGAGGTATCGGTGAATTGGATTCTTTCCCTAGACACCGCTTAGCGAAAAAATGTTTTGGTTTAAACGCTAACACTTCCTGATGTCAAAGCGTAATACATTACAAATTTTCCAAATTAAACAAACTCTGTCTGCATTCGAGTCCGGTCGTAGCATCAATTCATCTGGTCGTGGTGTTAAAGAAAATATGAACTGCAAGACAATTTACCACCATTCGGTTGTACAGAATTCTCTAAATTGCAGGGAAGACAGTTTTACGAAAATATTTTGTTCCATAGAACTTTAGTTTTTAATTAACAAAACATTGACAACAATTATTATTCACATTTGTTTATTGTATTTTCAGTAAGAGAAAAAGTTTTACAGTAAAGTTCTATTGTAGAATATAATTATCCAAAACTGTCTTTATTTTTATCCAAATACTAATTATTAAATAGATATTTTTATTAAATAAATTATATCAACACTATCCATGTTAGAATATTTTATTAAAAATTCGCACGAAAACTGCTTTTACTGATACCACTCGATATTTGCGATATTCAAGTTATGGAGTGTACCTCTTCCTTCCATAATTCGAGTTTATGAAATTTTCTGTTCGCGCGAACACACTTGAACTGCGAGCTAAAACTTTTAGAGCAGAAAAAGTATTTCAAAAACGTCAATAAGACGGGAGGTAATAGATGTTTTTTTTTCTGAAATCAGTTATTAATGACTAAAAATATTTAGAAAATAATATTATACATGATAAATTTCTAAAATTATTGATCACAGGTAATTTATAGCATTGCAGGGTTTTTTAATAAATTTTTTGTTAAACAATGTCTCAGATACATCACCCTATCCATAGCGATGATCCCAGAGTAGTTATTCTTGATAGAGGAAATTATACGACTTGCACAATATTCCTTAAGGGTGGTTCTATTACTTCGTGGAGAATACACGATGAAGAACAAATTTTTGTGAGTCGCATTTCGAAAATGGATGACTATTCTAAAATTCGTGGAGGTATATCTATTGTATTCCCGCACTGGAACAAATGGGATTATGGCCCGCATCATGGATTTGCACGAAATTTATTATGGAATTTAAGAAAAGGTCCTAAAACATTAGTAAATGGTGATGTTTACATAGAAATTTATTTACCAAGTAATAAATATACTAGATCGATTTGGAATTATGAGTTTGAATTACGTTACAGGTATATTTTACACACTCTTTAGCAAATGTTTTAATGGTTTTATTTTATTTCAGTGTAATATTAAAAAGTGATTCACTTGAGACTAAAATGGTGGTGGTGAATACTAGTCTCCATTTTTCTTTCCATTTTAATTTTGAACATCATGTGTATTTGCGTGTAAGAAATATTAACAGCTGCAATATTTCTGGATTAAAGGTAAAAAAATTAACAGCTGCACCAACTACACTGGCCCGCAAAATTAACCGGACATCGAAAATTTGATTCATATTCAATTCTTAATAACTTTTTTTGTATTTTATCGATTTTAATAATTTTTTGTTAAGTTTTAGGCCATTTTATGGGCATCATTTTTTCATATCCAAGCTACAAAAATTTCCAACGGATTTGTTGTTATACAGGGGTTAATAAAAAGTTAATTTTTACTCTAAACTTTTAAACACCCTGTGGAAAAAATTGACAACCGAATAATGATTCTTTTTGCTGCATTTTCAAGCCGCATCTTTTCTTAACAACTTGTTTTTTTATTTATTCCTATATCTGTATCCTTAAAGAAAAAGCACTGGTTTTAAGAAAACAAAACAATTATGTTTTATTAGCAACAAAAGAATTAAAAAATAGATAACGGCGATATTAAGATTTATTAATTTTTTCTAAAATCGGGTATTTTCTCCACGAGCATGAATAACGGCTCTCATTCTTTGGGGCATAGATTCAATTAAAGAAGCAATCGCATCTTTGGGTATTTGTTACTACTCGTTTATCAGTGCTTCTTCTAACGCAGTTTAAGTTTGAAACTCGCCGTAGTTCTGCCTAACTCTTCTTCCCACAAGTGTTTAATAGGGTTGAGGTCTGGACTTCTTGGGGGCCAGTCCAAATTATGAACGTTAACGTCGATTAAATATTGCTTAGTTATTTGTGACCCGCATCTAATAGAGGACCTGTAGCAGGTACACGAGATGTTAAATTCTGATCCGCTAACCTTCTGCGTACGGTATCAAGTGAAACCAAGGTACCGTGAACATCTGCCAGTCTTCTTACCAAAGCTGGAGCAGAGGTTGTTCGCTCTCAAAGGACTTGAAGACATAACAGCCAATTTTGCACTATTTTTAGAAACAAATTCTTGCTAATGAAGCATTATTACATTGTTTCCTTAAAACCGGTGCTTTTTCTTTAAGGATCCAGATATAGGAATAATTAAAAAAAAAAAAGTGAGAGGTGTCAAAGGACACCCAGATGGAACGAAGTTCCTTTCGATTAATTAGTGAAGGAATTGTAATTTGTAAACACAACAGAGAGTTTGTATATACATAAGCATTTATTATCGTCTGTATAAAATCTCTACTTACCTAACTCTATCAACAATATCCGAAACATTGTCAGGATACATTATTGTTTTTATTTTCTATTATTTTAACATTTATTATCTACAAAAAACCTGTATTAACAAAGTCGCGACACTACTACACTGTTCAAAGCAAAATAGAAAAAAAAAGTAAAAAAATTGCAGTTTTTCTGCTCGCTATAATGTTTGCAATTGGGGACGAAACACATCACCATTTTTACTGCAACAGAATACTATTTAATAGTTAAAGAATACATAATTATTAACAAGATTACCATAATAAAATTTATAAACTTTGAAACAAAACATAACCTCAATTCCACTAAAATGCATATAAAATTTAAACACTTACACTAACTTTCAATGTTTATTCACTATCACAAATTGGATACAATAGGTCGTATGAAAAGTGTCCGGAAAACGTTAAGATTTTTGATTAGAAACCACTACAAGTAATACAAAAATCTTTTATGGCATTTTCAATACAAATATGTTTTGTTTGTAGTTTTGTGTTTTGTTTAGAAATAGAAAGATTTGTAAGCTCCTCCCATAGCTGACGTCACACTTTTCTATGCATTGTATTATATCTATCTATGAGAGAGAGGGAGAGTTATTTATTTTTTGGTCTGTGAGAGAGAGAAAGATGCGTTTGTCGGTGCATTGTGTCGGTGCATAGTGTCGTGACAAATTTTGGTATGAATTTTTTTAGGCTAGCTCCTAGCGTCAGCGTAACTGTTCGTAACGCGCGAAAGGGAACTTCGTTCCAACAAGTTGTTAAAGAAAAGATGGGGCTTGAAAATGCAGCAAAAAGAATCATTATTCGGTTGTCAATTTTTTCCACAGGGTGTTTAAAAGTTTAGAGTAAAAATCAACTTTTTGTTAACCCCTGTATAACAACAAATCCGTTGTAAATTTTTGTAGCTTCTATATGAAAAAATGATGCTCATAAAATGGCCTAAGACTCGGCAAAAAATTATCAAAGTCGATGCAATACAAAAAAAGTTATTAAGAATTGAATTTGAACCAAATTTTCGATGTCCGGTTAATTTTGCGGGCCAGTGTAGTTACGTAATAGTATAAAAACTAATGCTAGTTTTGTAACAGTTGCAGTTTTTGGTCTTTGTGTTATTTCCACAATAACCATTTAATTTACAACTAGCTTTGGTGTTGTTCTATTTGTAGCTTTTTGTGTATTTTATTTCAATGCCCTATTTATATATTTTTTTGCTACTGATGAAGACTTTTCTCTTTTATCGATATAACAATATTTATTTTACACAGCGAAAGGGTTAATAATATGTTTAAGGGAATTAACAAGTTACATTATTTTAGGGCATTTGGTATATAGATAGACTAATTAAAGAAAAAGATGTTTGTAACAAATTCCAACAAACGGAAGATTTAAAATTAGGGTGTCCTATGGATAGATGCTACATTCAAAGTCCAAATCAATTTTGCTTAAACAATGTAGAAGAGCAAAAAGTAATGCAAGTTAGTAGAAACGGTTTACCGGATCTACATTTATGGAATCCTTACGAAATTTTAAAAGAGGGGGATTTAGGTTGAAAAGAATATAATTTTTTTTATGATTTATTAATATATTTTTTATTTTCTAGATGCAGACGAAATAAAATATTTTTTAGCTGCAGATTCCGGAAATGTATACCGTAAAAGGGTTTTAGCTCCAAACAGTTGTTGGGCATCTTCTGAAACTCTAGAAGTTGTTAAAGATAAGCAAAAACCTAATATTGAACAAGTTTTTGAACGGTTAGCAAATTTCTGTAACTTATGTCATTAATCTGATGTTTTTTAGTATGTTTAGGGTATACAAACGAATTTTTTATGTCGTGTGATTATCTATAAAATAAATACAATAAAATGTTCCTAGTGTTTATATTATATACCTACTAGATGTAGCCGCGATCCTCTTCGTTAGTTAAGTACTAAGTAAATTCGAATTATTGCCTTATGTAACTTTCATTTTTCTCGCCTCTTCAAAATAGTTTTGGTTATTTCGTATCTATTCGTGTAGTAATCATTAGTTAAAAAATGCGGTTTTTCACGCGTACCTACATCTCGATCTCGTCGGATTTCAGTGAAAGTCTTATTAAAATCCGTTCAGCCGTTCCATGGAATAGCCCGGACAAACAGAAAAACAGACACAAATTTTAAAAAAGTTTGTGTTTTAATGGCTTATACACAACGTCAATGTAAGGAAGTACTATAGGATTTGAACACATAAATGGAGCATTATATACCTACACGAATTTCGTAAAACCATTTAAATTATACCCTTAGGGTTATCCGATCTGAACCACGACATGAGGATTTTATATACCAAATTTCATGACCCTGTGATCTACCATTCAAGATTTATATCGCACACGGACGGAGGGACGGATGAATACACAAGCCGATCTTATTAATACAGAGAAAACTATGATTTAAGCACCATCGGTACTTGATTAGATCGGCTTGTGTGTTCCTTCGTCCATCTATTTTCTATTATATACTTCTGGATCAGATGGGATATAACATTAGCAGATTTTTTAATTACAGACAGTCTGTAGATAATTTCCCCTGTTTTAATTGGCATTTTAGACTGTCATCTATATTTTATTGTTTCACCCAAATGCTGTACCTCAAAAGGCACATTATGATATTCACATGACAGTTGACAAGTCAAACCTAAGAGCATCCGTCCGTTAAGATTCTTTATTTCATCCTGTCCAGTAAATAAACTTCCCTATAATCAATTTGGCGCCGGTAAGTAGAACATTACGGTATCATGTACTGTAATGTGATGTGTTGCCTAGCAACTCTGCTCTGATTGCTTTAGGGAAAACAATTACTTTTAATTTTGGCATTTAAAAACACTATAATAACTATAAAATCAAAATTTGACAGTAACTGACGCTTAAGGTAAGTTGACGTAACTAGTCAAGTCACGAACTATTTTTAAAATTTTTATGAATTTATTAATTTATAAAAACAGGATGAAATAAAATATAATACGATACATGGTCGTTAGGTGTTATTACAGTCCTCGTTTTCATTTCCAAACTCGGCTCCTACGTCGCCTCGTCCGTAAACTAACTCGTACTGTAATAAGTCACCTACCGACCTTGTAACGTATAATACTATTAACGGCCGGCGTTTGTTAAGAAAATTCGAGACTTGACCATTGACAACTTTCATTTTTGTCATGACATTACCGAATGGTTCAAATCGATGCAATCAGAAAATTATGCTTTACTAGATTTCAAAATGATGCGCATTATGAGGTACCCTCAATAATATTCATAGCATTTATCATTTGTAACTGTGCACAATAGCCTGTGCATGCTTCACTGGAGCAATGGAAACATGCCCCTGTACTACAATGGAAGTAATCTTAAATCTGACGCTACTACACATTTAAGTAGAAGTGTAGGAAGAAAACTATGTAGAATGATCAAAGAAGGTATAATCAACAAAAAACCTCGATCACTTTAATTGTATCGAACATGGGAAATACTCTAAGATGACATGCCAAAGAAATTTAACTTTGTGGGAAAATTCAACACAAAACTGGGTAGTAAATGTGAATGGGAAAAAGACACCAGATTGGAACTAAACCAAAATGATATAAAATGGTATACGGACGGTTCCAAGACAGATGAAGGAACAGGAGCAGCCAAACACTCAAAAAGCCTGGAAGCACACCCAAACATTTTTCAAGCGGAACTTTACGATTTAATATCGGAAAGAAAAATCGGAGACAAGAGATTGTAATCATGTCAAAAAGTCAAGCAGCCACCAATGCGTTAAATTCACACTCAACCAGTTCAGAGATGGTCAGGTAATACCTAGGAAAACTAAATCAACTTAGACAAATGAATACTGTTACCGTTCTATGGGTTCCAAGATACATAAGAATAGAAGAGAACGAAACATTAGATAAGCCGGTCAAAAAAGGATCTGAAAGCCCATATTTGGAAGCAGAACCATCAGTAGTAGTACAGCCTTAGAAAAACTAAGGAAAGAAATGGATAGAGAAAAAACCCAGTACTGGAACGATCTAAAAGTCAAGCTAAGATACTCCTGGGAAGCTATAACAATGAGAAATCTTTCAGTTCTCTAAACCTCAGTAAGAACAACCCACCGTATTATAAAGGGAATATTAACCGAGCACTGCTGATTAAAAGGACATATGAAGAAACTCGGTTAGTAGATGAAGCAAAGTGCAAAGATCATACAAAATAGAAAAGGGGAATCTACCTAACTTGAAGCCTAAACTTTCTAAGAAAGATAGAACTAGACGAGCGACTACAAGCAAGGCTCGTATAACAAAGAAAATATTATTCTTTCTAAAATATAAATACTACTGCATCATACTGAAGGCCAAGTGTCTACCTTATAACATTTCTTTTATACCAACTTAATCAAAAAAAGTAAGTCTATTAAGTTTAACGAGATGGTGATATGCTTTTTCTTGGATGCGAGCATATATATTTTTAATTCTGTGGTATTATTTTACTTTGCAATCATCTCCTTACTTTAGAAATGAGTGTCAAATCTCGAAGCAAGTGATAATTAAATTCATTGATATATTTAATTAGATGTAAATGCATTACCTCACCCATATTTACATATATTCTCGATCAAAAATTACCACTACAAAGTATTCACTCATTATTAATGAATTTTCATTCATACGGTGGTTTGTGAACTACCCACTCAACCTATTTAAATTTTTTATAGCTTTACTGTATCCAATTGTTGGTTTATTTATGCAAAATACAATAATTGAATGACTAAATATAAGTTCACAGGAACTGCAATGTTTATTTTAAGTGGTCACCTATTATTTTAATTCATAATACATTGAGTCATCGTTTTGTTTTATAAAACTGTTACAGCGAATCTAACTATCTGGCCATGGGAGAAATAACAACCGTTATTTTTATATCAACAATTAACTCATAATCTGAAATAGGTTAAATATATTAAAATGATAAATATTGCGAGAAAAGTGATCTTCTGGACGAATTTAGGAGAATTTCGACACATGTCAGAATCAAATAAACGTACTTAAATCAAGAATTGAATACTATATTTGGTTAAAGAGTCTTTAAAGTCAACCCTTGCCTGGGAACAGCTGGCAGTCTATAAATGAGCTATAAATGAGACCCTTTTTCGACCCTAGACCCCAGATCTAGCATGTGGTTGTATGCATTTATAATTTTACAATCTATTGTTTAAATTTAAAAAATATATGTGATTTTTTATAATTAAAATAAATAAATAACAGAAATGTAAAGATCAGCAACATTTAGAAGTTTAGCGACTAGACACCAAAATATTCTACATCACATGGAGAAAAGAACAACACTTCACTGAGGTTTGTACGAAATATCATATTGGTATTCTAGAAGAAATTTTGTAATCGAAGATTATGAGATTGCTTTTAGGAATTTCTTATTTATACAAAACTGCTCTTAGATATTTAAAAGCTTTACGTTGTTTGATTACAAATGGCTCTTAATGGTAAATTGCAAATCAATATTTTTTACAATTTTACACAAGTTTAAGTTTTTGTATAAATGAATAATACAATACTTTAAATTTTAATTTAAGCAAACTAGAAATTAAATTAAGCGAACAGTTTAAAAAAATCCGGTAAGACAGGAACCGGACGTGGCAATCCTATTCCCGTAATCCCTTATAAGAAGATTAAAATCATAGCTCCCAAATGAGCTCTTGGCGAAGGTTTCTCCAGTTCTCTTCGTCCTCGCCAAATGGAAGGCCTCACGAGGAAGGAGACACGCCACAGCGTCAATCTCCGAACCCCACATTGCACCAAGTGGGTTACACTTTTACACACACTTATACACTAACACCAAAAAAGAATGACGGTTTAGGCACGTTCGAGGAACTTTGGATGAGAAGAAATCACAGGAGCTACAACACCGACTACAAGTAAGGGAGCTTGTAATTGCGAGGCCGGCGACCGATGCTAACATCTCCCAAACCTTCCCATCCACTCCCTGAAAAGGACAAAAGTCCTACAACAGGGTTCTTAAATCCAACACTCCTTTAAACTCTCTCTTATCTACCTATTGTCTTATCTTATCTTCTATCTCTATAGCTCCTAAAAGGACCAAAGTAAAGGCGCTCCCGGGTTCTTAAGCGTGGTTACATTGCCATTACATTGTCGTTTTCATCTTGATCAGACTTAGTATTAAAAAATTCAAAATATAACATACATATGAAACATAGGTTTAGAAACAATACAAAATCATTCCGTGATACGTTTAACCGAACTAGATCGGAAAAATATTCAGAATGATCAGATATAACTATGGAAATTTAAAAGGAATGTTCAAAATAGACAGTCAAAATCGACTCCGTGGGCACCAGTGGAAATTGAAAAAAGAATCCTTTTTAACTACACTGCGCGGCAACAATTTCTAGTCAACAGGATATTTTCTACATGGAATGATTTACATGATGAAATTGAGGGTGCGGAATCTGTTAATGTGTTTAAGAACAGGCTTGATATCATTCTCTTTAGTTAAACTTTTAGTCTAAGATTTTTTTCTATATACCTCACAATAGTTTAAACATTTACTTTTAATATTTTTACTATGTTCCTTACATTGTCTAGAGTTAACATAATTTTGTAATTTCTAATTAGGCTTATGGGTCCTAACCCCTGCCCTTACTTATAAAATAATAATAATAATATTTAGTCTAGTCAATAAATGCTTTTGAGGTCAAAACTTTTTTACTGGCTCCTAAAAATATGGTTGAGTTGTCATACAATAAAAAAAGTTAAGACTTATTTGTTCCAAAAAATGTTAAACTATTCGCCCACGATTTCACGGTCCGGTCGGTTGAAATTTGGACAAAGGAAACAAAAATTATGGCAGAACGTCCAGAAATTATAAATATTGGTCCTAAAGTTTCGGGAGTTACGCCTTTTTTTAATGGGACTGTATTCTTTTTTTTTAACAGCTGAACCATATTTTTAGGAGCACGCGAAAAAGTTTTGACTAAAAAAGGATTTGTTGACTAGATTTATTGAGATTTATACGATTCATGATTAATTTTTATGTATCTATGCTTTTCGGAGGTATCATTATTAAAATGGTCCTCATTCCATTGCCGAAATATCTCCCCTTTTTGCATAGAATAAAACTTTTACAAACATTTCGTACCCTTTTTTAAATTTATAGCCGCATTTCTACATCTATCCACCTACTTGTAAAATACATACAGTCCAGTCATCAGCGGTAAAAAACTGTAAAACCGTGGAATTTTGAGAATCGACACCGATTTTAATAGAAGTTTGGATTTAAGCTCTATTAGTATCATTTTTACAAAAAAGAAAGAATAAAGGTTGCTTAGAATTGTTCAATCTATCGACTTCCATTGTTATTTTGATTAAAAAAATGTTCATTTCCTATATGGTATTGTTTACACCCCCAGGATAGATTCTGATTTTCCAAATTTTCGAGAAAATCAACCTTGATTCTCAAAATTTTACGGAAAATGGCTATTGACTGGACCAATACTTACATAAACCATTAACTAAACAACGACTGCTTAAAAAATATAGTCTCGATATTTTAAACATGGGCCGATATGTTCAACATATTTAGTTACATTTTACAAATACTTCAAATATTATTTTCTGCATTTTTTTTAATATTATTTACTGACGATTAAATCACACGAGTACTTTTTGATATTCACTTTTATGTGAAAATGAAAAGTTAAAAAGCCACCTCCATTCAATATTATTTACTGATCCTAACGTATATATTCCTTGAGTTACAAGACACCAAAAGAAAGTACCAGTAAAGTTGAGAACTTGAGTTCATTTCAGTTACGTTAACCTGACCTTGAAGAACCAAGAAGTAAATTAAACCGCGGTCTTTAAACCTTTTACGGTTTTTTATTCTTTCTTGTTGCGAAAGGATCTGCGTGCATCGAATAATCAAAATAACCAACAGGCATCTTCAATCAAGAGTGTGCGAGAGATAAGGGTATAAGTATGATAATATAATATAACAAAGAAATGTGTCGGCAAGTTCAAGAAATATTTATTAGAATAAATTAACTGTATAGGTATGTTCAGATAGTGTACCTGTCTATAAAAGAACTTGTTGAAGTCCTACACATTTATAAAATTGAAAAGATTTAATGAATAAACTCCATTTTTATGTAATTAAAGTTAATGGTGTGTGAGCTTCCGCACAATAACATTTTTTTTTTAAATTCAAGGATATGTATTTGTAGATAAACTTTTAAAAATAGAAACTAATAAATCATTCAAAAAAATTAATAAATATGTGATTTTATAACTTACATTTTTTCAACAGTTCCCAAAAATATTCGGCCTATAAAAATATGTAAGCTGATCAAGGTTAACAGCCGTTGAACGAAAATTTTTATAAAATTTAATAAATTAATGAAACCAGGTGTTTCTTGCCCATTTAAAAGCTCTCACAAATCTTCTTATCAAAATAAGTAAACCTGGTAATTTTTATAAGCTTAAGTTAATAAAATCATAAAATTTTCCACCTTTTATCTTTTTAAATAGTGGTATAGTGATAATTAAAACAGATGTTACTTAAGGTCATATATGATATTCATTCATACAGACATTTTAAATAAAATTTAATTGTATATATTTTGTATTTAGTTAGGATAATAATCATCTTATCAAAAATCTAGTTTACATAAATACTATTTTTGAAGTTGAAACTTACTTTGACGAGCTTCATACAAACTGCAATATAAGACATACGGGAAAAAATCAGTTCAAATTATAATATGAGAAATAATTTTAAGAGATTCCAAAGTTATTAGTTTATTTTTTTTTCTGAATGGATCGTTCCCGAAAGCGAGGTTCGAATAAAGTCTAGTTGCAATGTTTAACTAAAAAAGACAATAGGGAACCGGACAACTTTTCAAATAGTGTTTAAAAATAATCTTTATTCATATATATAGCCATAAAAAATAATATTTTAATTAAATAAATCCTCTGGAGTACTTAAAAACGTCAAAAAAATAATTTATTAAAAATTGCCGCGAAAACAGCACTTCATGTCAATATTGTCAATTCAGATCGCGTGACGTCATATGGAGGTAAACAAACTACGAGCCATATTACAAGTGATCAGTGCTTGGATAAATTAAGTATTTTGTGTTTCTTAATCATCATGGACCGAAAAAGATATCGTTGGTGTGTTGTACCTCGATGTGGAAATACATCAGTAACTACTCCAAATAATTTTTTTATTGATGTACCTCAAAAACCAGACATACGAAAGAAATTGTTAGACCTAGCAAGACGAAAGTGCGATGGAATGTCTGTTACTTCAGCAGTTTACTTTTGTGAAGATCACTTTGATGTAAGTACTGTACCTAGAGTGTTATTACACAGCCCTTAATACAAATAATTATTTTTAGTGTGTATGTAAAGTAGGTGTTATAGGTTATGTCTTACTTAGAATGTTTTACGTGTGCATAAACAATCTTGTATTTGTGTTTTAGCTGCCAAAGAAGCTATAGAGAATATTTAATTATATCTTTTATATACATTTTATTTTACTTTATATTGAGAATGTTAATAAATAAAACCATTGACAAATTGTGTATAATTATTTTATTTAGTGCTTTCATATAAAATAGGGAATATATTTGTTTCCAAAATTCACTTATACTAGAGATATAATGTATAATTAAAGTTCTGTTATGACTATAGTCCTTCAATTCGTAACTAATTACAATTAAATATTTTTAGACAAATGCAAATAAATCGTAGAAAAACGCGAAATAACATACAAAGCAGTGTTGTTTACTTACGGCTACCTCCATATAACGTTACGCACTGTGATTGGCGTTTGGGTTCTTACACGTCACAGATAATTTACGCAACTTTATTTATTGATTTAAATAAGCACAATTTACAAAAAGAACTTTTTATAATAGAAAGTTTTTTACTGATTTATAGGTCATATTTTGTGTCATCTCAACAATGCACAGCATCCCTGATTTTGCAAAAATATTAAGTCATACAACGCTGTGGTTGATCATAGAGAAGATTGTTTCCTTGTTAACAAAATCAAGGGTAGTTGTATCTAAAAACTTTCTAAAACAGTTTATTTTATTACCAGTTAAAATAATAATTACTATTTTCACATGTAAGAACAAAAAAAAAAAAGAAAAAAAAAACTTCTCTGTAGCGTAATCGATCCCATTATGATAACATAACAGAACTGTCAAAAGTGGACTGACTCGCCGCCTAACCAACTACGCTACGAACGATTTATTTAATAACTTTCAAAATAATATTATCTATACACAACTTAGATCATGTTTAATATCAATTCGGTATAAATTTCGAAATCTATGTATATGCCTAAATACACTTGAAACATGCATTGTCATCCAGTTCTTAGCTATCCTGAAAATTTCAGAGCTATAGGTAGTCGGGAAATAGGTTTAAATTCGATTACAAATTCCACGGAATGACACAGAGACACAGAACACGGCGAAAATATAAAAAACTTTCTAAAATAAAATATAAATCATTGTTATTTCTTAAAAATCTTTATTGAGTGATATTGTTGTATAACAAACTTTATTTTAAAACACATCTTAGATTTTTTTTCGATTACTGTCCGGTACCCTATTGAAAAA
Source organism: Altica lythri (assembly GCA_964028335.1). Classification (NCBI taxonomy): domain Eukaryota; kingdom Metazoa; phylum Arthropoda; class Insecta; order Coleoptera; family Chrysomelidae; genus Altica; species Altica lythri. The sequence continues at coordinate 59,069,202 of OZ034805.1, read as the reverse complement.
ATACTTTTAAGAAAAAAATCAACACTGGACAACATTATTAAGTGCGCAACTTACATTTATTCGAACCTCGCGTTGGTTCCATTTGCATTTATGTCACAATGACGACACTATCAGACAATTGGGCCTCGAGGTATATATTTTATACGATGACAAATACGAACTATCTTATCTGCTATATAGTAAAAGGCCGTACGCTCATAAATGTAAACCACAGTGTGTCAGTTGTTGGTAGGTACATACTGGTTCACAAATAAAAACTTTAGTTATGTGCTCAAAATTGTTAACTGATCATAAAATGTGAAACCATATTCAATATAAATTGGTTTCCACCACTTCTGAGTTTACTCAAGTAAGAGCACCCTCCTTGAATGTTTATTTTATAGTATTCTATACTTCCAATAGGCAAATTTTGGATGTATGCATTAAAAATTACCGAATTCAAAAATCGTTACCTGTACCTATGTAGTTTTAAAATGGACCAAACCTTGCTTTTATATTATGCAAATATTTATTTGACCTATATGATAACCTGCTACATAGTAAAAGTCCATATATAAAGTGCAGTTGTACGTGTCATTTGTCAGGCGTTTGAATAGTTGTAAGAAATTTGTTTGTATAATATTCCGATTCTTAAAAACTAACAATTATTATTATATAGTTTATCCAATCTAAATGTGAAAACATAACCACGCCCTTAAACCCCAACAAAGGAACCGACTTTTGAATCTAGGTTGTCAGATATATTTGCGAATATTCCTAAGTTTATATATTTTGAAAATTTTCTCTCTACTTTACTATTCAATTGTTCGTCAATGACTCTTAGAAAGATAATATAAAAATATTCTTCCAAAATATATACTTAAATTAATTAACTAGGTTCTTCTTATTTAAACAGTTTTCACTTCTAATTATATCAATTTTGTATATATTACTTATACTTAAATACATTTTTAAATAATGGCAACATTGTGTATATAGTTCGCCATTTAAAAGTCGGTACGCACCCTTTTGATATTATTGTAAAGAAATGCCGACGGCTTTTACTAAGCGCCGGGTGCATCAAACGAAAGATCAAAGAGAAAAATTGCCTGAGTTTAATACCGCGAATAGTCTTGTTCCCCATTACAGTACACAGTAGCGTGATTGATTTTTATTGATTTTTACCTTCCGAACAGCAACGCTGTTATTACCTTCCGAACAGCAACGCTGTTATAGGAAGGTATTGTGATCGCGAAAAATTTCGATCTCGGGTTTTTAGCGGAAATACGCGTTTTAGGGTTCCCTGAGCCTAAAAAACCCAAAAATAAAAAATGTCTGTCTGTCTGTCTGTCTGTGTGTCTGTCTGTGTGTCTGTGAACACATTTGCGGCTAAACGGCTAATCGGATCGGAATGAAACTATAAAACCTTACTTATAATCACCATCGGAGGAATCTGATAGAATTTGAGTAAAATCGGCCGACCGGAAGTGGACGTTTACTCTTATCAAAAAATGGAATTTTTTGAAAATATTGGGTTTTTATATAGTTATTGGCAAAATATTTATACTTTGTGGAAAGAACATGTAATTTCCGACATTTTTGAAAGAATACATTTTTTTGATATTTTCATTAGTTTTCGAGATATTGACACTTTTATCAAAAACTGGAAATATGTGAAATAAAAATTGTGGATTCGCTTTTTTTAAACAAAAATTGGTAGTTATTATATTTTCAACATCTGACAGCTGTCAAATTATGTTTTGGCGTATTTCAACATTTAATTTTCTATATTTTGACATCTGACAGCTGTCAAATTATGTTTTTTGAGAGTATCAACTTTTGACTAGTGTCAAATTATTTTTTTTTATATTTTTGACATCTGACTACTAACTAATTAGTTTTTTCGATATTTTTGACATCTCCATACTATGGCCACTCCAATTCTACCACCCACTACTTGTTAATATCAGTCAGATTAGCTCCTTCTATATTTTGACATCTGACAGCTGTCAAATTATGTTTTTTGAGAGTATCAACTTTTGACTAGTGTCAAATTATTTTTTATATTTTTGACATCTGACTACTAACTAATTAGTTTTTTCGATATTTTTTTCCGAACAGCAACGCTGTTATAGGAAGGTATTGTGATCGCGAAAAATTTCGATCTCGGGTTTTTAGCGGAAATACGCGTTTTAGCGTTCCCTGAGCCTAAAAAACCCAAAAATAAAAAATGTCTGTGTGTCTGTGAACACATTTGCGGCTAAACAGCTAATCGGATCGGAATGAAACTATAAAACCTTACTTATAATCACCATCGGAGGAATCTAATAGAATTTGAGTAAAATCGGCCGACCGGAAGTGGACGTTTACTCTTATCAAAAAATGGAATTTTTTGAAAATATTGGGTTTTTATATCGTTATTGGCAAAATATTTATACTTTGTGGAAAGAACATGTAATTTCAGTCATTTTTGAAAGAATACATTTTTTTGATATTTTCATTAGTTTTCGAGATATTGACACTTTTATCAAAAACTACCACTACTTGTTAGTGTTCGGAAGGTCGTGTGGTGCCCACACCAGATTTTTTATATTAGATATATTACGGTCAGCTTGATAGTACTTAATATAGTAAGAATTTCTCGTTTAAATATATAAGATAATAACTGCGCCAGCTTACGGTGGCGTTATATTATTTGATTTAGAAAGGTATTTTTTTAGCCTTAATTTTTTACGCATTTTTTCTGTTTTTAATTTTCCAGTTTCTTTTAGTTTTTCGTTTATTTATTTATTTATTTATGAATCGAAATTCAACACTATCTTTTGGGTTTTCTTACAATTTAATAATTGTTATAGACAATGCCACGTATCATTTCCGCATATTAAACAAAATATCTAATAATAAAACAAAAAACGATGATTTTTTAAGATTTATGGCAATCAAAAATATCAATGTTCCTAAAAAGGTTCCAGTAAAGAACGAATTAATAAGAATGATCAAAAGTCAGAATTTTAAAAATGAATACGTCATTGACACCATTTGCAGCAGACATGGTCATACCCTTTTGCGTTTACCTCCTTACTACTGTATTTTTAATCCAATCGAAATGGTTTGGAGTACTGTAAAGAAACGTTTACGAAAATATATTCAGTCACCAACCTTAAGCGCAGTTGTTCTTGATAATATTCGAGAGGTAATTAGTGACATTAATAGCGATGTATAGAAAAATTGCAAAACACATGATTGTTATAAAAATAGAAAAGAAATATCCTGTTTTACCGCCAATAGCACCATTAGTTATTCAACCTGGAAACGATTCTACTTCAGAAGACTCTGACAATTCTTGTTATTAATTCCAACCAATTTCCTTTACAACTATCGTGATGTATCTTGAAAACTTGTTTTCAAAAACAAACTAATTTTATATTCTTACTAACGTACCCAACCCTTTCCTTTCCAGGCAAGGAAGGCTCATACCTCCTCATGGTCCTTGCTGGACAGACAATCTTTTAAGATTGTCTAATAAAATGAGTATTATTTTTAGACAATTGTTATAAAAATATTATAAGTTATGTACTATTTGAATAATGAGCCAAATGTTCTTATTAATAACTAAAATTAACAAGTTTCAATTTGAAAGAATTAATTTGTTATTTGACAATTTTCAAATTGATATAAAATTTACAAATATACAAAAACCGTTTTTCTTTTGAAATTTAAAACAAAAATTAATAAAAATTTATGAACTCTTTTTATTTAATTCCACGCCAATGGTCGGAAATGTCGTCAAAGGCACTTAAAAACCGCCAAAGAGCACAAAATTTCACATTAGGATTGGAAAGAGTATACCAGAAGTTTGTAGTGATTAAAAGTATAAATTGTGTTAAATAGTTCAGAAGAAAAACATTATTAAGATAGGTTATTGGAAGTTTTAACTTTTGTCAGCATTACCGACTGATAATTTTTTTTACTTTGATATACTGATACACTTTATTTGGGGTTGATAATTTTTTTTTAAATATGAATTTTGTTATTATGAATATGAAATTTATATATATTTTATATAAAAAACAAACCTCCATTAACATCTGTATCTATTAAACGGAGAATAGTGTAGTTTGTGCAACAAGTGCGCAAAGTGATACTTTTCCCACGAACGAAGAAGTTTGCGAACACAAGCCGCCAGGCGAGTGTTCGCAAATCGAGTGAGTGGAAAAGTACTTTGCACACATGTTGCACACAATACTTTTTCTACGATCACGATTTATAATAATTAAAAATAAGAAACTTATTTGAAATGTGTAACCATTTTTATTATTATTATAGGAATGTAAAATAAATATTAATTCAACTTAATTTACCTAATTATATTTAAGAACATTAAATTTTACACCAAAGAAATAAATATTTATTGTTTGTTCTTGAAAATAGGCGAGAATTACATTTTCAGAAAATGATGGTATTTTTTAATTTTCCCTCCATTCCATAAATTTTGGATAAGCGCATTAATAGTTTTCTCTTAATTTTTGTGGCAAAGCAATTTCCAAAATTTCTGGTGGTGTGTTTTCTATATATTCAACTTCTGAATCTGAATTATTATCAATTACTTCCATGTCGAATTATACCTTAAACTTTTTTACAAAAACTTTCACGGAGTCATTTTTTGGAAATCTCCAGTATTTAATTAATAGTTAACAATTAAGGAATTAAAATGTTTATTATTATGATTATAGCGCTCAGTCAAACTTATATTTACCAGACTAAAAAATCAAGAATATAAACTTAAATAGATACAACAAGTGAAGATATTGCACAATATGTAATGGTATAAATAGACAGTTTGTGCTGATAATAATCATAAACATATAATATTACAAGTGTTAATACCTCCTGATTTTCCTATTGAAAAAGAAGCAATAACATAAGAGATCAAAGTATCTACCTATTAAACATATTGAAAGTGTATATCATTAAATTTGACATGAAAACATTTTCAACAAATGTTTAGTATCGGAAATGTGTTCATATAAATTATATCAACAGAATTTTCCGTTTTAAAATAAATCCTGTAAAATTTTACGTTACATTAAGCTCTGTGTATCTAGCTATATATATAAACGTAAAGGAAAAAAAATGTTAAAAAAAATTAATCACAATCAGTATAGAAATATTGATGTTATAAATGGTGTTAGAATAATTTTTAGTGTGCTAAATATAATGTTAGAGCCGCCGACAAATAAACTATTAAATTTTAAAATATACATAAACTGAATGTGCCAATATGGAACGCATAGGTACTGGGTCGATGACTTTGTTCATTTGAATTAGGAGTTTGTTTTATATGGAGCGGATTTCGTTTTGAACTAAAATAGACCGCATTGTGGGTAATGGGTATACCTAAAACTTAAGGATGCAATAAAAGTTGTTTTTGAAAATTTAAGAATAAATAATCAAAAGGGGTTTTAATGTACTTTCAGTAATAATCTTGACATTAACAAACAAAAAGAGGCATCTAAATCGTTTGTAATCTCGAAACTATAACAATGTCGTATGGTTTTTAGTGTCACTGAACTGTGTTTTTGAAAATAGTTAGTCTAAGGACTCTAAGGTATATTCTTTATTAAAATTTGCTGTACATTTTCACTTTTCATACATTTGTTAAAAGTTTTTCCGAGCAGTTCTCAGTACGATAAGTTTAATCCATTTAATATATAGGCAAAAAGTCTGCTAATTAATGGGCTTATGGACTTTTGAAAAATTCAACGTCATTCATTGCTAATAAGTGAAATTGGTAGTATTGTGTAAATATGGAAGTAAAAACTATATTTAGCCATAGAGGTGAAGAAATTTGTTGGTCAACGGATTTAAATTTTCTAAAGCACATGTTAGAAAAGAAGGAAAAGTTCGTTGGAGATGCAGTAATCGGAAATGTCTGGCGAAAGTTTACACAGACCGTGAAAATAAAGTCATTTTTGATGAGAGCCCTATTAATCATATCCACGAAAAAATGAAAATATAAATAGGGAGTTAGTAAAAAGAAAAGCATCTGAAGGTTTATATACCAAACCTTCTAAGCTAATTCATCTACTGTTCAGATCAAGTAAGTTTTTTAATATTTTTAATACATGTATGTGTTCAATATTTTGTGATACATATTTTGTTTAATAGTAGCAGAATGCTTCATTCTTGTTTATATTCTTTGTTTATTGTAGACGAATATAAAAACAGTTCGTTGACCACCAACGATGTAAATTGCATTAGAAGAAAAACGTATACAGTAAAAGCTCCTTATTTGCGCTTCCTTCATTGACGTTTTCACTATCCGCGGATTAAAAAATGCTACCGAATTTCTATATTCGTGGCTAAAGGTTTCTTTTTTCGCGGGTCTAATCGGTATATACAGACGAAACTGAACTATTTCGCAAGAAAATTCCAAACAAAACATTCACTTCTCAAACCAAAGTGTTCGCCCCTGGATTTAAGGCAGCAAAGTAACACTGTTGCTGTTGCTATGTTCTAATATATCTGGAGATTGTCATTTAATCTCTATTGCTTTACAGATCGTTAAATTATCGTGCTTTAAAAAATAAAAAGACGGTCAACAAGGCAGTGTTTTGGCAGGCCAATAAGAAAGCGTGAGTTACAAGTGCTATTTTGTGTGACTGGTTCCGGAATTGTTTTCTTTCTGGTGTTCAAACTTACCCAAAAAACAGAAATTAGACTTTAAAGAAGTTCTTTTTTTGGACAATGCACCAAGTCATTCTCGCGAACTTGAAACAATGCATCCAAATGTAAAAGTAACATTTTTAACTTCCAACACGACGCGTTTGCTTCAACCTATGGACCTAGGAATAATCCAGACCTTCAAGCTCTACTACATGAGACGAATCTTTAACATTGTATTGGATAATAGGGAATTTGATCCTGATATAAATGTTATGAAATGCTTGAAGAAATTTGACATAACAAACAGCATCGTAAACATAAAAGAATCATTGCAAGAACGGAAGCCATACACATTAAAATCATCCTGAAAAAAATTGTGGCCTCCTTCAAATGCGGAAAATTAGATTGGGTTTATATAAAAGCAAAGAAAAGTGTATAAGAAATAAAGTTTAAGATAACTATTTTATATTAAGAAAAATAATTAGTCATTTATACTAAATGTTTATTATCATTTTAGAAAAGCTAGTTATTGGTTTGGTGTAAAAATTCTAATTTTTAACCAATAAATGTTTTGTTTAATTGTTTGAAAACAGACTTGATGTCTTCTTGGAAAACTCAATATTAAAAACAATATTAGCATTATAAAAATGCTAATATTGTTTTTAAAATATGTTTCCAATATTTTTTCCTTTAAAAATTGAAAATTTACTGATATCAATTCATATATTTCGATTATTTTTGTTATATCAAAAAAAGCAATACTGAATATTTAGGAACGCCACTTAAACATTATTCAGAACTACAAATTTTACAAGTGCAACTAAAAAATTGCATCAGACCGTAGAATGGATTTATTATTTTTATTTTTAATGGCCATAAAGCATTGTTTTAAAAAATTTCTACCTATAGAAGTGTGAGATACAGGAATTTTTATCAAAATAGAAATGGAAATACAAAGCTTACAAGATAATTTAAAGTTTATTAAAAATACTTACTCGAGTAATCAACTTTTCCAACCATTATGCACTACTAGTCTAAATATTTATTAAGGATTAAATAAATAAAAATCACAGATGAAACTAAATAAGTATATACAAAAAAATCCAAACTCTCACTACACCGGACGTTTCATTACTGAAACCCTCTCATCACCAGTGTTAATTTTTTTCGTCACATCACAACTAGTGTTGAATCACGTAAATAAACAAAACAACCGAGGGGTCTCTTCGATGGCTCTTCGGGATGTTGTTTTTTGACAAGCCGGTTCACCCACGTGCCTATATGGTGGAAAGTGAACTTCTTATCTTTTTTTACACTAGTTACGATCGTATCAATTCATTTGCTTAAATTTCCATACGAGAAGCAAACACACGGCGCTTATCTATTGTTTAACGCATATGAAATGAAACGTCCAACTTTAGGTATTTAATTTATGGGTGGCATGGTTGTAAAGTGCTTGATGGTGTGGGTACTATAGGCTGAGACAATTTTACTACGGATTCGAATTAAAAATTTAATAGGTAGTTTATTTTTTAATGGGATTTTTACAGTACTTTATTTTGAAAGGAAACTTTTTTAATAAGTATTTAAAAACAAAAAGGTTTTAGAGAGTATTTAGAGAATTTATTGCTCTACAAAATGATATAACTACCCACTGTTTTTTCACCATTCTAGTGGCTTTTGGAACGTTCGGAAAATTCGAAAGTGTTCTGGATGTAATTGTGCAGATGCTTCTAGCAGGAATTGATTTCATATATAAGGGACCGCTTTAGACGGAGACAAGGATGATAATTGTAATTGTAATGTTAATGCGATAAACGGTGATTGTGAGTAAAGTGCGAATTGTTATACGAGGCATTTTAGAAAGACGTTATTCAGTAATTGTAAGTATCAAAGTTGTGTAGATTATTTTAAGAAATGGTTATCTATTTGTGTTTATCAATAAATTGTTAAGTTTTCTGCTGTTTATCACTTTTGCCGAATCCACGAAGAGAAAAATTATAACAATATAATAAAACTTTAATTTATCGCTGTGTGAACATGACAAATATAAGTATTTAAAAATACATACTAGGGGGCTTTTTGGCAAGACAACCCAGATTAATGTTTATTCATTTTATCTGTTTGTTTGTTTGTCTGTATGTTTGTTAACGCTAATCTTAAAAATGGCTGAACCGATTTGGATGCAATTTTGCTGTGCTTCACTTAACATTTAGAGTTTTTTCATTTAAATCGGTTAACAAGAAAAGTAGTTATGTCAAATTATGTACCAAGTAAAATAGAGTTCAGATTTATATAAAAAATTGTATCAAATAGGGTTCAGCTTAGGCTGGAAGCGCATCAGTTGAATGCGATGCGTGGGAAGCGCGAAGGTATGGAGTGTGGGAGGCGCTCGTACAACCCAACCAAAGTCTTTCTTAATGCAGAAAAGTATTTGACTCCTTGATAAAAAAACAATAGAGAGCAGGTGAGTTGGATTATGATATTTAAATTCTGTCGCTTGTAAAACTAGTAAAAATGTATAAATTTTAACATTATAGGTACCACTCGTTTAGTAACGTTTTTTTACTTTCTAAAAAAACATTCAATATATAGAAAGTTTTCTAAAATATAAATTATACATTTGACATTTCACCTTAAACAGTAACGAACATAATAAACAACAATGTACTACAATAAACTATAAACCATAATTAACCTTTTGATTTGAATATGTTCGTATTGTTAATTGAGTTAAATTTTTTGTGACTGGTCTATATATTCCGAGAATAATTATCTCTATAATAATATTACGTCACATTTCTATGTATGAAATTTAGAAAATTATGTTTAAACGGTCTTAACCCGCATCAGAATAAATTACAACATAATTAATAATTTTATTAAACTCCGAAATTTGATGATGAGTTTTAATGAAAATATAGAAGTAGGTTCTTTAATTGAAATATCGTTTAATATTAAACTATTAATCTATTAAGATTTATTATCTTAAATTTTATCGATTTTTAAAAGTTTTGAGTCCTAAAAGGCGTTATTTTCCTAGTTAGCTCAAGTCGTGGGTTACCTTTTAAAAGTATCACCAGTCTCCCCAAAACATGTTATTAAGGGAGCCAAGTACAAACAAATTATACTTAAATGTTTTATTACAACTTTAATTATCTCAAAAAAAAACAAAGAAGTATTGAAAACTTGAATAGGCATTATATTAAAGAAGATTAATCATGTTAATTAAAGAATTAATTATTCTCTTATCTCTTTAATTGAAGTCTTCAGAAACACTTGAATGGACTCATATGTAACGGTATTTATTTTTCCTTTCCCTACACAAAATGGTTGGAACTTATCCAATCTAGTTTTGACTTAGAAACTCGGGTGAACCTCTTGAAATAAATTTGGAAGTACCTTGAGATTAAAAACAGAACCAGATTTTTTGACGTACCAACTCGTAAAAACGAGAGAATTACTAATCACGACCAGAAAATGTCGATAATTTAACTGCAATACCGCTCACGGCAAATTTTTGAACTACAACTCTTAAACTAAATAAATACTAATTTGTTGATTGTTAAATGTGTTGAATTCTTCAATGAAAATGTACTAAAATGTCAATACTAAATGTAATCTCGGGTTACATGTGGACTGCATGAAATAATGGCATCAATATTGAATATTCGTTAGTATATAAACGGATTTGAGTAGTAATAGAAAAACGCCACTGGATTTGATTAACTAAATGCTCCATATATCTATATTAGATTAGTAATGTAATAGATATAAAACCATCTTTAACAGTAAAAACTCGAACACCCACTATGTATAGAAATCTCTTTTGTTCCGGATTGATTCTCTTTAGGTTGCAATTTATATTCAATGAGTCGTGTCTTTTATGTGTGATACGATTTATTGATTTATTTTTATATATGACTGTTTCAACGACATTACCTCATTTGACACCAATGAGATAATTGTTATTGAGAGTAATTAACATTTTTGACAATTGTGTTTTTATCCCTGACGATTAATTTGGATTGTTAGGAGTAAATAACAAAAGCCAATAGATGGTTTACACAATTAGTAGATTTGAAATTTCTGTCATTCTTCATTTATACATCTCCTCGTGCTTTAAAATAAAATAAACGCCTTTCATTAACTATTTAAAAACTATACATGTTAGTTTCAACATTATGCACAAGAATAAATCTGAATCACAAAGAAGCAGTATGAACAGATTTCACTTCGAGAATACAGATTTGGAATGAAATACTCTTTCAGCAATTATTTAAAAACTATAGGTGATGGTTCCAACATTATTCACATTTATAGGGATGAAAATTTGAATTATAAAGAAGCAATATGAGACCACTGCTATGGTTGGGGCGATTTTATGGCTCCTGTGTGGCATGCTGATCTTTGGATTTGGTTTAGTATGGATGATAATTTTGATTGACTTGTGTCTGTGTCTAATGATCAACCAATCATGATTGGTTGATATAGGCTTTTATGTCTATTTTCGATGTAAAAGATCAATGTTCCATCTCGATGGATCTCTCTGATGGAAAGGAGGTAGTGGCTAGTTATTAATAAATTAGTGAGCTGGATTTACTTTCATTCCACATCTAGAGTTTTCAGATAATAATATGTGCGGCTGATGAGCCTTTAAGCTTTTAGAACGAAATAGTCTAATCTTTCTGGTTTTGGTATAAAAGCAACATTATTGTTCATAGTTTAGAGCTATAAAAGCTTTTAATATTACATCAGTAACGTGGTAACGATAAGTTTAGGAATAAACCATTGCTCATAAGAAGGTAAATATTTAACCAGTCCTATCTAGCAACTTCTGTGGTAAATAGGTCAAGAAAGTAAGTCCCCCGTTAGAATTGTAGACTTTAATCGTTTTACTTTTATCTTTCAGAGTTGTTTAAATCTAGCTTACTGTGACAGAATGTTTTTTATGTCATCATTTGTTTTTATATAACGATTTGTATACACAAACATGGACGCAACACTATTTGGAATCGTAGCTAATTATCATCCCCAATTTTTGGTATTAACAGAATTTTCAACAAGTTGTCGATCTTCTTACTCAGAGGTAGTGTCTCACATGGAAGAGAGACTAATGCTAGAATAACGTTATTTATTTGTCCAACAAAATTACCGCATTTTATCCGCAATCGTTGAACTTTAAATTGCCTAGGTTTGTAGACTGGTCGTGTTGAGAAAATGCAACAGTCTTTTTTAATCCAGGAATGAAACTCACTTGGTTCTCATGCTCTTAATATTCGAAAATTGATTAATCAAATTAAAAAATGCGTTATAAGATAAAATAAGAATGGTGATCAAGAAACATCAGGATATGAAATGCTAGATTTGATTAGCCGAATAACTTTTTTTAGGATTTACCATCGGCTGGATTTTATCAATTTTCTGTTTCTTCAAGATCAGTATATAATATACATAATATATATAACTAAACTCGTTTATTGTTTAGTGAATAAAGCAGCTATAGCACTAAAATGTTTATTATTTGGAACGGACTATAGCAATTATTATCATAGAACGTAAAAATTAATATATCGATACGGACCAAATGGCCCTTAGAGAGGTGAATTCTAAACATCAAACTAAATTTTCATTTTAAATTAGGAAATAATACGATCCATTAAGAAATAAAATGAAAGTATTCAATAGTTAAAGAAAACTTGGCTGGAGAAATTAAAAAATTAGAGGATACAATTTGTAGGAAAGAAGAGAATGAAGGAAAGACCAAAATAATTTAATGTAAATTCAGATTACTAAGAAGAACCAGAAGAATCTATAAACATGAACTACATTGTTCTAAAGTTTCGTAATGCTTTAACACTTGATATTTGCTAATGATTCACTGAAAATAAATAAAATAATAAAATTTATCATTTAACGTACCTAAGGTGTTTTTTAATGAATACATTGTTTTATTACTTAATATAAATTATTATAACTACAACAAACGTTTCCTTGGCCAATCGATTAATATCTTAAAGTTATTTTGAAATCACAATTATTATTTAAAGATGTACTATCAATTTCATTTTAATGAAAACGCATGAGTTTTATCATACTTCTGAAAAAGGTATAGATTAAAAAAAATAAGCATCAAACTTGTATGTGAAATATGCTTTAATCTTTATCTAACTCTTCCGGTTATTTTTTATAGTTCGCTTTAATGAACAAAATGCTGAAATTAAAGCAAAACTGATTTAAATTCCTAGCACTGTATCTTCTATATAATCCCAAGGAAATGAACCGGTATCAAAACATTCAAACAAACCCTCTTTTACGTTTTATAAAAATATCAAGTTCCAAAGAAAACAAGACGTAACGGTAGCCCAGCAGTCTGATCAGCAAAATTGAGTTATTGATAGATAGAAAGGAAATTAGCCCTATCATTATGGCACAAATGCCCTTTTCCATCAATACCAGTGACCTACTCTATTAAAATGACTTATCTCTAAACACACCCTTCTTTATTTAGTATATGGGGTTAAAAAAGACTTTTTATCTAGATTGTGTCTAAATAAATAAAACCTTAAGTTATTTTGGTCAATGTTTTATTTCAATACGGTACACGTGGATGACAACAATGAGGTTAACCAATAAACATATAAACACGAACCTGTGTTTGTTTTTAATTTGAATTCATTCTGATATATTTCTTATAAGAAGATTTTCTTATAAGTTTTACCAAATATTAGGTTTTCTTTGCAATATTAACTTTTATATAAATACTACCACCTAACACAGATGTCTTTCACTCAACAGCGTTTTATCAAATTTTTACAATTTTATCTCTTTTTTCAATAATTGTTTTCAATGCTTTTTTTTTTAATTTTGTTGTTTTTATCATATTTTCTCGTTAGTTTTCGGAATTTTCCTATTTTTTTCGTTGTATTTTGTAATTTATCGATTAGAAATATTAGATATTAACTGCGCCACTTTAAGATGGAGGCATAGCACTTAATTAAATTTTGCTGGTAATTATTTGAGATACCAACTCTGCCATCTTACGGTGGCGTCATAGTAATTAATTATATAAGAGATGCTCGTTTAAATATTTAACATATCAATTGCAACCAGGTGGCGCCATTAGTACTTAGTTTAGAATGAATTATTCCTTTATATACATAAGAAATCAACAGCGCTACCATATGGTGGCGTCATGGTACTAAATTTAGTAGAAATTGCTCATTTATATTTAGCGTCATCTTGCGGTGGTATCATAGTAGTTAGAATTATTTGTTTAAATATATAAGATATCGACTAAGCCGCCTTACAGTGGCGTAACAGTAGTTTCCTCTTTTGCTGCAAATTTTTTGTTTTTTTTTAAGTATTTTCCATTTTTCTTTAAAGATGTCACATAAAAAAATATATGAAAATTTTTGAAAATAGAGATCAGAGATGGAAATTGGCAGAGCAAAAAGATAAGGAGATAGAGCAGTAGGAAGAGAATTTGGAAGATAACATTGCAAATACCAGCCTTAACAAGAAAAAAAAGTTTTTTCTTCTATAGTCTGGCCGTCGAAAAGATGGAATGATCACGAGACAAATGTACTCCTTATTTCAGCCCACAGTTTATATCATCTTTGGTATGAGTACAGTCTAAACTGTCCTTCGTTTACTGCAGTTTAGAAGGCGTTACATCGTAAGATTAAGCCGTTCAGATGCCCGTATTCACTGATCAAGAATCTTTGAATTCCATCTTTTCAGCGGCCGGGGTATAGTGATCGATTCTGTAAGTGCAGAATCCACGCACCTAGAGGTTTTAGAAGGAGTCCCACGGGAGGAATTCTATGTCAATAAACATACATAAGGACTATTAGAATTTACATAATCTAACAGTCAAAAATACTTCAAATTTTTTTGGAAACCATAACTTTGTAATAAAGAACACAAAGAAATATTTACACATAATTTAAAATACGAATGATGGAACTGTAAATACACATTCTTAAGAAATATTTAAGTATTCAGAACATAAACTTCATGTAGCTCAACGCAATGTAAAACCAGCAAAATAAATTTCAACTCAAAGACAATCAATCAACTGTTAAAATGGAACACAAAACATTAAAGAAAAATGAACATTTGTAACGATTGTTTTAATTAAATAATTTAGAGAATTTACTAGGCTATTAATTAATGAATGATAAAAAGCGACATAACTAGGTATATAACAAGGAAAAAACTAGACCAATAATTATTAGGCAGATAGCAATAAATGCAGAATGATAAAAACATAAAGAAAGAATCATTGAGAAAATATGAAATTTTACAAGTTAGGATATGTCGAAAAGGGAGAGGAAGAATATATTTTTGGTTATGACAGAATCATAACAGACTGTTTTAAAACATGCAATTTCTTAAGGGTAATTAAATGCTGCATATGATAACAATATAAAAACACCTAGCAAGTAAATTTGTTTTGAAAGAACAAAATTTTACGATTCGATAATCCAGAAAGTAAATATTTGTCGACACCAAACAGTGTTAACTTTGGTTTAAATTATTTTGTCGCAAATACTCATAGTCAAGGCAATGAGGCACTAAAATCGGCCTTACCTCAGAAATATAAACGGCAAGACGAATTTTGATAATTCTTTTTGCATTCTATTCGTGAGAGCGTCAGGAAACTTTGTGACTTTATTCGATCATGTAATTTTCTACAACAATTTACATACAAAAAATGCATTTTTAAAGTGCATCTCAAACAGAAATTGGTATTTACCGGCTGAAATGAATTCAGTTTTCTTACTCGGAAATTTTGGGGTTGCTGAAAATGAATATGATATTGAAAGTGATCTCCGGAGTATCTGGGCCCAGGACAAATGTTGTTTTCGTCGTCTCCTGGACTTTTTGGTAATATTGTTATATAATTGGTCAAAACTCGATACTTGTGGATTTTAGTGCTCGCGGAAAACAAATTTGACATTATCGTTATATAATTAGTCAAAACTCAATATTTCGGGCTTTTTGGGCTCGATAAAAACGAATAACACTTTGAATGTTATCACCGGAGTACCTGGTGCATAGGATACCTACTGCTTACATCATTTCGTAGAGTTTGCGATATATTCATTAGAAAATTAGTAAAAACTCTATACACAGGGAGTTTTTGGGCTCGCTGAAAACAAATATGTCATTGAAAGTCATCTTTGGAATACCTGGTGCCCAGGATACCTACTGCTTACTTTGCGTCCTGTAGTTTTCGATAACATCGTTATAAAATTGATCAAAACTTAATACTTAAAGGTTTTTGTACTCGCTGAAAACGAATATGGCATTGAATGTTTTACCGCATCTTCTGGAGTTTTCTCCAAAAAAGTGTTCATTTTTATTAAATAGGTAAAGTTATAACAGCAAGATAAATGCAGCACGGATCAAAATTCTTTTAATAGTTTTTTTACCATCATATCTTAATATATATTAGTGAAAATTTGTCATATAAATAAAACTTGTATATTTGTCAAGGTTTCTTAGTAATTTCTATTACTATACTAACCAAAGAAAAGTATATAAAATTATCTAAACATTGTGCAATTTATTTAGCGTGGGTATAGAATATTGATGTGTGGGGTATAGTCTTGTTGACCTACAGGTTCAATACAAATGTTCTAATTTTATAGTAAATATTGTCGATGATGTCAGCACATGGCAGACAACAGAGAACGGATATTATATTATGTTATTTAAGTTTTATTACTCCATTTCAATATGAAACGCTTAGGTACATACAAACAAACGATTCGTAAAACATTGTCAACTTTTTTTACGTTCACTTTATCCTTGAAAGATAATATTATAGAATGCAGTGTCCTAGTATATGTACATTGTTCGCCAATTAGAATTTTATGACAAACACATAAAACTATTGACCAGTCTAATTAATTCAACATGGTACCTACTTTCTAAGAAACAACGATGAGTTTATGTGTGTTCTCCTAAAAAATATTAGAAGAATTATTTTAGACAAGTGTCTAATTCTCCTCTTCCTTATATTTTTGCTAATGGTCATTTTATAAATCGCATTTTTTAACATTAATGGAGATCATACGAACAGGTATCAAATTAATGCAAAGGACAAAAAACTGTGTCTTTCTCTTCTTCTTCTAGTGTCTTTCCGGTAGGGATGTTGGCCATTATGACTATTCAGACCTTGGAAACGGCTGCCGTGAAAAGTTGGAGCGTTGATTGGTTGAACTATGTTCTCAACCAAGAAATTCTTTTTCTGTCGGGATCTCTTGCACCATACACCTTCCCCCGTAGTATTTATGAAAGAGTAGTTATCGGTCTTCATTATTTACGATGTGTCTCTGTATCAAGAATCCTTGTTCATCCTTTGAAGAAGTTGGTGACTTTGCCTTTTTATGACACACATTCATCTATAAAGCTATATTTCAAAAGCTTCAAGATTCCTGGCTGAGGCCTTTGTCACTGCCCAAGTTTGTACTCCGTTGAACATTACAGAAAACACATAACACCACAGTATACGTACTTTGGTAACGACTGGATTTTTAAGATCTTATGCATATTATTTAAGACTGTTCTGGCATTTTCTATGCATATCTAAATTTTCTTCGAGTGGTCCCAATCCTCATTTACATTGTTACTAAAGTAAGTATATTGCTTTACTTTTTGTTTGACTTATATGATGTATAAAACATACATTTTTCTATGTTCTATTTTCCTATTTATAAGATTTTGTACACTGTGTAAACTGTTTCGAGAAAATGACTGTATCATCGGCATACCAATCGTTCTTGATTTTTTCTCAGTGTAATGTAATTCCTTCTTGGGAGATATAGATTACCTTATACACCAAATATCTCTAAAAAAATATTGGATAAAGAATCTAGCAGTATAATACTCCATTAATAATAGATCCTACTATTGTAAATGTATTTTTTATTTGGATCGGAAGTGGCCCGCTTGGAAAGAAAGGGAAACAGGAATTTTGGCTCTATTGTTCTAACTTAGTCGCATGGCTACCAAGGGACAATGCTACATTTCTTAAAACATTCTTGTTTCATACTGGACTTTTTTTTGAGTTTTTAAAACTTGTGTTGTAGTTAGTGCTAGATTTTAATAAATGAATGATAAAATCAGAGAGAAAACAAGTAGCACTTGTGTCCAAAAACAATATACTCTATTGCTTTTTTGTTTTTAGAATTTGTGCTAAAGCTAAGTTACAGAAAATACTATATTTAACGGTAGATATGCTTTTAATTACTCTATTTTATGTACTTTTAAGGTTTTGAGTAGTTTTAATAGATAAGCCAAAAACCATTCTTAATTATAACATGAAGAACGTATTCTAGCAAATTTGTGTTGTAATATTGTCACCAATTCTGTTTTAAAATAAGTGAGTAAGTAGAAACATAATCCTCTAATAGGGATTCTAGCTTAAAATATTTAATTTTTTTAAACACTAGACCAAGTCAAAATATAAGACTTTGTGCACTATTATTAGGTCTTAAAAAAAGAAATGGAATAGAAATAGAAGAAGAAATTAAAAGAAATAAGAAGTAACAAATCACACCAGCGCCAGCGTAGAGTATTAAATGTTTTACAGTTTATTCCTACCAGATTCATAACAATTTTTTTTTAACCGGTCAGAAATTAATACTTTCCGGTTTATTTTTAGGTCAGAAAATCTGATTTTGTCAGACAAGGCCAGAAAATAAAAATGAGTCCGGTAAAATAGTTAGTCTAAGATAGCGGTCAATCCTATGGTAACCGAGTTTTGTATATATTTAAAACTATAAAATAACTTGACATATTTTGACGTTTAGTTGAAAACGTGAAATTTATTATAAAACTAGCTGTACCCGGCGCGCGTTGCTACGCCATCAACTAATAAAATAAATTTAAGAAAAATAAAAGAGAAGAAGAGATAGGGAAGGAAAGAAAGTTTATAGTTTTGTTTTACTTATCGCACCAACAATATATTTTAAGAACTTTTATTTGTACGAATTCCTATAGATATCTATTAAAATCAGTATCGAACTTGATACATGGAAGCGCCAACTGGTGGTAACTTCCATTAATACGAATATCATATTCATCTTACCCATTAAAAATACATCATCATACTGATTTTCGTGACAATCGGTTGAACGGGGCAGAAGTTGCTACTCTGCAGCACCACCTAGTGGCGTGTGGCATCAATGAGCATATCATACAAACCTTCTCCGTGGAAAAATATATATACATACCAATTTTCATGACAATCGGTTGAACGGGACAGAAGTTGCTACTCTGCAGCGCCACCTGGTGGTGAGTGGCATCAATGAGCATATCATACAAACCTTCTCCGTGGAAAAATACATATGCATACCAATTTTCATGAGAATCGGTTGAACAGGGCAGAAGTTGCTACTCTGCGGCGCCACCTGGTGGCGAGTGGCATCAATGAGCATATCATACAAACCTTCTCCGTGGAAAAATACATATACATACCAATTTTCATGACAATCGGTTAAACGGGACAGAAGTTGCTACTCTGCAGCGCCACCTGGTGGCGGGTGACATCAATGAGCATATCATACAAACCTTCTCCGTGGAAAAATACATATACATACCAATTTTCATAACAATCGGTCCAGTAGTTTTTGAGTTCATTGAGTACATACAGACATACAGACAAACATTCATTTATATATATATATATATATATATATATATATTTTGAGATGATATTAGTTACTATGTTATATTAAATAAGAATGTAGAAGGAAAATCTAATGGAAAGTAGAGAAAGGAGATTTTCTTATTTCGAGTCAGAGCGCAAATTTAGTAACATTGGGATTGATTATCATCATCTTCTTCATAATTCCTAAAAAAAGAAAAAAGAAAATAGAATAATAAAAAAAAAAATACAAATACATTTCAAAGATTTTTATTTAAAGATTCAAAAATGATTAATCTACATGATATAAAGTTTTGATAATTATGAAATTGATAAATGGGTAAAGTAAATAATTAAAAGTTTATAAAATTGCCAATACGTTAGTAATCAAACATTAATTTTAAATGAATTAGGGGTGTAAGTAAATGAGAAAATTAAATTATAAAAAAAAGACATCACAAATAGTTAAAATACATGTTAAAACTTCTACTTACTTTTAAATTATACGTATTTACCAACCATATTCTAATTTATAAATAGTTCAAATGCCAAATGAAATATTCTGAAAAAGAGAAAATTATTAGTTTATAGTGCTAGTAAATTTCATAAGAATATAAAAAAAGAATGATCATTGTTTTAAATTGTAATATTGAATCAAGAATTAGATTTTGTTAAAAATTTTATTTGAATAAGAAATTAGTAGGCGATTAGATGGAAAAGATGTATAGATTTAAGTTTGTTGAATTTGTCATTTGTTTTTTGTTGATTTTGATAGAAGCTCTCTTGTTTGCCACCTTCTGAAGAGGAAGGATGTAAAAAGTTTCGATGAAGATTTTTATAAAAATTATGATGTTAAAAGAAAGTTAAAAGGAGATTAGTAAGATTTATATTATGAATAATTAGTTAAGAAGTTAGTAGAAGATATTTCTCTCTTGTTTGATGGTTGTTGAAATGGAAGTTGTAAAAAAAATTTGCTCCGTAGAAATTTTGAGTTTTTTTTGAAAGTATTGAGAATAGAAAGTATTAAAACAGTTTAAAGTATCAAGATTATCCCAAGGTAACCAGAGAGAGCAATTGGTAAGAGAAATTTATATGATTTTATGAAGAAATAGATATTTCAATTTATGGGGCTGAGCACTTTATGGTATAACTGTATTTTAATTGAGTTAAAGAAGATTAAATTCATATTTAACAAGAAAGAAAGTCATAATTACACTTACCAAAGAAAATAGTAGCCATCCATTGCTTGGTTTTGAAGAGGAAGTGATTATTTGATCTTCATAAAGTTTCCTGAAATCTTTGCTGTATTGGAGGAAGAAAGTAGATTGTCCTAAGAACAGAATCCTGATTCCAGAAGAGGGTGAAGCTTCACACAAATGGTAACAACTTTGCACTCGTTATAATAAAGAGTTTTATATGTGTTTGATTTTTGAAATTTTGATGAACATTTTTATTTCACTGTTTTATGTATTTAACTAAATTATTTTTATTCACCTTTTGTTAAGTTTAATCCAAATTGTTTAATAACTCAAGACAGAATATTTCATTTATAGATATTTGATGCATGTTTTGGTTTATTAACGGTATTTTTGAAGTTTGACACATTTTGAATTAGAAAGGTTAGAAATTTATATGCAATTCACGCCTAGAAAATATTGTTGGTCTAGGATAGTGCGGTTTTACAGTCATTTTATTGCAAATTTGTGTATTAACTGATTTTGAATCTAGTTTGGTTGAATATTTGAACTCTGACCTTGACATAAGGGAATAGCCGGTAGCATATTTAATTAATCATATTGGAAAATAATTACACTGAGTTAATTCTTACCTATTCACTATTTATATTTAAAATTTAAAATTAATTAAAGGTAAGGAATATTTTATAACATAGTGATTGATATTATCAAAACATATCATTATTATTATTCATACACTATTCATACATGTTATAAATTTTGGCGCCCAACGTGGGGCTCTAAACAATCAAAATTAGAGCCGATTCAAATAATTAAAATTTGAGAATTTTGTTAAATTTTTTTTTATTTCGCACTAAACAATCAAAACTAGAGCCTATTTAAATAAATAATATTTAAAATATTTTTTTTGAAAACTTGATTTGAAATTTTTTTGTGATTCATATTAGTTATATTTATCTCGATAGAATAAATTGTGAATATGGAGGGAAAAATGAGATTGAGAGATGGTAAGATAGTAGGAGATGAGAGTGAAAGTAGTGATGGAGGAGAGATTGAGATGGAAAGTGTGGCGGTACAAGTACATGAAGAGAGAGTGTTAGGAGCCGGAGATTATCGAGTGGAAGAGCTGATTCAAACTGGACAGACACAGGAAGAAGCAGAGATGGAAGAAGGAGAGAATTTAATAGAGATAGGGGGAGAACAGGATCGAACTATGATAGAAATAGAGACAGAGACAACTGCTGGTGAAAATAAGCAGGAAGAACAGGTAGTACAAGCACGACCACAAGAAGAAAGTCAACCTGATATGGACAGGTTTTTACAAATTCTTATGATGAGATTTGATCAACAAAAAGAAGAAATAAAAGATATGTGGGAAGATATTAGAGAAGATATAAAGAAGACATTTGAAGAAATGAATAAAAGTATTATGATGACTATGGATAAAAATATTATGAATATGAATGAAACAATTGAAGAGAAAGTTGAAGAGAAGAATAAAAAATTGGATGGAATGACAGAAGATATGAAAGAATATATGAATAATAAACTAGAGGAAAATAATAAAAAATTGGATGAGAATAATAAAATATTGGATGAAATGACGGAAGATATGAAGGAAAATATGAATAAAAAACTTGAAGAGAATAATGAAAGATTGGAGGAAAGAAGAGAAGATATGAAGGAAGATGTGAATAAAAAATTTGAAGAGATTAATAATAAATTGAATCAGACTAATAAAAGATTGAAGGAAATAAAAGAAGATACTAAGATATTTAGAAGAGAAATTAATAACATAAAACAAGACAATTTGAAGAGTACAGAGGAAGACACAAATAAAATAGATGAAGAAAGGAAGAAGACCATTAAGAAATTTGTAGATGGATATAAAGCAAAGCAAGTAGCATTCTGGGAAAAATTGTACATTTGGAAATATAAAGAAAGGGGGAAGAAAACTAAATTTATAATAGCTTTTAGGTATATAGGAAAATACCAAGAAAGGGGGAAGAAATTTAAATCTATAATAGGTATTAGGTATATTTGGAAATATCAGGAAAGAGGCAAGATATTTAGGTGTATCGGAAAATTAAATGTATAGGAAATATATTAAATAAGGGGGAACAAGTTTAAAAGTAGAAAAATTAAGTTATATTTGAATGAATGTTAGAAAGGGGGAAGGAATTTGAGATTAACAGAATTTTACAAATTAAAAAAATTCATAAAGATGTTGGGTAGATGATATTAATAGCAAAGTTTTGTAAATAATAGTATTAAGATGTAAATATCAAATTAAGATTGAATGGTTTTATTAAAAAAAGGTTTATACAATCTGTGCAAATAATATTAATTGAGGCTAAAGTTTTTGTAAAATGAGTGTTTATTTATAAAAAAAAAATAGATTCAGATTATAATTTTTAATCCAACATCAATGAAATGTTTGATGTAAAAATTTTAATTGGGGGATTTGAGATGATATTAGTTACTATGTTATATTAAATAAGAATGTAGAAGGAAAATCTAATGGAAAGTAGAGAAAGGAGATTTTCTTATTTCGAGTCAGAGCGCAAATTTAGTAACATTGGGATTGATTATCATCATCTTCTTCATAATTCCTAAAAAAAGAAAAAAGAAAATAGAATAATAAAAAAAAAAATACAAATACATTTCAAAGATTTTTATTTAAAGATTCAAAAATGATTAATCTACATGATATAAAGTTTTGATAATTATGAAATTGATAAATGGGTAAAGTAAATAATTAAAAGTTTATAAAATTGCCAATACGTTAGTAATCAAACATTAATTTTAAATGAATTAGGGGTGTAAGTAAATGAGAAAATTAAATTATAAAAAAAAGACATCACAAATAGTTAAAATACATGTTAAAACTTCTACTTACTTTTAAATTATACGTATTTACCAACCATATTCTAATTTATAAATAGTTCAAATGCCAAATGAAATATTCTGAAAAAGAGAAAATTATTAGTTTATAGTGCTAGTAAATTTCATAAGAATATAAAAAAAGAATGATCATTGTTTTAAATTGTAATATTGAATCAAGAATTAGATTTTGTTAAAAATTTTATTTGAATAAGAAATTAGTAGGCGATTAGATGGAAAAGATGTATAGATTTAAGTTTGTTGAATTTGTCATTTGTTTTTTGTTGATTTTGATAGAAGCTCTCTTGTTTGCCACCTTCTGAAGAGGAAGGATGTAAAAAGTTTCGATGAAGATTTTTATAAAAATTATGATGTTAAAAGAAAGTTAAAAGGAGATTAGTAAGATTTATATTATGAATAATTAGTTAAGAAGTTAGTAGAAGATATTTCTCTCTTGTTTGATGGTTGTTGAAATGGAAGTTGTAAAAAAAATTTGCTCCGTAGAAATTTTGAGTTTTTTTTTGAAAGTATTGAGAATAGAAAGTATTAAAACAGTTTAAAGTATCAAGATTATCCCAAGGTAACCAGAGAGAGCAATTGGTAAGAGAAATTTATATGATTTTATGAAGAAATAGATATTTCAATTTATGGGGCTGAGCACTTTATGGTATAACTGTATTTTAATTGAGTTAAAGAAGATTAAATTCATATTTAACAAGAAAGAAAGTCATAATTACACTTACCAAAGAAAATAGTAGCCATCCATTGCTTGGTTTTGAAGAGGAAGTGATTATTTGATCTTCATAAAGTTTCCTGAAATCTTTGCTGTATTGGAGGAAGAAAGTAGATTGTCCTAAGAACAGAATCCTGATTCCAGAAGAGGGTGAAGCTTCACACAAATGGTAACAACTTTGCACTCGTTATAATAAAGAGTTTTATATGTGTTTGATTTTTGAAATTTTGATGAACATTTTTATTTCACTGTTTTATGTATTTAACTAAATTATTTTTATTCACCTTTTGTTAAGTTTAATCCAAATTGTTTAATAACTCAAGACAGAATATTTCATTTATAGATATTTGATGCATGTTTTGGTTTATTAACGGTATTTTTGAAGTTTGACACATTTTGAATTAGAAAGGTTAGAAATTTATATGCAATTCACGCCTAGAAAATATTGTTGGTCTAGGATAGTGCGGTTTTACAGTCATTTTATTGCAAATTTGTATATTAACTGATTTTGAATCTAGTTTGGTTGAATATTTGAACTCTGACCTTGACATAAGGGAATAGCCGGTAGCATATTTAATTAATCATATTGGAAAATAATTACACTGAGTTAATTCTTACCTATTCACTATTTATATTTAAAATTTAAAATTAATTAAAGGTAAGGAATATTTTATAACATAGTGATTGATATTATCAAAACATATCATTATTATTATTCATACACTATTCATACATGTTATAATATATATATATATATATATATATATATTTTGAGATGATATTAGTTACTATGTTATATTAAATAAGAATGTAGAAGGAAAATCTAATGGAAAGTAGAGAAAGGAGATTTTCTTATTTCGAGTCAGAGCGCAAATTTAGTAACATTGGGATTGATTATCATCATCTTCTTCATAATTCCTAAAAAAGAAAAAAGAAAATAGAATAATAAGAAAAAAAATACAAATACATTTCAAAGATTTTTATTTAAAGATTCAAAAATGATTAATCTACATTATATAAAGTTTTGATAATTATGAAATTGATAAATGGGTAAAGTAGATAATTAAAAGTTTATAAAATTGCCAATACGTTAGTAATCAAACATTAATTTTAAATGAATTAGGGGTGTAAGTAAATGAGAAAATTAAATTATAAAAAAAAGACATCACAAATAGTTAAAATACATGTTAAAACTTCTACTTACTTTTAAATAATACGTATTTACCAACCATATTCTAATTTATTAATAGTTCAAATGCCAAATGAAATATTCTGAAAAAGAGAAAATTATTAGTTTGTAGTGCTAGTAAATTTCATAAGAATATAAAAAAAAAATGATCATTGTTTTAAATTGTAATATTGAATCAAGAATTAGATTTTGTTAATAATTTTATTTGAATAAGAAATTAGTAGGCGATTAGATGGAAAAGATGTATAGATTTAAGTTTGTTGAATTTGTCATTTGTTTTTTTGTTGATTCTGATAGAATCTCTCTTGTTTTCTGGTTGTTGAAAGAGAAGTTGTATTAAAAATTTGCTCCGTAGAAATTTTGAGTTTTTTTTGAAAGTATTGAGAATAGAAAGTATTAAAACAGTTTAAAGTATCAAGATTATCCCAAGGTAACCAGAGAGAGCAATTGGTAAGAGAAATTTATATGATTTTATGAAGAAATAGATATTTCAATTTATGGGGCTGAGCACTTTATGGTATAACTGTATTTTAATTGAGTTAAAGAAGATTAAATTAATATTTAACAAGAAAGAAAGTCATAATTACACTTACCAGAGAAAATAGTAGCCATCCATCGCTTGGTTTTGAAGAGGAATTTATTATTTGATCTTCATAAAGTTTCCTGAAATCTTTGCTGTATTGGAGGAAGAAAATAGATTGTCCTAAGAACTGAATCCTGATTCCAGAAGAGGAGAGAAGCTTCACACAAATGGTAACAACTTTGCACTCGATATAATAAAGAGTTTTATATGTGTTTGATTTATGAAATTTTGATGAACATTTTTATTTCACTGTTTTATGTATTTAACTAAATTATTATTATTATTATTCATTTTTTTTTGATAAGTTTAATCCAAATTGTTTAGTAACTCAAGTCAGAATACTTCATTTGATATATTTGATGCATGTTTTGGTTTATTAACGGTATTTTTGAAGTTTGACACATTTTGAATTAGAAAGGTTAGAAATTTATATGCAATTCAAGCCTAGAAAATATTGTTGGTCTAGGATAGTGCGGTTTTACAGTCATTTTATTGCAAATTTGTGTATTAACTGATTTTGAATCTAGTTTGGTTGAATATTTGAACTCTGACCTTGACATAAGGGAATAGCCGGTAGCATTTTAATTAATCATATTGGAAAATAATTACACTGAGTTAATTCTTACCTATTCACTATTTATATTTAAAATTTAAAATTAATTAAAGGTAAGGAATATTTTATAACATAGTGATTGATATTATCAAAACATATTATTATTATTCATATATATAGATGGATATTTATAATGATGCATTTAATTGTGAATTAATGGAAGATGAAATTATACCAGATGAAATTGTTAAGGCGGCCAGTCCGGCCACCCAAGCAAGGTTTGTTAAAAAAAATGTTAAAATTAGTTAATAAAGAGTTCTTGTTATAAAAATGTAAACTGAATAATATGAAGTTTATGGTATAACAATGCCCGTTTTAAAAAAAATATTGTACGTAGGTAATACGTCCCAAAAGTGCTTTTACTGGAATCGCAGGTTTGCAGGGCTCGCCTATGGCTCGCCCTGCAATTTGCATACTCGTCCAGTAAAAGACCACTTTCAGGACTTGTTACATAAACTACTATTACATCTTATTTATATATGGTTAGATTTCATTTACTGTACCTACATGAAATTATAGAAACTTTTCCATAAATATATTAAAGATTATGGAAATCTAATATTTTTGTCGTAATTCTTAACTAAACTTTTACAATCTGATAGGATTTTTTAAATATATGAAAAAAATAAATTCAGATGAATCACTGTTGACAATAGTTTTTAGTGTCGTAAATTTAAACCATTTGGATTACATTATTCAAACACACACACAAGCAATAAATTAACACATTTTTATAAATGGTGTATGACTTGATGATTTTACCAGACACGTTTATAGAATTATTCATTGAGTTACGACAGATTTAAAGCAAATTAAATAAAAACATAATAAAATAGTTATTTTATGACACTATTCATATATAATTTAATTATGTATTGTTATAGATATTTCTCTATTGTATTAGTTTAAATGTAACCGCATAAACGATTAAAAAAAATCGAAGTATTTTATAGTAGTTCAACGAAATAATAGAAGCTAGGTACTCACATGCACAAACTTTATTTATAAAATGTTTAAAACGTATGTTATGGAATGATTTGTGTAAGCCTGATACTTGGAAAGATATCAAAATGACTTATTTTCATAAAAAAATAAAAACTGTTTAAAATGTATGCAAAAACTGAAAATTTATTAATCTAATTTTTTATAAAAAAATGACGATGGAACAAAGTAAAAAATATTTTAGGAATGTGGCCTCCTCGTGCATTTATGATGGATCTACAGCGTCTTTCCATACTGATAATCAAGTTATCCAGATCTTCTTGGGGACTCGCTTTCCAGTACTGTTAATGAACTTGAAACAGTTGATTGCGATATTGAAATTGATTCTGTTCTTGAAAAAAATCTTCGCTAAAACATATCCCATGCGTGCTCAATAGGATTGAGATCGGGTGATTGAGCTGGCCAGGGGTAAAACTGGAATATTCTGCTCTTTCAAAAAATTTCTTGTCACTCTGGCTGTATGTGGAGTAGCATTGGCATGTATCAAGATAAAATCAGGACTAATGTTTTCAGCGTATGGAACAACTATAGGTTCTAGAATATTTGTAACGTACCGCTCTGATGACGAAAAAAGATCCAGCAGAACGAGCTCAGTTTTACAGCCAAGTAAAATTCCTGCCCAAACCATAATTGTGCCTCCTTTTGAATGTGAGCTGTGAATCTCTGATGTATGTTCCATTTCCAGACTAAGATTCATCGGTAAAAACAACATTTCGCCATTGATTTTGTTCCCATATAACATGTTCTTGTACACAACGTAGTCAACTAGCACGATTCCATAGATTTAAAGGTTGGCATCTTCAAGATCTTCGGCTAACTAAATAACCTTCTGTTAACCTTCTGTAAATGGTATGTTTGTATGTTTCGAACAGTGGCTTTATGAGCTCTATGGTGATGATTAATTAACTGCTGTGCCGTCACTGTGAGATTTCTTCGCGTTTTAACTGAACATATGCGTCCATATGAGGTGTTATCATCCTTGATTGTTCCAAATGACTTTCCTGAACGCTTTTCGTTTCACGATAACGAGTCCAGAGACGTGAGATAACGTTCTATTGCGTTTGCCACATCAATTTGGTGCATTCCTGCCTTAATCATCTCCACAGCCCTCAACATTTCAAATAAAATATTTAATTATTTAATTATTTAATCCCAAAATTAGGTGTACCATCTTGCCCATCCCTCTCCTAAATATTTAATATCCTTAGATTTTAATCATTTCTGTATATTTAAATTTTATTTTCCTATATATGAATTGATGTCTTCGTTTATTGTTTTCTCCATTTATTAGACGATCTAGAAATTTCGTGTACACTACTGTATTTTAATGTTTTCCTCGATTAAGTTCAATTTTTCTATAATTTCCAATATCCTGGCTATAACCATTAGGATGGAAAGCGCAGTTGTTTTCTGGGTCAAGCTAATTTCGTTTTATGTCTTTACACGCCCTATAAAACGCAACAAAACGTGCAGTAAATAGACCCTCCTCTCTAACAGCTTAACCTGAAGAAGATTTTTTTGCAATAAAAAAATACTACCTTGTTATGCACGATATGTTTCATTAAAGAACGATTGCAGCTTTTTTAATTCATTTTTTTGATACCATAACCAGCCGAGGAGGAATCTACTTAATTTTATTTTCGTTTCATAATACGAAACACGAAATGGCTTTTAGTCAAACTTTTAGAAATCACTTGATTTTGGTAATTCTTGGACAATAGATAAAAAGTATCAGTAATATAAAAATTTTAATGATCGATATTAAAAAACTTTTTTTAATTATATTAAAATAAAATAATAATTGTAAACAACATTTCCCCGTTTTCCTCATTCTTTGGGAGATGAGATTCGCGTTAAGGGATAATAGGGTAGTTTTGGGGCTTGGTTGATATACCATTCGAGAGCAATAAATTAGAAATAAAATATGCTATTATACCTTTACGATCCTCGTATTCCTTAAAGTTATCAAAATACAGATATTGCTTGACTAGCAGGCTAGCATAACCATTGTTTCTCGCAAAGCTTTAGAGCATTATTTTTTTTTCATAAAAAGTCACCAATAAATGGCAATTACATCTGGGTTACTTGTGGTTTGGTTCCAAATCATTTTCTCCGTTTTCCGCATTCTTCTGGGGGTGGGATTGACGTTAGGAGATGAGATACCATTTAAGAGCAATAAATTAGCTATAAAATATGCCATCTTCACGAACCTCGTAGTACTTTTGGTTACCGAGATACAGCTATGACTATGCTAGCTTGACTGTCAAACTATTAACCCACTATTTCTCAAAACCGGTTGGATCAATATTTTTTTGCTTTATAAATTAGCAATAAAATAAGGTTGTGGTTGCAATTTGTCGTTATGAAATGGATATGCTAGCTTGACATAAAGTTTGGTTCAAAGTTAATTTTTGCTTTTTTGCATTTATACTTCATGCCGACAAAAAATGCCGGCAAAAGATTTCCTTTGGCGGCATTTTTTGTCGGCATGAAGTGTAAATGCAAAAAAAGCAAAAATTAACTTTAAACGACACTATACATTCGAAAAACTCTTACATATTATAAGAGGTGGATGTATGAAATAATTTATTAAAAAAAATGTAGACAATAAATATTTTTGAAAACCTCGTATTTTTTAACCGCAATCCTGGAAATCCCAAAAGGACAAACGATAAAAGGTCACCTTTCAAAACACCCAGAATAGATTTTATGACTGGTTTAAAAGCATAGAGCTAATCAGAACATATTTAGTGGAATTAAATGTCAAGGGCTGTGTGTCTTTGTTTAATAAAAACTGTACGCTTTTATATATTAGTTTATTTTGTTTAAAAGAACTTTTATTTGTATAGTAAACTATAAAAATACTTTAAACAAAACGTAAGTTAAAAAATGAAAAATTGCTGGTAAATTATTTGGAGTGATTATAAACTTTAAAATTTAACTTCAACAATATTGTAGGTAGAATATAAGTAGGGTGGATTGGCCCACGTGACTTTACTACACTGCGACCTAATAGTATATTATGTTACTAGGAGTAGAAGGCCAACATTATTGTTGAGCCCAGATTCTTGCACTGCCGAGGCGCTAGCCGAGGCTGTGCAAACTGGGCGAAACATATAATGGGCCTTCTGCTCCGAGTAACATATACTATTTTTTCTTCAAGCGTAATAATAATATGCATTTTATAAAAAATATAGAAGGCTTTGTTTATATCTCAACTATTTAATTAATACAAACGAAAAATTACATAAAGTGTTACCTATTTATTAACAGTAATATTAAATGTGCAGTTTTGTATACTGCAGTTGTTTAAATTTAAGCCACTGCCACCGCTTTCAGCTTCGACATTTACAATTTTGTCATTGGTATACATCATATTATTAGTAAGTTGATTGTCGATTATTATGTCAGCGATTCCAGAACTATTACTTGGTTGTTCTTGCCAATTAAGTATTTTTTGTGCAGTTTGTGTTTTACTGGAAATGGAATCCTCTAAGTACCCTTCAGCAACACTGGTGGATTTCCATCCACCATGCCGCTTTAAAGCGGTAATATCACCTCCGTTGTCAACTAAAATAGTTGCGGAAGTCCTCCGAAGGCAATGTCCTGTATATTCATGAGGATTTGTTAATTTCAAAAACGTAGCAACGTCTTTTGGTACGTTTGATATTTTGTGGATACCCATTACCACACGGTGACATTTACCATTCTGGTATTTAATAAAAAATCGCTGCAGGCCAATATCATCCGGACGAAGAGCCGTATACTGTCTTACCAAATTCAAATAAAAATCGCCAATTATAGTAAACGACCGTTGTTTTTTGTTTTTTGTGTTTATGATTTTAACCAAAATTAAATTTCCCAAATCTTGGATTTCGCTAGACTTTAAATTAACAAGTTCATCGCATCTAAGGGCTCCTGTGACTCCAAATATTAATATAACCTAAAACAAACGTTGAAATAAATAAAAAAAAAAGCTGGTAGCACCGGGATTAGAACCGCTGACCTTTGCGACCGAAGACAAAAGCTCTGCCACTGAGCTACCGTCATTAAATGTTATAAGTAGGAAATGAGGTAATATTTGCTGTCAAGTTAAATATTGATCTGCTAGTAGATATCACTGTCAACGGTTTAATAAACGTAATAATGATTAAAAAGAAATAAGAAAGTACCTACCTTTGTTGCTAAATAAACATTATTTGGTGCATCCTTGAGAAATTTATCAAATTGATCTTGTGTTAATACTTTTGATTTTTTCGGTGTATAATTTTCCCCTTGGCGCTTTATAAATGCAATTAATTTGCTATATTTTTCTATTTTAACATTATGTTTAATGTTTAATTGACTTTTAATCATTGAATACTGTGCCCATAGAGTAGAACTTTTAAACTTTCTGGACAAATTCGTGAAGTATGCAAGCATAACGTTTTCCATGTATTGCTGTACATTATATTCATTGCACCATTTTAGAAATTTTTCGTATGCAAAATCATACAGTTTACGCGACTTCGTTGGAATTAGAGTTTCAATACTGGAATTAGCTATTTCAACTAATTCCGGAGGCGTACATTGCAATTCTTGAGACATTTTTCACAAAATTTTCAAAACAGACAAACGTCAAATTAAATAAGTTTAAAAATGACAGTTCCTACCTACTTGATTACAACGCCCCATTATTTTATTAGTACAATAATGAAAATTCATTTTTGTACTAGTAAAATAATGGGATATTTCTACGGTCTGTGTTGCAAAAAGTAATATAGTTATTATTATACGCTTGAAGAAAAACAATCTTTTTTGTATACACTACATCTTTAAGGTTTAGACTTTTAAGAAAGTCTATTATTCGCTTAGGATGCACGTTTGTAACCTGACCAGGCACTGTTCCGGATATTCATGTCGTTGGCGAACAATTATCTGCAGTTACAGATGATTTGTTCAGTTGTTTCATCTGCATACTCACATAATCTGCATATTCCAATGTCCACTTTGCCACTTTGTCTCTGAGTTCAGGTTTCTAAAGCTCTGAAAGTAATTTAGCAATCTCGTTTCCGAAAATCTCTTTATTCTTTGGTAACCAAAGCAAAGTTAATTTGTTGTGTTTATCGAGTTTCTCCTTAAAAGAGTATTTGAAGTTCCATGTGGTTTTAAACTCAAACGTGGTAGCTTGTAAAGCCTTCAAAGCAGCTTAGCTATCGGAAGCAATAAATATTCTGGCTGGTTTGAGGCGGGTTTTTACGCACTCTTTAGCACAGAAGCCTATTGCTTAAAGTTCCACATTGTAGAAGTGTTTCTTGGGGCTATTGAGAGCCTAACTCCTGTAATCTCATTTAATAATATTAACATTTAGTGTGAGTGCGAAATCTCGTTTCTGTAAGCATCTTCATGGATTGGGCCGATTGGGTTGCTTCGAAGACTTAGTCCTTATTAACGCATAGGAATTTTTTAGAGCATTTTTTTACATATAAATGCAAGGTGGAAGTTCTCTGCAAGGCCACACTATAACACGATATCATAGCACCAGTGATCCCTACATAAGGGAGTCTTTGCACCTTTTGCACTCTGTTATTGCATTTTGTTGCATTGTTTTGTTTCACCAAACCAGCGCAGCATCTGTGATTAGAGATCTGACAACCATTAGATTTGACCAATAGATAACTTTAGATTTAAAAACTTATGTATTCTCAAAAAGTTTGCAGTAGGTCCAGATCCTGTCAAGGATAACTCCGAGGCATTTTACCTCTTCTTAAAATGAAATCCACTCCATTATTCCCACCAGGAGGTTGAATCATTAATTTCCTTCTGTTGGTGAATAAAATGATGAAAACCGAAGTTTTACACAATGGAAAAACATATATTTATAAACTATTCTAATCTATTGCTGACTTTGGAAAAACATAGAATTGCTAAAATTTAACTCACAAAAACTCTGAAAGGGTAAAACGTCAGCTTTATTTATTTGTTTAGAAGTAACTTACCGCAGATGACACAAACTAAAGAGACAATTTTAAAATTAGCACTTACTGTAATCGCATGCATGGTTCTGATATATATAACAATTTCAGACCAAAAAATGGTCAAATAAAAAAAGTCCTTGTTCCATAAATCATCACGTTTCTAGTGATAATAATTATGATTTTTTTTATATCTACTTTAAGTGAATATCGTTATGATCATTCGTGACTGCTCGTAATTACTTAGACAGGTATAAACATAATATGTCAGAATATTGGTACATAAAAAAATATGGTCGTGAGTCGTGAATCACATGACATTCTACTATTTATTTTTACCTGTTGTTATGTTTTGGTTTAAAAACCGTATTTAAATACCTACCATGAAAGACTAGAAGTTTAACAGAAGACCAGTTCTCTTCATTTTGTGACGATGACTCCCAAAATAGGTTAATCAAATTTGATAATAATGGCCAAAATGAATTCTTTGAGAGAATAAAACTCTATGATACTTCATAAAAACTCAACTAATATAGAAGTAACTGAATCTGCAGGCGATACATTGAAAAGTGACTAGAATAGAGAAACCTGCAAATGAATATAACGTCGTTATGTGTTTCTATCAGTTCAATGCAGGTAGAGTGGTCTTTTAAAATAACTTTTTGGAGGCGTACTGCTGGGGCTAGGTAAGTAAACCCCTCACAGAATTGCCTCCATGTTTTTCTCTTAGACCTTCTAAGATCGTTGTTACATTTTGTTAACGTTTCCAGTTGCCTATGCTCATAGCTCTATTAAAGGCCTTTCTTACTATCACTTTAAGTTTTTTGAGTTTCTTGTTCCACCATGGCACATTCTTGTTGATTGGACAAATTTCCTCGAAGCAATTGACTATCAGATAATAAAACCAATTTGAGGCTGTTTCAGGTTCCTCGGTTTCAATCGTATGCGTTTCATTTTTAACATCTAACTTCAGTTTGTTCTTATGTGAACACCAATCAGTCTGTTTCGGTATGCGATAGGTCTGGGTACTAGAAGCTCAACCTCGACGTCGAATCGTATGATTCTATGATCCGACATCGAAGCCTCGTCGGAGATATACCAGTTCTGTGTTAAATTTGTACAGAAGCATCTAGTTAAGTAAGATTAAGCACCTCTTTCCTAGTTGTAGTCATTAAAGTGGGTTTGATACCTCTATTAATAATGTCTATATTATAAGTACCAAAATATTCTAGAAGGTACTCACCTCTTTTATTTGTGCTCATGCTGCCCCATACTACTACCCAAATACTAAAAGTTCCAGTAATAAAATAGGTAGGTACTTTTTAAAAAATTTGAGTACCTGTAAATAAACAAATTAACCAATATATAAACATACCGAACACAAATACGAAAGGTATTGTTGATTAATTTTTGTTACATTAAACAAGGAAATTCACGAAAAAAGATTTAGGGTCAGTCACGGTTTGTGCTTCAGCAATGCGAAATGTGTTTGCGAACAAATGATTTTGGTATTCAATTACTTAATAAAATTTAGTTTTACGAAAATTATTCGTAATTAAAATAAAAAAGCTGTTACAGAACTTCACAATACATTTTTACACATCCTACGGTTTATTTACTATACATGAAATTTCATACGACGTTTCCTTAATGTGCTAAACTTGATCTATCGTATAATACTGTACACCTAAGCCAAAGCCACATATTAAGTCTTCAATGCAGAAACAGTCCTTTGATACTGATAACAATTTGAAATAAAAAATTTATTCGGGTTAGCTAGCGGACCACACTCGTTCAACTTTACAGCGTAAAGAATGAATATATGATATTTTATCATAGCACTTCATATTCTATTTTTCACGCTCTAAATATATACAATTTTCCAGCCATAAACTTGGAAGTGTTATCCAAAAACTAGAATTTATGAACTAATTGTTCGGTAAATTGAACATTTCTACTGCCTTTTTTTATATCCTTCAAGATCTTGTAAAGTTGTCGTCGCCAATAGAAAAGAGTGCTAATTGAAAATGTTTAATAATTACTGTACTTAACGCTTATTAATTTATGTACAATTAATCTATTTAGATCAATGATAAATTTATTGCAACATTAAAGTTCATTTTAGTGCCAACAATAATTACAAATTTGATCAAGACTTTTTGAAACTGATACTAAATATTCAGTTTCATTATTTCTAGAAATTGAGACGGATACGAATTGAGAAGAGACAAGTATTTTTATTATTAGTCAAATTTTCGCTCTACTCCCGAGCAGTATTGGCAGTGCACTATTGGCAATCCAGTTCTTCAGCTATACCTACTATTAATTTCGAGAAATATATTTTTAAAATGCTTTTCACAATTTTGACGTCTTCTTTGCAAAAGTTTTGAAGTGATATCCAATGCATATCTTCCTATTTGTAAATCAATCTACAGGATTTTAAAAACTGACTTGGTCCTTTTATACTACTTAATCTATAAATTTACTAAACAAACTATGATTATTAGTTAATGAGTACCTACAACAAGCCACGAACTCTTACAGAGACATCCAAATATGTTTAAATCTTGATAATAAATATCTAAATTGTAAAATAGCTTCGTGGCAATCAGCCCATCTTGTTTCATTTAGATCAATAAGTTTTTTGTCAAATTTTGATAAAGCTTTGAGAAATAATGTATCTTGCATAGTGTTAGTTGAATTTCGTATTGCACCCATTTCAAATGATTTGGTTATTGAAAGGTTTAAGGCGGAAACATACTATCAAAACGTGACACGACGCCACGTCACCCGACGCATCAATTCCATATATTTATGTTGCGGCGTGTGGTCACATAGCGTGTTGTCTATGTGCTTCTAACTGTATTAAATATATGGAATTGATAAGTACTGACATGCGTCGGGTGGCGTGGCGTCGTGTCACGTTTGGATAGTATGTTTCCACCTTTAATCCATGATGGATAGTATGTTTCCACCTTTAATCCATGATTAAAGGTGGAAACATACTATCAAAACGTGACACGACGCCACGCCACCCGACGCATGTCAGTACTTATCAATTCCATATATTTACAGTTAGAAGCACATAGACAACACGCTATGTGACCACACGCCGCAACATAAATAATATGGAATTGATCCGTCAGGTGACGTGGCGTCGTGTCACGTTTTGATAGTATGTTTCCGCCTTTATACTTGATGAGAAAACAATAGTTATTTGGGGAGGTCATTAACCATTATTATAGGCGTTTATTGAGACAGTTTAAAATAGTTTTATAACAGGATACTCTATGATTCTCCTACATTGATTTTCATTTCTTCGATATATTCATTTTCACCTTCAGTACCTATGTAGATTTTAAGATTCCACTACCACTTCCTAGCCATTAAACCGCAAACCAAATTATTAGTAGGTTCGTATATAAATATTCCTGTTGCAGTCACATCGATAAAATGAAAAAGAAAATGGCTAAAAATAAACTTTAGTTTTTTATTTTGCTGATAAAAGGAATTGGATTACACACACAAATTGTTCACCTACTTGTTAAATTGAATAAAATCTTAGTATAAATAATAATATTTAAAATTTTGCTTGAGTCACTCTTAAAACAAAGTCAATATAAATATATGCCATATGAATAAACATTAGATTACATATAAAGTTAGACGTGACA
Source organism: Altica lythri (assembly GCA_964028335.1). Classification (NCBI taxonomy): domain Eukaryota; kingdom Metazoa; phylum Arthropoda; class Insecta; order Coleoptera; family Chrysomelidae; genus Altica; species Altica lythri. The sequence goes on along the minus strand of OZ034805.1, from coordinate 59,032,069 downwards.
TTTTTATGGCATTTTTTGCACCATGGAACAATTTGAATTTATCGCACCTAATAAGTATCTTGTGTTCTCATAAAATGATGCATCTGGTTAAGTCATCAGAATTTTTCATTGAAGTCTGATGTTTAACATTTATATACAGAGCATTACAAATATTCCCAACATAAAAACGATAAACAGATTAAACATTTTTTAACCAAAGAATTAGTAGATCATACTCACTGAATTCTCTACTATAAAATATTTCATTTAGAATAGATTTTATGACTGAATATTAGATAAAATAAGCAAGAAGTACATTTTTAAAATCACTAATTACATTGTTAAGAGGTAATTATGATCAAAACGGTTCACCTATTTTCCTAGCGCAAAATTTTGCTTTAATAACAATATACCGCAAGACATGACATCTATTTATTTCAAGCAACTTTAAATGCAGTTACTTTTTTCTAGTCTACACACTAAACTTAAAAATTCTTTCAGTATTTGTCAGTATACATCGAAATAAGATATCCTCTGTAAAATCATTAACAAGAAACTCTAAAAACTAGTTGTATAAAAAAGTATGAATTAAAAAAGAAGAAATCGTGGTAAAGTATCTGTATATGTAGTTTATTAAAAATGTCTTTGTCACCTTCAAGTATCAACTCAATGTTGACTCGACATAGTGGCATCATGAAACAAGCTTTAACATATGCACCAACTCCAAAGATTATTAGAAAACACTATAGTGAATATGAACACCCGGAACATCACGAAGAGTAAGTACTTATCTACTTTATCTATATAATATAGTTTGATATCTAAATTGCGGAGACACCCAGTAGATAGCGCTGTTTTGATTTTTATATTATACGGTTAGAAATGAGAAAGATTATTTGGATTTGTCTTAGTACGGAATATGATAATAAGGAGTAAATATGATAGGCAACATTACAATAAACAAAAATATCAACAAATGTTTTGTTCGAGTGTTACGAGTTTCTACGAGTACCTATAATAGTATGTATGTAGGTATGTATGAGCAAGTTAGGGGTAACAGATACACCTACGACCTATAAGATCTATTGTGTCCCCCTTTTCTTGCTATATTTCTGATGATTTCTCAGACTTATAGCAGCTCTTCTAGTCCTATCTTCCTTAGAAAGTTTAGGATATCATTGGGTTTCAAGTTAGGTAGTTCTTCCTTTTCTATTTCGTATGACCCTAGGTATTTGACCCTAGAAATACTTAATGCGATGCATTCTGAGAGTATGTGTAGGTATTGAGGATTCATCCTCTACATCCCAGAATCTGCAGTTTGCTTCATCTACCAATCCTAGTTTCTTTATGTGTCCTCTTAATCGGCAGTGCCTGGTGGGTATTCGTGTTATAATTCGGAGGTTCTTCTTACTAAGGTTAAGACAGCTGTGAGATCTCTTTTGGTTATAGTTTCCCAGGAGCCTCTTTGATTGTTTTAGTCCTTCTAGATCATTCCAGTACTTGGATTTTTCGCTATCCATTTTTTTCCTTAGTTTTTCTAAGATTGTACTAGTGCTGATTCCACAAGATGGTTCTGGTCCCAGGTATGGGGTTTCAGCTCCTTCTTTTGATAGCTTGTCTGCTGTTTCGTTGTCTTCTATTTCCTATTTGTCCTGGAACCCATAAGAGGGTAACAGTGTTATTCTGTCCTAGTTCGTTTAATTTGCCTAGGCATTCCCAGACTATCTGTGATCTGATTGTATGCGAGTTTAGAGCTTTAATGTGTATAGATAATAGTATATAACAATGTGACGATCTTTACCCGAATAACTATTAATATAACATAAGAAACAAATACAACATGTGTAAAATTGAATATTGAATGTTATCAATCTTAACAATTTTAAAAGAAGCGAATAATTAGAAAAAATGTGAATGAAGTAGGAACAACTAAAAGAAATAACCCGAGAAAATTGGTAAAATAAAAAATTTAATTACAGAAAAATAAATTGATATATAGAAATTGAAAAAACCGGAAAAATCGAAGTAGTGAAAGAAAAATTTAAACAATTAGAAACAATTTGTAAAATTATAAAACAAGTAAACAATATATTTATAGATTGTACATTCAAAAGTAGACAGTAGACAGTTTGCTCAATTATATTCCATCCATATTGATATTGATAGCACACAAGAGGAGACAAATACAATTCCACTATTTGCATTACTTCCAAACAAAACTAAAGATACTTACATACGATATATTGTTGTCATCAATTAAAGCAAAAATACTAAACTGGAAACCGTCTATAGTGAAACTGGATTTTGAGCAGGCAATGAAGAGTAGGTACAATACAAGATAATTTTCCAGAGTGTCTGGAAAAATATTCAAAATATTGGACGTAGGTACTACGATTTTCTTGGTTATTGCTAGACGAGTGTCTAACCTGGAAGAACCACTGTCAACAACTTACGAGCAAGTTGTATTCCTTAAAATATGTATTTTTGAATTTGCGAAAGATTTTAGAGTTAGATCAGCTAATTAACGTTTATTATGCGAATGTATAATAAAGACTAAGATATGAAATTTGTTTCTGGTGCTTATCGACATCAACAGATTCTGTATTTGTAGCTCAAAAGAAAATATTGCGAATAATAGCAAGATTAGGCTCACGAGATTCCTGCAAAAAAATATTTACCCCATTTGGAAATTTTGCCGCTTTTCTCATTGTATGTTCTAGAGCTATGTTGCCATATTTATAAAAATTCCAATGTATTTCAGAAAAATCAAAACTTGCATTGCTATAACACTAGAAGCAAAGATTTGTTTCATATCCCGTGGCATTGATTAAAAGTGATAGAAATTTCTCCGGATTACATGGGTCAGAAAATTTACAACAGATTATCAATAGAAATAAAATTATGTAAAACCTTAAAGGCTTTCAAATACCATTGGAGACATTATCTTATTCTATAATTTATGTTTTACCTATAGATTTAAGTTTTATTTATGCTATACTACTTTGATCTTGACTTTTCCTATAAATGTTTACACGTGTCTTTGAGGAATAATAAAGATTTGTATTTTTTTTTTGAAGTTAAAAACTTCTTTATTCGTCCACAATAAGAAATTAATAAAAGCTATCCAATATAAGCTAAAGCATAGTTTTACACACCTTTTCGATTAAAAATTTTTTTATTCTGTTTTCATTAATAAAAAATATATAAATTTTAGGTATCACCATTATTCCAAAAAACAAAGTAGAAGTATAGCTTTAACTGCTCTCACGCTACTTGCTTTCTTATTTTTCCTGCACATATTACAGCAATGCATTCATGATCAAATAGAAATGTCTACAACCACTCCACCAACTGTTGTTATGCAAGCGAATATTCTAACTAAAGAAGGTTCTGAAAATGTATTAAAAGAAGCACAAGATAGGTTAGACTTAGATGATTCGCAGAGTATAGAAGAACAAGAACAATTAACAACAACTTTTAGTGAGAGTTACGAAGAAAGGCAAATGGTAACTAAAGGTTATAATATCCATGACGAAAGTCGTTTTGATTCATATGAAAAGATGCATGTTCCTGTGAAAGTGAAATTGGTGGAAAAAACTAAAAGGGTTAAAAAGATATAAATTATTTAAAAATGTATATAATTTATTTTTTATCCCTCTAATTACATTTCGATGAAAGTATAAAAAGTGATATATTAAATATAATAAACCTGTTTTCTTTTATTTTTTTTTTTTGTTTTCGTGTTGTGTCGTAGTAATAAATTTCTACATTTTTGACCCCCTGGCGCCTCCAGAACAAATTTTACCATCCCATGATAATCTATCATCTTGAAATTTACCCAACGGGGTTATTATATGCAGTTGCTCGAGTTAATCTTCTACTTAATCACGATACAAGATGTTTGCGAGGCGGTGTCTTTGAAGAAATTAATCTGTAAAATCTAAATAGGCTCATTTGGGACCAATTTAATAAAAAAAATATAACGCGGCTGGTGCTAGAAATCTCGTAGGTTTTATGACCTAGTAAAGATTTATTATTAAATCAAATACATATTTTGTTAAATAAATATATGTACAGACAAACCACGATTGATATATAATAATATTGCACATAGGTAACCTATATTTTCCGTTTTTAATTTATTTTTCTTTTATAATTTAAACTGTTTATCTTGTTTGAAGTCTTACACTTAAATAACAATAAAAGAAATTGCATTTATACCAAACTAGCTGACCCGGTGGACTTCACACCACCTAACCATTTTTTTAACTTTTAACTAAGTATTTTGTTTTGTATTTTTTATTATATTTTCTCGTTAGTTACTAGTTTTTACAATTTTTTATAGTAAGTACTTTGAAATTTATCGATAATACATATTATATATTAACTGCGCTACCTTACGGTGGCGTCATAGTTCTTATCTTAGTTAAATCAGTTTTGCTCTTTTAAATATATGAGATATCAACTGCGCCACTTTGTATAGGCGTCATTGTATTTAATTAAGTAAGAATTGCTTATTTAAATATATGAGAGATCACTTGCATCACCTAACAGTGGCGCCGTAGTACCTATACTTAGTTTAGAAAGAATTGCTTGTTTAAATATATTAGATATAACTCCCACACCTTACAGTGGGATCATAGTACCTACTTTATTAAGTAAGAATTTCTGTTTTAAATATATGAAATATTAACTGCGCCACCTTACGGTGGCGGCAAGATACTTACCTAAGTAAGAATTGCTCATTTATACGGTATTGTACTTGGTTTAGTAAGTATTTTCTTAGTTTTTTACGATTTTTTTTTTTAATTATTTTTCAGCAGGGAAAATTTTTATTCTTTTTCCCCTATTAGAAGGCACTTTCATTGTGCAGGATTGACTATTATCTACCTTAACCTTTAGATGGCGTACTGGGAGTATCAATCCACGTTTCATATAAATAAATAATAGGTTGTCTCGACGATACTATTAAATTTTGTGTAAATATTTCGTTTGCCATATCCGTAAATGATAGGATTTCATAATTCATAAGTACCTGTCTTTTATCAACTTTTTTGTATTTAAGCAAACACTGCCAAACAGTGGTTCTACTCTACCGTACCTACTTAATTTCAGTATTGTCGACGTGAACTAAAATATCTAGTGTGGGCACAATTTGTTCTTCATACAAGGCATACACTTTGCGACGAATAAGATTTTCATCTGCATGATCGACCCTCTGAGAAACACTGTTATCCCGTCTTGTTTTTCTTGGTATAATAATACCTACAATTTTTCTGACTTTGGATAATAGCTTTTTGGTCAAAGTCGCCATTACTGTCTATGTTTTTTTCGACGAGAGTTTGAAAAAATGGCAATAATTTGTTTTGCATCAGTAGACAAACGTATCTGTGGATGGTCTTCGGATTCTAATACTGGAATGAGATCACATTTTTTCAAAAAATAAAGATAAATTTGACTTACGTAGATTCAATAGCAAGTGTACACACTCTAAAGTTTACAATACTAAAATAATTTTTTGTACAAACTAAACAATCAAACGACTTTACAACCAATTCAATCGAAGGCAGATCTTTAAATGTTATTTTTTTGTTTTTGTTTATTAAGAATGTCCTCGTAGGTATAGACCTAAATACAAATGTACCGAGAACATCTAATGGGAATTGGGACAGAAGAGACAATTTATTAATTTGGAATTTAAAGGATTGCCAGTTAGGACGATCATCGTACAACTCTCTACGACGTTGCCTAAAATCTGTTAAAATGTTTCTAAATTGGTTTTCCTGTTTTTCGCAAAACATATTAATTTCCACGTTTTTAAGATGAGTTAATTATGTAGTTAGTTTGTTGACATTACGCTTTACCTAGAGTTGCGTTGCATCTAATCCGGTCCTAGCAGCTTGTGTTACTGTGATAATTTTATATTACAGGTGTTACAAAATAGTATTATACGTTACAAGGTCGGTAGGTGACTTATTACAGTACGAGTTAGTTTACGGACGAGGCGACGTAGGAGCCAAGTCCGGAAATAAAAACGAGTACTGTAATAACACGTAACGACCATGTATCGTATTATATTTTATTTCATCCTGTTTTTATAAATTAATAAATTCATAACATTTTTAACAGTAGTCGTAACTTGACTAAAAATAGTTCGTAACTTGATTAGTTAGGTCAAATTACCTTGAAAGCCATCTGTCACTGTCAAATATTTTTTTTATTATTAAGATTTAAGTGTTAATATAAAATTGAGTAACATTGACTTCTTTTTAAATATGGATGTAAAAGTAAGTTATTAATTATTTTATTTTTATTTTATAGGCATTATTGTATTTTTAAATGTCAAATATTAAAAGTAATTGTCTTCCCTTAAGCAATCAGAGCAGCGTTGCTAGGCAACACATTACAGTATCTGATACCGTAATGTTTTACTTACCGGCGCCAAATTGATTATAGGGAAGTGTATTTACTGGACAGGATGAAATAAATGACTTACTATATTTGTGAATATACTTTACATACCCACAAACAGACAAGTGAAGCTAAGCGTAAAAAGTACGGTTTGTCTGAATTGTCTAAAAATAATTCGATTTTTTATAAAACCAAAAAATTAAACTTTAAAAAAAGTTATAACTTTCGGTCAGATGTACACATAGACATGTACAGCTCCCGGATCTTCTCTGTCTCACACCGATCTAAACCCGATACGATTTCTAATTCTAACACCGGCCATGACTCGGTCCGGTAGCTTTGCCTATGGTTGTCTAATTTTTTAATAAATAGCAAAAATGTCAGGAATAAAAAAAAATGACAGGAGTCAGACTTGCAGGCTAACAAATTAACAAAAACCGAACCTTAACTCTTCCACTAAAACTATTTTCCATGTATTTTCTTACATTCACTTATATCTGTTAACGTTCACAAAAATTATTTATTTCGTTTTTCAAAAAGGTTGAATAACGTCAGTTTACATTTAAAAATTCTTGAAAGAAAAGGTTTTCGGTAGATACCGCCATATGTATTGAAAATATTGCTTTATGCATATAAAGATTATTTGATTTAATATCCCAACAGAACTCAAAGTGTCTTGCAATAAGTTCTGCATTGATAAAAAATTTCGGTTTAATAAGCACTAAAAAAACATAATTTTAAGAAGTGTTCACAGTATATACATTTTTGATACTAACGCAATTAATTTCTCCGAAGAATATTGTTACGAGCCGGTCCGAACCGGTCGCCCAGAAAGTGGTGTGAGTGAGTCATCGTTCTTAGATTCTTCGAATATTCTAGTGGCTTTTCGAACGTTCGGAAGATTCGAGAGTGTTGTATGTTCTGGATGTAATTGTGGAGATGCTTCTTGAAGGAATGAATTTTATATATAAGGGACTGCTTTGGACGGAGAATAAGAATATTAATTACCATTACATGTAATGGTAATTCGACAGACTGAGGTTGTAAAATAAGCGCGAATTGTTATTTTAGAAAGACGTTATTTAGTTATTGTGACTGTATCAAAGTTGTGTAGATTATTTTAAGAAATTTTTATTTATTTGTGTTTATTTTACTTACCAATATTTTTACAGAATTACATTAAAAAATGCTTCATATTTCTATCTTCAGCAATATTCTATATACGAAAACTATAATAAACATCCATAAATCATCAAAAACTAACTAAAATTCCACCCTCGAACCAATGAAAATATATTCCTGTTTTTATTTCCACCCACCAGGACCTTTGAAAGGAATGTCATTGGTGGACAGGAAATGTGTTATATGCTAATGAGGTGTATTTTAAAATCAAGACGACACATTTCATACTTAATTATATTTCCAAGTGAGTCAATGAAAAATCTTCAAATCTTAATTTCGTTAGTTAATTGCTGTTTGACGCTAAACAACGAACTTTCAGTAACACTTTCTGGGAATTTATTAAAGTAAAAACGCATTATTTTTTAAATTTAGTTAGTTTTGCAAAAAGATGCAAAAATTTTCTGTTAAGACATGTTTTAGATAAAATATGTTTAGGTTATCATCGAAGTGTAATTTTATAGTGATTATTTTATAATGGTTTCTTTAAGTAAGTACCTAAAATGTTAATGTTTATTTAAACATATCTTTACCTTAAAAAAATAAGCTCTTTTACAGAGAAGACGTTAGGTATTTCGACTTAACATTGTCTTTTATTCTGTTTTACTCCGTCAAGCTTTGTAGTCTACTTATTACTGTAGGTATTTTAAATTATAATACTGGTTAAATATTGGACGACTGCATAAACTTTACATAAGCCATTTTACTGGTACCTACCATCTCAAGTATTGCAAGGTATATTATATTGTTTTCACCTTTTCCAATTTTTGCACACCTACAAAGATGTTTTGTCTTATATCTTTAACCTTTTTTTAAACTATTTTAGCTGCTTTACATTTACTTCTGATTTTTTTGAGTTCCTAGCTTCTATCTGTTGCTCCATCAGTTTTCTCCTTTCTGTCTGTCTCTGTTAGGTTCTACCTAGATTACACTTACCTAATAACCAATAATGCTGGTACCTAATGAACGATCTTACTTAATATTGAATTTAGAATCTTTAATATCGATTTTCAATGTACAAAATTGTATTTAGATCACAGAAAAGGTATCTAATGGATTTATTCTTTAATATCTAACTCTTAGGAATGCCACGGAAAGCTAATATCTTTCCAAATATTATCTATGTGGTCTCTTTTTTGCTCACGATCAACGTTTTCTTTATATTCCTTAATACTGAGAATACTGTTCCTTTATAAGTGCTTTAATTTTAACCTGTGTATGTAATATAATATAATTACTGATTTTCCTGATTCAATTCTTCATCTATTTATACGTATCATTGTATAAAGACTAACTACGTATTTATACGCATCAATCAACGTTGACCGTTCTTTAACGGTGTCGTCTCTTCTTGAATTGTAATTCTTTTGTTTCTCGCTTCTATTTGTTGAAATTTTGTTCTTCTTGTTTGTCCGTGTAAGTAGGTATTAACAATTTATTACAAAACTGAATAGCTAATAACAAATGTAGAATCTGTGTTCTGGTCTTAAATTTGCAGTAATTTAACTTGCTTAACAAGATTCAACAAACAGTCAAATTAGCTACACCAACATTTACGCTCTTGCTCATTTATCCACTATTGACTCTACTATTATTGAATAGAAATACGTTTTAGGTAAACTTATATGATGTTTAATCCGAAAATGGAACCTTCTTGTGTATACAGTGAAGTTCAAGTCCCAGTGACAACTAATCAATTCGTAATAAATTATTGCTATCCAACAAGCCAATTAAAAACATCTCCTTATTTTGATTATAATGAGCATTATACTGAAATACAACATTTACAAATTCCAAAACAACCACAATATTTAAATACATATAGTGTTCAAGCATACAATCAAGAATATATTTACACCCCACGAATATTTGATTGGATAGAAAACTCCAGAGAGGAGTATTGTCAAGGAAATTCAGTGACCAGTAATAATAATTATTCTCCTTGTGTTCATAATAATGAATGTTCGAACATAACAAATGAAAGTGCGGAAATTGGGGATTATATGGAGGAAACAACTTACTCAGATGACGCTGGAGGTGAGTTTAAAGTTTCTAATTAACGGTTTTGTTAAATTAAATTTCTTTTTAATTAGGTTCATATAATTATCAGGTAACCAAATAAGTTCGTACGGTTCCTATATACCGTCTATTGCCATGAATATTGTTTATGTTGTTAATCGAAATAGATTGTTTTTACCTGCTGCCACTTTGGTAGGAAAAGTGAAAAATTCTTACATTCTTAGTTTTAATAATTGAAAACGGCGGCGAATAAAATAGTAATTTAAAGTTTTTTTACTGTATGAGTATACTTATATAAACTTTTGGTAGAAAAGCTGCAGTGGTGGCACGAAAAATATGTACCGCATTCAAAGATGATGCCGTTAATTATCAAACATCACAGAACCGCGCTCAGTGAGTCGAAAAACCATACAAACAATGAGTACCTATATTCGACAGGTTGTGGACGCAAATTCCAGGACAACGTGCCAAGAACTTGCAGTGAATCCTGAAACTATTCGTTTGCATCTTCATCAGCTAAGAAAGACGTCGAAGTTAAACAAATAGATCTTATACAGAAATTGACTAATTAAGTCTTAGCATTTGCTCAGCAAACATTTCACACAACGATAATGAACCATGGATCTTGTATTCAAATTTTAAGTGTTCGTATCATTGGTTGTCGTCTTCGGTAACAGACAGGCCCGTGGCTTCCTTGCACTCAAACAAGGTTTTGTTGTGTGTTCGATAGACAGCATTTGGAATTGTCCACTATGCGTTTTTGGGAAGAGGAAGAGGTCAAAAACCACCACTGGTAACTTGTATTCTGAGCAGCTTTAACAGCACTCATCCCAAAAAAACCTTTTTAATCAATCTATAGAAAGTCATATTCTTGCAGGATAACGCCAAGCCTCATAGCGCAAAAGGGACCCGATAAAAAATTCTGAACTCTGTTGGAAGCGTTACCGCACTCGCCTTATTCTCCCGAAATTTCGTCAAGTGATTATTATCTTATTTGTCTCTTGATAACTGTATGAGAAACAAACAGTTCATAACTCGAGGTGGTGAATTAAATGCAGTCCTCCAATTTTTTCACTACAAATCCAGGGAGTTCTACAATACCGGCCTACAGAAATTGCTTGCACGTTGGCAAAAGATCATTTAGTGTAATATTAATTACTGCGACAAGTAAATAGTGCCTTATTCTTGTTTCTCAGTAAAAAATTATATTTTTCTACCAAAAACCGCATGAATTTATTAGGTTACCTAATACAATTTAGAATAACTTAAACACTGGTATATAACAAATATCGTATCTTAACGATTTCTGTGTAAAAATATTCAAGCAGAAAACTAAAAAGGTTATTGACAAATTTATTTTTTATATTACATGCATCGAAACAGCAGTCGAAGTAAGACTATTTCAGACCAATGCAACTGTCAGTCAGAAACTGACAGTTGTTTCTGCCCTAGGGGAGAAACAACGTTGTTTCTCCCCTAGGGCAGAAAAAAATGTCATTATTTCAAGTCTGTCAGGATGTTTCTGACTGACAGTTGCATTGGTCTGAAATACTGTTACTTCGACTGGCTACAGAGATCAAAACTCGCTGTTTAAATGCATGTGATATGAAAAATATAGTGTGTGGCACGGGATGAAACAAAGACGATTTCTGACCGGACGAAGAAAGCCCTCGCTTCGCTCGGGCAGGTCAACTCTCGCCCTAGTCAGAAATTGTCTTGTTTCAACCCTTGCCACACAATATACTATTGTTCATTTCAATGTAATTTTGTAATTAGTTTCAGTGTAGAATATTAAAAAAGAAGATTTTTAAAAAAAGAAATAGCAATATATTTATAATTAATCCTTAAAACTTTTGATTTTGATAAACATTTTATTTTAAATTTCCAAAAACAAAGTTGTATTAGTAATCCAGTGCAATTAGCAAAAAAAGGCAAAGAATTATTAGTATTCTACGTCTAGAAGTCGAAATATTGAAGTTTTTTCCGACCTATTTTTTCCGATTTGAAAATTCAATTTCAATTTCGCAGCGCAGCGATAAATATTCAAGTTTTACCCCCATCTTCGTCTTCAAGTTCTAATTAGGAAAGTTTCGTGTTTTTAATCATTTTTAATATCGTTCGTATCTTAGAAAAAATCTTTAATATTTTATTGTAGTGTGAATCTTCATTAAAAAATTGAGCAAATTTGTGAACAATAACGCCATGATTAAAAATATGCTATTTTGGCTACTTTTTGTCGTAGAAACTGCTTTAAACAAAAATGGTTTATCTTTAATTAGTAATAAAAAGTCGTTTATAACAAATGCGTATCTTTAAATTCATTTTCTCCTACAGTAGGTACTAGTATTTTTTAGAAAGTTATGTTAAGAACAAAAAGTGACTGTTTTTGGTGTTTTTTTACAATACTGTTTTTAAATGGAGACAAATTTTAAAATATCAAAATTTGCGTTTTTTTTATCAAGAAATCTATGCCACTTTTTTCTCTACGATACACGGTTTTTCAAACAGTTTACAAAAAGTATTTTCTCTATTTTATTGTTTAAATAAAATACTGACACGGACATTTTTTAATCATGCGATTAGAGGCCTCTTTTACAATCACCTTATAAACATTTTTACCAACACTAATAGTTTTGTTAAATCCTAATTGCACAGAGCTATAGGATGTTTCTATCAATATAAAATAATGTTCAAATACACTTTATTTATTTATTTTACTATAATTAATTGATAAACTTGCAGATTGATTTACTAGAAGTAAAAATAGAATTTCTTCTTCGTCACTAGAGAAATATTTTTCTCCTATTCCTATGTAAACAAAAATTATTTCGAATAAATCATAGTCTAGTAAAAACAGATTTGGAAGAAAGTGTAAAGAATTTTAGATACCATATGGCATCTGTTCATCCATGCGTGAAACATCACTAATTCATTAATGAACCGTTTGACAAGCAGATTAAAAATAAATCCCAACTAATTTGCTATTATTCCGGGTTCCCTATTGCAGTTTGGGTGGTCTTTCAAAACACCCTTTGGAGTTGGTATTCCGGATGAAAATATTTTCATCGATAAATGTACTTTTTTTAACTTATTTTTTAATTGATATAACTTAAAAAAACTGAAAAATAATGTAATTCTATAAGTCTGAGAGATTTGTTTAATCCTTCTTCACAATACTTATTCTCGCTTACTCAATTTAAACTAAGTTTTATATTTATCATAATATATTAATTCAAGAACATCCTAGTATGTTTTTCTACATAATTAAAGAAAATTATACTTAAAATCAAGGATATTATATTTAATTTTGCGGTACTTATGATCATTTTGTAATTGGCGATGCAATAAATCCTACACAACTCTTATTACTCAATGATATAAGTACCTACTTATGTGTACGTACTACATATAATATATATATTACCTACACAATATGAAGAACTATTTTGGTGTGCTTTGTTTACTAGATTGATACATACAGGTTGTTAAAAAAATATCACAAAATAAAATAGGAAAATAAGCAAAAAAGTGTTAATAAACATATGTCCGCAAATTAACGGTTTCGAAGATACGGACCATTTTGCGTTCAAAACAATTTTTTAATATGTACAAAAAAAACAATGATATTTGTTAACAAACACTAGAAAAATAGTGTCAAATAAGATGCTCTACCTCCATTTCAATGAAGCTACGACATCTCCCCGCAGGGGCTGTCGAACTCTTTCCAAAATACCTTTATTGGCTAAGATTCGATGACATCCCTGCTCTACTGTTTGCTGCAGCTCCTCGAGGTTATTCACAGGAGTTGCGTGCACGAAATTTTTATCCATCTTTCTCCAAAAGATCCGTCTAAATTACGGCAATTGAAAAAGGGGCCGGACCATCATCGTGCTGGAACCTTGTTTGATTTCTTTGTATTAAAGGAATATCGTCTAATAGATCACATAATGTGTTCTGCAATAAGTTTAAATAATCGGTTAGGTAGTACAATCGGACCTAGTAACCGGTCGCCCAAAATCCCTATCTAAATGTTTAACAAAAATATACTTGATGCCTGGATTCCACAATCCACAATACTGTGAGGATTTTCGGCGGCACACATATCTGAATTATGGAAATTAAAAACTCCATTTCGTGTAAACCCTGCCTCATCAGTAAAAGGAATACTACAATAAAATTGGGAACCTTAGCACCATTTCTTCAATTTAATCCATCGACCCGTTTTTATTTTGTTTTATTTGATGGAATTAAAATTAAATGTAAAGGATCACAAGTTTGACTTTAAACGATAATAACCTTTAACAAAATGTTTTTTTTTTTCAATTTTTTATGCATAAATTTGTGTGTAAGTGCGTGTTGCGTCTATGCATTTGTCCATTCTTCGCTTCTGTTAATAGCGGGTATTGCCACCCCTGCTCTTAATAATGGCTGCCAAGCATTCAGCCATATTAATACCGCGGGCAATCTGAGTTTGCAGAATGGTGTTCCAAATTTGCAGTCAAGACACTTCCAAACATGCTCGATGGGATTTGAGGTCTGGGCTCTTTGAAAAGTGCCGCAGGTGGACGTGAGTTATCTTGCACTACAATAAATGACGTCTGCTGTTGCCGTTTGCGGATTGCTCTTAAAATTTGGTCAATATAGCGTCTAGCTATTTTACTTTTGCGAACAATTAGCAGAAGTGTTTTCCAATTTCACGAAACAGACTAATCTACCGCCGGCGCCGTAGGCGAAAATTGGACACACAACGTTCTTGCGATAGCGTTCTCCACGACAACGCCAAACAAGGGGACGTCGTAGCTCCCATAAAGGTTGAACTGGGATTCGTCAGTGAATAACGCTAATTCCCTATTGTGTTAATGTCCAAGCCCGATGTGCGTTAGCGATGTCTAGCTGGAAAACATGGGTACACGATTAGGATGCATTTAACCAATATTCGCGAAGACGGATGATGACTGTTCGGGAAGAAATCTTTTCTTTGTGGCTGTTGTAACCAATTTGGAAAGGATGGTTACTTTGGTGAAAGGCTCACGTTGAACTTGGCGGACAATTGCCGGAACATCGGAAACAGTCGGGACACGATGGCGACCTTGTCCAAAACGACGATTATATTGGTTTGTCTCCTGGTATCGGGATACGACGGATTGACTTACACTTATCTGGATGGCAACATTACGTTGGCTATAACTTTTTTCAAGCAGACTGATCAAACGAGCAAAAATCGGAGTGAATTTTTAAATTTTGGATATTTACAATATTTATTAAATATTTTTTTGCAAAAGGAGTATATAGTTTTGAAAAAAAAACTTTTTTTTGCGTTATAAGATTCCACGAAAATTAATGGTAAGCAATTTCTGAAAAATGTGTAAATGGATTTCAAAATTCGATTGGGTATATCACCTTAATTTTAAATTTAATTAAAATTTTAATTTAGTTAAAGACTAAAAATCAGAAAAATCATGGAACGCAATAACAATCGCGTTAAAAATGGTTAATATTGTAACGGGATAACCGTAAAGGAAGGGACCTTAATTTGAAAGATTGTCGTTGACAGTTGATTTTTAGAAGTTTGTAAAAAAATCAACTGACCATTTTAAATAATGTTTCTAGAAAATTCTAGAAACTTCTAAACACACTGACTAGATTAAATAATGTTGTATATAAGGGGATGCACGGGCAGTTTAAGTCAGTTCAAGTCAAGTGTTCACAAGAGTTCATTGTATTGTCAAGTAGTTAGACGTTATCCAGCAGAGTTCAGTGTATCTTAACAATTTTGTAAATAAATTGTGTAAAAAGCACCCATAAGTGTTTCAAATTGGTGTCAGGTGTGGGGTGAAGATACAAGAATGCCTGGAAAAAAGATAAATGAACTATTGTTGGCTGAGCTCAGAAGAGAGCTCGAAGAATTAGAGTTAGAAACTACTGGGACCAAATCTGTATTGTTGAATAGGCTCCGTGAATACTACATAAGTAATAATTTGGACCCTGATATTGTGGAGTTCGATGACCCGGTTCAAAAAGCAATTTCTGAGCTATCCAGTCAGATGAAGAGCCAGCGCGAAGATATGTCCCAGCTGTCGCAACGAATGACGAGCCAACAAGAGGAGCTATCCAGTCAGATGAAAAGCCAACAAGATGAACAATCACAACGACTGACCCAGTTGTCCAGTTAGATAAACAGCCAGCGCGAAGATATGTCCCAGCTGTCACAACGAATGACGAACCAGCAAGAGGAGCTATCCAGTCAGATGAGAAGCCAGCGCGAAGATATGTCCCAGCTGGCGCAACGAATGACGAGCCAACAAGAAGAGCAAACTCAACAACTTTCTCGGCAGCAAGAGGAGCTATCCAGTCAGATAAAGAGCCAGCAAGAGGAGCTATCACGACGGATGTCTACCATATCAGATGAGTTATCCAGTTCGTTCTCCCAGCAAATATCACATCTTCGTGACGAACAAAATCAGCAAGTGTCCAGCTTGCGAGACGAACAAAATCAGCACGTGTCCAGCTTGCGAGACGAACAAAATCAACAAGTCGCCAACTTGCGAGAGGAGCAAAACCAGATCAACCAGCAAGTGCAGTCCGAAATAAGAAAGCTTCAACGAGAACACGAAGCTTGTCGTCGAAACCAGCCCATCCACCACGGCGACGGAGATGTAGAAAGGACGGAAACCTGCCACGTAGACGTCGACCGACGAGGAAATGGGGAGACTACCCAAGTACGAACGACGATGAAACCCCCGACCTTCGACGGGAAGACTTCCTGGCCAAATTACCTGAAACAATTCGACGCAGCGGCCAGAGCTAATGGATGGTCATCCCAGGAGAAGGCATTGTCCCTAACCGTAGCTCTGCGAGGCGAAGCTTTAGACGTCTTGCAATCATTGACACCGGATGAAGCTGACAACTTCGAGTTATTGGTGAATCGTCTAGAGATGCGTTATGGTCAAACTCATCTACAACCGGTGTACCGAATGCAGTTAAAGAGCCGAAAACAGAAAAATGGAGAAACTATCCAGGAATTTGAAGCGGATGTAGCAAGAATGGTACGACTTGCGTATTCAAATGCAGCGGAGGATTTCCTGGAGTGCCTAGCAGTCCAAACCTTCACCGATGGTCTTCGAGACGTCGAGTTGCAGCGCGCTGTACGGTTGGCGCGGCCGAAGACTCTTGTGGACGCCTTGACCATTGCCCTGGAGTTTGAGGCGGCGACGGAGGCCTCACGTGGAGTTGCTCGACTAAGGGAAATCACCGTTAACTACGACCATGCCGTTTATTCCGTTAGCGACGTTGAAGCGGTAGTAGAGAGATTAATGAAGTTATCTCCAAGAAGAAGGCGCCAAGTGAGATGCTGGAACTGCGGAGAACTAGGCCATATAAGAAATACTTGCCCCCAAAAAGAAAAATCTTCTGCTGAAGTACCCCAGCAGCAGGAAAACTAGAACGGGTCGACTCCTGGAGGGCGAAATGGACCCCAAACATTCCCGAAGCCCCTCACACCATTAAATTGGCAACTCTGCGACATCACGTGGACAGCTTATATGTAGATGGCCTCCTTGATGGGAAGAATATTAGCATGCTGGTAGACACTGGAGCTACAAAAACTATCGTCCGACCAACCATCATTATGCGAAATAAGATGTTGCCTACCAGTTGAAGACTGCGTACCGCTACCGGAGATTCTGCTAGAGTCTACGGTGAGATACAGGTGACGCTACAGTTTGGTTCAACCTCTCTTGTTCACTCAGTGCTGGTGGTTGACGTTGATGAAGATGTTGTTTTGGGCATGGATGTTATGCTCCACTGTGGTTTTCATTTGGATCTTCGCCAACGTATCCTTCGTACTGGTAATGAAAAAATATTCCTGCACCGAAAACAAGTTGACAATGCCTCGATTAAGCTAATCGATGATATTGAACTTCCGGCAAGCTGCGAATGTGTCGTCACAGCGCGGTTGGATGGACTGGAGCCAGATGGTGCCCCAGCCATGATAGAGCCGAAGAACCATGACCATGAATTGGGAAAAGGACTCCTTGTGGGTAAGACTCTTGTTAGATCCGCCAAAGAGGTACCCATCCGAGTTATCAACTTGAACGATCATCCAGTTCTTCTCCGAAAGGACACGGAAATGGGAAGTTTAGAACCAGTAATGGCCATAATTCACAAGATAAATGTTACGGAAACAGATGAGACCAACGAAATTGAACAATTAATGACAAAATTAGACCCCTCTTTGTCAAAATTAGAAAAGAAACAGGTAAGAGATCTACTTTACCGTTATAAACCTGTATTTGGTTCTAAAAGTAAACTGGGAAGAACTGATGTTGTACAACATAGAATTGACACTGGTGATGCACGTCCGATTCGACAGGTACCCCGAAGGATGCCTCAAGTTAAAAAGGAAGAAGCAGACAGAGCCCTTAAAGAAATGATTCAAAATGGCATAGTCGAACCATCCAGTAGTCCGTGGGCTTCTCCTGTGGTATTAGTGAGAAAGAAAGACGGATCAATGCGGTTTTGTGTCGACTATCGAAAGCTAAATGATGTCACTAAGAAGGACAGTTATCCTCTGCCAAGGATTGATGATGCCCTCGACGCTTTGGCGGGTTCTACTCTGTTTTCTACCTTGGACCTTAAAAGCGGATACTGGCAAGTTAAAATGAATCCTGCAGACAAAGAAAAGACTGCCTTTACCAGTGGATCAGGGTTATGGCAATTCACGGTCCTTCCATTTGGCCTCTGTAATGCTCCTGCGACGTTTGAACGACTAATGGAGAACATCCTGCGGGGTTTGTCATGGGAAACTTGTCTAGTTTATCTAGACGACATCATCATAATGGGTAAGACCTTTAAGGAACATTTATCTAACCTGGAAGAAGTTTTTAAAAGATTACAGAACGCTAATCTAACATTGAATGTTAAGAAATGCCACTTGTTCCAGAGACAGGTCAACTATTTAGGACATAACGTAAGCAAGGATGGCGTTGCTGTTGACCCCGCTAAGATACAAGCCGTTCAGGAATGGCCAATCCCTATCGACAAACATCAGCTCCGGAGTTTCTTGGGTCTTTGTTCCTATTACCGACGATATGTCAAGAATTTTGGAGACATCGCCAAACCCTTGACACGTTTGACAGAACAAGATAAGTCCTTCTGTTGGGATCAGGAATGTCAAAAGGCGTTTGAAATATTGAAGAAACAGCTTACGTCAGCACCTGTTCTTGCTTATCCACTTCCTGATGGTAAGCTTATTCTGGACACCGACGCCAGCAATGTGGGAATTGGAGCCGTCTTGTCACAGCTACAAGACGGTAAGGAAAGAGTGGTTGGTTACTTCAGCAAAACTTTATCGAAAGCTGAAAAGAACTACTGTGTAACTCGGAGGGAACTGTTAGCAGTTGTAAAATCCGTCGAACACTTTTATAAATATCTGTATGGCAGAAAATTCCTGATCAGAACAGACCATGCTAGTTTAAAGTGGCTACTTAGCTTTAGGAACCCAGAAGGACAGATAGCAAGATGGCTAGAAAAACTGCAGGAATATGATGTTGAAATCGAGCACAGACCTGGAACCAGACATCGTAATGCTGATGCACTTTCCAGAAGACCATGTCGATTGCCCCCATTGTACCCGTATGGAGCAGAACGAGGAAAAACTTGCCTTAGTTAAGGTTGTGCCAGGAGACGAGAGCTCTATGCTGGAGGAGCAACAAGAAAACGATCCCGTTCTGAGAAAGATTAGGGAGTGGAAGAGAATGGACCGTCGTCCGTTGTGGAGAGAGATATCCTCATCCTCTCCTGCTTTAAAAAGCATACTGGTCTCAATGGAACTCTTTAATTTTGGACGGAGGGCTCGTTAAAAGACTTGTAGAAAATTCCGAGGGCACAGAAACAAGGAAACAAATAGTGGTCCCAAGAAATGCTGTACCGGAAATTTTAAAACAGATGCATAATGATAGTTCTGGAGGACATCTGGGTATCACGAAAACGCTGCAAAAGATCCGAGATAGATTTTACTAGGTAAATTGCACTAATTATGTTAAAGATTGGTGTCGTAAATGCACTACATGTGCTGCCAGTAACGGTCCGCACCGAAAACCGAAGGCGGAAATGCAGCAATAGGTACCTGGTTGGAAGTCCTTTTGAAAGAATCGCAGTAGATGTATTGGGGCCACTTCCACAGACCGATGTAGGAAACAAGTACATCTGTGTTGTAATGGACTACTTTACTAAATGGGTTGAAGCATATGCAGTTCCCAATCAGGAAGCTACCACTTTAGCAGATATATTGGTTGAAGAATTCGTAAGCCGATTTGGGGTACCATTAGAATTACATTCAGACCAAGGAAGAAATTTTGAGAGCAAGCTGTTTCAAGAAGTTTGCCAAAGATTAGACATCCACAAAACGAGAACCACAGCGATGCACCCTCAGTCTGATGGAATGGTGGAACGAATGAACCGGACTATAACCAACTATCTGTCAAAAGTGGTGTCAGATTGTCAGAGGGATTGGGATCGACATATTCCACTATTTCTAATGGCAATTCGATCGGCCATCAACGAATCAACTGGCCAAACGCCTGCGAAGATCCTGTTCGGTAGAGAAATGAGGCTACCATGTGACTTGGTGTTTGGTTGTAAACCTGGTGAAGAAATGGCACGTGAACAATATGTCACCGACCTTCAGAATCGAATGGAAAATATACACAACCTGGTGCGTGGAAAACTACAATTATCTAGTGATCGGATGAAGAGGTACTATGACACACGGACAATGGAAAAGAGTTACCAAGTTGGAGATTTAGTCTGGCTCTATAACCCCCGACGGCGACGAGGTATTTGTCCCAAATTACAAAAGAACTGGGAAGGTCCTTACACCATCAGGAATAAGAAGATTAACGATGTCATTTATCGGATCGTGAAAATTCCCAGAGGGAAACCCGTCGTGGTCCATCATGATCGTTTGGCGCCTTACCAGGGAAACCACAGTGGAGATGCGTAGCAACTGGCTGGCTCAGGGAGTGTGCGGGATTCCGATGTAGGAAATAACATTCCAGGAGGAATGAATCTAAGGAGGGGGCAGTATAACGGGATAACCGTAAAGGAAGGGACCTTAATTTGAAAGATTGTTGTTGACAGTTGATTTTTAGAAGTTTGTAAAAAAATCAACTGACCATTTTAAATAATGTTTCTAGTTTCTAGAAAATTCTAGAAACTTCTAAACACACTGACTAGATTAAATAATGTTGTATATAAGGGGATGCACGGGCAGTTTAAGTCAGTTCAAGTCAAGTGTTCACAAGAGTTCATTATTGTATTGTCAAGTAGTTAGACGTTATCCAGCAGAGTTCAGTTCAGTTCAGTTCTTAACAATTTTGTAAATAAATTGTGTAAAAAGCCCCCATAAGTGTTTCAATATTGTTTTTGTACCATAAATTTAAACACTATTGTCGAACAAACGTATTGTTTAAAAATTCGTGCATTTAGAATCAAAATATAGTGATTCTGTATTTTTTTCAAAAATTTAATCAAATAAAGATGAATTAAATCGAAACTTTGTGTGGTTTTTAACGGCCTATTAAACGGTTTTCTCGATATTTCCAATTTAGCGCCTGATTATCCCAAAAGTCACCAAAAGCATTTCAAAAAACTGTAGCTGTTTATTCAAGATTTTAAAACCATCCTTATTTTTCTTGTGCGATCAACAGTTGCTGAGATATTGATAGTTAAAGACAAAAAGGTCCTTTTCTGTTCAAAGATCGATATTTCAGCGAGAAGTGGTTGTATCGAAAAAATCAAATTAAAGCTGGATAAACAGGTTATCCGATCCATACAGTGGTTAAGTTATAAAAAATTACAGTTTATAAAACAAATTCCCTGAAATCTTTTTTATCGTAAGATATCAAAACTAGAAAACTCAAGCAATAAAAATTTTTCTAGTACAACCAATAAAATTTAAACTTTTTTTGATCCCTTAATTTGTTTCACTAGTGTACTTAGGTATACTTTATGGTATGTAACAAGATTTAAAATGATCATAACAAGTGTATCAGAGCTATAAATGGTTGAAAATCATCGGTACGTTTTAAAAATAAAAATACGTATTTTACATTAAGTCCTAGCGATAAATTACTTTAATTATTATGAATACATAAAAATAATATTTTTTTCTGTTGTTTATAGATATTAGAGAAGATGGTACAATAATCAAACCCAGAAAAGAGAGAACAGCATTTACTAAAATCCAAATAAGGGAATTGGAAAAGGAATTTTTACATTCAAATTATCTAACACGTTTAAGACGATACGAAATTGCTGTTGCATTGGATCTTACAGAAAGACAAGTAAGAATGATTTTTTTTACAAAAAAAAACAATGAATTAATTCCTTTAATATAATCGATCCTTCTTGTAGTGCTTTGTAATTGCTCACATGAATACCTTGATTTCTAGGTGAAAGTATGGTTCCAAAATAGACGAATGAAATGGAAAAGAAATAAATCTAGTGATAGACAAACAAGAGGACGAAACTCAAAGTCTGATTAAAAGTTTAGTTACTATTAAAATATTGTATAAAATAACATTAGCTTGGATTTTAGTTATATATATTTCTAATAAATTTTAATTAATCTTGTTCATTAATTAGTTGATAATGAATGTAACGTAGTAGCATATCTATTGTGTAAATAAAATACAAACAACCTCTTAAAAATATATTTATCCTAAGCGCGCTTACAAAAGAAATCTTTATTTTTTAGATTTTAACTTAGTTTTGGGCTGGGCCAATAAAGAGTCACCACGTTTTTTAATTAATTCTCTAGCAACTTTCTTTATGGTACTAGTACTCAAAGGTGAAGTTTTCTTCGCTTTTTTAGTGACTCCAGTAGTTTCTTTACGCTTCTTTTTAACAATTTTCTTATTAATCGATTTAGAACTAGCTTCACTATCGACTTCCGACACTTTCTCTGTTTTCTGTAAAGCTTTTTTAGGTTTTATAGTATTTTTGTTTTGTTCTAAAGTTATCTTCAAAGTTTTAACTTTAGTTGTTTTTTCAGATTTACTAACTAGAGTCTTATCAGTTTTTTTAGTTGGTATAACATCTTTGGCTTTCACTACCTCTTCTAAACCTTCAGGTCTGTATCTCGTTTTTATTCCCATTTTCTGTAACTTTTCCAATTTCTTATGAATTTTCAACAAACGAGCCCTTGTTCTTTTCTGGTTAGTCGTTTCATCTACCTTTAAGTTAGCTTGATACTGTTTTTGCCTTCGCACTTTGGCAGAAATTCTTGTAAGGAGAGTAGGACGACCTCGAAATAGATATTTAGGTCTCTTTTCATAAGGAACAAATTCAGCTACAATATAAGAAACATAAATGAGTTAAAAGTATCGTGTTTCTTAATATTTGCTTAGTAAGATACTACAATCTAAACTAATACAAAATGTAATAATAGGACAAAAATAATAAAAGATAACAATATTTACCTATAATTCGTTTTTTGAACATTAAATAATTATTCATAGTATCTGCTGCGATTTTCGCTACTTCAGGGTTTGAAAATTCAACATAACCATATCCCTTACTGTTACCTGTTTTGCTTGATCTACATACTTTAACATTGGTTACTTTACCGAATTGTTTAAAGTAGTTTTTTAATTCTTCTTCATAGAATCCATGTGGTAAATGTGCTATGTAAATTAAACCTCTTAGTTGCTCCAAACTTATTTTAAGCTTCTTCCCATCTTTTACTTCAACTGTGCCGTCCTAAAAATATAGGTTAGAGTAATGAAGTGCATTAAAATTTTATAATTATTTCATACCTTAATTTCTTTCTTTAATTTTTTAGTTTCTTTAACAACTTCTTTTTGTTTGCTGGTATCTAAAGACAATACTTCTGCATTTTTAGCAGTTTTACCCATTTTTTAGTATGAGAGTCAAGTTTGAAAACACACAACACACGTGTTTGTTTTCAAAATATTGAAGAAAGAGAAGAAGAGGAATATAAACTTAGTTCAACTGGGCTTTAACTATATGCAACACAACACACATCTGTTTTATATTTTTATAAAGTATATATAAGAATACATTGTTTAAATGGTTATTACATTTCTAATAATTTATTTATGTTGTATCTGAATTATTTGGGAAATTTAAATTTTAAAGAAGTCGCTGGGTATTATAATAAGAATTCTTTTTTAAGGTGTCATTGTCACTGCCAATAGTGGTTAACTTCACATCTGTGACAATTTTAATTCGAAAGAGAGCTGTCAGTTCTTTGTACTGTATCTGAATTTTTATGTATTTACGATGTGCGGAGGATTTACATGCTCAAAAAATGCACTTATTGCACTCAACGTATTATATATTGTAAGAAAATGAAAGTGTCATTCATTAATTTATTCATAATATAAATTTTCATTTCTAGGTGGTCTCTTTTGTATTGATAGGGGTAGCAGTTTATGGAAAAGGTGCCACTTTAGTTACCGATAATTTACCTATTGTCGGTGGAATTTTAGCATGTGGAATAATTTTAATGTTGATATCTGTTTTGGGGCTTCTTGGTGCAGTTAAACATCACCAAGTTATGCTCTTTTTTGTATCCTTTTTAAAACAGTAAATAGCTGTAATTTATCTTTAATCAACCTACGCCTTTCCTATGTAATTTGAGGGTCACGTAATCTTAGAGTTTTACGTTTTTCTTCATTTAGTTTTATCAGTGTATGATCTGTTACACAATGTTTAAATGAATATAAAACTTGACGTTTATAATACTTTGTTATCAGTCATTGTTAGAAACCAATTTAAATGATACAAATAAATAATGAACAAAATTCTTTAATAAATTTCCCGTTCTACGTATGAAAGGCTGTATATTTTGATCTGTAAATTATACGTTTATATAACAAATCATCCTAGTAGATTGAGAGTATCAAAGTTTACAAATGGAATATTTCTTAACATTTTTTGTAGTATATGGTTATTCTATTTCTTCTGTTTCTTATCCAATTTTCCGTTGCTTGTGCTTGTCTGGCGGTAAACGGTGAACAACAGACACAGTTAGCTGAACAAGGTTGGAAAAGGGTAAACGATAATACCAGAGCACAAGTACAAGAAATGTTTAGCTGTTGTGGTTTTGATTCTAAACTTGACGCAACATTTAGGCCTCCAGATTATTCACAGATCAAGGTAAGAACAGAGTTAAATGTTAAGGTAACTTGTAAAGTGATTCAACGAAGTTTTTCTTAATGTTTTAGGACCATTATTGCCATAGTTTACCTGTGGTTTCAGCATGCCAGTGTCCTAGTTGTAATGATAAATTACAAAATACTATTAATTACGCATTTAAATTATGTGGATGGATTGGTTTATTCTTTAGTTTTTCTGAGGTATGTTACAAATAATTTGGATTATATTTAAAAATGATATTTATTGACTAAACTGTTTTATATGTATATATTATTTTGTATTAATCGTTCTAGAACGATTCAACTAGTGAGTTGGAAATAAACCTAATGTTTTGGCGCTACTTCAATTGATTCAATAATCTTTCCTTTAAATCCGGAATCGTTCGCAACGCAAATAGTGTTTTATTACTGCTTTTATCTAATGAATGATTCTAAAAGAAATGGCGTATCTGCAGAAGACAGCTTAGATAACCAATTTTCTCAGTATTCGGGATTAAAATTTTCCCACAAGTCTTGAATGTCTACCCACAATTCATTGCTGTTTGTGTAACGTCAACTTTTTGGCATCAATTCCCACAGATTTTCTATGGGATTTAAATCGGGGCTAATTGGATTCCAAGGAAGTTTTCTCACATTATTTTGATCAAAACAGGAAGAAATTTTGTTTCGTAGCATTACCTCCCATACATCCTTAAGATATTTTTTTAAAATCTCGCAGTTTTCTGCAGATTTGCCAAAAAAATAACTTGATTGAACTTTAATATTTTTATGTAATTACTAATTATTAAATAGGTGAAGGGCTATCTAAAAACTGGTATTTGGTTGCAGTATCATCTTTGGTACATTTTTATTGTTTATTGGTAATAATTTATTAACTTTTGTTGCATGTTTCAGTTTATGGGAGTCTTACTAACTGTGCGTTATCGTAACCAGAAAGACCCACGGGCTAACCCGAGTGCTTTTCTCTAGTGTAACAACGCTATTCAAATGGGTGGGTTTATTTTAATGTTTATTATGATTCGTATTTAGCTGCTTAAAATAAAATTGACGTATAATCTGAATAGAGTATAACAACTCAAAAAATTAGTATATAGTTCATTTCACTGCTTATGGCTAATGACGAAATCATACTAGATGTAAGTTACATCTCTCTCAGAAACAGGCAAGTTAGAATTTTAAATAAGGACGTTTGTTTTTTAATTCAGCACCTATGTAACTGCATTCATTTTCACCGATAGATACAAAGTAATCAATACGGAAATCTTTACTTAATTCACATTCCTAGTAACCTTCATGTACGGCTTGTTGTTAAAGGATTGAATTTAATTATAATTATTATATTTTTGTAGATGTCAAACCACACTTTCACTTTTAGAAACTTTTGACCTAGTGCATATACAAAAATGTCTGGAAATATTTCTGGAAAAATCAACAATTTGTTAGAGTATTTTAAAAAGGAGAAAGAAAACGATGGATATTTAATACCGTTATCACAAGTGTACCAGCGAGTTGCTGACGCTTTAAAAAGTTAGTGTTACGCGAATAAAATCTGAAAATAAGAAGAAAATCTTTTAACAATGTTATTATAACACCCGGAGTATTACATGATGTACTGAAAATAAAAACTGAAAAAATCGAAGATGCTGTACTTAGAAACGTTGTATATGACATGAAAATAAAGGGGCAACAAGTTACAATTCTATTGCTTAATGAAGAACTAAAAATAAGCAAATGTACAACGCTTCTAAGTTTGTGGCGCTTGTTAAAACAGTGGAACTAGTAATGGGTTTGTGGAAGATGCTTATTATCCACTAAATCGAAGAGTACAGACTACCATGTTTCGATGGATGATGAATATTTTAGAAAATGGGTTTGTGAAAATCTCAAACCAATTCTGGTGGAGCCTCCTTTAACTATTATGGATAATGCTTCATAGTATAGTTCTCTGGTAGAAAAGTTGCCTCAAACTTTTTGGACAAAAGCTCAGTTACAGGAATGGTTACAAGCAAAAAAAAGTAATTTTAAAAAAGATTCCTGTAAAATAGAATTGTATGTCATTTGAACAAGTCACAAAACGCTATGTACGTAATAGACGAAAAACTGCAAGAACGTGGGCATCAGGTTTTACGGCTACCTCTATATCACTGTCAGTATAATCAGATAGAGTTGGTTTGAGGAATGTGTAAACAGTACTATTGGAGAAAATGGACGTGGAATAACATCTGAAGTTTGAGCTAATTGCGTACACAGATTGAAATTGATTACTTTTAATTTAGAAAATATATTTCCCTCTGCCATTGGCAACTTGAATGACAGTTTAATCTTACTTCAGTGGTTTCTAATATCAAACCAGCCAAAAAGGATGAAATGGACTAATATAGCTAATATTTCTATTTCTGTTACTAATTGAAGAAATATTCTTTTAATGACAAATAATATGTTCAGTTTGATATTTACTATAAACTGCATTTCTGTTAGCCTTTTGTCATTGTTATACAAAAAATATTTTAATTTTTATGTTCTTAAAAAACATTTACTATAAATTTACATTCTTTAGTAGTTATCATTTTAATTCTTCACAATAAATTACTTCATGTAAATAGTGAAACTCATTTCAGTTTAGTTAATATATAAATACATTTATATCTTTTTCTGATATGTAAGATATTCAGGTAAGATTTGTATAGACAATAAAAAAATGGTTATTTAAATTTTCTAAAACGCAACTATTTCTAATGGGTTAAAGAATTTTACTGTTCCTATATAAAATGTTACTTAGCACAATTAGTTTATACATTAGTGTACCTTGCATGCACAATTAATTTGAAGCACGTAATGCATGTATTTTGCAAACATATTTCATTGTATAGGTATTTTTTTGTAAAATGTTTAACATTATTTTTGGTTAAAAAGTCTTTGAAGTCTACCTGGGAACAGCGGGGGTCTATAAATGAGCCCCTTTTTCGACCTTAGTCCCGAGAACCGGCATGCGGTTGTATGCATTTATAATTTTACAACATATTGTTTAAATTAAAAAATACATGTGATTATTTTTAAAGTAAAACTTCTTTAGGCGCGTTTAGGGGTAACTCAGATTTTTTTCTGACGGAAGTAACGGTGCGACGTCAGCTATGGGAGGAGCTTAAAAACATTTCCAAACAAAACAAATTTGCATTGACATTTTAATGGAATTGAGGTTATGTTTTGTTTAGAAATTTATAAATTTTATTATGGTAATCTTATAATTAATTATGTATTCTTTAACTATTAGATACTATTCTGTTCCAGTAAAAATGGTGTTGTATTATAATCTTCTTTCGGTTTCAAATACATTAAAGGTATTTAGAGAGTAAAATCTATGTTTCACATTTTAGTTATCATAAACCTATTATTTTATATATAAAAAATAATGATAACTTTCAAATTCCTATTTCTAATGAATAATATAAATATAACATTATATCATTTTTTGTAAAGTATATAGACAATAAATATAATTGAATTATAATTTACGTCAAATAAGTTTTACTTCAATTGCGCGTAAAGGTTACACGCACACCTTTTTTTTTTCTTTCTGATTACAACCATTTATAATACTTACGCCAAATTTTGAAATGGTTGAAATCAGAAAAAAATTATCTTTACGTTTTTGGTATTTATTTATTTATTTTTATTTATAGGGTCGAAAGAGGTCTCATTTATATACCACCCGTTGTTCAAAGATTCTTTAACCTTATTTTTTAGTAAAGTCATTGTTTCTTGTAGAATATGTAATACTTTGAAGTTTATTAATGTAAATGAATTATTTTTTTAGTTACTAGGTCTTTTTTTGACAAGGCGCTACCGCAATTTGCACGATCCGGATGAATTGAGAGCAACAGCCATATTTCCACGAAAAAATTTCACCTATTAGTCTAGTCATTTTTTTTATACAGATCTGAGGCCTCTCTTTAGCCATATATACCAAAGATTCTTTTTTACTTTTAATTTTTTGTGTATATGTACGTAATATAAATATTTTTAAGAGAGTGTGTAATACAGCTTTATAAATAAGAACGGCGACTAGGTATTTTATTTATATATTATTGACTGTATAAAAATACATCATTTTACATTCCTACTGCAGTTTCTTAGATTGTTATTTTAGGTGTTTTACATTCAGTTTATTTAGCTAATACTCTTTCAGTGCAATTTAATTATTTATTATTATTTTAGTGGCAGATACCGGTGATTTTTATTTTGTAAAACTCTCTAGTATGTAGGTTACAACTAAAAAGACTATTAGTTAAATAAGAAAAAAAAGACATAAGTAGGTAGATATGACATCAATTTATAAAAAATCTGGATTTTATGGTTCTAAACTATTAATAAATTGAAAAACAATAAATCTAATCTTATTCTATTTTTCATATGTGTGTCAATTCCTCTTGTATTTCGAATTGGCCTTATTTGGAAATTTTGAGGATAATTTGTTTTATATTTAGATTTTTTTTGCAAAATTTGAGCTTGTTTCTTGTTTGCACTTAATTTCTTTTCACTACAGCTTTTAGTTACTTTTCTTCGTTCAATTCTTAATTGGTTACGTTTTCTACATATTCTTTTTCATATCACATGCATTCAAACAGCTTGTTTTGATCCCTGATTTGTCAGTCGAAACAAGACAATTTCAGACCAATGCAACTGTCAGTCAGAAACTAACAGTATTTTCTGCCCTAGGGGAGAAAACGTTATTTCTGCCCAGCACAGTCATTTATTTATGTCTTTATCTCAAGTCTGTCAGAATCGCATTTGTAATAAACAAAAGCGAATAAAATCATAATCGTCTGACAGCTGTCGTCAAATCGTTCTCAAGATATTACTACGCTATTTGTCTGAAATAGTCTTACTTCAATTGGCTCGCTGTTTCAATGCATGTGATATGAAAAATATAGTGTGTGGCACGGGAGGAAATAAAGACGATTTCTGACCGTCGGAAATCGTCTTGTTTCACCCCTTGCCACACAATATACTATTTATTAATAGTTTAATTTTGATGAATGTATAGAACTATTTAATTAAAAGATATCAGCTATTATATAGTAAATCTAAATATAACAAATGGCGTTTCCACTTCATTTTTTTTTTTTTTTGATTTTTTAAACTTAATTATTATGCCTTATATTCAGTACTGTTAAGTAATGTGTTTTTCATTTCGTAAATTTCTAATTCTACCTACAGAATATTTAAATACATTCTTTTTCTCAATTTTAATTCTAGTTTAAACTTATGTGGTGATTTTTATTTATAAGATTTTATTGTTTTCCTCGAGACCTATAAATTGATCTATTAAGGCTGTTAATCGGACAAATATATTTAAAGTAGTAGTCCTTTAAATATTTGAATATTTAAAATAGAATAAAAATTGTTACATATAAATTTTAAACAACTTTAATGTATGATTTTTATTTTATTTTGCAATTAAGAGGACTACATTTTGTGTATGAAGGGTTGTATGTAATATAATTTAAGATGTCTATATGTATAATCTATGTAGATATTACTTTATATCGAGGAACTTTTTGTTCTGTCTGAAGTAGTATAATAAATATGCTTTCATGTATTTGTTTAGTTTTTTTTTAATCTTTAACGTAACATTGAAACTAAACTAATCAAAATTTCGATTTATATGAATGGTTTTTATCTTTGTGTCTACAGGATTGAATCGAAATTTTTACTATGATTTCACTAGTATAGTTTCTAATTATATTTTCTCACTTAAGAAAAAAAACGTATAATTCATTTAATCTTTAAGCCGATTCCGAATACAATAAGAGGTAAATTAATTAGTGCTAATGTTTACCGCGCCTGTACAATCTGCGAGGTTCAACAAACTGAATAACCAAAGTTACATTTTTTTTTTATTTAAGGATGTCCTCGTTGGTATAGACCTAAATACAAATTGTATCAATGGTTTTTGGGCTATTAGGCCGGCGTCGATTATCTTGCTGACTTGACGTTTCGCCAACACGAGCGGTTGGCATCTTCAGAAGTTGCTTCCTGGTTGACAGTCTGCGACTTACTAAGCTTTGCGTGATCGCAGCTCGTATTTATACGTCGGGAAGGAAGTGGGCGGGGCCACAGTTGCTTTCGATTCCAATCGGTTCTGGTCGGTGTTGTTCGTTAAGGGTAGAGTTTTCGCACTCTTTATTATCGGGACCCATGTTTTGTTAATCTTGACTGCTTCCTCTTTTTTATTAAAGTTGTTGGGGTGCTTTTCTATCTCTATGGCTTCTCTATAGAGTCTGGAATGGTATGCTGATGTAGTAGCGAGGACTTGGGTCTCCTTAAACTTAATCCGATGGTTCAT
Organism: Altica lythri; assembly: GCA_964028335.1. Classification (NCBI taxonomy): domain Eukaryota; kingdom Metazoa; phylum Arthropoda; class Insecta; order Coleoptera; family Chrysomelidae; genus Altica; species Altica lythri. The sequence goes on along the minus strand of OZ034805.1, from coordinate 59,000,953 downwards.
AGTGAGGGAATGTTCCGCTACGGCGGATTTGTCTGTCTGCCCCAGACGACAATTGGCCTTGTGCTCTTTAATCCTGGTGTTGATCGAGCGTTTGGTGGTTCCTATGTACCCGCTTCCACATGTGCACGGAATGCGGTAAATTCCCGAAGCCGACAGTGGATCTCTTCTGTCTTTTGCCGATCGAAGACATTCTTTGATTTTTCTCGTTGGTTTAAAAATAGTCTTCACATTTTTCTTTCTTAGCAATCGACCAATTCTGTCTGTCATTCCCGGAATAAAAGGCAGAAATGCTTTTGCCACTGGTTGGATTTGCTCATTTTCCTTGGGTCTACGATTTGTTGGGCCAATCGATCTTTTGATTTCCCGTTCTGCATAACCATTGGCCCTTAAAGCATCATGAATATGAGTTAGCTCTGCGTTTAGTGCCTCGGGTTCGCAAATTCTTCTTGCCCTTTCTGCTAAGGTTTTGATGACTCCATATTTCTGACATGGGTGGTGGTTGGAATCCCTATGTAAATACCGATCCGTATGTGTAGGTTTTCTGTATACTGTGTGGCTCAATGATCTTCCTTTTCGTGATAATAACACATCAAGGAATGCCAGCTTGTTGTTGTCTTCGATTTCCATCGTAAACTGTATCTTTTCATGGATGCTGTTAATAGTGTTAATGTGTGTCAGAAATTCTTGCAATTTATCCTGCCCATGGCTCCATATTACAAATGTGTCATCTACATATCTATACCAAACTTTTGGCTTGTATGGGGCACTGTCCAACGCAAGTTGTTCGAACTTTTCCATAAAGAAATTTGCTATTACCGGGCTGAGAGGGCTTCCCATTGCTACTTCTTCGATCTGTTCGTAAATCTTATTGTCCCATGAAAAATAAGTGGTGGTGAGGCAATGTTTAAACAAATTGGAGATGTCCTCTGGAAATTTATCATCTATATGTTCCATTGCATTGCTTAGGGGCACTTTTGTAAAGAGAGAAACTACATCAAAACTTACTAATATATCATTCTCTTCAAGAACTAAGTCTTTAATTTTTGAAATAAAATGGGTGGAATCTTTGACATACGAATCAGTAAGTCCGATGTATGGTTGCAGGAGTGATGACAGGTGTTTAGCCAAATCATAAGTGAAGCTGCTATACCAAGACTCTATGGTTTGCCAAAGATACACAAAGCCAACATTCCGCTGCGTCCCATTGTAAGCACCATTGGTTCACCGACATAAGAAAGAAAAATGTGAAGACTATTTTCAAACCAACGAGAAAAATCAAAGAATGTCTTCGATCAGCAAAAGACAGAAGAGATCCACTGTCGGCTTCGGGAATTTACCGCATTCCGTGCACATGTGGAAGCGTGTACATAGGAACCACCAAACGCTCGATCAACACCAGGATTAAAGAGCACAAGGCCAATTGTCGTCTGGGGCAGACAGACAAATCCGCCGTAGCGGAACATTCCCTCACTATGAACCATCGGATTAAGTTTGAGGAGACCCAAGTCCTCGCTACTACATCAGCATACCATTCCAGACTCTATAGAGAAGCCATAGAGATAGAAAAGCACCCCAACAACTTTAATAAAAAAGAGGAAGCAGTCAAGATTAACAAAACATGGGTCCCGATAATAAAGAGTGCGAAAACTCTACCGTTAACGAACAACACCGACCAGAACCGATTGGAATCGAAAGCAACTGTGGCCCCGCCCACTTCCTTCCCGACGTATAAATACGAGCTGCGATCACGCAAAGCTTAGTAAGTCGCAGACTGTCAACCAGGAAGCAACTTCTGAAGATGCCAACCGCTCGTGTTGGCGAAACGTCAAGTCAGCAAGACAATCGACGCCGGCCTAATAGCCCAAAAACCATTGATACAATAGACAATGGCCGCGAAAGCCTTTCACAGTCTAAATACAAATGTACCGAGAACATCTATTGGGACAGAAAGCCAATTTATTGATTTTGGATTTAAAGGACTGCAAGTTAGGACAAGTGGGGAAGACGTGGAAACGTATGAGTTCCACAATCTGGAGACCCTAGGGATGAAGGAACGATCAAATCGATCCGTTCTCGATGTTTGTTCCAGAGTAAGTCCTGGGAGATCGTTATGCCAAGCAGCGTGCTGGAGTCGCTTGCTACTAGTGTCTGATCGTTTGTTTTCCACTTGTTGGATAGGCAACATGTCTTTGTCATGGAAGAGTTGAAATTAACACGATTCTTTCTTCCCCACTCGTCAACAATTCTCAAATCTTGATTGAGAAAAGGCGTTGTGGATCTTCCGTCCTCTTAAAACTGTTTGTAATTCTCCATCCTGGATTTGTAATGTACTAATTAGTGACGCTAGTGTTACTCAAAGTGCAATACCAACTCATAGTATCGAGTACTTTAATCTCCGTTTGTGGTGCCAGCACAAAATTATATCCCCAGCGACGTGCAAAACATAGAGATAGCATATAGTTTCATCTTGTCTTTCTGTCGTTACTCAGTCCGCATTTCAGGCATTAAAAGCTGCCTCTAGTTAGTATATGATCCAAGGCATACTTGATGCTGCGTCCCTGCTTGTAAATAAAACTTTCTATACGTTACATAATTCGTAACATCAAATATTAGTACCTACTTTTACCATTGCAGATATAGGTATACTCGATGACTTTTTTAGAAAGTTTTTTATATTTTCACCGTGTTCTTTGTCTCTCTGTCATTCCGCGGAATTTTGTAATCGAATTTAAACCTATTTCCCGACTACCTAGAGCTCTGAAATTTTCAGGATAGCTAAGATCTGGATGACAATGCATGTTTCAAGTGTGTTTAGGCATATACATTAATTTCGAAATTTATACTGAATTGATATGAAATATGATATAAATTGTGTATACATGTTATCATTTTGAAAGTTTTTAAATATGTCGTTCGTAGCCTAGTTGATTAAGCGTCGCATATGAATCAAGGTGACAGTTCTATTATGTTATCATAATGGGATCGACTACGCGAGAGAGTTTTTTTTTTGTTTGTTTTACATTTGACAACAGTAATTATTATTTTAACTGTTAATAGAATAACTAATTTAGAAAATTTTTAAAAATTTTAGACTATACTGTGGACTATGCCGTAATCTATCTTGTAAAGCGCTATTTGCCAAGGGAGTAATAATTTAATAATAGTAATATGACTTATAAATCACCAAAAAAAACTTTCTACTATAAAAAGTTCTTTTATAAATTGTGATTATTTATATAATCATCTAAATTAGTAATTCAGTACCAAAACGATTATTATAGATACGTTCCGAAATCTAATAAAACTGTTTTTAGACAAATGAAAAAAGGACGTGGGGAACTTGGGGAATTCCGATGGAAGCGAAGTTTTCTGTGCTTTCTTTAACAGAGAAGTAAACCGGAAAAATATATTTTTTTAACTATATTTTTTGGATAACAAAATTCATTAAATAAATTAAGCAGATTTTTTTTAAATAAATACTATTATAAAACTACATTTTGTATAAAATAATAATATAAACTAATTATTTTTTTTTGAGATATCTCTTATGGGACTTTTTTTTAATTTAGAAAGTATACAAAAAAATGAGATTAAGGAGAAATTAAAAAAATGTCGCATCCGGCAGGAACCTACAGTAGTTACCTTTCCGCGGGAACGCTTAACCACAGATGCCTTAGAAATTAGTCAGCGCTTTGCTCGTATTAATTCAACGCATTCAACATTTTTTTGGTAACAAGATGTGACACTCACTCACTTCCTCCTAAAACACATATTTGCATGAAATTAATGAGAGAAAAGATTTGTCAAATCGACAATTGAAACATCAGACTCCAAGTGACTTTTTTATGCTGTTTTTTATGTTTATTCGAATAAAGGACCGTAAACCCTCGATTTTTAGTAAACTAATTATTTTTTAGATATCATGGGATTTTTATAAAATTTAAAAAGTATACAAACAAAAAAATGACATTAAGTTGAAGTTGAAAAAATGTTGCATCCGGTAAGACTCGAACCTACAATCTTTACCTTTTACGCGGTAACGCTTAACCACTCCAGCCACAGATGCCTTAGTAATTAATTAGCGTTTTGATCAACATGATTCAACTCATTCAACATTTTTTAAGTAACAAGGTCATATTCCGTACGCGGACACTTTTTCTTGATTCACTCCTGTCGAAAAAGCTAACATATAAAGCTTCTCTTTAAAAACACCCTTGTCCTTGTAACTCATAATTTTATTTAAATAGAAAAGAACTACATAATTTTTACATTCTTTATTTTTATATGCAATAGAATATTCCATGTTCATAGCCAGTCGCAATCATTAGTACAAAAATTATCTTTTAAATTACTAAATTAGTCTAAATATTATAATTGGTTACACTTTTAACTTAATATAACAAGATTACATAATTATTTGATCTTAGCTTAAAGTGGTAAACTTAACTACTTAAATAGTATATATTACAAAATAATAATTATACATACCACATTTTCTGTAAGCAATTTAATAAACAATGATAAACAATAATATTTTATTATATAGTTTATCACTTTATATTATGAAACATTTATATCAATTTATTTAAACAGAAAGGTAAAAATACGTTTTGGTTATTTTCAGCCACAAAGAATTTAAGATAAATGTAGATTAAAGGTAATTTAAAAAAATTATTACCTCAAAAAGATGTGGTGGAAGTAACATGTTATAGGAAGACCAATTTTAGTTGCTTTAAATGTTTAAAATGTTAAAAGTATAATTTTCAATAAATCTTCTTAAATTTTATTATCGGATTTTATTTATATATTAGACGATACAACTATGACTGTTTTTTTTTGTATTGCAATTAATTTAAGTTAAAAACATTTGTCTGTTTAGTTAAGATTATGTTCATGAAAAAGTGTTAAAAATAACAACAGAGATTTACAAAAATCTTTGCATTAGATTGATATCTTTTTCGGAGAGCAACGTTTCATTTGTTCCAAAAAAACATAAGTGAGTCAATAACAGAAATATAAACTTGTTTTTAAGTAACGGTATAAACGGTTTATCACAGATCCTTTGTTTTAAATTCATAATAAGAGTCCTTAAGAGAGATTTATTTATGCCGATAGGTATATCTTTTTATTGTTGCAAGAGTTTTATTTTCCATTTAATTTAGAAAAATAGATATTTTACCTTATATACTTTTAAGAATTCTAGTAGTAATGAGTGTAAAATGGATGATGTTTAAAATAATTGTTGGATTGGTGATGACCCGCCATACTATTAACTCCTGCTCCATTGTTGAGACCATACATGTTTCCACTGGTTCCAAATTTAGACTCTCCATATCTAAAATTAAAAAAAAAATCTAAAATACTGTATTAACTTAACGGTAAAAGTAAACAGCATAGATCTCAAGGAGGTAGGTAAGGAGTTTTACACATATGGCCCAATGTATTTGTGTTTAAAAAGCAGTCACTCTTTCGGACTTATAATATTCAGTTTATCCTTATTTTTAAAGCGATTCTTACCTTCCTTGATTACCGTTTGCCTTATCAGCCAAGAATTCTTTATTGAAATGTCCTTCTTTCTTTGCTTCAATGGCATTAAACTTGCCGTCTTGTTTTCCTCCTTTATAAGCCGCTCCACTGTTTTCTCCAAAACTGCCAGCTTGGTTGTTAAACATGTAGTTGCCTCCTTCATCGTGGTCTTCGTCATAAAATTCTTCAGTTTTACCAGATTCTTGTTTTTGATGGGAATTTGAGAATCCCTTAATTTTATGGCCCTTTTTGTGACCTTTGGCCATACTTTCTCCACCTTCATTTTTACCTAAAACATTTATTATCCAAGTAGGTTTTGTATGTTTTTTTAGAGATTAATATTACCGGCTTGATCATATTTTTGAGCGCCTGCATATTGTTTTCCGTCTTCGTAAATATTTTTTCCTCCATTTGCTCCAGAGTAATATCCTGTATCACCCTGTATATTTTTGGCTGCTGCTTCACCTGCATTATATCCCGCTTGGCCATTGTTGTATTGTCCTCCCATTTTTCCTTGAGCTTGTTCATATCTTCGAAACGAGTTTTGTAAGTGAATATTCACAATACAAGTATTTTTAACTTACCTTAGATCGTTCAAGTTCTTTTTGCCTGCATTGTAAGCCCCACCTCCCATTTCACTTCCACCATATCCATGACCTAATCCCATCATACCCCCTCCCATCATACTGCCTCCCATCATACCACCTCCCATCATTCCAGCTCCTCCGCCGATCATTCCGGTGCCAACCATACCTGCACCACCACCCATCATACCGGCACCACCACCCATCATACCAGCACCTCCTCCTACCATTCCTGCTCCAGTTCCCATCATTCCTGCACCCATCATACCAGCACCAGATCCAACCATGCCTGCGCCGCCTCCCATCAAACCAATATCTGTGTGGAGGCCTGCACCACCCATACCTAAAAAAAACAAAAACAAAATACTTTCATTATTCAATCCGTGGTTGTTTTGAATTCATATTAATTTTGATAGTCAACGTCTTTCTGTATTTTATGTTAATCGCCAATATGTCTTTCAAGTCGTTGAAAATGTAAATGAAGCTCTGATATGTATTCCCCGTTTTTTACTTTATAAATAGATTCGTCGAAATTCTGCCTGTTTTATAACCCTTTTCTATTCTTTTGGGCTATAGAGCCTAGCAACATACAGATTTTTTTTAGACTCATTGTAGGTAGGTACTTGTAACGATATTAAACAGTTTTGAAAAAACAATATAATAAAAGACCCACCGACACCTGCTCCCATCATTCCTGCACCACCTCCTACCATTCCTGCACCACCTCCAGCCATTCCAGCACCTGCACCCATCATTCCAGCTCCTCCACCTCCCATCATGCCCATTTCAGCACCCATCATACCAGCTCCCATCATTCCTCCCGCACCCATTCCAGCCATTTTCCCACTCATCATTTGTCCACCGCCTCCGATCATATTTCCACCACCGGTCATACCCATTCCTACAGGGTAATAACCACACTGTACATTTTTTAAAACTAAAGTTAAAAACGGTAAGAATAGATGCAATTTAGACATTTTCTATCGGAAGATGAAGACACTCGACTGATTTCCACAGTAGGTGGTAAACGATTTTATACTTAGGATTATTTTATGGTTGATTTTGGATAACAATAAGTGTACGGTTCTTATAAGACCTTTGGGAAAGGTTGTTTTTACGGTTTATTGTCATTTACGTTTTTGTAGGACGATATAGAGACAATTGAAAGGTCATTTTTCGTCTTGAGGATATACGGTACGTTTCTAATTGGGTTACCAGTAGCGATAATTGTTTTACAGTTTTAACTAGTTGTTAAAATAAAAGTCAATCCTTGAATTGATATATGCAAAAAGTTCTTAAACCAAATTTTAACGAATGACACATACATAGGCTAACTATACTATAATATTGCTTTTGGTACATAATAATATAGTTACTTATAATGATGAAGAAAAATGTGATTGGTCAAATCTACTTAGCATGAAGTTATTTCGTCGATTTTTGCTATAGAGGAATGGTATAGTGGGTTTATTGAAAAACCTTCAAATTATATTGATAAAAAGAAATTTAAGTAAAAATTGACAATAAAACAAAAAGACATTATTGAATCTTTCTTTCAATAAGCATTAAGTGAATGCTCATACTTCTTTAAGAGTACTTATTCCTTTTTAAAGTGTTTTAAGTACTTGAAAATAATAACTTTGGTTTGCCTGATCAATATTTTATATTATATATTTACGGTTTTAATGTACTTTCGTGTTATACCAAAACAGGTTTTCTGTACTTAGTAAAACCCTTTCTAACGAAATTGTTCTACCCACCCGTGTTTACATATCTAGGTTAGAGAGTTCAAGAAACTATAAACTTTAATTAGGTATAGCTATAATCTGGTTCTACACATAATCAGTCTCCTTGGATTTTACTCTTAGAGTTATTTCTTTTTAGCTATTGATTTGTTCTTTTTTTCTAGATTGTAACCTTTTTATTAAGAACCTTCGAGATACTTTATAAGATCGCCTTGTGTATCCTCCGTCCGTTTGCGCTATAACTCTTGAACGAAAGGTCATAGGGTTATGAAATTAGATATATAGGATCATCATGTCAATCGAAAGAACCCTATTGATTTTGGTTCAGGTCGTATAATCCTAACGCTAAAATATTAATAGTTTACCGAAACTGGTGTGTATAATTCATATTGTCCTCTGTTTGTGTGCGTTATAAGTCTTAAACGAAAAATCACAGGATCATGAAATTTGGTTTATAGAATGATTGTGGCTCAAATCGGAACTGCTAAAATGACAACGGTTTTCCGAAAGTCTTGAATATAATGCATATTTTCCATGCTTTTGTGTGCGCTATAACTCTTGAACGGAAGATGAAATGGTCTTAAAATTTGGTATATAGAATCATCATGTCATAGGAAAGAACCCTTTTTATTTTGTTTGAGATCCAACCCAATAAACATTATTCACAACTTAGGGTAACAGGAAGTTATATAATAGATATATAATAGTAACAAATTTATATAAGACGGTTTCGGTGTTTTATAACCTGTACCTATTGGTAACCAAGTTTTATAATGGCTTTATAAGGCTACAAGCAGCTACGGTTATATAAAAAGGTAACAGAACTATTTCCATCACCATTTTATAAAACTTTTAGTAACGGTTACTAATGGTTTTATAAAAAGGTGACATATGGGTTACCGTAACTCCATTTATATAACTAAAATACCTGAAGTTTTTTAATGTTGCCGTAAATTACCTTTATAAAAACTGGTAACTAGTGGAATTGACTATATGTGTTACAAAACTATTGGTTATTATATCGCCTCTTTTATAAAACTTTGCAACCATCAGTAACACAAAATATCCTAATATAACTATATAGTGACACATGACATATGTCATAATTTTTTTATAAAACGGCTACTGCTAAGTAATATTTTTATAGTGAGATTTTGTTATCGTGAATAACTGGAAAAAAATTAAACACAGCACGTCATTTCGTCGTAAAATAACAAAAAATTTTACAAAAATAATATATTCCTCATCATCCGCCAACCTGAAAAGTGTAAGTAGCCTGAAAAGCAAGAAAATTGTGACGACCGAATGCAATCGAAATCAAGCTGATGATGAAATACTGCCTCTGGTCGGGAATTTCCATCGCGTATTTTTTTAAATGCAATAAACTTTTTTTTGGCAGGAGGCCAATAAAGAGTGCCATCCTTTTCCCAAGCTGATGGAACAATTGTGAGAAGTGGAAATTTAGCCCCCCGTTCTTTAGTTTGAACTATTTTAAAAGACATATTAATATTTTAATTTCTGTTTATGGTTGGACTAGCGGCAAACTAGCACATAGAGGTTAGATTTTTGACATCACGTTTGACAGTTTGGCAAAAATGACTTATGAATGACACATGGCACACTGATAAATTCGAGGCAATTTTAGGCGAATTACCGTTTTGGTTTTATTATGGTAACATGTATTACTACAAATTATATAACGGAATTTTATAGGTTGTTAAGTTTTATACCGAAACTATAAGATATATATTGTTACTACCAGTTATATCATATTACTTTGAGTGATATAATGACGCCTGAAGTTATATATGGGTACTCCCGTATGCCGCCATACTTGTTTACAAAAATACTGAAAAATACTAAAAACGAACCATACAAAAGCTTAATAATGAACTTATCTTTTTTAAATAAATCTTAAATAAACATGTTTTGGTTCTATGATGAAATATCGGAATAGTAATAGCTGTGAAATTAAATTTTTTTCATATATTCAATGTAAAAATATAAACTAAAAATAATTATTAGCGGGAATTATAGTGGCCCTTACGTTTTTTCGAAGTATCTCATTATTTTTCACAATGAAATTCGATTCCCACCAAAATTTTAAGTCATCCACAGTCAGTTTAAGTCCTAACAGCAATATTGCATGGTAACTATTTTTTATTTTTATCATGATTCTCCATTTTTGTTTCTATCGATGGTTCCAAACCAGAACATAAAATTAATTTTATGAGAATAGACAAAGATTGTAAATAAATAAGTGTATCTGAGAGAGAAGTAAATAGGTCATGACAACTGACAGAGTGAGAAATGTCAATATTCAAGTAATGAAACTCTGGTAACGGAAACATTACCAAATCTATTATAGGCAAGCTATATAAGGGTTGCCTAAAAATATACAACACTATATTATATTACTATAGGTGTTCAACCAAATTTATTTTTAAGTTATATAGTGGTTTCTACAATATTTCTATAACTGTTACTTATAAAACTTTAAGTTATTAGCGTTACCAAATAAAGGTGTTCGCAACCTTTATAAATGCCCCATTTAAGCTCTTTAAGAGGTTTATAGCAGCAAGAGAAATGTTACGGTTGCCAAATATATAACTGTAAGTTTTATAAGTAAAGTGTTGTAAAAGTAACGGTAACTACTATACAATCAAAAATGTTTATTGGGAATAACCCTAATGGTAAAATTTTAACGGTTTTCCGAAACACGTGTATATAATGCATATTTTCATTGCTTTTGTGTGAGCTGTAACTCTTCAACGGAAGATCGTAGGGTATGAAGTTAGGATCGTCATGTCATGGAAAAAAACCCTATTGATTTTGGTCCAGATACGATCACCCTAACGGTAAAATTTTAGCGGTTTTCTAAAACTCCTGCATATAATTCATATTTTCCTCCGTTTATATGCGCTATAATTCTTGAACGAAAAACACAGTGTCATGAAATTTGGTATATAAAATTCTCATTTCATAGAAAAGAACCCAATTGATTTTGGTTCTGATCGTATAACCCTAACGGTAAAATTTTAGCGATTTTCTAAAACTCTTAAACGGACATGCACAGTGTCATGAAATTTGGTATATAGAATCCTCATGTCATGGCAAAAAAACTATTAATTTTGGTCTAGATCGCACAAACTTAACGGTTTTCCGAAACTCGCTAATGTAGTGCATATGTAAAACTCGATGGTACTTTCTTACTTCTTAAATTGACTTCGTTTTCAATTTAATTTTATGAAGAAAATAATTGGAAACCATCTGAAGCTAAAGCCTATATGAGGTGTCAAAGTTTATAAATAATATATAATAAACTTAATTGTGAATAGATAAATTATAATTATCAGGATTATTAGCTTTTTCGAAAGAGTGATTTTACTTTAGAATCAGCTTCAATTTATATAGAAGTTAGATTGGAGCAGAAATGTATGTCATAATTAACCCTCATATTACATATGAACAGTCATAATTTTGTCTATAGTTATGTTTATGTATATATAGGTAATCAAAACCACATGCTACCTTTTATTTTTTTGAATTTTTGTTTCTCATATTTGTTTTACAGGTCTCTTTTTAGCCATTCGGTGTAAGTACCCCACCAACTCAATTCTCTATTCAATAAACTCTGATAGAAGTTGTATGACTTACTCTCCTCTAATCTGTAAGTTTCTTATTCTATCTCTCTTCGTCACTCCTTTAAATGGTCTAAGAAATTTCATCTCTGCAGGTTGTAATTTGCTCTTTTCTTTGTGTTAAGCTCTAGGTTTCACATTCATACATCAATATTGGTCTGTATATTTATCACTATTTGCGGCTTTTTTTATTCTGTGATCACTCTTTACATATTTATATTAATTTTTTCTTTAAAATAACGTATATATGTATTATATAATTGATTAAATAACGAATTAATAATGGGTTTAATAAGTACAAAGAAAACCATTTAATAAACATAAAAACCATGAAATAGTAATAAAATATAAGTGAAGAAATAATCATGCATAAAATGTATTTTAAATATATAACTGTAGTATACTGACTATTTTTTTGTCATAGTAGATACCTAATTTCTTATATTTTTGGTAGATTCTTTTTAGCTTTTCTTTTTAGGTTTATCTATAATTGAAATAACAACAAATTTATTAATACACATTTATTTACAGTAGTATAAAATAACCTATATTTTAAAATGTTTAAACATTTTATTTGCTTGATTATGTCCGGAGTTCCCAACGATGTCACCCTCAGCAGCAAGACCATAAGATGATCCATCAGTTCCATACTTCTTTCCTCCATATTGCTCTTGTCCAGCATTGGCTTTTCCTGCAGAAATTGCATTTTTGAATTGTCCTTCCTTTTTATCTGCATCCGACATAAATTTAGAATCAGCCTTTTCACCCTTATATGCTTTTTCTTTATTCTCTCCAAATTTTCCTGTAAAAATAATTAAAAATATATAATAATAAAGTTTTTCACAGCAATAAGCATATAAAATATAGTAGTGATGAGAAAGTACCAGCTGCTAAGGCTATAGCTTTTTTGTCAGCCTCATCGTGTTCCTCATCATAAACTTCTTCAGATTTACTAGCTTCATTACTCTCATGTGTTGTATGGAAGCCTTTTACTGTTCTTCCTTTTTTGTGTGCTTGATCAGCTTTAGCTTCATTAAGCTTCTTACCTACAATAATATTGTAAAACAAACACATATATTGAAATGTACTGCATCCTACCCTCATTTCCAAAGAACTGTCCTCCAAAATATGCTTTTCCGTCTTCTGCTAGATTTTTTCCTCCTTGGCTTCCGCTGTAAAACCCCATATCTCCTTTCGAATTTTTAATCAATCCCTGATTCTGACCAAATCCCGAATTCCCCATTCCAAAGCTCATACCTTCACTACCAAAACCTTTTTTGAAAAACATATCATCAAATATTTTTTTGCCTTCACCAAAGTTACTTCCGCTTTCTTCGCTGCCCCCTAAAAGTTTCATACCACCAACACCCATACCTCTTCCTGAAAATATAAAAAATAATAAAATTATTACTAATGTTGGTAATCACTGAAATATTGATATTTATTACTCTGTTCTAAATTTTACAAACGTCGTCATTGTTGCTTCACGCATATCCATTTAGTTTATTTTTTTAATTTCTACTAAAATATCTAGATTGAATTTCCCCATGACTTTTTTGAAATGGGTTTCAATTTTTAAAAACCTTGATAGCTGGTACCAAAACCTCCAAGAAGGTTTTTAATTAAATGCTTCATAGATTTCTTGCAATATTTATTTTAATAAGACATTTCTTATCTATTAACATTTTTGCTGATTTAATTAGTAGATCTTTTAAAATGATCCACTCCACTTGTGCACTACTGTTTTTGATCATTTTTAGTGGTAAAGCATATTTTGTTGTTTACCATAATAGTTGATGCATTGCTTTCTTCTTCATTTTGTACACTTTAGAGGAGACACTTTTATTTTTCAAATTTTATTAAAAAAATTATGATTCTTACCTCCAAATCCCATGTTCTTGATTCTATCAAAACCTCCCATACCTAAAAAGGGGACCACAGCATATGTCGAACATATTAAAATAACCCCTACAAAATATTGTACGACCCAGACCATTCTGTGATTAAAAAATTTACTAAATGGGTCTACCGTTTAATCGTTTTCGTTTATAAAGCTTCGCTTTCTGCTTGAAAAATCAGAAACAATGATGCGACTAATTCTTTTTTTAGAACTAACAAAAATCTGTCGAACTAATACGGCCTTCGTGGATATTCGTAGTTTATTGACTAAAATAGTGAAGAAATTTCCTTCCTGTAATTATATGAAGCGTAACATCAAAGGAAATTGGTTTGCATATGGGTGTACTAACAGGAAAATAAAAAAGAGGATAAAAAAGCAGTGTAGACTAATAATATCGAATATAAATTTATTAAAAATAGAAATCAGGTTCATGATTTACACATTTGCTATTCTCACTATCCTCTTCTTCGTTTCCCGACGTTTTTGACTTTTTAAATGATTCTACTTTCTCATCAAATTTTTTTTATCACAATTTTCTTGTATTTATTCAGACTTGTATATCAAACAATACTTCTTCCTTATTTTCACTCTCGATGAAATGTCCTTCTTTAAGTTCACCCTCAGAAGATGATGATGAAGATTCTCTATAGTCGCTACCTTATCCTGAAACAGCTTTATCTTCAGCTTCATCGTGTTCTTCAGTTTTTTCAGTTCCACCGTTGGTTTGCGCATAGGTTTTATTTACAGGAAAAGGAAAAAGGGGTATAAAAAAGCAATCTAGGCTAATAATAACAAATATAAATTTATTAGAAATAGAAATTAGGTTCATGTTTTACATATTTACTATTCTCACTATTCTCTTCTTCGTTTCTCGACGTTTTTGACTCTTCAACTGATTCTACTTTCTCATCAAATTTTTTTTTTCCAAAATGGTTTTTATCACTATTTTCTTTATTTATTTCGTCTTGTTTATCAAAAAATACTTCTTTCTTATTTTCACCCTCTATGGAATGTTCTTCTTCATGTCCACCGTCAAAGGATGATGATGAAGATTCTCCATAGTCACTACCTTGTCCTGAAACAGCTTTATCTTCAGCTTCATCGTGTTCTTCATCGTAATATTCTTCAGTTTTTTCAGTCTCATCGTTGTGATGTGAATTTGAGAAGCCTTTTATTTTGTGTCCTTTTCGATGACCTTGTTTCTTTGAGATTTCATCCAAGAATTTTTCTAGAAACAGAAGAATGTACAAAAAAGTCTTAAGTTTATTATGTGAAATTTACTTTATTGGTGCTCCAGAAATTCGTCGTATTGTTATTAGAAATGAAAATAATTACATGTAGTTTAAATACCTTAGCCTAGAGTTCATTAAAAAAATATTAGGAGGTATGTTTATTTTAAAGTTCACTGAATGTAAAATTAAAAAAAAATTAAATCCAACTTGAGTTTCGATATATTTAAAAAAGTAGTTTAAATTACCAAATACTGACGGTACAAATGCAATTTGGAAAACGATATATTCGTACATATGAAACAAGAAATTGATTTTCTTTCAATGGATCAATTCGTCAAAACAATAAACTTACCATCATTGACAAAGTGTTTATCTTCAGTAAATTCATTTTTATCAGATTCCTTAGTCTTACTTCCATTAGAATCGATAATTAAATCTTCCTCTCCTTTAATATCTTTAACAATATCATCTTCTTTAAAGCCGCTAGAATCTCCAAGGTGTGCATTTTCTTCTGATAAATTGTGCGCTTCTTCAAGATGACTTGAACTTAAGCCCCTTTTGATGTCAGACAAACCAGAAATATATTCAAAACCACCAGTATTTGGATGGAAAAGTCCCATATCTTTCATTTCATATTCAGAATTTAAAAATCTAGGATCTGAGTATGATTTAAGATCCAAATGGCTTAGGTCACTGAGTACAAGCACATATTTTTGAAAAATTATTAATGAAAGAATTAGAATAATCGATTGGTACATCTTGCAATTAAAACTAGATGTGACCTTTGAAGAAAATGGTATTTATAATAAGAAATTGTCATGATTTGGTTGAATAATCATAAATATAGCAAGTTATTGTAATACAATTTTTATATTGATTGATGGTTTTTCTTTGTGGCTTTTCAACAAGTAACCTTCAAAAACTTTTAAGGTTGAGGCTAAGAGAAAGGTAATAAGGTATTTAAAAAATTGTGTATTTATAAAATTACCTAATATTAATTCATATTTATATGTTTTGTGTATATAAATAGATTTACTGTTGTTTTCTAATTTTTTATTTATGTCATCTTTAGATAAAAAGCCAGGAAGTGCGGAAGAATATAATACGTTCACTTTTTATCGTCACCTCCATTATTGCATTAGATTTTTTATTCGTTGAGGTTCTGATTTAATGACAGTTACGTTTTTTTTAATTGTTCGTTGTTTATTGTTTTACAATTATATCCTTATTAAAAAAATTGTTCTTACTAATGCACACCTAATTAATCACAGTTTTTTTCGCCTTTACATTGGCATAAGACATGAAATGCGGTTTCTTTCTCTTATTGGCACTATCGACAGATGTCTCCATCTGCTAAGTTCAGCTGACTCATGTGTTTACTGAGCCGACAATGTCCTGTTAAGAGACTGAAAATTATTCTGACATCGTATCGCCTTTGTAATAACAGCTCTGCAGTAAATTTCGCCGAGTGTACTTTGATGAAGACTTTGGCTTGCTGCTTGCCCGATGATTTTTCCCACCACTCCTGGGTCTTTTCTAGTCTCCATTTCTCAAAGGCTGCCTTTCTGAAGGTGCCAGCAACCCCGCCGAATGGTTCCGGGCCAAACATTGGGATATTAGCTCCCGCTCGGGCCAATTAATCAGCCTTCTTATTGCCCCGAAACCTTGAGTGTTCTGGTAGCCAGTGTCAGAGAATTTTGACTTGCTACATGTGTCTGGGTCCTAACGCAGTCCTACACCAGCTGTGAGCTTATTTCTCCTAGACTATCGCCTTAAGGTCTACTTGATATTAATTTTTATATGCCTTCTGTATAAAGATAGTTACCTATAACTTTTTCAAGCCTTTAAAAAGTGAATAATTAATAGCATTCGCATTGACTTTGTTTCCTAAGTCACTTTTTAAGATTTAATAAACTATAAAACCATTTAAATACATTTCTAGGAATAAGAAATACGTACGATTTTTGAAAGTTTAATAACAACTTACTCTCCAGGAATGACAATATTGATAATATCTGTGTATCTGTGTATATGGTGCGAACAAGTTGTGTGTATTTTTACTCCATCAACTTTATGTATATTAGTGGTTTAAAATATTAGTTCTGTGGTGAAATTGATATCAAATTTATTGTGAAAAAATTCTTAATCAAGTGAGATATTAAATTTCCAACAATTTGCCATAACTGCAGCTCTTATTCAATATTAATATTGGATAGTGTGTTTTTTTATTTCTTTTCAATCAACTAGTTAATCTCACAAAAACTATAATTCTAAAGTACTGATAACGTGGACAATTTATAAATAAACATCTAAATTAGGCCGACACAGAGAGGTTAAAATTCATACTCTTTGATTTTTTGCAAACCTAGAAATATATAAAAATGAAATATAAATGCCTAGAATGTAAAAAAAATGCAGAAGAAGATGATGTACTTTTTTGTGATAGCTGTGAAGGTGCAATTCATAAAGATATTTGTTCAGGTCTTTGTCCATCAGAGATAAGAGTAATGGAACTTAAGAGAAATCGTGTTTTGCAATTTCTCTGTGGTGATTGTAAGGGTGGTTTAAAAATGGTTCCAAAATTACTTAAAGTAATTGAAAAGTTACAATCAGACATTGATGCATTAAAAGCTGTGCCTCCCATTCGAGTCTCTGAAGAAGATATTTTTGATGAGGTTCTTGAACGACAAAAACGCAAGAATAATTTAATCATCCATAATTTAAAAGAACCCAATAAAAGTCAAAATGCTGACTTGTTAGATCGTAACACAGTTTCGGAGATGCTTAACGAGATTACGCAGGATGACATTAAAATAGTAAAAACTGTAAGGATTGGCAAGAAAAATAAAAATGGTGCTCGATCCCTTAAAGTAATATTAACCAATCCCACTGATGTAATGAATGTACTTAAGAATAAGATAAATGTCTCTAAAAAGAACAAGATTTTCATTAATTCTGATCTCACTCCTAGACAGTTAAAAATGTTATCAATTGTAAAAGATGAGCTAAAGATGCGCCAAGATCAAGGTGAAAATGATATATTTATTAAGTACATAAAAGGCATCCCTAAAATATTGAAAAAAGGATCGAACTCCGATCAAAAAAAAACTAACTGATGGTCATATTGATACTTGCCCAACCCCAACCTTAAAAGTGTATTTCCATAATGTTGGGGGTTTAAGAACAAAACTAGCAATATTAGAACAATCTGTAGCTCAGTCTCAATATGATATTATTATTCTCGTTGAAACTTGGCTTAATAATGAGTATAGAGATGGCGAGCTTGGATTGCTGGGTTACAATGTATTCAGAACCGATCGCAACTCCACTAACACTGGAAAAACACGCGGGGGAGGAGTTTTAATTGCTATCAAAAATAAATTTAATTCTCAGAGAGTGCAAATACCGGACTATGGATTGGAACAGGTTTTTATTTCTATAAAGTGTAAAGACACATGCTTAATAATAGGGGGTGTCTATATGCCACCCTCATCTGTTATTAACTCGTATGTATCTCATTGTGACACTGTCGAATTCATTATGGAAAATTTTAAAAAATGTAAGCTAATTTTGTGTGGAGATTACAATCTACCTGATGCCTATTGGATTAACGATGAGCTTGGATTAACAGTTGAATGTCCAAATAATTCACCTGCATTACATCTATCCAACTCCTTAGCTTACTATAATTTATATCAAATCAATAATATACCTAATAGCAGAAATATGTTTCTAGATCTTATTTTCTCAAGTTTTAGTGATATTGAGGTAAGTGTTCCATTAGAGCCTTTATTTAATAATACTATTCATCATTCCGCATTATCCTTTGAGTTACCGCTTGGATTAGTAGCGAACCATCTGAATTACGAGGAATTTTTTTATGACTTTAGAAACGCAGATTACATTGCCATTAATGATTATTTTGCTAGTGTGAACTGGGACTTACTTTTAAACGCTTGCGATGTTGATTATGCTACAGCAGTATTTTATGATGTTTTGTATACAAGTTTTAGTCTATTTGTTCCTATAAAAAAATTTAAATCGAGTTCATTTCCCAAATGGTTTAATTTTAATCTTAGACATCTTTCCATTGAGAAGAAAAGATTACATAAACTGTACAAGCAATTTGGTAGATTAGAAGATTACTTGAAATTTGCTCAGACAAGAACTAAGTGCAAACAACTTTCAGCTTCTTGTTATCAGAATTATTTAAACGCAACAGAAAACGACATTATTTCTAATCCTAGATCGTTTTGGAAATTTATTAATAATAAGAGAAAATCATATAACCTTCCGTCAAATATGCATTATGGCAACAATGTTGCCAGGAGTAATCAAGATGTAGTAGATTTCTTTGGTAACTTTTTTTCAAGTGTTTATTCGGATATTAAAATTAATCAGATTCCTTACTACAATTACGAGAAGTCTGTTGATATAAAAAGTTACCACATTAAACTATCTGATATTATCGAAAAAATTTTGCAAATGCCATGGAAATTATCTGTTGGACCAGATGGACTTCCAGCTTATTTCTTGAAGCAATGTGTCTTTACCTTAGTGAAGCCGATTCACTTTATTTTCAATTTATCCTTAAGTAGTGGAAAATTTCCTAGTTTTTGGAAACATAGTTTCTTGACACCCATATATAAATCAGGTTCTAAAGATAATATTGAAAACTACCGTGCCGTTTGCAATCAATCAGTGCTACCTAAACTTTTGGATTGTTTAGTTAACAAATTTTTAGCATGGGATTGTAAAAATCTGTTAAATGATCATCAGCATGGATTTATAAAAGGGAAATCTACATCTACCAACTTAATACTGTCTAGTAACTTTATCACTTTTGGAATGGAGTCAAGATTTCAGGTTGACTCTATATACACTGACTTTTCCAAAGCATTTGATAGAGTCAACCACGAATTACTTATTGCTAAATTAAGTGGATATGGTTTCAGTGAGTTAATGCTTCATTGGATAAGTAGTTATCTGATAGATATCAGTATGTGAAATATGGTAACCATATCTCTCAGCAAATAAGAGTGACCTCAGGTGTACCACAAGGTTCGCATATAGGACCACTCTTATTCAACCTGTTTTTGAATGACATTTCACTAATAATAAAAAACAGTGACTATTTAATATTTGCTGATGATTTTAAATTATTTAAAGTTATTAGAAATATACATGATGCTATATTACTACAAAAAGATCTTAACTCTTTGGCTAGTTGGTGTGACGTTAATGTTCTCTATTTAAATGTCAAAAAATGTTTCCATATTACTTTTGCTAGATCCACAGATCCAATTCCCTATCAATATTCCATTAATAATATATTATTAGAACAAAAAAGTGTTATCAAGGTCTTGGGAATATATTTTGACTGCAAGCTCAATTTTAATTACCATATTAAAGAAATTGTCTCGAAGTCTATAAAGATGCTTGGCTTTGTATTAAGAAACAGTAATAACTTTTCAGTCATGACTTTGAAGATCCTCTATGTTGGTTTGGTTCGACCTATTCTTGAATATGGTTCGACTGTGTGGTCCCCTTCATATGGTGTTTGCATTGACATGATTGAAAAGGTTCAAAATAAATTTTTACGTGTTTGTGCTTTCAAAATGGGTCTCAATAGAGATGAATATGAGTATGATAACATACTAAAGTCCTTAGGCATGAATTCACTGGAACACAGAAGACTAGAAACAGATTTATGCTTGTTACATAAAATTATTAATGGTTATATTGAAAATGATCAAATCCTTAGTTTAATTAATCTGAGTGTTAACCCCAGGAGAACTCGTAATTCAGACATTTTTAATATTCCATTTCATACAACTAATTATGGGCAAAATGAACCACTTACTAGGTTACTTCGAGAGGCAAATGAATATAAGAATAGACTTGATATATTTGGAACATCTACCTCAGTATTTAAATTATCAGTAAAAAAACTGTAAATTGTAATTTTTCTTTAGTTTTTTTTTCTTTATTTTCTTGTTACAATGTTAATCCCCTAAACCTTATAGGTAATTGAAGTATCTTGATTTTATATACAATATGTTAATAATGCTTTTTTAACTATATCGCACTGTATACATTTATATATGTCTTAATTTTTGTAAAAATGGTAAACCCGTTAAATAAATAAATAAATAAATAAATAAATAAATAAATAAATAAATAAATAAATAAATAAATATTAGTATTACATATACGAGGGTTGTCTTTTTACCATCTCAAACAATCTTCCCCCTGTTCCCCCCCTCTTAGATCCACAAAACATCGATAACTTTGCAATCCAAATCCAAAATCTCATACAAACAGCCACAGACCAAGCTGTCCCCATCTCTTCAATCAACACCCAAGCCCGTCCCCTCCCACCTGAAATCATGTCACTCATCCGCCGAAAAAGGCAAATTTATCGACAATACATCCGTTCCCACGACCCTATTATCAAAACAGAATGGAATCGTCTCAACGCTCTAGTAAGGCTTAGGTTAAATGCTCACAAAGAAGACCTTTGGAAACAAACCACAGCCAAACTTGATCACAGAGACGGTTCCAAATTCTGGAAAAAACTTAATGTACTAACTGGCCAAAAAACACAAAACCACTCCCACATCAAGGTACTTGGTCAAATACTTGACTCCACCGACGAAAAAGCTGAAGCTTTTCGTGCTCATCTCCAGAACGTTTTCAAAGAGCCATTTGATCCAACATTTGATCACAATTTTCTTCACGAAACCATCACAATCACAAGAGAAATCTTAGATAGCCCCAATCTTCCACTCCACAACAACCCACTTCTTGCCCCTTTTTCCATTAAAGACATCCTGACTGGATTTCTTTAAGGAAACAACTCAGCTCCTGGCCCTGACTCGATTTTTCGCAAGACTCTAAAACAACTACCCAACACCATAGCCCCATTAATTCGAGACCTTCTCAATGCATGTCTTCTTACTTCACATTTTCCCAGCCCATGGAAAACAGCAAACACAATCGTAATTCCTAAACCAGGAAAAGACCAGACTCTCACAGAATCCTACAGACCCATATCACTCATTAACGTGCTAGGCAAACTCTTCGAACTACTGCTCAAAAACAGAATCTGGGATTACCTAGAACTAAACTCTACTATCCCACCATTTCAACATGGATTTAGACCCTTCCACTCCACACAACTGAGCGGAAAATCCTACGAAAGTGCCAATTCCTCCCTCCTTGGCACCCTTCCCATCTCACATATATTCACAAAACCCCATAAATGAGCTGCACACATTCGCAGCAACCGCCCTCAACCAAGGCAAAGTTGCATCTGCAATATTTCTAGATGTTCAAAAAGCTTTTGATCAAGTCTGGCATGCCGGACTTATTCGAAAGTTACATGACATCGAACTTCCAATACAAATAAAAAAAAAGTGAGCCGTCACGGGACGCCTGGCAGATGTGAAACATCAACATTATTTTGTAAAAGTATATGCAGTATTCAATAAAAAAAAGAGTGTGCGTGTAACCTTTACGCGCGATTAAAGTAAACATCGAAAAATTTAAAAACTTTGAAAATTTTAAAAATTTTCAAAATTATCATGATTTTCAAATTTTTGAAAAATTTTGAAAATACCTTCTCCGTGGAAAAATACATATATATATAAAAGGGGTAAATTAACGGGCATGTACGCAAAAAGGATCATAGGGTCACGAGTAGGAATGGTAACCGCAGACATGCATGTTTCTGGCTCGTTAGCCGTCATCAGTGCGGCATAACCAAGTAAGGTATTGCACTTGGCTAGCAAAAGTGTTGGGTACTTGGGAGCAAAGGCTGGTAGGGAAAAACAGAAAAACCGCCTGGCCGCAACTGAGCGGAAAATCCTACGAAAGTGCCAATTCCTCCCTCCTTGGCACCCTTCCCATCTCACATATATTCACACAAACTACAAAAATACTACACCAATTCCTCTTTGGTTACAGGAACTCCAACGGAGGTATGCCACCAGGACCCTGCAAGGCCCCAACACCCGGGCTCAGGATACTCTCCGAACCCCTTGGAACGGAGGTCACAGAGCCATCCAGAGGAAACCTCGAAGGACACTTCCGCTTCCCCAGCTGAGGCTACTCCAAGCTGTAGGGCAGCTACTTCCAGAGGAGCTCCAGGACCATCTAGAAGAGGCCCCACTAGCTCTAAGATAATTAAAATACTCTAAATATATATTATAAATAATAAAATAAATACATTAGGAACTAATTGTACAGAAAGTAGGCCGAGGTTTTCTGTGGTTTCCCTCGACCCAAGTTCGACCTGTCTCAGTCTAGAAATAGGCTGTTTCAGGAAGAACTTGCTAAATGGTCTTTCTTAAACAGGATAAAGTTGCCACGGACAACTCCTATAATAAAAAGCAGGAAACAGTCAACTGTAGCACTACCCTGAAAAGGACACTAAGTCCTATAGCAGGGTTTAGGGAAATAAAATATATATTACTTATTTAATTCTAAGAAATAATTTGTAAGCTAAACAATAAAACATTTTTAAATTTGAATTTGAATTTATTTTAGTTTTGCATGTAGTCATAAGGACAAAAAATATATAGACTTAAAGTACTTCATTGCTCTTCAAAACATGTCACACCAAGATCGATACACTTTTTCATACGTTCAAACCAATTGGTAAAACAGTTATTACAGTCTTTAGTTTACACCTGTAAAATCGCATTGAATTCTTGATCTTTGGAAGAAGTTGTTGGAACTTAGGTCGGGACTATATAGGTAGTGGATGGTCTAACAATCTTGAAGCTCCAAAAACTCGATTGTCTTTTGGGCAGTGTGAGCACTTACATTGTTTTGATCTCAAATGATTCGCCGTTGTGTGTTATTTTGTCGGGGTTTCGCGATAACTTCTGTTGAACCGTTCCAATGTTTTTCGACACCAATTGACGCGAACCGCTTTTTGCTTTTCTGTAAGCAAAGGAGAGATTAAACGGTAAACCATCTTCGTAAAGCCAGTTCTTAGGATCCTTTGGAGCTTTTGAAATGCCCAAAGATGGCAAATGTTACACGGCAGTCATCCTTAATCAGCTGACGAACCGCATCAATGTTTTCCTGTGTGACTGCTGTTTTGGGTGGACCTAGCCTGGATTCGTCGCTGGGACCAATAAAATATTAATGATAAAAAATCCAGATTAACGTGGAACAAAAATTGACAGTAACATAACTTCTTAACTGTCCTTTGTTAAGGTTTGGATCGTTGAATTCACGATAAGTTGGACGAAAATTAGAACACATTCATAATTTTATTCACGATAAAATTGTAGATTTAATAGGAGCATTAGATATTGATATAATTACTAAGAGTGGATTCTAAAGCGTGATGGTAATATTGTATTTAGTACCATAAATTTAGTGCCAAGTATGAATAGAGATGTTGTTTGATAGTCGATAACAGAGAATGATAATAATCATATCGTTAGTTCCTTGTATGTATGTAAGAGCAAAACTAGGGTTGTCACATACACCTACGTACTATAAAATCTATTATGTGTCCCTTTTCTTGCTATAATTTGCTCAAACTTATAGCAGCTCTTCTAGTCCTACCCTTTTTAGAAAAATTAGGATCGTTGGGCTTCAAGTTAGGTAGGTCTATTTCGTATGGGCCTAGGTATCTTACCCTAGAATTAGGTAATACAATGCGTTCTGAGATTATCTGTATTGAGGTTTCATCCTCCACCTTACAGAATCTTCACTTTGCTTCACCTACCAATCCTAGTTTCTTCATGTATCAGTGCCCGGTTAATATTCCCCCCATAATACGGAGGTTCTTTTGACTGAGGTTTGGACAACTGAAAGATCTCTTCTGGTTATAGTTTCCTAGGAGCGTCTGCAATTGTCTTAGTCCTTCTAGGTCGTTCCAGTACATGGATTTTTCTCTATCCACTTTTTTTCTTTTCTGTACAACTGCTGATTCCACAAGATGTTTCTGGTTGCAAGTATGGGGTTTCAGTCTCTTCTTTTGCCAACTTATCGGCTGTTTCGTTTCCTTCTATTTCTATGTGTCCTGAAACCCATAAGAGAGTAACTGTGTTACTTTGTCCTAGTTCATTTAGTTTGCCTAGTCATTCCCAGACCATCTTTAAACTTATTGTGTATGAGTCTAGAGCTTTGATGGCTGCTTAACGACCTGACGTGATTACATTTTTTTGTCTACGATAGTTCCTTTCTTTATTAAATTCTACACATCTTTTAATGGTATGGATTTCCGCTTGAAAAATGTTTAGGTAAACCCCTGTTCCTGTTCCTTTATCTATCTTGGAGTCATCCTTATACCATGTTATGCCCTTTTTGGTTTAGTACCAATATGGTGTCTTGTCCCATTCAAAATTACTATCTAGTTTTGTGGTGAATTTTCTCGTTACTGTATTTTTTAGTACTTTAGTTTTACGGACGTTAACTTTCCGTTATTCCTTAATAAGTTGTAAACTACATTCCAAAACTTTCTGCACTCTTAGAGGAAAGGTTTTGGTACATTTAAGAGCATATTAGATTTGTTCCAACGGTTTTAGTACATGCGTTTATCGTAAACCATTGATATATTAAGTCTTATTTTACCATTTTTGACTCAAATTAAACGAACAATTTTTATCTGTGTGTGTACCTAAGTACAGCGTACCCCTTAGACCGCTCGAACAAATAAGTACCATGAAACTTCTTATATAATGGTTTTCGGGGTCAAGGAATCAATTGTAATAAATTTTATTAATATTAAAAAAACGTAATAATGTCTATAGATGTAATGAAGCGATTCTCGCTTTTCAATGAGGCCTTGCTACATTCCATCTTATCAGCCGAGCAAAGCTAGGTAACCCGGTAGGGCTAAGATTAATTTGAACAATTATTTATTTTTAATCTACTGCATAAAATGACACACCTTGCAAAACACATTTTGATTCCCGTTTGATTGTGCAGTTAAAATATCTTGAATCTGACAAGAGTCAAAAGTTATTTACGTGAATACTGAAGCACTTATCTTTGGATGAAGGGAATAATATTACACTTTTAAATGTTAATTTAGAAAAGAAAACAGAGAAGTAAAACTGAAACGGAGCTGTATTTTTTCAGGAAATGAAAGGTAGCTTTGCGCCGGTTATATCGAATATAAGGTACATGCGCCCTGTAAGGCCCACTTTTTGCTAAATTTTAATAGCTGGAAAAGAAATATAAATTTGTGAAAACTGCCTTTATCACAACATAGTTCATTTATTTGTGAATAAAGTAATCATACAAATCAACATGTTTGGAAACAATTCGTTAAGATAATAATTGTTTTTTAAAACCTCTAAAGTGGGCTTTTTTAGGAACATAGGCACCTATCATAGCCCGATATTAAATATGTAATCAATAAACCCTATCAAAACAAAAAATAAGTATTTATGTAAAACTTGACCTAATATTATATGATATTCTTAGGTAATCAGTCTGATACAAAAGTTTTTTTTGGTCACAAATAGGACGGTGGGCCATCTTAGACTTAGCAAAATTTAATTTACCTACTAAACAAAAACCTTTAAATAGACTCAACAAATATCAATGTTGTGGCGTTATTCTAATAATCACTTTTGGAAAAAACATGTTTATTTAAAGACCAAATATTTTTTTCAAAAACATCTGAATTGTCTCATATCTTCGACTGGCCCAAGCCATCATAGGATGTGATGGGCCTTTATAGGGTAATTTACCCCGCCACAAGAACTACTTTTTATAAATGAAAATTAACAAATAATATAAACAACTCTTACGTTGAGTCAAGTGCCCATAAACCCAAGTAACGCTGTATTTAAAAAAAAACACGAAAATTTCTTGTTTT
This sequence comes from Altica lythri, assembly GCA_964028335.1. NCBI lineage: Eukaryota > Metazoa > Arthropoda > Insecta > Coleoptera > Chrysomelidae > Altica > Altica lythri. Next base: position 58,974,474 of record OZ034805.1, on the reverse strand, counting down.
CTTAAGAAAATACTAAAAAGGTTTAAATTAGAAAGTTATAAATCGTTAGCTCTTTGCAACGACACTAAAAAACTGGCAACCACTGCAAAAATGATGACTGTCTTCCTTATTTATGAAGTTGCAATTTTGTCTATGGAACTAACCGAACATGGGCGCAAAATTTAAATTCATTTGAACTTTTAGACGTACAAAATATTGAAAGTGGGCCATCTTAAGAACTGGGCCTTATTAGGCGTAAGTACCTTAGAACAAATTAAATTACATTGTGTTATCTGGAATAATTTAAATGAATAAATACCATCAATGAGCTTGCTTCGTTCTTTATTTTAAGTAGATATAAATACAATAATAATACATAGAAAAAAATTATAAGTAACAGAAAGTCATCACAGGGCAAATGAATATCAATCGATTTTCAAATTTAATAGTATCCTCCATATCCCACTGGATATTTTTTGAAAATATTACTATTTTCATGATGTCCAGTTAAATCATGTTCTCCAAATCCTTTATTAAAGCCATAAGCTTCATTATTATTAGCATATTTATTACCACCGAATTTACCTTCCCCAGCTTGAGCTTTGTCCAAATAGTATTCGTTTCCGAGATGTCCTTGTTTAGTGGTTTCTCCTAAAATAACAGGTTATATGTATATTTCTTTATTTTTTTTTTTTTTTTTTGAATATATACCTGTTTTAAATCTTCCATCATTAAATCCACCTTTGTAAGCGTTGCCTCCAGCTCTTCCATATTTTCCAAATTCGCCTTCGTAAGCATAATTTCCGCCATTGTCGTGGTCTTGGTCAAAGAATTCTTCAGTTTTACCTGTTTCATCCAAATGATGAGATTTTTTGAATCCCTTAACATTATGTCCTTTGTTGTGATTGCCGTTCAAAAATCTTTCATTCCCTTGTTTACCTATTCATAAATATAAAACATTATTGTTTTATTTATATCAACTTCCTATACATTATTACAAACCTTCATTGTTAAAATTCTCTCCACCATGATAAAACTTCCCTTCATGTTGTCCTCTGTTTAATCCATCTGAATCTATGAAATGAACTGAATCACCTTTAATATCTTTGTAAGCCACTTCTCCTTTGTTAAAACCAACATCTCCGTGGTTTATAGATTCACCATTAAGACCTTGAATTTGATTGTATTGTTCTCCAATAATATTTTGTTTTCCATCGCTGTAGATTCCTTTATCTATTTGAGAAAATCCATGTGGGCCATGATGACCATCAAAATCAAGAAGTCCATGAGGAGCAATAGGGCCTAATCCTCGAGTAGTGAGTGGAGAATACGGTCCTACTGGACCATAACTAAAAGAAGATCAAATTTATATTGACAGGAGATGAAATATAGCTAAGAAAATTATTTACAACTCAATAAAAAATGATATATATCTAGTTGACATAATGGAAAGTAATGTATTTAAGAAAAGTTATTAAACCCTGAACAAATAGTAAAAGTTTGGAAAAAAGTTGATAATAAAACAATAGAAGAAGGCAATATGAGTTAGTAATAGAAGGATTATCAAACATAATTATCTTAAATGGTAAAATACATTGGAGAAATAGGTATAAATTGGCTATGGAAAATATACAAAGAAGCCTGAAAAAACAACAAATTCCTAAAGAATGGCAAAATAATATCATTGTACCAATTTACAAAAAACGAGAATACGCAAATAGTAATAACTACAAAGCTATGCGCGGCATGTTTTAAAATATATACGAAAATAAGAGAGAAAAGACAAAAGTGGTAGAAAGGGATTTGAGCGAGCAAGATGTAGAGGCGGGAAAAATTCATTCAAAACACTCGAGAAAGAAACAAAGATTAGATGTCCTATGGAGTTACCGGTTTATCTAAATCCTATATATTTGAAATGAATTTACTAATAGGCAATACAATATATATACACTTACCCATAACCAATTCCTTTGGTTATTCCAACAGGATGACCTCCATATCCACCAGAAAAGCCCCCATATCCTAATTTGTTAGGATATTCCATGCTTCGGCCATATTTGAGTCCTATAGGTCCATCAGGTCCGAGTATTGGTCTTTCGTATTCAATAACTTTAGGGGCTCCATATTCATAAGGAATATTGGGATATTTCTTATAACTAAGTCCATATGGAGATCCTATTTCGGGATCATATTCACTAATACCATAAGAGCGTGCTAGATAAAAAATGAAAAATAATTTGAAAATGATGGTTTTACTTGGTTTCTATGTAAACCGAGCTTAATCGAAAATTTCAAATTAAAAGTTCAAAAAATAAATACTTACCCCCATATCCGTAAGGTGCAATCTCTCCTAGATAAAATTTTGATTCTACTATCAAAAATGGTACAAAAGCAAGTAAAGTTGCTATTCTAATCATTTTACTGTTTTGATCTACACCAAATAACGAATGTCTAAGTTTAGTTTATAAACGTATTTATATGAAATATATTGATCCGCTTGATTGGTTTATGTTTTTTCATAAAATTGTTTCTTCGGCGGTTTTACAAAAATATGACCTCTAAGGTTGTTATAGGAAAGAAATATAAAAAAAAAGTAATTTGATGATTATTAATTTTAGTTGGTAAGTATTTTACAATTTTGGGATTGAAAATAGATACCTAATTTTACGCTTTATTAATATTAAATATTGTTTAAATAAATACATAAACGGTCGGTATTAATATTGGTTTGTTTTGTATTTTTAACTAAGCAGGACTTTTACTTTTGTGTAAAAATTAGTTTTTTTCTAAAATATCTAATTACAAGATTTTCTTCTTTTGTTAATTTTGGGTTTATTTTCTTTTATTCACAGTTTTCAAATATTCTGCTGATACATTTCAAATGTCGCTTCTAAGATTTTTTATATTGTCTAGTTTCCAACTAGTGAACCAAAAATAACATGATTTATGTTATATTTTAGGAACGATTAAATATTCTGTAAGATTAGTTAGTTAATCTCTGCAAACACTTCAACATTTGGATATTTTTCTTGAAAGTTGAAATAAAACCACTTTTAAAAGCTGGTTCAAAAACCAGGTATCTAAATAATTACAGACCGATTTCATCAAAAATCTATGAGGAGCTGATTAAAGTGTGAATGGATATTTTAGGAACGATAAAATCTTCGGTAAGATTAGTTACCTAATCTCTACAAACACGTCAACATTTAGATATTTTTTTGAAAGTTGAAATGAAACCACTTTTAAAAGCTGGTTCACAACGAACCTAAATAATTACAGACCGATCTCATCAAAAATCTATGAGGAGCTGATTAAAGTGCGAATGGATATTTTAGGAATGTTTAATTTTTCTGTGAGATTAGTTAGTTAATCTCTGCAAACACTTTAACATTTGAATATTTTTTATCAAAGTTGTAATAAAACCACTTTTAAAAGCTGAATCAAAAACTAACCTAATTAATTACAGACCGATTTCATCAAAAATCTATGAGTAGCTGATTAAAGAGGAAAGGATATTTTAGGAACGATTACATCTTTTGTAAGATTAGTTAGTTAATATCTGCAAACACTTTTTCTTTAAAGTTGAAATGAAACCACATTTATAAGCTGATTCAAAAACGAACCTAAATAATTACAGACCGATTTTATCAAAAATCTATGAGGAGCTGATTAAAGTGCGAATGGAGTAATTTCTAGATGTCATAAAATTTTATCAAAAAGGCAATTTGGATTTCGAAAAGGCAGATCTACAGAAGACGCATTATATTTGTTTATAGATCTAACGAAAGTCTATAATAAGGTGTGTCATCAGCATAGACATATTAATATGTCTATGGTCATCAGACACTGACAAGGAAGTTGGAACAGTGCGGATTAAGAGGCTGTTTTTTAAAGGTGGGTTTACACGAGACGTGAGCCACGATCGTATTTGACGATCTTGAGAGTTGTGACTCACGAGCGTGGTTTCAAAAAGCATCATACGAATCGTGATGGTGTTTACACGTGAACGCGATTTTCATTCAGTAAAGGAACGTTTACATGAGACGTGAGCCACGATCGTATTTCACGATCTTGAGAGTTGTGACTCACGAGCGTGGTTTCATAAAGCATCTTACGAATCGTGATAGTGTTTACACGTGAACGCGATTTTCATTCAGTAAGATGGAATCGTTAGTAGCGGAAGCATGTGCTGTTTTGTCCGGTGTATTGGCTAAACAACTTAAACAACGGTTAAATGATAAATTGAAATTAAAAAGAAGAAGGAAAAGGAGATGGTGGGTGAGGCTGTGGATTCAAAAACGGAACGATAATGGTGGCTCTGCATTTATTTCCCGTCAATTACGAAATGAAAATCCAGAAGATTTCAAAAATATTTTAAGAATGTCAGATACACATTTTGATTTTTTATTAAATAAAATTCAATTTAAGATACAAAAATTGAATACAACAGTGAGGGAAGCTATACCAGCAGATACTAAACTTAAAATAACACTTTGCTACTTAGCAAGCTTGGAATATTTTTTCATGGCTGATACTATTCTTTTCACAGCTTCGCCTCTAGCATCTCTATTTCTATATGCCTGTAACTTTGTGTTCCATAAAACTTCTTCCTTTTCATAACAATCTATGAAATTCATAGTTTGTTCATCATTCATTTTCATAACATTCTTATTTACACTCATATTTACAAACAAACAATTTTTTTACTCGACAAGACGATATACCTCCGCTTAAACAGTGTACATCACTACTACGACTGAGCTTTCACGACTAAAATATCCAACATGGTTTGATATTGTAAGAACCAGTCGTGACAGATTCGTGAACGATAATTTCACTATCGTGAAATACGAATTGATTGTTTACACAAACCGTAAGCCACGCTTTCGTGAGCCGCGATCGTGGCTCACGTCTCATGTAAACGCTCCTTAAGATGGAATCGTTAGTAGCGGAAGCATGTGCTGTTTTGTCCGGTGTATTGGCTAAACAACTAAAACAACGATTAACAGAAATTGACAAATTAAAGTTAAAAAGAAGATGGTGGGTAAGACAGGTTCGTGAACGATAATTCCACTATCGTGAAATACGAATTGATTGTTTACACAAACCGTAAGCCACGCTTTCGTGAGCAACGATCGTGGCTCACATCTCGTGTAAACCCACCTTAAAGTTTTTACAAGACTATATCCAGAACAGACATAGAAAACAGAAAAGTTCACATGCGGTATACCAATCTCTTTCCATTGCAAGTAGTCTACGGAAACATAGGTTGGGGAGATGTTAGGGAAACCTACTTAAAAAATATTGAAATACTGCAGAAGTGGGTAATGACGAAATCGTACTTACTCTACTTACACATTATTTTCCCGAGTCAAAATTTTTTGACATCAGACAACTATATTTTCAACAAACACTTTTAGATATTCACCGCGAAAAACTCCATCTAAATATAGCTTCACACGAACATAACACAAGATCGATAGATTGTACAGTGGCACCATTAAGTAAAAAAGAAATTCAACATAAATCATCTAACTGTTTAGCTCCACAGATCTACAGCTCGTTGCCTAAAGCGTTAAAATTATTAAATAAAAAAGATTTTCATTTTTTATTTATTTACTTTTTTATCCTCTCATCTTATCTACATTAAAAATCCACAAAATTTTATGAACGTTTTCGGAACTGTACTTCTGCTCCATAAAATTTTATTCTATTGTCTGAAAGTAACTTAGAAATTGCTCCTGTTCTACCAATTGGTCGTTTTAAAGTCAATATAACAGTCGCTATATCTAAAAACAAAGCTACTCTACTATGTCCAACAACTATCGTTAAACAAGTATATTAGTCTGCTCGACAAGTTGAAAATGGTACAAAATAGAGATACTGCTCTTAAAATTATGTGCGATAGCTCATTGGATCCGGAATGACGTCTAGAAAAATGTGCCAAAAGCGTGTATTAGCACATAAAAAATTGCAAAAGTTATAAACAATTAAAGATGAAAAAAATGGCATTCCGTTTTTTGCAAATATTTCATAAACTATTAATGTTTAAGAAACTTAAAAAAAAAATTCTGAAAGAGGAGGAAATTTCCCATAAAAAACTTCCAGCTCCCGGAACTTTATCTTTATTATTTATAATAAATGCGACATTTTTAGATTGCTTGCGCGGCGTCAAAAGGGAGTACGATACATAAATTAATTTAATTAAAAATGTCGCGCGGAGACTTATTTTCAGCGTTAAATTAAAATTATAAATAATGAAGATAGAGTTCCGGGAGCTTAAAGTTTTTTATTGCAAATTTCTTCCTCTTTCAGAATATTTTTATTAAACTTCTTAAATATTAATAGTTTATGAAATATTTGCAAAAAACGGAATGCCATTTTTTTCATCTTTAATTGTTTATAACTTTTGCAATTTTTTATGTGCTAATACACGCTTTTGGCACGTTTTTCTAGAAGTCATTCCGGATCCAATGAGCTATCGCACATGATTTTAAGAGCAGTATCTCTATTTTGTACCATTTTCAACTTGTCGAACAGACTATATATGCCATATATATTTTTTTACCTTAAGGAATCTTTTCTCATTTTGAACTTGTATGTGTTATGAGAATCGTTATCTAGCACCGTTCTAGAGTGTTTTGACTTTGAAAATTTAAATGGATTGACTAGATTGATTCACTTTAACGTTTTTCACTTTTTTTTTTAAATCAAGGAATGGGATATATGATTTGCGTTTATAGGTAATCAAATTTTCTTAGAAATAAAGCACGTCGTCGGTATTCAGACTTAATGGTAGGTTTATACGCTTGGCAAGTCTCCGCAAGCATCCACAAGCTCCAAGCCTTCACAAACGTTTGAAAAAACCAGTATATAAAAGGTACAAAATTGATGAGTATTTCAAAGAAATGGGATTTCAGTTTTAAGGTTGTAACCCTCTTATCCTAAACTGAACCCTATAGAATTAGTTTGGGGTGCATGGTATTAACCTTTATGCAAATTCTATACAAAATCAGAGCACACTTATTATTTGTTTTTTTTTTTTGGTCGCTGAATACGAATAGCATGATGGACATGGTCTCCGAGACACCTGGTGCTTAGGTCGGATCTCGTCTACAGAAATTTTATGCAAATTCTATACAAAATGAGTGTACACTTGGTACTAGAAAGTTTTTGGGGTCGCTGGACACGAATATCATATAATGATTTTGGTAAATCATTGTCATACAAATTTATGAATCCGGGTGCGTGCATACTTCTACCGGCAGTCCCACTGACTGCCAAACCTGTTTTTTGTAGATTTTTGTTATAGCAATCTATTTTTTAAGTGGTGTGTTCCCATATACTTATATAATGATGATAAAAAGGATACAAACGTATCTCGCGCCATGAGGTCAATATATTCCAGATACATAACCTGCATTTGTGCCTGATTAGAATTCCTAACTCTAAGCTCAGAATGATGCGACATAGATATAAGTATTAATACCTAAGCAATTTTCTTAAGGGCACACTCACGAGGAATCACCGACAGTGTGCGCTTCTGAGAAATTTCCTGTATTGATATGGAATTCCTCCTTGTGACACCTTCCAATCAATAATAATCTCCGTGTTTAAGATTCTGCACTAACGAAAATCTGTTGCTATTACAAAAAAATATATTTCTCATTTTTCTCTTCTTGTTGTTTTGTATCCATTCTGCTGATTTTCACTACAGCCACCTTTTCTTGACTTCTCTGGTGTTCTTTGAGTTCACAGTATATTTTAAATCATATACTTTTAATTAATACAGGATAGCTGCATTCACGTCAACTTGGCTTAACTGCAAATCACTTGATTTTAAACAAAAGAAAAAGAATCCACTTGAAGTATTTTTTTGGTATGAGTCTGCTTTGGTTTCGCATAGAATCTAGTACATACATGACTAGTAGATGGAGATACCCATCGTCAAGTACAACCAATGAAGCCGTGTTAAAAACCAGAACTTAAACTACACATTTTAGCAACCGCATTAGGATAATTTAAATTAAATATTTTGCCTATATAAACTGATCTGAGACCCCAAAATTGTATTTTTAATACAGAAAACCTACTTTTTTTAAGTGTGTATCATTTGTTTTATTCTTTAAACAATTTTTTGTTATTAGTGACTAGCTGACCCTATAAACTGTGCTGCGAACTTTGTACCACCTAACAATCAATGATTTCTTTTTCTTGTTTACCGTTTTTTAAATTTTTACGATACTTTTAAATTTTTTCATTTTTTATGTTGGTCATTTTTCCGTTTTTGTACATTTTTAGGATTTAATAATAATAATAGTAGGTTCTTAGTACCTTCCTATGTGTTTTAATAGTAGGTAGTTTTCAATAACTTGTGTTTATGAGTCCGCATTATAATTTTCATAGAGTAATTTTTGAATATTGTTCATACAAAGTTTCAACCCCTTATTTGCCCCCTTAGGGAGTGAATTCTAATAAACCATGAAACACGTGTTCAATAATAGTTATTTATGAAACAGTTCGTGAAGTATGCTTTTTGCGCACGCACGCGATGTTTAGAGCACGAGCGAAGCGAGTGCTATATATCGCGTAAGTGCGCAAAAAGCACTTCACGCACAGTTTCATACAATATTTGATCTACGATAAACAAATAAAAAATAATTACAAATTCAAATTTGAAAATTTAAACTACAAAACTGTCAGAATAACTTTTGTTGAAATTTAATGCTCTCATAGCAACACCATGACAACGCGAATGCTAAGGATATTTGATTATATGAAGGTGTGTCAAAAACAGTGCGAAAAAGTAAATCCCATTTAAAATACATTGTTACTTCACGCACACTTTCAATCCTTCACGCACTGCTGTCTATAATGACAGTTTTCACGAACTAAAAATTGATACATAATATAAGGTAGAGTAGATAATAGTTATCTATGCAACTAGTGCGTAAAGTGACCTTTTTTGACGAATGTGAATGTTGTCGCATGAGCCGCAGGCGAATGCGACAATCACATGAGTCAAAAAAGGAACATTTACGCACGAGTTGCATACAATATTTTTTCTACAACCGAATTTCTTTACAAGAAATACAAGTATAGGACTGATTTTTTTTTACGCACTACTGCAAAAAAAATATTATATTTAAAACATATTTTAGATAACAAAATGTTTATTTTCTAAATTAATCTTACCTATAATACCGGAACATAGAAACGCGAAATGCTTGAATTATAAATTAATTGAAATGTCAATCAGTCAGATCCTACGTATATTTAAATAAAAATACTTAGGTACCCTTATTCATGAACTGATATTTCTGTCATATTAAAAATCAAATTAAAAATTACTGAATATAATATCTAGTTTTGTATGTATTAAACTGCAATAATTTAACAATTAAATATATTTACACAAATTTACACAATTAAATAATAAAAAAAAAGTTTCCTTACCCGGAATTGAACCCGAGTCAGCTGGGTAGAAGCCAGACACCTTACGTTCTCGGCCAATAACACACTTAAAAATCTTTGCATAATCTTATAAAAGACGGTGCTTATTTTACTTTTTTTTACTAGTTAAAAAAAACTTTTTTTTTCACTAGTGAAAAAAAGTTAAACTTTACGAACCTTAAACCGTGCGTAAAGATAATACTTTACGCACGGTTGTAGAAAAAATATTTTTAATAGTCTGATTTTTAATCTTTGTAAAAATTGGGACCGATTTAAAGATTTTTCCATATAAACTTTCAACCCCTATGCACCCTTTCAGGGTTAAAATTTTCCCTTCTGAGTGAATGTTCACTATTAGTCGCTTAAGAAGACGTAAAAATAAGATTATTAGAAGGGTGGTTTAGTTTAAATGAGTAATAAATTTGGGTTTTTTCTAACAATTTTTAATACTTCAAATGATTGTAATAAAACTTCAAATGTTAATATATTTCTATAATTAGTAAAAAATATAAATAACAGAAGAATAAACCAGATCCATGCAAAAATCAATAACGATGTATATATTGGCAGTCGAAATTATTTTTTTATAAATAACTACTAATAAATTAACAGAAACAAATCGAAATAAAGATTGATTTAACAGCAAACTAACATGGCAGAATTTGAAGAATAACAGGAAAAAAGTAATGTACCTAGAGTTCAAAATATTAACAATAATAATAACAAGTGTTAAGTAAACATATTTTTTGGTTAATTTTGATTTTTAGAAATTTTCTTGGATAGCTTCATTTAAAAAGTATAATTTACAAATTGAACATTACTAAAATTTACTGTTAATCACACTTTTAGCATATTTATACATTATAACATCTTCAAAGGAAAAAATCTTTGTTTCTTAACAGTTCTAAAGCCAACAACTTGTATTTTATTTTGCTACAACATAATAAATAAAAACAATAAGAACAAATATAAAAAGATAAAGTAAAGAAATTTACTTTTTCTTTTAGGATTCCTTTGATAGCAGCTGTTATGATGTACCAAATATGCAATATAAATAAGCTAAATTCACACTAAAAATCGTAAATCTATATTCCTCAACAATATTCCACAGTCCTATTTCCTTAACGTTGATAAAATGGTATAACAAAAGGATGAGATTTATAGAATTTACTAGTTTCTTGATGTCCAAGTAAACTTTGTTCATCAGCTCCATTTTTATAACCAAACAATGCTTCGTTTCCGGCAAATTTGTTTTCACCATATTTACCTTGATCTCCTTCAGCTTTATCCACAGAATGTTCATTTTTGAAGTGACCTTCTTTTTTAGCTTCAGCTGCGTTGAACTTGCCTTCTTCTTTTCCACCTAAAGAGGAATTAATATGTTATTACAATATTTTAATATCAAGCATTAGGAAGAAGCTAAATAAGTATTCAAGTTAATTATTACAAACAAGTTTAATTTCTTTTGCCATTGGGCATCATAAAGAAACCTGGTGTAAAGAAACAAACAAAAAGGTGGCAAAAAAATTGATATATATTCCATAGCGAATTTGATACTCAGCCCTGTAGAAATCAAGATGAAGAAGATAAAGAGTATGACTAATTTTAACACTATACAAATTAATTTCATATTTACGTGATTATCATTTTTATACCTTCGATATTGTTGCTATGTGCAAGTAATATTTTTTTATCTATTTATAATCCGTTTTAGTGTTAAAATTTGTCATTCCGTTAATTACATATAGCATGACAAAGGCTAATGAGGAAAAACTTAGACGCTTTGAGCGGAAAATTCTCCGGAAAATATTTGGACTTTATCGAGACCCAACTACAGCACAATACCAAATAAGAACAAACAACGAAATTAAACAAGTTTTCGACGATGGTTTTGACTAGATTTTGGTAAAGTTACTACAGTAGATTTTAAATTGGAAAATAATTTATTATAAACATTTTCTAAATTATTCTGTTTCTGCCTCTCCTTTTCCTTAAGTCGTTCTTCTGACATATGATACTCGGGTTTATCATTATAAATTTCACAAATTCGTTCTTTCTTTTGCAACAAAGGTAATTTCTTTAACATTTCTTCATAGTCTCTTTGTAATTTTTTTTTCTAATGCTCGTCTACCTCGTATTTGTGCATCCCTATCTCTTCTTTTTATAGCTTCGTGTCGTTCTTCTTCTGAAGCGGTATCTGTCATATATTCCACACTCTCAATTGGTATTCTTTCTACAAATGAACCAGAAGGCATACTTTTTTCGTAAGAGAAACGATTTGGATGATCATATAGTTGTACTTTACTTTTGGGTACTTGTTCTTTATTTATCGGTACTTGTGCTTTTTTACTTTTAACCGGAGATATATAAGTTCAAAGCTTAAGATGGGCTGGACATGTTCAGAGACTTCCAGAGGATAGGTTGGTAAAATTAGTTTGGGATTCAACCCGGTAGCTTAAAGACCATTGGGACGCCCACGCCTAAGATGGCGCGATAATATAAAAACAGACCTGTCCTCAATGAATGTACCCTTCGATACAAACTTAAAGAGATACCAGAAAAGATGGAAAGAAGTTGTAAAGTCAGCCAGCACCTACCCAAGGTTGTAAGAGCTACCAGAAAAGAAGAATAATAATGTTTCTATTCACTTTAATTAATTTATTAAAAATTAGCTTACCTTTGAAGGCGGACTCGCCTTTTTCTCCATAACTGTCCTTATTACCTTTGAAAGCAAAGTTACCACCCTCATCATGTTCTTCATCATAATATTCTTCAGTTTTTCCCGATTCGTCTTTGTGATGGGAAGTTTTGAAGCTCTTTACTTTGTGACCTTTTTTGTGACCTTTGTTAACTGTTTGTTCTTCACCACTTTTACCTTAAATTTGATACTTTGTGTTAATTGTTTTTGTATTTTTTATTTTATAGATTTTACCTTCCTTATTAAAATGTTGTCCTCCATGATATTCTTTTTTATCCTCCTCAGCTTTTTTTACACCATCTGCATTGCTGTAGTATCCTGCATCGCCTTTAATATCTTTAGTAGATGCCTCACCTTTAGAATAACCTGATTTATCATGGCTAACTTCTTCTCCTTTTTTTCCACTACTTTTTTCGAATTTTTCGTCAGCTATGTTCTTTTTACCACCTGCAAATGCTTCTTTAGCTACCTATAATTTAACAGTCAATCATTGTAATGATTATATTTATCAAAAATCGAAAATTTACCTGTTCTCCACCGACATGATGTGGATAATGTTGATAACCCCCAAATCCACCTAGTCCTATAGCACCAGCTCCTGCTAGTCCTAATCCTGGATGTCCAAATCCTATACCAGCAGGTCCTACACCTACAAGACCAGCAGTGGTATATTTAGGTATTATTGGTCCTATTAATTGTGGTCCAAGGTGTCCTGCAGCTGCAATTGGAACTAGTTGATGAGGATGGATAAATTGACCACTAAAAAAATACAGACCGTCAATATACTAGGGATTATAGGTTATATGACAGTAGAGGAATATATAAGTGATCTATAAATAAAGGTAAATTCTAGAATTTAGTAATACTTTGAACTATTTACTTCTTTAGTTGGGGATCTTTTGCCACTAAAACAAACTAATAAAAAATATAAAATAATATTTTGAAAATGACCCTTGCTTATTAAGCTTGATGGATATGTAAAATTTGTCAAGGGCCGTTTTTTAAAAAACATAATATACGTAACTACACTAAATATAAAATTTTTAGTCCAGCGCCCTCATCAATAATCTGTTACCTGCTTGTTTATTGCCAATCACAATAGGGTGGACTTAAGTAGTTTATTCTGTGCCATTAACTCTCAACCAATTTGTTGAAAAATACTATACCCGGTGAAATTCACAATTTAAACTAACCAATCACGGCCCTCTATGCATCAGTAGATGCGCCACCATGATACCTGCCAGTTATTGCTTAACATATTTATTAAGGCCTTGACACTTGACTGTGGTTTGTTAAATAATCCCAGTTGGTAAAATGTGGCTGTAACTGATCATTAAACTAACCTATATTTTTTTCGTTATTATTAGAAAATAGCAAGTTGGGACAAGGTGGGTTAATGACTACCCCGTCTTGCCACCTCGATGAGGGTGTCACCAAATCAAATTGAGGAGTAGTCAAAAAAATCACTATAAGAACAAAATTATTCCGACCAGTCACTATACTCATAACATACAGCCGAAAAGTCTATAAGGCAGGAACTACACACAAACAGTAGCTTTGCCTTCGCTTCTCTGAAACACTATAGAAGAAATTTAGATAACCCTGGAAGTGAAGCGGAAGTAAAGAGGTGCTGGTAAGAGGTACCGCGCATCCTCTTCACATTACTTAGAATGAGATGCATTATATCGATGCTGTACTATCAATACAATCATATTTAATAAAATGAAATAAAAAAGTCTATAAGAAATAAAACTGGTTCTTAAGTTATTAAGGTTTAGTTCCCGTAACTCAAATGAAAAATTGTCTATTTCTTTATATTACCTATAACTTGTAGGACTTTCCATTAATCCTCCTCCATTTCTAGTATCTCCAAAGCTATTATCACCCTCTGAAGGGAAATAACCTCCTTCCACGACATGGTAACCTCTAAGAGGCACATTGGATGCTGCAGGTTTCATAACATCTTCTGTTTCGTATCTAAAATTATTTAAACAATTCACTAATAGTATTTCAAAATATAAATAATCTCGATTCTCTTTGATCATTATTATGTAATGATGGTATTGTATTTATTATTACTGATATAATTTAAAATTTTCTTACCTATATTGAAACAGAGGGTTTCTAAGTAAGTCCTCGCTTAGCACGATAGGACATAAAAAGTAAAAAACTGCTAAGAAAAATTCTTTCTTCATTCTTATTCTAATGAGTTAAATGAAACTAAGGTTTAAATTGCTTTAATTAGGTATTTATAGAATCTGTTTTGTAAAGTAATGTTTTGGTTGAACGCTTGCAGACTAAGAATGAATGAGAACGTATAATGTTAGTCATTTGAGGTATTATTGTTTAATTTGCGTGTTTTTATAACAGATAGAGTGTGACGGGTGGTTTGCTATTTTTTAACGATTCAAACTGTAACAAACAATTTTATTACATTTGAATGGCTTATTCAAAAACTGTCTTCTGTAGGTTTTTAAAAAAAAATTATTAAGAAGAACGTTATCGAACGAAAATCGCTAGAGCTAATCGAATGTACTACTATGTGCATCTAATAACCGAATGCCTTTAACGCTATAAAGAATATTGACTCTTAGCCGTACTTCAACCAACGATTTAGAATTTTGATCCTCACATTCTGAAAAAAGCCCAACATTCGGACTTTTGTGAAAATAAGATTGATGTAACTGAAAACTATATCCCATCACTTTTATATTCGGCCAAACTTCCGATATTGCTTGTTGAATTGATTTCTCAAATTGTAATATTTTCTGTTGGTAATCTAATAACTGTCGTTGTCTACACAATCATATCATCTTATTACTTTTTATTAACTTGTATTCATGTTTCATGTTACATGCAACGCACAATGGGGTAAGAAAATAACAACTAATAATAGTGAGAATAAAATTAGAGAAAACAGGATGTAATCATTAAACAGCAATTAGGAATTCTTCTACCTGTTAATAATCGGCGTTCAAATTACCCATTGAATTATAATCTCTTAGTTTCGGAATGTTATATATATTAAAGTTTTTTTCCAGATTATTCACATGCCAGTCATTAAATGCTCTCGTCAATTTAGCATCTAACAGTTGGAGACGGTATGTTGTGTGGGTAGGAAATAATACAGGCATAGTCCACCACTTCTAAAGTAAAGTGGCTTTCGTGATTGTCGACGGGGAGGAGAATAAGATGATCTCTGGAGCAACATTTTTTTTAATGTGTTTCAGGACCTCCAAAAATATACTGGAATTTACCCAACCATTCTTAGTAGCCGTTCCTACGCTACTTTCTGTAGCACCTTCTATGAAGTGAACCCTATGAAAGATGAATTGTGTTACCACTAGCTGAAATAATTCTTCCGAGTATTATGAGTGCACCTCTTTTTGCCGAAACAAGTTGACCACAAGTTTTTGTATATTTAATTAATACATTTTTATAGAAATCATTTACAGCTGTCTTGCTGCCTCCGTAAGATCGAGCTGCAGAGGTATTTTCTAGTTTCCTCAGACTTAGATTTACGTTTTGTCTACGATAACTATTCAGCCATTCTTCTCCTGCCATTTTATTTTGACTCCAGCTAGAGGGATAGCGCAATTGATTCAGTTTCTCAAATTTGTTCGCCAGTTTCCTCACTTGTATGATTGTTAACCCATAATGCATCTTGGAACATTTTGCGATTTACTTATTCACTAAAGCCGCTGCAGCCTTTTTATGAAAATTTGTTAAGTGATTTCGAAGAGTTGTGGATTTCATGCCGTATTTTTTAGCTGACTTCCTAACAGATAAAGTATTATCTAAATATTCATTCATCTCAGATCTTCAGCCTCTTCGTTAACTTCTCCTATTTTAGTTCCTTTTTTACATATATTCGCGGCATGATCCTGAAATAATAATATTTTTGATTTTTGGTTTAAATTTCTAATGCACAGTATGAATCTACCCCACTCAAAACCGCACGAAAGCACCCCAACCAAAACATTCAACAAATAAATTAAAATTAAAAATTATGGTTGGTGTAATACCAAAATCAATGTTTGCATGATAATGTAAGGCACTAATTCAACATCTTTTATAAATAACTTATCGATTTGAGATTAAAAAAAAATGAATCATTTTAAAGACGAATCGAATAATTACTTATGAGGAGTGAGGACAACTATACGGATGCTCCCACTGTACAAATCTTACCTGCTTTCCCCTATAGGTTATATTATATCCTGCACTATGCTTTTGAGGTTGTTGACTACATAAACAGAGTTTTTCAGAAATTATTTTCAGTTAACTTTTTGGGAAATTATAATGTATTTTATAAATATTGTTTCATTATTTTCACAAAATTATTATAGGTAAATATTATAAATATTCTTTCATACATCGCATTATATATGCATATAGGTTACTTCTTCGGAAATTTTCGAGTTTAACTGTTTATGACTTGGCATGAATACCTGGTGCAACATACTATTGAAAAGATGAAGTGTTTTGTTATACGATGTGAATTCTATAAAATGTTCACGGAAGTTCGGATTTATAGTATAGTGGTAAATATTATTGAATATCCTGAAAAATGTTAAAAATTAAAAAAAAAATTGAAAATCGTGAAAAATTGTAAAAAATAAATATAAAAAGTGGGTATATTAAAAAAAAGAGTAGGTATTAAAAAAGTAGAAAAATCAAAATGAAAATGAAAAAATAGAAAATGATGAAAAACTAGCCAAAAAAAATGAAAAAGAAATAGATAAAATGGATAAAAATTTAAAAAAAAAACGGAAAAACGAACAATATCAAAAAAATTGAAAATAAAAAAAATAAAAAATCGAAAAAAAATAACTAAAAAAAGGGACAAAAGCGTAAAAATTACAAAACACTTTGAATGGAATCTTCCTACAGATTGATAAATAACGGTTTAACGAAGTTTTCTCTGTAACAGTTTTCTTTTGTTACATATTGGACCACATTTCTGGCGTAATTGTGGCAACTTGCCACACTGCTAAATTTTGATGCTTTATTACTTCTTCTAATCGTGTTTTGCAACAATGACCAAACCATTTTAATTAAGTGGAATATGCAATGTTGCGTAGGAAGATTAAAAACTTTATGCCCACCGTTATTTATCTATTTTATATATTCTGAAAGGTACTCGATAATTAAAGACGATGAATTAAAAAAAATAAATAAAAAAAGGATAATAATTTGGGAATAGTTAGTTAAAAGTTTAAATTATTAATTAAATAACAATGTATACTTCTAGACCTCCTTTATTTTGAAAAATGTTTCACACAAAAAAAGAATAGAGTCTTTTTTTGGAATGTAGGAACAAAAATCAGAAAGTATCAAAAAATGGCAATAAAAGATCGAAAGAAACACAAAAAAAAACTGGAAAAAAACGATAGAAATGGGAAAAAATAGAAAAAAGAAAAAAGGTGAGAATAGAATATACGAAAAAATAGGTAAAATACAAAAAAATATTGTAAAATTTTGGAAAAAAAATCTATAAATGTGTAAAATCGATAAAGCCGAAGAATTGAAACCAAAAACAAGAATAATTTAAAGAAAAAGGTAAAATGCGTTACAAATGGCTAAAAAATTGGTAACACACGAGAAATAAAATAGTCGATAAAACTGAGTAATTATCAAGGGTAATATAACAGGACCTTGATTATAGTCGGCTATTTTTGTGGTATCTAGATTTCGAGAATATTTTAGTATCAATTTGTTGAGACATAATTTGACGTTAATAATCTGATTAAAGCCCGAGAGCTTTAGCTCGAGGGCTTTAATCTTTGATTATTAATGTCAAATTATGACGAAACAAATTGTAAAATATTTGAGAAATTTAGCAACAACAAAAATAGCAAACTATTAATCAAGGTTGTGTTATATTTAGGAAGATTATTTTCTGAGAACAGCTTTTTCGATGGCATTAGAATCTAATGCACCAAATCTTTCCATTGTGGAAAATTATAACAATAATTAATAATGCCGTTGTTAAACTGACAAATATTTGACATTTATATTTGACGTGACTATTTCTCTAGTGCAATAGTCGCTGATATTTGATTCTGATTGGTCCAATTTCAAAAAATTATGACATTCTATTGGTTAATTTGAATCGAAGGAAATAATCACAAATATAAGAAAAAAATGTAGAAAACTATAAAACCGCTGAAAAAAAAATGACAAAACTGGAAAAATTACAAAATACAACGAAAAAAAAAGTCAAACCTTAGAAACAAAGGAGGAAATGTGATCAACAAAAACAGAAAAAATATAACAAAAGAGGCCTAGTGCGCGTCGAATTCACCCTTAAAGGGTTCCGTAGCACCAAGTAACAATGTAAAACTTCTTGTAGTTCGTTGTAACTTTATACTAGATCTCGATCAAACCAATTTTCGGTGGAAGTTTACATGGTAATGTATATTGTATATCATATATTTTTTTTTCAGTTTGATAATTCTTTTATTTCGAAAGTTACAGGGGACACAAACATTTTACCACTTTGGAAGTATCTCCCGCGCAAACTATTCAGTTTAGAAAAAAAATGATATAAGAAACCTAAATACTATTTTTGAAGACTTATCCATAGATACTCCACACGTATGGTTTTGATGAAAAAAAAAATTTTGGAGTATCAGTTTTAAGTATGGGGCACCACCAATTTTTTTTTCTATTTTTGTGTAAAATCTTAAGGCGATTCACAGAATACATCTACTTACCAAGTTTTAACATAGTTCTTAGAGTTTAAGAAAATAGTGGCTGTGACATACGGACGGACAGACAGACGAATCTATAAGGGTTCCGTTTTTTACCATTTGGCTACGAAACCATAAAAACGACAAAAAAATAAAAAAAGTAAAAAAAAATTAAAACGGGAAAATAAATCATTGATTGTTAGGCGGTACGAAGTTCTCCAGGTCAACTTGGAGGACTATAATTAGATTTTCGCCATATTTTCATATTACCGGGTTTAAAGTTAGCAGTTTAAGTCATCGCTATGTACTTTCGATTATATTAAAATTATAATCTTTTTTATTATAGCAAAGAAAGCATAAGATTTTTGTAATGAATCATTGATTAGACCCTGTATGATTAGCGTTAATAATTATATACAGTTATTTAATTTTATATAATAATATTAGAAAAATTGCATCAAAATTAATTAATTAATGACCTTGATAACCCAACTACTTGAAGAGATTGTGACAATTCTTTTTTGTAACCTTCATGGAAATTGTTGAACTTTTGTGCAATCCGGAAATCTGGGAGCAGTGGGTTAAAAAGATACCTGTTGGCGTGTGTCCGTTTAAAATACTTGTAATTTGTGGATTAACGTTTTAATTGTCAATGAAGTATGAAATTCGTTTAATTTGATGAGGAAATGATATTGTTTGGGAACACCAATTAGATTAACAAAGAAATGTGGTCTTGCACATATTGATTCACATTTAATTTGCGCTTAAAGATATCGTTGATTCTTACATTATTACGCTAAATTAATTACAAAATTACATGTTTCACTAACCATGGAATTTTTATAAGTTGTTTAATTATTGTAAGTTAACATCTATTTAAGTAGTTTGCGAAATTTATTAGATTGAATTTCCGCGTCAATAACTTTTTTACATAAAATGGTAAAAATGAGTTTTAGAATCTCATCAAGGTAGTTTAATAATTATAAAAATTACTTAAAATGTAATAATTTTTAAGAAACTTTATTAAAATAAATTTTAAACAGAAATATGTAACAACATCAAGACAATACAGAACATGTATGCATATAGCAGGGTATATCGATGTTAATGATGTTCTTTCCTGCAAAATAAATAAGAAAATATCGTTTAAATTTAAAATTTAAATAACCATTGAACTGTAACAAATTCCTGGGAGTTAGAAAATAGTGATAAATTGCAAAAAAAGAGATTGAAAAAGCAACGAGAACAAAACAACAAATAACGACATATACGAGTTCTATAGGAAAAGTATTCGATCTACTTTTGTATCTTCGCGTGTTCATATGTTTGAGCGAGGAAATCTGCAAGGAATGGATTTTAACAGTAAAGCCTCAGAAACTTATATGTGTTACTCTGCAACATATATTCCAGTGGGTCGTGTATGTGTTTATAAGAGCTTCTTTTGCATTCGTCGTATTTTTTCCATTGTTAAAAATGATTGCAAAATATCAGATCAAAGAATTTGCATCAAATTTTACTGTAAACTCGGTAAATTCTAATAAAGCAAAAGATAGGGATAAGTATATGGACAAAAGAGAAATAAAAGTGTAGGTAGTATAATAGTTTTAAAAAATAACCTAACTGTTGATAGAGATCTTCGTTCTTGGCGACAACTGCGGATAATATCGAGTGCGTGCGATTTACGATTGAAGAAAATCGATGTTTGACTGTACGCGAATTAGATGACCTTGATTTAACAAAAACTACAATGTGGGAAATTTTAACTCAAAATTTAGATATGATACGCCTGTGTGTGAGGTTTGTTCCAACATTGCTCAGTGTAAAACAAAAATTAAGCTAAGAAATCACTCAGCAAATTGGCAATACTCAGTAATGATAAAAAGGTAAATACTGGTGATAAATCATTGGGTATATGGTTATGGTCCGAAAATAGAACGATAATATTCATAATGAAAGCTATCTTTCGAAACACAACCGAAATACACGTTAAACTGAGAGCAATGTCATGAACGTATCGTGCACCAATAATATGCACCAAAATGAGAGGTAAAACGATTAACAAAGAATATTACTTTAAAATTTTCATACGATAAGAAGAATTTATGCTTCAGCGGTGACTGGTATCTTCATAATGACAATTTGTACGCATCGAATCTTGTAAATCTGTTTTTAACTAAATAAAATAGCATATTACTTAGCCAACTCCCACTTAGTCTGTGATTTTTAGCAGTTCATTAAATTAAAAAAAAATCGCTCAAAGGTCACGGTTGAGACGACAAACATACGGTTGCAAATAATGCAACAAGGGCACAAAAAAATGAATTTCAGGACTGCTTCGGAAAGTGGAAACACCACTGGGAATGTGTTAACCAATCAAAAGAATAGTACTTTGAAGGATGCTGTTCGCCTTGTGACGAAACATAGGTCGAATACTTTTCGCCCAGACCTCGTAAGATTAATTCACACTAAACAGAGGAATAAAATAGTATTTTGTCTGTAATTGTTGTATTATAATCGTATTATTGAAATTCTGAAAAGTTTAAAACAGTAATTTACGTTACAAGCTGGGAACTGATTAATGGTACCTGTCAGGCGACGAAGGAGCCGAGGCTAGAATTTCTAATCGAGTACCGTAATAACCGTACAATATATTATTTCATAGTGTGTTGTATTAAAAACTAATTTTATTATAGATTCACTACCAAATTTGATCCGAGCATATTTTAAAAAAATTACTCAAACGAGTTTGGGTGACTTATTAAAGCACAGTATTAAAAAAATGTTTTCACGCAACTAAATACTCTTTGATAGGGATTCCCACAATACAATAAATACACTGATTATTAAAAAGAAGATCTTGAAGACGACATCACATTATTTTTACAAATCGATAGGTACTTTTTTAGCTGCTAAACAGCGCTTAATGGAATAATATAATCATTAGAAATTTAAATCAGAAGGGTCTCTGAAAGTAGAAAAATATGTATATTACAGTACATGTGAAAAACGAATCCAATTTGTATTAGTCAATGTTATTTTGGGAAACCAACAAAGAGTAATTCAGTAGATTACTTACCTTAAACTTATCCTGGAATTTCAAAACCAGAAAGAAAACTTCCTAATCCTCTTAAATGATTTTGGGGATTTATAAAATTACTTGATACCCCTTGAAAATTGGGTAATCTTAATCCTGATCCGGCTGGAACACCAGCACCGCTTCTTACAGCCGTAAGTAAACCTAAACTACCACCTGTTCCTCCCAGTGCTCCTGAAGGAGATCCTGCACTATTCAGTTGTTGGAACTGTGTTCTTGAAGTTAATTCCACATTCTGTGGATAATCTCTGACTACATCTGTATTTAAATAACTATTGTCTGTGTTTGATGATCTAAAACCCTCATTTGGGTTCATATTGGGTCTTCCTGGCACAGCAATATTACTGAAACTGTTGGGTTCTGCTAGTTGTTCGTTATGCAATTCAGTTCTAAGTCCTCTATTTAGTTTTCCTTGTATTTCTTGCTTACTTATAAGTGATGGACCAGCTCCAACATTCATGAATGATTTTCCCGTCTTCAAAGCCATGTCTGTTAAACTGGCCCCAACAGATAGTAGTGGGCTTGGATCAATAAAGCTATTTATATCAATACTTCCTGCAAGTTTGCTGTGTACATTCAATATAAGTATACCCAACAATGTTAAATGAAACTTAAAGATCATGATTAAATTGTATATTGTTTGACTGAAAACTGTGTTACCTAACTTAAAATAAATGGTTCTCGAAAAAAAATTTACAGAATTTATAGTGAGACTAAACAGGTGTTGCTTTTGATAATTCGACAGGCTATTGATTTTGTTAATTAGAAACGCTTGCTTTTATATCGGGTATTGAAATGATCGTAAATCATGTATTAATATACCTACATTTTTTGGCTTAAGTATATAAGGAGCGGTTCGAAGTACAACAAATTTAGAAAAATAAAGATATTTAAAGTAAAAATAAACTAAATCTCTTTAATAATATAGTCTATTGCCGCAATTACATACTTATTAAATTACTAGCAGCCCGCCCCGGCTTTGCACGGGGATTAAAGAAAAATAACAATGCCACTAAATATGTTGGGTCAACGCTTCCCTGTAAACAATATTACATTTTGTTTTATTTTTTGGCAACAAAATAAATTGATTTTCAGGTGCTCGACCCGCCTTTGGTGGTTGGCCATGAGAAAAACCGATCCCTACTAATTGGAAGGTTTGACCTTGAGGCTAGTATTCTTAGCGCACGCGATGTAAGGGTTTTAAGGTCATTTTTGGTTACATGTTACATTAATGGCAATTTAGTAAGGATCCCTATTTTTTTGAAAATAAAACATAGCCTATGTCACTCAGGAATAGTGTAGCTTGCCAACGGTAAAAGAATTTTTGAAATCGGTCCAGTAGTTTCGGAGCCTATTCATTTCAAACAAACAAACAAACAAACAAACCTTTCCTCGGCACTAAATATATTGGGTCTACGCTTCCCTGTAAACAATATTACATATTGTTTTATTTTCTGGCAACAAAATAAATTGATTTTCAGGTGCTTGACCCGCCTTAGGCGGTTGGCCATAAGAAAAACCGATCAAACCGATGAAAGGTTTGACCTTGAGGCTAGTATTCTTAGCGCACACGATGTAAGGGTTTAAAGGTCATTTTTGGTTACATTAATGGCATTTTAGTAAGGATCCCTATTTTTTTGAAAATAAAACAGTCTATGTCACTCGGGAATAGTGTAGCTTGCCAACGGTAAAACAATTTTTGAAATCGGTCCAGTAATTTCGGAGCCTATTCATTTCAAACAAACAAACAAACAAACAAACAAACAAACAAACAAACAAACAAACAAACAAACAAACAAACAAACAAACAAACAAACAAACAAACAAACAAACAAACAAACAAACAAACAAACAAACAAACAAACAAACAAACAAACAAACAAACAAACAAACAAACAAACAAACAAACAAACAAACAAACAAACAAACAAACAAACAAACAAACAAACAAACAAACAAACAAACAAACAAACAAACAAACAAACAAACAAACAAACAAACAAACAAACAAACAAACAAACAAACAAACAAACAAACAAACAAACAAACAAACAAACAAACAAACAAACAAACAAACAAACAAACAAACAAACAAACAAACAAACAAACAAACAAACAAACAAACAAACAAACAAACAAACAAACAAACAAACAAACAAACAAACAAACAAACAAACAAACAAACAAACAAACAAACAAACAAACAAACAAACAAACAAACAAACAAACAAACAAACAAACAAACAAACAAACAAACAAACAAACAAACAAACAAACAAACAAACAAACAAACAAACAAACAAACAAACAAACAAACAAACAAACAAACAAACAAACAAACAAACAAACAAACAAACAAACAAACAAACAAACAAACAAACAAACAAACAAACAAACAAACAAACAAACAAACAAACAAACAAACAAACAAACAAACAAACAAACAAACAAACAAACAAACAAACAAACAAACAAACAAACAAACAAACAAACAAACAAACAAACAAACAAACAAACAAACAAACAAACAAACAAACAAACAAACAAACAAACAAACAAACAAACAAACAAACAAACAAACAAACAAACAAACAAACAAACAAACAAACAAACAAACAAACAAACAAACAAACAAACAAACAAACAAACAAACAAACAAACAAACAAACAAACAAACAAACAAACAAACAAACAAACAAACAAACAAACAAACAAACAAACAAACAAACAAACAAACAAACAAACAAACAAACAAACAAACAAACAAACAAACAAACAAACAAACAAACAAACAAACAAACAAACAAACAAACAAACAAACAAACAAACAAACAAACAAACAAACAAACAAACAAACAAACAAACAAACAAACAAACAAACAAACAAACAAACAAACAAACAAACAAACAAACAAACAAACAAACAAACAAACAAACAAACAAACAAACAAACAAACAAACAAACAAACCTTTCCTCGCCACTAAATATATTGGGTCAACGCTTCCCTGTAAACAATATTACATGTTGTTTTATTTTCTGGCAACAAAATACATTGATTTTCAGGTGCTCGACCCGCCTTAGGCGGTTGGCAATGAGAAAAACCGATCCCTACTAATTGGAAGGTTTGACCTTGAGGCTTGAGGCTAGTATTCTTAGCGCACGCGATGTAAGGGTTATAAGGTCATTTTTGGTTACATTAATGGCATTTTAGTAAGTATCCCTATTTTTTTGAAAATAAAACATAGCCTATGTCACTCGGGAATAGTGTAGCTTGCCAACTTTTGAAATCGGTCCAGTAGTTTCGGAGCCTATTCATTTCAAATAAACAAACAGACAAACCTTTCCTCGCCACTAAATATATTGGGTCAACGCTTTCCTGTAAACAATGTAACATGTTGTTTTATTTTCTGACAACAAAATAAATTGATTTTCAGGAACTCGACCCGCCTTAGGCGGTTGGCCATGAGAAAAACCGATCCCTACTAATTGGAAGGTTTGACCTTGAGGCTAGTATTCTCAGCGCACGCGATGTAAGGGTTTTAAGGTCATTTTTGGTTACATTAATGGCATTTTAGTAAGGATCCCCATTTTTTTTTTAAATGAAACATAGCCTATGTCACTCGGGAATAGTGTAGCTTGCCAACGGCGAAAGAATTTTTGAAATCGATCCAGTAGTTTCGGAGCCTATTCATTTCAAACAAACAAACAAACAAACAAACAAACAAACAAACAAAAAATCAAACCTTTCCTCTTTATAATATTAGTATAGATTGGAGAACACTAGCTGGTATTCTTGAAGTAACTACCTAAAATCTTTAAATAGGTACTAATAATAGAAGTTTGGTGATCATGAAAGCTTATGTTTCGTGTATCTTTTATTAATACTTTTTGTTAATCTAAAAACGCATTCCTGTTGGTGAATTAAACAAAATTTTTACAATAATAGGATCAGGATGTATTTAATGTAAGTATTTAAAAATGTGTTTAAAAATATGTAATGTACTCAAATAAAGGATAATATTAGGATATTGGACCATCTTTTGGGTGATCTGGGAATGAGAAACTAACCATGATTTCACGGAAATAATGCATCAAATACTTGCCTATAATGTATCATTTAAAATATTGATTATTAAAAAGAGCTTAAAAATAAAAAATCTGCGATGTTGAAGGTCGTTAATCAAGGATTTTTAGTAAACTATTACTTTTGAGATATCTCTCATGGAATTTAAGAAGAAATTAAAAAGGACTTGAACCCGCAACCTTTACCTCTACACGGTAACGCTCTACACTAAGCTACATAAGCTAAGTAATAATTTAGCTTTTTGGTCTTCTTAGATTTAACTTATGCCACATGTGACACTCACAGGGCATACAAAAGAAGTGACTCATTTGTCGATTTGACAAATAATTTTTTTCATTAAAATCATGCATACACTTGCTTCAGGAGGAGGAGAGTAAGTGTCACATATGAGATGAGTTGAATCTAAAAAAAAAACAAAAAGTTAAATAATTACTAAGCATCTGTAGCTTGGTGGTTAGAGCGTTGAAGTAAAGGTTGCGGATTCGAGTCCTGTCGAATGCGACATTTTTTTAATTTCTTCTTAGGTCATTAAATATATTCTTGTTTGTATAATTTCTAAATTTGAAAAAAGGACCATAATCAAATCAACAATCTTTCAAATACATTTAAAGTGAATAAACTAGTTTTGATTTATTTTTTACAGTGTTTTTTTTTCAGAGTATACGTAACGAAAGTAGGTATTCGATAACTCCATTACCACACTATCAAATAAGAACACAATGAAATGTTTCTATAAAAACTAAATAAACTGTTTAAAATTCTCTGCACTTATGTGTATACGATTGATTTTTACCTTTTCTAGAGAAGTTCGAGAACAAAAGGACTAAGTAATAAAAAATGAAATTGACCTATAAACTGTTCCAGAAATTGTGTTTACGTTAGAAAAATACCCTAAAGGTAACTTAATCAAAGTTTAACCCTTCTCACTTCATTTATATAGTAATTTTATCGTCTCAAAGTCAGTTTATGCGCTGCCGTGTGACATTCACGATCCTGATCCTTATTTTGCGTTGTCCTGCGACGGTAGCAAAGTGGCAGGAGTAGAAGAAAAACAATCCAATAACGTACGCCCTCACTTTAGAGTTGGAAAGTTGTTAAATATGGGAACAGTTACAATTTTTCTAAAAATCTGACCTATTAAAGATAAAACATCTTTATTCCTTTATTTTTCATTTCTGGTTCTTATTTAAATTTAAATTAATACGGTACTGTCTATTATATTATTCACACCTGTGGCAAATATTTTTATCTACAAATTGCTTTGTTCACAGTTTTGGTTGAACAACAATTCCATGTAATCTACAATTAGTTCTTGAATATAAAATTTAATGTGTAAGTGTAGTCTAAAATAAAATTCTACTGAGAATAAATAAGAATTTCGTCATTGAAATGTTTTTAAGAGTTATAAATTGTAGGTACAACATTGTTAAAAATATATTTTTATTTGGTTTTTGGATATTTGGTAATCGAACTATTTTTATTAGATATGAATTTTATGAAAATTAATCCAAGAAATAACATTATTAAAGCATATTTCTCTGATTACTATACTCTTTGGAGCTAAGTGTGTAATATACCGCTAAAAGCTTTTGCTCCTAATCCTATTATCTCTAGGATCATCATCTACTTCATGTTTTTCTCTTTTTTTTTGTTTATTTATTTTAGTAACCTCTCGTCTTTAAATTTAATACATATGATGCGCCATAAAGCAAGTCTGGTACTCTGTAGTTTTATGGATGACTCTATTCCAGTGGATTGGAAGGTCCTGGGATCTGTAAGTGCAGAGTATAGTCGACTACACATCAAGTAAATATTTATCTTTCTAGTCTTCTACCTCAAACACCCAACGGAGACTAATTTTTATTCTACCTCGGCGTACTATCTGACCCATTTAGATCAGTTGATAATGTGGAATAAGCTATTTTAAAGAAAGCAAGAAAATTGGAGCTAGGATTGAGCCTTGTTGAAATCCTACGAGAGGTTTAAAAAGTTCTGTTAATGATTTAATTTTATGAAGCGGAAATTGAGTGTCTATCAGTCTTTTAACGTAATATAACCTTTTGGTTACCTATATATACTTAACATATTTTTTAGTTGCTTGATAGTTTTTCTAATTCGAACATTATTTACTCTTTCATCTCTAAAAGTCTGGCATATTTCACACATGGTAGCAATTTTTTTTGCAAAAACATAATGTTTACCAAAACAAACGAGTCCACTACTGCGGTCCAAATGATGCACAATGTGTCAAATTTTGGCTTAACTATCCAAATTTATATACTATACTCATTACAAAAACTTTATTTGTTAAAAAAAGCTATTTCATTTGTCGCCCTTACTTGATAATATTTTTAAGAAATTCTTCTGTGTCCTTTAACCACTAGCACAAACAAATCGTTTTAATTTTACTTGGTCCTTTTTCTGATTTCTTTAAAATGGTAAGATCAGCCACCTCTCTCTCGCTTAATATACAGGGTGTCAAAAAGAGTGTCACAAAATGAGTGCATGCTCTGAATCGTTTTGACCAACAGGCACATTCGGAATGTTGCTGCTGGTTTTAAAGAAATGAAGCTGAGGACCCCAATTTTATGTAGTAACGAACCGATTAACGGGATCTGATTACTTAAACTTTATGCAAAACACATTGGGTGATATTATAGGCGATATTCCTTTAATTCAAAGAAATAAAATGTGGTTCCACCACGATGGTGTTCTGGCTCATTTATCAGTTGCCTTTAGAGAGCATTTAGACGAACCTTTGGGAAAAGATGGATAGGAAGTTGCGAACCTGTACCATTGTCTGCAAAATCACCGGATTTAAACCCCTTTGACTTGTTCATTTGGGTACAATTTTTTTATAGGCCACTCCTGTAAATAACCTCGTGGAGCTGCAGTACAAAGTAGAGCAGGGATGTCATCGAATCCTAGCCAATAAAGATATTTTGGAAAGAGTTCGACTGTTCCTGCGGCGGAGATGTCGTAGCTGCATTAAAATGGAGGGAGGGCACTTTGAATATTTTATTTGACTCTATGTTGGTGTTGTTTGTTAATAAATATCATTGTTTTTATTTAGAACTACGAATATTTTTGGTCTTTTAAAACTTTCTGAAAGACATTTCTGTGAATAGGTACATATATATATGGTTAAGATGTTAGATATATTTTAGTATCCTTCATTTCTCTCTCTAGTACCATTCCTTCTCAAGGAGTATTGGACGCTTCTGGATTTCTTGGTAATGTAATATGGCTGATTGGCTAGATCTGTGCATCCTCATTTATTCTCGAGTTTGTATTTATAGAAGTTGCTTCATCTTCTTGTTTTTTGTTTGATTTATACTAATGTCAAACCGATTTGTTCGTGGTTGTCTTACTGTTCTTTACAAACTAGTCTGGCATAGGTACTTTTCTTTCTTGTTTCTTCAGCCTGGTATTGAAATGTTTATTTTGGTATCTTCTTTATATAAAGTCAATCCATTTCTATTCTCTTTCTAATTGTAGCATATATGTAGTTTTGTGTTGTTCTTTCTCGTAGTTCTCCATTGGTGATTTAGTAATTTCATCACTTTCCCAAGATTCTGTTCAATAGAGTAATATTTTTTTGGCACAGCTTCGTTTATTTTGAGGATTTTGTCAGCTCTGAAGTATTTCGATATTAAAACTTATTAGTTTGGTTATAAATTTTCTTGTAAATTTATTTTCACAATCTCTCAAATTCATTTAATAACCATTATCAAATATAATTCTAATCACAGAAAAAACCTCATGGCTGCTATTTTCTATTTGGTTATATAAATTTGCTTACAAACTTTTGTTTAACATTTCATTTGCATTGAACATAATCACTTATTCAATCAACATGTTAAGTGTTTAGAAAGAATTTAATCAATTTAAAAAAACATTAACAGTTCCAAACAAAGCCATCCAACCTCTAATAAATTTCAGTGTGTTCGATCGCGGTGGAAGGAGACGCACCCTTCTAGTTTCCCTTCAGTTTTACAAAAAAATGAGCTGTTGTTTTGTTTAAAATAATTTTCAAAGGTTATTTTTATCTTCTTCAGTGAGTTTCTAATTGTGTTTTCAAAATTCTTCCTATAAAGATGTCTATGTCAGAGGAGGATTGGGACGAGTAAGTATAGTTGCTTGTTGCAGGTGTTTTATGTTGTTGTATTAGGATTAAAAATGTGTAATAGTAATTTTAATCTCGGAAAGAAAATAATACATAAATAAAATAATGAAAGTTAAGTTTATTATTTGATTTTTGTGGTTACGGTAAATTGATACAGCAAGGTTGTTATTTTTTTATTGTCTGTTTAAACAAAAAGTAATTTATATAATTTAAATATATACCTATGTAACGAACGTTTTTGTAACCTTGATATTTCTAATATAAGTCAAGTTTTAACGAAAGCTTAAACGCATTTCTTGATTATTTTATACAAATACTGTATCTCTGTTGAACTGAGATTATATTTTGTTCTATGAATTGTACTTTAGTTTAGTTTTTGAAAAATCTACCTTTTGGTAAGAAAAACAGCAAAATTATAAATTGTAGTGAATACTTACAGCATATTTTAACGGTAGTTATAAAAAGAATTAATACTTTACCTCCATACATGTGAGCTTTAGGAAAACTCTCTACACAGACCAAGAGAAAACATTTTAATACCAACAGAAGCCAAACTGTTTTTGTCCAAATTCTTGAAATGTAGCGAATGGAAGAGTCAAGAAGAGTTGGGAGAGATTAGAGTAATTTGCATACTTATTTTTGTGGCGATTTTTCAGTCGCAACACTTTTTCCCAACTTAGCATTAAAAGCTAACTAACCCTTAACTAAATAACCACGAGATTTTTGCCTGTCAATACTTCTTCAATGTTTTATTCTTTTGACCTTTGTTTATCTGGTGTTTTTTCTTCACAGCACCACAGAAACGTTTCTGTATCTGTTTTACATTGAGAACAACTTTTTAGTGACATGTTGGATCTGGAATACTATCACATACACCACATCCTTTTAAATGCCTTTGTTTTGTTGAAATATATAAATTCTATTCTTTATTAAATAGACCAGAAAAAGGTGGAATTTCAAAGCTCTTATTTTAATCTCCAAGTCTGGATATACCTACATTATTTAAAATATTTCCGAAAATCTACTTTACACAAAAGTTTTTTATGGTATCGATCAACAAGTACTTACTCGTCATACTGCAGCCTAATTAGACTTATTGTACTTCTTCAAGGTACCCATTTCAGAAATCTTGGTAGTCTGTACTAATCTGTACAGATGTAGAGGATGGATATGTTTGTCAAGTCACTCTGAAGTGTTCAAAAAATGACCGTCTAACGCGATCCAGTTCTTCGCAATAGCATATATTCCCGGTGAGTACTTTTTGGTACCTCTAGAAATGGCTATGGATTGTAGAATATATTCATGCATCCTCCTTAATTATTAATGAATCTTATCTAATTCCTGCTTGTTCTACGCAAGTATTTTACCTTTTGTAGCTTACATCTGTTCAATATATATTCCGTTGTGTACTTGACCAGAGAAGTATTGGATGTGCTACCTACGGATCCGAAGAATACAGTTTACGGAGTTTACCATGTGAAATTACAAAATTCCCTAAATTTGCTGATGCAGGCACTTACCATTCCTTATTAGTTTAATTAGATAAATCCAGTAACAATAATAATTTAAATTCTATTTTAATACCTACACCTTTTATCTTTTATCAGTTAAAAAAGTTTATTTTATAACTTAAAATACTATCATTTTTGTCTTGGAGGTAATCCGAATACTTCAGGAGAAAAATCCTTAAAAGAATTTATCACTAAATCAGCTTTAGCTCTTACAGGATGATCTTCTGGTAGATCTGGGTTTGGCACCATAACTACTTTCATTCCAGCATTGACAGCTGCCATTACTCCGTTTGGAGAATCTTCAAATACCAAACACTAAAATAGGGAACAACTCAACTAAGCAATATTTGAAAAGGTTATTTATGTATATACTTACTGATGAAGAACAAGGTTTGTCAGGAAATCTAGAAGCGCAAACCAAAAAAATGTCTGGAGCAGGTTTACCATGTTTAATCTCGGAATCAGAGCTGCCACAAACAATATGGTGAAATAAATCTATTAAATCTTTATGGGGCTTGGTCTTCATATGCATTATATCTTCTCTCGAAGAAGTAGCGATAGCGATAGGCACACAATTACTACTTAGGTGTCTAATAAATTCTTCGACACCTGGTAATAGTTCTGGATTTTGTAGATGGACAAACACTTTTTCTTCGTATTTTTTTAGAAATTCTTCTGGAGTTAATGGAAGTTGTAACTCTTTTATAGTTATTCTAGCTGTTTCAGGTTCTGGGGTTCCCATAACTTTTTGTTTCACTTCTTTTGTATAGATTTTGCCATATTCTTGAGCTATTTCAATGGCAATTTTTTCATATATTGATTCAGATTCTAGAAATGAGAAATGAGTACCAAAAAAATATTATTAATTAAATGGACATTGTATTAGTAGGTGGTTTTAAGTGGTCAAGATTTTATGTGACTTTATTAGTATATTTCAAATTCCACTAAAATCGAACCTTAACTGAAGCTTTGATATCTAGAGTCGACATAGACACGAAAAATAAAGGTCAAAGCACAACGAATTAGCTGCAAAAACAGAAAATAGAGAATTTTTTGGGATCTTTCCAAACCAAAATCCAGCTAACAAGACGTTTTGAATCCGATATACGAGATTTTTTTACTCTAAGAGAATTCCATATTATATCACTACGCATACAAAGCTTCAAATCTGTATGTTAGAACATTTTTGGTAATCTTTTAAATTTAGTGTAATTATATTTATAAAAATGCGGGAATTTAAAACAATCTCTGAAAATGTTAGGCATGGTTAATAAGTGGTTTACTGAATTTAATTGGGTACGTTCCAGTACAAGTAATACTGAACGTTCTTGTTGCTCAAAAGAGGTGACTATTCAAGATATGATCAATAAAATACATGATATCCCAATATCGCCGATTAAAACTTCATGAGGTCAGTACCATTGTAAAGATTTTGACTGAATTCATAATTTATATTTTGTATGAATGTTAGAGGATCAGAAAGCTGTCGGTAAATGGGACACCAAGTTGCTTAATAACGAAGGGAAACATGTCGTTGAATATAACAAACACCTGGAGTAAATGTGAAGAACCTGCTCAGAAGAAAGCACATCATAGAGAAAATTCTTGGGACTTAGATGTTATATTCTATAAAACTCCAGGAGACGAGGTCCAACCTGGGTAACAGGTACCTCGGAGACCGTCGCCATCGTGATATTCGTGTTCAGCGACCCCAAAAACCTCCGAGTATCATGTTTTCACTAATTTTGGCGCAAACTACTATAGAATTCCAAGAGACGATGTGGAAACTGCGTATCCTGGGCACCAGGAACCTCGAAGGTAGCAAACGCCCTCATATTGGTATTTAGCGACCAAAAAATCGCCGAGTAACAAAATTGGACTTATTTTCATCAATATTTCTAATCTAATCTAAGTAAACCTGGCATGGTCTCTCCTGTGGAGCTCCATGTTTTAGCACTGCTTTCTATGGGCATATTGTGACCAGGTTCGGCGCCAAAAGTCCTTGCATGCACCCGATGCGTGCAGGACTTTAGTTTGTTCAGCTGAAAATCATCACCACCGCTGATCTTCAGGTAGGCATAAATCCAGGTGTCCCAAGTTGTTATTTGGATGACTATCCTTGAGCTACTGTTGCCACAGAGCAGTTCCCTTTATAAGAGATCTGAGTCCTGGGACTAGCTCCTCAAAGTGGTGATAGGATTCAGGGTTCGTGTCACCGAAGATGAGAAACCGTTTATGGTCCAAGGCCTCACACTCGAATAGAGTTGCTGTCTCATCTTCCATGGCGCACAATCGGCACGAGGTGGGTTCCTGTGTCAGAATCCCCATCCTTCGAAGGTGTAGTCTGAATGGTCCATCTCCTTCATCAATATTGACTGACTAATAATTTTTTTTATTACTTTGTAAATTGTCTATTCGAAATGCATTTTCCCTGCAACAATGCAATTTTCAAAATGCATCCATCCCACTAGGTCACAAAGTTTCGATTGGATTACAAATTGAATAAAAAAAATCATAGCAATCCATCATACTGTATCTGGAAATTTTGGGAGGGGCAAGCAAGTGATTTGCCGGAAAATAGGCGGCATATGGCCCATTGTGCATCCTCCTGTGGGTAGGGATATCTACACCTCAGGCTGTCATCAGGCTTAGAGATTTAAAATAGGTGATGAGACTCCCGAGGGGAATCTCCCTGACATCAGCTGGTGTAGGTCAGTACTCGCCCAACACGGATCTTCTGATTTTAGAAAAAGCAGAGTAGTCATACATTATATGTCCTACTGTTTCGTCTACTTGTTCGCAACCTCTGCATAGGTGTGATTCCGCTAATTTAATCCTAAAGAGATATTGTCGCAAGTGACAGTGACCTGTTAAGGTTCCCACAACTGTTCTGACATTTTATCTGGTCAATGCCTTAATTTTTCTGAATATTTCTTCGCCAGGATGAGGTAATAACTCTCAGGCCAGTCTACAGTTCGTTGTTTCTTGAGATAAGGTCAACAGTGGACATTGTTAGCTTGCTAGAAAGGCGAGGGCTAACATATCCGTAGCCCGCAGCCCTCCTTGCTAAATTGTCCGCAATGCGGTTGCCTTTAGAGTTCCCAAGTTCTTTGATCCAGCTCAGAGTGACTACGTGGCTGGCTGACCACAGTTAGAGTTTAGTGACATTCTAGTACTAAACTTGAAGTGATGCGTCGTCAATTCAAGGTCAGTAGTGTTTGTTCCTATTGATTAATTCTTTTACAGCTGTGGTTATGCCTGTGAGTTCTGACTGAACCACACTTGATAAGCCATCCATAGCCCATTTCATTTTTAGATTCAAGCATGTAGACCTTCCTGCGTTTTTGATCCATTCGTATAGGATAGGCACTCAGAGCGTTCACTACGTTGGGGTCTGCTGTCGTATCTGTTAATGTTTTGTAGGGTTTATCAAAAATAAATCTTGGTGCTACGGCATCCGTGTCTGCCTGTATCTGAGGGGTATCGTCTTTAGCGATTCGCCCCACAGACTGTCCCTATGGCCAACAGACTGTCTCTATAGGTCTATTCTATAGGTTATTCCCAAGCCTAAAAATTTGGTTTAGTGGTAAAAAATGTCATCAAAGCATAGCATTCCAACGACAAATGAACATTTGGAGGGAGTTACTTTTTAGATTCCATTAATAAACTTGAATACAACTATAATAAATAGAAACAGTTACAAAGAGACTATGTTGGAAAAAAAATTAACATAATTTGTTTTGATCAAACCAATTCCCAGGAAAAATAGTTTTCTAAGCTGTATTTTATTAAGGTTTTATAAATGATATATGTACTACAATGCTTAAAAAACGGAAGGAAACAATCGTTGATTAAATTATTTAATTTCTAAACTGCATTGGTTTGCATTGGAATACAATAACATATTGTATTGATTTGGAGACAATAGAGTTTGGCATCAGTGGATACCACAATTCATTAATTTATTTATATACTTTATCTGGTAAACAAAAGTTGTTATCAATATAATTTTTATACAATTATTGTTTGTGAAATCGGTATTTATTTTTTAACGCTTAATAATTACTAAAATCTTTTAATGGAATTAATTAGGTACCTAAAAATTTCGACACAACCTGATTTACTTTTTGCTTTAACAGCTTGTAAATTTTTCTATGTAAACTATATACAAAATATTTAAAAATCCAAAAATAATTCTATAGTGTAGTTTAAGATTCTTTTTATGAATTGCATTTCTACTTAACAATAGCAGCAATCGATGACCTAAAAACGTGTAAAACTAAAAATACAAATCACGACAAAGTAGGAGTATAATAATTAGTTAGATAACACAATTTATACCTACCAATAATAACACCATCCAAATCAAACAAAACATGAGTTATTTTTGAATTTTTGTGACTACAAGATGCATTTTCCACTTTTTCGGTCATTATAAAGTATTTTTATTAACACTTTACTTTTAAAATATCTTATTAATCTTTAAGTAACAAATTTTTTATAAAAACTAAATATTAATTTTTAAACTGACATAACATATGGCACATAATAACCTTACAATAGATATCGTTGAAGTACAAAACATACAGCGTGGATGCCATATCGAAATTTTGACACCGAAACATCTCACTTTGACTATCTATTTTAGTGATATTAGTAAAGCATATAGGTTTGTTAACGATTCATATATTTTTCACTATAATCTTCGCATTATGCCTAGTCCATCCCTACATACAGTTGCCCGCAAAAGTATATTACATACCAAGGTGGAAAGTAGGTACTTCATTTTTCTCAAGAGAAAAAGATTTCCCGAGAGAAAAATGGTACTTCCACCGAGGTATGTATACTATTTTTTCTACGCCCTCCCTTTAAAATTCCTTATATTACACTGGTTTATTGCACTTAAAACGGCTGTTTATAGTTAGAGTGAAAAAAAGTAAAAAAGCGTGAAATAATGTGCCATACCGTTAACTTTATTTCACGCTAACCATTTGATTAATAAAAATAAAATATCAAGTTACCTTTAACTTTGACAGCGTATGAACTGACGTTAATATTTTTGTTCATTGTGTCAATAATTCGAATTGTAAATTTAATTGTTGTTCTTACTATTATTAATATGAGTAGTGAAGATTCTGAGGTTGAAATATGTACTCCAGAAGAAATCATAGAAAAGGCAAATGTGGCGACTTCAAATTTGCTGCCAGAAAAATCAAAAGTAAATTATACAAGAGAGTATGATACTTTTATGAAATGGCGGATTCAAAATAGTATCCACAGCTTCACAGACCGGGTGCTTTTAGCATTTTTTAAAGAAAGATCTAGATCTAGTCTTCTACATTATGGTCCATTATGTGAACAATTCACTCAATGCAAAACTGAACTGTGCTTCGCGAATTTTACAAGGACTATTTTTGACCAACCTTCAACGTCATTTAGCCAACATTCTGCATCATATAAGAATAAAGCTGAGAAGAATTTGACTCTTCCAAATATTGAAAATTGAAATGAAGCTTTATTAATGAATCAAACAGAAACAAATATGAAAGGATCAAAAATACACATTAGTCAACCCAACAACTGCATTTTCAATATTCACATTACCAAATAAAACATTCATAATTTAGTTGTTGATTTTTGTTTATTTATTATTATTAATACTTTTCCAATTCCAATTCAGTCATTTTGTATTCGTTATAAGTTATAGAAGAAGTTAAATTAAAATGTTCTAAATCTTATTTATTTTGATTTTATTATTTGTATAGGGCTGTAGAAAAAATATTGTATGCAACACATGCATACAGTGTCTTTTTTTCACTAGCCTAACGGCTCGTGCGGTCAACTTTTCCATTCGTGAAAAAAAGTACCACTTTATGCACTTGTTGCATAAATTACTATTATTCACAATCGTTTAAAAATAATATAATGAAATTAATAAATAAAGTAATCAATTATGAGATACATTTATTACAAATTTTCCTGTTTAGTAATCTATGAAAAATTTGAGTTATCGTTGACGTGAAATTTATTTCTATCATAATTCGTGGTTTCTTCTTTTGTAATTGAGAGTATTGCAATATGTCCTACAATGAAGATGATTGTACTCCTCCGCTGCACAAACGGTGACGTTAAATCTCTTACCTGACAAAAGTAAAAAAATGGATGAGAAAACGTACGAAATTTATCACGAGTGGTGTATTGAATAAAAACTTAAAAAAAAAATGTGAGCCGTCACGGGACGCCTGGCAGATGTGAAACATCGACATTATTGTGTAAAAGTAATATGCAGAAAAGAACAGATTGTGATAGGAACTAAATATGTCATAATGATAAAATAAAATATTACGATTTTTTCCAGATAACGATGACTATTTATTGAATAAATTTAAAAAGTGATTTCGTTTAGCTTTTTAAATGGGAAATGTATTATGATTTAGGCACGGGTTAATGTGAATATTAAGGGCTGGTTAAGGTCTGATAATTTTTGTTAGGTCATAATCTAAAAATTTGATGGGTGTTTGGAGAACAAAACCAAATCTGGGAAATAACGGACACCCCAAAATGTATATAGAGTAGGTAGGTACTCACTCATTTTTATTCATATTTTTTCATCGCTTTCTTTATTAACACTTTGTTTATTCATATTTAAAACTAAATACACAAATTTTACGCGGACAACTATATGACAACTATTCACCAACAATCTATTTTGATTGACTAGCTGTCAATTTTACAGGTCAGCAAAATATGTAGGTATATTATGTTGCCTATACAAACAATCATTTTTATATATATAGAATAGATAGTAGGCGGAATCGAGTTAGGTTTTTATGAAACAATTCATACCCTGTCCCGCCAAATTTTTGAATCGATGAGCTTCTTCCCCCTATTGTTGGCGCGCCACCGTCGCGTCGCTCAAAACATGACACCAATTTCATATAAGATATCAGTACATCTCTTATCGATTATTATCGATGCGTTAGGTTTTTTACGTCATGACGTCACCGTCGCCACGCCAGAAATCTGATTTACCTGCCGCTATAGATGTTTCACATCAAAAATTAAACCGTCTTCAAAAAAAATGCACTAAAAAGCCAGAAACAAAATCTTTATTTCTTAAAAAAATTGGAACCAACTAGGCATCTGATTTCGATTTCCTTGAAGTTGGCTCCAATGGTTTATATCTTGCAAAAGATTTGAGTTACTAACATTCGAAATCTAGATTTAATAGCTAAGATTAAAATAGAGGGTAATTTGCCAACCCCCTCTTTTTTTAAATCGGTTATAATGGGACAGTAACTCGCCAATTATTATGTTTTTGTGTTATACATCATTATTTACATTTTAACTTAACTGCGTTTGATTTTTGTGGTATTTCCTGGAATATCTTTCACATTGATGATCAGACGTTAAACAAATTTCTATGGGACCAATGGGAAACTCTACTTTTTTCAATTCAAAAAGAATTTTTCAAATCGGATTATAAATCCGGAGATATTCGGTGACATACATAAAAACATGTGGTTGAATTGAGAACCTTCTCCTTTTTGGAAGTCGGTTAAAAAGGAGTTTAGACCGGAACTTCTGAAAACTGCTTATTGGCTTATTTTACCAATATTGTTGCTCAAAAAAAGAAACTTTTCACCCTTTTCTTTTATTTATTCAATGCTTAAGAAAACAATACGTATAAAACATAATAATGGAATATCAATGTAGGTTATAAATCTAAAAAATCCAGTGTATTTAAAAAACAAGAAATTGAAACATTTTTATAGGATGCTCCTTTTGATTTTCTTCCTCAGAAAATTATATATAGCTTGCAAATTATCTCCTACATGTATAATTTCATTCATAAACCTTTTATGTTGCTTTAATAAATAATTGGCGCCGGGTCTCCGGCGCTTGTCGAACTGATGAACTATTCAAAACGAAAATAGATCATGTGGATCTACAAAAAGAAAAATGTGTCATTGTTATCGGGTAGTTTAATAGTTTTATACTTCATTCTATTATTTTGTACTAGTTGTACTCGCAACGTCGTTCACGTGGCGTACGATTGTTGTATAAAAATTTCTTACCTCACCTCATTTAAGGAATTGGAGAGAAATTTTTATGCACCAGATGTTAAGCTGAAAGAAGACAAATACATCTGTAAAAACCGCATTCAAATCGGATCAGTAGTTTTCATGTGATGCGCGTTTTCATGTCTGATTAGTTATTCCATGTTTGTTAAGTTTTATTTTATTTTTTGATTGCTGAGGTGACGAGAATAATAATGTCAGAAATCAGCCGTCAAAAATCATAACATTCATTGCTGTTGTTAGCTGTAATACAATTAAAAAATAAATCATAAAAAACAATAGTCCGTAATTTAAAATCAACATAGGAACAAGAATCATAACATTGGTCCTTCGAGCCGGATATTCACAATTTTGTGGATAAAATTGAACCAGCACATGGAACTCAGTACATAACCATAAATCAAGAACAAAGAAAAAGTGTGAGCCAACCTAGCGCCAAAATAGTAAGTCTTTCCTTTCTTTCTTTACATCTCAAACATTTATTTATTTGAGTTATAATCATGTCTCCTAAAAAATCATGCAAACAACTAGAAATTTATTTAAATCAAAGAGAACAAATATTTAAACAATTAGAAAGATTTGAAACATTTGTAGAAACTTTTGACATCAAACAAAATCGAATACATAATTTAACTAAAAGACTAGAAAAGATAGAGTTGTTATTCAGTGAATTTAACTCTTGTCAAATTGAAATTTAGTTATTAGACAAAACAGATGATGAAATGCGGAACAATTTTGAAACTTTTTATTTTAATTTGACTAGCAATGCCCAAGAAATTATAGACAAAATAAACTTAAATAAAGAAACTCAATCTCCTGATGATTTGAAAGATTCTAATCAACCTTTAACATCAATTTCTTATGATAATATAAAACTACCAGACCTCAATTTACCATCTTTTGATGGCAATTATGGTGATTACATGGAATTTCACGACACGTTTAATTCCTTAATTCATGAAAATAAAAATTTATCAAACTCTAGAAAACTACACTTTTTAAAATCATGTGTTATTGGCGAAGCTGCAAAATGCATCCAAAATTATAAAATCACTGACGAAAATTATTTAACAGCCTGGCAAACAATTACAGATACTTTTGATCACAAAAGATGTATCATAGAACAACACATTAAAACATTATTTAACATTCCCCCAATTCTTAAAGCAAATTATGAAAATTTAAAAAACTTTACATTTACCGTAGTAAATCAAATTGGTTGTTTAAAATCACTTAACTTAGAAGTAGAACATTGGAA
Source organism: Altica lythri (assembly GCA_964028335.1). Classification (NCBI taxonomy): domain Eukaryota; kingdom Metazoa; phylum Arthropoda; class Insecta; order Coleoptera; family Chrysomelidae; genus Altica; species Altica lythri. The sequence continues at coordinate 58,933,494 of OZ034805.1, read as the reverse complement.
TCCACTTTTAATACACCTTTTAATTAACAAACTAGATAATAGTACTAAATTAGCCTGGGAACAACTGGTTGAAAAGCAAGATAACAATTACTTACCATCTCTAGATGAACTCATAAAATTCTTAAGAACTAGAACACAAACAATTCAAAAGGTGTTTAGTCCAAATTATCAAAATCCAAATCAAAAATTAGATCTTAAGCATTCACAAAATCAATGTAACAAAAGGTTTGATAACACTAAGACAAGTTACAAAACAACAGCTCATCTCTCAAATTTTAACAAACCTAAATGTCCTTTTTGTAAAGAAACACATTTTATCAACACATGTAAAAAATTTCTTGACCTATCTAATCAAGAAAGATATAATGAAATCAAAAAAAGGAATCTTTGCACAAATTGTCTCCGATCTAACCATTCAAAACAAGATTGTATTGCTCAATCCTGTAAGTCCTGTAACAAAAAACATAACACTCTCCTTTGTTTCTCTAATCAACCTATTGAAACTAATTCCTTGAACCAAGAAACCAATTTGGAAAATAATCCGACAACGTCGACTAGTCTAAACTCAAGTTTATATCATCCCAAGCGTTTAATTTTACTATCAACCGCACTTGTAGTCATATATAACTCAAAACAAAAACCCGTTACTTGTCGAGCACTTTTAGATTCCGGAAGCCAAAGTAATTTCATCACTTCTGATTTAGCCAAGAGATTGAACTTAAAAACTCATGAAACAAACGTTTCTATTATTGGAATAAATCAAACTTCATCTAGCACCTATCTAAGCACAAATGCAAAAATCCACTCAAAATTTAACAACTATTCCAAGGAATTAAATTTTCTTATTTTGAACAATATAACAACTCCTCAACCATCAGTATCCTTTCCAATCACTTTTGATGTTCCCAAGAACATTAACTTAGCAGATCCCTTATTTAATCAATCTCAAAACGTCGACCTACTATTAGGGGTTTCAGTCTTCTATGAGCTACTTTGTATTGGTCAAATCAAACTTGCCAAGAATCAACCAACATTACAAAAAACACAATTAGGCTGGATTATTTCAGGAGAACTTCAATAGGGAACATGCAATATTTTTGATTTTCTTTTCATTTTAAAGAATTCCGCGTAAAATAGGTCATAAAAATATTAAAAAATTAAAAACATCTAATTTAACGTAAAAAATGCGGTTTTAAAGAGACCGTTGAAATTTTCGCGCCAAAACGGACCTGTAGTTCCGATGACGTCACTCCTGTCTGTCAGTGATCGTGCTTGCCGTCGTTGGCTGTAACAAATTGCAAATTTTCTCGACTTTCTACTTATTTTTTTGTAATAATTTAAAATGGAATATCCATCAACATCAGGTGATCACAATAATACCCCTAAAATTCTGCAAAAAGTCGTGTTGACTTATGTTTTGTGCCAATTCGTCCATCTACTTCAATAAAGTTTCCAAATAAATTGTTTTGACTGGATCTTCTGATTCAAAACTGAGAAGGAATTGCTTTCAGGCTGCAAATAGGAATGAATATTATTCTCCAAAGACTATTATTTGATGATGTGAAGACCAATTTGACGTAAGTTGGCGAATACTTGTTATTATTGCGTAGGTACTCCACCTAAGTATTTACAAAACTTCTCAATAACATATTTTTAATTTTACAGTTGGAGAACGACGTCGAAAATTGGATAAAGTTTAAAATGTTTGGGGGGGGATACTTTATCTGAAAAAAGATGTGGTACCTCATATTTTTGAATGCCAAAATAGAATGATACTACTGAAACCTAGATCAGTATTAATGAAATATTTGAGAGCATTAAAAATACTGCAGCTATAATATTAATATATTCTTTCAGATTATTTTATTCTTACACCAAACCTTTAAACTCACATTTTTATACATAATGATATGATATAAAAGTTTAAAGTTTAAAAACTATGATTCATGCATACCGTAGTAATTTAGTCCCTTTCATTTCTACACTTAAAAACTCTGCACTCTCGACAAAAAAAGTTACTACCATGTCGACACTAACTCTTGGTAAATTCCTGGAGTCTGCTTTGATAAACACAACTTCCATTTTTATTAAAAACGTAAATAATATTCACCGCTAATAATCAATTTTACACGCAAAGTTAACCACTAAAAAGTTGACATAGCAGGAGTGACGTCACTAAACGCTAATTGGTGTTTTGAAATGCGTTTTGTTTTACGTAATGTTAATTTGTAATTATTGTTAAAAACCAACATAATATTAAATAAAAACGTTGCAGTTGTCCTTCTTTTATATTTTTTTAACAGTTTAATCCTAAAATTTTCATAAATAATATATTTGCATCTTCCCTATTAAAGAACAAACATAACAGCATTACTTCTTTATTATTAATTAATGATATATCTATACAAAATCAATTACAAAAATTTTGGGAAGTTGAAGAAATTCTTGAAAATCCTCTAACTAAATTCAATCAAGAAGAGCGTTTCTGTCTAGATCATTTTGAAAAAACTCATAGTCGTGAAAATACAGGTAGACTTCAGGTGTCACTTCCCCTAAAAGAAAATTATATATAATTAAAAAACAATTTAACAAATGCAAATAATAGGTTCTTATCAATAGAACGTAAATTACAAAAGGATTTAAATTTAAAATCATCTTATACCAAATTCATGAAAGATTACGAATTATTAAATCATATGACCAAATTAAATAAATCTGAAATAAATAATAAAGACATAAAATATTATCTACCGCATCATTGTGTATTCAAAAAACTCACAAATGAAATTAGAGTAGGTAGTGTTTGATGGCAGTTCGCGCGATTTTAATGGTCTATCCTTAAATGATGTTTGTTATGTAGGTCCAACAATTCAGGATGATCTATTTTCCATCATTCTAAGATATCGTAAACATAATTTTGTATTAAAGGCAGACATTATAAAAATGTACCGACAAGTTAGTGTAAATCCTTCACAAAGATTGCTTCAATGTATATTGTGGCGAGAAAATCCAAATGAACCATTAAATCATTATACTTTAAACACCGTGACTTACGGAATTGCTTCTGCAGCATTTTTATCAATTAGGTCGCTGCAAGAGACTGCTCATAGCAACAAACACAAATATCCCGAAGCCAGCGAAATAATTCTTTCAGATTTTTATGTTGATGATTTGTGCACAGGTGCCGAAACAATTTCTAAACTTAAAAACATAAAGCAAGAAGTTGAAGCAATCTTAAATACCGGATGTTTTGAACTGTCTCAATGGATGTCAAATAATCCAGGAATTTTAAATACACAAGAACAAGATTTTGATCTAACTTATCATATCTCTGATAGTGAATCAATAAAAACACTAGGAATATTTTGGAATCCCGTTAAAGACACATTTCAATTTACAATCAATATTGAATCTCCCAACAAAACAATTACCAAACGTGTCATTCTTTCAATAGTAACACAAGTATTTGATCCACTTGGTCTAATCTCACCCATAATTATTAAATCAAAATTCATTTTGCAACAGTTATGGAAGTTAAACTTAAATTGGGATGAATCAATACCAATATCAATTCAAACAGAATTTTTATCTCTATTAGATAATATCAAACAATTATGTTTTCTTGAAATACCCAGACACGTTCTATTAAAAAACCCAATAAATATACAAATCCATGGGTTTTCGGATGCTTCAGAAATTGCTTACGGTTGTGTCATTTATGTAAGATCAACTGATCATCTCGGAAACATATCAATCAATCTTTTATGTTCAAAATCACGTGTGGCTCCTCTGAAAACCTTGTCATTACCTCGTTTAGAATTGTGTGGGGCAGTGATTTTATCTCGATTACTGAGAAAGGCTCAAAAATCTCTAAAAATAGAAATCAACACCACATCTCTCTGGACAGATTCTCAGATTGTTTTGTCCTGGCTTTCCCGTGAACCTAATCATTGGAAAACATTTATAGCGAATCGATTAGCTGAGATTCAGCTAAATTCAAAAAACTCTCATTGGCGTCACGTAAATTCAGAAAACAATCCAGCAGATTTAATATCACGTGGATGTGAAACATCTCAACTTCTTAATAATAACCTCTGGTGGCACGGTCCTCAATTTTTGTCCATTCATGAACAATATTGGCCACAAACATCAATTCATGACTTTCTGAATGTAGCAGCTCCGGAAATAAAGATACAAAGGGTATCAGCAAATTTATCTTATCATGATAATAGCATATTTGAAAAATTTTCTTCGTATATTAAACTCATAAAAATAGTAGCTTATTGTTTTAGATTTAAAAAAAATTGCAAGTTACCAAAAGATCAAAGATCCTTAAATTTTCTTGATATTACAGAATTTGAATTTGCCAATAAATGCTTAATCAAATTAACACAAAGTGCTACATTTTCCAAGGAAATCAAGGATTTGTCAAACAACAAACAAGTATCAAAAACTAGCAAATTAGCTAACTTGAATCCCTTTCTTGATGAAGACGATATAATCAGAGTAGGAGGTCGTCTTTCAAATTCTGAACTAGATTTTCATAAAAAATTTCCTAATATATTACCTAACAAACATCAATATACAAAATTATTAATAAATTATGAACATATAAGAACTTACCATGGTGGAGTACAAACAACTATTTTCTCAATCAGGCAAAGGTACTGGCCTTTAAATGCTAAAAATGAAGTAAAAAATGTAATTAAAAATTGTTTAATTTGTTTTAAAACAAAACCCAAAGAAAGTAATCAAATAATGGGAAACTTACCTAAATCACGAATAACACCTACTTTACCTTTCTCATCATGTGGAGTAGACTTTGCAGGTCCTTTCCGTATAAAAGATGGTACTTTGAGAAACAGTAAACTTGTCAAAATTTATATTTGTTTGTTCATTTGCTTTACTACAAAGGCTGTACATATTGAACCAGCAGGAGATTTGAGTTCAGAAACGTTTCTTAATGCGCTTAAGCAATTCATCGCACGCAGGGGAATCCCCAAAAATTTATACAGCGATAATGGAACTAACTTCGTTGGGGCTAATAGCATTTTAAATCGAGAACTTGACATTTTAATCAAACTGAATAAAAATAATTTTATCAATAATTTTTTATTAGAAAACAAAATTATATGGCATTTCATCCCTCCTAGAGCACCAAATTTTGGTGGACTATGGGAATCTGCTATAAAACTCGCAAAGCGTCACTTGATCCGCATTGTAGGAAATGCTAAGCTAAATTTGGAAAATTTCTTAACGATTATAACTCAAATAGAATCAATCCTTAACTCTAGACCACTTTGTCCTCTAACAAACGATCCAAATAACTTACAAGCGCTTACACCTGGCCACTTCCTAATTGGAAAACCACTTAATGCATTGCCAGAAAATAATGTAACATCATTTACTATAAATCGATTAAATCATTATCAACGAATACTTCAATTAATGCAACATTTTTGGTCACGATGGACATCAGAATACTTGAACTCACTTCAGGTTCGAAACAAATGGAAATTTAAAGGTCAATAAGACTTAAAAATGAATGACATGGTTATTATCAAAGAAGACAATTTACCTCCCTTGAAATGGAAATTGGGAAAGATTGTTGAACTTCATCCCGGTCAAGATGGTTTAACCAGGGTTGTGACAGTGAAAACTAGTGACGGACTTGTTAAGCGTGCAATCAATAAACTTTGTTTTTTGCCAAATCAATGATGCTTATATTGTATTTACTATTTTTTTTTTAAATTTGTTATATGTTTATTTTGAAAGTAATTGCATACTTTCAAGGTTGGCGGTTTTATGTTAAGTTTTATTTTATTTTTGTTTTTTGATTGCTGAGGTGACGAGAATAATAATGTCAGAAATCATCTGTCAAAAATCATAACATTCATTGCTGTTGTTAGCTGTAATACAATTAAAAAATAAATCATAAAAATCAATAGTCCGTAATTTAAAATCAACATAGGAACAAGAATCATAACAATATTCATATTTTGATTATGTGTTGTTGTTGCTTGTTCCGTTGATAATATATTTGTTGTTTGTTTCCTGTTGTTTATCTCATCTTCAACTTGGGTAGTTTTCTGCCTTCAGCAAGATACCTACCAGGTGGGTGGATAACCAAGACCTGGGTGGGAAATGCCTTCAGTGCCTTCAGTGCAAACTGCCTATCCCCTCAGGCGTGACATTATTCCTCACACAAAAATGCATCATTGGAGAGCTTTTGTCATTAAAAAAATGTATTAGATGCAAATAATTACTGAATATACTAAACTTCGAAATAATATAGACGAAGATAGATTTTTTCTGCAAGTCAAATATGAAAAACTAACAAAGCAGCCAAAAAGAACAATTCTGTGGCTGAATTTCCCAAAATAATTGCCACTTATTTACCTATAATTAGACAAGATTGAAACTTATACCTACTCGTCATACTCGTCGAGCGGCGGCTACTTTATTTGTAAATAATGGTGGAGATGCTTTTAATTTAGGAGGTTGGAAATCAAGTGCTGTTGCTGAAGGTTATGTTGAAAATTCACTAGACAGCCAAACAAAAATTGCGGGCATGTTAACCCTTGATCAAAAAGAACCTATTCCTGGTCCGTCAACATCCAGCGCATAAAAATATTCGTTCTTCAATGAAAACATTAAAGAGGGAATAACAATTAATAATCAAAGCCACGACAATTCTACGATAAATTTTTACTAATACTAATTCTAACGCTTCAAATAGTGTTTAATTTTATGCTCTGTTGTTGTTATTGTTACGTTTCTCTTAATAATACACTCTACTGGAATTAATAAAAATGTCTACAACACAATCGTTTATTCTACAATACAATTCGTTGTTATTTTTCTGTAATCTGTAATCGTTACAAAACGTAGTTGGTAACATCTATTGTTTACATTTGAGGTTATTTTTTGTCATTTCTTTCTGATGAGTGTTCGGCTAGTGCCTTATTCTTATAGTTTACTTCATATTTGTCAATTTTAATGATCTCTATCTATGGAGGCGCGTAACCATGGGTAACGGGTGGAAAATGATCACTTTCTACCCTTGTTAACAATTGTCTACTTTCCAACTGTTTATAGGGAAACCATCTACTTTAAACGATTGTGAATAAACATAGGTGCGTAACCATGGGTGACTGGTGGAAAATGATCACTTTCCACCATGGTTAACAATTTCTACTTTCCAACTGTTTATAGGGTGGAAAACCGTCTACTTTAAACGATTGTGAATAAATATACAAACATCTGCATAAAAATTGAATAAAAGCTGTTTAAAATGTGTTTGCAAACATGTGTTTAAAAACATGACAGGAAGAAAGTCTAGAAGCGTTCGAAGCAAATGTTTGTCTAGTTAACTTCCTCTACATATGTACCTCTTACAACCAGTGTTCAGTGATTCAATACATCTATTCTTTTCTATAACGAAACAAATAGGTACCTACCAACGGTTTTTATGTGTACATACCTACTTCATATTTATACTTCCATTAGAACAGTTTGATTCAGTGTTTAGTGCAGTGCATTCTTACTTTCTTATTGTGGTATTTATATTGGTATTTATTTTGCATCTAAAATATTGTTTAAAAACTTATTTTAAATAATTTAATTTTTTTCACTTTTAATGTATTTCTAGAACAAACTTGATAAACTATTACTTCAGTATTATTAATTATACCTACTCTTATTTTCATTACTACATATATTTTAATAATTTCGTATTATTTTTATTTCTATTAGATTCGTCTCAATTTTTGTAATTTAATACATTTCATTATATTAGTTATGATATAAGAATTGTGCTTTATGTAGATACGATATTTGGGATTTGCTTGTGTTTAATACAATATATAGACTCCTTACATTTTAATTCGAGAATAAAATAGTAATAGTATACTAGGTTATATCTCCAGCATACACTGCATAAAAATGTCAAGGTAAAAATTTTACAATTGATTTCTTACAACTCTTATTCTTGATACACAACATAGAATAAAAAGTTTAAACTACAGTAAATAGGTGCTCCGTAACTACCAATTTCTAGAATCCCTATAGTCCGGAAGCTAGAGGGTTTTCCATGGCCGATTTTCCTCCTGTTGATCAAGAATGTTTTTCTACCAATTTCTAGAATCCCTATAGTCCGAAAGCTAGAGGTTTTTCCGTGGCTGATTCTCCTCCTGTTGGTCGTGAATGTTTTTTTACGTATTTTTTTCTCGCTGAATCCGAATCTGAAACCTTAGGACATTTTTTTTCAAATACTTTTTTGATCCTTAGGAAAAAACAAAAAAAAACCGTTTGTTAGAACCCAAGATATTGCAAATGTAGTTAAAACAAATTGCAAAATATCACTCGTAATTTTTTTGATCCCAGGTTTTTTATCATAACTCGGGTTCTAATAAAGCTATCATATTGTAACGGGATAACCGTGAAGGGACCTTAATTTGAAAGATTGTTATTGACAGTTGATTTTTAGAAGTTTCCAAAAATCAACTGACTAGATTAAATATTGTTTCTAGAAAATTCTAGAAACTTCTAAACACACTGACTAGATTAAATAATGTTTCTAGAAAATTCTAGAAAGATCTAAACACACTGACTAGATTAAATAAAGTTGTATATAAGGGGATGTATGGGCAGTTAACGTCAGTTCAAGTTCAAGTATTCACAAGAGTTCATTGTATTGTCAAGTAGTTAGACGTTATCCAGCAGAGTTCTGTGTATCTTAACAATTTTGTAAATAAATTGTGTAAAAGTCCCCATAAGTGTTTCAAATTGGTGTCAGATGTGGGGTGAAGATACAAGAATGCCTGGAAAAAAAGTAAATGAACTATTGGTGGCTGAGCTCAGAAGAGACCTCGAAGAATTGGAGTTGGAAACTACTGGGAACAAATCTGTATTGTTGAGAAGGCTCCGTGAATACTACCTAGATAATAATATGGACCCTGACGTTGTGGAGTTCGATGACCCGGTTCAAAAAGCAATTTCCCGACTACAAGAAGAACAAACTCAACAACTTTCCCGGCTGCAAGAAGAACAAACTCAACAACTTTCCCAGATATCACAACGAATGACGAGCCAGCAAGAGGAGCTATCCAGTCAGATAAAGAGCCAGCGCGAAGGTATGTCCCTGCTGTCGCAACGAATGACGAGCCAACAAGACGAACAATCACAACAACTGACCCAGTTGTCCAGTCAGATAAACAGCCAGCGCGAAGATATGTCCCAGCTATCACAACGGATGTCTACCCTATCAGATGAGTTATCCAGTTCGTTCTCCCAGCAAATATCACATCTTCGTGACGAACAAAATCAGCAAGTGTCCAGCTTGCGAGACGAACAAAATCAGCAAGTGTCCAGCTTGCGAGACGAACAAAATCAACAAGTCGCCAACTTGCGAGACGAGCAAAACCAGATCAACCAGCAAATGCAGTCCGAAATAAGGAAGCTTCAACGAGAACACGAAGCTTGTCGTCGAAACCAGCCCATCCACCACGGCGACGGAGATGCAGAAAGGACGGAAACCTGCCACGTAGACGTCGACCGACGAGGAAATGGGGAGACTACCCAGGTACGAACGACGATGAAACCCCCGACCTTCGGCGGGAAGACTTCCTGGCCAAATTACCTGAAACAATTCGACGCAGCGGCCAGAGCTAATGGATGGTCATCCCAGGAGAAGGCATTGTTCCTAACCATGGCTCTGCGAGGCGAGGCTTTAGACGTCCTGCATGTATTGACACCGGATGAGGTTGACAATTTTGAGCTATTGGTGAATCGTCTAGAGATGCGTTATAGTCAAAGTCATCTAGAACCGGTATACCGAGTGCAGTTGAAAAGCAGGTAGCAGGAAGCAGAAAAATGGAGAGACTATCCAGGAATTTGAAGCGGAAGTAGCAAGAATGGTACGACTTGCAGCGAGCTGTACGGTTGGCGAGGCCGAAGTCTCTTGTGGACGCCTTGACCATTGCCCTGGAGTTTGAGGCGGCGACGGAGGCCTCACGTGGAGTTGCTCGACTAAGGGAAGTCACCGGTAACTACGACCATGCCGTTCATTCCGTTAGCGACATCGAAGCGGTAGTAGAGAGGTTAATGAAGTTATCCCCAAAAAGAAGGCGCCCAGTGAGATGCTGGTACTGCGGAGAACTAGGCCATATAAGATATACTTGCCCCCAAAAAGAAAAATCTTTTGCTGAAGTACCCCAGCAGCAGGAAAACTTTAAACGGGTCGACTCCTGGAGGGCGACATCGACCCCAAACATTCCCGGGGCCCCTCACACCATTAAATTGGCAACTCTGCGACATCACGTGGACAGCTTATATGTAGATGGCTTCATTGATGGAAAGAATATAAGCATGCTGGTAGACACTGGAGCTACGAAAACTATCGTCCGACCAACCATCATTATGCGAAATAAGATGTTGCCTACCAGTTGGAGACTGTGTACCGCTACCGGAGAATCTGCTAGAGTCTACGGTGAGATACAAGCGACGCTACAGTTGGGTTCAACCTCTCTTGTTCACTCGGTGCTGGTGGCTGACGTTGATGAAGATGTTGTTCTGGGTATGGACGTTATGCTCCACTGTGGTTTTCATTTGGATCTTCGCCGACGTATCCTTCGTACTGATAATGAGGAAATATTCCTGCACCGAAAACAAGTTGACAATGCCTCGATTAAGCTAATCGATGATATCGAACTTCCGGCGAGCTGCGAATGTGTCGTAACAGCGCGGTTGGATGGATTGGAGCCAGATGGTGCCCCAGCCATGATAGAGCCGAAAAACCATGACCATGAATTGGGAAAAGGACTCCTTGTGGGTAAGACTCTATTTAGATCCGCCAAAGAGGTACCCATCCGAGTTATCCACTTGAACGATCATCCAGTTCTTCTCCGAAAGGACACGGAAATGGGAAGTTTAGAACCAGTAACGGCCATAATTCACAAGGTAAACGTTACGGAAACAGATGAGACCAACGGAATTCAACAATTAATGACAAAATTAGATCCCTCTTTGTCAAAATTAGAAAAGAAACAGGTAAGAGATCTACTTTACCGTTATAAACCTGTATTTGGTTCTAAAAGTAAACTGGGAAGAACTGATGTTGTACAACATAGAATTGACACTGGTGATGCACGTGCGATTCGACAGGTACCCCGAAGGATGCCTCAAGTTAAGAAGGAAGAAGCAGACAGAGCCCTTAAAGAAATGATTCAAAATGGCATAGTCGAACCATCCAGTAGTCCGTGGGCTTCTCCTGTGGTATTAGTGAGAAAGAAAGACGGATCAATGCGGTTTTGTGTCGACTATCGAAAGCTAAATGATGTCACTAAGAAGGACAGTTATCCTCTGCCAAGGATTGATGATGCCCTCGACGCTTTTTGTTTTCTACCTTGGACCTTAAAAGCGAATACTGGCTAGTTAAAATGAATCCTGCAGACAAAGAAAAGACTGCCTTTACCAGTGGATCAGGGTTGTGGCAAATTCACGGATCTTCCGTTTGGCCTCTGTAATGCTCCTGCGACGTTTGAACGACTAATGGAGAACATCCTGCGGGGTTTGTCATGGGAAACTTGTCTAGTTTATCTAGACGACATCATCATAATGGGCAAGACCTTTAAGGAACATTTATCTAACCTGGAAGAAGTCTTTAAAAGATTACAGAACGCTAATCTAACATTGAATGTTAAGAAATGCCACTTGTTCCAGAGACAGGTCAACTATTTAGGACATAACGTAAGCAAGGATGGCGTTGCTGTTGACCCCGCTAAGATACAAGCCAATCCCTATCGACAAACATCAGCTCCGGAGTTTCTTGGGTCTTTGTTCCTATTACCGACGATATGTCAAGAATTTTGGAGACATCGCCAAACCCTTGACACGTTTGACAGAACAAGATAAGTCCTTCTGTTGGGATCAGGAATGTCAAGAGGCGTTTGAAATATTGAAGAAACAGCTGACGTCAGCACCTGTTCTTGCTTATCCACTTCCTGAGGGTAAGCTTATTCTGGACACCGACGCCAGCAATGTGGGAATTGGAGCCGTCTTGTCACAGCTACAAGATGGTAAGGAAAGAGTGGTTGGTTACTTCAGCAAAACTTTATCGAAAGCTGAAAAGAACTACTGTGTAACTCAGAGGGAACTGTTAGCAGTTGTAAAATCCGTCGAACACTTTTATAAATATCTGTATGGCAGAAAATTCCTGATCAGAACAGACCATGCTAGTTTAAAGTGGTTACTTAGCTTTAGGAACCCAGAAGGACAGATAGCAAGATGGCTCGAAAAACTGCAGGAATATGATGTTGAAATCGAGCACAGACCTGGAACAAGACATCGTTATGCTGATGCACTTTCCAGAAGACCATGTCGACCTGATTGCCCCCATTGTACCCGTATGGAGCAGAACGAGGAAAAACTTGCCTTAGTTAAGGTTGTGCCAGAAGACGAGAGCTCTATGCTGGAGGAGCAACAAGAAAACGATCCCGTTCTGAGAAAGATTCGGGAGTGGAAGAGGATGGACCGTCGTCCGTTGTGGAGAGAGATATCCTCATCCTCTCCTGCTTTAAAAGCATACTGGTCCCAATGGAACTCTTTAATTTTGGACGGTGGGCTCGTTAAAAGACTTGTAGAAAACTCCGAGGGCACAGAAACAAGGAAACAAATAGTGGTCCCAAGAAATGCTGTACCAGAAATTTTAAAGCAGATGCATAATGATAGTTCTGGAGGACATCTGGGTATCACGAAAACGCTGTAAAAGATCCGAGATAGATTTTACTGGGTAAATTGCACTAATGATGTTAAAGATTGGTGTTGTAAATGCACTACCTGTGCTGCCAGTAACGGTCCGCACCGAAAACCGAAGGCGGAAATGCAGCAATACCTGGTTGGAAGTCCTTTTGAAAGAATCGCGGTAGATGTATTGGGGCCACTTCCACAGACCGATGAAGGAAACAAATATATCTTTGTTGTAATGGACTACTTCACCAAATGGGTTGAAGCCTATGCAGTTCCCAATCAGGAAGCCACCACTTTAGCAGATATTTTAGTTCAAGAATTCGTAAGCCGATTTGGGGTACCACTAGAATTACATTCAGACCAAGGGAGAAATTTTGAGAGCAAGCTGTTTCAAGAAGTTTGCCAAAGATTAGGCATCCACAAAACGAGAACCACAGCGATGCACCCTCAGTCTGATGGAATGGTGGAACGAATGAACCGGACTATAACCAACTATCTGTCAAAAGTGGTGTCAGATTGTCAGAGGGATTGGGATCGACATATTCCACTTTTTCTAATGGCAATTCGATCGGCCATTAACGAATCAACTGGCCAAACGCCTGCGAAGGTCCTGTTTGGTAGAGAAATGAGGCTACCATGTGACTTGATGTTTGGTTGTAAACCTGGTGAAGAAGTGGCTCGTGAACAATATGTAGTCGATCTTCAGAATCGAATGGAGAATATACACAACCTGGTGCGTGGAAAACTACAATTATCTAGTGATCGGATGAAGAGGTACTATGACACACGGACAATGGAAAAGAGTTACCAAGTTGGAGATTTAGTCTGGCTCTATAACCCCCGACGGCGTCGAGGTGTTTGTCCCAAATTACAGAAGAACTGGTCCATACACCATCAAGAAGAAGATTAACGATGTCATTTATCGGATCGTGAAAATTCCCAGAGGGAAACCCGTCGTGGTCGATCATGATCGTTTGGCGCCTTACCAGGGAAACCACAGTGGAGATGCGCAGCAACTCCAAGAAGATGGTTTGGCTGGCTCCGGGAGTGTGCGGGATCCGATGTAGGAAATAACATTCCAGGAGGAATGAATCTAAGGAGGGGGCAGTGTAACGGGATAACCGTGAAGGGACCTTAATTTGAAAGATTGTTATTGACAGTTGATTTTTAGAAGTTTCTAAAAATCAACTGACTAGATTAAATATTGTTTCTAGAAAATTCTAGAAACTTCTAAACACACTGACTAGATTAAATAATGTTTCTAGAAAATTCTAGAAAGTGTTTCAATATTTAACGACGTCTCATTTTGAAGGCCACATTATTAGCTTTAAATTGAAATAATATAAATGTCTCTAACATTGTTTTAACCAATTTATACCTACTTAAACGCAACATTTTTATATAAAAATCGCTAAGTAATTTGTTTATAGCAACTTTTCATTAGGTCAAGATTAAAAAGTGGCTAAAAATTTTTTTCTTATGTATTCTACGATTGAAAACGAACATTTTAGGCTTTGTTAAATATGTATATCTAAGTTACTTCTTTTCTTTCGATAAAATGTTTTCGAGGAATTGTTTTCGGTGAACTTTTTTCGGTGAATTTTCCTAATTTCTTAAAATATTGCCCTGGGTCTAATAATAATCTTCTTTTTGTTATATTTTAACTGAATTTCGATAAGTTCACTTGTTTTTTCCCAAAACACCGACAGATTCCATAAGCTTTATCTTATAAATTTTCAAATACAAATAAAATTTTCTAAAATTAATTATTTCTTCAATGAATTTTATTTATAAGTAAAAAAATTATAATAATCGTTACAACATTATTGACATTCTTACAATATCTTAATTGCCACTTGAGGGATAACAGATAATTCTTTTAATCTGTCCTTAATGGATTAGTATTAGATTTTATTTTTATTTAAGATCTTTAATTGAACTGATTTGAAAGGCTGTAGCTCTCGTAATAGTAGGGGAGCCTAATAAGCTAAATGGAGAGTTACTCGAGCGTCGTTGAGACACTCAAAATTTGGTAGATTATATGATAAACAGAAAAAAAGCTTATGTGATTTATGCCTGTTTACTGGTGGGGGAACGGATATTAGTTTTCGGAAGTGTAAAAAAAAAGAGTCAAAAAATATACTTCAGCTTGTCAGACATTTACAAGGTAGACGCGCAATGTATCTCTGGTGATGGAGGGTTGTTAATCTGATGGTTTGCTCGATGGGGGATGTCGTAAAAAAGAGTGGGAGAAAATTAAATGAAATTTATTCGAGCGCCTTCAGATATTCAAAGGGGATGTTAAATGGACTCAAAAAGACGTCATACTGAAAAGACTGACGATTTGGATGCGACAAAAATGACAGCCAATTTTTTGAAAATGAAATACTCTAATTCGTCAGATTTTTATACAGTCCCTTCAGGATGGTGTCCTTGTTGTGTCAACCCATAATCTGACAAGTATGTCGGGGAATTTCCTTAATCTGATAGATGTTATTAAATTTATTGATTAACGGGATTATTGGAACGAACAGATAATAATAAAAAGCGTTTTAGAAACAAACATTGGAAAAAAATGATTTCAATCATCATCGTCGTCGTCATCATCATCATCATTATCATAACCGTTATCATTATCAGTAGAATCATCCTCGTGTTCGGAGTTTAAAGCAGTTTGATCGTTGTCATCTACATTTTGTGTGCCTGTAATCAGAGATTGTTTTAATACTTAACAATATATTGTGACTTTATTAGTGGACTTATCTCCTAGAATGTCAGTTTTTTAAGCCATATTCTCATCGTCTGGACGCACCACACTTTTTTGGCGGTTTTACCTTTTTCGACATTCACAAATCGTCTGATTATATTATTTTCATGTTTTTTATATTGTTTTCAACAAAATTAACAAAATTTAACCGCGCTCGAGTATGTCCAGTTGACCATTTTTTACAATTTTGACAATTGCTTTATTTTTGTATGTCACGCACACGCCAAAATCGTCACAATAGTAAAATATACACTTTCCTGGATGTAAGTCCCTCACTTTTTTTAGTCTGACGGGCGCGAGTTACTTTGAGGATCGATTTTTTTTTACTAATCTGATGGACTGCCCTTGACACACAACCCAATATTGAAGGTTCATATTAGATAGGTACCTACTTCATATTAGAATATTAGAGTATAAACTTTCTACTTTTATGATCGAAATCCCCTCTTGGGCTCCCTGCCATAAGGAAAATTATGAGTTTGAAATAATGATATAACGCAGTATTTGACAGTTTTTAGATATCGTATACAAATATTACCTCATCTGTGTTTAGATACACAAGCGTTATCGTTATTAGTCAAAAAAAAATATTTTGCGTTGGTTATTGAGTCATCTCTTATTATGTATCTACTTCAAGTATTTGTTATGATATACTAAGAACTGTAAACTATTAATTACACCATCCGTACATATTCAGCAACACTTTCATAACTTTTACAAAATAGCGTTATATATTTACATTGTGATAAGCTTCGTATGGTTTTCCTCACCCAATAACCCAGAAATAGAAATCAGTTTTAATTGTGTTGCGGTTAGAATACCTACGAAAAAATTTATACATACTTTATTAATATTTATTTTAAAACTTTTTTACTTTAAAGCATTTTTGTTGCCAACTCCTATAAAATCTAAATTCTAAATAAGAGTTAAATATGTGTGTATCTATTGCTGAATTGATTAAATTAACCTTGAACTGGAATTTTGATGGAGTGATAAATTAATTTGCGAAATATAATCGTAATATTTTATTCTGTAAATCTATTTTTGTTAAAATATTAAATGTGTTAAGTTTTTTTTTTGTAAATTAAATACCAATTTATAGTAAAAGTTAAAAAAAATGTCGAGTAATAGTAATTCTGTAAACGGAAGTAGTCATTTGAATGACACAAAAGATAAAAATGGGGATGGAAATGAAGACGAAGTCAATAGTGTAACTAGGTAAGTTTATTTTCTACAATATTAAGTGATTGGTTAAAAGCAAAAGGTCAATTTTTAGAAGGAATTAAAACAGTCTTGATTGCAAATTTTTAAATTTAATTTCTTTTTTTTTTACTACATTGACTTGTTTCATCTCTAAAAAGAATTTTTCATATCACATGCATTAATACAGCTAGTTTTGATCCCTGTTTTGTCAGTCGAAACAATACAATTCCAGACCAATGCAACTCTCAGTCAGAAACAAATGTTATTATTTCAATTCTGTCAGAATGTTTCTGACTGACAGTTGCATTGGTCTGAACACGAAGTATAGATACCAGGAGTTAAACATAATGTTAAAAAAATGGTCTCAATTTAGGGGACAGAACTATTGCCGGTAGAGTGCGCTCGTGTTCCTAAGATACTCGTTTAAATCCTTACGCGGGAAGTTTTGTTACTATTGACAGCATTTATGACAACTAATTTTAAATAAATAAATTAATATTATATTTGAATTTAATTTCGCGAAATTTAAATGTCATAAACATCGGTTCTTATAAGGCTCTATAAGTTCTTATGGTTACTCGCGCCGCCAGTGGCAAAAATAGAACTATGATCTGGGTTGATAATTGAGACCAGAAATATTATGGAAAAGCATATACCGTGTAGACTCCTGATATCTAGTCTTCGTGGGTCTGAAATAGTCTTACTTTTACTGGCTACAAAGATCAAAACTCGCTGTCTCAATGCATGTGATATGAAAAATATAGTGTGTGACACGGGATGAAACAAAGACGATTTCTGACCGGGCGATGACAGCCCTAGTCAGAAATCGTCTTGTTTCACCCCTTGCCGCACAATATACTATTATAAAAATTAATAGATTGTTTGGAAATTCTTATTTATTGACCAATTTCCAGTACCAATTCTTTCCTTCTGTAGTAATTTGAAAATTTATATGATATTATAATTTTATACAATTTGTTTGTTTTAAATAAGTTGTAGTTTCAATTAATTATTCTCTTTATAAAGATAACCTTCATTTGCGTATTAATTTTATCTAATGTTGTTTTGTAATAATCTACACATATAGTAAAAGTGCAACTAATCGCTGTCTGTACATTGCAAAATATTTAAAAAACATCGTGGGGGTCCTTTATAAACAAAAGATAACCCAAAACAACGTTTTTTTCATTTTTTCTGTATGTCTGTAGGTCTGTATGTCTATATGTTGTATATGTTTGTTAATGTTAATCTCAGAAACGGCTAAACCGATTTGGATGAAGTTTTAAGGAATATATTGTGATGGGCTTCATTTAATATTTAGTATTTTTTTTTATTTAAATCGTTTCAGATCTATATATGATCAATTATATTAAATAGGGTGCTGCTTAGATTGGAAACGCGTCAGTTGATGCGATGCGGACGAGGGGCACGGAGTGCGGGAGGCGCTCGGACAATTCGATACTCAAATTAGTCTGTTTTTTCATAACATCCTTTATATCTTGTTTCTTATGCGGTCTTACAACGTTTCTTTCGCCCTTCAGAAAGCATCTTCAAATTGTCGTTATTTTTTGTTCCTTGCACCTAAAATAAAATATTTCTCTAGTGTTATTCTGTCCAATGGTCATACTTTTGTACTGAAATTATTGTTATTTTTATCATAATATTAATTAGATCTTGTTTCTTTTGAGGTCTTACAATGTTTCTTTATACTTTTAGAACGCGTCTTCAAATTGTAGAGTCTTGAATTTGTATTTTTGAGATTATAGTTTGTCTTTCTGGGGTTCAACTTGTTACTTCTTAAAAAAAACTTTTCATCTCAAAAAGTTTTTTTAATTGTATTAGTAGAAAAAGTGTGGTCTATAATTGATTTGTAATTGCTATTTGACATTCGAAAAATTTTCAAACTCGTAATAAGTCTTCCAAAGCCATAAAAGAAGAACTATTCCAATTATTAATATTATTAGAAAAAGGAATTACTAGATGCAAAAAACCAGATATATTTGATGTAAAACAAAATATTCAAAATCTTCTATAAGACTTGAGAATATTATTATTTTTACTCTAGATTCATAATGAATATAAAGTGTACTCTTGATATAAAGTTACTTGAATTGATTTTTTAACATTATTTTTTTTTGCAGTTATCCTGATGGATCCGTTCGGTTGAGAAATCCCCACATCGAACTAATGGACCAAGATATTTTATACCATTTAGCTCTTGGCAGTGAATCCCACGATCTAGTAGAAATGTTTGGAGATGTAAAAGTAAGAATTTCACATTTATAATTCGAATCAAATATTGAATTAAACCAAACTAAACTGGTTTCTCAAAAAATTATACACACAGATGATTTTTGATCCTTTCTAAAAGTATTTTTTAGTACCAAAGTAGTGAAAATTATTTTTTTTTTGTCAATAAAACTTTATGAGGTTCCCAGTTTAAAATTCTAATTTATAAATTATTCTGTTATGTATAATATTTATGTAAGTATTTTAAAATAAATAATTCTAAACGATAGCTCCTATCGTTTTAACACGTTTTTTATATCTGTGTGTTGATATTATTATCACATATGTGGAAATTATGCATTTTAGATTAAAATAATACAACAGTTATATGCTTTGTATTCTTTATCTCTAACTACAGCTTATTGCAGTACTTAATTAGATAAAATGGAAATGACCAAACTGATTAATACATAAACTTAAAAGTGTGTTATTTGCTTATTTATTCAATAAATGTTACTAGGGTAACAATTTTATTATTAAAATCTAATCTATAAAATTCTCGTGTCACAATGTTAGTTGTTATATTTAAATAATCTCTATAACTTCTTTGTGGCATAATAACATCTATTTACTTCTTTATTTGGGGATCTTTTTGCATAAAGAAGTATATAAAAAAAAATATCTTTGAAAACGACAACCGATTTGGTTGTCGAAAGCTTAGAAACATTTTTAAAAAAGTTATTTTTATTTTTGTTAGGCATTTTCAGTTTTAAAAAACGACTCTTGACAAATTTGACATATCCATCAAGATTAATAAGCAAGGGTCATTTCCAAATATTAATTTATATTTTTTATCAGTTTGTTTTAGTGGCAAAAAGATCCCCAAATAAAGAAGTAAATAAATGTCAGATGTTAGTTACCATACTCCTCCGAAACGACAGTGGACATTGTTAGCTTTGTAGATTTTATTTATTTTGCTCAATAGGCCGTGCAGGCCCTAGGCATAAAATAACACTTTACATTTTCCTCCAATACTAATCTTAAAAACATAATAATGTATTACATAAAATAATGTACTCTTTACAAAGTCTGTCACTAAGCTTTTATAACTTCTCTTGGGCTCTCATTGCCACTCCTCTCAAAAATGTTCTGTTCACTGCCTTGTTTTGTTTCTCCAATCACTGATATTTATTGCTTGTAAATCTTTTTTGGCACTGTCATACCACCTTTTCCTTGGTCTTCCTTTTCGTTTTTTTCTTCCTATTGGCTTTCTATTTAAAATTATTTTATTCATTCGACTGTTTTCTAATCTTTGCACATGCCCTAGCCGTCTTAATCGCTGTGCTTTTATTAGTGCTGCAATTTTGGGTTCTTTGTAGAGCGTCTCTAATTCCTTGTTAGTCAGGTTTCCGACGCGTACATAACTGTGGCTCTAATTACTGTTTTATAAATTCTCTCTTTTGGTTTCCTTGAGACAAAATTCGATTTCATTAGAGACCTTAGCATTCCATATTTTTTATTTCATTTTGCAATTCTTGCTTCTCCTTCTTTATCTTCATGGACATTATTAGCTTTGTAGATGGGCGAGGGCTAACATATTTGTAGCATGCAGCCCATCTTGCTAAATTGTCAGCAATGCGATTGCCTTTTGAGTTCCCATGTCCTTTGATCCAGCTTAGAGTGACCACGTTATTCTGACTGGCCTCAGTTAGAGGTTGATGACATTCTAGTATTAAACTGGGTTTGATACGTGGTCTATTCAAGTTCAGTAGTGCTTGTTGGCAGTCCGAGTAAATATTTACATTTCCTCATTGCTCTATTCATCAAAAAGTTACCAAGTTAATTATTGTAAGGCAAAATTGTTAGCATTTTCACACGCTTTTACATCGGTATTCATCGGCAAGGGCAAAAAAATCTTTGATTAAGTAAAAAACAGGATGGATTTAAGACTGCAAAAAAATTCTAGAAGCTGTAATGGTTTTGTATAGAGCAGGTAAAGATACTAAACAAAATAACATAAACAATATAACAGACCAGCAAGAGCTACTGGAGACAATGAACTATTTTTTCCAGTATTATATTCAGATTCATTCGATTCGTTCTACAACAAAATAAGAAAAGTTCACACAAGAGTTAATCTTATCTAAAAAACTAAATAAACTATTCATCTTTTTCTAAATGAAATATCACACTAACCTTAAAAAATTAAATCTATCTAATTTGTTTCTCTTTGACAATATATAATTATTAAAGGAAACGAATTGTATTTACAGTTTGTGTGTATGGGAGGAACACCAAAACGTATGGAGAGTTTTGCAGAATTTATTATGCAAGAAATTGGACATAAACTACCAACGGGTACCCAGTTAATGGATATTAGTCAGTATTCTTATCGATATAGTATGTACAAAGTGGGCCCTGTCCTTTCTATCAGCGTAAGTACCAACAGAAGATAAAATATATAATTAACCAAACCTCTAGAATCATATATTTATCTATGTTTCTCCTGTTAGCATGGTATGGGAGCGCCATCTATTGGAATCCTTCTTCATGAAGTGATCAAGCTAATGTACCACGCTAAATGTAAAGACCCAATTTTCTTCAGAATTGGAACTTGCGGTGGTATTGGTTTAGAAGGAGGCACTGTTGTAATTTCTGATGAAGCTGCGGACGGAATGATGAACAAATATAACCAAGTGGTAAGATTTTTAATTATCCTTTTAGGTAATTGTGCTTTTTTACTGTTTTTGCAGCTAATCAGAAGTTTTGATCGTTGTTATAATTAGAAATTTTTCGTTTTTTTCTAAAAAAAATCTTTTAATTTAAGTTGAAAGTCACTATACAGAGTTAGTATATCCCACAAGGTACAATAAACTGGGATGTGATACATTCCCAAGCTGGAACAATTTGACGTAGACAACAATGAGCATGGTTTAGTAGGAAACCGTGAATCTAGTTTCGATGAAGAAATGTCTTCCAAATTAAACATATTCTGGATATTGTAAAAAAATGTCATCAAAATTTATAGTTACTCATCATCTGATCCTTACAGATTACGCACTTTTAATGTAAAGAAATAAAGATTGTGTTGTGGGCATTATTAATTTGCACGCTTTGTAGAAAAGACGTCTTGGAATAAGTTCTCGGAGAATAACTACTGATCAATTAATATTTTCTTCAACACCAAGAAACCGTCATTCAATTACTGTATCAACCTTCAACATATCATGATAGTAAATTTTAGTGAAGACAGTTGAACGCAGATAATCTAAAATCTAGAAAACCTGCTATACAACTTGGAAAAGCCAGTTCAAATTTCGTTATAAACAATAAAAACAGTGCTTGGAGATATGTGTAATTACCGATATTCTGACGCAGATGGATGAAAGAAGAAAAGCTAAGAATTATCCAAACAGATACAAATCGATAAACACAACAATAAGAAGTAAAATCAGGAAAGTAAAAGAGAAAGAAGTTATGGAAAGATGCGAAGAAACTGAGAATTTACAAAGCACGATACCTAGAGAAGTTGTTTAAAGATCAGAGAGACAATACCTCTAAGATAGAAGAAGAAGTAAATGATGGACCAAGAATATTGCAGCATGAATTCAAATTGCTGTAGCACAGCTAAAGGAAACCAAAGTAGCAGGCCCTGATAACATACAAGCAGAAATACTAAAACCAATGACCAATAAATCAAAAACAATGACTACCAAAATTCTCAATAACGTATACAACTCTGGAGAAGTGCCTAGAGCTTGAAGCTATTTTAAAGATAATCATAAGATAGTCTATAAGCTATATGAAAGCCAAATATCCCACAATCAGTTCGGGTTTATAAATGCCGGTGGCACGAGGGAGGCACTGTTCTCAATACAAGTACTCGTCTAGACATGCATTTATTGATTACGAGAAGGCGTTCGATAAAGTACAGTATGCTAAAATCATGAAAATATCAGTAATAAAAAAGAACTAAGAATAAATAATTGAAACCTATATTGGAATCTACAACCTTCAGAATAGAATGCCTAAAAATTAAGCGTGGAGTAATATAGGGTTGCATCTTGTCTCCTTTGATCTTCAAATCTCTACTCTGAAAAAATATTTGGCGAAGTAATGAAAAATACAAAAGGGTAAGAGGGTCAACTTCATATTAATGATATCCCAATAGAAAAGCTGAAACACTACAAGTAGGTATCTTGGCACGATAATAAATGAAGAATGGACCTATAACCACGTAATAAGAGCAATCATCGGAACAACTAAATCTGTTTACAATCAGATAAAGTCATTATTTAAAAGCCCTAACTTCTCTCTCACCCTATAAAAGTAAGAAGGCTGCGATGTGATGTTTCTTTGTCCTGATGTATGGTTCAGAATCATGGACTGTGAACAACTATATATGCAGGAAATTACAAGCGTATGAGATATGTGACAGAGTCACAAATGGAGAGGTTCTTAAAAGAATGAATAAGAACAATTAAAGAGGTACTGAATAGTACATAATGTAAACGGAATCCAGATATGCCCTTCTACAAACTATCTTGATTGGAAAGATGTTTAGGAGGCGACGTCCAGGAAGAAGAATAACTTTAGAACCTAGTTTAACAAAACATTTTTGCAACTCCTCAGAGCTACTGTAACCAAATTGCAATGATGATCGCCAACATTCGTCACGGATAGGCACATCAAGAAAAAGAAGAAGAAAAACCGATAAATCCAGATTTTGCCGACCATCCTCTGATTGTAAAGAGCCAATGAACGATATGCCGAGTACACTTTTAACCATAGAGTAAGGTTTTAAGAAGTTTAGTTATAGGTTAGGTAGGAATATCTTCAAAAATGTGTACAAAACTTTATATAGATGCCACTCGCATTGTAAGAAAATATTTAAAAGTTACTATTTCTCAAATGGTCAATTACTTGATTTCTTCGAGCATTTTTTGGGACGGGTTGGTATTCAAAGCAGCGTTTCTGCTGATTTACTTTGCATCAAGTAATACTGCCTTGTTTAGACAGACCACTGGTGACTATTTTTTTTTTGTTTATTTGTTATTTCTAATAAGAATTCTATAAGTTACAAAAACGTTTATTTTATTTTACAATCAGTTCTCTTTTAAAACATTTTGTCTGAAAAGCATACTTAAAGTTCCTTTATCAAACCATGTTGATCGTTGACGAAAGTTTAAATTTAAAAATAATGCAATCCTATTGAAAATAATAAAATTGTTTTTTGATGCCACCGATTGTATTTTCCTATTCTGTATATATCACAAATATATTTGCAGCCAATACTCGGAAAATTGGTTAAACGACCAGCTAAATTGGATAAAAAACTTGTTAGAGAATTAAAAGCATTAGCAAACCCAGAGGATCCCTATGACACAGTTACTGGAATTACTATGTGTGCTGATGACTTCTATGAAGGTATAATTTTAGTAATGAAATTCCAATTTAAAAGTGTTTCAAATTTATTTTTTTTATTGTAGGACAAGGGCGGCTTGATGGAGCATTCTGCGATTATACTGAAGCTGAAAAAATGGAGTATCTTGAACGGTTAAGGCAAAACGGCATAAAGAACATAGAAATGGAAGCAACGACATTTGCTGCTCTAACACACCATGCAGGAATCAAGGCTGCAATCATTTGTGTTACTCTTGTGGATAGAATGAAAGGCGATCAGGTATACAATTTATTTTTTCTTACTAATCAACCCAACCAAAATTACCTATAAAACATCTTAATTAGTGAGCTAAGCTAAATAAAGTATCTACCGGTTACTTTATAGCTTAATTTCTCTAAAGTAAAGCAAAAAAAAACACCTCTCCAACACACGATATGATATGATATATTTAACAATTCCAAAAGTAACGAAAGTTTACATCACTACTCAACACGTCTTGAAATTATTTTTACTTTTTCCTGTACAGAATGTATGCAACCATTGTACAAGTTTCTGGATATCTTCGTATCTAGATGAGTATATCAAATTGTAAAATGATTTGTTTAATTTATTCCTTTTAGGGTAGATGTACCGTTTGTGGCCACTTTAAGAAATTTCACATTTTTATTGAAAATGTAAGAAACTTAAATAAAGTATTTAGGAGGGGAATAGGATTTAATGAAATCTTTAATGCATTAGTTGTTAAATAATAAAACGCGAAAAATTTTAAAATTTACTGTAATATGAAAAAATTAGAATATTTAATCATACCTGCTGTTTCACCAGTAGTGGCCACAGAAGTACTACTTTTGGCCATCAGTTGTACTACTTTTGGTCATAGTAATATTTTTTGGTGAATGAAATATTAAAAATATTTATTCAATTCATAACCAATATATCGATTTATTTTGAACATATTAAAAAAAATACAACCAAATTAATACACATAGAATATTAAGTTACTTTTTAGAATTTTTACGTGGTTTTATAGACTTTTTGACAGATAATTTCGCTTTGGCTAATTTTTTTTAGCTTTTTCTTTTATTTTTTCTTGTTTTATCTTATTCATTTTCTTACGTTTCTCTTCTCTGTGGATTTTTTATGTTTTTTTTCTTCTTCTTTATAATTTTTTTCTTTGTCTTTAGCCTCCATAATTTCTATCCATTTATCACCTGTTATTACTGAGGGCAAGTGTTCAACAGCACGTTTTCGCTTTGATGGCAGTTTTTTAGGCCACATAACTATTTGATCTATGATAGCATCTAAAGATTTTCGACGCATCGTTATAGTATTAGAATTTGATACATTTTCCGTGCTGACACTAGAAACTGCATCAGGTTCTATTACTTCAATAATATCAGGTGATAATTGGATATCTTTGGTACTGGATGAAAGAATGGATTCAACAGTGTTTGGATTTTTATTAATACCTAATGGGATAGAAGATTCAGGTGAAAGAGGTACTCCAATATCAGAGTTTGGATTAGGACTTGGAGAGTTGAAGGATTTTAATTGTTCTTCAACTAGAAAAAAGTAAAAAATAAAATAAGATTAAAAAATTATTTATTATTTTAAAATTAAATATTCATCCATGGAAACAAATCTGCAAACCAATCAATATAAAAAATTTCTGTTGTTTTGTTTAATCATACTTACTTTCATAAACATTAGGCTCAGAAAACTCGGGAAATGGAAATTCAATAACATGGTTATCGAATGAAATCGATGGAGAACGATCATTAGATGTTAGAGGAAAACACGATGAAGATTGCAGTGAATTCTCTACATTTTTATCACTTTCTACAGTCTTAACCCAAAGATCATACAAAAGCTCGTATTTGTCTTCAGCCTCCCATCCAATGCATGTGTCTCTTGCAATCTTAAATTTTTGTAGAACATCTGCATCAATCTGGCTTTCAACGAACTGTCTATGAGATAAAACTGATTTTGGTGAATCAAGTTTTTTAGAAATATTTTTATCGTTTTGATATTCTCTTATTTCAACGCATTTACTATAATCAACTGCGTCGGCGTTAAATGGAAATATTCCGCAAGCTTTGAATCCGCTCTGAATAACATTCGCAAAGTTCTCCTCATTGATGAGCTTTGACAAGCTCAGCACCGTTGTTTTCTATTCTCCAATTACGAATTAAATTCTTCCATCTTTGTTTCAATGGGAAAAAAAAAGATACATCGAGTGGCTGTAGAATATGTGTCGAGTGGGGTAAGAAACAGCACAGAATGATGTGTTTTTCCTTACAGAACTTACTTAGATGGATCGACATGTGAGAGACATGACCATCTAAAAATACAATCACTGGGAGTTCAATTTCACTTTTTTCAAGGAATGGATAAAAAATATTTGTAAAGTATTCATAAAATGATTCACTAGTCATCCAACCATTTTTCGATTTCCCTATTCCCCAATCTTTCGGAGCAGAATCGATACAAATTTTGGGTAAACGTTCATGTTTAAAAATAGTTAATGGTGGTGCAAATTCCCCCGCAGCATTCACATTAAACAATGTCGTTACGTTTTCTTTCTCATTACCAGCTACATTATAGACAGCCTTTCCTCTCTCGGCCAAAACAAGACCACCCTTTGGTGCAAGATGTATTGCTGTTTCATCCATATTAAATACTCTTCTTGGATCTTTAAGAATCTTAATGTTTTCACCAAGCTCTTCTGCCACATGGGAAAACCAAGAACGTATACTATTTTCAGTGACGATTGACCGAGCTTTGCAAAGGTGTTCAGCTCTTTTTTGTCCAACGCGTGGATGACGCCTGAGGAAACCTTCAAACCACTTTCTTCCAGGAAAATTATTTTTAAACGGATTATTTATCCCTTCTGCTTCCACCAATTGCTTTACAGAGTGCATTAAAAAATTCTTGTTAATTGGAAAACCCATTCGACTAGTCCCTAGTAACCACTTCTCCAATTTGTCTTCGATATGACGACCAAGTACAGATTCCGGACCAACACGACCTGAAGATTCAGGTGCTTTTCCGTTCAGTTTATTACGCAATGTTGTTCTCGGAATGTTATATTGTTTAGCAGCCGAAGCAATCGGAGTCCCGTTTCTAGATAACTCCAAGGCTTTTTTTAAATCAGATTCTAAATACATAAAAAAAGTCCTTTTAGATTTTCTAGCTGTCGCTTGAGAAGATTTTGAATTTTTTTTCACGGTTTTTTTTACTTTTGATGGCATTTTAATCTACAAAATAGATTAAATAAAAAGAATTAGTTATTCGTTTGTTGACTGAAATCATTTATTAATTATTTTATTATTTATAATTTTATAATATACTTTAGTAACCTATCATACTACGCAAATAGATATGATGGCCAAAACTGAAAAACATATGCACCACTTGTGGTCATGGTATGACCAAAATTAGCACTTGAATGTTTTTGATGTACCAGTTATGGTTATGGGATAGTTTACCCATATATTAGGTTAAAATTAGGAAATAATGATTTTTTATAGAACTTTGAGCTATTTTAGCTGTATACAATATAATTATTAAAATAATATTAACATTTACAATTAATCTGATAAATTAACTTACCAGGTTCGTTCTGCAGATTCTTATTAGAAAAAGTTAAAAATCATCAGAAACATTACACATCAGAATATGTTTTTAATTATTTCTGACACTATAATTTTGACGTTTAGGGAAGAGAGTTCACAATGTTGCCAACACATTAAAAAAATCTTATAAATGTACTACAGGTACAACCGGAAAAATTAAATATTTAATATTTACTTATCAATGTCAAAACGGCCACAAATGGTACAGTGGCCACAAACGGTACATCTACCTTATGTATTTATTATTATTTAAAAATATCTGAAAATATCCCACACCTTGAAAAGCTGGAATTGAGTCTATCCAACTAATAATATTTGATATTTTAGGTGTGTAATCCAAAGGAAGTCCTTACTGAGTGGCAACTTAGACCTCAAATTCTTGTCGCTAGGTATATTAAAAAATATTTACAAACAAAAGGAAGGATTTTATTTGATGGGCATGGTTCAATGGCTGTTAAAAGTCCCAGACGTTTCAAACTGGTTCAACAAGAATCCCAGACTTTTGAATAGTAGATTAAATTCCTATTTTTTAATACTATATTATGTATTAATATTTTATAAGGTGTCTCTAACATTTCGAAAACTATAACGATTTGTAAAAGTATGTTTAGTAGAATTAGTTGGGCTTGCGTGATATTATTTCTGAGACACCTAAAAACTTGATTATTATTATAAAAGTATTGTTATAAAAGTCTTAATTTTAATCAAAATTTCAACGGATTTATATAATAATTAAATTTCAAGCTTTTTTGTAACTTATTTAATATATATACTTAGCATTACTAACGCATATCCGAATATCTATCGCTCTAATTAATATTTATTTATAGCTGTTAATAAATAACTTTCAACAACTATAACCTAAGTAATTTAATATAAAATTTTAAATTTCTAAATTAAATAGAAATTTGTGTTGGCAATATTTGACAAAAACGGATACTATAAAACTTTATTATTAAATTAATTAAAAAAAATTGATCTTTGAAATAAATAATACTTGCCTTACCACTTGTGTTCAGAAATTCTATATTGTAATGTCAAGTATTGCTAAACTTTTATTTTTGGAATTTCTGATATAAGAAGAAGAAATATCTTAATTTATGAAAAATACTATTTAATATTAAAAAATTAAACATTCAACGTAAAAATAAGTTAGAATTCATTATACTTTTAAAAAAGGTAAGACGTTACCGATAAAAATTATTGCTTTTTTTATATCAGCTAGGGAAAAAATGTTGACGTTGAAAAATCTCTGCAAAAATCGATTTACATCTATTTGTCGTTCTTTATTCAATTTACTACAACTTTGTATATAGGAGTCCTATTTGATTAACAGATTGTTTAATATTTTTTTAGGTTAAAGAGTGATTGAATACACCTTTACCGGTGAACAGTGGGCGGTCTATAAATGAGATCCTTTTCTCGACCCTCAACCCTTGATTCGGCATGTGGTTGTATGCACTCATAATTTTACAATCTATTGTTTAAATTTAAAAAATATATATGATTAAATTTTTATAAATAAAAATAAATAAATTCCAGAAGTGTAACGATAATTTTATTCTGATTTCAACAATATATGATTCTTACGCATAATTTTGAAGTTTACAGGCACTAGAGGTATTTTATGTAAAATGTAAAATATTTTGGTGTCTAGTATGTAAACTTCAAAATTTTGCCTAAGTATTATATGTGATTGAAATTAGAAAAAAATTATCTTTACATTTCTGGTATTTTTTTATTTTTATGTATAAAACATTAATCCCATATATTTTTTAAATTTAAACAATAGATTGTAAAACTATGAGTGCATACAAACACAGGCCGAATCGTGGGTCGAGGGTCGAGAAAAGGGTCTCATTTATAGACTTCAAAGACTCTTTAACCTTTATGGTTAATAATAAAAACATTTTTGATTATCCTATCCTACTAATATTATATAGGCGAAAGTTTGTTTGGATGGATGTATGGATGTATGGATGTTTGTTCCTCTTTCACGCAAAAACTACTAAACGGATTTTAATGAAACTTTACAGTAATGTAGCTTATAGATCAGAATAACATATAGGCTATAATTTATAAAGATATTGTGTGAATTGTCCAAAATATAACGATAAATGTCATTTAAGTCTGAAAAAATTACTGTATTTCTTATGTTGACAATATTGTTACGTTATTACAGTGCGAATGTAACATCTCAATATTGTCAGACTGTTATATTTTTCAAATACGACCCAAAAATTATGTATGTTATAATTTTAATGTCATAATGTTAGTTCTTTTCACGCTAATATAAGCTACTCGAAATACTAATACTGCGCACACGAAGTCGCGGGCACCAGTTATTGATACATAAAGACCTTGCTTTTATTCGAATTACACGCAGACGAAGTCGCGGGCAAAAGCTAGTAGAACATAAATCTGATTTATCAAGGAGAAGGATATTTTCTTAAAGCTCTAAAGTATTATTTAACCGAAGAAGCGGATGAATAACATGAATTAATAGAATGATATTAATGTTAAAATTTATTAAAAAAAGGTAATATTTAACATCTAATAAAAAAAAGGAACCTTAAATTTTTATTTTATTTTTATAATAAATTTTTAATTTACAATCTTACAAACCTCTGAATTCACTGACAAAATTGTTTATAAATGTTCGAAAAGAAAAATCTGTAACTTTGATAAAATGCATTCTGAAGTATATGTTTTGAAAGAATCAAAATTCGACAAACCAGTTTCTTTGCAGCACACGCAACTTACTGTTGTAGTCCTATATTTATGCTTATTCTCTACCGTTTTCAATGTTAAAATACAAGAATAACAACAAAAAAGGAGTTATTTTCGTTTTTAACCGACTTGAATAAAGGAGGATGTTCTCAATTCGACCATACGCCATATCTCCGGTATTTCTAATGCGATTTGAAAAAATCTTTTTGCATTTAAAAGAGTCGAGTGTCCGTGTAGTCCCATAGAAATATGGTTAGGATCTTGTCATCAATGTGGAAGGTATTTCAGAGAATCAACAGAATAAGCTCTGCAGTTAAGTTAATATATTAATAATTAATTAATATATTAACATAAAAACATAATAATTCTACTGTCGCACTGCGTGGGCAAATACCTCTTCTCATAGGGAGAAAGGATGAGCATTTAATCACCATGCTTGCTCAATGCGTGTTGGTGACTTCAAACAATTAAGTCCACGTTTCATCACGATGTTTTCCATCACCGTACGTGCGTGGTGTCTCTAAATTTTAGAGAATTTACTTATGTGTCCACAAGGTACATTGGTACATGTCGGGATTGTTAGGGGTTGAACCCACAACCTCTTGCACGGTATTGAAGATAGTACATCATGAATTTGCGTTCACATCTAACAAAGCCAAGTAGCAACTGAAAAGGATAAAATAATTTTTTTATTTCTTAAAACAATTGAAAGCAATTAGGTATCTGATTTCGATTTCTTTGAAGTCGACCCCAATGGCAAATTACTAGCTATTTTAATCTTAGCTATTAAATCTATATTTCGAATGTAACTCACATCTTTTACCAAGAAATAAACCATTGGAGCCGACTTCAAGAAAATCGAAATTAGATGCCAATTTTTTTAAGAAACAAGATTTTATTTTTTTGCTTTTTAATACATTTTTCTTTTTTTAGAGGTGGTTAAACTTTTATTTAACAGCCGATCGTCGCAATTATATAAAGAGTTAAACTAATTTTTTTAGGTTATTTCTTATATGATTTCAAAAATTTAGGAAGTATACAAACAAGAATATATTAAATTACATTTAGGAGAAATTGAAAAAATGTTGTATCTGGCAGAAACTGAATCCGTAACCTTTACCTTAACGCGGTGACGACTTATCCACTAAGCCTTAGTCATTAGTCAGATTTTTGGTAGTTTATATTCAGCTCCTATGCTATTTAATTTACTGTTTTTTGTATACCTTATAAATTTTAAAAATATATGCAAAGTTGATAATATTTGATGTTTATATCTATCAATGATTTATTGTCTTCAATTTTCTTTCAAAAAAAATCTGGTAAATACATAATATATTTTTACAGCAGACAAAGTGTTAATTATACGAAAATCACATTTGACAAACGAATTTGTTTTGACTTTTAAAAGAATAACTTTTATAATGTCGCTGTCCTTGCCAAAAGATGAGAACATAAAAAAAATTGTCTAAACAACCTTACAATGAACAAAGCAAATTCCTTTATTTGTGTACTAGATTTATTCGTACGTAAATATATGTAAAAAAATATATTGTGGAATTTACCAACAGGAGCATTTACATAAAAAGAGATGGGACTAAAAATATTGTCAAAAAGTCATCTCGTACAGTTGTATTAACTTTTCAACTTTTTTATGGTCACAGATAAAAAAATCATAGAACAGCAATTAAATAAAAAACAGCTCCACCCCTTCAAAATATACTACTAGAGACAGGATACCCTGATTCCCATGAGAAACTGGTTTGTCCAATAAGAATATTAAAATAGCTCTTATGAAATGTTTAAAATTTAGAATGTTTACAAACAAGAATATATTAAATGACATAAAGAAAAAATTTTAAAAAATGACTCGATCCTGCAACTTTCACCCTAACGCGGTGCCGCTCTATTCACTAATCTACTGATGCCTTAGTCATTAGTCATCTGTTTGGTCAACTCATGTAATATGTGACACTTACTTACTTAATGTCATTTCACATATTCTTGTTTATATACATTCTAAATTTTAAAAATTAGGATATACTATTTTTATTTCTTAGAATGCCAGTCAAGCTAACGGCGAGTAGCTTTGATGCTCGAAGGTTCATTGACGCAGCTTATCTTAATTAATAAATTTGAAATAAAATAAAAAAAGCAAACAGGGATGCTTTCTTTTCAAAATTTCGGTATTAACACATTTCGATATTCCCATCTCTAAAGATAACGTTACAATTTTTTTTTGGATGACCATACATCAGAGATTTTTCGCACGACAGTTTTTTTCTTAGGTCCATCAAAAGACGTAATAAAACTATACCTCGAGGTGCATTTGTCTGTCAGTGACGTGATTATGACGAAAATGCAAGTTGAATCATTGCAAGGTTCGAATGAATGCTAGTTGCCATGTTTAACTTAGAAACACTAACTGTCTTTGTCTTATTAACTAGAAATAGAAAGAGATACTTTTAAAAAAAATGTCAACTCTGTTAATTGCGCTAGTGTCGCTCGACATTTTTCTTAAAAGTATCTGTTTCTATTTCGCGTTAATAAGACAAAGATAGTAAATCTTCCTAAGTTAAACATGGCAACTAGCATTCATTCGAACCTTGCATTGGTTCCAATTGCATTTACGTCACAATGACGTCACTGACAGACAATTGGGCCTCGGGGTATACCTACATACAAAATTGTAGAAGACTTATTCGTATTTCGAAATATCAGTTATTTCAAGTTACGCTTTGTAGTTTACAGATCTCTTCTCTTTCTATATACTCC
The DNA here is from genome assembly GCA_964028335.1 of Altica lythri. Taxonomy (NCBI): domain Eukaryota; kingdom Metazoa; phylum Arthropoda; class Insecta; order Coleoptera; family Chrysomelidae; genus Altica; species Altica lythri. The sequence continues at coordinate 58,900,007 of OZ034805.1, read as the reverse complement.
ATATGTATCACAGATAAAAGAAATTTTATCTACACATATCATAGTGGGACTACTAAATCCATCAAAAGCAGTATAGTATTAGACCATATATTTTACCTTCACTAAAATTTCAAACTAAAACAGTGATAGCACTAAAATTGGAAACTAATACAGTGATAGTTTGACACATATCAAATTTCATAGTGCCAAGTGGTACTTTTTTACATTTGTCAAAAACTGATTGTCAAAAATTTCCCGAAGAAATGATTTGTTAACTGAAGTAGGTATATCTAAACAGTAACCATTTAGAATGATTGTTAACATCACTATAACTGAATGATCAATCAATATATTCAGTCTTACCTACATTGAAACTTTGACATAGGTAGGGTGAATTTTGGCGTACGCGAAAATATGGTATTAATTTGTAACTTTTATAATAGTCAATCAACTTGGTATAGTGAATTTCGTAATGACATGTGTATAGTTTGGTTCAAAGTTATTTTTTGATTTTTTTGCATTCACACTTCATGTCGACAAAAAATGCCGCCAAAGGAAATTTTTTGTCGGCATGAACTGTAAAAGCAAAAATTAACTCTGAACAATACTATACCTATTGAAGAGATTATTCTTGTTGCGTTTGGTAACGAAACCTTTTAATTAAAATATTTATAAATTTTCTATAAATGGCTCAAATGACCAATATTTAATTTGTAAATCTAAACTTCTTTCAAAAGATACAAAATAGTCGACTTAAAAGTGTATACCAGTTTAATCTACTTTTGGTCCATAACAACATTTTAACAAATTTTTATATTCAAATACGTTAAACTAAGATTCTAAAGATATGAGTAATATTATAAAAAATTTAGTGTTTAGTTGATACTGATTCCCTGATTGTTAATCTTTCACCTCTTGTTATTCCTGACACCATATTTGCTATATGTTATAATAAAGCCTTTTGTTTAAAGAGTATTTGAAGTCACCCCTTACCTGGGAACAGCGGACGGTCAATAAATGAGACCCTTTTCTCGATCCTTGACCCTCGATCTAGCATGTAATTATATATAAATAATATAAATATATATAGATCGCCCAACGAAAGTTTGGGACAGCCACGTGGCTTCTTGTTCAATGCGCAGTGGTTTTTTACGAGCGTTACGATAACAACGACCGTTCTGAAAGCTTGTCAGTGTGGTAGCTAGAATGGTTTTGTAAACTGTATTTAGCTACGAATATGCTGAGAGAGTTTCCGAGTTGTTTTTTAAATGTATGTATTTTTTTAGTTTAAATTAGGCAGTAACAAATTTATATAAAATAAATTCTTCTTAATTATGTTGGCATCATACATTAAAAATTAATTTAAGATGTATAATATATTTTTATTTCCGTCCGCCACTGATAGAAAGACTCCGCCTACCTGCGCCGACTAACACGTGGCTGTCACAAACTTTCGTTGGGAGATCTATACGTGATTAAATCTATAAATTAAAACAATTGATTGTAAAATTATGAGTGTATTCATTTACATGCTGGATCGATAGTTAAGGGTCGAGAAAAGAGTCTCATTTATAGACCAGGTAAGGAGTGACTTCAAAGACTCTTTAACCTGCCTTTTTTACAGATACTATTTTACTAACATGGACTTAGTAGCTTTACACTCTAAGTCAACATATAGGTAAAAAAATGGATTTACCTATTGAGTGAGTGGATTTAAATTTATTATATTAAAATACTGAAGGCTTAATGTTTCTTCGTTAAATAAACCTTACAATTAGATGAAATAAACTATACCATAAAATGGAAATATAATACGTTCAATATAAAAATGTTCTTAATAAAGTTCATTAATGCTCCTATTGTCGATACGATGCATTTGTTATAGTTATATTAATAAATAATTGTTATTTAAACATATGCAATTCAGTATATAGGTACACCAAAACAAATCCAGTGAAACAAATGAATTTTCCCATACATTGTTTCAAATAAAATTCACGAGAATTGTTGTATGTGCAGCAACAATACCAGATATATTATGCAATAAAAAACTCAGATAGCTAATTAAGAATTGATGTCGAGTTATTGTAGTTATATATTTTAAACCGACAATACGTTTCATCGGATTGATTGATGATTTATTAGTAAACAACGAGATAATTTGCCTATCAATGTTAATAGCAAATATAAAAACGTTAGGTAATAAAGTATTTTAAGCTAAATGACCATGAATAATATAATATTCTAAAATATTTTAATTGACTAAAGAACAAAGGTTCTAGAAACTAAATATCATCAAATCTGTTTGCCACCTATGTTTTAACCAACTATTAAACTTTCTTAAAACTTAATAATTATAACAGTTTATAAATTTCTAATTAATCAAAGAAACTGAAGTTACAGACTAGAATAGGGGGCAGCGGTGGTCTTACTAGAAAAAAAAAGTTACAGAATGTTTAGAAATCTAGTTTGCAATCTATTTCTGGTAGCCTAATCATATAGTTAATACTTTAAAATATTGTTAAAGAGGTAAGTAGAAGTGTTTTGATTAAAAAAAAGCAAAAGGGTTGGAAGAACCACTCTACTCACTTCTTATTCCTATTTACAACTGCTGGACCGAGTCATGGCCGGTGGGAGAAATCGTTTAAGTCGATGGACGCCAGAGAAAGTATTAGGAAAAAAGAAATAGAAACTTTTGCTTGCAATGTTAGGTATGAGGGATTTAGGGGTAAACAATAATATAAAATTATCATTGCATCCATAATCAAGTACCAATTAGAAACGAGTAGACAGGAATAGAAAGTGGTTCCTACAGTTCTCTTTCCTTTTTCTTACTGTCTTTCTTAAACCGCATCCCTACTAGCGGCCAGACCACGCGGCAAAGCCGACTGGCTTGGCCGAATGCCATAGTGAATTTGCTTGTCGTCGGCTTTTGGATTCGGCACGAGCTGTTAGTCATTGTTGCGACTTCAGTCAGACTGAGACGCAGATGGGGGTAGTAGTTCCGCGGTCTGCCGCTCGGCACGTCCCCACTTCAGCGTGCTGATCGACTTTCTTTGATGAGACCGACACGCAGTGGCACAAGCCGACGATACATTCACACTTTCCAGTCGGCAATGCCGATCAGTGCCGCCTGGTATAGTGGGGATGCGGCTTTAAGCCGCATCCCCACTTTGCCGATTGGCTTGATCGAATGGCATAGTGAGTTTGTTTGTTGTCGGCTTTTGGATTCGGTACGAAATTTTAGTCATTGTTGCGACCTCAGCCTCAGCCAGACTGAGACGCAGATGAGGGTAGTAGTACCGCGGTCTGCCCCTCGGCACATCCCCACTCTAGTTGCAGATCGGACCGACAATCAGTCGGTTCGGGATCGGCACGCGGCATGGCCGCTCGGCACAAGCCGACGATGCGTCCACGTCCACACTTGTGAGTCGGCATTGCCGATCCGTGCCGCTCGGCATAGTGGGGATGCGGCTTTAGTAATAGGTACGCTCGCTCAGTCTATTTTATAGGTTAATCTGTTGTTTTTTATCAATTATCATTGTCCTATACTTGTAACGATCCACTATAGTATTAATTTATAATTTAGATTTGTCTAAGAATCTCTGTACACAAAAAAAAATTAATGCAATACTTTTCTTTTTGCAATTTTTTCTAATTAACTTATCAATGAACATGGTCAATTTAATTCTTAATAAAACTTCAAATATAATTAGGGAAATAAATCACAGGATTGCTTAAAATCGATATTAAATTCGAATTGTATTGAAACTTGTGCGTCATATCTATTTTGCATCACTTTAAGAAAACACTTCCTAATTATGAAATGATCTAATTAACCATTTTTGGGCCTCATAGATAGACTAAGACATTGTTAAAAAATATGATTATATACAAATATAAATTAACGCTCACTGTGAAGATTACGATATCGTTAAATGGTTTGGGACATTTTATAATATCGGAAATATAGTAAAACGTTTAAACAGGAAAACTTACTTATTTCTACTAAATAGTATATTACGCTACAAGGGACGAAAGTTGAATTGGCGAAGCCGAGTGCATCATGACGCGCAGGACCGAGATTTCAACTTTTGGCCCGTGTAGTGTATACTATTTTTCTTCATACCTCGGTCGAAAGTACTTGCGGAACGAGCGAAGCGAGTGCAGCTGGTCGTGGGACAGGCATCAAATACATTCGAAGAGTCAAGTTTTGTCATATTTTTTAAAAATAAATTAATTCCGTTCTATCAAAGTTTTATTTATTTTCATAAGTTTAACAAATTATATTAATTATAATAACATTTATAAAGCAAAACAGGGAGTAAATGTTAAAGACGACAAAACTTCATAACGCGCAGGGCCGAAAATTCTACTTTCGTCCCGCCGTAAACAGGGAGTAAATGTTAAACTTTCTTCCCTGCAATTAGGGACGAAAGAACGTACTTTCGACCGAGGTATGAAGAAAAACTAATTAATATAGAAATGAGGATCTCTAATTGTGAACCCAACGAATATATTATTTTCGATAATATTAATTGTCCTGACCAATAATTTTAATAGTTATAATACTTATTTTAAATCGCTTTTTTTCTGTTTGGTGTAGGTAGATATAATTGTTCGTTTTTATTAAAGAAATAACATACGTGTATATGTTGTTGGCACAAATACTTGTTGTTTTTGTTATTTTTATCGCAAAACATTGTTAAAGTGTATAAAAAAATAACAATTTTTATGCATTTATATTTATATCCGTTTATAAAATAAGTAAATAAATAATTGATAAAGTCATTGTGTGTAGTAGTGACAATAGGCTTCGTACTATTGGATGTTGTCTGTGAAAATAAATCCATAGATATCAAACTGTTGTGTTTCTTTTCTACCTTTTTACATGTATGTATGTAGTTAGGGGTAATAGATACACCTGCGACCTATAAAATCTGTTGTGTCCCCCTTTTCTTGCTATATTTCTGATGATTTCTCAGACTTATAGCAGCTCTTCTAGTCCTATCTTCCTTAGAAAGTTTAGGATATCATTGGGTTTTAAGTTAGGTAATTGTTCCCTTTCTATTTCGTATAACGTATAACCCTAGGTATTTGACCCTAGAAGTACTTAATGCGGTGCATTCTGAGAGTATGTGTATTGATGTTTCATCCTCTACCTCACAGAATCTGCTGTTTGCTTCATCTACTAATCCTAGTTTCTTCATGTGTCCTCTTAATCGACAGTGTCCGGTTGGTATTTCTGTTATAATTCGGAGTTTTTTTTACTCATGTTATGACAGCTGTGAGATCTCTTCTGGTTATAGTTTCCCAAGAGCGTCTTCGATTGTCTTAGTCCTTCTAGATCATTCCAGTACTTGGATTTTTCGCTATCCATTTTTTTCCTTAGTTTTTCTAAGATTGTACTTCTGCTGATTCCACAGGATGATTCTGGTCCCAAAAGTATGTTGTTTAAGCTTCTTCTTTTGCCAGCTTGTCTTTTGTTTCTTTTTACATAAAATTAAACCATTGTATATATTGATACTAGCTGACCCGGCGGACTTCGTACCGCAAATCATTTATGTCATTCTTCCATTTTTCGTTTTTTCAATTTATTTTGATTTTATCGTTTTCATCATATTTTCTCGTTAGTTATCAGGTTTATACTATTTTTTTTTTTCGTTATATTTTGTAGTTTATCGATAAAATATATTAGATGCATAACAATACTTAATTTAGTAAGAAATTCTCGTTTAAATATAAGTGATATTAACTGTGACACCTTACGGTGGCCTGATATAAAGTAATCAAATAAGTAGTGGTTGCTCGTTTAATGGAGGCGCCATCTGGTAGTAACTTCCATTAATACGAATATCATATTCATCTTACCCATTAAAAATACATCATCAAACTGATTTTCATGACAATGGGTTGAACGGGGCGGCAGTCGATACTTTACAGCGCCGCCTGGTAGCGAGTTACATCAATGGGCATAGCATATAAAGCTTCTACGTGAAAAAATACATGTACATATCAATTTTAATAATGATCGATCAAATAGTTTCTGAGTCTATCGATTTCATACATACAAACATCCTTTTTTATACATATAGATAGATAAGGATTGCTCGTTTAAATATATGTGATATTAACTGCGCCACCTTACGGTGGCGTGATATAAAGTAATCAAATAAGTAGGGGTTGCTCATTTAATGGAAGCTCCATCTGGTGGTTACTTTCATTAATGCGAATATCACATTCATATTAACCATTAAAAATACAGCATCCTACTAATTTTCATGACAATCGGTTGAACAGGGCAGAAGTTGTTACTCTGCAGCGCTACCTGGTGGCGAGTGGCATCAATGAGCATAGCATATAAACCTTCTCCGTGAAAAAATACATATACATACCAATTTTCATGACAATCGGATGAACGGGACAGAATTTGCTACTCTGCGGTGCCCCCTGGTGGCGAGTGGCATCAATGAGCATAGCATATAAACCTTCTCCGTGGAAAAATACATAAACATACCAATTTTCATGACAATCGGTTGAACAGGGCAGATGTTGCAACTCTGCCCCGTCACCTGGTGGCGAGTGCCATTAATAAGCATACCATATTCGTTTTCTTCGTGAAAAAATACATATACATACCAATTTTCATGACAATCGGTTGAACGGGACAGAAGTTGCTACTTTGCAGCGCCACCTGGTGGCGAGTGGCATTAATGAGCATATCATATAAACCTTCTCCGTGGAAAAATACATATATATATATATATATATACCAATTTTCATAATAATCGGTCCAGTAGTTTTTGAGTTCATCGATTTCGTACATAAAAACACATCCTTTTTTATATATATAGATAGATGGAACTCTTTCCAAGAACACCTTTCACACAAAAAAATATAGATTCTCCACCAAGAAATCGACTACTATTACAAAATAATTTTTCACTCTGCGTTTTTCTATTTTTGATTATTTGTTTTCAGTTCAATAATATTTCCCTTCTCGCTTCTGCTATACTTTCTCCGACCTACTCACGTCTTCGTTTAGTTGCTTTTTTTCTTTTTTATAATTATTTAATTTTTTATGCTACTGTAACTATTTTCCTTTTTTAAACTTTTTATTTTATTAACATTTCAATTCACATTTACATTTTTCTTATTGACTGTTTTATTCTAATCTATCATGACATTTCCCTTTTTTTTAATTAACAAACTATATAACAAAAAATAAACTCCTACAAAGAAATCAAATTTTAGCAACCGATTTCCTTAATAGTGACTCCCAAAATGAATATAGAGAGATGACCTTAAAAACCAGTAAGTAAAGTACAAAAGTACATTAACCAGTTACCGGTCTCCTAACCAAATAAAAATATAAGACAGGGCACTAAAAAATGACTTAGAGTTTGATATTTCAATTGTCGATTTTGACAAAGTCTCTCTCTCTCATTAACGTCATACTATATGTGCTTAAGGAGAAAGTGAGTAAGTGTCACATGTGGCATGAGTTAAATTTAACGACCGTTTCGGCGATTTGATGGCTAAGCACCTATAGCTTAGTTGTTAGAGCGTCAGCGCGTAGAGCTGAAGGTTGCGAGTTCGAGTCTCGCTGAGTGCGACATTTATTCAATTTCTCCTTAATGTCATTTAATATATTCTTGTTTCTATACTTCAAAATTTCAAAATTTTCAAAAAGTCAACCTCAGACTCCGGACTCCTCAAGTGCATCCTCAACGACGCTCTTTTATAGCCAATTCATATTCTACGTGAGTATAAGAATTAAACTATTTAAGTTCGCTTTGAAATCTAAGGTACTGACTTTGACCTGGATAATTACAATATAAAATAATACAATAGAAAATTTACTATCTTTTAAACGTTTAACCACTTGACAGAAAGCACGATAGTTAAACACAGCTAGATCTGGTAAATAAAGGGTGGGTGTTCAAATAATTTGAACTGTAAATTATGAATTCTTTCAATGGTAAAATGCGATTTGTACAAACGGGCAGTGTCCTACAAAAGCAAAATACTTTTTTCTCAATATTTTTAATTAGAAATAGTAATTTCCACTAACTGTTCTACCCTTTTCCAGCAAATTCTTAAACACTCTATCAACAAAGTGACGGGATAAATCCCAGGTATGTTCATAAGATACGTATGCTTTTTTGAGTTTATCCCCACGTTAACTTGTTGTAGATGGTAACGTTTTGATAATTCACCTCTTCAAAGTTTAATTTCTTGTAAAAAAGACTATGTGTTCTTTGTCTTGTTTAATTAGTAGTATGAAGAACGACCTGCGTTTTAGTGCACAGTAGGTTCTTAGCTTTTTTTGTTGGTAAGATGATTAGATATCTGCATTAGCTTATGTCGCCATTTTTATTGAGTTTAGAACAAACTTTCACAATAGTGAAGGTAAGAGCCCACTATCTTGTAACCATTGAGAGCATGTTGAGTATCTACTGTGGAAAACCATTTCTGACACTGAGTAAAAGCATTACTTCGAGGAATGTGGTTTTTCCAAATGCATCCCCAATGTCGTTCAGCATACCAAAGGTGGACTTGAGTCCAATTATCTCTCGATCCGGCCAACTACAAGATGTAGAACCATGTCAGTGGATCTCTTTATTGTTTTTTTTTTTTGAATTAGATAAACTGGTTGGCTACTAACCACTGTGTGTGTAAGTTTCACTTTGAAGTTTTTGGAATGGTTGCTATGTATTCCTTTTCTATCTAGGTTTTGCCCCCCATTTTTTTAACTATATTACCTCTCACCATTCAAATAATTACATTGCTAATTTCTCTATCTAAATGATTTGTAAATATATCTAGACACTTTTTTGTGATAACTATTTAAATAACTAGAATTATCAGTACCTAAATAGTTGATTTTATTTTTCACGGTAGGAGTAATGTTACAATTTCTAGGAATTTTTATTTCCATTCCTCTCTACATATTTTTCATTTTTGATAAACTTAATGTTTTTAGGTAGATATAAATTGTTCTAATCAATAAATTCATACTCAAGTCTAAAACAAAATTCGAACAATATAGAGCGTGTTTCATAATTTAGGTATGTTTTTCTCGTCATTTAATAGCATAATACCTACTAGAAAGAGTGTAAATTCTAAGATAGACTAAGAACTAACTGGCTACAGCCTGCAATATACAATTCATTGTAAAAACTGTACCTAAAAAATGTAAGAAAAGTTTATGAAAATTGTTTTTTTATTTAATCTTATAAGTAACGATTTATTTTTACTTGAAAAAAAATTCAATTTAGAATCTAATGAAAAATCACATTTATAGCACTTGGGAAGTGCCGGAAGAGGTGAAACTCTATCCAGCCAATAGATATGATCTCCAATTCAATATTTATCAAATTTTAAAAAAATCGAAATACAACCTTTTAGCAGATCTCCTAGGAAGCCATCCTGACGGGGTGGCGGGGTGGTGCAGTGAAGGTGGGATGGATGCAGAAGCTTGAGTGGCTGACCGCTACTAGGCTTCTGGATCCATCCCCCGAATCGGCAGGACCCTGGTGTAATAGCCTCCCAGTGGCACACCCCGGGCAACGGCAAGCTGGGAGAGGGCCCGATGTCCCTCCCTCATCTTACGGCTAATAATTACACCTGGTAGTGGGCAGCAGCACTACCAGTACCGGCATGGGCAAAACCGGTTCAGGTTTGCCTGAACTTGGAGGCCCATGCTGGATGTCTGGGCACCTGTCACGAAGGTCAGTTGCCTAGATACTGCGGGCCCCAGATGAAGGTGTTAAGCGATCCGTGCTGAGAGTCTCGTGGCACTGGGGGCCTAATATTCAGTGTCATTAACGGAGCCTTCTGGGAACCTGGGGGAACCCAGTCGTATTTACCCCTTACCTCTCTAAACGGGTCACTGGGAAGGTGGACCTTTAGTTACCCGGTACTCGTGGGAACATTATGGAAGTTGTGGAAAAAATAAAAACCAACCAAACTACTGTTGACACGCAAGAAGAATGTGACCGACAGGTCGAGAGCATTCCTATTGCTAAATTGAATGTAGATGATCTGTCCCCAATGGAGGAGGAGAGTCTACTTAAATCTGATGATGACGGCAAACTCACAGAAACCGGAAAGGAACCGAAAAAACGACTTTCCAGGGGTGAGATGCGAAGACAGAGGATAGCGGAGGCCTTAGCCAAGGGCGAAAAGGTGCTATCCAGAAAGGAGAGGAGGCTGGCGTGGGCTGCTAAGCACCCAAACCCTGCTCCCAGCGAAGCCGGTTCCTCCGGGAACCAGGATGCTGGGAAAAAGCAGGGTGAGGGCAGCACTCCCAAAGCCGACTCTACTGGAGCTTTCAGAAAACAAGGTGAGAAGAGGGGGCGAGGGCACCTGACACCTGAGGATGCCGGGGGCGAAAAGAAGAAAACAAAAGCGAATGAGGGAGAGGGGTCGAGTGTTTCACAGAGAGCACCGGCACCCACCTATTCGGAGAAACTGTCCGTGGAGAAGATGGCCATTGCCAGATCTGAACACCCGGACATGAAGTTAACCGAGGCAGAAGCCAACAAAATCAAGGGGGAGCTGTCCAGGCGTGCCATTCGTGGCAAAGACGTCAGGATAAGCAGCTGCCATCTTGAAGGCGGAGCCTTGGTGGTTGGTTGTGCCAACGCAGCCACAAAGGATTGGCTGAAGAAGCAAGTCCAGGAGCTAAGTCCCTTCGGGGGAATAACGCTCCAGCTTGCCCCAGCCAGAAACCTTGTGAAGGCTGTAAAGGTCACAACATTTGTTCCCACCTCAACGGGGGCAACAACCAAGAAGGACGTGATGCTGGGACTTAAGCTGCAGAACGGCCTTGACACAGACCACTGGGCGGTCGTTGGAGGAAACTCAAACCCTGACGGCCAATTCCTGGTCATCATAATTGATGAAAACTCCCTGCAGAAGCTGAAGTCTCTTGCGATGCGCCCATTCCTGGGCTGCGAGAGGGTCACCTTCAGGCTGCATGGTAGTAAAGATCCCCCTAAATAGAGGATGGTTGAGGTGCTCCAGATCAACCTCCAACACAGCAGAGCGGCTACGGCTACGCTCTGCCAGAAGATCCTGGCCGACCGCATAGGCGTGGCTCTGATTCAGGAGCCATGGACCGCAGGAGGCAGAATCATGGGGATGAGCACCGCGCAAGGTGAGTTAATATACGATACTGACAGTGACAAACCTAGAGCTTGCATATATGTCAGTAGAGATATTAAGACACTGAAAATCACTAATCTCTGTTCTAGGGACTGTGCCGTTGCAGAGATATACGGGCAGATGGGTGACGGTTACGTCAGAATCCTACTTGCTTCCGTATACCTGCCGTACGACTCCCGGGAACCACCACCGACCAGAGAAATGAGGATGGTGATTGAATACGGAGTCAGGGAAAGGAGACACCTGTTGTTAGGCTGCGACGCCAACGCCCACCACAAGGCCTGGGGAAGCAGTGACATCAACGAAAGAGGTGAGTGCTTGTTAAGCTTCATAGCTGAATCTAATTTAGTTATATTGAACAAGGGCTCCAAACCAACCTTTAGGTAGAGGAGAGGGGTAGCACTAAGGGAAGAGGTTTTGGACGTAACTTTGGCTAGCAATTATGCGGCGACAAAAGTTGCAAACTGGAAGGTATCCGATGACCATTCGGCGTCGGATCACAGTTACATTGAATTTACTATAGGCTCGATCTGTACAAAAGAGACCTATAGGAACGTAAGAAGGACAGACTGGAACCAGTACCGGGAGGTGCTAGGGGACAGACTAAACCAACTAAAAGACATAAAAGGGCACGGAGTGGAGGGTATGGCGAATTCTCTGAACGAGGCCATATTAAGCTCGTACCATGAAACCTGCCCAGAGACTGTGAAGAACACACGCAGGCAAGCCTGCTGGTGGAACAGTGGGTTAGAAGCCCTGAGGAGGAAAGTTCGCAGACTGTATAATGCTGCAAAGCGTACAGGAAACTGGGACAACTACTCAAGGGTGCTCACTGAATATAACAAAACAATAAGGAGAGCTAAGAGAGAGTCATGGAGAGAATTCTGTCAGAACATTGAAAGTGTTCCTGAATGTGCAAAGCTCCATCGAGTCCTAGCTCGAGGTCAAACCAATCCTTTAGGCACAATGCTTAAAGAGGATGGTACATATACGGACGGCCCAGAAGAAACGCTAGAGTGCCTTTTAAGCGCTCACTTCCCAGGGTCCTTACAACCGCAGAACACAGTCCAAAATGATGTGGAGAGAGGGACTAGGATGCAGACGATAAAGGAGGACTGGGATTGCGCTAAGGCTGTGATCACCTTTACGGGTATTAAATGGGCTCTTAGGGCATTTCAACCATTTAAAACTCCTGGTACCGATGGCATCTATCCTGTGTTTCTACAGGAAGGTGGGGACCAGTTGATACTCCCCTTGGTGCGTCTGTTCAGGACCAGCTTAGCCAGTGGAGTAATACCAACAGCATGGAGGACCTCTAGGGTGGTATTCATACCGAAGCCTGGAAGGGACACATATGCTGTGCCTAAGGCTTTTAGACCCATTAGCCTTACATCGTTTCTCCTGAAGACCATGGAGAAATTAGTGGATAGACATATAAAGGACAGGGTCCTTTTAAGCCGTCCTTTGCATCCGAACCAACATGCCTATCAGAAAGGAAAGTCATGCGAAACAGCCTTGCATGCGCTGGTTTGCAAGATTGAAGATGCTATCTCAAATAGGGAAATAGCGGTGGTTGCTTTTCTTGATATAGAAGGAGCTTTCGACAACACTAGTACTCGCTCTATTGTGTCAAAGCTGGTATCAAGGAATGTGGAAAACACTGTGGTGAAGTGGATAGGCAACATGCTCGAAAGTAGGAGAGCGCAAGCATCTCTGTGTGGAACGGTAAAGGAGGTCAAGGCACAAAGAGGGTGTCCACAGGGTGGCGTCCTGTCACCGAATCTGTGGAATCTAGTGGTTGATGACCTCCTTTCTGAGCTCAATGCACAGGGAATGTACGCTCAAGGATATGCTGACGACATTGTTGTCCTAATAAGAGGAAAATTTATGAACACATGCCTAGAACTCATGCAGAGGGCATTGTTCATAGTGGAAAGGTGGTGTAACCAGGAGGGTCTGAGGGTCAATCCAATGAAGACTGTAATGGTACCATTTACAAGGAAGAGAAATGTTGATATCGCTAGGGTACCAACTCTCTTCGGTAACCAGATCCAGGTTAAGAGAGAGTTCAAGTACCTAGGAATAAGACTAGACGATAAGCTCACCTGGAACAGCCATTTGGCACATATAACGCAACGCTCTCAGACCACACTTATGATGATGAGACGGGCCGTTGGGAAGACATGGGGTCTGAGCCCACAAATGACTAACTGGCTATACACTAGGGTTGCAAGACCGATGATGGTGTATGGCTCGATAGTCTGGTGGACCAAGGTGATGCAAACTACCGCTGTAAAGAGACTACAAAAGATCCAGCGAGTAGCATGTCTTGGCATCACAGGAGCCATGAGAGGTACTCCAACTGCAACCCTGGAAGTAGTGCTAAACCTCCCACCTCTCGACATTATTGTGAAAGGGGAGGCAAGGATGGCAGCCTACAGAATGGGTTGCAGTGGCAACTGGAAGTATAACGCCGCCAGTGGGCATACAAGGATTGTGGACACTGTACAGATGGACACCTTGGAAATGCTACCAGACAGGATGGTGAAGATCACAGATCTAGAAAAGCCATACAATGTCAATATTATTGACAGGGCTGCCTGGGAGAAAGGTGAACCTGAATATATGAAAAGGGGGATCACTTGGTATACGGATGGCTCGAAGAAGCCAACAGGCACTGGAGCAGGAATATATGGAGTCAGACCCAAGGCGCAGTTTTGCGTAAGCCTGGGTAAGCTGGCTACTGTTTTCCAGGCTGAAGTTGTTGCCCTATCAGAGTGTGCAAGAGTGTGTTTGGAGCGTGGTATGACAGACCACACCATATACATAAACTCGGATAGTAGAGCAGCGCTAATGGCACTTGACAGTTTTGACTTTACCTCTAAAGCAGTATGGGACTGTCATCAGGCCATGAAAACCCTGGGAGAGTACAACAAGGTTATCCTTAGTTGGGTTCCGGGGCACAAAGGTATCGCTGGCAATGAGGGAGCAGACAAGTGGGCAAACAAAGGAGCTGAAAGCCCGCTCATTGGCCCAGAGCCGACGTGTGGTATTGCTTACAACACAGCACGAAGAGCTGTTCGCCAGTGGATGGGCATAGAACATCGAAAGAGCTGGGAAAGAACAGAAGGTAAAATACAGTCAAAGAGAATGCTGCAGACACCTACTGGTGCTATAGCGGCAGATGCCCTTGGGCTGAGGAGGAAGACCCTGCGGAAAGTGGTTGGCTTCATCAGCGGCCACTGGGTATTTCGCGGACACCTACATAAGATGGGAATTCAAGTTGAAAACCTCCTATGTAGAAAATGCGGTGAGGAGGAGGAAACAGCCTTCCACGTGATATTCATGTGCCCAGCCCTGCAAGGTCTGCGTGTGAGATCCCTTGGCCTACCGACTGGAGATCAAAGGGAAGAACGGGCAACCATAGTCAAAAGAATCTCTTGGTTCATTAAGAACCTGGGATTTGACGAAGAATGAGGACCTGTGAATGAGGGTGCACAATAAGCTGTACTAGCTGCGATGCAATCCCATGGACTACCTCTAAGCCTGGCCCTCGTTAAAAAAAAAAAAAAAAAAAAACCATCCTGACTATTTTTGCGATGATGTACGTATGTCTGTATGTATGTGTATACGTGTATAACTTTTGAACGATGGTGGGGAAAAATGGGCGTTGGAGCTTGCTCTGAACGGACGTCGGGCAGAGACGTGGCGCGGACCTTTGTCCCTACCGCTTACAGTCCAGACCTGTCGTCCCCAATCTTTTTTTGTTGCTTCTCATCAAAATAATCTAAAGGGAAGGCGATTCTAGTCGATTAAGGACATTAATTAAAAAAGTTTAACCAACGAACTGAAAGCCATATCGGAAGACGCGTTTAAAAGTGCTTTGAGTAGCGGCAGGCCCACTACCTCATCGAAGCCTTAGAGAACTACTTTGAGAAACATTAAGTTTATTGTCAGAAAGATTTAATAAAATTCTTGTCACAAAAAAGACTTCATACTTTTCAATCACACCCTGTATATAATTAATTATAAAGCTACTTTATTATTATCAAACAGGTGTCACTTTGATTTTGTCAAATATGTGTAAATTAAATATCTACTTCCTACATTTAAATTTTTAATATGATTCATTACCTATCTAAACAATTTATGTATCTACAAAACAAAAACTTTTAATAAAAATCATGTAATTTGAAGCAATCATTTTCATTTTTATTTTAGGATTAAAAAATAGTAGTAAAAAAATGGCTCCTGTAGCGTAAGTGAATCATTCTATATTGTATTTTATAATTAAGTGAAGATTAATTCCAGAAATATCAATCCTCAACTTGAAAACTTGAAAGAAGATTTTTTATATCATTTGGCTTTGGGTACAAAAGATAATCTGCAAGAAATGTTTGGCGATGTTAAGGTCTTTCATAATATTACTAGTATTAAAAATTGTTCAGAAACATTTAACTTTAATTTGTTTTTAGTTTGTGTGTACAGGTGGAACTCCGAATAGAATGAAATATTTTGCTGAATATATCGCTAAAGAAATAGGTTTCAAAATACCAACTGGTACACAAATTAAAGATATTAGTGAATCTGCAAATCGATATGCTATGTACAAAGTTGGTCCTGTTCTATCTGTAAGCGTAAGTAAATAGGTAACCAGAATATACCTAATAATGCTACTTTTAAAATAGACGATATAAATCCTATTCTACTAACATTGAAATTTCGTATTTGGAAGCTTCGTGGTTTCCCTTTGCCCACAAGTTCAGCCTGTCTTAATCTGGTAATAGATTGATGCAGGATGAACTTACCAAATACTTTATCTTATACAGAAGAAAAGTCGTCGTGAATGACTCCCATAAACAAACCAGGATCACATTAAGTTGTAGCAGTACCCTGAGGGAGTATAAACAAACCAGGGACACATTAAGTTGTAGCAGTATCCTGAGGGAGTCTAAACAAACACAGAACATATTAAAGTTATAGCAGTACCCTGGAAAGGGAGTATAAACAAACTAGAGACACATTAGGTTGTAGAAGTATCCTGAGGGAGTCTAAACAAACACAGAACATATTAAGTTATAGCAGTACCCTGGAAAGGGAGTCTAAAAAAACCAGTGACACATTAAGTTTTAGTAGTACCCTAAAAAGGGAGTATGTCTTATAACAGGATATAGGGAAATAAAAATATTATTAAACTTAACAAAAATTGTACCTACATTTTTAAAATTCAAATTCAGCTTTAAAAAATTGGATTGTTTGTTTTAGCACGGCATGGGTGTTCCTTCAATGGGTATTTTAACTCATGAGTTAATCAAATTGGTACATTATGCTAAATGTCAAAATCCAGTATTCTTTAGAATAGGAACTTGTGGTGGTTTAGGAATTGAAGGTGGTACTGTCATCGTATCCGAAGACTGTTGTAATGGAATGTGCGAAAAAGTTTTTAGTCTTGTAAGAATGCGAAATTAATAAACTCATATACCTACAAGAGTTTTTTTGTAGAAGAATCTTCTTTTGTGACCAGATTTTAATTTTTTTAGCCAATTCTAGGACGACCAGTTGCTCGACCATCACTTTTAGACAAGTGTTTAGTAGAAGAGCTTAAAACAATTGGATCTCAAAGTGGTGGATTCAAAGTGGTTAGTGGAACTACAATGTGTACAGATGACTTTTACGAAGGTACTGCTTTTCAAGTTTACTTACTATATCACATAAATGAAACAATTTTTATGATATTTGCATGAATATGGCAAATAATATACCATGCAGCTGGTTGTTTTGTTTATTGCTCTTGTATATTGTAGATTATAAATGAGGTCGATTGGCCTAAGTTACCTCAATACACTTCGCCCTAAAAGATCTTTTGTGAATCCCCTACATCTAATTATGAATCTATAAGGTCTAGACTTTTAATAAAGTCTATTATCCGCTTACCATGTAAATTCGTAACCTGATCAGGCTCTAAGAAGACCTCTCCCAGATATTTATGTCGTTGGCGAACAGTTACGGATAATATGTTTCATCTGCATACTTACAGAAACTGCATATTTCAATGTCCACTTTGTCTATTTTGTGTCCTGTGAAAATTCGTGCGATTACTCTGAGTTCAATTTTTGAAGCTCCAAAAGTAATTTAAAGTAGCACAGTGTAAGCCATACTAACCGTATTACTGGAGAGTTTTTCCAGTTTAAGAACTTTATTTTGTTTAACCAGTTAATTAAGAGACTGTTTGCAATTCCAGTCTGTTTTGTACTCGAACATGGTTGGATTGTAGAGCCCTTCAAGGCTCTTGGCTATCGGAGGTAAAAAAACTGGCTACATTAAGGCGTTTTTTAATCCAGAAATGAAGATAGGTCAAGTCACTATCTCCATCAATACGACCAGGGGTTGCCCGCAGGGGGGAGTTGCATTCCCACTCATGTGGAGTCTTACCTTAGCAATTAACCGAACTGGGTATACCTTTCCAAGGGTATTCCGAGGACGTGGTTATCCTCTCAAAAGGGAAATATGAAAACCTCCTCTGTTTCGTAGTACAGAAAGGACTGAACAAAGCAAAGCACTGGAGTGATTCGCTGGGACTTAATATCAACCCCTTCAAGACCCTTTTAGCAGCCTTTTCAAAGAAAAAGAAACCTAACTTAAAAACCGTCTAAGTAGGCGAAAATATAGTTGAGTGAAAAACAGAGGTTAAATATCTAGGGCTATAACCCTATATAACAGGTTACTCTAGAACAGACACGAAAACGAAATAATACACAAAGCTACAAAAGCCCTTATGGTGTGCAGAAACATTGATGGAAAAAATTGGGGTTGTAATAACAAACTAAATGAATTAGGACAAAATAAGACTGTTACCGCTTATGGGTTTAAGGACAAATAGCAATAGAAGAAAACGAAACAGCAGATAAGCTGGCAAAAAAGGAACTGAAACCCTATACTTGGTACCTAAACCATATTGTAGGATCAGCAGTAGTACAATCTTACAAAAACTAATGATAGAAATGGATAGAGAAAAAACTAAGTACTGGAACGATCTAAAAGGACTAAGACAGTCGATAATGTTCCTGGAAAACTATAGCTAGAAGCGATCTTTCAGCTGTCTAACCCTTAGTAAGAAGAACCCCTACGTATTATAACAGAAATATAAACCGATTAAGAGGACACATGAAAAAACTAGGATTGGTAGATGAACCAAAGTGCAGATTCTGTGAGGTAGAGGGTGAAACCTTATTACATATACTCACAGAATGTATTGCATTACGTTATTTTAGGGTCAGATACCTAGGATCATACGAAATAGAAGAGAAAGACTAACTAACTTGAAGCCCAACGATATCCTAAACTTTCTAAAAAAGATGGGACTAGAAGAGCTGCTATAGGTCTGAGGAAACATCAGAATTATAGCAAGAAAAGAGCGATACAATAGATCTTATAGGTTGGAGGTGTATCTGTTACCCCTAATCACTAATTTAAGCTAATTCTATATCTGTTGCAATAATTTGAGTAAAGTTTAGTAGACCTCAAGGCCCAATCGTCTGACAGTGACGTCATTGTGACATAAATGCATAGACATCTGCATAAATGCAAGTGGAACCAATGCGAGGTTCGAATGAATGCTACGAATGCTAGTTGCCATGTTCATCTTTGTCTTATAAACGCGCAATAGAAAGAGATACTTTTAAGAAAAAATGTCAAGCGGCACTAGCGCACTTAATAATGTTGTCCAGTGTTGACATATTTCATAAAAGTATCTCTTTCTATTGCGAGTTAATAAGACAAAGATAGTAGGTCTTTCTAATTTAAACATGATAACTAGCATTCAATCGAACCTTGCATTGGTTCTTCTTGCATTTACGTCACAATGATGTCACTGCTAGACAATTGGGCCTAGAGGAAGACTTCTTTTTTTTTATTCATGGAAAACACATTAAATATCTGTTTTGTTTTTTAGGACAAGGGCGTTTGGACGGGGCTTTTTGTGAGTTCTCTGAGAGTGACAAACTATGTTATTTAAAAGGAATCAAGGATCGTGGTATTGTTAATATGGAAATGGAAGCTACCAGTTTTGCTGCTCTAACACATCATGCTAAAATTAAAGCAGGGATAGTTTGTGTTGCATTAGTTAATAGACTAAATGGTGATCAGGTAATTCCAAAAACGGGTCTGTTTCTTACATTATTACAATTTAATTTTGTACCATTTTTGTAGATTACCACTCCGAAAGAAACGCTAACCGAATGGCAAGAAAGACCGTGTAAACTTGTAGGGGAATATATCAAAAAAAATCTACAATCTTGTTAAAATTGAATATCTGTACTACAGATTGTATTGTATGTTGCCTAAGAGTTAATAAAATTTTTTCAAGGAGTAGTAATACATTTAAATAAAAAATTAAAAGCAAATGTTGTACTAGTTTTTGTATTGTTAGTACCAAATTTCAGTTATATATTATTAATACATTGATTTTATTGTCCTTGATCTAATTAGAGCAGTGGATTTTGGTTTTTATGTTTTTGCGCTTTAATGTCACTTGTCATTTGTCTTGTGTCTTCCTATCGTTCCACCTTCATCGAAAAAGTTACCAGTGAATTTATTCGTAAAATCAGTAATTTTTAATATAACTCTTCTCAAATAAACAAAAACAACCTTATTTTTGGTGACGCATGACAGTTAAATTGGGACTTGTGTTTTAGATCAGTTTCAACATCAAATTCACATGTAGGTTATTGGTTTTTTCCGTGATATGCTACCTATTTGCATTAAAGGTGTCACACCATTTTTTTTTTAATTTTACGTTTAAATTTTAGGAATACTGAGGAAGATGACAATTCTAGAGAATGATGTGATTCCTATGCGCAGCAAATTATCTCTGTCCAAAACAAAGTACAAATCTGGTGAGCAAATTAAAAGGAAGTGTTTGTTTGAAAACAATTCACCAGCTAAAAAACCAGCCTTAAACGAAATGTTGAACGGCTACAGAGGAGATCAAAGAAGCAATGGAGATGTCTCACAAGACTCTCCGGTTGCAACTTTGTCAAACATGGGAAACACCTGTTTTCTCAACAGTGTTTTATATACATTACGATTTGCACCGACTTTCTTACATAATTTACATCACCTTATCGGTGATTTAGCACTAGTCAGTTCAAAGTTAAATCAGAATAAGGCTAAAACTTCTTCATTAGGAAGGAATATAGGGTCAATTACAGGACCTAGTTCACGTAGTACTAGCAGTAAGGACTTATTATCACTTGGAAGTTCCAATGATATTATTCCCAAATCAAAAGTGCAAGTGGTTACTGAAAAGTTACACGAGTTATTTATTACTATGCATAACCTTGAAAATAAAGAATCAAATGATCCTTATCAGCCTCTAGCTTTATTAGAAGCTGTGAGAGAAGCTAATTCCATTTTTGAGGGAAATAATCAACAAGTAAGTGTTATTCTTTATTATATATACGTAAATGTTGGAAAAAAATATGAGCCGGGTATTGATTTTCTGTATGTTTTTGAGGTTAACCTTAACCTCATTGCACCACATACTATATTTTCGAATCAATCCAATAAATAGTTGGTAATCCTATATAAGGGTCATGTTGAAGTTGAACTTACGTATTTTTTTGATACATGATAAAATTGGAATAAAATTTTATCCCCATGTAAAATGTCTCTGGTTTCGAAAAAGTTTAAATGTGTTTTTATAATTTTTACTGGTTTTCTTAAAAACAACAGTTGCTTAGATAAATTCTAGTCATCCGATTTTAAATTTTAAATCATAGTGGTACTATTAGCGAATATCATAAAATTACCTTCACAGCTTATATGTTTATGTAGGATAATTGTGTGAAGATTTTAAATAAATTGTATTGTTAAATTTAGCAAGTTAAACAGTTTAGTTTGTTCTAATTCTCGTGACCAAATATATTTCATACCTCTATATATTGATACATACTTTTTGTTTTGGCTTACACAACACCAGACCAATTGTAATCGAGTGCTATTAAAATTTTATGACGTTCGCTATACCTTTTGTACTACTTTACGTACCTACAAAGATTGTTATGCAATAATCTTATCTCTTGTGTTATTTAAATATCAAAATTTCTCATTAATATTATTTGAGTATCATATTTGAAGTTTTAAATGTAATATATAATATTTTTTACAGGACGCTCATGAACTTTTGGTATATTTGCTCGATAATATTCGTGAAACCTGTGATGTACTGACTCAACAAGTCCATCAAAATCCCGAACTTTTAAATGAAACTGAAGCTCTACCCACTGTAAATAGCAGCAAAATATGGAATGTCCGAAATTCATGGAAAAAGTCTCTCAAGAAGAAAGATAAGACGACTAAAGAAGTAATATCTGAAGAGCAAATTAATGGAACTCACACACCAGATGCTGAAGATTCTGCTTCAATAGACAGTGGTAATGGTACAACTAGTAAAAGGAAGTTAGGATATAATTTCGTAGCAGAAGATTTTGAGGGAATTACTTTAAGGCGTACCAAATGCCTTGAGTGTGAAAGTATAACAGAACGCAAGGAACCCTTCTATGATATCCCCGTGGCCATTTCTCTGATTTCTGTAAAAGATGATGAGAATGATGATAATATATTCGAAAGAGCGTGTGTTACTACAGAAAAACTTTGCGATACGAATAAGTATTTATGTGAAAAGTGCGAACGATACAATGAGGCAAGTAGGGAAGTTTTATTCGAAAAACTCCCCAATATTATGGTTTTGCAGTTAAAGAGATTCACCACTTCCACTTCAGGAGTTCAAAAAGTCAACACTTATCTTCCTACACCGTTGACAATTGAATGCTTTTGTGAGAGTTGTCGTAAGGTAAATATTTATTTAAGGATATTTTCTTTTCTCTAATGAAGATACATCTATAAAGCAATTTTTACTGTATTTTTTTTATTTTTTTTTGCTATGTGGTTACTGTTGAATCATGTTTCATCGAAATAATCTAACATCCACCTTATCACGTTTATATTTCATAATCTTCTGCTAGTTATTCACAGTTTTAAATATAAAACCATTAAGTTTTAAAACATTCTAAATAAAGATTCCTACGGATCATGCGTATGGTGGAACAAGGTTGAGCAATCAACTGTTCAGAGGAAGTTGAGCTCGCTTCAGAGGCTTGCATGTCTGCAGATCTCTGGGGCTATGAGGACAGCCCCTACAGCGGCACTGGGAGTTATCCTGGGCTTGCCACCCCTCAATGTTTTCATTAAAGGGGAAGCGATGTCGGGAGCTCACAGGCTGAAAGTGAACTGGTATGATGGTGCTGGCCTGCATCGGTACCGCACGCTGTTCACTGGGGATTGTCAGGTCTTGTTGACAGGTTTGCCAACTGACCATATGATCCCCAGCTTCAACTTTGAGAGTCGATACCAAGTCCGGCTAAGAGACAGAGCCGAGTGGACTGAGGACGGCTCTCAAAGAATTTTCGACGATGCAGGGATCAAGTACTTCAGAAGAAATCGGTGAAGGGGTCTGTGGTCCACGCAACCTTAGGCGGCACTTCAGCTTAGGAACGGAGTCATCCGTGTACCAGGCTGAGGTATACGCCTTACTAAAGGCTGCCGACCACGCCCGTGGCCGTGGCAGGAGAGGGGAGAGGGTAACTTTCTTATCAGACAGCCAGGCTGCACTGTTGGGCTTAAAACAGTTCCGGGTTAGTTCCAAGCTGATTTGGGAGTGCATACAAAACCTCAATGAACTGGTTAGACACAACAAGGTCTTCTTGGAGTGGGTGCCAGGGCATAAGGGTTTTGAGGGCAATGAAAACGCGGACTTTCTGGCCAAGAAGGGAACGGATACACGATTCATTGGTCCAAAACCTGTACTGGGACTGCCTAGAGCCTGGATAAGGACCAAAGTCAGGAACTAGGCCTGTGAAGAGTCGACCAAACACTGGAGTAAACTGTAGGGCTAAGGCATTCGAAGCTGACGCTCAAAGTCTACTCCAAAAACTAACGTCTGACATACTGAATCTTAGCAGGAGTCAGATAAGAGTGATGGTGGGCCTGCTCACTGGGAATGGACCATTCAGACTACACCTTCGAAGAATGGGGATTCTGACACAGGAATCCACCTCGTGCCGACTGTGCGCCATGGAAGGATGAGACGGCAACTCACATTCTATTTGATTGTGAGGCCTTGGACCATAAACGGTTCCTCATCTTCGGTGACACGAACCCTGAAACTTATCACCACAGGACTCAGATCTCTTATAAAGGGAACTGCCCTGTGGCAACAGTAACTCAAGGATAGTCTTCCAAATCCTCAAGAACTTGGGACACCTGGATTTATGCCTACCTGAAGATCAGCGGTTATGATGATCTTCAGCTGATCAAACTAGATTCCTGCACGCATGGGGTGCATGCAAGGACTCTTGGTGCCGAACCTGGTCACAATATTCCCATAGGAAGCAGTGTTTAAAACATGGAGCTCTACAGGAGAGACCATGCCAGGTTTATTTAGATTAGATTAGAAATAAAGTTTTTATGAAATTCGGAAATTACTTGTTTGTTACGTAATTCATTTAGTAATTTTGTCACAATTTCAAGTTTTTCTCTGTGGATTATAGCACTCCATTTAAACACATTGTCATGACAGCTGATTTACCCAAAGTCCAAAGGAAACCTTAAAAATAGAAAAAATTAGAAAAATCTAATTTCACTTAATGTACAAATTTGTAGTTTTCTATCAATTAAATAAAAAATTACCAATTTTTATTAAAAATAAACAAGTTTTTATTAGAATACTTAACTTTTTAAACACTTATTGATATTTGCTTAATATATTGCAAAACACAGTGGAACTTTGTTTAGGTTCAAATTCCTTTCCTATTGGTTAACATTCTCACTTAAGTCATATTACTAACCACTTGTATTTATTTAATTACACTAAAAATAAACGAAAAATTACGCTTGATTTTACTTATTTAACGCCGAAGTACGGCCACTCTTTTAATGATAAACACTTGATAAAAGTGTGTAAATATTCATGTAATATAATATAGTTGTAATCTAATCAATGACAAAAAAGTCAAAATGGCTGTGTGTACCATTGAAAACCAAAATGTGAACAAAAAGTTGTATGTTGGTACAAGTTTTAATAACAAAAATTAATCAATTTTTCTCTTGATAATTTTCTAATTTCTTTTACTTATTAGTCAAACGTAACAACATTGACTAATTGATTTTACTTATTTTCAGGGAGCACTGATGATGACTTATTGTCGAAAGCGCTCTGCCAATTAATTTTTGTTATTAAAATTTGTACCAACATACAACTTTTTGTTCACATTTTAGTTGTAATCTATGCTTTTTAGTTCTAGTATTTATTTTCGATTACTTGTATTATTTGTTTTATTAAATAAATTCCAAACAAGTACTTTTTCACCCAAAATGTTTTCTAGATGTTTACAATTCTAAGTGGTTATACTAGCACATCTCCTATACTAGGAGACTCCGTCCGATAAATCTTTCAAACACAAATGAGACATATGGTTTCTTTTATAATTTTATTATTATTGATTTTTTTATTTGATCTGTTTAGCAGTTGTATATAGATTTTTTTAATTATAGGTAGAAGAAAATCAATCCCGTATTCATCGATACAAGCTCTGTTGCGTTATTATGCATTTAGGTGGCACTATGGCATCCGGGCACTATATAGCATATGTGAAAGCCTCAGATCATCTAGAAGACTATAATGATTGCACAAGAGATCTGCCCAAAGGTAGCCTCTCAGCTAGTAGCAGTGAAAAATCCTTAAATATCCTTAAGTTTCTCAAACCTCGATCGATGGGCAATTCTCTGATAGAAGGTAGAAATGGATTGTCTTCGAGAAGTGTTAATGGAATCAGAATGTGTAAAGGTGCAGACTGCTGTGGAGTGAAGGTAAATAAAAACGTAGTGGAGAATGTTATTAACAGTTTTTCAAAAAAGAACACTCATGATTATAAATGGCATCCAAGCAATTCGACTTCTGAAGATATGTGGCTGGAGTGCGACGATGAAAATGTAAGGGCGATAACTAACCAAGAATTTGTCGAAGAATTGGCAAATAAACCAAATTCAACGTCGACACCTTACCTTCTATTTTATGCCAAAATCACAGACCAACTTAGCGACTAATGGTAACTTTATAGTATAAGATCTTCAAAGGATTTTGAAAGAGAATATGTTACAATTTATTAAATTTATAAAATTCTATTTTTATAATTATGAATCAAACTCTTTTTTGTAAATTATAAGTTGATGAAGCAGTCGTAAAAGTGTTAAATAACATTTTATTTTTAATAATCTGAAATTAAAAAAAAAGTTGTGCCAACACCATTTTCTGATATTTCCTGTCTTCCCGTCTTTCTTCCGCTTACTATAAACGACTTTAGTTTCCTTGTAAAACTGTTTGTTTTCTGAGTGTTAAAGTCTATTTGTTGGCAGCACAGAGAATTCATTATAAATGCAAATCCTTCAAAGCCCAAGCAAGGGTGGTTCATGAAAAATAACTAAAAGTAGTATACATTTCTATTGAAACAAAGTCATAGTTGTTATTTTTCAAAGAGTCCACCCTGTAATTAGGGATTAACTAATCCAAACACAATAGAAACCCTAGATAATATTGTCACAACAGGTAGCTGAATAGATCCCATGACCGTAGAACCGAAGTTTTTTTAATACATAATTAAAATAATAAAAATATCACAATATAAACCACCAACACTAGCAAGTACCTATATTCTTATGTATTAGGATATAAACAAATCCTCAATTTATAGACTAATACCGTACCTGTTTTTGCAATTATACACATAGGGTTACCTTAATCCCTTAACACCCCTAACGACCACAATTATTCTCGTTAAAATCGAAAAACAAAATATTCTAAATATCGTATTATGACTACTTATCCCTTACCTAAGAAGATTAAAATATGATGATTAAAAGAAATTTTTAATACCGATATAAATAAGTACGTGCGCTACTGATTTAGGGTCTTGTTTACAACATTTTACGATTTAATGACTTTTCTTAGCTGCCAACTGCAAACAAATTGACTATAGTTAATATGCATGTATATTTTTTATTATCTTTTCAATTACATTATATATCAACTATTTCAAACAAAACATTTTCATATTTGACATTTCGAATCTAAACATCTGCACAAACCACGAGATATTTTCCTTCATGAAAATATGGTTGTGAAGAGTGTTCTATTTTTAATGAAATCGTTGTATGAAAATGTAGTTGATATATACCATTATCCTATTTATTTATTTATTAATTTATTTATTGTGTTAAAAACGTAAAGAATTAATTATATTTTTGAAAATATGTCGTGGGTTTATATTTTCAAAATTGTGCATGTTTACAAACCATTTGTTAATTTATTTGTTACTATACACTTGTGTTGTACCTTTTTTTTGAATATGTTTTTTGTAATACGAATAATGATATTGCTATATAAAAATATTTATTTTATTTTTTGTTGTATCATATTCTCTTTCAATCTTTTGCTAGATCTAGGTACATTGTTTAAATTTTTTTTAGCTGTACAAAAATGTTACAGTGATCTAATGTGATATCACAGAATATTTATATTGACATTTTGCAATGAAAAACATATAAATGAATGTACCGATGTAGATAGATTAAAACTATTTAATGTGCTTTGTTTTTCTGGCAAGAAATCTAAGAGCTTCAAAATATATCACTTATTGTGATGCCTCCGGGCGCTGTTATAGTATTTTTTTTGTAATTTTTCTTTACATTATCAAATTCTATTTGAAACGCTAAAGTAAATAGATAATTAAATAAATGCTTGATTTGAAAATAGTTGTATATTGATATTACATACAGTTCGTGCTTAAATATTACTTGAAATCATGATTGATTTACACTGTCTAAATATTTGTTTGACTATAAAAATTGACCATATTTGATATGATAAATTATTTTATGTTTAAAAGTAACGGTTTAATAGGAGGATGAAAGAATATGTGATTCATGTTAATCTTTTTCATAACAATATAAAGTGTGAGATCAATCACATTATTTCTAGTTATTCATTTCTGGATTAATCCTGCATTTAATACCTTTTTATTCACATTTATATATATGTATATATATGTAGCTTTTACAGGCCTTTTAGACCCATCGCTTGATTATTTTTCTCCACTCTTTGCGGTTTCTGGCCTTTGTCTTCCAGTTGTTTATTCCCTTTTCCTCAGATCTGCCGTTACCGCTTGCAGCCATCTCTTTTTCGGTCGTCCCAGTCTTCTATTCATTACTGGATTTAAATAAAATACTTTCTTTACCATTCGTGTCCCCTCTCTTCTTTCTATATGTCCCAACCATCTTATGCGCTGAGCTTTTATGAAATCAGTTATTGACGAGTCTTTGTATAGTTGTTTTAATTCTTCATTTGTTCTTCTTTCTCACATGTTGTCGACTCTCTTTCCTCCAAAATTTTTTCTCATTATCTTCCTCTCCCATATTTCTAGTTTTTCCATTTCTTTTTTGTTCATTACCCACGTTTCACAACCACAGGTACATACAGCTGTATTTTTGCTTTGTGTGAGACACTCTTTGATCTCAATAATGAATTTAAAGCCCCTGCGCATCGATCGCCTTTCACTATTCTTGCCATTATTTCTGAACACGTGTCAGCTATATTTGATATTTTTACCCCCAAGTATGTAAAGCTATAGACTACTTCTACTCTCGTTCTCTTTCCGTCATTCAGTTCAATTTCAAAATTCTCTCTTACCCCTTCTTCCTTTTTTCTCTGTTCATAACCATGTATTTTGTTTTTGACTCGTTAATTTGTAGTCCTACTTTTCTGGCCGATGTCTCTAAATTCTTGGCAACCCCCTTTAGTTTTTTTGTTATTGCAAGAAGGGTAATATCGTCTGCATATGCCAAGCACTGGTGGCTTTATATTAATACAAAGTACAATGTATCTGATATGATCAATTTGCCAAATTTTTACTATTGGACAGAATGAATTTATTTCAAATATTACATTGTAAATAGTATACAAAACTAATATTTCATGAGAATAATTTATATACCTACGAGGACATCCTTAATAAAAAAAATATATATATAAATAAATTTAAATATATGTCAACTGATTGCTCTCTTTGTTAACGCAGATATCTTTCAGTGGTTTCTATTAAAATGTATAATAAAAATTATTGTCATGAAATGTGTTTGAATTTATTTTTCATACAATCATTAAAAAAAGGGATGTGATCAAAAGCAGAAAATGTAGTGACAGTAGTTAAAAGATTATAACATTAATTAAACGAAAAATACCGTAGATAAGTTTAATAACATTGTGATAGAGAGTTTAGTCGTTTATAATTTAAATTAATATTTTGGAAAATTTCAAAAATGGTACATCGATCTCCAAAGATACAGCACTTAGAAATTTAATCATAATTTGATACTAAACAAACATTATTTTAATTCTCGATTTTTCGAACGTAGTTCCTTATCGCGCGTTACGACGGAGACTAGATGGAAAAAATTCAGACCAAAAGTTGTCACGACACACGCGTGTTTGTCTGTCTGTCTGCCTCTCTCTCTGTTCAAAATTAATACAGAATGTAATAAAAATTTCCAAAATGCTTTCCCCAAACATCTTATACTGAACGCATAGAGAAAGCACTTCTTGAATTTTTTAAAGTTTTTAGAATTTTCAAATCCTCAAATTTTCAAAAAAATTTTAAATTTTCAAAATTTTTAAAATTTGTCGAAAGCAGTGCTTTCAGCACGGAGTGACGAAAAGTTTTATATTTCACAACGTTGAAGGAAGCATTGCTTTCCGCACGGTCCTGCATGGTCGAAAGCAGTGCTTTCCGCACGGAGTGATGAAAAATTTATTACAATTCCTTCACTAATTAATCAAAAGGAACTTCGTTCCATCCGGGTGTCCCTTGACACCTCTCACTTTTTTTTATTAATAATTATTATGATGAGAAGTAATTATTCATAAATATTAATAATAAGAGACTTAAAATAATATTTGTAACGGATCTAAACTTCTATTGGCCAGTGTATATTTTATATATTTGTATAAGTATTCGTTTGTTTAGACCATATTGGTCTTGAAAATTTCGCTTAAATATGTTGTTAGATAATAATACGATCTTAAAAATAACGAAAAATATGAAACTGCCCGTTGATAAATGTTGCACTAAATTTCCTATTTTTTGAATTGTTAAATGTTAGGGTTTAAACTCAATTTTGAAAATTTGTATTAGTAAGTGGTTTAAAAAGATTCTTTAAGAGTAATACTAAGTTTTTCATTCTATGAACTCCCAAACACTTTAGGTAGTTGTGTAATAAACTTATTCGCTTGTTTGTTTAGATATGTGACCGGAATTAGATGCCTTTATTGAGGTATAGTGTTTCCCTCAACAAACTCATTAATATAAATTATATTTTTCAAATTTATAAAACCAATTTTATTTCTACTATCATGCTGTGGGGGATATTAGATGGTTTCCTGTAGAATGAACATGGATACTATCGTAATGCTAATCAGAAATATCATACTTATACCTTAGCCCCAAACTAAAAACAAACTTTGAAGTAGATGACTATCAATATTTTCTTCTATTATATATCTTTTAAAATGGACTTTTTGTAGTTTTTTAATCTTGATAGATTAGATTAAATACGAAATAGCCATTTATATAACTAGTTTAAAAAACACTGTGTTTTATATAAAAGATTTTTTATTTCATCCTGTCCAGTAAATACATTTCCCTATAATCAATTTGGCGCCGGTAAGTAAAACATTACGGTATCAGGTACTGTAATGTGATGCCTAGCAACGCTGCTCTGATTGCTTAAGGGAAGACAATTACTTTTAATTTTTGACATTTAAAAATACTATAATGACTATAAAATAAAAATAAAATAATTAA
The DNA here is from genome assembly GCA_964028335.1 of Altica lythri. Taxonomy (NCBI): domain Eukaryota; kingdom Metazoa; phylum Arthropoda; class Insecta; order Coleoptera; family Chrysomelidae; genus Altica; species Altica lythri. The sequence goes on along the minus strand of OZ034805.1, from coordinate 58,869,885 downwards.
TTACTTACTTTTACTGCCATATTTAAAAAGAAGTCAATGTTATTCAATTTTATATTAACAATTAAATCTTAATAATAAAAAAATTATTTGACAGTGACAGATGGCTTTCAAGGTAATTTGACCTAACTAATCAAGTTACGAACTATTTTTAGTCAAGTTACGAACTACTGTTAAAATTTTTATGAATTTATTAATTTATAAAAACAGGATGAAATAAAATATAATACGATACATGGTCGTTAGGTGTTATTACAATACTCGTTTTTATTTCCGGACTTGGCTCCTACGTCGCCTCGTCCGTAAACTAACTCGTACTGTAATAAGTCACCTACCGACCTTGTAACGTATAATACTATTGTAATGCAGAATCAATTTTGAATACAATTACTTTTCCTTTCTTTGTTTAAATTCAAAACAGGTTTTCCCTAGGTGTTTATAGTATGAATATTTTAATTTACACTCCTAGGTTGCAAATATATAAACGTATGTAAATAAATGAAACCCCACCAATTACTTGATATATTTTTCTATATTCTAAAATACTCTCACTGCAACTGATAATACTATATACAGGGTGTATAGTTTACACACTTTGTTGTTTTATGTATAGAATCGATCAATTTTGATTTTCGAACTGTTAAATTAAAAAAAAACAATTATTTTAGAAATTAAAAGTTTATCACATTCCTAGAAAGCAAAGAAATCGTATTTGTAAAGGTTTATTTAACTTTATTGACCTGTAAATACATTACTTTCAACTTTATAAATTATATAAATAATAATATAAAAATTATATAATTAAGTACATATAATTTAATAATACAGTGTGGCAACAATAAATACATAAAGTGACAACTGGTTTGTTTGTATATATTTTGAAAATTTTAAATTCGATTTCAAATAAACTTTTGTTTACTAGAATTATGTGGTTTTATTTTTGTGAATATTTTCGTGTCCTCCTCGAAGATTTAGGGGAAATATTTAACTAACTATAAAATTCGGTTCTAATTTACTCTTTTTTGTATTCATTTAAAATATTACTAATTTCTTCAGCATGCGTTTGTTGCCATTGTACATTGATTTTCACTGTCTCTAGACTTTGGTCCACACCCTGTTTTGCCTCTTGGAAACTCCTCATGTTTGCTGTTATAAAGTTTTCGAACTAAAAAAAATTATTATAGTAGTTTATATACTTGAATTAAGAATTTGTTTATTTTGAGATAGTTAACATAAATATTAATCAAAAAAATCAAAAATAAGGTAAGGATGAACAGAAATAATGATAGCAGTATTAGAAGTAAGAATATGTCATCATCATCCATTGCTGAAAATAGGCATCCTCTAAACTTTTCCAATTTTTTCTGTCCTGAGCAGCCAGGATTCAGTTTGTTGAAATTCTTTTTATGCCGTCTGTCCAGCAAGTAGGAGGTCGTCTTCTGTTCCGTTTATCGGTTCTGGGTCTCCATTCGATAAGTTTCTTGCCCATTTACATTTTTCTTTTCATATGCGTTCTATAATATCGTTTACCTTAGTTCTTCTGCTTATCTCTTCGTTTCTTTATCTTTTAGTGTCAATCCAATCATAGATCTCTTGATTCGTCGCTGCGTCACTCTCAATTTTTCTGCCGATGTTTTGGCGAGGGTCAATGTTTTGAAGAAGTTTATTTTTAACCACACCTGTTGCATAGAATTTTGAAGTTCATAAAGCATATCTTTGGCTTCTCCTAAATTGTTTGATATTAGAACAATATCATCTGCAAAGCGGACATGATTAAGATTTTCTCCATCAATATTAATTCCTTTGTGTTTCCAAGATGATTTCTTAAATGCCTGTTCAAGAACTGTAAAGAACAGTTTGGGTGATTCCCCTTTTAAATTCGATTTTGCTGGTGGTACTTGTAGATTGAAAACTTACGGTTCATATATACCCGTAATAATTTCACAGCATCGATGGCCAATTCTACATTCTTGTAGTGCCTTTAAGATTGCAGGTAGCTCCACGGTATCTAACGCCTTTTGGAAGTCAACGAACACCAGTACCAGAATTCGATTATATTCAATACTTATTTCTATGAGTGTTTTTATACAATGAAGGTATTCGTTGGTTGAGCAAAACCCAGCATAGAATAAGTAATGTTTGGACTTTAACGATTATTGCTGATCCCCATCATCTCCATGAGCTTTATTGTTACTCATCTTCTTTAGAGCATTTTGAATTTTGTCTGTGGAAATATCAGGAATATCTTGTGATCCCTGGTTTTGAACTTTTTGATGGAGATATTGTGTTTGATTTAATGTCTTTTGGTTCTTTAACAGAGTTTTGAAGCAATTTTTCTTTGTTGGATTTTGTTTCGCTCCTTTTTGAGAGAACTGGATAACAAGTACAAGAAAAGATTTAATAATATTGACTGTTAATTAAGACAAAACCTAAATGCCAAACAAATGCTGCTAATATTGAGATATAGAGTTAGCTAAGCATTATTGGCTTCTAAATAAAAAATAAACAAAAAACGAGACTGTTTTCTGTAACTCTGTAAATTCCAATGGAAGTGACTTTTTTGAAAAATTTATTGCAGAAAGTGAACTGTTGTCAGAGTTGACACATGCTTGATATAATCAAAAGTGGAATCAGCTATTAAGAGAGGATAAAGTGACAAGGAAAGCTTTTGCTTAGTAGAAATTGGTAGTAACAAGAGACAAAGAGGTCAACGAAAGCTCCGTTACTCATTTTTGTGACGATTATAGGTTTGTTCCAACAGACCAAAGAACCATTCTAGAACCGTCCTGGAACTGCGCAGTGGATTAAATTTCGATACCTTTGATGTACTGAGTTGTTCTAGAACGGTTTTTTAGTTTCTTGGAACAGATCTTTATTGCAAAACAAGGCATTCTTATCTATTCAATGGGGACAATTCTTAGTAGATACTCTAGTTTTTTAGATAATTTCATTCTGTCGAAAAGCAATACATTAATTTCTTAGAACAAATACTAACTTCTTGTTGATCTTTAACTTCAGTCATTTGAGTGGATAAACTGGACAGGTATCTGGTGATTCTCCTCTTATTCGGCAGCATACTAAAATTCAAGATTAACTTTTAACATACGAGTCACAAAATGAATAAAAACTTACTGTTTGAAAATTTTATCAATATTCTCGTAGAAAAAGCTCTTCGCAATAAAGTATCCAACATCATTTCTTGCAACGCTGCCAAACACACTACTACTATCTTGTCTTCTGATTATAGTATCGTTCAATGACCATTCTAAATATCTGCTAAGTAACCATATTTCTTCTGTACATCCGAGGTTTGATAAAATGGCTGTTTTTTCTGTAGCAACATTAGAATTCTGATACTTTTTCCACAAGAAGTCCCAGTCTGCTTCACCACCATGTTTCAGACTCGTACAATAAACCACGCCTCTTAGATCTTTGGGTATACTAAAATTAGACGTTAATTATTACGAAAATTGTTTTGATTTACACTGTTGTATAAGCTAAAAAAATCGGAAAGATTTAATAATATATCAATACTAGCAGCCCGCCCCGGCTTTGCACGGGGATTAAAGAAAAATAACAAAAGCCATTAAATTTATTGGGTCAACGCTTTCCTGTAAACAATATTAAATGTTGTTTTATTTTCTGACAGCAAAATAAATTAATTTTCAGGTGCTCCGACCCGCCTTAGGCGGTTGGCCATGAGGAAAACCGATCCCTACTAATTGGAAGGTTTGACCTTGAGACTTATTATTAGTAAAAGCGAAAGATGTTTTGATAGGAAATTGAAGCTGTTTAAATGGATTTGGTAGATCAGTTGGGATCATCGGTATCCTCAGTGCATGAGCTAGTTGACCAGCTGGTGGTTTAGTTATATTGGTTGCTACAACTTAATTGTCCTTTAATTCCTTTATAAGTAGCCTCGTCCCATTGCACATGCTAAATTTGTGATATCTGCCGTGATTATGAAATAAGTTATTTTGATAAGGATTAATACCAAGATAAAAACTTTTAAAAAATTAAAAATTGGTTATTGTGACGTAACTATAACAGTTAGACATATGCTGTCGCGGCATTTTTTGTAGATATTTATATATTCTTCAAAATCGTAGTACATTTTTTTATTCTATAATCAATAGTATTCTCAGCGTAAGGATTTTAAGGTCATTTTTGGTTACATTAATGGCATTTTAGTAAGGATCCCTATTTTTTTTTTAAATAAAACATATAGCCTATGTCACTCGGGAATAGTGTACCTTGGCAACGGTGAAAGAATTTTTGAAATCGGTCCAGTAGTTTCGGAGCCTATTCATTTCAAACAAACAAACAAAAAATCAAACCTTTCCTCTTTATAATATTAGTATAGATATATCAACATTATCAATTCTTAACAGTAGCTGTTCATGGATCCTTTTTTGCCTATGGAATCCATAAGCCTAATTATTTTTATTATTGTACTTCTTCCATTAGTTCATGGTACTCACTCCACTGTCTTGGTACCCTGTACTAATTTGTACAGGTATAAAGGATGGCTACCATATGCTTGTAGAGATCACTCTAAAGTCTCCAATAATTGACTGTTTCTTGCGATACAGCGTCTCGCAATGGCACAGTATGTGTTTGACTTTTTCAGCATCTTGCTTGCATAATCTGAAGCTAGGATTTCCATCAAATTTGCAGATCTCCCTTTACCGGTGAATGACCCATAAGGAATCCTGTAACGATCTTTACATCTGCTTTTTCTTTTTACACACGTCTGTTCACTATACCTTTTTCCGTTTGCTTGAATAGGGATAGTGATAGTTATGTGGATCCGGAACTTACTATTTGATATCCCTAGAATTAGCTAGGTCCGTGGAATATTGTCACTGTTCTTTTTATTGCAAATTTATCAAAAAGTTCGTTGTCTTGAAGTCCTTTAAATCCTAGCACACAAACCAGTTTAATACTGTTAAGTTCTTTTTGGTTCTGGAGAACACCTTAGGATTCTTAAAGGCCCAATAACTGTTTCAATATATCATCATATATTGATCCGCTTACATTCATAAGCTCTTAAATTATTTTCTCTTTCGCATTCCCAGAGAGACTTTACATAAAAACACAGGTGTCTCTCTCAGTGGTACAGAAATTTTCTAATTTTCTGGACTGCATTAATTTTTGCTTCTGAATTCTCTTTAGTCTTTTATACCCATTTGTAAAACAGGTGTAATACTGAAGCTTTGGTTGAGTGCTCGCATTGTATATACCACTCATTACGTTGATCTACTTGAAATATTATATTAGACAGGTATTTGGTCTGATTTATCTCACAGATGTTCATTAGATTTTCTTGCAGCCTGAAAACGCCCACCACCATTAATATGAAAAGAATAAAGGTCTAATAGAACTGCCATTGCTTCTATTGAAGTTCCTCTCAGAGCCCCTACTGTACCATGTCAAGTAAGTCTTTAAACCTTCTTTAACTTGATGATGGTATTTCTTTTTTGAATCTTTAGTCATACCAAGGAGGCAAATATGTGTGTTTTTTTTAAGATAGAGATATCTGGGTTTAAACTACACGTTTAAACGTGGGTTTGGTCACCATTAAATTGGTATCTCAGTCTTGGTTTGGTGTTTAAGATGGCGATTTTAATTAAGCTTTAATTCAATATCATCCTTATTTATTTAACTTTTCCTGCCACCTAAATGTTTATATTATTAAGTCTTAGAGGATCTTTCATTGATACTTACTTGTTTTCGTTAGGATTTTCTTTAAGTTTATTAAACAAATCTTTAGCTTCTGAAATGCAATTAGATACTTCGAATAGACATGCTTTGCTTGCTACCAATACTTGAAGTTTAATTGAGTCGAGTTTATTAATGTTTCTAGCATTAACTTGCAGTCCACCAACTTTCTCGTAAATTGGAGTTAATAAACGTTTCATATATTCCTAAAAATATTTTAAATATATTTAACTATATTTTATGTTTGATCCCCTGCAACCGCTGTTTTTTAAAGTTTTTGAAGTAAAACTTCTTTAGGCGCGACTAGGGGTAACTCGGATTTATTTTCTGACGGAAGTAATTCTGTCGGAACGTTGTAATTCTGACGTCAGAATCTGACGGAAGTAACGGTGTGACGTCAGCTATGGGAGGAGCAGAAGTTTATAAATTTTATTATAGTAATCTTGTAATTAATTTTTAAAATTTTCAAATTTTTCAGAATTTTCAAAATTTTCAAATTTTTCAAAATTTTTTAAAATTTTCAAAATTTTGAAGATTTTTAGAATTTTCAAATTTTTAAAATTTTCAAAATCTTTTAATTTCTCAAAATTTTCAATATTTTCAAAATTTTTCAAAAATTTGAAAATCATGAAAATTTTCAGAATTTTCAAAATTTTTAAATTTTTCAAGTTTTACTTCAATCGCGCGTAAAGGTTACACGCACACTCTTTTTTTCTGTAATGCTAATTTATTCATTAAGTGTATATTTGTATATTTTTAGAATAGTCTCATTGTTTATATGATAACATATTTAATTTAAACTGAGTAATAAATAATTTTTATATTCATAGTTTTGTTTACAAGGTAATATTATTGTTATATAAAATTTAACACTGTTTATGTTATATAATTTATAATTATTATTTTGTGGTGTAACCTCTAGAAACTAAGTAATTCATAAAAAGTAGAATTACAAATATAATTTACCTCATACAGCATAGTTTCCATCACGATAATTCAATGCTTAATATGTTACTTACTTTATATTTTCCGTAATTTGATGATTTCTTCAGATGATTTGTAATAACATTAGTTTTTTCTAAAGCAGCTTTCCAAGGCATCAATTCGGTTTCAGATTCTAAATATTTTAATAAATCAAAGAAAATTTCATATTTTAAATTTCCAATAAACGCTAAATCAGCAGCATCGCTTAAAAGTTGAACTCTGTTGAGTGTTGAAATTTTATCAAAGTCAGGTCCTTGTAAGTATTGTATAATTAGTTGCCAATTCTTGTAATCATAATTTACTTTATAAATTCCTAAAAATCAATAAGTAATAGAAGTCTATATATTAAATCAATTTGTATAGGCGTTTTACCAGCCATCTGATTATTAAAGATTACCCATTCATTCTCCTCTGCCAAATTTTCAATTTTCTGAGTATGTCTTGGACACGAAAGCCAATATTTCGGTGTAGTTTCATTAAATAATTGGTTAGATTGAGTAGAGTAACTTAATGGTACCCACCAGCAAGGTTTATTATCATCTCTTGTATTAATAATATCTCTCAAGTATCGTTGCTGAAACAGACCAATAATTGAGAAAATATCTTTAAGGTTGTTAAAAATTATTTTCAGAAGAGTTTAGGTTGTGAGTTTAAGGCTGCGTTTCCACTAGAGATGTGCGATGGAAATGTGTCGTACGAGGATGTCTAGCTGTGCTGTGAAAATGTATGGGTGTTTCCACCAAAGCTGTGCTATGAAAGTGTGCCAGCGAGGATGTGTAACGGAGCTGTGAAAATGCGCATCAATGTGTGGTGCGAGGATGCGTTGCGAAGCTATGAAATGTGTCGACGGGGGTGCGGTGTAGATACTCAATAAGAATTTTCGAATACTTCATCATCAGCCGTATTAAAAAAGGTAAAGAATTCTCCATGTAATCGATGATTATGTAATATGGTTACGTATCCATAACCTGTGTGTTCTTCTACTGCTCAAACTTATAGAACTAATAAACTCCGTATTTTCTGTTTCCATATCTTCATCGCAAATTGGTATATATAAAAGTATCTTTTTTTTCCAATTATCCATATCTATTTTGCGCCCTTCCACTTCCATTAAACTCCGTCTATTAACTGGCTGGTACCTACAGTATGCTTAAATCTTCTCAACACACATTCCTCGCAACACATCCCTCGCACCCATCCCTCGTACATATTTCTCGCACACATTCCTCGTACACATCCCTCGCACATATCCCTCGCTTGTTTTGTATGCGCAAAAATCTAGCTCCGCTAAGCCGTTTCCACCAGACCTGTGCTGACCGAGGCGAGGTAAATGAAGCGATTCTATTGGTTCTTTACAAACACATCTCTCGCTACGCATCCTCGCACATCTCTGGTGGAAAAGCAGCCTAACAGATTACTTTATTAAAATGAAATTATGCATCAAGATCACCACCCAAACTTTGCAAAACTGGTACTAAATTAGCGATAATCTACTCTTTAGCAAAAAAAAACAAGTTTAGTTAAATTAATTTTCATATTCTTTCTAAAATACGTTTTAGTTACGAGAATGATAAATATTTATAAATACTAATTAATGCTGTAAGGCTAAATACTTTACACCTTCTGTTTATTTATCCAAATAATTATCAAAATAGTTCGAGGAAAAGTAATTAACATTTCCGGAAGACAATGCATGTTTGGTAAGGTGTTAAATTTCCTATATTTTCAAAAATGCGTTTTGGTATTTAAAATAGCTAATATTTTTGGAAAATAATAAGTGTATATTAGTAACAATACTTTCTACTATATGTTCACAAAAATATATTAAAATCCTTTAATGAAAAATAAATGTACGGAAGTGGCTCTATATACTTTCAAATGGCTCAACATTGATAGCACGGTAAAACTTTAATATCACTTCGAAAAACATAAAAAACAATTGGTCAGCATTTACCTAAGTAAATCTAGAGTGTGATCATTATTTTAAGCTGTTTTCGAGTCTTGTATCTCTCTTTTGAAGTGTTTATTTTTTTGTTAATTGAGTGACTGACCAATTAACATTTATATATGACCAATTGCATGCTAGTATGGTAATATTAACTTTTTTTAACAATTCAATTTTTTTTGTGCTGATCAATGCTGCCTAAATGTTGAAATGGACTGACCAATTAATTTCAGGTTGTTTCGAATGAAATTTTCTGTTGCAGACACTTATGTTTCGAATTTGGACTGTATAGTTTCAAATCAATTACCTGAGAAATCTCTGCACTTTTTTTATCATAATCCCTTGTAACTGTGATAACGGGATATCCAGTTTGTACTGTCCATGTATCCATAATAAGTTTTACCGTCAGATTTTGTGGTAATACTAATCTTTTGTGGGCTTCGTCTGTTAAAGATTCCCAAAGGTCATCCTGTTCAGCGTTGCCGTATTTATGCTTTTTCAAATAGTTACTAACACCAGTCCGAATTACTTCTTCTCCAAGGTATAAATTCATCATTCTAATCAGAGATGAACCTTTCTTGTAGGAAATGGTGTCGAATATTTCATCAATTTCCTTTGGATTGCCAATAGGAACCGAAACCTAAAAAATATTATATTATTATTATTCATTGATCATATGACGATTTTTAACATTCACGAAGATAAAGCAGATTGAGTTAGGAATCCATGATTGTGCTTACCGGGTGAGATGTTCGTAATGAGTCAAATGAAAACACTCCCAACATATTATCAGCAGCTTCCTCTTCCAATGAATTCCATTGTGGAAATAGGGCCTCAACTGCTAAACTGGCCATGTATGTAGCAAAACCTTCATTTAACCAGAGATCCGTCCACCATTTCATGGTAACTAAATTTCCAAACCACTGATGAGCCAATTCATGAGCAATAACGCTTGCTACGCTATGTTGGCTCGTTCTAGAAGATACGTTGGGGTCATAAAGTAAATACGCTTCTCTATATGTGATAAGACCCCAGTTTTCCATAGCACCTGCGCTGAAATCGGGTATGGCAGCCATGTCTTGTTTAGGTAGAGGGTATTTTATATTAAAAAAGTCTTCGTAGAAGGCCAGGCACTTAGGACCTACTTCAGCAGCAAAATCTACCTAAAAGAAGATAGCAAGTGTTTAATAACTACACAGACATATTTAAAAGTATATAATAGTTGAACACATGAAAAGTGGACCATTTGAAGAGAATCCAAGTAAAAATGTGTATCCGATAGGCGGCTTATTTTCGCTTTACAATAAAGTAAAATAATTATTCTAGCTTTTATATAGGAATTTACTCTCAATTTTAAATATTGTTTTGGTGGATAACTTATTTGCTGCTTTGGTGTCAACTGGACTGCAGCTCAATCGAAGCGGATGATAAAATAAACCGAATAGTAAATAGTTATAATGGTTGATAATTGATATTTTAAAAAGACCTGCTTCATTATCATTATAGTAGCAGATGAAAAATCTAAGATTTAACAAAAAGTTCGACAACGTTCGACAACGTACCGGTATGACTGAATCTTAGTTTTTTGAAAAGCAATAAAGAAAAAAAAGCTATTTACCTGATCTAAAGCGTCTTTTCTTGCCCATATTCTAAAGGTTACATTATTATTTTCGACTATATGACCAGTTTTGAAATCAAAATCAGATATAACAAACGCGACCAGATATGTAGACATAGGTACAGATGTATCAAAACGGTCCCAGTACCATCCATCTTTTTCTTTACTAAAAGGCAGAAAACAAACTATAATGTTGAAAAGAGAGATAATTATAAATACTTACACTGGTTCTGTCTTTAGCAAAGGCATATTACTAATAGCTTTATAAGAATCTTTTCTTCCTATACTAATATCGAATGTAGCCTTCATCTCAGGCTCATCAAAGCAGGGAAACGCTAATCTGGCACTGATGGCCTCAAACTGTGTTACTCCTAACCATTTCTTTTCTCCAGCTTTTTTATCATAATAACTACTCCTGTAAAAACCAGCTAAACCATCGTCCATTTTACCTTTGAATGGTATGTAAATTTCATATTTGTGATGTTCTAATAGATCCTCATTTAAAAGTATGATTAAAAAGTCGTTATCTTTTTGAAATTCTATATTGGAGATTTTTACAGTCTTTTGATCGTTGCTTGATATGTCTTTAATCACTAGTTCCTGTTTTTCGATGTCTAAATTTTTTGAATGGAGAGTGATATTTTGAGTTGGATGAACACATGTTGTCTGAAAAAACAGTAATAACTGTATTTTAAAAAGTAATATATTATAGTTAAGGTACATTGTTTATAGTAATAAGTAAAGATTCTCAGGAGTCATAGTAAAAAATAAGACAATATGCAAGATTAACGATACTGGATTCCTGATTTGTAATAAGTGTTGATTTAATTTTTTTTATATCAAAATTATATAAATTTTCATTTAAGATTCATCTTTCAGAGATTTGAGGAGGTGAAAGGTTTCCCAGGAGCTTCTTCGATTGTCTTAGTCCTACTAGATCATTCCAGTACTTGGATTTTTCGCTATCCATTTTTTTTCTTAGTTTCTCTAAAACTGTACTTCTGCTGATTCTACAAGATGGTTCTGGTACCAAATATGAGGTTTCAGCTCTTTTTTTGCCAGCTTATCTGCTGTTTTGTTTCCTTCTGTCCTGGAACTCATAGGAGGGTAACATCGTTATTTTGACCTAGAATGTGAGTTTAGTGGTTTGATGTCTGCTTGCCTATCTGACATTCCTTTGGATATTAAATTTTACAGATCTTTTAATGCACGTATTACCGTTTGAAAAATGCTTGGGTTTTTTGAGTATTTGGCTCGAAGATCATAACCCCTGATTGTACTACTGCTGAATCCACAGGATGGTTCTGGTCCTAGTTATGGGGTTTCAGCTCCTTCTTTTGCCAGCTTGTCTGCTGTTTCGTTTCCTTCTATTCCTGTGTGTCCTGGAACCCAGGAGGGTAACAGTGTTATTCTGTCCTAGTTCGTTTTATTTGCCTAGGTTTTCCCATACCATCTTTGAACTGATTGTATCTGAGTTTAGATTTTTGTACGTAACAAACAACCAAAATGTATACTTTTTTATGGTTTCCCAGTATACATTGAACAATCGAAAATTGGAGACTCTGGTAAGATACAGCTGTTTTAAGCAATCCCTCAGGCCTGCCAGACTTGCCTTTTTATATTTATACCGTTGATGGCAAACTATGTTATAAATAAGAAGTGGTTTCCTAATATACATATTTAAACTTGGCCATTTTTCTTCAATAGCATAAACAAGTCTATCGTCCTATCCTCTTTTTGCTTCTCATCCTTTTAAACCATTTACTAATTGTTCATTTGTATATTGTGAGTCATAATGTTAATCCCATACCAACTTTGTTTTTTATTGGAAACTAATCAAAATTTTTGCTAAAATGTCCTTATTAGGTAGTACCCACTGATTTAATATTTAGTAGATCAAGGTCGTGAAAGAACGTGAATGTCTCAATCAAATTATAAATTCGCAACACATTACAGAATTTTTATATTCAAGTAACTAGACACATTTTGTTGTTAAGCAAGGCCAATATACATATAGATGACCAATAAACAATAATAACAATATTAAATGTTGAAATTTGAATTACACTTAGTTTACGTTCTTCAGAAACTTATATAGGTATTTTAAATAAATTTTTTCAACTACCCAATACTCTTATTTCTGTGGTTTAAGGTGAAATTTTAATTAAAATGGTATTTTACTGTTTCATTGCTCTGGTGTAAGAAAGAATATTAAGATAACATACCTAGCCTATATTTAAATTTTAACGGGACAAAACAAAACTAGTAGAACGCCTTTTTTTCTACCAAAGAGGTTGTAGTAGGTGACTTAAGCGCACTCTTACCTCGACATATTTTGGCTCAAACTTTTTTTTGTTTTAAAAAATTTTTAGTTTAAAGTCAATCTTTCATAGATACAAAAATGCTTATCAGGAAATGAATTCTTATGGTTTTGCTTGAATATACTGTGATTTACAAGACAGACCTTTATTCTTTGTTTCGAATCGTTCAAGTTCTTGTCCAGTTTTATACAACTCTATATTCAAATTAAAGATGCAAATATAATTAATTAGATTATATTCTTTGTTTTAACTTACCGCAATCCAGACTTTCCCATCGAAATTGAAGTTGTTCTTGTCACCCAAATAAGAAATGATTTCTAGTTTGTAATGTTCTGGTATTACATCTTTTGGTAACCGATAAGAATCAACAATAAAGAAATATGTTAAGAATAAGTATATCGTGCGAAGCATAGTCTGAAAAAGAACAAGAATATTCATTTAAAATATTGCTATATTTGAACGTCATGATTCTTGTCAATATCTTGTCATGCTAACATTAGATGACGAATGTAACAAAAATTTAATTTTCTGTTTGAATGAATTAAGAAAACAATAGCTCAGTAGATATTCAAATAAAAAGAGTTTAGTTTGTTGTCAATAAATGTAGTAGGTATAAATGTTTTTTGTTTATATATTTCTACTGAATTTAAATAAAGCAAATAGTAGGTACACTTAGAATATTGTCAACTACTATTAAGAATAATTCAAAATCTCCTTTGTAAAATGAATCCAGGAAAAAGCGCTTAGGAAATATCGACACAGAGTTAATACAAAAGTGGAAAAGAGAGCACACGGTCGAAACCGCACAAGGAAAAAACCACACTTGTATAAAATTTGTAAAATAAAGATATTTTTACTTTTCCCCAATTATACACTTAATAAGATAAGGAAAGTAAGTATTTTAATGGTGTGAAATTATTTTTTTTTAACATCCTGAAAACAAAAAACATGTTTCCAAATAATCTTATTGCAATAAAATTCTATTTATAAATTAAATTAGAGGGACCTCTTTTATTACAAATAGTAATTAACCCCTTGGCTTGTGGTAAAGAATATTTTTTCTCCTGTTACTAACTTTCATACTGTCTATATACAAGACACAGTACACAGTCACTGATTACAATCTATATAAATAATAGTACCTATATTGTGTATCTAGTAGGAAAAGCGATGCATTTCCGGACGACATCGACAATGTAAATTGTTGGTCGAGGCGTATAGCCGAGGCCAACAAACATTGGAGTCCGGGAATGTGCTTTTACTACGAGATACACATACTATTTTTTCTGAAATCGCATTAAATATAATCTTAAACTAAGAAAGTTATATATATATGCATAACTATGATTATCATCGTATTTTCTATGAAACCGTTTCGTTGACAGTGTTTGTTAATCATTGTTTATTAGTGTCACAAAAGTGTCAGTCCGGTTAGTAACATATTGCTTAAAATATTTTAAATTATATTTAAAATGGAGTGTGACGATGATGTCCAGAGGTGCAAAACGCCTCCAGAGTTACTAAACACTGCTACTAATGTGGTTTAAAATTTATTGCCAAATAAAATCAAGGCGCAAAATATGAATTTGCTCATAAACGTTTTATGGACCATTTCCGTACATAGGTACGGAAAAATACTCCCGTACATAGGTACGGAAAAATATTCCCGTACAGTACGGAAAAGCTCGTTGCCCAGCAATGGACTAAAATTCAAGAATAGTGTATTTTGCGGCTCGAATTTGATCCGAGAAACTAGACATTTCCAAGTGATTTCAGAAAAAATGAATTGCTGTTTCGCTAAATCTTGAGAACCGCTGTACCAATTTGGCTAATATTGGTTTTGAATTATTTGTGGAAGTTCAGGGAAGGTTTAAACGGTAAGAAACATGATTAATACTTAACGGAAAATACTAAAAACGACAATTTTATTGTAAGTTATTTTTAACCGACTTCAAAAAAGGAGAAGGTTCTCAATTCGACCATATTTTTTATGTATGTTACCGAATATCTCCGGGATTTATAATCCGATTTGAAAAATTCTTTTTGCATTCAAAAGAGTAAAGTGTCCCATTGGTCCCATAGAAATGGTCTGGTCATCGATGTCAAAGATATTCCAGGAAATAGTACAAAAATCAATAGAATAAGCTCTGCAGTTAAGTTAATAGGTATATAAATAATGATATATAGCAGAAAAAAGAATAATTGGCCCGTTAGTATGCCACTATGACCGATTAAAAAAAGAGAAGGTACTCAATTCGACCATTTTTTTTGTATGTTACCGAATATCTGCGGTGTTTATAATCCGATTTAAAAAAATCTTGTTGCATTCAAAACAATAGAGTGTACGTGTGATCCCATAGGAATTTGATTAAGGTCTGGTCATCAATGTGGAAGATATTCCAAGAAATATTACAAAAATCAACAGAATAAGCTCTGCAGTTAAGTAAATATGTTAATAATGATGTATAACATAAAAACATAATTATTAGCCCGTTACTGTCCCACTCTAAAGCCAAAGACCTCTTCTCACAAGGATCTGATTTAGATTTCCTTGAAGTCGGCTCCAATGGCAAATTACATTCTATTTTAATCTTAGTTATTAAATCCAAGTTTCGAATGTTAGTAACTCAAATCTTTTACAATGGTATACCATTGGTGCCAACTTTAAGGAAATCTAAATCAGATGCCTAGTTCCTTCCAATTTTTTTAAGAATACAGATTTTATTTCTGGCTTTTTAGTGCATTTTTTTGAAGACGGTTACATTTTTTTAAAAACGTTTTTATGAAGATATAAATCTATTCCATTATTTGATATCTAGGTTTTGAAGACACTTAGTATGAAAAAATGTAAATAAAAAATTGGAAAAAAACGAAAAAACGTGAACACGATAT
Organism: Altica lythri; assembly: GCA_964028335.1. Classification (NCBI taxonomy): domain Eukaryota; kingdom Metazoa; phylum Arthropoda; class Insecta; order Coleoptera; family Chrysomelidae; genus Altica; species Altica lythri. The sequence continues at coordinate 58,854,407 of OZ034805.1, read as the reverse complement.
CAAACCTTTTGAAAAAAATGGGAGAAAAAAAAAATAAAAAGAAACTGTAAAACTAGTAAATTTGAAAAACTAACAAAAAATTTAAAGAACGCTAAAATTGGAAAAAAAAACGAAAATGAAAAACTTGAACCAAATATAACATAAAGAAAAATATAAAAAAACATGAAGATATACTAAAAACAGGAAAAATTAAAAAAAAATGAAATAAAACAGTAAAAAAACTAAAAAAAAAGAAAAATCCAAAAAAATATCTGGAAAAATGTGGAAAAATCGACAAATCTGGAAAAAATTACAAAATATAACAAAAAAAACTTTAAAGCAAACAAGAAAATATGATAAAATCAACAATAACATAAAAATAATCAAAAAAAAAGGAAATCCTGCAAATAAAAAAAACGAAGAATAATTGAAAAATGGGAAAGAACGTGAATACAAGCGAAAAATAGGATGAAATCGACGTAACAGGAAAAAAACAAAGTAAAAAATGAGAAAAATAGAAAAAAAAAACGAAAAAACGCAATAAAAACGAATAATAAATCAGAAATAATGAGAAAATGGTTGCGAAAACACCCGGTAGATAGCATTGTATTTGGATTGCTAAATAATAAAATAAAAAGGTTGTATTTAGAAATGTAGAATAAGAAAAAAAAGAAAAGGTATCAACAAAATGGCGAATAAACAGAAAAAACTATCAAAACTGGGAAAAACGATAGAAATGAAAAAATAGTAATAAGAATAGACTATACGGAAAAAAAAAATAAGGAAACAGAAAACGAAAAATGTGCAAAAAAAAGAAAAGTGGATAACAAAAGAGAAACTGAAGTGAAATCGAAAATAATCTAAAAAAACTGAAAGAAGAAAAACAGAGAAATTTCACAAAAATTAGAACAAAAAAAAAATGTGGGAAGACGAAAAAAAGACAAAACTTCTTCTGCATTTATATTACAGTGCGCTTTTTTCTGTGCCGATTTTTTCTTCGCATTTATTTCCTGTGTTTTTCCGGTCACCATGTAAAATAGGTATTTAAAAATATGTTATCTGAATGAGACAAATTTAATATTATAAAAAATTATAATAATAACGTAAAAAACCTGTTAAAACAGTTATATAAATGCTTAATATAACAGAAAACCAATAAGTTTAAGAGGAACACTAACACACCTTAAATTACTTATTCATATTTATGGCAAAACCGTTTGATATTTCTTTTTATAAAAATACTATTTTACTATGTTATAAAAATAATTCTACGACGTATTGTTCAACATAATTTAGAATACACAAAAATTGTAGTTAAATAATTTTATCGGTTTTAGTTTTTCCATTCATTATTATTTGTTTTTTTACTGAACTTGAACTTCCACAAATACTTCAAAACCAAAATTAGCCAAATCTGTCGGTAGTTGTCGATTTTTAGCAAGAAAGACTAATGAACAGAATATCCTATATACAGCGTGGGTCACAGAAAACAGTCCACCTCGATATTTGGCCGGATTTATTAGATTTTAAGAAAATGTGAAACCAGGTCGATTTTGATCTAAGTGGAACACATCATTAGAAAGGCATTGATATGAAGTATTCAGATATAACGATTGTTCGCGATTTTTTTGACATTTGTACTGTTTTTGAAAAAAAGTCTTAATCCATTTAAAGTACACACCTCTTAAAAATGAAACGTAACGCCTATGGTTTGCTAATATGTCGTATTTTCTTTCACATCAAAAGTAAATTAAAACAAATATCGCAAAAGCAATTATTTAATTGTAATGTAACGAAAAATAATTAAATAAATAATAAATTAAACAATTAACTAAAATTAATATTAAATTAATAAATTAAAAAGATGTAGAAAATTATTTCCATCGACTTGTAGAGCCGCTATTCGAAATTATGTCTAACACTTTGAAGCATTTCAGAAGGTTATTCATATACTATTCGTCGTCTTAGTTCTTCCAAGCAAACGAGTTCGGTTTTATTAATTTTGCTTTTTAAATAACCCCACAAAAAGAAATCCAGGGGTGTTAAATCTGGAGATCTTGCAGGCCATTCAGTACGGCCCCTCCTTCCAATCCATTGCATAGGAAATCGTTCATCAAGATATTGCCTTACAGCTCTACAGTAGTGTGGAGATGTGTCGTCTTGTTGGAAAAAGAGATCATCTTCTGAGTACCTATTAATCTTTCCAATTATATCTGTGAGAGTGGGATCAATAGTATCTTTTAATAATCCGATATATGTTTCTCCATTTAAATTTTGTGGCAAAAAAATGGCCCAACAGTAATATCCTCATAAATATCTGCCCACACGTTTAATTTAAGAGGATGTTCGGTTTGTGTTTCGCGGAATACTCTAGAATTTTCGTTAGCCCAGTAACGACAATTGTGCCGATTTACAAAAAAGAAACATTTATCCGAAAAACAAATATTGTCAGTCATAATCTAACAAAACTGTAGTCGTCTGTCTGGGTCATCTTCATTTATTTCTTGTACTAATTTTATCTTATAGGGATGAAGGGAACAATTTTTTCGTACTTGTTGTAGGATCTCAATTAATAAGACCTAAAATTGCTACTTCTGCAGATTCAGAAATCGCCTTATTTTCATGGTTCTTTTTTTGATTAGCTACTGACCCCGTTTGGTTAAATTTTCTCACTAGTTCTAAGACGTATGAATGGTACATTGGTACATGTACTTGTCTTCATGAAGCTGGTTAAATAAATCCGCTGTTTTTCTTGCACACCTCCTGTTTTCAAAAAATGCTGCAATAGAATATACCATTTTGAAACTACATATTCCATAATACCCAAATGAGAGAGGTCGTTTCGTACATTTAGACTTCGCTCCACCATGAGTGAAATCGTCTGTATGCTGAGTGTTCAAAGGATCAGAATCACCGAAGCGAAAAATAGCCGAATGCTTCTATTAAAGTAATATTATGAATATTAAAGTAATATTATTAAACGGCCTAGTAATACCTATGTGTAATTGTTTACTTACTGTACCTGAAATTACTGTCTATAGATGTAGATATAAACCTCTAAATTGACTGATTAACAAATTGGCAAGCCGAGAGCCCAAACGGCTGACGTTAGACGGGAGATTTCGTGATGCAGGTAGGTGAGCAATAAGAAATTGTTTTAGATAATTCGAATTATACATAAGTTACATAAGAAACCGAAAAAAGACTGATAAAGAATGCTGTAGGTTGTGAGTATAACCATTTTGTATGGAATAATACCGCGGGTATAGTTTGCTACTTACATACTATTTTAGACTGCTGATCCCCTCTGAGCCCATGGCTGGGTACGCCCATGCTAGCAAACCATAGGCGTTACGTTTCATTTTCAAGAGGTTCTATACTTTGAATAAATTTGATACTTTTTTTGCGAAAAAAAAGTCGTCAATAATCGTTATGTCTGAATACTTCATCTAAATATTTTTCTAATGATGTGCCGCACATGGTGTATTCCCTATTTAAAAATAAGGGGCTTAGGCAGTGGAAGGGAGGGGGTTGATAATTGATAGATGCATATATCGTAAAAATGTGTTCTCCTTAAATCAAAAATCGACCTGCTTTCACATTTTCTTAAAATCTAATAAATACGGCCAAATATCGAGGTGGACAATTTTCTGTGGCCCACACTGTATATAGAAAGAGAGAGATTAAAAAAAACAAATTATGAAATAGAATTTTGAAGTTTTCTTGCACTGGCAATTATTTTGATATATTTTTTACAAACTATTTTGTATATTTTTTTGTTTCAAGTTGATTAAAAGAATTGATATTTTTTATTAACAAAAAATTTTTCTAATTTAACATTTTACAAATATCTTCATTTAAGATACCAGATACCTATAATAACTTTTAATAAAAAAGAATAAATTCACATATCTTATAATAGACAAGATCGTACTTACATAATACGAAATTTAATGTTACTATTATTATGATGATTATGTTTGTCTATTATTATTTTTCATGGGCAACAAATACTGATACGTCACATTTTATTAACTCTATATACACAGTAAGCGGTCATTTTTAAAGCTATCAATTTTTAATGTTTCTCAAAAGGAAGAGGAAATACACTTCACGTCAAAGGTGATGTTGTTAAGTACATAATATATATAGGTCTATATATAAATATAATAGTACATAAAATATGGTACATATATAATAAGATCGATATTTAACCAATAATTTCGAAACTCACTTTTTCACACAGTCACAGTTCCCAAATTTAGTTTTAGTTTAGATAGTTTTAAATTTTTATACGAGTACACTATTTTTTTATTTTTTGAATTTCACATCACAAGTTAAGCATTTATTCTGCGATATCATGAATTTTGAAAACATAATAAATAGCTGCGTTCGCATTTCATCGAAATTTTAGTGTGTTAATAAGTGTTTAATATAAACAGTTAATAACATAGAGGACAGAGTTGTAAACGTAAAATTTTTACCATCAATTTTTTTGTTGCAATATGATACAATATTTTTTTTTAACTTAATATCGTTTATATTAACTTTCTCTAAATTGTAAGTTACTTGGTGTTGGATCCACATTTACTTATTGTTTTTTTAATTAAGAAATAACAACAAGTAATAGCGTTAAGGAGAAATTGTAAAAATATTAAATTCCACAGCAGATAGCGCCTTAGACCACTAGGCCACGGATGCTCCAAGCTGTTAGTCGGTATTTATGTTACGTTAATGAGGGAAATAATAACCTTTGAAGAAGTGGAAGAGGCAATAAGAAGCTTGAAAAAAGGATAAGCGGACGGGCATGATAGGATAACAGCAGAAATGTTAAAAATCTTAGGCAACACTGGAAGAACAGTCTTGAACAAATGTCGGATCAGTGAGGTAATATCTGAAGACTGGAAAGTAGGCATTATCGTTCATCTTTAAAAGGAAGGAGATCCCAGAACATGTGGAAATTTTAGAGGAATTACATTACTGACCTTCGTACTGAAAACATAAAAAAATACTTGAAAAGATTAAGAAATTATACAGAAGACAGTCTAGAAGAATCACCAAGCGGGTTTTAGAAAAGGCCAAAGTAGGACCATGCGTTCACGACTAAGCAAATAATAGAAAAAGCCTTAATTAAAAAAATCGGAGATTTACATGGCTTTTATAGATCTAGAAAAAGCTTTTGACTCAGTCTCACAATAAACAATTTAGGAGGGTCTTGCAAAGAGGCATGTAGACCAAAAACTTGTCATTGGAATCAGAAATATCCACGAAAACATTAAGGCAACCAGTTAACGCAAACACAGTAGATATCTATGTTGGGTACTACAAACTAAGGACAGTGAATAAAGGAGAATAGGCATTTGCAGATGACGTCATACTATGCAATGAAACTGAAACAGATTTACAAGAAACTCTAAATCTCTGGGAAAAAGAATTTAAAAAGAAGAGTATGAATATAAATATTAAAAAAACTTTGGTTATGCACATAGGAGCAAAAATGTAAAACGGTAGATATAGAAATAAACCAAAAAACGATAAAAAAGTAGACAGATTTGAAAATCTAGAAGTAACAATAGAGAGAACAGGTAGCATACAAGAAGAAATAAACGAGAGAATGATAAATGCAACACTTCTATCGAAAGAAAGAAATAAGCAAATAAACGAAAATGAATGGATATAAAACAGTGTTCAGGCCAATATTAACATATGGAAGCGAAAGCTGGATCACAACGGATAGAATAAAAGGTAAATTACAGGCTGTAGAAACGAAATATTTAAGAAAGGTAAAAGATATAACCAGACGAGATAAAATAAGAAATTATGTGGTCAGAGGAAGTAGAAAGAATGACTGACACGATTGAAAGACAACAACTGAGATAGTATGGATACATAAATAGAATGGAGGATAAAAGACCAGTTAAAAAAGTATGGAAAACAAAAGCACAACGAGCCAAAAGAAGAGAAAGGCCAAAGAAGACCTGGAATAATGAAATCAGAAAAATTCTTCAGCAGAAAGGAATAACATGGGCATCAGCAAGTTCAATGTCAATGTCAAATAACAAAATTTGTACATAACATAGCATAACCGTAAAGACACCTTACACCTAACGGTAAAAAGGTTTATATAAATAATAAGGGACATATTATTTATCAAATCGACAATTGAATCATCAAATTCCAATTCACTTTTTAGAAAGTTTTTTATATTTTCGCCGTGTTCTGTGTCTCTGTGTCATTCCGTGGAATTTGTAATCGAATTTAAACCTATTTCCCGACTACCTAAAACTCTGAAATTTTCAGGATAGCTAAGAACTGGATGACAATGCATGGTTCAAGTGTATTTAGGCATATACATAGATTTCGAAATTTATACCGAATTGATATTAAACATGATCTAAGTTGTGTATAGATAATATTATTTTGAAAGTTATTAAATAAATCGTTCGTGGCGTAGTTGGTTAAGCGGCGGATCAGTCCACTTGTGACAGTTCTGTTATGTTATCGTAATGGGATCGATTACGCGACAGAGAAGTTTTTTTTCTTTTTTTTGTATTATTTTAACTTGTAATAAAATAAACTGTTTTAGAAAGTTTTTAGATACAACTACCCTTGATTTTGTTAACAAGGAAACAATCTTCTCTATGATCAATCACAGCGTTGTATGACTTAATATTTTTACAATGTCAGGGATGCTGTGCATTGTTGAGATGACACAAAATATGACCTATAAATCAGTAAAAAACTTTCTATTATAAAAAGTTCTTTTTGTAAATTGTGCTTATTGTACTATATATTATATTTGTATTTGGTTAGGGACCGAAACGCCGACTAGTCGTTTAAAACACTATCGGCTATAAATAAAGATCGTAGGTTCGATTCCAGCCGATTTTTTCAATTTTGCTATAAATTCATTTCTTGTTTGCTTAAATTCTAAATTTGAATAATCCTACGAGAGATCTTACAGAATTAAAATAATATTTGTCGCGTATCAATCTGGATTAATTTGGATTTTTCCTTGAGGACAGATTCTTTCGGTAGCTTTCCGGGAATGTGACTCGCCGTTGGAAATCGGTTACTAGTTTTAGTTTTGAGTGTATGCCAGATAGGCTTTTGTTATATTTTTGTTTTTGTATTGTGTTTATTGTCATAGAGTTTTGTACTGATTTGATTGTCATTAATTAAAAAAAATCCTAAGTGAATGGAACATAGAACTGTAAGAATATAGAAATTGAATAAAAATTAGATAATAGAAAGACGTATTCAAATCATATAAATGAAAAACCATACCATATTTTTCTAATATTAAGCGCCCACGCTTTTTTCACAATAATATTAGTATTTTTCATTTATTTTTGTTTTAATTTTATTTTGAAAATTACTTTTAACTTTTTAGTTCGATGTTTTTCAGAAACATGCAGTTTTCCTTAATTACATTTATTTTTTTACTTGTTAGTTTCATATGCTATAAAAGCGTGTTTTTTAGTTTTTTTAAACTATACTTATTTTGAAAATGATTTCCGCTATATCTTCTGTATGACTATACCTACCGTAGAATACTCCCAAAAAGTAATGTTTGTTTAATCTATTCCTATTTAACGATTTTGTATCGTGTTCTTCAATCTACTTTAGCATTCTGAAAAATCTACTATAGTGGGTCTTATTTTTTTAGATGCTTAACTTAAGTTTATCAATTAGATGGTGGAAAATAAGCTATAATTTCATGAACTAGGGAAACTGAGGATAAAAGTAACTAAACCAGCTTAACAAACAAAAACTGGATAAGTATTTTACGTAGCAACAGAGTTTTAAAAATTTTGAAACAGATTTGGAACCCTGATTTCACAGTTCTTTTTGTGGAATACTAAGAGGAAAATAATTGTATGTCAAACGTGTACTTTGCTTCGTTCACTTGAACACTGCTTAAGTTTATTTTCTGTAATTGTGGCACAATTTTTTGGTAATGATAAAATCAAAAATAAAAAAATAATATAAAGTCGATAAATAATTAAATTATTAAAAAAAATTTGAAGTCCGACCCAGGTATATGCTAATATTAAACTAATTGATTAATTTAACAACAATATTAATATCATTTAACATCTACCTGTAACTATACATATACACAACTACTACTGGGAAAGAAACAAATGCAACAAAACAAATTAGTATAATATTAAATAATATGAGAAATGAGGGAGCGTATATACCTATTGTTATATTTATTTAAATAAATATTCTAACGTTCCTAATATACAGAAGATAAAATATATGTTTAGATGCACTTACCTGTCACCTTCGAATCTACCGGTTTATTGAACCAAGTTGACTTTCTTAGTTTTACAAAACTTTTACACTTAACTATTCAGATACTGGATATAGATTTTTGTAATAGCTCCCTTCTAGAGCTAAAACACTTATGAATGCTTCAAGTTCAATCATTTAATTTATAAAGTACCCACGTCGATGGTTTTGTGTACATAACGTCCTTTTCTAATTGATTCTATATTATACAGATTGTCTGAGGAACGGTTTTTGAATATTAATTCGTTTTAATAGTATAAACTATAATAATACAATCAAATTATTTCTTCATTAAAGATTTAAGTGATTGATTTAATGGTAATATCTTTAAAAAATATGTACAAGAATAATAAGAACAATTGAGGGTTTTATAGGGTTGATTAAGTATTATAGATTTTTGCTTTCATTTTATGTTTAATCGAATTTAAAAAATACTATTTTTTTAATGCTGATAGCAGATTTACCATACACCCCGTTATGGATGAAAATCTATAGAGATAGAGCAAAACTGGATCATATGAGAATATTTATTTATCACCTGGAAGTTTAGACGGCATGTCCGGTCCGGTTTTAAATTCGAAACGGTATTTTATTCAAATCGTGACACTCATTCACACGACACACGGCGAAATGGAACTAATTTCTATATTCATGTGTTTTGTTTCGCTTATCTCGATTAATTGTTTATGGATTAAAAACTTTTTAAAATCTTTAATTTGTATTTGAACTATTTTTCTCCAAAATAAAATTTTATTAATAAATAAGTTGTTTTTCTATTTTTGAAATTGTTTTAAAAAACAAAGCAAAATTAGCAGTGTGTATACGGATTTTTCATCTACTACCTCCCAAATACCATTTAGAATCTTCAAATACCTGAAAAAGATTTTTTATCTTGTCACGGCATCCGGTTTAAATCGGATGTCAATTTGGTCGGATCCGGTAAAGTTTCCTAACTCGATACACGGTCGAATCGTGTGAAGATGCGATTAAAACTATGCGCCACTAAGCAATCCGACATTTTTATCGTTCCGACAAAGTACCGTCTGAACGGGGTTTTATACCATTTACCAAAATAAAAACAAATAACATGTACCATTTAGATTTTAGTTCAAAGAAATAATATAAAAATCAAATAATTTGGAATGATCATTTTTCCTTGTTTGCTTCAATATCACCAGAAATGTTCATTTTGTGTAATAAAATCTAGGAACGAGCAGGTTAGGGAAATCTTTGTTTTAGGCATAAAAATGCCAAAAATATTAATTTTTGTCATTACAAAATTTGCCAGAATGAACACTTTAGTATTTTAATATTTTAGTACACCATGTTTTTAAATCTATTCCAAAAAACCTTTGTCTTTAAAAATGTGTTAAATTCTACTTGAAAATTCGTCAGAATAAACATTTTTAGTATTTCAGTACACCATGCTTTTAAAAGTATTATAAAAAACTTTGTCTTTAAAAGTGTGTAAATTTCTACTTGAAAATTTGTCAGAATGAACATTTTTAGTATATTTAGTATTTCAGTACACCATGCTTTCAAAACTATTTTAAAAAACATTTGTCTTAAAAATGTTTTAAATTCTACTGGTGAATTAGCCAGAATGAACATTTTATTATTTTAACACACCAGCTTTTAAAATTTCTCCAGAATGAACTTTTTTTTGTATTTTTATTATTTAAGTGCACCTTGCTCTCAAAACTATTCTAAAAAAACTTTCGTCATTAAAATTGTGTTTTAAAGACCTCGATCCAAAAGATCCTACATGAAGAATTGGGCGTTCCTAAGTTGGTTTCCCATAGGATCACTTATTTGCTCACAGAAGAGCAAAAAGCGGTTCGTGTCAATTGGTGTCGAAAAACATTGAAACGGTTTAAAAAGAAAACAGCACATAAACCGTTTATATGATTGTTAGTAGCGATGAATCTTGGATTTGCCCTACGAACCGGAAAATAAACGAGTGTTTCACGGTACGCATAAACCAATAAAAGTGATGAAGTGTGTCAAAGAAAATGGTTGCATCTTTTGTGTCAAAATCTGGCCATATGATAACAATTGCTTTAGAAGACAGAAGAAGGGTTACTTCCGATTGATATATAACACACAATGGCGAATCATCCAACATCAGGACAATGTAAATGCTCACACTGCCCAAAAGACAATCGAGTTTTTGGTGCTTTATAAAATCGAATTGTTAGACTATCCACCGTATCGTTCCTACGCTCCCAAAGATCAAGAATTCAATGCGAGGACAGCGATTCTAGTCGCCAGAAAAATCCATCGATGCTTTAAAAAAGTGATTTTGCAGGTGTCAACTGTAGACTGGAATAACTGTTTTACCAATTGGTTGGAACGTATGCAAAAATGTACTTATCGATATTGGTGGGAAATATTTTGAAAACCAATAAAGTACTTTAAGTCTATATATTTTTATCTTTATGGCTAGATGCAAAAGTAAAAAGACAACCCTAGTAGTCATAGAATATTTTCGAATTATTATTTTCAGACGTGAAATACATGTTGGCTTGAATATCCCAGAAATACTTATTTTAAGCATTAAGCAATGAAGAATTAAGCAAGTTAGGAATGTAAATCATTAAGAATGTTTGTTTGAAGCTTATAAGTTATCAGCTGTGTTATTTGTAGTCATGAAAAATGTGATCATAAATACCTGAAAATTAGAACAACCATTTTTAGTAATTTATTATGTCATGCTTTCAAAGATCTCCCAAAAAATTTAAAGATTATGTAGCGTTTAGACTTAAGTTCAAAGAAAGAATCAACATTTATTATACTATGTTCTAAAACATCTTAAAAAAATTAGGAAATACTTAGTAATTTCAATGAAAGAAATCATTAGGACTTATCACTTTAGAAATAAAAATGCTCCTGTTTTTGAAAAGCACCAGGAATGTTTATTTTAGGCATAAAACACTAGGAATGAACAGTTCATGACTATAAATCATTGAAAATGTTTGCACACAGTATTCATTTTTATCTTGAAAAAAAGTTTTCAAAGTAAATATAGGTATTCATTAGCTTTCCGTTCAATGATAGAAAATCGTAATAATTGATCATTTAAGATAGGTATTGTAACGAGCGAGAACCCCTTAGTACGCCTCTGTCGCCCTCCAGGTAAACAACGCGCTAATTCTCGAACAGAACGATCGAGAGACTTCCTTCTTATGCAGACTTTCTAGAAATTGTTACCGAAGGACGTTCTGGAAGCTGTGGACTGGTATATAAGCGGAGAGCCACGACCCACGAGGGAAGTTGAAAAGTTAACAGAGACGGTCTAAATAGTTGAGCGATCTACGAAGTGAAAATAAATAGTGAATATAAATCGAAGTTAATTGTTGTACATAAATTAGTGTGTTATAGTTAGTTTAGTTATTTAGTTATAATTCGTTTAGTTTATTGTGTGTGTAAATAAATTAGACATTTTCGTTCAGCAGTGATTTTATTTTGAACCCCTAGAACGTAACAATTGGTGTCAGGTGTGGGGTAAATTGAACTGCTGTGTTAATTTAAATTGTGGACTTCATTAGTGAATATTTTGTATGCCAGTTACGAGATCACAGACGAAGAAAATGGATCAGGCGACAATGGAATTTTTCAAGCAAGCCCTTGAAAAAATGAGCTTGAAAATGGAGGAAAACACAAATAAAATGGAGGAAAATATTAGGAAAATGGAAAATAAAATGGACGAAAATACAAATAAAATGGAAGAAAATACTAGAAAGATAATGGATGAGAACACGCAGAAAATGGAGAATAAAATGGAAGAAAACACTAAGAAAATGGAAGAAAACACTAAGAAAATGGGAGATAAATTGACATTGATTGAAAATGAGTTAAAGAATAATTACTCCAAACTGGAAAACGAAATTGGAAGCGTAAAAGACGAGATGGGCAACGTGAACGATAAAATTGAAAAATTTGAAGACAGGTTTGGAAACATTGAAGGCAGATTGGTTAATATGGAAGAAGAAATGCAAGTAAAATTGGAAGAACAGGTGAAAACCATGGAACAACGATTGAGTAAGAACTTCAGCAAATATTGTTCGGTTAAGCTGGGAGAACGGGGTGAGCCAGGCCGAACAAAGATCAAACCTCCAACTTTTGATAGCAAAACACCCTGGAGCACATACCAGAAACAATTTGAAGCAGCAGCCAACGCCAACTGCTGGGACGATGAAGAGAAAGCAACTGCTTTAATTGTTGCATTAAGAGGGGACGCACTGAATATCCTTCAAACCATTCCGGTAAGTCAGCAAGGTGATTATAAGACTCTGACAAGTAGACTGCAAATGAGATATGGTGATGCACATCTCCAACAAGTGTATCACGCACAAATCAAGAGTCGCCATCAGAAGAGTGCAGAAACCTTGCAGGAATTCGAAGCAGACATAGCAAGGTTGGTAAGGCTGGCCTATCCTTCAGCACCGGACAGCTTCCTAGAACAACTTGCTGTCCAGACCTTCGTCGATGGGTTGAGAGACACGGAGACTCAGCAGACGTTGCGATTGGCCCGGCCCAAAACTCTAGATGACGCCCTGGCCCATGCCCTAGAATTTGAAGCTGCTAAACAAGCTTCGCACAGAGGACAGAGCAAAGTGAGACAGCTTGATGATTCACCAGTCTGCGACGAGAGTATTGAAGACGTAGTTCGCCGAGTTCTCCAGGAGAAACGTAATGGTGGACCAAGACGCTGGAACTGCGGCAAAAGAGGACACATTCAGCGTAACTGCAAGAAGCCGGTTAAACCACAACGCCAAGAACAGGAATATCATTTTTCTGTGGAACATCGGGCCGGAAAGTCACATGGCAACGCTGACGCATTATCTAGGAGACCTTGTCCTTCCGACTGCAAACACTGCAGCAAAGCAGAAGAGAAGGAATTCTGTTTAAGAACCACCGTCGTGGATCTAGATTGGCTGCCAGAATCCCTGAAACGAGACCAAGAAGGTGACACCGAACTAAAGATGTTGCTTGACTGGAAAGCAAAAGGACAGAGACCAAGATGGGAAGAAGTGAGTCACCTGAGTCCTAGGGTCAAGTCCTACTGGGCGCAGTGGGACTCCATCATTTTAGAGGATGGATTGTTGAAGAGGTCCGTCGAGAATGACGAGGGTACTGCAGCTGATAATTCCCCGGAGTCGGACGACAGAAGTATTGGAGAAACTTCATAATGGAACCTCCGGTGGACACTTCGGCATTAAGAAAACGTTGGAAAAGATCAGAGAACGTTTTTACTGGGTCAACTGCAAAGAAGACGTCAAGAACTGGTGCCGAAAATGTAGACTTTGTGCTTCAACGAATGGCCCAAAAGGAAAACGACGAGCGCCAATGAATCAGTATAACGTAGGCAGTCCTATGGAAAGAGTTGCTATAGACATCGCAGGCCCCTTCCCAGAGACCGACGATGGGAACAAGTACATATTGGTGGCGTCGGATTACTTTACCAAATGGGTTGAAGCACATGCCATCCCAAACCAAGAGGCCTCGACAGTGGCAGACGTGCTGATAAAAGAGATGTTTAGTCGGTTTGGAGTGCCACTGGAGCTACATTCTGATCAGGGACGAAATTTCGAGTCTGGCCTATTCCAGAGCATTTGTGAAATACTCGGAGTCAAGAAGACCAGGACAACGCCTCTTCACCCACAGTCAGATGGCCTAGTCGAAAGAATGAATAAAACTGTGGGAAAATATTTGGCTAAAGTGGTCTCTGACCATCAAAGAGACTGGGACCGGTACCTTCATTTGTTCACCATGGTCTATAGATCAGCCGTGCAAGAGTCTACTAGAGAGACACCAGCTTGTGTCATGTTCGGCCGGGAAATAAGATTACCCTGTGACCTAGAGTTTGGATGTAAGCCCGGAACAGAGATAGCTGGTGAGGACTACGTGAGCACATTGAGGGGCAGGCTACACTACATTCATGAGAAGGTCCGACAAAACATACAAATTGCTAGTGACCGAATGAAGACCCGCTATGACAGCAAAGCTACAGAAGGTGGTTTCAACGCTGGAGATTTGGTCTGGCTGTACAACCCCCAGAAGAAGAGAGGATTATCACCTAAGCTACAGAGGAATTGGGAGGGTCCATACAGAGTGGTAAAGAGGATCAATGATGTAGTGTACCGTATACAAAAACTACCAAGGGGCAAGAGGCGCGTGGTCCATGTAAATCGGTTGGCGAAATACGAGGCGGACTACGACGAACAAGACGAGACCCATCTGAGAAGGACGACCAGCCCAGAGCATGTTGAGATGAGTTTCGACCAGTTCATGGAGAACTATGGTGGAACTGGGAAGGCTCGATTCGGAGTTACCACCGAGCAGCAGCAGGACCTCTTCTCTGCGCCTGGAGATTATTCCCTAGCCCATTGTGTCGCCGAAGATCTGCGTATGTCCAGGGGAATAGCATTAGTCTTCAGGAAGAAGTTTGGCCGTGTATCTGAGCTCTTCAGACAACAGCCCCATCCCGGAAAAATTCTAAGTCTCACTGACGGTCATCGTCACCTCTTCTACATGGTGACTAAGAGGTTTTCCGATCACAAGCCCAGCTATAGAATTATGTGGAATACCCTGCTGAACCTAAGAGACGAACTTACCAGGTTGGAAGTGAAGAAGCTGGCTGTGCCTAAGTTGGGTTGTGGTCTAGACCAACTGAACTGGAGAGTCGTCCGGAACATGCTCGAGGTGCTTTTCCATAAGACAGGAATAGAGATACTCGTGTGCATTTTCAACCCGAGCGGAAACACAATGAAGGAGAAGACTGTGGATTGCTATTTCGAAAAGCAAGGGAGCTGCAGAAAGGGAGATACCTGTAGGTTCAGACATACCAACCAAGGTGTTCGGGGACCGAACGTCTTAAGGAGGGGGCAGTGTAACGAGCGAGAACCCCTTAGTACGCCTCTGTCGCCCTCCAGGTAAACAACGCGCTAATTCTCGAACAGAACGATCGAGAGACTTCCTTCTTATGCAGACTTTCTAGAAATTGTTACCGAAGGACGTTCTGGAAGCTGTGGACTGGTATATAAGCGGAGAGCCACGACCCACGAGGGAAGTTGAAAGGTTAACAGAGACGGTCTAAATAGTTGAGCGATCTACGAAGTGAAAATAAATAGTGAATATAAATCGAAGTTAATTGTTGTACATAAATTAGTGTGTTATAGTTAGTTTAGTTATTTAGTTATAATTCGTTTAGTTTGTAGTGTGTAAATAAATTAGACATTTTCGTTCAGCAGTGATTTTATTTTGAACCCCTAGAACGTAACAGTATGTAAACACTTGTTGACTTGAAGATAACAAGAACTGTTCATTTTAGGCATTAAAACAATAAGAATGATCATATTAGGAATGTAAATTATTAGGAATATTTGTTTAAAGATAAACGTAAGCAGAAATATTCAATACTTAGAGTACCTACCTATTATAACTGAATTGTATATAAAAATGTATTTAACAATGAAATAAATCACTAGTTTCTTTAATGTTTCTTTAATGTATGATGTACGACGTACATATGGATGTTTCTTTTATAGATGTTAGTATACCAATTATACCATGATATATCCAAAAACCTTTGGGATCAACGATTATTGGGTTTATGTTAAAGTACCTACACACATGCGTTTCCGAGAAACCATTTTAAAAGGTTTTTTAACAGTGTATTGGTGTTGATTATATTACATTACAAATTGATTATTCTAATTTCTCAAAAATGACAAATATAAAGCCTGATTGTGACTTAAACTTTGACTTTATCGTCTGGGTTCCCTGAGGAGCATTATTGGTGCAAATATTGGTGCTTATTTTTGCTTTGAAATACAATTACTTTAAGATAGAATTTTCTACGTTTGAAATTGATGGAATCCGGTTTTAAGTAGGTACCTACTTGCGTCATTCCCGACTATAAACAAGTGTTCTGACACTGAACTTTTGTTAAAAAATAAAAAAAAACTTTTGTATTAGTAAAATAATCAAATTATTCTGCTGTCAATAGTAATCTAACTTTAAGACAAAAAAATGCATACAAAATTATTATAAGTACGCAACACTCTAGAAATATTAGTGTTAAGCATGAAAATTATCAAGAAGATTTATTGTAAAACATTTAAAATAAGTATTTTTGGTGCAAATGTCATTAAAATTGTTTTTAGGCTTGAAGATCTGAGAAGAAATTTTTTTTAAAAAAATCGAAAAGAGCTTGACCCTGCAGGTCATCCTTGTAAAATTCCAATAACTTCAAACATTAAAAATATATTTTTTCCATTGCTTTGAGCTTCTCGAGGTCAAGAAAGTAATATCTGTGGTGTTTTAATCTTCTTAAAAGAAAAAAACAAAAAGAACGAAAGCTGTATCTTATGATAGTAAGCATTGAGCAATTGGGATGTTCGAAGAGGCAATCGACGCAATTTTTTAACTGCTAAAATGTTACTTTTAGTGCAAAATAGACTAGTAAAAAAATTTTTTGACATCGATATCTCACGAACTAATCAACCGATGTTTTGATTTCCAACACGGCATTCGACGTCATTTTTTTTATTGAGATTAATAGCTGATTAGTTTATAGAATTGATCGCTGCAACAACCGCCAAAAATTTTTTTTTTGTTTTTTTGTTTAATTTCTTCCAATCTTCTAAAACAAGTAACTTTAATTTCTCAGGAGTATGGAGATTAGAAAGAAAAAGAACGGTCTTGTATAGGAGACAAGTTGAAGTAGTTTCTACCTGTAAACAGCAAATTATAATTTAAAAATTCTAAAAAATGGCGCTCGTGTAGATAATGGAAATGATATTAATTTAGCGGTTTTAAACAAAGTGAAGTCTGCTGAGTTGAAAAATTTAATAGTTTTCGTGACTTGCATATAGTTGAGAAATATACAGTATTTAAAATATCAACTATGTACGTAGTATCTTATTCTTATAATGGACCCTTTTTTCAAATGTTTCTACATGCTACTATGGCACCACCTTAATTTGTAACCTTCCGATGAAAACTTGAATACATTCAGATGGTTCTTCTTCCTTCTTACTACCTTCCATACTCAGGAGGTCTAAGTTGAGTAGAACTCTTTCAAACGCCACAAGTCTCATTTCAAATGGCCACGTCGTTCAAAAGTTATAAGAAAGTTACTTAAATACATACATACACATACATACAGACATACGAACATCATCGCAGGAAGAGTCACGATGGCTTCCTAGGAGATCTTGAGAAAATTCGGGTGAATCCAATAGTATCCCGATTTTTTTTAAATCGGGAAGTCAATAATAGGAATGGTTATTTTAGACAATACAAACCCGAAATAATTATTTTTACTGTCATTAGAAATCTACCTATATCTAAAAGTGTTTACAGTTAAACATAACTTTGCAGGATCTGAGACTTATTCAAAAGTTATTAGATCGGTTCTACAGTTGTCCTTTTGAACCAATTCGCTGAATTTTGTTTGAGGGTAGCCAAGTCCTCGTCCCATACTCCGAAGACGAAGAGATGCTCCCTCGGTTCTGTTTTGGCCTCGTGGTGGAGGAAGGAGCACCATCTCGAGACCTGAAGGTCCGGGTTCTGCCCACTCAACCGACGTAGCACGACCTCCTTCTTCTCGAGTATCTCAGTTTATCTATTTGGAATCCAGAGGGATGCCTTTGTCAGCTTCGGTAGGCAGTCTACTCGCATCACCACGAGTGATGCGTCCTCTCACCGTTGAAGGCAAACAACAGTGTTAGTTAGCCATTCCAACGTCGCGTCGTCGTCGCAGGTAACTCTGATGATCACCAGAGTGCGACCACTGACGGAAAGTTGGTGGCTTGGTTTCACTGGAGGAGGCGGCCAAAATTATCCAGCTCTCCCAGGAGCATGTTCTGAACAAGAACTTTCTTTTCGGCAGAGATTTTGATCTTGTCTATTATAGCTACTCTAAGGTGACTGGTGGCCGTTGTGTCCTGCCTACCCTTTTTCGGGATCTTAGGTGTCACCTCGGATGAGGAGGCGCCTGACTTGATTCGTTTTTTCTCTTTAGGATGAAATTATCAGAATCGCCGCTATGCAGAGGCTGCGAACAAGAAGAGTAGAACATATAATGTATGACTGTTCTGTTTTCTCTGAAATCAGAAGAGCCGTGTTGGGCGAGTAGTGGCTTACATCAGCCAATGTCAGGGAGATCCCCCCTCGAGAGCCTCATCACCTATAAATCTCTAGGCTTGATGACACCATGAGGTGTGGATATACCTACACAACGGGAGGATGCACAATGGGCCATATGTGGCCTCAGTGCTGGCGCTGGCAGAGCACTTGCTCACCTCTCCCCAAAATTCCAGATCCAGAACCAATTCGCTGTACTATTGCATTCCAACCAAGTACACAACATTTTTTCAATATCCTTTCAACTGAAACTTGTGATTAGGAGTGTCTAGGTTAACCTAACTCTGACGCATTCTCGCTGGACCACCACGATCAATGGAGAGATGGCATCCGTGAATTGTTTGAAAAGTTTCTTCCAAGTACTCTATAGTACCTGGCAAGTCGTTGATAATCTTCAGGTGTCTTCTATCACTGAGTTGTAATTTTGTATAATGCACGCTTAGTTATGTAACATCATCTTTATAAATCCAATATAGCGGAACTTTCAAGATGTAAGACTAGTTTTTTTTGACACATGTCCTACAATATGGGTATCTAATGAAAGGATTTCTTGAGCATATGAGTTGAACTCCGTTGCTTTCATTTTTGATATTTGGTATTATGCGAATAATGCGATTTTTGGAGTCCTCGATTGAGGTCAAAATTGTTTGAGTATGTAGAATCGGTTGGTTAACCCAGATTTGTTTAATTTGACGTTATAGGCGTGAACATTCGTTTGTAAGGAAAAGAATAATTCTTAAATCTAACCCGGAACTGTGTTTCATAAGACGCTTCGCCTGACGTATTCCTCCAAACTAGACTGTTCTTTGCTAACTGGAAAATGCTTTTGCAATAATGATGCGTTCGATAAGAGAATCCTATCTTGCGATTACTAAAAAGTAAAAATAAATTGAAAGTAGGTAATAAACCAATCTTATAAAACAAGCTTTTATTTAAATGCGCGTATAATGATAGTTGATAGTTATTATTCACCAAGATGAAATTTGAGTCATTATACACGAGTAGAATACTACACTTTGCCCACGACAAGTAATATGTAAATTTCAAATATACCATTACACAATCTACGATCTGAATTAAATTTATTTTACATTGTGCAGACATATATTATTTTTGCTTATTTCTTTCTTTTCCTTTCGGCATCAATGTCAGAATGATGTCGTAACGTTCTCAGAAATGATAACTTTTAGGATTGAGATTCTTTACCTATATCTTTTTAAGGAAGTCATTTTAAAGAGATCTAAATGATAACTTTTAGAGATATCGTTATGATATTGAATCAACTTTATCATCAGCTGATTTTCATAAACTCTAAAAACCTTATAGGTAAATTCACTGAGCACAAATTGAATTCGTGCTTTGTAAGTAGTTATGACGATAAAGTGGATAATTATATGAACCGATACACTTTATATAGGAAATAGTAATAGTGGCAATAAAATTCATGATAGTGATAATAGTGATGATAGTAAAACTCGTATGCAAATTTGAATGAGAGAAATTTTCATCATCATAATTGTTATCGTAAGTATTATTTGAAGAAGTACATTTTCAGATTAATACTGTTTTCAACATTAAAAATATATAATTTTTCGATAATATAATATATAATATTTATATGTGAGCAGGAAAACTAATGAGTAAGGTAAAAATAATTAAAACTATTTGACTTTTTTAAGTAAAAGTGACATGGATGGTGAGGCCCAACAACAAACGGATTTTCAATCGTCTATCCAAATTTAATAAATTAAAGTACTTTATTGGTTTTCAAAATATGTCCCACCAATATCGATACACTTTTTCATACGTTCAAACCAATTTGTAAAACAGTTATTCCAGTCTTCAGTTGATACTTGCAAAATCGCTATTTTAAAACATCGATGGCTTTTTCTGACGACTAGAATCGCTGTTCATGCATTGAATTCTGTGGGACTGTGGGAATGTGAAGAAGTCGTTGGGACTATCCGTGGAAGGTTTAACAATTCGATGTTTTGAGGCTCAAAATTTTCGATTATCTTTTGGGCAGTGTGAAAACTTGCATTGTCCTGATGTAGCATGATTTACCGTTGTGTGTTGCTTTGTAGGAGTTTTGTGATAACTTCTGGTAAACAAACATTTATATACCAATCGGAAGTAACTGTTCTTCGATTTTCTAAAGTAATTGTTGCCACATGACATATTTTGATACAAAAGTTGCGACCGATGTTTTTGACACACGAGAACGGATCATTTTTGTTGATTTTTCCTCATCGTGGAACAGTCACACAGCGGATTGCCGTTTATTTTCTGGTTCGTGAAAGAAATCCAAGATTCATCGCTACTAATTATCCTATTATAAACGTTTTTTGAGCTTCATTTGTTGAACCGTTCCAATGTTTTTCAAACCGCTTTTTGCTCTTCTGTGAGCAAATAAGGGATCCAATGGGAAACCAAATTCGTAACATCAAGTTCTTTTGGATTGGGGTCTTTGAAGTGTCCAAACCTGTCTCTATCACCCTGTATGTTACACAGCGGCCATCATCAATTAGCAAAAGAGCTGCATCAATGTTTTGCTGTGTGACTGCTGTTTTAGGTGGACCTAGTCTGGATTCGTCGCTGAGACTGGAGCGACCACGTGGAAATTCGCAATACCAGCGGGAAATAGTTCACTGTTGTGGTGCTCCATTTACAAACACACTGTTGTGGTGCTCCATTTATGATACATTTTTCGACAGATTTGCAAATTTCAAAAATTCACTGTACCTACACGACTTGTTGTACCGCAATGAAACTCTGGATTTATGTCAACAAAAAATTGAGGTTAGATTTGTGTCTAAAGGTTACATTGGTGGCGTCTTCTAAGCGGCTGTATGCAAAACTAAAAAACAACTCTTGTAGTAATCTTAATTTTGTTACTGCAGCATTTTTAATTTTCTCTCTTAACTATAATTATTTTTCAACTTTTGGGAATAGATACTGAAAAAATGTTTTTAACTAGAATACATAATAGTGACTTTAAAGCCATTCTGTATATAGCAGAGTAAACAGACAATTTATTTTTACTCAGAAGAAAAACACCTGTGAAATGTATCAATTTTTCACGGCCTCGCCCTTGCCTTGAGTCGAGATGATTGACATATTTATCAATTTTTTATTGATGGATGTCTGAGTACATACACCATTAAATATAATTGAATGATATTTTGTATCAGAAAATATTACCATTATAGTATCATTAAAAAAAAACAAATACATACTTATGGATAGATATAGGACAACTGGTATGTTTAATAATTTTACGAAAGGTAGCACACAGAGGTAATTTTGCGATAAGCTCAATGCAAAATCATTTCTATCTCTCTCGCTCATTTATAATCTCGAGTTAATTAATTAATATGGCTATGAGGTGATATATCAAATTAATTTAATTATAATGTTAGGTGTATTCTATAATAAACCTCCCTAATTTTTCTAAAAATAACTAATCGAAAACTATATTTTTAATGAATAATAACATCTCTTAGTAATTTAATTATTTGGGACATATACCTTATGGGATTTGAATTTTAAAATTAGACAAACAAGAATAAACATATAACATTTTTTCTTAATTAGATTTTTGAAGTTATACTTCTATTCGGACACTCTGTGGAATGAATTAATGTGTAGCTAAATGGGAAAAATCATTACATATGTAATGGTGTGAGTAAGAGAGAGACAGAATCACATGGTATATTGTTTGGTAAAAACAAAGATGAAATATTTACTACATGTTATTAGTCATCACTATAAGTCCTTTGAATACCGTTTAAAATTCATTGCATTGAAAAGAGATAGATATACAACAAACAGTCTGAGCTATTGTTATTGTATTACATTGACGTATCGCATTATGTTTGACATATTATTTTATAATTCTGTCCAGTAAGTATACATATTAAGTTTAGTATTTTATATTAATAATAATATTCAGTAATGAGTATTGTATTGTAGTCTAAAATACCGTCACATGGTTGCATTATATCCTTCACTATGCTTTTGAGTCGAAGACATGCGTGTGAGTTAAAACCTGTTCCTGCAAAGTTACTGAAAATTGCAGTTCAAAGTGCGTTAAAATTTTGTAAAAGTGTGTACCTATACCTATATGTTGTTAGAAAATGTTTTGCATTGTTTTCTAGTGTTTTAAAATCTGTAATAGCCCACGGTAAGCAAATCGGGTTTTGTAAACACTTTTTTTGTACATTGATCGTTTTACTGTTTGGTTTTCGTGTTTGAAGTAAGGACACACATCAACTGGTCTTATTTTTCTAAGTATTTATTTAATTGAATACAGTTAATTTAAAAAAAAATATATTTCTACTTGCCTGTGTTTGTAGTTATTAAGTTTTATTAGTTAACAGTGCATAGAAGTATAACTTCTGCCGGCAGTCTCACTGACTGCCACACCCTTTTTTTATTTATTTTTAATCTTTTGTTGTATTTTTTAAATTTTGTAAAATTTACAATATATATAAACCACAACTTACTTTTACGTAAGAAAATTTTGCAAATGTTGTGAACTACTTTGGCATAGTCAAAGAAGTAATTAACAACTGCAACACTGCAACGGGTTTCGAGAAATATTAGATTTTTTTATTGAGATAGAAAGTAGAGCAGCAGAAAGAAGGAGTGGAAAGTAGGGGAGTGGAAAGAAGAAAATGTATCAATTGGCGCCCAGAACGTAGGGGTTCTGCAATTCAATTTTGGTAAGAATATTTTTCTTCGTTGTCATGTTTCAAGCTTATAAAAAATTTGTTTAAATATGTTGATAGGAGGAGTGTGAGTAAAAAGAATAGTATTTGGTACTTTATTTAAATTTTTTAATATTCCTATTCTAAAAAATTTAAAAGTATATCAAATTAAGAAGGTGAAAACATACTACGCAAAGTAAACAGAACAACGAAAAAAATTAACATTTTTTTTCGGAAATGATAATTTCAACTAATCCCCTTCATAGCTAATACAGCCATTTGCAAGGTTTATAAGTTTTTCGAATGAGAATTTCAGCTTATTGACCGGGATGTTCTTCAAAATGGTCATCGACGCCTTTTGGACGGCCTCTACATCGCTATATTACTGTCCCTTCCAGGGCAAATGTAGTCTACCGAACAGAAAAAAGTCGCATGGTGTCATATCCGGAGAATATAAGGAATGGTTGATGGTTAAAATGCCATTTTTTAGTAAAGTGTCGATCGATGTGATGGTGTATTGTCGTGCAACAAGAGTCAGCTTTCTTCTTCGCGATATTCTGGCCGAACACGACAAATACGCGAGAGTAAACGCCTTATAACACCAAGATAATACACAGCATTAATCGTTTAGCCTGCTGGAACGAATTCTTTGTGAACAATGCCCTTCGAATCGTAGAAACAAATCAACATTGTCTTCACTTTTGAATTTTCCAAACCTTTTTTTCGGATATGGCTCGCTTGAGTGCTTCTATGCGAAACTTTGACGCTTGGTTCCGGGATCGTATTACAATCACCAATTTTCGTCACCAGTTACAATGTTGTACATAAAGTTTTATCTTGCTTGGCCTCTTCTCATACCTACCCAAATTCTGTCTCAAAATACAATAGATCGAATCTTTGGAGATATTTAATTCCATTTGCATGTATCTCAATGAAGATTATGGCTCATTTTTAATAAACAAAAGCAATTTTTCGACAGTTTCTGACGTAATCACAAATTTCGGCTGGCCAATACCTATGGTCATCGTCTTCCAGCG
Source organism: Altica lythri (assembly GCA_964028335.1). NCBI lineage: Eukaryota > Metazoa > Arthropoda > Insecta > Coleoptera > Chrysomelidae > Altica > Altica lythri. Next base: position 58,830,229 of record OZ034805.1, on the reverse strand, counting down.
ACTCACGACCCTCTTTAAACCGTCTAAACCAATTGTGGACTCGGCTACGAGATAAACAATCATCACCATAAACTTGCAATGCGTTTCGGTAAATGTTTAAAACAGAACTTAATATTGGGAATAATAAAAATAATAAAAAACTCTTAGTGTTTTATAAAACTTTCACTTTTAATGTTTTTTAACATAATGACATGTTTCGCTTTTCTAAGCATCGTCTGACGATGGACTTTCAAACAGTAAGGGTCAGTACAATTAATTTAATTAGAACTTAATATTGCTCTTTGTTCGATGCTCATTTTTCGTCCGATGTTAAAAAGGTACTACCACTTTGAGCACGAAAACTCGGCGTTAAGTGGTTCGATGAGTGCATTCTAAGAGCATCTAAGAATGATAAAGCTATATAGTTTTATATTCATACTTGGTAAGCATAGACGGATTAAAGTTAGATAAATGTTAAAGTCGTTTTTTTATTTAAAAAGTCAATCTTGTCTCTGATACATATTGCTTTGATATTTTGACATTGATCATACACTTTTTACGAATAAAACTTTGACTCGTGTTTTCGACCTTACCTCGTAAGTTAATGAACTCTTTACACTCTGAACCATAACGTATTATATTTTGCGTTAGTTGATTAGTTATGAAACCGTTTTCAAAAAAACGAAAGTTATTATAATCTCAACTATTCCATTTATAGCAGTCTAATTACTTGCATGGGTGCATTTAAGTCCAACACATTTTTTAGAGAATATACGACATTCTGTATAAAATCAAATAGGTAATAAGTAGAAGTAGATATTTTATAAACTTAAAACTGTGTCAGTTAAAACTTGTCCAATAAAAATTTCTGTAAGATTAAAGACGCTGATAAAAGCTTTTTAAACACTTTTTATTTATAGAAGGTATCTAAAATTTTTAAACCAATGTTTGTGATTTTGCCAAATTCAAACATACATAACTTTAAGAATTTTTAATATAGGTCTAAAAGGATATGAGAACAATATGCTGGAATTTCCACAATTTTGTTTCTAGCAAAAATATTATTCGGTACAATTCTCCAAACACAACAGTTTAAACTTTCGTTATTGCTTTGTGGATCGTTTAGCAAATTGTCACAAGTAGGGTTTTTATTATATATTTTTCAAGAAGTCAACGTTTCGTTAGCTTGATTGAATAAACTCGATGTGCACACCTTGGGTTCCGGCAATACGTATTTTGAGGCTTTTCACCATCATTCGAGTTTTTGTGGTAAAATGTTATACAAAATATGAGTCATACGCACAGTCACTTTGCTTGTAGACATTTTTAAAAATATATAAAAGTTCAAACTGAAATAATGAAACTTTGTAAGTTTATAACTTGCTACAATATATTATATACACAAACGTGGTCAAATAAAGAATTCAATTCAGTTCCATTTAAATATTTCTTCATTCTATTCAATTTTGTTTTCATTCACAATTTCTCCTCTTCAACTTTTTCTAACTTCTCAAAAACTCCGGATAATGATTATCGTCTGATTTGGAACGAAATTTACACTAAACTCCAGGCAACAAGCTACATTCTGGACATCAAGTACCTCGAAGGCCATCGCCGTCATGAAATTCGTGTTCAGAGACCCCAAAAACCCACGTATCGACTGGTTTTGAACATAATTAGTATAAAACTCCAGGCTAAGAGGTCCACCCTGGGCACCAGGTACCTCGGTCATGAAAATCGCGTTCAGTAAACTCAAAACCTCTAAGTAGCAGAATTCAACTAATTTCCGCCTATATTCTCTGAGAAAGACCGTTCCTAAGGTAATGTCGTTATAACAGCATTTATTCGAATTCGAACCTTCGCAGTTCGCAGTTTTCCGAATCCAGTGAGAGTAGGCCTTACTATTCTCAAAATGATAAATAATAGCTACATTAGAAAACGAAAAACTGTACTCTTATATTATTATTTCTGTAAAAAATCTTCCTTGATCTGTAACATGATATATTTTTGTTTTCAATTTCTCCTTAATATCATTACTTGCTCGTTTAATTTCCAAATTTAAAAAATTTGGCAAAAGTATCTAAAAAAAGGCAGAAAAATAATCATTGCTGTTTCAACACAATTTGTACTTTTTCCTGTTTTATTGACCAGCATCGTTCTCAGGATTGTTTTCCACATTTTCTCTTGGTTTTCTCTTTCTTCGTTATTTATCAAAGGTAATACCACGAGTCCTTAAAATTTTATCGATAAATTTTTAGTTTCCACGAAAACTTTTTTATTTGGCAAAAATACGAAAACAAACTGAAATGTGATAAAATCACGAGTCCGTAGGACGAGTGATTTTATCATATTCAGTTTGTTTGAGTAGTTTTGCCTAAAATAAAAAAGTTTGAGTCTGGAAAATAAAAATTTATCTAGTAAAATTTTACAGGACGAGTGGTATTTGAGAAGATTATTTTTTGAACCATTCTGTACAAAAACTAGGATACGTGTATTTTGTGTTGCCTACCTATGATCTAATTTATTAAAACATTAATAATCAAGAGAAAGAAAGGAAGTGGGTTTACACAGAATAATATTTAATAAATATATTATTATTTTAAGAGAAAATACTTATAATCTTTTGATCTTTCAATAACTTTAATAAAAAATTTGACAAATTACCCTTCCTATTATCTTATCCTGTACACTAGATAGTATTGACAGTTGTCAGTTGTCGTGAGCGTAGAGAAAACAGGGTTATAATTTGAATAAATATTTATTTTTATACCTATTTATACAATTATATTATTAAAGAGAAAATTACCAAAATAAAAATTATTAGGTATATCTATTTAAAGTTTACCTACAAGACCACATTTGGCTGTAGGCATATAAAAGTTTTAAATGCATGCAGAACCAGGAAGCAGGTTAGTTTTAAAGTACCTACATATTTGATTTTTCATTATCGTTTAGATGAATTGAATTGTGATAATAATAATAACAAAATATATTTCAGAATATTTAGATAATATAAATGAATGTTGATTTATAGTAAGGTACTTATAAACAAGAAAATTGATTGTTCAATATTGTTATTGAATTTTTGACAGTTCTATAATTTTATCAATAGTAGTAAAACCACTAGTGGTTTTATCAATATAAACCGGAATGATTGGCTAGATTTAGCATAAAACATTGAAGATTAAGCGTTTTCATTGGACGAAATCACAAAATTGTGATATTTTGACAGGTGAAAAAAATAATCTATACTAATATTATAAAGAGGAAAGGTTTGATTTTTTTTTTGTTTGTTTGAAATGAATAGGCTCCGAAACTACTGGACTGATTTCAAAAATTCTTTCACCGTTGGCAAGCTACACTATTCCCGAGAGACATAGGCTATGTTTCATTAAAAAAAAAATGGGGATCCTTACTAAAATGCCATTAATGTAACCAAAAATGACCTTAAAACCCTTAAATCGCGTGCGCTGAGAATACTAGCCTCAAGGTCAAACCTTCCAAATAGTAGGGATCGGTTTTTCTCATGGCCAACCGCCTAAGGCGGGTCGAGTTCCTGAAAATCAATTTATTTTGTTGCCAGAAAATAAAACAACATGTTATATTGTTTACAGGGAAGCGTTGACTCAATATATTTAGTGGCGAGGAAAGGTTTGTTTGTTTGTTTATTTGAAATGAATAGGCTCCGAAACTACTGGACCGATTTCAAAAGTTCTTTTACCGTTGGCAAGCTACACTATTCCCGAGTGACATAGGCTATGTTTTATTTTCAAAAAAATAGGGATCCTTACTAAAATGCCATTAATGTAACATGTAACCAAAAATAACCTTAAAACCCTTACATTGCGTGCGCTAAGAATACTATCCTCAAGGTCAAACCTTCCAATTAGTAGAGATCGGTTTTTCTCATGGCCAACCGCCTAAGGCGGGTCGAGCACCTGAAAATCAATTTATTTTGTTGCCAGAAAATAAAACAACATGTAATATTGTTTACAGGGAAGCGTTGACCCAATATATTTAGTGGCTTTTGTTATTTTTCTTTAATCCCCGTGCAAAGCCGGGGCGGGCTGCTAGTTATCTATAAATACATCGGGATATTTTTAAATAAACACATTTTGGTACATTTAAAAATATATTAGATATAATGTATAGAATCTTTAAAAAAATATCAAAACTACAAAGTATCTTGAAATATATATGTATATATTTATATGTATATATTAATAGATGTATTTTACTTTTCCGTTCTGTTTTTTCTTATTTTCTTTGATCCAACTTCAGGTTTGGGGGGTAATAATGGTTTTGGTACAGGTGGCACCGGAGGAGGATTTTTTGGAATTGATACATTTTGAAGTTCAATGAGTTGCAACCTTAAATCCATATCTACCAATGTTTCAAGTTCTTTTTTGTAGTAATCACTTCTTCGTGGATTTCCTATAAAAAAATAATAAGACAAATACTAATTTATATTTATTACCCGGCTATTTTGTTTATTTTTCTGTTTTTTATACAATGTTATAGTAATAATGTCATAATGATAAAGCTTTAAATGTGTGCTCTATCGGTTAGTACTGAGGTAATAAATCTGATTACTTAAAGGAGATATCTGTAAAAGTAACATTTCGCAAAATTCGTTAATTCTTCGTCTGAGTCAACAATCACCAAAATTGTTTAGCGTTTCAAAGAAAATGGTTCGGAGAAGAAAGTAGAATATATGAACATAGGTACTCGTCCAGTTAGTACTCGCAAAAATGTAACCATTGTGAATGAAAATTTTCGAAAAGAGCCAACAACATCAACTAGGCACTGTTCACAACAATTAAACAATACCTGAACCACTTTACGTCGAATTTACTCATTGATCTTCACGTGCATCCATGAGACGCAAGAATTGAAGCCGTAGGGTCATCATCAATGCCGTATTTTTGTTGATTGGATGCTTGGAAACGAAAAAGGATTTTCATCTTCTCAGACGAGGCTCATTTTTATCTGAATGGACATGTTAACAAGCAAAACTGTCGGATATGTGGCTTGGAAAATCCTCATCTGATTAACGAAGAACCACTCCATGCTCAAAAAGTCACTGTTTGGTGCGGGTTATGGGCTGGAGGAATCATTGGTTCCATCCCTTCTTCTTTGAAAATGAACATGAAAAAGCCACAACATAATCAGGTCATAGTGACGGACTATTTTTGGGTAAAATTGAATGAATTGGTTGTGAACGAGACAACGAGCTTTGGTTCTAACAATACATATAACACGTCAATCATTGGCCAAATTTGATGAACTCATAATTTTACCCAGTTCTGATGTGATTTGGCCTGAAAGATCATGCGATTTGAATTCTCTGGTTTACTGTTTATGGGGTTTTCTATATAGTAAAGAGTATAAGAATGCCTTACGGACAATTGCAGAACTTAAATGTAACAGTTGGCATGAAATTGAGACTATTGGTCCACTGTTACTCCAAAAAGTCATCAAAAACTTTGATTTTCGGATGCAGGTCTGTAAGAAAAGCCGTGGTGGTCATATGAAGGATATTGTTTTTCATAAATAATTTTCATGATAAGCCTTTCATTTCCAATAAAAATTCACGAATGTTGTTTAAAAGAAATGTATTTAATTCTACTTCAAAAAGTAGCGCAGGCACTTTGTACAGTTAAAATTTATAGGCAGGATTTAAGATAAAAAGTAAAGTATTGTTTTGTATGTTCTAGACCTTCTTCACCAATAATGAATTAGGTACATAACAAGTGAGAAGTAATGTATACTATATTTTTCTATCTTATCCGGTAAAAAATTTGTAGCCAATGTGCAGCGTAAATGCACGGCACTTTGAGCTAATTCTATTTATTGTGTTTCATATCTATATTCGTATATTGGAAGTTATACCTGTTAGAATATGGAACGCATCAGTCCAAAAAGCTGCTATTTTGGGATCTTTAGCTATAAAATTTACTTGATTTTCCACACCGTTAATAATTATTGAAAAAACTAATAAAGGTGATTTAGATCTAAAAAACAAAATAAAATTTTATTTTAAAATGATTTTTGATTAGTATAAAATTTACTTACAAATTTGCATGTCTACAGTTAAGACCAGTGGCTACATGTGTTATATCTGCTGTATTTATAGACTCCTTAAGTATCAATGTATTATCTTTAGGATTAACTTTGTTGAATATATGCAACTCTCTTTCATTTTTACTTAGTTGAACAAACATTTTTCCACTAATTTTCTGAAAATATATTTAACTGAAATGTTGGAGTAAGTTATTTTATAAAAAAATGTACACCTTTTCAAAAACTTGTGGAAATTCTTCTCCTTGTTTTAAGATGTTAAGTCGGTTTTCATGAAGAAATTGTTCATTGTTTTTTGCGTAAATTTCTTTTAGTTCTTGAATGCAAGGATGGCTTTGTAATAGTTGTTTCATCTCTTCATCTTTTTCATTCTACAATTATAATAATGGTGGTTTTTATTATTTTTCTGTAATTGAAGACTTTTAATAATACCTGCCAATGTTTCATTACTGCATCAAAAGTTATGTCTGTAAGTTCACTTGTAAGAGTTTTAAAATCCAAAGGTCGTTTTGTTAAAACCATTTTTATTTGCTTTTTCATCGTTTTCAATAACTAAAAAAATCATCGTTTATAGGTACCTCATTTGTTCTATAACATTTTGAACAAAATCACTGCTGAAGTGTTTTTGTCAAAGTTTCTATAACTGCAACGACTATTTTATGACATTTTTATATTAAGCCTTTAAAAATTTAACAATTAACACGAACTTTCAAAGTTATGTTAATTAAACAATTTTTGCTTACGCCACAACTAATTAATATACAAAGTATCGGGACTTTTGACGCTACGAGATTTGAAGACGTCCAACAAAATCAGGTGGTGGTGAAAATGTACGTTGAAGCTTGATCTTTCAAATGTCACACTCCGCAGTTTGCTGGCAACAGTATTTTAATTATTATCGTCTTGAGAGTAAAGGTTGTTTTTTCATTCTTGGTTAGGTTTTCAGAGTTGCGAAAATGTTACGATCGTTAAAGCAGCGACATGTAATCAAATTTTGTGTTAAATTCGAGAAAAGACTTTCACTTAGACTTAGAAACTTCTTAAGCAAGCTTATGGAGATGAAATTTTGTCCAGAGCATAAATTTACTTAAATCGTTCAAGGATGGTAAATTCGAGAAGACTTTCACTTAGACTCAGGAACTTCTTAAGCACGCTTATGGAGATAAAATTTTGTCCAGAGCATAAATTTATTTAAATCGTTCAAGGATGGTAAATTCGTGAAGACTTTACTTAGACTCAGGAACTTCTTAAGCAAGCTAATGGAGATGAAATTTTGTCCAGAGCATAAATTTACTTAAATCGTTCAAGGATGTGGTAAATTCGAGAAGACTTTCACTTAGATTCATGAACTTCTTAAGAAAGCTTATGGAGATGAAATTTTTTCCAGAGCATGAATTTATTTAAATCGTTCGCGGATGGTAAATTCGAGAAGACTTTCACTTAGACTCAGGAACTTCTTAAGCACGCTTATGGAGATGAAATTTTGTCCAGAGCATAAATTTACTTAAATCGTTCAAGGATGGTAAATTCGAGAAGACTTTCACTTAGACTAAGGAGCTTCTTAAGCAAGCTTATGGAGATGAAATTTTGTCCAGAGCATAAATTTACTTAAATCGTTCGCGGATGGCAAATTCGAGACCACTGTCACTTAGACTCAGAAACTTCTTAAGCAAGCTTATTGAGATGAAATTTTGTCCAGAGCATAAATTTACTTAAATCGTTCGCGGATGGCAAATTCGAGACCACTGTCACTTAGACTCAGAAACTTCTTAAGCAAGCTTATGGAGATGAAATTTTGTCCAGAGCATAAATTTACTTAAATCGTTCAAGGATGGTAAATTCGAGACCACTTTCACTTAGACTCAGAAACTTCTTAAGCAAGCTTATAGAGATGAAATTTTGTCCAGAGCATAATTTACTTAAATCGTTCAAGGTTGGTCACGAAGAACTAGAAGACGAAGAACGCTAGAGAGAAATGAAAATATTTAGTTAAACTAAAACAATGATAAGAAATACAAACAACTAGATATAAAGAAAACGACGGTTCTTTTTTAAGATGGATACTACACTGCTCACTAGTTGAATCACTGTAGTTCGATATATAAAATACAATAAAATTCAATCCCCAAAGAAATAAATACTTTCTTTTACGGTAATGGCATAAAGATAAACAACTTACTCTTAGCTTCCGAAGTGCATTAATGATAAGATAATTTTCGAAGATAAACGGTAAGGATAAAGGAAAATCCGACTAATCACTAGTGATAATTACCAGGTAGTTTGAGAATCTCAGCTTAATTCTTGTAGATAAACGATAACGATAATTCGTCTAATCCAACTAATTCACTAGTAATGATTACCAGATATTTGAAGGAATTATTATAGATAACACTATATGGAAATCTTCAGATAAAACCTTCAATGGAAAAAAACTATGACACTTGGAGCACATAATCACTTTTTACTTTAAAAAAAAAAGAAAAAGCCGGTAAAAACTCAATACATTTTGACGACGGGTCTGTCGCCAAACTTGAAGTAAGGTGAGAAATAAGAGACAAGAAATTTTTACGCAACCCCACGAGGTTAAAAAATTAAATCCGATTGGTTAGACTACTTCTTCCACCCGATAGTATGCGAAATTAATCACTTAGACACTATTCTAGGTACAGGATTTTAGTGCAAATTCTAGAAGTTGTGGAATGTTTCTAACAACAGAATCTGCTTATAATTCAAAAAGAATTAATTTAAAGAATCTAAAGTAATGCTACAAGATTACCAATTTGAGTTTTTAAATGTTAATAAGGAAATATTACACAAAAATTGTTGTTTATTTAAATAATTCAAAACTTAAGAAGATCCAATTTTGTTCACTGCTAGTGTAAAGAATACGTAAAAACACTGTTGTTATGCATCTTAAAATTAATTGATAATATTTTTGAGGAAATTTCCGAATTTACTCATTAAATAATTATTAACATTTAATCTATACTTATAATAAATCTGTAGAGAGGTCAATTCTGTACATGAAATACAGGGTGTCTCATTATATTCTGACTGTTTTTAAAAGCTTATATCTTCGAAACTGTTGTAGATAATAAGATGCGGTTTTCACATTTAGGTTTATAACTATCTTAAGTTTTGTTGTGACACCTTTATATAAAAATGGCCTAATTCCGGTTTACCTGATAGAAAAATGGCGTATTTTCAGAATACAGTAGATGTAATTTTTTAATTTTAACTTCCCTTTCTGTGCACCGATTTTAAACTTTAAGGTATTGTTATAAAGTAAAAATATGCGTCTTTCATGAAATTGCTAAATATACAGGGTCTCCCATTTAAAAAATTACCTACATCTACTGTTTTCCGAAAATACGCCACTTTTCTAGCGGGTAAACCGGAATTAGGCCATTTATATAAATGTGTCACAACAAAACTTACGGTAATTTTAAACCTAACTGTAAAAACCGCATCGTATGATCTATTCTAGAACCGTTACGAAGATATAAGCTCTTAAAAACAGTCAGAATATAATGAGACACCCTGTATATTTCCAAAATAACTATCAGGGGGTGATTAGGGATCGATACTAATGCCAAAAATGAAATCAGTAAAATTTTTGTCTGTCTGTCTGTCTGTATAACCGTTATAGAAACAAAAACTACTCGACGGATTTTAACGAAACTTGGTACAATTATTTTTCATACTCCTGAGCAGGTTATAGGATACTTTACATCAAGCTACAATTAATAGGAGCAGAGCAGTGAAGGGAAATGTTGGGAAAACCACTTTTACGGTGTGGGGAGAAATTTTTATACAACAATCTATACGCCACGCGAACGACGTCGCGGGTACATCGATATAGAACCCAAAAATATGGTTAGATTTTTTGTTGTACGTCTGTCTGTCTGTCTATCTTTATGTTTGTGCGCGCATCCGATTTGAATGCGGTTTTCACATATGTATTTGTCTTCTTTTAACTTAACATCTGGTGTATAAAAATTTCGTCCCCAATTCTTTTACGGTGTGGGGGTAAGAAATTTTAATACAACAATCTATACATCACCCAAACGACGTCACGGGTACATAGAACCCAAAAATGTGGTTAGATTTTTTTTGTACGTCTGTCTGTCTATCTATATGTTTGTGCGCGTATCACTTGAAAACTACTGATCCGATTCGAATGCGGTTTTCACAGATGTATTTGTCTTCTTTCAACATAACATTTTAACGAAGTGAGTGAAGAAATTTTTAAACAACAATCAACACGCCACGTGAACGACGTCGCAGGTACACCTAGTTGACTAATAAAAATATAGCACTTCGTTTTTTAATTTTTTTAATAATTATTAGTTTACGTAGATTGAATTTAAAAATTTTACTACTTCTAGTGGAACTCCTTAAAAAGGGTTTTTTATACGTAAAATCTCATTATAATGTGTTTGGTGTTATATATTAAATGTACAAATATTAAGACCTTAGACAGATACCTATATTAAACTTACTTTAGGATAGTCTTCTATGGTTGACACCTTCATCTCTCTTCTTGTTCTCGATAAGAGCCACATGCTTCTTGAAAATAATTCAAAAAAGAACGGTTTTTTTGGTGAAGTATTAAATACTATAGGCTGATAAAAATCACTTTTGGAATCTGGTGGATTCAGACCTATGTCCAAAATTTTAGCTAGAAGTTTCACTACTCTATACAAATAAAATATAAATTAAACAATAGGTAAAACTGAGTGGGTTTAATATTGTTGTTAATACCTCTCACTAGTAATAAATATTCCTGGTTCGTAAACTCTTTCTTCAATTTGTGATTGGCTGAAGTTCTTTTTAAAGTTGTTTTTATAATATCCTAAAATTTATTATTATTGATAAACCAATATACCAGGTGTTTCTAAAAGATAAATGTATAAAAATACTTTTAATAACAACCAATAAAAAAGGTTTCTACAAGAAAAAAATTAAATCGATATATAATTCTTTATATGTTACAATATTTTTAAATATAGAACACGATTTTTTTATATTTTATTCAGTATTGTTTAACAAATTCTCCAAATGAGTCTAAATTTTAATTTTAATAAAACTTTTTTTTAAATCAATTTGATTTTGTATCTATAACCATTACTCTTATAGTCTAGTAAAAAAGATTCAAAAAGAGACAGAAATAACCATTACTCTTATAGTCCAGTAAAAAAGATTCAAAAAGAGAAATTTCCTATTAAAAGAGACCAAAATCCCGGAACTGTAGGACCAATTTTATAATTTTCCCAGAGGCCTAAACGTAGGGCAAATTTTACACAAAAAAAATTAACTCTTGGTCCAAACACCTATTTGTTGTCTCATCTTGCTCACACGTAGGTATAATATACCACAAATAAAAATATAAATATTCATCTATACTAATATTATAAAGAGGAAAGGTTTGATTTTTTGTTTGTTTGTTTGTTTGTTTGTTTGAAATGAATAGGCTCTGAAACTACTGGACCGATTTCAAAAATTCTTTCACCGTTGGCAAGCTACACTATTCCCGAGTGACATAGGCTATGTTTCATTTTTTTTAAAAAATAGGGATCCTTACTAAAATGCCATTAATGTAACCAAAAATGACCTTAAAATCCTTACATTGCGTGCGCTGAGAATACTATTGATTATAGAATAAAATAATGTACTACGATTTTAAAGAATATATAAATATCTACAAAAAATACCGCGATAGCATATGTCTAACTGTTATAGTTACGTCACAATAACTAATTTTTAATTTTTTAAAAGTTTTTATCTTGGTATTATTCCTTATCAAAATAACTTCTTTCATAATCACGAAAGATATCACAAATTTAGCATGTGCAATGGGACGAGGCTACTTATAAAGGAATTAAAGGACAATTAAGTTGTAGCAACCAATATAACTGAACCACCAGCTGGTCAACTAGCTCATACACTGAGGATACCGATGATCCCAACTGATCTACCAAATCCATTTAAACCGCTTCAATTTCCTATCAAAACATCTTTCGCTTTTACTAATAATAAGTCTCAAGGTCAAACCTTCCAAATAGTAGGGATCGGTTTTCCTCATGGCCAACCGCCTAAGGCGGGTCGGAGCACCTAAAAATCAATTTATTTTGCTGCCAGAAAATAAAACAACATTTAATATTGTTTACAGGGAAGCGTTGACCCAATAAATTTAATGGGTTTTGTTATTTTTCTTTAATCCCCGTGCAAAGCCGGGGCGGGCTGCTAGTATAAAATATTTACATAGAGTATTTAATTGTTTCATTTTTGTAAAATAAACATCAAAATAGATTTAGTTCTTCTCATATTTTAATAAATAACTGTAAGAATAATTCTCAAAATATATTTTATTATTAATAGAGATTTCCTACTTCTTCTTCTTCTTCTTCCTACTTTATTAATAGTCTCATGTCTGTTTTACTTCGGTTTTTAGCCTCAAGTGATGTTGTCTGACCATCTTTTCCTCGGTCGTCCCATTGATCTTCTTCAATTTTTTTTTCGATTATTTATTAATTTTTTTTTTAATTTAAAATTTACTAAATTTTTAATAAAAAACTAAAAAATATAATTTTTTTCAACAGGAATCGATTTTTGACACTTATAAGCATAGCTTTGCGAAAAATTTTTTGGCGAAAATGACCCAAACGGGCTTGGCTGAACACCCGATTTCGCGCTTATTTTCAGGCCTCTGGGAAAATTATAAATGTTGATCCTTAAGTTTTAAATAAGAAATTTCTTTCTCTTTTTTAATCTCTTTTCAAATTTCAAAAATCTCAATTAGTTTTTGAGATATTTTCAAAAAAACATAATTTTCTGGGACTGCTGAAAAAAGTTCAAAAAGCACTTGCTTACATACTAGACTACTACTGACAAGAAATTGCAACTATTACAAGAAGTGGACGATCAATAAACAATGATAGTGGGCACAACATGGCGGTTAATAATACCTATTTCTTTAGTACTTTAACTAAACATCAATGCAAACTATACAAGAAATATTTACTCTTCAATCATCAATAAAAACTGTCCTGATCGTTAAAATAACGTACATGACTCTTAGTAAATTAATTATAAGATAGCAAAAAATTTGAATACAGCCAAAGTAGAAATACTTTTAATTTAATCGATGTAAAATTGATGTAGTTATACAAGTGATGTTTAAAATTGTAACATGTTTTCCCAGTATTTGTTGTTAATTTTTTTGTAGGAACAAATAGGTACAAATACACTATAACGTATTTCTATTTCTCGAAAATAAGAGACGTTCATTTCTCTATTTGATGTGTCTTTGTTTCCTTTCCTTACGCCTAGAAACAACAAATGTTCGAGAATGTCTAGAATCAATCAGCTTTCAGAACTGGTTACTACCCCTTTTTATGGAAAGTATATAGCACAAATCATCTTAATACCCAAATTAGGAGAGCTTGTAGAGGAAGTCCTATGTTGAAGGTTTTTGAAAAACTACTTCTAGACAGATTATAGGTAATCCTCGTGGAAAAACAATTAATACCCAACCACCACTTTGGATTTAGACAGTAACATGCTACCATTGAGCAAATTCACCGAATCTGTAACTCTATAAACAAAGAAGAGAAGAGTCTGGCACACTGACTTGCTATAAAAAATATGACAAATACTTCCTCCCAACTACTTTCTAATCCTCAATTCGTCTCTTTCCGATCAACATTTTCTTGTAAAAGTAAAGAATCGGTGCACTAGCTTATTTCCAATTAAAGCTGGAGTGCCTCAAGGTAGTATCCTTGGACCTATTCTCTTTTTCCTCTACACAACAGATCTTCCTACAAGTCATAACATCATTATTGACACATATGCAGACGACACAGTAATCCTCGCGGCTCACTCGAATCCGCACAAGATTTGGTTACAAACATGAAGAATTCAAGTAAACGAAAGCAAATCAGTAAATATCACGTTCACCAATCAAAAAGTTATATACCCAACCGTTTCATTAAATAATCAAGTACTACAACAAAAGGATGATGTAATAGTATTATACGTTACAAGGTCGGTAGGTGACTTATTACAGTACGAGTTAGTTTACGGACGAGGCGACGTAGGAGCCGAGTTTGGAAATGAAAACGAGGACTGTAATAACACCTAACGACCATGTATCGTATTATATTTTATTTCATCCTGTTTTTATAAATTAATAAATTCATAAAAATTTTAAAAATAGTTCGTGACTTGACTAGTTACGTCAACTTATCTTAAGCGTCAGTTACTGTCAAATTTTGATTTTATAGTTATTATCACGAAGACTAGATACCAGGAGTTTAAACGTAATGTTAAAAAAATGGTCTCAATTTAGGGAACAGAACTATTGCCGGTAGAGTGCGCTTGTGTTCCTAAGGTTTAATTACTTTATTTCAAAAGATAAGTTTAAATGCACAAAAATTTTCAAATATTAGTTAAAAACTACACAAATTTATAAATTAATTATTGATGTCCTTGTTTGTTTTATGGCTCTGCTACTTGGCAATCGCCAGATAAATTAATTGTGTATAACACAAATTTTTAACAGATATTATTTTGATGTTACTCACTTTTGGTGCTTTGAATATAACCACTTTTTTTACACTGTTATCTGCCTTTCGGCCACTAACACAAGCATAAACAGCACAACACTTTCCCATTTCTTTTTATTAATTTTATTACAAGTAATTTTAAATTAATTAATCATATATTTAATTTAATTTCGTGAAATTTAAATGTCATAAACATCGGTTCGGTTCTTAATGTTCCTCGCGCCGCCAGTGGCAAAAAATAGAACTATGATCTGGCCCGATTATTGAGACCAGAAATATTATGAAAAAGCCTATACCGTGTAGACTCCTGGTATCTAGACTTCGTGGTTATTATAGTGTTTTTAATTGCCAAAATTAAAAGTAATTGTCTTCCCTAAAGCAATCAGAGCTGAGTTGCTAGGCAACACATCACATTACAGTACATGATACCGTAAATGTTCTACTTACCGGCGCCAAATTGATTATAGGGAAGTTTATTTACTGGACAGGATGAAATAAAATACCTAGGTTTGCACTTGGACCGAAGGTTAACGAGGAAGAAACACATATTCACGAAAAGAAAACAGTCTGAAAGTCACTAGTTAATAGGAAAAAGGTCACAACTGAATTCTAGTATACAAGTCAGTCATAAAGCCATGGAACTAGGGAATCCAATTGTGGGAATCTGCGTCGAGATCTAATATCGATATGCCCAATAAATACATTAATCGCGATCTTATGATTTAATATTTTATTGTCACTGGACAGTCTCTGATGTGGAGTGGAACTTCTTTCTAACTTGCGATTATTATAGCAATTCTACTTACTAAGAGCGTCTAAAGTTAAATAACTAATGTTGACGTTGTCATAATCTATATTAAAACTGGTATGTCTCGATTTAGGTGAACATATTGTAGAAGATTTTCTTGAACTACCACTTTTATCGCTTATAACTGATGCAAGAGACAACCTTTAATAAAATAAAACTGAATTAAATTAAATTAATATATCAGAAATCTGCATCTCACCTTGTTGCTTGATGATAAGTGAGTAAATTTTCTAAAGAGTTACTTCTTGTTGAGTTAGTTACTTCATCAAAATCTAATAATACTGTTAATCTTCTAACGTCATCATCAGGCAACTCGAATTCTTCCTTTTTGAACACATTGTTGTCTTCTACACTAACTTGGCTGTTTAGTGCTTCTTCGTATAAACTAGAGTTACCAAAAAGAAATTTGTTAAAAATCCAGAAGGGAAGAGAATTTTAAAAATTACCAAAATCCATATCATTTATTTAAAGGAAAAATCTATAAATTAAAACAAAAATATGTTGAAGAAGAAAAGAAATTAGACTACAACCAACTGAGGAAGCTAGATATAACAGGTATAGAGCAGCAGAAAGAAGGAGCTAAAGTTATGGAGGAGCAGAGAGTAGGAGATAGCTATTAGAGCCACAGAAAGACAGGGGACCAACTACAGGAAGAAGAAAGAAAATCATATTTTATTTAATACTAGTCGAACAGAAAAATACAACAATAAGAACAATGATCATGTAATAGTAGTTTACGTAACAAGTCCCGAAAGTGGTCTTTTACTGGACGAGCGGGCAATTGCAGAGCGAGCCGCAGGCGAGACCAGTAAAAGCACTTTTGGGACGTATTAGGTACGTACAATATTTTTTATAAACCGGTCAGAATTTAGTAATTTCCAGTTTATTATTGGGTCAAAAAATCTTATGTTGTCGGACCGGGCCAGAAAATAAAAATGAGTCCGGTAAAAGCTTTTACCGGACGCATTTTTATTTTCTGGCCTTTTCCGACAAAATGAGACTTTCTGGCCTAAAAATAAACCGGAAAGTACTCATTTCTGGCCGGTTTAAATAAAAAGCATTTACACATTATATTTACCACAACCTTTTTTTAGATAACAACTATAGATATTTACACTAAGAATCATTTTTATTTACCTTAAAATGTAGGTTTGTATAACATAAAGCTCGTGTTCCATTTTCTTATCAATTTCACCTGGTATGATAATATGTTTATAAATATCTTCTCTATTTTGATTTAAATTCATTTCTTTGATCAGTTGCTTTTTCTGTTCACCTTTACATAATCTGATTATAGTATTGATTAACAATAACACTCCGTATTGAAGTTTTTTACCATCTTCTCTTCGAATATATGGAGTCAGAGAAGTTATTGGAATTTCTTTTATTATCTAATCAAAAAGATTAATTTTTAATGTACAGGTTATTACAATAAGACTGGCTACCAGCCATATCTCAGAAACTATTGGAGATAGAAAGTTGAGAAAAAAATATTATTATAAAATGGATCATAAGAAAATCGTGAAAATTATTTTTAAGTTCCGTAATTCACCACAAGAGAGCCCAATCAAAGTAAAATTTTAGAATGTTCAATTTCTCCGAAAATTTCCAAGCGTAATCCTTTAAATCGTTGTAACCACTAAACGACTTTAGAGAACAAAATCTTGTTTGGTAAAGAAAAACAGTTATTTTAAAAAGACGTAATTTTAATATCTAGTCTAAATATATATAAAAGGATGTTTGTATATATGAAATCGACTCAGAAACTATTTGACCGATCATTATGAAAATTGGTATGTACATGTATTTTTCCACGGAGAAGGTTTATATGCTATGCCCATTTATGTAACTCGCACCAGGTGGCGCTGCAAACTAGTAACTTCGGCCCCGTTCAACTGATTGTCATGAAAATTGGTATATATATATATATGTATTTTTTCAAGGAGAAGGTTTGTATAATATGCTCATTGATGCCACTCGCCACCAGGTGGCGCTGCAGAGTAGCAACTTCTGTCCCGTTCAACCGATTGTCATGAAAATTGGTATGTATATGTATTTTTTCACGAAGAAAACGAATATGCTATGCCCATTGATGCCACTCGCCACCAGGTGGCGCTGCAAACTAGCAACTTCTGTCCCGTTCAACCTATTGTCATAAAAATTAGTATGACTATGTATTTTTCCTCGGAGAAATCGAATATGCTATGCACATTGATGTAACTCGCCACCAGGTGGCGCTGCAAAGTAGCAACTTCTGCCCCGTTCGACCGATTCTCATGAAAATTGGTATGTATATGTATTTTAATATAGATTGGCTATCTGATAACTCAAATACGTGCAGACTAAGAAACTGTATCAGTGATATAAATTTTAGAAATGTGGTAACTCAAATTACTCATCCTGCTAACAATGACAATGGAGGTACACTCATTGACTTAGTAATAACTAACTGTTTAAATATAAGGACTGAAATTTGTCTCACTCCTAAAATAAGTACCCATTTTAATGTCGAGGTGTATAGAGATTTTCAACCTAATAATAATAATAGACAGTCTCAAATAATAGAAAGTAGAGGTAGAGTGATTGATTTTAAAAAGATAAATAATAAGTTGTCACAGGTCAATTGGAATTATACTATCAATATTAATGAGAGATATATTAAGTTCTACCAAAATTTAATGAAAGCATTTGACGAGGTGGCACCAAAAAGACCTGTTAAGATATTTTCTAATTATAAAGACTGGTGGAATCAGGAAGTCAGAAATGCTATAAGGAATAGGGATGATAGTTATAAAAGGTATGTATCTAACAAAACTGAAGAAAATAGGCAAATATACAAACAACATCGAAACATAGCAGTTAGCGTTATTAGAAATGAAAAAAGTAAATATTATAAACGGCAAATAAGTGAAAACAAAAAAAATTCTATTAAACTTTGGAAAGTTATGAAAGACCTTTTGCCTAAAAATAAACAAAATAGCTTAACGGAGATAGAGATTAATGATAATCTAATAATAAAAGATATAATTGATATCCCTAATGCCCTCAATAATTATTATATTGATAGTATAAAAGAAATTATTTCTCATATAAATCGTAATAATAGAAATTTTCCTGTAAAACCTAAGAATAATAATGTGTTTTTTAAGAAATTCAACTTGATTGACATTGACACATTGAGAGAAATTATTTTTGACTTACCCAATAAGGGAAGTTCGGATGACATAAATGCGACCTTTTTAAAAAACTGTTTTGCAAACATAGCCTTGCCATTGCTTAATATTATAAACACCTCCTTAGAAATGAACATAGTTCCTACAGCCTTGAAAACTTCAGTTATCATACCAATCCCTAAAATCTCAAATTCAAATAGAGCGGCAGACTTAAGACCGATTAATATGCTAAGTACAATAGAGAAAGTATTAGAAAAATTTGTTTATAATCAACTTATTCATTACTTAGAAGAAAATAATCTATTTAATAGTGTACAGTCTGGCTTTCGAGGGAAGCATAGTTGTGAAACAGCACTACAATATGTCCTAGATCACTTCAAACAAAATAAAAATAATAAGTTAATTACTGGTGCTCTATTTCTTGACTTACAAAGAGCGTTCGAAACTGTAGATCGTGCAATACTTATTAGTAAATTAGAAAGTTTTGGAATAGTTGATGATGCATTACAGTGGTTAATAAATTATTTAGATAATAGAAAACAGAAGCTAAAGTTTAACAACATTACATCAGATGAAATCGAAAATGAACAGGGTGTCCCGCAGGGAAGTGTGTTAGGACCATTATTGTTCCTCTTGTACATAGATGATATCACACGTGTCGCAGGAGAATGTTACATTATCCTATTTGCGGATGACACTTTGATCTACTTTGCTTCAGACAAGTTACACGAAATAATTGAAAATATAAATAACACACTAAAAGAAATATTTCAATGGTGCTGTTTTAATTCTTTAAAAATTAATATCAATAAAACTAAGTTTATGATTATAGGAAATGACAAAAACTATGAAGAATATAATATTAGTAACCAAAAAGTAAATATAGAGAATAGTAATATTGAGGTTGTTAAAAAATTTAAATATCTGGGAGTCATAGTTGACTATATGTTACTATTTAAAGAACATGCTAATTATGTTATTAAAACAATATCATTTAAAATCAGCTATTTATATAGATGCTCAAAATATCTTAACCAATGGTCTCTAAAACTTCTCTATAATAGTTTAATTCTTCCCCACTTTACATATTGTGCCACAATTTTATATTTGCTTAACCAAAATGAAATAAATAGGTTGCAGAAACTTCAAAACAGGGCAATGAGGATAATACTTTCATGTGATAGAAGAACTCATATAAAAACAATGTTACAGAATCTTGAATGGATGTCAGTTAAAAATTATATTCTATACCTAACATTAATTTTTATTTTTAAAATTCAATTACAAATGATGCCTTCATACTTACTTGAAAAAATCGATTACAATTATGAATTTCACAATTATAATACAAGAAATCGGAGTAATTTTCATATTCGACATGTTATAACTAGGAGTGCCCAAAATTCAGTCTTTGTCAAGGGTCTGCAGGCTTACAATGAGTTGCCAGGTGAAATTAAAAATGCTACCTCATTAAATACTTTTAAATATAAACTAAAGAACTATATTATGATGACACAAAGGGTCTAAATAAAATGATTTTAAATATAGATACAGACAGAGAGATTTTAATTGTAGATATAGATTTAATTTTATGTTTTATATGTTGTAAAGTTTTATTATTCTTATATTTTTATTATTAATATTTAGACATTAATATATTTATGTTTTTAGACATTATACATAATGTATAAACTATACTTATTATTGTAAAACTGTACTATTTTTGTATTAGCAAAGCTAAATAAAGAATCTAATAATTTTTTTACGGAGAAAACGAATATGCTATGCCCATTGATGCCACTCGCCACCAGGTGGCGCTGCAAAGTAGCAACTTCTGCCCCGTTCAACCGATTGTCATGAAAATTGGTATGTATATGTATTTTTTCACGGAGAAAACGAATATGCTATGCACATTGATGTAACCCGCCACCAGGCAGCGCTGCAACGTATCGCCTAATACACCACATACATACATACATACATACATACATACATACATACGTCGCCTAATCTATATATATATAAAAAAGGAGATGTTTGTATGTATGAAATCGATGAACTCAAAAACTACTGGACCGATTATTATGAAAATTGGTATATGTATATGTATTTTTCCACGGAGAAGGTTTATATGATATGCTTATTGATGCCACTCGCCACCAGGTGGCGCTGCAGAGTAGCAACTTCTGCCCTGTTCAACCGATTGTCATGAAAATTGGTATGCATATGTATTTTTCCAACGAGAAAGTTTGCATGATATGCTCATTGATGCCACTCACCACCAGGTGGCGCTGCAGAGTAGCAACTTCTGCCCCGTTCAACCGATGTCATAAAAATTGGTATGTATATGTATTTTTCCACGGAGAAGGTTTATATGCTATGCTCATTGATGCCACTCGCCACCAGGTGGCGCTGCAGAGTAACAACTTCTGCTCTGTTTAACCGATTGTCATGAAAATCAGTAGGATGCTGTATTTTTAATGGTTAATATGAATATGGTATTCGTATTAATGGAAGTTACCACCAGATGGTGCATCCATTAAACGAGCAACCACTACTTATTCGATTACTTTATATCACGCCACTGTAAGGTAGCGCAGTTAATATCACATATATTTAAACGAGCAATCCTTATCTATCTATATATATAAAAAAGGATGTTTGTATGTATGAAATTGATAAAATCAGAAACTATTTGACCGATCATTATGAAAATTGGTATGTACATGTATTTTTCCACCGAGAAGCTTTATATGCTATGCCCATTGATGGAACTCGCTACCAGGCGGCGCTACAGAGTAGCAACTGCTGCCCCATTCAACCGATTGTTCGATTGTCATGAAAATCAGTATGATGATGTATTTTTAATAGCTTAGATGAATATGATATTTGTATTATTGGAAGTTACCACCAGGTGGCACTTCCATTAAACGAGCAACCACTACTTATTTGATTACTTTATATCACGCCACCGTAAGGTGGCGCAGTTAATATCACATATATTTAAACGAGCAATCCTTACTTAAGTATTGTGACGCCACCGGAAGGTGGCGCTGTTAATATCACTTATATTTAAACGAGAAATTCTTATTAAGTATTGTTATGCATCTAATATATTTTATCGATAAACTACAAAATGTAACGAAAAAAAATAGTATAAACCTGATAACTAACGAGAAAATATGATGAAAACGATAAAATCAAAATAAATTGAAAAAACGAAAAATGGAAGAATGAAATAAATATTTGCGGTACGAAGTCCGCTGGGTCAGCTAGTATATTATAAAACAAATTATCAGTGTTTCTTAAGAGTAGCTAACATAAGACAATTTCGATTTAGTTTCAAATTTATTTTTAACTTTTATTGCAAACTTAAATTTTATTTTTTATTATTTATATCATTGCACAAACAATCGCATGTATATAAACTTTTTATCAGATACTAACTAGAGGCAACTTACAATGCTCTGAGCGAGAAACGGGTAACGACAGAGATAGAATTAAACTATATGGTATCTTTTTAGTACCCTCCCCGCTTCCTACAACAAAATCAAACAAGTGATTGCGAGATATTGTTTAGTTTTATCTCTTTCGCCCTCGTTACATTATCAGTATATTTTTAACTATTCCTGTTACTTACCTTTTCCTTCCATGGTAAAAAATCATCATTTTTGTGCATCACAATTTTATGCAAAATTGCTAAAGCATATTGCAAATGATCAACAATTATAAAATCGCCGTTAGTTTTTACTATATCTATAGTTTTTTGTAATAATTCTATAGGCATATCAGGATTAATAAATCCTTTTGCAAAAAGATGACATATCGTTCTTAATAATGCTAGAAGCTCCTTTCCTTGTAAATTTTTATCATTTATAAATGTGTTTATAAGTAAGTGATGATTTTCATACTGAACTAAAACAAAATGGAATTATTAGATTTAGAAATAATACTAAAAATAAAATAATATGCTGATGATACATAAAAAGCAAATGTTCAACAATATCAATTCAGCCCATAGTGAATATACATAAAATTGTCTCTTTTACCTAATTCTTCAATAAAAATAGGATCGTGTGCTAATTTTAATAAATCTTCGTACGCAATGGCTCTTTCTAAGCTGACTGAAGCCTCATTTATGTGTGGTATAATTCTGTTTTTCAATAAAAAGTCAATTGAAAATACAATTTTTAAACAATCATTATGCTTGATGTTCTGATAATTTTTATCCGATATGTAAGTGTCTATAAATGGATCATTTACATTTGTATGAATAAGCTTGAGACCATAAACAGTCGACACAGGCTGAAAGAAAATATTTATTTATTTAAAAGTACTAAAAAGTGTTTTTTTACAAACGTGACAAAAAGACGTCATTTTGTAATAAAATATATTCTCATAATGTTAACTTTCATCACTAGTGGTGAAAGTCATATTTAAAAACAATTTATATTTGGTTGTCTGGTTTCATTAGTTTTACGTTTCTCGTGACTTCTCAGACTTGTACTGAAATCATTGTTAAACCTCTATATCTCAATAATTGTCAATTTTTGAGCTTGGTACCTATTGAGACTTTTGTTCTACTCACTTAGAACTATTTATTCACAAAATTTTATATATTTCTACTGGACGTACTTTTTCATTCATTTTGTGTGGGTCTAATTTTTGTAATATATGTTTTATTCGTTCCAAGATCGTGCGGAATGACCTATCTTATCTTAAAGAGCGTTTACGACGGATGGTTAGAGGTTAGATTGTATTATATTATTTGGTTTTGTTCTTTACAGGTTTGGGTTCCATGGAATCACAAATTCTAGTATTTTCCGAGTATTGTCGTGGACCGAAGCATCCGAAAAATTTAATTTATTGTTAATATTTATTCTTCTTTATATGTTATTGTTATTTTATTTATTAGTGTTATGGTTTTGTTTTATAATCACTCTGTTATTTTATATTATTCATTATCTTTGATCAATATATATTGCAGCCGTGGCTTACACCAGAAACTAAATTATCTTTGATCAATATATATTGCAGCCGTGGCTTACACCAGAAACTAAAAATCAAGACAATAATTTTAATTGATTTAAAAAAAAATGTCAATATTGGTTCACAGGAATCCGAGATAATGCAATTTTTAGAGGGCGCTATGATTTTGAACTTGCCGATTTACATTTCGAGTGAATTTTCCACATTAACACCTTCCATGCACCCCGAGCGACATTTTACGCTAAAACGTTTTTTTTTTGTCTTTTATATGGATGTTGCCATAAAGCGCATTAGGTTCAACATTTTGTTTAAAAACGAGCCTGGCATCACTTATGGTACACGGTAAATTTATGCCAACTTTGACCTTCAGTATGTCTGCACCCAACTAACAATTTTATATTTTATAAAAACTGTAAGAACGTAAGAACATGTTTTATAAAACATCTTTTATTGTAAGAACATTGTAAAAACGTTTATACAACCCTTATAAATCCCAAAAAGGCGCAGGTTTATAAAATAAATGTTTGCGGGGGTAGTACCGAATTCCTAACTATGGTCAGATCATTACGATCGACCCCCTGCTGAGCTACCGGTCTCAGACCCTCTCCGTTAATCCTATGTCCGAATTCCTAACTGCATACAAATATTATTTAATTCTGAATTTAATAAATCTAAATAGTCTTCAAAATTTTAAAAACGAAATGTCTTTTGGAAAATTTTACATTATTTTTTTATAAGATTAGATTTGAGTCGTAAAAGTATCGCTTGAAGTGAATGTTTTTAGTGAGGATAAACTATATAGTAGTAGTAGAAGATAAACTGTTTGAAGTATTTTTTTTTCTAATTTTTTGTGATTAATAAAATTAAAAAAAATTATATATTTATTTTTGTAATTTTTTTCTAACTTAATAAAATTAAAGAAATTTCAAAATTGTAAATATATATTTATTTTCGTTAATTTGATAAAATTTGATAAAATATGTACATACATACTTACATACAAAATATATAAAAAATAGTTAAAATAAATATATTTATAAATACAATCCGATTAAGAAATCTAAAGTAGCCGCCAAGATCAGGTAAAAGATGTTGAGTTAGGAATTCGGACATAGGATTACCGAATTACCGTATATCCCGGTTTGCGGTAGCTGCAATACAATAGTTATATAAACGTTTATACAGCTTTTAAAAAAATAATATAAAATCACTATAAAACCGTTTCATATAATATGCTTCATAATGCTTTCATGCTTTTATTTTATAAAACAAGTTTAGTGATACAGAAATGTCCATACGAACCAAAATATTTTTTAACTGTTTCGAAAAGAACTATTTTATTTTGTAAAAAGAGAATTTGGACAAGGCCATAACTAATTTTTAGAAAGTTTTTTATATTTTCGCCGTGTTCTGTGTCTCTGTGTCATTCCGTGGAATTTGTAATCGAATTTAAACCTATTTCCCGACCACCTAGAGCTCTGAAATTTTCAGGATAGCTAAGAACTGGATGACAATGCATGTTTCAAGTGTATTTAGGCATATACATAGATTTCGAAATTTATACCGAATTGATATTAAACATGATCTAAGTTGTGTATAGATAATATTATTTTGAAAGTTATTAAATAAATCGTTCGTGGCGTAGTTGGTTAAGCGGCGGATCACTCCACTTGTGACAGTTCTCTGTTATGTTATCATAATGGGATCGATTACGCGACAGAGAAGTTTTTTTTTCTTTTTTTTTTGTTCTTACATGTGAAAACAGTAATTATTATTTTAACTGGTAATAAAATAAACTGTTTTAGAAAGTTTTTAGATACAACTACCCTTGATTTTGTTAACAAGGAAACAATCTTCTCTATGATCAATCACAGCGTTGTATGACTTAATATTTTTACAATGTCAGGGATGCTGTGCATTGTTGAGATGACACAAAATATGACCTATAAATCAGTAAAAAACTTTCTATTATAAAAAGTTCTTTTTGTAAATTGTGCTTATATTCACCTACATTTCAAAACAATAAACAGTTTAAACTTTGAAGTATTATTTAGTGGACACTTGGTACCAATTTTTGATACGCAGAGAACTTTACTGTAAAATATATAGTACATTTACATTGAAATTTACACCCGACACTATATTTTGCATTATTTCGTTAAATGATTGCAAACACAAAAAAATATATTATTTTATTTTTTTCTTATTTTCGTAATATATTGGTGAAATTTTATTGAATGACAATCAACAT
Organism: Altica lythri; assembly: GCA_964028335.1. Taxonomy (NCBI): domain Eukaryota; kingdom Metazoa; phylum Arthropoda; class Insecta; order Coleoptera; family Chrysomelidae; genus Altica; species Altica lythri. The sequence goes on along the minus strand of OZ034805.1, from coordinate 58,804,381 downwards.
TGTTTTAAATCCAATTTTCCTTTATTATAAGTGATTAGAAAACAAAATGTGAGTACCTATGTCTAGGTTTTATCTAACTAAATCCAAAATGGATGACTTTGAAATGTCAATTAAATGGCTGCGTACCTATAAAATAATTTTGTTGCAGAAGCAACATTAATAAAACAATAAAGCTATAGTCTATCCAATGTAAATGTGAAAATCGGTGCTCTTTGGCGGTTTTTAAGTGCCTTTGATGACATTTCCGACCATTGGCGTGGAATTAAATAAAAAGGGTTCATAAATTTTTATTAATTTTTGTTTTAAATTTCAAAAGAAAAACGGTTTTTGTATATTTGTAAATTTTGTATCAATTGGAAAATTGTCAAATAACAATTTAATTCTTTTAAATTAAAACTTGTTAATTTTAGTTAAAATAAGAACATTTGGCTCATTATTCAAATAGTACATAACTCATAATATTTTTATAACAATTGTCTACAAATAATACTCATTTTATCAGACAATCTTAAAAGATTTTTTGTCCAGCAAGGACCATGAGGAGGTATAAGCCTTCCTTGCCTGGAAAGGAAAGGGTTGGGTATGTTAGTAAGAATATAAAATTAGTTTGTTTTTAAAAACAAGTTTTCAAGATACATCACGATAGTTGTAAAGGAAATTGGTTGGAATTAATAACAAGAATTGACAGAGTCTTCTGAAGTAGAATCGTTTCCAGGTTGAATAACTAATGGTGCTATTGGCGGTAAAACAGGATATTCCTTTTCTATTTTTATAACATATGCTTCGCAATTTTTTCTTTCATACATCGCTATTAATGCCACTAATTACCTCTTGAATATTATCAAGAAACAACTGCGCTTAAAGTTGGTGACTGATTATATTTTCGTAAACGTTTCTTTACAGTACTCCAAATCATTTCGATTGAATTAAAAATACACTAGTATGGAGGTAAACGCAAAAGGGTATGACCATTATCTGCTGCAAATGGTGTCAATGACGTACTCATTTTTAAAATTCTGACTTTTGATCATTCTTATTAATTCCTTCTTTACTGGAACCTTTTTAGGAACATTGATATTTTTGATTGCCATAAATCTTAAATTTTTATTCTTTTTTGTGTTATTATTAGGTATTTTGTTTAATATGCGGTAATGATACGACGCATTGTCCATAACAATTACTGAATTGTAAGAAAACCCAATAGATAGTGTTGAATTTGGATTCATAAATAAATAAACGATAAACTAAAAGAAAGTAGAAAATTAAAAACAGAAAAAATACGAAAAAAATAAAAAAAAAACCTTTCTAAATCAAATAATATAACGCCACCGTAAGGTGGCGCAGTTATTATCTTATATATTTAAACGAGAAATTCTTACTATATTAAGTACTATCAAGCCAACCGTAAAATATATCTAATATAAAAAATCAATAAAAATCACTAACGCTACTGTGTACTGTAATGGGAAACCAGACCAAACGCGGTATTTAACTCACGCAATTATTCTTTTTGATGTTTCGTTTCATGTACCGCGGCGCTTAGTAAGAGCCGTCGGCATTACTTTACATTAATATCAAAGGGGTGCGCACCGACTTTGAAATCGCAAACTATATATACAATGTTGCCTTTTCTTAAAAAAATCTTTAAGTATAAGTAATATATACAAAATTGATACCTATCATTAGAAGTCAAAACTGTTTAAATATGAAGAATCTAGTTAATTAATTTAAGTATATATTTTGTAAGAATATTTTTATATTATCTTTCTAAGAGTCATTGACGAACAATTGAATAGTAAAGTAGAGAGAAAATTTTCAAAATATATAAACTTAGGAATATTCGCAAATATATCTGACAACCTAGATTCAAAAGTCGGATCCTTTGTTGGGGTTAAAGGGCGTGGTTATGTTTTCACATTAAGATTGGATAAACTATACCAGCAAGGACTGTATTTAAATAGATAAAGTAATCCTCATTTACAGAGGCGCATCTAAATAAAATCGGGTTAAAAGTCGGATCCTTTGTTGGGGTTAAAGGGCGTGGTTATGTTTTCACATTAAGATTGGATAAACTATACCAGCAAGGACTGTATTTAAATAGATAAAGTAATCCTCATTTACAGAGGCGCATCTAAATAAAATCGGGTTATCATTTAATTTTTTTCTTTCTAGTTTATTTATACAATTTAAACTAGAAAGAAAATAATTCTTTTTTTTTTATTTTCTCAATCGTATATGTTAATAATTCATACAACTTTTACCTTATCCCAAAATAACAAGTCTTTAAAATTTGGTAAATCATTATAATTACCTAACATTTTTATCTACACATTCATTGGAATCAACAGTAGTTCTAACACTATTCAGAAAATTAGAACTTAAAATGTTTTGAAAGTTGGTTTTTACTTTTCAGCGAAAATAACCATAACCACTTCGTTTTACTTTCTTCTAGGCACCAATTTTTGAAGCAGACTTTTTTAACTTCCTGCTAAAAAAAATTAATTTTTTTTTTTAAAACGGGGAAGTTATTGGTTTCACCCCGTTTTTCGAAAATCGAGTTTTCATCGGATCTCAATGTTTTTAGGTATTAGGAACCTCCCCTGACTATTTTTACGAGGGTGTCTGTGTGTGTGTGTGTGTGTGTGTGTGTGTGTGTGTGTGTGTGTGTGTGTGTGTGTGTGTGTGTGTGTGTGTGTGTGTGTGTGTGTGTGTGTGTGTGTGTGTGTGTGTGTGTGTGTGTGTGTGTGTGTGTGTGTGTGTGTGTGTGTGTGTGTGTGTGTGTGTGTGTGTGTGTGTGTGTGTGTGTGTGTGTGTGTGTGTGTGTGTGTGTGTGTGTGTGTGTGTGTGTGTGTGTGTGTGTGTGTGTGTGTGTGTGTGTGTGTGTGTGTGTGTGTGTGTGTGTGTGTGTGTGTGTGTGTGTGTGTGTGTGTGTGTGTGTGTGTGTGTGTGTGTGTGTGTGTGTGTGTGTGTGTGTGTGTGTGTGTGTGTGTGTGTGTGTGTGTGTGTGTGTGTGTGTGTGTGTGTGTGTGTGTGTGTGTGTGTGTGTGTGTGTGTGTGTGTGTGTGTGTGTGTGTGTGTGTGTGTGTGTGTGTGTGTGTGTGTGTGTGTGTGTGTGTGTGTGTGTGTGTGTGTGTGTGTGTGTGTGTGTGTGTGTGTGTGTGTGTGTGTGTGTGTGTGTGTGTGTGTGTGTGTGTGTGTGTGTGTGTGTGTGTGTGTGTGTGTGTGTGTGTGTGTGTGTGTGTGTGTGTGTGTGTGTGTGTGTGTGTGTGTGTGTGTGTGTGTGTGTGTGTGTGTGTGTGTGTGTGTGTGTGTGTGTGTGTGTGTGTGTGTGTGTGTGTGTGTGTGTGTGTGTGTGTGTGTGTGTGTGTGTGTGTGTGTGTGTGTGTGTGTGTGTGTGTGTGTGTGTGTGTGTGTGTGTGTGTGTGTGTGTGTGTGTGTGTGTGTGTGTGTGTGTGTGTGTGTGTGTGTGTGTGTGTGTGTGTGTGTGTGTGTGTGTGTGTGTGTGTGTGTGTGTGTGTGTGTGTGTGTGTGTGTGTGTGTGTGTGTGTGTGTGTGTGTGTGTGTGTGTGTGTGTGTGTGTGTGTGTGTGTGTGTGTGTGTGTGTGTGTGTGTGTGTGTGTGTGTGTGTGTGTGTGTGTGTGTGTGTGTGTGTGTGTGTGTGTGTGTGTGTGTGTGTGTGTGTGTGTGTGTGTGTGTGTGTGTGTGTGTGTGTGTGTGTGTGTGTGTGTGTGTGTGTGTGTGTGTGTGTGTGTGTGTGTGTGTGTGTGTGTGTGTGTGTGTGTGTGTGTGTGTGTGTGTGTGTGTGTGTGTGTGTGTGTGTGTGTGTGTGTGTGTGTGTGTGTGTGTGTGTGTGTGTGTGTGTGTGTGTGTGTGTGTGTGTGTGTGTGTGTGTGTGTGTGTGTGTGTGTGTGTGTGTGTGTGTGTGTGTGTGTGTGTGTGTGTGTGTGTGTGTGTGTGTGTGTGTGTGTGTGTGTGTGTGTGTGTGTGTGTGTGTGTGTGTGTGTGTGTGTGTGTGTGTGTGTGTGTGTGTGTGTGTGTGTGTGTGTGTGTGTGTGTGTGTGTGTGTGTGTGTGTGTGTGTGTGTGTGTGTGTGTGTGTGTGTGTGTGTGTGTGTGTGTGTGTGTGTGTATATGTAAACCTCCTACAACTTTTAAACGGCTTGACCGATCCGAATGAAATAAAGCATTCCAAAGAGTTCCATCTAACTTAGATTCCCTGTAAGTTTGAACCGATTCGAGCCAGTAGATTTCGAGAAATTTCAAAATAACCGAAAAAAAACAATTGGTAAAAATGATGTTTTTTGGGCATATCTTTTTGGCTATTGCATCGATCAATTTCATAACCTAATCAGCTCTCAAGCTTAAAAAGCCACGTCGAATGCTATTTTGCAAATTAAAATCGGTTGATTCGTTCGTGAGATATCGTTGTCGAAAAATTTCAAAAAAAGGTTTTTTTTTTCAATAACTTAGAGATTTTTTGACTAACCGTCGAATGCCATCTTGAACATCAATTTCGAATAAGGCGTTAAAATGTTATGGCTTTTTAATCATTTCAAAAAAAGTCAAAAACTTCAAAATACGTCACGTTACTATAGCTTTGCGGTTAAAACTAGCGGGAAGTTGCAAGGATGGCCTTTAAGGTCAACCTCTTTTCGAATTTTTTGTATACAGACGAACGTACAAATAGAAATAAACATAGAAACTGACAAATAAAATATCGCGTTCTGAGTGTTACAGTTATTTTATTATGCTTTTATAAATGTACATTATGAAATCTATTTACTTTTATTAAAACTATCTTATCCCACAGCGACTTTATAAAAGATTCATACACGATATGTTTGAAGCTCTTATAAAATAGTTTTTTTAAAGTTTTTGTAAAAACAATTTGATTTTATTAAAGATGTATTTTCTATAAAACTGTAATAAAACTGTTCTATTTATATTTTTAAAAGCTTCTATAAAGCTGCTTTATAATTGTCCCTAAAGAAATAAATATGTTTCAAAAGGTTAACACATACAACCGTTATAAATCAATTTAGTTGTATAGGATATAATGCTTTGAAGGATTGTTTTATAAACGTTTATAAAACAATTTTATTGCGATGTTGTAAGATATTTTATAATTTTGTTTTAAGAACGTTCTTACTGTAAAATTATAAAACTAAATAGTCCCGACGACCAAATAGTTGTTAAGACGGCATTTAAAAAACAATTTTGAATTTCTACTGCAGCTAAAAAACTATAATAAAACAGAATCGCTCTATTGACTAAAGGTTATAAAACCAAATTGTTAGTTGGGCAACCAGTAAGCAGAATGTATCTTTTTTTGAATCGTCTTTTAATGTTCTTGAAGCGTATAAACTTAGCAATTAATATGTTTTAAGCTCGTAAGGTTATTCAAATTAAGCCTAAAAAAATGTTTAAAAGTTTTTAAAAAATTCTAGGCTCTCCTCGTGGACCGATTTTAATTGTACAAAAAGCGTTTGACAGTTTGAGCCTTCCTCTATTTGGAAAAAAATTGGCGACTATCTGAGAGCCTTTTTTACAGAGGGCCAGGCTTAGGGGTAGTCCATGGGATTGCATCGCAGCTAGTACAGCTTATTGTGCACCCTTATTCACAGGTCCTCATTCTCCGTCAAATCCCAGGTTCTTAATGAACCAAGAGATCCTTTTGACTATGGTTACCCGTTCTTCCCCTTGATCTCCAGTCGGTAGGCCAAGGGATCTCACACGCAGACCTTGCAGGGCTGGGCACATGAATATCACGTAGAAGGCTGTTTCCTCCTCCTCACCGCTTTTTTTACATAGGAGGTTTTCAACTTGAATTCCCATCTTATGTAGATGTCCGCGGAATACCCAGTGGCCGCTGATGAAGCCAACCACTTTCCGCAGGGTCTTCCTCCTCAGCTCAAGGGCATCTGCCGCTATAGCACCAGTAGGTGTCTGCAGCATTCTCTTTGACTGTATTTTACCTTCCGTTCTTTCCCAGCTCTTTCGATGTTCTATGCCCATCCACTGGCGAACAGCTCTTCGTGCTGTGTTGTAAGCAATACCACACGTCGGCTCTGGGCCAATGAGCGGGCTGAGAGCCTTACTTAGGGCCTAGTATGAATTAGAAAATTTGCGATTTTTTTCCAGTAGGCTGGTTTGCAAAATAATTATGCAAAAACTATCCAAAACCGATCCTAACGAAATTTAGCACACATTTTAACCATATTAAAAAGTTTTGTTAGGCGGAATATGGAGGTTGTAGGTCAAGTTTAGACGGTCGAAAACAAATAAAGAATAAGCTTCATTTTTTTGTACTTTTTTCCAATTATTGCTATTTTTCCAACAATAAACATTAAATTTTCAATTTCTAACTAACGAAATATTGTCTAAATTTAAGTAACGAAACTTTCAACAAATTTTTCTCTAGGAGCATTATTTTCCAAATTATACACTAAAATAGGAGCAAATAATGAGATATTTTCTATTTTTTTCCGATTTTGTTAAATAAAAAATGTAGCAAAAGGTTTGCGACTGGCGCATATCGTGATTATCGATATTGGGCACATCCTGAAGGGGTTCCAGCAAAAAATAGCTTCCCATTAAAAATGTCCATTCCAAAACAGATCCTAAAGGGTTAAAGACTGACCTTGGGAGTAATTGTCAAATAGGGTAAATGCACTGGTTAACCGACCGGCACCAGTTCTCGACCATTCTACGATTGGAGGCAAAATAATAAGAAAAACATTTCTTCTTTGATAAAAGTAACTGCTTTATGTGGTTAACAAATCTTCTCCACGTTAAAAATTACTCGTAGGGTGGGGGTAGAAAGTGAAACTGTTCGCTCAGAAAATCAGTTATTTACCGTCTGTCATAGAGAGAGCTTCTGTTTTCGTCCAAGTTTCATATGTGCTAAGTGAGAGCGGGCTAGGAATAAATAGTAAGTAATTGTTATTTTATACTCGTTAGGTACATATATTTTTTATAATTCACGTTCACAAAGTTTCTATTTCGACACTAAAAACGGTATCGAAATAGATTCATTGTAACACTGTTTTTGGTAACTTTTTGTTTTACACAATTGGTTGCACTGCACTGATTTTCAACGAAAGAGTTCAGGTAGTAAATCAAGAAGTATGTTGTAGTAAATTATTAACCACATTATCAGCGTTATTGCTAAATTCGGAATATTTTATACAAATTTGACAAACATTCTAATTTAAAATCATTAAAACTGACAAGTGTCAAAACTGTCAAGATTGCCAACATAAATAAATATTTCGAAAAACTCTCATTTTACTTTTTTTATACTTTTAAAAGTTCATTATAAAAAATAGTATGTAACACTCGAGTTACAATGACGGTTTGTAGTACTCGTTCTTTGCGAAACTCACCGCTTCGCGGTTCGTTTCACAAACTGAACTCGTACTACGAAACCTCTGTCATTGTAACACTTGTATTACAATATACTATTGTTTTATAATAACTAAAAGAGATAGTTTTTTCTATATTTTAACAAAAAACGGACATAAACCTAAGTTTTTTCTTAAAATTTCGGTGGTCGCAAACTGGTATAACAAACATTCATTCTTTTATTTCTCGACCAAAGTGGTCGAGAACCAATGGGTATCTTGAATAATTGTTTATTTCTTGAAACATATTTTCTTTGGTAATTTTTTGAATGTTTTTCTATAAACTGATTCGTTTACATGTCTCCATACTAAATATTAGTTTGCGACCATCAATTTAGGCCCAAATAATATTTGTTTCGACACTTCATTTCTTAATAGTCGAAAACCTTCGGTTCTCGACCACTGGTGGTCGAGAACCAGTTTGGTGTAATTTTTGGTTCTCGACCACATCATTTTCTTTTATTTCCATAGACCCGTAGGGGTAAAAACCTACATTTGGAGTTTCCTAATTTAAGTATTTATTATTCTAGAAACAACAATAACCAGAAAGATAAAACAAAAAAGTTCAAAACTATCAAACCTAAAACAAATAAACTTCAACGGAAAATGTTTCAATACACCGAGGACAATTTAAAAACTTCTTTATTTGAAATTAGAGAAAACAAAATGAAAATAAGAGAAGCAAGTACACGCTTTAATGTTTAAAAACAACACTAATTGATCGACTTTCCGGAAGAGTACCAGATGCTATAAGAAAACCTGGACCACCTCCATTATTAACAGTAGAAGGTGAAGAGCGGATTAAAAACTGGATAATCAATCTTGCAAAATGTGGGTTTCCAATAAAAAAGGAGATGTTGATTAATACAGTGTGTAAAATAGCAGCAGACTCAAATCAAAACTTATTTAAAAATGGTGTACCACAACAAACATGGTATTTAAATTTTTTAAAACGCAATCCAGAAATAAGTCTTAGAGAAGCAGAAGGTCTTAATAAAGCAAGGGCTATTGTTACGGAAGAAGCTATTAGAAAATGGTTTAAGGAATTAAAACAGTTTTTAAGCGATAATAATTTCATGGATGTTCTTGACGATCCTAGAAGAATACTTAACGGAAAACGGAAAAGTTTTAGGCCCTATAAAGGCATTAAGAATTTGTATTCTATTCAGCAGGGTAATGAAAAAGAAAATGTCACCGTATTGATAACTTTTAACGCTGATGGTGGATTCGCACCTCCGTTGGTCCTTTTTCCTTATGTAAGTCCACCTAGGGCAGTAGTTGATAGCATGCCTAGTGGCTGGGTTTTGGGTAGGTCAGAAAAAGGTTGGATGACCTCCGAAGTTTTCTTTGAATACCTCAGTAATGATTTTAATAAATGGTTATTGAAAGAAAACATTCCTAGACCTGTCATCCTCTTTGTAGATGGACACAAATCCCATCTCACTATGGCGACAAGTCAACCAGCATAAAATGATTTTTTCAATAAAATTTGGTTATATTAATTGTTTTTCATTTGTCTCATTTCCTTAAGAGTCAGTATGATGGAAGGTGGTCGAAAACCGACATAAAAATGGTCGAGTAATACTGCGGGGTGGTCAAGAACCAGAGATATTGTAGTTTTTTCATTTTTATTAGGATTAAAATAATTCAATTCAAGAAAATGTTTGGAAAATAATCACAAATTATTTTAAAATTACCTACCCTGAAATCGGTAAACACCAAGTTCAATAAAATTTGGTAAGATTTTATATATACAGGGTGTCCCAAAAGTAACGACTTTCCTCTTAAGGGTCGATTAATCAAGTAAAAATAAGACGAAAATCATCAATAATGTTTTTTCAAAAAGTCCTTTATTTTCGAGATAGAGAGAAAACTTCTATCAGCTATTATGAGTAAGATATTCATAACGTTCTCATTTCTGGATATTTTAAAAATATGAATACTACTCCTATGTTATGCAAAAATTAGCATATATTATTCTTAAATTAATAACTTTTATGAGTAACGTTAATTCATATATTATGATACCGATTTATAGTTTTATTAAATTTATGAAAACTTTACAAATAAAATTTATTTTTGAATGGATTTGAACAAATTAAAATTATTATTCATAATTTCTATATACGCATATTTATACATAACGGTTGGCTAAGAAAATAGGACTAGAGCTGTTAATAATGAACATATTGATTGGAAATTTGGATGAGAGATGATTTCATCATTTCCAACAATAAAAATAAAATCTGACATCTTGTTTGACCGAAAATGGTATAATTTCATTTACTTTTTATTCAGGAATAGGAATGTTTTAATCGAAAAGAGGTTCATTTTCAGAATTTGTTGACTTTAATTTAAGCAGGGTGATTTTTAATCCCTTCTAATCTGAAATGATAATTATTACAGAGATTAAAATAAGCCACAAATCAAGTTAGTAATTAGGTATTATGTAATAAATTGTGCAATATTTATGTAAAAATTAATCAATTTAAAGTAAGAACTAGTTTATAATAATTTTAAATTACATTTCTTAAGTTAATTGAAACAATTAAGAATAAAGAATTTTAATTTCAGAAATTATACAGGGTGTCCCAGAATTAACTACGGAAACTTCGTATACGTATTCCTTGATGACAAATAAGTAGGGTCTTTCCTATAAAAAAAATTTTTTTAGAGACTCCTGTCAGAGTTATAACCCTTTAAAGAGGGGTGGTAAAATACTGTTTTAATTTAATATCTTCTGATTGGTCCAAGATAAAAAATTAAAAATTTGGGTGAACATCATTTTTATAAAGACGCATTTCTCCTGCCACTTTTCACCTGCCCTACCCCATTCTAAGGGTGCAAATCAAGGAACCCCTCTTAATATTTTTTTTGTAACTTTCTTAGCAATTAATATTTGCAATAACAAAAAATTATTTTAGGAAGTTTTGATTATTTAGAAACTTTTTTGTTCCTTGTCGTTTTTTGCGAAATCGTTTCGGTTTGGAGTAAAAAAATAAAATGTAGGACCATGTCAATTGAGTATTGTGTATCGCGATCAAGTAGCGCACATTTTACCATTTAAAGAGTTAAAGGGTTATAACTCTGACAGGAGTCTCTAAAAAAATTTTTTTTATAGGAAAGACCCTACTTATTTGTCATCAAGGAATACGTATACGAAGTTTCCGTAGTTAATTCTGGGACACCCTGTATATGATTTTAGAGCTTGGATTATATGCCTTAAAAATGGGCTAAATATGCATGCATTTATGCATTAAAAATAGACAAAACATGCTTTTATATATGCAAAATATGCTTTTATACATGCAAAATATGCTTTCATACATGCAAACTAAAAAGACATTTATTTTTTATATTTATATTTATTCAAAGGTTTTCTAAAAAATGATTACATGATTACAGTTAAATTACATCTAATTAATTATTAATATTATTAGAATAAAAACAGTAAGTTATTAAATATTTTTCAATATTTTCAATAGTAAAACAAGTCCTTCTATCACTTAAAATATATTTGTAAGCCGAAAATGAACGTTCCACGTCACAAGACGTTATAGGGGCGTATTTAAATTTCGGTATTAAAAGTGGTGAAATATTCAATTCATTATTAAAATTGCCAGATAAAATATTATTTATGTCCTCTAATGTCTGAAAACCTTTATTATTAAATACAATTGACTGAAACTTTTGTCTGATATTATTTTCCATTGGCAATAGATGTTTTTAAATTTTTAACTATTTCTATGCTCTCAGATAATGTCATGCCACGAGATTCAAGCTTAGTGATGGCTGCGGCTATAGATACATAATTTGCTTGAATCTGGCTAATTTGGTTATAAACTAGGGGATTTTTAAAAATACCTATACATTTTTTAATTGCAAATGAGGCTTCTGAGTCAAAGTCACAAACGACATCTTTAATTTCTTTAAAGTTAGTTACAACGAAATTAACACAGTTTAACCAAGTCCCCCATCGTGTTAAAACTGGTTCGGGTGGCAATGGAAGTCCTGGCAAACTATCCTTATAAACTTGAACTCGAAGAGGAGCTTTTCCAAAACTTTTTTAATATTTTTAATTAAACTATTTACAAGTGGAAACTGATTCCTAACCGTCTCAGCCACCCTATTTAATCCATGTGCTAAGCATGTGCAATGGATTAAGTGTGGATAAAAAGCTTTTAAGTTCCCAGCTGCTTTTACCATATACGGTGCAGCATCAGCGACCATTAATAAAATGTTATTTATAGGCACTTGTCTAGGTAGATAAAAATTTGTTAACGAATCGTTAATAAATCTGGTTATTGTTAAATTATTAGTTTTGTCCAAAACTTTAACAGAAATTAAATATCCTCTGCCAGGAATATTTTCATCTAGGGAACCTATTATGAAATTTGCAATATAGCGTCCCTTTGTATCAGTTGATTCATCAACCGAAAACCACACAGGTTTATCGTCAATCTCTTTTCTTATGGAAATCAATGCATTATCAAAATTAATTTGGACATATTATTTGCGCAAAACGGAAGAACTAGGTAAATTTTCTTCTTTACAATAAGTTCTAAAAAAATTTCTAAACAAAGGATTATCCAATTTACGAATTGAAATATTACATGTTACAAATAAATTGCACAAATCTCTATTAAAATTGTCCTGATAATGAAAACTTGTTCCTTGGTCTGTTATTAACTGTTGAATCAGTCGGTTTGGAGTTTGTTTTCTGGATAAGTGAATGGTTGTGCCTAAATGTTGATCCACTTGAAATTTTTATGTACAGACGATCTGAAAAAAAAAAATCTAACGTCATCGTCAAACATAAACTTTTCCCAAAATTCCAAATTTTTATACAGGCACGGACACAATAATTTTTATGTATTCTATCTAAATCCGGGAGATTGACCAAATATTCTGGGACACCCTGTATATAATATCGTTGATTTCTTTTAAATTAGGTTAAATACGGATAAACATTTCAGTATAGCTCTCGTAACTTAGTTTTATCCTATTTTTACGGTTAGGATTCAGCTAACTTTGGCAAAATTTACTACAAAATGTTAATTTTACTTACCAGTTTATCGCAGGTGGAGCAAAAAACATGTTCGGAGTCTACAATTTTTAAATCATTTTTTCCGAAGATCCATTTCTTCATCAGTTGCATTTTTCCACTAGCTTGTTTCGGCATTTTTAAAATAAACTTTTATTTCACAAAAACGGAACTTTAGACTAAATAGTTCACTTTTGCAGCAACACAATCTCACAATCAGTACAATACTTCACCAAAAGAAAGTTAGAATAATAATGAATCAACCACCTGATACACAAAAATAGGTAAATTATATTCAGTTATCTCCTAATTGCACTAGACCTAATCCTTAATACCTAGTAATAAATATTGAAATACTTGTTAAGTATTTCCAGGTAAAAAGCAGGTACAATTGAAAAATGTTGTGTTACTTCATTCAAAATAACCATAAATATGCAAAATATTATTTTACATATGCATTATTATTTTTGATATGCATTTTAGAAATTGGGTGTTAAATATGCATGCATGCACTTTATATGCATTTTGCATATAATCCAAGCTCTAATGATTATTAACTCATAAATTCTGTTAATGTTGTAGGGTAATATACAAAAATTATTAATATAGAGAATAATTTATGAATAACTAATCATAATTCATGTAAAAATTAAGTAATATAAAATATGAACTAGGTAGTTAATACAAATTATGAATAACATTTCTTAAGTTAAGCGAAAAAATTAAGAATAAAGAATATTAATTTCAGAAATTATGATTATTAACTCATAAATTCTGTCATTTTGTAGGGCAATATGCAAAAATTATTAATATAGAGAATAATTTATGAATAACTAATCATAATATCTGAGTAAAAAGTGTTGCCTTGAAATTAGCGAATAAGGAGAGGTATTTAGTCCGTTTTTTGTGTCACTTTTGTCTTTTGTGTTACTGGTTACTGTTTAGTGTGTAGTTCGTGGCGACAAGGTGTGTAGATCGTACTGATTGATCGTACTTTAAAACTCTCGATTCTACAGAGACAATATAATATTTAATTTATTATATATTATCTCTGCGATCCTAGCTCAGTTACGGTTAGCGAAATAAGGTAAGTAATAATTATTAATTATATGTATTAATACAACTAATATATTATGTTTAAATAGCTATTTTTCCTTTTGTATAAACAATTGGTGCAGGTGTGGTTTCTGTTACCTATCCTATAAGACTCGACTTGCTTGTACATTTCGGCACAATGCCGGTTTTTTATAATAATGTCTAGGAAAGAAAGATTATAAAAAGTCGGCAGATCACGAGTGTATTGCTTGGGTTGTGAATGTAATTTATTGCTCTTTAATTAAAATAATATATCAATTTTTCTTTTTCTACATTTATGTTTAGGTAAATCGAGTTAATGCAAAAATTACTTATAATTCAAAATAAAATTTGAGTACATTAAAGAGAATAATAATATACGTACATATATTAACATTTTTTGCAACCATAGCGCCGTTATAGCTTCTATTTATATGCACCAATACGTTTTTATATTCCTTTATATTTAAATTGTCTTTTTTATTATGAATATATTTTATATATAGATTTTCTTATTACAGACTTAAGGGATTTTAACTTAATTAAAGTCTTGCAAGCGGTGGCGAAGCCAAGAGGGAGGAAAACCGTAGACAAAAAAGTGTGGAAGGTGAGCATTGGGAACGCGTGGAGTTGTTTCAGCTCCACAGTGGAATCAGTAGCTGACATAAACACCATCATTAATCGAAGAAAAGCCTTCTGCGCAAGTAAGAAACTGACGCTCCAACCTTTCTTAATAATTGTAGAAGACACTCCGACTGAAAGTGATGATAAAGTTTTGCAGTTTGCTCTGGTAACCGAGAACATTACGTATTTATATAATAATTTCCTTCAAGCTTTCGACACATATTTTAAAATTTTTTATGTTTTAAACCTAAAATATCCTTTTGAGAATAAGGAGTTTTGGGAATTCATTCAAAGCTTTTTTTATGAAATCAACTCGAGCCAAATAGTTCTCGCGCATTTCACTGATTTCATTAATATTTTAGAGAACTAAGTATATATTTAGATATATTAAGACATGTTCAATTGTTACATTTGTAGTTCAGATTTTCCCTCAACTGATGTTTTGATTAAACATCTCAAACTTGTTCACGATTTACGTAAAAAAAGTAATAAGCTTGTTTGTTCACAAAATAATAATTGCTCAAGTATATTTTATAATTATCGATCCTATAAAAAGCATATTTTGAAATGCAATTATGAGAGAAATAATTTTCCTTTGGACAAAAAGGCTCATGTACCAACTTGTTCTTCGTTTAAAACAGCATTTGAATGGAATAAAGAAAGTGATAAAAATATTGAATCTGTAGAGAATATTTTTTGCAGTAGTCAAAGTTCAAATGACAACTTTGAAATAAATGAAAAAGTTATTAATTCGGAAGATGTAGATAATTTTTTAAAAACTCTTCAAAATTCAGCATTACTGTTTGTCAGCAAACTGTTTTCAGAAAGTCATTTGACAACGAAAATTATTCAACATATTTTACATTACTTTACTGATAATATAATGAAAACAATTTGCGAATCATTAGTCGACATATTAAATCCAGTGTTAGGCGAAAAAAATAAATTAACTTTTAAAAGAATAGTAGATTCATGTGCAGAGCCATTTAAAAACATTAGAACGGAACATTTACTACTAAAAACAATGAGCGAAATGAAGCTTTACCGACAACCTAAAAAATTCGAAATAGATTCTACTATATGTCAGTTGTATAAAAAAGGTAGAAGCATTCTTGGTAATAAAAAATCTTACGGAATTCTTATGCCAATAATACATCAAATTAAACTTTTTTTTGGAAAAGACAATGTTTTAAAAGATACTATTACATATACTGAAAATTTGATAAATGACTCGAGTATGAAAATTAAAAACTTTGTTCAAGGAACAGTTTGGAAAGAAAAATTAAACCATTTAAAAAAAAACAAATTGTTTTACCCATTATTTACTATTATGATGATATAGAAATGGGAAACAGTTTAGGTAGTCACTCTGGTAAACAATCTATAGCAACATTTTTTTATCACTTTCCAAGTTTACCTAGCAACTGTACATCTCTAGAAAACATTTTTGTCGCAATGCTTATCAAAAGCGAATATCTAAAAAAATTCAAATTTCTAAGGTTTTGGCAAACTTTATCGATGTACTCAAGGAACTAGAAAATGGTATAGAAATTGAAACTGTAAGTGGGTTATTTAAAGTATATTTTGTTACGGGTTTAATTATAGGAGATAATTTAGCATTAAATAATCTTCTTGGATTTTCCGGATCTTTTAGCCATAATTTTCCTTGTAGACTTTGTAATATTTCAAAAGCAGATTTCAATAATGTTTTAGAAGAACGTAATATTAGAAGTTTAGAAATTTATAAGTTAGATGTGGAAAAAAATGATTATAAAACTACAGGTATAAAAGAAAATTCTATATTTAACGAATTAAAATATTTTCACGTGACACAAAATTTGTATTTTGATATGATGCATGATTGTTTTGAAGGTTGTGTCAAATTTGGTTTAGTAGACTCTCTTAACTATTTTATTTATGAAGCAAAATTTTTCTCCTTAGAAACTCTTAACAATAAAATTAGAACATTTGACTATGGGGAAGTCGAAATAAGAAACAGACCAACTGGATCTATAAAATATGATCATTTAAAAAATAATAAACTACATTTTTCTGCAAGAGAAACGTACAGTTTTCTACACCATTTTACTCTATTAGTAGGAGAATTTGTACCAAGATCTAATAATGTTTGGAAATATGTTTTAAAATTAAAGAAAACGATAGATTTTTTACTTAAAGATGAATTTACCAATGTAGATATAAATTGTTTAGCATCTTTAATTAAAGAACATCATGTAATGTATTTGAAATGAGACATGAGAGCAAAAACAAAGATTTAAAAGAATATTCCAAAGTTTCTTTTTCAAGGATAAATTTAGAATGGTCGATTGCAAAAAAATTTTCAATTAAATTTTCTAATAACATTCTACATAAAATAGACCCATTTAAGACTTTTGACAATTTAAAAAATATACAACTTGACAGCATCGACAATACAACCTACTTTTGTGAAAAAATTACTAGATTACTAGATTAACACAAATAGATTACAGAGGAACATGTTTTAAGATAGGCTATTACATTTTTTTCAATGAAAAGATATATGAAATTATAGATTTAATTAAAATAGAGGGCACATTGTTTTTAGTTATGAATGAATACAAAATTGATAAATACGACAATCATTATTGTGTGTATCTTATTAACAGTTACAAAATAGTAAATGTTATATGTATTAACGTATTAGAACTTGAATACAAAAAACCATTTGTGGCAAATTTGCTTTCTAGCGAACACAAAAAATGTGTACTAATTCGAAAATTGTAAAATTGTCGGGATACTTGACGAGAGAAGAAAAATTTTTACTATTAATTTTAAGAATTTTTTTTTATTTTTTAGAAAAGTAACCTATATTTTTCTCCTCTTGTCAACTCAATCTGGACGCACACTGTATCTTACCATTAGTTTATTTATATATGTTTACTTTATGTTTTTTTTACTATATTTTTGCTTTATTTTTAGTATTTTTGTAGATTTTTCATTAATAAATTTTTTGTAAACCAATAATGAATTTTTTTATTAAATAATACCTATATAATCCGTATAATTGAAATAATTTATAAAATTATGACTATAATTCATAATTATTCAACACTTATAATGATTGATACTTAATAAAGTATGCATTATTTATCAGAAATTCTAAGATTTGTATAAAGAATTAATCAGGTTTAAACAGTAATACATGAATATTATTCTTAATATAAATCATAATTTATGATAATATGTGTAAAAACTACACCCAAAATACTTAACATTTATGAAGATTATTCATAATATAAGACACATATTTTGATAATTTTTACTAAATATATGCTGAATATATGCATTGTTAATGAATATTACTCTTAATACAAATCAGATATTATGATGACTTGCTGTAAAATCTATGAAAATATTAGTTAGCATTTCTGAATATTACTTATAAATACTGAAGAGTTCTATTAGGAATTTATGACTTTTAAGCATACAGTATGAATAAGCTTAATCACTTTATATGTCTTATAATCATAGTAACTGCAACACCAAATTATGAATATGTTTCATAAATTAAGATTACTTGTTTATGGATCCAATTTAAGCATAATTTTCGCATAAATTAAGCCTATTACGAATTATATCTGAGAACTTTTCTCTCCGTGTGTCGAAGTTTGAAAAAAATAAATCATTTTTTCTCATAACTTGAAAACTATAGCACACTTTTCTTTTAAACTTGGTACGCATGGCAATTACTTAGTGGGGTCTATCTTATGATGCTAAAATTTATGGAAATTTTTTGCCAGTGGCGGAGATATAGTTAGGTGACGAAACCTTTTAATAAAAAAAATGCTACGCCACTGATTTAACAAAAAACTAAGACCATTTTTAAATTCTGCATTTAATTCTACGAAAAAAGTATTACAACAAATTTTTTTGTAAAGAAAGTCGTTTTCGAGAAAATCGACTTTAAAGATACACGAACAGTCAATAAACCAGAAGTTTCTGTAAATTTTATTTTTAAAAGAAAATTCAGTTTAAAAAAAAAAAAGTACTTTATTTACGGCTAAACCATTTCAAACAATAATAGAAATAGAAAAAAAAATATATATAAAATAGTAAGTCTAACAAAAGATAATAGAAAAAAAAAAATCACATCCTGAATAGTACAAATAGCTTTAGCGTTATGTTTGCTGTAATAATTTTTTGAACATAAAAAACGAATTGAAAAATATGTCACAATGAAAGGGCAGGTTATTTAGTTCACGGGATAAACGCGCCACTGGACTGTGACGCCCATAATTAGTTAAATGAACATGTTCGTAAAGTATTGGTCTATTTCTAGCCCTAGATCCAATATTAAACTGAAATAAGGCCAGAAGTTCTGGACAATTTACTACTCCATTCAACAACTTAAATAAAAACAACAAATCCGCATCATGCCTTCTCTTTTCGAGAGACGAAAGACCAGTTATATTACAAGCTTCCCCGTATTCTATATCACTCCAATTGATGCCTAACTTATATACAAAATGCCTAACAAACCTCCTTTGAACTCGTTCAATACTTGCAACATCACACTTATAAAGTGGACACCAAACTACTGAACCATATTCTAAAATTGACCTGACAAGGGATAAGTAAATAAGTCTGATACTGTTAACTGCTAAATCCTTGCTGTTTCTTATTAAAAAGCCTAGGTTCTTTAAAGCCCTGGATGAAATATTGTCAATGTGACTTTTAAAAGTTAATTTAGCGTCAAATAAGATTCCAAGATCTCGTATCTCATCTACTCTTTTAATCAATTTATCATTTATTTTGTAATCAAAAGAGTAGTTTGTTAAGCATCTTGTGAACGTTATTGCGAAGCATTTTTCAATATTTAATTCTAATAAATTTGATACTTACCAGTTATACAATCTATCTACCACATTCTGCAGAGTAATACAATCATTAAAATGTGATATTTTTTTAAAAATTTTTAGATCATCGGCAAACAAAAGATAATCTGCCCCATGCAAAACTTGCGCAATGTCGGCAATAAATAAATTGAATAAAATAGGTCCGCAATGAGAACCCTGTGGGACTCCAGAAGGAACCTTTATTAAATTAGAAATAAAATTATTAATCTTAACACACTGCGTTCTGCCGGAAATAAAACTGTACAGCCACTTTAATATATGATCATGGAACCCTAATTGAGCAAGCTTGGCGATTAACAGATTATGGTTAACACGATCAAATGCCTTTGAAAAATCTGTGTATAATGTATCCATCTGCAGCCGACTTTCAAAAGCATTTAATATTTGGTTTTGGTAGCACAGTAAATTAGTGATTGTCGACTTACCCAGTGAGAAACCATGCTGTTGCTGAAGGGCACTATTCTTAACCGACCAAGCAATTTGTGATGATACTAATCTATCGAGCAACTTTGGTATTTCAGACTGAATAGATATTCCTCTGTAGTTACTAATGTCCTCCCTATCTCCTGACTTATAAATGGGTGTAACAAAACTATTTTTCCAAGAATTAGGGAAGACAGCAGTATTAAGTGATAAAGAAAATAAGTGATATATCGGAGTGACTAAAGTACAAATACATTTCTTCAGCAACAGTGATGGTACCCCATCAGGACCAGAAGACGTCTTAGATTTAACATGAGACATTCCATTAAACACATCCTGAATCGATAAATTAAAGTTATTGAAATCGAGCAAGTTACTATCATAATTGAGCTTAGGGATATGAAAAGTATTATTATTGGAATACACTGAGGAAAAATATTTTGCAAAAAGATCTACTGTGGAATTACCATCACTACTAACTTCCCCTTTAAAATGCATTACGGATGGATAATTGACCTTTTTTCTGGAATTTTTTATAAACTTCCAGAACTGTGCTGGATTTTGCACTATGTCATCATTAATTTTACGAATATACTTATTGTAGCATTCAACTGATAGCAACTTGCACTGATTTCTTAGAAGAGAAAAATATTGATAATCCGCATTGCTATTAGATTGTTTATACTTCTTATGAGCCTTCTTTTTTTCAACTGTCATTCTTCTGAGCTGATAATTAAACCATGGAGGAAAATTTGTTGATTTATAACGTTTTAATGGAACAAAAAGATTAATTCCAGTATGCACAATATTATAAAAATTATCTAGAGCAGCATTTACATCATTACTAACGTCAAACAAACTATTCCAATCTATCCCACCAAAATAATTATTTAATGCAATGAAATCACTATTCTTAAAATCATAATAATATGTGTCATATTTTAATCCATCCATAGATTTATCTGCCTCTAATTGAAAGCTATAAGAAATATGATGTAAAGAATCTTGTAGAACAGGATCCTCTAAATGGGTAATATACAAATCATTACAATGAGTAAAACATAAATCTAAAAATACACCACGATTATTAGGTAACATATTCACTTGTTGCATATTTAGAAAAGAAAAACACTCATGCACTACACATGTCGGCGAATTAGGAGGGTATTGTACCCTGCAGATACCATTCAAATTCGACCAAACTGCCTCTGGTAGATTGTAGTCACCACAGATTGTAAACTTTGTATCCTGATACTTGACCAACAATTGTTCAGCACTCATCGTATGATCCTGATAAGCTTCAAACATTGTATTTGGAGGAATATATACCGCACCAATTATATGTTTTTCCTTGCCAACGTTTATTGCAACAAATACCTGATCGTAAACTGTTCTTAATTGATAATCTACATTCACAATAGACGATAAAATTGTATTTTTAACCATAATCATTACTCCACCACCTCTATTTCTCTCTTTTGAAGACCGATCACATCTGTATATTACATAGTTCGAAAAATTTAACTCCGAGTTACTAATATCCGGATACAACCAAGTTTCAATTAAAATAATAATGTCATAACAACAACACTCTAAAACCAATCTGATATCATTTATTTTCGTACGTATACCGCCAACATTATGAAAATAACAGTTTATTTTATTTAGTTTTTTGAAACCCCATTGTCTCTTTTATTACTCCCACGGTTCTTTACTATCTCAGGTGTTCCGCGAATATATCTAACCAATATGTCGTTCTCTCCATTATTTTTCCTTTCCTCAAACTGATCATAAACTCTTTTGATATAATCTCTTTGCTTAATTGTTAAATCAGGTTTCAATTTTATATTATCCGGTAAATATTTCCTATTTTTTACACATAGAGATGCCAAAGATGAATCAGAAAATATAACTTTAACTGGTCTCGGTTTTGTGCCTGGTTGCCCTAAACGAACGTGTTTAAACGGTGCTTCGATTTTAATATGCTTCAATATCTCTATAATTTTAGAAAGATCATGTGCAATTTTATCATGCATAATAGAACTATGTAATTCAGGGACATTATATATAACGATGTTCTTAGATCTATTCATCCTATCGGCCATTTCTTTATGTATATCTTCAATATTACCATTGTTTTCTGTTGTGATTGTATTTATTTTTTTTGTCAAATCCTTGACCTGATTCTCCAATTCATCAACTTTATGCACGACCGTTGTTAACTTTTTTAGTTCAGTTTCCAAAAGTGCCTTTAACCTAATTACAACCTAATTAAAATAACTTATAAAAATGGTTCAAAAATATCGCCTTCATGTTCGATACACACTTGTGCGCGATACCTAAGGGACTGGCGGACACGGCGCAACATTTCTGTATCGATTGCAGCTACAGAGCTGCTTGAATACGAGGAAGTATTTCAGCAAGTTCATTAACTGGTTCTGCATAAACTCTTTCTTTTATGTACCCCCAGAAAAAAAAGTCCAGGGGGTTGAGATCAGCGGAACGAGGTGGCCATGGAATAGGTCCACCTCTTCCAATCCAACGCCCAGTATAATTATTGTTTAAGAAATTTCTAACTTGCACTCCGTAATGCGCTGGCGCTCCATCGTGCTGGTACCATATACGTTGTCTTGCAAGTAATGGAACATTTTCAAGTAATTCTGGTAAACGGTCAGTTAAAAATTGTAGATATGATACTGAAGTAAGACGATCAGGCATGACTTGGGGACCAAGTACTTCATTATTCAGTAATCCGGCCCAAATGTTGACAGACCACCGTCTCTGGAACGTTCGTTTTCGATATGAATGGGAATTTTCTTCACGCCACTGATGTAAATTGTGTGTGTTGATTATACCCTCCTGCGTGAATAAAGCTTCGTCACTCCAGAGGCAGGTTTCGAGAAAAGTAGGATCTCGGTCTAAGCGGTCTAACAACCATCTACAGAAATTTAAACGGAGTTGCTTATCACCGTCTTGCAAAGCTTGAACCTTCTGTGGTCGGAAAGGATAAAGTCCATTTCGCTTAAAAGTTCTATGAATAGCCATGCGAGGTAAATCAGTTGCCATTGATAAGCCACGAGTGCTTACACTGGGTTGTTCTTCAACTGCATCAAGTATTTGCTCCTCTTCGGCAACTCTCAGTCTTTCAGGACGCCCTGTAGCTTTTTTTCGCGGATTTAGCTCGCCACTTTCAATAAGTCTTCTTTCAACACGTCTAAATACTTTTGGATACGGATGTCGACGTGCAGGAAACATCTCGGCATATAAGGCACTAGCAGCATTTGCGTTGTCATGACACCGACCTAACATTTTATTCATGTCTACATATTCTCTGTTACTGTAAAACCGTTCCATTTTTAACTGAACTAACCTTACCCATACACACAAATAAAAACCAATTCATACTTAACTTTACCATTTTTCACAACAGTGACATCCGCCAACTAGACTACATACGTATTCCTAATATGACTGAGATGCTGCGTAGCTTTTTTTATACCTACTGAATTTTCTTGCAAAATAACCCCTTTTTGGAATTCTTTTCTTACATTTTTTTTTAGAAAATCGAATGTACAGTCAGCAAAAAAGTTTATGAACGATATTCTTACCTTCTTGTCAATAAATGAAAATATTAACAATACGAATCAAAAATTGATCGATGTTAGTCAACCTATTTTTTCGCTTGAAAGAAGATACATGTTTCCTAAATGTTCAACACCCTGTATTTTGAAAGGTAGATACTACGCCAAAAAAGTAATTTTTGTCTTATTTTTACTTTCGTAATCTAATCAATAATAAATGGATCAAATGTGATGGTTTGGAAGTTTTTTTAATACCAGGTTTGAGCCTCGGTTTGAGCCATATAATTCTGGTTTATTGACTGTTCATATATCTTTAAAGTCGATTTTCTCGAAAACGACTTACATTACAAAAAAAATTTGTAGTGATACTTTTTTCGTAGAATTAAATGCAGAATTTGAAAATTGTCTTAGTTTTTCGCTAACTCAGTGGCGAAGCATTTTTTTTATTAAAAGGTTTCGTCACCTAACTAAATCTCCACCACTGGCAAAAATTGTCCATAAATTTTAGCATCATAAGATAGACCACACTAAGTGATTGCCATGTACCAAGTTTAAAAGAAAAGTTTGCTATAGTTTTTAAGTTATAAGAAAAAATGATTTATTTTTTCGAAACTTCAACGCCCTGTATCTCGAAAATAAAGGACTTTTCGAAAAAAAATTACTAATGATTTTCGTCTTATTTTGACTTGATTAATCGACCCTTAAGAGAAAAGTCGTTACTTTTGGGACACCCTGTATTTGGCATGCTCAAAGTTGATTTTTTTGTTAACTGGTCGAGAACCAGTGCATTTACCCTACTCTCTCAAACAACAAGTGATTATTAATTATTACACAGAATTTTTAATAGAATTAAAATCTTTCTAAAATTTTCAAATATCTATAAATTCAACGAAATATATTATTTTTTTATCAACTTTATGTTTGTATGTTTTTATATGTTAATAAATTGTTTTATTTTATTGATTTAATACTTGATTTTTTTTATTAAAGTGTTTGAATAGGTAGGTACATATTATTAAAAATTTCCGTTAAATATTTTGAAGTTAATAATAAAATAATTCTAAATTCTTACCAAACCACATTTTACACAAATATCTCTAATGATATCACACAGCGACTTAGTTTTATCTAAATCGTATAAAATTTGTTCTTTACAGTCATGCTTTTCAACTGAAATTTTGGCTATATTGGCATTATTAGACATTTTTGTGGGGACAAAAATAATAATAAACCATCCACGTGAAAAAATAAACAGTTAACTAAATATATTTAATAAACATCGTGAAATTTTCCAACTGATAAAATGTAGAGATAACGGTTTATCATATTATTAAGGTGCGGTTAGAAACTAAATAATCGTCATATTTTCCTGTTTTCTTATCATTTTTTATAACATTTTTCTATTTTTTATAAGCGATTATGAACCAGGAAATACCTAAGAGATAAAAAAATCTATGTAATTTAAATATGCCTCACTATAATATTTAAATAACAAACAATTGTAAATTACATAAATTCGGATGTTATTGAATGGAAACCTTTTTTAATTGAAATCGCACCGCCTCTGATGCCCCTGATCTATTAGCTGTTGTACTAACTACTCTCAAGGCCACATGATACGAATATTTAAAAGTCAAATGTCATATGTCATCGCTAAAAATGACAAATAGGTTATTTTGTTTTTAATCTGTTTTTATTTTATACTTTAATTATTTCAAATAAAAATAAACAGAAAAATAGGCAGTATAGAATTACTCGATATGGACAACAATACTTTTAACAAATCACTGCCATTAGAAGGTTACAGAAGTGATTCTAAATCAAATTTATTGAACAAACAAGATACTGTACGTAATGACCACCACCTTTAATTATCTGTAAATTAATTTAGCTTTATTTTTAGACAAGCTGGGGCAAAACTTCACCTAGCAAGAGCTATTGTTCGTCCAGTTCTACTTCGACAGAGAACGTAGTTTCAACTTTAGAACGGAAAAAGGTATGCAAATTTAACTTATACTCAGTGGCGGATTTGGGCTTACTGCCGTCCTAGTCCCAGTCTGAAACGCTGCCCTTTTTGATCAACCAAATTTCATACACTTTGATTCACAATTATTATTCAAATATATTCTTTTGATTAAAACAGAAGTAATAAAAATATTAAACTAGTCCAAAAAGAAATTAATCAGCATTTTTATCGAATTCGCATATAATATAATGCTTAAGTTGTAAATTTTTTCTTCCAGTTCTTGAACTAATTGAGCTTCAATAGACTGTAATGCCAAAGCACTAATTCCCAATTCCCATACTTGCGCATAAATAAAATTTAACTCTTTTCAAGGTGAAAAAAGATCTCTCTCTTGAATACTCAAAAAACATACATAGTACATAGAGCAATGTTTACATTTGGATAAAGTTCTCGAAGATTAATAAATATATTTCCTGACCGTTTAAATTAATTTAAATGTAATAGGTAATTTCTGGGTTTCGGTCAATATTTTTTATTAATTTTTTTTTATTATTATTAACACTACATATGTTTCGGCAATTATGCCATTTTCAAGTGTTAAGGAAATAGAATGACATATTATAATGACATAAATTTTTTTTTATGTCATTATAATATGTCATTCTATTTCCTTAACACTTGAAAATGACATAATTGCCGAAACATATGTAGTGTTCTCGAAGATTTTGAAAATACAATACACTGTATATTTTTTGTGCTGAACGTACATTTTCTGTATTCGCTAGGCAATCTTTGAGTTGACATCTTAAATGAATACAATAATTCCCTAATGTCTCATCAAAATTATCTCGAAAATTATCAGGATACTTATTAACTAATTTATTTGCAAGATTTTTCAATTCATTCGTGTCTATTTCAGATAGCTTGGCAAAAAAAATAAAATTCTCAAAGTATCTACAATTCGATAATACACGTTGGTGCGAAAATTTTCGTGACCAGATAAAGGTATCCTTTCATTCACTCGTGACTCATCTGTCTGATTTCGTCTGGTTTTTTTTGCGACGTGTATTATAACGATAATAAAGTTGAACTCCAGTTAGTGCTGTGGCTTTTTCTTCATATTCAGAAAATTGTTTGTCTCTCATATCTTGACGAAATAATGCCAAAGAACCGTAGATTTGTACCACACATTATAAAACCAGTAGAAATTTCTGAAGCTTCTTACTTGCAGCATTAACACGATCTAAAATTCCATTCCACACACTGACCAGAATTACCATCTCTAGATGCTGTAATTTTGACTGCAATCCCGTAGCTTTAGATTACTTCGGTTACTGATTCAGCTGCACAAGTTCCTACTTAATTTAACGAATAGGCAGCACAAAGAACATATACTGGTAATTTTGATTCTTGACTGCATTATTTCCAAACTCCAAACCATTGCTTTCAAGAGATTTTAACAGAACATCTTCAATATCCTTAACCTTACGGCCAGTAATTGCCAAATATTCTAAAACCTCCCAACAATTTCACCGTTATCATGTTTATATCTAATAATTATCGTAAGCTGATCGACATGTGCAATATTAGAATCCACAATCACGCCAAAATACTTAGCAGATTGCACTTCTCTAGAAATTTGTAGTAATAATTTAGTTAAGTGTAATTATTTTGCAAAGAAGCTACTTAATTTGTCTGTATTTTTAATAACATTATTCAAGACCATATAATTGATTTATCAAAATATTAGTATTGTACTCACAAGTTGAGAAGTCACCGGGAAAATGTTATCGTCTATAGAAAATTCTCACAAAAAAAGACAGAACCAATTTTTGAAAAAAAAATCGGTATATATTATGGCTATTGTTTTAACGTTCTGAAAATTTTGCCATGACTGTTGATACTTGATTTTTTTTAATTATAATTGCTTTCATAGGTTTCTAGTGATACGGGTATTACTAGTCGTCCCGATGATTCTCCTGTTCTGCCTGGAGAAAAAGTTACCGGTCAAGCGAGAGATGTTACTTATCTATGTCCTTATCATGGACCAGCTAGGGGTATACTTACAGTTACAAACTACAAATTATACTTTAAATCTGCCGATAAAGATATGCCTAATATTGTAGAAGTTCCTTTAGGTGTGGTAAGTAAATTCTGAATTTCTTTACATTCCTACTCTTCTTTACTAGACACTTGATACATATAGGTCTCAAGAATTGAAAAAGTTGGTGGAGCCTCTTCAAGAGGAGAAAATGCTTATGGAATAGAGGTCTTTTGCAAAGATATGCGTAATCTACGATTTGCTCATAAACAAGAAAACCATTCTAGAAGAAGTGTATTCGAAAAGTTACAAATGTACGCATTTCCTTTGTCACATAAAATGAATTTATTTGCCTTTGAATATTTAGAAACTTTCTGTGAACATGGATGGAATGTATATGAACCCATTGCAGAACTGAAACGAATGGTATGCAATTATTATTCAACCTCTTCTCTAAAAAATGCTGTATTTATAAAATTTATTCTTATTTCAATTATAAATTTCTAGGGAGTAAATAACGACATGTGGAAAATTTCAAAGATTAATGAACAGTATGAAATTTGCGATAGTTATCCAGCTGTGTGGGCTATACCATCGCAAGTTACTGATGAGGATATAAAAGCTGTAGCCAGTTTTAGAAGTCGAGGAAGAATACCAGTTTTAAGCTGGATTCATCCAGAATCCCAAGCTACAATAACAAGGTGTTCACAACCTCTCGTTGGAGTAAGATGTATTTTTAAATTAAATAATAAATTTCATATATTGAATTTATTAAAGTGCAAATGTTACTTTTTATTTTTTAATGTTTTTGACTATCTTTGACGTTAAATATGTAACAGGTTAGTGGGAAACGAAGTAAAGAAGATGAAAGATACGTGCAGCTAATAATGGACGCTAATGCACAATCACATAAACTATTTATAATGGATGCCAGACCCAGTGCTAACGCTATAGCTAATAAAGCTAAGGGAGGAGGGTAATTAAATTAAATCTAGACACAATATAAAAATGATTTCCATTACTTTTTATCTTTTAAGATATGAGTCTGAAGATGCTTATCAAAATGCTGAACTCGTATTCTTAGATATTCATAATATACATGTAATGAGAGAATCTTTAAGAAAACTTAAAGAACTCTGTTATCCTAACATAGATGAAGTTAAATGGCTTTCTGGATTAGAATCTACATATTGGTTAAAGCATATCAAATGCATTTTAGCAGGAGCACTAAGAATAGTTGATAAGGTAATTTTACTGTACCTACAATTTAATATTAATTAGAGTGGAATGAATAATCTATTTCCAATTATTGATATTTATCGATTTAAATCTTTATTAGTTCAGAAAAAAATTGTCTAAAACACGTGCCTATTCCAAAATAAAAAATAAGCTTTTTTAATAAGTTATTAAAATATAAAAATATGAATTAACAGGTTATGTAGATTTGCTAAATATTTAATTTATTAGTAAAACGTGAGATTATTATTGTTGTTATCATTGTTAATTTACTTTAACTAAAATATTAGTACATCATATATACAAAAATGTATACTCTCTTAAGTTCAACAGTGTTCATTTTTAATAACAGGTGGAAAGTCACAAAACCTCAGTTTTGGTTCACTGTTCTGATGGTTGGGATCGAACAGCACAACTTACAGCTTTATCAATGTTATTATTGGATCCTTATTACCGAACTATTAAAGGATTTGAAGTTTTGATCGAAAAGGAATGGGTATCATTTGGCCATAAATTCCAACAGGTGACGAACTGTTTTTTAAGTATATTGTGTAAAAATTTTGATTATTTGAATTGTTTTTTAGAGAGTTGGTCATGGAGATGATCACCATTCTGATGCAGACCGTTCACCTGTTTTTCTACAATTTATTGATTGCGTTTGGCAGATAACTCAACAATTTCCAAATGCTTTTGAATTTAATGATTATTTTTTAATAACCATTTTAGATCATCTTTACTCATGCAGATTTGGAACTTTTTTGTTTAACAGCGAACGAGAACGTGTTCAAGAGAGTAAGTCTAATAATCGTTAAATCTTACGCATTGTTATTGTGTTATTTTTTATAGAAATAAAAGAACACACTGTTTCTCTATGGTCGTACACAAATAGCAATTTAAGTTTTTACAAAAATCCTTTATATTGGGCAAATACTTTACAACAGAGGGTCTTAGTACCTATTGCTAGCATTAGGCATATAAAGTTATGGAAAGCTTATTACTGCAGATGGAATCCCAGTATGAGAACTCAGGTATTATAATGAAAATTATTAATTTAATGTTTTATTTTTATAAATTAATTTTTTGTATAAAGGATCCAGTGTATCAACGAATACGAGAGCTTTTGATGTTAAAGGAACAGCTAGAACACACAGCTGAAGAGTGTAAAAAGGAACAACAGCAGCGAATGCAAAGAAGCAATGTTTCGCCTACATGATAGTTTATCGTCGAATCTTACGTGTAATTTCAAGTGGACGATTCTTTCTCCTTATATGAATTACTATTCACATTAATTCCTTTGACTAGAATTTGATTCTATCACTTTTAATTAAAAAGCCCAAGAGTTAAACCAATTAGATTTCTAATAAAGAAAATATTGTCCACATTTTTATACTTATTTTGTAAAATAATGCTCATCTCACTTTTTTATTTTGATGTTAATTTTTAATCAAAAAATATTAATGGCACCGATCGGAACATTTAGTCTTAGGATCAAGCAGTAAACGTTAGTTTGTGAAATTATGAAGAAGTATTATATTATTTTTTGAAGTACATATGTTATAAATGTATATAATAAATAAATTTGCCAAAGAAATATTTATTACCCACTTTTATTCGCACATAGCCCACTAATCTAATCTAAGTAAACCTGGCATGGTCTCTTCTGTGGAGCCTCATGTTTTAAGCACTGCTTCCTATGGAAATATTGTGACCAGGTTTGGCACCAAGAGTCGTTACATGTACCCGATGCGTGCAGGACTCTAGTTTGTTCAGCTGAAAATCAACACCACGCTAATCTTCAGGTATCCCAAATTCCTTGAGTTACTGTTGCCACAGGGCAGCTCCCTTTATAAGAAATTTGAGTCCTGTGACTAGCTCCTCAAGGTGGTGATAGGATTCAGGGTTCGTGTCACCGAAGATGAGGAACCGTTTATAGTCCAAGGCCTTACACTCGAATAGAATGTGGGTTGCCGTCTCATCGTCCATGGCGCACAATCGGCACGAGGTGGGTTTCTGTGTCAGAATCCCCATCCTCTGTGTCAGAATCCCCATCCTTCGAAGGAGTAGTCTGAATGGTCCATGCCCAGTGAGCAGGCACACCAGTACTCTTATCTGACTCCTGCCAAGATTGAGTATGTCGGACGTCAGTTTTTTGGAGTAGCCTTTGAGCGTCAGCTTCGAGTGCCTCAGCCCTACAGTATTGCTTCAGTGTTTGGTCGACTCTTCCCAGACCCAGTTCTTGACTTTGGTCCTTACCCAGGTTCTAGGCAGTCCCAATACAGGTTCTGGACCAGTGAATCGTGAATTTTTTGAAGTACATATGTTATAAATGTATATAATAAATAAATTTGCCCTTCTTTATTCGCACATCGCCCACTAACATATCAGAAAAATACACGGGGGAAATTAAAAGACAAAATTAAAAAATAATAGTATATTGATACTTATAAAAAGATTGTTATCTTTATGTACAGCCTATTTTTTATTATGTACAATCAGTATTCAACCACAATTCAACGTTTAATATTATATTTCTAGAAAAAGTAGAAATAATACGAGATGCTAAACATTTTTAATGATACGTAATAATGTCCATTTACTTAATTAAAAAAGAAAACCTACTTTGACAGGACATCACCTAGTGTTTAAAGCTTTAAATGTTATCAAAACAAAAAGCACTAACATAAAAAAATAACATAACTGCTGTATTTTAAATTCAGTCTTCAGGTTTTCCCGCATTAGATCTATTTTTTCCTTTCGGGCTTGATAAAGTAATTAAAGGTACTCTTCTTGGTTTCTTCTGTATATTTTGTACTTGTTGTAAAGAACTAGTGTCTGATACAGCTCCAGTGACTTCTTCCTTATCTATGTCCTTACTTTCTTTTAATTGTGTTGACTCAATTGTATCTTCAAGCTGCAGAGAAAAATCTTCAGTAATTTCTTCATCTAATGTAACAAGACAATTACAATCCTTCTCACTTTTCTTTGTTTCTTTATTAAAACCGTCTTGTGCTTCGTTGTCTTCAGTTAAATCAACCACAATTGCTGTATCTGAATTATCTTTTTTATGCTTCTCTCTGCTTTTTTGTAGGAAATTTAATAAAGTATTGCTTTTAATAGGGGTTGCATTGTGTTTATTTTTATTAATTTTTTTCTTTCCTAAATTCTGGGCGGGCGATAATGAATTGTTCTTAGGTGAAAGTGAAGTACTAGATAAAGTTTTGTTTTGCTCGACAATTTGGCTCTTAGGAGATGCTAATTTTATTTTATACGGTGTAGTTTTACTTTTTAAGTTCTTTGTTTGTTCAATTTTCTTCTGTACTTCTAAATCGGTATTACTATCATTCAAAACGATTATGTCGTCCAAACTTTTAGATTTTGATTCTATTGTATTACCTGTGATAGTTGATTGTTTTTCATTTGTTATTTCAACTTCTTCATTTAGTTTGGAAGAACATTCTTGATTATTAGAGTCGTCATCGTTCAATTTTTTAGCAAGAATATCATCGTCATTGTCAGTGGTACTTTCAATAATCCTTCTTTTGACTAGAGTCTGTTTTACCTCATGACCACTAGGTGCTTCTCTTACACCAAGCGCTTTAGCTGTATCATTTTTTTGGGTACATTCACCAATTTTTATGGGAGTTATTCTTCTAGGTATTAATATGTTTATCTTCTGTTTACTTTCGTTACGTAGTTTTGTTAGTTTGTCATTACTTTCATTTTCTGGAAGATCTGTTTGGGTAGTTGATTTAGTTTCTTCAATTTTTTTAGTTGTTATCTTATCAATCTGTTCGAAAGAATCTTTTTGATTTTGTTTAATATCCTGTGTTTGTTCTGTCATTTTATTTACATCGCCTAATACACAATTGGTTTTATAACTGCATTGATAATCTTTTTGTTTTTGGTGGAGGTCATCTTTCACAATTACAATTTTTAATATTTTTTTATTTATTTTATCAATTAAAATACTGGATTCTTTAGAAAAGTCTGCTTCTTCATTTTTTATTGGACTTTTCCTTCTTGGTATTAGTTTATTAATCACAGTTTTCGAGTTCTTTTCTTTATTTGTTTCTACTAATACAATTTCATTATTCGTAGTGCTATCTTTATTTTTATCGATACCTGTAGAGTTTGTTTCTTTAACTTTTACCGGATTTATTCTTCTGGGAATCAGTTTATTAATTACTTCAGGTTTTTTCGTTTTTTCTGTTTCTAGTAATATTTCATTACTCGTAGATAGATCATTATTTTCAGCTTTCACAGAACTAGATTCTTTAGTAGAATTTGTTTCTGTAACTGTTATTAATTTTGTTCTTCTCGGTGTAAGTTTATTAATAACTTCTTTTGGTTTTATGTCTTTTTCTTTTCCTATTAACACATTTTCATTGCTCGGAGTTCTATTTTTACCTTCAGCTGTCACATTACTGGATTCTTTATCCTTTAATGTATTTGACCTTCTAGGTATCAGTTTATTAATGACTTCCTTCAAATTTTTCTCTGGTTCTTCATCTATTATTGTAACTTCATCATCTGTTGCATCTTTCTTCTCCAATTTCGGTATTTTAGAAGGGTTTTTTGCCCATTGTAGCAGAAAACTAGGTCTTTTCGGAACTTGCTTTTCTTTGATATGCTTATTGTTTATATCAATATTTGCATCCTTTTCATTAACATCTACACTCTCACTAATTTCTAATGGACTAATTTCTTCGTCACTGTTGTTTTTGACATATTCCTCTCCCAATTCTCCCGCTTTCGGCATCTTGGGAGGATTTTTTGCCCATTGCAATAGAAAACTAGGTCTTTTTGGAAGTTCCTTTTCTTTGATATTTTTATTGTTTATATCAATATTTTCATCTTTTTCATTAATTTCTACAGTTTCACTAGTATCTAATGCATTAACTTCTTCGTCACTGTCGTCTTTGACATATTCCTCTCCCAATTCTCCTACTTCAAAAGTAACTAAGGAACAAAAACCGTCAGTAGATGAGGCTATAAGTAATAATCCATCCTTAGACCATGTTATATCTGTTATGCGTGTATAATGGATTTCATGAAATCTGGCAAACGGTTTTGATTGCTGAGTATCGTATAAGATTATATCATGATCTGTACCAATAGCAAAGACCATTCTGTAAGGTAATTTAACTATTGGTTCTGGTCCCTTTTCACGATGTTGAAATAATACTGGACAGCATCTTACTACTGTACTACTTTGTTTTTCTAATGGCAATACTGCAACGGGCCTAAAAAAATTTAATATTTGTAGAATATTGAATACAACAGATTTCAGATTTAGAAAAGTAACATTTTATCTTTATTGTTTGAAATTTCAAAAATATCTTGATTATATCTCTGTTAAACAATCACACAAATTTATAATTCCAACCAGGCACAATAGCTCGTATGATTTTCCGTAAATATGGGGGATTACAAATAGTTAAATTGGCACAGCACTAATACTAATGTGAAAATAACATAGTGATAGCCCTTAAAAAAATGCAGGGTCCGAATATGTCAGACTTTCATTGTCAGTATGGAATTACGAATTGGTATTAGGAATTTGCAATATGAATTGATCTTTAAACTTCCTCTTTTAACAGTAAATCTAATATGAAATATGTATAAATAAACTTACTCTGTCCAATTGTCTATTGTAAATATTAACGTAGAATTTAAAATTCTTTTGCCGTCATCATCTTGAAAATGTCCTGATGGAACTATAAGTAATGAACCATCCGGTGTAAACTGTAATCGCCTGTAGAATGATTTAAATGTGTCGTCATGAAAATATTTGCTCTCTTTATCATACAAAAAATGTTCTTCTGAAACTGGTAATTTGCCTTTATATATTCGAGCTTTAACTTGTTTGCCATTATTGTCGTATATTCTACATATTCTATCTGTGCTTATCGTTGCCAATAGTTGATTTTTCGGATCCCAAGCAACTCCCTAAAAAATTATGTATCGAAATCCAAGATGTAATGGGTTAGCTGTATGTATATTTACCTGTACAAATCCTTTGTGATCAGAAAGAATTTTTTCTAAGCTTCCTTTTGTTAAATCCCAAATTATGGCAGTGTTGTCAATAGAACCTGATAATAATTTAGTATTATCTGTAGACCAACACAAATCATAAATATCTTCTTTATGTCCCCTTAATATCTAAAATATTTTTTAAAATAAAACATTATATGACTAACAATCAAAATATGTACTTTATAAACAATCCAGGTTTCCTTGTCTTCACTGTCTCCTTCTAATAAAGGAATATTATCAGTTTTTAATTGCCATACAATAATATTGGCATCATCATCTGCAGAAGCTAAATACTGTCCTGTTGAGGACCACCTCACACTGTTCACTGACCTTTGGTGTCTTGTTAAATCTGATACTACTTCTTGTTTAACAGAACCATTTGCAGTTAAGACCATATGCCATATCTGCCAATATAATACCAAATAATTAAACAGTACATAAACATATACATGATAGATAAACAATAAATTACCAAAATATGACTGTCACCACCTCCTGAAGCAAGTTTGTATGAATCGCTAGAAAGAGGATGAATATCCACACAAAGCACTGGTTCTCGATTATGCCAAGATATTTCTGGTATAGTACACTTCATCTTAAATCTACTTAATCTCTTTTGCTTACTTTGCAGTTATTTTATTATTCTTTTGAGTGGAAAAATTATCATATAAGCACAATTACCGCAAATCCACTAAAACTCGCGCCAAATATTGATATTAATTGCTAAGTGTCATTTGTCAAGTGAATGTCATCAATTATAACAAACGTAAGAAATTTCGATTTGTTTTAACATAAAAATTAATGATTTCATCTAAATATAGTATAAATAATAAAAATATAGAAAATACATTTAATTGTGTAGTTATAAGTTAACGTTTTAAACAATTTTAATTTAAACGCCCTCTTTGGGAATAAACCAGAACTTACATTTAAATAATTAATAAAAATATTTTAAATAGTTAAAAACATAATTTATTTATAATAATATTTTTACAAATATTATATAATTATTGCTGTATTTGTTTAACATATGGTTGATGAGAATATTTAAATTTGTTTTTATAATTTATTCAAATATATTTCTTTTTTTACTATAATGGTTCACGGCCACCTATGTTTTGGTAGTATAAGTGCAACGCTATCTGTGTTAAATGAAAAGGTAAAGCGTTCTTGGATGATCAGAATAAATTGAAAAGTTAGTCGAAATTCCTGGAAAAGATGTCAGGTTGGTCTGTAGGAATATGAAATACGGAACTTGATTTTTGATCGGCCATAGTAGAAAATGGCGAACGCGAAGAATTTTATGTGAACGAATGTGCTTGCATTTAGTGCGTGTACAGTGTATTTTATTAAAAAAGCGAAACATTTTTAACGTTTATAGTTTAATTGAAATGCCAATATGCAGAATGTTTCACAAGAATCATCTACAGATAATCCGAAAATAGATAAAGTCAGTGTTCTCCACGAACTAGGGAACTCATCGTCTACTCCCCAATCGACGACATCTAATTCAAGTCCAGCTAAATCTGAAACTGAAACGTATTCAGAACATCGCAGATATATGTCAGAATCATCAGAAAGTGAGGAAGATAGTGTATCAGAGGTAGGAAATTAATTTAAAGTAATTGTCTCTTGTTTTTCACATGAAAATTCTGCCTCGAGGCCCAAGTATCAATGAACTTCCAGTAGAGAGACATCTTGTGGCAAGAATTTTCGTGTTATACATTATTCGCCCTAGAATATTGAATTTTATACTAAATTTCTCAAATATACTTATTGAAAATTGTAACCAAAGTTAGTAATTTTCATTATGTAAGTATCGAAAAACTGCGTTCCAAAAATCGAGTGCGCCTGGATGACTGGTGCAATGTGGAAGGATGTAATGTTTCCATTCCAAACCATTTTCAAATGACTAATAGGTCTCGTCCGTCGTAAAAATCTAGTTGACCGCTTTGTACACGTCAACCCATTCTTTTGTTAATCCACATACTTTTATTATATTTACAATAATTTCTCTCCATTTTATTTGACACGATGGATTTAATCATTAACCTCTTCACTTCATAAATTGATCTACCTGTCGAGTAAAAAATATCCTGATTATACTAACTAAAACCACTTTACCCTAATTTTTATATATTAGAGTCGATTACCTTTTTTAATTAAAATTTATAAAAGGCAAGGACCCCTTTTGATCAATTTTAATGTTGAAAAAAAAAGTTATAAATAGAACAGGATGTTTATTATTGATGGCTTACTTTTCGACGCGATTATAAACTACATATTTCATGCATTTAATAAGAACATCAAATTATTTATTTATTTATAAAAAATAAGAGTACTTATCAAGATAGGCCGTTTGTGAAAAGTTGTTTAATTAACATACTTGATAATGATTATTTACTTTAATTTTTTACTATATAGTCTTTTTAGGTGGTTATCAGTAATTAGTATTGTTCTTTATAATTAATTTCATATATATTTCGAAAGTTTCATTTACGATGTTCTAAAAGTACATAAAAAAAACTTTTTCGTTTTTTCCATAAACACGTTTGTTATCTACATATACAATTAACTGTAAAATGGTTAATGTTTTACTTATAAAAATAATTGTGGCTGGATAATTTCTTTTTGACCTTCCAGTTAAAAAACTGGAAACGTGGAATTCATTTCAATTTACATAGATATATTTAGTGGTTGGCATTGAGTTTGGAACAAAATTTGGCTAACTATAACTGATAAGTGCTTCTCTAACTATGTAGGCATACAGTCACTTGACAAATTAATGTGGACACTACTAAGTTTTAAATAAATTAGACTTTATAATAGTTTAAATGGGAGTATATTTATTTAAAGAAGATAATTTTACAAACCAAATTTAATTATTATATATATTTTTAGCCTAAACTGTAATAAAAAAATAGTATTATCAGTTTTTTGTTTAAATATTTTGTTGAATCTCATTTACTTCTATTACTGCGCACACTCGTTTAGTTTAGGCTTGCTCTCAATACACTTACGGCACATTTCTTTGAGATGTTGGTTTATTTGTTCAATTAAATCTCGTTTATTTGTAATATTTTCTTTTGCAATTTCTCGTTTTAATAACTCCCAAACATTCTCTATTGGATTCAGGTCGGGGGAGTTTCCTGAACATTCTAATAGAAGATGTTTTTGTCGTGGTGATATTTTTTAACAGCTTTTGCGGTTTGACATCGTGTTCCGTCTTGTATTAAGATGTGATCTGCTCCATTAGGAAACTATTCTTGTAGTTGGGGTACCAGTCGTCTTTAAAGTAAGGAGATGTCTCATTATTCCTTTGACGATGTGGAATCTTCCAAGACCTTTGGAGCAAATGACTGTCCAGATCATTATTGAAGTTTTCTTGATGAGACAATCATGGTGAAATTTCTTTGATTTTTGTCTCCGAACAAAATGTCTTGTTTATCTGGATGGCACTTGCATCACTGAACAAACCTGTGAAAGATCAATTTTTCAGTAAAACAATTAACCAGCCAAATTATTTAAACAATTATAAACAGAATCACATTTTATCCTATTTTAATGGTTCCCTGTGAAGTGTTGGTACTTTTTAGCCCAATTTAATCTTTTTTTCATCATCCCATCAGAAGTTTTGGTTTTCATACCGTTTGACAGCTTCTGAATCCCAAATCATTCATTCAATCGGGTTTATACTGCAATTCCAGCTTAGTACCTACCGTAAATTTCTGAAGGAAAGAGATTTTGTTAATTTTGATATGTCGTTACTCACTTGAAATTTCTAGCTCAGTCACTTTTTTTAAATTTATATCCCATTGATTTTATAAGTTTGTATAAAGTATTGATTTTATAAGTCTATAAATATTCGTTTTTAGAACTGTACGTCCAAAACTGTCGCTGGAAGAAGTTGTCAAATGTATCTGCTTTTCTTTCTTCCTTTTATCTAAGAATGTTTTTAAATGCAGGTACAATTTTATATTATTAGAATTTAATTACAGAGATAAGTATTTTCCCATAAAGAAATTATTATTTGAATTTAGATAAATTGAAATTAATAACGAACTAGGTTTTGGTTCAAATTTAGAAAATGGACTAGATTTTGTCTTATCAAAAAGTGTGGTAGGCTAGATGTAGAAGTAGGGGTTGAATTTGAAACTTGTGATTTAAATAGCAATATTTTTTTTGGGTTATTCTCTAGGAATATGTAAGACAAATATTAGTTGCGCTTATTTATATATTTATTCTATAAGACATGAAATCTAAATATTTTCTTTTATTTTTTTGGTCTTTCTTACCAATTAAAAATAAAAATTGGCATAAAAATACTCTTTTAATTTTTATATTTCTTTTGGTAACTTTCTGTTAAATATGTAAAAAAAATTAAATTTGGAAGTAGTGGTATTTCCACTGATCATCCCCGTCGACACTATAAAAATCAAATAAATATAAAAAAAATAACAAATATATTATGTAAAAAAAAAGTTGTTTCATATTTGAAATTCAGTTCAAAATGTATCGAGCTGTTGTTTGAATGATTATTTGGAATTGTTATTAAATAAAAAAATATGTTTTATACAACGATCTTGAATGACCAAATTATGGATTAATTCTTGAACAAATATATTTTATTATACATATTACGATATGAGTTATGAATCACGTCCTAAATTCAACCAATACGATACACAAATAAAATACGTAAATTAAGATTTATGGACTTCAGTCCCTCATTTTAAAAACAGTTTTAATATTTTTTATTTGTTATTTGGGATTCAACTGAAATGTGATTTTATAAAATAACATTTATAGAACATTCTTCTGTCAGCTTTAGGTACTAAAAATTTTGTTTGAATTTTATGTAGCTAATTCAAACAAAAAAGTTAGTCAAATTTTTCTTAATTACTTAAGTTTTTTAAACTTTTTTTTTTGAAAATATGCTTCATTTTACCATATTTTTATTTCTTGTTAAGTACTAAACAAAATTAATTTGCTTTGATTTAAATTTTATTTATTTTGAATGTTTTATGTTTTTGTTTAATATTTCTTTTTCTATTTTACAAAAAATTTTGTTTCAGTCTGTAGTAAGCACATTTTTCTATTAAATGTATTTTATGAAAATTAATATTGTAACGGGATAATCGAATAAGGAAAGGATCTCTACTGAAAAGACTGTTTTCAGGTTATGCATTCGAGATGTAGTTATTAGGGTAGATCATCACTCGAAAATGCTAGAATGTTCGTTTTTATTATATAAGGGGGCGGGGCGTATTGCAGTTACGGGGAGTTCAAATAGTTCATTGTCAATGTAAAACTGTTTAGACATATTCCAGCAGAGTTCTTGTTACAATGTTTTTGAATAAATTGTGTTAAGTCCACATAAGTGTTTCAAATTGGTGTCAGGTGTAGGGTGAAGATACAAGAATGCCTAGAAAGAAGATAAATGAACTATTCGAACTATTTGAACTCCTCTTAACTGCTAAGACACCCCCTTATTTAATAAAAACGAACATTCTAGCATTTTCAAGTAACATGATCTACCCTAATAACTACATCTAGAAAGTTCTCGAATACATATCCATAAGGGGGTGTCTTAGCAGTTAAGAGGAGTTCAAATAGTTAGAATAGTTCATTTATCTTTTAAGTAGAGTTCCTTTCCTTATTCGTTTATCCCGTTACAATATGGGCAGATACGAGTAGAAGTCCTAGGGCAGGTATGAGTAGAGTCCCGAGACTAACCAAGCTTGACCTAAATGGAAATGACAACCTATTATAGCTACTTCTGCCCACTACAGATTTTGGCTGGAAAATTTTCCAATATCTTTGCATAAATGAATTAAATTTTGAAAAGCCATTAAATATGAATTGTTTTTTTTTATCCGGAAACAAAATTTACACTACTTAATGGAATGTAGTAATTGTTCTGTAACCCAACATAAAAACTTTCCAGCGATGTTTGAAATCTATACTTAAAGTTGTTTATAAGAATAAGGGGCTTTCTTTTTCCTTTTAATTACGTCAAGATTCATTTTTTACTTTTAATTGTTTACGCCAGAAGTGCAAAAATTCATTTTGCAGACATTTTTACAGATGCAAGTAAAATTCAAATAGATCAGATCAGGTAAGATATTAGAAATTTTATAGGGAATTATAGGATTAAGTAAGTAACCCTAGATATTTGATAATTTTTGATTTTCGAAAATAAATTAATATTGCTTCTTACTCTACTCGTACCCAATAAGTCAGGTAATGTCATAAACGGGGCTCTACTCGTATTTTCCGTATTATATACAAGGAAATCTTTTTAATTCGACATATAAGAGTCGTTTGTAAAAGATTACAGTCATAGTTGTATAAGGGTAATTTTAATTTGTAATTTTTCAATTAAAATAAAAATAATCTTGTTTCAGTTGTCATTGACTTTAAAAACAATTTTCTTGAGAATATATGTGGCAATAAATTACTAGAAACTTTCACTATTGTTTACTGAGTTAGTATTCCAACAATATAATTTCATTTATGTGGATCTATATACAGTGTGGGCCACAGAAAACAGTCCACCTCTATATTTGGCTGTTTTTATTAGATTTTAAGAAAATGTGAAAACAGGTCGATTTTTGATCTAAGGGAGACACATTTTTACGTTACATGCATCTGCCAACCCCCTTCCTTCCACTCCCTCAACCTCTTATTTTGAAATAGTGAATATATCATATGCGGCACATAATTAGATGAAGTATTCAGACATAACGATTGTTCATGATTTTTTTTCGATATTTGTACTGTTTTTGCAAAAATAGTCTTAATTTATTCAAAGTTTGATTAACATTGTTGTATTTAAATATGTTTATTTTTGATAGTTCCATTGCAGAACGAGTTGAGATTTTTTCCATATTTTTTGAAAACAGGAGGGTGTGTAAGGAAAACAGTGGATTTTCTGTGGCCCACACTGTATTTTATAAATATTAACAAAATTTAATTTTTCTTTTTTTTTGCTTTCACGTGTAGCATAACTCATCTATTAACAAGAAACTATTATTATTGTATTGTTTAATTAATTGAATATATTTTTTAATAAGCACCGACAAGTTAAAATTACATATTTATATTATTTTTTTTAATAACTTACAAAACGCTAATCAAAGAGAAACTGTGCTGGTGTAATTTGTAAATTGATAATTAAGGCAATTTGTGTAAATTGCTGTTTTGTGTACGTCATTTATAAATTATCATTATTTGAAAGAAATAATTGTGAATGGGAATTTAGTCCATTCTTTTTCTGGAAAATTAAAATTAATAGGTGAATAAAAAGAGGTTCCGAAATGTAGTTTTTCTACTACTACCACTAACTCATTCGTTTTTTATTGGAAAATAATTTTCTTACAAATAGGATTCTTAAATAAATTTATATAAATCGTTTGTCAATAAAATTTGGGAACTAACATACTAAAATTTGATAACACTCCAATAGAAATAACAGTATTCTGAAGAGGCTATTGATAATAATTTATTAACAGATAAATGAAAAAAGTGAATAGTTAAAAACAGTTGGATCGGGCTGCGATTGAACCCGGAGTTCCAAATTAAGAGTAGCAACCATGGAGACTAGACAAGGAGTACGACCTCCATGTATGCAAATAGGGCTACCAAAATTAGAGGGCGCTGGTGTTCCATTTGTACCAAAATGGCGACCAATGAGGACGTAGTTTGAAATAAAATAAATAATTTTTAATTATTTCATATACACAATAAAAAAATAATTCGATCTTTCAGATATAAATAATAAAAACCAATTTAATAATTCATGATTATTTAATTGTCTATATTCACACCGGTACAAAGGGAATTTTAGCGCCGCAAGTGGTGAAAAAAGTAAACCTAATATGTACGATACGTGTGGACAGATTTTGGCAATTCCCCCGGTCGAGTGCGTACTCCTTGTCTAGTCTCCATGGTAGCAACAATCGACAACCCATGGTATAGTTTATCCAATCTAAATGTGAAATTTTGTGCTCTTTGGGGGTTTTTAAGTGCCTTTGATGACATTTCCGACCATTGGCGTGGAATTAAATAAAAAGGGTTCATAAATTTTTATTAATTTTTGTTTTAAATTTCAAAAGAAAAACGGTTTTTGTATATTTGTAAATTTTGTATCAATTTGAAAATTGTCAAATAACAAATTAATTCTTTCAAATTAAAACTTGTTAATTTTAGTTATTAATAAGAACATTTGACTCATTATTCAAATAGTACATAACTCATAAGATTTTAAAACAATTGTCTACAAATAATACTCATTTTGTCTGACAATAAAAGATTGTCTGTCCAGCAAGGAACACGAGGAGGGATGAGCCTTCCTTGCCTGGAAAGGAAAGGGTTGGGTATGTTAGTAAGAATATAAAATTAGTTTGTTTTTGAAAACAAGTTTTCAAGATACATCACGATAGCTGTAAAGGAAATTGGTTGGAATGACTAACAAGAATTGTCAGAGTCTTCTGAAGTAGAATCGTTTCCAAGTTGAATTACTAATGGTGCTATTGGCGGTAAAACAGGATATTCCTTTTCTATTTTTATAACATGTGTTTCGCATTTTTTCCATACATCGCTATTGAAGCCACTAATTACCTCTCGAATATTATCAAGAACAACTGCGCTTAAGGTTGGTGACTGATTATATTTTCGTAAACGTTTCTTTAGAGTACTCCAAACCATTTTGATTGGATTAAAAATACAGTAGTAAGGAGGTAAACGCAAAAGGGTATGACCATGCCTGTTGCAAATGGTGTCAATGACGTATTCATTTTAAAATTCTGACTTTTGATCATTCTTACTAATTCCTTCTTTACTGGAACCTTTTTAGGAACATCGATATTTTTGATTGCCATAAGTCTTAAAATTTAATTCTTTTTTTGTGTTATTAGGTATTTTGTTTAATATGCGGAAATGATACGACACATTGTCCATAACAATTACTGAATTGTAAGAAAACCCAATAGATAGTGTTGAATTTCGATTCATAAATAAATAAATAAATAAATAAATAAATAAATAAACGAAAAACTAAGAGAAAGTGGAAAATTAAAAACAGAAAAAATGCGAAAAAAATAAAGTCTAAAAAAAATACCTTTCTAAATCAAATAATATAACGCCACCGTAAGGTGGCGTAGTTATTATCTTATATATTTAAACGAGAAATTCTTACTATATTAAGTACTATCAAGCCACCGTTATCCTATCCTATCCTACTAATATTATATAGGCGAAAGTTTGTTTGGATGGATGTATGGATGTTTGTTCCTCTTTCACGCAAAAACTACTAAACGGATTTTAATGAAACTTTACA
Source organism: Altica lythri (assembly GCA_964028335.1). Classification (NCBI taxonomy): domain Eukaryota; kingdom Metazoa; phylum Arthropoda; class Insecta; order Coleoptera; family Chrysomelidae; genus Altica; species Altica lythri. Next base: position 58,760,716 of record OZ034805.1, on the reverse strand, counting down.
GTAATGTAGCTTATAGATCAGAATAACATATAGGCTATAATTTATAAAGATATTGTGTGAATTGTCCAAAATATAACGATAAATGTCATTTAAGTCTGAAAAAATTCTGCAATCTGCGAGCTACTCAGGCGTGTGCTTACATAAAGACCTTGATTTTATTCGAATTACACGCAGACGACGTCGCGGGCAACAGCTAGTATATAATATATCTAATATAAAAAATCAATAAAAATCAATCACGCTACTGTGTATTGTAATGGGGAAGAAGACTATTGGCGGTATTTGACTGTTGTCGCATTTTGCAATTTTGCTCTTTGAAGTTTCGTTTGATAAAAAGCGCACCGTCGGCATTTGTTTGCGTTAAGATCAATGCGTTACGAACCGACTTTAAAATCCGGACAGTACATACACAATGTTGCCGGTATTTAAAAATTTCTTTAAGTATAAGTAATATATACAAAATTGATATCATTAGAAGTAAAAACTGTTTAAATATGAAGAACCTAGTTAATTAATTTAAGTATATATTTTGTAAGAATATTTTTATATTATCTTTCTAAGAGTCATTGACGAACAATTGAATAGTAAAGTAGAGAGAAAATTTTCAAAATATATAAACTTAGGAATATTCGCAAATATATCTGACAACCTAGAATCGAAAGTCGGTTTCTTGGTTGGGGTTAAAGGGCGTGGTTATGTTTTCACATTAATATTAGTTAAACTATAATAAATAGGTGTCAAACTAAACTACCAATTAATTATGTATGTGCAGAATAATTTACTGAGAATTTAAAAAATAAGTTAGCTAAAAAAGCAAAGCCATTTTTTGATAAATATTATGTTATGAAATTAAATATCTTTAGGTGGTATAATTTGTATATAACCGAGATACTTATTCAACTTTAAATATAATCTGTATGTAATACGGAAGTCAATATCAGGTACTAGAGATTAGTACATTTCAACAGACATCGATATTTGTTCCAAAATACAAGTACTTGTTTTTTTAGACGGCGCTTAAAATTTGATTAAAAATAAAATTAAGTATGCAAATTTAAAATATTTTCTAAACGTTTTATTTTTGTGTTTAACTCAAATTTTATTCCACACCAAATTGGACCATGTTCAGATCAGCAACTGATACGACAAAAAATACTGAGAAAAATCTTATAACTGTTTATTTTTTGACGGTCAGGGTTTTAAATAACATAATAATTATTTATATAATAGTATGTTCTCAAAAAATCATTACTTTATGTCCAAGAGTATTTTGGAAGCGAATCAAAGATTTTTGTTAATTTTTATAAAAAGTTTTCGGATGATGAATCTTTATTTATTTAGCTGTAAGCTAATAACAAAACATTTACGTTTATATCAGTTTAATTTAGGTTTTAAAGATACTCTAGACTCTATAGTTTAAAAGATAATTAAATACATGTACATCAAATTTATCAATATAATTAAGGTCCTTTAGATCTTAATTTTCTATTATGTATTCCATGACGAGTAACTAAAAGTTTCGTCAAATAATTAGGACCTTTATCATGACACATTTTATATATTAAAAGAATGTTTGCTTTTTTATTGCTTATAATCTATATAATCTTAAAATTATACGCATACATCTATTCTGCAAAATTTGTAGCCTTTGTATTTGTTGTTTAGGACAAGAAAGCAAAACTGAAATGCAGTATTGAAAATGGGGTCTCAATATACAATTATAAACCAAAATTTTAGGCCACTGTGACAAATCTTGTGATACCCTATTGTTTCCCTAACTTATTACATAAGTAATCAGTAAAGTTTGAAAATTTTAATTGAGAATCAATTAATACTCCTTAGTATTTATTTCATTAATAAATTCAATCCCTCGTCATTTATACAAATTTTACAATAACTTGAATAATATCTTAAACAATTTATTTGTGATCCCAATACCATACATTTAATTTTTGCTGTATTTAACTTTAATTTATTTATACATAGCCAATCAAATAGTATGTTTAGTTCATTATTTAAAATGCAAGTCAATGTTTTAGGGTCGCTGCCACATATTGATATCACTGTGTCATCAATAAATTGCCAAGAGAGTTATTTTATATTTTTGCAGATCATTTATATAAATTATGAACAGCAGCGGACCTAGAACACTACCCTGGGGTACACCGGAAGCATTTAATAATTTCGAAGATTTTACTCCATCTATTCTAGTTTTTTGATATCTGTCACTTAGACAGTCTTTTAACAAAGATAAAGCCTTAGAACCTACACCAAAAGAAACTAATTTCTGCAATAGTTATCTTAAACAATTTATTTGTGATCCCATTACCATACATTTAGTTTTTGTTGTATTTAACTTATATTTATTTATACATAGACAATCAAATAGTATGTTTAATTAATTATTTAAAATGCAAGTCAATGTTTTAGTGTTGCTGCCACATATTAATATCACTGTGTCATCAGCAAATAAATTGACAAGAGAGTTTTTTAGTAGTTTTGCAGATCATTTATATAAATAGGGAACCGGACAACTTTTCAAATAGTGTTTAAAAATAATTTTTATTCATATATATAGCCATAAAAAATAATATTTTAATTAAATAAATCCTCTGGGGTACTTAAAAACGTCAAAAAGATAATTTATTTAAAATTGCCGCGAAAACAGCACTTCATGTCAATTCAGATCGCGTGACGTCATATAGAGGTAAACAAACTACAGGCCATATTACAAGTGATCAGTGCTTAGATAAATAAGGTATTTTGTGTTTCTTAATCATCATGGAACGAAAAAGATATCGTTGGTGTTCTGTACCTCAATGTGGAAATACATCAGTAACTACTCCAAATAAATTTTTTATTGATGTACCTCGAAAACCAGACATACGAAAGAAATGGTTAGACCTAGCAAGACGAAAGTGCGATGGAATGTCTGTTACTTCACCAATTTACTTTTGTGAAGATCATTTTGATGTAAGTACTGTACCTAGAGTGTTATTACACAGCCCATAATACAAATAATCATATTTAATGTAGGTGTTATAGGTTATGTTTTACTTATTTCTTCAATCATTTCTATGGTTAAGATAAACAAAAAGAGATTGAAATACACAAATGTTTTCACACTTCTAAATTCGTCAGAACAAAAGTCGGAATTAGTGGCAAAGAAGCTGCTGAACATGAAAATATCAACTTTTGGGAGATTTCTATTGTCGGCTTTTGTATAACCTTGTTCCATGATAAAAACGTAACAGAAGGCTTCAAGCACTTACGACAACTTCTGTTATGAATAAAGTCCTTCAATTCGTAACTAATTACAATTAAATATTAAAAAAAAAAAATGCAAATAAATCGTAGAAAAACGCGAAATAACATAGAAAGCAGTGTTGTTTACTTATGGCTACTTACGTTACGAACTGTGATTGGCGTTTGGGTTCTTACACGTCACAGATAATTTACTCAACTTTATTTATTGATTTAAAAATATAAATCATTGTTATTTCCTAAAAATCTTTATTGAGTGATATTGTTGTATAACAAACTTTATTTTAAAACACATCTTAGATTTTTTTTCGATTACTGTCCGGTACCCTATTATGAACAGCAGCAGACCTAGAACACTACCTTGGGGTACACCGGAAGCATTTAATAATTTCGAAGATGTTACTCCATCTATTCTAGTTTTGTGATATCTGTCACTTAGATGGTCTTTTAACAAAGATAAAGCCTTAGAACCTTCACCAAAAGAAGCTAATTTTTGCAATAGTCTATCTCTACTTATCGTTTTAAATCCACAAAAACACTTATAAAAACCTTACAGACATTTATATATTCTCTCCACTTTGCACACATAAGCTGAACCGCACTTTCACAAGAATGCTACTCACAAAAACCAGATTGATCTTCATACAATAACTGATTTCCTTCGAAGAAGCTCTTCAACTTGTCCCTTATAACTATTTCGACCATTTTATCCACAACAAGCGATAAAAAAATAATAAATCTTTAAGTTTTATACCAAAATTCATCACAATAGGAAGCACTAAAAATGTTCATTTTAGAATATTTTGATTATAAAAAGCTTTATAATTTTAAATATACTCAAAATGTTGAGAAAGTAAAAAAAACAATTTCGAATCTCTAATTTTAGAGCAGCTCTGGTTTGTTTGCCAGTTTTTTATTTTTTTGAGGTTTTTATATGTGTAAATTAATTTTGCATTACCTTTGCGTTTGAGATATAATTTTTTTTATAAAGTACCTACTTACTTTTTATTTTTGGAAACATTCAAATTTACTGTACGCCATTGGCTATATATTTAAATCAATTTCTAATTCACGATAAATTGAACTAAATTGGTAATGAGCGACCAAACAAAAAAAAATCGTGATGCTTTGCCATCACAATCGCAAATACAAAAAATACGGGAGATAACAGAAGTATTAAAATAAGCAATAAACAGCTAATAGGACCATTAAATCGGAATGTTATCAAGTCTTGTTATTTCAAAATGATAAACATTAGCGGAAATAAACGTTTGACACTACAATTAACTTTTTAAACTTAAATTATCATAATATAGAGGTTGTGGGAAGCCTGTTCCTTCTAACTTACACTGAAGGAATTTATATGTTATAGTAATTTTTATATACTTTTTCAGTATATATTATTATTATTATTACATTCTATCATATTTAGTACACTTATTCATATTTTGTTTTTAAGTTTTTATGTAGATTTGAAAAAAGCAGACAATAATTTGTAAACATGAAAACACGACTACCAAAATTATCTTAATCGAAGGTCAAAAGTATTTTTGGTTTGAAATGATTTGTTTAAGGAATGATAATGTAAATACATCGTGAAAAAATAGAATTCCTCTCGAAAATACTTAAAGGAAGTTAAAAACGATACATTATGTATTAATGATAATTTTTCAGTAATATTTAGTTTGAAATCAATCAAAAAAGTTACCTGACATTAGCCATTATTCATATACAGGGTGTTAGTGAATAAGTGCTTCTACATGAAAAAATAATGACAGTTTGCTGTATAACTTTTGTCCGCAAATACTTCGTTTTCGAGATACAGGGTGTTAAAGTTTTTCTTTTGAAGGAAAAAACGGTGTGACACTGAGATATTTCAAACTAAAAATAATTTTGGAAATCCTCGTTGAATTTGTGCCAAAATATCCCTTTTATCTTTTTGTCGTAAGGGGCGCCGTTTTTATGCAAAAAAATAAAACATCTTAACGCGCATTTTTCTTGTAATAAAAATGCCCGTTGAGATGTTTTATTTTTTTGCATAAAAACGGCGCCCCATACGACAAAAAGATGAGATGGATATTTTGGCACAAATTAAACAAGGATTTCCAAAATGTTATTTAGTTTGAAATATCTCAGTGGCGTACCATTTTTTCCTTCAAAAACATTGAGATCATTACCCGTATGCGTGCCAATGATGAACATAAAATTTTTAATTGCATGTCAACCAATTCGCAATAACTACTTCTTAACAACCACCAAATTTCATTTGAATATCTTTACCGGTTTCAGAGCGAAACATAAATAGTTAGTTAATTTTTTCATGCAGAATCACCCCCTGAAGTTTTTCGCATTTATTCACTAACACCCTGTATATTTTTAGATATAATCAATTTCTTTTGAAATATTAAAGTTATTTAAAATGCTTTATATTTATGAATAATAAAAACTGAAATAATATTGATAACGCGAAACAAGTCTCTATACACTTTAGGAAATACACCTTTTCCAAGCTTTTAATGTTATGTTTGCTATAGAAATTTTTTAACAAAAATGAGGAACGGAACTTCTCCTGGCCTGTCGATCTCTCGTGCCACTCTAATTATCTGCACCAACTTTCGTGTACACCAGATTCATGTTTTGGTTTTTTTCAAGTTCACTAAATTCTGTTCAATAAGTTAAAATATTACACACCAAATTTCAGCTTTCTAGGACTTCAGGAAATACCCTATGAATTTTGATGATTCAGTGATGAAATCGGGGTTTTTGAAAATATGATTAAAATCTAAAGTATATTAGTTTTCAACATAATTGGTTAAGAGTTAATCGCAGAAAATAAACTAGGTAAGTCCTCCCTATTGTGATGGGCAATAAACTAGCAGGTAACAGATTATCGATAAGGGCCGGACTAAAAATTATATATTTAGTGTAGTTACTATTATGTTATTTAAAAAGGATTACTGTTCTAAGAAAAACGAGCTTCCCGATAATTTTGTTTATTTAATATAATCCAAACTGAAGTTATGAAGGTTCAAAAAATGACGAAGCGCTTCGAGAAAAAGTAGAGGGTACCCTTGCGCTTCGCTTGAGTCGTTTTGACGGGGGCACTTCTGTGTCCCCAAATTTATAAGATCCTCTTTAAACATACCCATATTTTACGTTTCTTCATAACAATATGATTAAATAACAATTGTTCAAAATTTTTCTAGATTTTTTCCAATTTTTCATCACTTAGTTTTCATATTATATTTTACGTTTTTTTCACGCATTTTCTGACTTTCAACGTTTTTCTCACAGATATTTCTCTAATTAAGTATGACAATAAATAGTGTAACGTTTTTTGTTGTTGTTTTTGTAAGAACAGAGTTTCAAACCTGATTAAAACACAATAACCGTAATTGAAGATAACGATACGTATACGTGCGCATATACAGGTACCATTAGGTATGTAGTAATAGGCTGGCTACCTATATGCATTTTTTCTTACTGCTCTGTCTATGTGCACTCTCTCTAGTAAAATGTCCTTTGGTAAATAAATACATTTGAGACAAAGTTTTTAAATAATTGTAAGATTAACGAATTTATACTTATTGGAATTGTTATCCACTGTATTTATGATATTCAGAGTATTAAAAACAGCCAATATTCTTTTGCCATAAAATTTTTCGTCCTTTTTTATGATTATTACACGTTTTCAAAAATTTATTACACTCTCAGGATATAAAATATGTGCTATAAAACAAGTTCGTTCCATTATATGATTCTAACTCGAAGTAACGTCAAATAAAGTAAAATTAAAGTTTTTTTATATGATTTTTGGTGATCACAGAAACTAATCAAACACTGAAAACCTGAAAAAAAAACCTCAAGACTAAATGAACTTTTATTGCATTATCAACAAAACGTATTTTAAAATGAATCGTCAATCGATTTTTTGCCTTTCAAACAACACTGACCTTTCGTTTGAATAAAGGAGACATAGAAAAAAATGTTACCTAGGTGTAAGTCCGCAGGTAATTATTCAGCTTATTATTAGAAATAGAAACGGAAGGTCTTAACCGACATCGAACTTCGAGGACGGCTATGATGCTTGATTTCTATTCAACAGTAAAGGTGAGAATCTGAGAAATAATCAAAGCGAATTGTCTTTTAGTGGTTATGCAAAAGTTTCTAGGTCGCTCAGCGAATAAAATCAATAATATTTATTAACAAACATATATTGCTTCAGTTTATATTGATACAAGAAGAAAAAACTAAAATCTGTGCTACCAAAATATTATTTAAATTCTAATAAATTTTTTATCCAAAATTTACTGCATTCTAACAAATTTTCACAATTATATCTAAATAAACAAGACTATGATATCCAGTTGATATCTTCTACCAGTATATTTTCTGGATTGGATAAAAAAAATAACCCGGATCCTTATTAAGAATGATTTTTATTTCCGATTATTATTTTATTACTCTACTTTTGGAATAAACGGGACCTGTAGATATATGTCTTTTTTTAATGGAACAATAATCGTGTCCCATATAAACATTAGAAATAAAAACAAAAACTTTTTGATCATTTCTGTTTTTTATAAAATGATTAAATAACATTTTTTTACTTGCAAGTCACATCAATTTTATAATTTATTTAATTTCGAAAATTAAACAAAAATGCCATAGTTGTGTTATCGGAAGTCCAGAGGGGAAGAATTTTTGCTCTGACAGAAGAGGGCATATCACAAAGGCAGATGGCAAGAACGGAGGGGGTTACACAATGGGTTGTTTCAAAAATCTAGTCAACATTAAAGAACAGACCATGCAGAAGTCGTGAAGGAGTAACTATAGAAGAGCAGGATCACTTTTTAGTTCAAATAACAAGAAGTAATCTCACATCTCATCCATAGCTTCAAAACCAACTTTTACAAGCTATGGGTGTGAGAGTTTTTGTCGAAACAATTAGAAGACTTCGAGATCTGGAATTATTTAGCAGCATACAGGTTAGGGTTCCATAATTTTCAAGACAAAATAAAATTGACCGTTAGTGTTTGGAGCATGAAAATTAGAAAAATGACTTATTTTCGGATGAAACTCAGAATCGTTCTACAATCCGATAACGGTCGCATTTGCATTTCAAGAATGGGAATCTCAAAATATTTTTATTCAAAGTATTGACCATTTGATTTTACACATTTCGACCAACTTTCAGCTATTTTTCAACGAAGTTCTGCTCTGAAAGTGGGTGCCACATCGATGCGAAAAGGTAGAAGTCGGACGGGGCAAGGTCTAGAGAGTACGGCGGTTGCAATATATCCCAACAATTAAGTATTTTAAATGTGTCCTTCACGGATCTAGCAGTAAGAGAGTTGCGTTGTCATGTTGCAAAATAACTTTGCCCATTCCGGTCGTTTTTCGATCAACGCATGATTCAAATTGATAATTTGTTGTCGGTAGCGATCAGTATTTACCGTTTCACCAGGTTTTAATAGTTTGTGGTATACAACACCATCCTGGTCCCACCAATCACAAAGCATTGTCTTACGGCCAACGCGATTGGGCTTGCAGTCGATGGAGCAGCTTCACCAGGTGAAAGCCATGATCTTTTTGCTTCGGGTTCTCAAAAAAATCATTTCTCGGATTTCTTCCTTTCGAACCGTGGAAAGCATTTCACAAATGGTTTTTCGATGTTCCATTTGCCTGTCGTTCAATGAGTATGGCACCCATTTTCCATACTTCTGGATTTTTTCCAAGGCTTTTAAACGCAAATTGCTACGCGCAACACATTAAGTTTTTCTGCCAATATTTGTTGTGATTTTCGTTGCACCGGGATGTTCATTGTCTTTCAAATCGAAATCTCCACTTTTAAATTGACGTATTCTAATGACTGGAGCATGTTCACCATAAGTTTTTACTAGCAAACGATGTGCTTCAGCTGCTTTTTTAAGCAACGAATGCCGCAAATGTTCTCTATTTGGAACGAAACTCGACATATTCATTGATATAAACGACTATGACGCAATTATTTTGACCGAATGAGTGTTTTTGGAGATAAATGTCAACAAATCATAGAAATGCCTATATCGTGCTAGCGACACCTACTGTAAAAACCGGCAAATTTCAACTTATACTCTTGGTAAAAGAGGTACGGCGATGTTTTGGGGTGGAATTATGAAAGAGCAGCTTCAATTCCCATTCGACAAACCCTAACAGGCCAAAGATATGTAGATTTGGTATTTCAACCCGTAGTCAGACTCTGGCGAGGTGGTATTGGCATTTTTTTATTTATGCAAGATAATGCCCCTCCGTATTCCAGCAGAGATGCAAAAGGTAATCCTATAGAGACTTATGGGATAAAAAGCAAGCTTAGAGCTCATCAAAAGGGTCCTGGTAATACTGAGCAACTTATACAAGCGATTTTAGAGGAAGGGACAAATGTTCACCAAGAAAAGGGAAAAAGCAAGCAGAGCTATATGAAAGGGTTAAGGCGGATCAAATAATGAGTATGTCTCAAGACAGGATAGTCCCCAGGTATAACTTTCGAGTAGAAATACTGGAAAGGGACTCATGGAACAATGGCCCAATCCAAGGGGAGTCAATCTGGTATACCGATGACACAAAGACTGAGAAAGACACAGGGTCGGGTATATATAGTAGAAGATACAGGATACAAGTCCAACTAAGTCTAGGTGCGTATGCTACAGTGTTTCAGGCTGAAGTAATGGCCATACAGCACTGTTCAACGGAGGCCGTAAGTCAGGGTATAACGGGTAAAACCGTAGTCATATACTCAGACAGCCAAGCAGCTCTAAAGGCGATAGTCTCGGCACAGATAAGCTCACAGCTGGTGTGGGATTGAGTTAGGGTCGTGATACTTGCCGCAAGTCAGAATTCTCTTGTCTTTGGCATGGATACAAAGACACTCAGGGTTTCGGGGCAGTGAGAAGGCTAATGAATGGGGACGTGCGGGAGCTCATATCCCAATGATTGGCCCGGAATCATTTGGCGGAGTTCCTGAGACCTTTAGACAGGCAGCCATTGAGAAATGGAGGCTAGAAAAGGCCCAGGAGTATTGAGAAGAATCACCGGGCAAGCGGCAAGCGGCAAGCCAAAGACACTCTGTGAAATTTACATTTTCAGAAAAATCATTTTTATTGAAATGTACACTTTTTGTTAAATGGTATTATTGTTGTTAATATTGTAATATATATATATTTTTTTTTTCGATAATCTACCGTTTAATCCTCAATGACTGTTTTTTAAACTAAACTCTATTTTTCGAAATTACTGGGCGATTCCATATAATTTGTGTTATGTGTAGTGCGTAGTGTAATGGCTTTTGTTGTCATTTTTTTATCTATGGCCAGAGAGTCCCATAGGAAGCATATCTTCAATTATTAAATAAGATTCTGAAACCGGTATTCGTATATATGTACGTATAGTGATCGTCAATACCGGCCATTTTTTCTTATTTAAGTATGTTGTGTTTTATAAACATAAATTATAACGTTCTCACCATTAGAAAATTATCATACATTCTATTGTTTAATTACGTAGATTTAAACCGGTTTAACGATTTTAATATTTAAATTGACACAATAATAAATGTATAGATTTTTATTCGATTACGCTGATGCCGTTAGCATATGGATTTTTTTATAGGTGTTAGTACCTAGGATGTTTCCGACAAAAAATATTTTTGTGTTGAATCGTGTAGGCGATAATAAATCTTTGTTTACTAACAAGATCTGTTATCGACATTATTTTTAGATTTTCGACTAAAATGAATTAAATAGAAAACAAAATATCTTGATTATTTTAATTACTGTATTTTGATTGTTTTCTCGTGAGACAAGAAATATTTAAATTTGTGTTTTTAAAACAGTGACGGATAATAAAAATGCTTATATATTTCCAAAACTGTTTTTAATTCATGTCCTGAAAGCCTTTTGTACTAATACTGGTTTGCAACTTAACTACAAGACCAAATTGTTGTTTTAAACAAGTAGATAACTCAAAAATGTAGTGATATTTCTAAAAATCTATTTCAAATATAGATAGTCGAATTTTTCTGTCGATAAATCGTCCCATAAGAGGCATAGCTTCAAAAACTTTATTCAAAATAATAAAAAAAAATTATTGAAAGTATTTCTACAGAATGGTACCGTTATTGTTGTTTATAAATGTGAGAGAAACGTATAGATCAGTTCTAATGTTGAAATTGATTATAGTTATTTGAAGGCAACTATAACAATGCCAATTTCGAATTGTTTAAATACCACATCACGCTATTCTTAAATTCTCAACATATAAAAAGTTTAATTGTAACAGATTAATATTTGTAAGTCGGTCAGATCTCGAAGGTGTATAGATATCTTGTATTATAAAACAGTTAATTAAAATAGCTTTTATTGGCTAGAAATTAAACATTCATTTAATACCCTATTATTTTACAACAAATATTATTACTTCAAATAAAAATATTATAAAGTATTTAAAGTTTGCTATACTAACGGGAAATATAAAATTTATTCGGTTTAAAACACCCACACGTTTGTAAAATACACAATTATTTATTTGAAATCACATTCTATCTTTAATAAGTATATAAAATATATCTCACACACTTTCTTTTTTATTCTAGTGTTTCGATTTTTATATGCCGTAATGTACAATAATATTATAAAGTAATAGTTGCATTTAGAAGATGGACAACGAATATTTAATAATAATAATAATAATGACTTTATTGTAACCAGAAATTACAAAAGGCAAAGTTGAAGCATAGCTTCCTAACTTAACCTTAACTTAGGCTAACTTAACCTATACCTTCTGGTTTAACATTAATTTTTATTCAGTTTATATTAAAACAAACGAACATTTCTTTAAATAAACACATCCTCCCTTTTTTGAAGTCTGTTAAAAATAATAACAGTAAAATGAGTAGCCGTAGACCACCATAGCTCTGGTATCGCCTATAGTTCCTTCGATTGTGGGGAAGAATGAAAACTTACGACTCATCTATCACAATGAATGATCAGACACTAGAGGCAAGCGACTCCATTACGCTGGTTGGTATAACGATCTCCCAGGACTTATTATGGAACCAACATATTGCATCCATAGCAACTGCAGCAGAAAAGAAATTAGGCTTTCTGTTTAGAGCACGGAAGTATTTCTCTCCATCCAACTTAGCTACTCTTTACAAAGCCCAAATACGACCTAACCTTAAATACTTCTCGCATGTATGGGGTTGACACCAGTATCACCAAAAACCTAGCCCCATTGTCCCACCGAAGGGCAGTGTCTGATCTCTAATTGTTTTACCGATACATAAACGGATTTTGCTCAGAAGAACTCCGCTCTATAATGCCTCCACTTGTCAGACCAGCCAGAGCAACGCGACGTGCGAACTCCATTATTCCTTCATCGTCAGGGTCTCCTGATTGTGGATTTCCTACCTTCACGTCTTCCCCACTTGTAGGCCTTTAAATCCCAAACTAATAAATTGTCCCTTCTGCCCCAATAGATGTTCTTGGTACATTTGTATTTAGGTCTATACCTACGAGGACATTCTTATTATAAAAAAATACATCATTATTGGTGTATTTGTCAAATAAACCACTCGTGAGAATCTGAGTTTACGATAAGCAAGCAAACCTAGCTTAATAAATCAAAATTTGCAGTAGCAAAGTAGAAAAAGATAGAAACGATTCTTCAGATTAGGTATATTTTCCCACTATTTATTGGAATTATATATTTATAAATATTTTACGACTTTTAATCTATTTTTGACGAAGAATCAGAGAGGGACTTTCATTTAATCAGTAGAAAGAGCTAAAAATTGAACTTTGGAGTACACCAAGCATATACGCCTTCCACTTTCGAGTACATCAAGCATGTGGCTACTATGACAACTTGTAAAGTATATTGCCTATAACTATAATATGAAGAACACCTGCTTATTGTTGACTGTAATTTTTTATATTAAAATATGATTTCCAGTGACAAATATTATTTAACAAAATCCTTTAAAACGTATTTTTTTCAGTTCACCCTTTTGCGCCAAAAATATCATTAAAAATTTCGATTCCATCATAAATTTTCGAATTCTACAAGTTTTTTTCATTCATATTATTTGTCACTCTATAGACTACATAGCTATTTTATATGAATTCACTAACTTCCGTGATGTCGGTGTAATTATTTTTTCTAATTATTTAATGAATATTATTTTTTTTGTATTCTAACGTTCCCTGAATGATTTTTAAACATTTCTGTCAGTAGTATGTCAATATGTATATGAGTTTTCATGATGACAATATTTCTAATGCTATATTACACTTTGCTGAGAAAGTTCATTTTTTCACAAAGGTATGATTTTTTAAATTATCTAATAGTTTTTTTATAGGTTAGTTTAAATTTCTCGTTATTAATATAAATATCAAAAATTAATATTTAAAATACTAGCTTATTTTTAATTTGTTGTGTCACAGATTATTTGTTATTTCATTTAATAATTTATAATAAATTTTATAAAACTTACTGTTTTAAAATGTCCTCGTTATTTGATGAGTAATTCAAAATTTTTGATGTACTGCGTCCCATTTTTCTATCGGAGTATTTCGAATATGATTATAAAATGTATGACAGTTGACGTATTTTTTGACATATAATAAGTATTTTGACAATTATAGTAGCTGCGTTATAGTCTGAGATGTTGGATGAATGTAGAATTGGTATTTTAAACATTTAGTTTCCATATACAGTGCGTCCTTATAAAATCTGTCCGTGTTTCTGTTAATTGATCAACAAATTAAATTTTAAATAATTGTATTGCAAATCTTTATATATATGTTAAAACTAGTTGTACTTGGCGCGCGTTGCTTCGCCAACAACTAAAATAAATTTAAGAAAAATGGAAGATAAGAAGAGATAGAGAAGGAAAGAAAGTTTGTAGTTTTGTTTTACTTATCGCACCAAAAATATATTTTTTGAACTTATATTTATACGAATTCGTATAGATATCTACTAATCAGTATTGAGTTTGATACATGGAAGCGCCATCTGGTGGTAACTTCCATTATTATGAATATCATATTCATCTTACCCATTAAAAATACATCATCATACCAATTTTCATGACAATCGGTTGAACGGGGCAAAAGTTACTACTACTACTCTGCAGTGCCACCTGGTGGCGAGTGGCATCAATGTGCATATCATACAAACCTTCTCCGTGGAAAAATACATATACATACCAATTTTCATAATAATCTGTTCAGTACCTAGTTTTTGAGTTCATCGAGTATATACAGACAAGCATTCATAATATACAGGGTGTCCCAGGTTTTTTTATCAAGACTTTAACAGTGATTAGAAAAAGTTATTTTAAAGTAAGTTACCCTTATGAACATTGGTCGTAAAACTTTTTGTTTCTGAGATACAGGGCGTCAAAGTTTTCCACAAAAAAAAGTTTTTATTTTTTAATATCCGAACTATTTAAAATATTTAAATCAAAATTGGTACAAACAATACTAGCATGAAGAGTCACAAACGTAAATAATATCAAACTTTTACATTGACCAGTGGCGGAGATATGACTAATTAATAATATTAATTCGGCTAAAAAAGTAGCACGGTACTGGATTAAGTTTTATACGCTCATATTCAAATAGTACATTCCATTCTTAACAAAAGTGTCCTCTTGAGATTTGTTCGTAAGTAGCGTCGTTTGTCCTCAAATTAGGTTTTTGTAATTAGTAATTCATAAGGATGTAGATTAGACCCCAGTTTGATATTGCCAGACATCGCAGTTGCGATGGATGTGTTTGTTTAAGGTTTGACGTTATGTCTATTTAGTTTTTTTGTATCTACGCTTATGACTCTTTATCCCAATATTGTTTGTACCAATTTTTATTTGAAAATCGTTAATAGTTCGGATATTAAAAAATAAAAACTTTTGTTTTGTGGAAAACTTTGACGCCCTGTATCTCAGAAACAAAAAGTTTCACGACCAATGTTCATACGAGTAACTTACTTTAAAATAAAGTTTTCTAATCACTGTTAAAGTCCTGATCAAAAAACCTGGGACACCCTGTATATAGATTTGTATTAAAATGTCTAATAATTCAATCGATCTATTTTTTTTAACTTAAATGTCCTTATATTATCCTTTTAGTATCTTCTATATTAAGTTTGTCTATAGTAGAACCTAAGTCTGACGATTCTATTCATTATGGAAACTTTTGTTGTTGTCTTACTGTAAATGTAAATCTTTATGGGAATGTTATTCTTTCCGCTCTAAATAAATTATGAAACCGAGTAATACAAGTATATATTGTTCTCACGTGTGTATTTTTTCATTTGATACCATATTTTCATTTAATACCGTTTTTATACTGAGTGTTTTTTTAAATAATACATAACTAATTTAAATTAAAGAAAAGAACAACACTCATAATAACATAAAATACCTCTAGCGCCTGTAAACTTCAAAATTTTGCGTAAGTACTATATGTGGTTGAAATCAGAAGCAAATATCTTTACGGTTCTGGTATTTATTTATTTTTATTCGTAAAAACATAATCACATTTATTTTTTAATTAAAACAATAGATTGTAAAGTTATGAGTGCATACAACCACATGCCGGATCGAGGGTCGAGAAAAGGGTCTCTTTTATAGACCGCCCGCTGTTCCCAGGTGAGGGGTGACTTCAAAGACCCTATAACCCTAATTTAATTTTTTATTGATACACAACAAAGTATATTCTAGTTACACTGAGTAAATTATAAAACTCAACAAACGTAGCATATATTTTTTTATACAGACTTAACAATTTCACATGTACTTTGCAATTTAAAGAAAAAATAAATACTATAACGCCAAGTGTACAATACACAAGATGTAAATAATTTTTTAAATGTATTAAGCACCTACACGAAAGGATTCAAAACTATAAAATGTGTGGGATTTGGAGTATATTCAAAATCATCAAACTTGTAATTAAAATGGACTGTAAACAGCTTAACCAACTGACCAACAGGAACATTACAAGAAAAAATATCGATTAGCTCTGAATAGCACTTATTACTTCAGGACTAGTACTAGAGTGTCACCAAACCCTAACTAAAGGTAACCTTATTGCAAACAAGGCTGCAGGTCAAAAATATATTAGTCCATGTCACCCTGTCGGACCAGAAACTTACAATATTCTAGTTTACGAATGCCCCACGAAAATTTCAAATGCTCAGATGAAAAAACTGACAGCCAACTGGACCACCTTATACTGGCGACGTTACAGTAATAAAATATAAGGTACTGGCCCAAATAGAATTTTCGTAATTATGAAAATAGCAATTAGCCATTGCCAACTACAACTTCACTTCAGTATGAGAGTGTGAACACGATAAAAAATAGTAGAACTGCTCCTTTTTTCTTAAACTCAGAAAACTATGTTGGGCGACTACCGGCTTATGTTTTCGACGTTATGTATATTTTTTGATACTGTTGTAATAGACTACTTGAGGCGAGGAGTTCACTATCATTCTCTGGAGATTGCAGAATGGGTCAAATGTGTAGTGCGCAGTTCACTTCTCCAAATTTTTAGATACAGATTTCTGTAATGAAAAATTGAAAAACATCCATAGTGCCAATGCTATAAATGAAATAAAATCATTTTGGTACCTGACCAAAATAACAACTTTTGCAACATTTAAGGGAATTATTAGTAAAACAATTGCCGCCAAGATCTAATTAAAACTCTCTGAATCCTTTTTACTAAATGCACAAAGTTCTTTTAAGTTAATACATGGACATTTTTATGATTTTTGATCAAATTACCGTGAATGTTTTTTTAGAGGTTACTTTTGGCTCTGTTCTATTTTTTATTATAAACATATGATACAGTTTGTATGATATGAACAATCAAGGCATTCAGAACAAAAACAACTTTTCATAAGATTAACGTTTTGTTGCTGATTTCTCAAAACAACCTAAAATTGTTATAACTCTACGCTTATTCATGTTACCATGCAATACACAAACACAAAGTGCATATTATATATTTTAATTGAATTACGAAGGTATATTTAGTATTTACGAAATTATCAATTGTTCTAGGTGGAATCATTTATGATTGATCAGGAGTTCGAAGACGATCCCCAGGTAGAGGCGGCTAAATTTCTGCTAAATCCTGACGAAGACCGAGCCGTAGATCCGGAAACTCAGGCACGCCTGGAACAGCTCCTACAAGCAGCAGGTAATTATTCTAAAATTTAAGAACATAATTAATTGTAATTAAAAAAATACTGTATATAAATAGGTTAAGAGTTGTAATTGTATAAACTCTCACTAAAGGGATTATATCCCTTAGCTAGCTCAATTGAGTCGTGGCTTCTTTTCTGAGTTTTACCAGTCCTTCATAAAATAATAGGGCGCCAGAGTAAAAACAACCAAATTACACACAAACACCAGTTTAAATGATTTATTTAAAAAAATATGTCGGTAAAAATAACAAAATTAAATTTTAGTTCGTAATTAATTAATCTTCGGTTAATTCAAATTAAATTTCTTCCTGGGATGAACTGGGATCTAATTTGAATTCGGCTTTCTTTTTTCAAAATGGCGGACGGCTCAAACTCGCCTCCAAATAAAATTATTAGCTCCTACGTAGGTCTCCTCACAAATGTGACAATAACCCTAATAATGAAATTAATAATTAATAATATCCCTTAATGAACTACAATCAAGTAGAATAACTTTCTGTTTTTTCCATAATATTGAGAATAAAGTAATTTTAAATAAACGTGTAAACAGGACTACAATTCAATCAATGATCACAAAAACTGGTGTTTGGCGAAAGGGAAACTACTTGAAATTAGATGTTAGTAGTATTTTAAAAAAATCACCTCAGTTTGTGAAATTTATACAAATAAAATAATGAAATGAAACAATAAAGTTAACTTACTTGTATTCTTGAGGAGAAGTCTTCACGAGGAAGACAGATATAAAAATGAACGTAAAAATCTATCGTAGCAAATAAGAAGACTCCGAATATCAGTCAAACCTGTCTCTAAGTTATAATCATGGCGATAACATTAAAATAAATCTCACCGAATATAGTCTGGTGGATTTCTTTACTAGAACAATCCAATAGATCGTTAAAGAGTTTAATTTACAGTGGAATTGGTCATAAAAAACAATATTTTTGCGTAAACCAACAAGTTATCATAATATAGGTAACAAAATTCTGATAATTTGTTACGATACATCACGGAGAAAAAATCTATATGACTAAGACAAATTTATTAGTAAACGGAAAATGTTACTGTGATAGTTTACATTTTTAAATCCTATAAAAATATGTTTGCATCCAACTAAATAAATCGTAGCTACTTATAAAGTAATAAAATAATTCACTGGGCAAATTTCAACATTTATATTATAAATTGCAAGTTTGTGCTTTTTTTTGTACTCTTGTTATTTTATCTGCAAACTGGTGATTCAAGAAAAAGTATGACTATTATGCAAAAATCTGCAGCTATAATGCATCTCTTACCTTTGTTTGTGATCCATAGTTATTTTATTAATCAATGCATAATTTGTCTCTGTCGTCTTTTTGTAATGTATCATCTTTTTTACTTATCGTTGTCGTTATGAAATTTTGAATAATACGAAAGTTTTTAGAATTTGGTCCAATGTATGTACACAAAATTTAAAATAACGCATCAAATATATTTGGTAAGATAAAAAATCAATTTTAACTAAAATTGGTTTGTATTTTTAGTAGTATAATGGAAATTGCCACTTCGTGTAACGGTTATTTAATCTAAACTATTAAAATGTTATATGTCTATATATATGAAAAAGAGAAATATGGGAAAATATTCTTTTTGGTGAAGACAAGAATATAAATGAATCGCACTTAATAATTTTGCATTTTAAATAATAAAAAATCTATTAAGTCGATTATCAACTATATAGAACTGTTATTAAGTTGTACTATATACAATTATTATTAGAATCGCAAGTTTTTTAAAAAATGTTTTTTTTTCTTAGGTATCGGTCCATTAGCAGCAAAAGATGGTAAACATATAGGTGATCCTGAAGTGCTCCGCCGTCTTACCTCTAGCGTGAGCTGCGCTTTAGATGAAGCAGCGGCAGCCTTAACTCGAATGCGCTCAGATAACCCGCCATCTAGGTCCAGCAATAGTAATAGTAACAGCGCATCTGCCACCTCGACCAACAGCGCAGCAAATCAGACTCAGCAGCAGCAACAGCAACAATTACAGGTAAGTTTTATTACTTTTTGCTCGAATGTTGATATTATTATTATATTTAAACTTCTGGTGGAGTTTACGTTTTTAGTGAATTAGATTTTAAGCATTTTATACCAATACAACAGGAGTTAGATCTCCTTCATTTCCTTTCCGTAAATAGAAAAATCAGAATTTTCAGACAATGTATTAAGTACAACCTCTAACGTTGCAATCGAGATGCATTACGTCCTTCTTAACAACAGATTCATTTGCATCATTTCCAAAAATCCTCCAATTTTTTTCAATAAGTTTATAACACCTTATAACATCTTATCTCTGCAGTACCATTATGCCTATAACAATTTGTCTTCACTATAATTTCTGACATATTTATTTAAGAAAACCTTTGATCGGCATTCGTTAGACTACGATTTAAGTTATATTTTATGTTAGCTTACACAAAGATCTTAACTCTCCAGTCCTCTTATACCTATAATAATAATTTGTCTTCACTACAGTTTCCAACCTATTTATTTAAATTTTGCTACACATATAGAACTTTTCAAATATTTAAGTGTTTTATTACGTTTATTTAGAATGTATTCAATATTACAGCTCCAACAACAACAGGCCCCAGAAAAGACGTCATTAGTGGAGGCTTGCACTGATGGTGATGTTGGTACAGTAAGAAAGCTTCTAACTGAAGGCCGATCAGTTCATGAGACGTCAGAAGAGGGAGAGAGTTTGCTTTCTTTAGCGTGTAGCGCGGGGTACTTTGAACTTGCACAGGTAAATAGCATAAAATGTTAATTTTTTGTTAAATTGTTATATGAGTACTTATCTATCATATCATGATAATACATTCTAATAGAGACATATAGGCTTGAAATTTGTTAATATAGAAATATATGATCGATTATTTTATTTAGAATATTTTTATTTTATTTTAACTTGTGTAAATTGTTTTAGGTGCTTTTAGCTATGCATGCCAACGTGGAAGACCGAGGGATTAAGGGAGAATGTACCCCTCTAATGGAAGCTGCTTCTGCTGGTCATCTAGATATTGTAAGACTTCTTGTAGCTCATGGCGCCGATGTTAATGCCCAATCAACGTCAGGTATAATTCACTTTATTTGCAATAATTTAGTGTCTCGTGATTATTATTTAAATAATTCTTTGAGACAAATACTAACAAATGGCAAAAAACTTACACTTAACTTTTTTCTATTTATTAAGTTCTAAAATAGAATAAAATATTTGATTTGGTTTGTAAGAGTATAGTAGTATTAATTTGGTTTTGTAAACAGGCAATACCCCCCTGATGTATGGCTGTGCTGGAGGCCACACAGAAGTTGTTAAATTTCTCCTGGAGAATCACGCCAATGTCGAAGATCACAACGAAAATGGCCACACACCATTAATGGAAGCGGCCAGCGCTGGACATGTGGGTCTTGCTAAAATTCTTTTAAGTCATGGAGCTGGTATCAACACCCATTCGAACGAATTCAAAGAATCTGCGTTGACGCTTGCTTGTTACAAGGGCCACCTAGACATGGTGAGGTTTCTGCTTGAAGCTGGAGCCGATCAGGAACATAAGACCGATGAAATGCATACTGCGCTGATGGAGGCGTCAATGGACGGACATGTCGAGGTAAGGAACTATATTTTTTCCACATTAGTCTTGCCCTGAGGAAAACCAAACATATTATTGAAACGTCGTGAAAAAATGAATTGGTAGTTTTTCATTCGTTGTTCTTAGAATATTTTTCTTGAAATTAGATTTACTATAATCTTGAATACTACAAAACCACACTGGTCTGAAAAATTCTTTTTAAATTAGTCTATCATAGGACAACAGTAAGTTTCATCATTTGTTTTAGGTGGCCAGATTGCTTTTGGATTCCGGCGCTCAAGTAAATATGCCTACCGATAGTTTCGAATCACCTCTTACTTTGGCTGCTTGCGGTGGTCATGTAGATTTGGCGATGCTGTTAATTGAAAGGGGTGCCAATATAGAAGAAGTAAACGATGAAGGATATACGCCGTTGATGGAAGCTGCCAGAGAAGGGCATGAAGAAATGGTACATCTGTTGTTGGGACAAGGTAAGCTATCTAATAATTCATTTATGTATTTCATTTTAATTTATAACTTGACTTGGGTTAGTTTGAACTACAGGAAGAAATGTAAATTTTAGTGTCTTTATTAGCAACGTAAACCTTTTCTTATCATTAAAAAATTAAAATATTTTATTTCATTCGGGTTTTCTATATTTTTAATTGTTAAAATTTGTAAAGATTAAAATTTTTTATGGCACTTTGCCAGCACTAATTTAAAATATATTATGAGCTATTAAAATGTGTAAATTTTGTGGCCGTTGTGTCTAACTCTGAACGTTATACGTGAATCATCCAAGATAGGTTGCACCTAAAAATATTCTATACTAGATCCATGTTATTGGCATATAACCAATATACCTGTAAATAAATACAGAATGTAATAAAATAGACTGTTAAGACTTTGTTTTCTTTAACTTAAATACAGAATGGGTTTGGATTTATCATTTTATTTTGAATAAGCCCGTTGGATAAGAGTCATTCAGAGTTTAGAAGTTTTCTCGATATTTTAAATGAAACTAGAGTTACCAAATACACTAGAAATTAAATTGTAATGTTGTTCTATAGGAATTTGTATGTAAAAAAAGTGTTGTTCATAATTCATATGATATCGTAAATGATCAATAAATTGCTGTTCTTTATATTTGTCCCGTAATACCGCTTTAGGCTTAGTATTACTACAAGAAATGGGAGATCTAAACTGGACAAATTTGTCAAATTAGGAGCTTATGTATATTTATAACGTATGGGGAATAAAATGTGAACAAGTTTAAATTGCAATTTTTTTCTGATATAATGAAAGCGAAATGAAAAATGAAGTAGGCAGGGATTATATTTGTTCTACTGGTTACCAAGCAACACTGGATATCAGCTGATTAATAAAACTATTTCATTGTAAAAATGTGTTTAAACGAGTTGCAGCATAGAAAGTTAATATATAAATATTGCGAAGATTTTCCAACTAAAAACAAAGTGAAATTTTTTATAACTTTGACCAATTAGGTTTTACCAAAACATTCATTTACAAAACAATTGCAGCTTATAGAAGTGGAAAATCATGTGAAAGGCAATCTAGTAGTGGAAAAACATGTATTTGCAGGATTCTAAAGTGGGCTCCAAATTAAGAGCTGAAACTGCAGGCCACAGTATAGAGAGCTTGTAAGAAAGTATAAAGTTGACAACAAAACCATGAAGAAGTATTTAAAAGAAATGAATATTGATAAATTGACGAAACAAACCGTTCCAACTGTTACAAAAAATCAAGAACATCGTTAAACGACTATGTCTTCTTTCCCAAGATTTTCAAATTTAAAGAAAGTTTGCATCATGGATAACGAAAGTTATTTTACCATCGAAGGGAATGAATGGACTCCGAAATGTTATTTCAAGCATCCAAATATTGAAACACCTAACAAAGTCAAACTCAAAGCAAAAAAAAATACCCAGCGAAAGTTTTGTTGTGGATGGCAATAAGCGAACGAGGCATAAGCGATCCTGTATTCATTAAAGGCGGTTTAGCTGTGAATGCGAACGCTTACATTACAAAATGTCTTCCTGTTTTAAAAAAATTCGTTAACGAATTTTACGAAAACGATGAAATAAATTTTTGGCTAGACTTGGCGTCTTTACACTATTCCAAGGCTATACAACTCTGTTTAAGAGATTTGAACATTGACTATGTCCCTAAAGAAAAAAATCTACCAAATGTGCCACAGCTAAGACCGATTGAAACTTTTGGATGAATTTGAAGAGGAAAGTTTATGAAGGAGGCTATAGAGCAAAAAATGTTAATTCCTTGATAGCTAAGATCAAAAGAGAGCTCCGGCAAATCAACACAAGTACATTGTTATTTCTTTGATGAGAACATTTAAGCTTTATATCTTAGAAAATAAAAAATCTGCAGATTAGAATATGATTGTTCACATTTCATTCCCCATACGTTAAACGGTCTCGAAAAATCTACTGAAATGTATAATTTTACAATAGATAAATCTCACTTCGTTATTTTATGTAATCTGACCACAATGTAATTTATGAATGCATTTCACATAGTAGTGGAGTATTAAAGAAAATGAACTCTAACCATTAAATATTTACATGAAAAAAAGCAGCTACTTTTTTTTTATCATACGTTGGAACTTTTATTATCTTTTTTATGCATTTGTTAATATTTGTAAATGTTTCAAACTTTGTTCAGATTATACTCTATTGGTTTGTAATATTGGTGTAAATGCTGATTGCGTATTACGTTCTATGTCCAAAGGGCATTAAGAAGAGAGATAGTATTACGTTCCATTTTTTATCGTTTGCGACTTTGTAACTTTTTAAACATCAACCTGGTTAAAACCAATACCCACTTCAAAAAAATCTATAGCGTGATAATCGTTTTATATTAAAAAAAGAAAAGAAAAAACATATTAACTCTACTCTGCAAGAAACTATAGTTTTGAATCACACCTTTGAATTTGGCATTTTCTTTATGACATGCACTTGTTGCCAAACTTCTTAGTTTTCTGAAGTCTTATCTCTGCTACATCGCCTACGTGTCTATACTCTCCGACCCTTATACACCTGTCGCGTCCTTATCTAAACTTTCTGGCTCTCATACACTAATCGCCTCCTTATCTATGGCTGGAATTTATAGTCGAGCTTTGAGAACCGTGAGAACGAAGGAGTCCTTCGAGAAAATTTTGTTTTATAGTCGCGAAAGGAATCCTTAAGGACGAGTAGAGGACAAGGTAGATCTCTAGCTACCTTAAGAACACCTTGAACTGACTTTTGACATATAAGTTCTTGATTTTTAGGTTAGAAAACGTGTTTATTTGTATTTCTGTTTAGAATTTGCTATTTTGAGTTTTTTTTGTGGAAATATCAAAAATATGGACGATTTAGAAGACTTTTTGGAGTTTGTTGACATTGCGGGTGAAGAAGTATTTATGCCTGTACAACTACCAAAAAGATATTTGCGAGATTGGGACAATCCCTTTGAGAGATTTAGGGAAAGGAAATTTCTAAATCGATATAGATTTAGCAAAGGTACAGTGCAAAATGTACTTCTCCCCTTGGTCCAGGAGCAACTATCGCACATTAATAATAGAGTGCTGCCAATAGCTCAAATGATATAGCTATTGCTCAATTTAAGATATTATGCTACTGGAAATTTTGTTTCCAAAACGGCACTAAATTTATTCATCTGTGATACGAGCAAGTATTTTTCTTCCTTCGTATAGGGAGATCTGTTTTCTTTTTCACACATTCTTTAGAATAACAAAAACACGACCAAAACTTTCAACCTTAACCTCCCTTTTTGTCAAAATTACGCCAAACAAAACAAAATACAGTGTTGTCAGTTGCGAACATTTCCTCAAGATATCCTTCCTTGAGGAAAGGACTATAAAACCGAAAAACGGAGGAATGGTCGAGGACGCCTCACATAAGGAGCATCTCAAAGCTCGACTATAAATTTCTGCCTATACCACGAAGTATAGATACCAGGAGTCTACACGGTATAAGGCTCTTCTATAATATTTCTGGTACAGCATAATCAACCCAGATCATAGTTCTAATTTTTACCACTAGCTGCGCAAGGATTCAGGATGTACCGATGTTATTATTATTATTATGAGATTAGCTTTGCAGACTATCCCTTTGACTTTCTTTATATTTTTGCATTTACTGGATTTGAAAAGTTTCTAAGAATTTTCTAAAACTTTTATTTAATTCCACGTTTCTCAGAATATTTTTTTCCAGAGCTGTCAATAGGATTTAAACGGGAACTTCTTGAACAATGGCGCACTCTACCGGCAATAGTCTGTCCCCTAAATTGAGACCATTCATTCAACATTACGTTTAGACTTCTGGTATCCATACTTTGTGATCTATACCTTCATGATACTGTTCTTACGTATAGATTCCAACTCAATCTTGATTCTTAATTTTAAAGTACATTTTCTACTCTAAGTTTGTGTTCATTTCGAACATAAAATGTTTTTTACATGTTCTGAAATTAAGAAACTTTACAACAAATATTTACGCGTTGAAATTTCCAACTTAAGCTATAGCACTTAGATAATAAATTTAAAAAAGCAGACGGTTAAACGAATAAGAGAAAAGGTACGTTCACGTAAACGAAAATCTAATTTTTTTGTTAGAACGCCAGTAGCATATTAAAATATTTTACTCTACCTGTTCTCGAGTAGTTCGGTGCAGATATTTTTGAAGTAAATGTTCAGAACCATCAAACTACATAAATGTCAATCAGAAACATTATCACTTTATTAAATACATTTCGCTATTAACTATTTAAGGAAACTTAACAATCAAGTTTACAATTGGTGAGTTCTTTAAAACCAAAAGGCAAGGAAGTACTTTGGAAAATACCATTTTTATTCATGATAACTTACTATTTATGTTATGGTTGTAAAGTATTAATAAAAGTGTATTCTTCAAAGTGTTTTCGTTTTTTATTTAACCATTAAAGTT
This sequence comes from Altica lythri, assembly GCA_964028335.1. Classification (NCBI taxonomy): domain Eukaryota; kingdom Metazoa; phylum Arthropoda; class Insecta; order Coleoptera; family Chrysomelidae; genus Altica; species Altica lythri. The sequence continues at coordinate 58,734,610 of OZ034805.1, read as the reverse complement.
GTGGATTCAATTTGAGAACGAAAATATAGATTTTTTCCTTAATACACAAATTAAAAATATTATAAATATCAAATAAAGTATGGGAATGATAACCATAACCTTTATATTCTCACCGTCAAACCTCATTATGTAATGAAAACCGAATATCTCTTATTAATAAAATACAAATACTGGATTAAACATTTTTAAATAAAATTGCAACTACTACTCTTGGTCACAATAGATCTGCAAAGGTCGCAGTGATACAGGCTAACAGCCAACCCAATAAACATCTAATCTAACTACTACTCTCTTTTGAAAAGATTTAGATAAATTTATCTTATTATTTAAATTATTAATTATTAAGTATAAAACATAAATTTTGTTTCTCTTTTTTATCGATCCCATTTTATGGTCAATGTCACATCTAGTCCAGAATTATTCACTTATAGTTTTTTTATTTATGACCCTAAACATGATACAATTATAAATTTAATTTTTAATATTTATATATATAAGTTTACACTTTTTGGATAAAAACACATTAAATACTTATGTTAGGTTCATTTCCAGGTGCGAACATAAACGCCCAGACGGACGAGACCCAGGAAACTGCCCTAACCTTAGCCTGTTGTGGAGGATTTACCGAAGTGGCCGACATCCTCCTAAAGGGAGGAGCGGACATCGAGCTGGGTGCATCGACGCCTTTAATGGAAGCTGCCCAGGAGGGTCATCTAGATCTTGTCAAATTTCTATTGGAGAATGGTGCCAACGTACATGCACAGACCCAGACAGGTGACACAGCATTGACTTACGCTTGTGAAAACGGCCATACTGATGTTGCTGATCTATTACTTCAATATGGAGCCCATTTGGAACATGAATCTGAAGGTGGACGAACTCCCCTGATGAAGGCATGCCGAGCAGGTCATATGTGTACCGTACAGTTTCTCATCTCTAAAGGAGCTAACGTCAGGTAACTAAATTGTTATTTTCTTAAACTGTAAAACGATCCTTTATTTAAACTTTATTGTAAAGAAAGTCTAAAATCTATTGAAAAAGTACTTCTTGGAAATTTGATTTCAAATTAACAAATAGGTCTTAATACCCGAAGTTTCCCAGTAAATAAGATGAAATTTATTCAGAATCTTTTTGCTCAGTGCTGTCATTTTTTTATTATGCATTTTTATATGGTGCTCAGCTCAGTCTGCAGTCTTCGAAGATACAAAGCGGGTGCCGCCTTTAATATTGAAACTTTATTAAATTATGTTAATAGAAAAGAAGTATTAAACAAATGATCTCCAGTTTAATAAACTAGAAGTGGAACTAATATTACCACGAATCTCAAATTTATTTATTACGCAACAAATAATCGATATCATTTTCCTTATTAAAAACGCAAAATATCAAAATTCTTTTTGGACACTCTCATGCCTTGGTGATGTAAAATTCTTTGAAAATGATAATGATACTATACCTATAAGAATGTTCAAAGGCTTACTATAGCTTTTCCCTATTGCATACATTTGTTATTTTTCATTGTAGGCGTCAGACAACAAACAACGACCACACTCCCTTATCCCTAGCTTGTGCCGGTGGTCATTTACCCGTCGTGGAGCTCCTCCTAAGTCACAATGCAGATCCCAATCACAAATTGAAAGACAATTCTACCATGCTAATTGAAGCCGCCAAGGGAGGTCATACCAATGTAGTGCAGCTACTTCTAGACTATCCCCATTCAATGCAACCAATGATGCTCAATCAGCATCAACAAGGCGCCACAACTGCGACTAACCTGTCCATGTTACCTGGTCAAGTAGGCAGCAGAGATTCACCTTTACCACCTATAAATTTTTTCGAACCAGCTCCAGGTAATTTTTTTAATATACATCAAAAATATTTATGCAACACCTAAAATTAATCAAAGCCTTCACATTGGATAACTTACAACAAAAGAAAAAACCATGTTTTATGTACCTGTAACTTATTTTAAATAGATATTTTACAAGAAGTTCCTGATGCAGTTCGTATAGTCCAACAAGAAGATGGTAGCAGTCCTACAATAGATGTCAATAAGCAACAAGTTCAGCAACAACCATCCAGAAATTCAGATCAACCGAAAGTCTCGAGTGGTCGAAAGCTCTTACCGAAAAGTCGTTCAACGGGGGCGGTTTTTGATGGGAACCTTACTTCGGCCGAAGCCCAACAGGTGAACTTTTTTATAAGATCAGTAATAAATGATAGTATATAATTTAATCTTGTAAGTTCTTTATAAACTATATACATCTTTAGGAACTCTACAACTAATCAACAAATTACAATTTTATTAGAAAACTGAATCTAATAATATTATTCGTTAAAAGACGGTTTTCATTGTACATCAATGTAATAGTTTTTATACAGTAATTTATAATTATTAATATATTTTGATACCGTTTAGTATATAGATTGTTCTTACTTATTTGTACAGTTCCTGGCGGTGTACAAGTTGCAAAGATACTGCAAAAAAATATATATGTAATAAATTATTTACATTTTTGCTATTTAGGTACGGACCCAACCCCTCGAATTTGAAGATGAAGTATTTATGGCCAACCAAGCAGCTGAAGAGTATCTCAACAAACATGATAACAACAGTACATTAATAGACTTTATTAAAAACCGTAAAAAGTTTATCAGTGGGATTGGAGAGGAGGGTTCAAGTCAAAAACAACAAATTCTAGAGGAGTTGCACGTAAGTAAAATAAAATATTGTTTCAATCAATAATGTTCTTATAGGTCTTTTTAGAAGTGAAACCGTTGAGTTGAATTTTTCTATATATTTCTTCAGTTGTTAAGTTTTGTTGTTGTTGTTCTTTGTAGTTGACCTCCATTTGGATAGTATAATACATGTAAAATCAAAATAGGCTGATATTGAAAATTGAAAAATAATCGTTGTTATAGAGAGTGGAAAGAGATCTGCATGGTAAGACCCAAACTCACAATCATGTGTTTCAATATGGGATCACCCAGGACCAGTGTCCCTCATCTACTAATAATGCACTGCCTCATATGCTGAACATTGATATTGCAATGCAGCAACAGAAACAAACAGGTATGTTTTTTACATTACCCTTAAAAATACATGTTTACCTCATTGTCTAAATATACCTAGTTAGTTAGTCTAATTGCATTTATTAGTTTGAAAAAAACTGAGACAGCCACCAGGTATCTCAGACTTATTCAAATATCGATATTAAAACCAGATTTCATACAATTTATTTTTATAAAAAATCTGTGTAACTTGGTGAATTCCGGTAAAAGCGAAGCTTTTAGTAATATAAGGTGTTCTCGAAAGTCAGAGCAGCAAATGAGGGGCCTAAAGCGTTGTCTTGTTTGAAAGTTTCAGTAACGAGGGATAGGTAGGACCAAGGAGACTTCTTTATTCATTTTTGTGACGAGTTTATGGTCGCAACACCTCTTCCGAACCTAACATTGAAATTTTCACTTTTAAAATCTCGTATCTAATTATAATAGGTCTAAAATGATTTTCAATTTATTATGCCCGTGTTCGAAATATGTTTTTTATAAAACTACACTGTTGTACATATTTCATTTCCTTCTGTAACTGTATAAATTGAAGGAATTATATCGCTTAGCTAGCTCAATTGAGTCGTGGCTTCTTTTCTGAGTTTTACCAGTCCTTCCCAAACAAAATAATACGGCACCAGAGTACAAAGAAGCAAATAACACTCAAACACCAGTTTAAATAATTTATTTAAAAAAAATGTCAGTAAAAATAATAAAATTAAATTTTAGTTCGTAAATTAATTTAAACTCTTTATCTTTTTTGTTGATTCTTCGAAAAGGATTTCCTTGAACAAATTTCTTCCTGGGATGAACTGTATAATCTTCGGTTAATTCAAATGAAATTTCTTCCTGAGATGAACTGGGAACTAATGCGAAATTCGGCTTTCTTTTCTCAAAATAGCGGACGGCTCGAACTCGCCTCCAAATAAAATTATTAGCTCCTACGTAGGTCTTCTCACAAATGTGGCAATAACCCTAATAATGAAATTAATATTCAAAATTCCATCCCTTAATGAATTACAATCAAGTAGAATCACTTTCTGTTTTTTCCATAATATTGAGAATAAATTAATTTTAAATAAAGATGTATAGTTTATCCAAAACTACTTGAATAGACGAGGTCAACGCTCTTTTCGAATTTCCAAGAATTCTCTTCATGGGCATACAGGTGTGAGTCGGGAAGTTAAAAGGAACATTAAATAGATATTTTACTAAGTTCGTTCATATAATGACGTTCTTTTGAGTTTCCCCTGGTAAAATCGGAAAAATAATTCCTATCCAAGTGGGTCTAGTTATACTATAAATAGGACTACAATTCAATCAATGAACACAAAACTTGGCGAAAATGAAACTACTTGAAATTAGATGTTAGTAATATTTTTAAAAAATCACCTCAATTTGAGAAATTTATACAAATAAAATATTTAAATGAAACAATAAAAAAGTCCTGACTTGCTAGGTATATTTAACCAATGCTCGTGTTATAATTTTTATTGCATATTAAGTTAAGTTTGTTGAAGCATGTGATTATTGCATGGATTTGGAAATTAGTTATTAATGTGGGTATTTGTAAAACTGCTTTTTATGTAATTAAATTTATTTAATCATAGGATTAATTGTTTTCTAATCCAAAATTATCGGAATCTGAAGTTTTATAAAACACTGCAAGTTTTGAAAAAATTACCTGTTAAAATAATACGACATATAGTAATTACAATTAGTAGAAGATCCGAACCTAAATCGACCTTCACCGAGTTGATAATAAAATAAAACTTATTTCATGACAAATTTAGTATATTAAAAATGGGTTTGCTAAAAAAATCCTAGACAGAATATTTTTAATTAATTTAAAAAAAATACATTTTCATTAAATGTTGCAACATCAAGATAATATGAAAAATTTTATCCTGACTCGAAGTATAAAGCATATAGAATGTGCAGACGTTCGGTTTTCTATTATTTACCTGGACGAACTACTGGGTTGTCAGGTATAAACAGGTATGTCGATGCCAGTTACTTTCAGTTGAATTGATAATAGAAAAAAAAAATTGTATCAACAGAAGCGCTGTTTTATTGCGAACAAATTGATATAGGGTTGTCTGCAAAAAGTTTGGTCCTAATACGGGTTTGCGAATTATAAAGATTCCAATTTTAACGCATGTGAAAGTGAGTGACAGAGAGATCCGAGGAAAGTATACTGTGTAATAATAAAGGACACAACTTTGTCGTCGTGTCTCCTCCATAGTATACATACCGAGCATACGCACTTTCTCATATTCAGGGTCCCATCGGATTATATCACTTAGCTAGCTCAATTGAGTCGTGGTTTCTTTTCTAAGTTTACCAGTCCCTCCCAAACATAAAATATAAGGGCGCCAGAGTACAAACAAGCAAATAACACTTAAACACCAGTTTAAATGATTTATTTAAAAAAATATCAGTAAGAATAAAAAATTAAATTTTAGTTAGTTTCTCAATTAATTTAATCTCTTATCTTTGTTGTTGTTTCTTCGGAAAGGGTTCCCTTGAACAAATTTCTTCCTGAGATGAACTGTTGCCTTTATGAACGGAATTGAATATTCTTCGGTTAATTCAAAATGGATGCAAACTGGGATCTAACTCGAAATTCTGCTTTCTAGAGGAGAATGTTGCCACGAGGAAAACAGATAAAAAAATGAATTTAAAAATCTATCGTAGCGAAAAAGAATATCAGACAAAACCTGCATCAAACAAGTTATAATTACAGCGATAACATTAAAATAAATCTCACCGAATATAGTCTGGTGGATTCCAATACTAAACCTATCCAATAGATCGTTACAAATTCGAAAACTACTGGTTCTAATTGAAATAAATTTGAAATATACCGTTTTTATGCAAAGCCTGCTTGGTTACTAAAAATTCACGGTTCCAGTTTTATCCCCAACGAAGTTATAGGGGGATCGAAAAGAGCGTGAACTGCTTCATGAAAAGGATGGTACGGCTGTATCCTTTTTGTCGGGTGCACTGCCGTGTTCCCAGAACATTTATGTGGCAATAGACTAACTGGAATGTTTGCATCCTTAATTGATTCTTATTTGGAGCTGTGAAATCAGTTATTTTGCCAAATTTCTTTATATACCATTTGCAACCTTTTGGATATAGAACCTCAATTGAGTGTGCCTTTGAACTAATCACCTTATTTCATAAAAAAATCAAGTAACAAAATTAATTGTCATGTGTGTCAGTGAAAATGTCTTCTATATTGTAATCACAGCAAAACTCCAGTTCAAAAACTTAAAACATATTTCTACACCACTTCTCAATCTGGAACAGAGTACTTAAAGTAAATGTAAATCTACTGTCTTAAAAATTATCAGAAAACATTCATTGAAAATACGTAGTAAGAGTAGGTGGAATGGAAGATTCTCATCTCAACTCTACAAACTTTAATTATTCAGAAGACACTCGTTTAGATTTGGAGTTTCGCCAAATTTTGTGTGTTATCAAGCAATTTATAACGTATGTTAACTCTGCTCATCACCTATCCCTGTACCGTTCCTGGTTAGAAAAACTCAGCGCGTCCAACTGCAATAAATCTAACCGCAATAGATATTTAATCGAATTAGCTAAACAGATTAAAGGTAACGTGTTAACTCATCCTTTTGATCAACAACCAACTTTAGGATCTTTAGAAGAATTTCCGGAAATTGAAACAGAATCTTTACAAAAATCTGAACCACAAGGCGTTATCGCTGTTCATACCGAAAGAAGAGTTCCTCCTGCCGTAGAAGAAGAAAGACAGTGTCCTGTCCAATGTTACATAAGAAACGTCCCACCTGTATGTCTTCCTCAAGGGAAACCAGTAAGCTATTACCAAATTATTGACTCTAATGATAACTACGTCTATTATCCTTATCAAGAAGACAACAAAACAAACCAAAATATATTACCCACAGAGGGTCTACAAAAGGAAGACGATAGTTCTTGGTGCGATCTCACAGATACTAGTGCATCTTCATTACATCCAGCTGGAGCTGCGGGTGATGCTAAAGAAAAATATTTTTACCATAAATCAAAAATGGAACCTGTTAATTGTGACGAAAATAAAAACTCTCATGTAGAAGAAGAATCTAATAAGAAATTACCTTTAAAAGAAACCAAATTTATTCCTTCTGATTGGAAAAAAACCATAGAATCTCTTCAGTTAAGATTAACAGAAACTTTAAGTCAAAACAATGAGTTAAAAATTTTAATAGAAAGCCTTAACAATAAGTTAGCATACGAACTCAAGAGTAAAGAACAGCTTGAGGCTAAGCTTAAAGTATCAGAAATTTACGACAAAGAAATCGAAGCAGCAAAGAATACAACCGATGATCAATTGATGGCCCTTCAAAAAGCATACCAAAATGAAATACAGAATCATTTCGAGAAATCAGAATTAAAAATGGAAGAAATAAAAGCTAGTTACGAAATGAAAATTAGTAAGATAAAATTAGAATATGAAACAGATAAGCGAGAAAAAGAAAAGGAAATTAACAGGTTATCTGATATAATCCAGCAGCAATGCATTAGCATGGCAAATGAAATAAATGCTCTTAGAAAAGAAGTAGAAACATGTTTGGCTGCAAAGAATGATGACAAGATAAATGTTTTACAAAAGTGCATTTCAAAAATGGATAGACTGTTTCATAGATCAGAAAAAGAGTACCTAAAACAAATTGAGAAATTAAAACAAGATTTGGAATTGAAGGAAAAAGTACAACAAATTCAAATGATCACTCAAAGGGCAGAGATTGCAGCTCGGACAAGTGCTGAAAAACAAAAACAAGTTGATGAAGTTATGAATAATTTAGAAGTAAAATATATTAAAATGTTAGAATTTCACGAAAAACAAGTTTTTGATGGCAAAAAGCAAGACGAAGAAAGAATTGAATATCTATCAGATTTATTGAAGAAGAATAATATTCCATTTAAAGTTTTTTAATAATGTGGCTCATTAGTTATTGGTATTGAGTAATAAAGTCTCTGTTTTTACTTGATAATTATTTTTTTCTCTAATAAAGGCAAAATCTACAAATATTTTCGGTCGAAGCTAAGTGCAAGGTCGAAAGTTCGGATTCGGCTGAAAAACCTGTTTCGGTCGGACACTACTTTCAAAAGTTTTAAATACTCAGAGAAAGGCAAGTTTTGGTTAGTTGTTCTTTTAAACATTTTTTAGTACACCTCTTTATTAACTACACCAGAGTTCATCCAGGTAATTGAATTAATCACATAATTTAAAAGAAAGTTATAAAATTAATACAATAGGTTACTTATTACTTAGTCTAACGTGCCGTATCGATGGTATAGATCGCCCAACGAAAGTTTGGGACAGCCACGTGGCCTCTCGTTCAATGCGCAGTGTTTTTTTTTTACGAGCGTTACGATAACAACGACCGTTCTGAAAGCTTGTCAGTGTGGTAGCTAGAATGGTTTTGTAAACTGTATTTAGCTACGAATATGCTGAGAGAGTTTCTGAGTTGTTTTTTAAATATATGTATTTTTTTAGTTTAAAGTGGGCAGTAACAAATTTATATAAAATAAATTCTTCTTAATTATGTTGGCATCATACATTAAAAATTAATTTAAGATGTATAATATATTTTTATTTCCGTCCACCACTGATAGAAAGACTCCGCCTACCTGCGCCGACTAACACGTGGCTGTCACAAACTTTTGTTGGGAGACCTATAGTAATATACATATGAAAACAGTTGCTGCTTAATTTAGATATACTATATATCTCTTAGTATTGTTTAATTTTTTTTATGCTGACATAAAAAAGTATTACGTTAGATTTTGCATGTTAAATTAGTAATTCATTTGGGTTATTACAAGCTTAACAATCGGAAATATTTTGTTTTTGTTTGGTTTCTCATTTAGATATGTTTATTTTTGCATGAGTCCCAGTAACAAGATATATGAAAAAATCACATTTAACTGGTGTTCCGTTTTGTTTTAATATAAGATAGAAATTCTAAGTAATGCTTATTTATTTACATAAGATTAAATAAGGCTCGGCTATGGATAAGCCAGTTAAAAATCTTCTACCATAAAAACAGAGCTACCTAATTGAATCTAGCTTAAGCTTGTGTTCAAAATCTAGCATTAATAATAATGCGTGTTCCAATATGGTCATTTGTTATTACTATTATGATAATTCATATATCTTGTTGCTACTTAATTCTTGGCATAAGGTTTCTCTGATGGGCTGCATATGTATTATCAGGGCTGGGTACTGGCATGCTGTCGGGTACGCTCTTTCCGGGACAAAATCTACAAGTCCACAATGCTTTCTACACAGGCAGCGGAAACGGCGGTCAAGTTGCTATCACTGGTACTCAATGTTTACAACCGGATGCTGCAGTCAAGTTACAGGCCGTAGCCACAGACCAGTCCAGAGCGGCTGCGGCTGCCGGAGCTGCAGCTGCAGCAGCGGCAGCTCTTGTTCAACAAAATCAAAAGCAGCAGTTGTCTACACAATCTCAACCTTATTACTTTTCGCCGGTGCCACCCAGTTCTCAAACAACTGTTGCTGTTAGCTTACCCACTGCCAGTGCCGTTACTAGTGGACCCTTACAATCAGGAGGTGTTATTACTGCCGTGCCGCCTACGACTAATCCACAACCTGCTGCTCAGATTAAGTTCCAAAGTGTTACGTCGCATGCGGAAGTTAGTCAGGTAGGTTTTAATGATGTTTTATAAATATTATTTTTTTAATAGTACAAACAATTATTGAATTAATTGATGAAGTTCTTTAAAGTTACTTTATATGAATGAAATAAAAGCATATCAAAAGTTGTACCAGAAAAGGCCAAAATTTGAGAAACCATAGTATTACAGTTTCTCTTTTATTAGAACACAGCTATTAGTGATCGACCCAAAGCAAAACCTGTATCGAAAAAGGAAGGCAAGAATCTTCGTAAACAGCAACAATCAGCATTACAACAAGTTCTCCCTCAACAGCAACCCGTTATTCAACAACAGCAACCTCAGTCTCAAGTGCAAACTTTTCCACCTAACCTGTATGCGCAACAACCGAGTCAGATATTTGGTCAGTTACAATTACAAGCTTCACAACAACTGCAAGCCCAGGCGCAGCAATTTCAACAACAAGAAGCTAAGTCTATTACACAACAGGATATTTTGAATGTACAGGGTCTAGATCTTGCATCGATTGATGATGACACTGTGATTTTGAAGAATGATAACCATGAAAATCTTTTAACAGCTTCTATTTTACAACAATTTCATAACGCCTCCATACCCGCTTTAAGAGCTACATTCGTTGGTTCACCGGTAAGTATTACATTGCTTTATCTTAAATGTTTGTAATAATGAATGTAATTTTCTTTAAGCAAAAGACTCGACTCGAACTTTACGATCATTCAGAAGACAGTAACAAAGTTACCAAACTCGAGCTGACTGATTCAAACCTTCCTTCAGTTGAAGAAGTCGTTCAACAACTGGAATCATTTAATACAACTGAAGTTAGCGAACAGAGCCTTTCTCAACACAACCTACAGGTAAAATATTCTACAACCGCCATAGATCTGTTTTAATTATATTTATTTTAGGTTCAACCTTATCCCAGTGCTCTCGATGAATCGATGATAGCCTCTCTGGCGGCTCAGCAAGATCTTCCCGCTCAAACCGATTTATCTCGTGTAGAGTACTTTGCCGTACCCACAACCGGTACCCAAGTTCCTGTACATGCGATCTATCCTCATGAACACTACCTCGGCGCAGGTTTACCAATGGATCAACTTTTTCAAGCTGGTTTCCAAGCTGGCTACAGCCTAATGCAACAACAATTAGGTATGCTTTTTTAATTATTAAAAATGACACCACTTTAAATATTTCTTAACCATATTAATTACTAAATCTAAATATTTCTTAAACTTTTAGCGTGTCCTAATGCAAGTAGTAATGAAACTTTAACCACTACAAATATAGTACCAACATCTGTTGGTCCCGTTCCTGGCACGTCCACTCAACAATATATTACTCCTCAACAACAATCAGTTTGCACACCCGCGCAACCACCTTGCAGTCATGTGAGTGGAGCAGCAGTCGCCTTACAGCCAACCCACCACTGCCAAATGCCTTGTAGTCAACACCAACAAACTAACCAAGTACAAGCAGCAACACAAACAGCACAAGCCGCTCAAGCTGTAAATGGAGATACGAAGAAAGTACTAAAAAACAGTGGAGGAGACAACATCAAATTTAAAAAGGGACGAGTTTTAAGGCATCAGAACCAAGTGCAAAATTCGGGAACATTTCCACCTAGTCAGAATTACCAGATAGACCACAATTCTGCAATAACCCAATACAGTTCCAGTCAACAACAGTGTCCCAATACTGTAATTCCTCCTTGTTTGGAAGTAGATTCTGAAACAGAAAGTAACCACGATACAGCTTTAACTCTTGCTTGTGCTGGAGGACACGAAGAGCTTGTAGAACTCCTGATAAGTCGGGGAGCGGATATCGAACATCGCGATAAAAAAGGATTTACACCGCTAATACTTGCCTCTACTGCTGGTCATGAAAAGGTTGTAGAGATACTGTTAAACCATAATGCAGAAATTGAAGCGCAGTCTGAAAGAACAAAAGACACTCCTTTAAGTTTGGCTTGTTCAGGTGGAAGATATGAAGTAGTTGAGTTGTTGTTAAATAGGAACGCTAACAAGGTATGTAAATATAATTCATACGTATTAACATATATAAAAATTTATTAAAATAAATTTATAAAAAAAAGTTGTGAATTAGCGCCTATGGTTTTTGCACTTTTAAACCAAATACGCTTACATTAGTTGCCTGACTTATTGTGACGATTAATTGAATTAGAAAGAAAATGATTTTGGTTTTAAAAGATGTTTTTTTCATTTTTTTCTTCACTAATAGCTCAATTGGTAAAGGTACTTTTATTACTTTATTTCTAGAAATTTGACCAATTTCAAATTTGATATAGCCGGCAACATTATTTATTGGTTTGTTGTTTTCGCTCACTTGTTGTAACAATATTGGTTTGTTCAATTCAGTATTTATATCCGACAAATTGCTCACATATTTGCTGGAATTAGCTTTCCTTCGTAATATGTACCTTCATTTTTTCATCTAAAATTTTATTGGTTATTTAGTTATTTTTTTATACTTATCTTGTCATTTGTAAATCAGATATTTCAATAATTTTAGGCTTACTAAAAAAAGATTCTTAAGTGTCTCAAAACCAATGCCATTTTCTAAATAAGAATCATGTTGTTTCTACACAGCTTCGTCAAGGAAATCTGCAAGCCTATAAACATTCCTATTGTTGTATTTTTTCTGATTATACGGTTCTCTAGGACTCACCTTTATAAAGGCTGCCATTTATTTTAAAATACAAGAATAATACTGTATATATCTTATAGTAGTAAATATATGGACCGTTCACTCTTGTTAATCCATTTAACGCGGTGGATTAGTCCGCATTTTCCTTTAGTTTTTCTGATTATACGGTTCTCTAGGACTCACCTTTATAAAGGCTGCCATTTATTTTAAAATACAAGAATAATACTGTATATATCTTATAGTAGTAAATATATGGACCGTTCACTCTTGTTAATCCATTTAACGCGGTGGATTAGTCCGCATTTTCCTTTAGGTCGTCGTTCATAGGTTGTGATGTTTTTTTGCCTTCTCTACTATTTTCTTACACTCTCTCCGGTCCTGAATCTTTTCTCTTCCATCTTTGATATATCGTCTAGCAGTTGGTTTTCCTATCTTATTTTTAGTCTTCCTCTTGGTCTATTTTTTACAGGTTTCCAGTTCATTATCTTCCTAATCAGTTCTTCTACCCCTCTTCTTTGTGTGAGCCCAAACCATCTGAGCCTTTGTGCTTTAATGAATTTTACTATATCTTCTCCTTCATGTATATTTATTATTTCATGATTCATCAGCTTTCTATATTCCCCTGTTTCTGTCTTTACTGGGACATGTAATCTTCTCATAATTTTTCTCTCAATTATTCTTAAATTTTCTTCGTCTTTTTTCGTAAGGCACATTACTTCTGCTCCTTAGGCTATCACTGGTCTAATTGCTGCTGTATATATTTTCAATTTTGTTTTATTGCTCAGGTTTTTGTCCTTGAGTAGTCGGTGATATTTCCAATATACTCTATTACCTGCTTTAATTCTTTCGTTTATATCTATACTCCTTCGGTTTTTGCCGTCCACCACCACCCCCAAGTTTTTGGAAGCAATCAACTCTCTGGGATGTATTTTCACCCATCTTCATTTCTGTTATTCTGTTTACATTGTCTCTTGTGCTTATAAGGTATTTTGTTTTACTCTGATTGATTAATTATTAATTCTCTCGTCTTTGCTTCTCTTACCAGGGTTAAAAGTGCCTCTTCTAGTCTTTTTTTATCTCGTGTTACCAGTCCCAGGTCATTCGCATATCCTATGATTTGTGTTGAGCTTTGATAATTGTTTTTTTCAGCCCTGTGTCCCTAATAGCTCCTAGAGCGATATTAAATAGGGTCGTTGACAGACTGTCTTCTTTTCTTACCCCAAGTTCTATTTTGATGTCGTTTGTATCTCCCTCATTTGTTTTAACTTTTGGTGTTGAGTCTTTCATTGTCATTCTAGTTAGTCTTAATAATTTTGGCGGGATCTCCATTTTTTTCATTTCCTTTAATAATTGTTGTTTGTATATGCTGTCGAAGGCCTGTTGGAAGTCGATGAATTGTATGTGTAATTCTATGTCAAGTTCATAGCTTTTTTCAATTTTTTGTGTAGTACATAGTACTTCGATATAGTAAAATCGGTAAAATCAAATATACATTCGACTCGTTAGGGTAAGATCAGTTTAGTTGTATATTTTTTTTATACGTTATGAAGTAAAAGCAGATAGTGAAACCTTTTTTATTGTTATTTTTATTTGATTACAGGAACACAGAAATGTCTCTGATTATACCCCACTTAGTTTGGCTGCTTCTGGGGGATATGTTAATATTATTAAATTGCTGCTCAGTCATGGTGCTGAGATTAATTCACGTACAGGCTCAAAATTGGGTATTTCTCCATTAATGTTAGCTGCAATGAATGGTCATACAGCTGCTGTAAAACTTCTCCTAGACATGGGTAGCGATATTAATGCGCAAATTGAAACCAATAGAAATACAGCTTTAACTTTGGCTTGTTTTCAAGGACGACACGAGGTTGTCAGTCTTTTGCTGGACCGGAAAGCAAACGTCGAACATAGGGCAAAGGTAAATAAATAATTTTATTATTACGATAACCCAGATAATTAAAGAGATTTAGTTGTATTGTATTTTAATAATAAAGGATAATTGCTATTCATATATTTATAGATTATAAGAGATCCTTTAAAGTAGCAATAAAATATTAGTATATTCTATCTCTTTCGCACTTTGCTTTTTGATTAGGGAGTGAGGGTTGCGCGTGTATCAATCATGAAGGTGCGAGAGAGAGCAAATCTTTTAATTTTATCTCTATCGTTATTTGTTTCGCGCTTAGAGCATTAAAGGCATTAAAGGCTGGCTATTTAGTATCTGCTCGAAGAATTGAAACGTAGGTGGTTCACTACGAAATATTTGAGTTACTATCTGACACGTGTAAACCGTTTTACATTATTACACGTTTTGAAGAGATATTTTTAATAATACACGGCTATACTCACTTTATATGAAGACTAGGGAGCAAGAGTAAATTCAGTTGAGAGATCTTGCCGCCTTGCTCAATCTATTTATATATAAATTTATGTGCTTCTTATTTAATTATAGCTTGAAATGTGAATAATTTTTTATGAATTTTAGACTGGACTCACACCACTCATGGAAGCCGCTAGTGGCGGTTACGTCGACGTTGGTAGAGTCCTTCTCGACAAAGGAGCCGACGTCAATGCAACCCCAGTACCCTCATCGCGTGATACTGCCCTTACAATTGCTGCGGATAAAGGTCATGTTCGTTTTGTTGAACTTTTATTATGTAGAGGCGCACAAGTCGAAGTTAAGAATAAGAAGGGCAATTCCCCTCTATGGTTAGCGGCAAATGGAGGACACTTGCCTGTTGTTGAACTTCTGTATAATGTCAAAGCGGATATTGATTCCCAAGATAATCGGAAGGTGTCGTGTTTGATGGCTGCTTTTAGAAAAGGTCATGTGAAAGTCGTTAAATGGATGGTACATCATGTAACCCAGTTCCCTAGTGATCAAGAAATGATGAGGTACAATGCCACAGTTAGCGATAAAGAACTCCTTGAAAAATGTCAGGAGTGCGTAAAAATCATACGTGCGGCTAAGGAAACGCAAGCAGCAAAAGCAAATAAAAATGCTTCTATTCTATTAAAGGAATTAGAATCTGAAAAAACTCGTGAGGAATCAAAGAGACTAGCAGCAGCTCGTAGAAGGGAGCGAAAAAAGAAGAAAAAGCTAGAAAAGAAAGAGGAAAGGAGAAAGTTATTGGAAGAGAACAAAAAGAATGAAAATTATGATGAGAAACCAGACCAAAAAGAAAAGAACATAGAGGAAGAAAAAGTTGAAGAAGAAGAAAACGTCCCAGAAGTCAATCCCGCAATTCGCAATGGCGATTCGAACGATAAAGAAGAAGGCGACAGTGGCATAGATGCCAACAGCCAAGGTAGCTGTTCAAGTGCCGACCTTAAATCAAAAGATAAGCGCAAAGAAAAGAAAAAGAAGAAGACTAATAACATGAAAAACAACGAGTCTCATAACCGTTCCATTAAGGCTAGTTCGAGCAAAACGTCCGAACAAGAAACACCAGAAAAGACCGATAAGAATCAGGAAAATAAACCAAAACCAAATCCATCAGTTAGAAAAGCCATTACCTTTAATCACATTAAATCTCCTGCTGATAGAGATGATTTTGAAGCGACTGGTAGTGAAGTCTATGTTTCTACAAAAAAGAACAAATCGGTTTATGAGGATCCACCGGTACAAAATATTACTAAAAACTCAACCAGTCCGAAACAATCTAGTAAACGTGAGGAAGGTTGGAAAGAAGTCGTAAGAAAGTCATCGGTTCAAACACTCACCGCTTCAGAATCTGGCGTTAAGAAAGTATCCGTTCCTTTGAATGCTATTTCTAGAGTTATTGGTAGAGGTGGTAGTAATATAAATGCTATTAGAGGTGCTACAGGAGCCCATATTGAAGTTGAAAAGCAAAGCAAAGGACAAGGGGAGAGAATAATCACGATCAAGTAAGTATTTTAGTTCGAATGTTTTCAGTTCCGATAAATTGAGACTTTTAGACTGCATCTGAAAAATAAAATAACGACATTTCAGTTTTTCGTGATTCTTAAGTATGTACTTCTGTGTGACTATTCTATGATTTAATGATACTGGTATTATATACGGCGTGTTAACTTAAATAACACAATTATATATTAATTATGAGATATTTCCTTAATATTCCCAATTAAAATATCGCATAAAAGTTTTACAGCCTGTAACAAACCAGGTATTCGTACATTTATGAAAATGCTTTACAGCTATCATCAAAGCAAATATCCCACTTCAACTTTTTTTAAATATTATTAAAAATGTTCATCTTTTAATTTATTGAGTTCTATAGAAAATTTTATCATAATATTTCTACTATAATAGATATAAGAGTGATGGAGTCAGAGTGACTATTTAGAAGTAGATTTTTCTTAAATGCTCGAGAGTGGATGACAAACTAACTCTAGAAACTAAAATCCTCTTAAATAATAACAGAAATACTCCTTATTTAGCCGATTATAGTTAACCCGTAAATAAAAAGAAAATCCCAAACCGTGAAATAATCTAAGAGATATTAATATTGTTTATATTAAGCAACAAATATTTATTATAGGGGATCTGCAGAAGCTACTAAACAAGCGCATAGCCTCATTGCTACATTAATCAAAGATCCAGATGTTGATATTTTGTCGATGTTACCTAAGTCAAACAAAATTGCTACAACAACTACTACACTTTGGGACAAAACTCAAATTGGAGTAAGTATTGTGTATATTTTTTATAGAATTAATAAACTAATGTATTTTGTTTATGCAGACTAAGAAAAATGCTGGGAAAATCGTTGTAGTAAGTTCTAGTTCTACTGTAGTTCATACAAATCCAAAAGTAATTCAGACAGTAGCCACATCTAGTTTATCAACCAATAGATTTGCAACTACAACAACTACCACTACAAAAATTCGTAGTACCGTAGCGTACACATCTCTAGTAAGAACCACAGCTCCAAGACTAGTAGCTCAAGCAGAAAAGAATGCAGCTGCACAAACACATAGTCAAACCCTGCGTACATCAGTTTCACACTCTTCAACTACTGCGAATAGACCACCTTTGGTATCTAAAGTTATAACTTCGTCTGTAAATCAAACCTTCGCTGCAAAGTTAACAGAAACTTCTTCGGCCAGTCAGTTGATGATCAATACAAATCATAATATGACGTCAAGTAAACCTAGGGTATTGGTAGTGCCTCAGTCTAACGCGGGGCCAGTATCACCACAATTACCGCCTTCTAGTTCCACTAATATCCAATCGTCACCTATTAGAAACTCCAGGCCCACACCTACTGCATCAGCTCCTCCCAACATGCAACATTTCCAAAGTCCTGGTAAAGTAGCAGCCATGTTCGGTTCTAATGTTCAAAGCAACAATGCTGTTCCTTCAATAGAACCTATAACTAGTAATATGCGAAGTTCAACACCGAATGGCGGTTTACACCTACATGTAAGTTAACTTTATTTGTTTTATGTTTTCGAAATTTTAATGTAATCTTTTTTTAGAATACTACAGTACCACCACCTTTGATTCAAGAAGAAACACCTAATATTCAACCTCCATCTGAATATTCTCTATTTTACGCTGGCGGTGATCACTGGAATCCCAGAGAACAAGAGTCTCAGAAACCAATAAATTTTGCCGCTGTTACGGGAGGTAGTAATACCCATTCCCAGTCTGCTAATCAACATAAATTTATAGACCAAGAACCACCTCCACAAGTAGATGCCTCCAAAGCACCCGGTTATAGAGGTACGGCTGTGTGTAGTCCAGTTTCTTCAAAAACGAGCAGTAACAGCACGACTCCACCTAATATTTCTGGAAATAGTTCATTCCAAAGCTATCAAGAACAAAATAAGCCTGGACCGAATCCATTAGCGCCCATAGGAAGTAACGTAACACATAGACCACCACCTGGTTCACAAAATAATCCTGATATATTTGCTGACATATTCAAACATGGAGGAAGCAACATTCCAAATATGTTAAATTTGTCCAATGACGGTCATTTGTTGCAAACCACTTTTAATCCAATACAAAATTTAAATTTTTCACAATCTCAACAAGTAAGTTATTTGTACATTTTTGTTGTAAATACTTAAAGATATGCTTTTTTTATCTATTATTAACAACTTAATTGTTTTTAATTAAATAAGATAAGAGATAAGAGAATAGTCTAATCAACATTTAACTGATTATGCCTTAGAATTGATTTTTTTCTATTGATGTAACGTTATGCCTTAGCATCAACAACCGACAGCCACCATGTCTCGTTTAAATCCAAAAGCACCAGAGTATTCTAGCTACAACATGCTACAGAATAAGCCTACACCACACATGTACAACGGTTACCAAAATAATATGTATATGCAAAAACAACAGCAGCAACAAGGTGTAGACAACTACCATCGACCACCAGGTGCTGGGCTTGGTTCAGTACAAAATCGAAACTTATGGATGCAAGTTCAACCTCCTTTTACACCACAACAATCTGAACAATTAAGTGGCATCGCTGGTATGACGTTGCATAATATTGCAAAGTTTACAGCAGCTGGAGGTGAGATACTGGAAAATGGGGCTGAGTTAGGTGCGGTATACAATTATTTACACTTTTTATGCAGATCCAATAATTAACTTTTTTATTTCAGGTATTGTGAATAATTCTCCAAATATGTCACCTAACATGCCTCCTACTCACAATTATCATCCAGATATGTACGGAACAGAAGATCGGAAGGCGGTTCAATCTCAACCTCAACCTATTGGCACCGGAAGAAAGGCATATTCAAATCAAATGGAAAATTGGAGATCTAACGATAAGACAGATAAATGGGCCTTGGGTAATAATACTGAATTTTCATTAAGAACAAGTCATCAACAGATGTATGCAGATGATATAACACCTATTGATTATACAGTAAGTCATTTATTTGTTGATTTCAAAATATCATTTATAAGTACATTTTATTATTATATAGTTTTAGAGGAATTACATCTAAAATCTACATAATTTTCTTTCAGCGTCAACTGCCGTTAGATGCTCCCCATAATTTTATGAACGGCCCGCATTATTTCAATCAGCCCCAAATGAGTGGTGTGCGACATGATTTTATGCCCGATATTTCAAAATTAGATCTTCCTTGGGGCGATACTCCGAGGCCTATACCCGAGCTTCAGGATAAGCAACAAGTAAGTTTGTTTTTACTT
This sequence comes from Altica lythri, assembly GCA_964028335.1. Taxonomy (NCBI): domain Eukaryota; kingdom Metazoa; phylum Arthropoda; class Insecta; order Coleoptera; family Chrysomelidae; genus Altica; species Altica lythri. The sequence continues at coordinate 58,715,040 of OZ034805.1, read as the reverse complement.
GTATCACTTACTCATGCTTTAAAAAAACAACTATATTCTCCTTTAAGCCGATAATTTATTCAGCCAAAAAACGCAGTCATAAAAAATACTTTACCTCCTATGATCGCACCATTAAAGACCGACTATTATAGAAAACAATAAAGTTAATAAAGTCTTTGGTGTCAGCTTGAATAATAATCTCGTACCGTCCCTAGATAAAAATAATGAAATAATGTTTTTAATAATCAACAAATATATAAGAGGTCTGTAAATTAAGTGATGAGACTGGCAACGTTGCGTTTGATCTGGCAACACTGAAAGCGCGGGGCTTGGTGGGGCAACAGAGGAACATGTTATCCACCTTCAGTACGAGTTTGACCTCGCTCGAGTCATTTGGTTGTGCGTAGTGATTGTTTTTGTGAAACAGTTTTTTCTATTGTATTCTAAAAAAGAATGGCATCAATTTCGAGCAGCGGTCTGCCATCAGGTTTTGCTTCAGACTTGGAGACAGTGCCACTGAAACTTTTCTTAAACTTCAGCAGGCCTACGGAGATAGTGTTTTGTCAAGAGCCCAGGCATTTTCAGAAGGAAGAGAGTCGATTGAAGAAGAACCACGAAGCGGAAGGCCTTCATCTTCAAGAACCGATGAAAATGTCGACAAAATCCGGGATCTTGTGCATTCAGGTCGTCGGTTGACAGTTAGAATGATCAGGGAAGAGTTTAATTTGACTCACACCACCGTTCATCAAATTTTGACCAATGAATTGGGGATGAGAAAAATCTGCGCAAAAATGATTCCAAAAAAACCTTTCGCAAGACCAGAAGAACATCAGGACGGCAAGGTGCCTAGACTTTTTGAATTCAATTGAAAATGACCCCCATTTTATGGAACGTGTCATTACTGGTGACAAGTCTTGGGTGTGAGTATGACCCAGAAACCAAGCGCCAGAGCATGGAGTGGCACACTTTAACTGCTCCGAGGCCAAAAAAGGCAAGGATGGCGAAGTCAAAGATCAAATGCATGCTGATTTGTTTTTTTGATATCCACGGAATCGTCCACAAAGAGTTTGTACCCCAAGGTGAAGCGGTCAATCGACACTTTTACCGATAGGCTCTTGAACGACTTTTCATCCAAATATACAATATTTCTATTAAGTTCACGATATTTTTTTATTTCTCTTAAATAATTTTGTCGTATACGTGAAGATTCCATAATAATCATCCGTGTATCAAGTTTTTTATGTTTAAAACCGCATTTTAATAAAATATGTCTCAATGTTTCCAAGGATTTATACTTATATTCGTCATATTCTTGTAATTTATGGAAAATCATTTCTAACGTAGGAACTTTATTTTCTTTATAAAAATTGTAAATTGTACGTTGAATAAAATTTTTCGATAAATTATCTATTGTCGCTAAATTTTGTTGAGCTTTTTTCCTTTTGATAGTATGATCAACTTGTTTAATGTCACGATAAATAGTGGTATGTGGAATTTTTGTTAATACAAAAATACGAGTAATGTAATTATTTTCTGATTGTAGAGAATTTTCTTTTTTTAAACACTCATAAATATTTAAAATAATTCGTTGACTTTGAATATGTAAATCTTTATGTTCAAATTCCGTACACTTAGTCGTTGTTATTGATTTTTCACTAACCTGAACTACATCATCTTCGAAAGGTCTCCAGAAAGCCATGATAATAAACACTAACACAGAAAAATTCACTTCATTTCGAAATCAACCACCACCACTGTAACAAATTTTCCCAGTAATGCCACTGTTATACCGCTATTACAACCCGCTCAAATTATTCTTAAAACAAAACACCCGTGCAAACAAATAATGATCGATTACCTGTCTCAGTAAGGCACATTAACTAGTTGTCAAATAAAGCATGCGCCGATTCGTTGACATTTACCTTACGACTCTTATAGGGGCGGTCTTTAAAACAATACAGGTGTGAGTCGGGAAGTTAAATGCAAAATTAAATAGAAATTTTTCTAGGTTCGTTCATATAATGACGTTCTTTTGAGTTTCCCCTGGTAAAATCGTAAAAATAATTCCTATCAAAGTGGGTTGGGTCTAGTTATACTATATGTGATATTTGGCTTTGGTTTGGAGATACTTTAGTGCATGTGCCCATTCTCTAATCGCTTAAACATAAGCGAGCGAGGTGTAAAAAAAGGGATATCACAATATTCTTCATAATTGATAACACTTTGTATCCAAAAATTATACACAACTTTTACTGAAATAATTTATTGGTAATCCTCTGTTTACTGACATGATCACTTCGTTTCTTGGCTGTATAAAATTTAATAACATTTATATATTGACTGAGCTTTTTTAATTTTAGGGTTGGACTAAGTGGAACCAGTAACCATACCCGAAAAACATGAACTATAAGCGTATTTTAATTAAGTCCAAAAAACGTGCGAAATTTAGCTTCTCTATTTGTGATTTTGGAATACCAAGTTTTTGAAGTAGAGTCTAGATCTAGTTTTTTCCTTTTCCTTTTTTCTTTTTTCATTTTTTTTTTGTTATTAATATAATCTGATCGTATTGGCCCTTTATACAGGTCAAAACATTCTGGCAAGTGTTTATAATTAAAATAGTCTTCACGTATTCGGTGTATATATAAAAAATATGAAGACCCAATTACTTGTAGTTACTTGCATGTTGATTTTTTCTTTTATAACCGCTTATAGTTTGGATACTATTTTATCGAATTTGTAGCAGGAGGAGTTTTTCAAACTGTGGAAAAAGCTATGAGGTGTCGACTGAAAGTCGCTCACCCCATATCTGGGAAACATAGACATTAATTATAAAATTATACTAAATAATATGTAAACTGTAGTAGTTGCGCAAATAAAAACAGGTTATGAGGGATTGGCGATAAAGGGACAAGTATATACTTGTGATTCATTGTTCTCTTATCGAATATATATTTTCTTTCCTACGTGGTTTAAAAATACGGTGCTTGTTTGCCTATCATGAAATGTTGCGCCTGGCATTACAAGCACTACCCTCTGTGCGTGAGAGGACACGATACTATGACCTCTTACGGCAAAATAGTAGGACTATTAATTATACGGAATATTATGTAATATTTGCTTGTACATGAAGACTTAAATATATCTTTATGCACTGTATCTGTTTTATTTCTTTACTAGCTGACCCAGCGGACTTCGTACCGCATAAAACTGATGTCTTTTTCGATTTTTTCAAATTTTTACGATTTTATTGTTTTCAATTATTTTTTTTTATTTTATCGTTTTTATCATATTTTCTCGTAACTTATCAGGTGTATACTATTTTTTTATTATATTTTGTAATTTATCGATTAAATATATTAGGTAGCAATTGCGACATCTTATGTCATATTATTTAATTTAGCAAGAATTTGTTGACTGCGCCACCTTCCGGTGGCGTCATAAACCTTAAATAAGAATTGCTCGTTTAAATAGATGTGATATTAACTGGTCTACCTTACGGTGGCGCCATAGTCCTTTATTAAGTCGTAATTGCTAGTTCAAATAAAGATATTAACTGCGTCACCTAACGGTGGCCTACTCAGGGTTGAAAAATCATTACTGAACCGCTAGATGGCGTTGAAGAAGCTAGTTTTCGAGATTTTTTGACAAACAATTTTTTTATTTTCCGAAAAAAATAAAAAATATTTTTTTTAATAAAAAGTATCTTATGTTACTTCTAATACCTCCAAGAATATGTGTACAAAGCTTCATGATGATCGGTTAAGTAGTTTTCGCGTGAAAGCGTAACAAACAGACTTACATTCACATTTATATTGTAATATTAGTAGGGATAAGCATTATAGGGATAGGGATTAACTGCGCCACCTTACGGTGGCATACTCAGGCTTGGAACTTCATTACTGAACCGCTAGATGGCGTTGAAGAAGGTAGTTTTTGTGATTTTTTTAATAAAATGTATCCTATGTTAATTCTAATACCTCCAAGAATATGTGTACAAATTTTCATGATGATCGGTTAAGTAGTTTTCGCATGAAAGCGTAACAAACAAACTTACATTCACATTTATAATATACTAGCTGACCCCGCGGACTTCGTACCGCATAAAACTGATGTATTTTTTGGTTTTTTCAAATTTTTACGATTTTATTTTGTTTTCAATTTTTTTTTTTGATTTTATCGTTTTTATCATATTTTCTCGTAAATTTTCAGCTGTATACTCATTTTTAATTATATTTTGTAATTTATCGATTAAATATATAAGGTAGCAACTGCGACACCTTACGTTATATTATTTAATTTAGCAAGAATTTGTTGAAATATATGCGAAATAAACCTTAAGTAAGAATTGCTCGTTTAAATATATTATGTGATATTAACTGCTCCACCTTACGGTGGCGCCATAGTATTTTATTAAGTCGTAACTGCTACTTTAAATATATAAGGTTAGTCTTTATACAAAGATATAAGATATTAACTGCGCCACCTCACGGTGGAATACTCAGGCTTGGTACTTCATTACTGAACCGCTAGATGGCGTTGAAGAAGCTAGTTTTTGTGATTATTTTAATTAAAAGTATCATATGTTAATTCTAATACCTCCAAGAATATGTGTACAAATTTTCATGATGATCGGTGAAGTAGTTTTCGCGTGAAAGCGTAACAAACAAACTTACATTCACATTTATAATATATAGGGAAGGGATAGGGATAGGGATTTAATATGTTTATTCAGGTTTATAAAAAGGATGTTTCTAAAACAATTGTCTAGTAAACCTCCCACAAAATTTGTGACAAAACGGCTGCTATTTGCCGTTCTAGTAACATCCTTGAATCCGATTAGACAAATTATACCACTTGCCTTTATAAACTACTTAAAGGAATCAAGCTGCAATTCAGTATCTAGAGATCTTTTTGTTATAATATGAAGTCATTTTTGGATGAATAAATTTAAGTAAAAGAGCTATGATATTTCCCATATACATTTTGTTATAGAGGTTCATTCTGGTCATTATAATTTAACCACGCCGACCTTGGTTCTGTTAGTAACACGGCAGACTATTAATAAGAAATTTGAAATTTCACACTTTTTACGAGAGAACGAAAAATAAAAAAGAAAATACTTACTATCCTTAACTTATCCTTTGTGGTTGGAAACGAAAGTTGTTTCACACGAATATTCAAGATAAATATCAAAATTTAGTTATATTTTTGACGTGACAACGTCTTATAATTCGATGGAGCGGCAGCACCCACCTCGCTCTGAGGCGTTCCATTTAAGGCTTGAGGTGCCAGCGAGAGCTCTCTCTTACTTGAGTGAGCGACAGCGTGGACAGCTGCTATACAATAAGAAATTTACATGTTTTCGTTAAGTAGAAGTGCAGTGAAAAGTGAATGTGGTTTCAATTGTTTATAGCAACGATAATTGCGGCGATAGATATATAGATATTTTTTGGGTTGGCTGTTAGCCTATATCACTGCGAACTATACGATACAGAACATATAAAATATTCACATTAGGTAAATTTAAAGATACAGTATAATACACATGTAAAGATAACAGCTAAGAAAAAAAATTTCCATCTATGTGTACGCTGATAAAAACTAAAATGTAAAAAAATAAAAGATAAATGAGTTAAAAACATGTAAAAATTTAATTAGTTTTACTTAATAGCTTTTATTAACTCGAGTTAATTGAGTACCTTTTTTAAAGTTACAGTAAAAAAATACAAAGAATAGATACAATTACTGCTATAATAAAAAAACATAGATTATTAATGATACGGCACTACTCTCTGGTAAAAACACTTAAGTTCTTTGTACAGATTAAAACAAATTCAAAAAAATTGAAAGAAATAAATCAGTTCTTCTTTTTTTAGATGTTTAACGAATTAGTTCTTTTTTATTAGTTTTATTTTCTTGATGTTCAGAAATTGGTAGTAATAATAGAGATAAAACTAACGATAGGCTTCCAACAGGTAAATATAGAACGATAATTTGACTAATCACTAGTCACAATTATCATGTATTTTAAGACACCCCTTTAATGTAACACTCGAAGCACAAGAAATGTACTAAAGAACAATGGAGAGATTATTTGAGGGCGGAACTTTTACCCCTACATGGGTTAGAAAATGAATCTGATTGGTCAATTTACTGTTTTGTATTCAAAACGTACATGATCTAGTCTTTGGTCAGGTAGACCTAGAACTGTTGCCTACGTAGATTTAGGCTGATCGCAAACACAACCACTTGTCGGCACCTGTGGCCGCCACTAGCTGCGGACTGAAACTTTCATGGTATGTATATGGAACCGGCGCACACAAGGCTTCCAAAGTGGTTCATCCAAGCGACAAACTGCGGCAGCCGTCGACTCTCGCTGCTAGTGGTCGCTGGCGTCCACTATTTACCCGCGTAAACCCAGACACTTCCTTTGAGCCATTTCAGTTGACTGCGTTCATAGGTGCAGTTAGTAAATGGACGTTGGAAGAAAACAAACATTAATAGAATTGTAGGTTTAGTGGTTTCTACAGTTGTTATTCTTTTTCGCGTCCATGTATCCTCTTTTTTTCCAGTGTCCTTCAAGGAACAATAATAATTCTTGGAAAGTTCTACACCTCATTCTAAAACACATGAAAAATTTGTCGTTGCAATTCTTCAAAAAAATTAGTTTCAGTTTTTAAGATGGGATGCACCCAAAAACGTCGATTTCTTTGCAAAATACATCGTCTTCTAATTGAGAAAATCACCAACACATCCATTTTGTCACACTAGAGTGACTTTATCAAAACAATATCTAGAGACTGAAACCACTGGAAGCGGCATAGAGCGTTTTGTCGCGACCACCAGTGGCAGCCACTAAAACGCTGTATAGAGCTACTGGTGGCGGCCACCAGGGTCGACCACAAGTGGTCGTGTTTGCGAGCAGCCTTAAGAAGCTATGGAAAGTTTCGAGCAACAGGACCGTATTATATTTAAAAGAGAAATTAATTTAAAAGGAATTAAAGTAAGGTGTTTAAAAATGCTACAGTATGAATATCTAATTTATATATCTGTGATATTCGTAGAGTTTGATCACATTAATATTTTCTGTGGATTTTATGTCACATTTTATAGGTGTTTTGGTATTTTCAAAACTTAAGGAGGAAGACATAAAAGTGGTGGTTGTTCATCAATATCCATAATTTCTTCATCATTTATAGTACACCGAGTCTTCATATATTCTATTTTATCGAGAATACTTTGTTTATCTTCTCGTCTACTGTGCTTTTGTAGATAAAATTGTATTGTATCAAGTTCCTCCATAGTAAACTCCATTTCGGAATGGTTTTTTGGCTCTAAAATTATATTTAAAATAATATTTATTTTCTCTTGTAGATGTCCGAGTAGGTCTTGGTCAATCCAATAAATTGGAGCATGTCCAAATTCATCTGATTTTAGAAGCATTGATTTCAATGTTTGTATATCTAAATTTTGGTAAACAAAATCTAACAATACCTTGCAAATATTATTAGTTAGATCAGCATTATGTAGTGCAGTTTTTCTTGATATATTATCACGCGTAAGCAAAATATCTTCTAATACCTTCTTATTAAAATTATTTAAAATAAACTGTAACAGGAATTCTAAACTTTCCTCAGAACCGCTTTCAACAGCTGCAAATATCAATGTTTGTCCAAATTTGTTTTTCATTGTAATAAAAGTATATAACAAGTCTTTGTCAATATTCTCTGACAAAAAATTTAAAAAAAAATTGGTTACAAGATAGTGTTTCCAATGTAATGAACACCACAACGCATTTTCTTGTTGGTTACATGTCTTGAATAATAAGTCAGTGAAAATATTAGTTAATTCCGAAACATCTTTCAAAAAATTTAATAACATAAGAAGTGTTTCATGATGTCCTCTACCACAGATTAAATGTAAAGCGGAACGTTTATCTGTTTCTTTGATTAACAGCATATTTTTCAGGGTAAATTTGTCAATATTAGAGTAAAACCAATTTAGTAGGCATTCAGTACTCTTTGATTTACCTTTAACCATAGCTTTATATAATACATTTTCTCTAGGTTTTGTTGATGTGATATTTTTAAATAAAGTGTCAGTAAAAGATGATTTTAAGAACGTTAACAAGTCTACAATATTACTACAATTTTCTGTATCAACAGCGATATCTAATGCTGTCATATTTTGTTGGTTTTTAGCTTGTAACAATTGTTCAACAATATTTTTACCGTTATTTTCAATAATATTATTTAATACTTTTAAAAATGACTCTAATAACTCTGCGTTACCTCGAGCAATTTTGTGTAAAACAGAAAACCTGGATTTGTCGGTATCTAATAATAATTTTAGTATTAAATCTTCATCTATTTTGTCAAAAATAATAACATTTAAGAAATTTTCGAACAATTCTTTTGTTGATATTCGTGTATAGACTAAATTTAGTAGACCATTTGTAGTTGTCATTAAAGCAGTTCGTATTAATTCTTTATTATCTTTAATGCTGTTAAGTATTGTTTTTAATAAATTTGGATTTTTATCCATTACCGATTTTTCAATTATTGTAAAAGAAGTTTGTTTACCTGCAAACATTAGTCCATCAGTTTCATCACTTTGACTTAAAATTTTGTTGACTACATCAGTATGATCCTTTAAATTATTTAATATTATTTGTATTATTAAAATAGGGTCAATTTTTGACCGCCGAATTGGGTTATAGATAACATCATGTAATAAAGGAGCGTAGTAGCCAATAGTTAATAATAATTTTTCAAGTATATCTGGATATTTTATTATTTTTTTAATAATAAATTCTAAGGTAGTTTTGTAACCTTCGTAAATAATTGTATGTAAAATATTATTATGACACGGTTTAATATAAATTGATTTTGCAGTTTTTTCTGAAATTTCAATATTATCTAAAGGTAAATCAGGTAATTCTAATTGCAAGTCAAAAAATTCACGTACAAAATTGTATGAACTTTCAAATAAAACAGTTTTAAACAAGAGTACCTGTACGTCAGTTGAAGCAAATTTTAATATAGAATATTCACTAAAAAAATATCCAGCAAAAGTACGATGAATGAAAGTTAATTGAGTACCTTTTAGGATTAAAAGTCCTATTCTTGCCAATTGCACTTTTTTATTATCACTTATCTCATCATTATAACTATCTGGGAATAAAACTTGTAAAGAAATTAAATGAAAATCTTTCCTTAAACCGGTGGTGTCTCTGTCTCTTATATCTTCTGATCCAACAGTGTTACCCAAATTTTTTTTTTCGTCGTAATAAATATCGTATTTTATCTCTACGAATTTATTGTATAAATCTAAAATATTAAAATTTTCATTTAATTCAAATTTATTGTAAAATATAATTTCAGCCAGCATTCTAAGATGCAGAGGAACAATATTGAAAGTTATCTTATCTATAATTCTATCTTTCCATGTTAAAAGGTTTTCAGCAAATTGTGTAAAATTTATACCATTTACATAATTTCTTAAAGTATTATTATCATTTGATATTTTATCATTTTCAACATTTTCTATTACTTCTGATACTTCATTTTTGTCGATCAATGGATATTGTTGCTGATTCAATAATAATGATATTTCTTTTAAATATTTAACAATTTGTTTACGAAGGTATTGATTATCTTCTAGTTTAAAGAATTTTAAACTATACTGCCAAAATTTTATTAGAAAACTAATTTGTTCGGGTATATCCAAAGGTTTAAGCATTAGAGCAGGAGTTTGTAACTCATTTTCTAATTTATTTTTTTCATGTATTCTAGTTGTTATATAAATCTGAGAAACGTTAGTTCTTTGAATTGCTTTTACTAAAGTAATTGTTTGGTCTGAATAGTTTGGACTTATTTCATCAAAACCATCAAACAAGATAACAATTTTAGGTACGAGATAATCTGTGTCTTTTCTTTCTAAACTAAGTTTAAGAAGATTACATTGAAAATGATTTTTATTTATGTCAGTTCCCATTGCCATATTTACAAAATACTCAATAGCAAGTATTGTATCGTGTTCAGTAAACGTTATCTCTTTTAAACATTTCATTTGGTGCCGTTTATCTTTTTCTGGTAATTTTTGTTTGTTGAAAGCAAAGTCGTTTAGATTAATTCTAATTATCCATGTACAATCAGAATGCCTTTGTAATTTTCCTGCCAAACTAGTTAGAAAAGTAGATTTTCCTACTCCAGCGTCGTTTGCTATGATGATTATTTTTTCATTTATATAATGTGTCAGTTTATCTTCGTGGAAATAATTTTCGTTACAAATATAATCTTTATCAATATGTTCTTCAATGTATTGTAAAGATCCACTAGATTTCTTCCAATATAAATTCTCATATTTAAAATCTAACCAATGAATATTATCATTATTTTGAAGTAAATTTTCATATATAGAATTTTGATCATTATCTTCACATAAGATTATTGCATCTTGGTAAGTTTCCGCTTTATTATATTTATGAATATAATCTTTCCTTACTCCAAATTCTTCTAGTTTTGATTCTTTGATTCCTGTGACAAAAAATAATTTATTATCTAAATTGTTAAAAACTTGTTCCTTAACTTTTTGCATGTGAATGTTTCTAGGTATATAATATTCTTGGATACAGTCATTAAAATAAAAAGCTTCGGTATCTCCAATTTTGATAATTTTATTTTCAATAATTAAGTTAAGAATTTTTTCACTGAATAGTAATTGTGCACTTTTATAATTTATTATTTTATTGAGTTGTACATCTTTACCTTGAAAATTGCATATTTTTTTTAATAAAGACTGTTGTGAGTCTTCACTCAATTTGTTAAAATCTATATTAAATTCTTCTGTCTTATAGATAGTGGAATTTTTTATCTCGTCACTAATATAATCAATTTCGTTGTTTGTTGTAATTAAAATTAGTTTCTTTTGGTTATTTTTTGTAAGAGTTTTGTATAATTTGTTGAATATTTCATTTAATTTTTCTGTGTTAGGAATTGATTTTGGTTGGTATTCTATTACTAAGAGGTGATGATTTTGTGGTGATTTGTAGGATTTAGATACAAGATCTTGTGTTTGTTCTCTAAGAAGTGTTCTGATTCGTAAAAATATGTAACTGTCATGAAACTGTAATTGTTGTGATTTATCCATACTATCTCTGGATTTATCTAATGTTTCAAGTATGTTAATAGCTGTTAACCTAGTAAAATTAGTAATTATGTGTAAAAAATTTTTTTTAGTTAAATTAAAATTAAAAGGATAGTTAAAACTAATTCTATAACTTCTTAATTTATCTGGATAAGCTGTACTTATCCCAGACGTTAATAAATTGTGTACTTGTTGTTGAATATCTATCAGAAAATTTCTTGCAGTTTTTTCTGTTAAAAGATGACTGCGCCCTTTATTATATTCCTTCCACCAATCACACATTTTTTTCTCAAACGAATGAGATACTAAATCAGCATCAAGAAGTTTAAAATCTTTTCCTAGTTCATTCTTCAAATATTTATTCAAGTCGTTTACATCGGGATATTTAGTTACAAATCGAAATTTATTCATAAATTCATTAATATTTTCTAGGAATTCGTTTTCATTTAATAATAAGCGTAATAATACAATTTGGTTATTAGCTATTTCTAAATCTTTTTGAATAAGTACTTTTAAGTTTTCTATACTATAATTGGATTTTTTTCTTTTTTCGTTTGTATATTGCATTAAATTGGATTTTTCTAATTGTTCGTATAAATCTTCTGTGGTCGAAATATTTTCCATAGATTCCAAGAAGGTCTTTATACTTGTGTGGAATTTAAATATTTCATCCGTTTCATTACGTAGATTTCTATAATTGTCTGTATTTGGATTAATATAATCATGTATTTGTGTTTCTGATTTTTGTATTTCATCTATTAAATTTTCAACTATTTTTTTTAGTTCTCCTTTACAATCAAGCAGTTGGTCCTGATAATCCGGATTTTTTTTTCTAGTGCTATTTAATTTTATACAACATTTTTTTAATTCAGTGTCTTCGTTAACAATTACCTTTCTTATTTGTTTTACATTATCTTCTAAAAATTTTTTTGTTGTTATTAAATTAGTATTAGTATTAAGTATTTCATTAACGTTTTTTAATGTTTCTTTTAGGGAATCCTTACTAATCTGTTTTTTGAGATGCAAAAAATTATTAATAAAATCTTTGTTTTCAAAATTTTTGGATTCTATTACGTTATCTAACATCATAGAATAAAATAATTCAATTAATTGATTTTTATTATTCAAACTCAACTGATTTTTAACGAATTCCAAATGGTCTACGAAATAAAGTATATCATTTTTGGCATCTGCATCATTTATAAAACAATTTTTCCATGTTTGTATAAGATCAATTTCTTTTTGACTAAGAACGGTTTTACCCTCACTATCACGTTTATTTACTTGTCCGAAATCGAAACTAGTATTCGTACACAAAATAAATTCACATAACTCTGCTTTCTGAAATTCAGAGTTATTTTTAATTCTAACAAAAGATATAAAATACTTTAGTAAATTAAACTTTCCGTCTTTTTCTCTCACTAAATTATGAACTTTAATTTTATTTTGATCAGGATTTGATATATGTTTGGCTTGTAAAAATTTCCATTTCCATGTTGTGTCTTCGTTTGTTTTTTTGTATTTTATGACCACATCGTCAAATTTTTCAGCCTTATCCATTTCGCTGAATAAAGAAAATTGTGCATATTGGTTTTTGCAAGCCTGGTAAGCAAATAACATTAGAAGTTGCAATTGGTATATCGTTCCATGTAATGATGTTTTTAAACCAGATGCAGCATAAGTAGAATTGTTAAAATCGTCATTTGGTTCCTCTGTATCCATTAGGTTTATTATACCGCTGTTATTAGATTGTAGTGCTGTGTTTTGTGAAGAAGTACCCGGCATCGGTTCCATATTAGTATTAATATTTCCAATACTTTGATTGTTGTTCTGTAAAGCATTAAACAACTGTATTAACGTCTGTCATAGCAATCAAGATTGAAGTAATTGTTTTATAAATTAAATAAATAGTATATTGTGTATCTAGTAGGAAAAGCAATACATTTCCGGACGACAATGTAAATTGTTGGCCGAGGCGTTTAGCTAAAACCAACAAACTTTGGAGTCCGAGAATGTGCTTTTACTACGAGATACACATACTATTTTTTCTGAAATCGCATTAAATATAATCGTAAATTAAGAAAGTTTTATATAATCTATATATATAAAACTCAAAGGTGACTGACTGACTGATTGACTGACTGATATAGTGATCTATCAACGCAGAGCCCAAACCGCTGGATGGATGGGGCTGAAATTTGGCATGCAGGTAGATGTTATAACGTAGGCATCCGCTAAGAAAGGATTTTAATTAATTCCACCCCAAAGGGATAAAATAGGGGATGAAAGTTTGTATGATCTATGAACGCATGGCTCAAACCGCTAGACGGATGGGGCTGAAATTTGGCATGCAGAAAGATGTTATGACGTAGACATCCGCTAAGAAATGATTTTGATTTATTCCACCCCCAAGGGCATAAAATAGGGGATGAAAGTTTGTATGAAACTTTGTCAATTTTAAACCGTTTGGGCTAAAACTTTGCATGCATATAGTAACTACGACGAAGGCATCCCCTAAAACAGGATTTTGATTAATTCCACCCCTAAGGGGATAAAATAGGGGATGAAAGTTTTTATGAAACTCTGTCAATTTTAAACCAATCGGGCTAAGATTTTGCATGCAGATAGTTACTATAACGTAGGCATCCCTTAAGAACGGATTTTGATTAATTGCATCTCTAAGGGGATAAAATAGGGGATCAAAGTTTGTATGAAACTTTGTCAATTTTAAACCGATCGGGCTGAGATTTTGGATGCATATAGCTACTATGACGTAGGCATTCCTTAAGAAAGAATTTTAATAATTTCCACCCCTAAGGGGATAAAAAATGGAATGAAAATTTGTATGAAACTTTGTCAATTTTAAACCGATCGGGCTGAGATTTTGCATGAATGTAGCTACTATGACGTAGGCATCCCTTAAGAAAGGATTTTGATAAATTACACCCATAAGGGGATAAAATAGGGGATGAAAGTTGGTATGAAACTGTGCCAGTTTTAAACCGATCGGGCTGAGATTTTGCATGCATATAGCTACTATGACTTAGGCATCCCCTAAGAAAGGATTTTGATAAACTCCAACCCTAAGGGATAAAATAGGGATGAAAGTTTGTATAAAACTTTGTCAATTTCAAACCGATCGGGCTAAGATTTTGCATGCATATAGCATGCAAGTTTTTAAAGTTTTAAAAAAATAATAGTTTAATACCACTCGCGCTTTACTGAGCGGGGTGTGTGGAGCGATGAGACGGTAGCACGCTGCTGCTGGACGACATGAAACTGTCGATAGACGCGTAGAGTCTTAAAAATTCGAGAATAAATTTGTTTTATTACGTAGTGGTGTACTAAGAAATTACTTTTTTAAACTCCATCCCTAAGGATTTAAAATAGGGGTTGCAAATTTGTATGAAACTCGGTGGCAAAAAACTAAAGTCCACGCGGATGAAGTCGCGGGCGGCCGCTTTATAAATATAATAATAACTGTTTTTGATTATCAACTTATTTTCTATGAAACTGCTTCGTTGACATTGTTTGTTAATAAAATTGTTTATTAGTGTCACAAAAGTGTCAGTTCGGTTAGTTACATATTGCTTAAAATATTTTAGATTATATTTAAAATGGACAGTGACGATGATGTCCAGAGGTGCAAAACGCCTCCAGAGTTACTAAACACCGCTACTAATGTGGTTTTAAATTTATTGCCAAATAAATCCAAGGCAAAATATGAGACAGAACCAATTTAAAAAAATTTCGGTATATATTTTGGTTCCAAAATTTTAACGTTCTGAAAATTTTTGTCGCCTCCCAAATCGTGCCGCCCTAGGCCCGAGCTTCACAGGCCTATGAGGAAATCCATCACTGGTTCTCTGTAAAATTTCAGCAACATTCACCGAAAGACCATTTTCCATATATTATGTGCAGTGTATTTTCCTATATGTTGTAAAAACGACATGTTTCAGAAAATTTTGAGGAAAAACGCCCCAAAACCAATAAAGCCGTAAAAGAAGTTTGGAGAGAGTATCTATCAAAACTTTTTTTTCGACGTACTCCCTACCTAATACTACTAAGCAAATATGGTAGAACCATTCATAAGGAGGTAGCATTATAACTCTAAACTCCAAAACAATTGTTGTGAAAAACATGGCAAGTCGCGTAGTTGCAGTCAGTACCAAATTGCAATAGACATTAATAAATCTTAAGATTGCTTTTTTTATTTTGTGTATGAAAATAAATATTCTTTTTTTCGTATACTACTATTTTCGGTTAAAGAGTCTTTCGCGTCATCCCTTACCTGAGCCCAGTGGGATGCTAATCAAAGACCAATAAAAGAGACCTTTTAGCCTATATACGCTCACAGCATGTGGTTGTATGCATTCACGATTTTACAATCTTTTGTTTAAATTTAACAAATGTATGTGTTTAATTTTTTTATAGATAAAAATAAATAAATATCAGAAACGTAAAGATAATTTTTTTCTGATTTCAACGATATATAATACTTACGCAATATTTTGTAGTTTACACATATTACACCAAAATATTCTAAATTACACTGAGAAAGAAACAATACCCAATATAACATAAAATACCTTTACGTTTCTGATATTTATTTATTTTTATTTATAAAAAATTAAACACATATTTATTAAATTTAAACAAAAGATTGTAAAATCCTGAATGCATACAACCACATGCTGTGAGGGTAGACGAAAAGGTCTCTTTTATTCGTCTTTTATCAGCATCCCACTGGGCTTAGGTAAGGGGTGACGCGAAAGACTCTTTAACCCTATTTTCTTATATCAATTATTTACATAAAAGCCTTTAAAGATAAAAGCTTAGTTAATTCTAGAACCAATAACTTGTTGCAAATAATCTGGATATCTAGAAATATAATAAACTCCACCCTGACTGCATCTAATAATTTGACTATCTATAAGAAGTATAGAACACTAGAAACAATGGTATCGAAAAAGCAAAAAAATTAAAACAAAGTAAAATAATAAAAATTCTTATGAAAATATAAAAACGTTAGTAAAATTATAGTAAGTTATAAGTAAATTTACAGAGAATGTGAAACTAAAAATGAAATAATATAATAATTAGATAAAAATGTCAAATAGCATAACTCTGACAGTTATAAGTAGTATATATTTCTCACTTACCTTTTTCTTCTCTTCCTTTGTTTAAATCATTTGCAACGCTTTCAGCTTTACCTAAATCTTAGTTATTGTTTAGACTATAAACTTTTTAACCAGTAGTTGCTTTTAAATTACTTTACTTTACTTTACTTTACTTACTTTAAATACCTACTTATGTGATTTAAGTTTTACGCCTCTAACTCTATGATATAAATTATCTTATCAATCAGATAATATACCTACCTTTATTTATTTATTGGTGATATTGTTTAGCAAAACCCATGTATACGTTTAAATTTTCTATATGAATATATCGTAAATAACTATGATATAGTTAGTTATATTATAAATTAAATTATCCGATTTTGATAAGTTTTTGAAAGATTACAGCAAACACTAAATATACTATGTAAAATGTAACACCTACTGATTCAAAGAAAAAATTAAATAAATAAAACTAGAAAAAGTAACTAACTACAAATATCTGGAAAGTATGTAATACCAGAAAATAATAATACCTACAATCAGTAAATCTGTAACAATCTATCTGGTTGTTTTGAATTATGATTAGTTTCACCAGACTATTGTTACCGTACCTATTACGGTGAGAATTACTTAGTTTAATAGTTGTAGTTCTCTGGATCTGGAAATTCAGGGAGGGGCAAACAAGTGCTTTGCCAGCACTGTGGTCACATATGGCCCATTGTGCATCCTCCCGTGTGTAGGGTTATCCACACCTCAGGCTGTCATCAGGCCTAGAGATTTAAAATAGGTGATGAGGCTATCGAGGGGGATCTCCCTGATATCGGCTGGTGTAAGCCAGTACTCGTCAAGTCAAACACGGATCTTCTACAATTCTACATTATATGCTCTACTGTTTCCTCTTTTTGTTCGAAATTTCTACATAGCGGCAATTCAGATTATTTCATCATAAAGAGATGTTGTCGCAATTGGCAGTGACCTGTTAAGATTCCCACAGCTGTTCGGAGATTTTGTCTGATCAATGCCTTAAATTTTCTTGCTATTTCCTCGCCAGGATGAGTAGCTCTCTGGCCAGTTTACAGTTCGTTGTTTCATTCCAACACTATATAAAGTTTTGGTGTGAGTCCTGTTTGATAAGGCTCACGACTTCACGACAGCAGACATTGTTAGCTTGGTAGTGTTTCGGTGATTGCTGGTTCGATAATAGTTGTGGACTGTATAAAAAATTGTGGTTTTTTAAAGATAAGTTACTTTGCTAAATTAAAAATAAAATTGACAACCTTATCTTTTCAAATTGTTTAATTGAATGACAAAATAATAGGTACAATAACAAAAGGTCTTGGTTACAAAAAAAAAACAAAAATTACAATAATATAAAACAAAAGTTCAAAAATTCTAACAGGTAGGTGGGCGAAGGCTAACATATTTATAGCCCGCAGCCCTCCTTGCTAAATTGTTCGCAATGCGGTTACCTGTAGAGTTCCCATGTCCTTTGATCCAACTCATAGTGACCACGTTATTCTGGCTGGCCTCAGTTAGAGATTGGTGACATTCTAGTACTAAACTTGAAGCGATACGTGGTCTATTCAAGGTCAGTAGTGCTTGTCGGCAGTCTTCATTCCTACCTGTGATGTTCCTATTGATTAATTTTTTAGCAGCTATGGTTATGCCGTGACTCCTGACTGAACCACACTTGACAAGCCATCTATAGCCCATTTCATATTTAGGTTCAAGGATCTAGAGTAAATTCCACATCCCACACCTTGCTTCGTTTTTGATCCATTAGTATAGGCGCTTAGGGTTTGTAGGGTTTGGTACGTCGGCACCCGTGTCTGTCAGTAAGAGTGGTATCGCTTTTATCGATTCCGTCCACAGACTGTCCCTATGGGTGTCGGTCCCTACAGTGGATTCGATACCAACCGTGCGAAAGCGTACCATAGTAGAATTTAACATTGAATGGAACTATCGTAGACAGAAGATTGTGATTATTATGTCAGATAGTCAAGCAGCCATCAAAACTCTGAACTCAGATACAATCAGTTCAAAGATGGTCTGGGAATGCCTAGGCAAATTAAACGAACTAGTACAGAATAACACTGTTACCCTCCTATGGGTTCCAGAACACTTAGAAATTGAAGGAAACGAAACAGAAGATAAGCTAGCAAAAGAATGAGCTGAAATCCCATACCTGGAACCAAAATCATCCTGTGGAATCAGCAGTAGTACAATCTTAGAAAAACTAAGGAAAAAAATGGATAGCGAAAAATACAAGTACTGGAATGATCTAGAAGGAATAAGACAATTGAAGACGCTCTTGGGAGACTATGACCAGAAGAGATCTCACAGCTGCCTTAACCTTAGTAAGAAGAACCTCCGAATTATAACAGAAATACTAACCGGGCACTGCCGATTAAGAGGACACATAAAGAAACTAGGATTGGTAGATGAAGAAAACTGCAGATTCTGTGAGGTAGAGGATGAAACCTTAATACACATACTCTCAGAATGCATCGCATTAAGTAATTATAGGGTCATACGTCATACGAAATAGAAACTAACTTGAAACCCAATGTTGTCCTAAACTTTCGAAGGAAGGTAGGACTAGAAGTCTGAGAAATCATCAAGAATATAGCAAGAAAAGGGGGACAGAATAGATCTTATAGGTCACAGGTGTATCTGTTATACCTGGCTTGCCCATACAAATCTATTCTAATAGGTTGATATTACTCTCTTTTATAGGTGAAATTGACAGCATTTGCAGTTTTTTTGTTTATAACAAAATTATCGATAATCGCACTAACTTCTACCTAATAAATCCTATTGTATTATTAAAATGCATACTGTATTTCCGTGTATTGACATTCTGAATCAATATACTTTTGTTAAACATATAACAATATAAAATACGAATTCGGTAGCTGTAACAATTGGTAAATGTAAGTGTAGATAAAATTGATTACTTTTCTATATATACACAGTTTCAATAACTATGTAATATATTTTATAGCCAGAATTGTAGAAAACTATAAACTCTCGTAGTAAGGATCAGCACAATTTTTATTTATGTACCTAGGTACTCTTTCAAAACGCCATATAGGATGTATACAAACTAGGATTGATTTGCTTTTGTATAGAAAAGTTAATTAAATCAAAACAACTAGTATTTTATAGAAACTATAATATAAAATTTTTCCCATGTGTCTGAACCCAATTTTATAACTTATTCAAGTGTAAACCTTTCTGTAGCAGTTTAAATAAAAATACCATTTAACCTCGCAATAAAATTTGCTATTAAACCCCCGAAAACTTTCATTCTCTAAGGAATTGGGTACAATCTGCAGGTCAGGACATTGCACCCCTTGGGGGCCGCCTCCAGGTCGTGTTGTTAGAGCACTTTGCACAACTTTCCGTTCGTCCATCATATTTTATTTTTCACCTGAAGTTCTCTTTACTATCGGAACGTGACCAGAACTTCCAAAGAAGTCCTAAGAGGCAGAAGCAATGGAGTTACAGACTCCAGTTTTTATTTTGTTTGATATAAAGTACGGCAGTTTGATTTGCTGCCGAAACATGATATTCACTTCTTTATTTCTGGATCGTAGACGAGCTTTATTGTTAAGAATTCTTTCTAAAACTTCTACTATTTTTGTAAAAAATTGTTATAAATACATATTATATACAAATAATAAAATTGAAAATGATCGATGTCTGTACATGGCAAATATATTGAAGAAAACATAATAGTGGGCCTTTATATTGTTTATTTTTCCTTCATGGATTTGGGATAAGTGATAAACAGTAGACAAACTTAACAAATTTATTGATAAAAACAAATAATCTACACAACTTTGATACAGTCACAATTACTGAATAACGTCTTTAAAATACCTCGTACAACAATTCGCACTTCAATCACTGTCTAAGTGTCTATCGCCAACTATTACCATTATATTATTCTCCGTCCAAAGCGGTCCCTTCTACATGAATTTAGTTCCTTCTAGAAGGGTCTCTAAAATTACATCTAGAACAGAACACTTTCAAATTATGACGTTCTAAAAGCCACTAGAATATTCCCAGATTCTTAGAAATGGCGTCTGTCTCGCACTACTTCCTGGGCGACAGGTCCAGACGGGCTCGTAACAATATGCGCAAGAGAACCCAAAACAACGGTTTGTCATTTCGTCTGTGTTTGTGAACGCTAATCTCAGCAACGGCTTAACCGATTTGGTTGCAGTTTTTAGGAATATATTATGATGGGCTCTACTTAACATTTAGTGTTTTGTTTTTCATTTAAAACGATTAAGAAATAAAGAAGTTTTGTCAATTAATATCAATCACGTAATATGTACCAAGTCAAATAGAGATCAGATTTATATGGTTAATCTTTTAAATAGGGTTAAGCTTAGACTGGAAGCGCCTCAGGTGAAAGTAACTCGGCTCCACGGCACAGAGTGCGGGAGGCGCTCGGACAATTCGATGGTATCGAATGTAGGTACCTACGAATCTTTCTCTGCTTGATGTAGAAATGTAAAATTTTATATTTAAGTTTATGATTAAAATCAATAGTTTTAATCAAAGGGGGCAGGTAAGTTTATTACGATATAATATGCGATCGCCGTAAGAGGCAAAAGTTCTCATCTATATTTTGACGTGAACGATGTCGCGGGTAAAGGTCAGGAAAATAAACAACTGAGAGAGTGAGGGAAGGACAAATAATAGCAGATGCTGTTGATATTGTGATCATAACCAAAAACGGAAAAACGATGAAAATGATGTTAAATTAGGCAAAAACAAATCTTAGGGTGACGCAGTTTATATCCTATATATTTAAAGGAGTATTTCCTTCTAAATCAAGTACTATCGCGTCACCGTCAGAAGACATAGTTGATTTCTCAAATATTTAAACGAGCAGTTCTTACCCAATTAAATACTATGGCACCACCTTAAGGTGTCGCAGTTAACATCCATTCTTTCTAATCGATAAATTACAAAATAAAACAAAAAAAAACTAGTGAAAACCTGGAGACTAACGAGAAAAGATGATAAAAATTACAAGACCAAAAAAAAAGCATTAAAAACAATACAAAATAAGACAAAATCGTAAAAATTTAAAAAAAAATGAGAAAAAGACATTAGCGTTTGGCTGTACGAAATTCGCCGGGCTTGCTAGTTACTTTATAAAAACATTTAAGGACAACCTCCATAATAAATTTCAGAATCAACATAAATACTTAATTTAAACCATCTTAAATCAACACCATGTGCGCCTATATGCTAACCCACTCAAAACAGCAAAAAAATCATCTTGAAACCCCGCATCCATTAATCATCCACCGTCCGATAAAGCAGAGTTCTTTCAACTTCCGCGACCTTTGAAGTTCATCAATATTTATCGCCAAGCCATCAACCGTCTTTAAAGATCTCTTTCGCTGCCGGTTGATCCGGCAACATCGTACGACAGAATCACCTCCCTCAGGTGCTTCCAGTCGCGACATCGGCATCGGAAAGTCGCGAAACGCACACCAAAGAAAACCACGACAACCCTTCTCGCGAGATCTTCGAATGATTCCGTGAGCAATCGTATGGCGAATGCGCCAATTCGCGTGTTATGCTATGTTGACAAATCATGTAATAAGCTTTGGGATTTACAGATCTTAATTTATAATTTAAATCAAGAAAAAAAATTTTAGGAAGACAAATATTCGACGACGCCGCTATGAATCTACTGTTTTTGATAGCTATCACATAATAGTATATTACGTATCAAGAGTGGTAAGTAGGACATTACATACGAGTGGAAAAGTTACGCACGAGGCCGCGTAGCGGCGAGTGCGTAATTACACGAGTACGTAATACCTCTTACCACTCGAGTTACGTACTATGCTTTATCTACGACTCAATATTTTAATTTTAATTCTAAATATTTGACATCTCTAAAAAATATATGACGTACGTACTGTACTGTTATCTACTCCTTGACAGTAAATGTAATTTATACTCATTGTCACCATGCAGGGTAGGTAAGCTATAACGCACAGTCGTGTGTAATGAAACGTCATTCCAACATGACATTTCATTACGCACAACTGTGCGTTATAGCTTACTTACCCTGCATGGTGACAATGAGTATAAATGACATTTACTGTCAAAGGAGTAGATAAAGGTGTTTTTCTACGCCCATGACTGTAAACGTCAAAAATCGCACTGTAGACATTCCGTGTAAGTGACATTTAACAATAACATGCACGTAATGAGATCTCATAACATACATGTGCGTTTAGATAAGAAAACTTAAATTTCTTTGTTTAATCAAATTGCAAAAAAAAATTTATGCACGTACTACTTTATTTGGTCTATTTACAAACTTTTAGTCAATTTAAAAACATAAATATATAATAGTTTTCATTAAAAAATAAAATAAAAATAAAACAGATATAGGCAACATACATTACATTTTAAATTATTATTTAATCTAGGATGTTACTTATTGTCACTACTTTTATAAATGTTATTTTAAACGGCAAATTTCGTCATATATTTTTTAAGAGATGTCAAATATTTAGAATTAAAATTAAAATATTGAGTCGTAGAAAAAGCATAGTACGTAACTCGAGTGGTAAGACGTATTACGTACTCGTGTAATTACGCACTCGCCGCTACGCGGCTTCGTGCGTAACTTTTCCACTCGTACGTAATATCCTATTTACCACTCTTGATACGTAATATACTATTATCACTATACTTATATGTATCTCTAAAGTATCATTTTGGATTTCTATATGTAGAAAGATTGACATTTGATGATATTTTAAACGTT
Organism: Altica lythri; assembly: GCA_964028335.1. NCBI lineage: Eukaryota > Metazoa > Arthropoda > Insecta > Coleoptera > Chrysomelidae > Altica > Altica lythri. The sequence continues at coordinate 58,691,976 of OZ034805.1, read as the reverse complement.
GACCAGTCTTTGACAGCTACATGACAAGAGTTTGACACTTATCAGATATTGTCAAAATTGTCTTAATGTCTACTTTTTTACTCAAATCTTTAAAGTCACATAGACTAACTAGGTACAGCTTGTTTTAATTGTTAAAAGAAATTAATTTTTGACATATTGTCTTTCTTGCACCGTCTTCTAAATAATTTAAAGATATCCACTTTTTTCCGATTATAATAATTACGATTTTTCTAGCCCATGATTAGTGAACTTCTTTCTGAATTCGCATTACTAATTAATGTTCTGTAGAAAAAATATCTTATTTGTGTTGGTGTTTAATCGTGTTTGAATTATTTAAGGATTCTAATTTAATTATTTTCGGATTTCGGTACCTCGCGTAATTTTTCTTATAAAATAAAATTTTAATATACATCGTTATATTACCAAGTGTACCTAGGGGTCAAAGTAACAGAAAACGGGCATGAAGATAAAGAAGTAGAAGCAAGAATTACAAAAGGAAATAAAAAATATGGAATGCTAATGAAATTTAATTTTGACTCAAGGAAAACAAAAGAGAGAATTTATAGAACAGTAATTAGAGCCACAGTTATGTAGGTACGCGTCGGAAACTTGGGTCTTGAAAAAAGCGGAAGAAGAAAAATTAGAGCGATGGGAGAGAAAAAATTTATATCCATCTACGGAGGAAAACACACAGATATGGGGTGGTGAAGAAGGACTAACAAGGAATTAGAGACGTTTTACAAAGAACCCAAAATTACAGCACTAATAAAAGCACAGCGAATAAGATGGCTAGGGCATGTGCAAAGATTAGAAAACAGTCGAATGACTAAAATAATTTTAAATAGAAAACCAATAGGAAAGAAAAGAAAAGGAAGACCAAGGAAGAGATGGTATGACAGTGTCCAAAAAGATTTACAAGCAATAAATAAAAATATCAGTGATTGGAGAATCAAGGCAGTGGGCAGAACTTTCTGGAGAGGAGTGGTAATGAAAGCCCAAGAACAGTTATAAAAGCTTAGTGACAGACTTTGTAAAGAGTATATTATATTATGTAATACCTTATTATGTTTTTAAGATTAGTATTGGAGGAAGAAGTAAAGTGTTAATTTTATGCCCAGGGCCTGCACGGCCTATTGAGCAAAATACCTAAATAAAAATATTACCAAGTGATAAATGTGATTTGTTTATGCATTCATTCATATAAAACGAATTTTTTAATAAGCATCGTTATATTAGCTAGTGATAAATATGGGGCCCTATAGTTCGATAACAAAATTTTCTATTATCAGATAAGAATTTTTATCAATATAATAATCTGATTATTGTTTCGTTATAAAGTGTTAAGTTTTCTGTGGGTATTGCTCGGCAACATAGCGGATCGCGAGTCGAATGCCGGCATATTTCAACATCACAAGAAACGCACACCGCGGTCCTTCTTCAGACCGCGTTAGCGTCGCGTGCAGTACGGATGTATACTCCGAAAACCATGTCTGGCAACATCGTTGCTGAGTGGCTAAGGTCTCTGCACCTCGGTCAATACGCTGAAAGTTTTATAGACAACGGCTACGATGATTTAGAAATATGCAAACAGGTTGGAGACCCAGATTTAGATGCCATCGGTGTGTTTAATCCCGTGCACCGCAGCAGGTTGTTGCAATCTGTACGAACCCTCCGCGAAGAAGGTGCCGCTTCCGTGTACTTTACCTTGGAGGAGAGTGCCGCGATTCATGACGAGTGTTATTGTGACGATGTGAGTGCCAGTAGGTCATCCAGAACTTCTTCGGGTCGTTCTGAAAAAGAAACCCGGATAAATGCTAGTCCCGGTGCGTCTTCATCAACTGAAAGTGGACAAGAAGTTGCGAAATATTTAGATGAGTACGAAGAGGGAAAAGCTGAGTTGGTGAAGATACCAAGGGTACAGTTAAAGGTGTTGTTGAGGGAGAAATTAAGCCAGGACGGGATTAGATTGAGCTGTCAACCGTATTCGACACAGGTAGGTACACGTGCTCCTTTATTTACACGCCCCCTATTATATTTTCTATTATAATAAAATATATTTTGTGATGTGTTATCAAACTTTTAATGTTCTTATTAAAAAAACATTGGTACTTATATTAGTTTCATTTTCTTCAACTGTCCGCAAATACTACAAAATTGTCTATTGAAAACGCGTTATTATCTAATACAAAAGAATTCTATACAATGTAACGCAAGTTTCATCTTCTTCATTATTTAACTAAAAGCTAGACAGACATCGATATATTTGCCAACGATTAATCATGAAAATAAATATAATTATTTATTAAGCTAATTTTTTATGTTGGGGATAGACTGGATAAGTTCTTTCAGTTCTAAAGTACAAATATTCAAGAATCTTTCGTTTTCGTAATTTTTAGAGTATTCTGATAAGTAACGTAAACAGGATTCGATACCAGAGCGCAGTATTCCAGTTTCGATCTTACGAATGACCTAAACAACAGTATAAAGGGTATCACTAAACTTCTTAGAGTTTCTTCTAATTAATCCAAGTTGTTTAAGTACACGAGCTATGATATTAGATATATGCCGATTAAAAGTCAGTTTAGCGTCAAAAGTAATACCGAGATCCACTGCAGAGTAACATTTCTGTATTCTTTCTGCGCCTAAACTATAAACATTTACTAACTGCTTACATTATCTAAAATAAGAAACAGAAAAACACTTCTTGGCATTCAATATCAAATTGTTAGCAATCCACCGCTAATTCAGCCTCCTGAGATCATCCTGAGAACATCTACATCGTTGTCACTTTTGATTTTTGTGAAGACATGGAGATTTTAAATTGAAAATAATATCGTTAATAAACATATTGAATATGAGTGGCCCAAGAACCGAGCTCTGAGGCACTCCAGCGGAAACGGACACATCACGCGACACATACCCCGTAGGAGACATATTGCAAGCAACCCAACAAGTAAAACTCGAAAAGCTTTAACATTTGATTAGAAAATCCAAAAGTAGCAATTTTGTTTATTAAGATTTGATAATCAGGAATGTTAAATGCCTTTAAAAAGTAGGTGTAAATAACGTCGACTTGATCACCACTGTCGAGAGCATTGCTGATATACTGAGAGTGAACATTAGCAGATTTTTTGTTATTATTTTATGAATTGGGGATATTTGTCTTTCGTTTCAGACAGTTTTAAAACCTCTTTCTTTTCCAATATAAAGCTGTAAAGACTAGAAGAGTCCAATTTTAATTTGTAGAATACCTTCAAGATTGCATAAAGGGTATCCACTCCCATCTTCCTTTTTTCCGTCCATTGACGTTCATAAGCGAAAAGATTCTTTCAGTATTACCATTATGTGCAGGGATCGCAAACACATACGAGCATATCAAAAATACAAAGTGTTGTTTTGGACTGGTATCCATTTAAAAAAAAACAAATCCATTTTTCGCGACACCGATAATTTTTTATCGTCATCAGTCCATTCTTTTACTTAAAAATCCGAGCGGAGGCGCGACAAGAGTATATGATCAAGCCAACGTAAATACGGGTACAGTTAGGCGTCCCGGTAAACTTTTTCGGGACCTGGTGTGCGAGATAATCCCCTTTGCAGATCCTTAATTCTGGGCGGTTGTGACTTAATATATTTTCGTGTGTCCAAGTGTGACATGCTACTGTGTAGTTTAGTGGGTACCATTAGCCTATATTTATGTTTATCATTGTTACTGTTATTGTTCGTTATCTATTAACGTATATTTGTTGTTTGTTTCGTATTGTTTATCTCATGTTCCACTTGGATAAGTAACTGTCGTCAGTAAAATGCAAATGAGGTGCTTAAATTACGACTACCTAGGTGAGAAGTGGCTCCACTGAAGCTACCCCTCGTGGCAAACCAGTAGGGCACACCCAATTCGACCCCAAGCGCTTAATACTTGGATCAGACATAATAAAACATTCCGAAATAAATACTTTTTCATATCACATGCATTGAAACAGCTAGTTTTGATCCCTGTTTTGCCAGTCGAAACAAGACAATTTCAGAACAATGCAATTGTCAGTCAGAAACTGACAGTTGTTTCTCCCCTAGGGCAGAAACAAATGTCATTATTTCAAGTCTGTCAGAATTTTTCTGACTGACAGTTGGATTGGTCTGAAATAGTCTTACTTCAACTGGTTACAGAGATCAAAACTCGCTGTTTCAATGCCACACAATATACTATACTTGACTTTGTACATTATATTATATACATATTATGTTTTTCTAATCTGGTTGTACTTTGTTTTCAGTTTAGCATTGCAAAATTAGCAATAAATGATAAATGCACATATGATATCATTTTTTATAGCTTTTTTAATGTTTAATTATTTCGAAACCCTTTATTGTGTCAACAAAAATTGTAGTACATATAATGGAAGTTATGCAAAATCTATATTAAACCAATAAATCTCAATAACTGTTAGCGTCCATTGTGTATTTTACAGCTTTTTCAATTAAAAAAACTATTATACGTTTATAGCAAACATGAAAAAATAAAACTCCTAAAATGCCTTATATTTTGCATAATTATATTTCTTTTGTTTTATTTTCTTCCAGTTTCTCATCTGTATTATTTTGAGGTGTTATTTCTTTTTGATCTTTTTATGTGATTTCTTTCATTGCAGCTTTTTTAATTTTTGTTTTATTGTTACTTTTTTCTCTGTTAAAGGCAGGTCGGTCGGTAGCTAATTATTTGCTACCTCTAATACTAAAAACCCTAAGTACAAAGGTATCGCTGGCAATGAGGGAGCAGACAAGTGGGCAAACAAAGGAGCTGAAAGCCCGCTCATTGGCCCCGAGCCGACGTGTGGTATTGCTTACAACACAGCACGAAGAGCTGTTTGCCAGTGGATGGGCATAGAACATCGAAAAAGCTGGGAAAGAACAGAAGGTAAAATACAGTCAAAGCGAATGCTGCAGACACCTACTGGTGCTATAGCGGCAGATGCCTTTGGGCTGAGGAGGAAGACCCTGCGGAAAGTGGTTGGCTTCATCAGCGGCCACTAGGTATTCCGCGTACATCTACATAAGATAAGAATTCAAGTTGAAAACCTCCTATGTAGAAAATGCGGTGAGGAGGAGGAAACAGCCTTCCACGTGATATATATGTGCCCATCCCTGCAAGGTCTGCGTGTGAGATCCCTTGGCCTACCGACTAGAGATCAAAGGGAAGAACGGGCAACCATAGTCAAAAGGATCTCTTGGTTCATTAAGAACCTGGGATTTGACGGAGAATGAGGACCTGTGAATGAGGGTGCACAATAAGCTGTACTAGCTGCGATGCAATCCCATGGACTACTCCTAAGCCTGGCCCTCTGTAAAAAAAAGCCCTAAGTAACTAAAATACTATCTATGTTGTACTAAGTACTCAGGTGCTACAGCATATGAATATGAGTTCATTATTAAAAAAACATACGATACTTAAGTGTAATTATTTAATTATATTTTATTGTGTTCCTGTTAACAAAAAAATTATAGCATAACACCATGAAAAATCCATGCAAAGCCATAAAACCTTAACAACTGGAAGTGCCTATTATGTTGTGTATAACTTATTAAATTGAAGATTATTATGTAACTTGTGTTAAAAATTTTACTTTATATACACCTAAGAGTTCTTTATTCATGAACGAACTAAGTGAGCGAGTTTATAAAGAACGTGTATTTGAAGTTAAGTTTATATCACGTGTTGCATACTATGCGATTTTTTCTTTGTAATGTAATCTTTTTATAATTCAAAAAACGAATCAAACTAATTCTTAAAACTAAACATATATTGTTTATATATTTACCCACGACTCATAAGTAAATTTCGTATTTTTTAACCTATAACTCTGTCAGTAAGTGTCAAATTATTGAGGAGTTGTGTTATAGTTTCATTTACTAAACTTGTGGAGTAAGTAAATAGAAACCTGTATTATTATGTTCGTTACCTACAGTTTTCATTAAATTAAACTAACATTTGACATTTCTCAGACAGAAGTGTCTGCGAAATCGAATACTTTGACAACTTATGCCAAAATTTAAATTTTATATTTGTTATTTTTAGTTTTATACAAAACCATTTGGTAAGTCGTGGGTAAAGCATAGTACTTCACTCGAGGAACAAATTGCATATTTAGCTCGTTTCTTTAGCCCCTTCGCTCGCAAGCTCGCTCATGGGCCAAACACACTCGCTGTAATATGCAATTTACTCCACTCGTAAAGTAATATACTATTACAGTAGTACTACAATTTGTACAGTTTGGTCTTTCATTAGATGTTTTACGAAAAACTGAATTAAAATATTTTAAATCCCAGTGCTGCTCCCATACTGGGAGAAATGCAAACGAACATACCTAGCATAGAAAATAGTAGTCGAGGCGATGAAGCACTCATTCAAGACGGATTTTAATGGTTCTTTTTGCGTTCGATTCCTATTGGAGCGTCAGGAAATTTTGTGATCTTATGCGATTATGTAATATTGGAAAACTGCATTTGTGCATACTAAAAAATGCATCTCAAACAGTAGAACTCGTTACTTATTAGCGAAAATGATTTCAATTTTTTTACTCGAAGGTTTTTGAGTCGCTGAAAACAAATATGACATTGAAAGTTATCTTTGCAATACCTGGTGCTCAGGATACTCACTGTTTACGTCATCTCCTTTAGTTTTCGATAATATTATTATACAATTATTATTCAAAACCCAATACTCGAGTGTTGTTGGGCTAATATCAGATCGGAAGTGATCTCGGAGTACCTACCTGATGCCCAAGATACCTACTGTTTATCTCGTCTACTGGAGTTTTAGGTAATACCATTAAACAATTAGTCAAAATCCATTACTAAAGGCCATTGGGCTGGCTGAAAACGAATATGTCATCGAAAGTAATCCCCATACACCCTGGTGCCTAGGATACTAACTGTTAACCTCGTTTTCTTCAGTTTTCGGTAATATCGTTAAATAATTAGTTAAAACTCACTGAATATGAATGTAACATCCAAAATAATCTCCGGAGTACCTGTTTACCTCTTCTTCTGGAGTTTTGGGTAATATCGTCATACAATCAGTCAATACTCTACAGTTTTTGCTGCAATTAAAAAGATCTAATAAACAAATAATTCATTGTATTCGTTTACCTGTATATGTATTTTAAAATATAGGAGATGACGTAAAGGTTGCTGTGCTGGGCACTGGATATTTACTAAGTAAATCGCCTTCGATATTATATGCCTTATCAGCGAGACCAATCCCCGAGTATTGAGTTTTGACTAATTGTTTAATGAATTTACGAAACACTCCAGGAGTCGAGGTAAATAGTGGAATCCCTACGCACTAGGTACTCCGTAGATGACATTCGATGTTATATTCGTTGTCAGCTAGCCCAAAAACTCTCGAGTAATGGCGTGTTTACATAATGCCAGTAACTGGCGCCAGTGCTTGATTAGGACAGCACTGGACTGGTACGTTTACACGTATCCAGTAGCTGGCGACAGTATCACTGGCACCCTAGTTCCTACTTGGTAAAGTTTACTCTTCACATGTACGCCAGTCCTCGCGCCAGTCACTGGAACGCTGTGTTTACACGTGTCTACAACCACTGGCACGGGGTTGGCTGGCATGGTAAAGGCATCATGTAAACACTTTCTTGTGCCAGTCCAGCGCTGTCTGCCAGCGCTGTCTCGAATAGAAAGTTGTTCTATTTTTCATGCCAGTGGCCCTCGTCCGCGTCCCCTCCAACCCCGCGCCACTGGTTGTAGACACGTGTAAACACAGCGTTCCAGTGACTGGCGTACATGTGAAGGGTAATCTTTACCAAGTAGGAACTAGGGTGCCAGTGAGACTGTCGCTAGCTACTGGATACGTGTAAACGTACCAGTCCAGCGCTGTCCTAATCAAGCACTGGCATGCCAGTAAGACTGGCATCATGTAAACACGCCATAATGCATTTTAAATAATTGTATAATGATATCCTGGGCACCAGGTACTCCGCAGATCACTTCCAATGACATATTCGTTTTCATCGAGTCCAAAAACACACGAGTAATTGTATAATGGTATTGCCGAAAACTCCAGGAGATGAGGTAAACATTGGTATCCTGGGCACCAGGTACTCCGAAGATCAATTTTAATGTAATATACGTTTTTAGCCGCTCCAAAAAAAACCTGAGTATCAAAAATGATCTCATTTCCGCCAATGAATAACTAGTTGTATTTGTTTATTGTGTGTTTGAGATGTACTTTAAGAATGCATTTTTTGTATGCACAAAGTTTCCTGATGCTCTCACGAATTGGATGCAAAAAGAATCAGTATAATCTGTCTTGACGTTTAAATTTCGGAGGTTTAGTCCTATATTTCCTCGAGTAGTTGTTAAAGTGGATTTCATATATTAGTACATAGCTCTATAAAATATCTTTCTAGTATTTCTACCTCTAGTAGAATCAATTGATACAATTACAAAAAAAGATCTATTAAACTCATATTTTATCATGTAATTATTAAAAAATCTTTATTATATCAATACGAACAAAATTGCAGTGAATATAATGGAAGCTCAAAAAAATCCATACAAAACCTTTAAACCTTAACAAATGGAAACACCCTTGATGTATTTGTTAGCTTTTTCGATTAAAGATAATCTTCACACCGCACCGAGGCGAAGAGAAGTTCATTTTTATTGATAGAAAAATGGTACTTTTGTCGATGTCACAAATACCTATCGGTTAGCCGACGTTTGATTGATTATATCTTGAATCAACTCATGTCTTCTGAAAAAAATGTTATTTCGTGTCATTTATTAATTGCCAAATTTATAAAAACAAAATACTATAGCGAGTTATGTTTTGTTTTATGAGATAGAAAATTTTATATGATTACAACTTTTTTTTTTAATTTTGCAAATATCCCAATTAACAACGAATAGACAGCAATATTTATCAAAAAAACAAGACACTATCATTTTTTTTTTTAAATCGGAAGAGTAAGTTGCGGTTTGTGTTATTTGATAGGTAATTTTATAAAGATTACTTTTTTTTTATTTTGCGAAAATTCTAATTACCAACGAAGATACAGCGATTTTTCCCAAAAAAACAAACACTATCAAAATGAGACAGCGAGTTGTGTTTTGCTTTATGTGATAGATAATCTTATATCGTTTACAAATCTTTATAAATTTTGCGATTATCCTAATTAACAACGGATATCTTTTTAAATCTTGCTAATATCCTAATTACCAACGAATATACAGCGATTTTTTCACAATACAAAACAGCTTTATATAAAAAGTTATGCAAATTTGAAAAATGTCAACAATGCTATTTTTCGAATGTTTAACATTTTTTAATTTGAAAAAATTATGAAAAAATAGATAGAAAGCTTTTTTGCTTAAAATCAGTCAACAAAAAAATTTTTTTATTAGTAACAAATTATTTGTTAATAACAAATTTCCTAACCATTTCTCGGGAATCCAACCTTGATATTTGTAATCAGCGGGTCAAAATACATAGAAAAAATTTTGGTAGAGCCTTTTCTCTTTAACGGCTCCGAAAACCCTCTGGGCTCCCGGATTAATAGCGAGTTGTAAAAAAATTAAAATGTTAAAATGTAAAATAATAATCCAATAACAACAAAATACTCACCAAAAGAAACGCGAAACAAAAAATATAAAGCATAACTAATAACTATAAAAAGAAATGTTTTTAAATGTTTATTATTATCTAATCAAGTCAAGTGTCCTAATTTTAAATGTTGTTATTCTACTTTAGGCAGTTAAATTTAAAAATTTAATTGCAGTTATAAATTCAAATAAAGATAAATAAATGACAAATTTTATTCGAAATATTTCTGGAAATGACTAGTAAATGATAAAGATTTTTTAATTATTCGGCTTATTATCTTTTAACAACATTCCGTTTTATCGGCTTTCTCAAACGAACTTGTTTATAAAACACATTTGTTGGTGTTTGTTAAATAATGCCTACTGCTGCGTTGTAGGCTTCTTTATTGTTCTTTTTTTTATATACAACATGTATCATGTTTTACAACAGTTTATTAATTAATAAATGGTTTATACAAATAATATGACGGCTTTTATGGTAAAGTTGCCTTTTCACTTGTATAATTTATTAAAATTGAAAAATATTTTCTTTAAGTATTTTGAAGTAAAACTTCTTTAGGCGCGACTAGGGGTAACTCAGTAATTCTAACGGACGTGACTTCATATTCTAATGTAACGCAAAAAACCTGATACAAAAAACCTAACACGATTCCGCCTACTATATTAAATAAAAGTTAAATCTGTAATTGTATATTAATAATAAACATATTTTTTCTGCGACGAGAAAAAAGTTTGACATTTTATCTCTGTTAAGGGGTCACAAAACGTCACTTTTTATGAAATTATTACTTTTTTACCATGGGAAAAAAGTGAGTACTTTTTTCCCGGATATATATCTACACATAAATAAAGGTTTCCTTGACAGATAGTTGATTGATAACGCAGGTTTAATTGTCACTATAAGGACAAAAGCCTACTAGTTTTAAAATTCAAATTTTGCATCAGTAATTTTCTGATTTTATTTAAAATATTAAATCGTCGTCACAGAAAAAAATAGTGTATTATACACGGAAAAATATTAGATTTTAGCTCTCGGTTTTTTGTCTCCCTCCGCTTCGCGTCCGGACAACCTCGAGCTAAAATCTAATACTTTTTTCCCTTGTATAATAAATAACTATTTGCTGACCTGTCAAATTGACAGCTTGTCAACCAAAATACATTGTTGGAGAATAGTTTTACGCCTAAAATTTGTGTATAAAGTGTTTGTTTTAAATATGATTAAACAAAGTGGATTTATTAATGAAGAAAGTGATGAAAAAATATTGAATGAAAATGAGTGAGTACTCTATATGCATATATTTTATTTTCCTGTGAATCGTTTAAAAAATCAATGTTGAAATCTCCACAAAGAATAAAATATATAAAGTTATTTGTACAGAAAATTAATGCACTTTAAAGTCTATCTATAAATGTATTGAAATTTCCAGATGGGGATCTATAAATATTTAATATACAACAGGTGGTTTGAAGTATTTTAAAAGAGATACTGGAGATTTCAATATCTACTTCAAGTGATAAATTAGTCAAAAAATCGTGTTTCTTAATTTCTATGGAAGATTTTGTCAAAATTAGTACACCGCCATGTGATTTATTAGTTCTATTGAAGTAAGAGGCAACCGAGTAATTATTAAATCGTATGTAGCTGATATTGTCATTATTGGACCATGTTTCGGATAGACATAATATGTCTGGTTCATATTGCTTTAAGATTAGGTCTATTCTATTAGTTTTGTTAGAAATTGATTGACAGTTAACATTTAAAACACAGTTCTTAATGTTTCTACTGACTTCCTTGCGATACGTAGGTACGTCAAAACTTTTGATTAGCTTACCTAACCTAACCGTTAATTTCTGTCAAAATTTTTTAAAACGTGAAAGTGATCTATACTTCTTGGTGAAATTAATGAATTTTAGATAAATTACAAAACAAAATAGTTGTTAATAAACATATTTTGAATTTGAATTTATTTTGCGATGAAGTTTTACTTCAATCGCGCGTAAAGGTTACACGCACACTCTTTTTTTTATTTTCTTTTTTTAGCAATAGTTGGTTGCATTTTTTAATATTGTAGCATTCCAATAAAACAAACCTTTAATACAAGTTATTTAGAAATTTATTTCTTTTATGAACCTTCACTATAGACAACTACAATTACATTTTTGTTTTATCTAGAAAATTTCTTTTGTTTAATGTTGGAAAATATTCTTTCCAGAAAGTTCTAAAAGTTCAATTTTACGATTTCGAATTGGTTATTCGATTCGAAACAACTCGAAAACGCCCGATTCCCTTATAGGGTTGATGCTTCGTCCCAGTCGCGATGGTCGGGATCGGGATGGTCCCAGTCACGATTGAGATTGTGATGAGAAAGGTACTCTTGCTTAGGTACTTTAAAAAGTAACAATGGCCTTTAAGTAATTAGCTTTGTGAAACTAACCGGCTAAATTTTTGGTTTAATTCGTGTTTGAAAAGTATTAAAGTTTAGTACATTTCATTTTAGTTATACAGTACTAAATTTTGAAACACAATCTACTTTAGTTGTGGTTGAATAGAATTTTGAAAACATTTCGTCCCGTTGAGAAGCAAAAGTATTTTGGAAATATTTAAAATTTATATCGTTGAGAGGCCAAAGAAGACCTGTGTGGTCCTGAAAACTTTTAAATCATTATTCCAGAAGAATTCCTATGGTTTGGTGAAATATTATGTCACAAATCTTCTTGACCATAACGAAGTTGTCATTTTTTTTTATTAAATAAACCATACCATTTTAAGTAGAAGGTATAATCACTAATTAATGGATTTATCGTTCATTTTATACGTTTTTTGGTAAGAATTTTTTAGAAAATACATTGTTTAGTTACATTGTTACTAAAATATTTGAGTTCTTTTATTTTTCCTTCCCAGTAAATGTTCAAACGGAGATTTGCCATTCGCGCATGATTTTTTTTAAATAATATTGAAACACTTATGGGGGCTTTAACACAATTTTATTTACAAAATTGTTAAGATACACACAGAACTCTGCTGGATAACGTCTAAACTACTTGACAATACAACGAACTCTTGTTAATATTTGAACTTGAACTGACGTTAACTGCCCATACATCCCCTTATATACTACAAAATGAACATTCTGGAACTTTCTAGAAACATTATTTAATCTAGTCAGTGTGTTTAGAAGTTTCTAGAATTTTCTAGAAACATTAGATTTTTAGAAGTTTCTAAAAATCAACTGTCAATAACAATCTTTCAAATTAAGGTCCCTTTCTTTACGGTTATCCCGTTACAATATAAATTAAATATTAAAAATCTTTAAGTATAAGGATTCAAGGAATTCGAAACCTATAAAGTAAGCCTTAGATATATAATATATTTTTGGTAATTCTTGATTAAGTTAAGTGTGATTCCTAAATGTTCATAATATTTAATAGATTTCTTTCTAAATAGGTTTCTTATCTTTTCTTCCATTTTTTTTAATAACATAAGTGGCGCCTTTTACCGATTTTTCTTTATTATAAATTTAGTTAGTTGTCACTAAATATTTCTTTTTCTTCAATACTCGTCCAATTGCTCCCCCGGTCCACGACTCGCTCTCCTCCTCCCCCCTGAGTGCTGTTAGCATTTTGATAACTCCTCGTGAGCTTTCAACATCTGAAAAAAGTTGTTTACAATATGTACGTGATATCTTCAAATGGTATGTGGATATAAAAAACTAATAAACTTTATTAATAATTTAAAATTCAATCTGTGTATCTTTATCATTTTATGTTCAGATATCCGCTTTAAAATTGTGTCTCCAAACAGGAAATAAAGGCATATAGATCATCGTTCCGTGCTAAATGCCGATTCCAGAAAAAAGAATAACGTCGCTTTTGCGATGAAAACCATAACATAAACGTTTTTCTAACGGCCGTAATATGATGCCCAACACACAATATTACTATATATGTCTTCGAAATGGCGAAATTATTTAGGAAACGTCGCGTTTTGAATTATTCACAGCATTTTTATTATATTTATTGAATTGCATCGTGAACATTTAGGTACGCAGAACACGATATTTGGAAAATATAACCAGAATATTTATTAGGGTCAAAAGGTTATAAAAATGTTAAAGATAAATACTTTTTAAAGTAACTATTTGCTAATGTCTAAACACATTTTGTACTTTTTTAAACTGTAGAATTGTGGAATTTTCGTCCTTATACTTCTCAACAATCACAGTACTCGAAACTGCTCTATTTGTAGCTAATATTTATAAAAAACAAAACGTGATACTTATAATCGCAAGAACTCAAGAACACATATTATTTCAGTATTTTAATAAAAAAAAATAGAAAAGAGATTGACCTTAAAGGCCATCCTTGCAACTTCCCGCTAGTTTTAACCGCAAAACTATAGTAACTTAGTAACGTGACGTATTTTGACGTTTTTGACTTTTTTTGAAATGTTTAAAAAGCCATAACTTTTTAACGCGTTACGATTTTGATGTTCAAGATGGCATTCGAGGCAGTTTTTTGAGACCTAAAAACGTTACCGGGAGTGCAAAATCGGTTAGTCAAAAAATCTCTAAGTTATTGAAAAAAAAACACTTTTTTTGAAATTTTTCGACAACGATATCTTACGAACGAATCAACCGATTTTAATTTGCAAAACGGCATTCGACGTGGCTTTTTAAGCTTGAGAGCTGATTAGGTTATGAAATTGATCGATGCAATAGCCAAAAAGATATGCCCAAAAAACATGATTTTTACCAATTGTTTTTTTTGTTATTTTGAAATTTCTCGAAATCTACCGGCTCGAATCGGTTCAAACTTACAGGGAATCTAAGTTAGATGGAACTCTTTGGAATGCTTTTTATTTCATTCCGATCGGTCAAGCCGTTCAAAAGTTATAAGAGGTTTACATACATCCACACACACACCCACACGTACATACAGACATACAGACACCCTCGTAAAAATAGTCAGGGGAGGTTCCTAAGACCTCAAAACGTTGAGATCCGATGAAAACTCGATTTTCGAAAAACGGGGTGAAACCAATAACTTCCCCATTTAAAAAAAAAATTAATTTTTTTTAGCGGGAAGTTAAAAATATTTCTTAGTGTTCTAAGACTACGAATTCTGGCAATTAAATAACGAGACTGCGCGTCTAGAGGGAGCTCTAGAGTGGTGGGGAAAAACGAGTAGTGTGTTGGGTTGTTGGGTATCTAGGATTCTAGGAGTCTTCTCTATGCACGTACCAAAACACTATTATCGTATTTGTGCAGTAGCGAACGTGTTTTTCATGCCTTGTGTGACGGAAAACAATATAAAATTGCCCGTTAAATTGAAAAAAAAATCGATTGAGAGCTATAAATTGTCGCAAGAGGCCAATGGGGACATTTCTCTATCTCGTGCGCGTGTTTTTGAGCGCTTCAGTGAGGACCGAGAAAGCACTGAAGATGACCAGCGCCCAGGTCGCCCTGTCACTATTTCAACTCCGTAAAAAGTGACCAAAATCAACTAAAATGCGCGTACAGATCTTCGAATGAGCATCCGGATGATTGCCGAGAATGTAAACGCCGACAAAGAAACGAGGAATTACACATGACAAAAGTCTGTGCAAAGTTGGTGCAAGAAACCTGACTTCTTACTAAAAGCTTGTGTGTCAACAAGTCTGCTCAGATTTCCTTGAAAGGTTAAAAGAAGATCCCGGACTGATGGAAAACATTATTACTTGCAACACAATGTGGATTTTTAAATACGATGTTGAAACAAAGTGGTAATCGATGCATAGGAAGACGCCTAAATCGCTCAGAATCAAAAGGATGTCGGAATCAAAATTCAAGGCAATGTTGATCGGTTTTTTTTTCGACACTAACGGTATCGTGATGACTGAATGGGTTCCAGAGGGTCAGACTGTCAACCAGACTTACTATTTGTCAGTTTTGGCAACACTGCGGAAACGAGTTTGTAAGAAACGGAATTTCGGAAGTACAACTCGTGGATTTTGCACTAGGCCAACGCACCTACCCATAACACGCTATCTGTGAAACAGTATTTGGCCAATAAACGCACTCCAGTGCTCGAACACTCGCAATCCAGATTTGGCAGACTGCGACTTTTTTTGTTTCCAAAGATAAAATATGCTTTAAAACGCACTCAAATTGAGTCTATGGAAACAGTAAAGCAAAAAAAGCAGAGTTCCTAAAGGCCCTCACCAAAGATGACTTCCAACACTACTTTGATCAATGGAAAAAACGTATGGAAAGTTGTGTGGCGAGAAGAGAGGAGTATATTGCAGGGGAGCATTTGAATGTAGAACAATTTTTATAATAAAACTCGTTTTCGTAACCACTCTCGTTATTTAATAGCCAGACCACGTATTTATAATTTTATTTCTTTGTCGTGTACATATCAATTGCACTATATTAGAGTTTGGGTTTAATTACCCCTATTTTTGTAGAATTGGTGTAAATCAGAGTATAATAAAAAATATTTCCTATATCACTAGGTTTTTGTAATTCATGCCTATCTAGTTGTTTTTTCATACTTTGTTAATAATTTTTAATGCGATAAGTATATTGAACAAATACACCGCGTGTTAAATTTCTTCGAGTAGTCTAAAAGATCTTATACTTATAAAAAAAATTAAATGTATAATGATTAATTGTTGCTCCTAGATATTTAAAGCTTTCCACTTGTATGATCGGCTTATTTTCTATGGTAATTCTTATAGGTTTGTACTCTTTGGTTTTAGCTGTGTTGATTTTGGGACCGTATTCCTCGAGCAGTTACTTCTATTTATTTAAGATGCTTGTAACTGGACTTCAGTCTCAGCAAAAAGCACAAAAGGTCATCAGCGTATATCATCTTCCTAATCTCATCTCCCTAATCTCCACTGTTTGCAGATGTCTTATTCCCACTCTGTCTCCACGAATGCTTTTAGAAACTTTTCTTGCCAATTCGTCCATTAATATAATAAATAGTAGTGAAGTCAATATGCTTCCTTGTGGTACTCCCTTGCTCGTTTAAAATTTCTTGAACTTACGGTTATTTGTTTTTACATAGTTTCTACAACGCCTATATATCAATTTTACTGCTTCTATCAGTTATAAGGACACTCCTCTCTTCCAGTATCTGCCAAATTTTTTCTCTAGGTGCACTATCGAAAGCCTTTTGTAGGTACAGAAAACATAGATAGGTCTCTTTCTTGTGTTCTATTGTCTTAGATATAAGTTGTTGTAAGCAAAATATTAAATCCTGCCTCCCCTGTGTGGTCTGAATCCATATTGATTATCATTGAGTATTTCTTCAATGTGCCCTCTCAATCTTTTTTCCAATATTCGCTCGTAGAACTTACAAGCCTGGCTTGATAGTTTTGACTCACCATTGCATCTCATTTTTTCAGAATTGGTACTATTATGGCTATTTCCCAATCTTCCGAAATGTTTTTATTTTTCCATGCACTGTTTATCACTTTATGTAGAAGACATGTCCCCGTTTTCCCCTAAGCTTTTTAAAATTTCTGTACCTAAACCATCTTCACCTGGACTTTTTCTGTTTTTATTCCTTTTAATCGTCCTTAACACTTTTTGATATTCAATTTCTTGTTCCGATGGGTCAACAATCACAGTAACCAATTCTAGCTTATATTATTAAACAAAAATATGCTATCAAAAACAATAATTTAATATTTATGTAGTTTAAGAAGTAAATATCAAAAACATACATTACAATTAAACCTCAACCATTCAAACTAATATATATATTTCAGAAATTTTTGTGCGTTCAAACTATTTAGGTACAGATCAAAATTTTGTTTAAAGTGCACTAAGGTGTAAATTCCAGTTCATATATTAAAAAATATTTCAAAATGCTTTGGATTGTTTCTGTTTCTAGTTTGGTAATTTTTCGGAATGTTATCTAAAGAAATAAATACAAATTTCAAGAGACATACTACAAAGGTCGTTTACAAATGCTATTAAACTTTTACAAAAGTTGCAGAGTCAATAACTGATATTCCTCAAAAACGTCCAATAAGATATATTAAGAATTTTCGATTCTGTTAAATTTTGTTATTTTTGACTATTTTGAAGACAATTATCAAAAATTACCATACTTTTTGATTTTTGCAATTGGTTTAACAGAAACATTTTTATGCTTTAGCAACTTAAGGTGTGATGAAATAAATTAACTATTTTTTAACAACATTCTGAAAGGCGTTATAAATTCAACATAAACGTTCTTGGTGAAACAAAAAGTCGACAAAATGAAAAATTAAACACATTTTTCCTTCGGTAAATTTTTGATGTGATTTGAGCTATGATGAATTATTTTTATGACCATCAGTTCTGCTTCTGGCAAATCCTTCTCGTCAGCAAAAACGTAGCGGATTTGGATTTCCGTAGGGTGTTTCGGTAAAATGAGCAATATAGGGAAGGATAGTTATATGATGGCCATATTCTCTCTTTTAATAACATTTATGGATGTCATGTCAAATTATATTTATTTATACGTCAAAGGGTTAGATTCTCATTAGTGATTATGTTATCTATATTGAAATGTCGTTTTTCATTTATGAAAAAACCAGTTAGCATAATTTTCAAAATATTGAAGAACCCTGTAGAGGAATTATTGACAACGATCTACTAGAAGTGGTACAGAAAACTGAGAACGGATGATTGTTTTTTACAGTGTTGTGCTAATTAATGTCAACATTGACGACTTCTGTGTTATTTTAATTTGCCAGCACTTCCATTAGTTTTGAGAGGTATTTTGTGTTTTATTACATATCGTAATGTCGTAAGGCCTCCCATTTTTTTTGTGTATTCTGTATTAGTGTCCATCATGTTCAATATACCATCTACCTATAGTAGAGAGGGGTTTCGTGTAGGAGGTCTTCTAATACTGCAGTTTCTTGGATTCTTCGGGAGGGAAGGGGATCTTAATTTTCTAAAGTCTTGATCTACTTTAGAGTCCTCCATTCCAATGGATATGGACGGCCCTCTGGGCTGTGATGTTAGTTCCGTGTAGTGTTCGAGTGACGTATCCTTGCTGTAGCGTCTGAAATCGAGAAGAAAGAGGAAGTATATTTGTGTTTTGGTAGACAAGGCAGCAGGGGTAAAGGTAGTGTAGGTTTTTGGCTTTGCGTATGATTGCTCCATCTGTGGCAAGAAGAGAATGAAGGAGTCTCTGAGAAAGAGTATGGGACTGCCTTATAATTGACCAGAGGTCGATTAAAAGTTTTATATTAGGTATGGAGTAGGGTTTTGGTGTAACATCTTCAGAGTCGACCACCCAGGTCACCTAGGAAGGGCGCTCGTCTTCTCATTTTCTTGATGGTGTGTATATGTATATACGCAAGTGAACCCAAAACAATTTCTTTTCATTTCACCTGTTTGTCTTTATGTCTGCTTAATGGGGGTAAAGGTGGTGTAGGTTTTTGGCTTTGCGTATGATTGCTCCATCTGTGGCAAGAAGAGAATGGAGGAGTTTCTGAGAAAGAGTATGGCAGCGCCTTATAATCGACCAGAGGTCGATTAAAAGTTTTATGGAGTAGGTATGGAGTAGGGTTTTGGTGTAACATCTTCAGAGTCTACCACCCAGGTCACGTAGGAAGGACACTCGTCTTCTCATTTTCTTAAAGGTTTTAATAGTTTTAATCAGAGATAGCAAGTTTATTATGATATTATATGGAATAGCCGTAAGATTAGGCAATTTTGACGCGAAGGAAAGTCGCGGGTAAAAGCTAGTATAAAAATATAAGTAGTGGGATTTGAATTAATCGATAGAAAACTGCAAAAGTTCGAGAATTTATTTTCTTAACTTGAAGTAGTTCATACATACTCTCTTAATTGTCAAATAGTAAGAATTAATTTAATATATTTAATGTAATTTAATTTTAGTATAATTGGAATTAAAAGGTAAGCCTACCGTATGGAATGATATCAATATCATTAACAACCAAACACCAAACTGTTTAATATTTCATTACAATATGTTACAATGTTCATTTTTACAATTATATGCTGTAATTTTATAACTTCGAAATAATAAATATCAATAACAAAAACAAATTTCCAATGAAAATACCTAATTAGAACCATTCGTTATTAATGTTAATAATATCCTGTGCCGAACTGATTATGAGTTTGTGCGATATTTGACATGTTATTGGGGAAACGCGCTCAAATATTGAGCAAACCAAAATTGTATGCGACACCAGCGGCAATAATTTCAACTATACCTGAAACGCGTACCTATATCGTATACTGTATAACTGGTTTTGTTTGGTTACGTGTGCTTTAACGAAAGCTTTTCGGTTATTTTATTGCAAATATCTTTATTATTAAGATATTGTTTTTATTTTATTTAGTTTATCTGTTCTTTTCTTTTGTTATTAGTTACAAAGTGTGTAGTGATTTCTTAGTTAAAATGCCAAAGAAAAATAACACAAACTGTAGTGTTTATGGTTGCACTTCAAGAAAATTTAAAAACTCAGACCTACATTTTCATTTTTTTCCTCCAAAAAATAAACAAAAAAATAGGTGTGGTTGAAAAAGTTGATCGCCATAAAGCGTGGAAAAATGTTTTGTTGATGGGTAATCCAAAATCTTCTAATTTCATGCCACTCTTTGGAACCTTGTGCTAACAATAAACTTTTTAAGCCATCATAATTTTTAATTTCATTCCATTTTTCCCTATAACAATTATTTAAACTATATTTTTCCACGAGTATTTCTTTTGAGAGATTATGTAAAAATTCAAAGTTTTCAAAATAAGCAAAAATATTATTTATTTCCAACGAAACTGTGGAACTTGATGTTGATGCACCTAAAAGTATTTCTTTTCTTCTTCTCAAACTAAAAAATTAATGATTAGAGTAATAAACTCAAATTAAATTAATACTCACTAATTTCTATTTAAATTAGTATCAGGTCCAGCTTCCATTATAATTTTTAAACAATCTTTCATCTCATCATTGGATAAATCTCTAACCCGTTTTAATTTACAAGTTACTCAACTCCATCCTGGAACAAAAAAAAAACGCCCAAAAAAAAGGACTAAACAATAAATATTGTTATCAATATCAGTAATAATTGCTTGAGCATGATAGCGCGCCTCTTCAATTATTTAATAAATACCACCTCGTGCAATTCAGCAGTAATGCAGAAACGTACTTGCAAGTTCCAGACAATCCTGTTTTACACGAACATATCATCCCTCCAATGGTAACATTTTTGCCAAGCTTTAAAATACCCTCAATCTGGTGAGGCTGTCCTTGTAAGGCAGATGTTTGTAGGCAAAGACCTACCTACCAGATGAATGGATTCCTTTGAAAAGAATTTCTTGCCACATAAAATTAAATGCTTCGCATGTAAAACTTGCTCACCCTCAACAATACAACGGCTGTCAGGAGTTGCATTTAAATATTTGAAAATTTAAGAAAGTTTAAGATACATTCTAAAATAAAATCTGAAAAAATAGTTAAATTATCTCAAATTAGGGAAGAAACTAACACACACATTCAAGTATGTAGCTATGTACTTACATTTACAAATTACTAAT
Organism: Altica lythri; assembly: GCA_964028335.1. NCBI lineage: Eukaryota > Metazoa > Arthropoda > Insecta > Coleoptera > Chrysomelidae > Altica > Altica lythri. The sequence goes on along the minus strand of OZ034805.1, from coordinate 58,670,802 downwards.
ATTATTTCTAAATTATAGAACTCTTTAACACTAAAATAAAATTTAATTAAATAATTATATGTACTAAGTTATCAAACAAAATGTTCCCAAAAACTAAAAAACAAATCTTAAATCAGAGAACTTATAAACAAATCTGAAAAAAGGTAAAAAATTAAAATCTAGTAACAAACTTAGTTAGATACTTACATGTATAGACTATATTACAATTATTTCACAAAAAGTTATTAAAAAATCAAAACAAAATCACCAAAAAACAAAATTAATCCGCAAATATTTACTACGTATATGGCAAACGAGAAAATGTTTACGCGTTTCGGATATCAGCTGATCGGCGACTGAAGCGCCACCATCGGAATTTGTTTGTCCCAATATTGAAATATAATCGCAAATATTACGATAAAAGTTTAATTGCAATACTGTTTCTCTCCCATTGTTTTCAAAGTGGCCACACACTGTTGGTTTTAATGTAGTTATACAATATTTTTAGATTGGTTAATATAGTTATTTTAGTTTATTAATACATTGATTAATATTCATTATTATAGTGCAGTTGTCTAAATAATTATGTATGGGTGTAAACAGTACCATTGTTCCCAAATGTAATAGAAAGACTAGTTAAAATGGCTTAATTTCTAAAAATGTTTCGTAAACTTAGTAATAGAAACTTTAGAGTACAAGCAACTAAAAAATTGTAAATAAAAATTAGGATCATGTGACACAGTTCTGAATACAGTTATTACTTACAAGCATTGGCGTCACTTCAGCTTTTCAACTGGGTGGCAAGATCTACTAGGGAGTCTGGGGTGTATGGAATACCGTCAATGTGTACGGGGGGTCCGGAGGGGCTCCCCGGGCTATTTTAAGAAACTGGCTTTAAATTTGTTCAAAAGACATGCTATCTTTCTGTGCTAAACTAAGCTAAAGTTAAAAAGTGCCCTGTTGGTAGACTTGTACTGTTCAGTTTTAAGTACTTGTAAATTATTGAGACTTTTACTTCAAAATTCTGGGGTGGCAAACTACTGGGCTTCAAAATTCTGGGGTGGCAATTGCCACCCCTTGCCACCCTCGAATGACGCCTATGCTTGCAAGGGTTGTCTTGTTCGTTTTGCATATAACTATAAAGACAGACTTTAAGTACTTTATTCTTTTCAAAATGGGCCCCACCGAGATCGATACACTTTTGCATACGTTCAAACCAATTGGTAAAACAATTATTCCAGTCTGTAGTTGAACCTGCAAAATCGCTGTTGTAAAGATATCCATGGCCCCTTCTGGCGACTGCAATCGCTGCCCACGCATTGAATTCTTGATCTTTGGGAACGTGAAGAAGTGGTTGGGACTATACAGTGAATGGTCTAACAATTCGATGTTGTAAATCTCCAAAACTCGATTGTCTTATGGACAGTGTGAACACATGCATTGTCCTGATGTAGGATGATTCGCAGTTGTTGCTTTATCGGAGTTTCGCGATAACTTCTAGTAAACAAACGTTTATATACAATCGGAAGTAACCGTTCTTCAATTTTTAAGCAACATGATCAGATTTTGACACAAAACCTGCGACCATTTTCTTTAAGCCACTTCGAGAACGGATCACTTTTGTTGGTTTTTCCTCATCGTAAAACAACCACAGCGGATTGGCGTTTATTTTCTGATTCGTAGGAGTAAATCCAAGATACATCACCACTAACAATACTATCTATAATACTATCTATATTTTTTGAGCTTCTTTTGTTGAACCGTTCTTCTGTTTTTCGACACAATTGACGTGAACTGCTTTTTGCTCTTATGTGAGCAAATGAGAGAACCAACAGGAAACCAACTTCGTAACACCCAGTTCTTCAAGTAGGATCTTTTGGATCGAGGTCTTTGAAATGTCCAAAGATGCCTGCATCTCCCGGTATGATACACAGTGGTGATCCTTAAATAGCTGACGAACTGTATCAATGTTATGCTATGTGACTTCTGTGACCTAGCCTGACATTGTCGATAAGACTGGAGCGATCATGTAAAAATCCGCAATACCAGCGAACAATAGTTGACTGGTGTGGTGCTTCACTCCCAAACGCAGAAATCATTTCAGCGGACATTGCTGTTGGGATAATCCTCTCCTAAAATTGTAAAAAAGTATTGCTCGAAAATGTTCTCGGTCGTTCTATAAAATACTTTTACTCTGACCATTATGTGACGATAGCAAACAGTAGTAAAAACAATATAGGAGAAGTAATGTATGTTGTCTGAAACTGATTTATTAGTTGCCAGTTAAACAGATTGACAGAAAAACTAGAAGAAGTACTTAACCCAACTGTAATTGTACAAAACGATCACATCATTAAGAAATAGAAAAAGATCATATTTTTTTAAACAGAATTCATATAATTCTCTTTTTTCCAGGATAAAAGGTAACTATAAATGGGCGATAAGTCTTGTATATCCGTTTTTTGTTAAATGGGTGTTCATCATTATTTATATAAATCATTTTCAAAAAATTGCGTTTTATTCTGTTGGATTTAATTGCTAGGACCTTAGAGTAAGTAAAATCCATGTTATACCACGCCACCCCCTGTCTACATTGCCCAATCCAATAGATTGTATTGGTCTACTTTTTTTTTCACTATTTGCTCCGGCTTGCTCCTTCTGTTCACTAGTCATAGCCGTCTCCTGATTTTTTTTTGTTTATAGAAGCATATTTTATTTACGTATTAGACAAAGTGATACCATGATGTTAAAAAACTTAATGGTTTGTTTAATTTATTTTAAAACAATATAAATAACCCGTTTAGAAATGTTAGCTCGGAAGTGAAGAAAAATGACTGTCAAAGCTTGTATTATTGTTCTTAAAATAAATCTGGCTTGGGATAAAGCCTCTGTTCTAATAAACGGTCGCATATATATTAAAAGGTAATAAAATTTGACGTGTATGGTAGACGTTAACTGTTATATATCGACCGTTTTATTTGTTTTAGTTGGGTGGGCATTTGTTTTTCCACTTTATTTTGTGTATCGATCAGGCGAGGCCACTAACTAAATAGATTTGTTGAAATGGTTTTTTAATGAGTAGTCCGGTATGTGTTAAACGCATTCGATTTTATAGAGATAAATTTGTTATAGTTAAAAGTCACAGAAAACCTATTATATAGGCGTATTTTTAACAAATTTAATAAATACCAATAAAGGCACGATGTAGGCGCACGAACAATCTAACACAATTCATATTGAGATGAATTATCTCTGAAATGCACAAACCAAAAAGTAAAGTATGCTACAGGTAATCGAGACAGCTGTATTGGATTTTCCAATGGTTTATCTATTCCATAGATTACAGTTGAGTCCGTGGTTCTTTACCCGTGCATCATCATTTAAAGCATACGAAGTAAGTCGGAAATTGCAACTTAATAACATGCGGTAGCTGTTTTGTCTTTAGTTTCATGCGTGGAAGACAATGACGCTAGATTCAAAGTATGTGTTTTATCTCGCCGGGTATTAGTGACGCACGGGTAAAGAACCACGGACTCAACTGTATACTAGTACCACTTTATATATAAATATTTTCTGAAAATGTTTATAACCTCGTATTTGGTACAGTTTTAACAAAAGATGCTTTAAGAAGCTATGAGAGGGACTCCGGCAGCAACATTAACAGTTCTGTTAGACTTTATTCATATTTACTTTAATGTAGGTACAGGATGATAGAAAGATTGCCTTTTATAGGCTGCAAGAAAATCTGAAAACATGTTTATACGATCAGAATAATTAAAAAAATCTTGCACTTAAAGAAGATGTCTAAAAGATGAAATCACATCTCATTGTTCCCAATTACCTTCGAACATTCCAAGTAGATATAATATATTAACGTAACTCATTCCTTATCTTCGGTGACGCGAACCCTGAAACCTATCACCACCTTGAGGAATTAGTCACAGGACTCAAATCTCTTATAAAGGGAACTGCCCTATGGCAACAGTAACTCAAGGATAGTCATTAAAATCCTCAAGAACTTGGGACACCTGGATTTATGCCTACCTGAAGATCAGCGGTGATGATGATCTTCAGCTGATCAAACTAGAGTCTTGCACGCACGGGGTGCATGCAAGGACTCTTGGTGCCGAACCTGGTCACAATATTCCCATAGGAAGCAGTGTTTAAAACATGGAGCTCTACAGAAGAGACCATGCCAGGTTTATTTAGATTAGAAGTTATTGCAAAATGCTAGAAGTCAAGCCAAACTTTAAGGTTTACAGGCTATTTTAAGACTGAAGGGAATTTAAGAAGCAGGAATTTACAACAGTGACGACAGTGTAAAAATAATATACGCACAGACAGTCAAGCGGCTATTGAGACCTTCAAATATCTTAAGGTGGTCTCTTGGCTAGAATACGACTGTCTAGAAGAACTCTATCTTTTGGCACAACATAACAGAGCATACTGTGCCATTGTGATGTACTGGATTGCAGGAGACGGTGAATTTTTGAAGAGTGACTCCGCAAGCATATAGCACCCATCCTTTACACCTGTACAAATCTGTGCATGGTACCAAAATCTTGGAATAGGAGCATTGAACCAATGTAAAAAGTATGATAAGCTCAATTAGGCTACAATATGAATGATATCGGTTACTACGAGGTCTGTCCCAAGGATATCCGAACTACATTTATATCTTCGCGCCAAAATGTTCTAGAACCCCTATATCAACAGGAAAGCCTCACAAAATTATTGTTTAGTTGCTGATACCTGCGGGACGTATAGTTGATGAGTAGCGTGTATTTGTTTTCAAAGTGGTTTTTAAGTTTGTCGGATTTTTAAGTATCTAAAAATGATCAAAAACGTTGACAGTGATTCTCGTTCTGGTCGTATGTCAGGTGGCTCCCAAAGAAAAAAATCGGTTGTCTGTAAAGTCGGTTTACTGACGATAATTGAACGTGACAACGTCATAAGAAAATACTGATGGAATGGTTGCATTTTTCAAAAGAAAATTTTTATTTTATTTGTTCAATAGATATTTTGTATGGATATATATCACTGAACATATATTTAATATCGAAAGATTCATTACCTTTATCGCCGCAATTATCGTTGCTATAAACAATTGACACCACATTCACTTTTCACTGTACTTCATACTTGACGAAAACATGTAAATGTATTATTGTATAGCAGCTGTCCACGCGGACGCATCGCTCACTTAAGTAGGGGAGAGAGAGAGCTCTCGCTTGCACTTCAAGCCTTAAATGGAACGCCCAATGAGTCATGTTTTTTGGTGCGTGCAGCCGGCTCCATCGAATTATAAGACGTCACGTCAAAAACTCTGCTTAACCACTAATAATAATCATTTTTTTTGCTTCTGAAAATGTTCGTTATAAATTCAACAAAAATTATATATGCTTTTTTTATTATTTAAAATTTTTAATATTTTCTGCAATATTACGAATCACCTAATAAACGAGTGTCAGTTTTATTTTTAGTTACAAAATTGGTTACCGTTTTTATTACCCCTCTTTTTGTTCTTTATTTTTTATCGATATAATTTCAGCAACACAATTTTATTGTCTAAAAAAATGTACAAATAAAATAATACGCATGATAATATCCGGCATTTGTGGTGAAAATACCGCGAAGTGAAAATTTATAAAATCAACTTTTTTTTTATCATAGGCGTTGTTTGAATTAAACAGGCAATAATCGATGAATCGGTGATAATAAAAAAGAGGCGTTTAAATTGGAGTAAAAACCCTTTTTGTTCAACATGTGGAACATCTGTCTGTTGTTGTCGACGTTTGCCTTTTATGCCTTGCTGTAAATTAACGTTTATTTTTTGAAATGTGTTACAAATTTGTTCTGTCGCTTATATTTTCAACATCGTTTACGTTTTACAACGGATGCCACCAATAACAGCGACGCTATTAATTTTTTTAACGAATGTTTCGAATAGTAATTCCAAAAAATTCTCTATACATTAGTGATTTTTATTTTTTATGTACTTTGCGCCCTACACACACAGGATGTGTGACTAATTTTCTCCTCAACTTTTAACTGCTATACTTTGATTGCCCCTGTTAATAAAACAAAAAGCAAACGCAAACCGAAATGATATGTTATATAAGAGATGATACAAAACGTATCTAGTGCCGTGCTGTCAATAATAAATCCAGTTTTAAACTGGATTGGTGTTTGGTTAGATTTTCTAACTCAAGACACCGGTAGATGCTGCGATATAAGTATAAGGATATTAATCAGCCCATACAGCAAAGCGACTGTCGTAGTTCCATTTTTGGAGTAAACTTGCGAACGGTTTCTACTTTCGCAAGTTTACATCTATGAGGATTTAGTCCATTCATACAGGGGATGTCTCTTCATTAGTGACTGAAGAGACATAACCTATACTACACTGATGAGCTCAAAAAAAGAGCGAAACACGGTGTCTGTAGTTGGTTTTGCCCCTGTATGGGCTGATTAATATCCTTATACTTATGTCGCAGCATCTACCGGTGTCTTGAGTTAGAAAATCTAACCAAACACCAATCCAGTTAAAAACTGGATTTATTATTAACAGCACGGCACTAGATACGTTTTGTATCATCTCTTATATAACATATCATTTCGGTTTGCGTTTGCTTTTTGTTTTATTAACAGGAGCAATCAAAGTATAGCAGTTAAAAGGATGTGTGACTAATTTTCTCCTCAACTTTTAACTGCTATACTTTGATTGCTCCTGTTAATAAAACAAAAAGCAAACGCAAACCGAAATGATATGTTATATAAGAGATGATACAAAACGTATCTAGTGCCGTGCTGTCAATAATAAATCCAGTTTTAAACTGGATTGGTGTTTGGTTAGATTTTCTAACTCAAGATACCGGTAGATGCTGCGACATAAGTATAAGGATATTAATCAGCCCATACAGGGGTAAAACCAACTACAGACACCGTGTTTCGCTCTTTTTTTGAGATCATCAGTGTAGTATAGGTTATGTCTCTTCAGTCACTAATGAAGAGACATCCCCTGTATGAATGGACTAAATCCTCATAGATGTAAACTTGCGAAAGTAGAAACCGTTCGCAAGTTTCCTCCAAAAATGGAACTACGACAGTCGCTTTGCTGTATGGGTTGATTAATATCCTTATACTTATATCGCAGCATCTACCGGTGTCTTGAGTTAGAAAATCTAACCAAACACCAATCCAGTTTAAAACTGGATTTATTATTGACAGCACGGCACTAGATACGTTTTGTATCATCTCTTACATCTTGTTATATATTGATTAGATTGACATTAGAAGTTCTTTAAAGATGTCAGATGATGTAAATATGTGAAAATTTAATTATTACCAATGAATTAGAATTTTTAATTAAAAAAAATAAACAAATAAAATAAGAGTATAATCTAAAGAAATAATAAAATAAACTCAGGAGCAAAAAGCAGAACAGGCAAGAGCTGGAAAGTAGATGAGTAGAGAAAAGAAGATGGAAAGTAGAGCAGCAGAGTTAAAAAGAAGGCCCGTTACAGTATAAAAGCGACCATGAAATAATCTTCCGCAATTCACCACGAAAGGGCGCAATCGAAAGTCAAATATTAAATCTCGCACATGAATGATATCATCGTTCGTTTGTAATCCAGAACGGAGCTTATCAGTCACTTCTTCCTTGTCTTCCATGAACGACTCGTGCCACTTTAATTTTTTTGTTCAATCCTATAAATAATAATAGGCTTTAAAACATGATAAAAGTAAACGATCATAATGAATCAAGTCAAGAAAAAGCAATGCTCTCATCACCACGTTCATTTCGTGAGTAACATGTAGGTGGTTTTATTTTGTTCCTAGTTGTTAACTTCCACTTCTTTTAAATCTTCCTTAATTGGTTTTCTTTTTAGAACCAGTTTTGTCATTATTAGTTTTTATTGCTGGTATAACTGCTTCGTTCTCTTACCGCTAAATATAGTAACATATATAATTAGTGTCTTAATGTACTTATATTAAAAACTGTGCTGTTTCACTTTTATCTTTTATTCAGTTTTAATACAGGTGATTAACTTCATCTTCAATGCCACATATTTACTGTGTTCACAATGTTAATCCAATGAACACAATACAATCCAGCAAGCTGATGATTGATATGCGATCGAAGATCGAAACACAAAGCAGAGAAACAGCCTCTTTGGATTCGAATTTACCGGCAGAACGAGCTGCAATAAATAAACCATGACAAAAGAAGCGACAATACCACTGGGTCATGTGATTGTTATTTGTTGTTGATGCGTGCAGGGGTATACCTGAATCTATCTTGTTTATATAGATTAAGACCGATTTATTGTTATATAGATGCAGGTTACGGTACGGCACCTTAGCAGAAATAGTACGTCAAATGTTAAAAACGTATTTTATGACAACCGTTAGCTTTTTATTCATAATAACTTAACGTATGTGAAAAGATGTGGCAGTCAAGTTTATAGGCTTGAGCACATTCAGAAAGGCAGCCATTGAGAAATGGAGGCTAGAGAAGGCCCAGGAGTGGTGGGAAAAATCACCGGGCAAGCGACAAGCCAAAGTCTTTATAAAGGGACACTTGGCGAAGTTTATTGCAGAGCTGCTATCACAAAGGCGAAACGATGTCAGAATGATTGTCAGTCTCTTGACAGGACATTGTAGGCTCAAGAAACACATGAGTCAGTTGAACTTAGCAGATGAAGACATCTGTCGATACTGCCAAGAGTAGGAGGAAACCGCATTTCATGTCCTATGCCAATGCGAAGGCCTTGCAAGAACGCGGTATCTAGTACTGGGAGAGGAGAAACCGGCTGCTCCAAGTTAAGGCTATTAAGTCTCATTAAGAGGGCAGGGCTGGACAAGGTTCTCTAATCCTATTCTTGAGATAATGGGTGGTCACAATAGATCTGCAAAGGTCGCAGTGATACAGGCTAACAGCCAACCTAATAAACGTCTAATCTCTAATCTTATAGGCTTGAGAAAAACTCTTTGACTTTGTTGTCAACTTTGCTACTCTATGTATGTATAGGAATGTTTCAATAAATATTACTTAGATTTTGCAAATCTGATTTCCTGCTAATACAATTTTCAGTTCTCCTAATATGGGTTATTTCCAAAAACATTCCCTTATCTTCGTTTCATTCTTTGTCCAAAATATGTGTGCTTGCGGAGTCAAATTGGTGTTTGTTTATTATCGCATGTTCTGCTAAGGCACATGATTTGGATTTATTAGTGTTAATGTCACTTTTATGTGATATATCTCTGCTATGTACAGTTCGAGATGTTTCCTCTATGTATACTTGTTTGCAATTAAGGCAGGGGATTTTATTAACTACGTTTAAACTTTCGTATGCTTTAAGTGGATCTTTTGGTTGAGTGTACAGTTTGGAAATAGTTTCTATGTTCTTGTAGCTATTTTAGAATTTTCGATGTTTTTAAATAGTTTAAGCAGTTTTGTTGGTAGAGAGAGAATATATGGAAGTGATCCAAAAGTGGGAGAAAGTAAAGTGTTAGTTGTCTTAAGTGGACAGGTAACGTAACTCGGTTTTATTTATGAATATAAAGTAAGAATAAAATATTTGTTGGAGATCAAACAAAGATTTAGAGATTAATCATGAATATCCAAAAAGCAGGCTTTAAAGTTACCATTAGAAACAGCTTAGATTAAAGGTTGAAAAACTCAAACATGTGCATACCTGACATCTAGTACGTTATATATAGAGAAAATAATAAATATTTACTTATAAATACACTTGTACGTCACTGGTCAAAGAAAACAACGAGAATGTTCGTACTCAATTATAGAACGTAAATGAAGTGCGTAGAGTTTACGGGAGAATACCTGATTCTTGGAGAACACTTACGCTCTAGGATAAAACCACCCGAGTGCCACAACAGACAGTTTTTACGAAGTTTAGTTTCATACAATCTTTTAAATTTGGTTCATAAATTTCGTTGAGTATAATTTGGTCAATTATATTGAAACACGTATGGGGGCTTTTTAAACAATTTATTTACAAAATTGTTAAGATACACTGAACTCTGCTGGATAACGTCTAACTACTTGACAATACAATGAACTCTTGTGAACACTTGACTTGAACTGACGTAAACTGCCCATGCATCCCCTTATATACAACATTATTTAATCTAGTCAGTGTGTTTAGAAGTTTCTAGAATTTTCTAGAAACATTATTTAAAATGGTCAGTTGATTTTTTTACAAACTTCTAAAAATCAACTGTCAACAACAATCTTTCAAATTAAGGTCCCTTCCTTTACGGTTATCCCGTTACAATATACTTGTACCTACAAACACCGACATACGTCGATTACCAAAATGTGAAATTAACTACAAACATTAACAAGTGAAACGAGCTTTTCTGTTTCCCAAGACAACATAAACTAGTATATGTGTGCATCACTTTAGTTACAAGAATGAAATCAATGGAAATATATTCATTTTTACAGGTAGTTACTGACTACTTCAACCATCACATTGTTTTAGAGATTCTACTAAGCTTTAAATCGAACTTATTAAAAGTTACAAGTTCTGTAAGTTAAAAAGAGTTTTTTTAAGGGAAGAATATCTAAAAATAAACGATTTCCCTGCCACTGTCACGCCATCAGGAAACATCTGCGTGGTTTCTAAAACAATATAATTACCGATTAGGAAGCGAACGTGATTTATCTTCATTCAACTGCTATGTTATTTCTCACATTTTGAAAATAAGAAACAATAAAAGTTGACTCAATTCCCAACGGAAGAATTTAATTTAAATTGTCGATGACGAAAAGTTTATGCATACTATTATACTGTAACTCTTTTATGTTAATTTTAAAGTTGTCTTCTGCTCACTCACTCAGACAGTTAAGATAAATTTTTCTTCATTGAACATTCTACAAGTTCATTTACGGTTGCAAAATGCCGTCAACCTTCACCTGGACTCCTTCGAACCAGCTCACAGAAAAGCAAACAAACGATGACTAAAAAGAATACCAAGAGTCGAGAAAAAAGAAACAAGAAATCGAATTGTGTCCGTTAGGCCGGCTATCAAGCTCATCGCAATTGAAAATCAACACTGGCGTTGCTTCGAGTAAAAACAGGATGTTTAAAATTCAAAAAAAAAGTTTTCTGTTTGCTGAAAATGTATTTTTTATTACGGTTTCGGTAAAACCAATTCTGTAGCTGGAAGTATTCGAGGTTTTCTGTAGTTACCTTTGACCGAAGTTTACCCTCAACTTTGAAACAGGATGTTTCAGCAAGAACTTGTCAAAATGGATTTTATTATACGGAATCACCCCCTTAATCAATATAGAAAAACAATGACTTGTAGAATTATTGTGAAAAAGACACCAGTCTCAAAAGCAAGATAGAGAAAAATCTATACCTATAATCTGATCAATCCGTATTAGGAAACTAGATTTAAAAATACATAACAGGGAGCCTTTAGATATGCAAGAGAACCCATACCAATTATTTTTCATTTCGTCTGTTTGTCTGTATGTATGTATGTTTGTTAAGGCAAATCTCAGAAACGGCTTCACCGATTTTGATGCAATTTTACTTAATTAAGCAAAAATTGCTAGTTTAAATATATGAGGTATCAACTGCGCCATATTAATTAAGTATAAATTGCTCGTTTAAATGTATGAGATATCAACTGCGCCACCTTACGGTCGTAGTACTTAATTAAGTAAAATTTGCTAGTTTAAATATAAAATATATGAACTGCGCCACCTAACGTTGGAGTCATAGTACTTAATTTAGTAAGTATTTTCTTAGTTGTCATTTGCATTTTGTTGTTCCATGTCTGATGCGTTTTTGTTGTACCACGTTTTATAGTGACTTCACGAGAACGCGGTCAATAACCAAGCTCACTAAAATATATGTCAAGAATTAATATGGATTAAAAATTGGCTTGCATAGAAAAATTTGTGGGTATCTCATAACGATTTTACATTTACCGTAATTAATAAAATTAATGAATTTATTCAAGAATAAATTGCAGATGTAAAGCTGGTTTTAAAGAAAGAACAAGTAAAAAACGAAGAAATTACACAGTGTTAAAAGAAACTTATAATCCTAGCTTCAAGGGTTTGTAGGTACATAAAATAGATTAGAATAAGCTAAATCGCGTATAAAACAAATTAATGGAATAAAGTAACAAACTTGACATTAGCTAAGTAGATTAAAATAAATACATATATATCTATATTGTTTATTAATTTCAATCCATTTTTATTTAATTTTTTTTTAACGAATTTTATACCGCTCTAAAAAATATAAATTGCGGATAAATATTTACAGAGGCTTGGAAGACAAACACACCTGCCTCAATATTTTAAAAGATTCCTTCGCCGCTGCATATCGAACTAGTTTGCGTGACCGCCCAACATTAATTTCAACTTTGAAGTAGTTTGCTGTAATTAGTAATGAAAAATGTTTGCGTCAACGTTAAAAATTCGTCGTAATCCATATGGAACTGATTACTGGGTAATTAATAAGTTTCGGCTTGCCCCTTATGTCAACTGACACAAAAGGAACTAGGATTTTTCTCATAATTACTTCAATGGGTTGGTATAAATTAATAATAATGCGTTAATTCCGTTTCATGTCAATGGGATTAATGGGTTTCTTAAAAGAGGTAAAACAATAATAATGTTATTGTTCATGGAATGTAAATATTTCAGTTGTTCACAAGAATTACGCGTTAAAAGTGAAGTTCAACATATTTTTATGTTTAGTAGGTACAATTCTCAATTTTCTCTTTTTCTTAAATAAAAAAAAACTCTTTTTTGTTAAGCTTTATATCATGCGTATGGTGGAACAAGGTTGAGCAATCAACTGTTCATGGGAAGTTGCACTCGCTTCAGAGGCTTGCATGCCTGCAGATCTCTGGGGCTATGGGCGGCACTTGGAGTTATCCTGGGCTTGCCATCCCTCAATGTTTTCATTAAAGGGGAGGCGATGTCGGGAGCTCACAGGCTGAGAGTTAACGGGTGTGATGGTGCTGGCCTGCAACGGTACCGCACGCCGTTCACTGCGGATCGTCAGGTCTTGTTGACAGGTTTGCCAACTGACCATATGATCACCAGCTTCAACTTTGAGAGTCGATACCAAGTCCGGCTAAGAGACAGAGCCGAGTGGACTGAGGACGGCTCTCAAAGAATTTTCGACGATGCAGGGATCAAGTACTTTACTGACGGATCTCGCACTTCAGAAGGAACCGGTGCAGGAGTCTGTGGTCCACTCAACCTTAGGCACTTCAGCTTAGGAACGAAGTCATCCGTGTACCAGGCTGAGGTACAAGGCTGCCGACCACGCCCGAGGCCGTGGCTGGAGAGGGGAGAGGATAACTTCCTTCTCAGACAGCCAGGCTACACTGCTGGCCTTAAAACAGTTCCGGGTTAGTTCCAAGCTGATCTGGGAGTGCATACAAAACCTCAATGAACTGGCTAGACACAATAAGGTCTTCTTGGAGTGGGTGCCAGGGCATAAGGGTTTTGAGGGCCATGAAATCGCGGACCTTCTGGCCAAGAAGGGAGCGGATACACCACTTATTGGTTCAAAACCTGTAGTGGGACTGCCTAGAGCCTGGGTAAGGACCAAAGTCAGGAACTGGGTCTGGGAAGAGTCGACCAAACACTGGAGTAATACTGTAGGGCTAAGGCATTCGAAGCTGACGCTCAAAGGCTACTCCAAAAAAGAGTACTGGATGGCCTGCTCACTGGGCATGGACCATTCAGACTACACCTTCGAAGGATGGGGATTCTGACACAGGAACCCACCTCGTGCCGACTGTGCGTCATGGAGGATAAGACGGCAACTCACATTCTATTAGTGTGAGGCCTTGGACCATAAACGGTTCCTCATCTTCGATGACACGAACCCTGACATTTATCACCACCTTTAGGAATTAGTCACAGGACTCAGATCTCTTATAAAGGGAACTGCCCTGTGGCAACAGTAACTCAAGGATAGTCATCCAAATCCTCAAGAACTTGGGACACCTGGATTTACGCCTACCTGAAGATCAGCGGTGGTGATGATCTTCAGCTGATCAAACTAGAGTCCTGCATGCATGGGGTGCATGCAAAGACTCTTGGTGCCGAACCTGGTCAGAATATTCCCAAAGGAAGCAGTGTTGAAAACATGGAGCTCTACAGGAGAGACCATGCCAGGTTTATTTAGATTAGATTAAGCTTTATATTAACAAATCTAACAACTAAGAAAACTTCTCTTGTATCTGGTTGTTGAACATAAACCATATACAATGTGTCCTCTTAAGTATTCTATATATGGGAAACTTTTTTAATATTACGAGTATTTATATATATATATATATATATATATATATTAGTAAAAGTGGTTATTGGGTAAACAGCAATACTTAACGTTAAATAAAACTCTTTAGAGTATTTTTAATCCAAATGAAATAATATAAAACTGCTCGTTTAACTATATTAAATTAACCAATATTTAATAATATATGCAATATTAAGGCTACTTAATTTCAGCAATATTTGCTTTTGTTCCATCTTTTGCCCTTCATTCTATTTGTACCGTAATTTTATTTAATCATACTTTACTAGTCGAAATGTATAAATAGCTATGACATAAAAGTAATAAACTAAAAGCAAACTGACAAATATGGGGTTACTTACTTGTCAGAAGTTTGCGAGCTTATTTACTATCTTGTAGATACTTCTTAATTGTTCTTCATATATTGTTTATCTTCTGTACGTTGTGCTCTGCTGTAATTCATCAACTAATTTAATATTAGTTGTATGTATTCAGGTCGGCGTAAGGAAAACCAGATGAAATTGGTTTCCAAAGTTTCCTAATTTAGTGTTTCTAATTTTGCTTATTTTTACACTTCATTTAAAAACAATTTTCTGACTTTAATTAAAGTACACCACTGATAATGTTTTGATTGTAAATTTAAAAATTTCAAAATGTTTTCTTAAATAGTCAATTTTCTCTTATGATTGTAGTTTTTATCGTTTATTGTTCTGTCAGTTCAGACAATTCTTTGATTTGCGGCTTTATTGTTATGTAAATAGAATCAGTGGTTGTTGAGGGGTGAGAAATCAGCTTTCAATGTTGTCTGACAACAGCCACTACCGTCCTAAGGATAAACAAGGTTTATCCTTATAGAACTCTGTGTACGTGAATATTCGTTCCAGTTTAAATTTTGTGTTATATATTTTTTAGTATACTCGAAATGTTTCTGTTGTGTGGAAGCTTTTAAAGTCAAATAACTAACTTGTTTAGTCTGCAAATGTATGGAAAGAATTTTAATGAAGAGCTTAAGGATTTTTTCATTAAATACATCATCCTTCGTCCACATCAAGACGGTTTCCTCCATGGTTGGTCTACCGTAGACTCTACAGTCTTAAACCTTCTGTATTGTACCGATATCTGGACGTCCGAAACATATAATGGAAATCCTTTTGACATAATATACCTTGATTTTAAGAAGGCTTTCGATAAAATCTTCTTTATAAATTGGCGCATTTTGATGTGGAAGATCCATTGCTGCCCTTTCATGTCTTTAATCTGAGAGAGTATGTCAAATCGTAGGGTAACTAGTGTAACTACTGGTGTACCGCAGGGCTCTTTTATCAGACCCCTGTTCGTCAACTTATATATCCGCGATATCGTATCACTATTTTCAGATGACATCTTTTGTAATCTACTATAACATAATGAAGAACTGATTAACGATCTGATTGGAATTGAATAGTAATGTATTATTTGGCTTCTAGAACACAATGTACAAAAATGTAGCATTCTTCATCTAGGACATAATAACCGACGTATAAGCAACTATATCAATGGCGTAAATATTCCCAACAGAAAGATCTGAGAGTTGCAATTTCGATTTACCTAAAGGGGGCTCCTCATATTAGGTCAATCGACAAAAAGGTTACCCCAGTAAGGTACGTGGTTAGAAAATCTTTTAAAAACCTGTCTCCACAATTATTAGCTGCTATTTACAAAACCTACCGGTTTCATCTTGGACTATGCTGCACTAATTTGGAACCCTTACTGTGCAAAAGACACCCATATATGCTTTTTAGCAAGCACAAAGACGAATCTCTAGACTTTCTCCAACAATGTCTTTTTTGCACTATGAAGAATGTCTCTGCGGTCAAAAAAGGTGACACCGTGGGGTTCTCATCGAGACATACAAAATTCTATATGGTCATTATACGCATGACCTTAGTTTATTTGTGCTCACTGACTATATACGGAATCGTGGTCATCGATATAAACTAGTGCGCGAAAAGTTTATAAAAAGCTGTGTTGACAAACAAAATCTTCAGATATTGGAACGCGCTTCCTGATTCTGTGGTTGACGCAACCACTTTAAATACTTTTAAAAATTCTTTAGACTGACTTTAAGTTCTAGTTTATATTTTGAATTAATATTTGTTTATTTGAACAGCTCTGTCGCCTTTAAATAATCTAATGCTAATAATAAATAATAATATTTAAAGTAACTTTGGACAGACTTAAGTTCTATATTAATCTTGGTTTATTTGAACATTCCTGCTGGCTCAACATAATGTTATAATAATAATAAAAATAACTTATTTATTTATTACACTCTCTTAACATATCCTCCCTCATATTCAATCGAAATTATTTTAAAATCACGATATTCTAATAACCAAATTATATACCATAATGCGAGCATTAGCTCCACTCCATAAACGAGGGGTGCGAAAAAAGAAACCATCATAATCACTCTCGTCGGGGTAAATTGGGGCGAAATGGGGATGAACTAATATGAGGCACAGTTAACGACACCCAATCATTCCTTGGAATGACATATGACAAGGGGTGCGTTGCTTAACTAAGTTTTTTTATTTGGCATTTGATATAGATCATGATGAAGAGTAGCATGTGTTTGGAAGTTTATTTCATAAAAAATATATTAGGGACACAGCATTTTTAGTTTAAATGTATCGAATTTAATAAAAATTTTATAATTCTAATAAATTTTTATTTACTAAAATGAAATTTATATTCTATAAAGTATTATTACAGAAAACTGTAACATTGTCGTATTTAATAAAGCGTGTTATCAATAGATATCAAAGAAAGAATAATATTATTCTAACGCTTTACAAGCTTTGAAAAACGTTTTCAAAGACAATGACCATTCAACTAAGAAGAAACAACTACTTCCCGGGCTATATGCCCCGACGGATATTGGATTACACTTCAAAGTCAAACGGGGTTGGCATATCTAATCGATAAATTAAACCAACCATTCTGGTTTGCAGTTAGAAGGGACAACATATACCTTGTACTGACGAGGCCCAATAGGCCGAAACCGGTCTACAAGTTATTCTGCAAACCAGAATGGTTGGTTTAAATTATCTATTATATATACTTTCTTATTAAATACATCTGTAAATTTTAAGAACAATTGGTGGAGTACTTTTTCCTCTATAATTTTGTATTTTTGTATGATTTAGTGCTACCTATATCTCGTTGGTATTATTTAATTGAGCAAATAACCGTGATTTATTAAATCTATTGATTTTATTTTTATCCTCTTCTGAAGCATAAACTCTTAATTGTACGACTTAAATTGATTAATAGCTTAAAATTAAGCAACCCAACCTTTGTGTACACAAGTATTTTATCGAAACTTTTATAAAAGTGGCATCATTTATGTTTGATTACTTTTGGTCACGATATAAGGTACTTATAATT
Organism: Altica lythri; assembly: GCA_964028335.1. Classification (NCBI taxonomy): domain Eukaryota; kingdom Metazoa; phylum Arthropoda; class Insecta; order Coleoptera; family Chrysomelidae; genus Altica; species Altica lythri. Next base: position 58,653,085 of record OZ034805.1, on the reverse strand, counting down.
AATTTAGTAGCAGAAATATTGTGCCGTAAATCAAGGTATACCTTTCAGTCTCTATATATGCAATTAAGTAAACAACCCATGACACACTACAGGGTATTTAGTTAAGTCTGACTAGCGGCTATATACATAGAAAGTTGCGAAAAAAACATTATAAAAGCGACCAAGAGAAAATTTTGAAAATTATATTTAAATTCCGCAATTCACCACGAGAGGGCACAATCAAATATCAAAATGTTTAATTTATCCGAAAGTCTCCACATTGAGGTATAATTTTCAATAACAAAACCACAGTTTTGGAACGAAGTTCCCTTTCGGGCGTTACGACCAGTTACGACTGAGGCTAGGAGCTAGGAGCTAGCCAAAAAAAATTCAGACCAAAATTTGTCACGACACGACTCGACACACGCATGTTGTCTCTCTCTCTCTCATAGATAGATATATTTTCTTTATTTAAATAGGAAACCCTAATATACATAAATAAATACGAATAAAAGTACAATTAAAAAGAAACTAATTTAAATTAAAAGAAAATACTGTAGAAAAAAAAATATGTACCTATAATTATAATTAATAATAGTATTATATTACATTTTATCCTGTTTTTATAAATTAATAAATTCATAAAAATTTTAAAAATAGTTCTTAACTTGACTAGTTAGGTACCTATGTCAAATTACCTTAACTGTCAGTTACTGTTAAATATTTTAATTTTAAAATTTTGTATTAAATTGTTAATTCCTGTTTTAAATTAAATTGAAATAAAAAGTAATTCTAGGTATATGTATGTCATCTAAACCTCTGGTATTGTATGAATGGACACTTTTGTTAAAAGAAACGAACTGTTGAAAATATTTAAGTGATAATGGATTTACTTTTTTCTATTTTGCTTTGATAGTGTAGTGTCGTGACTTTGTTAAGTTTATACAGGTTTTTTGGAGATAATAAATAATAAAATAATACAAAATAATAACAATAATGAATCCTGACAGTGTTTCTGTTCTGCAAAAGTTCCGGACATTGCTGATGGAGTTAGGTAAGAAGAGATTTAATACAGACAATAATAAATGCTTATGTATGTATAAACACTCTGTTGTGTTTACAAACTACAATTCCTTCACTAATTAATCGAAAGGAACTTTGTTCCATCCGGGTGTCCCTTGACACCTCTCACTTTTTTTAATTTTGTATTTGACGAGAAGAACGATTTTGTACCATTTAAATTTAAAAAAATTATTGCTATCATGCCATCAAGTCGTTTAGTGGTTACAACTATTTAAAGGATTACGCTTTCAATAGACATAATGTTATGGCCATTATTGTAAATAATTTTCTTTTAAAATAAATGGTAGTTGATTCCATTTTACACTTATAAAACTGGTATACTCTTTCCAATCTAAATGTGAAATTTTTTGCTCTTTGGCGGTTTTTAAATGCCTTTTATGGCATTGCCGACCATTGGCGTGGAATTAAATAAAAAGGGTTCATAATTTTTTATTAATTTTTGTTTTAAATTTCAAAAGAAAAAGGGTTTTTATATATTTGTAAATTTTGTATCAATTTGAAAATTGTCAAATAACAAATTAATTCTTTCAAATTAAAACTTGTTAATTTTAGTTATTAATAAGAACATTTGACTTATTATTTAAATAGTACATAACTCATAATAATTTTATAACAATTGTCTACAAATAATACTCATTTTGTCAGACAATCTTAAAAGATTGTCTGTCCAGCAAGGACCACGAGGAGGTATGAGCCTTCCTTGCCTGGAAAGGAAAGGGTTGGGTATGTTAGTAAGAATATAAAATTAGTTTGTTTTTGAAAACAAGTTTTCAAGATACATCACGATAGCTGTAAAGGAAATTGGTTGGAATGACTAACAAGAATTGTCAGAGTCTTCTGAAGTAGAATCGTTTCCAGGTTGAATTACTAATGGTGCTATTGGCGGTAAAACAGGATATTCCTTTTCTATTTTTATAACATGTGTTTCACAATTTTTCCATACATCGCTATTAATGCCACTAATTACCATATTACCAAGAACAACTGCGCTTAAGGTTGGTGACTGATTATATTTTCGTAAACGTTTCTTTACAGTACTACAAACCATTTCGATTGGATTAAAAATACAGTAGTAAGGAGGTAAACGCAAAAGGGTATGACCATGTCTGCTGCAAATGGTGTCAATGACGTATTCATTTTTAAAATTCTGACTTTTGATCATTCTTATTAATTTCTTCTTTACTGGAACCTTTTTAGGAACATCGATATTTTTGATTGCCATAATTTCATTCTTTTTTTGTGTTATTAGGTATTTTGTTTAATATGCGGAAATGATACGACGCATTGTCCATAACAATTACTGAATTGTAAGAAAACCCAATAGATAGTGTTAAATTTCGATTCATAAATAAATAAATAAATAAATAAATAAATAAATAAATAAATAAATAAACGAAAAACTAAAAGAAAGTGGAAAATTAAAAACAGAAAAAATGCGAAAAAAATAAAGTCTAAAAAAAATAATAATATAACGCCACCGTAAGGTGGCGTAGTTATTATCTTATATATTTAAACGAGAAATTCTTACTATATTAAGTACTATTAAGATACCGTAATATATAATATATCTAATATAAAAAATCAATAAAAATCAATCACGCTACTGTGTACTGTAATGGGGAAGAAGACTATTGGCGGTATTTGACTCTTGTCGCATTTTGCAATTTTCCTCTTTGAAGTTTCGTTTGATAAACAGCGCGCCGTCGGCATTTGTTTACGTTAAGATCAATGGGTTACGATCCGACTTGAAAATCCGGACAGTAAATACACAATGTTGCCGGTATTTAAAAATTTCTTTAAGTATAAGTAATATATACAAAATTGATATCATTAGAAGTGAAAACTGTTTAAATATGAAGAACCTAGTTAATTAATTTAAGTATATATTTTGTAAGAATATTTTTATATTATCTTTCTAAGAGTCATTGACGAACAATTGAATAGTAAAGTAGAGATAAAATTTTCAAAATATATAAACTTAGGAATATTCGGAAATACATCTGGCAACCAAGATTCGAAAGTCGCTTTCTTTGTTGAGGTTAGAAGGCGTGGTTGTCTTTTCACATTAACATTAGTTAAACTATAACTATAGTTGAAACGGTGGATTTTTTTCCGGTGCTTCATTAATTTCGGATTGAATAAAACATACACTTTTAAAACAGCATCCTGTTTTTATTCAAGTAAAAACAAAGATTTACTACATGTTATTCAGTATATTAAAAAGAGATAGATATACCTACAAAATATAGTTTGAGCTAATTTTTAGTATCATAGTGACGTATCACATTGTGTTTGACAGAATATTGTTGAGTTGCTGTTTTTTTATAGTTATTCGATTTAATTCGTTTGTGACTCTAACGAACAGCAATTTATTTTTATTTATATAGATAGACTAGCTGACCCGGCCACGCGTTGCTGTGGCTAAGGTTTTTGTTATATTACATTGTAGTAATCTATTTAAGAGGAACAGTAGGAGAACATCAGTCATGGGGACCACCATGCTTGTTTACATAGATGCCATTTGTAAAAAATATGGCGACCTCCATGACAGATTTTCTACTACTGCAACCCCTTAATATAATGAAATTATTATTTACGAATTAAGACGGAATACAAAAGAATTTTGAAATTTATTATTATTTTTATTCAAGTTTCTAACAAATGAGTATATTACTGTCACGCCTGGAGAGATTTGGGAGAATGTGCCTTAGTGTTATAGGATAAGGAGTAGCTTACTAAAGGCACTCCCGGCCAGGTATCCTGCTGAAGGCAGAAAACTAACCAAGGGTAAGATGAAATAAACAGCAGGAAACAAACAACAAATATATTAACGAATAAAGAAGCAATAAGAATGAGTAATAAACATTAAGAATAGGGAGTCTTACCAAATAAACTACATGGTGGCATGCCACAGCACTTACTCACGAAAATACGTCAAGAGTCACAATGGCCCAGACCCCAGGGTCTGTTTTAGGGACACCCCAAAGGGTGACTCTTACAGACAACGTCAGACTACAAACTCCTGGTGTCTGACCTCAACAACCTGCTTTTAAAGCCAATTCATATTCTACGTGAGAATAAAAATTAAACTATTTAAACACGTGCCGAGATCTAACGTAATGACTTTGACCTGGTAAAATGTAATACATAACAATACAGTAAAATATAAACTAATAAATTAATATGTAGGGCAAAACTACCCTATCACCTATGTGACATTACAAAGTAAATAACATGTAACACTTTAACTTATGAATGAGGTAGGTAGGGCAGGTAGTCTTAAATCTTTAACAATAATACTTATTATTTTAAATTATAATTACTTTTATTTTCAGTTTAATTTAGCACTAATCGGAACACAATATTTTTGGTTAACCTGTCTTTAGCTACCACAAACAGATTCGACGGTTTCCCTACACGTGAACATGCAACATATAGTTGCCCAGTTTATTAAACTGTATAGTTTCAAAGCACATACCACAACTTTTTATGTTAAAACTTTTCAATAATTAAAACTGAATTTAAGTGTCATCTGAACAATGCACAGCATCCTTGATATTGCAAAAATATTAAGTCATACAACGCTGTGATTGATTATAAAGAGGATTGTTTCCTTGTTAACAAAATCAAGGGTAGTTGTATCTAAAAACTTTCTAAAATAGTTTATTTTATTAACAGTTAAAATTAAAATAATAATTACTTTTTTCACATGTAAAAACAAAAAAAAAAACAAAAAAAACTTCCTCTGGCGTAATCGATCCCATTACGATAACCCAACCGAAGTGTCATAATCAGCTGCTGATCCAAATTAGCTACCAAGACTTTACATAAAGACTTTCAAAATGATAATATCATATTTAATATAATAACAATTCAATAGACAAATAATTTGCAATAAAATAATATTGCGATTATAAATTGAAATGTAAGCTATCCTATCTTTCAAGTTGGATCAAACTGCACACGGTGTGCAAATTTGATTAAAGTCGGTTTAGTAGTTTAGGAGTCCATTGCGGACAAACAACGTGACTCGTAATTTATATATATTAAGATTTAAATGCAGTATGAAAATTGTATTTTGAAATACTACCAAGGGGGGACTTGGAATGCATTTAAATAATATTTTTAAATACTTGTATTTAAATATTTAACAACGCTGGATTTATGGTTTAATAATACGTACTTTTAGGTAATTACGCTGTTTCAAAACGGGTTATTTAAATAAATATCATTAATTTGAAAATAAACCATTCAGAATTTTGTCGCTTCTACATTACTTAAAAATAATGTAAATTAGTGTCTTTATAATGTTGTTACAATGGCGTCTTTCTTTTAATAAAAACCGTCAGAATGTTAAATTTTTTAATGAGTCGATTCATCATCTTGGCATGCCTTCTTTGGTGTTTTTATTTTCTTTTTTATGAACTTTTTAATGATTCCAGCAATAATTAATTCGAGACGAATGTTTTTCTAAGAGAGAAACTATGATTAATTCGATGCTATTGTCACATTGTATATATTTTTTTTAAAATCTTTACACTTGAAGTATCAATCCAAGTTCTAGTAGTACTTGTTATAATTTATCTCTTCCGTTTAGCAGAAGGTAATCTGTTGTTGCCGTAAGCAAATTAACTTAAAAATATATAACCCGTTTCCATCATATATCCTATTATGTAAATCTATAACAAATACCGTCAAGACTGCATGTAATTTCAAATAAATTCATTCAATACAACATATAATTAAGAATAAATTGTTATTATTCTGATTTTCATGCCTCCTCGGGATATTAAAAGAAATTTTCTAAAATCGCTTTAGGGTTATTTATTTAAATTAGATTCTGCTTTTATGCTGTAATTAGCTATATATTTATAATTAAGTAGTATTAACGGAAGTCATGTATTTATATTTATAGACAAGATATAAATATAATTATTAGAAACTATAACTATAACCAATTGATCAATTATTATCGTTTTTTTCAATCTGTTTTTATTGGATATTTCCTCCATACTCATATGCTATTAAATACCGCATATCTTCACTTTTTTTACAAAAAATAGATTTTTCGTTTTTATAACACTGATTGATTTTTCGAGACAACGGATATATTTTTGAAATTTTAGAAAGTATACAAACAGGAATTAGTACATTACGTAACGAGTGCGGAAAGTAGGTGATCCCATCACGAGTGCGTGTGTCGCGTGAGCCGAAGGCGAACGCGATAAAAAGCACGAGTGATGGGATTACCTGTGCACCACACGAGTTGCGTATTCTATTTTTCATCACTCCGTGAGGAAAGCTTTTGAATTTGTCTAAAATAAAAGAATAGAAGATAATAAAAGTAGTATTAGGTCTGATCCGCCTACACCCCGAAGGCGCTAAAGGAGGGTTGAGGGAGGCGGATCCCCCCATTAAAACAAAAATTTTAACATTATAACATTTTTTTTAAAAAACACTTTTTTATTACAAAATTGTTTATAGTTATGAATCTTTGTTAAATACGTTAAATGTAATATTTGAACAGTTGCTTAATTCTATAGACATATTTTTTTATTCACCTTAAGTATATTAGATAATAATTGAGAATCAACAAAATCTTTATTTAGTAATGAAACGTTTGATTGATTATATATATCATGGTGCATTTACTACCGCGTTATCAGATGCAAAACTATTAGAAAGTTCATCCCTAATTTCTCTTAATTCACTTTCTATCTCATTTATTTTTCATTGGGAAACACTTATCAACTCTTGAAATTTTGGAAATTTAGAAATTATACAAACAAGAAATTATTAAACTGACATTAAGAAGAAATTGAAAAAATGTCACATCCAGTGGGACTCGAACCCACCATCACTGCCTTATACGCAGGCATGCTTTAACCACTTAAGCTATTGGATGATCAAGTGGTTAGGAAGCGAAACGTTATAATGAACTCAAATCCCATCAGATATGACATTTACTCACTTCCTCCTTAAGCACATGTTACATGACGTTAATGAGAGAGAAGATTCGTCAAATTGACAATTGAAACATCAAACTCTAAGTCACTTTATTTGTGCCCTGTCTTATATTTTTATTCGGTCAATCATTGCTTTTTGCACGGTCCTGCATGGTCGAAAGCAGTGCTTTCCGCACGGAGTGATAAAATATATTATATGACATTTAGGAGAAATTGAAAAAAATTCGGATTCAGCAAAACTCAAACCCGCAACCTTTACTTGCTTTCGTTGATACATTTATACTTTCGTTCTAAGATAATTTTTGCTTTTTTCCCAATTTCCCAGTATAACAAAAAAATGCCGACAAACGATAACCAACTAACTAATACAAAATAGTAGTTGTCAAATGTAATATTAAACAGAACACACAGAAAATGTGACTTTTATATTAAACACTAGATAGTATTTCTACTTAGAATTAATTAATGCTTAACATTGCTTTGGATCACCCTTGTTTTACGGAGATTCTCTTATTGCTGTTAACTCGTAAAAATTCGCAATTTTTATTGGTCGCTTTGTCGAGTTACTGGTTACGATTGGTTGATAATAAGTGTAATACGAGTCAACGTGGACTATTATAAGCCAATAATTTTAGTCTATTTCAACTGTGATATGAATCATTGTTTCTGTCGGTATTGTGGAAGCCTTGTGTAGTTTCCTTATTTTTTATCGCTTTCCAGTTTTGTATTTTGATTTGGTATTGAAGTTTTATTTTGTGGCAATATAGCGTGTTCAAGAATGGTTGTTCTTCAATGTTTTGATGTCATCTGCTTATCTCTTTATTGGCCTTCACAGCTTTCTTTTGTTTTCCCAGGGTCTCCGTCTCAATACACTTTAATCTGGCTATTCTCTCGGTTATTCTAGTTCTTCTTCTAATCTCTTTGTTTCTCATGTGATTTCTCAAACTGACACATCATTTGTCTGTTCATAGTTCGTTGCTGGCGATTTTGAGTTTGTGCCCTAGGGATATACCTGTATATTCGTCTACATTCTCAATCTCTTTTCCGCCGTTTAGAAGTTGGATAATTTGCGTGCTGAGGATTTTTGTTTTTGTGATATTAATCTCGAGTCCTATTTTTTCAAGAAGCATATTATAATTGTTCAATCATAGTCTTCAGTTCTAAAGGATCTGCGCGTATTAGAACCACATCGTCTGCAACGAGTAGGTAGTGAAGATATTCGCCGTCAATTCTGATTCCTTTTTCTTCCCTTTTAACACTTCTTCTAACGCAAGCATAAATAATTTTTGTGAGGTGGTATTACCTTGTCTTACCCCATTTTTTACTTTTATCTCACCCGTTTTTATATAGAGCTTAATCTGAAAGTTGAACTTTAATTATTCATAGATTGTATATAACTTAAAAATAAGAATAACTCTTTTGCATATTTTGCTAATTATCTGTTTTATCATAGAATCAAACAAAGAAAACCGTTAGATACCTGTATTAACGAGTTTCTTGGGAAAATCGTTATTTCCCTGGCCTAGAAGTATAATTCTGTAATAAATTTTAAAGGTTGACTCATCAGGTCAAAAACTGCGGATTGTAACATGGTACCTGCAAGTTTGACAAATTTAGTAAGCACGTCGAATATAAATTACTTTCTATAATATGAGATTCATGAACTACTGAAACATAAAACTTTTTTTGAATTATCTCTTTGCTATTGTTGCTGTTTTATAGAAACTTATTATCGTTAATTATAACTTTTTATTCATTTTTTACAATAACTTAAAATTATTCGTTACATGTAATTAACAACATTTTTTATATTAGTTGAATACATGAGAAGATATCTTTCAACTTTTTTGGCTTTATTACCAATAATAGAGTACCAGCTGTGTCACTAAATTAGATTAGATATTTTCTAACGTATGTGGTTTTATTAAAGATAAAACAATGTCAGCTGTGTCATTCAATTAGATTAGATTATATTGTTTCTAATGTTCCTATAGGGAGAGGGTCTAAATTATGGAATAAACCTTTTTTTGTTAAGAATAGACTACTTTAGAGACAAATCCTAATACAGGTCGATTTTTATTTTTAAAAATTTAGCTTTTTAGCGTTATGAGTTTAAGTAGGATTGATTTTGAATGTAGGTTCTGTGGGTTCGAATCTCTATTTAATCTTTATTATCTTTGAGGGTCTAAATTATGAAATAAATCCTTTTTTGTTAGGAATAGACTACTTTAGAGACAAATCCTAATACAGGTCGATTTTTATTTTTAAAGTTTTAGCGTTTTAGCGTTATGAGTTTAAGTAGGATTGATTTTGAATGTAGGTTCTGTGGGTTCGAATCTCTATTTAATCTTTATTACCTTTGAGGGTCTAAATTATGGAATAAATCCATTTTTGTTAAGAATAGACTACTTTAGAGACAAATCCTAATACAGGTCGATTTTTATTTTTAAAGTTTTAGCGTTTTAGCGTTATGAGTTTAAGTAGGTTTGATTTTGCATGTAGGTTCTGTGGGTTCGAATCTCAATTTAATCTTTATTATCTTTATTATCTTATCTAATCAATGTTACTAGATAAGAATAAGAAAGTACATTTCCATATTTTTTTCTCCCATTTATTCTGATTTCAACTCATAAACATTCATATTTTTTGCAACTGAAGTTTATATTATTATTATTTTTTCTTTGATATGTCAAGTTATATATTGACTGTTACATATGAAATGTTCTCTATAAAAAAAATTAAAGATGTTCTAAAATCTTTTAGTTGATTATCTATTGACAAAATACTTAAGATATCTAAAAAGAAAATTCCTTTTACACTTTTTCCCTATGTACTGTCACGTTGATACATCTTTATTCTAAAGAAAACCTGAAGTCGATATATTACTACGTCCCTTTATAAATTATGTCAATCTTCCTGATTTTTCGACACTCTATCTTTTTAATACATTCCTAAGAACAAACAAAAAAAAATTTCAATATTTTTTTGAAGCTTACACAACAAAACACCGAAAGCTTTTTATATTTTATTTGCCACTTTGCGTTGTCGGCCTATAACAATAGCCAAGCACCTTCTCCTTTTTTTCTCCCAGTTTTCGAATGTAAATCCAGTGTAGAACCTTTTTCGAATGCGGATTACAAAGACTATTCCCGACGTGTTCCAACTGATTTATCATCTTGTGGAAACAGTGGCGGCTACACGAAACAGTTGTTCAATATTTTCTAATATACAGACATAATTAAGGCCTCTTTTATCAACATAACACCGTTGCAAAGCACAGTTATCGATAAGTGTTTACTTAACACTTTATCATTTTTTTCAATTAACTCGACACTAGATGTCAATCAAGAATCGACAGACTAAACTTTTTACTTATGACGAGAGTGGTATAATGCATGTTACACAACGTAAGTAAGTAGGTACTTAAGCTGTGTTTTACTTCTTCTAATTTTCCATCTAGATATTAATTGATAAAAGCAGCAGTTTAAACAGGAAATGAAAATTGTCATGTATGCAAAAAGCTAAATTCTACGTGTATTCGAAAATCAAAAAAATGTGATATTCAAACCTGCTATCTTTAACCACTCGTTCACAGATACCCTATTGGTTATCCGATGTTTTTGATCCCATATTGATTTAAACTCATGTCGTTTAGGACATACTAAAAATTTCATTAAGAAGAAATAAAAAATCAAATGTGATATCCAGCAGGACTCAAAGCTTCGATCTTTAACTATAATCAGTAGTGCCTTTAACCATTCGCCCACAGATACCTTAGTGGTTAGTCGACGTTTTTGATCACATCTTGATTCTAACTCTTGTCGTTTAGGACATTCAATTAAACCTACAAGAAATGGCATTAAGGAGAAATCGAAAAAATATTATATCCAGCAGGATTCAAATCTGCAATCTCTAGCGATAGCTGGTAGCGCCTTTAATCACTCTACCACAGATACCCTAGTAGACGTTTTTAATCACATCTTAATTCAAATAAGTCGTATAAGCTAATTATTAATTTTGAGTAAACTAATATAATTATTAAAAAATTACTTGGGATTTAAAAATTGGTCAAACAAAAAATGACCTTTTCATATCACATGCATATAAACAGCTAGTTTTGATCTCTGTTTTGCCAGTCGAAACAGGACAATTTCAGACCAATGCAGCTGTCAGTCAGAAAAACCGTTGTTTCTCCCCTAGGGCAGAAACAAATGTCTTTATTTCAAGTCTGTCAGAATGTTTCTGACTGACAGTTGCATTGGTCTGAAATAGTCTTACTTCGACTGGCTACAGAGATCAAAACTCGCTGTTTCAATGCATGTGATATGAAAAATGTAGTGTGTGGCACGGGATGAAACAAAGACGATTTCTGACCAGGACTATGACAGCCCTTGCTTCGCTCGGGCAGTCAACTCTCGTCCTCGTCAGAAATCGTCTTGTTTCACCCCTTGCCACACAATATACTATTAAAAAAATAAATCCCTCTCATTAACGTTAACGTTATATAAGGAGAAAATGAGTAAGTGCTTTATACGATATTAGTTGAAACAAGAACCCCTAAGGCTCCTCAAGGCGCTACCAGCTTAAATTATAGATACTGGGTTCGAGGTTTACTCGGTATTGTAACGTTCGTTTTTGAGCATACCATCCGGACTATATATTTTTATTCTGTTCAATTTTTATCGCGCCGGTGCGAAAGGTGGATTGCCGACTTGGTAGGAGAAATAATGTTTCTTCGACAGAATAATTTTTCAATTCTTTCATTTCATCTGCGATTCTTAACAAATTCAGAATTAGTTTATGACTACCTTCGCCATTGATTCTGGGTTATTGCCAAATCTGTGAAGGGCCCTATTAAGAAACCAGCTAAATTAATCAGAAAAATTTCGCTGTCTGCCGACAGCCATTTTGAAGCCGACACCAGGTGTAACCATTCCCGGGATTGGTCCCAAGGAAGTTCCTTTGAAGGAAAGATCACTTCCATCCACATTTGCAGTTCCGATCCACCTCTAAAGGAACTCCGACAGGAAGACTTCGAACAACAAAGATAAGAAATTAAATTAATTAATTAGATTCAATATTTACTAAATTCTTTATTGAGTAGGTAATAAATCAACTTAAAACTGATTTTTCGTTTTTTTATTTGTTTGTCTGTACTTTGCGCCCTATAATTAATGTTTGGGAGGGATTAAATAAAACTAAGGAGGAAGCCACGAACCCAGCAGCTAGCCTAGGGTAATTAAGGGTTACAGTATGTGACATATCTACTCTCCTTAAGGTCATATTTTGTTTGTCTATTTTCTCAATTTAAAAAATCTTATGAAAAATATTTTAACATAATTAATATTTGGCCATATTTCATATTTTTCATACTTGTTTGTGGTTTGTTCAAATAATTTATAAAAGTGTTTTAAACCGATATAGTTTAAAATATTATAAAATACGTACAAAACATAGATTAAGCAAATTTTTTTGCTCCTACCACTGACATGCGGTTGTGTCGGAACATTGGAATATGATTTGCAAGTCAACTTATACTCGAAGATTTCCAATGTTCAGTAATGCGCCTTTTTGGGCTGAGTTTGTCGCTCTTTCAAGATGTCTTTATTTGAGATTCAACGTTTTGTATTTCAGAAAAAAAAAAATGTTGAAAAGCTTTGCACGATAATAGAAAGCAGGCAAATATATAAAGTAGGTACCTGTAATCATTTGTAAATAAAATACTGAAAAGATTCTGTATATAATTTATTGGTTTACATCGAACCTAAATTTTTGTTTGTGATAAAAGGTATCGAGATGAGTTATTTAACACCAAATTCGCTGGATGTTGTTTCAGAAATGAAATGTGTTAAGGGACAGCTTATTAACAAATTAATAATACCTACCGTTTGTTTAGAATTCAGTAAACAGTTCTTTTATAAATTGTCTTAAAGGCTTGATAAGGAAGTTCTACTCAGCCTAGGAAAACAATTTAACAAAGTAGTCTCAAATATCTATTTCTAACTTACCATAAGATTTAGTGGCGAAAAATGTGGTGGTGTGGAAAGTGAATTAGTTTTTTAAATTGGCAGAGTTTTTTTTTATTTAAGGATGTCCTCGTAGGTATATACCTAAATACGTACCGAGAACATCTATTGGGGTAGAAGAGCCAATTTATTGATTTGGGATTTAAATCTGGAGACCCTAGGGATGAAGAAACGATCGAATCGATCCGTTCTCGATGTCTGACACTGAAGGAGTTGGCACGTCGCGTTGCACTGATTGTCTGGCAAGTGGAGGCATTATAAAGCGGAGTTCTTCTGAGCAAAATACGTTTATGTATCGACAAAACAAGGATGATCAGACACTGCTCTTCGGTGGGACAATGGGGCTAGGTTTTCGGTGATACTGGTTTAAAATGTCAACAGTCCAATTCTAATAGAAATAAATCTCATTTGCGACCCATTAATATGCTACCACGTTGTGAAAAACTTCTGGAATAAGGGATTTTATAAATTCCAATAAAATACTGTCTCGTTACCAATCTAAATCAGTTCTGTAATTAGTTGTTTTAGATATAAAAATATTCTGGACGAGCCAGGCTTCATTGATCTTAAACGTGCCTTTGAAACAATTGACCGTAATATTTTACTTCAAACATTAAATTAATATGAATATAAGAAAAATTTACATGATTATGATTATTATTTAGTTAATAGATATCAAGTAACTAAAATTAATAACAAAACTGCCAAACAACATTTGAATAATTTGGGGTGCCGCAAGGAAGCGTGCTTAGACCCTTACTATTTATCATTTATGTAAAAATTTAGAAAAGGTTCTTAAAAAATGTAAAATCAAACATTTTGTAGATGAGACACTTATCTATCATTTTGGGATAAAATAAATTAAAAGTAAATTTTTGTTTACATTAAGTAGGTATATCGTTAAAAAATAGGGGAAAAATTCAATTTTTCCGTATGGCTGTATCTTTCGGTTCCAACTAAATTGACGTTTTACAAAACAAAGCAATGAGAGTAATATTAGGTGCTAATAAATTTACAAGTCAGTATCCAATTTATGTTGGAAACCCCAACTGCTTTTTATTTAGACAATGTAGAACAATAATAAGAGCAGCAAGTACGACAAAATTTTAAGTAATACGTACTAAAGTAGTTTCATGGGAAGCATATTTCAGAAATAGTTCTATTTTATAATCTGCCTGAAAACATTAAAAGAATTAGAAGTACTGCCCAGTTTAAAAATAAACTTATAACCTTTGCCAAAATCTAATTTTTATATATAATTTAGTTTAGGTATCTGTATTAATTATTTTGAATGTTTTTGTTTTCTTTTTTAACACGTTTCTATTAGCATCACTTGTATGTTTGTTTGTGGGTATGTAACTCTCCATTGGACTTTTTACTGTTAGTATATCCAACCACTTTTAGTTTGTTCGTTGGCCGAGCGGACTAAGGCACGGGTCGTTGCTGACGTTGACGCCGGATTCACCGGTCGACAGTTCTAATCCTGTCCACTCCTAAAAAATACATTTTTAGTAAATTTTTAGATTTGTAGCGTAAATCTAACTTTAATATTGCCGCATGATACGGTTTTATTCTTTCATTAGAAAACTATCTAACTCAAAAACTTTCAGTTATAACAGAATTTATACTCCATCATCGCAACAATTCACTTTCAGAAGATTTTACGAATACCGTTCGTGGAAAACTTATTAATATCTTTGTAAAGAAAATTATTGTAAACATTTTCCGAAAAAATTGTCATGTACTTATCGGCGATTGTTTCCGCTTCACACGTCAGAGGGTTACAGGTCGAGAACCAAAAAAATAAATATAAAAATATGTCTTGAGTAAAAGGAACTGTTGTAGCTATCTATTACAAATTCTTCTTTTTTAATTTTCGATTATTTAGTTAAAATGAATGAATTTTGATACCTTTAATTTTAGAATCATATATCCTTGTTCTCTTTTCAGCACAGATAATATCTTAAGTTACCCAAAGATAAATATATGATCACCAAATACGCTGACCTCTTTTCTACCGCAATAGACAAATATTTAGTTTGTTGTTTCTTATGTTGCCCTTTAGCAAACTAACCAAACAATTTATCTAAGAAATTACTTTAATACAACGAAAAGTTCTAATTTAGTAAATATTGTCACGCCTGGGGGGAATTAGGAGAATGTGCCTTAATGTTTTGGGATGAGAGGTAGCTTACTAAAGGCACTTCCCACCCAGGTCGTTGTTATCTACCCCCTGGTTAGGTATCCTGCTGAAGGCAGGAAACTAACCAAGGGGAAGATGAGATAAACAACAGGAAACAAACAACAAATATATTAACAATGAAACAAGCAATAACAATAAATGATGAAAATATGAATAACGAACTAAATACAATAATCTTAACTAATCTTACCAAATAAAACTACATGGTGGCATGTCACACTTACTCACGAAAATATGTCAAGAGTCACAACGGCCAGACCCCAGGGTCTGTTTTAGGGACACCCCAAAGGGTAACCCTTACAGACTCCGAACTCCTCGAGTACGACCTCAACGACGCTCTTCTATAGCCAATTCTTACGCTACGTGAGAATAAGAATTAAACTATATAAGGTCGCCTTGAAATCTAACGTACTGACTTTGGCCTGGATAATTACAATAAAAAATATTACAATGAAATATAAAACAATTAAACTACCCTATTATCGTATGTGACAATATGGAACAAACTTTTATCATTTATCACAACTAATTAATCTACAATTATTAATTTGATTAAAGCTCTTTAATTGTTAACAAGAAAATACGAAAATACATAGAAAACAACCGTATTACCAACACATCCTTTCTTAAACTGAAATAATTCTTCGAGCGAGGCTTTTAAGCTTACTTTTGAATTAAAAGATATCTCTGTATCACAAGAATGAAGTTTTGTAGGGTGCCGTAATTCTTTTGAGCAACTTTAAGCGAAAACTTTCAGACGATGAAGTTTCATAATAAAGTTTTTTCGCTTTACTTAGAGAGAGCATAGATAAGCAAATTAAATTAGTTTTGGTTTCTACAGAAAAAAATATCAAAGTTTTAAAATAATTATTTAATCTTTTAAAGCGAAATTTGTCGTTGTAAATTGTGTTACACATTATAAAACCAGACCTGTAATTGACCCGTTTTTTACTTTTTAGTGATTTTTGAAGTTATACTTCTATTCGTGCACTAGGCGGTTTTTGGGGTCGCTAAATACGAATATCATGATGCCGCAGCACTTGGTGCCTAGGGTATTTACCTCTTCTCGTGGGGTTTTATGTAAATTCTGTACGAAATCAGTGCACACTTGGTACTCGGTGTTTTTTTGAGTCGCTAAATACGATTATAATAATGGCGATGGTCTTCGGAACACCTGGTGCTTAAGACGGAACTCGTCTCCAGGAATATTATGCAAATCCGATACAAAAAGAGTGTGTAATCGGTACTAGGAGGTGTTTGGGGTCGCTAACCACGAATATCATATAATGATTTTGCTAAATCATTTGCAAACAAATTTATGAATCCGGCCGCGTGTATAGAAGTATAACTTCTGCCGGCAGTCCCACTGACTGCCACACTCGTTTTTTGAGCAATAATTAAATTTATTACGAAAAATTTCTTGCTCCGTTTCTACATATTTAAAACAAGTAAAAAGTGCGAAACAGTTTTTTAAAGGGCTTTATTTTGGTGTTTTAAAAATGGGTAATTATTTGCTAGAGTCAGGTTATGAATCTTTTGTAATTGCATCTTTTATCATCAGTTTAAATAATATAATTGTAGTTTATTGTGTTATCTTTAAATGTTTCTTAAGAAAAACATAATATATCCTAGTTTGATAAACAATACAATAAAGCAGAACTTTATCTGGTATTAAATTAATTGTTTTATAATGCAGACAAAAAACGAATGGAATTGAATTTTAACATAATCAAAGCTTTTGATAAATCCTGGTTTAATCGAAAATAAACGTAGCGAACAAAAAAAAAAATGAGAAGAGGTTAGAGGCGTTGGCTTACACAAAATTAAAAGCTACTAGAGATACGGAGGACAGTTCTGTTACTAATTTTTGTGACGATTTTTCTGTAATTATGTAGGATAAAATAGATAAATAATATTGTAATACTCTCTACCATTATTTCTGTTACACATCTCAGAAGTCTTATAGAGAGAACTAAAGAAATAGTAAAGAAAAAACGAAAATGAAAAATAATTTCATTTTTGTAAAAAAGTATGAAGTTGTGGACCTTTGATACATCTTCCTGTGTTCTCATACTATACACTTTTTAAATTTATTCAATTTCAAGCAGAAAAATACCATGTCTGAATGTCTGAAGGGGAGGACCACGTGCATTTGTATGTATGTATGTATGAGCAGTTAGGGGTAACAGATACACCTGCGACCTATAACATCTATTGTGTCCCCCTTTTCTTGCTATATTTCTGATGATTTCTCAGACTTATAGCAGCTCTTATAGTCCTATCTTCCTTAGAAAGTTTAGGATATTATTGGGTTTTAAGTTAGGTAATTCTTCCCTTTCTATTTCGTATGACCCTAGGTATTTGACCCTAGAAGTACTTAATGCGATTCATTCTGAGAGTATGTGTATTGAGGTTTCATCCTCTACCTCACAGAATCTGCAGTTTGCTTCATATACTAATCCTAGTTTCTTCATGTGTCTTCTTAATCGACAGTGTCCGGTTAGTATTCCTGTTATAATTCGGAGGTTCTTCTTACTAAGGTTAAGACAGCTGTGAGATCTCTTCTGGTTATAGTTTCCCAGGAGAGTCTTCGATTGTCTTAGTCAGTCTAGATCATTCCAGTACTTGGATTTTTCGCTATCCATTTTTTCCCTTAGTTTTTCTAAGATTGTACTACTGCTGATTCCACAAGATGGTTCTGGTTCCAGGTATGGGGTTTCAGCTCCTTTTTTGACAGCTTCTCTGCTGTTTCATTTTCTTCTATTCCTACGTGTCCTGGAACCCATTGGAGGGTAACAGTGTTATTCTGTCCTAGTCCATTTAATTTTCCACTCCGTGCATTTATTCCACAAGGTTAAAAAAATTGGTGAGAAGAACAAAAAAATTGTTTGGAATGTAAGCGATTGGCTGTTTAATACACATCTTTTTATGGTACGATATGGTTGGAATTGAGAAAAATTGGTAGTAAATATCGATAGTGCCCTAAATACTCTCGAGCACAACTTCTTAGTATTCCAAGATGCTGTCTTCAACTGAGGCAGCAACACTTTGTCAGGGAAAAAATATTATTTGAATGACTCAAAGTATTTCACTTTAAGTAATTCTAAAACGATGGATTTTATACGAACAACGTAGAGGAATGCCCAATTCTAGATACAAACACAAAGCACAAACTGCAGATAATATTCTTGCCTGGTGGGCAACTTCTAACAGTGGTGCATCCCTACTTTTGTCAAAAAAGTGAGGATAGAGCTTTGAATAGTCAGACTAATATTAATAACTCCCTTTTTGATGTGACAACGTCTTATAATTCAATGGAGTCGGCTGCATGACCAAAAAAATGAGGCGTTACCTTGCTCCGTTCGAGATTCTTTAAAAGTTTCACTGAATTACTCTGTGAAAGTGTTCTGGATATAAATTATTTAAATATTTTACGAACGCAGTTTCCTTGATCTGTAAACGTATTCTGATTGATTACGTTCCGTCCTTTATTGCAATAAAATTATTTGACATAACTGTCATTTGTGATTAAATTAAATAAAATTGAATTAGGGTGACTATTTTATAGAGTTTTTGTGTAAAATGTGTATAAATCAAGAGAACTTTTATGAAAAATGTCATTAAAAGTACGTATGAATAACAATTCTAGGGTACCCAAAATCATTCGGTAAGTAAAATGCAGGGTGTCTCATTATATTCTGACTGTTTGTAAAAGCTTATATCTTCGAAACTGTTGTAGATAATAAGATGCGGTTTTCACAGTTAGGTTTATAATTATCTGAAGTTTTGTTGTGACACGTTTATATAAAATGGCCTAATTCCGGTTTACCTGATAGAAAAATGGCGTATTTTCAGAATAAAGTAGATGTAATTTTTTAATTTTAACTTCTCTTTCTGTGCACCGATTTTAAACTTTAAGGTATTGTTATAAAGTAAAAATATGCGTCTTTTAGGAAATTGCTAAATATACAGGGTCTCCCATTTAAAAAATTACATCTACTGTTTTCTGAAAATCCGCCACTTTTCTAGCGGGTAAACCGGAAGTGGGCCATTTATATAAATGTGTCACAACAAAACTTTTTTTTTTTTTTTTTTTTTTTTTTTATATTAAATACCCCTTGTGAGATATTTTGAACATTATAATCTGATCAAAAGTTCGATCAATGAATAATTTTTTTTCTAACTTAAAATGCTACGGTGTTTGGAACTTAGCTAAGATACTACTCACTAGTCTACCTTAGGTTCTATTAACTTAATTACACTAATAACTAACGTGTAAGTACCGCACTGTGCTCTGCTTTTCACTATCACTACAACAACTCAAAGGGTTTGGTCCTTTTGAGTCTTCTTGTTGGATTAGTGTTATCGAGGAGCTGGATTACCTCGATGTTCACATGATGGAGAAGCCTTTGCTCATGTCTTCTGGCGAATTTGGGTATGGTCTGGTTAACTGTGTCTATTTCAAGATCCCGGTGAAGATCACAATTACGGAAGTACCAAGGTGCATCAACGATATTTCTTAGCACTTTATTCTGGAATCGCTGGATGGTTAAAATATTGGATTTGCTGGCACATCCCCAGAGTTGGATGCCGTAGGTCCAAACAGGTTTTAAAACTTGCTTATAAAGGAGCAATTTATTGTATATAGATAACTTGGAGTTTCTCCCGAGTAGCCAATACATTTTTTTGAGTTTTAAACCAAGCTCTTCTCTTTTCTTTTTCACATGGACTTTCCAGCGTAGTCTTGCGTCTAAGTTCATGCCCAGGTATTTTGCTGAGTCAGCGTGTGGGATTTGGGCATCATTGATTCTAATAGGGATGTATTGTTTATGTTTATTAGTGAAATCTACATGTACAGATTTGCTTTCATTTAACTTGATACGCCAAGTTTTAGTCCAGTTATGGATTCTGTCTATAGAGGTTTGGAGTTTTTCAGCAGCCTCTTCGTGATTTTTTCCAACAGCAATGATTGCGGTGTCATCTGCAAAAGTTGCGACTGTGTTCTGTTCAAGATCAGGTATATCACTCGTATATAAAAGGTAAAGTACTGGACCTAATACACTACCTTGTGGCACTCCTGCTTTGATTTCTTTTAATTCAGAGTAGGCCTCTTCTTGCTTAACTCTGAAGTATCTTTCTGAGAGGTATGAAATTAAAAGTTCTGAGTATTTTTGAGGCAGGAACTTCTTCAGTTTATGAAATAGGCCCTCATGCCATACTTTATCAAAAGCCTGTGCGACATCTAGAAAGATAGTAGAACAGACTTTTTTTTCCTCTAGCGATTTTTCAATAATGTCCGTGATTCTGTGGACCTGGTCTATGGTAGAGTGACTTTCTCTGAAGCCAAACTGGTGTGAGGGAATCAAATTACTTTCTTCTATTATTGGTTTTAGCCTTTTGAGGAGAAGTTTTTCATACAATTTCGAAATTACAGGCAACAATGAGATAGGCCTATACGACGAAACTTCATATAGTGGTTTTCCTGGTTTCGGGATCATTATTACTTCCGCTACTTTCCACATCCTAGGAACATACCTCATTCTAAATGAGGCGTTGATGAGATTGGTCAGTTTTACAATTGCTTTTTTTGGAAGCTGTTTTAATATTTCTCCAGTGATCAGGTCAAATCCAGGAGCTTTTTTTGGATTAATGTTGATTTTAATTTCTTCTGTAACTTCTTTAGGGGAGGTATGCCTAATAACCACATCCTCTTGTCTTAGTTCAATCCTATCTTGTGGATCTTCTCCATCGTTTGGTTGAAAGGTCATTTCCAGATGTTCTGCAAATCTGGAAACTTTTTGTAGGTTATTCCGAGCCCAACTTCCGTCTGTGTTTTTGATTGGTGGGTTGTGAATGATAGGCCGTTTTAGTCTTTTTGTGGCTTTCCAAAGGGAATAATCTGTTTTATTATCGTTAGTTAATTCCCTTAGATAAGCAGCTATAGACTCATTTTGAATACGTTGAATTTCTCTCTTTAGTTGTTGGGTGGCATTATTCACAGCAGTTTTATCTACTGGTGCCCTAGTTTGATGCCATTTTCGTCTCAATTTTCTTTTTTCAGATACCAGATCTCTGATCTCCTTTGGGTAGTTATTGCCCTTTGTTCTAGGTTTAATATTTGTAGTGTTTTCCCATGCTGCTTGTTGAATGTTTTTGACAAACAATTCTACTTCATTGTCTAACTGTTCTTGAGTCCTAAGAGGAGTCGAACAAAACTTACGGTAATTTTAAACCTAACTGTGAAAACCGCATCTTATTATCTAGAACCGTTTCGAAGATATAAGCTCTTAAAAACAGTCAGAATATAATGAGACACCCTGTATATAAATGCAACCATTCCATTAGTATTTTCTTATGACGTTATCACGTTCAACTATCGTCAGTAAACCGACTTTACACACAACCGATTTTTTAAATTGCTTTAGTTTGTAGACGAATATCATGCTAATGACGATATTATCTTTTGGCTAGACCTAGTATCATGTCTCAAAAGATACCAAAAAGTGGTTTAACAAGACCATATATATTTTGTCCCAAAAACGATAATCACTAGAGGTCAAATTATTTCCGGAAAATTTTTCAAACTCATGAATATTTTGAAAATTTCCCGAGTCGAAGACGAGGGAAATTTTCTAAAAATATTCATGAGCGAGAAAAAATTTCAGGATATTAATTTGACTTCGCGTGGTATTCGGTAAGAAAATACCACACCGAATATAAACTGTTGATTACTACTGATTGTAGTAGCTCAAAAGTGCCATTTAGAGACAAAAAATATAATATTCTTTTATTTTATAGTTACTTAAGCTTACTACAATTATAATTTTAGAGGTTTATCGGGAAGCTGCATGAACAGATTCATAGCGCGTCATAGCTTGGTCAGCAATTATTTAGGCCTTCAAATTAGTAATTTCTACTCATTGTAGTTGCATGGGAATACCATTTCAAGATAGAAAATAGTATATTCTTAAATTTTACATAAGTTTTGAGTAACTACAAGTGGTAGAAAATTGTTGGAAGTAAGTTTCTTACGGCAGGCTTGGAGGAGATAGGGATTTTGCTGCGTGACTGAACTGAAAAAAATGTAATAGTAAAACCGTAACGAAAAACCGTTAAATAAGACGTGAATCAAACGCATTCTGGAAGTTATTATAAGTAGCATCGGTGGTTCATTGGTAGAATGCTCGCCTGCCACGCGGGCTGCTCGGGTTCGATTCCCGGCCGATGCAAATTTTTTTTTTTGTATATATCTCTTAACTTTTACCTTTTTTTGTTAAAGTAATATGAGATATAATTTTTAAAAATCTTGATAGTTGAAAGTAGTTAGGAAAGGTGAGAAAAAATAAATGTATACATTACTCTTTATAGCTCACCTTGAATTTTAAAGAAGCTTCTTTCTTAACGCCAAGATATTATTGATTTTAATATATTGACCGTTAAATGAGACGTGCGCAGTCGTATACACAAGCGAGTAGTGTTATGTGTCGATTCTACATTAGCCGAAGGAACTTAGTTCCTACCTGGTGTCTCACGACACCATTTTAACTTGTTTTTTTTTGCGTTTTTCTTAACGTGCGTTATGCGTGCTTTAATAATAGTATATTACTTTACGAGTGGAGTAAATTGCATATTACAGCGAGTGTATTTGGCCCATGAGCGAGCTTGCGAGCGAAGGGGCTAAAGAAACGAGCTAAATATGCAATTTGTTCCTCGAGTGAAGTACTATGCTTTACCCACGACTTACTAAATGATTTTGTATAAAACTAAAAATAACAAATATAAAATTTAAATTTCGGCATAAGTTGTCATAAATATTCGATTTCGCAGACAGTTCTGTCTGAGAAATGTCAAATGTTAGTTTAATTTAATGAAAACTGTAGGTAACCAACATAATAATACAGGTTTCTATTTACTTACACCACTAGTTTAGTAAATGAAACTATAACACAACTCCTCAATAATTTGACACTTACTGACGGAGTTATAGGTTAAAAAATACGCAATTTACTTATGAGTCGTGGGTAAAATAATAATAACAACCAGTTTGTCAAAAATGGTCTGTTATTGTAAACGTCAAAAAATTTCCAGTATAACTCGCTGTGGGTAACCCACGAAAAAAATAAAAATTCCGCTAAAATACCTCCGATGTCATGGTGATCTGTCAAAAATAACGTTTTTTGATTGGTTCAAAATTATAGGTGTCGAATTTTCTAATAAATTTCTCACAATAGAGGTTTTTTGAACTTTTAAATTTATCTGAATTCCGTTTAGGACCTCATGTGCGTCTGGTAGAGCATAATGGACCACTTCATATAATTCGATAGTATGATTTAGTTAAGTATTGAGTTGCAATTTATGATAACTAGTGCTCAAATATTTTATTATTATAAATAATTCCAATAAATATTTTGTGGTAAAATTTTTTGATTATACGTAATGGATTACACTTGAATCACAATTCCCATTCCTTATATTTTTTTGCAATGGTAAGCTATTTATCTAACTTTGCGCTACTGTATCGTAATGCCCATCTTTTATCTTTTTTACTTTGGAAACGTTAATTAGTAGGCAATAAAGTTGGTAATTCTTTTTTATTATAGAATCTGATCACAGATCTACAATGTTGTTAAAAGTCTATAATTACGCGGGGGCGCTGTTTTACCATTATTATTAGTTTATAAAGAATACATAGACGTAGTAAAAGATTTTTGAAATAAAAAATTGTAACATTTTCGACAAACCTTATCACTAGAACTAAAAAATTTCACCATTTTTATGACATAAGGATTACAGTTATTAATTGTTTTGTACGTTGTTACCTTTTTTATAGAGATGTAAATTGTTTATTTTTGCGAACGACACTCAGTTGTGTGGTGGAGATCGAGTCATGGGTTTGTTCTAATTAAAAAAAAATAAAAAAATTGTTCAGGCATTAAAATATTAGGGTAAGTAGAAAAAAAAATGAATTAAAAATGAAAATGGCCTTATTTTTTTATTCAAAGAATGGAAAAAATTAAAAACCCAGAAAAGAAAACATAATTTATTTAAAGTAATCATGTCGATTAGTACTAAGAAATACACACTTTATCTAGTGACCAAGAATAAAAATAATAACTTATCGAATCTCATAATAAACCATCATACACATTTACTGATAAGAGCTAAGATAAAAACATTTACTGTTATAATAAAAAACATAGGTTAGATTCGGCACTGTCCAGCAATCATACTAGTAAAAACACCATAGTTCTTTGTATAAAACATAATAAAATCCAAAATTTCCAAAGAAATAGACACGTACTTTCATTTCTTAGATGTTTAACGAAAATGGCATAAAGATAAAAACTTACTCTTGGCTTCTAAAGTGCTTTTTAGGGAATTAAGAATAATGTATCACAACCCCAGCTCTCAGAGATAAAAAGTTAAAGATGCTATGATAATTCGCCTAATCACTAGTCTCAATAGGGTACCGGACACTAATCGAAAAACAATCTAAGATGTGATTTAAAATATAGTTTGTATATCACTCACTAAAGATTTTTAAGAAATAACAATGATTTATAATTTTAAATCAATAAATAAAGTTGCGTAAATTACTTGTCTGTGCCGCGTAAGAACCCAAACGCCAATCACAGTGCGTAACGTCATTTGTGAGTACCCGTAAGTAAACAACACTGCTTTGTATGTTATTTCGCGTTTTTCTACAATTTATTTGCATTTTTCTAAAAATATTTGATTGTAATTAGTTACGAATTGAAGTACTATAGTCATAACAGAAGTTGCCGCAAGTGTTTGAAGCCTTCTGTTAATTTTTTATTATGGAACAAGGTTATACAAAAGCCGACAATAGAAATCTCCCAAAAGTTGATATTTTCATGGTCGGCAGTTTCTTTGCCACTAATTCCGACTTTTGTTCTGCTGAATTTAGAAATGTGAAAACATTTGTGTAAGTATTTCAACTTCTTTTTGTTTATCTTAACCATAGAAATGATTAAGGAAATAACTAAAGAAAACATAACCTAAAACTAGTTCCATTATTTACCAAGTTATTTTCCTAATTACGGACACACTAAATATGATTATTTGTGTTGTGAGCTGTGTAATAACACTTTAGGTACAGTACTTACATCAAAGTGATCTTCGCAAAAGAAAATTGGTGAAGTAAATTCGTAGGTCTGGTTTTCAAGGTACATCAATGAAAATTTTATTTGTAGTAGTTACTGATGTATTTCCACATCGAGGTACAACACACCAACGATATCTTTTTCGATCCATGATGATTAAGAAACACAAAATACTTAATTTATCCAAGCACTGATCACTTGTAATATGGCTCGTAGTTTGTTTACCCCACAAATGACGTCACGCGATCTGAATTGACATGAAGTGCTGTTTTCGCGGCAATTTTAAATAAATTATGTTTTTGACGTTTTCAAGTACTCCAAAGGATTTATTTAATTAAAATATTATTTTTTATGGCTATATATATGAATAAAGATTATTTTTAAACACTATCTGAAAAGTTGTCCGGTTCCCTATTAAAACAGGTATTTGAAGTAGGTAATAGTAAAAAACATATCAGAGAAATTAAAATTTTTTCAATGTAACACTCGGAACACAAAACTATTTCGTAAGTTGAAAAAGCTGGTAAAATTAAAAAGAAATTGACCATAGATTTCACTCAAGACTAAATTAAAAGTGAAGTAAAAAATCAGTGGAATTGGTATTTAAGACAAAAATAATCATGTACTCTAATGGGGTAAGAAAATGACTCTGATTGGTTAATCATAGTGTTGCACCCGAAAAGCACATAATATAGTTATGTGTGTTTTGTCACGTAGGCATCTAGGTATTGCATTTTTTATTTCTTGAAAATTATGTTTTCTGTTATTTAAGCAATAGATGATGGTGCTCCTTCTAATAATAAACGTTCCATTTTATTATGAGCTGATAGCTGTAGCTTTATTTCTACAGATGTTTGTATTCCTACAGGATCCCAATGCTTTTTAATAATCGTAGAGTTGACCAAGTGTGTTTTTTTATTTTATCTATTTTCGCTTCGTCTCCAACAAAAATTTTTATTTCAATATGCGAGAGTCACTCTTTATTATCTGCTGTGTCTGTCTCTATTTGCATTTTACAGTAAAGTTACGAAATACATGACAATCCATATGCTTTTGTCATCCTTTAGATTTATCACCTGATAAAATATTCTCCTCCTGTCAAAATGTTTATTTTCTTATCATTTTTATGAAATTTTCAACGTTTCATATTTTTTTTTATTAAATTTGGATTTCCAGGTATCAGTTTAAATCTTTAGTTTAGCATTTAATTTTTTTTGGTTAATATTAGTTTTTATTTCTTATGATGCCATTTTTATTTGTTTTTTCCACATTTACTGTAATAATATTGCGCATCCCGTTTCATTTTTTTTACTGAATTTTTGGTGATCGGTAAAAACTACATTTTTAACTTTTTTGATATAAATTTTAATTATTTATAAATAATAAAGAAAGCAAGAATTTTTAAGATTTTGAATTATAAATGTACGCCTATGTTTGTCTCTCAGACCACCCAGATGAAGGTGGTCGTTTTTCAAGACTTAACTTCTTCAGCTTATAAACATAAGGTACAAATATATCTATACCGTTTGTGCCCACCTTTTAAGTTTCTACACGTACCGTTACTAATAATTAAATTAGAGGTTTTTAATTGTCACTTAAACTTGTTTTGTCATCTGCATTATCGTGTAGGTACCGTAACATAATACTAGATGTTGATTTGTTTATTTTTATATAATTTATAATTTGAATTTTTTATGGTTAGATCAACCTTTAATCTTTTTACATAGCATTAGAAATTGTTTTTAAAAAACTGGTCGTTTTTCTACCCACATAAGTAGGTGATTAGATATTTTTAATCGGATTTTAAAAAGTACATTAGTAACAAAACTGATTTTACCGATACAAGATTATTCTAAATACTTTTTCTTTAAGAAGATGGAATATATATGTGGACTAGTAAAGATAACACAAGTATTCTTTGACAACAACTAAAACAATTAAATATTGAAAATTTTCATTTTTGAAATATCCTAATTTATGTGCTCAACACATATATGTAATACTCCTATATTGCTAGTAAGAGAGAGAGCCCGGTCCGAAACATTACAGTGCCGACAATGTATTTGCCTCTCTCTCGTGAACGACATGTACGGCGTTAAGCGCCTGTGCGGCCTCCCGTATGCTTTTCCCCGTGTAGCTTGTTGTCAAACACGACTTGTAAATATGTATAAATAAAAATACGCGTTTCACTTTGATACAATTTTTCGTGAGTGAAATAAATTATTATTATGATTATTTCATTTTTAATAATCTGGAAAAATTAAATTCTGCGGACAACAAGCGAGGACAAATTACTTATCAATATTCAATTCATATACTTTATACTCAAATTTTCCGAAAATATACCACTTTTAATTATCATTTAAACAAATCATTTGTCATGAATGTAATTACTCAAGCAACATTACTTTTCACACTCTTAAACTTAAGAAAAAGTTTACTTAAAAACGCTTTGAAAAAGGTACGTGCGCGCCTGAGATATTGGCAATGGATTTAAAGAAATTTAAATGTAAGGGCGTTCCTTCCAGCATCGAGCATGCGCAGAGCCGCTTTAGTGTCGTTCTTCTATCTTTCTTTTATGTGAAGCGTTCCCTACTACAGGTCAGATAGGATGCTAGCAATATAGGAGTATTACATATATGGCTCAACAGCAGATTCACCATACACTCATGATGTACTGAAGAATATAGATCTATACTAATATAATAAAAAGCTGAAGAGTTTGTTTGTTTGTTTGAACGCGCTAATCTCAGGAACTACTGGTTCGAATTGAAAAATTATTTTTGTGTTGAATAGACCATTTATCGAGGAAGGCTTTAGGCTATATAACATCACGATGCAACTATTAGGAGCGAAGAAGTAATGGAAAATGTGAAAAAACGGGAAAAATTATTGATCCTTGAGGACTTTTATTGCGTGCGCTGCGAAAACGGTTCAAGATACTAAAAAATATGTATGAAAGAATTATTCCTCTTGAAATGATCTAAAAAAATGTCCGCGACAGTATATGTCTATCTTTTAAGATTAACTCACTAGAACCGTTTTTATGGTAATCAAATTTGGTCGAAATTAATGCATTATTTGTTAAGAGTTGTATCAACGTAATAATATTAATCTTTATCCAAATAAATGTGTTGTTGATTAAGAGTATTTAATTGTGAACAAAATTGTCTTTGACATCACTTAATTTCAATGAACATCTTAGAAGATATTACAATTTTAAAATAACTAGGACGCCACCGTAAGGTGGCGCTGTTATTATCTCATATATTTAAACGAGAATTCATTGAAAACAAAAAAAAGCAAAATGGCAAAAATTTGAAAAAATGGAAAAAAGGCACGAGTGTTATGCGGTACAAAGTCCGCCGGAACAGCTAGTTAAATATAATACTGTTATATTATAGAAAACTTTACTTGTCTTCCCCAAGAATATTTGCCATTAAAAGTACAACAAACATTAAATGTAAACATTATTTGCGTAGATAATGCCGAGCAAAGACTGTAATGTGGTTTTTCCATTTATCCGATGTAGCATTATCCCATTAAAGGTAATAAATACGTCTGAGAAGAATATAATATGGCTTCTTTCATGCAGAAAATACACTTATTCGTTTCTCGTTTCCAACACCTCTATAATCGATATAATACGCACAACAACCCTTTTGTTAGAGTGCCAAAGGCCGGTATTTCGATTTGAACAGTCAAGAAATGAAATTACAGGAAAAGTATATGTTACAAAAAGAATTTGCTACTTTGAACACTGAACTAACATAGCAAAAAATATGGTATATACTATATTAAAATAAAATAATTTCAAATATAATGGACTTTTGCTTGAAACTTTCGAAGCGATTTATCAATTTTCTCTGCCATCTTTCTTGTTTATTAAACCTTTTCTCACTTGTGATTGTGATTTATTGATAGTATTATTAAACAAACATATACATATTTAATGTTGTTTTATTCAACGTTTCATAACACCTTAAAAGGAATGTTTGTACCACGATTCATTTGAGACTAATTGAATCTGGATGTAATTTTAAACACAACCCAAAATCATCCACAATTTTTACAATTTTTTTATGATAAATTGTAGCTTTAAACAAGTCAAAACCGTAAAAATAAAGTTTGTAGTAAATTCTGGAGTGAAATTAAATAGTACAGAATATACTATAAACAAAGGTATTATCATCAGCAATTTTCTGTTCAATGTCAACCACAAAACCAGAGATAATAGAACAGATGTGTTGATGCCTAATATAAAGTTAGCAACAAGTTCCGACATCAGCACACCATGTTTAAAACTATTCACTATACTTTTACCACTTTTTTATACTAAAACTACCTTAAATTTATATTAAACTAAAACTACTAGCACTTACCCTGTCATTATACTGCCGTAACTGCTTTCTGCTTTTCGCGCTACAAGCTGATCATATTTTGCTGGTTTAGTTCCAATTTTCACCACTACAAAATCACTTGTGGGCCACATTACAGTTTCTCGCTGTTGTAGGTAATCGTTTTTGTGATAGTCGTGTAAGCATAAAAGATGATCCCCGATCAGGAAGGTCTAGATCATCAACAGATAATCAGAATGTAAAACTTGTGCCTGATGCTTTCGTAATGCAACGTGTGAGGAACTTTCTGAAAGTACAGGGATTCCACCGACGTCAATCCACCGAATCTGACAAAAGATTTAAAGAAAATAAACATTTCTGCACCATGGGATCTGCACATGTTGACTGGTGAATAGAAGCAAAAATGTCTGGACATTACATCCTTGCTGAAACAAAAATTCGACAGTGAAGAACAAACATTATTGTTGTGATTAATGACACTTGGGTTATATACTTCGTGCCGGAGTTGAAATTGTAGTCCAACGAGTGAAGAAAAGAATCTTCCCCACCACCAAAAAAATGTTGGCGAGCACAATCAAAAATCAAACAAATGATGATCTTTACATCCGCTAATCAAGGAATCATCATGGTACACAGGGTTCCGTGTGGAAAAAGTGTCACAGGACTATTATTGTGATTTCTGCTTAGAAACATCTACAAGAACCAACCTAAGTTGCTCAACACTATACCACTCATTCTCCATGACAAAGCTGACCCGCATATTGCAAATGTAACCAAACAGCTATGCAAATATGGCTGGTAGAATTTGCCCCATCTTCCATACAACTCGGACATGAACCAGACCCAAAGTTGAAACAACCTATGCGTGGAAATCGTTTCTTACCTCTGGAAGAGCTTTCAGCCGCTGTTACCCGTGTCATCCAACAGTTGAACAAAGATGGTGTACTGGATGGAATTGTGTTGCAAAGTAGAAAGACTATTTTAAAGGACTGTAAAGGAATATGATCAGAAAAATAAACATGTAAGTAATTAAAACACAATGTGTATTATTTATGAAATGACCCTCGTATTAAAGAAGAATAAACAAAACAAGAAGGAATTTTACTACTTATTTACGAAATCAGATATTTCAATAGATATATTGGAATTTTCAATCCGTGAAACATTTGTTATCCTCCCCTTCATTTATAACGGTTTTGGGATGGTTACGATGATAATACGTAACATTATTAAGTTTAAATGGATACAAATATAAATCACACAGTTTACAGTTGTTTGAATTTTTTTGGGTGTTAAGCAATGCGACATTCAGCTACGCCCATGTCTGCTTTGATTCCAGATACATATCAATTCTACATAAGCCGAAATGGTGCATCGTGCCGAAAGCGGTGCCAAACCCTCTCGCTGACTAATTACCAATAATTAAAGTAGTTAGCAGTTATTCGCACGTTCCTATCTCTGTGCTTTAATCGACGAGAGCTTTTGCCAAATTATAGAGACGTTGAAATTAATGGTAAAATTATGGCACATCTGTCGATCTTGTGTAAGCCTACTCTTCTATTATAGATAAACTTAAAAGTCCTTTTGAATACGATCCTATTTAATATTTGTCGATTCAAGAAAATGATAAAGCACCTGAATCACTAAATGATGAGACGAATTTCTACATTTAGAGAATTTCTATTACAAATTAAGATTTAATAGGTGAAGTAAATGTGTTTAATCCATAGGCTTACTACAATAATGATTATTAAGAAAACCATAAAGTAGGGATTTTAGCAATTAAAATCGTGAAGAAATGTAAAACACTAAGAGTTAACAGACACTTTGTAGGTCATATAAATTAAACCGCCCGGTAGGGTTGTTACGGATAAGTTTTAACTTGTCAAAGAGGGAAGAAACACTATACCTCAAGGCCCAATTGTCTGTCAGTGACGTCATTGTTACGTAAATGCAAGTGGAACCAATACGAGGTTCGAATGAATGCTAGTTGTCATGTGTAACTTAGAAGGACTTACTATCTTTGTCTTATTAACGCGCAATAGAAAGAGGTACTGTTAAAAAACTGTCAACACTGGTGCAGCTTGACATTTTTAAATTAAGTCCTTTGTAGTCATTCAATAATTGAGAACTGATCTACACTATTTCCCACTGTATATTACTGCTTCACTAGTTACTTATTATTATTCGAAGAAAATCGTTTATCGGTGGTTGATCAAATCTAATTTTAAATTAGTTACACATTGTGGTGGGTTGCGGTTTTTACGATGGATAATTACAATGTTTATACCAATAACCTCATCTCTACCGTAATTTTGATGAAAAAAAAACGCTGAAAAACATGAATGTATCTACTTTAACAAACATGAATCCTAAAACTCGTCATTAAAGTGGACAATAATGGTTTGACTAACCAATATTTTTTTGTTCAAATTATACATGAACCACACACGAATCTAAGAATAGCATTTTAGATACATAGAATTTTTTTATATTTAATATTTAAATTCGATTCACAATTCAAATTCTCAACCTTAAATAAATTAAAGAAATACGTATTCAACATATATACGCTTTCATATTAGAATATCAACCACATTATTTCTTTATTTACCTCCATCAAGGTGGCTGACCCAAAGTGGAGAAATTTGTCGAAATTTATTTCAAAATTAGGTGCATTTTAGGTGCTATTTAGGTGCGCAAAACAAAAATTAGGTGCACTAACCGTTTTTGAAATATTTACGAAAAACCATGGGCCAGCCAGCCTTAACAACCTAGCTGACCCATAAGAAAAAAAAAACAAAAAACAAGGATTAAATAATCTTTAAATTAGGTGCTAATTAAGTGCTTTTTAAAACACGAAACATAAAATAAAAAATTTAAAAATTAGACGTCTTAAAATTGAATATATTGATTGTGTATGGCAAAATGCCACATTTCTTCTTGCACTTTGAACCAAAATGGACATCGGCAGTTTAAGAACAGTTAGAAATCGGTAAAAATTTCTTGTCCTGTAATTTTTTTAATGGATAATTCGGAAGGTCACCACAATTTTTTTTTTTTTATTTTTTTTAACTCGGACCGCTGAGCGAGACTTGCAACCGGTCATTTCCGGAAATGATGATTAATATAAAATTCACTTTGTCAGAGATTTAAGTGCTTATTAAGTGCAATAGTTTCACGAGCAAAATAAACTGCTAATGAGCAATTTCAACTGAAAATATTTGGCCAAAGTTTTCTTGCGTCTCAACTAAGAGTGTCAATCTGCACTTTTTAAGCACATGATCAAGATCAAGATCATTAAAATTTTCTTGTAATTCTATTACTTAATAATTCTCTCCTCCGAAATGAAATAATTTTTCTTTTATTCGGTTTATTTCTGTTTTTTTTTTCTGTCAACTTTAAATCTAAATTAGCGTCGATCAAATTCTCGTTTGCATCTTTTGTAGGAAATTGTTTAACTTTAATGCAAAGTTTTTGATGAAAATGATAATAATCAGGATTTTCTTTGAAATTTTCGACTTTCTTGTTCGATATCAAACCTTTATTTATATTTTTGCTTGTTCGTAGGATGTGCTCAGGTAGTTTGAACAGGAGACCCTCATTTTGCCTATGTTTTTGAACGTTTGCAAAACGTTTTCGCATGTTATCAAACAAACTGAATATGATAAAATCACTCGTCCTACGGACTCGTGATTTTATCACATTTCAGTTTGTTTTCGTATTTTTGCCAAATAAAAAAGTTTTCGTTGAAACTAAAAATTTATCGATAAAATTTTAAGGACTCGTGGTATTACCTTTGATAAAACATTTCTAGCTAAAATTAAAATAAAAAAAATAATTACCTATTGAGAAGTTTTTTAATTGTTCGAATTTTTTAGTTGAAATGTCTTGGAGGAGAAAAGTAATGGTATAAATAATTTTTGAGTAATTCAAATAGGTGCGCTTCATTTTGACGTTTAATTTTTAAATTTTTTATTTTATGTTTCGTGTTTTAAAAAGCACTTAATTAGCACCTAATTTAAAGATTATTTAATCCTTGTTTTTTGTTTTTTTTCTTATGGGTCAGCTAGGTTGTTAAAGGCTGGCTGGCCCATGGTTTTTCGTAAATATTTCAAAAACGGTTAGTGCACCTAATTTTTGTTTTGCGCACCTAAATAGCACCTAAAATGCACCTAATTTTGAAATAAATTTCGACAAATTTCTCCACTTTGGGTCAGCCACCTTGATGGAGGTTCTTTATTTATACATCGGAATAAATATTCTTGATCCTTGGGTTTTAAAGCGTGTGTTCACAAAATTAACAGTAAAAACCTTTTTCACGATTTCATTTTTGTATAAATTTTCCAAATTTTCAAGAGTTTATCACACACATAGTGCTAGAACATACCATTAGAAACACTGCTTCAAAATTTTTAAAACGTGGGTTATCTTTTAAGAGTATTACCAATGTCCCCCAAACATGTAATTAAGGGCGCCAAAATAAAAACTGCACAAATTACACTTTAAACACAATTTTTAAAAGATTTATTACAAAATTTAATTTTCTCAACAACAACTTATTTATATAACAAATAATGAAAACTTAAATATAATATCAAAAGAAAATTGAATTTGTTAATAAAAGAAATAATTATTCTCTTATCTCTTTAATGAAAGTCTTAAGAATCCCTTGAATTGGCTCATATGTAATTGTAACTATTATTTAGGGATGGCTCTTCCTTTAAATTCCAAATTGGGGACGAAATGTCTTATTATTCTCATTCGTTAAATTAACTTCTTCCTATTACTTTCAAAATGGCTGACACTTATTCAATCTAGTAATTTTTCAGCAACTCGGTTAGACCTCTTCGAATCAATTTAAAATTAGCTTGTATTTCAAAGAGGCTAAAAAAAATGAACCGGATTGTTTGGTGTACCAACTCGTAAAGGACGAGCATTCCTAATCACGATGAGAAAATGTCGATAATTTGATTACAACAGCTCTCACAGCAAATTTTTGAACTACATTTATTAAACTAAGTAATTCTCATCGATATAGGCGCGGTTACAATAGTCCAGTGAAATTATTCATAACAAAACGATGAGATAGATCTGGACACGCTATTTCTACGTTAGAGATATTATCACTTTCCAGAATAATACATTTTTTTTATTATGGATGTCCTCGTAGGTATAGACCTAAATACAAATGTACCGAGAACATCTATTGGGGCAGAAGAGACAATTTATCAATTTAAAGGCCTGCAAGTTAGGACGACTGGCGAAGACGTGGGAAGGTAAGGAGTTCCACAATCTGGAGACCCTGGGAATGAAGTAACGATCAAATCGATCCGTTCTCGATGTCTGGTACTGAACAGTATAAGACTGTTTGTTAACGAACGTTTTTTTACCGGATAACGGGCCGGTGCTAAACGGGCACCTTTGTCGAAGATTCATTTATTTGACGGAGATGATTCCGTTGTCTATATTAAAACTCCAAAATCTCGCCAATTTTTAAAAAAGTGTGCAGCAAACATCTTGTCGACAAAGACAAAGCTTATATTAGCGTATTATATTATTTGTACAAAAAAAAGCAGATGAAAGAAAAGCGCAAAAGGAAAATGTGGGTACATCCTATTTTATTGGAAAGAGAAAGTTATGGTGTTTTCCATACACTTTTTGAAGAATTAAAGAAAGACCAAACCAAATTTTTTAATTTCTTTCGTATGACTCAAAAAAGTTTTTGCAAATTATTAGGCTTCTATATCAATTTCCGTATTTCATGTACACACTGGAGTCTTTTAAACACAAACTATACAAGATTGTCTGAGAGGAAAACGGATGTCCGTCCGACGTCTTCAACAGACTTGCATCAACTCGCCTGGTTCACTGCATCGGGCCGACGAACGTCGCTCGAGGGAGATCGGATGTGTAGCCGGCGAGAAAGCAGCCAACGGATTGATTTCCGTTGTGTGAACAAACATTCATATAGACCTGAAAACTACTGAACAACGGCCAACTGTCCGTTTTTAAAAACGGACCGTTGGCCGTTGTCGTCAACAAGAGCTCTAAGGGTGCATGGAGTTAGCACCTCGCGTTGCTCTAGTTGGTCTGGCAAGTGGAGGCACTATACAGCGGAGTTCTTCTGAGCAAAATCCGTTTATGCATCGGTAAAACAAGGAGAGTTCAGTCACTTCTCTTCGGTTGGAAAATGGGGCTAGGTTTTTGGTGATACTGGTGTCGTTTATTAGTCGAACTGCTCTTCTCTGTATTGCATCAAGAACTGTGAGCCTTGATAGAGCTACCGAACCCCATAAATGCGAGCAGTATTCAAGATTAGGTCCTATTTGGGCTTTGTAAAGAGTAGCTAAGTTGGATGGAGAGAAATACTTCCGTGCTCTAAACAGAAAGCCTAATTTCTTTCCTGCTGCAGTTGCTATGGATGCAATATTTCGTTCCATAGTAAGTCCTGGGAGATCGTTATACCAACCAGCGTAATGGAGTTGCTTGCCTCTAGTGTCTGATCATTCATTGTGATGAATGAGTTGTATGTTTGCCTCTTGTTGGATAGGCAACATGCCTTTATCTTGAAAGCGTTGAAATTAACAAGATTCTTTCTTCCCCACTCGTCACAATTCTCAAATCTTGATTGAGAGAAGCCGTTGTGAATCTTCTGTCCTCTTCCAGAATATCTAGAGATATGGGACGGTTGTGCGCTTTGCTATAGTGTAGGTTGCCATTATTTTCAAGTAGATCATTAATGTGTAATAGGAATAAAGTAGGAGCTAGAGTCGATCCTTGGAGAACTCCAGCGTTGATCTTGTAGAGGTTGGAGGAATGTCTATCTACGGCAACTTAGATGTGCCTGTTGGAGAGAAAGTTGGATATCCATCTACAAAGGTTTGGCGAGAGTCCGTATGAACACAGTTTGTTCAAAAGAGCTAATTGCCACGCTTGATCGAATGCTTTTGAGATGTTTAGTGATACTATTTGAGTTTCCCCATAGCGGTGGATGGTATCACTTCAGAAAGTCCTGAGTGCAACCCTGTGCGATGTTACTTTTAAGTGTAATTGTTTAGGTACTATTGGAAATTTGTATCATGATTATATTTAAGTAAAAACATAAATTACTCTATTGTTTCGTAAAACTTATATTTACATCAATATTACTAAATTTTATATAAATTATTTGTTATCATTACAATGGTTTAACCACACGATAAATAGATTATTTAATCATAATGTAGCCAGTTTATAAAATATGTATCTGTAGTATCGAAGGTATAATTCAACTACGAAATATAAGAAATGAGTACACCTGAACTATCCAACGATCAATTATTCACAGTATGAAATGTTGTTGAACACCGGATATGTGATTAATGAAATGACATTATCATAATCAACACCACAATTCCAATAGTTGGATACTATTTATTCCAGAGTGACCTAAACTTCCAGTTACTATAAGCGCTTGGTTATTATTTATTATTATTAAATACATAAAACTCATTAGCGTATAATTTATTCACATTGGCTATACGGAATGTGGCTTCGATAATGGTGAATATAATTCGTTAAATTAGCACGAATGTTACTCATTTGTCCATTGGATCTTTTTTACAATTTTATTATACAGATTACCAATATTTTTATGTGTATTTCCATCTTTGACGGTTAATTTCATTTGATTATGAAGGGGGAGTCCGGGAGAGTTGAACCTTCTCTAACTTTAAATATGACATTAAAATTAGAAAGCTCAATAACGTATCCAAAATAACGGTAACCAGAAACAAATTTATAAGATCAAAGTTGCTTTTAAACTATTAATTTGACCTGAGGATTAGTATTGTTGTTTTTAGTAAGTTTTCAAATGTCCCCAATTAGAATATGAAAACAACATGTCACTTATTGAAAGAGATACTGTTAACAGAAAACAGTCATAATAGCTCTTAAGCTACTTGCTATGGGAATAAGCTGACTTATGTCTGAATTTCTACGAAGAACCAGTATTTTCCAGCTCAATTATTTTTTGTTTAATTATCTGGAATTTTCTTGTTGTTTGCTAAAGGCTAATGAAAGCTAATTTTATGGCTTGTGTGGGAATTAGACCATAATTCTAAGTATTACCCAGAAATCTTTTTTTCTGCCAAAAATTTTCGAGGGAAGTTTATCGAAAAGTGAACTCCTAGTAATAAATCACAACACAATCCTAAAACTATATTAGTTCAGTACCTAACCTTTAATGATTAGAAAGTGACTACATACCTTTAGATTTGTGTATAAGGTATGTTAAAAACCCAAAATCTTCTTTTTTTATACTTGAAACCATCAACAACGTGTTTGTTTAGCTCACTGTCAAAGGGACATAGTGGCAGCGAATATGCTGTCGAGTACGTGTTGAGTATTGACTGAACTTGTAGTACATATTACCGAATTAGTTGGCGCGGAATTATTAATCCAAGTGGAGCAAGTCTCCCTTCTCGGTAAATGTCCAGTACTTCCCTGAGAGGCAGCTAAGTGTATTTTATTCCTAATTGTTACTATGATCCGTTGTTCCTGATGTGTCTTCTTTGCTGTTTACTTTGATTCCCTGTTTTGCTCATAGTTCTCCTTATTGTTCTTCTTATTTCTTTTATTAACGGATATCTAGAGTATTGGTGCTTTTAGCTGTCTAAAATTAAGCTCTGAAATTAAAAGTGGTAAGTTTGCAATTGTATCAATTTCAAAATATTGTCTGTTTAGGTTAAAGTGACAAGATATTTGTTATTTATTTCAAATTTAATTTGTTTTAAAAACTAATATAACTATATCTGTTGATAAATGCCTTTTCAATTGGTCTATTCGACCATTTGAAACAAGAGTAACAGTACCTAGTTAGAGTAATCAATCCCAATTACCCAAGAAGAGATTTAGTAAAATGCCTTTGAGGAAATCACCTGTGGGTCACGGGGTGATAGGAAACTTCTCGACCAGCCAAAGATTGAGGCTTGCCTCTTTAACTTGGATCTGCATGGGTAAATGGTAACTGCATATGAGATAAAAGTTTGTTGGTTTTGGGTGCTTAATTATATGGAAACCCAGACCAATTAAAGTATCTTTCTTGTGTTTATTGAGATTATCGACCTATGCAGATCACGTTTTTTATAGCATAAAGCTAGTTTAGATCTTTTACATAGGTACTTATATATCTTACGAGAGCCCAAGGCGACATTTTTTCACGCTGAAAGGAGAACTACATCAAGCTACACAGATTTTACTTCTGATCCTGATTGTGTTAAGTTGCTACCTGTACTTTTAATTGGTAAAAGAGACACATGGTGCATTGGTTCTTTTAAAGACGACACTCTTTTGATAGCTGGGTGGATCCATACTAAAACGTTATTTTTGATTATTTTGCTTTATCATTTACCACCAACGCACATTAGTGAGTAGGTTCAAAACCACCTAGAAGTTGCAAATTCTACTAAAATACAAGAGACACACAACAAATATAAATGTAGCTCGCAGTGTCCAACGGGCTTTATAGGTTTAATTTATACAAAGACTTTAGCATCATATTTTGATAACTAATCTAACTACTTTTGTCTGATTATAAACCATTTCTTTAGGCTTAAAATTCTAAAAAATAGCGATTTGCTACTACGAATGTATGTTCTAATTATATATCTGCTTATTTTATGGTTAAAGATTTGTTTCACCTTTACCGCACACATTAAACCAATATCTTTTAACGGAAACGTGGTGCCCTTTAGCAGTTCCATAATCCATGTGGCACTAATTATATGTAAATTGGCTATTAATATGGGATAAGACCCAATTTACGTATAATAAACCAGGAAAACGTGAGCTAACGTTTGGGTGGCCAAACCAATTATTATAAAAGAGTTAAGAGAATTAATTCAATTATTGTTAAATATGTGAAATAGTTATAATATTAAAGTCACTATTGATCAAGTATTTAATTTATATTAGTCATTTAATATGGTTTTAATAATATTTCATTTAGAAAAGGTGTGTCAATATTTTAAAAGTCATAGTCCGGGTTCCCACGTGGAAAAAAAGTCATAAAGAATAACCGGCTGAAACTTTCAGAATCGCTTAATTGCACTTAGACCTACAAACTTCCATAGCAACAACATCGATGGATGGGGCGTTTTTTCTGCAGCAGTGGTCAAACGTGTCAAAGTTATGACCCTCCCCGGAGTGATGGATAACCGATTCATTTTTTGTGAATCAACAGTTTTTTATTATTATTACATAATAAAACATGTGACCTACAAAAAGAGGAGGGCGTTTGGCGGGGCCTACGCGCTCAACATGTAATAGTTACGACTGCCAACGAATTAACAAATAACCAGTTAATTTTTTCAGAATGTATTGTTTTTTTATAGTCCTACCACGTAATCATATTGACCTACAATCTGAAAGGGTCGTTTTTCCTAACCTACGCCCTAAACATGTATGACTTTTTGGGGGGGTCGGACTTATAAATAACCTTTTTTTATTTTTTTTATTCGCTTTGAAATACAACATAGTTTAAGTTGTTATAAGTGGCCTACAAAAAAAATGGGGCAGTAATAAAAAAATAAAAAAAACACTTCACTGTTTGTTTTTCAAACGACCCAAAAACCATAAAATGTTTTATTTTAAATTTGGAAAAAAGTGCCTTGAATAAAAATTGTCGAGCTCTAAAAGTGCCACAAAATAGTATTCGTGTTTTTTTTGACAAATCAATAGTTTGTCTGTAAATTGCAATTTAAAAATACATTTATATATATATATATATATATATATATATATATATATATATATATATATAAAGATGAATGTTTGTCTATTTGTTATCGATGAACTCCAAAACTACTGGACCGATTATTATGAAAATTGGTATATATATGTACTTTTCCACGGAGAAGGTTTGTGTGATATGCTCATTGATGCCACTCGCCACCAGGTGGCGCTGCAGAGTAGCAACTTCTGCCCCGTTCAACTGATTGTCATGAAAATTGGTATGTATATGTATTTTTCCACGTAGAAAGTTTGCATGATATGCTCATTGATGCCACTCGCCACCAGCTGGAGCTACAGAGTAGCAACTTCTGCCCCGTTCAACTGATTGTCATGAAAATTGGTATGTATATGTATTTTTCCACGTAGAAAGTTTGCATGATATGCTCATTGATGCCACTCGCCACCAGCTGGAGCTACAGAGTAGCAACTTCTGCCCCGTTCAACTGATTGTCATGAAAATTGGTATGTATATGTATTTTTCCACGTAGAAAGTTTGCATGATATGCTTATTGATGCCACTCGCCACCAGCTGGAGCTACAGAGTAGCAACTTCTGCCCCGTTCAACTGATTGTCATGAAAATTGGTATGTATATGTATTTTTCCACGTAGAAAGTTTGCATGATATGCTCATTGATGCCACTCGCCACTAGGTGGAGCTACA
The DNA here is from genome assembly GCA_964028335.1 of Altica lythri. Lineage (NCBI taxonomy): Eukaryota > Metazoa > Arthropoda > Insecta > Coleoptera > Chrysomelidae > Altica > Altica lythri. The sequence goes on along the minus strand of OZ034805.1, from coordinate 58,611,908 downwards.
GAGTAGCAACTTCTGCCCCGTTCAACCGATTGTCATGAAAATTGGTATGTATATGTATTTTTCCACGTAGAAAGTTTGCATAATATGCTCATTGATGCCACTCGCCACCAGCTAGAGCTACAGAGTAGCAACTTCTGTCCCGTTCAACCGATTGTCATGAAAATTGGTAGGTATATGTTTTTTTCACGGACAAGGTTTGTATGATATGCTCATTGATGCCACTCGCCACTAGGTGGCGCTGCAGAGTAACAACTTCTGCCCCGTTCAACCGATTGTCATGAAAATCAGTATGATGATGTATTTTTAATGGGTTTATGATATTCGTATTAATGGAAGTTACCACCAGATGGCGCTTCCATGTATCAAATTCAATACTGATTAATAGAAATCTATACGAATTCGTATAAGTATAAGTTCAAAAAATATATTATTGAAGCTGACACTAAAATCGTATACCATATTTGCAGTTGAATTACGATTGTTGGCTAATTTTAAATATTTAAAAGCAGTAATTGTTGTTGGGATAGAACAAGGAGTCGAAAAAAAAAACTTTTTTTACTATTAATGAAAGTTATAAAAATCTTGGTGAGCAATTTGCTATTTCATTGGCCTATAACCCTGCTTTCTTTCGCAAAGGAAAAAAGCGCCCTTTTGCTATTTTAAAAAATAGTTCCGAATATCAGAAAGCCTTTATCCAACTGATAAATTATTTCAATTTACCGGAATTGACCGAGAGCTGCGATGTATTCAAAAACATTGAAAAATTTCTATGTAAAGTATATTCAGTTAAAAGTGAAGATGTTCACAAAGCAAGATTTGAATTGTTCGAGAAGACTTACAAATACAAAAGCAAACAAGAAACGGTTATACAAAAGAAAATTCTTGGGTACGATGCCTCCAGCCTTCCACCTACGAAAGCAGAGTTACTGCAGCATATTAAAAGAACAATTTATATTTCGAGTGTATGGTGCAATGCTCATATGAGACATCCATCGACTCTGAAACCAGAATAATCTGGATGGACCATCATTGATGGAAAATACGAGTTTTTCTGGTTTGAAGGCCCTGAAAGTCCCAGATTTCATGAAATTACAGAAATGGAAGGTATTATTATCCTTTCTAACCATTAAATTGCCGCAGCTACTGTATGTTATAATTTTTGTATTTTATATAAACTCTTGAATGAAATGTGATCTCTGTACAGAATTGAATATTGCTGACACTGGTGCAGAATCAGACAATGATTCTGAAGGAAGTGATAGTGGTGACGATACTGATGACGATGAAGGGGGTGATATCAGTACATTTGTCGATGATTTCGACTTAAATATTAAATTCATATCTGTTCCGCCCAGAAATTATGAATAAATAAAATTTCACTGAATTTTTTTAAATTTGAAATATTGTTTATTTTTATTTCTTATTATACCAATTTTTTAAACCTTATAATACCAATTTTATTATACCTTACACGCAGATGTCAGTCTGGATAATTAGATTCATTTTTTTGTAGGTTATGAAATATGGCCCTTGTTTTTTGTAGGTCAATACAATTTTTGGTTACCAAATACTATTTAAAACGTTATGAGATTTTTGGCCTACAGTTATTTATAAGTCCGACCCCCCCAAAAAGTCATACATGTTTAGGGCGTAGGTTAGGAAAAACGACCCTTTCAGATTGTAGGTCAATATGATTACGTGGTAAGACTATAAAAAAACAATACATTCTGAAAAAATTAACTGGTTATTCGTAAATTCGTTGGCAGTCGTAACTATTACATGTTGAGCGCGTAGGCCCCGCCAAACGCCCTCTTCTTTTTGTAGGTCACATGTTTATTATGTAATAATAATAAAAAACTGTTGATTCACAAAAAATGAATCGGTTATCCATCACTCCGGGGAGGGTCATAACTTTGACACGTTTGACCACTGCTGCAGAAAAAACGCACCATCCATCGATGTTGTTGCTATGGAAGTTTGTAGGTCTAAGTGCAATTAAGCGATTCTGAAAGTTTCAGCCGGTTATTCTTTATGCCTTTTTTTCCACGTGGGAACCCGGACTATCACATCTATACATATAATAAAACTATAACTAACGCAATACGAGGCTTACCCTAAAAGTTTCCGGAATCGACCACTAGGGGGCATTTGCTAGCGGCGTCATTATTTTTTTCGTAAAATTTGACATCTTTTAATGTAAACTCAATTAACAGATCAGAAATTATTCAAGTATTTTCGTTTTTACAGCATTTTAAAAAAATCTATTTTGAAAAAAAACGGAAATTTCTCGTGAAAACTTTCGTGCGATGATTTTTTACGATTTTAAATGTGGCCTTACTCAAAAGCAGTGCATCGATTGGCTTCATTCTGCTTCTGGTGATGAAGCACCATCCAAAACCACCGTATACGATTGGTTTTCAGAATTCAAGCGTGGACGTGTTAGCCTCAGTGATGAATTTCGTAAAGGTCGTCCATCAACTGCTGTTGTTCAGCAAACATCGATGCTGTGAGAGAAATGATTGAGGCAGATCGGCATGTGACATACCGTGAGATTGAGGCAACAATCCGCATTGGCAAAAGTCAAATACAAACGATCTTACATGAACTTTTAGGCGTGAAGAAGATTTGCAGTCGTTGGATCCCGCATAATTTGACCGAGGCTCAAAAAGAGGCTCGTGTGAAATGGTGCAAAGAAATGCTCAACAAATTCAATCGCGGTGCTTCTCCGAACTTATATAGTTTTGTAACAGGTGACGAAACTTGGATATATGCGTACGAGCCCGAAACAAAGCAACAATCAACTGTATGGGTGTTCCAAAGCGAGCCGAATCCAACAAAAGTTGTTTGTTCACGAAGCACTTCAAAGAAAATGATTGCTTTTTTCTTCCGTAAAAATGGGCCTGTTGCCACCGTTGCTCTTGAGGATCGAAGAACAGTAAATGCCGAATGGTATACAGCAATTTCTTTACCTGAAGTCATCGATATAATCAGAAAAAACAACCGAAAACGACACATCATTCTTCATCATGACAACGCAAGCTCTCACACAGCAACTCGAACAAACGATTTTTTAAAGGAGAAAAAGACCGAATTGATGACTCATTGCCCGTATTCACCTGATTTATCGCCTAATGACTTCTTCCTGTTCCCATTCGTCAAAAATAAAATGCGTGGTCAGCGATTTACGACACCTGAAGAGGCTGTTGAGGCATTCAAAATCCATGTTTCTGACATACCGACTTCGGATTGGACTAAATGTTTTGATGACTGGTTTATTCGCATGCAAAAGTGTATTGATCTTCAAGGCCAATATTTTGAAAAACAATAAAGTATTTTTTTCGATTAAATTTGTGTTTTTTCTATGATTTTCCGGAAACTTTTAGGGTAACTCTCGTACATTTAAAATACAAAATTAGGGCCTTTATACACGCATATAATTTCGTCTGTATGTTTGTTAACACTAATCTCAGAAACGGCTTAACCGATTTGTATCTAGTTTTCAAAAATATATTCTGACAGGCTCTACTTAACATTTAGTGGTTTTTTTTTCATTTAAATCTATTAACAAATAAAAAAAATATGTCAATTTATGTCATTGACGTAATACAGGAATATTCCCCACTACTGATTCTACAAGACACGATCATCTAGAAATTGTTCTATATTTAAAAATGGTACATATTATTTTTGTTATTAGTTTATTAGAATATGTTTAAAAAAACGTAATTTCTCAATAGAAAATTATTAAATCGAAAGAAGTAGTGGAATTTAATTTGGATTACCCTGTAACAGAATTATCTACAGGTCGACAATGTTCTGGTACAGAGACATGATATTCGAGTGATAAAGGCAGCAGACTACTAAAAAGTGCAAGCTTTGACAAAAAGTTGTTGGTTAAGCGTGTCTGTAAACGTTTTCCTTCTAAGTCGAGACTCCCACGGTAAAAAAACTTGCTCGTATGCTGTTATTTATCTGCCTTTCTCTACAGTTTTATTTTTCGATTCATGTGACGGTTAAATACCGCATATCTTGTTTATTTTTCCTTGAATTAGCTATGTTCATTAATTATCAAAGTAAAACAACGTAAAAATATAGATTAAAGAAATATACTTACATGGTAAACAAAGAATCTATAGACGCTTAGTAATAGTTGTTCCTATAGGTTTAATAGTGATATAATCCATTTCACGGATTTTGGCCGATGACAGAAATCATACTCGAAGTAAATTTACATCTCTCTCAGATAAAGGCAAGTTAGAAATTTAAATGAGGACGTTTGTTTTTTAATACAACACTTACGTAACTGCATCTTGTTTCACCGGTAGATAAAAAGTATTCAATACGGAAGTCTTGACTTAATTCACATTCCTAGTAACCGTCATATACGGCTCGTTGTTGAAGGATTGAATGTAATAATTATTAATGTCATATTTTTGTAGATGTCAAACCACACGATAGTTTCAGAAACTTACGACCTAATTTAGAAAAAAAAACTGCCCGCCATTGGTAACTTGGATGACAGTTTAATCTTATTTCAGTGGTTTCTAATATCAAATCGGCGAAAACGATGAAATGGACTATACCTGTTATAATATCTGATTGTAGAATTTTAAAAAACGTAAAAATTTCTTTCGTGAATATTTTAATAACCAAAGTTATAAAATAAGCCATTGGCGTAGCAAGAGTAGTCTTAAATAAGATATATAGTTATACTTATCTCAAAACTTATCAATATCAAACTTATCTTGGGGTGTATTAAAAAAACTCTACTAGTTACAGTCGAGATCGAATATACAAATGTCTGTATTTCCATTAAATATCATTATCATTAAGTTATTTTCCATCAAATAATACCTCAGAGTAATGGCAATCTGGATCTGGAAATTTGGGGAGGGGCGAGTTAGTGCTTAGCCAGCACTGAGGCCACATATGACCCATTGTGCTTCCTTCCGTATTGTAGGGATATCTTCACCTCAGGCTGTCATCAGGCCTAGAGATTTAAAATAGGTGATGAGGCTCCCGAGGGGGATCTCCCTGACATCGGCTGGTGTAAGCCAATACTCGCCCAACACGGATCTTCTGATTTCAGAAAAAGCAGAGCAGTCATACATAATGTGTTCTACTGTTTCCTCTTCTTTCATCCTAAAGAGATGTTGTCGCAATTGGCAGTGACCTGTCAAGACTCCCACAGCTGTTCGGAGAGTTTGTCTGGTCAATGCCTTAAATTTTTTTGCTGTTTCCTCGCCAGGATGAGGTAATAACTCTCTGGCCAGTCTACAGTTCGTAGTTTCATCCCAGCACTGTATAAATTTTTGGTGAGAGTGCTGTTTGATAAGGTCCACGACTGCGGACAATGTTAGCTTGGTAGATGGGCGAGGGCTAACATATTTGTAGCCCGCAGCCCTCCTTGCTAAATTGTTTGCAATGCGGTTGCCTTTAGAGTTCCCATGTCTTTTGATCCAGCTGAGAGTGACCACGTTATTCTGGCTGGCCTCAGTTAGAGATTGGTGACATTCTAGTACTAAACTTGAAGTAAAACGTGGTCTATTCAAGGTCAGTAGTGCTTGTCGGCAGTCTGTGTATATATTTATATTCCTGCCTGTGATGTTCCTATTGATTAATTCTTTTGCAGCTATGGTTCTGCCTGTGAGTTCTGACTGAACCACACTTGACAAGCCATCCATAGCTCATTTTATTTTTAGGTTTAAGGATCTAGAGTAAATTCCACATCCTACACCTTGCGTTGTTTTTGATCCATCCGTATATACGCTCAGAGCGTTCACTACGTTGGGGTCTGCTGTCTTGTTTGTTAATATTTTGTATGGTTTGTCAAAGACAAATCTTGGTGCGACGACATCCGTGTCTGCCTGTAGGAGTGGTATCACTTTTATCGATTCCCTCCACAGACTGTCCCTATGGGAGAGTAATGGCATGTGATCGTTACTAATTTCAAGTGGTCTCAAGTGGTTGCAAGTGATCACAAGTGGTTGCAAGTGATCACAAGTGGTTGCAAGTAATCACAAGTTGTTGCAAATGATCAAACTAATTGCATGTTTTTTAAACGTATATTTGGGTAAATAATGCTTTAGAAAGTTAAGAAAACTTTGCTCCTTATCGTGGGTTATTCCCGGAGTGCCACATCTTAGTTTGTTATCTTAATTTTTACCTCCAAGACTTTGTCAACTTTTCCCAAAAAACAAATATATGGATAAAACTACACACAAAAAAATTCTTCGTAATTATATTTTAGTATAGTAATTATATTCTTTTTAAACCAACCATTGCGGCTGTTGTTTAAAAATTTGATTAATTTCACTGAAAATGATACAGAAACAAAATTAGAAACTTTGTCAAAATTATAGAGCTGCACATCAATTACGATTCTTAATGAAAACAAATCTAATAATCTTCAATGTACGCATGTGTTCACAAAGCAAATATCCAAACATCACAAAATTGCATTATAACTAGCCATGTTTTGGTATAAAACAAATGGACTCAATTAGAATTCTATAATCGTAATTGCGGATGCATTCGGCATCCAAATTTTTTTCCCCCTTTGGGTTTTGTAATTGCCTGTTTGTTTATTCTCCTTTTGATTTTGTTCTAATTTTATGTATTTTCGTTGAATAACAATTTTAGTAAATTTACTACAGTTAATTCTAGTAATGATTATTTATGTTGATGTATCATTTTATGAGAAAGAATGGAGAACAACAAAAAACAAAAATAATTGATAAAAAACAAAACTATGAAGAAAAATAAGGAGAAATAATTAATAAAATGTAAAAGACAATGGGTAACATTGGATGAGAAACTAAAAAGAATAGAAAAAATAAGACAAAGTAAAAAATCGCTTAAATTGTAAAAAAGCAAAAAAAGGATAAAGTAAAGTAAGATGCAAAAAGACACAAAAAACTGAAAAATAACTTAATAACCCTCTATTCTTAAGTGCTTTTCTCAAGTTCTCAAGTGTTCCTTCCTGTCTCTTTTTCACAAAACCTACAATCACAATATTATCTACATACCTCATATCCTATGGGGCTTGACCTCTGATTTCTTTAGTCATAACATCTATCACCATAGTAAACAGATCGATCCCTGGTGGAGACCCACGTGCACCCCAAATCCTTCCGTAACCCCAACACTGCTTATAACTTCCTTTTTTTTCTTCATACACTAATCAGAGATACTTTTCCGACACACTTTTCACTTTTATACAGCTCTACACTTCTAGTTTTGGCACTCGGTTATTCGATTTCTCAAAGTTTATTAAAGCAGCGTTGATCTTACACTACAATTTACGACATGTTTCTATTATTCTTCTTACAGCAAAAACAGCATGAGTCGTTCCTCTCCTTGATGTAAATCCAAATTGCTCTTCACTTATACTCGTCTCTTCTCTTAGCCACTTTTTCACTATTCTTTCCCAAATTTTCCAAGTATGCGACATCAGTTGAATGCATTTATAGTTACCACATTCTTGCACATCCTTTTTCGTTTTTCGTATTAATCTCTACTTGGTCTGGTCCTTTTCGACATAATCGTGTAATTATATTTTGAATTTCTTTTCTTATGAGATATTTACTGGGCAACTGGAAAGTCTCGTTGCCTTTCAATTGCTCTAAATCATCTTGATAATTATTTGGATTTTTTAAATATAACAGCGTTGCAGTTACTTTTATGCGACGCTCGGAGATACGATTGTTCATCGAAGAGACCAATTATTCTGAGAGAGGAGTTTTTAGGTCTTTCGAATCATGAAACGCAACGTATGTCCTGCACACTAACTAAATCAGTATCTCGACGGCACAGTATCTAAACAGCCAATTTCACTGGCCGCCCATTCCCGTCAATCTCGAACGAGATCTCGTTGTATTATGCTTCGGGATTGATCCCGACAAATTTTCCGGGATCTCGCGAGATCGGGATCCCGCGAGATCGGGATCCCGCGAGATCGGGATTGCATTCCCTATTCCCAGTACTTATGTAACACATGCATATACATTTATTATCTAAGATTCTTTAAATATTAGTTGTAAAGAGTGTGGTTTGCTGAAGCTACTGGAAAGTGAACCAATTTTTTAATGATTTTTTACATTTCAGTTTCTTTTATCTTAAAAGTCGCTGGCTTATTTGGAGAGTTCTAAAACTCAACGATTAAAGTCTATTAAAGCAGCGTAGATCTCACGCTGTAATTTACGACATCTCTCTATTATCCTTTTTAAAGCAAAAACAGCATCAGTTGTTCCTCTCCTTGACATAAATCCAAATTGTTCTTCACTTATATTCGTCTCCTTTCTTAGCCTCTTTTCTACTATTCTTTCTTAAATTTTCAAAGTATACGATATCAGTTTAATGGATTTATATAGTCACCACATTTTTGCACATCCTTTTTCGTTTATAGATTGGTACAAGCGCACTTTTCCTCCACTCACTCGATATTAATTTTCTCATCAGATCCAACAGAATATCTACTCACTTCTGCTGGTTTCCCATCCGTTTCCATCGCTCCTTCATTCTTCATCTTCTTCAATACACCCTTCACTTCTTTTTCTTACACCATTGCAATATTTTTAAGACCATCTTCATATATATGTCTCTCATTTTTCCCGTTTAGCATCTTCCTTTTATACTCTCATATAATTATATTTTTTTCCTTTGTCCTTTGATAATATAAATCTTATCTGATGAAATATTCACCTTCTCCAGTACTTATGTAACACATGCATATACATTTAATATCTAAGAATCTTTAAATATTAATTGTAAAGATTGTGGTTTGCTGAAGCTACTTGAAAGTAAACCAATTTTTTTTAATGATTTTTTAGATTTCAAGTTCTTTTATCTTAAAAGTCGCTGGATTTTTTGGAGAGTTCTAAAACTCAACGATTAAAAAAATTGCTTCACCACGTCTGCGATTCGATTTTTTTTTATTTCCACCATTAAATGCAATTCTTACGAAGGCAATTGTCTCAATTATTCTCTTTGTGATTTACCCACTAATGGTCCTGCTTCGTTGATTTACCCTGCTCGAACAATTTCTTAGGGTAAAACCAAAAAAGTTATTTCTTGAAATTAAATCCATATCGTTATATTTTAGTAAAATCTAAAGTTCACTGAATTTAAATTACTTATTGAATTGATTGTTTTACAAAAGGTTTAGAATAATAATAGTATATTGTAATACAAGTGTTACAATGACATAGGTTTCGTAGTACGAGTTCAGTTTGTGAAACGAACCGCGAAGCGGTGAGTTTTGCAAAGAACGAGTACTACAAACCGTCATTGTAATTCGAGTGTTACATACTATTTTTTATAATGAACTTTTAAAAGTATAAAAAAAAATAAAATGAGAGTTTTTCGAAATATTTATGTATGTTGGCAATCTTGACAGTTTTGACACTTGTCAGTTTTAATGATTTTAAATTAGAATGTTTGTCAAATTTGTATAAAATATTCCGAATTTAGCAATAACGCTGATAATGTAGTTAATAATTTACTACAACATACTTTTTGATTTACTACCTGAACTCTTTAGTTGAAAATCAGTGCAGTGCAACCAATTGTGTAAAACAAAAAGTTACCAAAAACAGTGTTACAATGAATCTATTTCGATACTGTTTTTAGTGTCGAAATAGAAACTTTGTGAACGTGAATTATAAAAAATATTTTTCTCTATTGCATATAACTTTGAATTACAAGTAGATGTTTCATCCAATTGAAATTTATAGGAAAAGTTTGTTCCATCTATTCACTTGTCTAGTCGGGTATAAAACATTATTTCAAAGCATGTTGGACGACTGTGATAGCATAGCATATTCTTTTGCTTTTACTCTTTTACAGGAACTTTTATTTATTGTCCAAGTTTTTACTTTAGTTTCCAGTTCAACGCGCTTTATAATTAATTTCAATTTGATATATAGGTGTAACTTTATATCTTTATCGGATTTTCAATATTGTTTTTACCGTTAAAACAAAGATCATATGGGGGAGTATTGATAGCTAGTTAAATTACTCTGATTCCACGAATAAAAAAATATTAAATTACCTTGACAATAATAAATAATTTATAAGAAGTATCAGTAAGATAAAAAAGAGAGTATCCAGCCATCATCAAGTATCTGCATTTTAGATATACGTAGACATGTTTAAAACTCTAAAATTAAATTGCAAGTTTTAAACGAAATGAATTTTCCATTAAAAATAAAGACCGATGAGAAAGCCTGTTTCTATTACTACCTCCGTAAATGTCGATGCAGTTTACGACAGGATTTTGTCGGTCCATTGAATTTGATTAAAACAGATATCTGGAGCACGAAAATTTCACATGAACACGTTCATCAAATTGTTCATATCGATTTGGAAAAATGTTAAAGCCGTATTGTTACTACGAATAAAACTTGGATACATTTGTACTTTCAAAAGCACAACAGCAACCGATGAAATGAAAGAATTCTGGTTGTCCAAAGTGTAAAAAAATCGTATTCAGAAATTTGTCTGGAAAGATTCTTGTTTCAGTTTTTGGAATTTGAAGGAGTAATCATAATCAATTGTTTAAATTAAAGTAGAACAATAAATATACGACAACCTCCCTCCACACAATTCTTTTAACGAAAAATTGATATAGTCCATTTCATCGTTTTTGGCCGATTTGATATTAGAAACCATTGAAATAAGATTAGACTGTCATCCAAGTTACCAATGGCGGAGAGTTTTTTTTTCTAAATTAGGTCGTGGTTTGACATCTACAAAAATATGACATTAATAATTATTAAATTCAACCCTTCAACCATGGAGACTAGACAAGGAGTACGAACTCCATGTATGCAAATAGGGCTACTAAAATAAGAGGGCGCTGGTGTTGCATTTGTACCAAGATGACGACCAATGAGGACGTAGTTTGAAATCAAATAAATAATTTTTAATTATTTCATTATTCATTTATTTACACAATGAAAAAAATAGTTCGATCATTCAGATATAAATAATAAAAACCAATTTAATAATTCACGATTATTTAATTGTCTATATTCATACCGGTACAAAAGGAACACTAGCGACGCTAGTGGTGAAAAAAGTAAACCTAATATGTACGATACCGTGGACAGATTTTGGCAATTCCCCCGGTCGAGTGCGTACTCCTTGTCTAGTCTCCATGCCTTCAACAACGAACCGTACATGACGGTTACTACGAATGTATTGAATACTTTTTATCTACCGGTGAAACAAGATACACTTACGTAATTGTTGTATTAAAAAACAAACGTCCTCATTTAAATTTCTAACTTGCCTGTATCTGAGAGAGATGTAACTCTAAATTTACTTTGAGTATGATTTCTGTCATCGGCCAAAATCGGTGAAATAGACAATATAAGCTATTCACAAAGCAAAATATTTATTTATCCACTATCATTATCATTATATTCTACAACAGACATTATAAGTTTGTGATCACTAAAATATAATATAAATTGAAACTTACTGGTATACAGTCTGCCGCGTATGCTATGAGATCAAAAGAGGAGATAGGTAACGTACGTACGTACGTACGGGGACACATTTTTTTTATTTACTGCTCTTGCCAAAGCTTACATATAAAGCTTCATTTTAAAAAGTTTTTAAGTTTTTATTAATATAAATAAAGCAATAATGGTGTTCCTTAGACATAAATCTCTATTTAAACACACTATATAAACACTTTAAAAATAATTATTCTACTTTAAGTACTTTGTGGGAAAAATTACTTGTTCTCGTTTGTGTAAGAAATAGATTTAGCGAAGACTTTCATCGTACGCCATTGTTATAAGAGTACAGCTGGGTCGTTAGCTCGATAACTTTATTAGCAAAGCATTTTGTGTAGACCGTAATGTCTAAAATAATGCTAAAAGCTTAGAGAAACGCGAAATTTTCCGAGACCGGTCCAATGATATTGGCACTATTTAAGGTTTTGTAGGTTATTGGATGGCCTTACCGAATAACCCGAGAAACTTTGAAATGTTCATTATTTTTGAGACGGAATCTTTCAATAATAAGCAATTATTTTTGTCGTAGATATATCATATTTCCCACACAATTTAAAATATTATAAATTGAAAACATTTTTGGAATAGATGTCAAAGATAATAATAGTTTAATACTATTATGACGTTTTACAGAGTCTTTGAGAATCAAAGAACATATAGACCGTTTACTAAGAACCAACAACTACTTCCCTGGCTATTTGCCTCCACGGACATTGAATTACAGTTTAAAGTTAAACGCGGTTAGTATATCTGCAAGATAGAACTAACCATTTCAGTTTGCAATTCGAAAGGATATAAATTGTAGACCGGTTTCGGCGTATTGCGCCTCATCAGTACAAGGAAGATATCCGTCCAGAAGCTCTAAGAGCATCTAGACTGGAGATATGTCTGAAATCACACAAATACATTATCTTTAGTAAAGAAAATGTGAAAAGTGCGATAATAGCGACATCTCCATAACTAATTACAAACTGAAATTCTATTTGACAATTTGGAATGTTAAATTATTATTTCTTATGAATAAAACATAATATCATTTATGTAATCAATTACTTTATCGTAATAAGTTTAGAACTGCTAAATTAATGAATATTACTCATCATTAGTACACCAATTTATTGGTAAATAAAGCTTTATTTGTTTCATGAGTAAGCATCTAACTACATAATTATTTAACTGTATTTAAATTTATATTTCCATATAGAGGAAATTATATTTAGTACGATATAACATCGGTAATAAGTGTTAAAAGTAACATATAATAAGTAAATCATCACAAACAAAATAACCGGCAATATATTTCTTAGAAGTTAGCCGAATGTCATAATCAGTAGTGTACTTTTATAACATACTTTAAACTTACGTTTTTTAAGCAATAAGTTTGTTAATGAACAAATGTTGCAAAATGCAGAATATTAGTTATTCTATCGCTTTACTAGTTTTGAAAAATATTTTTAAAAACATTGACCATTTAACTAAGAAGAAACAACTACTTCCCGGGCTATGTGCCCCGACGAATATTGAATATTCAAAGTCAAATGGGGTTGGCATATCTAACAGATAACTTAAACCAACCATTTTAGTTTGCAGTTAGAACTTGTTATGGGTACATAAAAGTTCTTTCTATCTGGCTCTTAGCAAAAACTAAATCTTCTCCGAATTTTAGCTTAAGAATTTTTTTTAATATACTTAATTTTAGTCAGTTTTTACTACTTTATAGGGAGTGTTTAGGGCACAAGAAATGAACATTTGCTATAATTGGTGTTACAAAAAATGACCATTAGGTAAAATTAGTATTACAAATAAATACTAGAATGTGGTCTAGCTGTTAAATAACGAGAATGCTAGCGAAAAAGGGTTTTAATTTAAAAAAAATTCTACATTCGAATGCATCCATCCATTATACTCCCCTCCTCTAGCAGAGCTGGGTAATTACTTGTATTTACTGTTAATTACAATTACAAAGTACTTTTTTAAAAAAGGAATTAATTACAATTACAAAGTACATGGTTAGAAGAAAGGAATTATATAAGTTTAATTACAATTACTTGAAAAATGGAATTACCAATTACTTTCATAATTACTTTTTGGTCTAAGAAGTTTTTTAATTCTTTTTTAATAATTTAAAATATTAAAATATTACTTAAAGAAATCAATTCCAATATAAATATATAATTTTATCAGTGATAAAAAACATAATTATTTTAAAGTTAAGTAACTAACTTAGTTTTTTAAATAAAAATTTATTTACTTTAAACAAAAAATACAACACATAATATAAAAAATATTAACAGTAAACAGAATATAAAAGTAAGTAAATTTGTAACAATATGTATTTGTACTAAAGTTTAATTATTTAGATTTTTTTATTTTATGTTTATATTATTACCTTTCATTAAAACTAATTTTTCGTATTTAATTCCTATTTAAAATTGCGTTTCTTTTGGGAGCATTCACTATCGTGGCAAAGGAAAATAATCGCTCTACAGGCCCAGAAGACGAAAGTGCTGTATTATATTTAAAAAACACTTTTTTAATAATTGGTTAATTATCCAGCATGCTAATAATCAGAAACCGGACATAAAAGATGCGATTACGGATTCTAGCCTAACGTTTGAGGAAGGGTCTGGGAAGAAATTCTGCAAGGTCATGAGCCATGCAGGAATTTTCTTGTTTTTATTGGTAAAAGTAATTGTAATTAGATTAATTAATATTTAATTACAAATTACAATTCCAACACAAAATTTGCTCTAATTACAATTCCAAATTACTCTAACAAAAAAAAGTATTTAAGTACAATTACAAATTACAGGAAAAAAAAGTAATTGGAATTATTAATTACTTTTTACCAAGGAATTACCCAGCTCTGTCCTCTAGTCACACACCTGTCCATACGTTTTTTTCCATTAATCAAAGCAGTGCTGGAAGTCTTTTTTTGTGAGGGCCTTTAGGAGCTTTGAAGTTTTACATTTTACCGCTTCCATCGACTCAAATCCAGCCCCTTTCAAAGCAGATTTTATCTTCGGAAAGACAAAAAGGCACATGGTGCCAAACCTGACAAGTATAGGAGTGCGATTTTTGGCCAAATACTGCTTAATAGATAGCGCGTTATGGGCAGGTGCTTTGTCCTGGTGCAAAATCCATGAGTTCTTTTTCCACAACTCGAGCGTTTCTCACAAACTCGTGATCGCAGTGTTGCTAAAACTGACAAATAGTAAGTCTGGTTGATAGTCTGACCCTCTGGAACCCATTCAATCATTACGATACCCTTAATAAAAAAAATGAATAATTTTGATTTGTACACCCTTGGTTTTCTGATTCTGGGCGATTCAGTAGTCTTATATTGCATCGATTTCCGCTTTATCTCATCGTATTGAAAAATCCACGTTTCGTCGCAATTAATAATGTTTTTCATCAGTAAAGTATCTTCTTTTAACCTTTCAAGGAAATCTGAGCAGACCTGTTGACGTTTTTAGTCAGGTTTTTTGCACCAATTTTGTACAGACTTTTGTAATTCCTCGTGTAAATTTTTTCTAAACGTTTCTTTATCGGCGTGTACATTGATCTATTTCCGGAGTTAAAACAGTGACAGGGCACCCGGCACTGGTCATCTTCAGTGCTCTTTTGGCACTCACTGAAGCACTTGTACCACTCAAAAACACACCCACAAGACAGTGAATTGTCTCCATAGGCCTCTTGCAACAATTTATAGCACTCAGTCGGAGTTATAACTTAACGAGAAATTTGCTCCTGATTTTTATTCGTTTTAAACCGCTTCTTCTTCTTATGGTGCCATCTCCAGTTATCAGAGGTTGGACACAATTGTGGAGAACTCTTGTCGATCCTGCGCTATTCGGAACAGAGAATGGCCATCTAGACCCATCCAGTCCCGAATATTCTTAAGCCAGGAGTGCTTCTTTAAACCGCTACTGCACAAATACTATAATAGTGACGAAAACATGTTTTGGTACGTGTATAGAGAAAATTTCTAGATACCCAACGCACTATTCGTTTTTTTTTCCACCCCTCTAGTGCGCCCTCTGGGTCTGGCTAGATCTCGTATACTAAACCCCAAAACATTTTCATTATGCATATCTACTTTGTTCTTACGTGCAAAAATGTTGGTGGCCTGTTAAGAGAAAAAAAAGTATAAGTATGCTGGTTTTGATTTTCATCCATGTAAGGATAATTTTTTGATCAATGTTTTGGCGTTACCTAATTATAGGCAATTTTGGCTGGATATTTTCGAGACAAAATGTTTAGTGGCTTTAAATTCTTTATAAAACAGAGTTAATGACAGTCATCTTGAATTATTGCTGTTAATAAAATAAAATGAAAAATAAACATATAGGGTATATAGATAATATTTCTCTTCAAATTTTCTTTTCCGAAACATTTAAAAATATATTGTCAGAAATATCATTTGAGCCTGCTAACTTGTTCCCTATATCTTGTTCTTCCCCCACATTTATCCCTGTCAGAATATGATTAAGGAATATCCATGGTGTCATAACGGTTGGAATTTAATTTTCGACCGGTATTTTTTTACGAGGCAATGTGTTTTGTGTGTTCACAGCAGCCTCACCCATTTCAATAAACCAGTCACATGAAAATAAAATAAAAATAAATCGAAAATATCATGCAGAGAGTTCTGTCTGTCAATTACCAGAAAACAAACACCATCAAAATCGTCATTAAATCAAACTTCGAAGTGATGCGTACCTGTCAAGCGACTGGTTCTGCATTGGATTGCATTTTGATATGCAGTTTTCGTTTGTCACGTTCGCACAATTATTATTAATAACGTGATGATGTCCGGAAAAGTGTTTTGCTTATTCAATACAATGCAGCCGTTAGATACTATTATTTATTTATACAAAAAATTGGTACCGTTTAAAATAAAAATGTGTATTTATTTATATTAAAAAATAAAATGAATTGGCATTTTTATAAAATATGAGTCTGTTATTTAGTGCACATTTTCTGATTATATGCATCAAAAAGTAAACGGAAACCCCAATAATAAAAATCGGGTGTGACAGTCAGTGGGACTGCCGGTAAAAGTTATACTTTTATGCACTCGACCGGATTCATAAATTTGTATGGGAATAATTTAGCAAAATCATTATATGATATTCGTGTTCAGCGACCCCATATAACTCATTTTGTATCAAATTTGCATAAAATTCCTGGAGACGAAGCTGTTTTGAAGACCATCGCCATCATGAGATTCGTAATACAATGACCCAAAAAAACCCGAGTACCAAGTCTGCACTGATTTTGTATACAATAGAATCGGGTGTGGCAGTCAGTGGGACTGCCGGTAAAAGTTATACTTTTATGCACTCGCCCGGATTCATAAATTTGTATGGGAATGATTTAGCAAAATCATTATATGATATTCGTGTTCAGCGACCCCACATAACTCATTTTGTATAAAATTTGCATAAAATTCCTGGAGAATTTGCATAAAATTCCTGGAGACGAAGCCCTCGTCAGCACTAGCTGCCTCGAAGACCATCGCCATCATGAGATTCGTAAAACAGTGACCCAAAAAAACCCCGAGTACCAACTCTGCACTGATTTTTTATAGAATTTACATAAAACTTTAGAAGAAGAGGTAAATACCATGCACCCTAGGTACCAAGTGCCGCGGAGAGTTTTGGCATCATAATATTCATGTTCAGCGACCCCAAAAATCCCTAGTACAAAAATTGAGCCCATTTCCAGCAATACTTACTGAGTTGTAATTTTTCTATCTATTGTCTGTTCGGAATGCAATTTCCCATTTTTACATTATGAAAAATAGCGACAAAATTTCCTGATACTCTAACGAATCGAAGCAAAAAACCGCATTCCGATCAATCTTATTTTAAAAATTTCGGAGCTTTTGCTGATTTTAGTGCGTTATTTCCTCGACTATTCTTAAAAACTCTGTTTATGTAGCCAACAACCTCAAAAGCATAGTGCAGGATATACTGCAACCATGTGACGGTATTTTAGACTACAATACAATACTCATTAATGAATATTATTATTAATATAAAATAGTAAATACGTTAAATTATATGTACGTGACAAAATTATAAAATAATCTGTCAAACACAGTGTGATACTGAATTTTAAACGGTATTCAAAGGTAGTTAGGGTAAGCAGGGGTAATGACGTTCACTGGGTAATGCCGCTCACCCCTATAACTCGGCAATTTCAATGCTTAGAAGAATTGGACGCTTAGTGAAGTGAGGGGCAGGTAACGACTGAACCAGCAGTGGTTCGTATAGATGATCTTATTTTTAGTTGAATGTTTTTATCGGTAAGTCCAGAAATTGTATAGATATGTCTTGCTACTCTGATTAATTCCGTTAATTAACCATTACACTACGCGATAGCAT
The DNA here is from genome assembly GCA_964028335.1 of Altica lythri. Lineage (NCBI taxonomy): Eukaryota > Metazoa > Arthropoda > Insecta > Coleoptera > Chrysomelidae > Altica > Altica lythri. Next base: position 58,593,991 of record OZ034805.1, on the reverse strand, counting down.
GAAGATTTGTGATCATTTCATACTAGTTGATGTAAAATTTCAACCGAATAATAAAATGGCCGTTGGGGGTAATGCGGTTCACAGTGAGCGCCATTACCCATTGAGCGCCATTGCCCCAAAGCACCTAATGGTTGTGTTTCTTTTCATAGGTATGCCTCAAAATCAACCAAGAACCACCTCTAAAGTAGCTTGGTCTGAAAGAGATCTACTTAACGCTAAGACTGCAGTTAAAAGTAGAATGTATTGCATCAACTTCTAAGCCTGCTCAAGTGAGGAAAAAGCAGCACGCCACTTTATTGACAGCCACTTCATTGAAAAATATATTAGAAGAGAAAGAAAACAAACGAAAAGCAAAGAAATGTAAAATTGAAATCAGGATCAAGAAAAACATCAAGAAAGCAAACGACAGCCAGAAAGCCAAAGCAAAATCTTGCAAACGAAAAGTTTTACAAGAAAGTTCTTCAGAGATGAATCTGAAGATAATATTTGCGATGATGACAGTGATGAAGACATGGATCAGGATGATGAAAATTATAACAAATGTAATATTTGTGAAGAATTTGGGAAAAACAATGAGTTGTGGTATCTCTGTACAACGTGTGGACTCTGGTCACATGCCATGTGCTCTGGATGGAATTCTGCAGAAGGATATATTTGTGATTTTTGTGCCAAATACTAAAATGGGATTCCTCAAACATTTATAATAACATTATTCTTTGATTCAAGTTACTTTACAGTGTCTTTGAAGTTGAAGAACTATTAATTAATCAATTTGTTCATACATACAGGTTTGAGCATCATAACCCTTTTGCCTGAGCGGTATTACCCGTGGTCCGGGGTAACGGCGCTCAAACCTCTTTTTTTTAATATGGCTAATTATTGTTGCTCATTCGAAGATTTACATGTTTTCGTTCTATATATAAATTACCAAATATCTAAACTAGTGTTTTTTTGACAAAAATTTAATACAGAGTTGAAATTATGAAAAATATGAAAGTTTTTCCTTAAGTGAGCGCCATTAGCCCTGCTTACCCTATGAGTAAATATTTCATTTTTGTTTTTACCAACTAATATACCTTATATGTGTTTCTATCTCTCTCTTACTCACACCATTACATATATAATGATTTTGCCAATTTAAACCCATACAAATTTTCCCTTGCCAGGTCCACGAATAGAAGTATAACTTCAAAAAACTTTATATATTATTCTTTTTAGTCTATATTCAAACAAATATTTTTAATAATGATAAATATGATTTAAAATTCTTGTACGATCCATCGTAGTGCTTTTTAATAAGTCCTGAGCACGTAACTGAAATCGAAGCCTTATTAAACTGTATTGCTTTTTGAAATTTTAATAAATAACGAAATCTGGCAAGCCGCCAGCATGCTAAATTGAAATTCAAACTTTATTTAGAACAGTCTTTTTTAAATATTTTTTCATGATAGGTATCCAGGAGGAAATGACTTTCTTTGATATTAGGTTTGTTCCAACAGAGCTCCTGACAGTCAAAAGGACGTCAGACGCTTGCGCAGTAAGATTAGACCGTTCCAACAGAACACCGAATAATCCCATGTACTGTCAAAGTGCTGTTCCAACAAAGTTTCTGACTCGTACATGAACGCGTTTATGTACGGTCAAATCTATCCTTGGTTCGATGCATGGATAATTTGTCAGGACATGCGCAATAGGTACTTTGTTCTCTTTACTCTTTATAACACAGATTAAATTAAACTTTGCTTTATAATGATAAATTTTGCAAGCTTAGAAACTTCTGTTAAAAATATTATTGAAATGAAAAATATTGTGTATAAAAAAAATTGTTTATTATCTGAAATTTTTCTTCTTTTTTTAAATTATGTTATAGTCAATATAAACATCTCACACTATTCAAAATCAAAAACTATTGCGTTACTCAACAAAGAATAAATTTATTATTAGTAATTAAGATAAGAGAAAGTAGAAGAATAAAAGCGTTCCAACAAGGACCATCAACCATGAACTAATACATGTACTGGACTTGCGCATTTTATAGTTCATGAACGTGTTCATGTACTAGTCAGAGTGGCTCTGTTGGAACAAACCTATTATCTAATAACAACAAATTGACAATGAAAAAATCATTTATACAGAAAATCTGTTATTAAATATATTTTTTTATAACATTATGCATTCTAGATAATATACAAAATTATGTAAATTATTTTTTTCCACTATTCTTTACTTCCGTTTTTTACGTAACTTAGGTGTACCGATCAGCAGCAGATACTTTTCTTGTAAAATAAAATAGACATACGAGGTCTGTCCCAAAAGGATCCAAACTGCCCCTATTTTTTGGCGCTTGGCTTAATCTTTGTCATCTGATTGGTGGCATCCTTCGAAGTAGTCCCCATTTGATTAAACAACACGCTTATATCGATGCTTCCACTTCTCAAAGCAGTCTTGAAAGTCAGTTATCGTAATCGACTTTAGGGTATTTGACGCATTGGTTTTAACAGTCTTCTTGTCGTCGAATCGGTGTCCTTTAAGAGGCATTTTCAATCGAAGAAACAGCCAAAAGTCGCAAGATGCTATGTCGAGACTTTATGGAGGCTGCCGAAGTAATACAACACTGTGTTTTGATAAATACTGCCAAACAAAGTTTGTCTATGAGCTGGAGCATTATCGTGGTTAAGAAGCTAGTCACCGGTTTGCCAAACCTGTTGTGGTTTTCTTCAAATTGCATCTAGCAACCTTCTTAAAATTTGAACGTAGTACCCTTTGTTAACTGTGTGACCTGCAGGAGAACATTCGAAATGCACGAGTCCTTTATAATCGAAAAAAACAATCAACATTGACTTGATTTTGCTCCGACTTTGACGTGCTTTTTTTATTCAGGGCGAAAAAGCATGCTTACACTGCGAAGTCTGTTGTTTTGTTTCAGGATTATAACCGTAAACCCATGATTCATCATCAGTAAAAACCTTTTTGAGCAAATTTTTATCGCTATTGATCATTTCTAGATTGGTATTGCAAGGTCATCTTCTAGTTCCCTAACAGTCAAAGGACTGTCTTGTTCAATTATTGCTCGCACACGCTCAACATTATTCGCTGTTTTTCCCGTCGAAGGTCGACCAAAACGAGAATCACTGTCAACAGAAGCGCGGCCATTTTTAAACCGTTTGTACAACTCTTTTATTTGAGTTTTGCCATAAAATCGTATCCAAAGGCCTTTTGCATTATTTGAATAGTTTTTGTACAAGTTTTTTTGAGTTAAAAGTAAAACTTGATGTGTTGTTCAACTTTTTCGGCCATTTTTAGCAACTTAAAAATCTTTCGAACTTGAAAAACAGTTTGCAAACAAACACACGCTGCTCATGAACTATACGTCCGATTGGAATCAGAGAGTAAACAATAAAGTGACGCTTTATTGTTGACGTTCCCGTCCGGTAGGGGTCGCTTTGGAGTGTAGTTATAAATGCAGGTCGGATACTTTTGGAACAGACCTCGTATATGTAGTAGGGTGTCCAAATTATTTACGAAATTGATTATTTCGTCATAACTTATTATAATTTGTTCTATGTTTTCACTGCTGTTTTGTTTTTCTTCCATTTATTCTGTTCCCTACATTGATCTTTCCAGTCTGTAACGTTTATGGCTTTTGCGCCATCTTTCACAGTCATCTAGCTATCTGTTTTTGTTTTTTTTTTCGCATCTGGGTCATTATGGTTTCCAGTTGGTTATTCTTAAAAGTATTTCTTTATTTGGCCTTCTGGGTAGGTGCTCAATTTATTCTAGGCAGAGTAATGTTTGTTTTAAGTCTCTTTTCTCCTTCGCTTGTAAGGGCAAGGCCTAGTTCCTTTTTATTATTATTTTTTTAATTTAAGTATACTGTCTTCTCCTTTTTATTTATTATTGTTGTCTTCAATGCGTATATGTAACTACTGGGCATATGTTATTTATTTTTCTTTTTTACTTCACACTTTGCTTCTCAGAAGATTTCTGTTCATGACGAATGACAGATTGCCTTTTAAGATTCTTTCTTCTACTCTTTCCTTCCTGGTCTTTCCTATTGGAATCATAGATAATTGGAGGTATCCACCGCTTCAAACTTATAGTTTTGTGTGATCAGACTCTTTCTTACTTACCTTTATGATCTTGTTTAATTTTCCTCCTTTAATTATTTGGTTGTCCTTGTGTTTGGCTGGGTGAATCCAATTTTTTCTTGGGTGTTCGAATTTTGTTGAAAGGAAAATCATATTCAGTTTTGCAGTAAGTTGGCACATATTATGTCCATTGTCATTTTTTTCGCATAAATTGTTCCTTCGTATTTCCCACTAAATCTTTTAGGTACTCTTCTTGCTATCTAAGCATTTGCGTCTTCTAGTATCATTAGTAGTTCTTTTTCTGGGATTACGTTGCACACTTTGTATAAATTTTCATAGAATTCATCTTTTTCTGGGGTCGTCTCAGTTGTTGTATATAAATATTTATTAATGTCAAATAATTACTCTTCATTTTTATTTATGTAAAATACCACTCCATTTTTTCCTTGCTTGGACTCTCCACTTTATATAAAGATATATTCTTTCTTTGTTATCTCTCCTGTTTTTTCTCATCTTACTTTCTGTACCGCAGCGAAGTCTATATTTTATATTTTTTTAGTTTTCTTGCGACTTCTCCTATTTTTCCCATCTTCAGTTGTGTTTTAACCCTTTGTGTCCCAGACCTAATTTTTTTAAGTTTTTTTTTGTCATATATTATGTAATAAGTACTACTAAAACGGTTGAAAAAAATAACACTTTTACCTTGATACCAATTTTACCCCCACCATTTTTTTTTTTTAGGGTTAGTGGACTTAAAAGTACCGTTGGGACTGAACAACAATATTTTATTGCATAAATTAGGAAAAACCATACTGTTTGAAAAATTTATTTATGGATAAATCAAAGAAAAATTTAGTCTAAATTTACAGCGTGATATTCTGCAAAACAATTTTTCTTCTCGTTGCAACATAAATAGACTCCGCAAGCTGTACATTTTGAATGTGGACGTGACTGGATTGATTTAGATGAACACTGTTCACACCTTCTTCTTTCTTTTGTGAAAGTTACCCAATGAATTCCTTTATTACCCAATCTTACATCCTGACATACACTGTACTCGTATTTTCTTCTTTTTGGGGGCAGCACGGGAGAGTTTCGGGATTGGGCACTGCACCGACCCTTATTATTGATTCTAAGACCACCAGAATTTTCATTGATCAAACCTTGTGCTACCGAGCGTCTAAATTCCAAAAGAGTCATTTTATCTTCTTCTAGATTAGAATATATAATGAATGCATTTACAAACGATATGTCAAGTAATCCAAAAAATAAACGGTGCCACCATTTCTTAGATCTTCTATCAATGCAATAACTACCACGTAATTGATCTGCATGATCTACGGCACCCATATGCTTATTATAGTCGGCTACCACATCTGGACATGGTATTAGTGTTTTAGAGCCATCCTTTTCCTTTCTTTCTACGGTATAAGTTTGGCTTCCATGAAAATTTGAGGCGAAGTTGACACATTTATTATCTTTCCATTTGAAGAATGTTATGTTAGTATTTGAAACTCTATAATCGAAATCTCCTCGTTTCATTTTTTTTTTCGTCAATCGGTAGGTAAGTGAGGACAGTCTTTGCTAGATGAACGAATAGTTCCACAAGCTAACGTCTTTTCTATTTTCAGTTTTTCCAAGAGGTGGATACTAGTAAAAAAGTTATCAAAATAAATTTTCCTGTATTTCCCCCACTCAGGTTCAGTTAGTTGCAATACCACCCGTTCTACTAGTCCATAGTCCTGGAATTTGTTTTCAAGTTCGGAATTTTTGCCTTGATAAAATTCAAAGGTTTTGATATAACCCCATTGGTCAACCAAACACCATAGTTTATAGCCCCTCTTTATAGGCTTCATGGGGTTATACTGCTTCAATACTGAGCGACCTTTAAAAACGATCATTGATTCATCAACAGCCATTTCCCTTGTACCATGGTAAAACTTGCTAAAGTTATTATTCAACGTAGTGACAAGGGGGAATATTTTATATATTTTATTCTTATTATTTGGTGGAATAGAGTTGTTATCATTTACATGCAAATAACTGAGAATATCCTGAAAGCGATTGCGTGTCATTGTTTTTCTAACTAATTCCACCCCAAGATCATTACTGGTACTCCAATAGTGTTTATAGCTGGGTAATGAATGGTGCCCCATAAAAAAATTTATGCCGCAAAATGCGACCAGCTCACATTCTTTCAAATTGAGATTTTTATTTTTTTGCGTAGCATATAAATTGCTCTGGTAAGTAATATCAGCTGTAGCCTTACCTACTAATTTTTTGAAGTAGTCTGTGGGTGTATGGCAAGTTATAAATTCATCGGCAACTGGACCTTCTGGAAAATCGTAACGGGCAAGATGAATATCGAGATCCCGTTTTTGCCAACGTCTATCAATGGTCTTCTTATCATTTTTTTCTTCTTTAGTGTTTAGCTTGAGCAGAACTGTTTTCGCTAATCTCGTGTTCACTACCAGCATTATTTCTATTATCTTGGTCATCATGAGTATCTACAAGAAGAGATTTCCTCTCCACAGGCTCTGAAAATATATTCTCTTCTTCAAAGTCGCTTTCAACGTCTGTATCTGGTGAGTTATCAAGAGGCAAATCTTCAGCTAGCTCATTTATTGCTTCTTGGGCTGCTAATAATAACTCTTCCTCTGTCAATGGCTTCTTCAAAAATTGTGAACTACGCCAAGACGCCATAGTCAACTTATTTCAATTTCCAACTGAATCCTAAAAATAGAATGTTTAGATATACTTCAATCCTGACGGTACTTTTGAGTCCATTATTTATTTCAACGAATAAATCTTATATAAATAATAGTAAACTGATGAAAATTTAGTATACGCAAAGCTAATATAATAATTTTTCTCATCTCAAAATTATATGCACTAAAATTAAAATTTTCTAATGTTTTTTGATGATCGCAGTCACACTCCAAACAACAAGACATAACCTTCAACTATCTCAAATGTTACGCGGTATAAATGACACTTGAATTCTACCAACGTTCGACCAAAACAGTATCTAACTTCATAATGCGCGACTCTAACGTACCGTCTGGCCAGAAAGCTGACTTTATACACAAACACAATTTAATTGGCAGTTAAAAAAGGTGGTACTTAAAAGTACCGTTGGGACACAAAGGGTTAATATTCCATGCTGCGGTCTTAAATATATCGTTTTTATTTCGTTTATAATTGTGAGTTCATTCGATATACCTCTTCTTGATAATATAAAGGACACTAACTTCTTTAAGTATTTAAATTCGAAAAAGCATGATTATTTAACTATAATTTAAGATTCTGTCTTCTAATTAAGTGAAAAGCAATTCGTTTACAGTTAGTGACTTTCAGAGCTTTATTATTTTATAATATTAAATTGTATGTTATTCAGTAAATATCCTATGTTTTCATAGTAAGTAAAATAACAATTCGACTGTATTTAGTTAACTCAACTCCTCTATACTTTTATTATTCCATCTTACTTAAAAAAGTATTTGTCGTGATTCATAAAGCTCCATAATTGTCTGTTCTTCAAATAGTTAATCACAGCCAATCAGAAAAAATCTTAATAATCTACAGTTTAATAAAGTCTTTATAAGTGAATCCGCGTTGGCCGTTCCACCACTCATAAATATGCAAATAAGCAGTGGCGGAATGTTCCAGCTCACTGACATCTCCCAGTGTACAACTGGCTAATATTTTTGCAGAAATATAATCAGTGAGCAGACTAGACCGGGGATTTAATAACAAGTCGGGAACGGGATTTTAAGGTTTTAGTCAAAGCGAAATGGGAAATAATAATTCAAATGTAAATAGAATTTGATAGAGTTTCATCTAGGATGGTTTCAGTTTATTTCTTTTCAACGTATTTGTTCGAATCGTGGGGGTAATAAGAGTTTATTATGAATGAAATAAAGGAATTTTATCCAATTAAGCAAAGCCTTAGATCAGATTTTCTTTTGTAGCTGAGGCAGTATCTGCTTAAAATTACTTCTTGGATGCACTCTTTTTCCAATCCTAATTTAAATGCCAATCATTTTTCTGGTTTTACCAGGAACCAAGTGAAACTTCTATTTAATTGTGCTTATAAACCATAGAAGCGTCTCCGTATTGTACATTTGCCAAATTTTGTCGATCAATTGTTAGGGTATAATACACTTTTGTTATTTTATTTACTTGTTATGTAAATCTACAAATCATTTTTTATAATTCACGTTCACAAAGTTTCTATTTCGACACTAAAAACAGTATCGAAATAGATTCATTGTAACACTGTTTTTGGTAACTTTTTGTTGTACACAATTGGTTGCACTGCACTGATTGTCAACGAAAGAGTTCAGGTAGTAAATCAAAAAGTATGTTGTACTAAATTATTAACTACATTATAAGCGTTATTTGCTAAATTCGGAATATTTTATACAAATTTGACAAACATTCAAATTTAAAATCATTAAAACTGACAAGTGTCAAAAGTGTCAAGATTGCCAACATAAATAAATATTTCGAAAAACTCTCATTTTATATATTTTTTATACTTTTAAAAGTTCATTATAAAAAATAGTATGTAACACTCAAATTACAATGACGGTTTGTAGTACTCGTTCTTTGCGAAACTCACCGCTTCGCGGTTCGTTTCACAAACTGAACTCGTACTACGAAACCTCTGTCATTGTAACACTTGTATTACAATATACTATTGTGTAATAAGATTATTGTTCCTTTAGCGTCAACTAGTATTAAAATCTAATCAAATTTGGTTTAATTGGTTAAGAACATTTACTGTTTTAATCCTTCGTAGATTTGTATCACTCACCTATCGAAGTAGATAGAAAGGATAAAGTTTGATTTTGAAAGTATGATAAAAAAGACAAAAATGAGAGTGACAATATGATCTCAGATTAAGCAAATATAGAATTGAAAATCTATTTTTACACTTGTACTATGTAATACTACAATAAGTAAATTCTAACATTTGAAAGCCTTTTGTAATTAGTATTTGCACAACATGATGAAAGGAAAACTGAACCGAATCACCCAATTCGATATTGTTTCTCAGACAAAGGCTTTAGAATCTTGGAATGCCGGATAAAGGCAATTTAAAGTTGTATCATGTTTCTTATTGGAAAATCCTGTTGATATAAAGTGTATAACGGGTGTGTATGAAAATTTCCAAACATCGAAAATTTCTCTTTAATTTTAAAGTCTGTTTATAAAAACATTTTTCAAATATGTTATACTAAGAAGTATTTTCGGCTCTTAAAATCTGTATTCTTCTCAATTAGATTCTGGTTTCTAACCTTATATAGAATTATTATTTATACATATAATAAAACTGTAGGAATGTATGTTTGTGCGCGCATCACATGAAAACTACTGATCCTATTCGAATGCGGTTTTCAAAGACGTATTTGTCTTCTTTCAACTTAACATCTGGTGTATAAAACTTTCTCCCTCCTCCCCTTTAACGGGGTAAGGAAAGAAATTTTTATACAAAAATCAACACGCCACGCGAACGGCGTCGCGGGTACATCGAAATAGAATCCAAAAATGTGGTTAGATTTTTTTGTCTGCCTATCTGTATGTTTGTGCGCGCATCACATGAAAACTACTGATCCGAATCGAATGCGGTTTTCACAGATGTATTTGTCTTCTTTCAACTTAACATCTGGTGTATAAAAATTTCTCTGCCATTCCTTAAATGGGGTGGGGTAAGAAATTTTTATACAACAATCACACGCCACGCGAACGACGTTGCGAGTACAACTAGTTTAAAATATAATATTAGACTCAGATATTAAATATTGAAATAACATTTGATCTCTTTGTGTATTATTGTAATTAGTGATATCTTGAACAGGTTATATGTATATCTGGAATACAATGACACCACGTTTGTATCAAAAAATTTTTCATCATGTTATACACGAAGTATGTTATATATCAGACTGTCAAAAAAACGCTCAGTTTGTTTATTATTTACGTTGCCTAAGGTTTTATATGATATGCAAAGCGACCACTAGAGAGTCATTTTTGGAGTAGAGATGGCGGTACTTGCAATTGGTTGATACTTTCGCAATTCATTTACATTAAATACTGACCAATCTATACCAGGGATGTCTCTTCATTAGTGACTGACGAGACAGACCTATACTCTACTGATGAGCTCTAACAGGATCGAAACACGCGTCTACAGTTTGTGTCCTAGAGTTAGGAATTTTAACCGGGCACAAATCCAGGTGTTTTTTTTCATCATGTTATATATAAGACTCTCAAAAAAGCGCTTATATATATATATATATATATATATATATATATATATATATACTTTGTTGCGATTGATTTGTTTCATTGTCGACAGTTTACAATTTACCCATATCACTGGAAAAAAAATGTATAGCAGTTTGCAATAATCGAACGCGGTATAGAGTATATAGACACAACCATACTGTGAATGATTAGCACTTTGAAGTTTAACATGGCAAAGGCAATCATCGAAGTTGTAAACATCATTTTGTAACTGGATATTGGGATGCAATATTTCCCTGATGTGCGTTTATGAAACCTATTGGCATTACACTATCGACGATGAAACGAATTTTAATGAATATATATGACAAATTTGATTATTGGAAATTTGCTTTTATAATGAGAACAAATAAACAAATCATAATTCAGAGTATCCACTCTACACATTTTACTTTGTGAATACAATAACAAATCATATGTATAAATATATATGGTCCAAACCACCCTTATAGGCCTTGCAGAGTGGTTTATCAAAATCTGACAACACACGTCATAGGTAAATCATATGCTCTCTCTATGGGCAGTAGAATCAACATTTGGTCTGGATTCTGGATTGGAACTGGGTCAAATTGACCGGAAGTTGTTGAAAGATGTGGGATTGTTTTAAGTAGGCGTTTTTCTTATTATTTTTAATAAGATTGGTATCCACGACAAAAATATATCTACGTGTCCTATTTGAAAAAAATAAATTTAGCTCAGTTTGACCTACTTTTGGTCCAGACCGGAACAAATCAACCGATGTTAATTTTCAAATCATCATTCGCCGTCTGTTTTTAAAATTTAGGTTATGGAACTGCCCAAAAGTAATTGGTTTGTTTTTTTAATTTTTCGGAACCTAAAAAAAATGATCAAAAATTCTCAGGAGGTCTGAGTTAAGTGGAACTCTTTTAAAAGTCTTGTTTGATCTATTGTCCTCTTAATGAGCCTTAATAGCCATGACACTGGCCTTTTTCCGTAATTTGGAGCAGTCAGTTTCTCCTCTCTGAATACTAGACATCACGTCCTTGCAAGTCCTTCACATTGGCGTAGGGCATGAAATACGGTTTCCTCCTGCTCTTGGTAGTATCAACATGTTCTTCTGCCAAGTTTAACTGTCCTGTCAAGAGACTGACAATTATTCTGAAATCGTTTCGCATTTGTGATATAAGTTCTGCAGTAAACTTCGCCGAGTGTCCTTTTATAAACAATTTGGCTTCTAGCTTGTCCGGTAATTTTTCACACGACTCCTGGGTTTTCTCTTGCCTCCATTATTCAATGATTGCCTTTCTGAAACTGTCCGCAACCCCTCTGAATGGTTCCGGACCATTCATTGGGATACTAGCTCCCGCTCGGAACAATTCATGAACCTCTCACCGTGAATGTCCTGATACCCATGCCAGTGTCAGAGAATACCGACTTCCATGTGTCAGGGCCCTACTGCAGATCCATACCACCTGTGAGTTTATTTGTGCAGAGACTACCGCCTTTAGAGCTGCTGGGTTGCCCGATTATATGACCGTGGTTTTACCCGTTATACCCTAACTCATGATATTCGTTGCACATTGTTAGATGTTCATTACTTCAGACTGAAACACTGTGGCATGCGCACCTAGACTTAATTGGACTTGTATCCTGTGTACTCTACTATATATACTCGACCCTCTGCCTTTCTTATACAAATAAATCATCGCGGGAATAGTCAAGAGGGAGTCCTAGGACCTCAAAACGTGGAGTTCTAGTACAAACTTGATTTTTGAAATCGGGATGACACTAATAATTTCCCGATTTAAGTTAAAAATATAGTTAATGAAATGGTTTACTATAATTAATTACTTAATTGATACAAAATATAAACGTCAATTTGTTTATATTCAGAATTTAATATGCTTTTGAAATGCTAGGCTAAAATATGTTTCATTACGTAGGCATCTCAAATTCATTATGTTTTATAGAAATCTTAAGAAACTTTAACATGACATTTATATGCATGTATTCATTGTGTCTTATATATATTATATATTTATAACAATTCTTAAACGGATAATTAGATTGGTAACAACTAACAGCTTATATTTGTTCCAGGTGAGTGTAAACTTTGGTGAGAGCAGGTGTGTTTAACAAAGAACTAACCCGTTGTGTCCGTCAGAAGGTGAGTTTAGACATATTTTATAAATTCAAGGCATGCAGATTATACTAATTGTTACATTAAATGAAATGCGTGACTAATATGAAGGAATTTATAAATTAAATTGGTTATTTAACTTTAATTCTTCTTCATATATAATGAAGTACTCTGACCCGGCGTATTTTGTAACGAGTTTTTTTTTTATTCTATATTTTTTAGATTTTTAATTGTTTTTTTTTTCTATTTTTGTCGATTTTCTCGTTTGTTTCCAGATCTTTGCTATTTTTTTCGTTTATTTTGTTTTTTTTTAGTTTTTTTTTCAGTTGTTTTTTTTCGAGTTAGCATATTTTTATTTCTATTTTTTTTATATTTTATACGTTTTTTTATTTTCCGATTCTTTTTATCAGTTTCATCGTTTTTTCTCGTTTGCTATTAGATCAGTTTTTTACCACCTATTTTGTTAATTTTTAGATTTTTTATTTTTCGTTTTTGTCTTTTGATTTTTATTACTTGTTATTCCTTATTTTTTTTATAATTTATATAAAACAAACAGAGCGCCTGATATAACAAAATGATACATAACGTATCTAGTGCCATACTGTCAAAAATAATTCCAGTTCGAAACTGGAATGGTGTCGGTTAGAATCTCTAACACTTTAAAAGACACCGGAATGCTGCGATATAAATAGATATAAATATTAATCAGCTTATATCAGGGCAAAAACACAGACACTGTGTTTCGCTCTAATTAGAGCTCATCACTGTAGTATAGGTTATGTCTCTTCAGTCACTAATTAAGAGACATCCCTGGTAAAAACTGAGTAATATCTTTAGATTTCGACTTGCGATTACCCAAATTATTTTCAGTGGCTTTGGAGCACATGTTTCATTCACTTTATTGGGAGAATAAGGAAATTAACATCAACTAACAACGCCTGAGTAACTTGCGATTTGCGGATGATCTAGTTTTTCTTGCCCAATCCCAAGAAAAACTGGTAAATCTATTGCAAGTTATAATGCTAAATAGTCAAGATATTGGTTTAAAGGTAAATATTGACAAGTCCAAGATAATGGAAAAAGAATTTGATAAATCATCTTTCGTAAATATCGGACAATGTTTACCGTGGACATCACGTCACGCTTGAAACAAATATATAGAAATATCGCAACGAATTAGAAAGGGGTGTTCAGCGTTTGGAAGGAACCGACATATTTTCAAATCAAATATGCCTCTTAGTCTAAAAAGCAAAGTATTTAACGAATGTATTCTCCATGTTCTTAAAGCTAAAGCCATCCAAAAGATGCAAACAGCACAACGTAGGATGGGACTGAAATACATGGATTCGTAGTCAAACGAGAGTAAAACACATCATAGAGTTGATTTGAAGATCGAAATGGAATTGGGAAGGGCATATAGCAAGAACCGACAGACTTGGAACGAGTAATAGAATGGTGCCCACGAGATCACCGTAGACCCGGCACAAGACCGCATGATAGATGGGACTCTGGGACAAACATGGAAAAGAACTACGCAGGATCGACAGAAATGGACGGCATCCGGAGAGGCTACCATCCAGCAGTGGATTGATAATGGCTGAAAAAGATGATGATGATGATATATATTCGTTATTTGTTATTTATTTTTCTCACCGTTTAAAGCTTCACTAAACTGGCACAAATAATTCAAAATAAAAAATAACCAAATCGAAATCGGTCCACCAATCTCGAGTTTAAGCGAAATAGAATTTCATTTTTATATATACAACTAAACGATAAATTATTTTTTTAATGTATTTACCCGGATATTAATAAACAAATTTAAATATAATTCTAATTAAAATGTGCTCTAATAAATTTTGAAATGTATAATAATCGATAGCAATCTAATATTATTACATGAATATTTAAATTACATACATTTTCAAAACTAAAGATGATCATTAAACATTGTTCAAAATCAAACAAACTTCACATCTCTATCTAATCTATTCAAAATTCGGTGTCGAACTCTATGAAGTTATATTTCAAATATACTTGAGCCAAAACTAACTTCATCATTACTGAGTCAACATTTAAGATAGAGTTCAATTCCATTTTGATGGCTTATAATGAAAATATATATTATCTTTAGTTATGATGATATAGGACTGCTTCTATCAAGTTTAAATTTCAAAAATGATTATAGTTAGCAGTTCTGTTCGGATAGGTATTAGTAAGAGTATAAATTATATATAAACACATTTGATATTTAAACTGAATATAGAAGAAATAGAAAAACTTAATCAATGTGAAGATTTATACGGATTTTGTATTACGAACGCTCTCAGAATTATTAAACTCTGAGAGCATGTGAATTATTCCTATCAGATAATTTAAATATTCCACTAAAGTGGATTATTTCAGTCTCGATAGCTCAACATCTTATTAGGAAAAGTACTTTTTCATCGTAAAATCGTTTTTAATCAACAGTTATGCACACAAGCTTTTATATATATAAAAAAAGCAAATATTAGCAAGAAAAGTTATTCTTTATAAAAAGTATTGCATTGACTAAAATCTAAAATGCAAGGTTCAAGGTTCAAGATTATGGAGATTGATAGGTAAAAGGAGTAATTTATAGGATTATGGTATGTAAGAGGATCCTGCTGTAGGACTTAGGTATGTCCATTTCAGGGAATGGATGGGAGTGTTTGGATGGTGTTAGTATCTGTCGTCGGACCCGCTCTCACAAATTTTCCCATTTGCATTTCCCAGGTGCAGGTTGGATCTTCTCTTCATCCATGGTGCTTGAACATACCTAAACAGTCTTCCTTCTTTGGTGTGAGTGTACGTGTTGTGTGGAAGTCTGACCCACGTGGTGCAATGTGGGGTTAGGAGATTGACGCTGTGGCGTGTCTCCTCTGTCGTGGAGCCCTTCCATTTGGCAAGGACGAAGGGCCAATTTTTTTTGTGTATCCAGCACCATCTAGTGGTAGGAGAGGGGGGTTTCGTCAAGTAGGGTTTCCAGGTCTTCAGGGAGGTTCATGGCTACGGATTGGAGGAGTCGTAGATTGGGAAGGGGGATCTTCTTTATCGGGATTCTCTTCTTTATCGGGATTCTGTATCTTCCTTGGAGTCCTTCATTCCAGTGTGTATGGAGGGTCCTCTGGGCTACCGTGTTAGTTCCCTGCAGAGTCCTAAATACATATCGGTGTTGGAGCGTCTGAAAACGAGTAGGGACAGGCAGTATATTTGTGTTGTTGTAGACAAGGTGGTTTGGGTAGAGGTAGTAAAGGTTTTTTACTTTCCGTAAGATAGCTCTCTCTCTTTTTTTCTTTTTTTTATATTAAGGATGTCCTCGTAGGTATAGACCTAAATACAAATGTACCGAGAACATCTATTGGGGCAGAAGAGGTAATTTATTAATTTGGGATTTAAAGGCCTGCAAGTTAGGACGAGTAGGGAAGACGTGGGGAGGTAAGGAGTTCCACAATCTGGAGACCCTGGGGATGAAGGAACGATCGAATCGATCCGTTCTCGATGTCGGGTACTGAACGTTATAAGGGTGCATGGAGTTGGCACGCCGCGTTGCTCTGGCTGGTCTGGCAAGTGGAGGCATTATAGAGCGGAGTTCTTCTGAGCAAAATCCGTTTATGTATCGGTAAAACAAGGAAAGATCAGCCACTGCTCTTCGGTGGAATAATGGGGCTAGGTTTTTGGTGATACTGGTGTCGTTTATTAGTCGAACTGCCCTTCTCTGTATTGCATTAAGAACTCCTAGCCTTGACGGAGCCGCCGATCCCCATACATGCGAGCAGTATTCAAGATTAGGCCGTATTTGGGCTTTGTAAAGAGTAGCTAAGTTGGATGGAGAAAAATATTTCCGTGCTCTAAACAGAAATCCTAATTTCTTTCCTGCTGCAGTTGCTATGGATGCAATATGTTCGTTCCTGAGTAAGTCTTGCGAGATCGTGATACCAAGCAGCGTAATGGAGTCGCCCGCTACCAGTGTCTGATCGTTGATTGTAATGGATGAGTCGCATGTTTGCCTCTTGTTGGAACATGTCTTTGTCTTGGAAGCGTTGAAATTAACAAGATTCTCTTTTTTCCACTCGTCTACAATTCTCAAATCTTGATTGAGAGAAGCCTTTGTGGATCTTCTGTCCTCTGCCAGAATATCTAGAGGTATAGGATAGTTGTGCGCTTTGCTACAGTGTAGGTTGCTATCATCTGCGAAACCATGTATTGGGTTATTAGTGGCTTCTAGTAGATCATTAATGTGTAGTAAGAATAGAGTAGGAGCTAGAGCCGATCCTTGGGGAACTCCAGCGTTGATCTTGTAGAGGTTGGAAGAATGTCCATCTACAGCAACTTGGATGTGCCTGTTGGAGAGAAAGTTGGATATCCATCTGCCAAGGTTTTGCGAGAGTCCGTATGAAGGCAGTTTGTTCAAAAGAGCTGCATGCCACACTTGATCAAATGCTTTTGAGATATCTAGTGATACTATTTGAGTCTCCCCATAGCGGTGGATGGCATCACTCCAGACATGAGTTACATATGCTAGCAGATCGGCTGTTGACCTTTGTTGGCGAAAACCATATTGCCTGTCACTTAAAAGGTTGTGTGTCTCAAGGTAGCTCAGGATCTCGTGATTGACGTATTTCTCCATAGTTTTGCTAATAACAGATAGAAGAGCTATGGGTCTGTAGTTAGAAGGCTGGGTTTTAGAGCCTTTCTTGGGGACTGGTTGTACTCGAGCAGTTTTCCAGGATTCTGGAAAAATACCAGTATCATATGATAGTTGAAATAGCTTAGTGAAAACTGGCGCTAGTTCAGGAGCACCACATTTTAAGAGTAAAGCAGGTATTTCATCGATGCCGCTTGCTTTGTTGGTATTTAGAGTAGCAAGGACTCTCTGCACCCGCTTAACCCTAAATATGATATTTTTGATTGTGTGGGGAGCCCGTGGAATAGAAGGTAGCTCTATGTTGTCCGGTGGGTTAAGTGTCGAGTTCGAAGAAAATATTTTGGCAAAGATTTCTTTGGAGGACGTAACTATTGAGCCGTCATCTGATGTGAGTGGAGGGAACGCACTAGTTGTGACATTGTTGTTGATATGTTTGGCGAGAGTCCAAAGGGACCGGCTTCCATTAGGGTTTGACATTACTTTCTCTCTCATTCGAGCGTCAAAGAGACTTTTGGAATTGGAAATAGTGGTGTTGTATCTGTTTCTAGCGTTTATATCATCCTGTTTTGTTTCTTCTGATGGATTTTGTATAAATAATTTGTGGGACTTGATCTTAGCTTTCCGAGCTACATCGCAATCTTTATTAAACCATCGCTTCTGTTTGTCTTTTAAGCGTTTGGTAAAGTGAGGAATGTAAGCTTCCATGGCACACTGAATGATTTCAGTTATACTGTTGCAAACAGCTGATGGATCTTTGTTAATAAAGCAGACTGGATTCCAGGGAAAAGTTGCAAAGTAGTCTCGAAGGCCTTCCCAATCTGCTTTTTTTAAGTTCCAAAAAGTTCTCGTGGGTGGTGCCTCGAATGGGTCAGGTTCTATTGGACATTTGACTTCTACTACAGCATGATCAGAGTTACTACTCTGTGACATGGATGGAATGTAGAAGTCTCTGAGGAATATCAGAGTATGGCACGGCCTTGTAATCGACCAGGGGTCTGATAGTGACAGGTTGATATAGTCGAAAGCGAGATTTTCTCGTCGACTGAGGTTAGGATGTCTAAAGATGATAGTTTGGGTTTTGTTTGGATTTAGAGCTACTCTCCATCTGCTGCACCAGTTGGAGAACTGGTCCAGCAGTCTTTGAGTTTTTCGATTAAGGATTTCAGTCGACGATGCGGAGTTGTATAAGGCGTAGAGTTGTATATTTTGCAGAGGAGGAATATCGCTGGCGTAGATGGTATATAGAGTTGGGGCTAGGATTGATCTTTGTGGAACTCCTAAAATGCAACCATAATTATCAAATTTTCCTAGCGCTATAAAAAATATGAAATCTGCATTTTAAAAGTACTTTTGGTTTTGTCAATAATTTTTACAAAAAAAATGTTGATCAGAATTGAAAGATGCATTAACATAAGTTACACCAAACCCTGTTTGTTTTTGCAATCCTTATCATCAGTAGTTATCATCACTCTGTATCTGATTTTTAAACATCCCTATTTCCATAATTTTTTTAAATAAATTTTGTGCTTTAGATTCTGTAATTATTAAAAATTGTAAAATATTTGTTAAAACGTCGATTTTAATTCCAAACCTCTCTGGTTTAATAATTTAACCCTCACTATCCAAACCCTTACTTCTTATCTTTCCGCAAATTTGCCAAAGGACGCGTGCCATAAGTTCAAGACAAAGCTTTTCTGGATCAGCACCATCTACGATTCTCAAACGAGGATTAATTTACAATTAGTTTTTATGAAGTGCGATTAATTGAACTGGGATAGGACGAAATTACATTCCTAGCAAAACATCGCAACGCAGAGAGGCAAAAGCAAAGGCAGATCTTGGTGTAGACATTGTTGGCTTTTGTTGGAAAATTTCTGACTGCTGGATTTTAGGGTATTTATTGCTGATCAGGGGAACTTTTTTTTTGTTTTTTCAAATGATTTTCATGTTGTTTTCGGTTTTTGTAGATTTTATATTTTTGAAGTAAAACTTCTTCAGCGGCGACTAGAGGTAACTCAGTAATTCTAACGGACGTGACGTCATTCTAATGTACCGCGTACCGGAAACAAAACCTGATACAAAATACCTAACACGATTCCGCCTACTATATTAAATAAAATTAAATCTGTAATTGTATGAATTGACAGCTTGACAACCAAAATACATTGGTGGTAAATAGTTTAATTTTGTGTATAAAGTGTTTTTTTTAAATATGAATAAACAAAGTGGATTTATTAATGAAGAAAGTGATGAAAAAATATTGAATGAAAATGAGTGAGTAGGTACTCTATATGCATAAATTTTATTTTTGGTGTGCAATTACACTATGTATACCTAATTATTTATACCTATTATTTATACCTAGCTATTTTCGTTTTATAGACTTATAGGCTCTTGTGTTGTGTTGTATTACAATAAGGTAGATACAGCTGCAAAATCATACATTCTAAACGTAATATGTGTATATTTTTAATATTGTTTACCTATTATTGAAGCAAAACTTCTTTAGGCGCGACTAGGGGTAACTCTAACGTTAGATTCTAACGGAAGATTCTGATGGAAGTAACGGTGTGATTTCAGCTATGGGAGGAGCTTAAATTTTCAAAATTTATTTATGAAATTTTCAAAATTTATTTATGAAATTTTCAAAATATTTAAACGGTTTCAAATACATTAATGGTATTTAGAGAGTAAAATCTATGTTTCACATTTTAGTTATCATAAACCTATTATTTCATATATAAAAAATAATGATAACTTTTAAATTCCTATTTCTAATGAATAATATAAATATAACATCTCATTTTTGTAAAGTATATAGACAATAAATATAATTGAATTGTAATTAAATATTTATTTTCTGATACGTACGTCAACAAGTTTTACTGCAATCGCGCGTAAAGGTTACACGCACACTTTTTTTTTGTTTATTTCAATTTCCATTTTCTGGTTTTGTCATTTTTTAGTTGTTTTTCTTTCTATTTTCTACATTTTTATTTTATTTACAATTTTTATGATATTTTCTGGTTTTCAATTTTTGGAACGAAGTTCCCTTTCGCGCGTTACGAACAGTTACGCTGACGCTAGGAGCTAGCCTAAAAAAATTCATACCAAAATTTGTCACGACACTATGCACCGACACAATGCACCGACAACGCATGTTTCTCTCTCTCACAGACCAAAAAATAAATAACTCTCTCTCATAGATAGATATATTACAATGCATAGAAAAGTGTGACGTCAGCTATGGGAGGAGCTTACAAATCTTTCTAAACAAAACACAAAACTACAAAACATATTTGCATTGAAAATGCCATAAAAGATTTTTCTATTACTTGTAGTGGTTTCTAATCAAAAATCTTAACGTTTTCCGGACACTTTTCATACGACCTATTGTATCCAATTTGTGATAGTGAATAAACATTGAAAGTTAGTGTAAGTGTTTAAATTTTATATGCATTTTAGTGGAATTGAGGTTATGTTTTGTTTCAAAGTTTATAAATTTTATTATGGTAATCTCGTAATTAATTATGTATTCTTTAACTATTAAATAGTATTCTGTTGCAGTAAAAATGGTAATGTGTTTCGTCCCCAATTGCAAACATTATAGCGAGCAGAAAAACTGCAATTTTTTTACTTTTTTTTTTCTATTTTGCTTTGAACAGTGTAGTAGTGTCGCGACTTTGTTAATACAGGTTTTTTGTAGATAATAAATGTTAAAATAATAGAAAATAAAAACAATAATGTATCCTGACAATGTTTCTGCACAAGTTCCGGATATTGTTGATAGAGTTAGGTAAGTAGAGATTTTATACAGACGATAATAAATGCTTATGTATATACAAACTCTCTGTTGTGTTTACAAATTACAATTCCTTCACTAATTAATCGAAAGGAACTTCGTTCCATCCGGGTGTCCTTTGACACCTCTCACTTTTTTTATATCTTTTATAGTTTTTAATATACGAGGGAATTATAAAATCTTTTTTGAAGTTGTAATTTACTCTAATGACTGGGCAACAAGTTTTTGGAGCGATTTACGTATAAATATAAAAATTATAAAATTGAGATAATTGTGGATTATATCTAAATTATCAATATTAAAGAGTGTTTCAAGTCACCGTCCAGCGGTCTCTCTCTCTCTCTCTCTCTCTCACATAGATGACTCATAGATGACTCATAGATGACTCATAGATGACTCATAGATGACTCATAGATGACTCATAGATGACTCATAGATGACTCATAGATGACTCATAGATGACTCATAGATGACTCATAGGTGACTCATAGATGACTCATAGATGACTCATAGGTGACTTATAGATGACATGACTCATAGATGACTCATAGATGACTCATAGATGACTCATAGATGACTCATAGATGACTCATAGATGACTAGATGACTCATAGATGACTCATAGATGACATGACTCATAGATGACTCATAGATGACTCATAGATGACTCATAGATGACTCATAGATGACTCATAGATGACTCAAAGATGACTCATAAATGACTCATAGATGACTCATAGATGACTCATAGATGACTCATAGATGACTCATAGATGACTCATAGATGACTCATAGATGACTCATAGATGACTCATAGATGACTCATAGATGGCTTATAGATGACTCATAGATGACTCATAGATGACTCATAGATGACTCATAGATGACTCATAGATGACTTATAGATGACTCATAGATGACTCATAGATGACTCATAGATGACTCATAGATGACTCATAGATGACTCATAGATGACTCATAGATGACTCATAGATGGCTCATAGATGACTCATAGATGACTCATAGATGACTCATAGATGACTCATAGATGACTCATAGATGACTCATAGATGACTCATAGATGACTCATAGATGACTCATAGATGACTCATAGATGACTCATAGATGACTCATAGATGACTCATAGATGACTCATAGATGACTCATAGATGACTCATAGATGACTCATAGATGACTCATAGATGACTCATAGATGACTCATAGATGACTCATAGATGACTCATAGATGACTCATAGATGACTCATAGATGACTCATAAATGACTCATAGATGACTCATAGATGACTAATAGATGACTCATAGATGACTAATAGATGACTCATAGATGACTCATAGATGACTCATAGATGACATGACTCATAGATGACTCATAGATGACTCATAGATGATATGACTCATAGATGACTCATAGATGACTCATAGATGACTCATAGATGACTCATAGATGACTCATAGATGACTCATAGATGACTCATAGATGACTCATAGATGACTCATAGATTACTCATAGATGACTCATAGGTGATTCATAGATGACTCAGAGATGACTCAGAGATGACTCAGAGATGACTTAGAGATGACTCAGAGATGACTCAGAGATGACTCAGAGATGACTGTCAAATATTTTAATTTTAAAATTTTGTATTAAATTGTTAATTCCTGTTTTAAATTAAATTGAAATAAAAAGTAATTCTAGGTAGAATATACAATACCTCTGGTATTGTATAAATGGACACTTTTGTTAAAAGAAACGAACTGTTGAAAATAATGGATTTACTTTTTTTTTCTATTTTGCTTTGAACAGTGGAGTAGTGTCGCGACTTTGTTAAGTTTATACAGGTTTTTTGTAGATAATAAATATTAAAATAATAGAAAATAAAAACAATAATGTATCCTGACAGTGTTTCTGCACAAGTTCCGGATATTGCTGATAGAGTTAGGTAAGTAGAGATTTTATACAGACGATGATAAATGCTTAGGTATGTATGTACAAACTCTCTGTTGTGTTTACAAATTACAATTCCTTCACTAATTAATCGAAAGGAACTTCGTTCCATCCGGGTGTCCCTTGACACATCTCACTTTTTTTTTATTTTTTTTAATCCCACCATATTTTTATTTTCTGCATTTTCTTTTTTTCTAATTTTTACTTTGTTTTCTTTTTTTATTATTCCATATATTTAATTTATCTTTTAGGAATTCATACACACTTTTTTCTACTTTTTGTCATTTTTTCTTCTCTTTACCTAGTTTTTTGTGTATTCTAGTTTTTCGTGTTTCTTTTTTATTTCATTCCTTTAGTTTTTTAAGATTTTTTTCAATTTTACTACTATTTATCGTTTTTTGTTTTCCATTTTTTCAATTCTTTTCCGGTCTTACCCTTTGTTATGCTTATACTTGTTTTTTTTTATTTGCCCATTTTTTTTATATATTTTCAACGTTTCAACGATTTTTATCATTTTAACATTATTTTTACGATTTTTAAAAACTTTTGTGTATTTTTTTGTATTTGTTTTTTTCTAATTTTACTGATTTTCATCTATTTCTTATT
The DNA here is from genome assembly GCA_964028335.1 of Altica lythri. Classification (NCBI taxonomy): domain Eukaryota; kingdom Metazoa; phylum Arthropoda; class Insecta; order Coleoptera; family Chrysomelidae; genus Altica; species Altica lythri. Next base: position 58,570,447 of record OZ034805.1, on the reverse strand, counting down.
TTATTTTTTCATTTTATTATACCTATTCGTTTTTCTGATTTACCCATTTTTTTTGACACATTTTCACAATTTTCAATAATTTTTTAAAATCTTGAATATTTTACAATTTTACACATTTAAAACTTTTAATTTTCAGAGTTGCCGATTCTAAATATTTTTTTACTATTTCTTTAACCTTTTTTTTTCTGAATTTCAACATTCTTTAACCGTTTTCATATTTTTTTTTAAAAATGTCAGGAATTTCTTACACCTTTTAACAATTTTTTACGTCTTTCAAGATATTTTCTGATTTTCGATATCCTTTCATTATTTCATTATTTTACACAATTTTTCAAAAGGAAAATCCAAATAATTGTTTTCTGTTATTTACCCATTTTTTTTTCGATTTTCAACATTTTTTTCACTTGTTTAAATAATTTTTTTAACATTTCTTACCATTTTTAATTTTTTACGTTTTTAAATATTTTTTAATTTTCTCACGATTTTCAACAATTATTTACGTCTTTCAAGATATCTTTCCGATTTTCGACATCATTTCATCATTTTCCACAATTTTTTAAAATTGTCAACAATTTTTACGATTTTTAAGAACTTTCAATATTTTTTTGTCAATATTTGTCAACATTTTTAGCATTTTTTTGGAGTTAAATTTTTTAATCATTTTCAACAATCTTTTAAAGTTACTAAAAATTTTCACGATTTTGAATGTTTTTTTTTACGATTTTCACTAATTCTTCTGGATTTTCAACATTTTTTAGGATTGTCGTCCATTTTCCAGTATTTTAAGAGTTTTCAAGACTTTTAAAAATCCTTTGGCAATCACATTTTAGACTCATTATTCTAGAGGACGAAGACAAATCCAAATAATCTTTCTAACTGTATTATTTAGAGATCGTAATATAACGCCTTCTACATTTTAGACTCATTATTCTAGAGAACGAAGACAAATCCAAGTAATCTTTCTAACTGTATTATTTAGAGATCGCAATATAACGCCTTCTACTGAGTTTCTCCGCAATCAAGTTGTTAAACATGCAATTTTTTTTTTTTTAAATAAATTTGCATCTATTATAAATTCATAGAACAAAATAATAAATACAGTTTGCATTGAAAAAAAAGAGTGTGCGTGTAACCTTTACGCGCGATTGAAGTAAAACTTGTTGACGTACGTATCGGAAAATAAATATTTAATTACAATTCAATCATATTTATTGTCTATATACTTTACAAAAAATGAGATGTTATATTTATATTATTCATTAGAAATAGGAATTTGAAAGTTATCATTATTTTTTTTATATATGAAATAATAGGCTTATGATAACTAAAATGTGAAACATAGATTTTACTCTCTAAATACCATTAATGTATTTGAAACCGTTTGAAAATTTCATAAATAAATTTCGAAAATTTAAGCTCCTCCCATAGCTGAAATTACACAGTTACTTCCATCAGAATCTTCCGTTAGAATCTAACGTTAGAGTTACCCCTAGTCGCGCCTAAAGAAGTTTTGCTTCAATAATAGGTAAACAATATTAAAAATATACACACATTACGTTTAGAATGTGTGATTTTGTAGCTGTATCTACCTTATTGTAATACAACACAAGAGCCTTCGATAGTTAGATAACCATTTCATTTTGTAGCATTTTATAGCATATTCCATAAAATTTAAAATCCTGAGTTAAGTTTGTTTCCTTCACGTCTACAAAAGGATCTGTTATTGCTGGTAAAAGATCAGCCATCCTAACTAGTGGTTTTATGGCCTTTATGGCTACCTAACCAAACCTAAAATAAGTATAAGAAAGTGTTAAAACATTTCGAATATTATTATTTTATGAACAAAAACGTGCAACATGCTTCTTTACTTAACGTAAAGCTTCCGTATAAACAATTATTTACTATCATAATATGTATGTATGTATATAAACTTACCTAATCAAATCATAATGAATTTTTCATTTTTGTCATTTTTCTTCAAATCTTTCTGGCGCTTATAATATGCCCTTTGACGTTCACAATTTCTTTTTCTTTTTAGCTCTTTAAGTCTATAAAACGAAAATAGCTAGGTATAAATAATAGGTATAAATAATTAGGTATAAATAGTGTAATTACACACCAAAAATAAAATTTATGCATATAGAGTACCTACTTTCATCACTTTCTTCATTAATAAATCCACTTTGTTTATTCATATTTAATACAAACACTTTATACACAAAAAACTATTTACCAGTAATGTATTTTGGTTGACAAGATGACAAGCTGTCAATTCATACAATTACAGATTTAATTTTATTTAATATAGTAGGCAGAATCGCATGAGCGCCGCCAGGATTATTTTCAGGGAGGTGCATCTGCATCTACACACTATTATGATCTAATATATATAGAATGTAGAATGATTTGGACAGCTACCGCGACGCCTTTAGTTTTTATTCAAACAATAATTTAATAAAAATATTAAAAAAATTAATAATTTTCTTGTAAATTCAGGTATTTTCTTTCATAGCAGGAGGGTGCAAGCGCACCCTCTTGCACCCTGCTGCCGGCGCCCATGCAGAATCGTGTTAGGTATTTTGTATTAGGTTTTGTTTCCGGTTTCTGTTATTAGAATGACGTCACGTCCGTTAGAATAACTTTTTTACTCCCAGTCTCGCTAAAGAAGTTTCACTTCAAAAAACTGGTGTGGCAGTCAGTGGGACTGCCGGCAGAAGTTATACTTCTATGCACGCGCATGGATTCATAAATTTGTATGCGAATGATTAAGCAAAATCATTATATGATACTCGTGGTAAGCGACCCCAAAAACCTCGAATTTGCATAAAACTCCTGGAGACGAGGTCCGTTTAAGCACCAGGTGTTTCCAAGACCATCACCATTATTATAATCGTATTTAGCGACTCAAAAAACCGCAGAGTACAAAGTGTGCACTGATTTCGCACAGAATTTACATGAAACCCCAGAAGAAGAGGTAAACACCCTAGGCACGGAGACTTTCGGCATCATGATATTCGTGTTCGGCGACTTCAAAAACCCCGAGTATATAAATTGAACCCATTTTCAGCAATACTTGTAAGTTGTAAGTTTTCTCACTATTGTCTGTTCGGAATGTACTTTTCGAATGCAGAAATGCAATTTCCCATTTTTACATTATAAAAAATAGCGACAAATTTCCTGATACTCTAACAAATCCAGAAGGTTTTAGTGCTTTATTTCCTCGACTATTCGTAAAAACTCTGTTTATGTAGCCAACAACCTTAAAAGCATAGAGCAAAATATACTGCAATCATGTGACGGTATTTTAGACTACAATACAATACTTATTACTGAATATTATTATTAATATAAAATGCTAAACTTTATATGTATACTTATGTGACAGACTTATAAAATAATCTGTCAAATAATCATGTGGTCCGTCACTATGATATTCATATATTAGTTCGGACTGTCTTTTGTACTTGTATTTTCAATGTACTGAATGTGGAAACGGTATTCAAAGGACTTATAGTTATGACTTATAACATGTGGTAAATATTTCATTTTTGTTTTTACCGACCAATATACCTTATAAGATAAGTGTTTCTGTCCCTCTCTTACTCACACCATATGTAATGATTTTTCCAATTTACCTCTACACAAATCTTTTTCACCGAGTGCACGAATAGAAGTATAACTTCAATAATTTTAAATTATTATGAAAAATTATTAATAAAAATTTATTGCATATATGTTGCCGAGGACAGCTATATAACTAAAAAAGTTTAATCAAAAACCATTCAGTAGTTTTTGCGTAAAAGCCGGACAACAAAGAAACTCTTTTACAGTTTTATTATATAGGATTCCATTTTAAATGAGAAAGATTTATCTCTAATGCTCTTTTGAGGCGTTAATGGAACCGAGACGTATTTAAATTTACAAAATTAACATTTGATGGGATAATGAAGCAGTATGATAAAAAGTGTACGTTTGTCGTTCACGCATATTATCCATCATTCGAAGCGACTACTCTTCAACACGCAGAGAAGAGGGTAAGGACGCTTACTACAGCAGTGCCTGGTGCCGGGTGCGAAATGACATCTGCGATACGACTTAGAGCCCCTTTTACACCCTCGTTGGGCCTTCCTGAGAGCGAAACGGTGTAAACTACTGACGATTCAAGCATGTTTGCGTTTCTAAACTGTTGTCTCTGATGTTTTGAGCCCTTTGTTTTGGAAAATTACCAATCGTGTATCTTATAGAGGTAAAAAAGGGGAGATGCAAAGAAAATTTGAACAAATTGGCCTACAAAAACAAAGCTTAGTCTTTTATTCAAAATTATTTCGGGACAAAGGAAATATTTACAAATGTGATAATTTACCAATTCGTTTTTAGTAAATTTATAATTTAGCTGTTTAATGGTTTTAGATTGTAGGTGTAACCCTTTTATTGATGTAAAATTTAATTTCTTGTTTTTTATAGATTTGTTTTGCAACATTTTACATGTGTTTAATTCATGTGCTTTGTTGGTTAGACGTTAATTATGAACTATGTACATGTGTTAAAGAGAATAAAATAAGAAACAAACCAAAAATATAATTGAGTATATAAAAAAGTAAATTTAGATTCGAACCTGGAATCATATAGGACGGAATATCATCAATCCACTTGCTACCTTACTCATTATATATTTATTACATTACAATTTGTCATTTTCTGATAACTAGATTATTAAAATATTTGTTGTATTTATATATATTTTTAAGTTTTTTAATATTCCAACAGTATTACATCTCTATGAACTTAATTAAATATTAAGGCCATAGTTTGCCTTTAATATAAGTTTTAGATTACATGATACCTACGCATACTATAAATTTTGACATTGTTTAGAGATGTTTACAGATATAAGCGTTGATAATAGTTATTTACCTAATCTCCTTAGGAAGTAGAATTTGGCAAATCATGGTGAAAATCTAATTGGTATAAAATAATTAGGTGGATGGAAATCATCTTCTGTAGCTAAATCATATTCCAGATTCACTAAAAAGTAAAATTGAATTAACAAAAAACTAAAACAACTGTAAACTTTCAAGATTCTCACACTATGATTCCTAGTTTCAGTGATATTATTTAGCGTAGTCTTCCGTAACAGGCAACTTTGGTAGTTATTTGAAAACGCAATCTTCGGACGCTAATTCCTTCTAAAACGAGCTGGTGTGAAGGTTCATCCATCAGCCCAGACAAACCCTTCCTCATTAAGTCCACGCGTGTCTCGGTAGTAGACCAGGCAGGTGCGTTGCCTCTCAAATTACACCTAAGACAGATGAAATATAAGTTAATTCTCTCTAGAGTGTTACGCAAATTGCATTCGAAATTTGGCTTAAGCTCTCGGAAGTAGCAATCTATTTAAATGATAAGTGCATTTTATGAAAGGAGGTAAGGCTGTTAAAAGTTTTATAACCCTTTATATTTCAATAAAGGTATAATAAAAAGATAACTTCGACTCGACCTTAGAATTCTTATTTTTTATTTAATAATTAAAGTTTTATATACCTCGTGATTGATTGGCTCGAGCTAACGTGAATGAGTAGAACCAGAGTCAGGGTGTTTGAACCTGAAATGCAATTTTCCAACAATCTAAGCGTGCTGCAAAATTCCAAATTGCAGACTTATTTACGGGATACGTAATAAAGTCGGCCAGATACCATAAATCTTACTTTCCCGTCTGCTGGCATGTCTGCGGGGTAATTTATTCGCCAGCAACCTTTGATGGACTGTTTCCACATCAAATAACCATTGAAAACTTTTAACTTATATATATGCATGGAGTTAGTTTTGTCGAGCTGTCACAATTGTTAACAAGTTTTTATCGACTTTTTGATTCGATGCGGATTTTAGTGCTCTAAAATACTGAATTACGAATTGTGTAATTCGTAGGATAGATTTAGGTATATGTGTTTTGAAAGATCCTTACATTTTTTAAAAAATATTTTTTGCCTTTTTTCAAGTATATTCTAGATAATGTATGTATCAAACAAGACGAATATTTATAATTTTTAAGAACTTGCGGTGCTGCGTTTCTTGGTAGGACCATAAGCTAAATCATCAGAGAATAAAAAAAAATGATAGCAATATATAAGTAAGCAAGTACAATAGTATGCAACTCTAGTACATAAACTAAGATTTCATTAAGGTAGTACGGATATGAAAGCAATGTTTCAAGAATTTCGCAAAACTCAGAATATAAGCTCGTAAATGTATAATACACATACTGTTAAAATTTGAAGACGATTTACCTCATCAGATATGAGATATTTGCAATTAAAAATGACATTAATTGTACATGTAACATGGAGGAAGCGTGGGAAACATTAATTTATTTTAATTTATGAATGAATGACTTTCACCATCTCGATGAAAAACTGATATTTGGTAAAATACTATATTTAGATGATATAAAAAAAAATTAAAAATTATTTACCTCGTAGTTTCGATAAAAAATTAAAATAAACAACTCGTTTCAGCAATAATTTTCTAAGGAATGATATAAAGACTAATGACATGAAAACGATGTGGCAACGTTGTCACAAATAGGGCATTTCAAGACAAGACTTTGACGTTTTTATTACCAATATGGCCGCTGAGAGGCAAATAAAGGTTGTGTTTACTTTGGTTTTGTATTTAAATCCATGTTACTTCGTGTTTAAATTGTCTTTTCCTATCTTTTTGTTGCCGATTGTGTTGTTATAAAAGTGTTTGAGTGACTTATTTATTGTTAAGTTCTAAAGAAATAAACATGAGTGAATATTTTTAGAAGTTGTCATTAGAAGATTCTGATGTTACCTCTAGATATAAGCAAAAGATGAGTAAAATAAATAATTTAAATGTAAAATCAAAGGTGTGTAGAGCTCTTACATGAATTAAATAATTTGTATTATTTGTCATTATATTTTATTAATAAAACACATTTTAATAAAGTTTATTTTTATGTCTATATTTAGTAAAAATCTATTTGTCTTACTAAAGTTAGCAGTTGGAGCAGAAACAAATAGCACGAAATTTAAACGAATTTAATATTTCTAAGGATATCACTTCTCAACTTTTTTTAATAAATCATAACAAATATTGATAATTTTTAAAATGAGAGAATAAATCTTATAGAGTAGAGCAATCTTGTGATTTGTTATTAATTATAACAATAAATACAAAATATATTCAACAATATTATATTAATAAACATTTAAAAACGAAACTTTCACGACAGTAAATTTTTAATTATTGCAATACTTTATGACGAATACGGTCCCCATATATATTCAAAGGTCTAAACTAAAAGTTTCAGTGGTTAGGAGAAATAAGAATAAAAATGACGCGACGTTGCCACATTTCCAAACAATTATATATGTGTATACGTTTAAGGGATAGAAGTACACTCACGTTAACAAATTTAACGTACAGTCATAGTGCAAACAAACGTGCTTAACGATAGTGCGATTCCGAAACTTTTTGACTGGACTGTCGCGGAGGAACTACCTTAACTTCCTCCTCTTTCTCCAATATTTTTAGGAGCCTGATCTGATCGTCTCTCTTTTATTAATAAAACTTAAATCAATGTCTTTCTGAAATTAGCAACCAAAAAATGCATAGATGGCTAAATATTCATAGCTTAGTTGTTAAAGCTTTGGCGCGTTGAGCCAAAGGTTGCGGATTCGAGTTCTGCTGGATGCAATTTTTTTTTAATTTCTCCTTAATGTCATTTATGATATTCTTGTTTGTATACTTTCTAAAAACATTTTAAAATTTTTAAAAACGTTTACGTATAATTACATATATTTACCGTTATTGCGTTTTAATAATTATGGGACGTTCTGATTCTGGTACATTAAAGTGATGATTGAGTGTTGATTTAAGAGGGTATTTTAATCAGCACCTACTGAGCGATCCAGGCTGTAAGTTTTAAATGAACTGCTGTCTAGATCAGAGTTTTCCAAACTATGGAGCAAATATTGAATGGACCCTTTCTGTAGAACGGCATACAAACCGACCGAGTCAACGGCCGGGTTGAAGTTGTAAATTATATTAAAACAATAACCTAAACCTTACAACTCGCTTATTTTAACAGCTGTGTGAAGAAATGTGTCTTCATACATCTTTCCTTTTGCATACGAGAGTTCCCTGGAGATAAGTACTGACACGCAATAAAGTTATAATTTACTTATAAGAAAAAACTGAATATATTGAACATCTAATCGATTAGGAATTTATTACCATGCTCACGTATTTGCTACATTCAAACGTATCAGAAGTTTCAATATTCGCGCGTTCATGAAAAAGTTTGTGTTGTGCAAGAGTTCTACTGAGGATAGAAAGTATGAATGTTTCAAACACTGAAACTTTTATGAAAACTAAGTGCAGCCAAAGGTGAGAGTAGTGTCTACAGTTTTAACCTATTTATTATTGTTAAAAAAACTGTGTCGATATTATGGTGGAAGATAAAAAAGATCAACTGGATTCGTTAAGTTGGGTTTATCAGCTATTTCAAGACCAACTACCAACTGGTATGTTAATAAAAATAAGAAAGGACTCCTTTCTTACTAATAATTTGAGTCTTTAGCAATTAACGGAAATTTGGCTTATGGTTGTTGGTAACTATCCATGCCTGTTCAATGAAGCTATTAAGTCCTTCTCTCTTATACTCTTATACTACCTCAAACTTATGGTGAGCATTAAATCTAAACACTGTATATTATATTAGACATTTCAAAGTCACTGCGATTAACTTCACTTGAAGTTGATTTCAAAACTGTAATGCCGAATCAAAGAGAACAATTTAATTTCACATTGAAATAATTTTTTTAAGTTGTTTGTTATTTGCTAACCGTAACATTTTCTAAAGTGTGTTCCGGGTTTGAAGACTTTGATTTTGTAAGTAATTTTACATTAAGATATTGTAACGATCTATCTGATTTTACCAATCTATTGTTATCGTGTCTATTACTGTGAAAATTACTTTTTAAAATATGTAATTGAATTTTTTGCCGCTAGAGGTGTCATCGACACCTCACTTCGTTCTGGATAATTCTTGTTCCTTTTAGAGTTTTTCCACCAAACAGTTAAGTTCGAATATGGCTACTTAGAAATAGTAGATTGTAAGTATGATTTTTTAATTTTTTATTTATTGTGAGTGCCTTGACTTCTATTTACATATTGTAAATATTATCAAAATCAAGTAGATTTAATGTAGCCAAACATTAGTTTTTGCTGATTATTTATCAGAGTCAGGGCCGGTTTTTTCAATTGTTTTTTAAGATTAATTTAGACGCTATAAATTGGAAAAATCCGATTTGTCTAGAAACTGATTCTACTTGGTAGTAAATGTAATAGAGATTGATTATTGATTCTTCGTTCCTATAAAGGGTTCTTCAATATAAAAAGAAGTCATTTAAAAGAAAAAGAATTCTTAAGTCATTTCCCCCATATTTTTAGAGGATTAAGAAAATAAGAGGAACCTTTTACAATAATGCCAAACCAAGTGAAAACATACCGAGCAATCTGAAGACCAAGATTTATACAGATATCAAAATAATTATTCTTTAATTAACAAGATATTTTGATATTTTTTTTATTGATTCATTTTTTTTTTAATACAAGTTGGGACATTTTAAATTTTCGAAATAAAGACTTCAAACTGGTGTTTTTTGTTAAATTTGTGCCGTTTGTACTTTGGCGTCCTTAATAACATGTTTGGGGGGGGGGGAACTAGTAATTATCATAAAATGTTAATCTATGACCTTTAATTAAGCTAGCAAGGGAAACAGTGCTAAAAAGGATGTTTCTCTTCTCCATACAAATTCGAACTTAGTAATTGCCAAAAAACAAGTACTGATTTTCTATTTGAGAACTTCTCAAGTTTGGGCCATCGTTGGGACGCAACTGTAGGAGTAGAAAATGTTACAGAAGATTTTATAAAAATGGTAACGAGGATATTTTGATTTACAACTACTGTGGAATAATAAGATTGTCCGTTTTTTAAAGAATCTTAAAAAATATTAAACCGAAAGATAATTATTTTTCATATCACATGCATTGTGTTGTGTATGTAATGTGTATAACTATTTTGAATTAAGTCGCAATGGGAAATTGTAGTAATTATTTTATTTGTGACATAATTTTACATAAAGTCATAATTAATTTCTTTACAAAATTGTATCCATAACAACACCAATACCAAAGTCTACACCTACACCAACACATTGAAACAGCTAGTTTTGATCCCTGTTTTGCCAGTCGAAACAAGACAATTTTAGACCAATGCAACTGTCAGTCAAAAACTGACAGTTGTTTCTGCTCAAGGGGAGAAACAACGTTGTTTCTACCCTAGGGCAGAAACAAATGTCATTATTTCAAGTCTGTCAGAATGTTTCTGACTGACAGTTGCATTGGTCTGAAATAGTCTCACTTCCACTGGCTACAGAGATCAAAACTCGCTGTTTCAATGCATGTGATATGAAAAATATAGTGTGTGGCACGGGATTTCTGACCGCGCGATGACAGTCAACTCTCACTCTAGTCAGAAATCATCTTTTGTCACCCCTTGCCACACAATATATTATTGTTATTAAAACATTTATTACAGCTTATAGATTTTAAAATCCCTAGATCGAAAGTTTGTATATTCCACATTATAAAAATAATTTTTTCTACTTATTTGTTTGTCGATTGGCTAAATGTTTAGACTTTTATAAATTACAAATTTTTTGTCTGAAGATAATGCCGAAAATTTAGTTAATCATCTATATATATAATACCCAAAAGTTTTTTTTGTTTAATTTTACACTAGAACTGTAAACATTTTTGCGTAGTTCGATAAATTATTAATATCAACTTTAACGAACATAACAACATAAAACATACTGAGTAAGTAAACAACGATGTTTACTTCTACCAAGTTACGATAGTGGCTATTAAATTATGATGAAGCTTTTGTAGATTTTTTCATGTAGGTAAACAAGATAGGAAAAAATGTGGTTTTAAGTATTCGATACATTTTTAAATAATAATAATATGAAATTATTAACGGTATAGCTAAAGTTGGATATTTTTTATTTATTTTTTATATTCCCGAATTATTAAATGATATTCTTTGCGTTAAAGTTCAGCTTTAGTTCAAAAATTTGTCGTGAGCGATGTTGCAGTAAACTTATCGACATTTCTTGTCCTGATTATTAGCTCTCGTCCCTTTTCGAGTTGGTATGCTTAACAATCTGGTTCATTTGTGTTAAGCTTTTTTGAAATACAAGGTACTTCCAAATTTATTCGAAGAGGTCCACCTGAGTTACTGAACTATTACTAGATTGGATAAATTTCAGCCATTTTTGGAGAGAAAGACATTTTTGGAGAGAAAGGAAAAAGAATTTTAGGACACTTCGTTCCGAGTTTGGAATTTTGAAATTAGGAAATAATACAAACAAGAAATAACATTAAAGAGAAATCAAAACATGTCTCATTTTAAAGGAACGAAAGGAAAACAAGTATTTTTCTCTAGGAAGCATGTATTAAAAATTGTAAAATTTATTAGCTGAGCCCTTTCTGCCTAACACCGGCCATCATCAAAGCTAAAACTATAAAATAAAACAGTACAATATATTTTTTTTAACAAACGACAAACATAGTAACTTACGTCCAAAGGTGAATCAATACCCCAGAAGTGAACAATAGACTGTACAGTCGTCCAAAAATTGCGTATCCACTGGAGAAAGCATCTACCGAGGGATGGTCAATAAAAATCAACATCAAACATTTAAATTTGCTAAGTTAAAACTTCCAAGCTCTTTGAAGAAAAGCAAGGAAGGGAAATTAAATGTTAAATACTGTTGGTGTAGCAGCTGCAAGAATTTTTTTTTTTTTAAATCAATAAATGACACATGTGGAGAAGCTGGATAAAAAACTTACTGTGAAGCATCTAAAATAAAATTAAGCAATATCACGTACAAAAGGAAACTTGAACTTAACATTGAAGTGGTTAGATGCCAATTAGTGCTGAATATAATAAACGGTGGAAGCAGCCAGCAGCTAGCCAAATCACATCTACCCAGACGACCATGATGTCGAGAAAAGAGCTTGGAAGTTTCAACTTTGCAAATTTAAATGTTGGATGTTGATTTTTATTGACCATCCCTCGGTAGATGCTTTTTCCAGTGGATTGGCAATTTTTTGACGACTGTACAGTCTATTGATCCTTTTCACTTCTGGGGTATTGATTAACATTTTGACGTAAGTTACTATATTTGTTGTTTGTTAAAAAAAAATTTATATTGTTCTGTTTTATTTTATAGTTTTAGCTCTGATAATGGCCGGTGTTAGGCCGAAAGCGCTAAGTTAATAAATTTTACAATTTTTAATACACGCTTCCCAGAGAAAAATACTTGTTTTCCTTTCGTTCCTTTGATTTCAGTAAGTGTGTACAAAGTCAAACAGTCTATTTCATTATGTCTCATTTTGTAGAACTTACACCTTTAATTTATAACTAAAACAGGTAGCGCATTTAACCATTCGGCAACAGATGCCCTAGTGGTGAGCTGGCGTTTTTGATTATATTTTAATTCAACTTGTGTTGCATCGAACTCTCAATCAATTCCAATAATTTTTTACGATTAAAAACACCTTTTTACGATATTTTTAACATTTTTTTAATAATATTTGAAATTATTTTAACCATTTTCAACAATTTTTCAAAATTGTCAAGAATTTCTTACAACTTTTAACAATTTTTCACATTTTTTAACATTTCTTTATAATTATCGACATTTTAACAACTATTTATGACTGTCAACGTTTTTCTAAGATTGTCAACATCATTTTTCACGATACTTATCATTTTATCAGGATTTGCAATGATTTTTTAAGATTATTAACAATTTTCATGTTTCTTTTTGCCATTTTCAAAATTTTTTTAGATTCTCGTCAATTTTTCCTGAATTTTAACAGTTTTTTAAAACTGTCAACAATTTTTCGAAAATCCTGTTTTATTGTTCATTATTCTATCCGGACAAAGACAAATCCAAATAATCTTCCTAACTGTATTATTTAGAAACCGCAATTTAACTCCTTTTACCGAAATTCTCTCGAATCTAGTCGTTAAACTATGCTATAGATTTTTTCAATAAATTAACTTACATCACCATTTATAAATGTATATGTATATAAAGATAAACATTAACAAAATTATAATATCACTATTCAAATATGATTGAAACTGTGATTTCAACTATTAAAATTGAATTCCATCGTAGAACCCATTACCCTTCCTCCAACCAAAGATGGCTTCTCCTAATGTGTCCCTATTTCCCGAATAGGGGATTCCCTTGAGATTCGAACATAGTAGTGCGTCGTCTAAGCCACCTTAGATCCATCCGGCTCAATTCTATTTACGAATCTCTTGCGGGATTTCTCTAAATACCGCAACATCTACTACCTAACGGATGTGAGGTACCTACGAGTGGTTTTGATATTAATACAGTCTTTGTATAATGTTAATAAGCTAATGGTTTAAAATATTCTATAACTACTAGTTTACTTCTGTAAAAAAAAAACTGACACACTTTCTGAAATGAGAACAGTGAAAATAGTAACTTTTTGTACTTCCATGAACCAAATGTTACTTATAAATATCTAAAAATATCAGACAATGTTAATATGTTTAAGAAATATTCCGATTACTGATGATATTATTGGAAGAAATTGTGAAACTTAATAATGTAATGACCAGGATAAACATAAACCATTTACACATAAAAGTGATTTATAATTTCCATCCGGTTTCCAACAAATTTATTTTATATTGTTCCTAATCGTATTGTGACACAAATTAAATTAAAAGCTGAGACTTTTATAGAAGACTTAAATTCAAGCAACGGCTAATAAATATTTTACGAGTTTTATCTTTGTGATTACCAAGTAAAGTGCAATTCAATCTTGAAACATCCGAAGTTTTATTTTAAAAATTGTTGAAGCTAGAAGAAATCTCTGACCTTTCGCATTCAGAATTGGCCAGTAAAAAGTCGAAAGAACTTTTAAACTGTTGAGAAACGAGTTCGAAAAAGTTGAAACAACGATATTTGACCAACATTTAATAAAAACTTCTTAGCAGAGAGAGAGAATCTCATCCGAATTCCAAATTACGCTCGTCGAATTGTATTTAGCATGCTTCAGATAACTCAGGGACGGGTTGGTTTGTTTTTATTATTTTTCTTGTAAAAAAATTTTTCAAAATTAAATATCCACAAACCTAACTTTTTATTATTTTAATTGTAATAAATATGGTTTGTAGAATGAGTCTTCCCAAAAATGGTGTAAATCCCCTATCTAGCTCAGTAGGTCTTGCCTTCTTTTAAGAGTTTTACTAGTCCTCCCCAAACATGAAATATAAGGGCGCCAGAGTACAAACTAAAGAAATAATACGCAAACACCCGTTTAAATGATTTGAATTGATTATAATGTAGCGTCATCAGTGTCCATTTTAAAACCTTTTTTAGCGTTTACCAATTTTTCATGATTTGAAATTATCTAATCCTTTTAACTTTTATTTTTCCTAACGTATTTAGAAGCTCTTTTCTTTCTGGTGCACCCTCGGGTCATTCTTTATAATATTTTTCCCCTTCTGTTAAGGACCTTTACTGTGTCCTTGGGATATTCTCTTTTTACCCCTTAACATATCTATCACTGCCTGTATTCTTGTATCGTGTCAAAAGGTTCATTTCTAACGTGGGACTATTTTGTTGGTTTCTTTAAAACGGGAAAAAATTGTAGAATTAAAGACTATTCAGTATCAAGACTATTATATATTTTTTGGTCCTCCGTCCAGAAACAATACTATTAATTACTTCAAAATCGTCTGGAAAATGGCCTTTTCCGGCCTAGGCCGGCAAAGTAGCTTTTAGATTATCTAAAGAGATGGCGCTATGAGTTTAAATATTAAGTCATCAAAAATACATAATGAATAATACAAATTTTAATTAAATTTATTTAAAAACAGCGTATAATATACTAAACTTACCTATAACTTTTTCTAAAGATAAGCAGGATTCTAATTTACATTTAATTTCTCTCACAACTTGTATTATAAAATTTGACATTTATGTCAATTTATGAAAATAGTTCATTGTCTCATCTTTGTATAAACATCTAATCTTGTATGTCACAAAGTAAAAAGTTTTTGAACTTGTTGTGTTTGCAACATATGTTAATTAAAACACTAATAACTACTAAACACGTATATTAAGTATCAAACAAGTAATTATACAAATATAAATACTATAATATTAACATCACGTCATGTCATACCAGCTGACGGCTGTCTTCTAGTCACTGGTCTTAGTATAGGCAGCACAAACGGTCAACTGTTGAACAAAACGGAACTTTTGAAAATATTAAAAATTAGTCGGACCAAAAAATAGTGTGTGTTACACGTCCGGAAAATATTTTGCAAGTGCTCGTATTGTTTCGCCTCGGTGCTACGCACCTCGGCTACACAACTTTACTCGCTCTTGCAAAATGTCATTTTCCGTCCTTGTGTCACAAATAACTATTTTTAATGCCTGTTTAAATAAATACGGTCCTGAAATAATGGCAACGAAAACCACTTCAACATTGTAAGTTGTCGTGGAGACGCCGTTTTGTCATTTCGCTAATGAAAAGGGTGAATACTAATACTGAAAAAGTTGGGCCGTTACGAGGGTTCTATACGACTTTTAACAGTTTTTACCTAATTGCGTTTTTGGACCAAAAACCGTAATCTTTTTCTTTCTTACCGTCGGTGTCGTAAAAACTTCTAGTTATTTCATTCTTTTTTTCTCACGGATCCTCTTCCATATCGAGTGTACGTACACGTTTGTAATTGATAGTTATATGGTTTCCAGGGAATACAAAATCTACAGGGACTTTTAAAATAAACCAATATTAATTTATTATGGATGCAAATAGAGAATTCCATATATTTAGCATTTATGGATATGGAAAAAGCTTTTGATAAAGTCCCCAGGTCAATAATCTGGAATTGTTTAAGGAGGAAAAATGTAAATCAAAAGATTATAAGACTACTTCAAAGTTTATATTAAAAAGAATTAATTAATTGTGTAATAAAGCATAACATGGTATTAGATAGGTTTGTTACAGAAGAAGGAGGTAGACAGGAAGTGGGATTGAGCCCAAATCTGTTGATAATATTTATGAATGAAATCATATAGGAAACAAAGCTAAGAACGAAGCCAATATATAGATATGGGATATAAGAATTTAGAGCAAATAGAGTTAACAGAATGTATATTTGCAGACGATGTGGTCATTACTGCAGCGTGTCAGAGAGAATTGATAGTATGGAATAAAGTTCTCACAAAATATGGGATGAAATTAAACAATAATAAAACAAAGATAGACCGTAATAAAAAAAGAAAAACATACAAATAGATGGGACAGAAATAAAACAAGTTAGTTAATATCAATATCTAGGAGAGAAGAAAATGGAAACCAAGAAATAGATATAAACCATAGGATAAAAAAAGAATAGACTTTATTATGCAATAAAGAACGGCTTTAAAAATAAAAGGGAAATATTCAGACAACAAAAATTAGCATTTTGAAAACATTCTACAGACCGACGACGCTCACCTATGGATGCGAGTCGTGGACATTGTCAAAAAGAGATAAAACTGAACTGCAGGCAATTGAAGTGAAATATTTAAGAAGAGTAAAGGGAGTAACAAGAAGGGATCGAGTAAGGGATACAAAAATAAGAGAAAAACTGGAAACAGAATCACTAGAAATTTATATTAAAGAAAGACAATTGGGATAGAGGGGACACCTACAAAGAATGGATAATAATATACCTGTTAAAGAATTTGGGTAAGTAAAAGTATAGAAAAGAAAAAACGAGGTAGGCCAAGGATAAAATGAAATAGACTAGTAGCAGACATTTTACAAAAGAAGGAAAAATATGGATCGATGCCAAAAAAATTATGTAGGATAAGAATAACAAAAACAGAACCCTACACCTAAGAGTAGAAGGGTCAAGAGTTTTTAACGTTTTTAATAAAGAGGGTAGAGATAAGTGGTACCATCTGATATGAGGATTCAGTGAAAAAACTGTCCGCTGGTAAGCAGTAAATTACAGTTCAAAATTCGACCAATAATTTCAAATAAGATTATGTAAGAATTAAGGCTGATTCTCACATAGCAGCGCTGCAGCAGCGCTTCACAGCTCCGCCGCGATGCAAAAACCATGAAGGCATTCCCACATAAGCAGTACAGCAGCAGCAGAATCACGACCGTAGCGGTTGCGAAACATTTGTCCCAGTACTGTTCAGACTATTTATTTCATTCCAGATGTTTTCTTTCCTTATTAAATTATTGTAATGTTTATTACCTAGATCGTAGATTTCTGGCCTCTCACTAACTAATAAAATCAATCTCTCGATTTTGCCCTCCATCTTCTGTTTTTACTAACAATATCTAACTAAACAAAGGACAAAATCAAAATATCAACATTCGATTTGATGTTGTTAGATCACGTACCTGTATGTACCCTTTATACGTATATATGTACAAGGTTTATTTTTTAATAAAAACTAAAAATGAACTACTCAATATTCAACAATAAAAACTAAAACTCACCCTTGCATAAAAAAAGAAATATCTAATTAATGCTGACTATGTGAAATACCGAACGAATATTCTAATAAATTAACGACATCTAAGTACTTAATAATATTAACACTAAACAAATATAGAATCTTTCTCTATTCTACAGAAATCTATAAAAGGTGTTATTTGTTCCAAATCCATCTAGTTGTTTTCTTAGGGATCATTCATAAAAAATATTTTTTATTTATTTAGCTTTCTGTAGTTTATGGCTAGCTAGCAGTGTTCGTTGCTTCCTAATACCCACTTGGCAGCGCGACGCGGCACAGAGCAGCATACAACGCTCTCGAAGGCGTTGGATGTCGACGTGCTGTGCTGCTGCCGCACTGCTCTGCTTATGTGGGAACCGTTCCATTTAAAATAATGAATATTTTATGGAGCCGCATTTGCGGCGCCGTGCTGCGCTGCTATGTGAGAATTGGCCTTTAAGCATTTATAGATAACGTGAAGCATGCAGACTCCGAATAATTAAGTAAATTTAACCTAAAAAGTTACTGTGAGATAACTTTAATAGTCAATTACTAAATTTTCATTATGTATATATCCACCTCTCTTGATTCTTTCATCTCTAGCGATTCATTTAATATAATTAACCTTGTGCTACAGTGTCGCCCTCTTAATTTAATGAGTTTGGACGGATAAATTACAAAATAGAACAAAAAAATAATAAAACTTGGAAATTAATATTAAATTATTATGAAAACGACAAAAAAAGAACAAAAACATTAGAAAAGAAAATTCGTAAAACCTGCAATTGAAACAAAAAGGCCTCAGTGTTAGACGGTACCAAGTTCGCCGGTTCATCATCACTTTTTAACTAGTTTTTAATATATATTTGTATATAATTTTGTTTTTGTTTTATGGTTCATTTTTTGCTCAAATTTACAGATATCAAATATATTAATAAATAACTGAACCGTTATTACTGATTATCTTCAATAGCCACGATTCCTTTAGTTTCTTTCACATCTATTAGAGTTCGCGTCACGTAGCCTTATAATTCAAATCACATCTCTATTAAAGCCAGCGTGGTGTGAAATCTCTCCTTACCACTTTTAAACTACTCAATAATTCAGCGGAGGTTTTGAACTGCTTCCATAATTAACATATCATATCTTCTATTTCTCGGTTAATGTTTCCTTTCTCTTATTTATTACTATTTCTGAAAAAAAAGGATCTAAGTGCAGGATAATTATAATAGAACATCTAGTGTTGAAATATTAATTCCTGTATCTTATTATACTTTATTAACTTACATTTTGTATACGCAGCAAATTGTTAATATATTAAAGAAAAACAGTGACAATTTTTTATATTCGTGCTAATCTAAACAGCTATGGGGGCGTCCATAAATTACGTGAGATATTTCTCGAGGGTCGAGTCAAATCTCATCTAATCTTACGTTGGAGTCTCGGTAAATATCACGCAATTTTTTTTCTGATTGAAACAAAAAAGAATTATACCATTTTGGTCCATTATCCAGATTGTACATGCTTAAGATTAAATCTTAAGCGTAATCGTAATACGTTTAAGATCATTTACTAAATCTTTCAAAAGAAAATAATTTCATTTATACTTCGACATGTTGGTTCCAATAATTTCTCTTAAGACCGCGCATGATTCTCCATGGACTGAATTAGAGTAGATTTTCTTTTTTTATTCGCAGAAACCCACATTTTAAAAAATCTCACGTGAGAGTGGGGGATGGGAGAGGGGGTTGAATAAAATCTCACTACATCTCACCATGGGGGGAGGGAGATACATAAAATTTAAAAAAAACACCTTACGTAATTTATCTAAGCTGAAATCTTAGAGTTATGTAATAGGATCTATATTATAGTGCAAATAAAAAAGGTATAAATATTCGTTTTTACATACAACCAGTCGATTGCTCTCCATGACACACTGACGTTTATCGATGTTCTTAAATGTAAATCAGTTGTTATTCAAAAATCGCCACAATCTATCATTTCTTTTCTTTTCAATTAGATTTAAATGGGTACGTAAAGTAGGATAATTTCTCTTAGCCAACATTAATATTATTATTATATCTTGTCCTACATGTGTTTAAACAATCGCAATCAACAAGCATTTATTCCTGGGAGGTTCTTTCTTTAATTTATATTCAGTGGCTCGTGACACTTTTGTATAGGTTACAGTCTGGTTTACAGCATATTTTAAAAGACTGATATACCTCAGAACACAGATCTAGATCCCTATTTTATTAAAACAATTTTGCGCCCTGCGTTGTATTTCGAGAATTAAATAGTTAATCTAGGGAATTAAAATTAGACTAGGCAACACTGTATTTTCAGCTAGTACAGTCATATGTGCATGGCGCGGCGAATGATATCATCGAATTTTCTCGACGGAAGATGCACGGCTATGAATACAGAAGCGCGTTTACTGATGGTGCCTTTTGTTTTAAAACAATTGTTGCATTTCAATTAGTTGAAGTTAAACAAGAAAATTTCAAGTTTAGTGCTAAATATTTTCTACGCTGTAAATATGCATAAATTTCTAATTGGAGCGAAACGAAAAATAAACAAGAATGAACCTTGTACATCGACCGATTTACGAGGATATAAGTCTAAAACCCGAAAATATGACCAAGCTTAATTGTTTAAAAATAGTAGCTGTTGATTGCATTAAACCCAAAAAATTGAATTGGCTCCTAGAAATATTGCACAAGCAATGTATCAGTAAACTGCGTTAATTTTTAGAGAAAAATCTCAGGTCATTTTAAAAACAGAAGAAAATTTTTCAAAAAACGCTCGCAGCGAACGTAAAGCTTTGGTAGCATTGTACAAAGTAGCTAAAATAGCCAAAAAATAGCGCCGGGTCAGCTACTACTAAATAATTTTGCATATGATAGTTTTCTAAAGAGCTTAATTTTAAAATTTATTACGTAAAGATTTTTTTAAACATACTAATCAAATTATAGCTGTCTTTAAAAACCATAAATGCATATATCCGAAACTCGCAACAATTCCTGCAGAATTTATATGCATAAGTAAAAAAAGCATTTCAAACACGGTATATGGCCCATTGTAGAGTCAAAATTGCACAACACACTACCATTCAAAACAAATATTTCATCAAAACTGCACATTCCTCAAATGCAACAGACTCGCTTAAAGAATGAAAATACTAACGTTCCCGAATGGCGACAAATCAAAAAAACAGATCGTAATATCGTATAGTCGTTGTCGTAAATCCACATCCTGAAAATAACTGTTCATGAAGAACTGGCTTTCACATCCAAAGAAGCGAATTATAGACCAGGGAATCATTTAAAAAAATAATTTTAAATTATGCACTTCCTTTAATTAATAAATTAGTTTATAATAGCAAAGTATTAGAAACCAATCATTAAATCATAATTTAATTTAAATAGTCATTTAGGTATTAAGAGCGAAAAGTAAATAAACATGGAATACTATCTAATAAGGGCGAAATTACTGGGTTTTAGGGCGGGTAAATAGACACTGGATCCGATTGCACAATTAACAGCAAGTATATATATATATATATATATATATATATATATATATATATATATATATATATATATATATATATAAAGCCAGCAATTGGTATTTTTGTTGATCTGTCCAAAGCCTTTGACACCGTAAGCCATAATAAACTTTTATGTACACTCCAAAACATATGAGTTTTTGGTAATTGCTGGAAATTAATAAAAAGCTACTTGAAAGACAGTCAACAATGTGTCAAAATAGGACAAATTCTCAATCACCAAATATGGGGTACCCCAGGGAACAATATTAGGCCCATTATTATTCACAATATATTAAAAATATAAATTCTGGATTCTTGTGCAATTATGTAATTTTGTTTAAATCTTGTCCTCTGGTTTAGCTTAGATCAAGTCTTCAATATAATTTTTTGACCCTTTTGGCTTTCTTCACTTAACTCTAGTGTCAAGTACGGTAGCTCATTTCAAAATTTACTGAATTACAGGACTATGGATACATGATAAATTATGATAGTTAATGTCAATTTAGTGACAAATTTTGCATTATATTTTAATAGATGCAAGCTGAATGCATCTAAATTGAAAAATGTTTAATGCTTTAATTGTGAAATGTCTGGTCTATGTATGTTCTGACTGGCTGGTTCATGAAGATCGGTATGCGAAAACAGACTAAAGTCTCCTCGTCCTTCGGCATCGTTAATTATCGCGTTTTGGCATTAAAACGGTGGAACAAAGGACCCAGCATGAGCATTAATTTACTCTCTACCGCCTGGTCCGACAAACAACTCAGAAAGGGGTAGTGAGGGGATTCGCCAGTGGGGAAAAAGGAGGGATGAATGAATTTACGGCAGAATCGGATAGTTCGTATCCGGTTTTCCGGTTTCCGTCAAGCGAAAAATATTGTTGGTTGATTTCAAATGGAGAAAAATATGGCATGGAAGATTGTTTTTAAAATTGCTTTTGACGGAGAATAACTCCCTGGAATTCATTTTACCAAACTTAAACGGAAACATAAACGTATGTTCGCAAGTACCTATTCGGTGAGACAATTTAATAATTAAAATAAAGATGTTTACGAATATTATTAGTTATTTTATTCCTCTGTAGCTAAGAGAAAAATTAGTATCTCTATATGTGGATATAAGCCATTTACTTCTAAGAGATAGCTCCCATAAGATTTTTTTAAATTTAGAAATTAGACAAAGAAGACACAGCATTAAACAATAATTGCAAAAAAATCACATCCGACATGGGTCTTTATCGTCCATCCATATCGTTTTAAACTGCTTGGCGACAGATGAACCTAGCAGTTGGTCGGTGTTTTTGATCATATCTTGATTCAATTCAAGTGGTCTTAATTCTTCTTAAGCACATACGTATATATGACGGTCTTATATTTTATTTGGTTTAGGTCACTATTGTATCAAGTTTGATTTCTGCTGGATGTAACATTTTTGACTTCTTCATGCTCATAAAACGTCTTTCTCATCTTTGCTGAGTACTAACCAGGGATGAATGAATGAAAAGATAGGTAGGTAGGTGAGATAGATTTATAGGAGTATGCTAGTTATAAGGACCCTGTTATAGGACTTTTCAGGGAGTGGATGGGAATGTTTGGATGGTGTTAGTATCGGTCGTCGGCCCCGCTCTCACAAATTTCTCCATTTGCAGCAGGTTGGATAGCTGCAACTCTTGCTCTTGTATCTTCTTGCCATCCATGGCGCTTGAACGTACCTAAAGAGTCTTTTCTTTTTGGTGTGAGTGTATGTGGAGGTGTAACCCACGTGGTACAATGAGGGGTTGGGAGACTGACGCTGTGGCGTGTCTCCTCCGTCGTGGAGCCCTTTCATTTAGGAAGGACAAAGGGAACAACAGAAACCTTCGCCAATGGCCCATTTCTGTCCAAAAAAAGAGGCCAGGTGAAGTAATACACTGAATCAAATCTATAGAATATTGTGAGTGGGTTAGTACAACGCATTCAAGCTATAAAAGCTTCTGGCGATTTAGCAAACTTCTATGAAACCTCGCATTATAGTGATGGGACACTACCTTTTCTGTTTAAATGAATTAAATTTTTCCAGTTAAAAAGACGTTATAGCGGTATTGTTGGGTAGAATGAAAAGACTCACATATCGTCCTTTGACGTGACGTGATTTGTGCTGGTTCTTTAATTTTCATCAAAACCTCTTTTGCTTAACATGTTTGTGAACAACTGTTTTTTTTTCGTCACAAAAGCTTGGTTTATTTTCTTCATGTTTGCTATCGTTATTTATATATTCATCCTTATACTATCTTTACACAAATCCATTTTTAAACCATTTCATACCACATCAATTCATCCATACTTGGCTTTTCATCACTTAATGAAGGATAGCCTTATATTTATCTATATGATAAGGAGGTTTCAAACAACTTAGAATTAAAGAGAGCTAGAGCCGTTTAAAAAATATAATTTACAAATTGTTGTATTTTTTTTTCATGTCAATTCGGTGGTAGAATAAACACATTTTAATGAGCTCCAAAACCCGACGCTTCATTAAACGTCTCGACGGACATTTCGATGGAACAGAACGAGGGTACCGATCAATATAGACGTCGTGCTTGGGAAAAGTGTCATGTGAAACAAATAGTCTATCAGTTAGGTTAGGCGGTCAGCCAATGATATGCAAGGTGAACTAAATAATATTATCTCAACTGTTTGCTGTTGCATCGACCAATTCCATAACCTAATCAGCTGTTAACTACAAAAAATGACGCCTAACGACGTTTTGGAAATCAAAATCGGTTGATTCGTTCGTGTGATATTGTTGTCGAAAAAATTTGAAAAAAGTGCAATTTTTTACTAATTAATTTGGCACTACAGATAAGATTTTTAGCTTTTAAAACAAGTTGATTGTCGTCTCGAACATCAAAATTGCTCAACGGGTTAAAAAGATAGAGCAATTTAGAAATTAAAAAGTAAAATGTTTCATCAAATTCTTATTATCTCGAAGAACACAAAAAAGCAGGGGCGGTTTCTGCCTACGTGCTGTAGAGCTGCAGAACATCCAATTAGCTTTAATAATTTTTTTTATTTTGAGCCCCCTTAAATTACAACAGTGGTTTTAGACTGTTGCTATAAACGTAGGCGCTTAGTATTAAAAACAAGTGTATCCATCCAATTAGTTATTGCTTATGACGTCGCTTGTGTGAGTTGAATACACAGCTATAGACGTTCTGTTTGAACCAAAAGCCACCACGACCTCCTCCACTTCACCTCTTGATAAAAAAATATTTACCGTTGTTTTGTGTAATATTTGAGCTACCATTCATGCAGCACCAGAAACAGAGAGCATTCGGCGGAGTTGCTGATACATTCAGAAAGTCAGCCATTGAAAAATAGAGGCTAAAGAAGGCCCAGGAGTGGTGGGAAAAATCACCGAGCAAGCGACAAGCCAAAGTCTTCATAAAGGGACACTCGGCGAAATTTACTGCAGAGCAAGTTATGCGAGGAGGCCACTGTCAAGGTTATTAAGTCTCATTAAGAGGGCAGGGCTGGACAAAGTGATCTAATAGTATTCCAGAGATAATGGGTGTTCACAATAGATCTGCAAAGATCGCAAAGATGCAGGCTAACAACCAACCCAATAACCATCTATCTATCTATCTATCTATCTAATTTTTGATTATATTTAATGTGATTTCATAAAAAATAGTATGTGTATCTTGTAGTAAAAGCACATTCCCGGACTTCAATGTTTGTTGGCCTCGGCACAATATACTATTTTAGCTCGAAGGGCCCAAAAATATAATATTTTAACACTTGGTGTATCACCAATGCATGACCGCATTAAGAATAAAAAACTGATAAATTTTTTCGCTCGTTAAACATAATTCTAAATACACATTATTTCATTTTAAGATATAATTATCTTAAAAGTTAATATTAAATAAGAACTCCACCACCAGAACAGTGCAAATTTATTGAAAGTGTGAGATAGCAAGAGAAAAATAACGGAAAGCGCCTGGCATTGAGACGCCCGTTATCATATTCAAGTAATCTATGCTATTCTAATTTTCCGCGGCGTTGCTTTCTGAAGAATTACGCCTCAGGAGGGCTTACGGGGACAAGAGGAAAATACGAGCATCGAGTGACGAGGTTAGACAAGCCACAGGGAGTTGAGTTTTAAGAGTTGAGATGAGAAGTTTGGAAGATTTCTGTCGTGGTATCGGAAGGCGAAGACGTGCACATGGGGGTTTGAGGTTTTGCATAACAGCTGATTTCAGTGGCGCAGTTAGAAGGATCTATTTATTTGAATTATAAAAGATTATAGAAATTTAAAAAATTAACATTAAAAGAAACAAGCAGATAAGAAAATTAATGATATTCAGAATAAACAGATTAAAAAGAAATAAATAATATATCATAAATATTATTTCGTATTTAACAACTTAATATGCTTGCATCAGAATATCCTGATTAATTTAACATTTATATTTAAATATCCAATCGACTGAAACCACCCAGTAATACTCAGCATGTTCTTCAATTTGGGCGCATTACAAATGCTGAATATAAATTGATGTAATGAATATTATAAATATCTTACATTATCATGTTATGAACCTCAACAGGTAGTCGATTAAATTTGAATACAATGATAAGTTTCAGAATAAAAAATTAACCGGCAATCTGAAGGGGTGTTTATTTGTTGGTAGGTAAATATTTTTAAAGAAGTTTTTAAATTAAGCTTGTGTGGGTTGATATAATTTAGTTAAACTCTCCACTCTCCCTGTGAGGTCGTTTTATATTTTCTATATAGATAGTAAAAAGCTCAAAAAGAAGAATTAGAATAATTTGAAGTTTCATTACACGTAAAATTTGTAATAGCTAGTCGCCAAAATTCTTGCAAGCTCCCTTAAAATTGGGTAAAATGTAACAATAATGTGGGATTAATTTATCATTCTATAACATAAAGTACACTTAAATAATTGTCTTTATGACGTTTATTTCCTAAATGGAAACAACTTTAAATTCATGTATTTTCAGAGAAAATTTAAAATTATTTTCTAATTGCAAGTAAGCATTGGATCCGTCAGTACATGCCAGCTTGTAAATATCGTTTCTAAGGTCATAAATTGTCATAAAACTATTTGCTCGATTATCAATGGTCCTTTTAATCCTTCAGTTATGGATTATGAAAACGCCCTTTTAATCTTTAATATTTGCTGTACATAGACACAAGCTGTATACGGCGACCGTACATTATACAATACTATATATTATCATCTTTGTAAAGATACACTTTTCTGGCAAAAGCAAGTTGTTCTTGTCGTTCTGGTCTTTGTGTTTCATCGGTAAAAAGCTCATTAAGCCTGCTTCTTCTTAAGGTGCCATCTTCATTATGAAGGTTGGCTATAATTGTGGCTAACCGTTCCTTATCTTGTGTTGTCCTAAATAATGTGTGTACCTATGTCTATGCCAGTCCAAACGCATATGATTTTTAGCCAAGAGTACTTTCTTTGTCCAGGTCTGTCAGACTTTTCCTCTATTAGGCTTAGGAGACTGTATCTCTGTCTTCGGTAAATATAACCCAGTTTTTCGCACTTCTTAATAATTCTTAGAAGTTTTCTATCAGTTCCCAACATTTGCAGTACATTCAAGGTTGTTATATGTTTTGTCCAAGAGATCCTCAACTTTTTTTGCAACAACCAGATTTCAAAGCCTTCTAAGCGTCTCATAATTTTTATTCCTAGTGTCCATGTTTCCATTCCGTATAGTAGAATGAAATAAATGTAAGTTTTTACGAAACGATAACGAATATCCAGTAATATGGTAGGGTTTGCTAGAAAGTTATTCATTCTTTGAGAAGCAGGTCTGGCATTTTCTACTCTGGGTCGTATCTCAAATTCTTGATCAAGGTCATCCGTAATCCAGCAACCAAGGTATTGAAACTTGTTTATATATTTTATTAGTATATGTGAATGTACCTATGCGTAGTGATTTGAAGTACGTTTGACATCCACTTTTATTTTTTCTATGTTTACTTTCAGTCCCATGCTATCCCTTGATGTCACCATTGCGACCAATAATTGTTGTAACTCTTCAACGTTATTCGCCATAATAATGGTGGATTCAGCATATCTTAGGTTATTTTTTATATCCTCCGTTAAGTCTAACTCCACTTTCTAAATTTTCTAAGGACCATTGAAAGATTATTTCCGACTATATATTGAATAGGAGTGAATACACATACTAGGCTCACTTCTTGCTCTATCGATGTGTTCTTTGTTATGTGATCTCTGTTTTAATGACCGCGTTTTGTTACTAGCATAGAATTTTTATAAGCAAAACATATTGCCCCCATTATGCCACTTAAGGTAAAAGCCAATCTTTATGTTCATGAGTCCATAGTAATCAAGTAGCTCTATGTCTAGAAAGCAGTCTTAGTATGTTAAGTGGGCATAGACCGTAGATGGTTGCATGCAATATTCTTCTAAAAAAAGCTTTTTAAAGTGGTCTTTGACTGAAACCGTTAATCTAAAATGACCAGATCAGAAAGATCGTTACAATATATTTATTTAAAATTTATTCTATAACATTTCTTTTATCATCATTCTTTTAATAACACTAAATTAAACATAGAAAATTTTTTAGAATCTTTTTAGATTTAGTAGTTCTTGTTTAATGATAAAACCTAACCAATACAGAATCTAATATTTAGTAATAAATGTCTTTATTATAAATCCGAAAAGGATGGTAAACAAATCTTTTGAAAGCTATCTTTGGGTCAGGACACGAACAATTTGTTAAGGGGCCAATATTGGGTCGACGGAACGCAAAGGAAAGTACAAAGGGTCCGGGAGAAGGCTTGTGTCGAGACTATCGTCGAAAGATTGCTTTGAAGAGGACGATGGCATAAAGCTTTGTCGATTTGCTTGACTCTTGTTAGGGATGTGATAAGATTTAAGAAAATCCGTTGTCTCGATTAATAATGATATCGTCTGAGTCTTTAGAAACGATGACGGGTAAAAAAAGATACTATAAAATTATTGCTTTTCTTATACGCACTGTGTGAAGAATTGACTAAGGGTTTAAATTGCTTTCATTCTTTAATTTAAATCTAACTAATAGACAAAGAAATACAAAATTGGTATAATTTTATATTGCACCAGGACTGTGTGTTCACTGCGTAATAAGCTTATTAAAATAAGTAACACTTTGCAAAATTATATCGAGTATCAATAAATTTAAGAAAGACAAAAGTGTTAATTAAATCATTGTACCATTTAAGGTAAGCTAAAACAATCTTAATTTTAGATCTCTATCTATAAATAGGATTTTTTTTGAGCCTTCAATAAAGCTTCGTGAGGTTCTATTTGGCAGTAACTTGATAAAGCTTATATTTTTATAAAAGAATTTAGCGCCCAATTTGATTCCTAACAAATTTATAGTATGGATACAACTAAGCTTATACTCAGATGGTATACTCAAGGTCTGCGTGTGAGATCCCTTGGCCTACCGACCGGAGATCAAAGGGAAGAACGGGTAACCATTGTCAAAAGGATCTCATGGTTCATTAAAAACCTGGGATTTGACGGAGAATGAGGACTTGTGAATGAGGGTGCACAATAAGCTGTACTAGCTGCGATGCAATCCCATGGTCTACCCCTGTAAAAAAAAATGCTAAGAGGACACATAAAGAAAATAGGATTGGTAGATAAAGCAAAATGCAGATTCTGTAAAGGAGAGGGCAACACCTCAATACACTTACTCTCAGGATGCATTGCCTTGCCTCTAGGGTTAGATAACTAGGATCAGATGAAACACAAGAGAAGGAACTACCTAACTAGAACTCTAAAGATATCCTAAATTTTTTAAGAAAGATAGGATTAGAAGAGCTGATATAAGTCTAAGAAAAAAATCAGAATTATAGCAAGAAAACTGATAAAAAAATATAGATTAAATAGGCCCATGAAGTTACGCCACTTTGTTACCAAAATAAGATAAGATTTTTGAAATTTAGTAACAAAATCCGTCTTTATTTTAAAACAATGTTATTTTTTGTCTTGAGCCTATTAAAATCCAATACCCTGTTCACTATCGTGTAAGGTAGAGCCCTTATATAATATCTATCACTTTTGTAAGCTTTTAATTTTTAATAGAATATTGGTGCCTGTAGTCTATGACATGATATTTAAAGGAAATTCATTTTCTGTAGGATCGTCATAGTTTATATACTTACTTATTTTCAGAACAAATATTCTACACTCAAATAACCACAGACAACATTCTTTATTCTTCATTTCCATGTCTGTGTATATCACTTCAACCAATTTGCATGTATTGAAACGACCACAAGAGACATAACAATCACGGTTATATTCCATACATAGAGAAAGCAAGACAAGGCAAATCGGCCGTGCCATTTGCGTTGAAATATAGCAGCCGTTTCTCCTTTAACTGCCAAATATACAAGCGTATAACACGTCAAAACTGTGTAGCAGCCGCATCGCATAAAATTAAACACAAAAAAAGATTTTTTTTAGTATATACTAAATCAGGCAATGTTTAAATTCGTGGTTGTTAATTTATTATTTTATATTAAACTTGCAGACCCGGCGAATTTTGTACCGCCTAACACTGATGTCTTGTTCACATTTTTTTTTTTGAAATTTTTACGATTTTGTCTTATTTTTTTTATTGTTTTAATGCTTTTTTTTGTCATTTTTATCATTTTGTCTTGTTAGTTTCCAGTTTTTTACTTTTTTTTGTGTTTGTATTTTGTAATTTATCGATTAGATATAATGGATATTAACTGCGCCACCTTACGGTGGCGTCATAGTATTTAATTGTGTAAGTATTGCTCGTTTAAATATTTGAGAAATCAACTGACGGTAACGCTATAGTACTTGGTTTAGAAGGAATGGCTCCTTATGGTGGCGTCATGTTACTTAATTTAGTAGGAATATATATAGAGTGGCTAAACATCTTCTCAGGGGTTACGCAGCAATGAATCTCTCTAAATCTGTTTTGTCAGGTAGATCAGTCCGCGTTTTATTATTTAGTTTTTTCTATTATTTCCAGCCACAATTTCCTCTCTCTTGTTTTTTCTTTTCATTTCCATACGTCCGCTCTGAACAGATCTATTGTTACTTCTTGTAACCTCGTCTCCTTTTTTCAGCTATTGTCCACTCCAATATTGAGTATATTGACGTGGTTGGTCCTGACCTCCATATATGCCCTAACCATTTTGTTCTTTGTTGTTTTATTTTCTTCACTATATCTTCCGTAATTTTGTTAATTATCTTATAGTTCGTTCGTTGTCTAAATTCATTATCATTTATTTTTACTGGTCCTAATATTCTTCTTAATATTTTCCTTTCCAGTATACTTAGGTCCTTCTCTTGCTTTTTTGTCATGTTAATGGTTTCGGCTGCATACATCATTGTCAGTCGAATTCTGTTTTGTATACCTTCATTTTCATTTTCTTGCTCAGTTATTTATTTTTTGTAGTTTTCTATTCTTGCTGTTATTACTATTCTTTCATTTCTGTTTCTTCTTATTTATTGTTTGTTAGTTCAGCTTCCCCAAATTTATGTTTTTCTATTCTAATCTTGTTATTTTCAAATTTTTTGACGAATCTCATTTTTTTTTTCTTTAATTTATTACTAATCTAACATCGTTTTGTTATTTTTGGTTATGATCACAATATCAACAGCATCTGCTATTATTTGTCATTCTCTCGATCTATTTATTCACTTTCCTAAATATGTATTCCAAGGCAAGGTTAAACAGGGTTGCTGATAACGTAGCCTCATGTCTAACCCCTTTATTTATGACAAATTATTCCGGTTCTCTTACTTGGGTTTTTATATTCACTGCAGTTCTATTCATTGTCATTTTTATTAATGTTCCTAATTTGTTATGTATTTCCATTTCTATACCAGCAGTTGTAGGTAAAAATTGCTTGTTATATTTATTGGATAATAACTGCGCCATCTTACGGTGGCGTCATAGTACTTTATTAAGTAAGAATTGCTGGTTTAACAACAAAACCAGTAAAATATATGTACAAATATTTTTTTACAATGATGAACTCTAGTTACTAGAAGGCTACAAAAATTGTTTAAACGTCACTAGTAGGTATATATATATATATATATATATATATATATATTGACACATGTTTCCCTACCATCCTTTGCTCCCAAGTACCCAACACTTTTGCTAGCCAAGTGCAATATATATATATATATATATTTTTTTTTTTTCATGTTAAAGCATTATTTTCAGAATTTATTTGTAGCTCAGTACCTCATTAAATAAACTAAAAATTATTCCATTACGAGAAATATGTAATTATTTTCTACGCACTTTTATTTAAATTTAATGGTTAGATAGTTCCATAAACGCAATCTGGTTATTATAACATAACAAAACTTCTTATCTTTCTGATCTTGATTCGTTTAGACATGTAATTCTAGAAATATAGTATATAGCACATCGAATGTCATTAAATTTCAAGAATTTCCAAGTTTCGGATAGATCACGTCATCCTTCTTGTTGTATCCGAACTCAAGCCTTCTAATTATACCCGAAGATCATTCCTTATAAAGTTGAAATCCGCACTGTTACAGTGTGATCTAACTTCTACTAAAACAAGGAATGCTCCAAGTAATCAACATTTATCCGTTAGCAAATCGTGTTAATGCACATCCGAAACAAGATAACTTTCCAGCTAAGAGTACCGAAGTGGAAGTTGCAGATCATAAGGAATTCCGAAGCAACAACTTTCAATGTTATCAGATGTGAATTTCCGATGTTATGACAAGATTTACTAATTTAACATTCTATTTAAATTACAATTGATCAAAAATGTTAAACTCCAAATACGTTCCTGTTATGTATAAAAATATATAATAAAAGGTGAATCGTGGGGTGGCAGTCATTTTTTTATTTAGGCCGAGGTTTTCTGTGGTTTCCCTCGACCCAAGTTCGACCTGTCTCAGTCTGGAAACAGACTGTTTGAGGAAGAACTTGCTGAATGGTCTTTCTTAAACAGGATAAAGTTGCCACGGACAACTCCTATAGCAAAAGCAGGAAACATTATAATGTAGCACTACCCTGAAAAGGACACTAAGTCCTATAGCAGGGTATAGGGAAAGATTTCAATACTTTATCTAATCTTAAGAAAATATGTAAACTTAACAAATAAACATTTTTAAATTTGAATTTGAGTCATTTTTTGTAGGCTTTAGAAAAACTCTATGACTTTGTTGTCAAGCTTTGGAATTTATTTTAATTCTTTTTTATTTACGGATGTAAAATCTCTTCTTTTCTTATAATAATACATTTTATCTCACCTATTAATTAGATCTTCTGTTTAGGAAATATATGTTTGTACACAAATTCACAAACTTATGGTGAATTTATGGTAAACCACCAAAAGTTGATATTCCTTGTATCATCAGCAAATAGACAAAGTGCTCCTTTAAGACTTAGATAAGACAAGGAATTAATATAAACAAGAAATAACGTGGGACCCAACACTGAGCCTTGAGGTACCCCACAGATAATGTTTTTTCTAGCACTGTCTACATTATTTATTGACACATATTGTTATCTATCAGATAAATAGTTTTGAAACCATTTTAAACATATATCATTAACCCCTAATCTTTTCAGCTTTGAAAGCAAAATTTTGTGGTTGACTGTGTCGAAGGCTTTACACAAGTCAAGCGACACAATAGCACATTTTAAATTTTTGTCAAGATTAACCTGAACATCTGTTACTAAGTTGATTGTTGCTGAACTTGTGTCACTTGACTTGAGAAAGCCATATTGTTGATTATAAAAATATTCAAAACTGGTTAAATAAGCAATTAACCTAGAGTTTACAACCTTCTCAAGGATCTTTGAAAAGA
Source organism: Altica lythri (assembly GCA_964028335.1). Classification (NCBI taxonomy): domain Eukaryota; kingdom Metazoa; phylum Arthropoda; class Insecta; order Coleoptera; family Chrysomelidae; genus Altica; species Altica lythri. The sequence continues at coordinate 58,537,365 of OZ034805.1, read as the reverse complement.
TAGGCAAAACACTTATAGTGAGTACAAAGAATTTTTTCTTTTTTATGGGCAGTCTTACCAGGAAAGAATTCTTTGTGCTCCTGTTAGGTCCTACACAACAACATGAGGAAAATAATGTTCACAAAACATATGTAAAAATTAGTCGCTTATATTCTAAATTTTATGTTTACTGTACTAATTATGATCAAATTAGTATGATGTGAGTATATTTTAGGCTCCTTTACGAGTTCCGAGTACCAACTGACTTTATGAAAAGATTATATTTAGGATTTAAACAAGCTTTAAATAAAACTTTTTACGACTTAATTAATTTATTTTTAATCCATCGGTAAAAAACGGCATTTTTCTTAAAACCAACGACAAAATCCAAATCCAGGTCTGTAAAAGTTCGAAAGCAATTCAAAACAACAACTTTCCATACTCGTTTAAATATTCACGTATATATTTTTATTAACCAATAAAACTTTTTATTACTTAAGAAAACTTCTTTACTTGAGAAACGTTGTAGAAGTAGTAATATTCAACAAATTTTAGGAAAATATTTTATTTTGGTTTTATGTATTCGTTTATAGGGTTTCATGTATTATTTATGTTTTGTATTCGTTGAATTTGTATCACTTAAATATTACTAAAAGAATACAAGATCAGGTCTAATTTACAATTGTAATTATCATCAAAATAAATCCTAAACTTGGCACAAAGTAAACATGGAGTTTATAATAACAATGTAAAAAAGTTGTATTAATAAAAAATGAAAGGAAAATTAGATGAAAAAAAAACATCAAGTTAAACGTGGGTAGGCTAACATAGTAAAACACAGTAATTAGTAAAATTCAATTTTATTGTTTAATATTGTTGACTTCGAGGGCGATACCTTTTTTCGATACCATTTCCATAGCATGATTATACTTTATAGCGTGTTTACATGATGCCAGTAACTGGCGCCAGTCTTACTGGCATGCCAGTGCTTGATTAGGACAGCGCTGGTCTGGTACGTTTACAGTTTACACGTATCCAGTAGCTGGCGACAGACTCACTGGCACCCTAGTCCTACTTGGTGAAGTTTACCTTTCACATGTACGCCAGTCACTGGAACGCAGTGTTTACACGTGTCTACAACCACTGGCGCGGGGTTTGAGGGCACGCGGACGAGGGCCACTGGCATGAAAAATAGACCAACTTTCTATTCGAGACAGCGCTGGACTGGCAGAAAAAAGTGTTTACATGTTGCCAGTACCATGCCAGCGCTGGCATGCCAGTGAGACTGGCGCCAGTCACTGGCATCATGTAAACACGCCTTTAACCTCGAAATAGTCCTTGGTCTTTTATCTTTACTGAATTTCTTGCCAGCATGCAGTTTTTTGATGTCTGGACAGGAAAAACTTATTGGTGTCTGATCTAAAGATAACTGTGGACTTGGGAGCAATTCGTAGCCTTACTGGTTAATCGATTAAAAATTCTTAAATTCGATGTTTGTGTTTTCCCCAAAATCTATTAATAAAAGAGAACTAGACAATATTAAGAAGAAGTAAACAACCTACAAAATGCGGTTTGTTAAATTTATTTATAAACATTAGTTGTCAAGATAATTATAAACAAAGGTGATTTTTTAAAATGTTTATACTTTGTATAAATTTATTAAATAAACATTTATATTCATTAAAATAGTAGCTCATTTTATATATAAAGTATGGTCTAAAGACCGGTGCTGTTGTCTTTATAGTTTGAATAGAATTTGACGATAGAAATTAATTTTTTCTAAAGGGTTATCTTTTTAGCTTTGCATCTAGTCATGGAGACAAAAAAAATATAAATAGACTTAAAGTACTTTATTGCTTTCCAAAATATGTCCCACCAAGATCGATACACTTTTGCATACGTTTAAAACAAATCGGTAAAACAGTTAGTCCAGTCTTCAGTTGACACCTACAAAATCGACATTTCCTTCTGCTAACTGGAATCGCTTCCCACAGATTGAATTTTTGATCTTTGAGAACATGAAGAAGTCGTTGAGACTATACGGTAAATGGTCTATCAACTCACTGAGCACTTGCATTGTCCTGATATTTTCTGGTACACAAACGTTCATATTACCAATCAGAAGTAACCTTCTTCGATCTTTTAAAGTAATTGTTGCCACATGACCAGATTTTGACACAAAAGTTAAGATAATTTTCTTAACACACTTGGAAAACGGATTACTTTTGTTTTACTCGTCGTGAAACAACCACACAGCGGATTGGTGTTTATTTTCCGATTGGTAGGAGTAAATACCAGAATCATCGCCACTAAAAATTCTATAAACCTTTTTTGAATCGTTCCAATGTTTTTCGACATCAATTGACGCCAACAGCTTTTTGCTCTTGTATAAGCAAATTAGGGAACCACCGGAAAACCAACTTCGTAACACCTAGTTCTTCATGTAGAACGTTTTGGATCCAGGTCTATGAAATGCCGAAAGATACCTCTTTCTCCCGGTATGTTAAACTCGCGCTTATCCTTTATTTGCTGACAAACCGCATCGATCTTTGGTTTGTAACTGATGTTTTGTGTGGACCTAACCTGGATTCGTCGCTGAGACTGGGGCGACCACGTTAAAATTCGCAATACCAACGGGAAATAGTTGACTGGTGTGTTGCTTTATTCCCAAATACATAAATGATTTCAGCAAGACACCACTGTTGGGATAATCCTCTCCGAGAATTGTAAAAAATTATTGCTCGAAAATGTTCTCGGCTAAGATCCGTTTTTCGATCGACTTGCTAATTACCTAAACACCTTGTTGTATCGCAATGAATCTCTGGATTTATGTCTACAAAAGATTGAGGTTAGATTTGTGTTTAAAGGTTCTATTGGTGGCACCTTCTAAGCGGCTGTATGCAAAACTAAAAAGATTACCTCTTGTAAAAGAGAAAGACTGATACTAAACACCTCCTATCTCAGTTATTCAAAATTTTTAGTTTGTACTGGTCAAACTTGTTTATATTAAGGACTTTAATTTGCATCATTTAATAACTGAATCTTCGCATATCCTTACAGTGTTTTGCTCGATAAATCTTTACTTATCACGAGGGTTAAGAAAAGTGTTTTTTTGTTTTTTAAAAAAGATTTTTTTAAGGAATAGAAATACGATTTTTACTTTTGTTAATTTTTTCTTTTAGGATATAAAATTCACTTTGTGTTAATTATTAATTAACTAAAAATTTACTTTCCATTAAACACATAAACTAGCTTTAAGGTTGTTCCGAAACAAATAATGTTAGTTGAACTCACAAAAAAAGATTCTTAAGATCTTCTACCTAAAAAACAAGAAAAAATCAGTAAAACTGGCCGAAAAACTATGGGGTCCGTAAAACTTTTTGTAGACGTTTACCGCGTTGTTGGAAGGACAAGTTCCACGTGCTTGGCGTTAGAAAAGCAGCAGAAGCAGAGTAACGTTCGAAAACAAATCAAAGTGAAATAGAGTCGTGCTATTCTTTTCCGATTTGATATCGTTAAGGTAAAGAAAATAGGAGAACCGAGTATCAGAACAAATTGCGGTCATGTTTCATGTCAATTGATGCTTTTTTCACGGTTTCTTTAGTATTCTATTCTCATCACAGGTTTTTTTTATTTATACCTTAAAGATCTACATCTTAAGTTTTCCAGTTTGAAAACATTTATATAAATAAATAGTTCTTTTAATAATAGATAACTATATAGCTGTACCTATTTCCACTAACCTATTTTCTTTCTGTTATTCTTATTTTTATTGGATTTTTCCTAGCAGAACGACCATTTGTGGTTGTTCACGATAAAACTGTAGAATGGTGATAAGTGGCCTTTCCCTGACTGGTTTAGATTTCTTTTGTTACAATCCAAAAGGTGTTCGACACGGGTTTAAAGGGTGAATGGTAATAAATTTTAAAATATATTAAAAACCGTTCTAGATTTTTCCCAATAAATATTACCTCTTGAAGAAATTCTCTAAGAATGTCCTTTTTAATTTTAATCTTGTCAAACTTACGAAATAAAAGAAGTGGCTTTTTACTATCTATGTATGTATGAGAAATTTAGAATAGTTTTCAAAATAAACCTGGATATTCTATTCTCCAGTTTTTCCAAGTGTTTAAGTCTTAAGACCCTGTATAAGAAAAGTCTCCCTTACGTCTCATTTATAAAAGGATATCTCTGGGGAAATCGAATCCTGCTGTATTTCTCCCTTCGTGTCCATCAACCTTGTTACCGACGGTTGTCGGCAGTTGTCAATATATACTGCTGTAGCTGTTTAATATAGAGAAGCTTTTGATTGGTAAACACAACTATCTGCAGTTAATGAACTGGTAATGCTTAATTGTTTTAATAGTTTAATTTGTAGGTTAAAAACAAATAATAGAAGTTTTTGTGTAATTTAGAAAGTATATAAACAAGAATGTAATAAATGAAATAGAAAAAAAGACGCAACCTTTACTTGAACGCTGTAACGCTCTAACCATTAAGATACATATGCCTAAGTCATTAGTCATGGTCATGGTAGTTGTCTCCAGACCATAAGTAATCACTGGGAGGATGCAAGAATTAAAAACCTTGGTTTGCCAACGGTTTATTTTCGCTTGCAGGTTTTTTTTCCCAACTTAATTAAGGGTTCTCCTACCCTTACTATCACTTCCTCGCTGACAGCGATTTGTTTTTCTTCCGAAGTAAGAATTTTTTTCTTTGTTAAATTCATTTTCAAACTGATTCTGTCTGAGGCACCTCTCAATTCTTAGAGCTTTTCTTGTAGTTGTACGAGTTCACTACTTCTTATAACTGTCATCAGCGAAGCGGAGATGGTTTAGGTGTCAATATTTAAACCTTCTTGCTCCCAGTTAAGTTTCTATAAAACGTCCTTTTAAAGAGTAGCATTTTCGCACATTGACCTCTGCAAATTCTTAATTCACTCTTTTTTGGAAAATATATATCGATGCTTCATTCAACCTTGCCTACAACAAAACAATTTTATAGGTTACAAATTAAGAGACTTGGCCAAAAGTGCTCTTACCACTGTATGTAGACAGGAATAGTAGGATCACTCTCACAAAAACTTGTGTGCTGTCGAAGCCCTCGGTCCACATGTCATCCTCCATGGTTGTCGCTCACCAGCAGCGTTCCCAATAAATAAAGTTACAAAGGTAATTATGAAAAAAACGGTATATCGGCCGAAAAATCGCTGATCACCAATTCTCACAAAACCACAAAAACGTCGTCAAACCATAAAATCTAATTTTTTTTTTGTTTTTGTTTTAGGTAAGCATCTAAACTCATTAACAATACTGGCAAGCTTTTCAAACTGGTAAGTTTTCTTTAGTTTTGTTTGCAGGATGTAGAGCAGTTAAAAATAAGTTAGTAGTGACTATATATTTTACATAAATATGATAAATTGTGTAATTTTAAGTTTTTGTTATATAACTTCCTTACAAATTGACTCTTACGCAGATTACTGCATAAATACTTCCCGTATGAAATATGTTTTCATTAAGAAAGCACTTCTCCAACACAGTATTTACATGAAACCGACTAAAAACTTCTTTACCCATCCGTTGTTAGCCCAAGAGAGCAACCGAGTACGGGGTGCCGTAAACTTTTTATAAAGGAAACCTTTTAGAAACTTTTGACAATACAACTCTTGTGAGAAAAGTTTTTCGGAAAGTCTTGCCTGACGGGGTGATAAAAATACAACAACAGATTAAATGCAACATTTAGAGATAGCTTTTTCTACTTCGATAACCACGGATATTGGTATCATAAAAAACTGAAGCAAATATAGAAGTTTTAAAAGAAAAGAGCAGAGTTTAAACTAACGGTTATAATGAAAATTTGTATTTAATAGTTTTGGGGGTAAACTCCCTTTCAAGCTAACTTTTATTTATTCTTTTATATACTTTATTGTTACTGAGTGAGATTTTTGAAGTTTTGTAATACATTTAAATTAAATGTTGATAATAATTATTTTTTTGCTGACTTATTTCAAAATTCTTGAAAAATATTTCTAAAGGTGACTAAACTGAGCCCTATTTTTTAAGCTTTTTCCAAGCTGTGGTTATCTTATCTCAAAAAAAAAATACTGCAATCTTCACACTGAATATAAAATAAAAAAACACCTTGCAACGGCATCCCAGAAAAAAAAGGGATAAAGTCCACTTTCATTTCGTATTAAATTGCCTATCTCTTAAGATTGATAACACTGATAACTTGTACTAAAGAAAAATGCAGCAAGACGTTTCCATTCAGTAAACATTGTCATAAGGTGGTCATTCAAAAACCGTTTTCCATTTAGAGTAAAGACCCGAAAACAAAAGAAACGGTAGTATGGATCTTTTCATAGACAGTACAAAGTTTTTCAATGATGAAACGAACGGAAACAAAAGATATTGAAAGAATACTTTATACTTTATAGGGTTATTAAGAGTAATATTTCTGAAGGATTATTGGCATCTATTCAGCTGAATTGGCTCGGAAAAACACTGTGTTATTTTATAGTTATGTCATCATTGATTGGAAACTCCTTCTTGGAAATTTTCTGAATAGAGTTATCTCAATTCTTTATTAAGTACAAAAGATAAAACATTCGGAAGCAATTTAAATAATGCTTCTATTTTAAATTATTTTTATTTCAAGATTAGTGAATATTAAAATAACATTTCGAGAATGTTATGTTTTTATCTTATAACCTAATTTTAGTATTTAAATTTCATAATTACGACGGTTCAATATTTTCTAAAAAGATTTTAATTAAGGTTTTAATATGTTTTATTGCTTTTATAGATAACAGTTCATGTCATATTCGTTCAGTATATTTGGTTTCATATATATTTTTTAATAGATAAACTTCATAAAACACGGCGAATGTTGTCTTCCAAATGGTTAAGCGTTTGTGGCTTATCCGTATAGACCAATGACTTTACATAGCCCCACAGAAAAAAGTCTAGCGGTGTCAAATCACAAGATCTTGGAGGCCAATTCACAGGTCTAAAACGTGAAATTAGGCGGTCACCAAACGTGTGTTTCAATAAATCGATTGTGGCACGAGCTGTGTGGCATGTTGCGCCGTCTTGTTGGAACCACAGCTCCTGGACATCATGATCGTTCAATTCAGGAATGAAAAAGTTAGTAATCATGGCTCTATACCGATCGAAATTGACTGTAACGTTCTGGCCATCATCGTTTTTAAAGAAGTACGGACCAATGATTCCACCAGCCCATAATTCGCACCAAACAGTCGGTTTTTCTGGATGTAACAGTGTTTCGACATAGACTTGAGGATTATCTTCACTCCAAATGCGGCAGTTTTGTTTGTTGACGTAACCATTCAACCAGAAGTGCGCTTCATCGCTAAACAAAATTCGCTTATGAAAATCGGGAACAACGGCAATCTCATTTTTTGGTTCCATTCATCGAATCTACGCGTTGCTTGATGATCGTTTGGGTTCAATTCTTGCACGAGTTGGATTTTGTAAGCACGCAAACCAAGATCCTTCCGCAAAATCTTCCATAAAGTGGATGGATACAGATCCAATTCCTGTGCTCGATGGCAAATGGACACATTCGGGTCTTCCTCAATGCTACGCTCTAAAGTAGCAATAGCTTGTTCTGTACGCACCGAACGACGTCTCTGGAGATGCAAGTTATCAATTAGAGTAAACGTGGTGCGAAAACGTTCCATGGTTAATCGAATTAACTGCTCTGGTGGACGATTTTGTCGGCGATAAAATAGACGTAGTGCGCGATGCGTATTCCGCACAGAACCATTTGCAAGCGTTGTTCAAGCGTGAGTCTATTCATGATGAATTACCAAACCAAACTGAGAATAAATCACTTGACAGTTGTCAAATCGGTCGCCACCTTGAAAAGTAATGCATACTTAAAGTTCTATAATACCTCTATAAAAAACACCCGTTAGTTATACCTTTGTTTAAATATTCCTAATTTCTTAATATTTAATTTTTTTGTTTGAACACACTAACAAAATTTCAAACACTGTTTCAAATGATTAAAAATTGTAAATATATTTAAAAATAAATCAATCCTTCTTACCGACAACTCAAAAAAAAGTTGTCTTTCTATAGAAATGAATATTGAAAGAGATATTTGAGTTGGTAAATTGGAGCAACTCCCTGAATTAATTCCACGAAATTGATACACATTCCCATCCCTGAATATTTAAAAGACGTAAGTCCGGCAGAACCGAACCGAAAGATTCCCAAAGAGCTTTTACGAGACGGAGATGAACACAGGGACGGTATTAACTTTTTTCTCAAATTCTCAATATATACTCCGAAATAAACGATTGATAGTTATTTCATATGATTTTTTTAATTGTTTATTTTGAAGTAAATATTTCTTTAAGAGATTCATCATTTCTGGGTTGCATGGATTCAGTACTATAACAAAACTAAAATTTTAACACAATGTATTTCTTATTCTTCTTGCGGATGAATTTTTTTACTTTCTATCTCTTCCCTCCTCTGCTCTTCCACTTTTTAGCCCTGGCCTCTACTTTTAGCTGCTCCTTTTTGTTTATTAATTAGTATCTTTGCTTATTAAGGTTTTTTATTCGTTTATTATTATTTTAAAATTTAACTTCCTTCGTACAATTCAATCTTCCTAATTATTTTTTATCTGACATCTTTTTACAATTTTCCAATGATAATCTAAGCAATAGTTAACTCTTTAACTCAATTTCCAAGGAACAAACTTCATTCCAAGAAATCTACTGAAAGAAAGTGTCCCCGAAGAAAAATCCATATCAATATACCTGATTGTTTATGTGTGCTTAAACACTTTTTGTAGTATCTAGTAAAATTAGTATATCTGTAGCTTTCACCCTCTCGTGTAATATAATTTATATCTAAATAAATGAAGTTATTAATCACCATCGAGGTACTTTATCCACCCATCCCTCTGTCCTTGTGCGCTATCACTGAAGGTCGCAAGGTCATGAAATTTGGTATATAGAACCCTCATGTCATAAAAAAGAACTATTATTTTGGTTTAGATAATATTACCCTAAGGCCGATCGCATACTTACAAGACATATGTTTGCAACATGTCTGCGACATGTCGCTTCAACACAGTTGAGCACCAATGTAGGAAACAAAACTCCGTGGTTCGCACATCGGTCTACATTATGTCGTCTGATTATAATGTGGCAATATTATCGGTTCTAATATTGCGAAGGCGAAAGAAGAAAAATACTCAAAAATATTGGGTTCATCCATATAGTAAAGCTAATCTTCATCGCAGTATATTTATTTTCAACGATTTGCACAAATTTTACATTAAATGTTGGATTATCTTCCATTATTGAACCATATACGTGCATTCGGAAGCAGCTGTCGGACACAAAAATGACGCTTGAAATTGGAGCAAGCAGTGTCGTATAAAAGTTGTTTTCGACAAGTCTCATCCGGTCTGCAGCGTTTCTGTTTGGTTTACGACTCGCCATAAGAACCGCTGTGTTGGCAATGAAACGACATGTCTGCGACATGTCGCAGACATGTTGCAAACACATGTCTTGTAAGTATGCGATCGGCCTTACGGTCAAATTTTAACGGTTTTCCAAAACGCATGTATGTAATATATATTTCCCTCCGTTTTGTGCGCTATAGCTCTGAAACGGAAAAACACAGCAACATGAAATTTGGTATATAGAATCCTCATTTTATGAGGAAGAAGCTAATTGATTTTGGGTTAGATTGAATAACCCCAACAGTTAAATTTTAACGGTTTTCCTAAACTTGTGTATATAATATTTATAAATTCTTACTTCTTACATTGACCTATGTTATGTGGTAAGTTCTATGTGTGTATACTTTGCTTTTTTCTTTAAGTTTTGTTCAATGGTAAAAACATTTTATTTTTAAATATTTTCAATATTAATATAAAGATTTACCTATTTTTTTCTCATATCAGTTAGTTACGAATAAATGTGTTAACAACTAGGCTGGAAATTCCTCTAAGTTCATTCCTGTATTTAAAGCGATTTGGAAGTTAGACTATCCATTCGTTTCTTTTCAAAGTGAACTTCTTTTAAGAACCACGGCTACCGAGATGTGGGTGGGCTTCTTGAATATTCCAGCAACCTATGCATATTTAATCTGCATACACTGCAAATAATTTGGCTTGCGGCTAGATTTTTTTCCTCGTCTCTTTAAGAAGAGATTTTTCGGAACGAATGGTTTGGTTTAGAATTTATGAAATAGGTTATCTGAGGTAGATAGTATATGAATAGGTTATTTTAGTAATATACGATACAGTTCGTGGTAAAAGCTTTTGATACTTAAAGATACATACCTATATTTTATGATATTCAAACCTACTTACTGTTTACAGCTAATTTGAAATTTTAAAAGATATAGAATAACAAAAAAAGGGTGTGGCAGTCAGTGGGACTGCCGACAGAAGTTATACTTCTATGCACGCGCCCGGATTCATAAATTTTTATGCGAATCATTTAGCAAAATCATTACATGATATTCGTGTTCAGCGATCACAAAAACCTCCTGGTACCGAGTACACACTAATTTTGTGTCGAATTTGAAAAAAATCCTGGAGACGAGGTCCTTCTTAAGCACCAGGTGTTTCGGAGGCCATCGCCATTATGATATTCGTATTTAGCGACCCAAAAAACTGCCGAGTACAAAGTGTGCACTGATTTTGTACATAATTTACATAAAACCCCAGGAGAAGAGGTAAATACCCTGGACACCAAGTGCCGCGGAGACTTTCGGCATTATGATATTCGTGTTCAGCGATCCCAAAAACACCGAGTACATAAATTGAACCCATTTTCAGCAATACTTACCAAGTTATAATTTTTCTCTCTATTGTCTGTTCGTAATGCACTTTTCGAGTGCAGAAATGCAAGTTCCCATTTTTACATGCGACAAATTTCTTGATGCAAAATCCAATGCAAAAAAAAGCATTCCGATCCATCTTACATAACAAAATTCGGTGGTTTTGCTAATTTAAGTTCTTTATTTCCTCGACTTTCCGTAAAAACTCTGTCTATGTAGCCAACAACCTCAAAAGCATAGTGCAGGATATACTGCAACCGTGTGGTGATACTACAATACAATACTCATTACTGAATATTATTATTAATAGTATTGATATAAAATAGTAAACTTAATATGTATACTGTCAAACACAATATACCTTACTCTTTCTTACTCACACCATTACATATGTAATGATTTTTCCGATTTAACTCCACACAAATTTCTTCCGCCGAGTGCACGAATAAAAGTAAAACTTCAAAAAAAAAATGTCAACAAAAATAAAGATTTACATTCACTCTCGCAATCTACAAAAAAAATGAATAATAAGTAGGTAAATGTTAAAAAAAGGTAGAATCAAAATTCCAGTTAAGTTCTCGAACAATTTCAAACCATATTTATAAAGACAAAGAAATTTCACCAAAGTGACAATACCTATACCAGACTTCTTCATTTAAAAGTTTTTAATGCATATCGTAAAGCGAGACAAACAAAATAAAAAAACAAAAATAAAAATTCTGCTGTCTCAAACACATTCGTTCTAATACAGTTCCGTTTTCGCAATTTTAAACAAAACGTTTCCCCTATCAGCGAAATAAATTTTTCAAAAGTTCGGAGGTTTCTTCTTGTTGCGAAAAGTGCCAACGAGCATTCGAGGAAAGATAATTCGTAATTGATAATCTTGGGCGTGTGTGGTTATATTCAGTGCCGTACGTAATAAGTTTACAGTTTTTTAATTTTTTAAAATAATATAATATTTTTTTTAATTTAGTAAATTAGAAAAACAAGAAATAAAAAAAAATACATCTGGCTGTAATTGAAGATACCATTTTTATCTACAGCCGATAGTGCCTTAAACTGCTTGGTTATGGATGTACCTAGCGATTAGTCGGCATTTTTTATTATTTTTTGTATTAATTCAGGTCTTCTAGAACACCTATAATGTTAAAGAGAGGAATATTAGTGTCATTTTATAACTTAATCGGTTTCAGGAGCTATCAGTTTCGATTCCCACTTAATGAAACATTGTTTCAGTTTCAAAAAAATTGTACTTAATAATATAATACCAAAACCTGATCGAAGAAGAAGCAGCTTTCATAAATTTGTTTATTATCAGATTTTAGGAATGAATGCTTTTGTTCAATAAATTCTACCAACTGGGTTCAGTAAAAGATTTTTTTCTTAAATAGAAATGAAAATCATTTAAATCTATTATTTGGAAGTCTTTAGAAAAGGTTTACAAAAGTGTAAAACTAAAAAAAAATTAACGTTACCAACCTACCCAAGAAGCCATGTTAGTGAAAAGGTTATAATTTTATAATGAACGTAATTATTTTGAAAAACGTTCACAATTTTGAAGTGACGAACTGTCAAGTATTAACAAAATCTGTATTTAGACAGATTTTGGTGTGGATACATTTAAAAGATCTAAATATTTTGTCATTTCGAACTATATATCTTAATATGGATTTTTCCACGGACACAACTTTCAGTTAGTTTCCGATAGTGTGAATGCTTCTTAAGGGGATTGGTTGCTAGTTTTGAGTTTTTGTTAATTTTTTGTTTTTTTCCCCAAGGACACATTCTTTCGGCATCCTTTTGAAATTTGCTTGAGGGGATCAGGTGCTAGTTTTAGTTTTGAGTTTTGTCAAAGGTTTTCTTTAAATTTTTGGTTTGTATTGTCAAAGAGGTTATTAATGAGATTGTCATTAATGATTTTTAAAAAATATCAAAAGATGAAGATGTAATGTCCTTGAAATACTTATATGTAAATTGAATTAAAGGTTATAAAGTATGAATTTTAAATTAAAATAAAAAGAAAAATAAATATAAAAAAAATCTGTCAAAAAAATAAATAAAACAAAAAACACAGGAGGAAATAACAGAAAAAGACAAAGCTAGAAAGTAAAGGAGCTGAGAGAAAGAGATAGCAAGTAGAACAGCAGAAAAAAGGAGCTAGAACGTAAAGGAAAGAAGGAACGTAAAGAAAAGAAGACCTACCAAATGAAGAAAAAGATTACATTTTTGTTTTTTTGTAATAGCAACTGATTGCCTTGAGTGCAGAATCCACAACCCGGAGATTATTATCCATTGGAGGTAGGTTATCCCTGGAGAAATATATATACGATTGGCTTTGCAGGTCTAGTTTGGAAATTTTTCCCCATTCCTTTCTGTCTAAGGCTTTCTCTTTCCAGTTTCTGACTGTTAGGTGCTTTAAATCTTCCTCCACTGCCGTCAAACATTTCCTTCTGGGTCTTCCTCTTTGTCTCTTTCACACCATAGAGCTTGTCAGTATTTTTTTGGTTACTCTCGTTTCTGGTAGTCTTTTAACATGACCAGCGATCTAATTCTTTGAGCCTTTACTTATGATGTTACTGTTGGGCTGTCGTTAGCTTCCATTATTTCTTTATTTGTCCTTCTTATCCATATTTGGTCAGCTTTTTTCCCTCCATATAGTTTTCTTAGAATTTTCCCATCCAAGATTTCTAATTTCTGTTCTTCTGTTTTATTTAACGTCCATTTCTCAAACCCATAAAGAGTTACGAGTCTGATAACTGTTCTGCACAACCTCTCTTTTGTTCTTCTAGAAACCATTTTGACTTCAGTACTCTCGTGAGTGACCCTACACTCCTGCTTTCTTTGTTTATTCTGTTATTAATTTCTTGGCTTTCGTCATTTTTGTTGCTTATACTCACTAATAGGTAGATAAAATTTTTCGTGTTTTCAAAAGAAATTTTATGTACTGCTTCTGGTATAATTGAGTAAACATATAGTTAATATATTTTACATTAAAAGCACGGTTTTTTAATTTTGTATAACAAATATATTTAAAAGAGTTTTTATTTCTTATTTGTTTACCGTTTCAGACTAAAACCTGCTCTGCCAATGCTCTAATGGGTTATATAACGTGTTTTATCGGGTGGTAGAGAAATTGCTATAGTGGCGAACTGTTTCTGGATTGTAATAGATCAAACCACTTGATGTTACGTGTTTAAAGTGCGAAGCAATGTGTTTGTTGCTTCGTTCTACCAATTCAATTTCGAAAATAATTTTAACCACGTTGTTGTTTGCAACTCTAGATTATTTTATTGCTTTATAAGACCCTTAGATGTTGTATAAAGTTGAAAGAGATAATATACAAACTTTGTGTTTGTAGCATCTGAAAGGAATAAAACATTACAATCAACTATGTACTAACTTTGTTTTTATTGTTATAACAACCAAAAACACTTTGTTATAGTTATTCCTATATGTATAAAGTCGTAAGTGTGTGGTTTCATTAAATTTGTTGCTAGGAATCAAAGGAGATGTAAGTGAAGATAAACAGAATATGACTTGCAATAGTAATACATGACTCTGCAACACAGGGATTGATACATTTAATTTATATCTTTAATATCACTTAATTTTGAAATCCTGTAAACTGTTGCATATGCTTTTCAGAGAAAGTAATAATCTACCTCGGTTTTTTATCCTCCTTTTGTAGTGCCATGAACGTTATCGATCGTTGAAATTATAACGTTGGCTACCATGTTTATTATCATTGTTTAGTTGACAATTGCAACATTGTCTTTTTAAGCTATAAAGTTTTTCTTTCACTATCAGGTGAAGTGTTTCTCATTTTTCACGATGTCTCAAAATGTATCCAAAATATTCGAGCTTGATCGTCTTGATGATTTCTTAACCTTTACTGATTGATATTATCATTTCTGACTTTATCAACGAATCCTCTGTGTAAAATTCGTTTCAATTTTGATTTCACTTTTCTAGCTGAGTCTCATCCATTATTTAGAATACTACTTTAATATTGAAACACTTATGGGGGCTTTTTACACAATTTATTTACAAAATTGTTAAGATACACTGAACTCTGCTGGATAACGTCTAACTACTTGACAATACAATGAACTCTTGTGAACACTTGACTCGAACTGACGTTAACTGTCCGTGCATCCCCTTATATACAACATTATTTAATCTAGTTAGTGTGTTTAGAAGTTTCTAGAATTTTCTAGAAACATTATTTAAAATGGTCAGTTGATTTTTTTACAAACTTCTAAAAATCAACTGTCAACAACAATCTTTCAAATTAAGGTCCCTTCCTTTACGGTTATCCCGTTACACTGCCCCCTCCTTAGATTCATTCCTCCTGGAATGTTATTTCCTACATCGGAATCCCGCACACTCCCTGAGCCAGCCAAACCATCTTCTTGGAGTTGCTGCGCATCTTCACTGTGGTTTCCCTGGTAAGGCGCCAAACGATCGTGATGGACCACGACGGGTTTCCCTCTGGGAATTTTCACGATCCGATAAATGACATCGTTAATCTTCTTCTTGATGGTGTAAGGACCTTCCCAGTTCTTTTGTAATTTGGGACAAATACCTCGACGCCGTCGGGGGTTATAGAGCCAGACTAAATCTCCAACTTGGTAACTCTTTTCCATTGTCCGTGTGTCATAGTACCTCTTCATCCGATCACTAGATAATTGTAGTTTTCCACGTACCAGGTTGTGTATATTTTCCATTCGATTCTGAAGGTCGGCGACATATTGTTCACGTGCCATTTCTTCACCAGGTTTACAACCAAACACCAAGTCACATGGTAGCCTCATTTCTCTACCGAACAGGACCTTCGCAGGCGTTTGGCCAGTTGATTCGTTGATGGCCGATCGAATTGCCATTAGAAATAGTGGAATATGTCGATCCCAATCCCTCTGACAATCTGACACCACTTTTGACAGATAGTTGGTTATAGTCCGGTTCATTCGTTCCACCATTCCATCAGACTAAGGGTGCATCGCTGTGGTTCTCGTTTTGTGGATGCCTAATCTTTGGCAAACTTCTTGAAACAGCTTGCTCTCAAAATTTCTTCCTTGGTCTGAATTCTAATGGTACCCCAAATCGGCTTACGAATTCTTCAACCAATATATCTGCTAAAGTGGTAGCTTCCTGATTGGGAACTGCATATGCTTCAACCCATTTAGTGAAGTAGTCCATTACAACAAAGATGTATTTGTTTCCTTCATCGGTCTGTGGAAGTGGCCCCAATACATCTACCGCGATTCTTTCAAAAGGACTTCCAACCAGGTATTGCTGCATTTCCGCCTTCGGTTTTCGGTGCGGACCGTTACTGGCAGCACAGGTAGTGCATTTACGACACCAATCTTTAACATCATTAGTGCAATTTACCCAGTAAAATCTATCTCGGATCTTTTGCAGCGTTTTCGTGATACCCAGATGTCCTCCAGAACTATCATTATGCATCTGTTTTAAAATTTCCGGTACAGCATTTCTTGGGACCACTATTTGTTTCCTTGTTTCGGTGCCCTCGGAATTTTCTACAAGTCTTTTAACAAGCCCTCCGTCCAAAATTAAAGAGTTCCATTGGGACCAGTATGCTTTTAAAGCAGGAGAGGATGAGGATATCTCTCTCCACAACGGACGACGGTCCATTCTCTTCCACTCCCTAATCTTTCTCAGAACGGGATCGTTTTCTTGTTGCTCATCCAGCATAGAGCTCTCGTCTTCTGGCACAACCTTAACTAAGGCGACTTTTTCCTCGTTCTGCTTCACTTGGGTACAATGGGGGCAAGTATTTCTTATGTGGCCTAGTTCTCCGCAATTCCAGCACCTCACTGGGCGCCTTCCTTTTGAAGAAAACTTCTTTAACCTCTCCACTACCGCTTCGACGTTGCTGACGGCATAAACGGCATGGTCGAAGTTACCAGTGTCTTCCATCAGTCGAGCAGCTCCATGTGAGGCCTCCGTCGCCGCATCGAACTCCAGGGCAATGGTCAAGGCGTTTACAAGAGATCTCGGTCTCGCCAATCGTACAGCCCGTTGCAACTCGGCGTCTCGAAGACCATCGGTAAAGGTTTGGATCGCCAGGCACTCCAGAAAATCTTCTGCTGCATTTGGATACGCAAACCGTACCATTTTTTCCACTTCTGCCTTGAACTCCTGGATAGTTTCTCCATTTTTCTGCTTCCGACTTTTCAACTGCACTCGGTATACTGGTTGTAGATGACTTTGACCATAACGCATCTTTAGACGATTCACCAATAGCTTAAAATTGTCAACCTCATCCGGTGTCAATACATGCAGGACGTCTAAAGCCTCGCCTCGCAGAGCCATGGTTAGGAACAATGCCTTCTCCTGGGGTGACCATCCATTCGCTCTGGCCACTGCGTCAAATTGTTTTAGGTAATTTGACCAGGAAGTCTTCCCGTCGAAGGTCGGGGGTTTTATCGTCATTCGTACCTGGGCCGCCTCTCCGTTTCCTCGTCGTTCGACGTCTACGTGGCCGGTTTCCCTCCTTTCTGCATTTCCGTCGCCGTGGTGGATGATTTGGTTTCGGCGACAAGCTTCCAGTTCTTGTTGAAGCTTTCTTATTTCGGACTGCATTTGCTGGTTGATCTGGTTTTGCTCGTCTCGCAAGTTGGACACTTGCTGATTTTGTTCGTCTCGCAAGCTGGACACTTGCTGATTTTATTCGTCTCGCAAGCTGGACACTTGCTGATTTTGTTCGTCACGAAGAGTGTACATTTCGGAGCGCAAATGCGATATTTGCTGGGAGAAGGAACTGGATAACTCTTCTGGTAGGGTAGACATCCGTTGTGATAGCTGTGACATATCTTCGCGCTGGCTCTTCATCTGACTGGAAAGCTCCTCTCGCTGGCTCGTCATCTGACTGGAAAGCTCCTCATGTTGGCTCGTCATTCGTCCTGATAGCTCCTCTTTCAGCTGGGACATATCTTCGCGCTGGCTCTTCATCTGACTGGATAGCTCCTCATGTTGCCGGGAAAGTTGTTGAGCTTGTTCTTCTTGTTGGCTCGTCATTCGTTGGGACAGCTGGGACATGTCTTCGCGCTGGCTTTTCATCTGACTGGATAGCTCCTCTTGCTGGCTCGTCATGCGTCCTGATAGCTCCTCTTGCAGCCGGGAAAGTTGTTGAGCTTGTTCTTCTTGCAACCGGGAAAGTTGTTGAGCTTGTTCTTCTTGCAACCGGGAAAGTTGTTGAGTTAGTTCAGAATTTGCTTTTTGAACAGGGTCTTCGAACTCCACAGCGTCAGGGTCCAAATTATTATTTACGTAGTACTCACGGAGCCTTCTCAACAATACGGATTTGCTTCCAGTAGTTTCCAACTCTAATTCTTCAAGCTCTCTTCTGAGCTCAGCCACCAATAGTTCATTTATCTTTTTTCCAGGCATTCTTGTATCTTCACCCCACACCTGACACCAATTTGAAACACTTATGGGGGCTTTTTACACAATTTATTTACAAAATTGTTAAGATACACTGAACTCTGCTGGATAACGTCTAACTACTTGACAATACAATGAACTCTTGTGAACACTTGACTCGAACTGACGTTAACTGTCCGTGCATCCCCTTATATACAACATTATTTAATCTAGTTAGTGTGTTTAGAAGTTTCTAGAATTTTCTAGAAACATTATTTAAAATGGTCAGTTGATTTTTTTACAAACTTCTAAAAATCAACTGTCAACAATAATCTTTCAAATTAAGGTCCCTTCCTTTACGGTTATCCCGTTACAATATGTAAGTTTGTGTTTTGTCTCCAAAACTCTATTATCCAACCTGATGCCGTCAACGTGTCTGTCTTTTGGTTAAGTAATTATCATATACATCCATACAATATTCGTGAATAAAGTTTACCTAGGTTTATAGATAAATAGTTCAGAAAGTTTGTGTTCTTATTTTCAAATAGAAGTTTGTAAAGACAACTCCTATATGATTGAAGTATAATAAATATGTCACTGGGCTCAGTACATTGACTCACAATGAGAAAAATGTTGCGGTGACCACTAAAGGGTTAAAGAACGATAAAAGTAAATAAAAATATTATCATTTTTCACGATGTCTCAAAATTCGAGCTTAATCGTTTTAAGGATTTCTTTATCTTTACTTATTAATAGCATATCTTTATTTTCAGCTTTATCTACCAATCCTCTTTGTAAAATTCGTTTCAATTCTAATTTTTATTTCCCTAGCTGGGTCCCATTCATCATTTATAATACTGTCTTAATATGTAAGTTTGTCTACTGTGTCTCAAAAACTGTCACTGAACACTGTACTGTGGCTCACAATGAGGAAAATAGTGCGCCGACCAGTTAAGTACAGGAGAAAGAAAAAAAAAATACATATTTAAACAACAGAATAAACAACTACAGCATGCTTTACTATAGAATAGTTATTAGGTAGGTTAGCAGTTATGAGTATGTAAATAAGCACAATAGATAATAGACAGACAATAGACAATACAAGAGGTTGATAGATAGATGAAAGAAGCTTATAGGAGTTTTGTATTTGAGGACCCTGTTGTAGGACTTATGTCCTGTTCAGGGAGTGGATAGGAATGTTTGGATGATGTTAGTATCGGTCGCCGGCCCCGCTCTCACAAACTTCTCCATTTGCAGCTGGTTGGATAGCTTCAACTGTAGCTCTTGTATCTTCTTGCAATCCATGGCGCTTGAACGTATCTAAAGAATCGTCTCTTTGGTATGTGTGGAGGTGTAACACACGTGGTGCAATGTGGGGTTGGCAGATTGGCGCTGTGGTGTCGTGGTGCTTCCCCATTTGGAACCAAAGAAATCTTCGCTAAGGGCCCATTTTTTGTAGTGTCCAGTCAGTCTTGTGGGCACCATCTACCTGTAACAAAAAGGGGATTTATCTAGGAGGGTTTCCAGGTCTTCAGGAAGGTCCCTGTCTACTGTCTGGAGGAGTCTCAGGTTGGGAAGGGGAATCTTCTTTTTCGGTACTCTGGATCTTCTTCGGAGTCCTCCATTCCAGTGGGTATGAAGGGTCCTATGGGCTGTGGTGTTCGTTCTTTGAAGAGTCCGAGCGACATACCGCTGTTTGCAGTGTCTGAAAACGAAGAATGGAGAGGCAGTAAGTTTGTGTTATTGTAGACAAACTAAGGCGGCTTAGGTAGAGGAAGTGCAGGTTTTTCACTTTACGCAAGATTTCTCTCTCTGTGGCATGAATAGAGTGTAGTCTTAGGGAGGGCAGAGTATGGCACGGCCTTATAATCGACCAGAGGTCTGATAAAGGTTTTGTATGTATGGAGTAGGGTTTTGGTGTCACCTAATAAGCACATAAATCAGTAACTTAAATGTGACCAAACCAGACAGGTTGTCCTAAGAGGAGTTTATTCGAATTTTCTGTCAGTGCACCAGTTTAATAATATTAACTTAATTGGTTTCACTTACTCTAGGATCTACTCTGAGCTAGCTACATTTACTGCGTATTACAACAGAAACAACAACCCAAACAAATAAAACTAATTCAAAAATTGATCTTAAAACTATTATATATTTTTGATCAACAAGAAAAAAATGCAGTTAAAATAAAACAATGTGAATCTAAACAGACCTTGGTTTAAAGAAAAAAAGTTGAAGATTTAAAAGCAATCTCCCACACTATAAGGTTTTAAAGCTTTTTGGCGGATTTCGTTTTTAGAGAATCCCCATCGATTTAGCTTCAATTCGAAGCCGAAGCCACTCACTCTGTAATAAAAGAATCCCTATTTTATTTTTTGCACCTCATTTGTTTTTGAAGTTTAACGTCTTAGGCGGCTCTCAGTCGTTACAAACAGAGTCGTAACAAAATCATAATAATAAACTATTATTATTTTTCTGCTCAATAAATTATACTGTTTGTGCACTTTGTTTAATTATTTATTCAGAGGTAAGTCGTTGATATCATATGATGCGTGAAAACGTTATGTGCTATAAAAAACTTACATTCCCTTGATTAGACTATAACTTTTTTTACTGTAAAGTATGGTTACTCATGGGAATATGAAATTATACATTTTCACATTGTCTAAGTATTTCTTCATTCTCTTACATTTTGTTTTTAAAACTAAGATATTTTTGAGGGTTTTTGACAATTTAAAAATCAATTTTTACACGAATAAAGTAAAAAATATAATAATATAAAAAAGTATAATGGTGTCGTGGGACACCAGGTAGGAACGAAGTTCCTTCGGCTAATGTAGAATCGACACTACTCGCTTGTGTATACGACTGTAGCTCCTGCGTACGTCTTATTTAACGGTTTTATTTCACGGACTTTTTCTTACGGTTTTACTTTTACATTTTTTTCAGTTCGGTCGCGCAGCAAATTCCCTATCTCCTCCAAGCCTGCCGTAAGGAACTTCGTTCCAAAAATATTGTTACAATTAAGCAAGCAGGATAAAAAATCTATTAAATTATAGACAAAATTTAACATTATCTTTACAAAACTTAGTTATATGTATTTTGTTTTAAAAACGGAATGTAGGCAAACTAATTATTTATGTAAATCTATATTTTCTTGTTTGTATACTTTCTAAACTTTAAAAATCTCATACGAAATGTATCAAAAAATAATTAGTTTACTAAAAATCGATGGGTCTGGGGTCGTAACCATATAAAAATATAAGAAAGGACCCAAAAAAAGACTTATTTTTTATATCTAAATACTTTGAGATAAAATAATCGGTAAAATAAACTTTTAAAAGAGAATATAGTGGAAAATTGTTTTTTCCTACTTAGTTGAAATCTACCTTTACCAGTAGTTAATAGTATATTACGTATCAAGAGTGGTAAGTAGGACATTACGTACGAGTGAAAAAGTAATTACACGAGTACGTAATACCTCTTACCACTCGAGTTAGGTACTATGCTTTATCTACGACTCAATATATTAATTTTAATTCTAAATATTTGACATCTCTAAAAAATATATGACGTACGTACTGTACTTTTATCTACTCCTTGACAGTAAATGTCATTTATACTCATTGTCACCATGCGGGGTAAGTAAGCTATAACGCACAGTCGTGCGTAATGAAACCTCATTCCAACATGACATTTTTGTGCATTTACAGTGACGCTTATGTTTAAAATGTACAAGGCTACGATAAATGGATCTACTGTAATTGAAATTCTAAAGTAGATATATGTTAAAGGTATATACTCCAAAGACAAGTAAAATCCAACTTCCAGTTACAAATCGCAACTGAATTGTTTTTAGATTCTTTCTATTATCTCACCCTATTTTGGTATATATTATGAAATATCGCTAAATCTTTCAATTTTATTAAAGAAAAGTTTTAAATTAAAGATATACTAATCTAAGATAAATAAATTAAATACCTATATAATGTAGAAATACGAAAAGACTAATTTCTTTTGCCATTAAATCCCCCAAATAACCACAAATGAGATTCTTTAATCGCGTTCAGTCTCTTCGTTCATGAAATTTTACCTCGACGCAAATAAAAGACTTGAACATCCTACGATACTGGATCCTGATTGATAATAAGTGTCATTATTGGATACGAGATTACAACTTTAGGTTCATTCAGCTAAATTCTTCACAATTTGTTCGACAAACCGGAGCAATAACAATTTTTGTAACCGAAGGAAGACCTTAATGAGTCGGAAATGCAAAAAGAGGGGAAATTGATGAGATATACGGCCCTTAGGCGAGTTTCGGGAAAGGAAACAACTGCACAATAATACTTCTATAACAAAAATCTTTATCATAAAGCATTATTTTAAAATTCATTTTGTAAATTATGATTACATTTGCCAACTTCTTTTGTTTAATACGATTCTAGAGATATCTTCATTATTTACGGGTTTTCTCTTTTTCTCTCTCTGACTTTCATAATAAAATGTTTAAGGAATTATTTGTTCTAAAAATATAAGTACATATTTCTACAGATAATAAAGATTTAAAAAGTATATCGCATTCTACTACTCTCTACAGAATAAAAAAATAAAAAACCATTGAAAAGGTAAATTGAAAAAAAAAGAGACACCATAAGAAATGAGGAAAAATAAAAACAGGAAAAATCAAAAATAAAAAAAACTGATAGAATTGAAAAATAGAATGAAAAGCAAAGAAAAAGACAAGAATAGATTATACAGAATAACAGGAAAAAGCAAATAATAAAAATTAGAAACCAAACAACGAAAAATGCGGAAAATCAAAAAAAAAATTGAAAAATTTTAAAGAGGTGTTTAAAAATAGGTAAAGAAAAACAAATAAAAACAGGAAGAATTAAAAACAGATGAACAACTAGCAAAAAAACGATTGAATTGGAACAAGGACTAGAAAAACGAAAAAAAAAAAGACAAAAATAGATTATACGGAAAAATAAGAAAAAACCAGTAATAAAAATTAGCAGACAAATAACGAAACATGTGAAAAAAAATAATTGAAAAAAACAAAACAAAATGAAGAAAGTGTTTAAAAGTGGGTAAAGAAAAAAAAATTAAAAACAGGAAAAACCAAAACCAGGTGAACAACTAGCAAAAATAAAAAAAATGATTGAATTGGAACAAGAAATAGAAAATAGAAAAAAAAGACAAAAAGATTATACGAAAAAATAAGAAAAAACCAGTTATAAAAATTAGAAGACTGTAGCGTGTTCAAAAAACTCGAATAATAAAATTTTTTTTCTTATCGTTTCTTCTCACCTAGCCCGAATCTGTATCATATTACATTTGAATTGCTTCTCGAATGTAACGGACCCAACCGTCATATTTATCGATTTTTCCTAACTGACCAATGAGGTCCCGAGTTTAAGATCATATGACTCGGCGAGAAAGACAGGCTTCACCCTGGTACCGTGCTTTTTATTCATTCTAGTTTGAAATCTGGTACGATTAACAACTTCGCCAGATACTAGTTTCAAGTTCCCGGCAAATTTCCTTAAAATATCTAAAATTTACTTGCTAATAAGTGTTTCTGTTACCGTTTATCGTACCGAAGATTCACATAAAGATCTTCAGTCAGTGTTTTCTTTAAGTTTCCTTGGTTTTTTGTGTAACAACGACGGTTGAAGTCCGCCATTGTTACCGTTTCCTCTTCGAACTCCAACTACGAAGGATGAGTTTATGGTTTTTCTCTAAATATCTATAAATCTAAACAAGAATGGGTTTAGATTATATCTTACCGTTAAGACCAAATATCGAGAGAGTGAAGCCATATACTAAAAATGTATCTAAGAAAGATTTAAGAGATAACGTAAGTTTTTTAACAATTTTTTTTATACCTATTTCGAGCGATAAAGTACCATTTATTTCTATGGAACATCTTACCTTAATTGTATTTACCTGTAACTAAGTGCAGTACCGGAATGAAAATAAACGGGATGTGTTTTTTGTGTATTGCTTATCTGTAATTTTTTTTATTACTTATATTTTTTATACCTGCTATCTGTAAACTGTTTTACATATGTTTTTTTATCTTTTAATTTTTATTTCGCTCTTATTTAATTAAGATCTATCTATACCTTTCAATATGAGTACTCTTTATCTCGAGATAATATCAAAGCAAAAGGTGATATTTTTTTATCACTTCTTCATCTAAATTTTAGCTTAGAGTACACAAATTGATAAAACAATGTACTTAGCTATTATTTTTTTTGTGTATTATTAATTATGTTCTTGAACTAAACACAAATGCGTTTAGTAAAATGTGTCTACTATACCGTACCGAGATGTACCTTTTATTTTTTTATTTTATTTTTGTTGTGTGTCGCTTTTATCATTACAGCTGATAATAAATACTGTTATTATTACCTTTAGATTTTTTCTTTTTCTAGCTAGAGCCTGTTACTTACTCTCAGTTTCTCTAATCTATATTTTATTAAAGAAATAGATTTTGCTTTTTTGAATATATCTTTATCGTACCGATGTAATTTATAACCATAAGGATGAGTAAAATAAAAGTGTAAGTATAATTTTTCTTTTTAGTATCTTAAAAAAAGTGTGCAATTTAAATTCTAGCAAGAACATCTGCCGGGTTATCTAATTTTACCTTATCTTATCTTGTATCTTTCATATCTTTCTTATTCCATCTGGGTTTCTTATATTTATTTCCCCATCCTCAGGATAAAAATCATAAGTGGCGCCCATTTTCCTTTCTCTTTCTTTTCTTTCATTTTCTCTCTGTCTCTTTTAACTTCTTTTATCTTTTATTATTCTATTAAGTATATTCCTTTTTATCTTTTTCAAATTAATCATCTAGCTCGATCGAATCCACGCTCGCTCTCCTCCTACCCCCTGAGTGCCGTTCGCATTTGTTAACCACTATCCGCTGGGTGCGCGATGACAGCGGCACCTTGCGTTTACAATTACGGCGGACTTTGAAATATCAAATGGCTAACTGTCATTACGAAAAGTACGTAAACAAATAATTATTTCCAATGAAACATCGTAATTTATTAGTTTTCTACCCAAATGTATTGATCATGTAAATCTATAGCGTCGATAATAATATTTATCTTTTTTATTTTCCGTCTAAAATGTCAAAATCATTAAATTTTAGGTAGTATAGATGGGCTTTATCACGGCGGACTTCCCATGAAGTAATTAAAAAAATAAATAAATATAATCGATTATCGCATTATAGATGATAATAATATGATTATAATGCCGTTAATAATGCAGACGTTTTGTGTATTTTCAGTTAAACATGGCCAAATTAATAATTAAAACTGTTTTTTAAGCAATCACTTACGATATAACTTTCCAACCTCAAACAACCAACAAAGGTAAAGAATTAGTTTTGGCTTCACATGTGCAAGACGTAAAAATAAACCGTGATGCTTCCTACAACATAGGTATCTACTAAATATAGCAAATATTTAAAATGTTGCTTTTTAAGTTAGCTTATTAGCTTT
Organism: Altica lythri; assembly: GCA_964028335.1. Taxonomy (NCBI): domain Eukaryota; kingdom Metazoa; phylum Arthropoda; class Insecta; order Coleoptera; family Chrysomelidae; genus Altica; species Altica lythri. The sequence continues at coordinate 58,511,642 of OZ034805.1, read as the reverse complement.
TTCCTCTTGATAGCGATTATTCACTACTTCACACGTTGTTCTCGTTTCCGACTTTTTATGGAAATTTATAGAATTTCTGATCACTATTTTTGCCATTGTTGTTGCAGTTGACTGTACAGCAGGTTTCGTGACGAAGGTTTATTTACTTTTTAAATCGACGCATGGATAAGTGAAATACATGTAAAATTCTTAGTAAAAAGTGATTAATCGTCCGCCGTAAGTTCCTTTTTTAGCCACGGTGAGCGCTGCGATCGATTCGTGGTTCTCCCACCCTATCCTTCGCACCCAGCCCATAATCGAGCCTTTAATACCTTTATAAGAAAAAAGAGGTTACAAGACAAACAACGAAACATGTGAAAAATCGAAAAAAAAATTGGAAAAAAAAGGAAAAATGTGTTTAAAAGTGGGTAAAGAAAAAAAAATGAAAAAAAGAAATAACCAAAACCATATGAATAATTATCAAAAATTAAAAAAAAAATAAACAATTAAAACAACCGCCAAAACAAAAAATAAATACAAAACAAACAAAAAAAAAATGGTAAAAACCTGGAAACAAACGCAAAATAAAATAAAATCGACAAAAACATAAAAAAATTAAAAAACGAGAAAAAGTAAAAATTGAAAAAAATGGAAAATGAGAAGAAGAAAAAATCATTGATTATTAGGAGATACAAAATTCGCCAGGTAAGCTAGTTATATAAAATTATCCACAAAGATTCCAGTTTATTAATCTAAAAATCTAGTGCAACAGATGATATACCAAGTCTTAGTCTCTTTTTTGTGGATCCCGCTGTTACCGGTATGGAATAGAGATCGCTTTTAATTTTACGTTTCAGATGAGTTATGAGATTGTTTTTATTTTTCTTAAATACAAAGTAGGAAAAATAATATAAACTTTGTTTATTTACAATTAAAAGACTCCCATTGTTTGACAACAATCGAAACGAACCCCTTGTAATTACAAATATGTTTATATAGGATATGTACTTTTCTACTGATGCGCGAAATAAATCAAAGATACTATCTATACTAATAAAATAGTAATGTTGCTCTGATTTTTTCTATGTCTATGGAAAATAAACTAAATTTTTAAGAAATACACGAAATTTTTAAAAGTATTGTTCTTATAGAATGTTTTGGGGATCAAGTGGATACAAGGGTTTACTAAAAGTGGTACAAATTGCCTATTTTTCGTAAAAATTGTCGTCATCAATAGTATGGATAAAATTTTTCTTGGTCGATAGTGTTATGATATGATAGCTCGACGGGGTGGATACAAAGAAGGTGGCGGACAAGGGTAAGTAGGGCCAAAGTTTGGACAAAAAATCGTTTTCAATAATAACTATGTTCGCCATTTTTACCACGTAATGTTGAAGACTTTGGGAGCTTAAATCCGAAATGATGAACAGCTTGTTGAATACAAAGGAAGTGGTGATCACGTATGAAGAGGAACAAAATTTGGGCTAAAATCGTCATCGATAGTATGTTCATCATTTTAAATGCGTAATGTTCGAGTCTTGAGGATCCTACATCCGAAATAGCGGTCAGCTGGATGGATACAAAGGAGATGGCGGCCAAGGGTTAACTGGGCCAAAATATGGGCAACAAATTTGTATCGATAATAGGTTCGCCATTTCTACCATGTAATGTTGAACAGTAGACTGTTGAAGAGCCTAAATCCGAAGTAGCAGTGAGCTGGATGGATTCAAAGTAGATGGCGGCCAACGGTTAACAGGGCCAAAATTTGGGCAAAAATAATCATTGATAATATGTTCACCATTTTTACTGCCTAATGTTCGACTCTTGAGGAGCCTAAATCCGAAATAGCGGACAGCTGGATGGATAACAAAGGAGATGTCGGCCAATGGTTAACAGTGTCAAAATTTAGGCAAAAAATCGTCATCCATAATAAATATGTTCGCCATTTCTACCACGTAATGTTGAACAGTAGGAAGACTTAAATCCGAAATAGCCGATAGCTGGGTGGAAAAAAAGACCAACATTTGGGCAAATACATAAAGGCGCCTTTTAAATGACTTACTATTTTTTACTTATTTTTTCCAACGGGGTTCTTTACCTGTACAAAACCTAAACCTAAGTTCTTATCAAGTTATTATCAAGTGCATCAGAAGAAGTTTTAACAACTTTAAAAAATTAATAAAAAATTTTAAAAATACACCACAATTCCAAAAAAATGAAGCAAAGAAAAATTATTCTTTAATTCATTAGAAACACCTAAATTTGATAACATACAAAAATTGATTATAAAACCTCAAAAACGGTAAAAAAGTTTTTTTTTATTTACAAGAAACGTAAAGGTTACTCGTATTAGCGCACATGAGTTACAAAATGCACTATATTAGGTCTAATAGATTAATTTTGGACAAAAAATGTATAACATTTGAAACATGTGTCTTATTATTTAAATGTCTTTCAGAGCTAGAGGTAGTTCAAACTGGTTTCTTTCTTGTCGATACTTCTGGCACTGTATTAGTAGATGAAAAACCGATAGAGGCAAGTTGCACTGGTCACATATAGGAGGATCACTTTTGTTCAGCAGGTATTGATGAGTAAGAGCGGTATGCCCAAGTCGTAATCTGGAGATTATCATTTGGCGACGTCTATCACTGAAGAAAGTTTTCCACTGGCCCAAGTCAGGTTTTATTTTCCTTAATTTAGAAGGTGTTGCTGTCCACTTTTGATTCCAATTGTCAAACAGTTTTGTCAGTAAAATATTTTTAATATCTGATGTTACTGATATATGCTCTCTAGATGCATTAAGGTCAGTGATGGCGGATTTTGCGTTTAAGTCGGCTTTTTCGTTACCAGTGATTCCTATGTGAGATGAGGCCCAAAGAAACTATATTTTGAAGTTTAGTTGTTCAAGAGCAAAAAGTTCTTTCTTAATTAAGACAACTAAAGGATGTTGGACATATGTTCTCTTCAACAGCTGCAAGGATGATAGCGAATCTGAAATAACTAGCGCTCTTAGACAATTCGAGTTCTTAATACTTATAATTGCTTGTAGAATCGCATATAGTTCTCCTGTAAAAACTGAAGCTGTATTTGGTAGCTTATATCTTTTAGTGTCACTTTCTGTCACGATCGCTGCACCCACACCGTCATTTGTTTTGGATGCATCAGTATAAATTTTTGAAAAGGAAAGATAATTTGCCAGAATTCTTTTGAAATGTGAATTAATCAGGATGGTCTCAGAATGTTTGTCGAATTTAGATAAGAATGTGTGAATAAGCGGTAATTTTATTAACCAAGGGGGGTATGTCTGATATTAGAGGGGTATACCTCGGGAAATTTAGACCACTCTAATGTATCTATAATATTTAGAAGTCTCATAGTAATAATAATTGGTAAAATTATTATTGAGGAAAGGAAGAATTTGTTGGGAATTTTGGTATATGGGTGTAGTTTCGTTGGAGGAAATTTTTATGGCATAAGTATACATAAGATGAAGTCTTCTTTTGCTTAATGGGAGTTCATTAGCTTCGCACAACAGCCTTTCAATTGGAGTAGTTCTGTATGCTCCTAGAATTATCGTTAAGGTACTGTTTTGGATCGTGCCCAGTTTCTTTAATAGGCTTTTACACGCTGAAGCATAGGCAATGCACCCATAATCAATTTTAGAACGTATCAAAGATTTATATAATAGAAGTAAGATCTTACTATCGGCACCCCAATGCTTTTGCCCTAAGTGCTTGTGAAGGTTTAGCGAACTTTGGCAGGAGATTATCAAGCGTGAAACATGGCTTCTCCAGTTAAGCTGTGAGTCGAAAATCATCCCTAGGAAATGTATCTCGTCAGTATATTTGATTGATTTTCCATTTAGAGTCAACGGTGGCAGTTGATTTTGAGCTCTTTTCTGGAGAGAAGATGAAGCCGTTTAGATTAGACCAGCTGTATAGATTATTTAATTGTGCTTGAAGAGTTGTGGCCATAACATCCAAATTTCGGCCTTTGGGTAAAAAAAAAGTTTGTTACCTTAATATAGTTAGTTATCTATTTTTACAATATTGGCATTAACGATCCTTTTCTTATTTTTTGATATTTTTTATTGGTTATTAAAATTTACGTATATACAGACTCATTTTAAAAGTAAATTACATAAGCAGTTTCGCAACGTTTTAGATATAAAAGTTTTGACAAATATCCAATCTATTATTTATGACTACTACATATTTGCTATCGTAAATACAATTCACATACTCGTAAAATCAAATGTACAACTTGTATTATGGTCCATTCAGTTGAAAAATCTTCAAATATCATCTAAACTTTGATTATACTAAATGTAAAGTGTCCTATTTTAGCTTCGGTTTACTGTATATATTTCCATTTAGCTATTTATCTCAGGTATCGAATTCGTGATCGTGTCATGAATATATTTTTTCGTAAGTAGAAAAACGAAAAACTGCAATGGAAACTCAAACAAATTTACTCCACTAGAGCTTACCAAGTGGAGGAGAATCTATCTTGCTTTTTCTTTTACTATGAGATGTAAACAGGACCGGTCTTTATTTAAAGTTTAATGTTATCTTAAATAAAAATCGTCGATATAGTTTTATAATTTTATGAACCACAGAATAGTATATTCTGTAACAAGGTTAGAATGAAAATTCGATACGAGTGGAGAATTCCGAACGCGAGCGTAGCGAGCGAGAGGAACCACGAGTTATCGAATTTTCATTCTAACCGTGTAACAGACTGTATTTTCTCCACGACCATGTAATAATTCTGTTTATTTAAATTGAAATATGTAGCAAAACAATTAGAACGTCGCACTGACAAACTAAATGACAGTTTTGAAATTCGCATGGCAATCTATGTTTTTCGTTGAGCAATTACAGAATGTTATTCCGTCACTAGTTATAGAATGGAAATACATGCAAAACGCATAAGAAGCAAGTGTTTCAGAATGAATATTCTATCTCAAGAGTGAGAATTAACACTTTCTATTATTAAAAATGAAGTCGGAATTATTACATTCATTAATGGTCGTGGAGAAATATTTTTACTGAATAAAAATTCGTTTACTGAGACAGATGTGTCATAAGGCGCATTTTCGTGATGCAATATCGAATCGTTTTTTGTATTTGTTCTTACACGTATGACCCTTCTGAGTCTGGAAATTTGGGGAGGGGCGAGCTAGTGCTTAGCCAGCACTGAGGCCACATATGACCCATTGTGTATCCTCCCGTATGTAGGGATATCCTCACCTCAGGCTGTCACCAGGCCTAGTGATTTAAAATAGGTAATGAGGCTCCCGAGGGGTATCTCCCTGACATCGGCTGGTGTAAGCCAATACTTGCCCAACACGGATCTTCTGATTTCAGAAAAAGCAGAGCAGTCATACATAATGTGTTCTACTGTTTCCTCTTCTTGTTCGCAGCCTCTGCATAGCGGCGATTCTGTTAATTTCATCCTAAAGAGATGTTGTCGCAATTGGCAGTGACCTGTCAAGATTCCCACAGCTGTTCGGAGATTTTGTTTGGTCAATGCCTTAAATTTTTTTGCTCTTTCCTCGCCAGGATGAGGTAATAACTCTCTGGCCAGTCTACAGTTCGTAGTTTCATCCCAGCACTGTATAAATTTTTGGTGAGAGTGCTGTTTGATAAGGTCCACGACTGCGGACAATGTTAGCTTGGTAGATGGGCGAGGGCTAACATATTTGTAGCCCGCAGCCCTCCTTGCTAAATTGTTCGTAATGCGGTTGCCTTTAGAGTTCCCATGTCCTTTGATCCGGCTGAGAGTATCATTATTCTGGCTGGCCTCAGTTAGAGATTGGTGACATTCTAGTACTAAACTTGAAGTGAAACGTGGTCTATTCAAGGTCAGTAGTGCTTGTCGACAGTCTGTGTATATATTTATATTCCTGCCTGTGATGTTCCTATTGATTAATTCTTTTGCAGCTATGGTTATGCTTACGTACGCATGACGCTTGTTTTCGAAATCTTTCAAGAAGCTCACTATTGTTTGGTCTTAAAACTAAAACTTTATGTCTCTGAGTTTTTGGCTACCAAAAAATTAAATCTGCGTACGTTTATTCTTGCTTTTTTCGTCTCGAAGTAGTTAACGTGTGTCATTTTAGTATTTGGCGTTTGGCTTCTGGATTGACACTGATATACTTTTTATATATTATGAATAATTTTTAATTGATAAAGAAGTCATTTTTGCTAATTTCTTTCTGATGTTTTTTATCTCCAATTCGTTAGTAGAAATCTGATGAATAGTGGATTGAATCAAATTTAACTCTTACCCGTTAATTCTGTTTTTCCACTGAATATTTAAACTTAAAATATTCGGTATTCTGTCGATAGATTCGTCGATTTTTGACGATACATGTCTGTCGTTGCAAGGTTGTATGCACTCACGATTTTCCAATTTATTGTTTAAATTTAACAAATATATGTGTTTAATTTTTTATAAATAAAAATAAATAAATATCAGAAACGTAAAGATATTTTTTTTCTGATTTCAATCATATATAATACTTACGCAAAATTTTGTAGTTTACAGATATGACACCAAAATATTCTAAATTACACTGAGAAACAAACAAGAGATAATCTCATAATGAGGTTTTGAAAATAATATTTTGATTTCTTTTTGCATGTTGGTGATGGGTATATTTATGACTGTTAATAGTATTAACATTTATTGACAAGTCCTGTTAGATACAGGCGCTAAAGGTATTTTATGTTATATTGGGTGTTGTTTGTTTCTCAATGTAATTTAGAATATTTTGGTGTCATATGTGTAAACTACAAAGTATTATATATGGTAAAGTATCGACTGATGTGTCCGCAACCACATATCTAGGTACTAACTTTATACATAATTGCTATGCAGATCGAATGGCACAATGAGTTAGAGAGTTGCGATTTAACGCTGGGTTGATTGGTTCGAATTTAATTTCATCTTTTTTATAAAAGCGTAATTTTTAGTTTTTTTAACTAATATTTATTTATTTTATTTTCTACCGCTCCTTATATTTTAGAATAACTGTAGAGGTGCGATGTAAATAATTTTGGCTTCGAATATATAAACATGTCTTTCCAGCAAAGAGTTTTCAAAAATCCGTGCTACTTATAAAGGTAGTAGGTAACTTAAATAATGGTTTATTTTATTTATGAGAATTTACTTGTCTTAATTTTTCAAAAATGGTCAAAGTATAAATCAGTTTAATAACAAGCTTGAATATCCATATTTAAGTTTAAATTTTAAAATCGAAATTGAAATTTAGGAATTATACAAACAAAAAATTACATTATAGTGAAATCGAAATTGCGATCTCAACCTATATCCGGTAGATCTTTTAAGCATTCGACTACAAATGTCTTTAGAGGTTAATCAGTAAGAGTCCTGTCGAATGTGATATTTTTTTAACGCAATTGTGCTATACTGCATAAGTTAAATTGATATAAAACCGACTAACCACTAAGTTAGGTATCTGCAGCCGAATGGTTATAAGCGCTACGGGCTATAGACAGAGACTGTAGTCTTGAGTTCTGTCTGATGTGACATTTTTTTAATTTCTACTTAATGTTTGGTTGTCTAATATCTAAATTGTAAAAATGTCATGAAAGATGTATGTATTTAGATAACTAACTGATTAATTAGTTAATATATATCAAAAAGCTTATTACATATTAATAATCAGTATTAAAAAGTACACTCAAAGTATGTAATACTTGCTTTATTATGTTAGCCGTTTTACCAACTTCCATAATTGGAAACGTTCAGTAATTATTTAATAAATTAATGTTAAACAATTTCATTAATGTCATAGTTTTTAAAGATCATACCAATAATCGATATTTATAATAAAAACATTTGTATTTAAGTTAATCCGATTTTTTTTAACAGTAAAATAGTAATTTTTATTCCTTATAGTTGTGTGGATCTAAAAACGTCTCTGTAACCTTTTTCTCTTTCGGTATACGAATGGAAATAGGTTCTTTTGAGAGAACTTAACCCATATACGTATATATTGAACATTACGAGATCTTAGAAGAGCTGGCGGCCGATACCTGACTGAAATGAAAATATATCGGATTAGAAATCAAGGTGAGATCGTCGGCAAATAGTGATAGAAAGAAAGCTAGAATGAAAAAATCAAAAAAGTAAAAAATGATTAAAATACATCCCCTTTTAGTTTGACATGATTAATGAATTTTGTCTACTGGAAAACTACTCAGTGTTTATAGAGTTTTTGAGTAGTCGAGATACAGACCGAAGTATCGATACTGACTAAGAAGTTAGTACCATTTTTTAATCCGTGCTCTAGCCTCAGGACAGAATAGTTCCCAGGTATAACTTTTCGAGAAACATTCAAATAGAAATACTGGAAGGGGACTCATGGAACAATGGCTCCCCAATCCAAGGAGAGTCAATCTGGTATACCGATGGCTCAAAGACTTAGAAAGGCACAGGGTCAGGTATCTATAGTAGAGGACACAGGATAAAAGTTCAACTAACTCTAGGTGCGTATGCCACAGTGTTTCAGGCTGAAGTAATGGCCATACAACACTGTGCAACGGAGATCATAAGTGAGGGTATAACGGGTAAAACCGTAGTCATATACTCGGACAGCCAAGCAGCTCTAAAGACTATAGTCTCGGCACAAATAAGCTCACAGCTGGTGTGGAACTGCGTTGGGCCTTGACAGATGCCGCAATTTAAAATTCTCTGATATTGGCATGGATACCAGGACACTCAGGGTTTCGAGGCAATGAGAAGGCTGATGAATTGTCCCGTGCGGAAGCTAATACCTCAATGATTGGCCCGGAACCATTCGGCGGAGTTGCTGATACATTCAGAAAGGCAGCCATTGAGAAATAGAGGCTAGACAAGGCCCAGGAGTGGTGGGAAAAATCACCGGGCAAGCGACAAGTCAAAGTCTTCATAAAGGGACACTCGGCGTAGTTACTGCAGAGCTGCTATCACAAAGGCAAAACGATGTCAGAATGATTGTCAGTCTCTTGACTGGACATTGTAGGCTCAGAAAACAAGTGAGTCAGCTGAACTTAGCAGATGAAGACATTTGTCGATATTGCCAAGGGGAGAAGGAAACCGCATTTCATGTCCTATTCCAATGTGAAGACCTTGCAAGGACGCGGTATATAGTACTGGAAGAGAAGAAACCGGATGCTCCAAGTTATGCGAAGTGGCCACTGTCAAGGCTATTAAGTCTTATTTAGATGGCAGGGCTGGACAAGGTGCTCTAATCCAATTACAGATATAATGGGTGTTCACAATAGTAATAAAGGTCGCAGTGATACAGGCTTACAGCCAAGCCAAAAATTATCTATCTTATCCGTGCTCTATAATTCTTCGTGTAATGTCTAAAGAGATTTAAATGAAAATTTACGGTAACCATAAGTATCCTGCAAAGGGTTAGATAATTATAGCGAACAAGGTATTAAAGTTAACTTGATGAATTATTTAAGTAAGCATACTGTTATTTTTGGTTATATTTGAAGGTGATAAATCCTTTCAAATAATATTTAGATCACTAATTGGTTAATCAGTTAAGATTTCAAAAGGGTATTACTTATTAATAATAAATAGGTATTAGAAAGCACAATCAAAGCATGTAACACTTGCTTTGTGAAGTTAGCCGTTTCACCAACTTCCTTAATAATAAATGCGTTCATTAATTATTTAATTAATTAAACAAGATGAAAAATCTTATTAAATTTAATATTTCTTAAAGATCATACAAATAATCAATATTCATAATAAAAACCTTTGTATTTAAGTTAATCCGAATTTGTTTAATACTAAAACGGTAATTTTTTATACCTTATAGTTCCATGGATCTCGGAACGTCTCTGTAACCTTTTTCTTCTTCGGTATACGAATGGAAATAAGTTCTTTTGAGCGAATTTAACCCATATTAGTATATATTGAACATTACAAGATCTTAAAAGCGCTGGCGGCCGATACCTGACTAAAATGAAAATATATCGGATTAGAAATCAAGGTGAGATCGTCGGCAAATAGCGGATAGAAGGAAGGCTAGAATGAAAAAATTCAAGTGATAATGAATAAAATATTTCTCCCTTTAGTTTGACAAGATTAATCAATTTTGTCTACTGGAAAACTACTCAGTGCTTATAGGGTTTCTGAAGAGTCGAGATACCGACTGAAGTATCGATACTGACTAAGAAGTTAGTACAGTTCTTAATCCGTTCTCTATAATCCTTCGTCTAATGTCTAAAGAGATTTAAATGAAAATTGTAGGGTAACCATAAGTTCCATAAGTAAGCTCTAAAGGGTTAGTTAATTATAGTGAACAAGGTATTAAGGTTAAGTCCATGAATAATTTAAGTAAACACCCTCTCATTTTCGGTGATATTTGAAGGTAATGATTTCCTTCTTATAGTGTTTATTTAAAAAAACACTATTTAAGGCTTAAGACGTAAATAATTGGTAAGAATACTTTTGCACGTACCAATACCAATAAAAATAATTCGATTTTCGTTCTTTTTGTTTTGGTTGAAAATTCTATTTTTTTTGTTGGGAAACTCGTTGAAAATGTCATTTCCAGCGTTTGTTTTGATCTCCATTTGCGCATGGATTTTGTTTACACATACTTGGTATAAAGACCTCAGTACATATTACTTTTTATTAATGCCAGATAGTTATTGTTAACAACTCACTATCAACATTTTTTTGGGCCACATAAATAACTTTCGAAGCAGGTTTCGAAGAAATATGAACTGTGTTACGTTTTATTTTTTTACTACCTTTTAGGGCTGTATTACATTTTCTTCTTTTGATGCGTAAATGAGAATTTTGAGGAAATTTCATGAAAATTTTTCTTTCTTCAAATATCTGTAAAACTAAAAGACACTTCACAAAGTATTTAATAGGCATGTTCACTAATTTTTCAAAATGTTTTTATTTTATAGATACCTAGTACTTATATAAACACGAAAAACATATTTTTGTAAAAAAAAATATTACTAATTTCAGTAAAAAATTAATAGAAAGATCTGTTTTCATAATTGCCGCCAAAACGCTCCATACTGTCACTTGATAAAAAACTACGTCACTGACCGGTAAACAAAGTTCTCGTTCTATTACAGTCCATTGTATTTTACTAAATTATTAAGAACTTGTTGATTACAAGCTGTAAAAATGACGTCGTTTTACAAAAACCGTGCAGTGCCAATGTGTAAGAATACTTCAATAAGTAGGTACACCGCAGAAACTTTTTATAAACGTTCGAAAGAACATTCTAATAAGAAGAAAGTGGTTAATACTTGCTAGAAGACTCCCACAATCATTGTCACCGAAAAGTACCTACCAGTCATTTTTGTAAAGATCATTTTGATGTAAGTACTAGCAAACTAAAAATGTAAATACAAGTATTGAAATTGGATCTAGAATAGAGCTTAAGTAAACTGTTAAAACTTTGTATTTAACACGGATTTAAGGTACATAACCTCTCTTTAAATATTTTTTTGTTTTATATGATAATTAGTTCCAAATGTGGTAACGTAATATGTAATTCTTACTTTAAATTGGAAATAATCTACAGCAAAAAAATTATAGGTACTTATAAAGATATTTTTACGTTTCTGAGTTCTGCTGCACAAAAGTCCTTGTTTGTAGCAAAGAAATTTGCCACCATCAAAGAATTAATTTTTGGTAAGTTACTGGTATCTCCTTTGATGAAATCCCTCTCCATTATGTAAAAAAAGTAAGCTATTGTAGTCGTTATAATAAATTAAAGATATAAACAGTTCGCTGGTGGCTCTTGAATATGACAGATAAATTAGATTATTTACCGGACTGTGACGTCATAGCGCTCTGCTTGGTGTTAGCAGTCACGTGATAATAGATAATAAATAACGCATTTTAAATTGTTTTTATATAATTTCAGACTAAAAATTAGGTTCTTTTAATTTCATTTTAGGTTTTTAAATAATGTATTTAATAAGAGAAAAAAAAATTAGATGGATTTGTAACATGAGTGAACATGCTTTTCTTAGCTTTCGTGGCTTTTATGACAGTAAATTTTGTGAAATATGATCTTTCATAGGATCTTATGTTCAATTGCAATCATAAAACTATTTTGTGGAAAATTCAATTCTTAAACGATTCCGTAGATTATCAGATATTTCAAGTATAAAAATTTAAACAAAAAAACTAAAAAGAATAACACATACTAACAAAAAATTCTATTCTCTAAACAACGTTTAATTCACTTTAAATATTAAAAAATATTTATTTGTTGTTTTTTTTGTTTTTGTCAATTTTTATCATATTTATCTTGTTTGTTTCCAGTTTTTTCACTTTTTTTGGTTGTATTTTGTTATTTTGCGGTTTTTGTATTTTTTAGTTTCAATTATCGCTTATTTTTTAATATACCTACTTTACTTGTTTGTAATATTTTTTTATTTTTTTCTTTTTTTTTCCAGTTTTTGCGATTTTTCCGTTTTTTTTTCTCTCTCTGGTAACACATATATTTTATTTTTTCCTGTTTCTTCTTTAATTTTATTTTTTAGTTATATCTTAATATGTTCAATTTGTGCTAGTTTTCCATGTTTTTCATTCGATTTCATTTTTTTTCATTTTTTTATACGCTTCTTTGTTTTTTCAATTTTTTTAAATGGTTTCTTTCCGCTTTTACGATTTATATTAACACTTTTTCTTTTCTGGATGAAGATAAATCCAAACAATATATCTAACTGTGTTATTAAGACATCGAAATACAATGCCACCTACCGGATGTCTTCGCAACCTAGATGTCAAATGATGGTATAGATTTTTATCAATAAATTAACTTACTTCGCCATCTATTCATATACAGTTTGTTTGTTTTTTGTGATTTTTGGAACGAAGTTCCCTTTCGGGAGTTACGACTGAGGCTAGAGACTAGCCAAAAAAAATTCAGACCAAAATATTTCACGACACGACACGACACACGCATGTTTCTCTCTCTCACAGACCAAAAAATAAAAAACTCTCTCTCTCTCTCGCTCTCTCTCATAGATATATATTACAATTAAAAAGACACTAATTTAAATTAAAAGAAAATGTACATTAAAAAGAAAATACTGTAGAAAAAAAATAATTACCTATAATAGTATTATATTTTATTTCATCATGTTTTTATAAATTAATTAATTCATAAACATTTCAAAAATAGTTCTTAACTTGACTAGTTAGGTACCTACGTCAAACTACCTTAACTGTCAGTTACTGTCAAATATTTTAATTTTAAAATTTCGTATTAAATTGTTAATTTCTGTTTTAAATTAAAATAAAAAGTAATTCTAGGTAGATGTATATCATCTAAACCTCTGGTATTGTATAAATGGACACTTTTGTTAAAAGAGACGAACTGTTGAAAATAATGGATTTACTATTTTCTATTTTGCTTTGAACAGTGTAGTGTCGCGACTTTGTTAAGTTTATACAGGTTTTTTGTAAATAATAAATATTAAAATAATAGAAAATAATAACAATAATGTATCCTGAGAGTGTTTCTGCACAAGTTCCGGATATTGCTGATAGAGTTAGGTAAGTAGAGATTTTATACAGACAATAATAAATGCTTATGTATGTATAAACACTCTGTTTTGTTTACAAATTACTAATTCCTTCACTAATTAATCGAAAGGAACTTCGTTCCATCCGGGTGTCCCTTGACACCTCACACTTTTTTTTCTCTTTTTTTTGGGATTTGGTTTATTTTTTACGTTTTTTTTTTATTTATTGTTTCGTTTTTTATTTTTTCCAATTTTGCTAGTCTTTCATATATTTTTTTAAATTAACAATTTTTTTATACGCGCTTATTTATTTTTTGATTTTCTAATGCGAAAATGTTTCCTCTTTCTTTTAATTTAGATGAATTTCAACACCGCAAAGTACCGTTCGCATTGTTTTATAGTAATATAATAAGTAATATAATAGAATTTTACAAAGAAGGAATACATATTAAATTTATAGTTTCGAAAACGTTATTTTTTTTTAATCGATACCGGATACATATATCGTCAAATATAATTAGTTTTGCCTAAAGTGGCACACAAACATATTTGGATTCATCAATATTTACCACAAAAAATTCAATTTGCATTGAAGCTAAATATAGATACTTAGCAATTTCATATCAGCCCAACATCATTACGTCTATATTCGCTCATTTTCCAAATTCGTATTTCGGTATAAACTCTAGGAGAAAAAAGTGGAAAAGCATATTGAGAACATCCCAATTTATTTTTCAATTTCAGTTCATAATTCAGTTTTTATTCAGAAATCCATATTTCTACACAATAGAAATTGAAGTACGCAAAAAATTGCTTAAAACAATGTAAGTCGGACAAGTTATAAAATTTATTATTGCTTATTTGATAGCTGTTTTGTCCACAAGTGAATTTTTGTCCGTTTAATAATAATTCGTAATTTTTATAAAAACATGTAAAATATTAACAACATTCACATTTTTATTTTATGGGGTTTGCCAATAGGGATGCAGTAAAGTAAATGTCATATTAATAGTAACGCTATTACTTTCTATGACACCTTTATGACTATTTTTTAGTTTGCTATTTATCGGTATTGAGTCATATTCGATTGAAGATCGTGCTAAAGTTATTCAAGAACACCACAAAAATGGTGCAAAAATAAAAAGTATGTATCGCGAATATTTAGATCGGCATAACCGTCCAAAGGAAACAACAATCGTTCGTTTGGTGCTTAAAATCCAGCTCTGTTGGTGACCTTTCAAAGACTGGAAGGACAAAAATATCGCTAAAGTAAAGGAAAGTGTGACAGAGAAAACGAAACTCTCAGCGAGTCTTTGATCACAAAAGTTAGGCATTTACGTCGTATTATGCACAACGACCTGAACCTTTATGCATAAAAATACAACTGACACAAAAATGGAAACCTATTAATAATTTTAATCGCCGACATTTTCTTCGATTAACTGTTTAAAAATCGAAAATTTTTCATCAAACGTTACGTTTAGCGATGAGGCACATTTAACGTTAAATGAAATGATAAATAAGCAAAAATGTAGTATTTAAGCTGAACAAAATCCAAAAGAATATAAAGAAGTCACTGTTTGGTGCGCTTTGTGTTTCAAAGGAATCATTGGACCTTACTTCTTCAAAAATTATGCTGAAAATAAGGTTACCATAAATTCCGACCGATATCGTAAAGCCGGCTACTCACTACGTGGGACTTGACAAGTACTTGGCAAGTACTTGGCATATTTCAAGTAGTGTGTACGAAACTAACACGAAACTTGGCGTGCTACTTGTACTTGCCGTCCGCAGTCGGTAAATTAAGCAAAGTCAAAGGCAACAAGTATCGAGTCAAGTAGCAGCGCTACACTACTCGACAAGTTTGTGCAAGTAAAACTAGTAAATAGTGAATGTTATTTAGTTCTCAAATATGGAGTGGTCCAATGAAGTGACTATAGAATTTTTAAATTTATATGAAAACGAAAGTATTTTTTTGGACCCCGGTCACAAACTACATAAAAATCGAAATGAAGTTTATGACTCATGGAAGAGAATACAATCTCAGTTTTCTTTAAAAGTATCTGTGGCAGACTTAAAGAAAAAAAAAGAGTCGTTAATGGCAACGTTCAGAAATTGTCTCAGCAAAATTAAGGCAAGTGAGAAGAGTGGCTCCGGTATACTGACGAGTTATACAAACCTAATTGGTTTGCGTTCTCAACAATGGCCAGGTTTTTAACACATCACATCTTTTTTAGAGATATGACATTCAATTTTATTTAGCAAATATTCGAAATCTTCTCAAGACATTCGACAAAAGTTCTCGAATAAGCCAGAAGGTTCCTTTAGAAAATCCGCTATCATGTCTGTAATACAATATCTACAAAATTAAATGCAAAAGAAGAAATGTAGGTATTTATTTAAATGATTTTCTGCTTCTGTTTAAAGATGAAACCCACCACCTTCGCTTTCTTCGTTTTGGTTTCATTAAAAGATATGCACTGCTCATTACAACAATTGCTGCTGCTGCCTCTGTTTCACTATCAATTTCCATTTTGATTGAGCGTTTACAAGTACTTGCAGTATCCGGAAAAATTTGCATTTGCCAAGTAGCCGCGTAATGTATCGACAATACTTGAACTTGTACATGTACATGATCAAGTACCAGTACTTGTCAAGCCCCGCGTAGTGAGTAGCCGGCTTAAGATGTTTAAGGGGTTATTTCTTTCCCAAATTGATTAAATCAATACAGAAAATATTTTCAATAAGACGGCGTACCCGTACACCCGCAAAAATTTAATTGTTACAATCGAAATTCAATAATCGTTTTATCAGTATGTTCAAATTGAGGGAAAGCCATCAAAAAAGATTAAAGTAAATAAAGGTGTGCTTCAAGGTTCCATCCTGGGCCCTTTGTTGTTTGTAATATACACTATCGATATGGACAATTATATTAACGGCTGTGATGTTGGAAAATATGCACATGATACACAAATCTGTATATCTTTCGTGCTTTGGAAGCACAGAATATTCTTAGTAATTACCTGCAATCTATATATGATTACTCCACCTTAAATGGACTTAAAATAAATCCAAATAAGTCTGCAGTAGTTTTCTTTGGACCTGATAATATATGGGCATCATTTTTGATAAGGAAGTTTTCTGAATCCTCCGGAGTTCTCCATTGGTTAGGAAAAAATAAACTAGTGGTTCTTCTACCTCAAATCTTCAAAATATTGGCGGAATATATGTATATATAATTTTGTTGAATCGTCCCAAAAATTTTCGATACCCTCAGTTTAACTTCCTCTGTCACGATTTTTTTCTTGTTTTTGCCGATTTTTTCCCATATTTTTGTTCTTCCTTTTTTGTGTATTTTATCATATTTTTCGTTTGTTTCCAAATTTTCACTTTTTTTGTTATATTTTCTAATTTTTCCTGTTACTTCGCTTTTCCAGTTGATTTTTGCAATTTCTCACAGTTTGTTACCAATA
This sequence comes from Altica lythri, assembly GCA_964028335.1. Lineage (NCBI taxonomy): Eukaryota > Metazoa > Arthropoda > Insecta > Coleoptera > Chrysomelidae > Altica > Altica lythri. Next base: position 58,494,649 of record OZ034805.1, on the reverse strand, counting down.
TTTTACCCATTTATAACATTTTTTTTAATTCTTCTTGATTTTTTTTCTATAATAGGGTTTCCAGTTTTTCGTTTTCTTTCATAATTTTACAATTTTGTTTTGTTTTTTCTATTTATTAGTATATTCTATGTTTTCATATCCTTTGTTTTTTTATTTTTTTTTTCAGATTAAACTTCTACATTTCAGACGAAAATAAATCGAAATAAGCGTTTCAACTCACGTCTGTAAAGCTAGAAAGGTCAAGTCGGCAGAATCACTCGTATTATATCTCAAAATTTAGTGCTCATTTAGTGCTAATTTAGTGCTGATAACAGATATTATTTGGTGCTGTTATAGGGGGACTAAAAATGAGAACACTGCTAACTTTTCATTAAGCTAGTAGTGTTCCATTCGTGATCGCGCTAAAACGGAAACTAATGGAATTAAAAGACGTCACTATTTAGTGCTCAATTAGTGCTGCCAGTACAGCAAAAGATTTTTGAAAAATATTTTTTTTTTATTTTTTTTTTCAAATCAACTAGGTACTGCTAATATAACGACGCCAGCAGTCTTGAGAGCTAGAAGAAGACTCTAAAACGGAAACTAATGGAATTAAAAGACGTCACGATTTAGTGCTCAATTAGTGCTGCCAGTACAGCAAAAAAATTTTGGAAAATATTTTTTTTTAATTTTTTTTTCAAATCGACTACTGCTAGTAGGAATTTGTAAAACTTAATCATAAATATAAACTTTGAATTGAAAAATAAAATAGTTATTTTTAGTATACCTTTTTTAGTTATTATTTATGTTTATCATCGTTTAAACCTTCTCTAAACTGTCACTAATAATTCAAAACAAAACTTGGACAATTCGGTCCAGCCATTCTCAAGTTTAAGCGAGACACACAAACTAAAAACACCACTTAAGAGATGTAGCAGTTTTGATTTAACAAAGACACAAAAAATGATATAAACTCCAATTCAACCTATTCAGTAATATTAGAGCACATTTATGGATAACCGGTTAGAACCCGAACTCAATATATTCCTGATATTCCCGATTTCTGATGATTTATTTACCGGATCAACGATCACGGTAAGTTATTGCTATTCGTGTCAGGACACGGATTATTGATTCGGTGCGAATTTAAATGATTATTGACTGGTAAAGGATGATAGTGCTTCTGTAATTAATTTGCTTTTTATAATGTAACCAGGATTGTTCGTTACTAACATATAATTTTATTTGAGCCACAATATAGTTCATTGTTTCAAACATGCACGGGTTTTTAAAGTCACCTTTGTAATAAATTAATGCAAGTGAAATTAATGTTCCGGCGTGAAACTGTATGGAGTGGAAATAAAAGTTACAGAAATTAATTTTTTTATTCTTTTTTGTTTCAGGTAAGCTAGTAAATGTCAAGCTGTTATTTAAAATTGGTAAGTTTCTTTGGTGTAAGGATTTGATTACAAGTAGATACATAGTATAATAAGTTTAATGTAAACATATAAGTAGTCCTTGATAAATGAATAAAAATGACCTCAATGGGCTGTTATGAATTTATAATAGATTGTATTCTTTATTTTTATATTCACAACACCTCGAAAGCTTTTAACGTTAACAACGTTATGATTAATTGTTATATTTCTGAAAAGATAATTTCAATTAATTAAGTATCTATTAAGAAGACAAACAGTTTATACAAAAATCAGTCATTATTTTTACAACAAATCGACCTTTGCAAAACAATTTTCTGAGTGATTCGCAATAGGTTTGTTCTCACAGCTTGTTGGCAAACTGTTGTCTTACAAACTGTAATGTATTTTGTTGCGCATGTCTTATCAGAAATATGTTTGAACTAATGTGAGACCAGCTGTTTGATTTATGCATATAGGGGGTTGCAGACGCTTCAAGCTTCCACAAAGAAAGTGCTTTTGTGTTGTTATCAAACAAACTAATGGTTTTTCATTATAAAAAATACTTTAATTCCACAATGAGCAATTCAAACTATCATTTTTGAGTCTAACCCTGTCTTCCAACAAATCTTCTAGATTTGAATCGCCCGTTCCTGATAATTCAGATAACTCACTATCATCAGAGGAAAAAATATCGCCCATATTGTGTAATTATTTTCTATTTACTAGTACAATTACACTTTATTCTAATATAGTTCATAAAACAACACATCACAAATTATGACCTAGCAAAATTTCTTCTAAAACAAAAAACGCATGCGCACCAAATAAGTTGCAGTTTACTGGAAAATAATCCGCAAACCTTTCTGACTGTTACCAACTTATCAGAAATGTTTTTGCGAACAGTAAACTACTTACTTGATAACAGTTAGAAACTGACGTAAGAACACATAAACATAAACAGCGCACACTCCTGACGTCACCAACTGTTTCTGGCGTGCTGTGAGAACAAACCTAATATGGCTTCCGCTGCAAACGTTTCACTGTCAAAGTTATTTATGTTATTATTGAGGGCCTTGAGGCCGGTAAACAAATCGCTGTCACGTTATGTGATCTTACCAAGGCATTTAATTGTGTCTCTTATAACATTTTCTTTGCTAAACTTCATCATTATGGTGTTAGAGGTGTTGTACTTTGACTTATTGCTTCTTTTCTAAATTACAGATCTCAGGCTGTCTATGTTAATAACTCTTTGTCTCAATATAAGAACGTAAGGCTACGGCCACATTAGCGGGATTTCACGCTGCGTTTTGACGTGAAAACACGCCAAAAAAATAGGCTATACTGTTGTTAGTTGGGCCGGCCAAACACGGCGTGAATTCCCGCCCGAAAGACGCGTCTTCAAGGTCTCCCGCTCACGAATAGGACTGGTTCCATTTTCGAGCGTCTTTTCACGCTGTCTTGGGTTGACACACTGGTTGATTTTCACGCGGCGTAATTTTCGTTAAGAGTACTTTTGTTCATTTTTGTAATCGCTCAGCTTCCCGACACGCGAAGACTGAAAACCGACGTGAGTGACAAGGGATGAGTCGGTTTTCACGCGCGTGAAAAAACTGCTAGTGTGGCCTATTATTTTTATAATGACGGGAATTCACGCTGCGTGAACGAAACGCAGCTTGAAATCCCGCTAATGTGGCCCTAGCCTAAGACATAGAGTGCCACAAGATTCTGTTCTCAGGCCTTTGCTGTTTATCATATATAATATATATCAATGATCTACCTAAGTATATGTATCCTTATATAACTTTAATTTTTACTGATGCATGCTTTATAACTCTTGGCAGTCCATCATATAATTTAATTGCCTTAACAGATAATACGATTTAACACGACAAAAACTGTTTTTCTGCCAATCAACTAAAATTAAATGAAGGCAAAACACACCAGCTTTATTTTACGCCTGACACTTCTTCATCAGCAATAGGTAGCATCCAATTGTTAGGTATTAAATTGGGCAGTAATTTATCCTGGTCTTGTCATGTTGACATGTTAGCTTATAGACTGTCCAGTATAATCTTTTTTAATTCGTAGACCATCTTACCACTTTGAAATGTCTGAAAACTGTATATTTTGCACAATTCCATTCTCAGATTTATCTGAATCAATCAGGCGTTTCCAGTTTTGTACACCTAAGGTTCTTAAATCCGCTTCTACTTTGCTCTTCCATCTTTGAATTGGTCTCCCTCTTCTCTTTTTTCCCCTATGCTTCTGTAAATGATCATTTTTGGAATCCTACTTTCTACCATCCTTTCGACATGTCTTAACCACTTCAACCTTAGTGCTATAGCATATCCTGTGCTACTTGGGTCTTTGTATACATATCCACAAGCTCTTGGTTCTTTCCCATACTCCATTGTTCCTTTTTCCTCCAAAATTTTTTCTTAATACCTTTTTTTCCAATGATAATTTTGATCATAAAATGATTATTTGTGACTTAAAATCCAAAATATAACAAAGAAATCGACTTAAAATACGTAAAATTGACAGAAAAGCGCTGGTTTTACAGTATTTTTGCATTTTGAACTCAACATTTTTTTTATTCATGGAACTCCGGTATTTATATACCAATTCTTTTCTAAATAATTATTTTTTGACTTTCTATTTACAATCGATGGTTATTTAGAAAGTAGATTGCCCTATAATATAATGATTGTAATGTCATAAAAATCTCTTGTTGTCTTTCTAGTACCTACAGGAAACAAGAAAGGTACACAATCCATTGTCTTTTATTCACGTTTTTTTCAATTTCCATGAATCGCGCCCTAAAGTCGAATGAGTCTCTAGAACGGGGACTTTTATTGGAAATTATTTGAAAGGGGAAAAACAAGTGCTCCATTAACTGCAACTGCATTTTCGCATTAAATGAGGTGTTTACAACGTCGCGTCTCTTTTTTTTTAAGTTTTTATTGGCATTTAGAGAAATTAAAGTGGAGTTGTTAGTGAAATTCACTCCGTCGTTCAGAGTTGTTTTTAATTACTGGTATTTAAGTTAAATTTCTCTATTTAGAGCTTCCTTAATTCGATTAAAACGGGATTAATCTGGAAATGGTGTTTTGATTACAACGGAAATGTTGGAAACAAAATGAAAATAAAATTTTATTAAAAAGAAGCTATCTTGTATCGCTTTCAATTAATTTCCTATTTTAACTTTTAATAATATTTATTAATTTTTATTTCCATTAAAAGGCCGTTTTTTTATTATTAATTATTATTACTTAATAACTTTCATCAACGGTGATTATATTTGTTTGTTCCACACTGTTCTTTTATGAATTCAATACGGCACAAAAAATTGACCTGGCCATCGCCTGACCATGATGGTCATGGTCATGGTCAGGCGATGGTCAGGCCAATTTTAACCATCTGATAGCCAGGAAAAAACCATAACTTTGATATTTTGTAAGCTTTTTTCTGTGACCCATGGTTTTTGAGTTACAATTCCTTACTTTTTCCTTACCAAATTATATATAAAGGTATGGTATGTATATGTATATATAATAATAAAAGCTTCAAAAGAGAAGCTCTTTAACCTTCAATGTGTGTAATGGACTGTTAAGGAAGGGTGAGGTGGGGAGTAGAAAAAAGGATTAGCAGTGAAGAAATGTCTTTGAAGATCAATTAAAAATGTTGTAGATTAACATTTTGGATTCTTAGTGGGGTTGTAGGGAGTGAAGGATTAAAAATAGAGAGTTGTACCTTTTGATCAGCAAACTATTTTTCTGCGATTTTGCGGGGTCTTTAGTTTTTATTCCGTACCAATTGTAACAAAATTCATAATCAAATATAATATAAGCAAGTGCCAAAGATGTTTTTGTAACAGAAGGTATTGATGCATCACCTTTAGTTGATTTTTTATATTCTCTTTTGTTGCTTGTTACGTTTTTATTTTCGTTTTATTATCCGTGAGTGCTTTGGGTTTTTCTTCATTTCCCTGAAAATCTTTGTTTAGTTTTGGGTCTGTTTAGTCCCATTATCGTTTCCGGATTTTTTATTTTAACTTATAACTGCTATTGGTTAACGATATTAACATTCGTGTTTCGATTTTCTTGTACGTTTACGACAAAAGTAAGTCTTTAATTTGTCTAGTAAAAGTTGGGTTGTTTGTTGGATTCAAATTTAAGTTTTCTAGTATTTCCATTATTCTGTAACAATCGAAATAATGTATAAGGGTATAATAACATAGCAACACTAAAGCGTTCGACTGTAGCAACATGACTGACGGATTAAATAGAGCCATAATCCATAAAGTAATCAGTTTCACACAAGTGGTTTTGAATATTATAGTGGCAGATAAAAATATTGATTTTGGGCTAAAAGCACGACACACACACAAACATACACACTGTTTTGCACTAAAATTTATCGCTAAGCTGGTTATTTTTGAAAGCTTTATAGTCGCTTCGTACCCAATTGTGGAAAAATTGTTTTTCAACGAGCTGCTTTTTGTTACCCTGTTTATTAATTTGTAATAAAAAATATAAAATGTATTTAATAAATGCAGCGATAATTTTTATAATTTAATTGAAAGTATTTTTAAATAGAATCACTAAGTCAATTTTAAAGAGCTATTGCATGCTAAAAATTTTATTAAATTAAGTACCTGTACACCAATTAGCGCACACACTGTATGAACAGCTAGTTATTATTACTTAATAAGAACTGTATTCGATCCGTATTTGTTTGCACAGATGTTTTGTTCTTAGAAAAAGTTTGAACGGGAGAGAACTAGTTATACAGGGTGTCCCAGAATTAACTACGGAAACTTCGTATACGTATTCCTTGATGAAAAATAAGTAGGGTCTTTCCTATAAAAAAAATTTTTTTAGAGACTCCTGTCAGAGTTATAACCCTTTAAAGAGGGGTGGTAAAATACTGTTTTAATTTAATATCTTCTGATTGGTCCAAGATAAAAAATTAAAAATTTGGGTGAACATCATTTTTATAAAGACGCATTTCTCCTGCCACTTTTCACCTGCCCTACCCCATTCTAAGGGTGCAAATCAAGGAACCCCTCTTAATATTTTTTTTGTAACTTTCTTAGCAATAAATATTTGCAATAACAAAAAATTATTTTAGGAAGTTTTGATTATTTAGAAACTTTTTTGTTCCTTGTCGTTTTTTGCGAAATCGTTTCGGTTTGGAGTAAAAAAATAAAATGTAGGACCATGTCAATTGAGTATTGTGTATCGCGATCAAGTAGCGCACATTTTACCATTTAAAGAGTTAAAGGGTTATAACTCTGACAGGAGTCTCTAAAAAAATTTTTTTTATAGGAAAGACCCTACTTATTTGTCATCAAGGAATACGTATACGAAGTTTCCGTAGTTAATTCTGGGACACCCTGTATATAGGAATCGTTAAAATGCTGGGGAATTGTGGCTAGGATTGATCCTTCTGGAACTCCTGAAATGGGTAAATGGTTTGGAAATTGCATTTCCAACTTTGATTTGGATTATTCTGTTGGAGAGGTATGAATTAATTAATTTTATGAGTGGAATGGGAAATTGGATGTCATTTAACTTTCTGATAAGGCCAGCATTCCAAACTTTGTCGAAGGCCTTTTGACATCCATAAGTATAGCAGAGACGACTTTTATCTGATTTAGGGCATAGGCGGTGAAAGATTGTAGTTCTAGAATTGGGTTTTGGGTAAAGTGGTTTGGTCTGAATCCATGTTGGAAGGAGGGGATTATGGAGTTGGTGTCATAGAAAGTTCCTGATTCTATCTAAGAGAGGTCAGAGAGTTTGTCAATGATGTTTAGCAGAGAGATTGGTCTTTATTTGAGTCGGTTTGTGTTTTTTCCAGGTTTAGGGATTAGGATGGTGTTTAAGGATGATGGTGGGAAAGTAAGCTATGCCGAAACATGAGTTGAAAAGTGAGAGAGAGAGGGGATAATCGATGGGAGGAGTTGTTTTAGAGTTCTTCTGAAAATAGGATCTGGGCCAGTGGCTAAATTTTTGCCTTTTGGGATACTGTTAGGATTTTTGAGATTGAGGCTTTATCTTCAGACCCCCATAAAGGTGGCTGACCCAAAGTGGAGAAATTTATCGAAATTTATATCAAAATTAGGTGCTTTTTAGGTGCTATTTAGGTGCGCAAAACAAAAATTAGGTGCACTAACCGTTTTTGAAATATTTACGAAAAACCATGGGACCGCCAGCCTTTAACAACCTAGCTGGCCCATAATAAAAAAAAACAAAAAACTAGGATTGAATAATCTTTAAATTAAGTGCTAATTAAGTGCTTTTTAAAACACAAAACATAAAATAAAAAATTTAAAAATTAAACGTATTAAAATTGAATATATTGATTGTGTATGGCAAAATGTCACATTTCTTCTTACACTTTGAACCAAAATAAAAAAAATTTTTAGTGGTGACCTTCCGAATTATCCATTAAAAAAATTACGGGACAAAATTTTTTTACCGATTTCTAACTGTTCTTAAACTGCCGATGTCCATTTTGGTTCAAAGTGCAAGAAGCAATGTGACATTTTGCCATACACAATCAATATATTCAATTTTAATACGTTTAATTTTTAAATTTTTTATTTTATGTTTCGTGTTTTAAAAAGCACTTAATTAGCACTTAATTTAAAGATTATTCAATCCTAGTTTTTTGTTTTTTTTTATTATGGGTCAGCTAGGTTGTTAAAGGCTGGCGGTCCCATGGTTTTTCGTAAATATTTCAAAAACGGTTAGTGCACCTAATTTTTGTTTTGCGCACCTAAATAGCACCTAAAAAGCACCTAATTTTGATATAAATTTCGATAAATTTCTCCACTTTGGGTCAGCCACCTTTATGGGGGTTATCTTCAGGGGTTTCGATGACTTGGCCATTTACCTTAATATGGGAATGGGTTTGGACTTTTGGTCAGTTAAAAGTTACGAATTTTGGTGGGCACCCAGTAAAATATAATAACATTGTATAAGGAAATATTTTTAAATGTATAATATACAGTACAATAATAAATAAACTTTTAAGCTCATTTGCTATCGTAATTTATACGATTTTTTTTATGTGCTCTCCTGTTGTTTACAATTCATATGAAACAAAATGCAGTATTTAATTATACCTAATAAAAATTGTTAGTAAAAATAATGATAAAATTATGAGGTACCTATCAGAAAAGATTGAAATGAAATTAAAAAAAAAACAAATCGTTTTATAATCTACAGCTTATAAAATCTTTAACTAAAAAACTGTTTACTTTATGTATACCCATCATTTATACGAAGTAATAATTTATCCCCAATTTAGAGCAATTCAATTAAATTTAGTACCAAAAAAAATTGATTATCTTTTCTTGAAAGTACACTTGAAATTTCTTTAAAAGTAGGTATTAATTTAAACGAGAATCAGCACATCAGTCTTTTTCAAAGAAAGTAATTTACGGTTACCAAGGCAAAAAAGTCGCAAGAATATCCATCTAAAGATACTAATGGAAAAGTGGATTATAAACAGTTTAATGGCGATAAATTATATTCGTTGTAATAATATTAATGGAATATTAATGTAAATTATTCATGAATATTATTATTATTTTTATTATAACTACTTTTATCTACTCCTTTGACAGTAAATGTCATTTATACTCATTGTCACCATGCAGGGTAAGTAAGCTATAACTCACAGTTGTGCGTAATGAAACGTCATGTGCGTTATAGCTTACTTACCCTGCATGGTGACAATGAGTATAAATGACATTTACTGTCAAAGGAGCAGATATCAGTACAGTACGTAAGTCATATATTAATTTAGAGATGTCAAATATTTGGATTAAAATTAAAATATTGAGTCGTAGATAAAGCATAGAACGTAACTCGAGTGGTAAGAGGTATTACGTACTCGTGTAATTACGCACTCACCGCTACGCGGCTTCGTGCGTAACTTTTCCACTCGTACGTAATGTCTTACTTACCACTCTTGTTACGTAATATACTATTACGTACCTACAATAAAAGTAGTAAAAGTATTCAACTCTTAAATAAATTGATGTAACAGAGCTAACACTTTTTTCGTCCTAGATGTTGAAAATCGATTTTTTTACCTAAAAAACGACAACCCAAAACAGCAAAAACCTCCAACTTTACACCTGTTGTGACTTGGACTTGTGAACTGTTATTATATTGGAGTTATTTTATTTAAAAGAGATGAATATTGAAGCTAAGTATCATAAATATCTCATCCTTGCTTAACGGTTGTGTAGGTAACTGCAAAGGATTTTATAAAGGTTCGTATTCATAGTCTTTATCCTCCATACCAATTGGTTGAAAATAGGAACCATTACTTATACGAAGTACCTACAACGGTGCGTTTTGATTTGGGAAAACTTAATTGGTTATAAAACGGGTTAAAAAATTTATATAACACTTACAATTAACAATTGGTTAGGTTGACCAATTGAATTGCTTTCATTGTTCCCATATTTGGACGAGAAATACACTAGCATTATCTTGGATGAAAAATAAAGGCGCCAAAACCATCACTGACACACGTGTTCGACTTTTTCTTCTTCTTCTTCTACTATTTCTTTTTTTTTTGGACTCTACAGAAAAAGTGTGATAACCCTTTTATAAGGATGAAAGCAGGAAATAAAAGATTTAGAAAGTTCACATTTTTAACATTTTTTCAATATTTAAAAAAATCATTTTCAACATTTTTTTAAAGATTGTTAACAATTTTTACGATTTTCAACATTGTTTTTTTACGAATAACCTTTTTGGATTTTTGACATTTTTTCATAATTTTCGTCAATTTATTACGATTTTTAACTGTTCTTTGATAATTTTTTGAAAATCATATTTTAATATTCATTATTTAATTCGGATGAAGACAAATCCAAATAATCTTCCTAGGTTATACCTAGGTGTGGTATTTGACCAGAGGCTATCATGGAAGCAGCACATTCAAAAGGTCACACGCACAGCTACAATAGCACTTGGTAGGTGTAGACAATTGTGTGGCAAGAACTGGGGCCTGAACCCCAAAATGAACCTTTGGTTATATACACAAGTCATTAGGCCAATGTTAACCTATGCGGTGGTGTGGTGGAGTAGAACGCAGCAGTCCGGGGCAATCAGGCAGCTGGAAAGCATTCAAAGGCAGGCATGCCTGAATGTTACAGGTGCCATGGGGACCGCCCCAACGGACGCACTACAGGTTCGGCTCAACCTACCACCATTGTACATCTACATGGCGAGGCTATGGTAACTGCTCACAGGCTGCTACAAGGCCAGGCTCCCATTACCTTATTAAAAGAAAAAAAAGCAAGCAGAGTTATATGATAGGGTTAAAGCGGATCAAATAATGAGCATGCCTCAGGACAGGATAGTCCCCAGGTAGAAACTTTCGAGTAGAAATACTGGAAAGGGACTCATGGATGAATGGCCCCCCAATCCAAGGGGAGTCCATCTGGTATACCGATGGCTCAAAGACTCAGAAAGGCACAGGGTCAGGTATATATAGTAGAGGACACAGGAAAAAAGTCCAACTAAGTCGAGGTCCGTATACCACAGTGTTTCAGGCTGAAGTAATGGCCATGCATACAACACTGTGCAACGGAGATCGGAAGTCAGGGTATAACGGGTAAAACCGTAGTCATATACTCGGACAGCCAAGCAGCTCTAAAGGCGATAGTCTCAGCACAAATAAGCTCACAGCTGGTGTGGGACTGCGTTGGGGCCCTGACACATGCCGCAAGTCAAAATTCTCTGACACTGGCATGGATACCAGGACACTCAGGGTTTCGGGGCAATGAGAAGGCTGATGAACTGGCCCGTGCGGGAGCTAATACTCCAATGATTGGCCCGGAACCATTCGGTGGAGTTGCTAATACATTCAGAAAGGCAGCCATTGAGAAATGGAGGCTAGAGAAGGCCCAGGAGTGGTGGGAAAAATCACCGGGCAAGCGACAAGCCAAAGTCTTCATAAAGGGACACTCGGCAAAGTTTACTGCAGAGCTGCTATCACAAAGGCGAAATGATGTCAGAATGATTGTCAGTCTCTTGACAGGACATTGTAGGCTCAGAAAACACATGAGTCAGCTGAACTTAGCAGATAAAGACATTTGTCGATACTGCCAAGAGGAAGAGGAAACCGCATTTCATGTCCTATGCCAATGTGAAGGCCTTGCAAGGACGCGGTATCTACTACTGGGAGAGGATAAACCGGCTGCTCCAAGTTATGCGGAGTGGCCACTGTCTAGGCTATTAAGTCTCATTAAGAGGGCAGTGCTGGACAAGGTGCTCTAATCCTATTCCACAGATAATGGGTGTTCACAATAGATCTGCAAAGGTCGTAGTGATACAGGCTAACAGCCAACCCAAAGAATATCTATCTATCTCTATCTAGGTTTATTATTTATAAATTGAAATATAACGAAATACAAAGTCTTCTCTTATAGCCTTTATGTTGCCGAAGACTAATAACTATATAATAAAAAATTTCATTAAATTCCATATAGTAGCTATTGCGCTAAAGCCGGACTACAAACAGAGTATATATAGATGATGCTAATATAAGTAGATCTTCATCCTTAAATGGATTCAAGATTCAAATCACTAAAATTTAATTTAAATTACTTAAAATTATTTTACTTTGACTTAATTGGCACAAGCTTTGGTTAAAATTGGCTGTGTAGATCGTTTACGATATATCTGAGTCACATACATCGTCTCGCTTTGGCATTAAAGACCTACCTTAATTGTTACATATTTAGTTAACAAATTAATTAGATCAGACTTTACATTGAGTTCCCACGAGTCGCTGCTAGCTTAAATGGTAATCGTTGCATGTACCTACTGAAATTATTCTAGCTAGACTTCAACTGTTGTGATAACATCTAATTGCAATTGGGATTTGCACAATTGTAACTATTGTGGACAGAAATATCATGGTATTTTGAAATTAATAGAAATTGCTTTGTTTTGAATCGTGTCGTATAGAATTATTTAAATTGGTATTTGATTTTCCTGTACATTTGTAGGTTTTTAAGAGAACTTTTTGATATTAAAATTTCTTTTGACTCGCCTAATACAGACATATAAATGATTTAAATTATGTATAGGTAAATGTTAACTGCAAATTTATCATATTTTTAATTATATATAAATAACTCACCAATTATCGTGCCTGTAAACGGCAACCCGTCACTTCATAACATTATGACTTTTAGGTTTTTTAAAATATAAAATAAGCCCTTAGCTTTTCCGGGACCTTAAAGTTTCACGCAAAGTATTGGCAGCTCCCTAACTAGTAATAGCGATGTAAAAAATTGTGTCCTTCTGTGTTTTATGCAAAAGTATTGTAACGGGATAACCGTAAAGGAAGGGACCTTAATTTGAAAGATTGTTGTTGACAGTTGATTTTTAGAAGTTTGTAAAAAAATCAACTGACCATTTTAAATAATGTTTCTAGAAAATTCTAGAAACTTCTAAACACACTGGCTAGATTAAATAATGTTGTATATAAGGGGATGCATGGGCAGTTAACGTCAGTTCGAGTCAAGTGTTCAGAAGAGTTCATTGTATTGTCAAGTAGTTAGACGTTATCCAGCAGAGTTCAGTGTATCTTAACAATTTTGTAAATAAATTGTGTAAAAAGCCCCCATTAGTGTTTCAAATTGGTGTCAGGTGTGGGGTGAAGATACAAGAATGCCTGGAAAAAAGATAAATGAACTATTGGTGGCAGAGCTCAGAAGAGAGCTCGAAGAATTAGAATTGGAAACTACTGGGACCAAATCTGTATTGTTGCATAGGCTCCGTGAATACTACCTAAGTAATAATTTGGACCCTGACGTTGTGGAGTTTGATGACCCGGTTCAAAAAGCAATTTCTGAACTATCGCAACGAATGACGAACCAACAAGAAGAACAAACTCAACAACTTTCCCAGTTGTCCAGTCAGATAAGCAGCCAGCGCGAAGATATGTCCCAGCTGTCGCAGCGAATGACGAACCAGCAAGAGGAGCTATCCAGTCAGTTGAGAAGCCAGCGCGAAGATATGTCCCAGCTGGCGCAACGAATGACGAGCCAACAAGAAGAGCAAACTCAACAACTTTCCCGGCAGCAAGAGGAGCTATCCAGTCAGATAAAGAGCCAGCAAGAAGAGCTATCACAACGGATGTCTAACATATCAGATGAGTTATCCAGTTCGTTCTCCCAGCAAATATCACATCTTCGTGAAGAACAAAATCAGCAAGTGTCCAGCTTGCGAGACGAACAAAATCAGCAAGTGTCCAGCTTGCGAGACGAACAAAATCAACAAGTCGCCAACTTGCGAGACGAGCAAAACCAGATCAACCAGCAAGTGCAGTCCGAAATAAGAAAGCTTCAACAAGAACTGGAAGCTTGTCGCCGAAACCAAATCATCCACCACGGCGACGGAAATGCAGAAAGGAGGGAAACCGGCCACGTAGACGTCGAACGACGAGGAAACGGAGAGGCGGCCCAGGTACGAATGACGATAAAACCCCCGACCTTCGACGGGAAGGCTTCCTGGTCAAATTACCTAAAACAATTTGACGCAGTGGCCAGAGCGAATGGATGGTCACCCCAGGAGAAGGCATTGTTCCTAACCATGGCTCTGCGAGGTGAGGCTTTAGACGTCCTGCATGTATTGACACCGGATGAGGTTGACAATTTTAAGCTATTGGTGAATCGTCTCGAGATGCGTTATGGTCAAAGTCATCTACAACCAGTATACCGAGTGCAGTTGAAAAGTCGGAAGCAGAAAAATGGAGAAACTATCCAGGAGTTCAAGGCAGAAGTGGAAAAAATGGTACGGTTTGCGTATCCAAATGCAGCAGAAGATTTTCTGGAGTGCCTGGCGATCCAAACCTTTACCGATGGTCTTCGAGACGCCGAGTTGCAACGGGCTGTACGGTTGGCGAGACCGAGATCTCTTGTAAACGCCTTGACCATTGTCCTGGAGTTCGATGCGGCGACGGAGGCCTCACATGGAGCTGCTCGACTGATGCAAGACACTGGTAACTTCGACCATGCCGTTTATGCCGTCAGCAACATCAAAGCGGTAGTGAAGAGGTTAAAGAAGTTTTCTTCAAAAGGAAGGCGCCCAGTGAGGTGCTGGAATTGCGGAGAGCTAGGCCACATAAGAAATACTTGCCCCCATTGTACCCGTATGGAGCAGAACGAGGAAAAACTTGCCTTAGTTAAGGTTGTGCCAGAAGACGAGAGCTCTATGCTGGAGGAGCAACAAGAAAACGATCCCGTTCTGAGAAAGATTAGGGAGTGGAAGAGAATGGACCGTCGTCCGATGTGGAGAGAGATATCCTCATCCTCTCCTGCTTTAAAAGCATACTGGTCCCAATGGAACTCTTTAATTTTGGACGGAGGGCTCGTTAAAAGACTTGTAGAAAATTCCGAGGGCACAGAAACAAGGAAACAAATAGTGGTCCCAAGAAATGCTGTACCGGAAATTTTAAAACAGATGCATAATGATAGTTCTGGAGGACATCTGGGTATCACGAAAACGCTGCAAAAGATCCGAGATAGATTTTACTGGGTAAATTGCACTAATGATGTTAAAGATTGGTGTCGTAAATGCACTACATGTGCTGCCAGTAACGGTCCGCACCGAAAACCGAAGGCGGAAATGCAGCAATACCTGGTTGGAAGTCCTTTTGAAAGAATCGCAGTAGATATATTGGGTCCACTTCCGCAGAGCGATGTAGGAAACAAGTACATCTTTGTTGTAGTGGACTCCTTCACTAAATGGGTTGAAGCCTATGCAGTTCCCAATCAGGAAGCCACCACTTTAGCAGATATATTGGTTGAAGAATTCGTAAGCCGATTTGGGGTACCACTAGAATTACACTCAGACCAAGGGAGAAATTTTGAGAGCAAGCTGTTTCAAGAAGTTTGCCAAAGATTAGGCATCCACAAAACGAGAACCACAGCGATGCATCCTCAGTCTGATGGAATGGTGGAACGAATGAACCGGACTATAACCAACTATCTGTCAAAAGTGGTGTCAGATTGTCAGAGGGATTGGGATCGACATATTCCACTATTTCTAATGGCAATTCGATCGGCCATCAACGAATCAACTGGCCAAACGCCTGCGAAGGTCCTGTTCGGTAGAGAAATGAGGCTACCATGTGACTTGGTGTTTGGTTGTAAACCTGGTGAAGAAATGGCACGTGAACAATATGTCGCCGATCTTCAGAATCGAATGGAAAATATACACAACCTGGTGCGTGGAAAACTACAATTATCTAGTGATCGGATGAAGAGGTACTATGACACACGGACAATGGAAAAGAGTTACCAAGTTGGAGATTTAGTCTGGCTCTATAACCCCCGACGGCGTCGAGGTATTTGTCCCAAATTACAAAAGAACTGGGAAGGTCCTTACACCATCAAGAAGAAGATTAACGATGTCATTTATCGGATCGTGAAAATTCCCAGAGGGAAACCCGTCGTGGTCCATCATGATCGTTTGGCGCCTTACCAGGGAAACCACAGTGGAGATGCGCAGCAACTCCAAGAAGATGGTTTGGCTGGCTCAAGGAGTGTGCGGGATTCCGATGTAGAAAATAACATTCCAGGAGGAATGAATCTAAGGAGGGGGTAGTGTAACGGGATAACCGTAAAGGAAGGGACCTTAATTTGAAAGATTGTTGTTGACAGTTGATTTTTAGAAGTTTGTAAAAAAATCAACTGACCATTTTAAATAATGTTTCTAAAAAATTCTAGAAACTTCTAAACACACTGACTAGATTAAATAATGTTGTATATAAGGGGATGCATGGGCAGTTAACGTCAGTTCGAGTCAAGTGTTCAGAAGAGTTCATTGTATTGTCAAGTAGTTAGACGTTATCCAGCAGAGTTCAGTGTATCTTAACAATTTTGTAAATAAATTGTGTAAAAAGCCCCCATAAGTGTTTCAGTATATACAATCTTATAAATCTAAGCGAATCTAAGTATTCGAAGAGTTTGGCAATTTTTGGTGCTTTAAAGAGTCCCAAGGTTGTGTTCGGACTAGTATATGAGTGCCAACAAGAACTTGATGTTCTGGCGAAACATATCGATGTCAAACTAGTTAAGATGCCACGACGTAAAAATCCGAGGCACCTAGCAAGTTAATGAACTTACAAAGAAAGAATCAGCCACAATTTCTTACAGTCCAGAACCAATACTAGGAGTACCAAAAAGAACGGTCCCGAGTCGGATAAAAGCCTGGATCCGTAGACAACACAACTATCAATGGAAACGTATTTCTGACCGAGCACATGGCAAAATATACATATTGAACAGATATGTGCTAGAAAACCTAAGTACCAGCGGGAATTAGCTAAAAGTTATTATAACATTTCTTATGGGTCATGCCCCGGTAAAGGTACATCTGCAAACCATGGAGTCCAGCTACAGGTTATTTTACAGGGTGTCTGTAAATTTTTATAAACTTTAAAGTGAGTCTGCCAGCATATACCACCCATATTCCGTATCTGTAGAAACCAGTAGGTACATGGTACCAAGGCGTTATAAACCACTAAACTAGTAAAATAACTATGACTAAGCTACAGCGCGACCACTAACTATGTCAGACGGCTTTCAGGAAAAAAAAATGAATATTTTTAACGTCAATTTTTTAGAATATTGTGATTTCCCTTGAGGCAGTGATTTTGTGATTGATTAGATGCAGGTACATAAAAGGGATGAAGAAAAGTAAACGTATGAGACAAGCTGAGTTATAAAAATTTAAAATATTGTGATAATTTTTCCTTTGTGGATTTGGGATACGTGATAAACAGCAGACAAACTTAACAATTTATTGATAAACACAATTCAATAACAATTTCTTAAAATAATCTACACAGCTTTGATACAGGTACAACTACTGGATAACGTCTTAAAATATCTTGCAGTTATTTCACAGTGTATCGCCAGCTATAACAATTACAATTTTTGTTCTCCGTCCAAAGTGGTCCCTTATAAATGAAATTAATTCCTTCTAGAAGCGTCTCTAAAATTACGTTTTGAACAGAACACTCTCGAATCTCTCCGATCGATCGAAAAGCCACTATAATATTCGAAGATTCTAAAAACTGGCATCTGTCTCGTGCTACTTCCTGGGCCAGCTCGTAACAATATAAAAGTTTAATTTACAATCTGGTTGTTCTCAAGAACACAAATCTGCATGTTGTCAATTAAGCTTCTTATCAAAAACCCGATTGTTCCTGTTACGTTTATACTATAACCGATAAACTGTTTATAAACTCATTTGTCCATCTTTATTTGGACTCATAATAAAAAACACTATTGCAATATTTGCATTTAACTCTCAAATGCCAAAAGATCATTAACTTGCATAGGTCCGTGATTACAAAGTCCTTGAATTACCTGCGCCACCTTACGGTGGCGTTATATTACCTATACTAATTTAGTAAGTACTTTCTTAGTTTTCTTTCTCTGCAACTTTTGTGTTTTTTCATTTTACTTTAGTTACTCGTTTTTCTATTTATCTAGAAATCGAAATACAACACCATCTGCCAGGTATCGGTTATATGTAACGCAGATATCCAAACAAATTAACTTACATCATCATCTATTAGGAACTCATATACATAATTTATATTAAAATATTAATACATGGTTGAACGGAATGAAAATACTCTGTGTCTCCTGGTTCTAAGCTACTTCCTCACCAACTTTCGACCAAATCGATTTGGCCGTTGTTGAGTTATAAACAATGTAACTAACACGACTTTCCTTATTTCGATTTTATTAACTCTTCGGAATGAAATGTCCGAGTTTAATAAACTAAAAAGTAATTTACAGGCATTTAAAGTCTTGCTTGAAAAATCATTTATTTACGTAAGGATCAAGACAAAGGTATAAATAACTTAGTTTGATTATGGTCGGCATTTCTATTAACTTTTAAAATGTTAAAAAGTAGTTATAGTGACATAACTACAATAGTTAGACATTTGCTATCCCGAAATTTTTTGCAGATATTAATATCTTCTTTAGTATTGTAGAACAATTTTTTTGTTCTATCATCAATAGTTTGGGTAACATTATTGTGGTTTTCAAGTAATTAAAATAGCCTATATTAATCAGAGATAATGTAGCATTCAAATGGTAAAAGAATTTTTAAAATCGGTTCAGTACTTTTTGAGCAAATTCGTTACAAACATACTTACATACAAATCTTTCCTTTTTATAATATTAGTAGAGATGTTAACAAATATATTAATAAAGTTGACGCGACGTCAACGTCCAGCGTGCGGATGTATCTGATAACATTATAAACTTATGTTAATATTATATTTTCCTTTGTCATTACAACCCCAAAGTTCACTTCCTTCCCCCTAACAAAAAGAACTGTTTACCCGAAATGATCCATCAACTTCAAAGCTCTGTTTGAATGTAAATATTCTCTTTCCACTGACACGAATGAAAGAAATAACAGAGGCGTAGAATATATAATTTATGTCATTAGATAAAAGCGGATTCAGACTCAAGGAAATTGTAAGAAAACCCGAATGCATCGATAAAACCATTTGTAATTTTTTTTTAATACTATAGCAAAGAGCACGAAGTAGTGGATAATAAAAATTTAGTCAAAAACGCTTTATCTATAATAAGCAAATACTAATCGATTATTAGTGATAGCAAAATCTGGATACCTTTCATGTGATTGTTAATGTTTAGAAATTAGACAAACAAGAACTAACGTTAAGGAGAATATGTAAAAATAGTATATCCGACAAGACTCGATCTGTATTTATTGCCCTTAGCACGGTAACGAATGAATTAAAGTGACTTAAGGTTTGATGTTTCAATTCCGAATTAGCAATAATATCTATCTTTCTTATTAAGGTCATATATCTCATTAAAAAGAAATTGAATACGTGTCCTAGACGACATGACTTCCACCAAGATATGATCAAACACGTTGACTAACTGCTAGGATCATACGTGTCCAAACAGTTTAAGACGCTGTTGGCTATTGGGAGAGATTTTCTAAATTTTTCTTTAATGTTAATTCTTGATTGTCTAATTTTGATATTTTAAAGATTTCTGCAGTGGAATGAAATATAAGCAATGTCATAAATACATAGGGGTCTAAAAATGACATACTTCAAAGAAATTATATATAATATTAATTTAAGTAATGATATTTATTGTCATACCACTGTTTTCTAACAGGCGATCGTGTGTCAACACACAGATTTTCTTTAACGATTATATACGAAATCACTTCATTATTATAGCGGTTAATTGATCAAAGTAGTTTTTCATGTCCTGTCTTTACAAGGGTGCGATTCTAGATGCATATCAGTATACTATTTTCACTTTGAAAGGTCGTTATCTTTTGAGTTTAAATACTTTAAACTGCACCATTACTTGAACTACTTCAAGTGAAAAATAGCTTTCTTTACACTTTTCTAAATTAACTCTAGGATCGTTTATCTTTTTCCGGTCTAAAGGAAGCCTTGAACGTTTTTCTGGTTTACTTGGAACTGGAAACGTTTAATCAATAATATTTTGATCACCTTTAACAATTTTAGATTACTACTTCTTCTAAACCTATTTATAAGTCCGTTTGGGATACTTTAATCAAAAACAATTATTTATTTCATGATTTCCTTTCTATCGATCGTTTTTCTCGAAGGTTGCATTCTGATATGCCAAGAATTTGAAGAGATTACTATAAATGTTCTTGTAGCATTTAATTTTAAAATAATTTCTTTCTTTATTTAAAATTCCAAAATCGTACAATTGATTTTGTTAAAATTAAAATTTACAACCTGTTTATGTATTTTAATTTTAACAATTGTTATTGATCAATTTGTGAGATATTATTCTCTCTCTGCATTAGTGAGAATTATTAAATATAAACAAACCGGTGTTGCCTACAACCTTTATCATTGCGTTTTCATTATGTACGTGTTAAATAATTTACGATAAAATGTGTATAATGCGATACAAAGAGCGTTATTACAGTAGAGCTTTGCAATGTATGCACATTTAAGCCGCAAAATTCAAAGGTGTGAGGAATTTTCAGCTTGGCCAGCATAGTAAAATCGGACATGTTGCGGTTGTCTGAAAGCAGAATAATGCTGGTCAAGTTTGGTTGTTTATACTTAAACCATTTATACAAAAAAAGGTTAAAACGAAGCAATGTTATTTTTTTTTAATTTTTGAAAGATTTTAGGAAGTATGTAAACAATAATATTAAATGACATTAAGGAGAAATTGAAAAAATGTCACATCCAGTGTGACTTGAACTCGCAACCTTCAGCTCTACGCGCTGACGCTTTGACAACTAAGCTATAAATGCCTAGCGATCAAATCGTTTACCGGTCATTAAATTCTACTCCTGTCACACACGATACTAACTTACTTTTGCCCTAAACACATATAGCATGACGATTTGAAGCAATGTTATATTATATTGATATGGATTTTTCTTCATGGACACGTTCTTTCAATGGAATGTTGGAACGTGATCCATTATTTGTAAATTGGTTGTCTAGATTAAGTATTTTTGTATTTGGATTGTTTTTGTTTAGTTTAGAAGTTGTTTTGAGATTTTTGATGATTATTGATTGATTAGTCAGAGAAGTTGTCATAAAAATAAAAAGATATTAAATTTATCAAGAAAGTTTATTTTAAAATTAAGTTATGAGTAGCAGCAATAATAGAAGAAGAAGCAATATTTAAAAAGATAGAGGACGTGAACGTAGAAACCAGAAAGTTCGAGGAATTGATAGAAATAGTTTAGTTAGCAGGTATTGAAACAGAAAGATCATAAGGAAGTTAACAGTTACAGAAAAGCAGTGAGGACAGGACTGGAAAGTAGTAGGAGGAGATTAAAGGCAAGAAATAGAAAGTATTGAAGCATAAAGAAGCAGCGAATAGAAAAAAATCAGAAATTTGAAGGTATAGGAAAAGGGTTGAAGAACAGAAAAAGGAAGCGGAGTAGAAAGAAGAGGAAGAAAATAAATTTTTATATTTATATATTTTTTAATTTATTTTTAGGACAATCAATTTAAAAATTTTGGAATCTACGACCGATAATTTTATTGAAGAAAGGTGTTCCGGAAGGAGGATCCATTTCAATATATAGGTACTCTTTGATCCTGTTTAAAGCTACTTATTAGATAAGTTCTAAAACACATAATTACATGTTTTTTGTTTATAGAAGGTATTAAAAGCGAGAAAAACATAACAGGAACAACTACCCTTCATTCAGCTTGTCGCATGTTTACTACAATTAGAAACGACACCTTTTCAAAAAATTTCAGTCACGAAATACTATGAATAAATGATAAGTTGCAGTTGTGTGTGTGTGTGTGTGTGTGTTATATTATGATGCATGTGTGTTTTTTATTTTGACTCGCTTTAAAATTGATGCATGTTTTTATGGAAATTATTTAAATTTATGAATGGTTGTTCGGATAGTTTTCATAATTGCATATTCTCATTTAAACAACGATATATCAGGTAATGGAAATTATTTAAGTTGAAGAAACACTATTGGCTAGTTTATGATAATTAATAGTTGTAACAACATATTTTAAGTGTAGTGTTTATATTTACACAATAGATAGATACATAGATGTTTATTGGGTTGGCTGTTAGTCGTATCACTGCGACCTTTGCAGATATATTGTAAACACCCATTATCTCTAGAAAAGGATTAGAGCACCCTGTGCAGCCCTGCCCTCTTAATGAGACTTAATAGCCTTGACTGTGGCCTCTCCGCACAACTTAGGCCTTCACATTGGCATAGGACATAAAATGCGGTTTCTTCCTCCTCTTGGCAGTATCGACAGATGTCTTCATCTGCTAAGTTTAGCTGACTCATGTGTTTTCTGAGCCTACAATGTCCTATCAAGAGACTGACAATCATTCTGAAATCGTTTCGCCTCTGTGGTAGCAGCTCTGCAGTAAACTTCGCCGAGTGTCCCTTTATGAAGACTTTGGCTTGTTGCTTGGCCGGTGATTACTCTCACCACTCCTGGGCCTTCTCTAGCCTACATTTCTCAATCGCTGCCTTTCTGAATGTGTCAGCAACTCCTCTGAATGGTTCTGGGCCAATCATTGGGATATTAGCTCCCGCACGGGTCAATTCATCAGCCTTCTCATTGCCTCGAAACCCTGAGTGTCCTGGTATCCATGCCAGTTTCAGAAACTTTTGACCTTGCGTCATGTGTCAGTGCCCTAACGCAGTCCAACACCAGCTGTAAGCTTATTTGTGCTTTTTTTAAAAAAGGAACCGGTATATCTAATTTCAGTAATTTCTTTACGATAACATCAGGCATCCCACAAAGTTCGTATATTTTAAACATATACGTAAACTACATTTCTTGTATTATTTACTACTTAAAAATAAAAATACATCAATACAAAGTATTATTTTAATAGCTTTTATAACAACACTAACAAGCAAAGAACTTAATTTAATTAGTTTAGAAGACCACAGGATGTTGTCTGATGCCATTTTTATTAGAATTTTATCTCATTTTGTTACAATAACATCCGGCATACCACAAGGTTCGTATCTTGGACCATTACTTTTTAAAATATACATAAACATCATTTCTATATTTTATTCTATTGTTTGGTACTTAAAAATTAAAAATACGTCAATAAGAATTATTATTTAAATAGCTTTAATATCAACACTTGTAAGGAAAGAACTTAATTTAATTTTATTGTGCAATTGTTGAATTTTATTCGAAAACACTTGTTTTTTATTTAGCTAGTTCAATTTGGATCAGTAAATTCACAAATATTATAATTCACGAATAAGTTATACTTAGAATAGGTAGCAAGTCAATTCTGAGACCCTTCACCACTACCACCTTTTGTTGCTTTATCGCTTCTAAATCCAGACACGATAAGATGACAAATTTTGTCGCTTTTTCGTTGGTATAAATAGATAAAAAAAGTTTAGGATTTACATGTATTTCGTATGAGATAACGTGATAATAAAGAGACGAACAAGAAAAAAAGTTACTTTATCGATTCTGGATTTAGAAGCGATAAATCGACAAAAGATGGTTGTGGTGTGTGGTGACTCCCTACTTACTACTTAAAATACGTCAAAACCAATATAATATATATTGTTGAGGTTGGATGGTTGGAATAAAAATGAGTTTTTTACTTCTAATACATATAAATATTGAATTTTATAAAGTTGTTAAAACTCTCTATTCATCATCAGAAATGACATTAACTTCTTATTCTATTAAATTAAAAACAAAAACTAGTCATTGTCTCATTTCGACTAGTCGTCATAGTCCTCTCACTTTTTTTGTAAGGATTTCTATTTATATATTAAAAAGATGGATGGAATTCCTCCTTGGGACACCTTTTAATCAATAATAATGTACGGGTTGTGGATTCTACACTTTATAAAATCTGTTGCTGTTACAAAAACATACTATTTTGCTTTCTTGTTCTCTTCTTGGTTATTTAGTTTCCGTTGTGATGATCTTTCTCTTCTCGATTCTGCAACCTTTTGATCTGATTTGATTTGAACAGAGTGCGCTCCTAAGGAAACTTCCTGTCAATCAATAAATATGCATATATATTGTAACGTTTTTATCAAATTAAAACACAGGTTCGATTTATTTTTAAGTCGATTTATTCCTAACGAATAACTACACAAACTATAACACTAAATTCACAATAATTTATCTATACTTTATTTATTTGCACTATTCGGAAGTTTAAATATTCGCGCTATACTGAATACTGACTGTCTGCCTTCGAGTCCGATTTATATATACTGCGACGCCATCTCACGTTCGAGAACCAGGGAGTTCGAGAAAAGGGTTCTTTATTCTTTTTGGTACCAGAACATTCGCCCGCAGAGCCATCTCTCAATCATTCTAGATTCTAGAGAGTTCCGGATAGACTTAACATTCACCCAGTGGCGTAGTTTCGTTACAATATCTACAAAAAAATTTAAGTTCTTATCTTGAAATTTATTTTGCTATAATCATTTGGTTAATTTTGTACAAAAACAATGAAAAAATACATTTTTGTCTTCATGAGAGTTGTAGTAATAAACCTTATTTTCCAGTTTTTATAGGAATTTTAATTAATTCGAATAAATTTAAAATTAGCACCGCATATAAGTGAGAATTTTCCCTATTAAATGAGGTTATTTATTAAAAACTCTACTAAAGCCGGAAAGCTAGTTTATTACACAACGGAGATAAATTTCCATCTCTTCCAATTGCTCGCTCAGTAGTACATCTAACAGAAAAGTGTTAAAATTTTACTATAATATGTAAAGTACTATGAATATAACTGGCAGTTAATTAAAAATTTTAAAAGGGTGGGATTTTTAATGAGAGTACAAAGTGGATATACAGAATATCCTAGTTATGTATCTTTATGGAACAGTAAAGTGGATGCTTGGCCCTATATTCGACGATCATAACCTATATGAAAAGAATTCTGTGTCGGTAAACGAAACGTAAAATTTTACTTAATATTGAACTGGAAAAAGTGTTAATGATGGTTTTGCTTCTTAAGTTAGAGCTAATATAACAATTTATGAAAAAAATTGATCAAAAAGAAGCTTTTGGACTTTAGTTGGTCTACAAATTAGGCAAATTTTTGCTGATGAAACATTATCAAGCTTGTTTAATAGGGTTAAATAAACGTTGCGTTTGCTTTTTTTAGTTATTTGAAAGCGTCATCTATTAACCAGTAGAGAAATCAAAATTTATAGGCTATTTAAATATTTCATCTTCTAATGGAATACAATAAAAAATCTATTTAGATTTGTGAATTCATTCTTTGTTTAGAAGTCATTTAAAGTTGACGTGTCTGTGTCTTGTGTTACAATGGAAAAAAAATCGAATATCGTGCAGTGATAAAATTCTTTGTTTTGGAAGGTTTATCAGCAACAAAAATTCATACAAGAATGGTGAACGTGTTAAAGTGATCTGCTCTTTCATTTCCAACTCTGCATCGATTGATTTTAGAGTTTAAACGTGGTCGTACAAGCGTCGAAGATGAACTACGTAGTGGACGCCCAAAAAGTGCAACAAACCAGAAATCATTAAGCAAGTCTATGATATTGTTTGTAAAGAAACAAATTTAACCAAACGAGAAATAGCTTATACCATAGGCATCTCATATGAATGAGTACTCCATATTTTAGACGAAGAATTACATATGAAAAAGCTGTTCGGACACTGAATCAAAAACAAATTTGTCAGCGTAATTTGGAGCGTTTTAAGCAGAATAAAACCGATTTTGTTGCTGGTTTTCAGCTCCTTAACAGGTTAACTCTGAATATAATTGCAACCTTTTGGATCAGGATGATAAAATTCGTAAAAAAAGTCACGGTTTAAGAAAAAAACTATCATTTTTCATCTAGACAATGCACGTGTTCATAAAAGTTTGTAGACAGTGACTAAATTAAAGTACTTATTGCTTGAACACCCACCGTATCCACCAGATTTGGATCCCTCTGACTATTACGTCTTTAGAAACTTACAACAAATCCTTCGGGGAAAGCCTTTTTTCGTCCAATAAAGAAGCTATCGCAGCCATGGAACGTAGCTTGCATAGCTTTCGGAAAATCATTACAGAGGTGATAAAAAATTAGTAGAGCATCTGCAGATTCTTTTATTTTTGCTTTCAAAATCTTTTAACCACCCTTTAAATTTAAAAATAAGATAGTAGCGTATTCAGAAAAGCATTGAGAACGTTTCTAAATATCGTGAATTGTTGCCAACGTTATTAGATTCAGGCCAATACATTGAAAATATAATGGAAGACATTATTTGGTGTTTATTGAGACAAAGTGCTTAAAAAAGGAATAGTAATACCGTGCACTTTTAAATTATTGTAAGGCTTATTTTATTTTAAGCTTATTTGGTATAGTCTATCCAATGTAAATGTGAAAATCGGTGCTCTTTGGCGGTTTTTAAGTGCCTTTGATGACATTTCCGACCATTGGCGTGGAATTAAATAAAAAGGGTTCATAAATTTTTATTAATTTTTGTTTTAAATTTCAAAAGAAAAACGGTTTTTGTATATTTGTAAATTTTGTATCAATTTGAAAATTGTCAAATAACAAATTAATTCTTTCAAATTAAAACTTGTTAATTTTAGTTATTAATAAGAACATTTAACTCATTATTCAAATAGTACATAACTCATAATATTTTTATAACAATTGTGTACAAATAATACTCATTTTGTCAGACAATCTTAAAAGATTGTCTGTCCAGCAAGGACCACGAGGAGGTATGAGCCTTTCTTGCCTGGAAAGGAAAGGGTTGGGTATGTTAGTAAGAATATAAAATTAGTTTGTTTTTGAAAACAAGTTTTCAAGATACATCACTATAGCTGTAAAGGAAATTGGTTGGAATGACTAACAAGAATTGTCAGAGTCTTCTGAAGTAGAATCGTTTCCAGGTTGAATAACTAATGGTGCTATTGGCGGTAGAACAGGATATTCCTTTTCTATGTTTATAACATGTGCTTCACAATTTTTCCATACATCGCTATTAATGCCACTAATTACCTCTCGAATATTATCAAGAACAACTGCGCTTAAGGTTGGTGACTGATTATATTTTCGTAAACGTTTCTTTACAGCACTCCAAACCATTTCGATTGGATTAAAAATACAGTAGTATGGAGGTAAACGCAAAAGGGTATGACCATGTCTGCTGTAAATGGTGTCAATGACGTATTCATTTTTAAAATTCTGACTTTTGATCATTCTTATTAATTCCTTCTTTACTGGCACCTTTTTAGGAACATTGATATTTTTGATTGCCATAAATCTTAAAATTTCATCCTTTTTTGTGTTGGTATTAGGTATTTTGTTTAATATGCGGGAATGATACGACGCATTGTCCATAACAATTACTGAATTCGGCGATATGTTAGGCAAGAGCTGTTCGACAAACCACTTTTCAAATAAATCGGCTGTCATATCTTCGTGATAATCGGCAGAAGACTTTGTTATATTTTTGGCCGACAATAGCAACGCATTAGTTACAAAACCATCTTTGCTTCCGGCATGAAGAATAATAACACGTTGTCCTCTTGAACACGGTGCATTTAAAGCACAATTGTTTGTGTTATCAACCCAGCCGTACTTGACAACATCATGCGTATCGAACCAGGTTTCGTCTAAATAAATTATATTTCTGTTTAAGTTGCGATATTCTTTTATTTTGCACAAATACCCTTGTCTAAGTTCTACGATACGCTTAGATTCCATTATTATCATCCGATTATCTAGTTTCTTATATTTAAATCCACAACTCAACAAAACCTCGCGCAGTGTTTCCAAACTTGCATAATTATATTCAGGAAAATCTCTCAATTTCTCACGAATCATTTCTAAAGTAGGCACTTTATTTTCTTTGTAAAAGTTATAAACTGTTCGTTGAATAACGTCCTTTGCAGCAGTGTCAACCCTACCCAATTTTTTATTTGGTCGCTTTCGTTTTAAAGAATGATCCATAACAGTTCCTAATTTAACAATTTTATATATCGTCGTATTCCCGATTCGTGTTAATTCATGAATTCTCGAAACAATCGCAGTGTCAGTCATTCCACCATTTTCTTTTTTCAAACAATGATACATATTTAAAACAACGCGTTGACATTGAACGTGTAAATCTCTGTGTTTTAATTCGAGACTGTCATTAATATAATTATCATCTATTGATAATTGCGACGATGATGGATCTTGATCACCCGTTTCAAATGGTCGCCAAAACGCCATAGATTTATAAATAATTTCTTACCAATTTCTCCAATAAACACACCGACGCTACTGTAACTAGTTTTAAAATGAAACAATTATGCAGGTTCAGAAGTCGAACCACTCGCTAAAACTCGTTCCATGCCGATTTCCATTTCGGTACAGAGTGGCTCTGCTAAATCAACTCCGAAATTTAACTACATTTACGTTACTACCATGGTCGGTTCCTATTAGCGACTCTCCTGTATGTTTAGAAACAGATCTTGTCGGTACATAGTCTTAGAAAGGCGTCGGCATTTCTTAACATCTATATCTAAGGAGCCGACAAAAATATTAAAAAGTAGGGTGCTATAACTCAATGTTGCCATCACTCTAAAATATATCTAAGTATAGGTAAGTAATATATACAAAACTGATTTCATTAGTGAAACTGTTTAAATATGAAGAAGCTAGTTAATTAATTTAAGTATATATTTTGTAAGAAGATTTTTATATTATCTTTCTAAGAGTCATTGATGAACAATTGAATAGTAAAGTAGAGAAAACATTTTCAAAATATATAAACTTAGGAATATTCAGAAATATATCTGGCAACATAGATTTGAAAGTCGGGTCCTTTGTTGGGGTTGGTAGGCGTGGTTGTCTTTTCACATTGATATTAGTTAAACTATAGTAATAATGAATAAAAATGATGGACATTTCTATTCGTATTATTTTATTATAAAACAATTAAAACCACACTTTTTTAAATAATTTTCAAACGTTTTCCTGGGTATAACAACAAACTATATAATAAATGACATACTAGCTTTGGTAGCAGGAGATAACCGGGAAAAAGTGTCCGCGTACAAGTGGTGACCTTGTTACCTATCGCCTCTCTTACTCTCTCTCTCTCTCTCTGTCTCTGTCTCTCTCTCTCTTATTAATGTACATGTATACAGGGTGTTTCTAAATTGATGCGAAATATTTCACAGGGTGATTTTTTAGCAAAAATTAAGGGGGGTCTTTACTATAAATTTTTGTTCAAAATCGCTCTCCCTCCAAGTTACAGTCCCTTAAAGTTGGGGAAAAAATTGTTTTTATTTAATATCTCCACTATGGAAGAATTTAGAAGAATGAAATGTGGCAGATAATTGATGCTAATAAAGTGGCATGTTTTGACAATTTTTGTAACCCTGCAATGTTTATACAAGGGGGTGAAAAAATCAACCCTTATGATATTTTGCCTCAGAACTTTTTAATTCGTCTACGTTTTCCTACTTACAAAATTGATTTAAGAAGACGGACTTAAACTGCAACTATTTTATGTCTTGACTATTCCTCGTAAAATTGTTATTTTGATCACAAAAAAATAAAATAGGTTACAATTCGATATTACTTATTCCTTTTTCATATAAATCCAGAAGCGTTATTGTTTGTTAAAAACAGAGTAAGCAGGTGTCAAATAATGTCATAATTGGCAGATAATTATTGCTAATAACATGACATTTTTTGACGGTTTTTGTAGCCCCGCAATCTTTATACGAGGGGGTGAAAAAATCATCCCTTATAATATTTTGCCTTAGATTTTCCTAGTTAAAAAATTGATTTAAGAAGGCGGACTTAAACTGCAACTTTTTTACGTCTTGACTATTTCTCATTAAGTTGTTTCTTTGACCATAAAAAAAATAAAATATTACTCATTATCATTATGCTTGCCTAATTTGTATAGGAACATCTTCAAGAAGAGTGGGCAACACTTCTTCGAGGAAATGGCCGTAGTCGTTTCCATTTAATCTTATTGGTAGAAAATATGGTCCAATTAAATAATCATTAACTGTTTGTCATTATGATATCATTCAATACTGGCATACTTTATTTTTTTAACAAACGATAACCCCTCTGGATGTATGTGCAAAAGGAATGAGTAATATTTTATTTTTTTTATGGTCAAAGAAACAACTTACTGAGAAATAGTCAGGACGTAAAAAAGTTGCAGTTTAAGACCGCCTTCTTAAATCAATTTTTAACTTCCCGCTAAAAAAAATTAAAATTTTTTTTTAAATCGGGAAGTTATTGGTTTTACCCCGTTTTTCGAAAATCGAGTTTCCATCGGATCTCAACGTTTTGAGGTTTTAGGAACCTCCCCTGACTATTTTTACGAGGGTGTCTGTATGTCTGTATGTACGTGTGGATGTGTGTGTGTGTGTGTGTGTGTGGATGTATGTAAACCTCTTATAACTTTTGAACGGCTTGACCGATCGGAATGAAATAAAAGGCATTCCAAAGAGTTTCATCTAACTTAGATTCCCTGTAAGTTTGAACCGATTCGAGTCGGTAGATTTTGAGAAATTTCAAAATAACCGAAAAAAACAATTGGTAAAAATGATGTTTTTTGGGCATACCTTTTTGGCTATTGCATCGATCAATTTCATAACCTAATCAGCTCTCAAGCTTAAAAAGCCACGTCGAATGCCGTTTTGCAAATTAAAATCGGTTGATTCGTTCGTGAGATATCGTTGTCGAAAAATTTCAAAAAAAGTGTTTATTTTTCAATAACTTAGAGATTTTTTGACTAACCGATTTTGCACTCCCGGTAACGTTTTTAGGTCTCAAAAAACTGCGTCGAATGCCATCTTGAAAATCAAAATCGAATAAGGCGTTAAAAAGTTATGGCTTTTTAAACATTTCAAAAAAAGTCAAAAACTTCAAAATACGTCACGTTACTATAGCTTTGAGGTTAAAACTAGCGGGAAGTTGCAAGGATGGCCTTTAAGGTCAACCTCTTTTCGAATTTTTTTAAGTAGGAAAATGTAGACGAAGTTCTGAGGCAAAATATCATAAGGGTTGATTTTTTCACCCCCTTGTATAAACATTGCAGGGTTACAAAAATTGTCAAACAATGCCATTTTATTAGCATCAATTATCTGCCAAATTTCATTCTTCTAAATTCTTCCATAGTGGAGATATTAAATAAAAACAATTGTTTTCCCCCAACTTTAAGGGGCTGTAACTTGGAGGGAGAGCGATGTTAAACAAAAATTTATATGAAAGACCCCCCTTAATTTTTGCTGAAAAATCACCCTGTGAAATATTTCGCATCAATTTAGAAACACCCTGTATAGCAGGCATATAGTGTGACATACACGGCAGACTGTACGCGTTTTTGTAAATAAAATTGAATCTCTGAATTTTGTATCTTATTTTAGATATGTTATAGAATATGATAATGATGATGACAGTGTATAAATAAATATTTTCAAATGTATAATATGCAGTACATTAATGTTTTATACTAATTTTTGTATTTTACATATTATGATTTTATTCAAAATATATTTATTTATTTAATGAATTTTGTTATGCAAAAATTATATTTTTTCTTTTGATCTATAATAGAGTCTTCTTATTTAAATTTTCTACACATCCGACTGTCTCTCTATTTACAATTGTTAAAAAATAAAAATAGAGGAATCAACAAAATGTTCAAAGCATTCTTGTGTATAAAAGGACAACGTGATTAACTCAGTTCTCATCAACGAGGGAATTAGTTCAAATACTAATTAACAGATGCTGGTATATATATTCTGGCATAAAACTTTTGAATATATACAGAAAGCATTAAACTATAAGCACTAGCTAAGCTCTACAAAACAGAAAGTTTTCGCAACTATGAATTAAATGAGTACATATAAACTGTAACGAGATTGCTAAGCAAATATGTTTATATTTTTCTTATTTTTAATAAGCTAATTTACAAAAAGCTTTAAATTCAATTCATACTGTTTTATTACGATGTTTGTTGTTGCGTATTCATATCAATATGCAACAAAATTTAAAAAATCCCACGAGATATATTTCAAAAAATATTAGTTTATTGAAAACAGTTATAATCTATACATATAATAAAACTGTAGAAATTTATATGTTTGTGCGCGCATCACATGAAAACTACTGATCCTAATCGAATACGGTTTTCAAAGACGTATTTGTCTTCTTTCAACTTAACATCTGGTGTATAAAACTTTCTCCCCCCAACCCTTTAAGTGGGTGAGGAAAGAAATTTTATACAAAAATCAACACGCCACGCGAACGACGTCGCGGGTACATCAAAATAGAACCCAAAAATGTGGTTAGATTTTTTTGTCTGTCTGTATGTTTGGCGCGCATTACATGAAAACTACTGATCCGATTCGAATGCGGTTTTCACAGATGTATTTGTCTTTTTTCAACTTAACATCTGGTGTATAAAAATTTCTCTCTCATTCCTTAAATGGGGTGGGGTAAGAAATTTGTATACAACAATCACACGCCACGTAAACGACGTTGCGAGTACAACTAGTTGATAAATAACTAACAAAGAAAATTCTTTTGTAAGAACTTACAGTACTTCACGTGGTTTAAGTTTTTATTTATTTATACTTTATAGCAACCGTTTCATCTTCGTTAATTGAAATAGAAACAATAAAGAAAAAAAAAACGTCAACAAAACAGAGTATATTGTTCAACAAGCTTGGAATGACACCCATTTTGCACGAAAAGTGATACGAATATTTGTGCTACGAGCAAAGCACAAAGTTCGTAACACTTCCAGTGGAAAATGGGCATTCCATGCGTGTTGTATACTATACTTTTCCTACGACTATAGTATATAGAAATATGTATAAAGAGAAGGTTTTTATTTACTAACAGCTAGGTTGAAATTCATATTACAATAAATAAATAACGTGATCAAATATTCATAACAGATTCAAAGTTCCTTTACTTATTGACAACATTGATTGTAAAATTAGTGCAATTATTAAATGTTATTTTTGGAGAATTGCTTAACTTCTGTTTAATAGTGACATTTTCTGATTTTCATAGGTTTCGGTTTTTGAAATCCTAAGATTTTATTTTCTATACTAGGTGCACCAACGACGTCGTTCTCGTGGCGTGTTAATTGTATAAAAATTTCTCCCCTCACCCCGTTAGAGAGGTGGGAGGAAAAATTTTTATACACCAGATGTTAAGTTAAAAGAAGACAAATGCATCTGTGAAAACCGCATTCGAATCGGATCAGTAGTTTTCATGTGATGCGCACACAAACATATAGATAGACAGACAGACAGACGTACAAAAAATCACCAAATTTTTGGGTTCTATATCGATGTATCCGCGACGTCGTTCGCGTGACGTATAGATTGTTGTATAAAAATTTCTCCCCCCACACCGTAAAAATGGTTTTCCCAACATTTACCTTCGCTGCTCTGCTCCTATTGGTTGTAGCGTGATGTAAAGTATCCTATAACCAGCTCAGGAGTATAAAAAATAATTGTACCAAGTTTCGTTAAAATCCGTCGAGTAGTTTTTGTTTCTATAACGGTTATACAGACAGACAGACAGACAAAAATTTTACTGATTTTATTTTTGGCATCAGTATCGATCCCTAATCACCCCCTGATAGTTATTTTGGAAATATGTATATTTCATGTACAGAATTGACCTCTCTACAGATTTATTATAAGTATAGATGATTTTTACGAATATAACTTGTGTGTTATTCAAATATTTTATAGAAGACATATCCTTATGCTATTGCACGCTATTGGGATATTGGCAAACAATAACTCATACCATGAAACCCTATTAATTTCCAAATAGAAAAACGGTGATTGAATTCGTAAACAGAATTTTTCAAGTAGATAGGTATTATAGTTTTATAGACGAAATTATTCTTCGGGTTTTTCCAATCATATTTTCAAACAACGAAAGCCACGTTTAAATTTAAATTTCACTAAAAACCAGATCGTCAGTCAGTCGACGATTTCCAATGATTGACGTCGAATTTAATCTGAAAGTTAATTGAAAAAATGCCAGCCATCTGGTGCCCCTTAAATTTTCCACGACTTGCCGTCTCGTCTCAGTTGATATTTGGCAATGCAACCACATTGCCACGGAAAATTGCATTTTCACGGATTTTTCATGCACTTCCCTTAATTTTCCTCGCGACATTGCGTGTTACCAAAATGAAAGAATAATTTTGTGGTTCAGATAATCACAATTCAGATGAAAAATGTTGAATATCTAGTTGTTTATTATCTGATTAAGTGTCAAATTTTAACGTGGAAAGTTAAGTATAGTTTTGCTAAACACATGAAAAATTAAATTGAAATTTTTTAAATCTGATACATAAAAGCAACTATCTAATAAAGTGCATTGGCTTATTGTTTAATAATTTACATGTTTTTCCTATTAAATGTAAAAAATAGTAAAATATTTTTTGGAACGAAGTTCCCTTTTGGGCGTTACGAACAGTTACGACTGACGCTAGGAGCTAGCCAAAAAAAATTCATACCAAAAGTTGTCACGACACGATGACACGACACACGCATGTTTCTCTCTCTCACAGACCAAAAAATAAATAACTCTCTCTCCCTCTCTCTCATAGATAGATATATTACAATGGATACAAAAGTGTGACGTCAGCTATGGGAGGAGCTTAAAAATCTTTCCAAACAAAACATATTTGCATTGAAAAAGCCATAAAAGATTTTTCTATTACTTGTAGTGGTTTCTAATCAAAAATCTTAGCGTTTTCCGGACACTTTTCATACGACCTATTGTATCCAATTTGTGATAGTGAATAAACATTGAAAGTTAGTGTAAGTGTTCAAATTTTATATGCATTTTAGTGGAATTGAGGTTATGTTTTGTTTACAAGTTTATAAATTTTATTATGGTGATCTTGTAATTAATTATGTATTCTTTAACTATTAAATAGTATTCTGTTGCAGTAAAAATTTTTTTACTTTTCCCAGAAATGATGTGGAAAGGAAGGAGTGGATTAGTCTTATCAAGTATATACATATTTCGATGTTATAAATAAAATAATATATATTTAAAGATGTTATAAACAAACAGGACAATATATTACTGTATGTTTTGGCTTTTTTGTTTGTGGGTTTCCTTTAGTATGTTATTTTTTTAATTTTAAGTTTATACAAGTTTTTGTAGATAATAAATAATAAAATAATAGAAAATAATAACAATAAAATATCCTGACATTTGTGGCTCCCCACAAATTTTGGATATTGCTGATGGAGTTAGGTAAGTGGAGATTTTATACAGACAATAATAAAGGCTAATGTATGTATAAACAATCTATTGTGTTTACAAATTACAATTCCTTCTCTAATTAATCGAAAGGAACTTCGTTCCATCCAGGTGTCCCTTGATACCTCTCACCTTTTTTTTTTAATAAACTGTGAAAGGCTTCCGCGGCCATTGTCTAATGTATCAATGGTTTTTGGGCTGTTAGGCCGGCGTCGATTGTCTTGCTGACTTGACGTTTCGCCAACACGAGCGGTTGGCATCTTCAGAAGTTGCTTCCTGGTTGACAGTCTGCGAACTACTGAGCTCTGCGTGGACGGAGCCCGTATTTATACGTCGGGAAGGAAGTGGGCGGGGCCTCAGTTGCGTTCGATTCCAATCGGTTCTGGTCGGTGTTGTTCGTTAAGGGTAGAGTTTTCGCACCCTTAATTATCGGGACCCATGTTTTGTTAATCTTGACTGCTTCCTCTTTTTTATTAAAGTTGTTCGGGTGCTTCTCTATCTCTATGGCTTCTCTATAGAGTCTGGAATGGTATGCTGATGTAGTAGCGGGGACTTGGATCTCCTCAAACTTAATCCGATGGTCCATAGTGAGGGTATGTTCCGCTACGGCGGATTTGTCCGTCTGCCCCAGACGACAGTTGGCCTTGTGCTCTTTAATCCTGGTGTTGATCGAGCGTTTTGTAGTTCCTATGTACACGCTTCCACATGTGCACGGAATGCGATAAATTCCCGAAGCCGACAGTGGATATCTTCTGTCTTTTGCCGATCGAAGACATTCTTTGATTTTTTTTTTTTTTTTTCGTTGGTTTGAAAATAGTTTTCACATTTTTCTTTCTTCTCAATCGACCAATTCTGTCTGTCACTCCCGGAATAAAAGGCAGAAATGCTTTTGCTACTGGTTGGATTTGCTCATTTTCTTTGGGTCTCCGATTGGTTGGTCCAATCGATCTTTTGATTTCCCGTTCTGAATAACCATTGGCCCTTAAAGCATCATGAATATGAGTAAGCTCTGCGTTTAGTGCCTCGGGTTCGCAAATCCTTCTTGCCCTTTCTACTAAAGTTTTGATGACTCCATATTTCTGACATGGGTGGTGGTTGGAATCCCTATGTAAATAACGATCCATATGTGTTGGTTTTCTGTACACTGTGTGGCTTAATGATCTTCCTTTTCGTGATAATAACACATCAAGGAACGCTAGCTTGTTGTTGTCTTCGATTTCCATCGTAAACTGTATATTTTCATGGATGCTGTTAATGTGTGTCAGAAATTCTTGCAATTTATTCTGCCCATGGCTCCATATTACAAATGTGTCATCTACATATCTATACCAAACTTTTGGCTTGTATGGGGCACTGTCCAAAGCCGTTGTTCGAACTTTTCCATAAAGAAATTTGCTATTACCGGGCTGAGAGGGCTTCCCATTGCTACTCCTTCGATCTGTTCGTATTTCTTGTTGTCCCATGAAAAATAAGTGGTGGTGAGGCAATGTTTAAACAAATTGGAGATGTCCTCTGGGAATTTATCATATATATGTTTCGTTGCATCGCTTAGGGGCATTTTTGTAAAGAGAGATACTACATAAAAACTTACTCTTCAAGAACTAAGTCTTTAATTTTTGAAATAAAATGGGTGGAATCTTTTTTTAATGTTAACATTCTTTTTTACAGATTATAAAATTAAAATAAAATGCACCTATGAACTCAAGTATACATAATTCCTTATTTAGATTATTAGTAATTGATGTAAATGTAAACATTTATTCAGAAAAGCGCATGTGGCGTACTTTGCGACACGACGCCACTTAGGCCCTTTTATTTTAATTTGTGTAAATTTTACCTCATCTTTCGTTGGACAATGTTCAGGTCCACTTCAGGATTTTTTCTGTTATAATTGTTTATTTTGGGCTTCCCATCTCTTATCACAAACTTTTCTACAGAGTAATGACCAAAAATTAATGACAATGACAACAATCAAGGATTGTTTTACCTGCTTCGTCGTAACTAGATAAAACCTGGCAGGAACTGTAGGGCAAACCTTATGTCCCATTTGTTAATTTTCTATTGTTAATATTTTTGCTTGAGAAATATAAACATAAATAGAAAAATGAATCGCAAAAACATACATTTCTTAACTTCTTAATATTTTTAAACAGTATATCAGTTACTATTTTAAACTAAATCATTAACACACTTAGACGTAGGCGTAGTTTTTGTATTTACTCTATTCAAATTAGTGAATTGATCATCGACTGATAAGTTTAACTGTCTTCAAGTTATAACATACTACAATCGACCATCCTTTATAAAGGTATTATATTTATCATAGTAAAATATTAATCAATGAACCATTTAATATACGTGTCGTATAGCGTTAAGCAGATCTTAACCCACCCCAATAAATGAAATCGACATATCTTCCCTTCATTGGATCTCTCACTGTAAACTCCCTTGAGCCAATATAAATACATCCCTCTATATTCACAGAACCACATCTCGCCGTACAATTACAATCCCGTACATCCCCAACACGCGTCAGATGACAATCACCTTACCCTCAATCAGCCCCCTTAGAAACCACCCTTTTTCTTTTCGTGATATCACGTCGACCAAATATGTGAAGTATTTGCCGAGTGCTTCGTGGATTTCTGCTTTCACTTTTGTCACTGTCGGCCTGTCGGCTCGGCTTTGGATTAAATGCCGTTTGTATTTTGTTAACGGGTTTAGGTTGGTTTATTGGTTATGGAAGATTAATCATATGTGGGAAAGAGGTTTGCCAAAGATTAATGATTTTCTAAAATAATTAGATTGATTTAAACGGTGTGAGAAGATCATTGTAGCTTGCAATTTTTGTTTCTACGTTCAATTAATTACAATTTAAGGATTGTTTGTATAATACAAAATATTTAACAGCAAAGAAGTTCTCTACATCTATAGCAGTGTTTATGTATGGATTCTGGTGGCTATTAGAAACACAACTTTAGATATCTAACTGAACTTTTATGTTTCGGTTTAACAGTATTTTATATAATAACTTGGAGGTAAGTAAAGTTGCAAATACGGTAAACGAGACATCCAAATCTACTAAAATCAGAAATGCTTCGGCAGAGCGGCGAGTGCAAGGATATAGTTTGATCAATATAAATAAAACAGAATCGAGATAAAAGCCAAGAACATTACTTATAGAGCAAAAAAACAAGAGTCACGAGTCTTTTTTGATGAAGGACAAGAGATTTCAGAGATGTTGATGTAACTAATTCTGGTTTTTACAAGCACACTTTAATAGATTTCTTTAAAGGTAATCGTATAGAGTAACTAAAAAAATATATAACCTTACACTCTCAGTGACGATTGTTAAAAAAACTATTAAAGAATTGGACTCATGTCAAAATTCAGATACTCAGGGTATAAGGGAGGAGAATTAATAGTTAAGTCTTCTCCAGGTGATTTTTGCTGTCGTTTTGGTTATTTGATTTGCAGTGTAAAACTACCTTTGTACAGAAACAAAATCGTAAACTATACAAGTTACAGATTATATGTAAAACTAAGATATCTGGAGCTGGATCTGGAAATTTGGGCAAGGGCGAGCAAATGCTCTGCCAGCACTGAGGCCACCTATGGCCCATTGTGCATCCTCCCGTTGTGTAGGGATATCGACACCTCAGGCTGTCATCAGGCCTAGAGATTTAAAGTAGGTGATGAGCCTCCCAAAGGGGATCTTCTTCACATCGGCTGGTGTAAGCCAATACTCGCCCAACACGGTTCTTCTGATTTCAGAAAAAGCAGAGCAGTTATACAGTATATGATCTACTGTTTCCTAGCGGCGATTCTGCTACTTTCAGAGATGTTGTCGCAATTGGTAGTGAGATGTTAAGATTCCCACAGCTTTTCGGAGATTTTGTCTGGTCAATGCCTTAAATTTTTTTGCTTTTCCTTCGCCAGGATGAGGTAATAACTCTCTGGCCAAACTACAGTTCGTTGTTTTATCCCAGCACCGTTTAAAATTTTACTGACAGTGCTGTTTCATAAGGTCCACGACAGCGGTCATTGTTAGTTTGGTAGATGGGCGAGGGCTAACATATTTGTATCCCGTGTAGCCCGTTTTGCTAAATTGTTCGCAATGCGATTACCTTTAGAGTTCCCATGTCCTTTGATCTAGCTTAAAGTGACTAGCTTCATAAAAACACAAATCATTGTTTTGATAAGTGCCGTATTTAGTTCCACTTTACGTTAATTCTTAATAGGTATTAAATTTTAAAATTTAAAAAATGGACGTTGGTGTATTAGGTAGAAGGAGGGCACGAAGGATGTACTTTAACGAATTAGAAGTTGCTAAAGCAGTGGCATTGATAGAAGTAAGGTATTCAAGGCGTCGTGTAGTCCAAATACTTAATAAAAGTTTTTCTGCGATTTCCAGTGCTTGGGATCGCTACCAAATTTACAGCATAGTAAAAAGAGCCCCTT
Organism: Altica lythri; assembly: GCA_964028335.1. Lineage (NCBI taxonomy): Eukaryota > Metazoa > Arthropoda > Insecta > Coleoptera > Chrysomelidae > Altica > Altica lythri. The sequence goes on along the minus strand of OZ034805.1, from coordinate 58,454,931 downwards.
ACCTCAATCAGTAAAGGGCAACAACGCAAGGAGAAGATATTTTACGACTTTCGGAAATTAGGGGTAACACCGCTACTGCTAGAACTGAAAAATTGCGATATTAAAGCTACGGAAAGGCGGATTTCAGAGCAAACAATACGAAACCGTCTTCATAAAAGACAACTCTCATCAAAGAAATCGTAAAAACTTTTGTCAAGAGCATCTTAATTGGAATTTAGAGAAGCGGGTCAACGTTATGTTTACATATGATAAAAACACGTTATTAAATAATAACTGGCATGTTCGGTTATGAAGCCCGGTAAACGATATTTGGATGATTGAGTGCAAGAAAATGTTCCATTTGGTGGTGGATTGATAACGGAATGGACTGCTATGACTATGACATATGGGCGCTGGGATCATTCTACACTAAGAAAATACCAGGCCACACGTAGCCAGTAAGAATTTTCTTACAGAAGCACAATATCAATGTCATGAGATAGTCAGCTAATATTCCGGTTCTTAATCCTATTAAGCACCTCTGGGATGAGCTTGAAAAACGTTTGAAGGATCATCAACCCTTCCAAAATCTGAAGCAAGCTGTAGATGCTGTTTTGACGATTTAAGACCAGTTAACACAACAAGTAATCAATAATTTGGTGGAAAGCATGCCTCATCGTTGTGCAGAAGTTTTTAGATCCAGAGGTAGACGTACACATTACACATTAATTAATGTACTTTTTTAAAAAAGTTTTCTTCCCTATATTCATTTTGGATAGGTAGTTTATCTTAATTATTATTGCTGTTGCGCTGTATATTTTAATTAGGAATTCACTTATCTTCTATTTAATGTTTGCACAAAAAATTAATACTAATATATTTATTTTTCATGTAATCACTACTTTGGTTTTATATGTACCTAAATCTTTGGTATCTATGTGAAATTTCACCGGTCAAACTATTGTAGTATTACTTCAAGATACACGTGAAATAAACCTTATTTATAGCGTTTCTTTTATTTATGGGGGAGAAAGACCATTAGGAATTACGTTTCTGGGCGTTAGAAATAATAATGAAGGAGGGCGACCAGACGGCATTACAACTAAATCCGGAATTTCTACGTTTAGAGAAGGTTATTTATGGACGGGAACTAGAAATGCTGACACTCTGCCGAGGGATAATCTCCAGTTTTGCTGAAGGAGCAGGTATTTTTTTATTTTATTGGTTCTTTTCTTATCGTCAACTTCAGTCGGGATTTAAACTTGTCGAGAACATGTCTTTCATTTCATTTCTGATCGGCAGTTTATTGCTATATAATTTATCTAATATTTTATTTTAAAATATATTTTATTAAATATAACTCCACAAGTCAATAAAACCGTTATTATTAATATGAAGTAACAGTTTACACAAATGCACTTAAATTAGGTCTCAAAAGACTAGTAAAACTTTTGAAACTTATGATTAGAAATAACAACAAAATCCGCTTCAGTGCTATCATGAGACACGTTTCAAACTATGATACAATTTTCTAAAAGTTTAATTGGAAAACCACAGTTCGTTACATGAAATTACCTTAAAATCTATTTGAATTTTAAACTGAAATCCCTTGGTCCTACCTTTCACTTATAATTACGCTCAAAGTTATATTTCCAAGTTCAACAAAATAAAACATTTTCCAATATTTGACCTGGAAATAGTTTCCTAGGCAATTTTCCCAAATGCATCGAGTTGGGACTTTATCTCCCTAAAGGCCTTCTCAAAGTTTTCAAATTTACATTTAATCACACGTCGAATATGAATATACTCAATTTTCAAACTAAGTTAAGAACCTACTAATACATATGAACAATAACTCTTATTAGTTCAGTAGATAAAACAGAGTTTTCTTGTATAATAAATAATAAATAATTTATTCTACATAAATTAATAATTTTTACTTTGGGTTTCTGTAATATATTCAATTCCTATATCGAGGATATAGTTTAGTAAATAAAGTAGACTTTTCGCTTTATAAATAATGTTTTGTATTCCCATAACTTTCTTTACCTTTCATCTTGATACTTTTCAACACAGGACAGTTTGGATAGAATTTTTAATGTTATCTGATTTGATTATAAAAAAAATTTATTTAGAATACGTAGAATTGGTTTGTATCCGGTTAAAGCTATCAAAACAGGTATAGGTTCATCAACTGTATACAGGTGTATAAAAGTGTTATTTAGAGTGAAAACACCAAACTCTACTTTGAGTCCTCTGTCATTAACGTCATATATGTGCTTTAAGAGGAATTGAGTCAGTGATTAAATGTAAATGATGGTTGTAGATTGTAACGATAACGCAGAAATCCCGCGTTATCGTTTGTATTTGCCAGCATTCCCACGATCCGTTCGAGGTGCGCGACCAAGATACGACACGTCGGCGTCGTCAAGATTCGCGCAGACCCATTCAGTAAGTGATCTCGGAAGAACTTCAACCTGGGCTCTGGGTATTGACCAGTAGCCACCGAACTTCCCTGCCTTTGCAGCCGAGTATTGATCGGTTGTACCGTCCGGATCCTTGGGTATTGACCAAGGGTTATCCTGCCTCGCAACTGAGTATTGATCAGTTGCACCGTCCGGATCCTTGGGTATTGACCAAGGGTTATTCTGCCTCGCAACTGAGTATTGATCAGTTGCACCGTTCCGATCCTTGGGTATTGACCAAGGGTTGTCCTACCCCGTAACCGAGTATTGACCGGTTGCACCGTTCCGATCTTTTGGGTATTGACCAAGGGATGTCCTACCCCGTAACCGAGTATTGATCGGTTATACCGTTCCGATCCTTGGGTAATGACCAAGGGTTATCTTATCCTACCTCGTGGCCGAGTATTGATCGGTTCGGATCTACCCTTAATAGATTACGCTAACCACCATTTTGATTTATTTATTTACAGGGAAATCCATACGAGGACCAGAGGGATTGCAGATTTATTTTTGTTTACTTTATAAGGATAACATTTTTATTTTCGTGTTTAAATGTATATAATTTATTTGAGAAATAAATCTTTATTTTTAACTGAAATCGAATTTTACTGAGTCTGGTGTCTAAAAGAGCTACCCGTTACAAGATTGAGATCCCAGGTTAAAGTCCTATCATGGAGACTCATTGGTAATACATCTGTTGGTAAAGTGGTTATAGGCGTTACCGAGTTGTATAGGATAAGACAGTTTGTCACTTTCTTCTTGACTTTATTTTCTATAAGAGATAATCATTTACTAATGTCATCAAACTAAAAAAAAATACAGTGGGTTTGATAAGCTTTTAAAACAATTTGTAAAAATGTTAAAAATTCTTAATATTCTATAAACGAAATTAAAAAGAAACCTACTTTATATTTCATGGGGTCTGCGTGCTTAAAATAAATTCCGCTTTATGACAAATCCGCATCAAATTTCTGAAATCTTTTCTTTGAACTTGCACAGCAACGGTCGAAATTGCAAACCAAATCAATCCTCACCCTCAAAACGATCAGATCGAACTCCGTTTCGTAATCTATTTCTAATCGACTTAAACCATGGACAACAATGCACTTTAATCCAATTTGGCGGTGGCGTTTTCCTAAAGCGTAATGGAAAACGCAACGCGTGATTGGCCGATGTTTTTCTCTTTTATCTCATTTCCAGGTTCATATTTAGTTAAAACGATAACGTCACACTCATAAAAATGTATTAGCAAATTGATTTTATTCGTAAGACAACAATACACTTTTGCTACATGTAAACATATTCAGAAATATGTAGTTGTTTTTGTATTAATATAAAAAATAGTTAATGTCATTGTAACCTCTTTTTTTCCTAAGAGGTTAACATATGCGAACGGCACTCAGGGGGTAGGAGGAGAGCGAGCGTGGATTCGATCGAGCTAGATGATTAATTTTAAAAAGGCATATACTTAATAGAATAATAAAAGATAATAGAAGTTAAAAGGGATAAAAGAGAGAAAATGAAAGAAAAGAAAGAGAAAGGAAAATGGGCGCCACTTATGTTTTTTATCCTGAGGATGGGGAAATATTAGAAACCCAGATGGAAAAAGAAAGATATAAGATAAGATAAGGTAAAATTAGATAACCCGGTAGATGTTCTTGCTAAAATTTAAATTACACACTTTTATTTAAGATACTAAAAAGAAAAATTATACTTACACTTTCCTTTTACTTATCCTTATGATTATAAATCAAATCGGTAAGATAAAGATATATTTAAAAAACAAAATCTATTACCTTAATAAAATAAGATATTTTTAAGAAACTAAATCTATTACTTTAATAAAATATAGATTAGAGAAACTGAAAGTATTGATCAGAGTAACAGGCTCTAGCTAGGGAAAGAAAAATCTATAGTTAACAATAACAGTATTTATTATCAGCTGTGATGATAAAAGAGACACAACAACAATAAAATAAAAAAATATGAGATACATCTCGGTACGGTATAGTAGACACATTTTAATACACACATTTGTGTTTAGTTCAAAAACAGAATTATTAATACACATAAAATAATAGCTAAATACACTGTTTTGTCATTTTCGTGTACTCAGATAAGCGAAAAATGAGAGGTAAAATTTAGATGAAAAAGTTATAAAAAAATATCACCTTTTGCTTTAATATTAACTCGAGTTAAGAGTACTCATATTTAAAAGTATAAATCTTAATTAAATCAGTACGAGAGATAAATTAAAAAAATTAAAGAATATAAGTAAAACAGTTTACAGATGGGAGTTACAAAAAATATAAGTTATAAAAAAATTACAGGTAAGCAATACACAAAAAAAAATCACATCCCGGTTATTTTCATTACGACACTGTGCACTGCACTTATAGATGTTACAGGTAAATACAATTAGGATAAAATGTTCCATAGAAATAAATGGTACTCTGAGACTCGATACAGTTATAAAAAAAATGTTAAAAACTTACGTTATCTTCTAAATGTTTCTGAGATACTTTGTTAGCATATAGCTTCATTCTCTCGGTAATTGGTCTTAACGGTAAGATATAATCTAGACCCATTCTTGTCTAGATTTGTAGATATTTAGAGAAAAACCATAAACTCATTCTTTGTAGCTGGGGTTCGAAGAAAAGACGGTAACAATGGCTGAATTCTGCCGCCATTGCTCTACGATATACGAAGGAAACTTAAAGATAGCACTGTCTGGAAATCTTCAGGTAAACCTCCCGGTACGACAAACGATAGTTGATACAAGAAACATTTAACTGCTGGTAATTTTTAAGATAAAATAAGAAAATTGCCGGGAATTTGAAACTGAGCATTTCGCGAACGATCTTAATCGCGTAAAATCTAAACCCAGAGTGAATAAAAGTCGTTGGTACTAGAGAGACGCTCTCCTTTCCCGCCTAATCACCTGATCTTAAACTCGGAACCTCATTGGTCAGTTAGGAAAATCGATAAACTGCTTAGAGCATCTAGAATAAAATTTAGGACAGAGTCGGCCTAAGTGAAAGGAAACGTTAAAAAAAGAAATTTAATTATTCGGGTTTTTTAAACACGCTACATCATTATTTTCTATACTACATGGTTGTACTACTGAGAGGATTTTATTACAACTTTGTAACTAATTTTCAATACCTACCTATATCCCAAACTCTTGGCATTATTTTATCAATTCAATGTTTGTAAATATTTCATACTTTTATGTATAAACATACATAATAAAGGGTTTTTTTCTCAATTGATTTATATATTTGATAGTTAAGCGCCAATATTGCGTATTGATTTGCATTTTTGAAATACAAATTGCCTTTTTGATATGATTTTATGACAATTTAAAAATTGCATTATTCTATTTTTATAAATTGACAAATTAATTTTGTATTTTCTCCATACCTTCCTTTTAGATTTCTATGTATAGTCCATTTCATCCAAGTTACCAATGGCGGAGAGAATTTTTTTTCTAAATTAGGTCGTAAGTTTCTGAAACTATCAGCGTGGTTTGACATCTACAAAAATATGACATAATAATTATTAAATTCAACCCTTCAACAACGAGCCGTACATTACGGTTACTAGGAATGTCAATTAAGTAAAGACTTCCGTATTGAATACTTTTTATTTACCGGTGAAACAAGATGCAGTTACGTAAGAGTGGTATTAAAAAACAAACGTCTTCATTTAAATTTCTAACTTGCCTGTATCTGAGAGAGATGTAACTCTAAATTTACTTCAAGTATGATTTCTGTCATCGGCCAAAATCGGTGAAATGGATTATATTTAGTTTCATATAAGTTATGTTTGTAAAACTTTTCTCAGTGTGACAATATAACTGCAAACGGTAAAGGCCCCTCAACCCACCTCGTATTAATATGTCGCATCAATCCTGTGTTGTAATAATAGGGACACGTGCCTGGAGTATTGACTATTTTAATCAATTCTTATACAGGGAGTGAATTGGGGTCTATTTTCTTGTTGCATGTTTATTTCTACCTATGGTAGATATTTGTATGAAACTAAATTTTGTTTTTATTACAGGTAAGCTTCAAAACATAACTCAAACAAATTTGAAATCGGTAAGTGTTTTAAATACAGTATATGTTTGAAAAAATTGTATATTAAAAATCTTCTTTGTAATCGCATCAGATTATCGTATACCGTAATCGAAACAAGCTGGCACGCTCTCGTGCTTTAGAAACAAACGAACATCTGTCTCTATACGGACAGAGCATTTTCTTCCTTCGCCTCACCGGTAATGAGGATATGCTATGTCCTGATGTCAAGTGAAAACAAGTGAAGGTTTGAAAGAATCGTCGATCGACGTGTGCTGATAAAAAAGCCAATTTTCCCCTCATGAGACTTCAAATTGTACTGAATCAGATTCCGTTATTTAACCTTTTCAAGCGTGTTTAACAAAGCATTGCGGCCCTTCCTTTTTCTTTCTGTTTTGCCGTAACAGATTTTTTTCATTCCTCTTCATAAAAAATTGATTTAATGCGTTTATATCTGCGATATTCTCTATTTGAATCTGCTGTAGCATTGAGTTTTTTCTACTTTGTTTAACTAAATTATTCTGTTTTTCATTTATTTTATTATAGTCTTTACAGTGAATATTTTTCGGCTTAAATTGGTAACGTACAGAACTGTTGGTATCACCTTTAATTCAATGGTGAAGGCATTTCCTTGCAGATTCTTAGATTCTCTTTGTTCAGTCAAAAATGAGACATAATCATTCCGTTTTTATTTCGAATTATAGTATGTCTGAGAAGGCAATGTATCAGGACTTCATTTCATTCTGATGTTTGAAAATGGATATCTCTCCAAAAATGCGTACTAAAATTGTTACTCTCAGTAAACATACATCTATGACTGAAACCGATATTGCAAAGACATACATCTATGACTCAAAGAGATATTGCAAAGGAATGTAATGTTAGTTAACAAGATTTTAAAGCAAAAAAGGAAAACTTGGAAGATTGTGATGAATGACCAGAAAACTTACCAGATCTTAATCCAATTAAAAATGTAATAGATTGATAGAAAGTTCGTAAGACAGAATTGGAATATCTAGTTGAAAGCCAGGTCGCCGTTTTAATGTATCGTACAAAACCGTGCAGAGGATCGTGTCTAGCAATAACGTACATTTCTGAAAAAACAAGGAAATACACCCAGGCACAACTAGAAAGAATATCTGGATTTTGCAGGGCACTGAGGCGTAGGCATATTGTAAGATACCGAGTGATGGAAGGTGGAGAATATTTTACGCTGTTACACTCAGAAATGAAAGGCAAGGATGGATTTTACACCTACGATTATAACAATTTTCCCAATGAAGTAAAAATTGGTCGAGTTCGAGAAGAAGATGTGGACTTCAAGCCTCATACCCAAAGATACTTACTTTATACCCAAAGATGCTTACCAAAACTGCTTACTTTTATTAATACCATCTTTAGAACGACGATATCATATTTTGGTCTGACCTCGCTTCATGCCATTATGCCAGGTGAACTCGAGAATCGAAGAATTTTGGTCATTACTTGCTCTAAAAGTTTGTGATAATGGATGAGAAGCTCAAAATGAACAACACTTGTAGCTTAATTAGCCCCTTTAAAGGTTAAATTGGCGTTGGGCGCCAACTTTGTAACCTTAAAAGTACCCTAGGCTAGCTCCAGAGGGTCGTGGCTTCCTTCTGTGTTTTACTAGATTCTCCCCAGACATTAATTTAAAGGGCGCCAAGTACAGACACACACATAAACCCATTCTGTCCCTCCCAAGCAGCAATCCCCTCTCGTATCAACGCGATAAGAATAGATAGGTAATATAAAAATATTTATAGTCCGGATGGAATGCTAGAAAACCAACGTTACAAACGTTACACACATTAGGGCGTGTATTTTTAGAAAAATTCGGGAAGTGGACCTGAACATCGTCTAACAAAAGATGAGACAAGTCTTACTCAAATTGCGTGCTATTAAGGACCATAGTCCACTATTGGTTTTGTAGAGTCGTTTTCATATAAATATGTATAATTAATGACTAAAATAAAATTTTAAATCCCGTGCGTGCATTTGATTTTAAGTTTTTCTCTGGTTTCACTTACTAATACTTTATTTTATTAATTTCAATTAAAAAAAGCTCTTTGGTAAAAAACAAATTAAAAAGAAAGCGAACTCTTCAAGGTAAATAATGAATTACCAGAATGCACCTGTATACAGTTGAAAACAACTGGGTTATAACAATAAAACTTCACCTGTGTTCCGTTTTCTCGATCACCAAGATCGTTATTTATAGGTAACGACCCAACTGCCAGTTGTAGATATATTGAAATGGTTATAATTCTTCCGTAAATTATGGCGAAATTTGCATTTCAAGAAGGCACTGAGAGATAGTTATTACGAGCAGAAATGAAAATTACACTAAAATATCGCCTCAAGTCAGACGGAATTATCGGAGAAAATGCACAAAAGACCTTGTAAAAAACTCGTTTAAATCTACATAAAATTATTTTATGTCTAATTATTATTGTAATCGTATTATACTGTTTCTCCACCACTGCCATTAGATACCTGTCACATCCGTGAATTGGTAGTGATGGTCCGGAGGGTCACTGACCAATTTTGCAAAGAGCCAGAACGGCCTCAATAGCTCTATAGCAGATTTCTGAATTAATATATGGGCTCGAATGTGGATGGAGATTGAGTGGTCGTTTGGAATCGAAGTTAAGTGCCCTTTGCAAGAGTAATTGACATCATTACTTTAGGTAAACAATGAAAAAGTCAGGCCAAGGTGAAATGAACCGATTTTTTTATTGGAAAATTTGCAGCCTCTAAATTTTATCGGTCAATATTTATTACTTTTGTTAAAAGATAATATAGTATGTTTATTGTTTCGTATGTATGCATCTATTTCAAATAAAGTTGGTCCACTTTTTAGTCAAAGAAGATACCTATTTCTGTTATAGATTTTTCAAAATTCTCTTCAAATTATTGTATGATTACATTGGTTTTACAATATTACACAATAACTGTTGCTCGATTTAATTTTAACGCTGTTTTGACTCGCTCTAACTCTTTCCTTAATTCTCTTCTTTCTGACTTGCGCGTGTTTTTTGTTATTATTACTTTTTATTAAAATAATCGCATGGAATCGATTTATAAATTATCAAAGTAAAAATATTAGTAGATTTTGAATACTAGTTTAGTAACACATGAATTATATCGTCTTTAAATGATATTGATTTCGTCTTAAAAATAGAAAATATGGAAAACAATTCCAGTCACGTCGTTTTAACTTTAACTTTGTAACAATCCCAAAGTGTTAGATAAGTTGTATAGAAAACTGGTATATAACTATATATTACCAAAATTTTAAGCCAAAACTAAATCTCGCCGTCAATCATCAATAAATATATATGCTTTTCAGTTGTTCTAGAAGGTTATTGGAAATTTAGAAGTAACGTGCGTAAGTCGTGAAGTATACTAGAAAAAGAGAGCAACTGACATCTCACTTGTACACGTACGTAATTGGATTCTAGCATAACATCCATTTCCAGGATGACGTTTTTTGGCTATTATATAGCATTTAAAATTAAGAGGACGACAACTTTCTTTTCTTAACCAGTTCTGTACAAATAATGGTCTGTGTTTCTTCACATTGCTCCCTATATATAGTGCGATAGAAGTGAATGCTAGTAGTTTGATGTCTAATCCAATCAATCACAACTAAAGGGTTTTATGTCAATGTTTTATGATTTTCCTGGTGCTCTGATGCGTATGGATCACCATTCTTCCAGTTGCGGCATTTATTTCCTTTATTTACAAGTTTATCACATCTTAAATAATTTAAACGACGTTTTTCTGTTACATATGATAAAGAATCTACCAACGCTTTGAGACGTGTTAGAAGAAAAAACCCAGTTAGTACCTCTCAAACCACGGACAAAAGCTTGATCATCTAGACATTTTAGTATGTTCTTGGGTGCAGAAGAATAGCAAAGTGTACTATTCAGAAGATAACAACTTCAGACGTTTGGATTGTTTTTTAGTATTTGCCTCTTTTTCTTTTGCTGGAATAGGTAGACTTGCTAGTGTGTTACCACACCGCATTTCTATCCGTTTTACCAATGTCTTTAATCTCCTCGCCACGAAGAGTTTGTATTACAATTAGGGATTCTCCACGGAGTATTACGGTAAGGCCAATTGCCTTATCTTGGGAGGCTCATCGGTTCGCATTGAATTGCTTTAAGTAAATAGTTCAAGGCGTTTTGCCATCGAAAGTTGTTCGAGTTATTCGTTGTTTTAACATCTTCTGATACTAATGACGCTGCTTATTTGTAGAGACTTGATCATTGTTTGCAGGAGCCCGATTTTAATGGTCTGATTGGATAGTGGCTGTGCAACTTGCTTTTGTAATCTCCGGGTTAGTTCTTCTTGTCTGAACACTTAAGAAACGGCTGGTCATTTTCTTATACGTCTGCTTAGACAGTGGAAAACGTAGACATCTCTTTATTTAATTTGTTATCCATAGAAATATCCGTAGACAGTTTGCATATTTTCTCATTTAACTTTTCATCCATTTGGTTAGATGTCTCAATGTACAGACTGTATCTACTGCGTAGAAATTTCGGTGGAAAGCGTGGTTCATCTTCTCCTTTATCGGATTGGACATACCGGTTCATTTGAATAATTTGAGTCTTGATACGCTGATCGTCTATGACTCGTTTGCTATTTTTCGTTAGTATATAAACATTCATTGATTTCAGCTAATTGTAGAAAACTAGGGATTGTCAATATTAGTTATTTAGCTTTATTTACAATTTGACTTTGAACTTAACACAGTAAACTACCATTTGGTATGCAATGCTTAAAATACAGTTACAACTAATTTGCATAATTGAGAAAATTTAGTATAGCATGCTGGAATATGTCTACTCTTACCTATTAAGAGACTTCGTATTGAAATGCAGATTTGTATCCTTTAGTATAACATATCGTTGCATAATAATTAGTAGCACACTCTATATAAGCATTAGCATAATATATAAATCGTATATTATTACCCAATTAATAAAGAGTCTATATAAGCAACTTTCTCATTTTCATTTTTTATTAATTAGTTTTTTTTGTCGACTGTCAATTTCTGTTAAAATATCTTTATTATTAGTCGCCCTTATTAATACTCTTGTTAGTTAAATAACTATTTCCGTCGACCCTCCATTTATGATGAATTTTAATACTCTTAAAATCGTTGATTGCTGACTCTTATTAATCATCGATTTTATTACATACTTATACCCAAAATGTTCCCACTAAAACATTTAACATCAAGTAGCCCCTGTTAGTACTAACTCTCATTGTATATCATTATTTTCATCACTCCGTGCGGAAAGCACTGCTTTCGACCATGCAGGACCGTGCGGAAAGCAATTAATGACCGAAACAGAGTTGATAAGTGTTTCCCAATCAAAAATAAATGAGATAGAAAGTAAATTTGGAAAAATTGAGGATGAATTTTCTAATAGTTTTGCATCTGATAACGCGGTAGTAAATGCAAGACGATATAATCAATCAAACGTTTCATTACTAAATAAAGATTTTGTTGATTCTCAATTATTATCTAATATATTTAAGTTGAATAAAAAAAATATGTCTAAAGAATTAAGCAACTGTTCAAATATTACATTTAACGTATTTAACAAAGATTCATAACTGTACATAATTTTGTAATAAAAAAGTGTTTTTTTTTAATAAAAATGTTATAATTTCTCAACTCTAAAAATTTTTGTTTTAATGGGAGGATCCGCCTCCCCCAACCATCATTCAGCGCCTTCGCGGTGTAGTCGGATCAGACCTAATACAACTTTTATTATCTTCTTTCCTTTTATTTTAGACAAATTTAAGAGCTTTCCTCACGGAGTGATGAAAAATAGAATACGCAACTCGTGCGGTGCGCAGGTAATCCCGTCACTCGTGCTTTTTATTGCCGTGGTAGGATCACCTGCTTTCCGCACTCGTTACGTAATGTACTATTCCTTTATTGTTTAAAATTTTGTGTATTTGAACAATAAAAAAATGGACATTTCTGAAAAGTACGGTAGACGGAAAACCTACTCGTAAATTAAAATGCCATTATCAATCTCGAACATTACCGCATTCCGCTCACACTCACATTAATGTTGAAATAAATATAAATGTGGCAACTAGGCGTAAAAATTTATGTCATTAGCATAGTGCGCGACTATATTTCCGTCTCTATATATATGAACTAGGCCCAATTCAGCAAGATTCCCAGATAAAGTCATTTCCAAAAAGAGTATTATCCAACTCATAGCAGTATACTGTCTAAGTAGTTAAACGCTTTCTATAAGTAATTGATTATATGACTCATAATATCTGAGTCACCCGTAAGTTTAAGAGCATAGAAAAAGATATTTTTATATGTGGCCTGAGCTAAAATAATAACAATACTTCATATTTTTAATAATCTACTCAAAATAAGTACAGAGACATGTCCTTAAAATCCAATAACTAACATTTTTTTAGTAGTTGCCTTTCTTACCATAGCTCAAAAAACACAACAACGATGGGGCATGCTTTTCACCAAATTTATGATTACTTATAGTAGTAACTGCTCGTAAATCGTGAAAACAACATCTGCAACTTGATTCAGATTTTTAAAGGGTTGATTATGATCCTTCAGACGTCTTTTCAGTGTATTCCAGAGGTGTTCAATAGAATTTAGATTCGGGCTATTAGCTGGCAACCTCATGACATTAATATTCTGCCTCTGTAAGAATTTTTTTATGACCCTGGCTACATGTGGCCTGGCATTATCTTGTTGTAGAAAGAACCCAGCGCCCAAATTTTGGGTAAATAGGACGACATGAGGTTCCAATATTTCCTCTAATGGGCTTCCATTAAAGTCCGAAATACCATAAGGTTTTACCAACTTTTCCCATTATCGATCTACCTCCAAATCGAACAATTTCTTGCACACACTGACCCAAATATCGTTCTATACGTTCTATACGTTTCTATACCCGAACAAGCCCTTTTTTATCTATAAACATAACATTGGCCCACTGTTCTAAATTCCAATTAATATGCTCCTAACATAAGTTTTTACGATTATATCGATGAGTTGGAGTTAATCAAGTGGTTCTAGCAAATCGTCTTGCACGTAGTTATTCTTGGTGAAGTCGATTTCGAATTGATTGCTCTAAAATTCAGATTACCATAGTTTCTATAAGCTGATTTTGTCCAAAGTCGTCAATACAATCTTCTCTTCTCTTCACAGAAGACAAATGGAAGTTATTTTTTTTTATATTTTAGAGACTGGAACATTAAAATTTTGTTTGTTTGTAATTGTAGTGGTCGATATCTTTAAGATGCAAAATCCACACTCCGGAGATTTTATTGAGTAGAAGCTATCCACTATAAATATATATAAAAAGGGTAGGTACTACCAGTTTTGTTGTTTTTCTGGATTTTTTATTCTGTCCTCTTTTAGTTTTATCCTCTTCAACAGTAATGGATTTATTTACGAATGCAGCAATTAGTTTTAAGAGCAACGCTACTGTTTAAGGATGAGAATGAATTTCTATGCAAATGCCCAAACAATTTTAGCGTACACTCCAATCAATTGGATCCGTTTCTAATCCACAACGTCGTCGGTACGGACGTGTTGGGTTTGACCTACCCTTCTATCACCCCTCTTCTCTATAACATCCATTAATACGCATATACAGGCCCATTAAAGGCAATTTATGGAAATGCCCGCGTCTATCTACGAATATCACGTGAAACTGTTAATTTTGCCGTGAAATTATGACCAATATATGGATATGAAACATTTCTGCTACGTAATATTGCCTTTATCACTACAAAGTGGTGAGAGATTTAAATATGGAAGTAGATTTACATAATAATAATGCTCAAAGTTCATAGTAAAGAAAATTTAATGCTATTGTCTTTTTCGTTAATCTTATTTTCTAACCCTAAAAATGTTATCAAAAAAAAAAGAAATTAGTCGAAATATTTTTAGTGGCGTTATATCAATCTTCAAGACTCTTATCATCGTCAGAACGTCAATTTAGCAATTTGTCACCTAGATTTTTAATAAGAAAAAAATAAATAATAAATAATAATTTTATTAATAGGTAAAACAAAAATACATTTTTATCATTTATAGCAAAAAATGACTCGACACAGTGATACGGAACATTGTTTCTAATATAAGAATAAAATAGAAATAAAAGTTTATGAGCCGTTCACAGAAAACTTGTTAAGAGAGAGCCAACACAAGGTGCCCTCACAAAAGAGAGGAACCTTGGTTTTTCGGTTGGTCCTACTAACTATTCTGTGACAAATAAACAAACTCCATAATCCCACCACACAGACACCCAAGTATTCGAACTACCACCAGTATTCATAGGCTAAAATATTTTGAAGATCAAAAGTCACCACCAACCCGATCGCCACGCCAGAAGGTCATCTCTCATTTCATTCGAAAAGGAGCTCTTCTTGCGACCGTGATATTAGATATCAATTGCGCCACCTTACGGTGGCTTCATAGTACTGAATTTGGTAAGAATTGCTCGTTTAAATATATGAAATATCAACAATATCGACCTTACGGTAGCATCATAGTACTAAATTAAGTAGGAATTGCTCTTTTAATATATGACATTTCAACTGCGCCAGCAGAGGGTGGCGTCATAGTACCAAATTTATAAAGAGGATTTTCTTAGTTTTCTTTTTCCGCACCATTATTTATAAAAGCGATAAAAATGTTATGTTTGTTGTATGGGAACGTCTACCTGATACCGTTATCAATAACGAATAAAAGAGAATTGTAATAAATTATCAATTATAAATTATAGCTTATTTCTTGATGAGGACTACTAGTTACATAACACAATAAAAAAAAGTCTCATCAAAATCCATCCATTAATTTTTGCGGACAACAAACAGCCTTTTTACAGTTTTATTATTTAAATAGCTTTTAAGAAATATACCATTTTAGTACCATTATAGTTGTCACTTTACAAATTTTGTTTTTTAACCGTTATAACAAAGAACATATCTTAAACATAACTTCGTGTTTAGTTTACTAACAAGGACTATTTTCAATTTTAAAATTTTTATCTATCTCCCTACTTGACCTACTTTTCGTATATCCATGTCAAATTTTATCATTAACATATCGGTCTATCAACCAGTTTTCATAACCGTTCGCGCCCGCATGCACGACGTTTCGGGCCCGATTGGTATTCATCCTGGGACTTCGTTAACAATTTCCCTTCCGAACATTCACCTGACTTCAGTTCCTATATATCCACAATCTAGAGCTTCTCCTGTGAACTGTGAGCATCCAAAATCATTTGCATATTCAAACTCTATACTCCGCGTTTCTAGTAGAATCTTCTGGAAAACGATGTACCCTCCTAATGTGTTTATACAGGATGTAATACTTTGTGATAAGTTGAAGTGTTTCGCCCCAATATTCTGTATTTTTTATATATACTGTCAGATATTTTAGATTATACATATTTTAAAGTGTGCGTCAGGAGAGTGGTTTTATTGAAACACGTTGTCTTATTTTTTATTTAGCTCTCATTTTTTAAACTAAAAATTTAAACTCTGCGCTATATAGTGCCGAATCCATTTAGCATAGAAAGCCTGTGTTACCGACTCTAAAATAAGGCATCTGTCAGTTATTAGAAAATTTATATATTAAAATAAAGAGAAAAAATATAATTATAAAAAAAATTAATCGAAAGAAATGAATAAACCACAAAGCAGAAGCAAATAGAGGGAAAATAACAATCCGTGTTGTCTTTCTCTTTTCTTCTTCTTGGCCTTGCCTGGAACATCTCTGAACAGTTACAAAGATGTTTTTTTAAACCAGGTTCTAAGATCCTTTAGCCTGGACGTCCTTCTTCTTTCTGGACTACACCTCCCAAACATCTTTCCTTGTTGGATAGTTTGTACAAGGGCATGCATATCTGGATTCATTTCGTATAATGACTTTAAATTATTGCAATTTTCTGGCTTTAATGGTGCTTAGTACATTTCGGCTCGAATTCATTCTTTTTAAAACCTCTCCATTAGTGACGCTGTCAGTCCACGGGATCTTCAGTATTCTCCGATATAGCCACATGCTCCAGTTTCAGCAAATATCGTTGTTCAAAGTCCATGATTCTAAGCAATACATCAGAACAAAGAAAACATATGTTACAAAAGTACATTAAAAACACACAGGATCCTGAATCATTCAATTTATATGTGAATATTTTTAAGGAACGACACAATCAAAAATACTACATAAATTATAAATCGTCATCATCACTACCGTTCAATCCTAGTGAATTATGGCAATGCCGAGGCATATCGTAATCCGATTTTCCTGTTTAGTCTATTTTTTTTATAGGTTTTGCATGTGTTTTTGCGGCGTTGGTTAGCTTTCCTGTTTGTGCATTTCGTCTTCCATTCTTTTATTTTCAGTACTTTTACGTCTTCCTCTTTTTGGTTCTGCTATCTTAACCTTGCTCTTCCTCTTCTTCCTGGTCCAAGCAGTGTCCAGTTCGTGATTCTGTCTATCATTTCTGTAGATGTCTCATTATGTGACCTGCCGATACTTGTCGCCTTGCTTTTATGTATCTTGCTATGTTCTCCCCTTCCATTTCTTGGTCAACTTTTTTCTCATTATGTGGCCTGCCCATTCTAGAGTTGCCGTACTTTTATGTATCTTGCTATGTACTCTCCTTCCATTCCTTTTTCTACTTTTTTGTTAGTCTTTATTCTTATTTTTGCATCAGTTGTTATTTTTTGTCCCAATATTGATCTCATTCTTTTTCTTTCCACTATTCTTAGATCTTCTTCATCTTTTTTTGTTTGCGTCGTGGTTTCCATTGCATAGGTGATAACTGGTCCTAATCAATGTATATTTTGTTTTTTGTTTTTCTGCTGAGGTTTTTGGACCCGAGTACTTGTTTATTCCTTCCAAAAGTTTGCATACCCTTCTGGATCCTGTCCTGTATTCTCTCTTTGCTGCTTTTTCCTATTGTTACTCCTAGATAGTTGAACTTGGTAACTTCAAATTGATATTTTCCCGTTATTATTAGTCCCTTTCCAGCATCTTTGTTTACTTTCATTATTTGGTTTTCCTTTTATTAATTACTAATCCCACCTTTTTTGCTTCTATATCCAAATTGTTTATAGCTTTTATTAAATCTTCCCTTTTCTCTTATAAATAGTACCTTACAAAATTACAAATTTTCCTTAATTTATTTGCCAATTTAAAATTTGCAAAACAGACAATCAAATATAGCTTTATTTTATCAGATTTTATGAAGGTGTTCGTAATAGCATTTTGATATTGAGTTTGTCTGTCGTTGTGCTATCGTATTGAAATCAAATATTTGGAATTCCGCAGCTGTCAGTGTATGATGTTAACCTCAGAATAACTTATGTGTGAATTACAAGGTGCAGAAAAGTACAGTGAAGGAGTAAAGGAACAGTGATATTATATATCACTAATAACACCACATTAAAATTCAAGTATAAAAACGACACTTTATAATATTTTTTAATTCTTTTGTCTCTCCTAGTTAATTACTTATCGTTGTATAGTTCTAAATATTAATTCCCAAATTAACAATACAAATAACAACAAAATGTCAACATTTGATTGGCAAATAAAACATAATTTTACTAAACAAATATTTTGTTTATTATAATCTCGATCACGCCTAGTTGTAAGATAGAAACAGGAGGGTAAATTTAATTACTCCAAGGTTACGATAGTACATTTAATTTTCCTCAGGGCTCTATAGTAGTTAAATAAACAGTCGAAATGTTGGCTTACCTAAATTGGTCGTTGTTTGTTAGTCGTACCATTCGTGAATCCAATATGGAGAATCTCAGATGTAACTCTAAGGAAGTCATATTAAACATTCTGTTAAGGGAAATTTCTATATCTTTGTAGACTACATAGAAAAAGGGTGGAAATATATAATAAATGTTTTACCATGTGCTTGCTATGAACGAATCTCTGCGGTTCTTCAATTTTTTTCGACCTTTATGCACTTCTACTTGAGATTTGTTTCTGTATAGCTAATTGATTTAGAGAAATAATTTTTCGTTTATACATAACATTACAGTAATAGTATTTTCTCTTTATACGGACCTGCAGTACATAATTCATAGAGTTACAACATTTTCCAGAGAGATGAAGTGGCTAGGTGTTGGAGGTGGATTAATACACAAAAGGAATTATTGGTGCAGATATATTTTACAATACTTGTTAAGTAGATATAACATTTATTACATGTTTTAACCGGTGGTAACTGCATAGAGTTTGTTATTTAGTTTAATCTGTGAGGTTTAGACAAGTTCATGCAAAGTAGATCCGGTAGTAATTTTCTCAAATAATGAACAAAGCTAGCTGACTTATATAATTATTATATCAAGTTTTCGTGGTTTGGTGTAACAGTATTTTATTCACGTGAATGTTGTTTAATATACAAAAATCGTGTACAAAATGGATTTGTAAATTAAGTTTATTCAAATAGAGTTTATCCATGTAGTGCTTCATTTCCAAACTTAGAAACTATTTCAGCGAGACATTGCTGTTGGTATAATCCTCTCCGAAAATTGTAAAAAAATATTGCTCGGAAATCTTCTTGACTAAGATAATTAATTAAATAAAAACGTAAAGGAAAACAGAGTCAATATATAATATTAAGATAGTAAATACAAGGGTTGTCTTTTTAGTTTGGCATAAAGGCAAAAAATATATAGGCTAAGATCGATACACTTTTGGATACGTTCAAACCAATTGGTAAAACAGTTATTCCAGTTTTCAGTTAACACCTGCAAAATTGCTGTTTTAAAGGTATCGATAGTTTCTTCTGGCGACTAGAATCAGAATCAGAATCGCTGCCCATGCATTAAATTCTTGATCTTTGGGAAAATGAAGAAGTCGGAGGGACTGAGGTCGGTACTATGAGATGTTTTAAATCTTCAAAAACTCAAGTGTCTTTTTGGTAGTGTGAGCACTGGTATTGTTTTGATGTAGGATGATTCCTCATCGTAAAACACCTACATAGCGGTTTGCGTTTATTTTCCGGTTTGTGGGAGTAAATCCAAGATTCATCGTCACTAACAATGCTATAAACTTGTTTGAGCTTCCTTTGTAGGATCGTTCCAATGCTTTTTGACACGAATTGACGCAAATCGCCTTTTGTTCTTCTGTGAGGAAATGAGGGATCTAATGGTAAACCCACTTGGTAACACTCAGTTATGCATGTAGGATCTTAGGGATCGAGGTTTTTGAAATGAACAATGATGCCTCCATCTCCAGCTATGTTACACGGCGGTGATCCTTACAAACCACATATTTTGCTGTGTGACTGCTGTTTTGTGTGGACCTGACTTGGATTCGAAGCTGAGACTGTAGCACTCACGTTTAAATTCGCAATACCAGCGTGAAATACTTGACTGTTGTAATGCTTCAGAAACAATTTTAGCGAGACATTGCTGTTGGTATAATCCTCTCCGAAAAATGTAAAAAAATATTGCTCGAAAATCTTCTCGACTAAGATCCATTTTTCGACGAACTTGCTAATTTCAAAAATTCAGTGTAGGTACACGACTTGTTGCATCGCAATGAAACTCTGGATTTATGTCAAAGAATTGAGGTTAGATTTGTTTCTCAAGGTTCCATTCATGGAGATTAGACAAGGAGTACGAACTCCATGTACGCAAATAGGGCTACCAAAATAAGAGGGCGCTGGTGTTCCATTTGTACCAAAATGGCGACCAATGAGGACGTTGTTTGGAATAAAATAAACAATTTTTAATTATTTCATTATTAATTTATTTACACAACGAAAAAAATAGTTCGATCTTTCAGATATAAATAATAAAAACCAATTTAATAATCCACGATTATTTAATTGCCTATATTCATACCGGTACAAAAGGAAAACTAGCGACGCTAGTGGTGAAAAAAGTAAACCTAAAATGTACGATACCGTGGACAGATTTTGGCAATTCCCCCGGTCGAGTGCGTACTCCTTGTCTAGTCTCCATGGTTCTATTGGTGGCGCCTTCCAAGCGGCTATATGCAAAACTAAAAAGACAACCCTCGTATCCTTTCATTTAGATAGAGTTTAGGGAGATCCACGCGAAGTAGTGTTTAAATAGTTTTTAAATTAGTAAACTTAATCTACGTAATCTAATAATAAATAATACCACCATTCGTGTATTTGGTAAAGAATGTGATGTAATTAACGATTTAAAAAAATATTTTTATTTAATTTGATAAAAAAAATACTTTTGATTAAAACAATATACGTATTACGAAGATGTTTAATATTTTTTATAAAAAATAATGGAGTACAATATTTTTTTTAGTAAATTATATGTTCATAATTATTTAATGACTAAATTCTTCGGAAATTTACTCAAAAGGTTAAATGTTAATTAATTTTAAGATGCATAACAACAGTATTTCTAAGTGTTATTTTTTTATAGACATTCCTTACATTAGCACTGTAATTGGATCTCCTTTAAGAACGTGGTGTTAGGTAGTTATTGTGGAATGCATATTATATAATGTGATATTAAACATATTGAATATATTACCAAACTTAGATTTATATAATAAAAAACTACAATTGTTAATTTTTTTGTACGAAAAGAACAATTTATAAACAATGCCAATAATTTTGTATTGACAACAAAAAAAGAGTGTGCGTGTAACCTTTACGCGCGATTGAAGTAAAACTTTATGACGTACGTATCGAAAAATAAATATTTAATTATAATTCAATTATATTTATTGTCTATATACTTTACAAACAATGATATGTTATATTTATATTATTCATTAGAAATAGGAATTTGAAAGTTATCATTATTTTTTATATATGAAATAATAGGTTTATGATAACTAAAATGTGAAACATAGATTTTACTCTCTAAATACCATTAATGTATTTCAAACCGTTTAAAAATTTTATAAATAAATTTTAAAAATTTAAGCTCCTCTCATAGCTGAAATCACACCGTTACTTCCATTAGAATCTTCCGTTAGAATATGACGTCAGAATTGTAACGTTCCGTTACAATTACTTCCGTTAGAAAATAAATCTGAGTTACCCCTAGTCGCGCCTAAAGAAGTTTTACTTCAATAATAGGTAAACAACATTAAAAATATACACACATTACGTTTAGAATGTGTGATTTTGTAGCTGTATCTACCTTATTGTAATACAACACAACACAAGAGCCTTCGATAGTTAGATAACCATTTCATTTTGTAGCATTTTATAGCATATTTCATAAAATTTAAAATCCTGAGTTGAGTTTGTTTTCTTCAGTTCTACGAAGGATCTGTTATTGCTGGTAAAAGATCAGCCATCCTGACTAGTGGTTTTATGGCCTTTATGGCTACCTAACCAAACCTAAAATAAGTATAAGCAAGTGTTAAAACATTTCGAATTTTATTATTTTATAAACAAAAACGTGCAACATGCTTCTTTACTTAACGTAAAGCTTCCCTATAAACAATTATTTACTATCATAATATATAGGTATGTATATAAACTTACTTAATCAAATCATAATGAATGTCGCTGTCTCGTCCTTTTTTCATTTTAATTTTCCTTCAAATCTTTCTGGCGCCCTTTGACGTTCATAATTTCTTTTTCTTTTTAGCTCTTTAAATCTATAAAACGAAAATAGCTAGGTATAAATAGTGTAATTACACACGAAAAATAAAATTTATGCATATAGAGTACCTACTCACTTATTTTCATTCAATATTTTTTCATCACTTTCTTCATTAATAAATCCACTTTGTTTATTCATATTTAAAACAAACACTTTATACACAAATTTTAGGCGTAAAACTATTCACCACCAATGTATTTTGGTTGACAGGCTGTCAATTCATACAATTACAGATTTAACTTTTAATTAATATAAGTAGTAGGCGGAATCGTGTTAGGTATTTTGTATCAGGTTTTATTTCCGTTACATTAGAATGACGTCACGTCCGCTAGAATTACTGAGTTACCCCTAGTCGCGCCTAAAGACGTGTTACTTCAAAAATATTGTTATATATTTTCATTAATTGTACGTACCCTTACTACTTGAAAGTTCATTTTTATTTAATATTGTTATATCTAATTACTTCCATACCTAATCTAGCCTTAATATTACCTAATCAACATCAGATAGTTAGATACAAATAAACAAAATGTAACTTTATATGTCAATCTGACGATGCTAGTTTAGCATTTAAAAAAATTTTTTAATTAAAGTGAAAGTTATATAAAAAACAGAGAGTTTTTTATTACTTTTATTATTCCAAAAAAAAAATTATATATTTTCCTTCGCGGATTCGGGATAAGTGACAAACAGCAGAAAAACTTAAGAATTTATTGATAAACACAAATTATTAATAATTTCTTAAAATAATCTACACAACTTTGATAAGTAAGAATTACTGAATACCGTCTTTCTAAAACAACACTTATTTCACAATCGCAGTCTATCGCATTATGATTACAATTACTATTTCTATTTCCGTCCAAAGCGGTCCCTTATGTATGAAATCAATTCGTTCTAGAAGCATCTATTACACCCAGAACAGACAACACTCTCGAATCTTCCGAACGTTCCAAAAGCCACAACAATATTCCCAGATTATCAAAACGGCCTGTCGCGACTCACTCATCTTGTGGTGACAGATCCGGACCAGCTCGTAACAATATTTTATTATATTAAGTCCTCTGTATTGTTACAAATTTAAAAATAATGTAACATCGATTTTCGTCCGAGTAATATGTATTATATTTCTTCCTATCCAGTCAGAAATTCATCACCAAGGTAAATGCGTGTCAAACACTGCTAATATCGACAATTACTGTGTTTCATCCCAATATGCAGATGCGGCAAAAACATTGACTATCACCGAAATTAAAATTAAAATTTCAGGGTAGAAAGAAATCGTACCTTTACGTTACTTTTGTCTTGAGTAACGTAAACTACTTTTTTTCCTATGTGGTCGAATATTCGTTATTCACAGAGCTATTCTCAATAGTTACTGTATTTGACTTCTTCTTGAACTTGCGGCAGGAGCATCGACTTTCGACGGAAATACGTTGTGAGAATAGTCGAATTTTCAGCCAGGTTAGAAAGAAAAATTTATCATGGTGATATTACTTATTTTAGTTTTTAAATTTAGTTTTTGTTTTTTATCACTAAACAAGTGACATGATAGTGGAAATTTGTTCCAACATTGTAAATAATGTATGTATGTATGTATCAGCAAGTTAGGGGTAACAGAACACACCTGCGACCTTTAAGATCTATTGTGTCCCCCTTTTCTTGCTATATTTCTGATGATTTCTCAGACTTATAGCAGCTTTTCTAGTCCTATCTTCCTTAGAAAGTTTATGATATCGTTGGGTTTTAAGTTATGACCCTAGGTATTTGACCCTAGACTTACGTAATGCAATGCATTCTGAGAATATGTGTACTGAGGTTTCATCCTCTACTTCACAGAATTTAAGATTACTTCCATTGCAGCAGTGGTGCATGTTCTCATTGCTCCAGTGATACATGCACAAGCTAATCTCTGAATCTTCGATAGGTTTGTCCTAGTAGTGATCAGATTAGCTCTCGTGCCCCAAGCTTTTGCCTCATAGGTGATGATTGGTCTCATTATTGCAGTGTACATCCATTGCAATGTCTTTGCCTTACAAGCCCCAATTTGTAGCTTATGTTTTATTCATCTATCCAATTATAAACTTAGCTAGTGCAGTTACATTGTATTTTTTATATGGAATTTACTTTTTATCTATAAAATTCCGATAGTGATAGTTTAAATAAAAAAAAATTCAGGTTATTCCTAATTTTGTTTGAAAATCTTTTAGCTGTGTAATATTGTTCAAATTAGCGTATACTTAAGTGTTTCAAAGATTTGATATATGTTATATGTTTCTAGAGAGTTGGTTTATATTTCAAAATTGTCTTATTAAATATAAGCGTGCCCCAGGTCATGCTGAGAACATCAAACGTCAACATCAACTTCAAAACCTTTTAAATTATGTATTTTAATTGTAGCCTAGATGCAATTTTCCACTTATTTGATCCAAGCGACTCAGAATCTTCCTAACTAAGATAACCGTCATCTTGCATAATTCAAACCTCCTTATATTCTCCTCCGGTCGTAGCCCCGGTCTTCCATTATTAAAAGGACAATTTCGACTTCATTATGTGCCCTTAACGGCACGAGAGATTCAAATTTTCCACCATTCGACAGCGTCGCACCGGATGTTTCATTTTCTGTCACATACACTCGCTTTTCCCTGAGGTCTTTATTTTATGGTCGCATATATTAAGGGAAGTCAGCTTATTGTGTCTCTAAAACTCGCCATTACAAGGTTTCGCAACGTTTCTCTTTAAATACGTGCGGTCCGAATACAATAGATTTCCAGGCAGAATTGTAAACATCAATTCCTGTTTTTTTTAATAGTATCCCTTAATTTTTTTCTGTTCTTACGCCATTTATTTCATACGTATAACTATTTTTTATCATAAAGCAAAGTAAATTAATTGTATTGACCCTTACTGTTTGAAAGTCCATTTTATTAAGAATAATAAATATAATAAAAAACCTTAGTTTTTTATATAAAACTTTCAGTTTTAATGTTTTTTAAAAAATGACATATGTTTCGCTTTACTAAGCATCGTCAGATTGACATATAAGGTTACATTTTGTTTTGAAGCTAACTATCTGCTGTTGAATCGGTAATATTAAGGCTAGATTAAGTATATAAGTAATAAGATATAACAATATTAAAGCCTAGATGTTATTAGCCCTAAGGGATTATCCTGGATGTATCTCCCTCTAAGATCAGTATAACTGTGCAATGATATAGAAAAACCAGGAAAAAACTATATCTGCTGATCTTTACAATAACTTAATATATTTGTATTACAATTATATCTTATTTATGTATAAAATGAAGACTCAATCAAAGTAAACAGTTTAATAGTGGAGAATTTCTAAGATTTATTTGTTCATTAACAACTTTAAATTGTGGATCTGCTAGATGTTTTTTTATTTCAAGTTCTTCAAGGAAATCTAAATTTTGTTTTTTATTACAAATGTGTAGAATTTGGATGTCATTGTTGTGTAAGAGTGAGGTTGGATGTTCAAGTAGGTGTAACAGAAAGAACATATATAGAAAGGAACAAGAAAAAAGGAAACTAGAAAAGTTTTTTTTTGTATTTTTCTATAGTAAACAAATCCACAACCCAGAAATTGATTTAATTGGAAAATAAGTCCATATCAATCGGCGCCCAACGTGGGGCTTCGACAGAGATTTTTCTTCGTTTAGTAGGTGTCAAGCTAAAAAGTTTGTTTAATTATTTTGATAGGTATGTGATTCGTGAGTAATAAAAGTAGTAAATAGTGTGATAGTTAAATTAAGAGGGGGAAAAGATACTCAAGATACAATTTCAGAGCAAGGAAATAATATTAATAGTCAAGTAAAGGATATGAATAAATGATCAGATAGGCAGACACATAAACTTATGAATTTGGTAAGTAAAAATGAAATGAAAGTATATTCAATAAATAAAAGTTATTAAATTGGTAGAATTTAAAAATAAAAAGAAAGTATAAAGAAAATTTGGTTTCGCAAAAACGCGGTAGATGGTGTAAGAAAAACAAGAAACTAAAGTAAAATGGAAAAAAGTGGTGAAAAAAAATAAAAGTAAGAAAATACTAAATTAAGTACTAAGACGCTTCCGCAAAGAGCGCAGTTGATATCTTATATATTTACACAGTAATTTTTACTCAATTAAGTACTATGAACCATCGTAAGGTGGCGCAATTGAACTGTTATATTTTTTTACAGCAGTTTTACTAAATCATGTAGTACTATGACGCTACCGTAAGGAGGCGCCGTTGAGATCTAATATATTTAACCGATAAAAAACAAAATAACTTGAAACTTGGCGAAAAAATATGATGAAAACAACAAAACCAAAAAAAAAAACATTGGAAACCATTAAAAAAAAGTATAAATTATGAAAAATGTTAAAAAAAAGAAAATTAGCAAATTCGTCGGATTAGAAAGTTACATGTATATGTATATGTAGGAACAATATGTCTAAAATTCAATAATAATGCGGTTTGGTAGGAGACTATTTTCTTGTATCGATATACATTGTTATTATGGTAGTTCTTCTATTTGAATCCTATGTTATATAACCCACGACAAATGTTTTTTTAACAAAATGTGTTCGTCCAGGCTTTTAATTACAGTTTCACCGATGCCATACATCTTAAGTACCATAGGCGTATCCCAGTGTTCTAATTAATGCCCTTACAAAAACTACATGATACTTTCCATTGGGACCAGAACGGACTTTATGGACCAAAAGTAATTACGTCCTGCTTTGGGCGAGCAGTGGGTTTTTACCTTGGAAATGTAAAAATGAAGTTAATATACGAATATATAGCTTTAAATTACAAAAATTCCTGCTCGTGCGAAATTTCTCGGACGATAAAATTTAATCGAGTTATATTTTTGCTCTTTCGTTTTATTCACATTTTGCATTAACTCGAGATACCGGATGCCCGTAAGACAATGGAAATGTTATTAATAGCTGACCGGCAGTAATAAAGTAAAAATCATTTAAAAGTTTTAATATTTGTATAAATTCTAATGCCTGGTTGAAGATACGTTAAAAAAATGGTGGTTTGTTAATGATTCGTTTACCATTTAATAACGTCTTGAAAAGCCTTTAACAAGCTTTTAATAAATGTTAATCAAATAATCTAATCTAATAATATCAGATGATACTTACAAGCTATCAATGCATCAAAATTATAATTGAGTTTAATTGCTTGTTAACAAACCGTTATCTTAATTGTTGATAAAAGCAGCAAATTAAACAATCGTTATAGTAACATATATCCATTTTTTTAAAAGCAGCTGCTTTACATTTCGTTTGTTGTTGGGTGTGAACAAAACGATGAGGAATAAACAGAGACAATAACCAACGGTCTTTTCATTGCTACTGAGAAACAAGAGTTTGTATATTTTGTCTATGAACATTTAAAATTTTTGGCTAGTTTTCTTACTATGGCAACTGCTCACAGGATGTCACTAGGCCAGGCCCCCATTACTTAAGAAAAAAAAAAGCAGAGCTATATGATAGGGTGAAGGTGGATCAAATAATGAGTATGCCTCAGGACAGAATAGTCCCCAGGTATAACTTTGCGAGAAACTTTCGAGTAGAATTACTGGAAACGGACTTATGGAACAATGGCCCTCCAATTTTAGGGAAGTCAGTCTGGTATACCGATGGCTCAAAGACTGAGAAAGGCACAGGGTTCGGGTATATATAGTAGAGGATACAGAATATAACTCCAACTAAGTCTAGGTGTTTATGCTACAGTGTTTCAGGCTGAAGTAATGACCAAATAACACTGTGCAAAGGAGATCATAAGTCAGGGTGTAATGGGTAAAACCGTAGTCATATACGCAAGCAGCTCTAAAGGTGATAGTCTCGGCACAAATAAGCTCACAGTTAATGTAAGACTGCGTTAGAGAATTCTCTGACACTGGCATGGATACCATGACACTCAGGGTTAGAGGGTAATGAGAAAGCTGATGAATTGGTCCGAGTGGGAGCTAATATCCCAATGATTGGCCCGAAACAATTCGAAGGAGACCTTCAGATAGGCAGCCATTACGAAATGTAGGCTAGAGAAGGCCCAGGAATGGTGAGAAAAATCACCGGGTAATAATAGGACACTCTGCGAAATTTACTGCAGTTTTCGAATCGATATATTTACAAAAGCAGTTAAATAAAATTTCATCCCACATTGTTTGGAACCACTGGAAAATAATTTATATATTTGGTACATTTTCTTGGCTCCTTATTTTATTTCCGTTATTATATAGATTTACATAAAATATCGCCATCAATTTTCTCCCGCAACATCATTGTGTAGCACATAAACATTTCAATGAACATTAAACGTTTCAAAAGAAAATCATCGTTAAACGATTTTACTGACCATTAGCTCGGTATTTATGAGTGTCGTTACAGAGTAGGACAGTAGAAAACGAATAACAAATCTAAACGTTTATAATGTTTCTTACAAATCTGAATACGTCTCTGCGTAGAAAAATCATGAGGGTATAAAGACATTATTGCTATTGCATATTGAGGCGGATATATCACCTAAATCCTGGTCAAGTGTCGTTTGGATATTTAGGGTAATGGAGTGTTTATAGGCGATTGTTGGTACGATTATTGGCTGTTTTATAGATGCAATTTGAAATGAAACAAGATTGACATCATATAACAAACTTATAACGATCATGTGGTTAATATAAAGACACAAATTGTTAGAAAATTAGTTTAGTTTTCTATTTTTATTATATTATGATCAAGGGTCTATAAATATCATAGTTAAACCAAAGAAATATCTTATGAAAAGATATAGAGGCACAAAAATATGTATCGTAACTTTAAGGCACATTGTGTATTTTAATTTATAATTTTCGGTTACTGTCACGCTTATAAAAAGTTCGTTACTTATTTTTAGAATTTTTAATAAAACTTTCCAGAAATAAAAAAAATGTTTACAATTAAAAGTTTGCATTGTGTGGAACAGGTTTGAAAAGGTTGCATTAACACTTGTTTAAAAATGGCTTATACCAATAGATCTAGATGCCTTAATAATGGAAAAAATAAGGAATAGATAGCGAAATAAGGGATAGAGATCATACTGCCTGCTAAAATAATATTTTGTTTATTTCTCTACTGGTAAGACCTCTACACATTCTTTCTGCTAAAATATAACTATAATTTTAGAATTTTTGCCTGTCTTTGCAAACTATAAATATTGAAAAATAAAATGTATTTACCTTTTTTTTCATATAGGTATAAACTATTGTTTGCTATTCGCTATTGTGTTGTAGCATTTTAAAAAAACCCGAATAAAAAAATTTCTTTTTTTAACAGTTCTTTTCACTTAGGCTGACTCTGTCCTAAATTTTATTCGAGATGTTTCCAGAACTTTGAAGCGTATCGGCAGGGACGCGCCGTCCATATGGGCAAGGTCGTGCGGCGCACGACGGCGCCAAGGCGTTAAAGGCGCCCTTTGAGTCGACAAAGTTAAATAAATATCCAATTCAAAAACTTGAAGCTTTACAAAAAACAACATAAAAAACAAAAAATGTTTTACCAGTACCGATGGTGAAATTTTATTACCCACCAATACTGACCGGTGTCGGTGGTGAAATTAATGCTATTTTAAATTTTAACTACCTACTTGTCTTCTCTATAGAAGTGTGGGCGCCGCGCAGTACCGGCAAGAGTTTTCTCTAAGATTTCAGTTGGGCGAAATTTACGACGCTCTATATAAAAAAATTTCTGAGAATAATTTTGATAACTCTACAGAACATCTAGCTACTTCTTTAACTAAAAAAATTAAAATTATGACTTTGTTTGTATGTTAGTCTTGTGGTACAAGATACTGAGTAAAGTCGATATTGTTACCAAGATTCTGCAAACTAAAAAAATTAATATTTCAAATTCTTGCGAAAGTTTGAACAGCATAAATGCCTTTTTAAAAGAATATCGTTCAGATAAAGGGTTCAGTGACATGCTAGTAGATGCTAAAGAATTAGCAACTTCCTTGGACGTAGATGCAAAATTCAAAAGTGCAGAAACCTTAGGGCCACGAAGAATAAAAAACCAATATTTCTATGAAAGTGAAGATCAGCCAATAGAAAACCAAGAATTAAAATCCAAAATACACTGTTTTTTGGAATGCTAGATATTACTCTTTCATCTGTAAATGAGAGATTTGAGCTGTTATCCTCCCATGTCGATGTTTTCAAATTTTTGTGGAATATCGAGGATTTGGGCAAGTATTCTGGTGAAGATCAATTTAATTTTTGTAGAAAACTTGAAGAAGCCTTAACTAACAAAAAAACGAGAGACACATAGACGAAACGAAACTTTTAACCGAATTACAATTTCTACAAATTTGCGACGGAATCTACTCATTCCCAAACATTACTGTTGCGTTACGTATATTATTAACTAACTATACCGATTTTTGTAGCTTCAGCCAAGAGATCATTTTCTACACTAAAACTACACTAAGAATTACTTAAGATCTAGAATGGGTCAGGAGCGGCTAGAAAATCTTGCTATTATTTCTATAGAATCTGAGTTTTTAAAGGTCCTGAATATTGAAAATCTAATTAATGAATTATATTTATTATTTTTTATAAGTGTACACTGTGTACCTATTGTTTTCTTAAAAAAATTAGTTAGATTTAGAAAAAAAATCATAGTTTTTCACGTTGAAATGTAAAGGAGTGATTGATTATAATATTTCTACTCTGGTAATTTTGATAAAGGCGCTTATCCATAATTCGCACGACGGCGCCGAAGTTACTTGGCGCGTCCCTGCGTATCGGTCTTCTTGGGTACGACAATATCGATTTTCTTAATTGACCAATGGGATTTCGTGCTTAAAATCAGGTGGTTAAGCGAACAACGCTTACGCGCCTTGGCGTTAGGGAACGAAGATTCATTCCGAATATGTTAACGTAGGTGATAAGACCTCTTTTACCTAGCTAAGTCCAATTTTGGCGTTTTTTTTTTATTTGATGCTTAAAATTAAAAGCTAATTAATGTTCCTAGTGGTGATAGAGTCAGTTAGTGTTTATCGTTAATGGTTTTGGTGAAAGTTACCGATAATTACCTATGGTTGAGGCTTGTAAGCCGCCGAATTTTGCCGTATTTCCGAGATTAGGTTAGAAGCTAATCTGATTACCTAGGAGCCATTTTGTAAGTCTTTTTATTGCATAGTTACTAATTTTTTACTACAAAAAAAGAGTACTGTTTCCTTCTTTGGATATCGGATTTATTTTTAATCCACATCATTAATATCTAAGTATGAAGAGTTAACATATTTAGAAATCGTAAACTCCAGAGTGTAACTCAGTTTTTTTGAAAAACCGGTATCTGTAAATTTAAGTGTGATGTTTTTTGATAAGTAACTTCAATATCGATAATACCTACATAACACGCCATAAAACAAAAAGTGATCGTGACGCCAGGTTGTGATTCGTTTTTGTTTTGTAAAAAAAAAGCATTTTAATAATAATTTTTGTTTATCACCGTACCTTTCATATGTAAGTTTGCTAAATATAATTAGTTGTACAAGTACTCTTTTTTAACTCGAGTTAAAACCAAAGCAAAAGGTGAATTATTATTTCTTTAATATAACGTTTTATCTAACTTTAATCCCTTTCTCACTTTTCGCTTAACAGAGTACACAAAAATAACAAAAGAATTTCACTTAGCTGTTATTTGATGTGTAGTAATAGTTATTTTTTTTTTTTGGATTAAACACAAATGTGTTTAAAAATGTGATATGCTATTTATGACATTGATATATTCTTATTTCATTTCATTTATTTCCTGTACATCTCATTTATTACCACACTGTGTAATAAATATTGTTTATTGTTTAACTAAATGTTTTCTTTTCATAATTGGTGTATGTTGTTCTGATCAAACTTTATAAATGAATAGAACGAGCCGTAACTGAGTACTAAATTTTGATTTATGGAATACCTCTCTACCTCACATATAGAACTGTAGCCATTGGGATAAGTAAGGGAACGAGTAAGTATATCTTTTTAGCTTTACGGATGAAAGTGTGTAATTTTAACTTTAACTAGAACAACTGACAGATTATTTTATCCAACTTATATATTTTTTTTCCATCTGGGTTTTTTATATTTCTCCATCCTCAGGATAAAAAACATAAGTGGCGCCCATTCCCTTTCTCTTTCGTTTCTTTCTTTTCCTCTCTTTGGTCCCTTTTAACTTCTTTTATCTTTTATTTTTGTAGTAAATGTATTCCTTTATATCTTTCCAATAAATAATCATCTAGTTTGATCGAATCCACGCTCGCTCTCCTCCTTCCCCCTGAGTGCCGTTTGCATTTGTTAACCTCTACAATCGAGCCTTTAACACCTTTAGAAAAAAAGAGGTTACGGTGTACAAAGTTTGTCCATTCTTGCTTCCTTTTTTTGGGAGTGTACTGTCTGTTGTCCAAGTTATTCCCCTTTTTTTAATTAGTCTGTAGTCTGTTTTGAGCAAAACTTGTTTTACAGTCATGTGTTATAGTTTCTAAATTCCCCCATACCATCTTTGCTGCTTCTGTATCTGGATGGTGTCTTTTGCTAATTTCTACTTTCAATTCCTTTTTGCTGGGTTATTTTTTAAATATTTTTCATATTTCTCCCTATATATTTTTTACTTTATCAATTAAATATAATGGATACTAACTGCGCCACCTTAAGGTGGCGTTAAAGTACTTAATTTAGTAAGCATTGCCTTTTTGAGTTTATACGATAAGAACTGCGCCACCTTACGGTGGCGTCATAGTACTTGATTAAGTAAAAAATGCTAGTGTAAATATCTAAGAAATCAACTACGCCACCTTACCGTGAATTAATTAAGAATCTTGTTTAAAAATTTAAGATACTAATTGCTTCACCGTTATTAAGTAAGAATTGTTTGTTTAAATGTATAGGATGTCATAGTACCTTATTAAGTAAAAATTGCTTGTTTAAATAAATGATATATCAACTGCACTACTTTACGGTGACGTAAATATTATATCAATTTACAGTGGCGTCATATAATAATAATAATAATAATAATAATAATAATAATGTAGATAGCCTTTAATATATAATTATGTAATTAATATTCTGCTACTCACATTTTCGGTCTGTACCTTTCAACCAGACTTATTAGTTTTATTATTTGTTATTACTTTCCTTTTGGATTATTTTTGTAGCTCCGGTTTTTGGCTCCGGAGCTGTTATATTTAGTTGTTGTGGTTGTTTGTGGTTAAAACGTTGTCGTTTTTATTGTTTTTTTACCATTATATAGATGTATGTCATCACTATATAAAAACCTCATTATCATCATATAAATAAATGTATTCATCATTATATAAAATATAAGTTGACGCTGTTGTCGCCCTTCATCATCTTGTACCCATTTATCATTATATAAACCTTACTTTCATCATCATATAAATAATAGAATTATCATTATATAAATTTTCTATCTCTCTATGTAGAGGATAAATATGTATTTTATTTTGGTTTTCGGTTTTTCCGATAAGGAGTAGTTGTGGGAAGGAAAAGGAAATTTATTTTTATTTTTATTTATTTACTTTTGTTTTTACCATTTTATCATTAGTATAAATAATCTTTGTTACTAGTAGCTGATGTTTTGTCAGCACTAGAACAGTTTTGATATTGTTTTATTTATTATTTTAATAATAAGTGTAAGTATATATAAATATCTATAAATGATAGGTGTTAGTATTTTTTTTTTTTTTTTGTTTTTGGGTGTTAGTGTTTTTTATTTTTTTTTTTTGGTTTTGTGTTTTTTGTTTTTTTTTTTGTTTTTTATGTTTTTCTGTTTTTTTTGGTTGTATTTTTGTTTGTTTATACTAGTCTGTCAAGTATTTTTTGGTGTATAAGTGGGTGTCGTAGCCTGGCGTAGGGTATATTGTCATGGTTTTCAGCTCCTAGGTTATTTGTTAAGGGTGAAATGTCTTTCTTTGTTTGTATGAGTTTTACAAGGTCTTTGTACATTTGATGTCCAATAGGTGTTAATTTGTGGGTTGTTTTAAAATAGTCACGTAAGTTTTTATTTGAGATTTGATAGGTTTTTAAGTTTAGTATTTTTCGAAGTTGGGCATTTTCAATTCTTATTAGTTTGTCTAGGTTGCTATTGCTTGCGTTAATCCAAATGGGAGAGGCGTATGATAGAATTGATCTAACATAGGCTTTGTATAGTTCTGTTTTTTTGCGTTCGTTAATTGGAGTAAAACGAGACAGGTATGGGGATATAAGGCTTTTGGCTGTATTTGCCTTTTTAATGGTGTTATTGATATGTTCCCTATAATTAAGTTTTCTATCTAGAGTTACTCCAAGGTATTTAACATGTTGTTCTGGTTCAATTGTTACATTGTCAATTTTAATTATGTCAAGTCTTTCTAAAGTCCGTTTTTTATTAAAGTTTATGAGTTTACATTTGTCTGCATTTATTTTAATTTTCCATTTTTTACAATATTTTGTAAAGTCTTTAAGGTGTCTTTTAATTTTAAGTTGTGCTAGTTTTGTTTGTTTTGAAGAGGCTATTATAGCTGTGTCGTCGGCGAAAAGCGCTAAGTCAGTATTATTATTTTTCGGGATGTCGTTAAAGTAAATATTAAAAAGTGTAGGGCTCAGAGTTGAACCCTGCGGCACTCCGGCTTGCATTGTAGTTTCAAGAGATTTTTTACCGTTTATTTTCACCTGGAAGGTTCTGTTTGAAATAGAAGAATAAATGATTTTAGTAATCCAAGGTGGAATTTTAAGTTTGAGCATTTTGAAAATAAGGCCTTCGTGCCATACTACATCAAAAGCCTTCTCTAAATCGAGTGTAACCATTGATGTAGTATATTTTATGTTAAAATTTTTAGTTATTGTATTTGTGATTCGTGCAAGCTGTAGTACCGTTGAGTGGCCATTTCTGAACCCAAATTGTTCGTCAATGATTTTGTCATTGTCGTATATAAAATTGTTTAACTCTTGGTGTATAATACGTTCAAGTACCTTCCCAAGTGCTGGCAGAAGACTGATTGGCCTGTAGTTTTCAGGCAGTTTTGAATTTTTTCCTGGTTTATGGAATGGAAGAATTTCAGCCTTCTTCCGTGGCGTCATAGAATTTAATTTAGTATTTTCTTAGTTTTCTTTAAGACATGCAAGAGTAGAAGTTTATATTTTTTATGTTTAGAAATTGTATCACTTTTTACATAGCCTGTATAAAAGAGATAAATAACACTAGATGTATGAATTTTTTGAAATCAATAAATTCGTTAAATTAAGACCTTTAAAAGATTGGATCAAATTGACCATAGGGTTTATTCCAAATGACGTTGAACTCAAAAAAGTTGATGAAACGTGACCTTTTTAGCAACTGCCTTCGAAGTTTTACTACCAACCCGGGAATTTTTATAGATTGTGACAATATAACTTATTTCAGTTCTCGAATTTCAGAATTTCCGAAGTTTTCCTTTATTCGCCCCATGAAAAGTCTTGTATTATTGATTGTGAGAAATTTCTTGAATGTTTGTCGAAGGTTAGGACCGATTGTTTGACACGAAAGTTTTGCATATTTTTCTTTTCAGTTGAGGTTCTGGTGTTAGAGAAGTTTAGACATGAAGGGTTTTAAGGATCTTTTTATGAAAACTTTTCAAGAGCTTTTTTACAGCAGTGATTGAATCAGTCAATTCGTTTTTATAAAACATTATAAAAAAGAAATTTAAAGAATTTTAAATCGTTTTGTTTGTTTTACATATTTTACCTCCAAAACACTGAATAGCCAGAAGCAAAACGTATTTAGCATTCATTTTGAAAAGTCTTTGAAATTAGAACTTTCAAACTGCATACTAAACTATATAGTCGTGTTGGCACCTGAAAGTCAGTCATCTAACATATCAAGGAGGATTAGCCCCAGGCGGAGAACTCTACAAAGACAAGAGGATGTTACCGACTTGATAGAATTCAGATCGAAGAACGTCTAACGGTTAAATGATTACAGGGTAGTAACATCACAATTTAATACTTAATATTAGATTTTACCTAATTCTAAATGCAGGACGGGCAATTTAATTAGATGTAAATTTTAGGTGTGTTTTACTTAATATTTGGTCTTGTTTAATGTGCTTCTGTTATACTTTTATCTAAAAAAAAATTGATTTTTTTTTTATAACGACTCAGATATAGGTCAAAACGTAGGTTGTAATGATATAAAAAGTAAGTAAAAAGAAGAGACACAGTAAGCTATTTTCTATTTTGTTAAAAGTTTTTTTTTTACGTAGATTTCACTAGTGAAATTGTATCACAATACTCAAGATTTTTGTCTATTGTATAATATATATTATTATTATATATTATATATTTCTCATTTTTAGTAATTTTAAGTTTAAAATGCAAAAAACCACCACACAAACAGACGCGGTTTCTGTTAATATTTTGCATTTTTAGTTGAAATTTCATATTTTTAGTTGATATTATGCAGTTTTAGTCGATATTTCGCATTTTTAGTCATGTTCAGTTCAAAATGCAAAAAACACCGCATAAACAGCCAGTTTGTCGATATTTGGCATTTTTAGTCGATATTTTGCATTTTTTGTCGATATTCCACATTTTTAGTCGATATTTCGCATTTTTAGTCATCATCAGTTTAAAATGCAAAAAACACAGCACAAACAACCAGTTTCTGTCGATATTTCGCATTTTTAATCAATATTTCGTATTTTTAGTTGATATTTCGCAGTGTTAGTCGATATTTCGCATTTTTTGTTATTTTCAGTTAAAAATGCAAAAAACACCGCATTAACAGCCGGATTCTGTCGATATTTCGCATTTTAGTCGATATTTCGTATTTTTAGTAGAAATTCCGCATTCTAGGCGATATTTTGCATTTTCATTCAATATTTTGCACTTTCAGTAATTTTCAGTTAAAATGCAAAAACCACTGCACAAAAAGCCGGTTTCTCTCGATATTTTGCATTTTTAGTTGATATTTCGCATATTTAGTCATTTTTAGTTCAAAATGCCAAAACACAGTACAAACAGCCAGTTTCTGTCGATATTTCGCATTTTTGTTCATTTTCAGTTTAAAATGCAAAAAACACAACACAAACAACCAGTTTCTGTCGATATTTCGCATTTTTAATCGATATTTCGTATTTTTAGTTGATATTTCGCAGTGTTAGTCGATATTTTGCACTCTTAGTCATTTTCAGTTCAAAATGCAAAAAACACAGTACAAACGACCAGTTTCTGTCGATATTTCGCATTTTTAATCGATATTTCGTATTTTTAGTTGATATTTCGCAGTGTTAGTCGATATTTCGGATTTTTAGTCATTTTCAGTTAAAAATGCAAAAAACAGCACATTAACCGATTCTGTCGATATTTCGCATTTTTAGTCGATATTTCGCATTTTTAGTCGATATTTCGCATTATTAGTAGAAATTTCGCATTCTAGGTGATATTTTGCATTTTTAGTCAATATTTTGCACTTTCAGTAATTTTCATTTAAAATGCAAAAAACACTGCACAAAAAGCCGGTTTCTGTCGATATTTTGCATTTTTGTTCATTTTCAGTTTAAAATGCAAAAAACACAACACAAACAACCAGTTTCTGTCGATATTTCGCATTTTTAATCGATATTTCGTATTATTAGTTGATATTTCGCAGTGTTAGTCGATATTTCGCACTCTTAGTCAATTTCAGTTCAAAATGCAAAAAACACAGCACAAACAACCATTTTCTGTCGATATTTCGCATTTTTAATCGATATTTCGTATTTTTAGTTGATATTTCGCAGTGTTAGTCGATATTTCGCTTTTTTAGTCATTTTCAGTTAAAAATGCAAAAAACACCACATTAACCGATTCTGTCGATATTTAGCATTATTAGTAGAAATTCCGCATTCTAGGTGATATTTTGCATTTTTAGTCAATATTTTACACTTTCAGTAGTTTTCAGTTAAAATGCAAAAAACACTGCACAAAAAGCCGGTTTCTGTCGATATTTTGCATTTTTAGTTGATATTTCGCATATTTAGTCATTTTTAGTTTAAAATGCCAAAACACAGTACAAACAGCCAGTTTCTGTCGATATTTCGCATTTTTGTTCATTTTCAGTTTAAAATGCAAAAAACACAACACAAACAACTAGTTTCTGTCGATATTTCGTATTTTTAATCGATATTTCGTATTTTTAGTTGATATTTCGCAGTGTTAGTCGATATTTCGCATTTTTAGTCATTTTCAGTTAAAAATGCAAAAAACACCACATTAACCGATTCTGTCGATATTTCGCATTTTTAGTCGATATTTCGCATTATTAGTAGAAATTCCGCATTTTAGGTGATATTTTGCATTTTTAGTCAATATTTTGCACTTTCAGTAATTTTCAGTTAAAATGCAAAAAAAACTGCACAAAAAGCCGGTCTCTGTCGATATTTTGCATTTTTAGTTGATATTTCGCATATTTAGTCATTTTTAGTTCAAAATGCCAAAACACAGTACAAACAGCCAGTTTCTGTCGATATTTCGCATTTTTGTTCATTTTCAGTTTAAAATGCAAAAAACACAACACAAACAATCAGTTTCTGTCGATATTTCTCATTTTTAATCGATATTTCGTATTTTTAGTTGATATTTCGCAGTGTTAGTCGATATTTTGCACTCTTAGTCATTTTCAGTTCAAAATGCAAAAAACACAGTACAAACGACCAGTGTCTGTCGATATTTCGTATTTTTAGTTGATATTTCGCAGTGTTAGTCGATATTTCGCATTTTTAGTCATCTTCAGTTAAAAATGCAAAAAACACCGATTCTGTCAATATTTCGCATTTTTAGTCGATATTACGCATTTTTAGTAGAAATTCCGCATTCTAGGCGATATTTTGCATTTTTAGTCAATATTTTGCACTTTCAGTAATTTTTGGTTAAAATGCAAAAAACACTGCACAAAAAGCCGGTTTCTGTCGATATTTTGCATTTTTAGTTGATATTTCGCATATTTAGTCATTTTTAGTTTAAAATGCCAAAACACAGTACAAACAGCCAGTTTCTGTCGATATTTCGCATTTTTGTTCATTTTCAGTTTAAAATGCAAAAAACACAACACAAACAACTAGTTTCTGTCGATATTTCGCATTTTTAATCGAGATTTCGTATTTTTAGTTGATATTTCGCAGTGTTAGTCGATATTTCGCATTTTTAGTCATTTTCAGTTAAAAATGCAAAAAACACCACATTAACCGATTCTGTCGATATTTCGCATTTTTAGTCGATATTTCGCATTATTAGTAGAAATTCCGCATTTTAGGTGATATTTTGCATTTTTAGTCAATATTTTGCACTTTCAGTAATTTTCAGTTAAAATGCAAAAAAAACTGCACAAAAAGCCGGTCTCTGTCGATATTTTGCATTTTTAGTTGATATTTCGCATATTTAGTCATTTTTAGTTCAAAATGCCAAAACACAGTACAAACAGCCAGTTTCTGTCGATATTTCGCATTTTTGTTCATTTTCAGTTTAAAATGCAAAAAACACAACACAAACAATCAGTTTCTGTCGATATTTCTCATTTTTAATCGATATTTCGTATTTTTAGTTGATATTTCGCAGTGTTAGTCGATATTTTGCACTCTTAGTCATTTTCAGTTCAAAATGCAAAAAACACAGTACAAACGACCAGTGTCTGTCGATATTTCGCATTTTTAATCGATATTTCGTATTTTTAGTTGATATTTCGCAGTGTTAGTCGATATTTCGCATTTTTAGTCATCTTCAGTTAAAAATGCAAAAAACACCGATTCTGTCAATATTTCGCATTTTTAGTCGATATTACGCATTTTTAGTAGAAATTCCGCATTCTAGGCGATATTTTGCATTTTTACTCGATATTTCGCATTTTTAGTCAATATTTTGCACTTTCAGTAATTTTTGGTTAAAATGCAAAAAACACTGCACAAAAAGCCGGTTTCTGTCGATATTTCGCATTTTTAGTCGATATTTCGCATTTTTAGTTGAAATTTCGCATTCTAGGCGATATTTTGTATTTTTAGTCGATATTTTGCATTTTTAGTCAATATTTTGCACTTTCAGTAGTGTTCAGTTAAAATGCAAAAAACACAGCACAAAAAGCCGGTTTCTGTCGATATTTCGCATTTTTAGTCGATATTTCGCATTTTTAGTTGAAATTCCGCATTCTAGGCGATATTTTGTATTTTTAGTCGATATTTCGCATTTTTAGTCAATATTTTACACTTTCAGTAATGTTCAGTTAAAATCCAAAAAACACAGCACAAAAAGCCGGTTTCTGTCGATATTTTGCATTTTTAGTTGATATTTCGCAATTTTAGTTCAAAATGCCAAAACACAGTACAAACACAGCCAGTTTCTATCGATATTTCGCATTTTTGTTCATTTTCAGTTAAAATGCAAAAAACACCGTACAAACAGCCGGTTTCTGTCGATATTTCGCTTTTTTAGTCGACATTTCGCTTTTTTAGTCGATATTTTGCATTTTTAGTCGATATTTCGCATTTTTAGTCGATATTTACTCAATTTAATTATGCGTATAATGGAAAATATAGAAATTGGACAAAAAAATGTCACATTCTGCAAAACTCGAACCTATCTATATCTATATCTATCTATATCTATACAAATAATAAAACTGTAGGAATGTATATGTTTGTGCGCGCATCACATAAAAACTACTGATCCTATTCGAATGCGGTTTTCAAAGACGTATTTGTCTTCTTTCAACTTAACATCTGGTGTATAAACCTTTCTCCCCCCCACCCCTTTAAAGGGGTGAGGAAAGAAAATTGTATACAAAAATCAA
The DNA here is from genome assembly GCA_964028335.1 of Altica lythri. Taxonomy (NCBI): domain Eukaryota; kingdom Metazoa; phylum Arthropoda; class Insecta; order Coleoptera; family Chrysomelidae; genus Altica; species Altica lythri. The sequence continues at coordinate 58,413,881 of OZ034805.1, read as the reverse complement.
CACGCCACGCGAACGACGTCGCGGGTACATCGAAATAGAACCCAAAAATGTTGTTAGACTTTTTTGTCCGTCTGTCTGTATGTTTGTGCGCGCATCACATGAAAACTACTGGTCCGATTTGAATGCGGTTTTCATAGATGTATTTGTCTTCTTTCAACTTAACATCTGGTGTATAAAAATTTTTCTCCCATTCCTTAAATGGGGTGGGGTAAGAAATTTTTATACAACAATCACACGCCACGCGAACGACTTTGCGAGTACAACTAATTTCTACCTATAGCCGGTAGTGCATTTAACCATTCAAGTATAGTAATTAGTTTACTTTTATTACAGATTTGTCTAAAAATAAAGTAATGCTAATTAAAAAAAAATCGAAAAGAGGTTGACCTTAAAGGCCATCCTTGCAACTTCCCGCTAGTTTTAACCGCAAAGCTATAGTAACGTGACGTATTTTGACGTTTTTGACTTTTTTTGAAATGTTTAAAAAGCCATAACGTTTTAACGCCTTATTCGATTTAGATGTTCAAGATGGCATTCGACGCAGTTTTTTGAGACCTAAAAACGTTACAGGGAGTGCAAAATCGGTTAGTCAAAAAATCTCTAAGTTATTGAAAAAAAAAAACACTTTTTTTGAAATTTTTCGACAACGATATCTTACGAACGAATCAACCGATTTTAATTTGCAAAACGCCATTCGACGTGGCTTTTTAAGCTTAAGAGCTGATTAGGTTATGAAATTGATCAATGCAATAGCTAAAAAGATATGCCCAAAAAACATCATTTTTACCAATTGTTTTTTTTGGTTATTTTGAAATTTCTCGAAATCCAACGGCTCGAATCGGTTCAAACTTACAGGGAATCTAAGTTAGATGGAACTCTTTGGCATGTTTTTTATTTTATTCCGATCGGTCAAGCCGTTCAAAAGTTATAAGAGGTTTACATACATCCACACACACACACATCCACACGTACATACAGACATACAGACACCCTCGTAAAAATAGTCAGGGGAGGTTCCTAAGACCTCAAAACGTTGAGATCCGATGAAAACTCGATTTTCGAAAAACGGGGTGAAACCAATAACTTCCCGATTTTAAAAAAAATTTTAATTTTTTTTAGCGGGAAGTTAAAAAATCAAATTGATATATCATCTGTTTTAAATACCAATATCATCCGTATCAATATTTTGTTGATAGTTGTACAGAATTTAAAATACTCTTGTGATTAAATTTGGATTATTTCTTATAAATGTAATCTATTTAAAATTATCGATTTATATAAATGAAAATAAATCGATCATACCATTTATACATAAAGTCCAATATATTCTCTTTACATATAAATTTGTATAAGGAACACCTCGTGAAGGCACTCATCTGAAAATTCATACACACACATATACTTTACCTGATATTTGTAATAAGCTTGAAAGCTCTTGTGATAGATATATCAGAGTTTCGAAACATCTTAGTAAAGCTTTGTAGTCTGACAAGATTAACTGTTAATCTTGATTTGTTGTAAACAATTTAGTTGTAATTCTGAGATGTAATCGATATTTGTTTTGATTTCTCGTAACCGAAAAATGCTGAGAAGATCCATGGTTTTAAGAAATGCTAATAATAAGATAATTGTAATCGTTAACAGTTTATCAGATTATAAATTACCTGATAATAGATTTACAAAACATATAGAGAGACTTGCTGAAGCCGAACCTGATTTTGTTTAAAATAGGGGGTAGAAAGTGTTTTTCAGTTTACATAGACAGCATGATAAAGGCACGATGATGGAAATTTGAACAGGAACCGACTGAATGGAAGGAATTAAAGTAAAAATTGGAATTTAGATTTAAAGATAAGTGTTCAAAGAGAGATACTATTGTGAGGTTTCAGGGCTTTCAAAAGTGGATTAAGGTTATATATTATTAGGTACCTTATTTTTTGGAATGATCGAAAATTGAAATTGTAAGCAAAAACTCTGTTATTGTATAGAAAAACTAGTGGATGAATTTTGATAAAACTTTTCAGGGTCGCTGTTCCATAATCTGTAGTCGAAGGTTTTTTATTGGTGAGTAGACCGAGAGTAATCCCGTAATGATTCTGATTATTTGTATTTCTTGAGCGTAGTGCATCAGCCCTTCTACAACACATATTATGCTGTGCGATTAACAAAGGATACCTTTAAAATAATGTTTGATCACAATGATCCCAGTACCATATCTAGAACTGGTTTTGGACCGCTTAGATTTGTAAATACTTGCGCATTGCAAGATTGTACATATTTACTTTTTTCCGAAACACTGTGTATTGGCATTACTACAGAAATTTCTACATTTTTATAATCAAATGTATCTAAATTTGAGGTTTAACTTGGGTCATTTAGTTTTACCATTCCTCACGATGACGCAAGTATATGTAGGTACTTAAAAAAATATTTTCTCAGACAAAAATGTTTTTTAGATTTTAAGTCGTTTGTATCGTAACTAACTCTCATTCTATAATATATCTGGATTAATATTTATTGCTTAGCAGACCAGATTCTCCGCATAACCCACATTGTGTTGTTTTAAAACCCGCTTGTCCACAACCAGATTTAACACAGAGCTGTTAAAATTCTTCCTGAGGGCAACTTCTGGATACCTGTGCGACAGTGTATCTTCTAACAATGTTTTACGTACCGTATATACAGTCTGTTTACCTACAGATTATTACGTTTATCCTCTTGTGATTGATTCAAAGAAAGTGTTGCCAGAAACACTCTCTATGTCTAGAAAAGCGCTTAACAGTAGCTGTTTATTTTCTAGAACGTAGTTTATCCTGTGCACAAGGGGGTGTAGAACTATTTCTGTAAATAGTCGTGACTCATTTCTCACATCTATATTTATGTTTAAGTCTATGCCTTCCAACTTTCTTTTTTTTGTAAATGTAGCAACCTTATATTTCTGGCGGCCCATATTAAGCCCTAGCTCCATTCTATCTCTGGATTTAGTATTTAATACTTAACAGACCAGAATTTCCGCATAACCCACATTGTGTCTTCGATTGTGGAATGTTAAAATCTGCTCATGTATCCACAACCACATTTCACACAGAGGTGATAAAACTTCTTCCTGAAAACAACTTCTGCATATCCTTGCTAAAAGTGTGTCTCCTGATAATGTTGTACGTATTATACGACATTGTATTAACCAGATTTCAACAGAGGTGATAACACTTTTTCCTGGGGGCAACCAGCGTATCTTATAACAATGTTGTAGGTCTTATACGACTTTTTAGCATAGAGTCTGTTTACCTGCAGCTTATTACGTTTATGCTCTTGTGATTGTTTCAGATACTCTCTCTCTATGTCTATGTTCTATTTACTTTCAAGAACGTAGTTTGCCCTGTGCACAGGAGAGGATAGTCCCCAGGTATAACTTTGCGAGAAACTTTCTAATAGAAATACTGGAAAGGGACTCATGGAAGAATGGCCTCCCCATCCAAGGGGAGTCCTTTTGGTATACCGATGGCTCAAAGACTCAGAAGGGCACAGGGTCAAGTATATATAGTAAAAGACACAGGACAGAAGTCCAACTAAGTCTAGGTGCGTATGCCACAGTGTTTCAGGCTGAAGTAATGGCCATACAACAGTGTGCAACGGAGATCGTAAGTCAGGGTATAACGGGTAAAACCGTAGTCATATACTCGGACAGCCAAGCAGCTCTAAAGGCGATAGTCTCAGCACAAATAAGCTCACAGCTGGTGTGGGACTGCGTTGGGGCCCTGACACATGCCGCTAGTCAAAATTCTCTGACACTGGCATGGATACCAGGACACTCAGGGGTTCGGGGCAATGAGAAGGCAGATGAATTGGCCCGTGCGGGAGCTAATACTCCAATGATTGGCCCGGAACCATTCGGCGGAGTTGCTAATACATTCAGAAAGGCAGCCATTGAGAAATGGATGCTAGAAAAGGCCCAGGAGTGGTGGGAAAAATCACCGAGCAAGCGACAAGCCCAACTCTTCATAAAGGGATACTCGGCGAAGTTTACTGCAGAGCTGCTATCACAAAGGCGAAATGATGTCAGAATGATTGTCAGTCTCTTGACAGGACATTGTAGGCTCAGAAAACACATGAGTCAGCTAAACTTAGCAGATGAAGACATTTGTCGATACTGCCAAGAGGAAGAGGAAACTGCATTTCATGTCCTATGCCAATGTGAAGGCCTTGCAAGGACGCGGTATCTATTACTGGGAGAGGAGAAACCGGCTGCTCCAAGTTATGCGGAGTGGCCACTGTCAAGGCTATTAAGTCTCATTAAGAGGGCAGAGCTGGACAAGGTGCTCTAATCCTATTCCACAGATAATGGGTGTTCACAATAGATCTGCAAAGGTCGCAGTAATATAGGCTAACAGCCAACCCAAAAAATATCTATCTATCTATCTATCCTGTGCACAAGGTGGTGTAGACCTATTTCTGTAGATACTCCTGACCCATAAGCAGACTGATCTTGGGAAATTGGATTTTTACCTAGTATTTCATTACTAATATGCCTATCGAGTAGTTTTTCTACGGTCTTCATTACAAACGACATTAAAATTATTGGCTTCAGACACTCTCTCTTATTTTTCCAAGTTGACTTATTCTTTAATATAGGTATTTCAATACTTTATTATATTTATTGCACAAATAGCAATATAGTATATTAAACAACGCATTTCATATGGCGTTCTGTTATGACACGAGTCCAAATTTAAAAAACGAATCGCGTAGCGATGAGTTTTTTAAAGGACGAATGTCATAACAGCCATATGAAATAAGTTGTTTATAATACTTTTTATATTTTGCTATTTTATTGCTTTTTTAAATAAATTTAAATTTTGTATTTTATTTTAGTTCTTTTTAAATGAGTTGGTAGCAAACAAACAAACAAACTTTTCCTTGTTTGTTACTATAAAATAGGTTTTCTTCGTGATGTTTATTTATTTGACGTATCATGCTATCCAATGCTACCAACCGCATACAGGAAAAGTTTCCAAAGTTGAGTGCTTTAATGAAACATTATAGTACTCATTTGGGTGTCATAATGAAAAATATTATAGGTGCAAAATATAAAAACTACTTTATAAAAGCTCTATATTTTTGTTTTCGTAAACAATAGATTGTTAAAAGTATATTTGGCTTAGTAATTCACTACTTTACTGCAGTTGTCAATAAAAAAATCTATTAAAACTTCTCATCATAAACAATTCCTAATTATCTTTTTCGACAGTTTTACTATTGTAATAATTTACTAACGTTGAATTCTTATAGTTGTCCTAATTAAAGTTGTACGAAATTATATTGTTTTTGGTTTTATTGGAACCAAGAACAGGGGCTTTTAGTGCTGAGTTTCATCATTATTCATATATCTGGGGTTTATGATTTTTAATTTGACGTGATAAATCCTAAGCGGGGACCGGTTTAAGTGTCTTATACAACGACTCAAATTTAAACTAGGAGTGTTAATAAAGAAGGTATATAAATTAGTGAGCAAATGTGATCCATTAAAAATTTAGTTTAATGTTAAATTATCATTTATTAATTACTTAAAGAATAATGAGTACTCAAAGAAAAGTATTTAAGTGATATAAATATATATTGGTTAATATATATGACAGGATAAGATTGAATGGTTAATGAAGCAATTGGAATGAAAATATACAGAAATAATAGACCGGAAACAGAAGTCAATATATAATTAGGAAAATTACAACATAAAAATTGAACCGAGAATAGCACATTAATGCTAAAACAGAATCTATTTCCAATTGGACAATATCTACAGCTGATAATTATAATTTTTGTTCTAAAAGTTTTGGTACAATAGTACATTACGTAACGAGTGCGGAAAGCATTACTTACCTGCGCACCGCACGAGTTGCGTATTCTATTTTTCATCACTCCGTGAGGAAAGCTCTTGAATTTGTCTAAAATAAAAGGAAAGAAGGTAATAAAAGTAGTATTAGGTCTGATCCGCCTGCGCTGAAGGAGGGTTGGGGGAGGCGGATCCCCCCATTAAAACAAAAATTTTTAGATTTTTATAAAAAAAAACTTTTTTATTACAAAATTATGTATAGTTATGAATTTTTGTTAAATAGGTTAAATGTAATATTTGAACAGTTGCTTAATTCTATAGACATATTTTTTTTATTCAACTTAAGTATATTAGATAATAATTGAGAATTTACAAAATCTTTAATTAGTAATGAAACGTTTGATTGATTATATCGTGGTGCATTTACTACGGCGTTATCAAAAGCAAAACTATTAGAAAATTTATCCTCAATTTCTCTTAATTCAATTTCTACCTCATTTATTTTTGATTGGGAAACACTTGTCAACTCTGTTTCGGTCATTTATTGCTTTCCGCACGGTCCTGCATGGTCGAAAGCAGTGCTTTCCGCACGGAGTGATGAAAAATATTTATTGACTGTTTTTAATAAAGAAGTACATTTCAACAATATACCAATTATCATAGATCACAACTAAATACTTAACTAGACTATACTATCGAATTATGTGAAGTGGTTTATTCTACTCTACCAGACGCAAATTTCTTCGAATGTCTTTCATGTGGTTTTGGACGAAATTCAGATCAATTTTTCTCTTAATTTTCCATAAATTCGCCATATTAATTGTTCTTGGGCTTCCCAACCTATGTGATAAGCTTTTCTAGACAGATAAGTCTAAAAATCCTCTATTAGTTGAATCTGCAGCAAGTTTGAGGGATGATCGTTTTTGGGAACAAAAGGTAGGTATATAGTGTTGTCGAAGCCAGTTTTGGATATCTCTTGAGTAATGACATACTGCTAGGTCTATTAAAACATGACATCCTTCGTGAACAAACTGAAGAAATTTGGAAAGGCAGTTATCAATACAAATTGAATATTCAAAGATGCATGCACTCTCAATCTTCCCACCCCTGAACACCAGACAAGAATCTGTATCTATTAATTTCGCTTTATGGTTGTATCTTAAATTGTCAGGACATTCTTCTACGTTGTCTATCATGAGGTTTTGGAGGAAATTCAGAACAACTTTTCTCTTAGTTTTTCGTAAATTCGCCGTTTTAATTGTTCTTGGGCTTCCCAGCCTATGTAATAAGATTTTCTAGACAGGAAAGTCTAAAAATCCTCTATTAGGTGAATCTGCGGCAAGTGCAAAGGATGATCGTTTTTGGAAACAAAAGGTATATAGTGTTGTCGAAGCCAGTTTTGGATATCTCTTGAGTAATGACATACTAGGTCTATCAAAATATGACATCCTTCGTGAACAAACTGAAAAAATTTGGAAAGGCAGTTATCAATACAAATTGAATATTCAAAGATGCACCTCTCAATCTTCCCACCCCTGAACACCAGACTAGAAACTGTATCTGTTAATTTCGCTTTATGTTTGTATCTAACATAGTCAGGACATTCTTCTACGTTGTCTTTCATGTGGTTTTGGAGGAAATTCAGAACAACTTTTCTCTTAGTTTTTCGTAAATTCGCCGTTTTAATTGTTCTTGGCCTTCCCAGCTTATATGATAAGCTTTTCTAGACAGATAAGCCTAAAAATCCTCTATTAGGTAATCTGCGGCAAGTTTAAGGGATGATCGTACCAAAAGGTAGGTATATAGTGTTGTCGAAGCCAGTTTTGGATATCTCTTGAGTAATGACATACTGCTAGGTCTATCAAAACATGACATCCTTCGTGAACAAACTGAAGAAATTTGGAAAGGCAGTTATCAATACAAATTAAATATTCAAAGATGCACTCTCAATCTTCCCACCCCTGAACACCAGACAAGGATCTGTATCTGTTAATTTCGCTTTATGTTTGTAGCTAAAATAGTCAGGATATTCTTTTAGGTTGTCTTTCATGTGGTTTTGGAGGAAATTCAGAACAACTTTTCTCTTAGTTTTTCGTAAATTCGCCGTTTTAATTGTTCTTGGGCTTCCCAGCCTATATGATAAGCTTTTCTAGACAGGAAAGTCTAAAAATCCTCTATTAGGTGAATCTGCGGCAAGTGCAAAGGATGATCGTTTTTGGAAACAAAAGGTATATAGTGTTGTCGAAGCCAGTTTTGGATATCTCTTGAGTAATGACATACTAGGTCTATCAAAATATGACATCCTTCGTGAACAAACTGAAAAAATTTGGAAAGGCAGTTATCAATACAAATTGAATATTCAAAGATGCACTCCCAATCTTCCCACCCCTGAACACCAGACAAGAATCTGTATCTATTAATTTCGCTTTATGGTTGTATCTTAAATTGTCAGGACATTCTTCTACGTTGTCTATCATGAGGTTTTGGAGGAAATTCAGAACAACTTTTCTCTTAGTTTTTCGTAAATTCGCCGTTTTAATTGTTCTTGGGCTTCCCAGCCTATGTAATAAGATTTTCTAGACAGGAAAGTCTAAAAATCCTCTATTAGGTGAATCTGCGGCAAGTGCAAAGGATGATCGTTTTTGGAAACAAAAGGTATATAGTGTTGTCGAAGCCAGTTTTGGATATCTCTTGAGTAATGACATACTAGGTCTATCAAAATATGACATCCTTCGTGAACAAACTGAAAAAATTTGGAAAGGCAGTTATCAATACAAATTGAATATTCAAAGATGCACCTCTCAATCTTCCCACCCCTGAACACCAGACTAGAAACTGTATCTGTTAATTTCGCTTTATGTTTGTATCTAACATAGTCAGGACATTCTTCTACGTTGTCTTTCATGTGGTTTTGGAGGAAATTCAGAACAACTTTTCTCTTAGTTTTTCGTAAATTCGCCGTTTTAATTGTTCTTGGCCTTCCCAGCTTATATGATAAGCTTTTCTAGACAGATAAGCCTAAAAATCCTCTATTAGGTAATCTGCGGCAAGTTTAAGGGATGATCGTTTTTGGGAACAAAAGGTAGGTATATAGTGTTGTCGAAGCCAGTTTTGGATATCTCTTGAGTAATGACATACTGCTAGGTCTATCAAAACATGACATCCTTCGTGAACAAACTGAAGAAATTTGGAAAGGCAGTTATCAATACAAATTGAATATTCAAAGATGCACCTCTCAATCTTCTCAACCCTGAACACCAGACAAGGATCTGTATCTGTTAATTTCGCTTTATGTTTGTATCTAAAATAGTCAGGACATTCTTCTACGTTGTCTTTCATGTGGTTTTGGAGGAAATTCAGAACAACGTTTCTCTTAGTTTTTCGTAAATTCGCCGTTTTAATCCTTCTTGGCCTTCCCAGCTTTTATGATAAGCTTTTCTAGACAGATAAGCCTAAAAATCATTTATTAGGTGTATTTGCGGCAAGTTTGAGGGATGATCGTTTTTGGGAACAAAAGGTAGGTATATAGTGTTGTCGAAGCCAGTTTTGGATATCTCTTCAGTTATGACATACTGCTAGGTCTATCAAAAACATGACATCCTTTGTGAACAAACTGAAGCAATTTGGAAAGGCAGTTATCAATACAAATTGAATATTCAAAGATGCACCTCTCAATCTTCTCACCCCTGAACACCAGACAAGGATCTGTATCTGTTAATTTCGCTTTATGTTTGTATCTAAAATAGTCAGGATATTCTTTTAGGTTGTCTTTCATGTGGTTTTGGAGGAAATTCAGAACAACTTTTCTCTTAGTTTTTCGTAAATTCGCCGTTTTAATTGTTCTTGGGCTTCCCAGCCTATATGATAAGCTTTTCTAGACAGATAAGCCTAAAAATCCTCTATTAGGTGAATCTGCGGCAAGTTTGAGGGATGATCGTTTTTGGGAACAAAAGGTAGGTATATAGTGTTGTCGAAGCCAGCTTTGGATATCTCTTGAGTAATGACATACTGCTAGGTCTATCAAAAACATGACATCTTTTGTGAACAAACTGAAGCAATTTGGAAAGGCAGTTATCAATACAAATTGAATAATCAAAGATGCACTCTCAATCTTCCCACCCCTGAACACCAGACAATAATCTGTATCTGTTAATTTCGCTTTATGTTTGTATCTAAAATTGTCAGGACATTCTTCTACGTTGTCTTTCATGAGGTTTTAGAGGAAATTCAGAACAACTTTTCTCTTAGTTTTTCGTAAATTCTCCGTTTTAATTGTTCTTGGGCTTCCCAGCCTATATGATAAGCTTTTCTAGACAGATAAGTCTAAAAATCCTCTATTAGGTGAATCTGCGGCAAGTTTGAAGGATGATCGTTTTTGGAAACAAAACGTATATAGTGTTGTCCAAGCCAGTTTTTGATATCTCTTGAGTAATGACATACTGCTAGGTATATTAAAACATGACATCCTTTGTTGAAGAAATTTGGAAAGGCAGTTATCAATACAAATTGAATATTCAAAGATGCACCTCTCAATCTTCCCACCCCTGAACACCAGACAAGAATCTGTATCTGTTAATTTCGCTTTATGTTTGTATCTAAAATTGTCAGGACATTCTTCTACGTTGTACGTACAAAATCCATGGTTTCCCATCATTTCGTCATCTAAAATAAAAAAAAAATTCATTTACAAAATGTACCTGACTCAGGGATTTTTCTTGTGATCTTAGAAGATCAGTAATGACTAGCCAGTTTCCCTTCTATTTAATCCACAAGCACACCTTAACCGTACGGTATGTCACATGATGATCCTGCGATATCAGTTCATTATTTTTTATTTTGAAAATTTTTCAGAAAATTCCACTGCGAAGTGTGACCACGATTGTATTCGGAACACCAGCTAACCGTAGTGGCTCAGGTCAAAAACAGTAAATCGATATATTATTGTTGGTTTACTGTATGGAAAATCATCGCACATAAAAATGATTACGATCTTTTATTTCATTTTTTTACCAAGATAATAGCACTTGTACATCTACGTTCTAAGTACGATTACTATTAACTATTTTCATGATGGAAAATCGTTCAACATAATTTATCTTCGTAATATATCAAAGGATTTAATGATGATTTACATTGATTATGACATTATGAGTAATAAAACTAATTGTTACATATTACGTTCTTAGAATTTTAGGTGGTTGTATTATTTATTTTAAGGAAAATTGTTATCTTGTATAACTTCTTATGTTCGTGCATAGTACACACTCGCGTTTTTTTAATACATTTTAAATAGATATCAAAAAATCAAACTACTTCCTGGGCTATATGCCCCAACGGATATTGGATTACACTTCAAAGTTAAACGGGGTTGGCACATCTAATAGATATTAAACCAACCATTCTGGTATGCAGTTAGAAGGGACACCATAACTTGTAGACCGGTTTCGGCCTATTGGGCCTCGTCAGTACAAGGTATATGTTATTCGTCAGTGAGCTTAAAGCATAATCGCTGACTAAAGACTACACTTAAATCACAATCAATATATATCTTTCAATAACGAAAGTGTAAAAGATGTGATAGTAGTAACATCTTTACCTCGAACGGCAAACCAAAATTCGACTTGACAACAAGACTCACGTCTTGATACTATTAAAGTATTATTACAAAAAACTGTATTATTGTCATATTTAGTAAAGCGTGTTATCAATAGATATCAAAGATCAAAGAATAATATTATTCTAACGCTTAACAAGTTTTTGAAAAACATTTTCAAAGACAATGACCGTTCAACTAAGAAGAAACAACTACTTCCTGGGCTATATGCCCCAACGGATATTGTCTAACTCTAATTTAGCCAAAGCTCGTTTTTTCCAGATCTATTTCTCGTTATATATTTGTTATTATCGCTTCGTGACAATTTTATAGGTTATATTATCTTTTTTTTTTGTTACAGGTGAGTGCATAACATCAATAGCTTGCGAAATTCTGTAAGTCTTAGTTTTATTATATTTTTACTGAATTTTCTAATATTTTATATATATTGCCTAATTGGATTTTGTCATATATTACAACGATTGTGGACGTACAGAAAACTATACGTAAATTACACTATATATCTATGTCTACAAACCTACATATATTAGTAGCCATTTATCACTTTACCTTTTGATTTACCTACATACTCTTTCTAAAAACTATTTCCAATTTCCATTTTATATCTACGAGATTGTGGCACAATTTTTCAGGTTTGTCAATTGCTGCAAAAATTGAGTGGTGTTCATTTTTTACCAATCCTGCCAGGATAATATATGTTCTTTCCTAGCGAATTTAGCGAGAAACTATCGGAAGTAGAGCAATAGCTTGGAAAGTTCAATATCCGCTGGTCGAGTCCATAAAGTTGAAATTTATGATGATAACCCCCATACTTAAATGCTCAAATGGTCAGAGATAAAAATACTTTTCACAAATATGTATAATGTATATTTAAATAGGTTGTATTTTATACCAATATAGAATAAACTAGCTTTTACTTTTTTTCGAGTAAAAATTTAGAAGAGAATATTGCCTAATGTTATGGTCATCGCATATAATATGTATCATAATAAACTTACCACCTACCTTTGATTAAAACTATTGTTTTTAATTAAGAGCTTGAATATAAAATTTTACATTTTGTAACGATCTATTGGATCGTTTTAGTATTAGAATCCACCAGACTATATTCGGCGAGATTTATTTTATTGTTATCGCCGTAATTATAACTTGTTCCGATAGTGGTTTTAAACCGAACTTTCTTATTCACTACGAAAGATTTTCGATTTCAGTTTCCTATCTGATTTCTTCGTGGTAGCTCCTCTGCAATACAAGGTCATTTCATATCTGTGAGGAGGGCCAAGTTCGAGTTGCATATTTTTTTTTTGGAGGCGAGACCAAATTTCCGCTGTTTTGTGTAGAAAGCCAAACAGAATAGAAACCCTGATTTTGACCTTCCCCTTTACACCAAGCGAATAAAGGATCCCCATTATGAATTTTTAAATATATTTGTCATGTACAGACAGCGATCAGTTACAGTTTTATTATATTTATAGAAGATATTCAATATTAAAAAGCTCTATACACCATTAACATTTAAAAATGTATTACACAGTAACACATAGACTAGCAAATGAAGATAAAAATTTCATTTGGGGAAAAACGTGAATTTCTATAATAAATAGTATTTTGTAAACACAGTGTAAAATGCAAAACAAGGGTTGTAAAATTTGAAAACAAAGTATTAAATCATGAACGAACTTTAGGAATATACGCATAAATTTCATATAAGAGGTATACGAAACGTCTTGATGTTATGATAGCACACGGTGCTGGTATGCAAATATCTCAGACAGAGAATAAATAATGCACATTCTGTGGGAAAACTAGATAAGAAAAGCAATTATTTGGTCTGGTGAACGCATAGATATTAATAATCTCTCAAGGGTAGAAGGAATTTCTGCTTCGGCCTAAGTTTTGACTCTCTTAATCATCTTATCTTTATTATCTTTACAGAATTCCATTGCCAAATGAATATTTCAAAGACTGTTGGCGAGATAATTTATAAAACGGAACAACTGCCACAGTCTTACTCATTAAAATATAAAAACATTTCCGTAAGAATAAAATATTTTTAGCTAATACTAAATCAAATTAAAAATTCAGATATTCCATGCTGATAAAACGCAAGAGAACGAAACTGCTTTGGAATATTAATAAATTGGATATATTCCATTTTATTTTTCTACAAGTCTTAGTTAAATCTTTAATAAGACTTTTCAGATCGTGTACGTTGGATTTATGGTATGTCATAAAATGTAGGTATACCCCAATTTTGTTTTCCAAACTCAAGTTTGCTGCTCAAAAGATTGTCTATTACTAACCAATACTTTCCGCAATCTATGGATTGCGTGTCAAAAAAACGTTTTACCTTTTAAGGTAATCCACGAGTTAATCCAATTGTAATCGAAAGTTTTTGTTAGCGGGGAAGTACAAGTAATAATCAAAGGATGGAATGTCTATAGTGGAGCCGTTCAAAAGATGGAATGATCACGTGAACGGCACGCACTCAACAAAAGAGTACCCACCCTCTGTTCTTCGTTATTTCAGTGTAGAAGGCGTGGCATCGTACGATTACGCCGGCCAGTCACTCATCACGCGTCCTTAAATTCTATCTTTTGAATGGCTCGGGTATACCTAGAGTACACGGCGCAATAGATAGAACTTCCACTTCAATGTTTGTAGGTACGGTTTTGCTTCTTTGGCATAGTAAGCTAGAGCATTCTAATACTTTGGTTAACAGCTCATAATATAACACTTCTTGTTAATCACAAGAGCAAGACTTGAAGTCGTGAGTATTCGGCTGGACTGTCTACGTACTATTATGACCTAATGATTTTCTGATTTGCATAATGAACATATTTTTTATCCCGACGTGGATTAAAAATTAGAAATCGTTTTGGTTTCTGCCTTTTAAGCAGTTGGTTACAAACAAAAAATGCCGTTTAACATCTTTTGCGTTCATCTTGTACAGCAGCCAATTTTCTTGTTTCTGAATCATTTGCATTGTTTTAAGACATTTTTCTGTGGCGGTTTCAATCATTTTACTAATTCCTTTTGTTTTTGGCACAAATTACGCTGGTAATTGTGCATGTTGAAAAGTTTTCTATCTTCCACCACAATCCCAGTCTTTAAGGTGAAAATCTTGAATAGTCACAGTATGCTTTTTGTTGTCACTGTAAATATTTCATTGCTCTCAGCATTAATTTCGACTTAAAACAAAGAAATGAAATAAACTATTGTTTTTAATCACTTTATTTAAAATTTGTAAACATATATCCTTTGGTGTTATTTGGTTACGTTAACAGATGACCAATTGTACATATTGTTTAATTCATCTTGATGAAGTTGAAGAAGCAAGTGAAGTTTTACTTATTGAATGTGGTAGATTTTTCAATTTTATTTCCATAAATAAGTTAGCCCTTTAGTGATTCACCGGCTTCTTCCTCGTGGTTACATTTTCCTTTACAATACAAGTAAGTTAATTTTTTTTCATTTAATGGTTTTATTTGTATAAATTTCCTAAATTAAGGTTGGTTTTATTAAATATTACTAACATCTAATTTCAAGTAGTTTCACTTTCGCCAAACATCAGTTTTTGTGATCTTGTTTACACGTGTATTTAAAATTAAGACCTGGTAAAGCTCAGAAAAGAAGCCACAACTCAATTGAGCTAGTTAAGGGATATAATTCTTTTAGTGGGAATTTTTAATTTATTTAGGTTAAGAAAGATACCTACGTAGGTGGTTAAAAATGCAGTATTTTCGTAACTATTTTTCTCATTGATCGGGGATCGGTATTGTTTATGACAAACCATTACCGAAAAAATTATAAACGACAAATATATAGGTGATTTTGACTATCTTAAATGATCAAATCAATCTCTTTCATATTAATTTCCTGTTTTTGATTGTATTTCACTCCAGAATCTCAATAAAACGCACACGATATATCTCAAATGCGTCGTGAAGTTGTAACGGCATCGTTTATTTAACTGAAAAGGAGTAGCGTAAGGCGCCATACCAGATAAAGCAAAATTGATGATGTAAACTTACCCCCCAATTTGTTAGGTTAAGGATTTCCAGTGAAAAGTGACTAGCATTATCTTAGAAAGTGCGATAAAGAACAATATGTGCCTTGGATAAATATTTTTATTTAATTTTCATAAAACCCGAGTGTTTAATCCGTTTATCTATTTTGGTTAACAAGGTTTAATAGTTGTTTGAACTATTTAATTTAACTTAACGAATAACAAACCTTTTAATTCGTTTGTGTGTCTTAAAGCTTACAGCATCTAATAACAAACAAAATCTGCTTATTGTCGGGCTGCTTGAAACTAGGACAAACTAATTGTCTTAATTGGAGATTTTGTTAAAAGCTTCTTTTGTTTAAGCATTAAATGTTTGCTGTGAATTGAAGCCAGGCGTATACATTAGCACTATTACTGTAAACTGAAAGCTATTAACACCGACGCGACTAGATAAGTGTTTGAAAACAAAGATAAACACACTGATAATATTTCCATTTATTTTTAATGCTAATTGAAATATAATCATTATCACCTGCTTAGCCAATCAAATTTCAACAACAACAAAATTTAAACGAATATATTGTAATGGAGTTTTTTTCAACAACCCCGTGGGTCATATACCAGAAGGAGATAGGTGAAAGAAAGAGGAATAGAATTTTTTTTTAATAAGAATATATGTTTTTGTTTACTAATTGTGTTAAATAGCTCATTTTAATTAAAGTTATCATTTTCATTAAACATATTTTGACTAATCTTAAATGAACAAAACAGTCGACTTGAAATTAATTTTCTCCTTGTAATGATGTTTGATGCTTGAGCAATAATTTTTATATTTGAATTTGTAACTATTATTTCAGCTACCGTTAAATAAATATCGTTATTACGAGAATGTGCACATTTTAAATAGGTTTCCTCTAATTATTGTAATATCTTTCAGCCTTATCCCAAGCCTAGTTGGGGTCGCGTTGGTCTTTCGTAACATTTGTTTCTACCTGTCTCTATTCGATGTATCCTCCCTTCTCCATTTTAGTTCTCTTTCAGGTACTTATTAATTTCATTTTCGGTCTTCTTTTTTTCCACTTACCCTTAATCTTATATTCATGGAGGTACTCTTTTACTCACATAATTCTCATCCCTCCTCTCTAAATGACCAAACCATCTCATCTTATTTTCCTGGATTTTCTTGGTCAGCTGTCTCACTTTCACTGGTTAATCTATATATCCAAGGCACCTCTTTATCTCCCCCACTTCTAACTTTATCGCTTGCTTCTTCGTTATTGACCAGCTTTCAAAGTTATGCATTAACGCTGGACTTACAACTATTAAATCTGGCACTCACTTCCCTATCACACAAAACTTTACTCGTTTTTCTCTAGTTTATACATCCACACTTCTATAATTCATTTTACCCGTTAACCCTCCATTTTTTTCTAGCACAGACCCTAAATAATTGAAGTTTTGGACAGCTGGCAGCACTTTGTCCTGCAGATTGATTTTAAGTCCATTCGTTTTGTTTGTTGTCATATACTCAGTCATTTAGTACTCATTCTCAATCACTTTCTCCCCTTTCTTAAGTTTATCTTCCCAATGCTCTTTTACAAAATCTACAATCCTAATATCAATCACATAAATCATATCCTATGGGGCTTTACCTCTTATACCTTCAGTTATAGCATTCATCACCATACATACAGTACACAGATAGGGCTTAGCACCGACCTCTGGTGGATCCACACATGCACCATCTCTAAACACGTGGTCAGCTAATAACACCCCACATTTGTTCTGTTGAATCAATTCTTAAACATTGGTATCGCCAGCATCAGAGATTAAAAATAGCAGAAAAAGTAAAATATAATTTTCCAGTACACAAAACAGTTTTTAAAACATTATTTTATTCATGGTAGATACGACCTCTGTATGCACAAAAGAAACTTTCGATTGATTTTAAGAAAACTTTTTTGATTTTGTTTTGGAATAGCTTTATATAACAATTCATTTCTGACTTTCAAAGATAAACTCAACTTCACTTTAAACTTTAGCCATGAAATTGTTATGATATTCTTAAAAATATGCTGTATTTACTGTTTCTATTGAAACTTTTATACACTCAACCAAGAAACAAAACTCTTTACTAAAGAGCTTAAAACTATTTTCAAATAATAATGTAGAACGGAATTTTATTAAGTAAATTATTTTTTTGACAAGGTTTAAATAGATCGTCGATTTTATTCACGTTTAAAAGGTTCTAAGATATCTTGCAATTAAATAACGAAACTGATTACGAAAAAATCTTTTATTATAAAAATTATTCTACATTTGAAAGTACTTTTAATATACTCCCCTTCCCTTGCCACACATTTTTTCATACGTTTTTTCCATTGATCAAAGTCGTGCTGGAAGTCTTCTTTGGTAAAGTCCTTTACGAGGTCTGCCGTTTATTGCTTTACCGCTTCTATTAAATCAGGGTCTCTTTTAGTTTGTGCCCATTCAGACTTTTGATGGGCGTACCGAAAACTGCAGGATCTTAGAAAAAGCAACCGAATTCTCTTTTGCAAAAGGATTCTGCGGGGTCCTTTGGATCCAATATCTTAAATTTGAAATTGTTTATATAGATGTATCCTAAAAAAATAGATGCCGATTCTTGTTTCCTTACAACGAAAAAAATTAAAACTGTCAATGTCATTTTGATGGACCTAGTAAATAGACTAACGTTAAAACGAATAATTTATTGTTTGTAAAAAGCAGAAGCAAGTTATTAGTTATCATAAATATACGTGTCTGTCAAAATTTTTATAATTTTGCATGCTTAATCTATTTATTGATATTGAAAATAAACGGAATTACAAGCAATAACTGTGGTATACAAAACGTGACACTATAAAGATAAACCAGTTAAAAGTTTTAATACAACAATAAAGTTAAAACAGCAATAAACTCGGACACGATTCACATTTCCGGACAACAGTAAATTACTGAATTTCGCGTCAACTCTTCACTCCCACACAGATAATCTCGAATTGTGATCACCCTGTGAAATCCCGTAAAATCCATAAAGCTAGGCACCGCTACCGCCGTTCTGCAGATACAATCCCTCAAAAGGATTTCTCTAAATCAAACACGAAATGCATGCTTAAATAAACGTGCACAATGTGCAATACCGATGGACACTAACACGTATTTGTGGAACCAATCGTGGTAACCAAGACAACATTTTATATTAAAATATAACGATGTGGGTTTCTCGAATGTTCATAATATCATGAGATTCATATTTAGTTAGTAATTTACACCTGGATTATAAGGTATTAATATAAAGATTAAAAATAAGTGCTAACAATTATACACTTTACTGTATATTAAACAAATTGAATATAAGAAAAAGGAAAAACAAGTTAAAGCGACAAACAATAACATTAAACCACAGTCTAGTCTGTCAAGGTTTTCACCTCAAAATTCTTTGAAGACTCATCGATTTTAATAGTAGCTACATCAAAAAGCAAAATCTATCCTATGCGGGCGTGTACTTTTTCTCTAGTGAATCTCCCTTTTCTCGGGGGTACAACTATTTATATCAAAAATAACTCCACAATTGGATTAAGAATTAAGATATGACCTTTCAAAATTCTCATTAGCATCTAAATGGGGCAATTTTGGAACCAACTAAAAGGTACTCTCTTAAAATCGAACGGCTTTGGAAATTTTAAATTTTTATATGCTTATAGACTATAGACTTATAGACTTAAAAATTGACCGAGATATAGCCAAAATACGAAAGACTCTTTTTTTTTAATTTCGAAGCAAGTTGATTTTGATGTACCTATATATTGCTGGTAGTCCAGGAGCTGTCGATCTAATAAGTTCCTTGTGGCGTGATTGCAATTTTTTAATGTAAATTGATAGTTTGCAACTATACGAACACAAAAAGCTAGGTTTGCGTGGATTTACATGGGCGGAAAATTGTTTAAAAAATTTAATTAATAAAAAATTTCATTAATGTTTCTCTTTTGTCACGTAAATTGGTTGCGTTCATATCAATCGATAAAAAATTTTATTCTTTTTTAGAAAAAATTTGCGCAAACCAATTTTTTTAGCCGGTAGAGCAATGGAAACCTTCTAAAGTTTGTGATGAGGGATAAAATTCCTCCATCACACGTGAAATAGATTTTTTTTTTTCATTTTATTTCTTTTTATCTGAATTTTAAGAATATATAGGTTTGCGGGCTCAAAAACCGCCGGAAGTATCCGGCAAACTACTTTGTATGTGTTGACTCCCCATCTATTTTCGACGAATAAGAGCATTCTTAATAAATTCGTTTTGGAGTAAATGTTTTTTTTTTGTAGAACTGTTCTTATAGATTCCTTATAATCTTATGACATCAATATATATTCTATATGTTTTTTGAAAGAAAGAGAGAGAGAGAGAGAGAAAGATGTTTAGTTTAGGTTGAACTTATACAGACTTTTCTCGTTCCATTTTCTCTATACCTGAAATTTACCTGCATCTGCTATAGCTTGTGCAGCCTACTATAGTAGGCTTACACAATTTGAAATATTTTTAAAGTTTTTCGCAAGTACCAGCATCAAAGAAGAATTTTATAAAGGTCTAATCAATTTCAATTCCAGCAATATCCCTTCATGCTGGAATACTTTAACACAAAAAATTTTGCGCACCATACTCATAAATGCAATGTGGCAAAACGCCACTGAACCACATTGCATTTTATATAAACCAACCGAATGTGGATGGCAATTAAATTAAGAAAATAAGTTGGAACCAGGCCCAGCAGCACCTTCAAAAGTTGAAAAAATTTTACGAATTGAATTAAATAATGAAGAATCGGAGGCAGAAAGCGATGAAAGTGAAGAATTAGGCAAATACAATGGTTGTAATATTGATGAAATTGATTTTGATGATTAATAATAAATAAACTTTCTTTCAGCACAAACTTTTGTCAATTATTGTAACATTATTTTATTTTAATTATTTAAAACGCCTAAAATAAAAATTTCCTATTATTCCTTTCATTAAATGTATCCTTTTATAATCCTAAAATTAAGAAAGAATAAGAATAAAAATAAGATATTTTATTTTATAAGACATTTAATTTAATATAAATTTATTAAGAATGCTCTTATTTGTCGAAAATAGATGTGGAGTCAACACATTCAAAGTAGTTTGCCGGATACTTCCGGCAGTTTTTGAGCCCGCAAACCTATATATTCTTAAAATTCAGGTTAAAGGGAAGAAAATGAAAAAAAAAATCTATTTCACGTGTGATGGAGGAATTTTATCCCTCATCACATACTTTAGAAGGTTTCCTTTGCTCTACCGGCTAAAAAAATTGGTATGCGCAAATTTTTTCTAAAAGAGAATAAAATTTTCTATCGAATGATATGAACGCAACCAATTTACGTGACCAAAGAGAAACATTAATGAAAGTTTTTAATAATTAATTTTTTTAAACAATTTTCCGCCCATGTAAATCCCCGCAAACCTAGCTTTTTGTGTTCGTATAGTTGCAAACTATCAATTTACATTCAAAAAATTGCAATCACGGTATGGTGGGGCTTTTTAGATCGACAGCTCCTGGTCTAGGTGTACGAATTGAAATGGTGAAAAGCTACATCGTACATCTTGTTTTATCTGCTTTGGTGAAAGGGGGACCTTTTACATTTGTTTTTTTTTGTAAGAACGAATGACTGATAAGGGTTGAAAAAAAATGAAATTTCAAAAAGATGACTAAGACACTGACACGAGATTTCGCAATTAAATTTCGGGACTAGTTACGGAAAAGGGTTTTATTATATAAACTCCCCTCCCCTGGCCGCACACCTTTCCATACATTTTTTCCATTGATCAAAGCAGTGCTGGAAGTCTTCTTTGGTAAAGGCCTTTAGGAGCTCTGCTGTTGTTAGTTGCTTTACTACTTTCATCGAATCAGGTTCCTTTCAAAGCAGATTTGATCTTCGGAAACAACAAAAAAGTGGCACAGTACCAAATCTGGCGAGTACGGCGCGTGTTCAAGTACTAGAGTGCATTTACTGGTTAAATACTGCTGTACATATAGCGCGTTATGGGCAGATGCGTTGTCCTGGTGCAAAATCCACGAGATGTTCTTCTACAACTCGGGCCGTTTCTCACGAACTCTTCTCGCAGTGTTGCCAAAACTGACAAGTAGTAAGTTTGGTTGACAGTTTGACTTTTTTGAACCCATTTAGTTTTCACGATACCTTTATTGTCAAAATAAACAATCAACATTGTATTAAATTTTAATTTGGCCATCCTTGACTTTTTTATTCTGCGCGATTAAGGCGTCTACCAATGCATCGATTGCCGCTTTGTTTCGACATCGTATTCAAAAATTCACGTTTCGACGCAAACAACAATGTTTTTTATCAGTCCGGGATCTTCTGTTAACTTTTCAAGGAAATCTGAGTAGACCTGTTGATGCATGAGCTTTTGGTCAGGAGTCAGGTTTTTTGGCACCAATTTTGCACATACTTTTCTAACCGGTTCTTTAACGGCGTTTACAGCAGCCTTAATCATCCGGATGGTTAATTTTGTTCATTGTTTCCAGAGTTAAAACAGTGTCTGGGCGATCTGAGCGCTGGTCGTCTTCAGTGCTCTCTCGGCTTTCACGCACACGCGCACGAGATAGAGAATTGTCTTCATAGGCCTATTGCAACAGGTTTAAAGCACTCAATCGGAGTTTTTTTAATTTAACTAAAAAGTTGTGATTGATACGTTGCTCCTGTATTTCGTAACACATGATTTTCGGCACGAGAAAAAACACGTTCGTTTTAAACTGTTACTGCACAAATACTATAATCGTAACGAAAACTGTTTGGTACGTGCATAGAGAAAATTTCTAGATACCCAACGCACTTCTTGTTTTTCCCCACCCCGCTAGGGCGCCCTCTAGGCGCACTGTCTCGTATTTAATAGCCAGATTTCGTAGAAGGAATAAAAAAAATTATTCAGTAAGAGAGAAAACCAAAAAAAAATATTAGTCAAAAATTAAGACCAATTTTGCATGATCGTTTCTCGATATATTTGTCTCATACAACAAGAAAATTATCGACCAGTTTGGATCTTAAACTAAAGAAAATGTGCAAAATACTCGTTGTCAATCATATTCATTTTCTAAGTAGTTTATAAAATATGATAACTACTTAATTAAAAAGATTTATTATAGAATATATTTCTATTATTAATTTAATATCTTATTATTTGATGCATTCTTGTTTGAGACTTTTAAAAATTAAAAATATCAATTTTCCTACGAATCCAAATACAGCTAGCAGTACATTTATCGAGTAATTTAACGCCACTACGTATAACACCACGATAAATTTTCGCGTTAAGCAGCTTTTTTTCTTGTGAAATGCCAGAGCCCGATATTTTAACATTATAATCTTTTGCGTGTTGCCATGAGCGGATAACGAGGGCGTAAATTATTGCTATTTGAAGTTCGTAATTTCGATGAACAAGCCTTTTAACAACTGGTTTCATTTTAATTTTGATTGAGTCAAATTGGTAGTTTTGTGCTGCTAAATCTTTAATCAATAATACTTCAGTTTTTAGTAAAATAATATATAAAATGATACCAATTTTTGTATATTACAGGTTGAACGAAACAAGTTATCAATATTTTATACTTTTATATTCAATCCAAGAATTCTGAATCTTTGTGAATTAATGAAACTAAGAAAAGAAGAACAACTACATTTACATTTGAAATATTTTTATACTAAAGATGTGTTCTACCGGAAGGTGGCATAGGAGTACCTACACTGTTAAAGAATCTTAGTAAAATATGTTTTTTTTATCTTTATATACGCAAAAGAATCCAAAACAATATATTTATATTTCTGTACCGTCTGTATGTCTGTATGTTAACAAACAAAGAGGTCATTTTAATTTATGTGTGTTACTTAACATACACCAAGTTAAATTGAGTCCAGGACTATATGATTAATCATATTAAATAGGGTTCAGCTTAGGCGAAGACATGGAGTGCAGGAGGTGCTTGTAGAACCCGTTGGGCGTAGTTGCTGAATCTTTCAGATGTACGAATCTTTCTTGCTTTATGCAGAAATATAAAAGTGTGAATAAAACAATAGTTTTAATCAGAGGGAATAGGTAAGTATATTATAATACTATATTCGAAGACCGTAACATCAGAAATATGCTTATCCAAATTTTGACGCGGTAAGTCGCAGGTAAAATCTAGTATTAAATAAATAAAAAAATGAGATATGGGTACTTTTAATATATGGTGGTCATGATTTTTAAATTGGTTGTCTTGATTAAGTATGTTTTTGAGATTTTATTTGTTTTTGTTTAGTTTAGAGATTGTTTGGATTGAGAGAGATTATTATTATGATAGATTGTCATTGAGTTAATTTTGAAAAAATGTCATAAAATAAAATGATTGTAAATGAAAGAATTTGCATTTAAATTAAAATAAAAACATAATAATAAATAATTAAAAGAATAATAAAATAGAAAGAAACCAGAACTTGAAAGATACAGAAAAGCAGAGAGTTGGAAAATTGTAGGAAGAGGAAGGTATAGAAAAAGAGCTGAGCAGCAGAAAGGTATTAGATAAATGGAAAGGCAGCAGCAAGGAGGAGTTGGAAAGTAGTAGGAAGAGAAAGATATAGAGAAAGAGTGGAACTACGGAAGAAGATTTTTTTTATATATATTTTATTTATGTTTGTAGACAACTTATTTCGAAATCATTGGAATCCACGACCGATAATTTTATTGAAAAAGGGTGTTCCAGAAGGAGGATCCATTTCAATATATATATATATATATATATATATATATATATATATATATATATATATATATATATATATATACAGTGAAGTCCAAAAGAAACGGATAAATTCATTTTCTCCGTTAATAAGCGTGTAAAAGAAAAGTCCTGAAACATGTCAATTTTTAAATTTAAAATGACACTTTATGACGCTAAAAAACCACCCCCCATTTCAAACCCCTTTCAAAGGGGGACAGCACCCCATTTTTTTAAATGGCATGAGAGGTCATGTGATGTCTCGCCTAAAAGAGCATTTAATTGCCTATTCAGCAATGTAAAAATTTTTAGATTTAATTTTTTTATTTTTAAGAAAATTCAATATTTAATACTGTAATGGGTAGTAACAGTTAAATTTCCCAATAATAAAATAATCTAATAGGCATGCTTGGTATATCAATACGACTCGTTTCAGGTACATTTTAAGTAACACATTCCAAAATTGTAAATCGAATTTTCTTGAAAATAAAAAAATGAAATCTAAAAATCTTTACATTGCTAAATAGGCAATTAAATGCTCTTTCAAACGCGGTATTACATGACCCCTTATGCCAGTTAAAAAAATGGGGTGCTCTCACCCTTTTGGGATGGGGTTTGAAGTGGGGGTGGCTTTTTAGCATCATAAAGTGTCATTTTAAATTTATAAATTTACGTGTTTCAGGATTTTTCTTTTACACGTTACTTTTGGACCTCACTGTATACAAATTTGGTTATTGAATATGCATTAAGGTTGGAACAGTACACTTAATGGTTGTGTTTAACACTGTAAATATGTATACTGCTCTTATCTATGATACGGGTCAATATTTAAAATGCGCGTGCACTCATTCTTGAAAAACATGCGGCAAAAAAGCGGCACGATTAAATTAGTTAGTCAAGACCATTTATTTATTAAGGTTTAAAAATAAATAAATAAACAAAAAGAAATTGAAAACATAATTCAGAAAAACTGACAAACAAAATCTGTATTAAAACTCACAGATTTCTACATTTGATGTACTGAGAGACATCTCACAATATTCTCCACAATAAATGAACCAAAACTACATACTTATAGTTACAGTTTAACTAGACTTACTTGGATAGGCGTGGTCAACGCGCTGATACAATTTCCAGGGGTGTTGTTTAAAACAATACAGGTGTGAGTCGGGAAGTTAAATACAAAATTAAATAGAAATTTTACTAGGTTCGTTCATATAATGACGTTCTTTTGAGTTTCCCCTGGTAAAATCGTAAAAATAATTCCTATCCAAGTAGGTCCAGTTAAACTATAACTTTCCACTGTAGTCCTTGGGCGGTGAATAATTAAAATACTCAAATATTTTCTTGTATTTAATTTAAACACCTTAAACAACGTTATTTTAACATTATTTGTTAAACAAAACAAGTTTAATTTTAGTTGTTAATAATTACAAACTGACAATCTTGTCAAATCTACGTCTATGTAGACTTGTGATTAAACTTTACGATTGATATTTTTAGATTAAAGAAGTACAACTTCTTACATGCGTACATAAGAACACACACATGCGTTTATTTAAAAACAAAGCTCATTTCCTTAAAAAAAATATTCTTAAGCTTGTCACTGAAGTCTTATTTCTTTAATCTATTCATAGGAGTAGCTTTAAACATTTTAAGGAACCGAGCTACATCTGGGATTAAGTTTCTTAAATGATTGAACATATCTTAAGTGCAAAGACTTCGCTCTGGGAAACTTAACCTAAAAACCTATAAAACTGATAACTTATTATTAAAAAAAAATCGCCCATAACACTACTTTTAAAACGTAACTGTAAAATTATTGATGTTTAAATAATTATTAACATTATAATGTTTTTACTGCTATATTCACACAACTTTACACTATCAATTTATATATTAAAAAGATACTGATATTAGCTACAAAACAACTTGGCTCTTATTTTCAAGACATAATCTTATCAACCCAATACTCTTATGCTTACACTCTCTGTTGGAGGATGATATGTGATTTTCTGATACAGGAAAACTCAGAGCGTCAATTCTCTCTCTGAACAAAATTCTAGACAAATGTAAATTGTATGATTTATTATCAATTAACTGAATGCCAAAAGTAACCTTACTTGAATTGAAAATCGTAAACCATTATGGTTCTCTAATATCCTGTTTAATTTATTTTTCAGGTTCATTTACATAAATCTACAAACCTTCTGCCTTTAAGGCAACTGGGTCTTAACTCGACTTTTTATTTTAGTCTTCAATATAAAAATATACTGCTTGACTTAAATACATCATCAAATTTCCCGGCTCGTTTTATGATGGTGCGTGACCTGATCTTAAATTTTTTAACATGAGAAGACCTTTTTGTCACGCACTTTTCACTAGATTATTTATTCAAATATTGATATTTCTGTGGTTTGTCTTCTACTCTTTTTTGCTAAAAAAACTGGCATGTTCACGGAAATACTCCAATTTATCGAAATTTTAATTAAAGCCGTATGCAAGGTATTAGATTTAAATTTTTTTGGTAGTAAACCAAAAAAGAACACTTTTAATAGTGGATTGTATATTAAGAGCAAAAAATGAAGTTTTGTGAAATTTTAGTAAACATGACGTTTATGACAGAGATTATTTGACAAATGGACAATTAAAACATTAAACTCTAAGTAACTTTTTGTGCCCTGTCTAATATTTGTATTCGGTTAGGAGACCAGAACCATGGATTTTTAGTAAAATATTATTTTCATTTCTAAAATTGCCTGTTTGCAAAAACCTTATAGACGCTATTCCAAATCCAATGACATAATTTTCCTAGACTGTTCAAAAAAAAGTATTTCCATCAGAGGTGCACACTTCCTGAGCAAGCTACAAAAGTCACTCTGTTTGGCCCTAAAAATAGTCCGGGAAATACGTACTTTTTGCTGCCAGATGTCGAGAAGAATAGTTTTGAAACAAAAATACTTTAAAACATATATTCATTCAAGTTGAGAGAATCCCCTTCAAATGAAAGCTGCAAGCGTTAGTAAAGATTTACTGTTATCATATAGGGTAAATGAGAAGCAAAAGTTACCATAAAAATCATAAATTCAAACAACAATCTCAGAGTAGAAAAATAGTTTGATCACTAACGCAATGACAGAATAGTTATTTATGATATGAGTGTTAAAAGTGAGGTTTTATTTTGTGAGTGAAAACGTTTGTGAAATGAGCGGAGCGAATTGAACAATTTCACGAACAAAATAAAATCACTTTTAACACAAATACCATACAATGTTTTTTGTACAACTTCCCTATTTTGATAATGAAACGAGCAAATTTGCAATGACAATAAACCAAACCGTGTTAAAAGTAAACTAAACCGTGTTAAAAGTAAACTTGTTTACATGGCAACGTGTTAAAAGTATTTTTAACACGCTGCTATGTAAACAATCGTTTTTAACATTGTTTGCTATCATTAAAAGTGTCACTTTTAATGACAGTTATACAAAAAAATATTTACAGAATTACCAATCAAGAAATCATCAAATGGTTATATTTCAATTTTTTTTTCCAATTTTTTGCAATAAGAAGCAAATAAACAAACATAGTTTCATACATTTGATCTTCTAACAGAGATGATTATTTTTTGTGCTTTTCTTTATTCAAGCTGTAACCTCTTTTTTTCTAGTGATGTTAAATGCTCGTTTTATAGAGGTTAACCAATGCGAACGGCACTCAGGGGGTAGGAGGAGAGCGAGCGTGGATTCGAACGAGCTAGATGATACAGTATTGGAAAGATATAAGGGGATATAATTGCTATAAAAATAAAAGATAAAAGAATTTAAAAGGGACTAAAGAGAAAATGAGAGAAATGATGGAAAAGGGAAAGGAAAATGGGCGCCACTTATTTTTTATCATAAGGATGGGAAAATATAAGAAACCCAGATGAAAAAAAATATTAAATATATAGGTTGGATAAACTGATTTATCAGATGTTGTAGATAAAGTTAAAATATGAAAGATATAAGAGATATAAGATAAGATAAGGTAAAATTAGGTAACCCGGCAGATGTTCTTGCTAAAAATTTAAATTACACACTTTTATTGTTAAAACTAGAAAGATAAAGTTATACTTACTATTTTCTTTACTTATTACAACGGCTACCGTTCTATTAGTGAGATAAGGATGTTTTCTTCGATCAAAATTAATAATTTAAATACGTCTCGTTCTTACTATTGATTAAATTAGATCAGAATAACTTACACCAGGTCGAAAAGAAAACATATAGTTAAACAATAAACAATATTTATTACTCTAAGAAGTAATAAGTCAGATGTACAAGCAAAAAATAATAGACATATAAAATACCAACAATTTAAATATGATAACATACAGTTAAACACATTAGTGTTTAAACATACAGAGAACTAATACTACACATTCAATAACAGCTAAGTAATATTGTATTGTTATTTTTTGTGTACCCAATTAAGCAAAATGTGAAATAAAAAATATTAAAGTGTGATAAAAT
Organism: Altica lythri; assembly: GCA_964028335.1. Taxonomy (NCBI): domain Eukaryota; kingdom Metazoa; phylum Arthropoda; class Insecta; order Coleoptera; family Chrysomelidae; genus Altica; species Altica lythri. The sequence continues at coordinate 58,385,107 of OZ034805.1, read as the reverse complement.
GTTATATCAAAAAATACTAAATCACCTTTAGCTTAAAATTTTACTCGAGTAAAAATTATGGAGTACCATATACCAGTTTAATTTTAGAAATTTAACTTATGAGAGATATTGAGAGATACAAAAATTTATCAATAAAATGCGTCACAAAAAAACTGCGTTAGACCCTGCACACCGCTTTCACTAAAAATTTTAATCGTGTATTCGGAAGGCATTTCCGATGTTTCACGTAACGATTAAAGGTTTTCACACTGAGGTCTGTGGATAAGTACCGGCTTTTCAAAAAAACCAGGTTACACTATGGAGTTTACGGTCACTACTTATGTTAATTCTCCACACGCTGATATTTATTATGTAGATGACAATTAAATCCTTACTCCAAAGAAATAAATGGCATCGTTTTTTCTTGTAGTAAAGCAATAGTAATAAATCAAAAAACTTACAGTTTGGCTCCTAGGTAGTATAATTAAATTAGGTACACGCCCAATTTCTGTAATACCTCAAAATTCAGATACTCATCAGTAATTCTCGACAGCTTTTCATCAGAACTATTAACCATCACTGATAAACTGACTTTAACTTAATTAGAAACATTCAAAAGACTTTTTAAGCGTCTCAAGATAAAAAAAACCGCCAAAACTGGAGTTATCGTTAACAGAGCACTTGTTAGTCTCCTTGCTACCTCTTCACTGACTAGTAAAATCCGTTGAGAAGCTATTCTCGCGTATGCACCTAGGTCACATGATGGGAGCGTGAAATTTTGATTGGACGATTATGTCATAAGATCTACTTGTTGGTGCGGATGTTTCTCCACCATGGTACAACTGAAAAATTTAACCCTGCATAGCAACAAAAAACGTTAGGATGGTAATAGCATCTAATAAGTCGAGAATACAGGGCGGTAATAAGTAAGAAAGAATTAATGATTAAAAAGAAATTTTTATCATTCTGGTATTTTAAGAATGCTACAAAGCTTAATAGGGGTTGTCATTGACCTTACTTTATAATTATTTTAATTTAATGCCTCCTCTCTTCTGCATGTTTTCTTTCTCAGGTCATCATTTGTTCTTGCCATTCATCTCATTTTTGGTCTTCTCTTCTTTTTACCCCCAATCTCACAATTTACTACACTGTTTCTCACATAATCATCTAAACTTATTTTTCTGAAAATTCTTGCTCAGCTGTCCCACTTTCACTGTACCTCCTACTCTTATTTCTTACTCTATCTCTCCTCATTAATACAACACAACATTTTCATCTTCGCCACTTCTTACTTTCTTTCTTGTTCTTTGGTTATTGCCTAGGAATCTTAATTATACAACAACACTGATCTTACAACTCTCTTGCAAAGTCTATCTTTCATTTTTGCACTCACATTCCTGTCACACAAAATTTTACTCATTATTTTCCAGTCCATTCATCCACACTTAATTCTATGATTCATCTTATTCTTTAACCCTTCATTCTTTTCTTTCCCAAATATTTGGAAGTTTTGGACAGCTGGCAGCACTAAGTCTTGCTGATTGATTAAATCCATTCGTTTTGTCTGGTACTTAACTATTGTCCTAGTGATTCCCAATTCTGTACACTTAAGCGCTTTTTTCTAAATCACAATATTATCTTTATACATCATATCCCATGAAGCTTTACCTCTTATCCCTTTAGTATAATATCCGTCTTTTGCACTAATCGGACATAATTTTCCGGCACAGCTTTCTCTAAGTCTATGAAAGCAGCGTGGATATCACGACATCTCTCCATCATTCATTTCATAATAAAAATAGATTCAATCGGTCTCCTCCATGCATAAATCTAAATTGTTCTTTACTTTACTGGTCTTTTTTCTAAATCACAATATTATCTTTTTACATCATATCCCATGAAGCTTAACATCTTATCCCTTTAGTATAATATCCATCTTTTGCATAATCGGACATAATTTTCCGGCACAGCTTTCTATAAGTCTATGAACGCAGCGTGGATATCACGACATCTCTCCATCATTCATTTCATAATAAAAACAGATTCAATCGGTCTCCTCCATGCATAAATCTAAATTGTTCTTTACTTTACTGGTCTTTTTTCTAAATCACAATATTATCTTTTTACATCATATCCCATGAAGCTTTACCTCTTATCCCTTTGGTATAATATCCATCTTTTGCACTAATCGGACATAATTTTCCGGCACACCTTTCACTCGCATACATCACCACACTTCTTCTCTCGGCACTTGGTCATAAGCTTTCTCTAAGTCTATGACAGCAGCTTGGATATCACGACATCTCTCCATCATTCAATTCATTGTAAAAACAGATTCAATCGGTCTTCTCCATGCATAAATCTAAATTGTTCTTTACTTTACTGGTCTTTTTTCTAAATCACAATATTATCTTTTTACATCATATCCCATGAAGCTTTACCTCTTATCCCTTTGGTATAATATCCATCTTTTGCACTAATCGGACATACTTTTCCGGTGCACCTTTTACTTGAATACATCACCACACTTTTTCTTTCGGCACTCGTTCATAAGCTTTCTCTAAGTCTATGCCAGCAGCTTGGATATCACGACATCTCTCCATCATTCATAGTAAAAACAGATTCAATCGGTCTTCTCCATGCATAAATCTCTCCATCATTCATAGTAAAAACAGATTCAATCGGTCTTCTCCATGCATAAATCTAAATTGTTCTTTACTTTACTGGTCTTTTTTCTAAATCACAATATTATCTTTTTACATCATATCCCATGAAGCTTTACCTCTTATCCCTTTAGTATAATATCCATCTTTTGCACTAATCGGACATAATTTTCCGGCACACCTTTCACTCGCATACATCACCACACTTCTTCTCTCGGCACTTGGTCATAAGCTTTCTCTAAGTCTATGACAGCAGCTTGGATATCACGACATCTCTCCATCATTCAATTCATAGTAAAAACAGATTCAATCGGTCTTCTCCATGCATAAATCTAAATTGTTCTTTACTTTACTGGTCTTTTTTCTAAATCACAATATTATTTTTTACATCATATCCCATGAAGCTTTACCTCTTATCCCTTTAGTATAATATCCATCTTTTGCACTAATCGGACATACTTTTCCGGTGCACCTTTTACTTGAATACATCGCCACACTTTTTCTTTCGGCACTCGTTCATAAGCTTTCTTTGAGTCTATGAAAGCAGCGTGGATATCACACCATCTCTTCATCATTCATTTCATAGCAAAAACAGCTTCAATCGTTCTTCTTCCATGCATAAATCTAAAGTGTTCTTGACTTATATAGCTCTCTTCTCTTAACCGCAGATAAACTTTATTTATTCTCCTTTAATTACACAACTAAAGTCAACCTCATATATGAGTAATTTAAACTTCATAACTTAAAAGCCGTCGTCATAAGGTGCTTACTTACACTTAAACAAATCTGTTTGTTGAAGCAGCCAATAAGCAAATAGGTGTATAGGTAGAGGGTTTCCCATTGTGGTTATTTGTGAGTCTCGTAAACTCGCCATTTACCGCTTCATATACATCCACATCGAGATAGCGAACGACCAACACGTTAGCGTAAAGATGTACAATGGTCGTTTATCAAAAATGGGCGAAACTAGTATTAATCAAGCTGTCACTCGACGTGGCATTTCATTTATTTTAATGAACTTTATCTGATGGAGAAGTCGGGTAGTTTAGTGTGGGTCCGCCTGGCTAATATATTACACGTTTTTTTGGAGATTTTTTTTGGTTGTATAATACAATTTCTTAGTTTGCCAAAAATTTGTCCTATGTAGTCGATTACAGGAATAAATTTTTGAGACATAAAATACAGAATCAGATTTGTTTGTTAAAAGGTGTTTTCGAACGAAGTGAATAAAAAATACATTTTTGGTCCTCCGTCCAGAAACAATACTATTAATTACTTCAAAATCGTCCGGAAAATGACATTTTCCGGCCTAGGCCGGCAAAGTAGCTTTTAGATTTTCTAAAGAGATGGCGCTATGAGTCATCAAAAATACATAATAAATACTACAAATTTTAAATAAATTTATTTAAAAACAATAACTTTTTCTAAAGGTAAGCAGGATTCAAACTTACATTTAATTTCTCTCACAACTTTTATTTTAAATTTGACATTTATGTCCATTTACAACTACTTATCATTCGATTATGAAAATACATATCTCGATTTTATTATTGCTCATTGAACTAAATATAATAGTTCATTGTCTTTGCTATTTTTATATAAAATTATTAGATATTAATATCAATATAACAATTTTTACTGTGCTGCTTATTATCACAGTATTCGTATGTATAAAAATTAAGGATCGTGATATCGATTATCAGAAAATCATTCCTTATTATAATTCTTTTAATCGTGCAATAGATGTCAATAATGTCAATATACACCTAATCTTGTAGGTATGTCAGAAAATAAACAGTTTTTGAACTTTTGAAAATATTAAAAATTGGTCGGACCAAAAAATAGTGTGTGTTACACGTCCGCAAAATGTTTTGCAAGTGCTCGTATTGTTTCGCCTCGGTGCTACGCCCCTCGGCTACACAACTTTACTCGCTCTTGCAAAATGGCATTTTCCGTCCTTGTGTCACAAATAACTGTTTACGTCCAATTTCAGTATTTACGTTTTTTGTAAGAGAGTAGCTAAATTTTTTTTTATCACTCCGTGCGGAACGCACTTCTTTCGACCATGCAGAACCGTGCGGAAAGCAATGCTTCCTTCAACGTTACGAAATATAAAACTTTTCATCATTTCGTGCGGAAAGCACTGCTTTCGACTATGCAGGACCGTGCGGAAAGCAATGAATGACCGAAACAGAGTTGATAAGTGTTTCCCAAGCAAAAATAAGTGAGATAGAAAGTGAATTAGGAGAAATCTGATAACGCGGTAGTAAATGCACCACGATATAATCAATCAAATGTTTCATTACTAAATAAAGATTTTGTTGATTCTCAATTATTATCTAATATACTTAAGTTTGTTTTAATGGGGGGATCCGTCTCTCCTTACCCTCCGGTGCAGGCGGCTCAGACCTAATACTACTTTTATTATCTTTTTTTCCTTTTATTTTAGAAAAATTCAAGAGCTTTCCTCACGGAGTGATGAAAAATAGAATACGCAACTCGTGCGGTGCGCAGGTAGGTAATCCCATCACTCGTGCTTTTTATCGCGTTTGCCTTCAGCTCACGCGACAAACGCACTCGTGATGGGATCACCTGCTTTCCGCACTCGTTACGTAATGTACTATTTCCAATGGAACGAAATGTAATTCAAGACCTTTAAGTAAAATGTTTGGTAATCTAAGTATCTATAATTGAACATATTTTTACAAATGATTACTTGCATTTTAACCAATTATCAAAAATATTTTACTGATTATCGTTGAGTAATGACAATTTAACATTAAAACCCCACAATACAGATCTAAGTACCAATTTATAAAAATATAAGAATGTGTGCAACTATATTTTTTAAAATTTGATTTTAGTACTGTTCTGAACCATTCAGTAATGTACAAAAAATATCGTTTCGTATTCCATTACAAATCTCCAAGACGTTTTTACTCTGTACGTAAAATCTCAAAATTTGAAACCTACATTTGATGTTCCATTTCGTGAAACGGTTGTAGAGTTACGAAGAATATATTTCGATACAAAACATACTTCGTTCATAGTTAATTTTTGCTTTTTTTGCATTTACACATCATGTCCACAAAGGATGCCGACAAAGGATAAATGCCAACAAAAAATGCCGCCAAAGGAAATCTTTTGTCGGCATGAAGTGTGACGGAAAAAAGAGGAAAAATTAACTTTGAACCAAACTATACAAATAACCAAAAGGAAACGTATCTTTTTGCATTAGATTCGGGAGAGCGTCAGAAGATGTGAAAAATGTAGAACTCGGTTAATATCGACGAAAATAAGTTTTTATTTTTTTTTTATATTCTTAACGAAGACAAATCCAAATAAGTGTTTTAACTCTATTATTTAGCAAATAAATACACACTGCAGTGGGTAATTAGATTGTCGTTTTTGGTATTTTCCGTTAATTATAATTTATGTTTCTTACCGTTTAAACCTTCCCTAAAATTCCACAAATAATTCCAAACCAAAATTAGCCAAATCGGTCCGGCAGTTTTCAAATTTTAGCGAGTCTAACTAACAACTAGATAAATATTCTTTGATTTATTTATTTTTCACTTGCATTTTACAAATTTACATTTTGCTGAACAGAACACAAAAAAATTACTAATTAAAAACTAAATATTTGTTGTAAGTATCCAATTTAACTATTGAAAGGGTCTCTATATTATAAACAGCGATCGGTGTGGTTAAGCGGCATCCTTTTCGATCACAATCTTCCTCTTCATCGGTTTTGTGCCATTAGACCTTCGACAACAGATAACCAAGAACAGAGCGACAAGAATCAAAGGTTGCTACAAGTGCTGTCTTCTTCTGCATGCTTCGTCGATCTAATTAAATTAACCGCTGGTTACACTAACGAACTTAATTATACTAAGCAGAATAATTCTTTGAATAAAAAATATTAACTTGATGTATTTCGGAACATACTGAACGGTATATATAATTGCCTTCGAAATTATTAAACATCCATGTGTATTATTACATTTTTTGACTAATTTCTTAACTGTTAACACTACACATACCGTTACTGACATTTGATTAAGTTGTCTTTTATGTATCAGGGTACAAAACAAAACTAACAAAAGAAATTGCTTGCATATGTAAAACTGGCACTTTAGCGCCAACACACCTGAAAAACCTTTCAATGATAATTACTAGATACAATTTAATTTTTTTTGCTTGAGTTTCTACCTAGCATTTGATAACAAATTCCGTCACAAAATGGCTCTGCGTAGATGCGGGCAATAAACTAACTCTGATGAGGGTGTCCTATGCGCGTCCGAAAACCGAAAAGGGTTAAACAGCGAAACGGTCTAAAGACCTTAATGAAGCCTTTTGTTTGCTATTATCTGGTTCATATTCACTATCTGATAAGTCTGTAGTTGTAGTGTTTTCACGTCAAGCGCATAACTCGGAAGGATTAACAGGAGTTGAAGGTTATCTTACAGAAAGTATCAGCTTTGAAATTAGTTTGAATGAATCAAGGCGGGCTGCAGAATATGGTTTTGTAAAGTATTAATCATGTACAATTTCTTATACCTTACATTTAGGAATAAAGAAATACAATTAATGTGAATATAGAAAACACATTTAATACACTGCCGTGCAAAAAATTTAGGTCACTTTAAATTATTTAAAAAATTACAAACAATTTAAAAAATTATATTTGCAAATTGTAAATTTTTTTACTGCATTATTGTAGCTTTTAAACATGGAATCAGACAACATAATTCATTTTTTTTATGATTTATTCTTGAAAAACTGTGACTTTACATTTTAAACGAAGTTCGAATATTGTTATTGGGAACGAAATAAAGGAATAAAACTTAACATTATTAAAAAATTGATAATAATAAATGATAACAATATAACTAATAACGTGTATTACCCTCTCTTGCATTAATGACCGCTTGCATTCGACGAGGCATACTCTGAATTAAATTAAGGATTACATTCTGATCCATGTTATTCCACTACTGCAATAGGAACTCTCTTAGCTCCTGGGTAGTTCTTGGGGCTGGTGTATGCCTTCGAATACGCTTTCCTAACTTATCCCAGATATGTTCGATGGGGTTCATATCTGGATTACATGCTGGCCAATCAAACCGCCTAATTCCTACCTCATCTAGATATTCACTGACAATCCTGGCAGCGTGTGGCCTTGCATTATCGTGCATAAAAATGCCTTGCTCGTCTATAGTGACCATAAAAGGTACAAAATGATTTTCCAGGACCTCTATTACATATCTGTGAGCTGTTAGAGAGCCATTCTCTATTAAAACCAACTCTGTACGTGCTTCTAAAGTAATACCTCCCCAAACCAAAATAGACCCACCACCAAATTTACGTCTATGGTCAATACAAGCGGGGGCATATCTTTCTCCAGGTCTTCTACATGGTCCGTCTGATCCATTGACGCAAAAACGAGACTCGTCTGTAAAGAGTACCTTGCTCCAGTCGTCATCGTTCCATAACAAGTGGTTTCGAGCAAAATTCAATCTTGCAATTCGATGCTGGCGGTTCAAGACAATCCACTAGCATGAAGCCTTCTTCTAACTGTCCATTCGCTAACATTAACGTTTCTAACCTCTTAAAGCTGATAACGTAGCGAAACTGCAGAAGCTGTTCTATTCCGCAAACTTGACATTAACAAAAATCTATCATCTCTTTGACTAGTGGCTCTTTTTCGGCCAGATCCGGGTCGTCTGGTTATAAGACCATTCTCCTGGTATCGTTGGTACACATTTTGTACAGCACAGAGGCTCTTACCAACAATTCTGGCGGTTTCACGTTGTCCTCTACCATCTTGTATGAACGCTACAATTCGTGCCACAATAATAGGATCTAGATGCATTTTGGACCAGTAAATAAACAATAAATATCAATGAAACGTTACTTTACACAATAAACCACACAACGGATCGGTTTTAGAAAATAAAATTGAAAAATTATCAATGCAATATGAATTCGTAATTAGTGCTAAATTTTGTTGTTAACAAGGGTTGCAAATAAGGTGTCAGAATGTGACAGACGCCGACTATGACAAATAGCATCCATATCCAACAGTATAAATTTCATCGCCTACTATTCCCATGACTCCCTGATTAGTTTTATTTTTAAGATTATTTGCCATTTCTTAAATTATTTAAAGTGACCTAAATTTTTTGCTCGGCAGTGTATTATTATGTAGGTATACACATGCTCAAAATCTAGAGGTATTTAAAAACTTTATTTATAAAATGGTTTAAAAGTATTTCATGGACATGTGTAAGCCTGATACGTGACAAAAGGTGAAAAATAAGAACAATTTAAAATGTATACAAAAAAAGAAAAATTGGAACAAAGAAAAAAAACATTTTAATAAGAAATGTGACCTGCTCGTGCCTTTATGATGGCTCTACAGCGTCTTTCCATACTAAGGATCAAGTTAATCAAATCGTCATCCAGCACTGAAAAACTCTTAGCTGAAGCATATCCCACACATGCTCAACAGGATTGAGTTCGAGTGATTGAGCTAGCTAGGGCATAATTGGAATATTCTGCTCTTCCAAGAAATTTCTTGTCAGCACTCGGGCTATATGTGGAGTAGCATTGTCTTGCATTAAGATTAAACCAGGACCAATGTTTTGCGTGTATGGATCAACATTGGCAACGTAGCGCTCTGATGATAAAAAATGATCAAGCAGAACGAGCTCAGTTCTACTGCCAAGCAAATGTCTGACCATACCATAATAATTATGTCTTCTCTGTAGCTGTGAACCTCTTGTATATGTGGCATTCGATTTCTTGCGCAAGGTTCTCTCCATACGCGTATCCTTTGAGAATCTGAATACAAACCCAACCGGCTAAATAAATTGCTAACCAAATTACCTTCTCTCAACTTTCTGTTGAGGGTAAGTCACATTGGGAGATCCACGGAGATGACGCGTTCTGAGTGGTTTCTAACTTTCTATAGCGTTTGCCACATTAATTTAACGCATTCCTGCCTTAATTATCCCCACACCCCCCAATATTTGGTTTTCGGCCCAATGACGTAGAGGCATGTTAAAACAATTTTTCAAAAGACCTTTGCAAGAAAGCAATTGATAAACAACTTATAAAATCTCGACTAAAATGGTAAATTATCAAATTAATATCATAAATTATTTTATTTTGTATTTTTATTTGTACATATTGCTTTAATTGTGTTTGGTACATGGCTTAAAGTGTGAAATAAAAAAATAAATAAATAAATAAATAAATAAATAAATAAATAAATAAATAAATAAATAAATAAATAAATAAATAAATAAATAAATAAATAAATAAATAAATAAATAAATAAATAAATAAATAAATGAATAAATGAATAAATAAATAAATAAATAAATAATAAAATATTTAATATCTCTAGATTTTGAGCATGTGTGTATGTCACCAATATGAAAATAAAATAATTAAATTTTAAAAGTGATGCTTAAACCAGATAAAAATAAATAATAAAATTCGCGTTAAATCGTCACTAATATTATATTTCGTAAAATAAAATTCTATTTTATTTCTGACTGTTTTTACTACTTTCGTCGTGGTATACAAACAATAAAAGTTGCACATGCCGTTGAATCATATTTTACTGACGCTGTGCTCATAACACTGATAAAATAAGCCGCCTTGAAATAAAAGAAATATCCTTCTTTTTATCCTGAAAGCAATTTAAGTTTTCAAATACATTTACGGTCTTGCTTAAAACAAGACAACTGCTATCTCACAGCTTGAAATTTATTTTTAGTTAGGTTGCAGTTTCACGAAAATCAATTACAGGTATAATTAAAAATTTTTTTTATTCAATTATGCGAAGTATTCACAGAACTGGCTTTAAATATTTTATTAAAAAAAATCTTTTAATTAATCTCAAAGGAAAATTTTATTTTTACCATAAAACCATAAATTATTATATCTATATATGTGTGGATTTTTCATTTAGTAGAATTCTGAAAGTGTGAGTCGCCTCTAAAAAAATTGATGGCTAGTTTTAGTTTTGAATTTTGTATGAGATAGGTTTTGGTTAACTTTTTAATGGTATTCTTTTTTGTAGTTATAGAGAGATATATATACAAAAAAAATTAGATCGTACTTTCTTACGATGTCCGATGTCTTTAATCGTGAAATCGAAATTTGTTCTTCGCAAGACTTGATAAAAAGGTTTGCTAACATATTTTGAAAGCGTACTGCCACACGCGACCTGATCCAGAGTTTTCTATATTTTTATATTTTTTCCTTTTTTCCTATTTCTGTTTTTTCGGTTATTTTTCATTTTATTTTAGTTTCTTGTTTGTAACCATTCTTTCGTCTTTTTCCATTTTTTTTGTTTTTTTAATCTTTTCCTATTTTAAATTTTCTTCATTTCTTTTTGCTGTTTTTTCGTTTTATTCTAATTATTTATTTTAACTATAATGAAATTAGGTACACTTTTTTCTATTTTTGGTCATTTTTCTTGATCTATTTTTTTCGTGTTTCTTCTTTATTTTTTTGCTATTTTTTGTCTATTTCGGGTTTTCTATGTTTTGTATATTTAATTTTTTTCCCATTTTTTATTTGTTTCTTTGATTTTTTCGCCTATTTATTATTTTTTGATTTTTCACTATTTACAATAAACATTGTTTTTAGAATTAGATTTTGCACATTTTACACAATTTTTTAAATATTTTTAAAAAAATTTTAAGATTGTCAAAAATTTACAACTTCAATAATTTTTCACGTTTTTAATTTTCGACATTTTTTTTACCATTTTTAATAATGTTTATAAGATTGTCAACAATTGTTTAAATTTTTTTACTAGTTTCAACGTTTTTTTTCAAGACTTTCAACAAAATTTTTGGTACGAAAATCCTTACGGCAGACTTGGAGAAGATAGGGATTTCGCTGCGCGACCGAATTGAAAAAAAAATGTAATAGTAAAACCGTAACAATAAAACCGTAACGAAAAGTCCGTGGAATAAAACGTGCGCAGGCGCTACAGCCGTAAACACAATATTTAATTACCGTTTATAAGTTTATACTGTGATAACAGTTGTTATTAAAACGGTATTTTTAGTTCTTATATATTTGTTTATAATGTTACAATAGTTTTATTAGACCAGTATTGTTTTATTATTAATTATTTAAAAAAATATCCAACGATGTCAACTTTTGTGATGTCCTATAAATTAATGAATATCATTGGTTTTTAAATGTAAAATGTGTAAATTATGTTGTAATATTTTATTTAATTGGATTATCTACACCTGTTACTAATGTTAATCTCAAAATTTATAATAAATTATTATTAATATAATCAAAATTTATGCAGTAAATACATAAACATAATTTGATGATCTTCTGTAAACACGCCGGTGCCGGTGGCTCATTTGGAATAGATGATAACTCTTCACGATTGGATATCGTTGGAGGATCGAATACGCGGGATGGTAAATTTTTTTTAGTTTTTTTCCAGTGTTACACAAAAAACTATAAATATTATTTTAACTTTAAATAAAATTAATTCAATTATCTTATTCCGATCATTATCATTATAAAAATTATATCTTTAGAGAATTTATTGATATATAAGCTGCCCAGACGAAAAGTACAAATTATGAAAATATGTACAACCAAAAGAAATGTAATTATTAATCTTTAACGTAGTATAATCCAAGACCGAACTGAAAAAAATGTAATAGTAAAACCGTAACAAAAAGTCCGTGGAATAAAACCGTTAAATGAGACGTGCGCAGGCGCTACAGTCGTATACAAAAGCGAGTAGTGTCGATTGTACATTATCCGAAGGAACTTCGTTCCTACCTGGTGTCCCACGACACCATTAGAACTTGTTCCAGTTTTTTTACAGTTTTCAAGACTGTTAACAATTTATTGAAAATCATATTTTAATGCTCATTCTATTATCAAAACCAGGAAAAACCAAATATTCCGTTTTTTGGTATACCCGCTTTTTGTGTTTAACCATTTTCAATATTTTTACAATTTTACACATTTTTGTAAGCTCTATAACAATTTTTACTATTGTAAACAATTTTTTTTTATTGTTTTGTGGCATTTTTAGATTATCAAGAATTTCTTATAGTTTTTAACAATTTTATGCGTATATTAATATTCCTTCATGATTTTTGTCTTGTTTTTACCATTTTTAACAATTTTAAAATTGTCTACAATTTTTTGAGATGTTTAACTACTTTCAACAAAATAGCACCGTCGACAGCATTACGCAAGATACTTGTATCATTTTTCATCTTTTATTATAAGACTGTCATAACACTCTGTTTGTATTTGTTTACATTGCTTATGGCTATGGGTTTATTAATTAGATGCAAAGCGACCACAACGGAGCTATTTTTGGAGTAGAGATTGCGAAATTTACGAGTTGTACTTACTTTCGCGACTTTTTACATCAAATATCAGCTTTTCTATACCGGAGATGTCTCTTCATTAGTGACTGAAGGGACAACCTATACTGTACTGAGGAGGTCTCACAAGACCGAAACATGTCTACAGTTGGTTTTGCCCTGGTATAGATATATATAGATATAGATTATGAACTATATTTTCCAATATGTATAAATAAGAGAAAACACAATATAAACTATACTAACCTATAACCTGTTTTATTCCAAATCTGTACATTATTATATCTTTACCTTTTACCATTTATAGATTGGAATTGCAACTAAATACTACAGAGCTGTTTAAAATGCCATTTACATTAAAAAAATCTTTTCAAAGTAAAATAATTTAAACCCTAACCCTTACTCACATATTTCTAACAAAGGATGTCACCATTCCAATTAAAAGATCAGATCAATCGAAAAATCTAGTATTATTCTCGCATCAAGAATTTCATTTCAGTTGATTAAAATTCTTTAATTTTGGATGTCAGTCATCATGAACACACGGTGTCATGACAAATAAGAGATAAATTAGCATCTGTGACAGATTTTTAATACGATAAATGAAGAGAGAATTAGTTAAAAACATTAAAACGTGTTATAGGTTAAAGAAGGTACGCCTTTAAAATTAAGAGATACTGTGAATTCGTGAATTTTATACTTAACAATTCTGTATTTAATGAATTTTTTCAAAATTTCATTAACCGATTTTGGAGCTACTATATCTTAGATTTAAATTCAAAATTTGCTGAAAATTTGTTAAATCCAGCTCTGTATTTTGTGCCCTTTTAAGATTTTTTTCAGGGGTGCATCTATCGGCGTCTTTTGGAGAGTGTGATCACCCTTAAGGAAATCGGTTGCTAGATTAATTTGGATTTTTTGTTAGATAGTTTTTTGTTGAGATTATTAATGAATGTCATTAATCATTAAGAAAGTGAAATATTATTAATTTCACTTGAAATGTAAAAGAAATATAATTTAACAATAAAATGGAATAGTTACAATTAAAGGAAAAATTATATAATAAAAAGAAAGCAATTAATTATATTAAAGAAACTAAAAATCCAGAGCAGACTAGATGTACGTGCAAGTAAAAGAAGCGAGAAAGAGAAGATAACTAGTAGCCAGGCAACCAACAAGAAAAGAAAAATGAAAAGTAAAATTATATTTTTTTGTTCATAACAGCAGATTTCCATAAGTACAGAATCCACAACTTGAAGATTATTATTGATTGGAAGGTGTCCCAAAGACAAGTGCTATATCAATAGGCGCCCAACGTGGGGCTTTAGCACTGTTATTAAGAGATTTTTGTCAAGTGTAAAGCTTAGACACCTATCTAAATAATTTGATAAGAAGCGTGTGATTGACGAGCAAAAGGAATAGTATTTGTTGTGACATTTAAAAGTAGGGGATAGGAATGAGTTGAAGGTTAGGCCAAGGACAGATCTCTTTATAGAAATGTTGAAAGCAATGAGAAAGAAAAATGCGAATTTAGCATAAGAAGGAAAATGATTTACTGAAGAAGAAAATGACGGAGCAAATTTTAAATAGTCAGAGTTAATAATAATTTGCACGGTCCACAAGTTTTTCTAATAAGGTGTTTAGCTCATTGACCGGGATGTTCTTCAAAATGGTCATCGATACCTTTTGGATGGCCTCTACGTCAGCATACTGCTGGGCTATCGAACAGAAAAAAATCGCTCGGTGCCATATCCGGAGAATATGGGGAGTGGTTGATGGTTAAAATGGCATTTTTTTTGTCAAACAGTTGTACACAAGTGTCAATCGATGTCATGGTGCATTATCGTGTAACAAGCACAAACTTCCTTCTTTGTGATATTCTGATCGAACACCTGGAATACGTGAGAATAAACGACTCATAGCACCAAGATAATAGACAGCATAAACCGTTTGGACCACTGGAACGAACTGTTTGTTAATGATTCTCTTGGAATCTTAGAAACAGGTCAACATTGTCTTAACTTATGACTTTTTCAAGCGTTTGTTTTTTCAGATTTGGCACGCTTGAGTACTTCCATGCGAAATTGACGCTTGGTTCATAAAGTCTTAAAATTTTGACAGAACAGTAAAGAAAGATATACCTATCGAACGCTAGCCCCAATAACAGATGACGGCTCTACTAGAATAGGATATTTCGTAGAAGTCCTGGTTACTTTGCGACAGACCTCGTATTTACATTAGAATCCTAGGAGAGCTAGTAAATAAGGTGACAAAATTTAAGAAACTACAAGTTAGCGCCTTCATTTTCAACAGTTGGTAACTTTTTCAACCGATATTAATTAATTGCTTCTTACTGTTAATTACGTCTTGTTGGTAATTGCTTTTTATCATAATCATCTCTAGGTTAAATAAATGATAATTTTCCTGCATATCTTAAAAAATGTCTTTGATATTTTTTAACAGTTATACTTTTAAAGAAGTTGCGATTTTAGGGGTGCTAGATATTAAAACAATAAAAAATCTCAAAACAAATAATAAAAATGGAGAAAACAAAATTTGGAAGTAGTAGACTATTTATTACGTTGTCGGCAAAAAAAGTTTTCACTCTTATCACATTATAAAATATCAACACTGCTATCAAATCATTTATACAATAACCTTATAAATTTATGTGAAAAAACGTGTTTTTTTACGGTAGTTGAAATATGAATTCATAAATTCGAGTCAAAAACAAAGGTGAATACAGTTGGACCGATGACTGCAGGGTTTCGTTAGGATCTATTTACATAACTGTGCTACCTACCTCTCGGAGGACGCAATTGTTTCTTTTGAGACAGTGTTATCCTTTCCACCACCGACTGCGAGTTTTATTATCTAGTTTCATATGTTAATACCGTAGTGGGATTACACGTGTTTTTATGGCACCTCTGAGAAATATGTCCTGTCTCTTTATTCCAGGAATGGTCTAAGCCTATAGGTTTCTTTACTAATATTTTAAGAGAGCTTTAAAAAACAATGAATAAACGAATTTTAAAATTTTATCCTATTTGGTATCTCTTGGTTGCCATATAATTACACCGGCACGCAAAAATGTACTTTTGACCAGACCAACTTTTTTATGTTTTTTGATACCCTGAATTCGATTATATTTTAGTCCATCAGGCTTGAGTTTTAAATAAACTTTCAGGCTAACAATCCGGGTTTACGCAGTATTCCTTCTTCTTATATTTATGGGATAATCAAGGTAGAGAACAGAATTATGTGAAAAAAATATGGCCATCTAAAACACATTTCAATTCAGGGTTAAAAAAAAACAACATTGGTCTCATCCTCCTCATATTAAGCTTGGTCTCATAAAGCAGTATGTCAAAGCTTTTGAGAAAAACAGCACTTGTTTTCAGTATTTAGAAGAAAAGTTTCCAGTATTAAGTGAAGCTAAATTGAGAAAACAAATTTTCGATGGACAACGAATACAACATTTTGTTGGTATTGAGAAAAAACAGTATGGCAAAGTTTTAAATCTATTTGTCAGAAATTTTTGAGAAATAAGAAAAGTGAGAATTACCAAAACTAAGTCGAGGAACTGCTGGTAAATATTAAAAATTTAGGTTGCTTGGTGAATCTTAAATTGTATTTCCTATACTCTCATCTTGTCTATTTTTTTAAAACCTTGGAGACTATAGTGAGGAACAAGCTAAAAGATTTCATTAATACCTAAGTGTCATGGAAACTCGGTATTAAAAAAGTGGGATGTTAATACGAAAGAGAAATCCGCTGCACAGATCGTTCAAAAACGAAAGAGTGCGATTTTTAGTATTTTTATCAGTTTACTCAAAACTCCTGATAAAGCAAAACGGATTCTGGATTTAAATTCAGGACATCAAAAAACATATAGAAATTTGGTCTTATTACAAATCCCTTTTTTTGTGCCGGTGTAATCAATATTACACAACATGGTTTAATTTAAAACTCTTTCTAGGTTTGTGTACTCTAGAATTTATCAATGTGATCATCTCTAAATTGTGTTTAGCTACTTTTTTAGATGTAAAACTAATCCACTTTTAGATTTCTTAATAAGTACTTCAGCTCGTGCACTAAAGCTTTTTTGTAATACAAAATGTTAACACTCTATAAGCTGTTTAATCATGATGATGACTAATTGCTGTTTATATGTGTAAGTTGCTTTTTCCTGATAACATACTGTGTTTTACTAAACCTGACAGATTTAATTTACTATTTAATTAATTTATAATTTAGTATTTTAAACGTCTACTGTATTATAATTAAAGTTATTTATAGAATACACTGTTAATAAACTGCTCAAAGTAGGTATACAATTAACAGTGGTTAGCATTTTATCGAAGAAATAAAACAAACTGTTGAATGTTATAGTGAAGGATAGATACACGTTTGACTCAAAACTCAATTAAAGTCTTGTTAAATAACAAACATTATTTTCTAAATAAAAAGCTGAGCAGAAACTTTATTCGCACATAGATTATTTTGAGTTAATCAAAACAAAGGAATCAGATACACTTTGTTTTCATTTCTTTACTTGTAGGGTAGGTACACTAGATAGAAGACAATAAGAAAAATTCCAATAATTTATATAAAATATATACGTTCGCTGAAAGGACAAGACTTTTTAACGAAGTCTTAAAAAATCCTATCTTCTATATACATATATAAAAATGAATGTTTGTCTGTATGTCTATATGTACTCAATGAACTCAAAAACTACTGGACCGATTAATATAAAAATTGGTATGTATATGTATTTTTCCACGGAGAAGGTTTGTATGATATGCTCATTGATGTCACTCGCCACCAGGTGGCGCTGCAGACTAGCAGCTTCTGCCCCTTCAAATTGGTATTTATATGTATTTTCCCACGGAAAAGGTTTGTATGATATGCTCACTGATGCCACTCGCCACCAGGTGGCGCTGCAGACTAGCAACTTCTGTCCCGTTCAACCGATTGTCATGAAAATTGGTATGTATATGTATTTTTCCACGGAAAAGGTTTATATGATATGCTCATTGATGCCACTCGCCACCAGGTGGCGCTGCAGAGTAGCAACTTCTGTCCCGTTCAACCAGTTGTCATGAAAATTGGTATGTATATGTATTTTTCCACGGAGAAGGTTTGTATGATATGCTCATTGATGCCACTCGCCACCAGGTGGCGCTGCAGACTAGCAACTTCTGTCCCGTTCAACCTATTGTCAGGAAAATCAGTATGATGATGTATTTTTACGGGTAAGATGAATATGATATTCATATTAATGGAAGTTACCACCAGATGGCGCTTCCATGTATAAAATTCAATACTGATTAATAGATATCTACACGAATTCGTATAAATATAAGTTCGAAAAATATATTTTTGGTGCGATAAGTAAAACAAAACTATAAACTTTCTTTCCTTCTCTATCTCTTCTTCTCTTTTATTTTCCTTGAATTTATTTTAGTTGCTGGCGTAGCAACGCGCGCCGGCTGCAGCTAGTTATCAAATAAAAAAACAACAATTAGTATTCCTAAACCACTCATTTTTGGAGGTAGTTTAAAATAGTGACCAAAAAAATAAAAATAAAAATGGTTGAAGACTACTTAATACTCCAGAGAATTTGTATCGATTTTTTAAAGGTTGCTAACATAGCACTTCGTAACGTAACGCGTTACGGTAACAGTCTGTTTGGCTTCAACTTCTCTCTCTCTCTGTTACTCTAACCCAGGGGCCATCCATAAATTACGTCACACAAATTTCATTATTTTTAACCCCCCTCCCGTCTTGTCACAGCTAGTAACATTTGTGAGACCCCCCCTCCCTAGTGTAACGTCACATATTTTACATTTTTACACCTAGAAATAATTATTTAATTAAAACAGCAGTTATGTAATTTTTTTATTTCAATTTAAATTATTTTTTTATAAGATTAACATCAAATCAAACATTTAAATGAATTAACAAAATAAAAACGATTAATTATATTAATTAAAAAATAAATTTAATCATCTTTAGTCCATGGATTTTAAACCCACTCCTTTAAATTATTTATAACTGGCATAGCAGCCACTTCATTCTCGTTTGGGTTGTTAATGTCAGGAAGATTCGATGTGTCAACATTTTTTTTATCAAACCATACCGCATTATCGCCATTATCCAGACAAAGAATTTCTCCGGCTCGTCTAGCAGCAATTCGTTGAGGACGAATCTTTGCTAAGGAAAACATTTCTTGTTGTTTCTTATGTAATTGCTTGTGTTGATTAGTGGCCTTGTATGATGCAAAATATAGACCCCAGGTGCCACATGATCGCTTAAACAAGTATGCCTCCACACTGGGGCAATAGCTATCATACGGAACTTGCTTCAAATAAGATGATGCTCGAATATCCAAAGCTAGCTGAAGTAACAGTGGAGCGAATTTACCTTCGGAGTCATCTTTTTCTATGGTTACATAACCGCTTGACGTTTGATTAATTAAATCAGGTGGTGGTAAAAACCCCTCTTGTAACAGTCGCCAAAGGCTAGAGCGTCGTACACCACAACATGAGACAACCTCGCATTTTACTATTTGTAATAAAAATTGTGATTAACGCACATGATTTGCGTACCAAGTCGCATCATTTTTTAATTCCTTAGCCTGTTTATTATTCAGTCCAGTATCTGTTGGCCCAATGTATTTGGCAACCACAGGACTTTTCTCTAAAAAGAGATCTCTTCCAGCCAACCCTAACAGTTAAAATATAGAAACATTGATAATCCGGAAGTTAACAACAGTGCACAAAACTCATTCTGTGATTATGAGTTTTGAAATGTGACGTCACGAAATTAAGGACCCCTCCCACCCCCTTGTCACACAATGTCACACTACGTCGACCCCCTCCCTCCCCCTTAACGTGTGACGTAATTTATGGATGGCCCCCCCACAGCGCTAGCTATATTTGGGACAGAGACTTCTCTCCCCTATCTTCGCATAACTCACTGTTTATTATAACCTTAAAAATTAGCAGAAATTAACTACACTAACTAGAGGGATGAATTTTAAGATACATAAAAAACCGTATGTTCACGCTAATTAATCCCTGTTTTTCTATATATTGGCGCATAATTTTTTGTTACATTTAACAGGATGCAGGATTTTTAGTTGTCGCGTAAAACGTTTTTTATTCAACATTACATCCAAAAATAAAAAATTTAAAAATTTTTTCTCCCGCGCTTTTTGTTCGTCTTACATATTATATCCTGGTGCGTGGATTCTGCTTTTATGAAAATCGATTACTAAAACAAAATACATTTATTTTTCTTCTTCCTGTGGATGGTCTCCTTTCCACTTCTCTGCTTTCGAAACTCCTTTTTTCTGCTGCTCGACTTTCTATCCCATTCTCTCTGTTTCTTCACTTTCCAGCTCTGTTGTCTCGTATCTTTTTACTTCGATGTTTTCTTTTATTATTTTTTATATTCAATTTAATCTATGTATTTAAATAAAATTTATTTTTATTCTATATATCCTTCACATTAAATTTTTCTATAACATTTTAAAATTTAATTCTTGACATTTTTTTCAATTTATTTATAGCAATCTAATCAATAGGTACAAAAAACAATACATACAAAAAAAAGTTTAACAAAAACCTATTTTATACAAAAATCAAAACTAAAACTAGCAACCGATTTTCTTAACAGCGTCTCACATTTACAAAAATTCACTGAACGAAATGTGTATCTGAAATCCATATACGGATATGAGATTCATCCTCTGGGACTTCTTCCAATCAATAAAAATCTCTAGCTTGTGGATTCTCAACTAAAGAAAATCAATCACTATAACAAAAAAAAAAATTAACAAAATATAATTTTCTTTCTTCTTGTTGTGTCTTGTCTCCTTTCTTTCTTCTTCTTTAATTGCTAGCTCCTACTCTCAGTTCCTCTACCTCCTGCACATTTTTTTTTAATATATTTTAATATAGTATATTGTAATACAAGTGTTACAATGACAGGTTTCGTAGTACGAGTTTCGCAAAGAACGAGTACTACAAACCGTCATTGTAACTCAAGTGTTACATACTATTTTTTATAATGAACTTTTAAAAGTATAAAAAAATATATATAAAATGAAAGTTTTTCGAAATATTTATTTATGTTGGCAATCTTGACACTTTTGACAGTGCAGTGTAACCAATTGTGTACAACAAAAAGTTACCAAAAACAGTGTTACAATGAATCTATTTCGATACTGTTTTTAGTGTCGAAATAGAAACTTTGTGAACGTGAATTATAAAAAATACTTTTTGTCTGTTTCTCTTTTTATTTTTATTTAAAATTCGTTTTTTTTAACAGTTTAACTCATCTATACTGATATTATAAAGAGGAAAGGTTTGATTTTTTGTTTGTTTGAAATGAATAGGCTCCGAAACAACTGGACCGATTTCAAAAATTCTTTCACCGTTGGCAAGCTACACTATTCCCGAGTGACATAGGCTATGTTTCGTTTTCAAAAAAATTAGGGATCCTTACTAAAATGCCATTAATGTAACCAAAAATGACCTTAAAATCCTTACATCGCGTGCGCTGAGAATACTATTGATTATAGAATAAAATAAGGTACTACGATTTCGAAGAATATATAAATATCTACAAAAAATGCCGCGACAGCATATGTCTAACTGTTATAGTTACGTCACAATAACTATTTTTTAATAGTTTTTATCTTGGTTTTAATCCTTAACAAAATAATTTATTTTATAATCACAACAGATATCACGAATTTAGCATGTGCAATGGGACGAGGCTACTTATAAAGGAATTAAAGGACAATTAAGTTGTAGCCACCATTATAACTGAACCACGAGCTGGTCAACTAGCTCATACACTGAGGATACCGATGATCCCAACTGATCTACCAAATCCATTTAAACCGCTTCAATTTCCTATCAAAACATCTTTCGCTTTTACTAATAATAAGTCTCAAGGTCAAACCTTCCAATTAGTAGGGATCGGTTTTCCTCATGGCCAACCGCCTAAGGCGGGTCGGAGCACCTGAAAATCAATTTATTTTGCTGCCAGAAAATAAAACAACATGAAATATTGTTTACAGGGAAGCGTTGACCCAATAAATTTAATGGATTTTGTTATTTTTCTTTAATCCCCGTGCAAAGCCGGGGCGGACTGCTAGTTTAATATATTTTAACCATCTAACATTCTATAAATATTCATAATGACAAACTCTTAATAATAAAACTTTATGACAATCAACACAAAAACAAAAACTTATCTACTAATACTAGAAACCGATTTTCTTAAGTGCCGAATTCCTCAAGGGCGACTAACATAACTGAATTTTTTTTGTCATCTTATTTTTCAAACAAAAATAATGACTAAAAAATCATTTTAAGCCAATCCGATAAAAAAAGGATAATTTTCGCTGTTTTTCTCTTATTTGGATACTCGAATATAAGTTTTTCTAGTATAATTTTAAAAAATTTAATTAATTTAGTAAACAAATTTAATTTTATTTAATAATGCATGCTTATTTTAGGACAGAAATTGTCACTATATTTAGACTATTCACTAAGACCTGTTGTAGTTCTATGTGCGTGTGTTTAAACTTAACCGTTTACTTCTCTTGGGAATACAATGTATATGTGGGTGAATTTTTTTACTTTATGACTTGAGTATGCATGAAATGCTGCTGCTTGTGTATGCATTTAATTTCTTTTTGTTTTTTATGATGTCAACTGATCAACAAGAATGCAGGTGTGGCTATATTTATTTGTAACATCATAAAATATTTAGTAGTTGCTACAAAAAAGGATGACAGGAATAAATATATTATGATGAACCCAAATAGGTGGTGTAGTATTTCTGCCTTCAGGTACGTAACAAAATTTACTGCTATCCTAAAAAGGAGTATGATAATTTTTTGAAAATAATAAGTAACAGGTTTCATAATACACTAATAAAGAATAGAATGAAAAGTGAAGTAATGTTAATTATAACATAACCGAACCAGAGATGAATAAAGAATCTGACAGAAATAGATTTGTTTGTAAAGATTGTATCATATACCTTAGCCGAAATACAAAAAAAAAAAAACAGGAAAATCTTAGCTAACCTAATTTAAAGCTAATAATAACCTGTCAAACTAAAAAAAATAACAGGGCGTCACCTATTTTTTGTAAAAACAAAATTTAGAAACGATCGCCCTAACTACAAGAAATTTAGTTGTTAACATCTAAATTAAAAGTAAGAGACGCTGTTTTAAATTAAACACGTAGCACTTCTTAAATTTTACACAATTACGTCTATCTGGATCTGGAAAATTGGCTGGTGTAAGCCAGTACCCGCCAAACACGGATCTGCCGATTTCAGAAAAAGCAGAGCAGTCATACATTATATGCTCTACTGTTTTCTCTTCTTGGTGGCAACCTTTGCATAGGGGCGATTCTGCTAATTTCATCCTAAAAAGATGTTGTCCCAATTATTGGCAGTGACGTGTAAAGATTCCCACAGCTGTTCGGAGATTTTTTCTGGTCAATGCTTTACATTTTCTTGCTGCTTCCTCGCCAGGAGGATGTAATACTCTCTGGTGAGAGTGCTGATTGATAAGGTCCACGACAGCAGACATTGTTAGCTTGGTAGATAGTCGAGGGCTAACATTTTTGTAGCCCGCAGCCCACCTTACTAAATTGTCCGCAATGCGCTGGTCTTTTGAGTTCCCATGTGCATTGATCCAACTCAGAGTGATCACGTTATTCTGGCTGGGCTCAGTTAGAGTATAGTGACATTCTAGTACTAAACTTGAAGTGATACGTGGTCTATTCAAGATCAGTAGTACTTGTCGGCAGCTCGTGTAAATATTTATATTCTTGCCTGTATCTAATGTTCCTATTGATTAATGCTTTTAATGGTTATGCCTGTGAGTTCTAACTGAACCACACTTGACAAGCCATCCATAGCCCATTTCATTTTTAGGCTCAGGGATCTAGAGTAAATTTCACATCTCACACCTTGATGAGTTTTTGATCCATCTTTATACGCGCTTAGAGCGTTCTACGTTGGGGTCTGCTGTCTTATCTGTTAATAGTTTGTAGGGTTTGTCAAAGACAAATCTTCTTACGACCGCATCCGTGCGTGCCTGTAAGAGTGGTATCGCCTTTAGCGATTTCCCCCACAGACTGTCCCTATGTGTACCGTACCCTACAATGTGTTCGATACCAACTGTGCGAAAGCGTACCATTGTCTTCAATGTTACCTCCTTAACAAATATGTCAATAATTTTGTTTGTTTCACTTTAGGTCACCCCACGACAGCACCGTATGTTAGCATAGGTCTTATGATTGCCGTGTAGATTCACATGGTGACCTTGCGCGATAATCGCCAGGTCTGTCCTCCGGTTTGGCGGCATTGCTTATAAGATATAAATGCTTTTTTAACTCTGCTTTCTATGCGTTAGCTTGCTTTCAAGGATAAAATCTAAGTATTTCACTTCTGTAGCAAATCTTAATTTAACGTTGAGAAATCTAGGTGCTTTTAAGCCCTCAGGTTTTTTTTTTCGTGAAGAGAATCATTTCTGTCTTTTTGGAATTAATGTACAGCGATTTCCCTTTATAACCGCTTACTGTTGTAGGTATATTTCGGGCAATAAGCGAGTGCATTATTTTAAGAAATAGGGTTTTATCGAAAGCTTCCTCGATATCTATGAATATGTCCAGGGTAGACTCTTTCCGGTCCAATGATCGCTCGATCTGACCAACCACATGATGTAGGGCCGTATCGGTGGATTTCCCTGTTGTGTATGCATGTTAATTGAGATGTAGTGGTTTGGTATTGATCATTGTATCCCCTATGTACCTTTCATTTACCCTCTCTAGCTTTTTTAATGAGAATGATGTTAGGCTTATAGGTCAGTAACCTTTTGGAATGGA
The DNA here is from genome assembly GCA_964028335.1 of Altica lythri. Classification (NCBI taxonomy): domain Eukaryota; kingdom Metazoa; phylum Arthropoda; class Insecta; order Coleoptera; family Chrysomelidae; genus Altica; species Altica lythri. Next base: position 58,360,138 of record OZ034805.1, on the reverse strand, counting down.
GTAATCCATTCTTTTAGGTTTTGGTATGAAGACAACCTTTACTTCCCTCCACATCTTCGGTATATAATTCAGAGCTAGGAATGTTTTGAATATTTGCTCTAGATGAGGAAGGAGCTCCTCCTAACCCCACTGCAGCAGGGCGGGATAACCTTCGTCCAGTCTTGGTAATTTGAAGGAAGAGGAGCTATATATTGCTCATTTAACTTTTATCATTTAACAGTCGGGCAATGTACCAGTCCTCTGCTGAGGATATGTGGTGTTCCTCGTTTTACTTTGCTTCTCCTATTAATGGATCCTAAGTTTAAATAGAAACCGCAAAATAGATATAGGTTTTACCAGCAGACAATAAAGTTTTAGAGGATTGACAAAAATTTAAAACTAAAGTAAGGTTTATCTCTGTTTGTAAACATAACAGGGAAAAAAAGCACGTTTGTTCAAGATGAACTAGACGAATAGTAAAAGAAATGTAACTCGTCTTTGTCTATCCTAAATTTTTGCCAAAACTAAAGAATTTTTACTAGAAATACAAATGCTGGGAGTTGGTTAAATTGTCTTATTAGATTAACAGCGATTTTTTAGAATATATTTTAACTACCTATGTAATTGCACGAGACAATGGATCGATCATGTGACGAAGAATTCTTAGGATTTTTTCTGCTGTTACTAGGTAGGATTATATCTAACAGCATTTTGTTTAAAAAAAATTCTCTGTTTGGTAAATAAGCAGAGACAAAAAGCAATTTTTTAGTTCTGTTAAATGGAATCACGTTATAAAAAATTTTTACAAGCTTTGTCATTCATCCAATAATAAAACGAACAAATAAGCTTTCAAAACTAATAATTTAACTTTATTAATATTTTAATTTATTTATATTTTTAGAGAGAACCGCTGAAGCTGTTCTGCCGTGTTGGTTGAAAAAACCTCATTTACATTTTGAATATTTATAAAGAGAAAACCCTTTATTAATTTTTATTTGGTCCATTCAAACGAATTGTTTCTCTGTTAATTTAAAAGAAGGTTTCTTTAATTGCACCTAATTCTATTATTCTATTATCACACCATACGGGGTGATGCATATTAAATGAATAAAAGATAAAATAGGCTACCTAACAATGTCAGCTATAGTTTTTAAGTTTTTTTTTTATATTGAAATTATCAAAGGTAATACCACGAGTCCTTAAAATTTTATTGATAAATTTTTAGTTTCCACGGAAACTTTTTTATTTGGCAAAAATACGAAAACAAACTGAAATGTGATAAAATCACGAGTCCGTAGGACGAGTGATTTTATCATATTCAGTTTGTTTGAGTAGTTTTGCCTATAATAAAAAAGTTTGAGTCTGGAAAATAAAAATTTATCTAGTAAAATATTACAGGACGAGTGGTATTTGAGACGATTATTTTTTGAACCATTCTGTACAAAAACTACTTTATTTAAAAAACTTCCTAGAACAACTTATATTTCATAATTAACACAAACGAAATGCCCCGTATTAACTTATCCTGTAAACTAGATAGTATTGACAGTTGTCAGTTGTCGTGAGCGTCGTGAAAACAGGGTTATAATTTAAATAAATATTTTTTATAATTCACATTCACAAAGTTTCTATTTCGACACTAAAAACAGTATCGAAATAGATTCATTGTAACACTGTTTTTGGTAACTTTTTGTTTTACACAATTGGTTGCACTGCACTGATTTTCAACGAAAGAGTTCAGGTAGTAAATCAAGAAGTATGTTGTAGTAAATTATTAATCACATTATCAGCGTTATTGCTAAATTCGGAATATTTTATACAAATTTGACAAACATTCTAATTTAAAATCATTAAAACTGACAAGTGTCAAAACTGTCAAGATTGCCAACATAAATAAATATTTCGAAAAACTCATTTTATTTATTTTTTTATACTCTTAAAAGTTCATTATAAAAAATAGTATGTAACACTCGAATTACAATGACGGTTTGTAGTACTCGTTCTTTGCGAAACTCACCGCTTCGCGGTTCGTTTCACAAACTGAACTCGTACTACGAAACCTCTGTCATTGTAACACTTGTATTACAATATACTATTTTATAATTCACGTTCACAAAGTTTCTATTTCGACACTAAAAAAAGTATCGAAATAGATTCATTGTAACACTGTTTTTGGTAACTTTTTGTTTTACACAATTGTTTGCAATGCACTGATTATCAACCAAAGATGAAAGAGTTCAGGTAGTAAATCAAGAATTATGTTGTATTAACTACATTATCAGCGATATTGCAAAATTCAGAATATTTTATTCAAATTTGACAAACATTCAAATTTAAAATCATTAAAACTGTCAAGTGTCAAAAGTGTCAAGATCGCCAACATAAATAAATATTTCGAAAAACTCTCATTTTATTTATTTTTTTATACTTTTAAAAGTTCATTATAAAAAATAGTATGTAAAACTCGAATTACAATAACGGTTTGTAGTACTCGTTCTTTGCGAAACTCACCGCTTCGCGGTTCGTTTCACAAACTTCACTCGTACTACGAAACCTGTCATTGTAACACTTGTATTACAATATACTATATTTTTATACCTATTTATACAATTAAATTATTAAAGAGAAAATTACCAAAATAAAAATTATTAGGTATATCTATTTAAAGTTTACCTACAAGACCACATTTGCCTGTAGGCATATAAAAGTTTTAAATGCATGCAGAACCAGGAAGCAGGTTAGTTTTAAAGTACCTACATATTTGATTTTTCATTATCGTTTAGATGAATTGAATTGTGATAATAATAATAACAAAATATATTTCAGAATATTTAGATAATATAAATGAATGTTGAATTTATAGTAAGGTACTTATAAACAAGAAAATTGATTGTTCAATATTGTTATTGAATTTTTGATAGTTTTATAATTTTATTAATACTAGTAAAACCACTAGTGGTTTTATCAATATAAACCGGAATGATTGGCTAGATTTAGCATAAAACATTGAAGATTAAACGTTTTCATTGGACGAAATCACAAAATTGTGATATTTTGACAGGTGAAAAAAATAATCGTTTTAAATGTTTTCAGATCAGAGTTTTTTAATAGATATCGGTGTAAGGTAATTAATTAAAAATAGAGAAAAGACGTAGGATGACTTTGTATATGAATTTCCAATTAAATAGAAAAACGACAATCTAAATTAAAATGAAAATTAGTTAAAAAGAAAACAGAGAATTGCAAAAAAAGCAAACTAGGAAAGTACTTACTAAATTAAGTGCTATGACGCCGCCGTAAGGTGGCGCTGCTAATATCTCATACATTTAAACGAACAATTCTTACTAAATTAAGTAGGTACTATACATTACGCTGACGCATTTAATTTCTTATCTATTTAAACGAGCAATGCTTACTGAATTAAATACTATGACGCCACTATAAGGTAGCGCAGTTAATATCTTACATATTTAAACGAGCAATTCTTTCTTGACACCAACGTAAGATAAGCAATTAATTTCTCTTATATATAAACGAGAAATTTTTGCTTAAGTACTATGACTAGGTGATATCTATCCCATATATTTTAAAGAGCAATTCTTACTTAATTAAGTACTATGGCGCCACTGGAAGATGGTGCAGGTGTAAACGAGCCATTTGCTTAATTTAGTTAGTTTCGATTTTTTACAAATTTTTAGTTTCAATTGTTAATATGTAAACAGTGTGTCTATAATAAAAAAAATTAGATAATCTGTCAATTATGTATATACCTTATACTTAACAATTTCTATACGATATGCAGCAATGTTTGATCCTATATAATTTAACAAAGAATATTCCGTATAAAAAAAATCTGTCTGTTTTTTGTGTAGTTTGCATTTGAATTGAAGTGTATTCGGAACGGAATTTTGGCAGCGTTATGAAAATTCCGTTTTTATGCAAATTATCAGTTCTATTTTCGTTAACTATGCGGTTCGGGATTGCAGAAATTATTTCGTTTCATATGGTAAAGCGGGATGATGGCCATTACGGCCGTAGGCTAATAATTTTGTCATGTCGGATACGTACATTGGTAATTTTTGCTGATGGGACATTACTATGACAGTAACAAAGCAACCAATAATAATAGGGTATTGTTCAAATACATACAAACGACAAAATTATTTTAAGCAAGTAAAAAATGTATTGAATTTTCTTATAAATGCGACCGATACTCTTATATGTGCAACATTTTGTCTATGGAGTAGAAGTGAAAACTACCTCTCGCTCATATATCTGTCCACTATACTTAACTAATGTGACGTATCTTCCTCCCGAAAACAGTATAGGCTGAAGGCTGAAAAATATGTAGTTTACCTGTTGTAGGTCCATTTCAGGGAATGGATGGAAATGTTTGAAAGGAGTTAGTATCTGTCGTCGGCCCCGCTCTCACAAATTTTTCAATTTGCATTTCCCAGTGCAGTTGGATCTTCTCTTCATCCATCAATGGTGTTCGAACGTGCCTAAAAAGTCCTTTTTCTTTGGTGTGAGTGTAAGTGTAGTGTGGAAGTGTGACCCACGTGGTGCAATGTGGGGTTGGGAGATTGACGCTGTGGCGTGTCTCCTCCGTCGCGTAGTCCTTCCATTTGGCAAATACGAAGGGAACCACAGACACCTTCGCCTAGGGCCCATTTCCGAAAACAGTGTAGAATCTCTCCGTCTTATAAATAAACCCCTTAGACCGCGACCATTCCTCCCAGGCCTAATAATATACTGTGACTTTCTAATTTTACAAAGAGGAATATATTTTTTCAGCTCTTTAAAGATTCGACGGATGTTAATTCTTTAATGAAAAATGTCCACACAGTTAACAATGTCAGGCGTTTTAAAAATAGATTTTAAAAAAACATGTTTTTACTCTTTACATTATAGGTTATCTGATAACCATTAAAAAAAGTAGTGTATATAAAAATAAACTAACAAAAAAAGGGTGTTATACTTCTATGCACGTGCCCGGATTCATAAATTTTTATGCGAATGATTTAGCAAAATCATTATATGATATTCGTGTTCAGCGACCTCAAAAACCTCCTAGTACCGAGTACACACTGATTTTGTATCAAATTTGCATAACATTTCCTGGAGACTAGGTCCGTCTTAAGTACCAGGTGTTTCGTCCTTCAACTGATAAGTTTTCGATCATTTTTAAAGGATTTACCTCCATACCATGTTTTGCCAAAATCATAGCTCCACCACGTTTATTCTGTACACGACAAAAATAAGAGCTCGGGTCATAACCAAAGACACTTGATGCTGAACCTCTTCTGTTAAAAGAAAGTGCTCGACCAAACAAATAGCACTGTATTTTATATTATGACGCATGGTCGCTATCATTTTCAGTTTCAGCACATGATGGACACATGATTAAATTTTGAGCAACCACTTTTGCGCCTCTTAGACGAACTAGGCAAGCAGGATGATACTGTTTTTCACATTTGGTACATTTTAATTCGCCTTTTAGAGATCGTTTACAACTCGCGCATGTAATTTTCACATCTATATCGTCATCACTCGGCGCCATCAAATATATATCAATGGCATCACTGTTAACTAATAAAACTTAATAACTACAAACACAGGCAAGTAGAAATATTTTTTTTTTAATTAACTGTATTCAATTAAATAAATACTTAGAAAAATAGGACCAGTTGATGTGTGTCCTTACTTCAAACACGAAAACTAAACAGTAAAACGATCAATGTACAAAAAAAGTGTTTACAAAACCCCATAGTGCAAAATATAATGCAAAGTACTGAATACATATTATGATTAATATTATTAATATAAAATACTAAACTTTATATGTTTACTTACGTGACAGAATTATAAAGTAATCTGTCAAACACAATGTAATACGTCACTATGATATTCCAAAACATTAGCTCAGATTTTTTTTTTGTATATCTATCTCTTTTCAATGTACCTTATATGTGTTTCTGTCTCTCTCTTACTCACACCATTACATATGTAATGATTTTTGCCATTTGACCCCACACAAATCCAGTGCATAAATAGAAGTATAACTTCAAAAATGTTGTGTTTAATTATAAGCTATTAGGTAAAAAATGAGATGTGGCCCTTCGGGAATAACCAGTGAGGAGAAGCATAGCTTCCTTTAGGCTCTGAAGTATTATTTGACCGAATATGCTATCACTTGTGATCACTACCAATCCCTTTTAATCACTTGTAATTACTTTACTTAAATTAGTTTTGATAAGACCAAAAGTATGTTGAGAGTTGCTGAAATAAAGAATGGATGGAAACAGGTTACCGAAAATAGCGTTAGTTGGAAGACCAGCAGGAAAACGACCGCTGAGGAGCCCCCAAAGAGATGGAGGGACAGCTGGCAGTCCACATAACAGGAAATGCTACAGTGCAACGTTCGAAATTAACAGATCAACAGCCTAATAAAAAGAATAAGAAGAAGAAGAACAAGTTTTGATTAGTTCTGATCATTTGAAATCCGGTTCGCCTTTTCGTCAGAATACCCATTACCGACTTCTTGTGTATATATGTCTCCTTAATTAATTTTTAATTCAAAACATAATAACATTTTACATTTTATAGTTTGTTGGTAAAGGTTTTGTATATTTTTTATATCCACTGATTTTTTTTTGTATTACATACCAGCTTAAAATGATTTCCTAAAAACACATTCAATTTATCTAAAGTTTCTCTTTGTTGAAGCAAGAGGAATTTATTTAATCTCAAAAAAGTTTTCTCCAGTTTTCTTAAAGGTAGGTAAATGCGTTCTGATACTGAAACGCAAATTGAATATTCGCAAGGAGACGCATCGATGGAAGCGTCGTGTCGCAAGACGATGAGACGACGTCGACAAAGTTAGAGCATCGGAATCGGAAGCGTCTGAGAAAGTGAAAATCGAATTAAGTCGATCGGCCGTTTCGTACCTCGATAATGGATGCTGATGAACCAATCGGCGAATTTTCTATGCTATTTTGGTAATGTATGGAAATTGGAAGACAGACGTGAGATGTAGTTGTTGGGTAATTTTCTAATTAAGTTTGATTTTTAATTTGCATACTACGAATCACCGTTAACACTCTTCAAGTATACGAAATTTGTTGTTTTGTGAAATAAATGTTTAAAGATTAAACGTTTATTTAAAGACGATTTGAAATTTTGAGAAAATTCAAAAATTAACTGAAATTTGGAAAATAGAAATATTGGTTATTTTAAGTATACAAAAATATACCTTGTACTGACGAGGCCCAATAGGCTGAAACCGGTCTGCAAGTAATGTTGTCCCTTCTAACTGCAAACCAGAATGGTTGGTTTAATATCTATTAGATATTCTAACCCCGTTTGAGTTTGAAGTGTAATTCAATATCCGTTGGGGCATATAGCCCAAGAAGTAGTTGTTTCTCTTAGTTGAACGGTCATTGTCTTTGAAAATATTTTTCAAAAACTTGTAAAGCGTTAGAATAATATTATTCTTTGATCTTTGATATCTATTGATAACACGCTTTACTAAATATGACAATGATACAGTTTTCTGTAATAATACTTTAATCTAGTTGTACATTTAGCGTTACAACATATCCTTCGAATTTTTCCACACTTGCTAGTATTAGCCTTGGAAAACTTAAAATTATTCAACACAATTAACTTATTTCCTTTTTCACTAAGCAGGGTAGAGGCTCTGTTATCCATTTTAACTCAGTTTAGGTAGAGAATAAGATGCTCAATAAGAAACAATTAACTACTTTTTCCTTCTTAATATTACTCCATTATCACTTTTGGAAACTCTTTAGGTATTAAATAATTAAATCTCTAATACTTAATACGAGTAAACTTAATTGTTCCTGGCAGAGTCCGGACTCAAATCCCTTAAGTTAGAGCCTTTTCAGACGAGGATACTGTATGCGAGATACGGTATGCGGAATACAGAATCGGGGATCCAAGTTTTGATGGCTGCTGTATTTGATAATTTTTATTAACGAACCTTTCTTCCGTCACTTCAGAAGTTAGCCGCTGTGCAGTGCGTTTTATTATGGATGTTATGGTATCTTAAAAAAAAATAAAAAAATAAAAAGGAGACGTACTATGTGGGTCCATCCTATAGTGGATTTAAGGGAAAGCAAAGGACCCTATAATTTACTTTATCAAGATTTAGTGCAAGAACCATCAAAGTTTTTTTTTTGTATGTCAATTCAATCGTTCGAAGAACTTTATAATATTTTAGAATGTAGGGGAACGCGCGTGGTCTGAGATTTCAATTACAAAACGGGAAACAAAATTAAAATTAAGAGCAATCCTGTATCAAATAGTCATTTATTAATAGCAAGTAAACAATCTAAAAGTTTAACAAAATTTATAATTTATTTTAAAAATAATCAAAAATAAAAACATATCACAAATCCATCTCACCCAACCCCTACGGGTAAGACGGCATACCCCCTGTGTAAGATGGCATACGTTTAGTAATACGCACTGGATAGACCTAGATAGATGGAAAAGCAATGAATGCTTTAATTAGCATATTTGAAAGTCGAATTACTTACAGATACCACAAATAACGCGTTTTGCAGTTTTCGGCAATCCGATGCATTCTGCGTGACACCATTGGTGGCAGATTTGGCATTGCAGCTACCATTCCCTGAAGCGGGAATGACTAAAACAACAAAAGCTCAACACATTCACCACTACTAATAATGTAAATTAATTAAAACCACTGTGAAGTAGGTACACCCTGCGCCTATGATACGATATGTCTTCTCTATCAAAAGTATGCTTGTCTGAACAGGTACATATAACATAATGATAAATCAGTATCCGAGATACGCATTCTGTCGCCGGCGGCTGAATGGACAAGATACAGAAATTTGGTATCGCGATACTGTATGCATTGTCCGATAGTGTGAAAAGTTCCATTTGAGTGCATGCTTTTTCTGTATCTTAGATACGCGTATCTCGCATACAGTATCCTCGTCTGAAAGGGCTCTTATTTCTGGCAGAATTCGAATGCGCCCAATACAATACTGATTACTAAATATTATTATTAATATGTATACTTACGTGAAAGTGTAATAAAATAATCTGTCAAACAAAATGTGATACGTCACCATAATACAAAAACATTAGCTCAGACTGTTTTTTTTTGATATCTATCTCCTTTTAATGTACTGGATGTTTAAATGGTATTCAAAGGACTTATAGTTATGACTAATCACATGTGGTAAATATTTCATCTTTGTTTTTACTGAGCAATATAGGTACCTTATATGTGTTTCGGTCTCTCTCTTGCTCACGCCATTACATAATGATTTTGCGGATTTAATCCCATACAAATTTTTACCGCCAGGTGCACGAATAGAAGTATAACTTTAAAAATATAAATTTGTGAAAAAATATGGCACAGATTAAATTGGATTTCGCTTATTTGGCCCCGCTAGCTTAAAAGTCAATTTCTTATCTCTAATCTTTATCAATGTGATTTTATATTTGGGACGTTCCCGATTTGTCGGTTGATGGATTTGATGCAAAATCCATTATAAAAAAATCTAAATTAAACTTTTGGATTATTCAGCGAATCAACCATTTTCCGAAAACAAAAGAAGAATTATATCTCTCTGTTAGGAAAACAAAAATAAAAGCTTTATAAAAGAGAAATGAGAACGACACGAAAGTCGTAAATGTATATATATAAAGTTTATGTTTGGAAGGTAAAATAGGTACATATCAAAGGATATTAACTCAAAACTATGTTTAAATGATCAAGTAAAATGTCTAATTTAAACTATTATAGTCTTGGTTAGTACTTTGCTGTAGTTAAACTAGTGGAAATTGTTCTTGAAGATCTTTTATGTTACCATATACAACTTCGTTTATAGTTTTAGTTTGAACAATCTTAGAATTTATCTGATTAAGATATTCTTTATTATAATTCTTTAATTGAATCTATTGCTGTTGTTGTCTCTGATATAAAATTGTTTATATTGTGTTATAGTAGGTAATTTTATTTAAATAAAATACTGTTAAAATTATAGAACAGCTGATTTGGATTTGTCTCTAATCGCACATTACATACTGAGGCAGAAACCAGTTCTTTTTTCCGAGAAAATAAAATTATCAAGGGTAATATAACAAGACCTTGATTATAGTCGGCTATTTTTGTGGTATCTAGATTTCGAGAATATTTTAGTATCAATTTGTTGAGACATAATTTGACATTAATAATCTGATTAAAGCCCGAGAGCTTTAGCTCGAGGGCTTTAATCTTTGATTATTGATGTCAAATTATGTCGAAACAAATTGTAAAATTTTCGAGAAATTTAGCAACAACAAAAATAGCAGACTATTAATCATGGTCGCGTTATATTTAGGAAGATTATTTCCTGAGAAGACAAATTTTTGACATTTATATTTGACGTGACTATTTCTCTAGTGCAATAGTCGCTAATATTGTTCTAGTGCAGTAGTCGCTAAAATTTGATTCTGATTGGTCCGATTTCAAAAAATTATGACATTCTATTGATTAATTTGAATCGAAGGAAATAATAAATACAACATTTTTTAGATATCCGACTGAAACTAGAATTTAAAAAATATTATAGAAATCTCCACTACAACGTTTTAAACACACCTCTTCTTTCTGGTGTAAAAATAGTAGAATAAATACAGAGGCAAAATAACGTCATTATTTGAGAAAAATGGTCCATTTGGCGAGATATGTAGGAGGTCTGGCTATTACATAATGCGACTGTTTATAAAAAATCATTTGAATTTATTTTAAAATCTAACTCCACCTTTCAATTTACTCCTTCCCTTACGACACACTGTTCCATTCTTTTTTTCTTCTGGTAAATAAATATAGTTTAAAAAAACTAAAAAACACGCTTTTATAAAGCATGTTTCTGAAAAACATCGAACTAAAAAGTTAAAAATAATTTTCAAAATAAAATTAAAACAAAAATAAATGAAAAATACTAGTATTATTGTGAAAAAAGCGTGGGCGCTGCATACCATATTTTTCGAATGTCAAGCGCCCACGCTTTTTTCACAATAATACTAGTATTTTTCATTTATTTTTGTTTTAATTTTATTTTGAAAATTATTTTTAACTTTTTAGTTCGATGTTTTTCAGAAACATGCTTTATAAAAGCGTGTTTTTTAGTTTTTTTAAACTATATTTATTTTTTACTTTTTAGTCCAATTTATTTTTTATTTCAATAGATTCGTTAATTTGCTGTGACGATTACAAGACCCTCACTCAATCATTATTCGTTTATTTGGTTGGAAATGCTTTGAAAGCGTGTTTTTTTGATTTCTCAAATTATAGTTATTGTATTCATATTGTTGATGATTAAACATATTGTTTCAATCACTTGGAAAAAAAAATTATGATTGTGAAATCTAAAAAATTGTTAGATTAATTCTAAGACAATTTCATTCATATTGTTTATAATTAAACGTATTGTTTTCAGAATTTGGAAAAAAAAATACTATTGTGAAATCTAAAGAATTGTTAGATTAATTCTAAGACAATTTCATTCATATCGTTCATAATTAAACGTATTGTTTATTACCCACTCCCGGCACGGGGAGGTAGTGACTAAAAATAACGATATGGGACTCAACCGAGGCAGCAGCCGCGGAGTGGAGAGTTACAAACAAACAATCAAACATACATACATACATACATACAGGTGAAGTTAATTAAAAAACGATAACTTTTCGAGATATTCACAAAATAGTGTTTATTTCGACAACTGTTAATGTGACAGCTGTCATAATTTGACAGTTGATGTAAAATTTAATTCCAAACGAAAAAATATTCTTGTGTTTTTTCAAAAAAACGATAACTTTTCGAGATATTCACAAAACAGTATTTATTTTAAAAACTGTTAAAATGACAGCTGTTATAATTTAACAGTTGATGTAAAAATTAATTCTAAACAAAAAAGTATTATTGTGTTTTTTCAAAAAAACGATAACTTTTCAAAATATTCACAAAATAGTCTTTATTTCGAAAACTGTCAATATGACAGCTGTCATAATTTAACAGTTGATGTAAAAATTAATTCTAAACAAAAAAGTATTCTTGTATTTTTTCAAAAAAACGATAACTTTTCGAGATATAATTATATAACGGAGTGGAGAGTTACAAACATACATACATACATACAGGTGAAGTTAATAAAAGCGTGTTAAAAAATGTTAGAAGTCTTTGTTTGTAAGAGCATTTAGGAACTTCGCCTGTTATTGCTTCATCTCTTTCATCCATTTTAACAGTTTTTTTTTAAACAAACTTGACTCTCTAAAACAGAAAAGAATTCCTGTGTAGCATAATGGTTAGAGCGTTGGAGTTAAAGGTTGCAGGTTCGAGTCCTGCTGGATGCGATTTTTTTCCAAATTCTCTTTAATCCCATTCAATATATTCTTGTTTGTATACTTTCTAAAATTTCATTACACTCATAGTAAACTTTTAAACACTAGTTTGACCTTCTGAAAGCATTACCGTGATTAAGTAAAACAAGGATTAGCAGGGTTTAAATTTTTAATTTTGAAATCCTTGTTTTAATTTATTTTTCCAATCTAATAAACAGAATATCATCTGATTCTGTTTTCTATTTTACGACCGTCGTTACTCTAACTACCCTTTCGAATAAGATACATAAACGACTCAAATAAAATTCGGCGAATCATTTTTCACAGTTTAGAATGGGCCAATGTCAATAAATTTACATTGCGAAAGGAAAGGGAAAAAGGACTTTTATGTAGCCAAGCAGCCGAATTCCTCTTCGCATATTTGATTAAACAAGAAACACATAAATTTTCCTTTATATACAAAATTTACTTCTGCCCGTATTGTCTGTGCATAGATTTTGGCTGGATAGTCGGTTTGTTGTCAGTTTATTTATTTTATTTAAATGTTAGTAAAATATGGCAGAATTTTTTATTAAAATTTAAAAAACTCAATTTCTAGCTCAATCAGATATGGTTAAAAATACAAACCTTTTGGCTTAAAATAGCAATTTATAAAGATGATAAAATATATATAGGGTCCTGCAGTAAAACTTTTTATTTTACAATTTTGATGTCGTTGTAGGATTCTAAAATTTTGTCTTGACATAATTCAGCCTCTATCATGCATTGGACAGTGAGGAGATGTTGAGACCCTTTTCGAGTGGATGTTCTGTGATTACAAACAAAAGCGCCTTTCGGAATGGTTTTAATTTGGCGCCTTTCGTATCTGTCCTATATCGGAACTAATGTGAGTCACTATGTTTAGAGAAACTGCAAGTGCAAAGAAAAGAAGAACTAGAGTCCCTCGGCCGATTAGATCAGCTGAAAACATGGACGTAGTGAGAGCTTCAATGTTTTGACCATCAGAGCGTTTTGCACGCAAACAGGCAACTTTTCTTGGATTTTCCGTTCGTTCTGTGAGGAATATTCTTTATAATGATTTTTATTTTTACCCTTACAAAATAGCAATTGTGCAGAAACTTTCTAAACGTGACTTCAATTTCTTGAAGCTGTTGTTTTTAGTAATGAATCCTAGTTTTATTTGTGTGGAGCATTTAACAAACAAAACATGCACTACTGGATTTTTTACACGGATAGATCAGTTAGACTTAAGGGACATTTGGTTTAATCAAAACGGTGCAACTGCACACACTTTAAGAGCGTCGTTGGCTGTTTTGAGAAAACACTACCCAGAATGCTTGATGTTAATTAAAAGCCATTTGGAATGGCTGACTTGCTCCCTATATAGCCACTTTTGATTTTTTTAATAAAGTTTTTTGACATACCGTGTTTTTATCAACAGTTTAGAAACCCTATAGAAAAGGAATTTCTAAAATAACGCCTACTATGCTATAAAAACGACAGATATCGGTTTACTTAAGTGTATGGAGAATATGGACTCTAATACCTGATTTAATATTTAGGACTAGCTGACCTGCAGCCGTATTCTGTAACTCGTTATGGCATCGTTAAGCGCTCATACCGATAAGTTTCGGTTCGTTATATACCGACGCCTCGCCGTAACGACAATTGGAATTCTGTAAAAGAAATATAACGAACTTTGTCGTTATAATACCGAAATCCGTCGCTAAGATGTTGTTATGAGCAGAACGGTTAGCGAGGCATGGGCACCCCCTCGTTATACCATAACGACACCGTATTTTGTATTTAAAATTGAACATACATATTTATGGCTAATGTTAATATTCCTTCTATTAATATTACTATAATTACTATTATTATTATTATAATTGATTTGAACACGGCATCAGGCAATTGTATGACTATAAGCAATGTAAAAAATAAAGAATGTTATAAAATAATGACAATTTATAAAAAGAACTTTTTATGGTAGAAAGTTTTTTACTGATTTATAGATCATATTACTTTTATATAAATTATTCTGTAACTTCTTGAAATTGTGTCCAAATCTCTATGTATATACTTAAACACACTTGAAACATGCCTTGTCATCCAGTTCTTCGCTATCCTGAAAATTTCAGAGCTTCGGAAAATAGGTTTAAATTCGAATACAAAATTCCACAAAATGACAAAAAGAAAGAGACAAAGAACACGATGAAAATAAAAAACTTTCTGATAATATGAAACAGATTTTTATAATTATTGTTATTGTTATTGTTATTGCCACTATTATTACAAGTGCACGTTACTAAATTGTGCATCAGCTTATATTTAAGATACAAGAAGGATTAATATTTAATTAAATATGAAATTAAACAATAAAAAAAGGTTATCTACGTACACATTTGTTTTCTTTTGTAATATAAAAGTCCCTTTCGGAATCTTCATATCTTTTCTAACAGCTTCGTATTATTCTTATTATTAAAAAATATTTTTCACCATAGTATTATCCGAAATTGTTTGGGAATCTATGTAAAGAGTAGGAAACGGTTCATTAAAAATTTAAAGCGGTACAATATGAAATAAGCGAACAAATAATGTGAACCGAGAACACAATGTAAACAAACAAAACTAAGAATTTAAGGTTAGTTCTAATGAAATCACTGTCAGTACGTCATTTCCTCAATGTTATATACCGACATCTCGGTATTGCATTCTGTAACGTCGTGATTTCGTTATTTGTAGTTACAGAATACCACCGTCGTTTTTCGGTTATCGTTCCTAGATCGGACTGTCGGTATCATAGCGATAACGTTCC
This sequence comes from Altica lythri, assembly GCA_964028335.1. NCBI lineage: Eukaryota > Metazoa > Arthropoda > Insecta > Coleoptera > Chrysomelidae > Altica > Altica lythri. The sequence continues at coordinate 58,344,954 of OZ034805.1, read as the reverse complement.
GTGTCGTTATAGAGATAACGAGTTACAGAATCCGGCCGCTGGCGAACTTAGTTGGTTTCACTGATTTTCTACATTAAGTGCTTGTTTAAATATACTTATAAGATGTTAACTCATGTTTATTTCCCATTTTAGTTTAGTTTCTCGTTTTTAACTTTGTTTTCATTTTTTTTTGTTTTCTATCTATCACCATTTTGATTTTCTACATTTTCTTTTTTCTTAATTTGCGATTTTTTCTTTTTTTCCCTACTATTCCATTTATTTTATTAAAACTATTAAAAATTCATATAAAATTTTCTATAATATTTCTGCTATTTTTTCTTTTCTTTTTCTATTTTTTTTTGTATTATCTAGTTTTTTCGATTTCTTTCTATTTTTTTGATAATTTTTTTTGTTTTACTCAATTTTTAATTTTTGTTTTTTTTTTCAATTTTGACAATCTTTCAAAATGTTCAATAATTTTTTACGATTTGTCACATTTATTTAGGATTTCCAATAATTTTAAGCGATTGTAAACAATTTGTTACAATTATTTTGATGATTTTTGACATTTTTTTAACGATTTTTAATAATGTTTTATGATTGTTATGAATTTCTTTAAATTTCTTACGTTATTCAAGATTTATTTATGATTTTAGACTTTTTCTCTATTTGCAACATTTTTTCAAGATTATCAAGAATTTCTTACAATTTTTTATAGTTAATATTAAAATATGGTAGTAAACTTGTCCCCCATATGTCGTTGTTAAAATAATATTAGATAACTATGTATACTATATTTTTTCTAATTCAATCAGTGTTATTCCTAATTGAAGCCTGATGATAACTTTTATGGGAATTATATTATAAGATGCGGGTTAAAAGTTAATTCTCAATAAGGGTTTAACTATGTATTGTTAGTTGATATGAAAGTGTGTGAGTCCAATAAACGAAAATAATAATACAATAATAACAGAATTGTATTGCTTAACTTCTCCTACCATTATTACTGTAAGTTTAGATTTGTCTTTATCTCGTAAGATTACTTTTCTATTATTTTTGCGATTTCCTGTCTTTTACATTTTAATTATTATTATTTTTTTGTTATTAATAGTTAACCAAAAACATTTAATAAACAAATATAAAAATAAAAAATAAAAAGTGAGAGGTGTCAAGGGACACCCGGATGGAACGAAGTTCCTTTCGATTAATTAGTGAAGGAATTGTAATTTGTAAACACAACAGAGTGTTTATACATACATAAGCATTTATTATTGTCTGTATAAAATCTCTACTTACCTAACTCCATCAGCAATATCCGGAATTTGTGAAGAAACACTATCAGGATACATTATTGTTATTATTTTATTATTTATTAACTAAAAAAAACCTGTATAAACTTTTAACAAAGTCGCGACACTAAACTGTTCAAAGCAAAATAGAAAATAGTAAATCCATTATTACCTGAATATTTTCAACAGTTCTTTTCTTTTAACAAAAGTGTCCATTCATACAATACCAGAGGTTTAGATGACATATATATGTACCAATTTATTTCAATTTAATTTAAAACAGGAATTAACAATTTAATACAAAATTTTAAAATATTTGACAGTAAAGGACAGTTAAGGTAATTTGACGTACCTAACTAGTCAAGTTACGAACCATTTTTAAAATGTTTATGAATTTATTAATTTATAAAAACAGGATGAAATAAAATATAATACTATTATTGTAGGTACTTATTTTTTTTCTACAGTATTTTCTTTTTAATGTAAATTTACTTTTAATTTAAATTAGTTTCTTTTTAATTGTACTTTTATTAGTATATATGTATATTAGGGTTTCCTATTTAAATAAAGATATATCTATCTATGAAAGAGAGAGAGACAGACAGACAGAGAAACATGCGTGTGCCGTGTCGTGTCGTGACATTTTTTGGTCTGAATTTTTTCCGGCTAGTCTCAGTCGTAACGCGCGAAAGGGAACTTCGTTCCAAAAAGAAAAGAAAATCACAAAAATTTTATGTGATATTATAAGAACATGTATTGTGCTGTTACTATAGCATGTCGCTGACGCGATCTTACAAAACTATATTTATAAAAAGCATCCAACGCATACATACAATCAAGTATAGCATGTTACAAAAGCAAAGTCTCTCTAATATATTCGAATTCGGATAATAAACGTATAATTTCTTAAAATCAATAATCAGAAATGACCAATTAAAATGATTTCTCTCTCTCTCTCTTTCTGTCTTTATTGATATTCCAATTATCTGCAATTTTCCAAAATTAGTCATTAGTGCGGACTGTAAATAGTAATCAAAACGTTAGTTTAGTCTACTGCATATAGAAACGGATAAATTCATATTTTCAACAATTACAAGGACTAGTTTTCAATATGTCGACGGATTTGCTCGTTATAACTATAAAATCTATGATTTCATTTTTTTTCATAAAAATCATTTTACGGTTTAGAAATTCTAACCGTAATGACTGTTATATCATCGCACGCATTAAAATTAAACAACCATTTACAATGTATTTTGATATAAAAGCGTAACAGAAAGTCCATTTTTGAAGATGATTAAATTTAATATTCCATCTTTTTACTTACCGAAAATATAATCATTCTCATTTTTTCTTGACATTTAACCGTTCTACCAAATGGTGTAAGGTATTGAAAAGTTACAGTACTTTAATTTATCTAATCTGCTCCAATGTTTTTGTTTTTCGCTTTATTTATTGCTTCCCTCCAAGATTATTTTTCTTTTAAAAAATGCTAGCCACCTCGTCTTTTCAAGTTTTTCTCGGTCTGCCACGTTCTCTTGTATTGCATACTTTTGCTTCCCATATATATCTTTTTTTATTCATCTTACATATTTGACCAAACCATTTAAGCCTATTTCTGTCTATGATATTGAGAATTGGTTCTAGTTGCAACTCTTGTCTTACAGCGTCATTTCTCACCTTATCCAGCCTTGTAATACCTTTTACTTTACGAATGTGTTTCATATCTATCGCATTCACTTTGATTTCAGTTGCTCTCTTTGTCTTTGTACTGAATTCCCTGAACATCATTTTCCTTTTTAGCCAAAATAATGAGGTCTTCATTTATTTGGATGTCTTCGGATCTGCATGGTGTTATCTTTTCTGATGTAACATCTGTCAGCCTGGTATAACCTCTTTATTGTTTTTTTCAATCTTGAGTTGATGTTTCTTTGCTCTAAACTTCTCCAAATTTCTTTTTGCGACACTTTATCGAATGCCTTTTCCAGGTTAAGAAATTCAGCTTATATCTCTGAAACCACTCTGCGATTCTGCTAAATTTGGTTCTATTCTGGGTTTTAGCCTCCTATTATGTGCATCAAAATTCTTTCGTTGCAATAACTGTGAAATTTTCAAAATAAAATAAAAAAGGGGGTTGTTTTCTCCTTCTGGGAAGGTAATTTAAGGGGTTATTGTCTAAATGCTCTTGTTTAACTAAAATTAAAATACATATTCCTTTCAAATTAAAGTCAAATTGCTTTCTTTTGTAATAATTGTTTTTTAACAATATAAGGAAAGTTACCGTCTAAGTGTGGGTTGCTTTCATGTTTATTGTAGAGGTATTAGTATTTAATTTTAATGTAGGCTTTATTGTCTACTAGCTGTACCCGCGACGTAGTTCGCGTGGCGGGTTAATTGTTCTATAAAAATTTCTCTCCCGAATTCGTTAAAGGGGTGGGGGGAGAAATTTTTGTATACCAGATTTTAAGTTGAAAGAAGACAAATACATCTCTGAAAACCGCATTCGAATAGGGTCAGTAGTTTTAATGTGATGCGCGCACAAACATACAGACAGACAGACAAAAAAATCTGACCACATTTTTAATTTCTATATCGATGTAGTAACACCCCGCGCTAATTATTTTTTAAATATCTTTAATGTACAGAATTTTCATTTCTACAGATTTATTATATAAATAGATTTGACGCCCCCACATGCCCCCTTGTGGGAGGAATTTTCTAAAATTTGTTAACAATTGACCTCAAACTTATAAAAATAACTATTGTGCAAAGTTTCAAACCTGTAGGACTTATAGATTTTAAATTTTAATTTTTATTTTTCATGCTCCCGCAACACCCATTGTGGGTGGAATTTCGTAAAATCCGTTCACAGTTGACCTCAAAATTATAAAAATAACTATTTTGCAAAGTTTCAAACCTGTAGGACTCAAAGATTTTAATTTTTATCTTTTTTTATTTTTCACGCCCCCGCAACCCCGCCCTACAAATTATAAAAATAACTATTTTGCAAAGTTTTAAACCTGTAGGACTTATAGATTTTAAATTTTAATTTTTTTTATTTTTCACGCCCCCGCAACTCTCCTTGTGGGTGAAATTTTGTAAAACCCGTTTACAGTTGACCTCCAAATTATAAAAATAAGATGATTTCTGTATAGCTTTAACCATCAAGGGTGCACACGCGTCGGAAGCTTAAAAAATGGAGTAACTTCTCCCGTTTTCCCAACATTTCCCTTCACTGCTCTGCTCCTATTGATTGTTGCGTGATGAAAAGTAAACTATAACCAGCACAGGAGTATGAAAAATAATTGTACCAAGTTTCGTTAAAATCCGTCGCGTAGTTTTTGTTTCTATAGCGGTTATACAGACAGACAGACAAAAATTTTACTGATTGCATTCTTGGTATTAGTATCGATCCCTAATCACCCCCTGATAGTTATTTTGGAAATATATTTTATGTACAGAATTGACCTATCTACAGATTTATTATAAGTGTAGATAAAATTGGGGCTTCTTTCTGGTGTGTTTATTTGTTTTAAATCTTGAATGCAGTGTTAAAAAATGCATAGTTTTATAGTGTTTTTGTTTGCTGGTCTGGATTAAAGCAATATGATTACATATAATTCTAATATTTAAGTAAAAATTTCGTTCTACATTTGCTTTAGCTGCACCAAAGGATGCATGTGTCAACCTTAAGATTGTAAAATGTACCGTTAAAGTTAATTGAAATAAATCTTGATTTACAAAATAGCGGAAAAGAAGTATTAGACTATGTACAAGCTAACTCTTTCCCCTCGGTTTCCTCTCTCTTACGACCTTTTGCCCCATTTGTGCGTTTTACGACATTCTAAAAGCACATACACGAATAATCCATTACGTCTTACGAGTCGGTTATAAAGTTAAATTTGCATGTGGAACGCGCGCGGCAAAAGCAACCCCTAGGCCTCTTCTAAATTATGTATTGTTTCAAATTTTGAATTAATTATTGTTTACTTTATATAAGTGCTTGTACCGTAATTGCTTGTAATCGAATAAGCCACATAATACACAATATTGCTTAACACACACTTTTCTGTTAATATCGCATTTTCGTTATCCCAAATCAAGTAAACATCCAAAAATGTATACATTTATATTTACTTTCAGATTAAATCTGTATGTTAACCCTTACTATATGAAATTTATTTGCTTAGCAATAGAATTGGTGTTGTATTTAACCCCTTATATCTTCTTTCAGCAATACTCTGTAATTATTTTTAAAAATTAGATCGACTAGGTATATACCTGCAATTTAATGGTTGATTTACTTCTTTAATCGGGGAACTTTTGCCGTTAAAATTAAAATAATAAAATAATAAATCAATATTTTGAAAATGACCCTTGCTTATTTATCTTGATAGATATGGCAAATTTGTTAAGGGTCGTTTTTTCAAAACTGAAAATGCCTAACAAAAATTAAAATAATTTTCTTTTCTAAGCTATCAACAACCAGATCGGTTGTCGTTTTCGTAGATCTTTTTTTTTAAATACTTCTTATTTCAATGCTTTTTGGTTTTAAATTGCTGTGATTTTTGGAAGTACAATTTTCTTGAATGAACTCGGAAAACGTGTTGTCACGACCGTTAGGATCTTCACAATACATCACATCATACATATGTTCAAATAATACTTCACAGCGTGGTTACTAGCGATAAGAAAGAAATGTATTTTGTAATTTATGGATTAAATATATTAGATATCCACTGCGCCACCTTGCGGTGGCGTTATAGTACTTAAATTAGTAAGAATTGTTCCTTTAAATATATGAGATATTAAGTACGCCACCTTCTAGTGGTGTCATAGTATAAACTACGCTATCTTGTACCTACTAAGTAATTTCACAGTTTATTTTTGCAATTTTTTTAACAATTTTCATTTTACTTAAGTTTCTCGTTTTTCTTTTTATTTGCAAGTCTAAATAAAACACCATCTACTGGGTTGATAGAAAAACATCAATTAACTTACAGCGGCCGTTTATTAAGAATTCGTAACAAATGAATGTCACTTAGGAGGTATTATCCGTCTAAATGAAAAATTGAAACAAGATTTTATAGTGTACCAAATAGTAAATCTAAACAATTTTTAAAAATGTTTAAATATATACAAAACATTTCATCAAAATCGTTCCAACCGTTTAGAAGGGGTTCATACACACGAACAGAAGATTATATATATATATTAATATGGAGTTTCTTCAATTAATAATTGTATTTACGGGTTGTGGATTCTGCAGTTAAGAGGCAATCTGCTGCTGTATAAAAAATAAAGAAACGAAAATACACTTTTTTCCTGTGGCTAGTTTTCTTTCTGATCCTCTACTTTCTAGCTCTGGCTTTTTCTTCTATTTGCTTCAGCTTTTTTGTTTTGGTTCTGGATCTGGATCTGGAAAATTGGAGAGAAGCCAGCAAGTGCTCTTCTGGCACTGAGGTCACATATGGCCTATTGTGCATCCTTTCGTGTGTAGGAGATATCCACCCCTCAGAATGTTATCAGGCCTAAAAATTTAAAATAAGTGATAAGACTCCCGAGGAGGATTTTCCTGGCATCGGCTGGTGTAAGTCAATAATCGCCCAACACGGATCTTCTGATTTTAGAACATTCATACATTATTTTAATTTTCTTGCTGTTTCCTCTCCAGGATGAAGTTATAACTTTTTGGCCAGTCTTTAGTTCGTTGTTTCATCCCAGCACTGTTGGGGAGAGTGCTGTTTGATAATGTCCATAACAAATCAATTTTAAATAAAAAAAGAATGATAAATCAAAATAGGTAAGTGGAAGATAAATTTTTTAAATAGTCTATAAATTTTGATTCCTCTACAGGCTAAAAGGTGTGGCTTTTAAGACTTTTTAACCAACCATTAAATGACTTTAATTAATAAAAACGGCTTCTCTTTAAAAGTAAACAAAAACATTATTTTAAATCATAAAAATCATAGTTTAATATAATTTGAAATTGGATTTGTTAATAAAATTTTTAATTTGGTAAAAGGCACACAAAAGTCGATACTAAATAAAATAAAAAATCGTATAGAAGCAGCGCCAAAAACCATGTTAATAAAAAAACTCACTCGCTCTTAATCAAAGTTCTGATCTGAATTAACCCCGATCCACATCCAGAGAACATAAAAAAAATAAAAAAAAAACTTTATTCACCACAACGTATGCAACTTCAACCTATTTTTCCCACTAAGTATTCATGTGCCGGTAGGAATTTTTTTAAACTATAATATATTTTAAGTTGAAATATCGGAATTATATTTTGCACAAACTAAAATAGATAAGAATATTTATTTTGTACACAAAATGATATAATTTGGTCCACAATACAATAAAATTTGTAAGTAAATCTTATAAGGTTATTCGTTTAGATGTTTACTAGAAATTTAAGTATTTTTTCAAGATTTTTAAATTTTAAAATTTGTTTAAAAAATTTAAAATACTATAATATACATTTTAATATATTATCTAGAATCTAATAATAGAATAGAATTAAGCAGTATTTTATTGTTTAATCAAAAAAACCATTGACACATATTATAATGCAGTCACTGGGTGTTTTCCCTCATAATTACCCCATGCAGCACCGATTTTCTTAAAAATTTGTATGCAAGTTCTATTTACCCTCTTTACTTTAAAGTTAACCCTATACCGGGGGATGCTTTTTCATAGCGAGTGGATCCAGTGACTGGCCTATTAATTTTTTCGGTAAAAGAGTCTTTGAAGTTACCCCTTACCTGGGATTAGCGGGCGTTCTATAAATGAGACTCTTTTTCGATCCTAGACCCTTGATCTGGCATGATGTTGCATGCATTCATTATTTTAATTTCCTTTGTGAACCGTTTCATTGTTTTTCGACACCAATTGACGCTAAACGCGTTTTGCTCTTTTGAGGGATCCAAAGAAACCAGCTTCGTAACACCTAGTTCTTCATGTAGGATCATTTGGATCGAGTTCTTTAAATTGCCCAAAGATGCCTCTATCTCCCGTTATGTTACACGGCGGACATCCTTAATTATCTGACGAACGCATAAATCTTTGCATTGTGACTGCTGTTTTGGATTGACCTAGCCTGAATTCGTCGCTGAGACTGGAGTTACCACATTGAAATACTAACAAGGAATAGTTCATTGGTTTGGTGCTTTATTCTCAAACACATAAACCATTTCAGCGGGACATTACTGTTGGCATGATCTTCTCTGGAAATTGTAAAAAAATATTGCTCGAAAATGTTCTCGGATTAGATCCATTTTTCCACCGACTTGCTAATTTTAAAAATTAGCTGTACCTACACGATTTGTTGTATTTCAATTAAACTTTGAATTTACGTCAAAAAAATAAGGTTAGAGTTGTGTCTGAAGGTTCTATTGGTGGCGCTTTCTAATCCGATATATGCACAACCCAAACACAACCCTCGTATATTAATATAGGTATATTAATTTACAAATTTTGAGCATTTACATTAGACACTTCCACATGACTATTTTATAAAATTATGCTTATCATATAAGATAAATATATTTGTCACTAAAAACGCCTTAGATTTGATAAAATTTGAGGAAATAAAAAAAGTAAGTTTAAACATTACGTAGGTACTATAAAAAGCATCCTTTACCAGTTATGCCACCAACAGTTTGCATTGCATGTTGAATACAAATAAAAATGTATCAACATTCATTCCAGAAGAAACGACTGATGGAACAACAGATAAGACGCACTTCTATTAGTAAAACTGAAATTAATTACATTCTTCTTTAAATAAATTACAGAAAAAATTCTGTTGTTTAATGTAATAGATAGCATTTACCAATACATGATAATTTACATAAAGTTAGTTATCTACAACGCCAGCATTGCCTTAAAATGGGATCAGAAAAAGATTTTAATAGAATTTTAATCATAACTTCACAAATTTCGCTATAAAAGCTCACATGATTATGCTTGAGTTATTATAGTACCCATACTAGAAATAAAAAAAAATAAAAATCTCTTTTGCGGTTTTAACGATTAAATATCTATTTCAAATTTTATATGCATTTAAACCTTATTTCTCCGTCTCTTGGTCAAAGCCTTATAACTAATTTAACTTGCGAAAATATAACCATAAAACTATAAAACAGGTCTTAAAATAGGAAAAGGTGACTTTGGCCATTTTAATAATAAATTTTACCTGTTATTAGGATGATTGTCAAGAAATCAACACCTACTAAGCACTGTGAAATTCCTTATTAGTAGGTATTATTGATTTAATTAACTAAGGTTCTAAATAGGTTGATATCCAGAAGGCATTTTAATTGAACGAAAAAATTACTAAATAGATTTTGATATAGTGTTTTTGGTTATATAGCTATTAGTCCTCGGCAACATATAGGCTATAAATTATAATTTTTTATAATAATTTAATTTTTTAGTGTGTTTATTTATTATGAATATATGAATCCCATCGTTGAACATCTAGGTTGAAGAAACTCACTAGATAGCGTTAAAGTGTGATTTATAAATAAAACGATTTGTTTTCGTATAATGAGTATTAAAACATGATGTTCGAAAAAATTGTGAAAATCTTGAAAAATTGTGAAAATCTTGTAAAATTGTTAAAAGAACGTGAAAAATGAACGAAAATCTTAAACAAATAATATAAATATAAAAAAATGTTAAAAATCATTAAAATTGTTAATTGTTTAAAATTATTAAAAATGATAGAAAAATTTAAAACTCTTAATAAAAAGTTTTGAAAATATTAAAAAAATTTTAATATTAAAAAATTGTCGAAAATCATAAAAAAATTAAAAAATATTTTTTTTTTGACAATATTAAAATAATTTTAACAATTTCAAAAATATTAAAAAATACCGTAAAAATTGTTGAGAATCCTAAAGAAATATGAAAAATCGTAAAAATCTTTAAAAACCGTTGAAAATTGTAAAAAATTGACGAAAATAGTATACAAAAAATATATCAAAAAAAGAAAAAATTGTTTGTGAATTCTTATTGGATACGTAAAGCAAAATATGTGGGATAATAAAACAAAAAAATGAAAAATTCAAAAATTTAGAAAAAAGAAAATGTTGAAAATTAAAACAGGAAGAGATAGAAAAAACAAATTATCATTAAAATATTAAAGTAAAGAAAAAAATAGAAATTAGAGAAAAAAACTAAAAAAATAACAAGACTGGACAATAGAAAAGCACAAAATACAAATTCAAAATAAAATAAAAGCTGGAAACACACAAAAAAATATAATAAAATCGACCAAAACAGGAAAAAATTAAAATTAATTGAGAAAAAACGTAAAAACTGGATAAAGGAAAAATGGGAAAAGAATCATTGATTTAATGATATTTTTCTCATTGAGGTACGAAAGCTTTTACCGGACTCATTTTTATTTTCTGGCCTTGTCCGACAAAATGAGATTTTCTGACCTAAAAATAAACCGGAAATATTAATTTCTGGCCGGTTTAAAAAAAATTAATTGTTTAATATTTTTTAGTTATACAGGCACATAAGCTTTTACCACTGAATAATATAATATGCAAAACAAGGTCGGAAAACAATAAAAAGGAATTTAAAGTGGATTCTGCTTCAGTTACAATTTCGTCCCAACAAGGACAATGTGGTTAAAGTATTGTAAAAGGGATAGTCTTTTTTTCGTTATTTTTGGACTAAGGTCTGATATAGGTCGGTTACGTCAAGTTGATTTGTAGAGGACCATTGGAATTCCAATAGGAACTCCTGTTTACTTTTAGGAAGATTTTAATTAACTAATATAAATAGTTTAATGCAATAATAATGCCAAACTTTAAATAAAAAAATTATTATTACTATAGTCTATTTCGCCGATGCCAGAAATCATACTCGAAGTAAATTTAGAGTTACATCTCTCTCAGATACAGGCAAGTTAAAAATTTAAATGAGGACGTTTGTTTTTAATACAACACTTACGTAACTACACCTTGTTTCACCGGTAGATAAAAAGTATTCAATACGGAAGTCTTGACTTAATTCACATTCCTAGTAACCGTCATGGACGGCTCGTTGTTGAAGGGTTGAATTGAATAATTATTAATGTCATATTTTTGTAGATGTCAAACCACACTGATAGTTTCAGAAACTTACGACCTAATTTAGAAAAAAAAAACTCTCCGCCATTGGTAACTTGGATGACAGTTTAATCTTATTTCAGTGGTTTCTAATATCAAATCGGTCAAAAACGATGAAATGGACTATACCATTATATTTCACCGAGTGAATCCAGAAATTTTTTTACTAAAAAAAGTATGTCTTAATCAAGAAAATTAACATTTTGGTTCCTTTTTGATTACACCTTGTATAAAAAAGTTTGAAACAAAACAACGAATATAATATTCGACAATAAACAGGTTTAAAATAGAACCAACCATACTATGTAAGAAAATATGACTTGCACTTCCTAAAGAAAATAAGCCGCTTCATTATTTTAATATAATTATATATCAATGACTTAACTACCCACCTGCCATATTTCACTAACAATAACCAAGCAAAAATTATACGTAAATCATCTGTCGACGAACTCATGCACTAAAAATCCATACAGGCCGGCATTTTTTTATTATTTTTAAAACATATATGGTATTAAGCTCGAACGAACAAGCCCACCGCAGTGCCAATATGGCGTTAACGTCAACTTTCTGAAGAAAATTGATACACTAGTCTGCACCTAAACTGTTGACGGCTTGGAATTAATGTCTAAACGAATGACGAGTAAGAAAACCGAGTAAACTGTAAATTGTTGTGAAGATTTTAACAGATTTCAGAACTTTATAGTGGGTAAAACAACTTTAATACCTCCAACTATTTGTTTGTTAATCTTGTTTTTGAAATAAATCTACCGATATACTCTGGAAATTAATTATAGTAATTTAAAGCTTAATAATCCTGAGTAGTGTTGACGAAGGTAAGACATTAAAAGTCAACTATGTCAGAATAATCAGCTTATAGAATAGAATAACTGTTATTATATATAACTATACGTATACGTGTGCTTCTAATCTAATCTAATCTAAGTAACCTGGCATGGTCTCACCTATGGAGCCCCATGTTTGAGCACTGCTTCCTGTGGGAATATTGTGACCAGGTTCGGCACCAAGAGTCCTTACATGCACCCGTGCTTGCAGGACTCTAGTTAATTCTGCTGAAAATTAGCATCCCGCTGATCCTCAGGAATTCTAGAATCCAGGTGTCCTAAATTCCTTGAGTTACTGTTGCCACAGGGCAGTCCCCTTTATAAGAGATTTGAGTCCTGTGACCAGCTCCTCAAGGTGGTGATAGGATTCAGGATTCGTGTCACCGAAGATGAGGGACCGTTTATAGTCCAAGGCCTCACACTCGAATAGAATGTGAGTTGCCGTCTCATCGTCCATGTCACACAGTCGGCACAAGGTGGGTTCCTGTGTCAGAATCCCCATCCTCCGAAGGTGTAGTCTGAATGGTCCATGCCCGGTGAGCAGGCCCACTAGTACTCTGATCTGACTCCAGCCAAGATCCAGTATGTCAGACGTGAGTTTTTTTGGAGTAGCCTTTGAGCATCAGCTTCGAGTGCCTCAGCCCTACAGTATTACTCCAGTGTTTGGTCGACTCTTCCCAGACCCAGTTCCTGACTTTGGTCCTTACCCAGGCTCTAGGCAGTCCCAATACAGGTTCTGGACCAGTAAATCGTGTGTCCGCTCCCTTCTTGGCCAGAAGATCCGCGGTTTCATTTCCTTCAAAACCTTTATGCCCTGGTATACGTGTGCTTATATAGGCATACTTTTTCCAAAGTCAATGTAATATCGTTCAGTCTTTGTCGGAATTTTAATTCCATTGGGAACAATGCCGACCATTTGCGTAGAATTAAAGAAAAAGGGTCTGTTCATAAATTTTTATTAATTTTTGTTTTAAATTTCAAAAGAAAAACGGTTTTTGTATATTTGTATATCTATTTTGTATTAATTTGAAAATTGTTTACATTCTTCTAGGGGTGATTGTTAACTTAGACTACCCATTGTTTCTCGGAAATGGTTGGAGCAAAATTTTGTTTGCCTTTTAAATTAGCAATAAATTAGAACTAACAATGTTATATTTGCAATTGTAATTATTGATATGCTAGCTTAATATACATGCCTTTACAACTTCCTTGCTGTATTAATTGCTTTCTATCTTTTATGTAGTGTTTCATTATTATAAATACATGGCTTCTTAGTCATATACACTCCCGTTTTTCATACTATATCCAAAAAAAGGAGATATAGATAAATCAAAGATTTGTGACCATGCTGTAAATTTTCTGAATGACACAAAAATTTGATGCAAAGAAAATTCTATAAAAAGAAAATTAAAAGAAACAGCACACATTTTATTAAATAAAAACTAATGTATTTTCAATTTTACTTTGGATTTATCTAGACCTTGGCTAACCACCTTAAAAAAGAATGAGTTTATAATCTATATATCTATAGAAACCAAAAGAAACAAACAAAAATATTTAAAACTCAAAACATTGCATTAAGAAGTATTTGTAAAAACTTTTTATGTTTGAAAGCTCAGAACAGAAAATTATTTTAATTTTTGTTCTGCATTTTCAGTTTTGAATAAACAACCCTTGACAAATTTGACATATCTATTAAGATAAATAAGCAAGGGTAATTTTCAAAATATTGATTTATAATTTTATTAATTTAATTTCAGTAGCAAAAGTTCCCCAATTAAAGAAGTGAATCATGTATACTATTTATAACTCCAGTTTTACTGTGCAAATCTAAAATAACTACTAAATTAAACTCAATTTTTTTCGAACACCGCCTTTTTTCACGTCTAGCAACGTAAAATGCGTTTAACACTGAGAATCCCGACGCACATTCGATTAAAATGTTTGGTCCTTCGAACCGGATTGAGCGGACGTATAATCGCGTCGCATCGGCAGCTGTTGCGCCATTACGGAATTTATTGTCTGTTTCATTTTCGCCGTTCGTTGTCCCTTTACAAATGGTAAATTTTCCACCAGAAAGCATATATTCCGTTTTATTATTTTTTCAAACAGATTTCCACAGTTACCGTTTCGTTAATTTATTCGTTTACGTGCTGCTGTATTGCCAAGAAAGGTAATTATTAAATGATAAATTCGGTACTGAAACTAGGAAACATATACATATATCAAAGTTAATTGATTTTTATAAGGAACTTTAAAAAAAGTAGCTAATCTACATTTTAGCTGCCGAGAATTTTAAAATCGGAAGCGTGTAGCCACACGTTTTAAAATATGTTAGCTGTTATTGCGAGCTCTCGCGAAGATCATATTTCGTTTCTATGAATTAAGGAAATATTCGATGGTTTCAGCTAAAACTAAAACAGAATTTCTAGAATAATGTGCAGTAAGGAATATCTTTTTTTAACACAATTTCATACATTATACCGTTTAGATATATCCATGGATTAATTTTAAGGATTAATCATTAATGTATGTTATGATTACAGAATTTCGATAATTGTTTTTACAGAAACCTTATGGTTTTTACCAATTGTAACTGTAAATTATTGAACTGTCGTCGCCATTGTCTAAATATGTGTTGTTGTATTCAAATTGATGGATGACCTGCCGTGATGAACCCAGAAGGTGATTTTAACAACACAAATTTCATATTTTTTCCGGTGTTCATTCAAAAAACTATGGATTCAACTCGTTTTTTTCCATTTGTATTGCATAGTTGTTACGCTGCTTACATCGACATTTTAAATTGTCGTAAAATTAAATTAAAAGTAAATTAAAAATGATATTTAGGTTCTCATGAATAAAGACCTTTAATCCTAGTACCCTGTACTTTAATGGCGTTTAAAAACCCCTTTTAATCACTCTTAGCTCCAGTCTTATGAGAAAATGGCTAAGGCTGGCTATTTCTTATTGCTAATTAATAGCTCAATCTATAAATCTACAAAACCACCCGCTCGTACTGCAGCTTAATTAAGTTTTTGTGATTCTTCCATTGGTTCATAGTATCAATTTTTAGATTTTGGTATCCTGTACTAAATTGTACACAAATCTAGATAATGTGATGCTTGCGAAGTGTTTGCTGTGCAAAATTATGTGTTTGGACTATTTTAGATTGCTTGTCAAATATTCAGCAGTACCAATAATTTGCCTACGGATGTGCGAGTGTTTCTTTAGGTACATGACCTGTGAGAAATTCTGTAATAAGTCTAGGCTGATGACTACACAGTATCTAGTTCAACTCTTCTAGCAGACGTCTGTTCAATATACATTTTGCTGTCTACTTGAGCAGAGATGGTCAGTGATGGTTGTGTTTAAGCTCTGGGCTCGACTTTTGAGCACTCCAAAAACTAGCTGTGAAATAATGAAATACTGCTGATCCTTTCGTAGCAATTTTATCAGCCTATTTGTTATTTGTATTCCTCTTTGCCCTGTTATGACTCTTGGCTGTTTACTACTTATTATACAGAGTAGATCAAATCTTCTAGCAGACGTTGGTTGAATATACATTTTGCTGTACGCTTGAGCAGAGATATCTGGTAAGTGATGGTTGTGTTGCTTACGAATCCAGGCTTTAATCAAGTTTTAGGCCTTCTTTTAGGCACTACAAGAACTAGCCTATTCGTTATGTTGTATTCCTCTTTTTCGTGGCACCAAAACTAGTTTGACTTAGTTATGTGTCGCCAAAATATCAATTTTTTTTGGGACTCGTATACTTGTCAAGAACCTATATTTTCTTTTGATTCAGGATGTATATGTTTGCTTCTAATCAAAACTGAAACTAGCTTATCATGTGTTGTTGGTATTTGTTTGTTTAATGTAATCTACTTAAGCTGATTTACTGCTTTACTATGGACCGCATCAATAGCTAATAACATTGAAATCCCATTTAATACAAAAAGAAAATTACGACATATGGTACACAGACACTGCGTAATTTTCTTTTATTATTAAATAAGAACTATTTTAAAATAATGATAATTAAATATTTTTAAAGTAAGTAAAGTAAGTAAGTTCCAAGACGAAATTATTCTGAGAATAATTAGATATCCTTTTACGGTACAAAAAATACCTTTGTTACTTCAAAGACTTTCTTATCTATTTTTAAAATGCTGTAATTTTCTGTCTTGAGTATTACAAGAGGGTTAATTTCTTATGTTTGTGCTTACGATTTCATTAAACAAAAACCTCGCTTAAATATGATCCGCTTCGAGCAGTCTTTCCGCTACAAATAATTACGAAAACTCACAAGATTTACTCGCTTTAACAGTCTTAAGACAAATATTGAAGTATATCATCGCTAGGTTTTAAGAACAGTAGCTGCAGCTCCTCCAAATAAGATACTTTACCATTTTTCGTGTTTATATATGCGACTGAAATTAAACTTGTGTGAAAGAAAGAGTTTTTTGTTAATAAAAATTGTTAACAGAGGTGTTTTGGTTGATAACTAGTTAGATATATTGTAGAATACCAGAACAGCATTAATTAACCATAATCTTTTCAAGATAACACGATAAAAAAAATTAGAAAAAATTAAGTTAAACAAATGTGTAGAAATTTAAAAAGTCAGGGACCAAAACAAAATAGATGCTATAGATGGCTGCTGAGAAAACCGATTAAGATATATGATAGCGTAAATAAAAAAAAAATTGCCATAATATGCGAAAAACTAGTATATAGGACATTTTTGCTGATTCTCTATTGTTATGTCACTTTAATATGAACAGATCGAAAATTTTTACTTCTACAAGACCTGTAAGGATCCTCTTCAACAAAAATTATTCAATTATAGTGACTCGTTCAACATTATATTTTTTTCATATCACATGCATTGAAACAGCTTGTTTTGATCCCCGTTTTGTCAGTCGAAACAAGACAATTTTAGACCAATGCAACTATCAGTCAGAAACTGACAGTTTTTTCTGCCCTAGGGGAGAAACAATGTTATTTCTGCCCGCCACATTCATTTATTTATTATTTATGTCTTTATTTCAAGTCTGCCAGAATCGCATTTGTAATAAACATAAGCGAATAAAATTATAATCGTCTGACAGCTGTCGTCAAATCGTCGTCAAGATATTACTACGCTATTTGTCTGAAATAGTCTTGCTTCAACTGGCTACAGAGATCAAAACTCGCTGTTTCAATGCATGTGATATGAAAAATATAGTGTGTGGCACGGGATGAAACAAAGACGATTTCTGACCGGGCGAAGACAGCCCTTGCTTCGCTCGGGCGGTCAACTCTCGCCCTAGTCAGAAATTGTCTTGTTTCACCCCTTGCCACACAATATACTATTAAAAGCTTCTAAAAGATATTTATCAATAACTGATGCTCACTTATCAAACACTTCTTTTAGCACGTTAAGAGAAAACTTACACTCTGTTATTTATTTTTTAGTCGCTCGCAACTCCTTTTTTTTTGGATTGAGACCGTTTTAAATGTTTCTACATCCCCCTTCATTCTTTCATCGAAAACAACTTTTAAGTAATTTTTCGATTGTATAACAAACACAAATGTTGTTTAAACAAAGAACCCAAATGTTTTTGACGAAACTTAATTTAACAGGTTTTAATTTGGACCATTTATTAACATTATATACAGGGTGGCTAAGACAAAGTGTTACCAGCTGAAAACAATATAGTTTTTTTAATTTTGGTCATTTTTTATTGAAATTTCGTGGTATATGTTAAAAACAAATTACATTTTATAAAAAACACCTTACTGCTCGATATGACCTTCTTTGGCTCTGATTGTGTGGTTCAGTCTTCCATAGAAAGCGTCGCATTCTGACCGAACGTGGGCTTGCAGAATTTTATTCCAAACTCGAACAAAAGCTGACTTTAATACAGTCGTATTTTTTAGTGTACAACTTACTCTTCAAAATAGACCATATGGAGAAATCCATGGGATTCAAGTCCGGTGAATATGGTGGCCATTCTTTTGAAGAAATCAGCCGCGGAACGCAATTTTGTAAAAATTGCTTGTCGCTTGAGGATCTTTTGGCGGTTTACCTTCTGGTTTACCTTTACTCCCTGTTCGATGGAAACCAGAGAAGTGCGTCCATCCACGTCACTGCAGCCCAAACCATAACAGAAGCTGGTGATTGCTTGCGTATGGCAACTTTTGTTTCCAAATTATCGTTGAACTTGAGCTCTAACCAAACACGATCATTTTGTTTATTCACATTCCATTGTTGAATGGTGAAAATTTTCCCATCAGAAAAGACAATTTTTGAAATCACATCACGTTCGCGGGCAAGACCTTCAATGCTCGTGTTCTTTCAAGCCTATTTTTTTGTGCCTCCGTAAGAGCTTGAAGTTTTTGTATCTTGTAGGGCTTCAAGTGTAGTTCATTTTTCAGTATAGTTTGATTGCTTCTGTCGTGAAACATGCAGACAAGCTGCTAATTGATTGGCACTTTAACGAGGATTTCGTTGGATTCGTTTCTTCATCTTTCAACCATTTCTTTTGATGTTACTGTCTTTTTAGGAACGCCTCTGTTGCGTTTAGCGATGCTACCAGTTTCGTTGTATCGAGTTACGGTTCGATACACAAACATTTTATTCACATTCAAATGCTGGAGCTGGCGAACTATTGCTGTTTGTGAATTTCCAGACAAATACAGTGCAATTACACAATTAAGTTTGAATTCCATTACGATTTTTTTATGAAGATATTAATTTAGAACAATTTTTTTTTGACCACATGTAACTTTAATTTCTCAAATAATTGACGCGCGAAAATGACAACTACACATATGACAGCAGAGTGAAGTTAGTAACGTTTAGTTTCAACCACCCTGTAGTTTAAACTCGAAAATTACCTTATATTGAACAAAGAAGATTAGAAATGAGGCTAGTTTTGTACAAAGTTAATTTTGATGTCAGTTTTATTGTATTTCAGATTTTACTGGTATAACTAGTTTGCTGATTTCGTGGAATAAGAAATTTGTAATAAGCAAAGACACTGAACATTTCGTTCTAATGTGACGTTTATATAATGAATTATATCAGAAAAGCAATTTATTTTAAATTTCCTCTACAGCGAATTCATTACCTGTCCAAGCGGTGGTGTCGTATCACCGAGCCATCAAAAAATTTAATTTCCAAAACTGGCAGACGAAATGTTTGTTGCCAGTGTGTGTATGTGATATATACTACATTAAATTTTTTTGTTAAAGCGTGGAACCGACATTGTAATGGAATTTATTTTATTTTTAGTTTTTGTGTTAAAAATATTTTGCGGTAAATGTAGTAGAATAAATTAATTTGCAATAAATTTTAAAAGTATTTGAATTTTTGGACCTTTACAATTTAGCTTTTTTATTCGTATTTTTTACAATTATACATTTACTCACACTTCACTCATGGGCTTATTCAGCAAATCGAAAAACAGGAACATAAAAGAATTAAAATAAAACATAATGTAATCAAGTAATCATGCCTCCATGCGCTAAGTTGTATACAGAATAGTTCAGATAAATCTGATGTTCATTGTGGTGCTGTCTTTCGGTATATTCCAGATCATGCTAAGGTTTATCACGTTTATTGCTTCTTAAATATATTCCAGTTAATGTAAGGGTTTATCATGTAAACTGCTTCTAAATGTGTCAATTATATTGAGCTGTTGGTCATCGGGAGTAGAAGGGAAAATGTTAACTAATGCTAAAGTGTTAATTATATTGTTGCTTAGTAGCCAAATAACCACGCAGCACCAGAAATCACAGGATCAATTAAATTAAGCTATGAGAAAAATAAGAGGCAAGTCAGTTAGTGTTAATGTAATGTTAAACAAATTTCAGTAGCCAAGTAGCCAGCGAGGTTGCATCACTTTGAAACTAAGATGAACCAGGTTGCTTGCATCGATTTCACTAACAATCATGATTGCGAAATAAGCTATAGAATGTAAAGTGACCTTGCTTTTAACTATATTTACCTTTGATAACCTACCTGTTAATTGATGAGTTCGATTATATTGAGCGTGTTTACCCGCAGTTGATGAACTTGCAGTCTAGTAGCGTGTAAACTTGCTGAATGTAATTCATCACTTACAGTAAGAACATTGGAGCGATAACTCTAGAGTGTGCAGAGAGAGACGTGTACCAAGACAAAGCTAACAAATAACTGCAGCAATGCAATGCAACGTGATACATTTACTTGTTTTTTTCCAGAGACGGTCGAGAATATACCGATTATTGTGTTGAAGTATTTATTGGTTCCAAACTGGACGGCGTTCGCGAAATGATAAAACAAAACTTCATGTGTCTATAGTTAAATTCGCAATGTTCGACTAAACCCTTGATGTAAAGAAATCGTAGGTGAATATCTAAGCAGAAAGGCTACAGTGTTGAGACAGGAACTAGCGCCATCACGGCTTCTCTATAGGTTTAAGCGCAATTAACTACATGTATTCTTTTAAACCCTGCTTCACTCCACTGTTTTTATCCGATCTGCATGTAAAGCGCCTCTAGTATCGAGGGTCAAAACCCTTTCGGCTACCTTCTCCACTAGCCTTACCAGCAGAACTAGAGCCGAAATTTCACCGCCATCCGTAATATGACATTTGCAACATGTTCATTCAATACCTACATGTATTTACGTTTCCTTTCTGGCTGACCCTAGTGGAGACAGGAAGTAGCTATAAGGGGTGAAAGTTGCCAATTTTTTGAGAAATTGTAATCCAAGATAATTTTAATGAAAATTTTTCCTGTCTAAGGTGTTGATACGACATTTCGAAATCTCGACGGGCGGACAAGGGTAAAAAGGGCCAAAATTTGGACAAAAAATCGTCATCGATAATATGTCTGCCATTTATACCTCGTAATGTTGGATTCCTGAGGACCCCAAATCCGAAATAGCAGACAGCTAGGTGGATACAATGGAGGTGGCGGCCAAAAGTAAAAGGAGCCAAAATTTGGCTTCTTAATGGTCCAACATTACGTGGTAGAAATAGCAGACATATTATTGATGACGATTTTAGCCCTCTTTATCCTTTTCCACCACTTAACATCTAACCTTGATACTCCACTATGTTTTTTCTTTGGGAATTTAACCTTAACTTGTTTAATAGACTACATTCCGTTGTTTGGCATATAACTAAATTCTATTAACTAAGATCTTCGGTATGTAAATAAAGATGTAATTATTTGATTACTTCTACTCTAATCAAATTGCTTTTTATAAATCTTCACTAAACTGATACTCGCATAGACCTATCAAGAATTTGATTTATGAAAAATAGTCACACATAACAACTAACAACCCGATCCATCCGTACAAAATAATTACCTAATAATTGAGTCATTCGGTTTGATTTATTTTACTCAAACACGAAAATATCCCGTAGATCTGCCACATCTGGCTTTCTCATACATCACCAGAGGCGTAACGTATTGTAGATAAAATTGGACGTTTTAAAAATGCAAACCAATGGGTATTTGTATTTACAAACATACCTTAAAACTTGCTATTACTAACTTTGTTGATGTATTATGCAATAATACACTAGTAATATCATTGTTCGTATAATTATTTAAGTAAGAGCATGAAATATCCTTTATTAAGATTTGTTGAAGTTAATGAAGTTCAGTTTGTTTTGATTTTTTAAGTTAAGTGAAAATATTCCGAACGTAGATAGATAGATAGATATTTTTGGGGTTGGCTGTTAGCCTATATCACTGCGACCTTTGCAGATCTATTGTGAACACCCATTATCTGTGGAATAGGATTAGAGCACCTTGTCCAGCTCTGCCCTCTTAATGAGACTTAATAGCCTTGACAGTGGCCACTCCGCATAACTTGGAGCAGCCGGTTTCTCCTCTCCCAGTACTAGATACCTCGTCCTTGCAAGGCCTTCACATTGGCATAGGACATGAAATGCGGTTTCCTCTTTCTCTTGGCAGTATCGACAAATGTCTTCATCTGCCAAGTTTAGCTGACTCATGTGTTTTCTGAGCCTACAATGTCCTGTCAAGAGACTGACAATCATTCTGACATCATTTCGCCTTTGTGATAGCAGCTCTGCAGTAAACTTCGCCGAGTATCCCTTTATGAAGAGTTTGGCTTGTCGCTTGCCCGGTGATGTTTCCCACCACTCCTGGGCCTTTTCTAGCCTCCATTTCTCAATGGCTGCCTTTCTGAATGTATTAGCAACTCCGCCGAATGGTTCCGGGCCAATCATTGGAGTGTTAGCTCCTGCACGGGCCAATTCATCAGCCTTCTCATTGCCCCGAAACCCTGAGTGTCCTGGTATCCATGCCAGTGTCAGAGAATTTTGACTAGCGGCATGTGTCAGGGCCCCAACGCAGTCCCACACCAGCTGTGAGCTTATTTGTGCTGAGACTATCGCCTTTAGAGCTGCTTGGCTGTCCGAGTATATGACTACGGTTTTACCCGTTATACCCTGACTTACGATCTCCGTTGCACAGTGTTGTATGGCCGTTACTTCAGCCTGAAACACTGTGGCATACGCACCTAGACTTAGTTGGATTTTTATCCTGTGTCCTCTACTGTATATAGTGTATATACCTGACCCTGTGCCTTTCTCAGTCTTTGAGCCATCGGTATACCAAATTGACTCCCCTTGGATTGGGGAGTCATTGTTCCATGAGTCCCTTTCCAGTATTTCTACTCGAAAGTTTCTCACAAAGTTATACCTGGGGACTATCCTGTCCTGAGGCATACTCATTATTTGATCTGCCTTAACCCTATTGTGGACCCTTCGTCGTATGCTTAAAATATCATGGGTCGAGAAAGTAAGAAACGAAGAAGTCATTAGAAGATCAAAACTAAAAGATAGAGAACTGCTCGATATCATCAAAAAGAGAAAGATTTCGTATTTTGGACACATCATGAGAGGTGACCGTTATGAATTTCAACGTCTAATATTGGAGGGAAAAATTGAAGGTAAAAGAGGCATTGGCCGTAAGAGATTATCTTGGCTACGCAACATCCGGCAATGGACTGGAACTCACGACTTTGGTTCACTCAGAGACGCTGCAATTAACAGATATATATAAAATTTGGAGGACGCCTACGCAGTAACGACTGCACGGCACTTAAAGAAGAAGAACCCTATTGTATAACTCTGCTTGCTTTTTGCCTTTTAATAAGGTAATGGGGGCCTGGCCTTGTAGCAGTCTGTGAGCAGTTGCCATAGCCTCGCCCTGAATGTAAATGTGCAATGGTGGTAGGTTGAGTAAAACCTGTAGTGCGTCCGTTGGGGCGGTTCCCATGGCACCTGTAACATTCAGACATGCCTGCCTTTGAATGCTTTCCAGCTGCCTGATCTTCCCGGACTGCTGCGTTCTACTCCACCACACCACCGAACCATAGGTTAACATTGGTCTAATGACTTGTGTATACAACCATAGGTTCATTTTGGGGTTCAATCCCCAGTTCTTGCCAACCTAGGTATTTGGCCTCTGTGGCCATTGGAACCACCACTTTGTTGAGCGTTATTGGTTGTAAGCCTTGTAACGCTTTTTTATTAGTGAATGGGACAATTGATGCTTTTTGTGGATTGACTGTTAGGCCTTCATCCTTGCACCACTTGTACACCATATTTATTGCGGACTGCATCCGCTCTGAGACTGTACCCAGAAACTTCCCCTGAATGATTATGGCCATATCATCTGCGAAGCCTAGGCAGTGAAGGCCTTCATTGAGGAGTTTTTTAAGGAGGTCATCCACAAGTGCTGACCACAGCAGAGGTGACAGTACCCCTCCCTGCGGACAGCCCTTTCCCACTGTTGCCTCAATGGACGCCTCACCTAACTTGGACACTACGATCCTATTCGTTAGGTTGGCATACACCCATTGGCATATTAGTGGGGGGACTCCCCTCCTTGAAAGTGCGTCGGTTACTGACTCGGGTCCCACATTACTGAAGGCTCCTTCAATGTCAATAAACGCCGCTAGGGCTACTTCTTTGTCCTCAATTGACTTTGACAATAGCCTGTTCAAGTCATCCAGCGCTAGGTCTGTGGATTTTCCCGGCTGGTATGCATATTGACGATCACTTAATGGGTTCTCCGTTAAGATTTCGTCCCTTATATATCTATCGACCAGTTTTTCCAGCGTTTTTGCTACGAATGACGATAGACTTATTGGTCTGTATGACTTGGTCGATTGGTCCGCCATCCTCCCCACTTTAGGGAGATAGAAGACTTCCACCTTTTGCCAAACAGATGGTATAAATCTATAGGCCAAACAAGCCTTAAAGATTTTACACAGTTGTGTTATAATTACATCCAGCCCTTTCTGGAGTAGGGCTGGGTATATTCCATCCGTTCCTGGTGTTTTGAATGGACGGAATGTGCTGATAGCCCATCTGATTTTTGCAGGTCTGGTTATTTCGGTAGCTAGCTTCCAGTCATCCCTTGAGGGCCTTACCGGCCTTTGACCGTGGCCTGCGCTATCCGATCTTGCTTCCATAAACCGTGAGCCAGGAAAGTGTGCCAATGTTAGCATTCTTAAACTTTCCTCCAACGTTTTGGTATATGATCCGTCCTCCTTTTTGAGGAGGCCGACCTCTTTCGCTGTACCATCCTTAGCCAGGACCTTGTGGATTCTTGAACATGCGGGGGTCGTTTGGACTTCCTCGCAGAACCTCCTCCAGGAGTCTCTTTTGGCTTTTCGGATTTCTTTATTGTACAGCGTTAACTTTTGTCTATACTCTTCCCAGTTATGAACGGTTTGGGCCTTGTTAAACAGCCTTCTCACCGGAGCCCTAAGCTTCTGTAGGTGTTCGTTCCACCAGGGAGTATTTCTCGTGTACTTTCTTGTCTGTTCCGGGCAGTTTTCACGATAAGCCGACCCAATAGCCTTGCTTACCCTGTCCACCTCCCAGTCCAAACTGTACACATCTCTTATTGACACCATTCTGTCCTCGAGATTCTCATTGAGGGAATTTACATAGTCCTCCCAATTCGTTCTCCGTGGATTTCCGAACGTAGCAAGTCTGGTTTCGATCGGTCAAGCCATTCAAAAGTTATAAGAGGGTTACATACATACAGACATATGAACATCATCACGGGAATAGTCGGGATGGCTTTTTAGGACCTTAAAACGTGGAGATCTAGTAACCAATAAATTCCAAATTTTCTAAAAATTTTCAATTTTTAACGCTAGAATTTATAAAAAAAAAGAAATAGTTTTATTTAAATTTCGACCAAATTTGATTATACATAGTATATACCACCAGAATATTTGTATCTAGAACCCTATCTAACTTCACAAACTGTCTGTACTTTTCATTTAATGAACTTTCTTTTACCGAAATTTAGACTGGAAATTAATGTATTAGAAAGTATAACTGTTACGCCTATGTTCACATACTCTCAGCAACTATCAACCGCCAAAACAAGTTCAATAAACAAATTGAGAAAGAAGAAGAAGTCATTAATCAGTCGAAAGTTTAATTTATCGGCTTTACTTAGGTAATTTACACGGAGTTGCGTTCATTAATCAAAAACGATTTATTAATCGGCCGCCGAGTAACATTGCGGCCCAACAAGCTGGCGCATGGCGCAGATTTTAGATTTCGAATGGTACGTTTTGGCGACAAGAATATGCCACGCGGCGGTTTTGGCACGTTCAGACAGTGTGTGTTAAATTTTACAGTAACTTTCTACAACTTGGGACTGATGACAAAGGATGAAGTTGGAAAGTTTTAAAACTAAATGGAATTATTAGTGCGATGGTAAATTCTAAAAGTTTAGCAAATAGATATATATGTGTGTTAACTGTGTTTAATTAAAAATTATAACTACATAACTTCGTTCTATATTTTCACCTGGTAGAGAAATATATTTTATTTTTAATAAAGTTGAAGAAATTTTATTTCAATAAACTCTGTTAACCATGAACCACCAAAGGATTTGCGGAGTTTAATTAATAAATCAGCAGCGGTAGCAGGCAGTCTAAGAGAGATGGGATGGGCAAATAAGTATATGCGGATGGATAGCAAAATCAAAATCTACAGGACATGTGTGAGACCAATCATGACATACGGAATAGAGGCCTGCGAGGACACGAATAAGACGAAAAGTATGTTGCGAGTTGCTCAAATGAACATACTAAGAACAATAGTAGGGAAAACAAGACGAGATCGAGTCAGGAACATAGAAGTAAGAGAGCAATGCGAAATACAGGATGTAGTAAGATGGGCAAGACAAAGAAGAACGCAGTGGCACAACCACGTAAGAAGAATGGATAAAAACAGGTTACCGAAAATAGCGTTAGTTGGAAGACCTGCAGGAAAACGACCGCTGGGGAGACCCCCAAAGAGATGGAGGGACAACTGGCAGTCCACATAACAGGAAATGCTACAGCGCAACGTTCGAAATTAACAGATCAACAACAGATCTAATAAAAGAATAAGAAGAAGAGTAAGACAATGATAGTATAGTATAAAACATGAGTGGTAAATAGCGGTTAATATACGAATGAAAAAATTACGCACAAGTAGTGGTTCGGAGATTGTGTCATTCTACGAATGTGTAAAACGCACTATTACTTTAGATATAAACTATGTTTAATCTACGTTTATCGGGGAAAAAGTATAATTGGTAATTATGTTAAAATGAATAAAATAAAAAAGAAAAAGAAAAAATAAAAAAATGAATCTATTGTCAGATTTGAACCTGCTGTTATACGAGACAAAATGTAATCAAGCGACGAGTTACCTTACTCTGCTAAATTGAATTCACTTGGTCATATTTATTTTTATATACTCTACCTCATATTATGTATCAATTTTTAGTTCGTGAAAACTGTCATTATAGACAGCAGTGCGTGAACGATTGAAAGTGTGCGTGAAGTAACAATGTATTTTAAATGGGATTTACTTTTTCGCACTGTTTTTGACACACCTTCATATAATCAAATATCCTTAGCATTCGCGTTCCCATGGTGTTGCTATGAAAGCATTAGTTTTGTTAGTATTTTGTAAATGAATTGAAAATAAATTGCTTTCTTGTAATTATTTTTTATTTGATTATCGTAGATAAAATATTGTATGAAACTGTGCGTGAAGTGCTTTTTGCGCACTTACGCGATATATAGCACTCGCTTCGCTCGTGCTCCAAACATCGCGTGCGTGTGGAAAAAGCATACTTCACGAACTGTTTATTACTTGTTGTGTTTAATTTGTTTATTATTATTGTTGGTCGTATTAAAATTAGTAGTGAATATAAAGATTAACTTTTTACTTACGGAGAACAGTTTCATGATAGTCATGGAGCATCAGGGGTCCCAATCACCCCCTCTATTTATATGGATCTACCCAGTTTTTCTCTATGTATTGTGACCCGTAGAATATAAAAATTTAGCACAGAAGTATAGTAAATTTTTATAAACTTTATAGCAAGAAACAAAATAATCCTTATTTATTAAAAAATATAGGTAGTACCTAATTATGTTAAAAGAAATAAAATAAAAAACAAGTCCGTCCAACTGTAAAGAAAATTATTTACTTCAAAAATTAAATTAATTATTATTTATTACAAAAACCTTATTCTACAGTGAATTTTAAGCAAAAAAGCTTCCGAGAACTTTTTTCGTACAATGCTTAGTTTTCGAGATAAATGCGCATAAATTTTAATTGGCTATGTACAGTGAATAAAAGTTTGCTTCTTCATATACATTTTACAACTTTTTGCAACGCTGAACATTTGTGCTTTTGTTGATTTTACCCTTATAAACAAATACTCGTGTATATACGAAAATGAAAGCATACTTACATGCTTAATCTATGTGTTCGCTCTATGTTTACCCGAAAATTATAGAATGCGTATGTAACAATTAACCAATTAAATAATTATTTTTTAATTGTAAGTTTTTATTACTGATATGTCTTATTTATTATAGAAAATTTTAAGGCATAAAAAAATCGTTAAATACTAAAATATCCAGGTATAGTTGTTCCAAAGTCAATGTAAAATTTTTTGCTCTTTGTCGGAATTTTAATGCCTTTGATAGCAATGCCGACCATTGGCGTGGAATTAAATAAAAAGGGTTCATAAATTTGTATTAATTTTTGTTTTAAATTTTAAAAGTAAAACGGTTTTTGTATATTTGTAAATTTTGTATCAATTTGAAAATTGTCAAATAACAAATTAATTCTTTCAAATTAAAACTTGTTAATTTTAGTTATTAATAAGAACATTTGACTCATTATTCAAATAGTACATAACTCATAATATTTTTATAACAATTTGCCACGTATTTTAATGAAAGTAAAAACAAAATCAAATTTTGAAAAATTAATAAATTAATTAATTAAAATTCAACTCCAGCTGAGTTCGGTAGCGGTTTCTCTACTGGCAAATTGTGCCCAGCTCAGCCGTAGAGGGTAAGTGCCAAAATAAAGTGAGTGCGCCACCGATTTGTACGGTTAAAATCGGAAACCCCTGATGTTCCAGGCACTACTTCACCCACTGGAGATAATTAAATAAATTCAAAATATTAAACAGTACTAATTGAATTGCATAATAAAAAAAAATAACGATAAAGTGAGCTAAATAAAACAAAATATCAACTAGACCCTTCTTTAATAAAATTAAGAATTTACACAACTGTCAAGCCTCGTGCTTGACAACGCTATTGACATTTATATAAAATAAGAATATATGAATAATATTAAAAGTTAAATTCACCAATACGTGTGAACACACTTAATACAAAAAAAAACAAGAAAAATAGATCTTAACTAACTATAGTTGCGACTTAAATCTAATTAGGCTTATCTGTTAATCCTCGGCGTCTCTAATACTTAGGTCGGTTCCAAAAACCAAGCCTGTTCCAAAACCAATAGGCTTGCACCAACCACAATAACTTAAGCTCGAACTAAGTATCAGGTCTGCACCCAAAATTAAAGCCTGTATCTAGCGCTGTATCTAGGATTTCAGCCTATAACTAGGACTTAAGCCCGTAACTAGAACTTGAGCCCGTAACTAGAACCCTAAAATCGTAATTTGGTATTAACAATAGCTTAAACAGATTTTAATGACTCCTTGAATTAATTTGATTTAATAACTTTAATACAATTTGAACACATTAACTTAAATTTGTACTACAATGAAAGAATAAAAATGAATTTAAATGAATAATACAACATTTAGAAGTTGACTTCTCTGAATTTACAATTAATGATCAAAACTAATGATTTAAATGTACTCAACAAACTTAAATTTGACTTGCTAGTCACGACAAAATTATAACAAAAAAAAATTAAATTAAAATTTAACATAAAATTAATTTATAATAGTAAAAGAATAAGCAAAAGGAGTCTAGTTTCACATTAATAAACCTACATACGATACACAAAGAAATACACATGAAAAATCAAGATATTAAAACTAAAATTGCGTCTATATGGCGTTATTAATCTTATATATAACAAAAAAATATAACACAGTAACTCACCTATTAAGATAGGGTTGTTTTATTTCTTAATACTCGTGACACCCCTGGCTGGTAAACGGGTGGAACAATATTCTCGTTGCTAATTGCGGGAATTCTACCACAGTTCACCGTCTGAACGGTTTTAAATCACCAAATCTACCTACTGTCTGCTCTATGGGCTACCTACACTCATAGGAAACGGAAGAACCATAAGAATCGAACAACCACATGAATAAATAACGTGTACTCACCACAGAAGACTTCCTAAAATCCACTAAAAAAATTCGAAAAGAGGTTGACCTTAAAGGCCATCCTTGCAACTTCCTGCTAGTTTTAACCGCAAAGCTATAGTAACTAGTAACGTGGCGTATTTTGACGTTTTTGACTTTTTTTGAAATGTTTAAAAAGCCATAACTTTTTAACGCCTTATTCGACTTTGATGTTCAAGATGGCATTCGACGCAGTTTTTTGAGACCTAAAAACGTTACCGGGAGTGCAAAATCGGTTAGTCAAAAAATCTCTAAGTTATTGAAAAAAAAAACACTTTTTTTGAAATTTTTCGACAACAATATCTCACGAACGAATCAACCGATTTTAATTTGCAAAACTGCATTCGACGTGGCTTTTTAAGCTTGAGAGCTGATTAGGTTATGAAATTGATCGATGCAATAGCGAAAAACATCATTTTTACCAAGAGGTTTACATACATCCACACACACATCCACACGTACATACAGACATACAGACACCCTCGTAAAAATAGTCAGGGGAGGTTCCTAAGACCTCAAAACGTTGAGATCCGATGAAAACTCGATTTTTGAAAAACGGGGTGAAACCAATAACTTCCCGATTTAAAAAAAAAATGAATTTTTTTTAGCGGGAAGTTAAAAAAGCGATTTCCTTACGAATCCAACCAAACTCTGAAAAATCTCACTCCAATAGTTGTTCGTTAGGAAAACTGAGGTTTAATTTCGTAAATCCAAAATGAATTGTCTCCGATGAATAGAGATTACAACTTAAACCCCGAAAATCTTCTGAATGCCACGTTCTTACGACAAAGGCTGGTAAACGAAAAAAAGACCTGGTTCTCTCGTATCACATGCACCAGGGTTTGACACACGTCGAAATAAGAGATGGCCTCTACTACTATAGGGACAATAACCGTAGGATCAACAGCTACCAACTTACGAGCAAACAGTAATCGTTCAATAACAACAGATCTTATTACTTAACAAGATAACACCAAAAATTCCAGTATTACTCAATTTCTCGTTCGTATACAATCTTTAGATGTCGGATGCTAAAATAACGAACTGCAGACGACAACATTCTAAGTTTTACGACAAAAAAAAGAAAAGAAGAATTCGCCTCGTTGTAAGCCAAGATGACAGTAGTTCAAAACAATCACATAACCCCACAATTTGTTCTGAATTTAATAAATAGACTTTCAAAACAATATTAGTAATAATTTGTGGCCAGAATATATTTATAAGTTGATGATTAACTATAACCGAACTAAAATCAACCTGAACCTGTCACGATTTAATCCTTAATAACGGAGAATTCATAAGGTAAGCAATTAGTTATAACTATTGTGAATTTAAACCCGTGACAAATTGTCTACAAATAATACTCATTTTGTCAGACAATCTTAAAAGATTGTCTGTCCAGCAAGGACCACGAGGAGGTATGAGCCTTCCTTGCCTGGAAAGGAAAGGGTTGGGTATGTTAGTAAGAATATAAAATTAGTTTGTTTTTGAAAACAAGAATTGTCAGAGTCTTCTGAAGTAGAATCGTTCCCAGGTTAAATAACTAATGGTGCTATTGGCGGTAAAACATGATATTCCTTTTCTATTTTTATAACATGTGCTTCGCAATTTTTCCATACATCGCTATTAATGCCACTAATTACCTCTCGAATATTATCAAGAACAACTGCCCTTAAGGTTGGTGACTGATTATATTTTCGTAAACGTTTCTTTACAGTACTCCAAACCATTTCGATTGGAATAAAAATAAAGTAGTATGGAGGTAAACGCAAAAGGGTATGACCATGTCTGCTACAAATGGTGTCAATGACGTATTCATTTTTAAAATTCTGACTTTTGATCATTCTTATTAATTCCTTCTTTACTGAAACCTTTTTAGGAACATTGATATTTTTGATTGCCATAAATCTTAAAATTTCATTCTTTTTTGTGTTATTATTAGGTATTTTGTTTAATATGCGGAAATGATACGACGCATTGTCCATAACAATTACTGAATTGTAAGAAAACCCAATAGATAGTGTTGAATTTCGATTCATAAATAAATAAATAAACGAAAAACTAAAAGAAAGTGGAAAATTAAAAACAGAAAAAATGCGAAAAAATAAAGTCAAAAAATACCTTTCTAAATCAAATATGTTGCCGTTACTCAAAAATGTCTTTAAGTATAAGTAATATATACAAAATTAATATCATTAGAAGTGAAAACTGTTTAAATATGAAGAACTTAGTTAATTAATTTAAGTATATATTTTTTAAGAATATATTCAAATTATCTTTCTAAGAGTCATTGACGAACAATTGAATAGTAAAGTAGAGAGAACATTTTCAAAATATATAAACTTAGGAATTTTCGAAAATATATCTGGCAACCTAGATTCGAAAATCGGTTCCTTTGTTGGGGTTAGAAGGCGTGGTTGTCTTTTTACATTAATATTAGTTAAACTATACCATAGATGTTGACATTGTAATTTTTAATTGACAATATTTATTATACATATATTTATACAAATTGGCAATACTGAGTCAAAAAAAAGTAGAAATGTGGATGTAGAAACAATGTTTTTTCGCACCGTTTTATAGTTAAGTTACAACTTGCTAAATTAAATTACATTTTTACGTGACTCATATCCAAATAAATGTTTAATGGACAAATTGGATGCAACTTTATACAGCTTTTATGAAATTGATCAATATTTAAAGCCCCAAACGATTGAAATTTTCAATTCCCCTCTCTAAAGAATCATCACTTCCGTGTACTTGTCCAAAATGCAGCAAAAATACTGTAAATGTAATGTTTTTTAACCGTTTCAGACCTGAATTTTAATTCGACTACACAAAATTTAACACATATTTAAAAAAGGGTCAGGTTGAAAGTAGAAATTGACACATAAATTTTTTTGACATTTGCTTCCTATTGACGAGTCCAACAAAGTTTGAAATTATCTAAATTTAAAACTGCTTCTTTTTCGAACTAGAAATAAACGTAATATTTTAGCTGTCGGACAGCAAAAACGCAGCAATAACAAATTTATCGGACAATGTGAGCATTTGATTTAATAATTAATTATAAACAAATTGTGTAAAAATGAATTATATATATATATATATATATATATATATATATATATTATATATATTATATATATTAAAAAACGTAACCTCGAAAATGCGAAATTTACCAGGTTAAAATACATAAAAAATCTAGTTGATTCCATCGAAATAAAGGGGGCGATTGGGACCCCTGCTGCTCCATGACTATAATGGAATTGTTCTTTGTAAGTAAAAGTGAATCTTTATTACTAGTTATATGACGATCAACATTCATAATAAAAAACAAACTTAAACAGAACAACTAATAAACAAATATACATATGGCCATTATTTAAAAACAAATCAGTAAAAGGGATTATAAATCAACGATCAATGCTAAACTAAGATTAAACCAACGAAACTATATTTGATATTATAAATAAAAATATAGTTTATGATAAAAAAACAGCCCTTGAATTTAAACACGTTGGTAGAACTAAAGGAACAAGTCAAAATATTGACATTTATACATTGATGGGTAACCAGTAACCATTATCTACTTTATCACATATATAATTTATCTATCTTCTTCTATCTATCTATATCTTCCATACTTATAATAAATCTGTAGAGAGGTCAATTCTGTACATGAAATATATTTCCAAAATAACTATCAGGGAGTGATTAGGAATCGATACTGATGCCAAAAATGAAATCAGTAAAATTTTTGTCTGTCTGTCTGTCTGTCTGTATAACCTTTATAGAAACAAAAACTACTCGACGGATTTTAAGGAAACTTGGTACAATTATTTTTCATACTCCTGAGCTGGTTATAGTATACTTTACATCACGCTACAATCAATAGGAGCAGAGCAGTGAAGGGAAATGTTGGGAAAACCACTTTTACGGTGTAGGGGGAGAAATTTTTATACAACAAAACCTATACGTCACGCGAACGACGTCGCGGGTACATCGATATAGAACCCAAAAATGTGGTTAGATTTTTTGTTGTACGTCTGTCTGTCTATCTATACGTTTGTGCGCGCATCACATGAAAACTACTGATCCGATTCGAATGCGGTTTTCACATATGTATTTGTCCTCTTTTAACTTAACATCTAGTGTATAAAAATTTCTCCCCCACCTCTTTTACGGTGTGCGGGGACAAATTTTTATACAACAATCTATACATTACGCGAACGACGTCGCGGGTACATCGATATAGATCCCAAAAATGTGGTTATTTTTTTTTTGTACGTCTGTCTATCTATCTATATGTTTGTGCGCGCATCACATGAAAACTACTGATCCGATTCGAATGCGGTTTTCACAGATGTATTTGTCTTCTTTCAACTTAACATCTGATGTATAAAAATTTCTTCTCCCGGGGTGAAGGGAGAAATTTTGATACAACAATTAACACGCCACGCGAACGACGTCGCAGATATCTACGCCTTATAGATTTTTAGCAAAAGTTGAACAGTATTTTTAGAAAGTTTTTTATATTTTCGCCGTGTTCTGTGTCCCTATGTCATTCCGTGGAATTTGTAATCGAATTTCAACCTATTTCCCGACTACCTAGAGCTCTGAAATTTTCAGGATAGCTAAGAACTGGATGACAATGCATGTTTCAAGTGTATTTAGGCATATACATAGATTTCGAAATTTATACCGAATTGATATTAAACATGATCTAAGTTGTGTATAGATAATATTATTTTGAAAGTTATTAAATAAATCGTTCGTAGCGTAGTTGGTTAAGCGGCGGATCAGTCCACTTGTGACAGTTCTGTTATGTTATCATAATGGGATCGATTACGCGACAGAGAAGTTTTTTTTCTTTTTTTTTTTTGTATTATTTTAACTGGTAATAAAATAAACTGTTTTAGAAAGTTTTTAGATACAACTACCCTTGATTTTGTTAACAAGGAAACAATCTTCTCTATGATCAATCACAGCGTTGTATGACTTAATATTTTTACAATGTCAGGGATGCTGTGCATTGTTGAGATGACACAAAATATGACCTATAAATCAGTAAAAAACTTTCTATTATAAAAAGTTCTTTTTGTAAGTTGTGCTTATTTAGCTATACAGTTTCAGACGAAAATTTTAAGGTTTCTTCAAACTAACAGATAAAAAATGTACATTGTCTTAAGTATCCTCTTATATAAATTATGTAATTAAGTAACACCTTTTGTTTTAACTATGCATCTAAAATATTATCAGGCATTGTTGTTATTTATATTCTTAGCAAGTCATGTTTCGTTTATCATACATGCATCTAACGTTCATGATTTTAGCTTTTAAACCATAATATCAGGAATAACGCCGATTAATCTCATGATATACATCAAGCAATTTGTCATTTTGTCCCTAGAAAAAATAAAAAATAAATAATTAAGAAAATGAAAGGTTAGGTTTTGACATGATTTCTTGACATTGTTTGGATTCATTTATTACTAGCGGACCCGGCGAACTTCGCATCGCCTAACACTAATGTTTTTTCCAATTTTTTTTATTTTTACGATTAATTTTTTGTATTTTTTATCATATTTTCTCGTTAGTTACCAGTTACCAGTTTTATTATTTATAGTACTTTGTAATTTATTGGTTAGGTATATTATATATTAACTGCGCCATCTATCGGTGGCGTCATAGTTCTTAGGTAAGTAGGTTTTTTTCTTTTAAATATATGAGATATCAACTACGCCACCTTACGGTGGCGTCATAGTACTTACTATGTACTTACTTAATTATGTAAGAATTACAGGTGTAAATTTATAACATCTCACCATAGGGTAGCGTCGTAATGATTAATTTCGTAATAAACGCGTCCTATCGCTGCAAAATTCAAAGTGCCATAAGGAAAATCGCGGCCTCCGTTGCCGCCGCTTCTGCCGGCCAGTACCACCGCAAGCGCTACGTCCCGCAATTTTAAATCTGCAATATCTTCGAAAATATTCATTTAAATCCTGTGCTGTAAAGACCATATAGATCTATATTAAATGAACAATGTATTTAAGCTATTTAATTTGATAAGGATTAATGCTGTATTGGTTAAAATCGCTTCGAAATTTAGCCATTATTTGTCGTAAAAAGTAAAAAAATGTTATTGTGGGATATCCATAAGAGATAGACATGTACCATCGCAGAGTTTTCTGTAGACCTTTTCAATGTGTACAAATAATTAGTACATTATTTTGACAAATCTCGTAGGGTTCAGCGTGCGTTTGCAATGTAAGCGGAAAAAAATTGATACCCAATTAACGACATCACATTAGAAACCTCAAAAATAACAGTATTTCTCCACTGCTTAATGGATGTTATTATAAATATAAACCTTCCTCTTGAATCACTCTATCTATTAAAAAAAACGCATCAAAATCCGTTGCGTAGTTTTAAAGATTTAAGCATACAAAGGGAAATAGGGAAAGAAAAAGCGACTTTGTTTTATACTATGTATTGATTTTAATGATTGTATCAAATGTTTAGACTTTTTTCTACTACTAGCTTCTTGTATATTAAAGCATTTACTATAAAAAGTTGGCTGCAAAAATTGGGTGTAAAAGTGTTTGTTAAATAAATACTCAATTTTGTTGCTTTAACATTATTTTTAGCGATTATAGGTATATGTTCAAATTATTTTTATTAGTAATATTTTAATGTGTACAAAAACTTCTAAATCGTTGTTTTGTTTTTCATGTAGTTTTTACATTAAAATTTATCAAACAGATTAATGGCATAATTATCACTGAAATGGTACTTGACATGTGGTTAATTCACTAAGAAGCTCTTAAAGTTGCTGAAGTGGTCCATTTCGTAGCCGTCACCGATACAAAGAAACACCGCCAGTGGCTTTGACTTTAGATGCACGACAAAAGCGATAAAACACTTTGTGCGATTTTTCTAAAATGTGTGACCAGCAAATGTAAGTAGGTGATATGTCTCCGAAAATTTTCCCGTTCTACAACAGTCGGCTTGTCTCGAGATATAAGCGCCTTTTTCTTTTGAATTATCTGTTCTGACCTTTTGCGACATGAAAAGTATAAATCACTGTTGCCCTTAGAATCGCAAAGTAACATTTTTCTACCATTTCGTTGAGGTTTTCTTATTTTGGTACCAGAATTGTTAAAGATAAAACATTCAACTAAAAAAAAATGTATATTTATCATTGTATTCGTACAGTTAGTTAAAAGACTAGAAACAACTCATATATCTATACTAATATTATAAAGAGGAAAGGTTTGTTTGTTTGTTTGTTTGTTTGTTTAAAATGAATAGGCTCCGAAACTACCGGACCGATTTCAAAAATTCTTTTACCGTTGGCAAGCTACACTATTCCCGAATGACATAGGCTATGTTTTATTTTCAAAAAAACTAGGGATCCTTACTAAAATGCCATTAATGTAACCAAAAATGACCTTAAAACCCTTACATCGCGTGCGCTGAGAATACTAGCCTCAAGGTCAAACCTTCCAATTAGTAGGGATCGGTTTTTCTCATGGCCAACCGCCTAAGGCGGGTCGAGCACCTAAAAATCAATTTATTTTGTTGCCAGAAAATAAAACAACATGTAATATTGTTTACAGGGAAGCGTTGACTCAATATATTTAGTGGCTTTTGTTATTTTTCTTTAATCCCCGTGCAAAGCTGGGGCGGGCTGCTAGTTTATTATATATTGGTTTAGATAAAAGTATTTTTTGGCTTTCACTTTATATACGTTCGTTTTTGGATATTCTTTTTTTTTAAATTTCCGCGTTAAAAATTGAAAAATTTCAAAAAGTCGGAAAATTATTGGTATCACCCCACCCTGATTTTCGAAAATCGAATTTTCACCAGATCTCCACGTTTTGAGGTCCTTGGAACCCACCCCTCGCGGATGTCTGCATGTCTGTATCCTTGTATATTTGTGTGCGTGAACCTATGTATGTAACCCTCTTATATTAGTGTAATAAAAAAATTTAGAACAACTTTTGTGGGGATTGCAACAATTAGTGTCATAATGTACTCAAATGCCGTTTTGGAAATCAAAACCGGTTGATTTGTTCGTAAAATTTGAAGACTGAAGACTAAAACAGCAGAAAAAATACCATTTTGTGATCCAGAAACTCAAAACAGCAGAAAAATACATTTTGAGTGTCTGGAAGTTGCAAGGATGGCCTGGCCTGCAGGGTCTTTACGATTTTTTTACTGTGTTAGCTCACAAGCCTGGATCAATAAGTCTATGGAAAAAGTCTTTTTAAGGTTGTTATTTTATAGTAGTTTCTCAAAATAAGCATTGATGAGAGCTATATCCTTTTCATTTGACATAAACCGTCGACCGCCGAGCCATTTAACAATTAGAAACACCATGTGTCACTAATGTGAGAGCAAAGTAAAAGAATAGAGAAAATACACTGCATTATAGACCATGACCCAGCGTCCCTGGATTTGGCGCCATCTTTAAAAAAATGAGCATTTTTTTTTTAAAGAGGGTGGGATGCATGTTAAGTATCAATAGATTATTTAAAAAGCCTATGTTTTATTTTATTATGATTTTTTCCAATAAGATTCTTCGTTCACTAACAGTTTCTTACCATTATTTCTTTGTACGAGAAAAAAATAGTATTCTAACGGATTTAAACCCACAGATCCTACATTCAAAATCAATCACACTTGAAATCGTAACGCTTTAACCGATTGCGTCACTGGACATAGATAACAACTTTCTTTTTAAAAGAAGTAGATATGTATTCGCGGAGTCATCAACTAATACAATTTTTTCTAATTTTTTCAAAAAGCTATTGTTATGGACCCTCAATAAGTATGAAAAATTTCAACTCAATCGGACACTGGGAAGTAGTTCAAATGTACTTTACAAGATTCCTTCTACAAACATACATAAATAAAAGCTAGATTTGTTGATGAAAATAAGGGTAATATTACTTAGCCTAAAATGTCTGGCAGTTGATACAAAAAAAGTACTTTACTTTAAAAATACAGTTCGGAGTCGAGTTTTCCTCTGGAAAACTATGTAAAAAGCAGTTTCAGTACAAAAATGTTTATCAAAAACTAAACGATGAATATATTTTTTTCTAATTGGATCCTCCTGCCAGGGCACTTAAGTTAAGTGAAATGTAAAAGTAAAGTATAGTAATGTGTAAAAGAAAATTGATTTTTAAATTTTCGTACATGAGCCAGCCCCCTTAAAACCATTCTTATTTTCATCATCTACCTTAGTTTTTCAGAAATGGATCGATAAAGCCAAATCATGTGCTCACGGTCTATTATGTTATAAAAGAACTCCGATGGTCTTGAATCAGATTATTATGCAAAGGTCTTAAAAATATATACTGCTACTAATTTTAAAATTTCATTAAAAATTGATTGATATTTTATGTTTTTTAAGATATTGGAAGACTTCATGACTAGAATTTTCTGTTCGAATTATGATATAATAAAATATTTTTTGAACATTACTTCGTAAAATACTGATTAATTATACGAGGGGTTTCTGTTTTTTGTGTCAAAATCTGGTCATGTGGAAACAACTGCTTTAGAAGATTAAAGAACGGTTACTCTATAAACGTTTGTTTACCAGGAGTTATTGTGAAACTCATAAAAAGCAACACTACGTTGTT
This sequence comes from Altica lythri, assembly GCA_964028335.1. Classification (NCBI taxonomy): domain Eukaryota; kingdom Metazoa; phylum Arthropoda; class Insecta; order Coleoptera; family Chrysomelidae; genus Altica; species Altica lythri. The sequence goes on along the minus strand of OZ034805.1, from coordinate 58,305,319 downwards.
AGGACAATTCAAGTGCTTAAACTGCTCAAAAGGCAATGGAGTTTTTGGAGCTTCAAAACATCGAATTGTTATCCACAGTATAGTCCCTACCTAAATACCAACGACTTCTCCACGTTTCCAAAGATAAAGAATTCAATGCGTGGACAGCGATTCCAGTCGCCAGAAAAAGCCATCGATGCCAGCAAAACATTGATTTTGAAGGTGTCAACTGAATACTAAAATAACTGTTTTACCAATTGGTATGAACGTATGCAAAAGTGTTTCGATCTTGGTATATATGCAAAACCAGAAAGACAACCATCGTGCTCATCTTCAAACTTTGAAGTTATAATTATGTCAATTTTCTCAATATTGAATTTTACATAATTGCTGACAACCCTTAAAAAAGCTGTGTTAATCAACTTAAATGTTTACCTTTCTTTATTTGCATGAAAAAATTAAATTTGTTCGTTAACATCGCGACACACACAACCGTAATGAATAAACAAACAGGTCGGCATTTTACTAAACCAGAGGTGTATTCAGTTTAAAATATTTCTTGTATTTACTTTATGTTCTATACTATACTGTGAATTGTGATAATACTATATTATTTAAAGTTAGCTATTATTCACGAAGTTGAAGTTTACCACACGAGCCGCAGGCGTGTGATTAATAGCTATTATCCACGAGTAGAATACTAAACTTTGTCCACGACAAATATATATGACTTACACTAACTGCGATTTAAAATTAAACAGAAAGGTGTGTTGCCTAGATGTAGTGGTGAAAGGTGGGTCTATTTTTACAGCAAGAAGTCTCTGTTCGATTCTTTTTAATATTTGACAAACCACACAGCCATATAGAAGTGTACTTTTAAAAATAGAATTGTACAACTGGTGTTTTCTTTCGTTGGGTATACTCTTAGATCATAGAGATGAATTCAATGCTTCAATTATTTGTTTGGCTTTAACAATTCTCTTCTTTATTTCGTTTTCTCTCCGATCCGCGTGCTCTATTCTAGTTGCTAAGTACGTATAGTTTTTACATCCTCTTATTTGCTCTCCTGTGTTTAGTACCATATCTTGCAGCTGATTTCCTATACTCAGTCTTCGACATATTTACTGAAACACCCCAGTTTTCATATTCTTTTAGTATTTTTCTGATCATAAATTCTATATCTTCTAAGGGAATGGTTACATTGGATGCGAATACGTGCGATTTTTTAGTCGTGCGATGTCGTACGATGTCGGACATAAAAACAAACTAACTAATTTAAAGGTGTGCGGTTACAATAGTTGCGATGTAGTCGGATGTTTTCGTACGATGTTGGACGACTAAGTGAGAAGAACAAACATGTTTGTTTTTTCCTGCGATATCGTACGATACTTTCTGTTATAAACGATATAGAAAGCTAGCACCTGATTTCAAACATTAGGATGAATACTTTTCCGAAAATTAGAATATGTTTCGAGTTGTTGGTGAATCATATTAAGTATAGAATTAAATGTTGAAGGAAACATTCTAAAGTACTCATAAAACTTTTGTGGCTGCTTACTTAACTCATTGAAGGGGGTTACGTACTCCCCTTCCTGGTCTCTCCTTAAGTATATACCATTAACCAAATATTTTCTTTTTTTATTTAATACCATAAATTTCTAACAGTTAATTTTAAGGAAATGTAAATCCTCTTCGTCATCCATTTTAAACTGAAACTGTAAATGCAACGAATCGCAAACAATGTAACCACACAATCGTACGACAAATGGTCTTACGGCATCACACGATTAAAAAATCGTACGTATCCGCATCCAATGTAACCATTCACTTAGTCTTGCGTTACCACCACCTGGTCATCAGCGAAGTGCAGTGTGTAGAGTGTTGTTTCATCATTTAGTTCTATGCCCATGCCTCTACATCTCCTTCTTCATTTTTGGAGGGCCTCTCATCCAAATAAATTCCCTTGGTGATCGGGAATGCTTCAGAAAAATTATTATTTAGTTTTACTTTAAAAAATGATTTCTTATAGATATAGTTGTTTGAGAGCAACGATTAAAGTATTATTAAGTTTAGTTTGCTCTAGAACCCCATAACTCTAGAACCCCATAACCTTGATATTGGGACACTGTCGTACGCCTTTGTGAGATCTACAAATAACAGATGGATTTCACGATTTGTTGCAACTTTTTTTTTTCATTTATTTATACAAGCTAAATATGTTATCTACACAGTAGCGACCAGCTCTAAATCTTGCCTGTTGCTCGATTTCGTGGGGTCCATATTCTTTTTCAACAAGAGCTCAGTATTTTGCCATTAAGTAGATTAAATTTCAAATAAATTTATCATTAAATTAAATTTTAGATGAATTAAAAGTTAGAATACCCAAAGTCTAACATGCTGATAAGAATAATAGACCATTATTCACAAGTGAATAATAGGTGCTATTCTTAAAGAAGCATTAAAAACGCGATATGAATACTTTTTAATAACTTAATTGAATATAATTAGACGTTTATTGCATATTAATGCTTATTCCTCCTATTTATTTGTCTATTTATTTGTCTTTAGTTGCTCTTGTCTTTTGTTAGTTTGTATAATGTTTTTCTTTAAAATAGTTTAATATTTAATTTAATCCAATTATACTTTCTTGTAGAGCCGATTCTGTTGGTCGGAGTATAAAAAAAGTTAATGTAAACAAAGTAAAGTTTTCCTCGGAAGTTTCATATGCAATGTATCACACAGTCTCTAATTACGCAACGAGTCACAGTATTATTTATTCAACAAGTTCTGTGCATTGGGATTTTAAAACTTTCACAATTTGCCTACTCTAATGCCTGTTCTAGATTAGTTTGCGGCCAATGTTTTAATTTTAATATGATTTATTTTTTTTTCTGCCGCTTCTCTATTTGACTTTGGAAATGGGTACGATGTTATTTACGCTTGTGATTTACTAAATTAGATTTCTGCCCAAACTCATAGCTTTTACTTGATATCCTACGGGTTAAAGATGTTACATTTTTCATTTACAAGAATCGAATGTTGTCTAAAATTTAAAATAAGTTTAAACAAATTAGTGTACAAATATATAAATAATAGTAGTTTACGTAACAAGTTTTAAAAGTGGTCTTTTACTGGACGAGTGGGCAATTGCAGGGCGAGCCGCAGGCGAGTCCTACAAGCATTGATAATTTATATTTTGTCCAAAAGGTTAACAGTATCTAGTTTGGAAAGAGGTCATTCATTGCAAGATATGGTTTATTTTAAAAATATATCAGAAGACACCTTTGGAAACAGGCTATCCAAATCTCATCCTTTAAAAAGATATGCTGGGCTGTTGTTGTTTTCTTTTGCATTGCTGTTGTTCGCTTTTTAATTAATTTATTTTAAATCTTGGTGTAAGTCTGTTCCTCACTGAAGACTTTAAATGTGCTCGAAAGAGATATTTTTTTAGAAGCCCTTTCGAAAAATTTTGTGGAAAACGCCACAAATTTACAAATATCGTAGAAGCAAACGACTTCAGACTCCGTCTTATAAAGCCATACAAGAAATTTGAAGAGATTATCTATCATAATTATTTTCCCGTAAGGCACTCTACCTATCAGTATTTTAAATGATAAAAAGTATTTCCCTTAAAGTAATTCTAAAATGAAGGAAAACGACTTTGAGTAGGATTAATATAGGGGAAAGACCTTACAAACATAAAGCGAAATTTGTGTGCAATTTCTGACAGGGGTGTATTGGTGTATCTTTCTGTGAAAAGAGTGAGAAGTAAAGTTTTGATGACAATTTTATATTGTTAACTGCCTTTCCAAATTTCTTTAGTGTGTCCACGAACATAATGCTAATGATAATATTATATTTTGGTCAGACCCAGCATAATACCATTACTCAAAAAATATTCAAAACTGACTTCAACAACACCACATACCGTTATAACTTTTTTTTCCAACAGTTCTTAGGCATAATTTTAGGAAAGTTCGGGTTATCAGGGAATTAGAAACACAATAGATAGTGGAATTTTATAATACAATTTGATGACAAACAATTTACCAAATATAAGCAAAAATTTTGAGTCTACATAGTTGGAGGTTTTGTCCATTTACAGTAATGAGATGAACTTTTATATCTAATATAAATCGCAAGTATGGAATATTGCAGATGAGACCCTTCATACAGCTGGAATGGTTAGTGTTTGTTTTATTGATGAAAATGTGACAGGTGGATAAATTGCAAGGGGTGAATTGTATGTTTGCATCCGGGATGAATATGCATAGCAACATGGCATATTAAATGAGATGTCCGCCGCTGCGATCGGCTTTCGCTAATTAAATGTGGAAATGGCTTTCCCAGGTTGCTCATATTTTACAAAGAAAAAATACCTAAAGCTGAATATGCCAATATGCAAATATTCAATTTTAGTATTGGAGTCATTTCGGAATTTCTCATATTCTGTTTTACCGAGAATACGAAATTTATCACAGTAAAACATTGTATAAACTATTGGCGTAGCAGCAAATAAATGTATACCGTTTTAATTATTGCAAGCTTTCCAAAAACTCTCTTTATTTTCATCGTCTGGGAAACTATAATTGTGAATTAAACACTAATTAACAATTAAACTTAAATTGATGTTATTAAATGCTTTTTTTTAATAAACATAATAGACATAAAATGTCTATCAAAATCTTTAACTTAAATGGGAATAAAACAAAAGTTATGGCCAGGTTTCTATGATTGGTTGAAGAGTTTTAAAAGCATTGTGTATCTTTTAATAAAATTGATTTTTGGTAATGATTTTCTGTAAGCTCTGCAAAATATTTGTCCACGGCTACAATAGCTTCTTCATTCGATGAAAATAGCTTTCCACTCAAGTTTCTGAAGAAGTAATAGTCAGAGGGACCCAAATCTGGTGAATACAGTGGGTATTTAAGCAATTCCTATTTTAATTTGTTCAAATTAGCCATCGTCATCCAACTTGTGTAAACACATGCATTGTCTTATTAAAAAATGATTGTTTTCTTCTGTAAACCGAGTCTTTTTTTATAACTTTTTTATCCAACTGGTCCAAAAGGATGCAATACCTTCTTCAAGATAATCAAAGAACAAAACCTGTTTTGCATTCCAAAAAACTGATACCATAACCTTCTTTGGCGAGGACTCTTCGGGATAGGTCAGCTCGTATTAGGATTCCGATTTCATTTTTGCCAAAACTGTTAACGGAAGATACAACAATTAGGCCTTGCAAACATTTATAATAATGGTCATGACGAACGTAGTAAATGGTTACATAATATTTTTGGTTTGCCATTTCTTCAATCAGAGTGAATGTTTCATCAAAAATTTTATGATATTTCACCTCATTCCAAATTTATTGAATTTGCCGACTATTTAGTAGACAATATAGAGGGTGTCTCATTATATTCTGACTGTTTTTAAAAGCTTATATCTTCGAAACTGTTGTAGATAATAAGATGCGGTTTTCACAGTTAGGTTTATAATTATCTTAAGTTTTGTTGTGACACGTTTATATAAAATGGCCTAATTCCGGTTTACCTGATAGAAAAATGGCGTATTTCAGAATACAGTAAGTAGATATAATTTTTTAATTTTAACTTCCCTTTCTGTGCACCGATTTTAAACTTTAAGGTATTGTTATAAAGTAAAAATATGCGTCTTTTAGGAAATTGCTAAATATACAGGGTCTCCCATTTAAAAAATTACATCTACTGTTTTCTGAAAATACGCCACTTTTCTAGCGAGTAAACCGGAAGTAGGCCATTTATATAAATGTGACACAACAAAACTTACGGTAATTTTAAACCTAACTGTAAAAACCGCATCGTATGATCTAGAACCGTTACGAAGATATAAGCTCTTTAAAACAGTCAGAATATAATGAGACACCCTGTATATAGATGCAATTTTTTCCTGTTTTGTGCTAAAATTTATGGAAATTAGTTTAATTTTGCGATTCGGGTTTATTCGGAGTCGCTGAACACGAATATCACGATAACGATGGTCACCAAAGCACCTGCTGCTCAGGCTTGGTCTCGTCTTTTGTAGTTTTATGGAAATTCGAGACAAAATTAGCCCAAACGCATAACTCGGGGGTTTTGGGGGTCGCTGAATACGAATATTACGACGGCTATGGTCTCCGAGGTAGTTGGTGCCCAGGGTTGACCTCGTCTTCTGGAGTTTTATGAAAATTCCATACAAAATCAGTCCAAATGCGTTACTCGGGAGCGATGTTCACCGAGGCACTAGGTGCCCAAGGTTGACCTCGTCTTCTGGAGTTTGATGGAATTCGATACAAAATCAAGCCAAACACGTTACATCATTGCCTCGCCTAGTTACGAGTTGACGCGTGCCAAAACGGTTTATTTTATTTATGTCCCTGATTATTGCTTATATATTGAAGTTTAACATCTGCTTTTTGACATGCATAAATACGGTAAATGAATACTAACTTTTATTATTTTTAGTTTATTTATATTCTAATATATTTTTTGTTTTAGGTAAGGAAAATAAAGTGCCAATTAGTATCATAGCATCAAAATATGTAAGTTGTATTCAAATTTCTTTACATTTAAAAATCTAACATAAACTAAAAACAAACTGTTAGTAATCTGGATTTCCTTTTTTTTTAAATCGAATTTGAATTTTTAAAACAAATACCAGGAGCAGTTATGCCATTACAATATATGTACATATATATGCAATAAACAAACGGCAAATACAACACTGATATTTATTTATTTATTATTTACATGTTTTTTACCCTTGATGTATAATAGATTATATTTACAATTTTTATTAACTTAGGAAAAACATTCATCAAAAATATTTTTATAAAATGTATTATCTCTATTTTCTATCGTCGTTAGTAGCGAATGTGTATGTATTGATGAACTAATTAACAGCTTTCCTCGTTGAATAAAAATAGTATATTAGTTTTACGAGTGACAAAAGTAACATTTTTTGAAGAGAGATTACAAGTCACGAGGTTGAAAAAGTGTTTTCGACGAGTTAAACAGTATACGTTTTCAACAACCCTCTTTATATCTTAATAAAATAGTAAAAAATGACAGAATTTCGTTAAACATTTTTTATGATTATATAAACTTAAAGAAAAATAAAACGCGTTAAAAAAGAAATGCACTAAAAAACCAGAAATAAAATCTTTATTTCTTAAAAAAATTGGAACCAACAAGGCATCAGATTTCGATTTCCTTGAAGTCGGCTTCTTGTTTCTCCAATCATTGATATTTATGGCTTGTAAATCTGTTTGAACACTGTCTTACCATCTCTTCCTTGGTCTTCCTTTTCTTTTCTTTCCTATTGGCTTTCTATTTAAAATTATTTTAGTCATTCGACTGTTTTCTAATTTTTGCACATGCCCTAGCCATCTTATTCGCTGTGCTTTTATTAGTGCTAGAATTTTGAGTTCTTTATAGAGCGTCTCTAATTCCTTGTTAGTCCTTTTTCTACACCCCATCTCTGTGTGTTTTCCTCCATAGATGGATCTTAAAATTTGTTTCTCCCATCGCTTTAATTTTTCTTCTTTCGCTTTTTTCAAGACCCAGGTTTCCGACGCGTACATAACTGTGGCTCTAATTACTGTTTTATAAATTCTCTCTTTTGTTTTTCTTGAGACAAAATTCGATTTCATTAGAGACCTTAGCATTCCAAATTTTTTATTTCCTTTTGTAATTCTTGCTTTTACTTCTTTATCTTCATGTCCGTTTTCTGTTACTTTGACCCCTAGGTACGTAAATTCTCTGACTCTTTCGATGCAATAGGTCAGGTCCTCTTTCTCTTGTATCTCTAAAAACTGCTCTTTGTCTTTCTCTGTATCCCCCATTATCATGTACTGTGTCTTCTTTTTATTTAGTCGTCAGCAAAGGCTATGCATTGATGTTCATTTTTTATTATTGTTTCTACATTCAAAATAAGAAAGCAGTCAGGTTCCGAAAATAAATTAACGTGATCTTCAACCTTAAGTTTTGCGTATATACATATAAATATACATATATATATATATATATATATATATATATATATTATATCTCTTTTTAGATTTTACTGGTAATACATCTAAAGAGCTTTCTTCAGCTCGATTTGCTATTTCTTTTAAATCAGAAATTATAATAACTTAAACAACTAATAAAGCTTTTAGTACAAACTGCCAAGTCTAAACAATTAACGAGAAACGTCAAACCAGATATAAATTGTTTTTAGCACTTCCGGGACTAAAGTGACAACTTTAGTCCCGTATAACAGGAACTAAAATGTATCTTTTAGTCCCTAGGGAGATAAAGTTGCATTTCAAATCCCTAGGGACTTAAAGTAAGAATCAAACTTTACCGCAGCTACATCACTATTAATAACTAGGACAAAAATTAGGAAATATTCCATTATGAATCTTTATTGATTGAATTGACATTGTAAGTGATACTAACTTTTCTCCTTAGACCAATTAACAAAGCCTTCATATTGCTGTTCGTAAATTTTTCTTGATTTTTTGTGTATTAATTCTTCCGTTATCATGTCAGCTGCCTTATCTATATCAAAATATGTAGTTTCATTGATATTCTGTTAGTTAAGTTGCGATTCGTTTTAAATGTCAGCATTAATTGAAATGTCACTGAATTGAAAAATTTTGTTGACACTGTTGCTATAACGTTACCTACTGAGTAATCCAAGTACCGTGTTTATAAATCTCATCAAAATTATTAATTGTATCAAAGTTAAAAGTTATAATACTGGAAAGTGCAAAAAATAGCGTATATGCCTCAGGACTAAAGACATATTTTATCCCTTACGTGATTATTGGCCCTCGGGCTCTACGAGCCCTCAGGCAATAAACATCACGTGCGGGATTAAAACATTCACTTTAGTCCCTTGGTATATAATATATAATATACTATTTAAAAACAACTTTCATCACTAGTGATGAAATAAACCCTATAAGAATTTCTCTCACTTGTGATGGAAATCGCGTTTTCACAATTTTTTATAACATTCAGGATTTGTAGAACTGGTAGTTTGCATCTATACCCAAAAAAATTTCTTACTACACAAATAAATTTCAAGCTCTAAGTTGTTGTGATGTAATATTATTATCGCCAAGTTATATTCTGATTGTTTACCAATAAAAAAAGACCTTTTTTTACTTATATCGAAATAAGGCGTTTGATGTATGTTAATCCTTCAATTTCCATATTAATCTTTAAAGTAGGTGAACAAAAGTATATTGTGGTACGTGTATACATTACACAAACATTTCGAAATTTACTGACCAACTGATCTTACGAACACTTAAAACAACAATGCTGTTTGAATCTTTAGGAAAGTAGGAAAATTTGATTTTTCTTTGTACTATGCCGAAAGTATGTCGTTCCAGCTTTAATATTACGGCAGAAAGCCTAACTTTTATGCCGCGATAATGTCGCGCAGCTAGCGGGCCGAAAGAAGTTATTCCTGCACTGATGTCACTGTCACTGACACTGTCACTGCAAATCTCAGGGCAGGCATCAATATCTTTTAACACATAAGGCAATTTCCTTCGTACTTTCGGCATAGTACAAAGAAACATAGTATCTCAAACTTTCTGCCCTTGTAGTGTAATATACTATTTATCGGTTTAAATATATTGCATCTAAAATACTTGCGCATTTTTTCCTATATTTTTTTATGTGTTATCTATTAATGTGGTTGTTATTGAATTTCTAGTATTTAATAACACAGTTTCTAATCTTTATTTCAATACGATTATAAAACAATAAGTTAGCAAAAGAAGCTTTGCTTTAAATTATAAATAAAAATTTTTAATTGAGACTGAGTTCAAGTTCTAGGTAAACAAAATAATACTTTTCCAGACATTTGAACCTAAAGTGTATCTTTTAAAGATTTTGCTGATTCGTGGTAAGCAAATTTCTATATAATCCCACTCTGATTACTTTCCACAAATTTTCTATCAACGAAAACTTTATCTTTCTACAAAGCGTATATTTCATTAAATGAGCTAAACCCTGTTAACGATCCCTTTTGTCGTTGATGGCAGATCTGGACTGATATACGTCGTCTCATTTCACACCATAACGTTCAGTACGTGACTCCTTTACTGAATCTGATAAAGGATAGTACAGATAACAGAAATATTAATATAGTGTCTTTTTCTTCGTATAAAAACACCAGCATTACTTCCTGTGCAAAATATTGTCTTATGAACGTTAGTTTTAACGATTAGATGGTTTTATTAAACAGATATGGATTTAATAATACAAGAGTTCATTCTGTATAGAAAAGATTGAAAATCTTTATTTAAAGCAGAAAAATTGTATTTAAAATTGTAGAAAATGAAATCTAGAAACAAGATAAAACTGCCAGCAGTATGAAAAAATATCGTAAGGTAATCAGTTCTAGTCAGTACTAAAGAGAAACCTTTTTCTGATAGTGTTAAAAGCATTTTTTTAAATATGGGTATTAAGCCCATCCTACACGGACCACAAAAACGCGACTACTTAGTGGCGAGTAAAATGCGTACGTAACAGAACCACAGAGTTTAAATGGGACCTTCTACACGAGCGACAATGTGGTCGCGTGAGGACGCGTTCGTTGGCGAGCGCGCGACTTTTACGTCGGGGGTTGCGTAAAAGTCGCGCGCCACTTTGTCGCGTGTCATTCTACACGTAGCGACTTGCAAGTGTCTGGCCGGCCGAACTCACTGACTTGTCACACTCCGTACAGCAGTGCAGTACGTAGATTGTTGCTACTTCAGCCAGAAGTTCGTCAAATGACTTTACAGACATCCGGTAGTACTAAAAAAACTTCTCGGGATAGCTACGATGTTCTGCAATGTTTGTTTGAAAAACCCCTAATGTTAGCCTGCTCGCAACGACAGGGTGTGCCCATCATCGCCTTTTTTTACGACGTTTGTTTAATAATAACTGCAACAATGTTAATTGGTGTACAGCAACACAACCAACTTGCACGGGATCCATAGCTGCACTCGCTGTTTAGTCGCGCAGTGTAGAATGGGTCGCGTTTCACTCGCGACAAAACGGCGCCAAAAAAAACCCGCTCGTGTAGAATGGTCAACATTTTCACGCGACTAAGCGACTAACTAGTCGCGTTTTTGTGGTTCGTGTAGAATGGGCTTTAGAAGTTTAAAAACAACCGAAAAAATACAATGAAACCGAAAGACAGTGTAACCTCTTTTTTCTCTATGATGTTAAATGCTCGTTTTATCGAGGTTAACAAATGCGAACGGCACTCAGGGGGTAGGAGGAGAGCGAGCGTGGATTCGAACGAGCTCGATGATATTGTATTAAAAAGATATAAGGGGATATATTTACTGAAAAAATAAACGAATTTAAAGGGGACTAAAAATAAAATGAGAGAAATGATGAAATAGGGAAAGGTAAATGGGCGCCACTTATTTTTTTATCATATGGACGGGGAAATATAAGAAACCCAGATGGAAAAAAGATTTGATTATGGGGAATAGGATAGAATAATTAATAAGTTGTGGTAGATCAAGTTAAAATTAGAAAGATATAGGAAATATAAGATAAGATACGGTAAAGTTGAGTTAACCGGTAGATGTTCTTGTTAAAACTTTAAATTAAACACTTTTATTGGCAAAGTTAGAAAGAGAAAGTTATACTTACTTTTTGTTCTTACTTATCACAACAGCTCCATTTATATTAATGAGATAAATATGAGTTCAAAAGTTAAGATTTATGATTTAAATACGTCTCATTCTTGTTGTTGATGAAATTAGATCAGAATAACTTACACCAGGTCAGAAATAAAACATATAAATAAACAATAAACAATATTTATTACTGTGAGTAGTAATAAGTCAAGCATATGAACGAAACAATAGACATATAAAATATCAACAAATCAAATAAGGTAAAATACAGTAAAACACACTAGTGTTTAATCACATATAGAAACAATATTACACATTCAATAACAGCTAAGTATTTTTATATTGTTATTTTAGTGTACCCATTTAAGCAGAATGTGATGTGAAAGGAATTTTAAAAGTATCAAAATTTAATAAAAAAATAGTAAATCACTTTTAGCTTAAAAGATTTTTTACTAGAGTAAAAGATGGGGGTACCATATACTAGTTTAAGTTAAAACAATTAAATTAAGAGAAACATTAAGAAACCAAAAATTTATCATAAATGTGTTACAAAAATATTTAATCAGGCTCTGCGCAACGCTTTCACTGATAACTGAAACATGTATTCGGTGAACTTTTTCGAAATTTTCACACTTTTGGAGTCTGTAGAAAAGGTGCCGGGTTTATTATAAAAGCCGGTAGCACTATGAATTTTATGAGCACTTCTTACGTTAATTACCCACACTTGGATATTATTCATGCGGATTATAATGAAGTTTTTGTTCCAAAGAAATAAATGGTATCCCTTCTTTTCTGGTAGTTAAGCAATAATAATGATATTAAAAAACTTACAGTTTGATTCCTGGATAGTAGGATTAATGGGGCCACACCCAATTTATAAGATACGGTAAAATCAAGAATCTCATTAGAAATTCATCGACATCTTTCCATCTGCACTATTAACTATCACTAGTAACTGATTTTAGCTTAATTAAAAACGTTTAAGAGACTTTTTAAGCGGTTACAGATTAAAAAAACCGCCAAAACGGTAATTAACATTAACAAAACACTTATTAATCTCAAAGCTTCCACCCTGTCTTTGCCGCAAAAATGATTCCTACCCGTTTTTGTAGTTTACCCTTTCCTAAGAACAAGCCACTTCAGTGGTCACTCTCGGGGGGAGCGTGAAATTTGATTCGACGATTATGACATAAGGATCTATTTTTTAGCCGCGGACGCCTCGTTATAATGGTACTGCTTAAGGATTTGATTGCCTAGCAACCAAAAGCCGTTAAAATTTTAACCCTTGTCATGATGTGTTTTAAGTTGAGGGTACAGGGCGGTAATAAGGAAGATTTAATGATTAAAATGACGATTTTTAATTTTCGAGTTTTTTAAACATGCTACAACAGAAAAACAAAATAGGATCGAAAAATCGCACAACTTGTGAAAACAAGCAAAAACAAATAATAAATAAGTAAAAATTAGAAAAAAAATTTCGGTATATATAGCGTTGTATTTCGATTGGTAAATAATAGAGTTAAAAATCTTATTTCTATTTGTCTTCGTACGGAATGTAGGAAAAAAAATGGCAAGAATTTAGGGGAAAAACTAAAAATGTGTAAAATTGATTAAATGGAGTAATCGAAAAAAACAAGTAGAATTGAAAAATTGTAACGAATGGGTAAAAAAATGATAACAAACTGGAAACTAAAGTAAAATAGAAATAATCGAATGATTGCAAAAAGAAAGTAAAAAAAAAGTCTGGATAATATCATGGCAATTATAAAAAAGAGGAAAACGAAAAGTTGGGGAAATCAAAACCAACAAAAATATGATAAAATCAACAAAAAGGAAAAAACGGGGAACAGGAAAAGGTAATCATTAATGAATAGACAGAATAAAAATTCGCTTGGTCAGCTAGTCATACTATCGTTTATTTATCTCCTCAGCTTGGTTTATAGAGTTTCTGCGGTACAGCTCAACAGATATAACTGCAACTTTCAAGGTCAATTCATCGATAGTGGGAGGAGCCGAGAGTCAGTTGCATTTAAGCGCCCGATGCGTAAACATCCGTATAGTGCCGTAAAAAATCGGATTCACAGTGCACAAGCTCGTGAAATTATATACTCGGCTTTAAAATTTACTCAACAGGAAGCAGAAGGAAATGTTCTTCTTATACATCTAAAATAATATTCGATTAGGCATCACCGCATCAACCCACGTCTGTCGTTTCCGGTCGTGTCAAATCGTCACGGTTGCAGTTATATCTGTTTAGCTGTACGTTAGCTAATGAAACAAAGTAAATAAATCAAGTACAACTATCATCTATTTGGTAGAAACAATTGTTAATTAATAATTATTATTATAAGCACTGGCCATTTAAATACTAAAACTGTTAATAAAATTCTTTTCCACTTTCTAGTTCCAAAACAACCTCAAGCGGTTGTGATATTAAAAAATAATACTAACAGAATTCTGTTGGTATCTCTTTAAAAAACTTAATTAAGGGAAGAGTCAATCTTTATTGCGTTTATATACACTTACTAAAAAACCGTTTGCTAAATATAAAATGAGAACTGAAATCATAAAGCCCAAAAGAACGATATTGCAAATCTCATTTACGGTCCGATGCTAAACTCATATATTTTAATATAAAAGCAAAAGTACATTTTAGAAACATAATCGTGTATATCTTCCACATTTTCAACTGGAAATCAAAATAAAGCTCTGACAGTAAACAGTCTCAAAGGGCATATGGCCAACGCTCTCTGTATTTTTCTGTTTTTATTTTTATTCATTACAAACACAAAACTAGAGTTTATAGATGCTTATGTGCATATTTGTAACGCACACAAATATTCATATTACTTTTCTGCCACTCAAAAACGAGAGAATGAGCGAGAAGAACCCTTATAAATACAAAAAAAATAACATTTAGAAACATCTCCTCTAAAATTATACATATTTTGTTTCGTCGGCAATAAGTAAAAGATTTGCATTGTAAGCATCTTAGCCCGAAGTCGTAATGGATTTCCAGAAAATAATTTTACTTGCAAATTTTGATTCACAAAGGCCACCGATAATCCATCTTTTGTGGACAATTTATATGGAATATTTCATAGCATCGTAAAGAACCTTAAAAGGCAAACTTAAATGGATTCTCTCCCTTTTGGTTGCTTTGAAAAAGGGCCAAGAACGTGGTCAAGGACCCTACAGTGGCGTTTAAAAATATACAAAGAAATTAATTTATATTTATTATAAGACACTAAATTTTATGATATTCATTTTTATAAATAATCTATATACAGTCGACTCTTGTTAATTCGAAACTCGATAATTCGAATTTTTTAGTAATTCGAACTTCTTAGCCTGTAACTTTGGTAAATCGAAAAAATCCTGTGTATTTGGATACGCTCGATAATTTGAAATAATTTTTCTCGAAAGGAAAGAGTAAAACGTTCTATAATTCGAAATTATTCCTTTCCAACGTTCTATAATTCGAATTTCAAGTTTTATCAGGAATCATTTTTTCTGTGTCTATTGGAAATAAGAGTAAAAACGCTCAGTATTTCGAAATGACTTTTTTCATAACGTTCTATAATTCGAATTTTCAGTTGCAATTTTTACATTAATTTCTTTCTTTCCGGTGTTGTTTTGTTTTGATTTTATTCGTTCTTCCCTAATCCTCTTCCCCCCCCCCCCACGACAGATTTGACACCTGTTCAGTTCGTCACGATGAACCCGAAGAGGTACAACTCATTAACTTTGTGCGAAAAAAAAAATTATTGATGCTATGGAAAGAGGAGAAAGGAAAAAATAATTGCAGATTTATTTAAAATTCCACCTTCAACCCTATCAACCATATTGAAAAATAAAGAAAAAATCTATGCAAGTAATGCTAAGGGACATCGAAAGCGGACCACGGATGGTGAGCACCCAAAACTTGAGCAAGCTCTCGTCATGTGGCTTCACGAATGTCGGGCGCACAACCTTCCAATCGGTGGTGCGCTTTTGAAAGCCAAAGCCATCGAATTTTCCAAGAAGTTGGTGATGGTTGGCTGACCAACTTTAAAAAGCGTCATGAAATTTCATTTAAAAAAATATGCGGGGAAAGTGCTAGTGTCGACCAGAACGTTTGCGATGAATGGAAAAATAAACTGAATCGTTTTCTTGAAATTTACGCGCCTTGTGACGTGTTTAATACGGATGAGACTGGACCGTTTTTCAAATGCGTACCGGACCGTACCTTTTGTTTCAAAAATAAAAAATGTCACGGCGGCAAACACAGCAAAGAGAGGATAACCGTGCTGTTAGCCGCAAATATGGATGGGACCGAAAAAAGAAAACCGCTTGTTATAGGCAAAGCTAAGAACCCACGTTGTTTTAAGGGCGTCAAAACTTTCCCAACTTCTTATGAAGCAAATAAGAAAGCTTGGATAAACACCGAGACCTTCAACGATTGGCTTCTTGACTTTGTTTTGGATATGAGGAAACAAAAACGTAAGATCCTGCTTTTTTAGACAATTGTACCGTCCATAATAACCCGCCGATTATGCATAACGTAAAACTTCAATTTTTCTCGCCGAACACGACATCTAAACTACAACCGCTTGATCAGGGAGCCATACAAAATTTTAAAACATTTTACCGAAAAGAAATTGTTAATAAATTACTAGAAGGGATGGATAACAAAGAAATAGTAAACATCACAATATTAAATGCAATGTTTATGATCAGGAAAGCATGGAACGACGTGACGTATATGTCACCGCAAGATATTAAACACCGTTAGTTTATAATTTATCCCGCAAGACGAAAAATTGTGAACTGTACTAAAACGTTTATAATTCAACGCATCATTTTTCGTTAGTTTATAATTTGTCCGTTGCAAACCGTCAAATATAAATAGCCATAGAACCTTAACTAAAACTGAATCTAAGCACATGGGGTTGATTCAATGAATGACTTAAACATCACTTACAATTACAACTAAAAAGGCGCTTCTCACTTGGTCCAGCAACACATATATGTAGACTAAAAAACAAAGTGAATACACAAAAATTAAGATATACAATTATAAGCTCTATTCATGAAACGCGTTGTACATGGACGAATCTTATCACAAGACTGGAGTATGCAGAAGATGCTACCTTACACGCTTACGAATATTTAACGGACTTAGACTTTTTCATTCGACATAAATAAAGGAGAGTCTGGATTTGGTGGTGCTAGATACATTTTTAAACATAATGCTACAAATGACTGTATATCTTTTGAACTGTAAAATGTATTTAAAAACCAAGTATTGTTTCGGAAAGCCTATCCTTTTTTGTATTTTTTTATTAAATATGATCAAAATCCGCAAACGAAAAGTATTGAAAATTTAAGGGAGAGACTGCCCATGTTTTTCGTTGAACTTTTCCAATGCACCCGGTATAACTTTTGAACTATAAAATTTGTACGCAAACTATATTCTTTGTTTTAAAATAAATTCTTTTCTGTATTATTAAGAACAGAATTATTATAATAAATATAACATACAACATAAATAAAGGGGAGTCTAGATTTGTTGATGCTCCTTACATTTTTAAACATATTGCTACAAATGACTGTAGGTAAATCTTTTGAACTGTAAAATGTATTTAAAAACCAAGTATTGTTTCGGTAAGCCTATCCGGTTTTGTATTTCCTTATTAAATATGATCAAAATCCGCAAACGAAAAGTATTTAAAATTAAAGGGAGAGACTGCCCATGTTTTTCGTTAGAACTTCTCCAATGCACCCGGTATAACTTTTACACTATAAAATTTGTACGCAAACTAAATTCTCTGTTGTAAAATAATTTTTTTTCTATATTAATAAAAACAGAATTATTCAATAAATATAACATACAACATAAATAAAGGGAAGTCTAGATTTGTTGGTGCTCCTTACATTTTTAAACATATTGCTACAAATGACTGTAGGTGAATCTTTTGAACTGCAAACTGTATTTAAAAACCAATTAATGTTTGGGAAAGCCTATCCTTTTTTATATTTCCTTATTAAATATGATCAAAATCCGCAAACGAAAAGTATTGAAAATTTAAGGGAGAGACTGCCCATGTTTTTTGTTAGAACTTCTCCAATGCACCCGGTATAACTTTTGAACTATAAAATTTGTACGCAAACTAAATTCTTTGCTGTAAAATAAATTCTTTTTTTGTATTAACAAGCCCAGAATTATTACAATCTTTTAAATTTAAAATTTATTTATATACCAAGTATTGTTTTAGAAAATACACAAACGAAAAGTATTAAAAATTTCAGGGAAAGACAGTTCATGTTTTTTGACGACGCCATTGTGTCCTTTTTGAAAGATTGATGGAACTGACGGCTAGAATGAGCAGGAATATAAAGACGTGTAAACAAATATGGTGGACTTTTATAAAGTAAAATCTTGTGAAAGAAACTCAACATAGGAATCCTACGCTGACCTTCCATATTCACTATAAACTTGCCTAAAAGATGAATAGGCTTTTTTAACCCAAATAGAAATATACTCTCTAAGCGGAGACTAACATCCACCATCAGACCCAAATCCCTGGCCACCGATGAACAATTCAAATCATCATTTCTAAGCTTCAAACGTAGATTCTGCTAAAGAAAATCAAGTTCTCGATTCTTGCAGAAAAGGAACACAGTCGACTTTTAAGGGTTACTTTTAAGCAATGTTTATCAGTGCTGGGATGAAACTACGAACTGTAAACTGGCCAGAGAGTTATTACTTCATCCTGGCGAGGAAACAGCAAAAAAATTAAGGCATTGACCAGACAAAATCTCCGAACAGCTGTGGGAATCTTGACAGGTCACTGCCAATTGCGACAACATCTCTTTAGGATGAAATTAACAAAATCGCCGCTATGCAGAGGCTGCGAACAACAAGAGGAAACAGTAGAACACATAATGAATGACTGCTCTGCTTTTTCTGAAATCAGAAGATCCGTGTTGGGCAAGTACTGACTTACACCAGTCGATGTCAGAGAGATCCCCCTCGGGAGCCTCATCACCTATTTTAAATCACTAGGCCTGGTGACAACCTGAGGTGAGGATATCCCTACACACGGGAGGATGCACAATGGGTCATATGTGGCCTCAGTGCTGGCTGAGCACTAGCTCGCCCCTCTCCAAATTTCCAGATCCAGGATCCAGAAGCAATGATTATTCCCACTTGACATTAGACGGGTCAAATCTCCCTTAGTGCAAAATGGATAGTACAATTTCTTATCATCGGCATAAAGATGAAACATGCAGAAATTTAAACAACAGTATAAATCTAAAATATATATCTTGCAAGGGGTCTAAACGAGATCTCTGTGGCATACCAGCAGACAAGGGCAAAGGTTCGGAAAGCTCACCAGATATCTTGACTCGCTGCGACCTATTCTAATTAGTGAAGATTGACAAAAACATCGCTGGTAGACCAATATAACGAAGAATACTCAATAGCAACTCATGCTTGATAGAGTAAAAAGCTTTTGAAAAATCTATAAGGTTTAGATCATCTGTAAAACATCATAGATCTGTCACACAACCATAACCATATAGACTATAAATAAGTATTTATAATTTTTTTATAACAATTTAAAAACAACACTTTAAATTTTCAATGCAAACTGTGTATTTATGATTTAGTTTTATGTATTCCTAATAGATGGTGGTGTTAAAAATCATGAAAGTTCTGTTTAATATCTTGGAAAAATCTTAAAAACCTGGAAAATTTATTGAAATTTGGAAAAAATTGTTGCAAGTGGAAAAAAATAAGGAAATCTTAAAAAAAAATCTTGATAATCCTGAAAAATTGTTATAATTGGTTAAAACACGTCAAAAATCATAATATGAAATTAAGTTTTGACTAATTTTGAAACAAATTTTAATGAAATTCCCGAAGAACAGGTAGGTACCTTCCACCCTGGACACCAGATATTTCGGAGAATTTGGGCACTATGGTATTCGTGTTCAGCGAGCCCAAAAGCCCCCTAGTACTGACTTCATACTCATTTTGAAAAAAATTCCTAGAGTCGAGTTCCATCCTAAGCACCAGGTGCCTCGGAGACCATAGCAATCATGATATTCGTATTCAGTGACCCAAAAAACTGCCGAGTAAAAACATTGAACTGTAACTTTTCTATCTATTGTCTTTTTGAAATACACTTTTCAAATGCAATTTCCCATTTTAACATTATAAAAAATAGCGACAAATTTTTCTGAGGCTCTAACGAATCGAATGCAAAAAACTGCATTCTGATCCATCTTACTTTACAAATTTTGGAGGTTTTGATGATTTTAGTGCTTATTTCCTTGAATATATAGCCCAAATTAAGAATCGTCTAGTTTATAGAACTGTTAAAAAAATAATTTTTGCCAGCCTTCCCTTCGGACTGATTTCTCACGTGGTAATGTGAGTATAAGTATAATGTTTTCTTTTAATTCGGTTTTTCAAAATGTCTCGCTGGTCGGACCAAATCAGACAGCGGGTTGTTGACCATAAATGATTTAGGTATTTATAAAAAAATCTAAATAACCTGTGATATGTTGAATAAAAAGTTAGTATTAAATCTTAATTCTTGACCTCATTAAACGTTAACTAACATCTCTAAATTAAAAGAATATATTTTTTAAATGTTTTTTAAATTCTATACCAAAAGCTCTATTATTTATGATATCTTAATAAGAGTAATGTTGTAAATATCCATTTCAGTACCTGAAAATACACGCTAATAAGTTTTTAATTAATTAATTAAGAAAATCCCTTAATATCGTTTGCGCCCTTTTATTGCGAGACACCTTCACCGCCAAAACAACGTTGGTCGATCCCTCTTGAGCCTTTATTGTGCCTTCGTTCTGCCCTTTTATTCATTCATAGCGAGTGCCGTCGTTAAACAAAATCTGGCGGACTTGTCGAAATAAATCCCAAAATAACATCGATGCCTGCTAAAATCGAACTTTATGCGATGCTGAAAGGGAAATTAATTTGATTCAGTCTGTCTCTTCCCTTTACCCGCGACCACCAATTTGAAGAATCCATTAAAACTGCTGTCGGACTATTTAACTGGAAATTGCAGCAAAATATTCGTTTATTTTTCTTTTTGACAGATATTCGACGAACATTCAAGTATTTAATTATTGCGCAACAGCAATAAAACAATATTGCTTTTTACTATTTCTTTAATGTGCGATACAATGCTAAAAGCGATAAATTTTCGAATGGATTTTACTAACGCAATTTATTTTTAATTATATTTTTACTATGATAACGCAATTAGCCTTCCAGTCTCCATTATTCATTTATTGTCACTTGGAACGTATACAATAATTTATATCCATTGACAGTAACGGATAAAGTTTTTTTTATTGAAATTTATATTTTTAGCAAATTTTTGCCACCTCTAACGGATTTTTGATGTATAAAAATACCCATTCGAAGTTAAAAAAAAAAACTAGTGTGACAGTCAGTGGGACTGCCGGCAGAAGTTATACTTCTATGCACGCGCATGGATTCATAAATTTGTATGTGAATGATTTAGCAAACTCATTATATGATATTCGTGGTAAGCGACCCCAAAAACCTCCTAGTACCGTGTGCACACTCTTTTTGTATCGAATTTGCATAAAATTCTTGGAGACGAGGTCCGTCTTAAGCACCAGGTGTTTCGAACACCATCGCCATTATTATAATCGTATTTAGCGACTCAAAAAAACCACCGAGTATCAAGTGTGCACTGATTTCGTACAGAATTTACATAAAACCCCAGGAGAAGAGGTAAATGCCCTATGCACCAAGTGACGCAGAGACTTTCGACATCATGAGATTCGCGTTCAGCGACTCCAAAAACCCCGAGTATATAAATTGAACCCATTTTCAGCAATACTTACTGAGTTATAAGTTTTCTCTCTATTGTCTGTTCGGAATGTACTTTTCGAATGCAGAAATACAATTTCCAATTTTTACATTATAAAATATAGCGACTAATTTCCTGATACATTAACGAATCCAATGCAAAAAAACGCATTCCGATCCATCTTACGTTACAAAATTCGGAGGGTTTTGGTGCTTTATTTCCTCGACTATTCGTAAAAACTCTGTTTATGTAGCCAACAACCTCAAAAGCATAGTGCAGGATATACTGCAAACATGTGACGGTATTTTAGACTACAATACAATACTCATTACTGAATATTATTAATAATATTATTAATATAAAATACTAAACTTAATATGTTAACTTACGTCACAGATTTATAAAATAATCTGTCAAATAATCACGTGGTCCGTTACTATGATATTTATACATTAGTTCAGACTGTTTTTGAAGTTATACTTCTTATTATGGACTTGATTTGTGTGGGATTAAATGGGAAAAATCATTACATATGTAATGGTGTGAGTAAGAGAGAGACAGAAAAACATATAAGGTATCAGTACATTGGAAATAGATAGATATACAAAAAACAGTCTGAGCTAATGTTTTGGAATATCATAGTGACGTATTACATTGTGTTTGACAGATTATTTAATAATTCTGTCACGTAAGTAAACATATAAAGTTTAGTATTTTATATTAATAATATTAATAATAATATTCAGTAATGAGTATTGTATTGTAGTCCATACTACCGTCACATGGTTGCATTATATTTTGCACTATGGGGTTTTGTAAACACTTTTTGAAGTTATACTTCTTATCATGGACTTGATTTGTGTGGGGTTAAATGGGAAAAATCATTACATATGTAATGGTGTGAGTAAGAGAGAGACAGAAATACATATAAGGTATCAGTACATTGAAAAGAGATAGATATACAAAAAAACAGTCTAAGCTAATGTTTTGGAATATCATAGTGACGTATTACATTGTGTTTGACAGATTATTTTATAATTCTGTCACGTAAGTAAACATATAAAGTTTAGTATTTTATATTAATAATAATATTCAGTAATGAGTATTGTATTGTAGTCTAAAATACCGTCACATGGTTGCATTATATCCTTCACTATGCTTTTGAGTCGAAGACATGCGTGTGAGTTAAAACCTGTTCCTGCAAAGTTACTGAAAAGTGCAGTTCAAAGTGCGTTAAAATTTTGTAAAAGTGTGTACCTACCTATATGTTGTTAGAAAATGTTTTGCATTGTTTTCTAGTGTTTTAAAATCTGTAATAGCCCACGGTAAGCAAATCGGGTTTTGTAAACACTATTATCTACTCTACCTCTTATTATGTATCAATTTTTAGTTCGTGAAAACTGTCATTATAGACAGCAGTGCGCGGAGGATTGAAAGTGTGCGTGAAGTAACAATGTATTTTAAATGGGATTAACTTTTTCGCACTGTTTTTGACACACCTTCATATAATCAAATATCCTTAGCATTCGCGTTGTCATGGTGTTGCTATGAGAGCATTAAATTTCAACAAAAGTTATCCTGACAGTGCTGAAGTTTAAATTTTTAAATTTGAATTTGTAATTATTTTTTATTTGTTTATCGTAGATAAAATATTGTATGAAACTGTGCGTGAAGTGCTTTTTGCGCACTTACGCGATATATAGCACTCGCTTCGCTCGTGCTCTAAACATCGCGTGCGTGCGCAAAAAGCATACTTTACGAACTGTTTCATAAATAACTATTTTTGTACATTGATCGTTTTACTGTTTAGTTTTCGTGTTTGAAGTAAGGACACACATCAACTGGTCTTATTTTTCTAAGTATTTATTTAATTGAATACAGTTAATTTAAAAAATAAAAATTATTTCTGCTTGCCTGTGTTTGTAGTTATTAAGTTTTATTAGTTAACAGTACATAGAAGTATAACTTCTGCCAGCAGTCCCACTGACTGCCACACCCTTTTTTTGTATATCTATCCCTTTTCAATGTACTGAATGTTGAAACGGTATTCAAAGGACTAATAGTTATGACTGATAACATGTGATAAATATTTCATCTTTGTTTTTACCGACCAATATACCTTAGAAGTGTGTCTGTCTCTCTCTTACTCACACCATTACAAATGTAATGATTTTTCCCATTTAACTGTACACAAATCTTTTCCACCCAGTGCATGAATAGAAAAGTATAACTTCAAAAATGTTGACCCAATTTTTCTGTTTATGGTCGGTGAAAAATTTAAATATATGGTTAAAACGGTTTTTATTTGCATCAAATTAAAGAGCATTATTACCTTTGGCGATAACAAATCAAAAAACACACACACACCAATCAAAATGAATTGAGCAACTGAATAAAAAATGCAATCAAAAGTTTATGTAAAAAGTCAATATTCAATGCATTGTGGAAGTGAATACAAAAAAATTGTTCATAGCATGTATAATTTCAATAACTAAAACTGACAGTTTTGTGTCGAATAATAAAAACGTATAATTTTCTAAAAATTTAAATGGAGTGTATTCAAAAGCTTTATATTTATGTGTAGAACAGATATGTTTTATTTTTATGTCAAAAGCTATTGTTCTCTTTTCTATAGAGGATAATTTAACGTATACGTCACGTTAAACGTATAGTGATTTCAAGTGATCACAAGTGATGGAATATTTTCCATTGGTCAAATAATACTTCAAAGCGACATTAAGTAATTTTAAGGGATCATACTATACTCGAGCCGTTCAAAAGATGGAATTCAAGGACGCGTGATCAGTGACTGGCCGGTGTAATCGTACGATGCCACGCCTTCTAAACTGAAATAACGAAGGACAGTTTACACTGTACTGATACCAGAGATAATATAAACTGTAAGCATCGAGGGTGGGTACTTTTTTGTTGAGTGGTGTAAATCGGACTTGTGACGTTGGTTGGGGAGATCAATATTCAAAGAGTGCGTGCCGTTCACGTGATCATTCCATCTTTTGAACGGCTCGACTATAATTACCATTATTTTTTAGTGATTACAAGTGATCACAAATCACTGCAAATGATTGATTTCAAATAATCACAAGTGATTTTAAGTAATTAAAAACGATTACAAGTAATTAAAAGTGATCGAATATTTTCCTTCGATTAAATAATACTTCAGAGTGTTGCAAAATTCAATAAAGATACGAGTTTAAATTTTTAAGAAAGTTTTTTATTTTCGCCGTGTTCTTTATATCTTTGTCATTCCGTGGAATTTTGTAATCTAATTTAAACCTATTTCTCGACTACCTAGAGCTCTGAAATTTTCAGGATAGCTAAGAACTGGATGACAATGCATGTTTCAAGTGTATATAGGCATATACTTAGATTTTGAAATTTATACTGAATTGTTATTAAAAAAATTAAAGTTGATGGTAGCTGAATTGGATAAGCGTCTAATTGTGACAGTTCTCTTGGGTTATCGTAATGGTATCGATCGCGCGAGAGAGAGTTTTTTTTTTGTTCTTTTTTATATAATAGTAAGTAATATGACCTATAAATCCTTTTTATAAATTGTAATTATTTTTTACTGAAGAGCAATGATAAGATATGAAACTTCTGCGGAGGAGATATCTTAATCCATCTATTTGTGATTTCTTGAGATTATCCAATGAAATTAAAAAAATAGAAAGACCGACTAGCCCAAAACAGAAATCTCTTTTTTTTAAGCACAAGCACACTATATTATAAACATATCAAAATTCATACCAATCTTACATTTGAAAATAAGTCTTTGTCCTATCCTTACATACATTAAAATATAATTGATTTTAAATTTAATTTTAGATCCGTCGTCTTTCAACTCCAGTAAACGGACTCTTGTTTTATTACCCGTAGAGTAGTGAAAAAAGTAGAAAAGGCGACTCTCTGAAATTAGCAACATTCATTTTGAACTTCTTGCAGAAGCGAAAAATTATTCATACTGTCGTTTTTCGTTTTTCCTCGGCTCCTATTCGCGAACAAAAATACTAGCTAGTTAGAAGTTATACCAATTAAGGTCTACAGCCCAAAATTTAATCCCTTTTCGGCATTTAATTAATGCTACTATGACTTCTACAGGAACGGCTCTCACAACGATATTTTATTATTTTAACTACCTATATATGTTTTAGTAATAGTTCTAATATGAAAAAGAAATAAATAAAAAAATCACTAAAACAACGAGGGTAAAATACGTAAATAGAAGGATTGGAAATGGAGATTAGTAGATGACAAAGTAGACCTTAATGCAAGAAAAAATTTGTTTTGATGAAATAAGAATTAAAGAAATACTAACAAATCTCTTTATTACTGTTTCATGACGATAACTTACCCGTTTTTTTCAAATTTAACAACATAGATGTATCACTTCTGTCTGTGCTAGAAAAGAATGTAAAAGAGTACGATGAGCTCTAGAATTAAGTATGGATTGATAAACTCTAGAAGAATAATTAAAGTTTTGTGTGACAGGAATGTTAATGGTAAAATGAAACATAGACTGTACAAGAGAGTTTTAAGATCAACGTTTATGTATAACTCAGAAACCTGGCCAATAACTAAAGAGCAAGAGAGAAAATTAGGAGCAATTAGGAGTGGCGGAGATGAAAAAATTGCGTTGGGCATGAAAATTAATGAGGACAGATAGAGTAAAAAATAGGAGAGTAAGAGGTACAGTGAAAGTGGAACAGCTGAGCTGTTGGTTGATCAGCTAGAAAGAAATGATGAAAATTATGTGAGTAGAAAGGTAGATAAATGTAAGATTGAGGATAAGACGAAGAGAAAAATACCAAATATGAAATGGATGGATAGAATAAATATGTACCTAAAAGAGAAAAAATGGAGAAGAGAGGATGTACTGAATAAAGACAGGTGGAAACAAATGTTACAAAAAGCCAATCAAGACGGTATATTGTACATATGTCAGATCATTGCTCGAGTATGACTTACATACCTTATTACAATATTTGCATTTCGTGTATTGAAACTGTTCAAAATAAGTTTTTGAGGTTTTGTGGGTACAAATTGGGCTTAAGATATGGGGAATATGCGTATGAGAATATACAGAGGTTATTGAATCGTTAGAACTTCGTAGGTCCACTGTCGATTTTTAAATTACTTTCGGGTTTAATTTCTTGTAGTCGGTTGCTTCAACATATTTACTTTCGAATACCTCAAAGGTTTACTAGAAACAATGATTTTTGTCGTACCATTTTAGTCGACAAATTATGCTTATTTTAGTCCTCTGTCTAGAATGGTAAGAAAGCCTAATGATTTGAAATATTGATTTTTCTTTGAATCTATACTTCAAAAAAACTATTAGAAATCGTTTCCAATAGATTCATATTAATATTATTAATAGTCTCTATTATTATTGTTATTATCAAAAGACTTATGCACATACTCAGCAATTGCTGGTAATATTTACCTATCCCGAGCGTAAACGCAAATGGGATTAGGCTCAAAAATTACATATTTAAGAATTTACGAACAGTGTGACTTGTATTTAAAATTGCTGCTTTTTGCAAGTCAATAAAAGTGTTTTTATGAAGACCGAGTTTTTTAAAACTGTCTTCAAAACTTCTGGGGATAAGTCCAGTTGATGATACGATGATCGGTACTACCTCCACTTTTTCTGCATGCCACATCTGTCCAACTTCTATAGCAAGATCGGTGTAGTTTGCTATCTTTTCATTATATTTGTCCAAAATATTGTTATTGTTTGGAACTGCAACATCGACTAGCAGCACCGATTTAGCTTTTTTATCCACCACCACGATGTTGGGTCGATTATTTGTCACCTGTCTATCGGTGATAATGGACCTATCGTAGTAGATAGTGTGAATTTCGATTCATAAATAAATAAATAAACGAAAAACTAAAAGAAAGTGGAAAATTAAAAAGAGAAAAAGGCGAAAAAAATAAAGTCAAAAAATACCTTCCTAAATCAAATAATATAACGCCATCGTAAGGTGGCGCAGTTATTATTTTATATATTTAAACGAGAAATTCTTACTATATTAAGTACTTTCTAGCCCACCGTAATATATATCTAATATAAAAAAATCAATAAAAATCACTAACGCTACTGCGTACTGTAATGGGGAACAAGACAATGCGCGGTATTTAACTCATGAAATTTTCCTCTTTGATGTTTCGTTTGATGTACCACCGCGCTTAGTAAGAGCCGTTGGCATTACTTTACATTAATATCAAAGGGGGTACGAACCGGCTTTGAAATGGCAAACTATATACACAATGTTGCCTTTACTCAAAAATGTCTTTAAGTATAAGTAATATATACAAAATTGATAGATATCATTAGAAGTGAAACCTGTTTAAATATGAAGAACCTAGTTAATTAATTTAAGTATATATTTTTTAAGAATATTTTCATATTATCTTTCTAAGAGTCATTGACGAACAATTGAATAGTAAAGTAGAGAGAACATTTTCAAAATATTTAAACTTTAGGAATTTTCGAAAATATATCTGGCAACCTAGATTCGAAAGTCGGTTCCTTTGTTGGGGTTAGAAGGCGTGGTTGTCTTTTTAACCGACTTCAAAAAAGGAGAAGGTTATCAATTCGACCATATTTTTTTTTTTTATTTTTTTTTTTATGGATGTTACCGAATATCTCCGGTATTTATAACCCGATTTTAAAAATTCTTTTTGCATTCAAAAGGGTAGAGTGTCCCATTGGTCCCATAGAAATTTGGTTAAGGTCTGGTCATCAATGTGAAAGATATTCAAGGAAATAAGGAGAAGGGTCTTAGTTTGACCATATTTTTTTATATACGTTACTGAATATCTCCGGTACTTATAATCCGATTTGAAAAAATCTTTTTGCATTCAAAAAAGTAGAGTGTCCGTTTGGTCCCATAGAAATTTAATTAGGGTCTGGTTATCAATGTGAAAGATATTCCAAGAAATACCACAAAAATCAGCATTTCAGCGAATATCTCCGGTATTATAATCCGATTTTAAAAAATTCTTTTTGCATTCAAAAGAGTAGAGTGTCCCATTGGTCCCATAGAAATTTGGTTAAGGTCTGGTCATCAATGTGAAAGATATTCCAGGAAATAAGGAGAAGGGTCTCAGTTTGACCATATTTTTTTTATATATGTTACCGAGTATCTCCGGTTTTTATAATCCGATTTGAAAAATTCTTTTTGCATTCAAAAGAGTAGAGTGTCCGTATGGTCTCATAGAATTTTGATTAGGGTCTGGTAACCAATGTAGAAGATATTTCAAGAAATACCACAAAAATCAGCAGTTCAGCGAATATCTCCGGTATTATAATCCGATTTAAAAATTCTTTTTGCATTCAAAAGAGTAGAGTGTCCCATTGGTCCCATAGAAATTTGGGTAAGGTCTGGTCATCAATGTGAAAGATATTCCAGGAAATAAGGAGAAGGGTCTCAGTTTGACCTTATTCTTTTTATATATATTACGGAATATCTCCGGTATTTATAATCCGATTTGAAAAAATCTTTTTGTATTCAAAAGAGTAGAGTGTCCGTGTGGTTCCATAGAAATTTGATTAGGGTCTGGTCACCAATGTGGAAGATATTTCAAGAAATACCACAAAAATCAACAGAATAAGTTCTGCAGTTCAGTAAATTTGTTAAAAATGATGTATAACATAAAAACATAATAATTAGCCCATTACTGTCCCACTCTAAAGCCAAAGACCTCTTCTCACGAGGAAAAGGAATGAGCATTTAATCAATTCTCTTGCTTACTGCGAGTTGGTGATTTTAGACAATTTATTCCACGTTTCATCACGATGTTTTCCTTTACCGTGCGTGCTTCATGTTTTTAGGTGTAAGACAATTTACTTATGTCTCCGTCAGGAGACTACTTTTGGGTTCTTTAAGGCCACAATAGCTGCCTGATTATCTGTATAATATTAGCTTTGCTTAGGGTATTTTTAATTAAATTTCTTTTTAAATGATTTTAAAAGGAATTAAGTTATATGGCCTGAAAGGCCCAAGGCTTTAATTGTCATTTCTTTCCATTTCTTCTTGTTTTGGCACAGGCTTTTCCAGTTGTGTACACCTAAGGCTCTCAAACCCCTTCTACCTAGCTCTTCCATATTTCCTTTGGTCTCCCTCTTCTCTTCTTTATTCCTATGCTTCTGCAAATGATGATTTTTGGAATCCTAATTTCTGCCATCATTTCGACATATCCTAACCACTTCAACCTTTGTGCTCTAGCATATTCTGTAATACTTGGTTCTTTACACATATCGGCAAGATGTTGGTTTGTTCTACTTTCCCATACCCCATTGTTCCTTTTTCCTCCAAAAATTTTTCTTAATACGTTACTTTCCCATATTTCTAGGGAACTTATATCTGCTTACCTTTATATCCAAGTTTCACAAGCAAATGTAACTGTTGGTCTTATTACCGTTTCGTACAATCTAATTTTTAGTTTAGTAGTTATTTAAATACTTTTTAGAAGATGGTTTAGACCATATAAACATCTATTTCCGTTTCCCAGTCTTGCTTTGATTTCTTCCTTTTTATCCGGTTTTCTTGTGAATGTTGCTCCCAAATAGACAAATGAAGTTTTATATAAATTTATATAATTCGTTGTTAATAAATACTAAGATAAAATAATAAATATATTCACTATATTACTAACAGAAAATTATAACATAAAAATTACTATCAAGAAATAATTTCAAACTAGTTGAAAATCGAGATACTGGAAGTAGATGAAAATGATATACAAATGACGAATATTTTGACGTTTATATCATATGGGTACAAATCTATGATGTTTAAATTACGGTCCTGTTTTCTGCTGATTTATTTTGTTCGTTAGGAGACTTGCCACCATCTCGTTCCTCCACCACCCCTCCTTCGCTTAACGTACAGCCTAAATTAAACATTAACTGCCGGATTCTCACAAAGGAATTGTAGTGCTTACTTTCGCCTTTTATTTATTTAGTTCGGATTTTAACTAGATACGAAATACTTCAGGTAATCCCAAGCTTAGACTTTCCGAAACAATTTTACTGTGAATATAAAAACAGTTAAATTTAAGAGATGTATTAACGTAAGCTTACTTTTGACACCGAACAGAATGTCTGTTCTAATTGGTGATGGAATGTTTATTTTCGATTTAAATAATCCGGATAAGCGAAATTACGCTATAACAAAGTTGCAAAAGTGTTAAAAAAATATTATTAGAAATGTTAACTTCATAGAGAATTTATTTCTATGTATATATTTTTTAAGTTTACACCCCATTTTAATAAAAATATCAGTTTGTTTAAATTTGGCTTATGCAGTTTGCTACAAAAGTCCAATACCCGATTTCTTAGGTTTTTTCCAGATACTTCGGACAAAGTTGAATTCTAACAGGTATGGGATCTCATGGCAAAAATTTGACAAGGATATACGATTTTTATTTTTTTTCCCAAATTGTAGATAGAAAAGAGTAACTAAATGCACTACCAGTAGAGCTCCTAGTTACCCACTCTATATGGTAAAATAGAACTACAAATTCTTTAACATATAATTATAGAGATATTATAAATACAGTTCGTAAGCCAAGTTTCTATACTCGATCCGTTCAAAAGATGGAATTCAAGGACGCGTAATCGTACGCTGCCACGCCTTCTAAGCTGAAATAACGAAGGACAGTTTACACCGTACTCATACCAGAGATAATATAAATTGTAAGCATCAAGGGTGGGTACTTTTTTGTTGAGTGGTGTAAATGGGACTTGTGACGTGTGTTGGGGAGAGTAATATTCAAAGAGTGCGTGTCGTTCAAGTGGTCATTCCATCTTTTGAACGGCTCGACCATAGCTTTCTCTCGATTAAAAAGACAGAAAAGACCATGATACTACTTTATCTACTACTTGCGCATTATCGTGCTATTTATGATATACATTCTCTTTGAACTATCAAATTTGATCTAATTTGTTACATAATATATTTTTTCTACAAGCATGCGTAAAACAACACTTTCCCGCACGCATTTTAATTCAGAAAATATCTCTTTCCCGCACGGAGTGCGGGAAATACTTTTTCCCGCACGGCGTGCGGGAAAGATTTTTTCCCGCACGCATTTTTTTTTATTAATTAGATATGTTTTCCGATAACCTTTTTGACAAATTATTGTATTATTATCTTTATCTTGTTGGACTACATACAAATAGTAAAAAAAAATAGGATTATTTTACATGAAAATAGGGATTTTTAAAATGTTTGGCTTTAAAAAATTTTAAAAAAATCATAATTTATTAAATCACCCCTGTAAACCTTACTCAAAGCAACAACAAACTCACCTGTTTAAGTAGGGTTGCTACGGCTACAGTCGTGTATTTATTGACACTATGAAAGATTTAATTGTCACAATCGCATCTTTTCAAATATCTAAATAATTTTCGAGGTGATTTTGCTTGTAGAAAAAATATTGATCCTAACTCTTGCGGAAATTAACTTTCCCGCACTTAACTGCTTGCCCGAACTCCGCTTCGCGTCGTTCGGGCATCGGCAGTTCGCGTGCGGGAAAGTATAACTTTCCGCACTTGTTAGGATAATAACTATAGATGGATAGTAAATGCCACTTCTTTTATATCATAAAGACAAGATGGACTTTTTGTAATTATTAATTAAAGTGAATCGTTTTTATTGTTAAACTAGCTGTACCCGGCAAGCGTTGCTACGCCAACAACTAAAATAAATTTAAGAAAAATAAAAGAGAAGAAGAGATAGAGAAGGAAAGAAAGTTTATAGTTTTGTTTTACTTATCGCACCAAAAATATATTTTTCGAACTTATATTTATACGAATTCGTATAGATATCTATTAATCAGTATTGAATTTGATACATGGTGCTAACTTCCCTTAATACGAATATCGTATTCATCTAACCCATTAAAAATACATCATCACACTGATTTTCATGACAATAGGTTGAACGGGGAAGAAGCTACTACTCTGCAGCGCCACCTGGCGAGTGGCATCAATGAGCGTATCATACAAACCTTCCCCGTGGAAAAATACATATTATTATGGAATTTATTTATTTCTATTCTTTGCTCCAGCTGCTCCTTCTTTTTATTGGGTTTGGGTTCAAAATTGTTTTTAATTTAAAACCATATTCATATTATATAACTTTATTTTAACTTTAAACTTTCAAATACAAATTCAAAATTTTTTAACAGTTCTAAATCTTTCTAAATAAAAAGAGCCCAAAATTATTTATCTCAGTCCCTAGGTAACTTCTTTAAAACAATCAAATAATAAAAAAAATCAACAACTATCAACTCTTTCTGAAATAAAATTCTTAAACATCTATATAAAGACAGTTACCTAATATGAAATACAAAAATTTTATTAACCAATCATATCATAACAAAATCCCCCTAAATTTAAAATTTTTCCTTAAGACACATTTTATAATTTTAAATTTATTCCATAGTTACTCTTCTATCAGATTATTCCTTACTATTTTACCTTATTTTACAATTACTTTCGATTTCTACCCATTTTAATAATTTTTATTTATTTTATTTAATCAATTTCTTCCCCCTTTTTCTGATATTTCCCCATTATTTATATTCCTCTTTATTTTTAATTTTAATCTTAATTTTAATTTTATCTCAATCCTATTTGCTTTTAATTAACTTATTTTTTTCTTTTTTTATAATTATAAATTATATCCTTCCAAATCTTTTTTAATCTTCTAATTTCATCACATATTTCAAAATAATTTATATCACCATCTTCATAAGGTTTCTTCTTATTCTCCTTATTGTAATTGAATTTAGTTTTATATTTAATTTTATTATTATTATTATCATAATAATATCTATTTTTATATTTATTTGTATCACCTTCATATATTTTATTTTCATATTTTGCTTCTTCATTTTTATAATATTTATCTTTATAATTCTTCTTATCATCGTCATATTCATTATTTAATTTTAATTTCATAATTTCATTTTCTTGTATTACATTTATTTCTTTTTCTTCCATCTCATATATCTTCTTTACTGTATTTTGCATTTCTTCTTTTACATTTTTCTTTTCCATATTTTCTTGTTGTATAATTATCTCTAATTCTGTTTTTCTCATATTCATTTCATTTTTTATTTCTATTTTTGTTTCTTCTAATGTTTCTCTATACATTTCCATTTGCTTCTTCATTTCATCTTTAAATGTTTCTATATTTTTGTTCATGTCTTGTTTTATTTCTTTTTTCATTGCATCCATATTCTTGCTTATTCCTTCTTTCATAAAATCCATATTCTTATTCATATCTTGTTTTATTTCTTCTTTCATAGAATCCATATTCTTATTCATTTTCTCTAAAAATTTAAACATCCTTTCCATGTCACTTTCTTCATGTTTGTTCCCATTACTTTCAATAATTGCTTCTATAATTGTGGTATTCTCTTTTTCATCTCCCGATTCATTTGTTTCCATAATATGTATGTCATCATCTTTTTGATGATCTCCTTGTTGCATCTGTAAATCCTGTTTCTTGTTTTGTCTTCTTCTTGTTTCCATTTTATTATTATTTATTATTCAATTTATTATTATAATAACCTAAATTTTAATATTAATTAGATTTTTAATATAGTATAATATTAATTCACCCCGTATATCAATTTAAATTTTATATGTCTTATTGACACTGTCAAAAATTTTCAATTTTTATAAAATATGTGTCAAAAATTATGTATCCCCCCTATTTCAAATATAAACAACAAACTAAAAAACTGTCTCTATATAGAAATTTAAAAATCTTACCCCAGAGTACAATTTTCTACTAATTTCAAAATCTTCTAGCTTGAATGTCACTTGATTTCTTTCTATCGGCTTGTTGTCCTGATTTCTTTTCGTGCCTGGTGTCCTTATTTCTTTTCGTGCCTGGTGTCCTTATTTCTTTTCGTGCCTGGTGTCCTTATTTCTTTTCGTGCCCCACGTTGGGCGCCAATTTATTATGGAATTTATTTATTTCTATTCTTTGCTCCAGCTGCTCCTTCTTTTTATTGGGTTTGGGTTCAAAATTGTTTTTAATTTAAAACCATATTCATATTATATAACTTTATTTTAACTTTAAACTTTCAAATACAAATTCAAAATTTTTTAACAGTTCTAAATCTTTCTAAATAAAAAGAGCCCAAAATTATTTATCTCAGTCCCTAGGTAACTTCTTTAAAACAATCAAATAATAAAAAAAATCAACAACTATCAACTCTTTCTGAAATAAAATTCTTAAACATCTATATAAAGACAGTTACCTAATATGAAATACAAAAATTTTATTAACCAATCATATCATAACAAAATCCCCCTAAATTTAAAATTTTTCCTTAAGACACATTTTATAATTTTAAATTTATTCCATAGTTACTCTTCTATCAGATTATCCCTTACTATTTTACCTTATTTTACAATTACTTTCGATTTCTACCCATTTTAATAATTTTTATTTATTTTATTTAATCAATTTCTTCCCCCTTTTTCTGATATTTCCCCATTATTTATATTCCTCTTTATTTTTAATTTTAATCTTAATTTTAATTTTATCTCAATCCTATTTGCTTTTAATTAACTTATTTTTTTCTTTTTTTATAATTATAAATTATATCCTTCCAAATCTTTTTTAATCTTCTAATTTCATCACATATTTCAAAATAATTTATATCACCATCTTCATAAGGTTTCTTCTTATTCTCCTTATTGTAATTGAATTTAGTTTTATATTTAATTTTATTATTATTATTATCATAATAATATCTATTTTTATATTTATTTCTATCACCTTCATATATTTTATTTTCATATTTTGCTTCTTCATTTTTATAATATTTATCTTTATAATTCTTCTTATCATCGTCATATTCATTATTTAATTTTAATTTCATAATTTCATTTTCTTGTATTACATTTATTTCTTTTTCTTCCATCTCATATATCTTCTTTACTGTATTTTGCATTTCTTCTTTTACATTTTTCTTTTCCATATTCTCTTGTTGTATAATTATCTCTAATTCTGTTTTTCTCATATTCATTTCATTTTTTATTTCTATTTTTGTTTCTTCTAATGTTTCTCTATACATTTCCATTTGCTTCTTCATTTCATCTTTAAATGTTTCTATATTTTTGTTTATGTCTTGTTTTATTTCTTTTTTCATTGCATCCATATTCTTGCTTATTCCTTCTTTCATAAAATCCATATTCTTATTCATATCTTGTTTTATTTCTTCTTTCATAGAATCCATATTCTTATTCATTTTCTCTAAAAATTTAAACATCCTTTCCATGTCACTTTCTTCATGTTTGTTCCCATTACTTTCAATAATTCCTTCTTTAATTGTGGTATTCTCTTTTTCATCTCCCGATTCATTTGTTTCCATAATATGTATGTCATCATCTTTTTGATGATCTCCTTGCTGCATCTGTAAATCCTGTTTCTTGTTTTGTCTTCTTCTTGTTTCCATTTTATTATTATTTATTATTCAATTTATTATTATAATAACCTAAATTTTAATATTAATTAGATTTTTAATATAGTATAATATTAATTCACCCCGTATATCAATTTAAATTTTATATGTCTTATTGACACTGTCAAAAATTTTCAATTTTTATAAAATATGTGTCAAAAATTATGTATCCTCCCTATTTCAAATATAAACAACAAACTAAAAAACTGTCTCTATATAGAAATTTAAAAATCTTACCCCAGAGTACAATTTTCTACTAATTTCAAAATCTTCTAGCTTGAATGTCACTTGATTTCTTTCTATCGGCTTGTTGTCCTGATTTCTTTTCGTGCCTGGTGTCCTTATTTCTTTTCGTGCCTGGTGTCCTTATTTCTTTTCGTGCCTGGTGTCCTTATTTCTTTTCGTGCCCCACGTTGGGCGCCAATTTATTATGGAATTTATTTATTTCTATTCTTTGCTCCAGCTGCTCCTTCTTTTTATTGGGTTTGGGTTCAAAATTGTTTTTAATTTAAAACCATATTCATATTATATAACTTTATTTTAACTTTAAACTTTCAAATACAAATTCAAAATTTTTTAACAGTTCTAAATCTTTCTAAATAAAAAGAGCCCAAAATTATTTATCTCAGTCCCTAGGTAACTTCTTTAAAACAATCAAATAATAAAAAAAATCAACAACTATCAACTCTTTCTGAAATAAAATTCTTAAACATCTATATAAAGACAGTTACCTAATATGAAATACAAAAATTTTATTAACCAATCATATCATAACAATATACATACCAATTTTCGTGACAAACGGTTGAACGGGGCAGAAGTTGCTACTCTCGCAGCGCCAAGAGAAGAAGAGATGGAGAAGGAAAGAAAGGTTATAGTATTGTTTTACTTTTCGCACCAACGTATTTTTTACCTAATTTGTATTCTAATAGTAAAGAAATGCGTTTAAACGGGATAAAAAGTATCCATGTCCAACTCCTGGTTCTAAGCTACCTCTCCATCAATTTTCAGCGAAATCGGTTCAACAGTTCTTGAGTTATGAATAGTGTAACTAATACCACTTTCGTTTATATATATAGATAAAGATTTATATGCAAGTTAAATAAAGCTCTAAATATTAAACTTTTGTGATCATATAAATAAGAATCTTTTCATTCTATTTTTTTATTAGCTTACGATACGAGCGCACTGTGTCCCACTTTCTACGTAAACGAGTTTGAAAATTTAACGATAATAATAACTTTTAATTAGCAACATATATATGGATAGGAAGTGGTCGAGTATGTACCGAGTGTTGTGCATAATCAGGTAATTAAAGAGTACACGGCCTTATACACCGTTTTGCAATATAAATTTGCGCTTAGTGTTGCTCGTTGGAGCCAGGAAATCCTCTTTAAATTAAACCATTAGATTGAATTATAGCGACTCGAAAAACCTTATTCTACTTAAGATATTAGAATTAGCTTTTTTGCAGAAAAAAATTATTCCACTAGGTTATAGATTTTACAAAGTGTTTCTATCAATGTTTCCGTCATTTCAGTTTCCACAATCGAGAATTGGATTTACTGCGTTCCCTTCTTTATGTTCTACTTAATTAGGATCGACAAATATTGGCACTTGCCTTGATTTTCATTCGATTACAACTACCTACACTTTCAATCTCCAATAACGAATGGAAGGGCAATAAAAGGGCTGTTTCTTTTGGAGGTTTAGTTTAAGTGGTATCAGTTAAAATTTAATTTAATTACGGACCTAACTTCAAAAGGAATTTACATAAAAACTGAAGGAAAAAGTTGATACTAAAATTTAATGTTTTTGCATATGCTAAAGGCAAATAGAATAAATATCTTTTAATGATTCTAGTCAAGTTTCACAAAATAAATGATAACACAACAAAAAAAAGCAAATGGACAAAATGCTTTAATCTAAGAATTTTGTAAACTGATAACTTGATTTGTGACTTTAATACCCAGTAAAATGTGGCGTACCTAATAACTGATATTGGAATCGCAATATCTCAGTCCTACTAATCCAATTAGCAAATTTCAATGGTTTTTATGCAAAAGAACAGAGTTTTAGGAATCCGCTGGTCAAAATTTTATATTATATAGTCTGGTTGTCTATATACTTATAATAAATCTGTAGAGAGGTCAATTCTGTACATGAAATATATTTCCAAAATAACTATCAGGGGGTGATTAGGGATCGATACTGATGCCAAAAATGAAATCAGTGAAATTTTTGTCTGTCTGTCTGTCTGTCTGTATAACCGTTATAGAAACAAAAACTACTCGACGGATTTTAACCAAACTTGGTACAATTATTTTTCATACTCCTGAGCTGCTTATAGGATACTTTATATCACGCTACAATCAATAGGAGCAGAGCAGTGAAGGAAAATGTTGGGAAAACCACTTTTACGGTGTAAGGGGAGAAATTTGTATACAACAATCTATACGCCACGCGAACGACGTCGGTACATCGATATAGAACCCAAAAATGTGGTTAGATTTTTTGTTGTACGTCTGTCGTCTATCTATATGTTTGTGCGTGCATCACATGAAAACTACTGATCCGATTCGAATGCGGTTTTCACATATGTATTTGTCTTCTTTTAACTTAACATCTGGTGTATAAAAATTTCTCCCCCACCTCTTTTACGGTGTGGGGGGAGTAAATTGTTATACAACAATCTATACATCACGCGAATGACGTCGTGGGTACATCGATGTGGTTATTTTTTTTTTGTACGTCTGTCTGTCTATCTATACGAGTATGTTTGTGCGCGCATCACATGGAAACCACTCATCCGATTCGAATGCGGTTTTCACAGATGTATTTGTCTTCTTTTAACTTATGATCTGGTTTATGAAAATTTCTCCTCCGACCCCTTAAACGGGGTGAGGGGAGAAATTTTTATACAACAATTAACACGCCACGCGAACGACGTCGCGGGTTCACCTAGTTTTACATAAAATAAGTGAAGCAGTTCAGAATATACATTTTTTTAAATAATAGAAGCCTGCATCCCAATATTTCCTAAACTGATTTTGATTTAAAGGTGTCGAAAGTATAAAATGATAAACAATTTGTTACATTTTTGGCGATTAAAGTCTTCTTCTTTTTCCTCTTCTTCTTATTCTTTTATTTGATCTGTTAATTTCGAACGTTTCGCTGTACCATTTCCTGTGATGTGGACTACCACCTATCTCTCCATCCCTTTGGGGGTCTCCTCAGCGGTCGTTTTCCTGCTCGTCTTCCAAGTAACGCTATTTTTGTTAACCTGTTTTCATCCATTCCTCTTACGTGGTTGTGCCACTGATTTCTTCTTTGTCTTGCCCATCTTACTACATCTTGTATTCCGCTTTGCTCTTTTGCTTCTGTGTTCCTGACTCAATCTCGTCTTGTTTTCCCTACTATTGTTCTTAGAATGTTCATTTCAGCAACTCTCAACATATACTCTTATTCGTGTCCTCCCGAGCTTCTATTTCGTATGTCATGATTGGTCTCTTACACGTGTCTTGTAGCTTCAGTGCTATCTAGTATTACTATAATCTATACATACATATAATAAAACTTTAGAAATGTATATGTTTGTGCGCGCATCACATGAAAACTACTGATCCTATTCGAATGCGCTTTTCAAATACGTATTTGTCTTCTTTCAACTTAACATCTGGTGTGTAAAACTTTCTCCCCCCACCCCTTTAACGGAGTGAGAAAAGAAATTTTTATACAAAAATCAACACGCCACGCGAACGACGTCGCGGGTACATCGAAATAGAACCCAAAAATGTGGTTAGATTTTTATGTCTGTCTGTCTGTATGTTTGTGCGCGCATCTCATGAAAACTATTGATCCGATTCGAATGCGGTTTTCACAGATGTATTTGTCTTCTTTCAACTTAACATCTGGTGTATAAAAATTTCTCTGCCATTCCTTAAATGGGGTGGTGTAAGAAATTTTTATACAACAATCACACTCCACGCGAACGACATTGCGAATACAACTAGTTGTATATAAATGATTAGTTTATACGATACTAAATGCGATATATAGTAAAAGGCCGAACACTAATAGTTGAAACTTGTATGCGTCAATTGTTGTCAGTCCGAGAGAAATCTGATCTTCAGTGGTGTATATAAATTTTTAATGTAAATATCCTTAAAAGTCTGTCGCTAATTTTTTTAAATAATGGTGATATTAAGACTCGTTTTTAAAGAAAAAAATAGATTATTTGCTTTAATCAGTTTAATTCATGCATATTTAAAAAGAACAAGTGCAGATAATCCATTCCTGTCAATTGTGCCAATAAACAGTCGAAGTCGTGTGGATTTCATAAGAAATTTGATACTGTATGGGTAATAATATCCTGCGATGAAGTACGAGTACGTTATATTTCACAGGAAAACGAACCTCAAATCGGAGTGTCGGAGATAGGGTAGGTATAAAGCAGAGTAAATTGAGATTTACCGCAAGGACATGCTTACGATTTCGAGTCTGGTCGATACCAATGACTAGACACCTGCTATTGATTAAATTTAAACAAAATATCAAAAAGTGTATGTTTTTAAAAAGATTCCCAATGTTGTTTTGAAGGTAGTTACCCACCCAAAACGAATTAATTAACAGAATTGGATAAAATTTAACTAAAAATGTTGAAAATATAATGAAATATTATTATTTTAATTATTTAAATGACACCCATAAGTTCAAAATTTATCTACGGTATAATGGGGTGGATATTATTTCGTTATGTTTATATACGAGTATAATGTCACGTTTTCGACATTTTCAAGTGAGGTATTAAATGTTTAAATTATATAACGAGATAAGCACGTGTTCCTCTCTATGAATAAGGGTCTAAGTAAGAAAGCTTGTTTGTTTGTATTAAAAGAATTAGTGTTAGGTATCAGATTACCATGGGAAATAACCCAAAACTCTAATTAAGAAAAGATATATAAATATGTTTTAAAAAGTTTTAGTTGTAGTTGTGACAGAGAGTTCTGTGAATAAAGATATTCTTTTCTCTTGTGGTTTAAATAAAATAAAGTTAAATTAAAGCAGTGAAATTAATTCGTTTTAATCTTCCAGCCCCCATAAATCATAATAAAAAACATATCTTCTACACAAAAAAATATCAAAAATAAACAAGTGGGAATATTGTAATTATTCCACTAGTTAATGCTCGTTTTGGTAACTGAAATTATGTAATATTATGTATGCAGTGACATTTTATTTATTATTTCACAGCACGGCTTTAAAACGTAATGTGTAGAAAATCCGAGCGGATGTCTTTTTCTTATTACGATTTGTCTTGTGCAATGAATTTATTTCCACTTGAAAGCGGGTAGGAGGAAGAGAAAACGTGGAATTACCCTCATAATTTCTCTAAATAACATTTCGGTTTCACTGGGAGTTAATAGGTTTATATACAGAGGTATGCTCTAAGTAAAATATGTTTTAATAATAATATTAAATTACCTATATAACAAATGAGTTAATTATGATTATGTATATTTACAAATGTAAACAATTCCAGGCCATTAATTTGTTAATCAATGAATTAAATAGAAGAACGCCGTTTAATAATCATGTTTCTGGTTAATTAAAAATATTTTTGAAATTAGGAAATTAAACAAACAAGACACAGAAATAAAAAAACATGTCATATTCAGTAGCGCCCTTAACAGTTACTTTAGTCGAAGTTTTTGATCTACGCTTGATTAGAATCATTCGCATAAAACAGTTAAAGAGATTATCGAAAATTAAAACATTAAACTTTAAACCACTTTTTTGTGATCTTATATTTTTGTTCGGTTAGGAGACTACAACTATGCATTGTTGGTAAAATGATTACAGTCCGACAAGTATCTCGTGACAAGGCGGAGCTTCCAGTGCGCAGACAGAAAAAGTATTCGGCCAGACTAGGATGGAAATTACCTGAACATTTACGCTTGATAAGATTTTATTAGATTTTAAAAAATTTACAATGTTGTCAATATCTTGATAAACACAGTAATATTGACTATTTTTAAGTCTGATATTTAAAGAAATGAATGATTTTTGTGGGTGACTAGTAGAAGGAAATCAAAAGTAAGGACTTGGTTAAAAACCAATAATCAATCAATTTAAATTCGTTGAAAAAATAAATAACAGAATACACAGAGACACACAGTTAAATTTAAATAACACGAGTAAATGGAACAAGGCAACAGTGTAGATGTAGAGAGATGCTCACAGCATAAAGTCTACCACACTAATAATGGGTTTTGGTGTACACCCACCATACCCCCACTTTCAAATTTGTTACGGCGCATCTTCACCTTATTTCACGAGATACTTGTCGGGCTGGGCTGTACTTGTTTCTAAAATTTGGAAATAATACAAACAAGACAAATCAAAAAAATGTGACAGTTTTTCGGTTTCTTTTAAATATGATTTCTTGTTTGGCT
Organism: Altica lythri; assembly: GCA_964028335.1. NCBI lineage: Eukaryota > Metazoa > Arthropoda > Insecta > Coleoptera > Chrysomelidae > Altica > Altica lythri. The sequence goes on along the minus strand of OZ034805.1, from coordinate 58,262,843 downwards.
AATTTCTAATTTTTTAGCGATCTCTCAACGAAATTGTATAAGATCGTTTTGTATTTATTTGTAACTCAAATTTCTTTAATATTCTTTTTTTTTTGTTAATATGTTTGTTGATCTTTTGCTGTTAATTATCTTATCGTGCACTTGGTTAAGTTGCTGGCCTCAGCAGAATATTAATGATGCTGATCAAGTGATTAGATAACCACGACCTGGGTTAGAAGTGTGCTTGTTATAGCTATACTTCATTCCAAAATCCCTAAAGGACACTTCATTCTCCGCGGGCGTGATACTTGAAAAGTTTCTTAGATTTAAATAATATTTTGCTAAAATCACTTCAGACGTTTATATTCGTAAAGTCAAGAATTAAATATTTTAAAATATAAGTAATCTCTCACTGAACTGAGAAATATTACTAAACGAGGATGGAATTATAAATTTCCGGCCTATTTATGAAGATTTAATAGTATTGATATAAATTAATTTTATTTATACACAAAATCTTCTTTCAAACCTATACACTTGCGCAATCCTTGCTCTAATGCTATGATCCTTTTTTGTAGGCGTTTTCATCAAAGTCTGCAAAATAGGCATTTGTTGCTGCGATAACGCCAGAGTTAGTCTATATTGCTTTCCAGTATAAAATTATTTCAGGTTTGGAAAAATAGTAAAATCCGTGAGACCAAGTCTAGTGAATAGGGTGCATGTGGCACAAATCGTAAGTTTAGCCACCTTATAGAGAACCTTCAGACTGGTGAAGTTGTCTTATGAAAAATATTTTTTTATTCCCGCTTAATTTTCTATCTCAATTAATCAAGATGGTTACAATAATATTCAGCCATAAATAATTGTTTGTGCTTTTCTAAATATTCAGCCAATAAAATCTCTTTCGGGTACAAGAAACCGTTGTCTTGACTTTTTCTTTAGAAAGGTCTTTTGCTTTCTTCAACGGTGGTTCCTCCTACTTGCTGGTTGTTTGTATTGATGTTCGTTGTCTTGACTTTTTCTGTAAATGAGTGGCCTTTTGCTTACTTAGGCGTTGGTTTCTTCTACTTATTCGTTGTTTTAGTTATTTTTTTATTTTGAGTGAACAGTAAATCCAGGTTTCGTCCATAGTAGCAATTTGTCGTTAAAAGTCTGTTGGATTTGATTCGTAGAGAACCAAACATTGTTCTAAAACCTTAATACTCTGCAGTTTTTGATAGGAATTACCAAACGCACCGATGGTGCTAATAATTTTCTAATATCCAAAATTTACTCAGTATGTGCTACCAATCACAGCTTCCCCTAGGTTGCATGTGGCACAATTTCAAAGTGTAAATCGTAAGTTCAGCCACCTTACAGAAGTTCTCTTATGACAAATACATTTTTGAAGTTATACTTCTATTCGGACAATCTGTGGAATGAATTAGTGTGTAGCTAAATGGGAAAAATCATTACATATGTAATGGTGTGAGTAAGAGAGAGACAGAATCACATATAAGGTATACTTATTGTTCGGTAAAAACAAAGATGAAATATTTACTACATGTTAATAGTCATCACTATAAGTCCTTTGAATACCGTTTAAACATTCATTGCATTGAAAAGAGATAGATATACAACAAACAGTCTGAGCTATTGTTATTGTATTACATTGACGTATCGCATTATGTTTGACATATTATTTTATAATTCTGTCCAGTAAGTATACATATTAAGTTTGGTATTTTATATTAATAATAATATTCAGTAATGAGTATTGTGTTGTAGTCTAAAATACCGTCACATGGTTGCATTACATCCTTCACTATGCTTTTGAGTCAAAGACATGCGTGTGAGTTAAAACCTGTTCCTGCAAAGTTACTGAAAAGTGTAGTTCAAAGTGCGTTAAAATTTTGTAAAAGTGTGTACCTATATGTTGTTAGAAAATGTTTTGCATTGTTTTCTAGTGTTTTAAAATATGTAATAGCCCACGGTAAGCAAATCGGGTTTTGTAAACACTTTTTTTGTACATTGATCGTTTTACTGTTTGGTTTTCGTGTTTGAAGTAAGGACACACATCAACTGGTCTTATTTTTCTTAGTATTTATTTAATTGAATACAGTTAATTTAAAAAAAAATATTTCTACTTGCCTGTATTTGTAGTTATTAAGTTTTATTAGTTAACAGTGCATGGAAGTATAACTTCTGCCGGCAGTCCCACTGACTGCCACACCTTTTTTTTTTCGCCGTATTTTTTGCCTTAATTGATCCAGAAAATTGCAATAATATTCAGCAATAAATAATTATGTGTGCTTTTCTAAATAAACAGCTAACAAAATCTCTTTTGCGGTTAAGAAAACCGTTATCGTGACTTTTTCAACACTAGGGTGGTCTCTTGTTTTCTTCGTCGTTGGTTACCCCTAATTGTTGTTTTGGTTTTCTGTATATGAGTGGCCTTTTGCTTTCTTTGGTTTTAGTTCCTTCTTCTTGTTTTCTGTTTTAATTTGAAGTAAATCCCGGTTTCGTTTACGGGAACAAACTGCTGTGAACAGTCTGTTGATTCGTAGAGAGCAAAACATTATTTTGTAACAATTCTTGGCAGTTTTTGAACGGAATTAACAAACGCTAATAATTTTCTAATATCCAATTTTTGCTCAATAGATGCTACCTCTGATAATTTCAGTGGACGATCATTCATAAAGGCTTTGCCCACATTTTGAACAATTTTAATTACTTATTTTTTCAGTACACTCTCCATCTTAAGTTCTCGTACGACCACGTTTAAAGTAACCTTTTACTTTTTTAACTGTTGTAAGTGAAAGAGAGGATTTCTTAAGCAATGCGTCTAACTCTGCATGTATCTGGATAGAAGGTAAACCTGTGATAAAAAAATATTTTACTGCAGATTACACTTGAACTTTTTCTTTATTATAACAAGATAATTTCATAAAATAACAAAATTCAAACAACACAACACAGGTCTCTAAAATTTTAAGGTGGCACTACACATTACAACCTAATTTCTTGGTGAGAAATATCAGAAATATCTCAACCCATCCTCGTAGGAGTAAAAATCAGTTATTTTCTTATATAGGCAGAAATGTGTGTCAACTTTTTCTCCTATTACAAAATAGCTAAATTAGGAATAAAAACATTACTTCATTGCTTTATTAAAGACTATAAAGTCAACATTTACTATTCGTATAATTTTATAATGCACTTATGGATCGCAACGGTAAAATTTTATTGAATAGAATCTCATAATTACGTTTGTTTACAATAAGAGAATCATCTTTCTATAAACATTCATACAGCTATAAATACTGTTTACAAAACAAACATTTTATTGGGTTATTGCAATGGAAAGCATTTCTAAATGTTTCTTATGCGACCATTTCGATGTGTATTTTCTTTGAAAATATTAAAGTTTAAGTTATTCCTGCGGGGTATATATTTATGTTTATACAGTATATTCCGTAGAAAAAGTCCTGTGTACCGTGTACCCTTCTCGTCCATAAAGCAAATTTAAAATCCTCGTTCGCGTACGGGACAGAAACACATAAAAGAGGGAATAGCAAAGCGCGTAAAAATACCTAAACACAGGCGTGCAAAATTAATAAAGCATTTTGATGCAATTTTATTTTTACTTTTAACTTAATGTTGTTTTTATGTAATCAAAAACATTTTTTATTTCTACTTTCCGGTAATACAAAAAAAATTAAATAGTTATTTGTGACACAAGGACGGAAAATGCCATTTTGCAAGAGCGAGTAAAGTTGTGTAGCCGAGGGGCGTAGCACCGAGGCGAAACAATACGAGCACTTGCAAAACATTTTGCGGACGTGTAACACACACTATTTTTTGGTCCGACCAATTTTTAATATTTTCAAAAGTTCAAAAACTGTTTACTTTGTGACATACAAGATTAGGTGTATATTGACATTAGTGACATTTAGTACACGATTAAGAGAATTAGTAATAAGGAATGATTTGCTGATAATCGATTTTCACGATCCTTAATTTTTATACATACGAATACTGTGCTAATAAGCAGCACAGTAAAAATTGTTATATTGATAATATTAATATCTAATAATTTTATATAAAAATAGCAGAGACAATGAACTATTATAGTTCAATGAGCAATAATAAAATCGAAATAAGTATTTTCATAATCGAATGATAAGTAGTTGTAAATTGACATAAATGTCAAATTTTATAAAAGTTGTGAGAGAAATTAAATGTATAAGTTCGGATCCTGCATGTTTACCTTTAGAAAATGTTCGCTGCCAACGAACTGCAAATCCAGGTATAGTTTAGTATATTATACGCTGTTTTTAAATAAATTTAATTAAAATTTGTAGTAATCATTATGTATTTTTGGTGACTCATAGCGCCATCTCTTTAGATAATCTAAAAGCTACTTTGCCGGCCTAGGCCGGAAAATGTCATTTTCCGGACGATTTTGAAGTAATTAATAGTATTGTTTCTGGACGGAGGACCAAAAAATAACGTATTAGACTCAGCTCACTTGAGTCGAAGTAAAAATAAAATTGGTCACAATGGCGTACTGCGGCTCAGAGGATCAAGGAATAACAAGAATTCAAATTAAGAAGTAATGATGTTTGCGCTGAATTTAGCTTAATTGATTAATTAATTGAGAGGGATAATGTAGTAAAACTAAAAAAAAAAGATAAATACTTTACTTCTATAATGTAAAATTTTTATTTCACCCTGTATTTTCATTCTTATTTTTAGATACAGAATAACGTCTTTCTTTTTTTTTGAACTAAGTTTTATTCACACATTTTCTATCTCTTTCTACTGTATCTATTCATATAGAAGTTTTTATCAGCTATTGTAGAATTCTCGGCTTTAAGCGCGCGAGTAACCCTTCTTCTTTAGTTTCGAAGAAAATACCTACGTTTCATTTCGTAGAATGCAACAAAACCGTTGAAAGTGCGAGAAAAGATTTCTGAGAATTTATTAGTGCTCGATGACCGTTGGTCACGTCTTAACACCTGTTGCTGTGCTAAATCTTCTTTCTAGTTTATTTTTTGTGCGTAGAAGCATGGTCTGGCCACCCCACGAAATGGGATCATAAATAGATGAGTTTAACAGAATTCTAGATCTAATCTTATCTTATCTTTCCTGGCAGAGAAGCTGATTAGATGTACTTCGTAAAGAGTGTAACTTAAGTTTTGATAAACTATTATTTTTTGAGATAACTTTCAACGGATTTTTGAAATTTAGAAATTATACAAACAAGAAATTATTAAAATGACATTAAGCAGAAATAAAAAAAAATGTCGCACCCAGTGGGATTCGAACACACCACTACTGCCTTATACGCAGGCATGCTTTAACCACTTAACATGTGCTTAAGAAGGAAGTGGGTGAATGTCATATCTGACGGAATTTGAGTTCATTTTAACTTTTCGCTTCCTAATCACTTAAGCACCCAATAGCTTAAGTGGTTAAAGCATGCCTGCGTATGAGGCGGGTTCGAATCCCACTGGGTGCGACATTTTTTTAATTTCTCCTTAATATCATTTTAATAATTTATTGTTTGTATAATTTCTAAATTTCAAAAATTAAGTTTTGATGGTACACATCCGTTTCTATGTTTTTCTAAGTTTGTTTGTGTTTTTATATGGCTAGAGATGTAATTCATTTAGTGCGCTGTAAAAAAAACTGTTATGGTTTTGTGCTTAGAATACCGGTAATCATCCTGTACGAGTTATATAATCAACCACTGTTTTCTCAGAGAATAGAATAAGTAAAACAGACCCCAGAGAAATAAGCCGCCAGAGTCTGAATTCAGTTATATTCTTTATATTCTTATAAAGATTCTTTCCATAATTACAGAGCTGAAACAAAGGAATCAAGTAGTTTGCTCACCAAATTGTTTATAGTTTTTTTTTCGTTTAATTTTCTTAGTATTTAACATTTTTATAATTGCTTTATATATGACACATCCTTTTTAGGATCAGTTTAACCAATACATCATTTTCTTTTACGTCTATTTACTTGTTTTATTTTTTTGTATATACAACTTTGTAGTTAAGCCACAGTAACAGCTGTTAAGTTTGTTACCTATTGTTTTGTAAATAATCAATTTGTTCACCTTGGAACTGGTATTATCTTTTTATTGTTAATATAGTTGTTATCTAAAATCTTAAAGCTTTTTTGTTTTTGAGATCACTAATTACATCTCTTTCTTAATTTAGTTTATTCGTCCATTACTGAGCAACGTAACATCTTGAATCCACGACTCAACTACATCACCTGAGTGCCGTCCGCAATTGGGGACCTTCTGATTCTCCTTTTCTGTTCTTTTGTATTCATCATTAGATAACCAATATAGCCTTTTTTTTACTTTTATTAATACCTTAGAAAGAAAAACAGAAATATATCTTATATCTAAGATAAATGTCTTTGGGTAAGTTTTAGCATCGAGTTGATAGTAGACCAAGGCTAATATTTAAACTACTACCAAAATGAAGTTTTCTAAAAAAAATGTATAAATAAAACGAAACCACTTTTTAACATTGGCACGTGGCATAGGAAACTATAGAAACTCGAGACAAATCTAGATTGCTCAAGAAAATATCTGAATTGTAGTTTACTTAAACCATTAAAGATTACAAAATGTTTCTTATCATTATTATAACCATACCAGAGAAAAACGGTACATTTACATGAGGTGAACCACCTGGTGAGTAAAAAAATTGTATTTTTAATTATCGTAATTAATAAAAAAACTAAAGTTCACATTCACAAATTCATAAAAAAACAAAACAATTTCAACTGTAGGTACTTTACTTGTGCAAAAAAAAAAGAATTTTTACTCTAAATAAAAAAGGTTTTGTCTATCTTCAGTGAAATCCACAAATCAACAGTGATTGCCTTAAAATATGTTTTAACCACCCGTAGTCTTAGCTCTATACTTAGAGAAATGTTCGCCTTTTTAGCCCGAAAAAAATAAAGTTAAGCCGGCTACACACATGCCAGTAGCTCGCACACTGGCATACGAGTAGCTAGCATGAACGAGCTACTGTGCCCAAAAAAGCAAGTGTGTACGGCAACAGGCATGCTAGTTACTAGCATGCCAGCTTATCGCAAACAATTTGATTTTTCGTGCTAGTAGCGTACTGTGCGATGCAATGCGCATGCATGGGGAGTGGCACAGGCATGTGTGAACGCAAAGGACAGTAGCTGGCATGCCAGTAGCTGTCCCTTGAATAAAGTAGTGTTGGTATAAATCCAGAAATAGTCGAATTTGCAACTCTATATAATGCCAAGCGATTTGTAAGAATCGCCAGTGGCCAAAAATCGGAGAGTAATCTCTAATTTAGTAATTGCTGGGATCGCATCTCGCGTATGGGTATTTTTTTTTAATATTGCTCTCAATTTTTCCAAGCAGCTCATCAAACTTTTTAGGGAGCATTCTTAAATGTTCTAAAACCATCTACATCTTCAAGTCTCATCTCTCTGAGTAAACAAGCACTTGCACCATAATTTTCCCGCCTGCTAATCCAATCCCTCACCGAAATTTTTCTCTTTTTTAAGTTTCGTTTGGATTTCATTATTATTATATCCGTGGCCATAAGCAACGCCTGCTTGTTTAATTCACTCCGAATACTTTCCATGGATCACCTATTTTTTGTACGAAACTCAAAAAATTTAAGAAAAAAACGGACACTTATAAAAAAAGAAAACACTTTTACATGAAAACCTCTTGCTTTTTTACCTTGAACTGGCATGTGTAAAACTGCCTGCGCTTTTTTGCCTTGCCAGTAAAAAACATGCAAGCTACTGGCATGCTAATTACTGGCAAATGTGTTTTTGTGCGTACGAGTACTGGCTTATGCCAGCTACTGGCATGCTAGCTACTTTCCCAATTTACTGGCATGTGTGTAGCCGGCTTTACCCTCGTAAATACCTCAAACGATACTACACGTCTTAAATACTAAATATACTTTAAATTGAAAGAAGTTTGTATTTGTAAGAAGAACTCGTTTCGGTGTTGCATAGTTCTTAAACAAGTATTTAGAATATCCTTGAAGAATTTTTAATAGTTGTTTAATGTATCTAAAAGGCAAAATACTTTTTACAGCTAATTTTATTGGAAAACTTTTAGAACTTAGAACTGAAAACGAACAACAACCAAGAGAAGAGGGAATTTGCATTACAAGTAATTTTGACTCACACTTCTCGGTTTAACTTCGGTCCAACTAAACTACAACATAATTCCTTGCGGAGAACGAAAACTAGAGTCTTATTATGGAATTCTAAATTACCAACAAGCTTACAAAATTGAAATACTAGGCTTTGTTTCAAAAGTGAACGAACCGCATTATTCTGAAAATACTCAAAACGTTGAAATTTAATTTGAATAGTCTAGTAAATCAGCAAATTAGAATACGACAAATTTTATTAAATTTGAAATAAAACTCATTTTTTTCATGGTTTTTGTAAACTAAGAATCATCATTTTATTAAGAAAATGTTATATTTTAGGAAAGTGAGACGTTAAACACGTTTATAATGGTAACTTTTTTTTATATGTTTGTATATTAATATTGTCACGGGTTAAAATTTACCATAGTAACAGCTAATTTCTTACCTTATAATTCATCATTATTGTAGGATTTATCGAGGCAAGTATCGGTTGATTTAAGTCCGATAATAGTTAATCGCCAACTGTTGTTTATTATTTTCGACCATAAATTATTTCTAGTTGTTGCTAATATTGGTTTTGTAAGTAAATTTATTATTCTTGTAGTGTTATTGTTTTGAAATCATTGTCAAGTAGTTCATCTGATTCATCCTCTTTCTGTCGTTGATAACTTGGATATTGCGGTTCTGTAGCCAGTGTTCCGTCATATTTATAACTTTATTATTAAAATCGAAAATAAATGGGGAAATTAAGTTATGTTGGGATTTTTGTTGTTATCTATATAAATAATAAGATTAGTCGTATCAAATGACCACTGTTTGTTCGTGAATTGTTGGCTGAAAAAATCTATGGTTATTGTCCCTATAGTAGTAGAGGCCATGTTTTATTTTGGGAAGTGTGTCAAATTTCGTGAAGGATATGTGCGAAGATTCCTCCTTTTCGTTTACCAGCTTTTGAGTTGAAAAGGTGTCAGCGAGAAGATTTTGAGGGGTTGATTTGTAATCCCTGTTCATCGGGGACAATTTAGTTTGGATTTACGAAATTAAACCTCGGTTGTTTCTATCGAATATTGTTGGAGAGATTTTCCTGTATTTTGGTGAATTCGATGGAAAATACGGCACTGCGACCGGATATTTAATAAAATCTTCTGTTGGTGAGTACACGTTTCTTTATTCATGTAATTATTCGATTCTTATGGTTCTTTTGTTCCGTATGAAGGGTAGGAACCCATAAAGCAGACAGTAGGGAAGACTGGTATTTTTAAAACCGTTTAGACAGCAAATCGTGGTCAGAACTTACCCCATTATTGCAGTTAGCAACGAGGAAATTGTTTTTACCCGACTACCAGCTAGGGTATCACGAGTTTAACGAAGTAGAATAACCCTATTTTTATAGGTGAGTTACGTAATTATGTTTTTAATAGATTAATAACGCCATATAATCGCAATTTTAGTTAATATCTTGATTTTACATGTGTATTTCTTTATGTATTGTATGTAGGTTTTATTTTTGTGTAACTAGACTCCTTTTACTTTCTTTTACTATTATAAATTAATTTTATGTTAAATCTTGATTTAATTTATTGTTATAATTTTGTCGTGACTAGCAAGTCTAATTTAAGTTGTTAGGCATATTTAAATCATTAGTTTAAATCATTAAGTGTAAATTCAGAGAAGTCAGCTTCTAAAAATTGTATTATTCATTTAAATTCATTTTTATTCTTTCATTGTCGTACAAATTTAAGTTAATGTGTTCGAATTGTATTAAAGTCAGAAGTAGAGTAACGTTATTAAATCAAAATTAGTTCAAGGAGTCATTAAAATCCGTTTAAGCTATCGTTAATTTTAAATTACGATTTTAGGGTACAGGCGTAAATCCTAGATACAGGTGTAAATCCTAGTTAAGGGTTTAAGTTAGTTATTTGGTTGAAGTTTGATTGCTGACCTGATACTTAGTCGAGCTTTAGTTATTTGAGATTGATGTAAGCCTATTGGTTCTGGGAACAGGCTTAAATTTGGTACCGGCCTAAGTATTGGAGAAGCCTAAGACGACGAGGAACTGTATCTAGCATTTCAGATAAGCTAACTAGATTTAAGTCGCGGTTATAGTTTTAGTTAAAATTTATTTTTCTTGTTTACTTTGTATTGAGTGTGATCACACCTTTTTGGATAAAAATTCTCTTTTAATATTAGTTAAATATTTTTTTTTTATTATAAATCAATTGCGTTGTCAGGCACGAGGCTTGACAGTCAGTAATTCTAGATATTTGTTCATTAAAGAAGGGTCTAGTTGAGATTTGGTTTTATTTAGCTCACTTTATCGTCGTTTTCTTTTATTGAATAATTTAATTAGAACTGTTAAATATTCAAAATTTATTTAATTATCTCCAGTGGGTGAAGTGGTGCCTGGAACATCAGGGGTTTCCGATTTTAACCGTACAAAATCGGTGGCGCACTCACTTTATTTTGGGCACTTACCCTCTACGGCTGAGCTGGGCATAATTTGCCAATAGAGAAACCACTACCGAACTCAGCTGGAGTTGTATTTCAATTAGTTGATTTATTTATTTTTCTAAATTTGATTTTGATTTTGTTTTTAAATTCATTAAAATACGTGGCAATATACTTAATTTTGGTTAATATCAATTAAATATCGCCCTTCTTTTAAACGCTCACAATAAATAAAATAATCAAAGGAAAGAGGTTAAATTTAAAAGAACCCGATCGTTTCACTAAAAAATGTCAGTAATTTTACTGCAACACCGCTCACGGCAAATTTTTGAACTACAACTCTTAAATTAAGTAATTCTCACCGATATAGGCACGGTAACCATAGTCTGGTGAAATTATTCATACCTATTACAAAACTATCAGATAGAGTCGTTACACATTGCAAGAGAGCAGATTAAAGATGAAGAAATGCTTATTTCATTTTCTTTTTCACAATAATTTATATATTAATATTTTAAAGATACCTACATAGAATATTTAATTCGATCAAATTATGTTTTACAAAAGTGGTGTTGTGTTTTGAGTCTATACTTTTTTAATATATATATTTTTTTAAATGACCTACAAAAGAAACATTTTAAAATCAAATAGTCAAGGGTAATATAACAAGACCTTGATTATAGTCGGCTATTTTTGTGGTAACTAGATTTCGAGAATATTTTAGTATCAATTTGTTGAGACATAATTTGACATTAATAATCTGATTAAAGCCCGAGAGCTTTAGCTCGAGGGCTTTAATCTTTGATTATTAATGTCAAATTATGTCGAAACAAATTGTAAAATTTTGAGAAATTTAGCAACAACAAAATAGCAGACTATTAATCAAGGTAGTGTTATATTTAGGAAGATTATTTCCTGAGAAGACAGATTTTTGACATTTATATTTGACGTAACTATTTCTCTAGTGCAATAGTCGCTGATATTTGATTCTGATTGGTCCGATTTCAAAAAATTATGACATTCTATTGGTTAATTTGAATCGAAGGAAATAATCAAGGGTAATATAACAAGACCTTGATTATAGTCGGCTATTTTTGTGGTATCTAGATTTCGAGAATATTTTAGTATCAATTTGTTGAAACATAATTTGACATTAATAATCTGATTAAAGCCCGAGAGCTTTAGCTCGAGGGCTTTAATCTTTGATTATTAATGTCAAATTATGTCGAAAGAAATTGTAAAATTTTCGAGAAATTTAGCAACAACAAAAATAGCAGACTATTAATCAAGGTCGTGTTATATTTAGGAAGATTATTTCCTGAGAAGACAAGTTTTTGACATTTATATTTGACGTAACCATTTCTCTAGTGCAATAGTCGCTGATATTGTTCTAGTGCAATATCGCTGATATTTGATTCTGATTGGTCCGATTTCAAAAAATTATGACATTCTATTGGTTAATTTGAATCAAAGCAAATAATCAGGAAAAAATCATATCTTAATATCCAACTCACTTAAGAAAACATTTTTTTATAAATGACAAATAGTTAAACTTAAAGATTCATACGAATAGATCCAGAAAAACTAATTAACTTCTTTTTTTTTTATCTTCCTAATTAACTTTCTCTTTGATAATATATTCAAACAGCTTAATTTGCCTGGGGGATTTTGATAAATCGCTAAAACTGGCTCGGCCTCAATGCAAAACTAGTAGCAAACTGGATTTAAAAGCGCCTTGCAGATTATTATCCCTTTTACAAATGGTGCGACATTTGACATTGTCACAAGGGCCGCCTCGCTATTCTCTCTCACTGATTAAAAGCATCTTGAGAGGTTTTCCGTCCGCAACTATTTCTGATTCAACTCTTCCTTGTTAGGAATAATAATCTGATTTTGTTAGTTAGACAATCATTTCACAACTTTAATATTCCGTTTATCGAAAATTTTTAATATTTAACAAATATAGAGATGGTTGAAATAGAAGATCTATAAAAAAACAATAATAGTTAACAGACACAGAGGAGCAAAGTAAAACAAAAATAAGAAAATAAAAAACAAAGACTTGCTGCTGAATCTACGCACTTAGAAATTATTTTGATAGGAGGATATCCCCGAGGAGGAATTTATTTCAATATATAGAAGAAACACCAGTACATACCAGAAGCTGGAGCAGAGTAAGATCAAAACAGAACCCAGACCAAAAAAACCAAAGCAAATTAAAACAACCAAACAAGAACCCATACAAGAAGCTGAAGCAGAGGAAGATAACTATAACGGAACCCAGACCAGAAGAAGCAAGCAGAGGAGGAGGAGACGAGGATAGTATCTATTAGACCATTTATCTATATATACATATATAAATAAACAACAATTTTTACGAAAATGTGTTTAATAACTATAAATATAAAAATACTTTTATCTTACATAACCTCTAATGGCAGAAGTACTAAAACATTTTAATATATAATGAAAGGAAAGTATGTACTAAATATACAGTTTACGGTATTTAATTAACTTCAACACCTCTAATACAGTTGATCAGAATCATACGAAGTAGTTAAACTTTATTATTTTCAATTTAACTTAAGACAACTAAAAGTCAGTATCAGGTTAAATTTAAAGTGTTGTACCCAATAAAGATTTCACTTTATTATTTTCGCTTCCTTCGTTTTATGTATTTCCACGGTTTCCTCGTTCAGCCAAACAATAAACTCGTTCTTTTCTGTCTTTTCCAAAACGTTAGACTTGCTCGACGAATAAAATTCAAATTTAATATCCCCATAGAGGGTTAAACGTAGCACTAAAGAAAGTAAATAGTATAAAAGAGGTCTTAATACTTTCCCTTGCGAACAAAATAATCCATACTTTTTTGTTTCGTTCCAAATATTAAAATATACGAATACTATTGGGATTACATATATTATATATATAGAAAAAAAATGATACAAGTATCTTGTGTAATGCTGTCAATCTCCAGGTAAATAACCTAGATATTTGTGCATGGTTAGAATTCCTAACTCAAATGCACATAATGCTGCGACGTAGATATTAATATCAATCAGTCTATACAAGGACAAAACCAAACTGTAGACATGTTTCGGTTTATTAAACCTCATCAGTACAGTACAGGCTTGTCTCTTCAATCACTAATGAAGAGACATCCCCGGTATAGACTGAATGGTATTTGATGTTAAAAGTCTGCAAAAGTAAGAAACAATCGCAAATGCACCATCTATACTACAAAAATAGCACTGTTGTGGTCGCTTTGCATCTAATAAAGAAACATTAGGCAAGGTAAATAAATAAACCGTTAACATTAGATAAATTCGCTTATTTGTTGTCAATAAACCAGTTGCATATAGATTTGTTTTTAATTTGTGACGTATGTATTTGGAGAGCAGAGAATCTGTGTTATTTAAAATCAAATCAAAATTTTAATTGTTATTAATTAGACCTCAAGTAGGTATCGTTAAGGTTGTAATGGGTTTTATTAAGAAGAATTCTTGTCTATGATGACTTGTAAATATTCTTCACAAGTGTAAAAAGATATAAAAAATTACAGAAAATGCAATGTAGCTTAAAAGTTAGAGCAGTTGGGATTCAGTATTTTGTTATGGTTCGGAGATAATGATATAAAGTTAAAGATAAAAAGGTTGCCCTTTTATAACCGGAAACTCATCGAACATTAATACTATTAGAGGAGCGGTTTACCACTAAAAGATGCATAAGAAATCAAATTAGTCGACCACATAAAATGTAATTCATCGCTATATATACCTTAAACTAATTTATGTGTAAAATATTATTTTCTAAACTATAAAGTACTAGCTTCTACCCGCGACATCGTTCAGATGAGAATATTGCCTGATTATATTATCATAATAAAATTACTTACTACCCTTTGATTACAAATATTGATTTTCATCATTGACTTGAATATCAAATTTTACATATCTGCCTTAAGCAGAGAAAGATTCATTTCATAGATTCGATACAGGTTGTCCTTGCGCCTCTCTCACTCGATACCCTAACCTGAACCTTATTTAATATGCTTGATCATACAGATCTGAGCTCTATTTTACTTAGTACATATTACGTGACTGACAGAAATTTACAAAAATTCTCTACTTGTAAATCGGTTTAAATAAAAAAGCAGTCAATATTCATAATATGAAAACTAAATCGAAATCGGTATAATAGCCGTTTCTGTGATTAGCGTCAACAAGCATACAGACAAACGTACATACAGTTGAGTCCGTGGTTCTTTACCCGTGCGTCACCATTTAAAGCATACGAAGTAAGTCGCAAAATTGCAACTTAATAACATGCGGTAGCTGTTTTGTCTTTAGTTTCATGCGTGGAAGACAATGACGCTAGATTAAAAGTATGTGTTTTATCTCGCCAGGTATTAGTGACGCACGGGTAAAGAACCACCGACTCAACTGTACATACATACATACATACATACTTACATACATACATACAGACCCTTGTCATGTATTTTTAAATATACAAATTTGCTATGTACAGGTAACGATCAGTTACGATTTAATGATATGTATAGTTTATACAGAGTGTTAAATAAAAAGTGACATAAAATAAAATGGGTGATAATATGTACCAAATAAGCATATGTTAATGAACATGCAAATTAACGGTAACATATCATTTTGCTTTTAAAAAAATTTTTTTAATGTGTACAAAAAAACAATGATATTTTTTAACGATCATCAGAAACATAAAATCAAATAAGATGCTCAAACTGCACTTCATCAATTTGAATGCAGCTACATCTCCGCCGCAGGGGTACTCAGCATGATTTATTAGAAACTAGCGGCAAAAACCAAACGTGTCTGGTCAAATGGATTCAGAGCATGCACTCGTGAAGTATTCTTCAAACCAGAGGAGCCTTATTTCCTACGATGATTTTCTCCACAAACTAGTTTTTGGATTGCGTCTTCTGTCTCAGGGGTGTTCAATACTCCTGATACTTTCTGTTATCCTGATACAACAATTCCAAATTTACAATTTTAAAGAAAGATTTTTGAAAAATCGAATTTTCTATCAGGATCACAGGAATGTAAAGAGGTGTTCAATACTTCTGATACTTTCTGTTATCCTGATACAACAATTCCAAATTTACACTTTTAATGAAAGATTTTTGAAAAATCGAATTTTCTATCAGGATCACAGGAATGTAAAGAGGTGTTCAATACTCCTGATACTTTCTGTTATCCTGATACAACAATTCCAAAATTACAATTTTAAAGAAAGATTTTTGAAAAATCGAATTTTCTATCAGGATCACAGGAATGTAAAGAGGTGTTCAATACTCCTGATACTTTCTGTTATCCTGATACAACAATTCCAAAATTACAATTTTAAAGAAAGATTTTTGAAAAATCGAATTTTCTATCAGGATCACAGGAATGTAAAGAGGTGTTCAATACTCTTCTTCTTTTTCTTCTTCTTCTTTTTCTTCTTCTTCTTCTTCTTCTTCTTCTTCTTATTCTTCTTCTTCTTTTTCTTTTTTTTTCTTCTTCTTCTTCTTCTTCTTCTTCTTCTTCTTCTTCATGATCTATTGCTTCTCTATCTGGTGCGGTGTGAATTAATGTTTGTATATCCTGCAGCCCCGTCCATTGTCTGATATTCTGGAGCCATCTTTTTTCTACCTATTCCTCACCTGCCCTCAATCTTGCCTTCAAACATCAACTGTAGGAACCTATACTTTCCGTTGCGCATTATATGGCCTAGGTAGGTTTTCCTTTTCTTGACCACATGGAATAGCTCGCGTTCTTTATTCACGCGTCCAAGAACTTCTTCGTTTGTCACCTTCTCGATCCAAGAAATTTTAAGGATCCTACGATACAACCACTGACCTTGGTCTCCCGGAGTTATGAGACTGTTTCCAAAATGTACCTGTATCACTATCACACAACCTTTGGTACAGTGTTCCATACAAACGAACTAAAGATACGTGGCGGTTATATAAATATATAAATTCGCGAGAAATTATATTTTTATGGTTATATAAAATCAACTATATACATTCCAAAAAACTGTATGTCTAGTAAATATATTTACTCGACACATATTTGCAATAATAAACCAGAACTGCAGGCGAAATAATAAAATGTTACAAAGATATAAACATTTCTTTTTACGGTTACTATTTAATTTAGTAGAACTTTATCTATGAAACAAAGGATTTTACTCCTCTCTGACTTCTAATAATCGTACTTTGTATATAAAATAAGGACAATTCTTGAACGACCTTAATAGAAACTATTCAGTAAATACGAAGACTTTACGATTAGATTACTAACCCTCATATTACCCCTTTTGCACTATCACATAAACGCTGCTTGCCTTCTAAATTACTAACAATGATAACCCTCCAGTCAGTGCTGTGCTGTAGTTTTCTTGTATAAAGAAGCTGCATTCCCCAACAAAAGAAACAATACCAATTTTATACCCTTTAATAAAACCACAACAGATTTTTTATGACTAAAAGATGTTTAAATTGACCTATTTACAAATTGAGTAAGAGTTGCTCATTTACAGTGGCGCCATAGTATTTAATTTACTGAGAATTTTTTTAGTTTTTTTTCGCACCATTATCTATAATTAAAAATGTTATCTTTGTTGTAAAGGAACGTCTACCTGTTGTCGTTATCAGTATCAAACAAAACAAAAGTTGACTACTTCAGGATTTGAACATAATGAGCAAAAATGGTAGCCATAAGACTATGGCAAGATCTAATTAAATTTTTAAACAATAATAAATAAAAAAAGGTGTGTGTGCGATTCACGCACGATAGAAGTGAAACTTCAGTAAATCGACAAAAGAATGAGATGAATATATATAACAAGGGTCGGATAATTACAAAGTTTATTTGTTTAAAAATGAAAGTATTTTGATTAATTTTAATAGATATTTTATTTAACAAGCAAGTATTAAACAGTGTGCAATATACATACACACCGACATTTTTTGCTCTCTCGCTTTGGCTCACTAATTACAGCTAAACAGATATAACTGCAACCGTGACGATTTGACACGACCGGACACGACAGACGTTGGTTGATGCGGTGATGCCTAATCGAATATTATTTTAGAGGTATAGAAGAACATTTCCTTCTGCTTCCTGTTGCCTAAATTTTAAAACCGAGTATATAATTTCACGAGCTTGTGCATGTAACCTACAATTTTTACTATTGCAAAATACCCGTATATTATATTTTGCCTCAAAAGAAAAATCTCCAAACTAAAAATAACAAACCTGCGAAATATATTTAAAATCACGTCTACTCGGTTACATAAGTTTCAGTGGTTCCGGTGACAACCTTCGGCCATCGACTAAGCTCAAAATCGAAGAAGGGGTGGATACCTTTTTTAATAATCCGGACAAAAGTAGACCGTAAAAATTTATGGGCGCCAACTGAATTTTTCCACACTGGCCTATCAATGTAAGTTTTCCATGCCTAAACTCAGTAAAAGGCAGGGGTGAAAATAAAAACTAATCTTCCACTTATGTTATTCTCTATTAATACAAATTATTTGACAGAGATTCACAACATATCACCATCGATCATGTGAAGCATGAAGAGGGTAAAATCTATTTGGCAAATTGACAAAATTAGTTCCAATTAAACAAATTATCAAAAAAAAATAATTTATGTGCTTACTTGAATATGATGTACGATTTAAGAAGAGGTAACTATAAGGTGTCTTACGCAATTAATGTAATACGGAAAATAAACAAATAGATCTCAATAAATTTCCGCACTTCGCGCGGTAGGTCTTGGTACCAAGGCGTAGGCGCATGTGCAATGGTTTCAATATAAAAATACAACACCTTAAAGTATTTAAAAAAAAATACCTCGTACAATAGGTATAAGAAAGATAAACTGTAAATACAAAACCCAATATAAGTGTCAAAAAGGTAAAAAATATACTAAACAAACCCCCTGGGTTTCCAACCCACGTCCTGATCTCCCTCAAATACTTAATTGTAATCCTTGAATCTAGTTGAATACAACCGGTCTCGGGTAGAACCAGTTCCAGTCCGAGATTATGATCCTGGGATGAATTCAATACAAGATATTCTCGTTTATGGTACTGGATCACAGTCACGCACACAAAGATCCCAGAATTCGGACTTGAAGTGTTTAGTACTTGAGGTAAACCAGATCTTAATACTTAAACCAATACTGAACTTGGGTGTGGCCCAATACTAAAACCCTTAAACAATAAAAAAAATAATCACTGAAAGTGACCCCTACCATCTGAATAACAATTAAACAATGTAACACAACCACTTTACCTGTATTAAACAGAACACATAAAAGAAACAACAAAATAGACATACCTTTTCCTAGAAAAGGGTTCGGACAATCTCTTCCTTTATTTTTATGCTTCAATGCTTCACGCCGGTAGACACAACGGCAAACAATACAATCCAAGTACAATCGTGGTCTACGGGTGGCGAATAAATCCCATTTAGGTATGTGCAACGGTTCCAAACAACAAAACGAGGAGAATATCCAAAACAACTTCTTCCTTAAAACTACAAACTTCCGCAAACGCACAAATTCGAATTAATCGAAAATCTATATATCCCAAAACGGATTGACAATGGTCAAATAAAATAATAGCAGATTTATCGATTACACACCACTTCGCATGAAGTCTTAACAGGAAGGAAACAGAGAATGCCTGTTCTTCACTTTTCACTAAACAAGACAAAAATGACACTCCAGCTAATTGACATAAAACAGAACAATTAAGAAAACGGACAACCGAACTACTCGAGAAACTACGTCACACAAAATCAGATCTCGAAAAACAGACTACGGGTAAGTACAATCGTAGTAATGTCAAATACTTTAACCAGTTGAATGTTTATAAACAAATATATACGAGTCGAAATACTGAAAATACCTTGCAAAAACAACGAAATAACAAACACCATCGAATTTCCAGTTCTTATCTATATATATAAAAAAGGATCTGTTTTTATGTAAGAAATTTATGGACTCGAAAACTACTGGACCGATTATTATGAAAATTGATATATATATGTATTTTTCCACGAAGAAGGTTTATATGATATGCTCATTAATGCCACTCGCCACCAGGTGGCGCTGCAAAGTAGCAACTTCTGTCCCGTTTAACCGATTGTCATGAAAATTGGTATGTATATGTATTTTTTCACGGAGAAAACGAATATGCTATGCTCATTGATGCCACTCGCCACCAGGTGGCGCTGCAGAGTAGCAACTTCTGCCCCGTTCAACCGATTGTCATGAAAATTGGTATGTATATGTATTTCTTCACGGAGAAAACGAATATGCTATGCTTATTGATGCCACTCGCCACCAGGTGGCGCTGCAGAGTAGCACCTTTTGCCCTGTTCAACCGATTGTCATGAAAATTGGTATGTATATGTATTTTTTTACGGAAAAAACGAATATACTATGCTCATTGATGCCACTCGCCACCAGGTGGCGCTGCAGAGTAGCACCTTTTGCCCTGTTCAACCGATTGTCATGAAAATTGGTATGTATATGTATTTTTTCACGGAAAAAACGAATATACTATGCACATTGATGCCACTGCCCACCAGGTGGCGTCGCAAAGTAGTAACTTCTGCCCCGTTCAACCGATTGTCATAAAAATTGGTATGTATATGTATTTTTTGACGGAGAAAACGAATGTGCTATGCACATTGATGCCACTTGCCACCAGGTGGCGCTGCAGAGTAGCAACTTCTGCCCCGTTTAACCGATTGCCATGAATGGTATGTATATGTATTTTTCCACGGAAAAGGTTTGTATGATATGCTCATTGATGCCATTCGCCACCAGGTGGCGCTTCAGAGTAGCAACTTCTGCCCTGTTCATGTCATGAAAGTCAGTATGATGCTGTATTTTTAATGGTTAATATAAATATGATATTCCTATTAATGGCAGTTTCCACCAGATGGCGCTTCCATTAAACGAGCAACCACAACTTATTTGATTACTTTATATCACGCCACCGTAAGGTGGCGCAATTGATATCACATATATTTAAACGAGGAATCCTTATCTATATATATAAAAATGGATGTTTGTATATATGAAATCGATAGACTCAGAAACTATTTGACCGATCGTTATGAAAATTGCTATGTACATGTATTTTTCCACGCAGAAGGTTTATATGCTATTCCCATTGAAGTAACTCGCCACCAGGCGGCGCAGTAAAGTATCGACTTCCGCCCCGTTCAACCGATTGTCATGAAAATCAGTATGATAATGTATTTTAAATGGGTAAGATGAATATGATATTCGTATTAATGAAAGCTACCACCAGATGACGCTTCCATTAAACGAGCAACCACTACTTATTTGATTACTTTATATCACGCCACCGTAAGGTGGCGCAGTTAATATCACATATATATTTAAACGATCAATCCTCACTTAAGTATTGTGACGCCACCGGAAGGTGGCGCAGTTAATATCATTTATATTTAAACGAGAAATTCTTACTAATTTAAGTATTGTGATGCATCTAATATATTTATCGATAAACTACAAAATATAACGAAAAAAAAATAGTATAAACCTAATAACTAATGAGAAAATATGACGATGATTTGCGGTACGAAGTCCGCCGGGTCAGCTAGTTCACAATAATAGTAACAAATATCTATGAAAAATCATATCAGTACCAAGGAGCTTATACAAAATAGATATAACCAATAAAATGAGAAATGAAGTACCGAAAACAACATTTAGAAACCAGTATAACTACGTGAATTTAAGGTAAACTATTTAGATCGTATTTTGCATGTTACATGCACTCAGAATCCGATTTTTTGCGGCACTTACGCGATTCATTTTAATAAAAAATTATTTCACCTCTTAGTTTTTAATATGAAAATTCAACAAACAATAACTACTTCACGATTTACCAAGTTATCTGACAACGTAGCAAAGGCACTAGAATTGAAGTACAATGTTAAGTATACGGATGTTTACGCATCGGGCGCTTGAACGCAACTGACTCTCGGCTCCTCCCACTATCGATGAATTGACCTTGAAAGTTGCACTTATATCTGTTGAGCTGTACAGGCGACTATGCTTAGAAGACGGGAGTGGGGACGCTACGAAGTATGGAACAAAGAGGACGGACCGATAATATAAAATAGTATGTATATTTCTGTCTCATTCTTTGCCGACTTCATCCTACACATTTTTGTATTTGTGTCTCTTACCTGTCGGTTTTCCGTTGCATCCGGTTTGAAATCACAACGATTCTAAAAAAGTTTCACTTCAAAAACACGTTAAGGTATGGAATTAGAGTATCTCTTTTTTGACTGTTAATGTAGGCAACAATAAATACACACCAGTATTATTTTTTTAAATTATAGCAGATTTTAAATTACAAATTTTAGACAATATATTATATAAACACCGCTTTTATTATTCTTAGACAATGTTATCAAATTATATCTCTTAATTAAATTCTTTAACATCGTTTGTTGCTGAATTAAACCCACGACTCGTTCTCCTCCTACCGCCCTTACCATTAGAGACCTACTTCTTTTTTTGATTGCTTTGACTCATCGGGGCCAAACTTTTTATGGTTTTTTATTTCTGTTGTTATTATAAGAAATGTGGAGTAATAATGAAACTTTTAATTAAGTCAATATTTATTTAATGGAAAAAAGCTCTCTGAATACTTTGAATTGCTTTTGAATAACAAAGTGTTTTCTAAGTTAAAGGTTTTCAGCTTCTCATAAAAAGTAAACCAATACCAATATCTACAAATTTAGCTTTATGTATGAGTTATACCGACATTATATCTACATTTTTTATGGTAGACTAGCTTTTATTCGCGACTTTCTTTCATGTCAATATATAGAGGAGCACATTGCCTCATTTATGACCATCGCATATATTACATTAATTAAAACTATTGTTTTAAATTAATACCTCAGATATCAAATTTAACATTTCTGCATTAAGCAGAGAAAAATTCGTACATTCAATACGTTTAACAATGACGCCGAAAGGGTTGTCTGAGCGCCTCCCCACTCTTGCGTTTCCCACGCGTTGTTTTCAAGTAATGCGCTTTTAGCCTAAGCTGAACTCTATTTTATTTGATTAATTTTATAAATATGAGTTTTGTTTTACTTGGCACATATTACGTGACTGACATAACAAACACTAACAGTTAAGTGAAGCCCATTACAATATATTTTTATTTGTTCATAACACAATTTGAATAGTTCAAGTTTCAGTACCTAGCACAAGTTCTGCAAGAAATTTAAGCGAATCTACCGATTTAAAAGAAGAAATTGCGGATGTAGGTATACGGTTCGGCATAGAAAAGAAAATTTTTAGAAACAATAGTTCCACAGTATAGTATATAGTCCATTCCATCGTTTTTGGCCGATTTGATATTAGAAATCACTGAAATAAGATTAAACTGTCATCCAAGTTACCAATGGCGGAGAGTTTTTTTTTTTTTTTTAATTAGGTCGTAAGTTTCTGAAACTATCAGTGTGGTTTGACATCTACAAAATATGACATTAATAATTATTAAATTCAACCCTTCAACAACGAGCCGTACATGACGGTTACTAGGAATGTGAATTAAGTCAAGACTTCCGTATTGAATACTTTTTATCTACCGGTGAAACAAGATGCAGTTACGTAAGTGATGTATTAAAAAACAAACGTCCTCATTTAAATTTCTAACTTGCCTGTATCTGAGAGAGATGTAACTCTAAATTTACTTCGAGTATGATTTCTGTCATCGGCCAAAATCGGTGAAATGGGCTATAATGTTTCTAGAACATTTTCGAGTTAGCAGACAAGTTGCTGATAATATAACAACAACGTTTTCTAATAGTAATTATTATATTATGGCAAACTCAACGCTGGTAATCATGTATTATTTTTTTGTGGTTTGCTGGTCACCAAACATCCATTTTCTGTGACGTTGCTGATAGATTTGATATTAGTTTAGGTACACTTTTTAACATCCTCCAGACAATTTATAACTTGGCCAGATATGGGAGAAAGAACATTTTCTTAATAATGGATTTCCTGGCGAAATAGGAGTAATTGATTTGATACACATCAAGATAGATAAGCCGGAAAATGATCATAAGTCGTATATAAATAGGACAGGGTTCTATTCGATTCAGGTAAGAACTGCTTTTGTTATACCAAACGTACTAAAATAAATTGTATGTAATCAGTAATCACACTTTAAAAATAACAGATGTTTTAGTGGGTTTCCTGGGTTCAGTACATGACAGCAGAGTACCTATTATGCCGTTCTGATCTTTGTCACCAGCTTTCATTGTAGCGTAAAAATACCCTTTTTGCTAGCTCCAGGGTTCGTGGCTTCCTTCTGGCTTTCTTTTTTCAACTCTCCCCAAACAAATAATAAAGGGCGCCAAGTATAGACATACAAATAAAAGAGTGAAATCAGTGTTTTATTGTTTATTCAAGAAAATAACTTTAAGAGATTAGTAAAAAAAGTAATTAACTATTTTCTTATCTTTGTCTTGTGTTCTACGGAATCGATGTTGCGGAATTTTCTGGATGGAATAATTGAGACCTCCGGAATTGGTGAGCACCGGTCAATGGTACCGCTGGCAAGATGGGTTTTCTTCTCGACAGGAATTGAAGAGACTTGCGAAGTGGACAACAACGGTCTATGGTGACGCTGGCAAGATGGTTTTTCTCGACAGGAATTGAAGAGACTTCCGAAGAGGACAGCACAGACTACGGTGTCGCTGGCTAGTTGGTTTTTCTTTTAATTGGATTAATTGGCTCGATAAGCCCTTACCTAGGACCCTTCGCTATTTGGCAAAAGCCCTAAAGAATTAAAATAATAGCTGTCAAAATTCCGTCCCAATAATCCTTAGTCTCGATTTTAATCATTCAAGGTTTCTCCAAAGTTCGAGAAAAAAGTTAATCACCTGATGTGTTTATAAATTTTTAACTCAATAAAATACTGATTCTTGACAAATGATTGTAATCGAAAAAATTAAATGTTAGTAAAAATATCAAATAAAACTACCAAAAATATATTCACCAAATTTTTGAATATTACTTAAAATTATAACAAGTTAAATTTTACTCACCAAGAAGGGTGTAAGAAGTGAGGAGAACTAATTTCTATCGAAGCACAAAATGAAAAGAATGAAAATAGCGACGCATCTTACGTATGAACTAAAAATTCCCCTTCTCAAATCTGATAAATTATTAGCGTCGACTCAAAATACACCGAAAATGATAAAAATTTAATAGTCAATAGGCCAGGCCACGATTAACGTTATTAACGTTACATCATCTAAATGGGGGGAATTGTACATATTGAGTGACAGTCGATCCATAATAAGGTACCTCTGTACAAACAAATATTGAGACCCGTGTGGATGCCGTTCTGATCTTTGTCACCAGCTTTCATCTAAATGGGGGGAATTGTACATATTAAGTGACAGTCGATCCATAATAAGGTACTCCTGTACAAACAAATATCGAGACCCGTGTGGATACCCACTATGGGGGTGTGCTAGAACAACCAATAGAGCAATAATCCAAAGATTTCAGAACAAAGTAGGTACTGAGAAGCAGTGTAGATGCTCCTTGGTACGTGGCAAACAGTGACCTCCATAAGGAGATTGGAATGTGGATGCAATCATCAAGAAGATGGCAGGTAGCCTTCATAGGCACGAGAATATTAAGGCAATCCAGTTCCTCGATACTACTGGGCTAACTAGAAGAATAAAGAGAAGAAAACCAAATACCAATAAGTGATCCTACATATAAAGTCTTAGTATAGATACAAATTCACCCATATAACTACAGTGTTATAACAAAACTAAAAAACTTCATTTAATATTATCGTTTTGATACTAATCGTAATTAAACTGAATTCGATTTATCTATATCATTTCAGACCACCGCTCTCAGTGATAAAATGATTCCCTCATCTAGGAGACTTTTCCCTTTCTCTTCTATTCTATCGTTTCACGTTGGTATAATAAAATCACACAATAGAGACCATCTGTGCAATTATGTGATAATACGAAATATAATGCTCGCCATTTTGCAGCAGATGTCAAATATTATTAAACGAGGTAAATACTAGATATTACAGTTAAAAGGAAATGATAGTGTCGTATGATTTTATTCTTCATAACACCTAGCAGTTAAATTAAACTGTTATTATTATTGCTTAATAATTTAAACAACATAAATTACATATTTGTATACTACTTGTTGGGTATTAGAGACATTTATAATAATTATACGAGGATTAATATTCGATTATTATAAAAAACGAAATAGGGCTTTTCGCAAATGAGTAAATAGAGAAAGCATAACTTTCTTAAAGCTTTAAAGTATCACGCAATCAAATAAATTCGTTTTTAATAGAAAAATATATTTTATTGAGAAACAATAAGACTATTTATTCGTCGAAATAATTATCACACTCAAAGACCTTTTGTCCACGTGGAACCAATTTTTGTATGCTGATTTAGGAGTAAAAATAATGACAGACTGCATCTTGAGTTATAAACTGTCTGTGCTTTATAAAGTTGACACGAGAACGAAAAAGCAGAAAATTTTTGCGAATCACTCTTGCGGTATTAGCCTTGGCATTATCCTGCAAGAATATCACTTTTTTCCGATTGATCAAAGAAGACTGTTTCCAAATGAGTGCTGCTTGTACTTGTTGAAGCTGCTCACAATAGAAGTTCCAAAAACTCATAATAATCAATTCCAGTTGGGATCCACCAAACGCACAATAAAACCTTGTTCGGATGCAAAGAAACCTTAGATGTGTTTGGTACTGAATCAGTAAGCGACAACCACTGATACAAACGCTTAGAATTTGAATACAAGATCCCATCACAGGTTAATAATGATTCATTATCGTTGCGTGCAATGTTTGCTAAACAAATGATAAGACGATTTAATTTCTTATTATTTGTCACTTCATGTGCTACCGATACTGAATATTTTTAGGACTCACACTAAACGTTTCTTGGCACGTTATTCTGGAATTTGGTCCACAACCTGTTTGGTCTCCCTGAGCGCGGTTAGGTTAGGTTAGGTTGGATTGCTTAAACTGTTGCTTTTGTATCTTCTTGTCATCCATGTCGCTTGAACGTACAAAGAGTCTTTTCTTTTTGGTGTGAGTGCGGTGTGTGTGTGGAGGTGTAACCCACGTTGTGCAATGTGAGGTTGGGAGATTGATGTTGTGGCGTCTCTTTCGTCGTGGTGTCTCCCCATTTGGCAAGGACCAACGGAACCACAAAAACCTTCGTGAAGGGCCCATTTTTTTATCCTGTCCTGTGGGCACCTTTTACCTGTAACAAACAGTTGATTCATCTAGGAGGGTTTCCAGGTCCTCAGGAAGGTCCCTGTCTACCGTTTGGAGGAGTCTCAGGTCGGGAAGGGGAATATTGTTTTTCGGTACTTTGGATCTTCTTCGGAGTCCTCCATTCCAGTGGGTATGGAGGGTCTTTTGGGCTGTGGTGCTCGTTCTCTGAAGAATACGAGTGATGTATCGATGTTGTAACGTCTGAAAATGAGAAGGGAAAACAGTATGTTTGTGTTGTTGTAGACAAGGTGGCTTGGGCAGAGGAAGTGTAGATTTTTTTATCAAAGGTCTGATAAAGGTTTTGTATGTATGGAGTAGGGTTTTGGTGTTACCTCTTTCGAGTCTACCGCCTGGGGCACCTAGGAAGGACGCTCAATATTGGCATCCTACTTGAACGTTTGAGTAAATCGAACGCCCAGGTAGGTCACCTGATCCTGAGGAATGAGCTGTTCCCCTCATAGTACCAGGTTAATATAGTCGAAAGAGAGGTTTTTTTGTCAATTGAGGTTTGGATGTCTTAAGATGATGGTTTGAGTTTGGTTAGGATTAAAAGCTACTCTCCATCTACTGACCCAGTTAGAGAACTGATCCAGCAGTCTATGAGTTTTTTTGTTGAGGGTTTCAGTCGACGCTGCGGATGTGTACAAGGCTGTGTCGTCGGCATAGAGTTGAATGTCTTCCAGAGAAAGAATATCGCTGGCGTAGATGGTGTAAAGAATCGGAGCTAGGATTGATCCTTGTGGAACTCCTGAAAAGGGGGTAAATGGTTAAGAGATTGCATTTTCAACTTTGACTTGGATTATTCTTTTGGAGTTTTATGGCTTATATTATTTTAACGAACATACGTATGACGTGACATATTGTGACGGTCGTGACGTCATGTTTTTGGATGTCATAGGTCTTAACCATTAGAAAGCTACGTTTTCTAGTTTAAGCTGCATTCAATAAACAATTGTTCACAAATTTAAACCACGTTGACTAAGCTAAGGAAATAGTCAATCATAAAATTTTTACCATCGCGACATTAGAACCGCGTTGAAATAGAAGCGATCCTAAGATTTTTAGGTTAACGTTAGCTTTTATTTAACTTGCCGAGTTCGTTACTTTGTGCGGGTGAAATCTTGGAAGCAAATTTTGCGCCACTTATCGACTTCTGATTGATCTGAAATTTTGCAGAGACATGTAAATTGGGTGACAAATGTAATATTATAATGTTAGAAAGCTGATATGATGATGAAGCCGGAAGGTGGCCATAGTATCTCAGAGATGAAACTACGTACCCCTATCAAGTTTGGGCTCGTTGGAATCGTCTTGCCAAGCAAATTACGATAAAATCGACAAAAAAAATGAAAATCAATC
The DNA here is from genome assembly GCA_964028335.1 of Altica lythri. NCBI lineage: Eukaryota > Metazoa > Arthropoda > Insecta > Coleoptera > Chrysomelidae > Altica > Altica lythri. The sequence goes on along the minus strand of OZ034805.1, from coordinate 58,234,490 downwards.
GAAAAAAGGGGAAAAAACGGTAATAATAAAAGCTTGTTTTTAATTTTTTTTTTACAAACTAATTCATTGTTTGTCCAAGAAAGTGTTTTACATTGTTGTGTTCACTATTGAATTTACATTTTATTAAGTTTTTTAAAGGAAGCGTCGCAAAACTGAGTAACGGAACTCTATCTCTTGTTGCTTCCACTTTCGAGTAAGCCAATGCGTCTTGCCTCTATTAGCCTGTCTCATTCATTACTTCCACTCTACTTTACGCTATACATATTCTTAAAAGCTTTATTTGATCAGATTTCACCGAGTTCTTTTAGTTGTTTTTTTATTTATGTAACGTAAGCTTTAATTTAATTTTTTTTAATTTTCAATAAAATTTTATTAAAATTAAGGTTAAGGCTGGTCAACGACTGTTGCTACTGTTTTTGCTTTTTGGGAGCCTCTTATGGCCACGATCTGTCATGGGATACGTATGTTCGGTTAAATCATACTTTAGAGCATGATAACAAGTGAGAAAAAGTGCACACCTGATTAAAACTGATTTTACGAGACTAAAAGTGATTTCAAGTGTATACAAGTAAAAGCATGATCACAAACGATAACAGGTGATTTAAAGTGATCGCCTGTAATCCCAAGTGCATGTTTTTCATACTTATGTTCGATCAAATAATATTTGAGGGCATTAAGACAAAAGTGCTTGGTTTCCTTGGTGATTCTCAGAGTGACACATCTCGTTTTTTCGATTTAATATTTAGTTTAGTTTTGTTGATATTATTATGCAATCTTAGTTAGTACATTGTTTAAAAATCCTTTTTATTCTTTTTTATTATAACTACACATAATTCGTATTTTTTCGGTATAATATTTAATTTAGTGTTTCCCATTCAAAATACCTTTATTAAAGTTGTGTTACCTGCGTTAAGAAAACGATCGCCTCAATTCAGTAAACTAAAAAATAAATAAATTTTGAACTTGGAAATTAGGTTTATTATTTATTTTTAAAAGTATGCAAAATACAGACAGACCATTCTAGTAATCTAAAAGCTACCAATAGTGTGACAATAAACTTATAGTAATCTCCAACAAGGACCCTCAAAGGGTCGTTTACTTTTCATCCTATTTGTATATGATTAGTCAAATCAAATGGTCGACCGTTTCCACCGACCTCATGTATGTACATGGATCCAGGGAAATAAGGGAGCCGGTCGTGGTATACACCAAGTCGTAGCCGACGAGGGATAAAATAGACGAGGCAGCGGCACTGCAATTTTGATGGTCATTAACACTAACAGCATGTATGTATCCTCTAGGGCTTTAGGGTATAGAGCCTAAGTTCTCTTTTTGAATAGATGGTTAGTAGTTTCTAATTGACATTATCGTATGATGTATAGGATAATGATAAGCGTCTTTATACAATCATATTAATTTTCCCTGTTTTACATTGTCTGGTTTACCAACGCTCAAATAAAGGGAGGTCTAGATAAAATATTTCTGATACTTTGAGTATTATTTTTGCTGTATGTACTTGGCGCCCTATACCTTGATTTCAGCAAACCGTCGATTAAGTTTGATTCCAAAACAGGAGTGAGCAATATTTGTTTTAACTAATTTTAAATTTGTATATTGAAATGCTTATATAGTTTTGGAACTTGTTGAAAATACTTTTTACTTAGTTCACCAAGTGATCATTTTTTTACGCTAACGGCATCGTTATGACTAAATGGGACCCAGAGGTTTAGACTGTCAACCAGACTCACTATTTCTCAGTTTTGGCAACACTGCGAATACGAGTTCATAAAAAACAGCCAGAGTTGTGAATTTTGCAAAAGGACAACTCACATGCCCTTTAACGCGCTATCTGTGAAACAGTATTTCGCCAATAAACGCACTCCAGTACTCGAACATGTGCCGTACTCGCCAGATTTGTCACCCTGTGCCTTTTTTGTTGGTCCCGATGATAAAATTTGCTTTGAAAGGGGCCTGATTTGAGTCGATGGAAGCGAAAGCAAAAAACAGCAGAGCTCTTAAAGGTTCTCACAAAAAAAGACTTCCAGCACTACTTTGATCAATAGAAAAAACGTATCTAAAAGTGTGTGGCGAGGGGAGGGGAGTAACCAGTCTCGTTATTTAATTACCGTCTTCTTTTTCTTAACGTTGTCAAGTTCATATATCGTAGACTTACCTCATCTGGATACTTGGATACTGTGAAAATCCAGCAAGTATTCTGGTCACCATTCTTTGTACTTTTTCTAATGTCTCTATATATTTAACAGTATTCGCATACTCTAATTTAGGTGTGATGAAAGATTTGTAAAGTCGAAGAACCATGTCTAAAGATCTACTTTTGAAAGGTTTTTGGGTTAGGTAAATAAAAGAGTCTGTCTTCTTTGCTACTAAATTTATCCATTTTAAATCATCTCTAACAATATTGCCTAGATCTTTTTGCTGTTTCACTTGTCGTGTAGTTCAACCTAATAGGTTATTTTTTATTGTTTGGTCAATACAGAAAACTTTAGATTTATCTTCATATAATTTAATTTTCTAATTGGCTGTTCAATCTTCAACCATTTTAATATTATACCAACTGTGCTAGAGAGTTTGGTATCATCATCAAATGACATTTTTTTTATCTTAATGGCCAAATCACTGAAATAAAAAGGGGTCTAAGCACTGAATTCCACTCGATAATTGATTAGAACTTAATGAAACACCATTTATTCTAACCTGGTACAAGTGATTTTTAAGAAAGTTAGAATTTTCTATAAGAAATAGATGCTCTTTGGCGAAAAAATCGTATGAAACGTCACTGGAAATGTGTAGACATACAGAATTCTCCTCTTTATTTATTTATTCAAAAACATGGAACGATCTACATATACAGGAAAAGTGCGGAGATAAAAACTAAAAATAAACCCAGTATTATCCTGCTAAAGTGAATAAACAGGTAACCTACATGGCAATTCCATGTTTCATTTATTGTGTAGTTGTACTTCGAATGAAAATGTTAAAATTTTAGACCCCTGAGATTTTATGAACCATTTTCAACTGAAAAATATGAAAGTATATATGAATCACATTAACCTCACATTCGTAGCGCAATATTAATATTTAAATAGTAATTATAATTACGATAATCATCAATAAATATTCAAGAGTGATGAAAAAGTAGTAATTTCCTGATCTAGAAAAGCCCTTTAATCCAACCGATGCACCAGAAATTTACATAAAATTCTAATTAATCATCTTCTGCGTCAATATTAGCGAACGATCCTCATTTGCACTTGGCGATTTTTCAATTGCTCTCTTAATGAAAAATACGACTGATGACATTTAGATTCAGAGGTAAGGAATAAAAAATTTCGACTCATCAAGTCGTCCGTCGAAAGTAAATTTTACCATAAAGGTTAGAAATAGTTGTTATAAAGGCCGTTACACACTACCTGATTTGGTTGGGCCGACAGGATAATTTTGTCAGATCAGACGTCATATCAGGTCGTGTGTAGACCTGTCGTCTGACGAGCCACCAGACAATCCTGTCGGGTCTTGTCAGGTGGTCTTTCTTCGGCACTGACAGCTTCTCGCAAATGAGTATTTTGTTTACTGATCAGTAGTCTTAATAAATTTAGTAATTCGTCGAAACAATAGTGATCCATTCTTAAATAGGTACGAAAATCATCACCATCCAATTCCTTAAGTAATGTCATGTGGCTGAATTTTCTTCGTTCAATCAACCATTTTTTGCCCACATCTTTCGTTCCTTCTTTTCTTCCGTCAATGTCAATGATAATGCTGTAAGGCCAATCCCAATTTCTGTTGGTTGGATAACGGAGCCATAATAGATTGATTAAATATATTTAATGCACGGGTGAACACTCGTTTTTTTTTCGTTGAACACCACAAGTGGACACGAACTAGACTGACTAAATCGTGTGGTGGTCGTACTGTGTGTACGCAACGTCTGATCTGGTCAGGTATCCTGTCGGTCCGACCAAATCAGGTAGTGTGTAACGGCCTTAAGTTTTATTAATTTTTCTCTATTAATTTAGGTTTTAGTGATATTTCCCTCTAGTTTTGTCACCCGGTGTTTTTACCTTTCATATAGCATGGTACAAATTTTTACCCATATTGCGTCTCGTCAACTCAAATCTGCTTGTTCTGTCATATCTAAGAGAACCCAAAACTTGTGACTTTAATTTGATACCAATATTTAAGATAAAGCAAAAAATTAGAACGGCTGAAGTGACTGAAGAGACAACCTATACTGTACTGATGAGGTCTAACAAGACCGAAACATGTCTACAGTTGGTTTTCCTTGGTATAGACTGGTTGATATTATATCTACGTCGCAGCATCATGTGCATTTTAGTTAGAAAATTCTAACCATGCACAAATCTACCTGGAGATTGACAGCGTTACGCAAGATACTTTTTATCATTTTTCTCTTATATATATATTGGTATATATGCCATAATCTTCAGTGACGCAAAACTACCTTAATCTTGTTTTCTATCGCAAGTAGAAAACCTTTTACGTACAACTTTTTTTTTACTTTTATTAGGTGGTGGAACCGCTAGTATATTTTACAAGCATATGTTTTACCAATTGAGTGTTCGTCTTTAGCCTATCTACTGTCTCAAAACAGTAAATTCAGATAACACCCTTTAGATATAAGGTCCATTGTATATACAATTCCAAAAGTTATTCAGCCCGAAGCATTTCCATATCTCCCGGGTCGGAAGAACGGAAATGGCCTGGAAGCTGATAGCGTCCATGTTGTAATGTGGCCATTTTAGTGCTTTCCGATGACGGCGATCCTACTAAACTGCGACAAATAAGTCCGAAACTGCCACATAAGTATACCTCGGACGTCCAGTGTTTAGCCGAAATTACACTTTAAAAGTGTCGGGATGACCCAATTTGCCAGAGGAAAGTGTCGCTTTATTTCGTTAGAACGTTTAGCGGTCAACCACAAATTGCACACGCATCACGGATCTTTTGGCCATACAATCCTTGTAATTAAAATCTGTTTGTGAAACGTGATAGTATTCACCCAATTCCTCTTTAGGTTTAATTTACACATATTTTTTATAAAATTTAATCCAAAACAATTTAACCAAGTACGTTTAGGAATATATTTGGAGTAAAATTACAAAGTGCATAATATTAATATTAATATTCACTGCAACTCACGCTAACTTAAAAGCACCTAGGTAATACTTTCCCAAACTATTTGAACTGTACAACAGACATGAAGTTTCTTAGTTGACTTCTTGTGAACTTACTGAGTATAACACATGAAAATATGCTATTTACTTTACTAAATAAAAACAATTTTTAAAATAAACTCATGGACAAAATTAAAACATCAACAATTTTTGAAGTTATACTTCTATTCATGCACTCGATTTGTGTGGGGTTAGATGGGAAAAATCATTACATATGTAATGGTGTGAGTAAGAGAGAGACAGAAACACATATAATATAAGGTATATTGGTCGGTAAAAACTAAGATGAAATATTTACCACATGTTTAGTCATAACTATAAGTCCTTTAAATACCGTTTAAACATTCAGTACATTGAAAAGAGATAGATATACAAAAACCGGTCTGAGCTAATGTTTTGGAATATCATAGTGACGTATTACATTGTGTTTGACAGATTATTTTATAATTCTGTCACGTAAGTTAACATATTAAGTTTAGTATTTTATATTAATAATATTAATAATAATATTCAGTAATGAGTATTGTATTCTAGTCCATACTACCGTCACATGGTTGCATTATATCCTGCACTATGCTTTTGAGGTTGTTGGCTACATAAACAGAGTTTTTAAGAATAGTCGAAAAGTTCATTCCGAACAGACAATAGATAGAAAAATTACAACTCGGTAAGTATTCCAAATGGGTTCAATTTATGTACTCGGGGTTTTTGGGGTCGCTGAACACGAATATCACGATGTCGAAAGTCTCCGCGGCACTTGGTTCCTTGAGTATTTACCTCTTCTCCTGGTGTTTTATGTAAATTCTGTACAAAATTACACTTCGAACTCGGCTTTTTTTTGGGTCGCTGAATACGAATATGATAATGGCGATGGTGTCCGAAACACCTTGTACTTAAGGCGCACCTCGTCTCCAGGAAATGTTATGCAAATTTGATACAAAATGAGTGTGTATTCGGTACTAGGAGGCTTTTGAGGTCGCTGATAACGAATATCATATAATGATTTTGCTAAATCATTCGCATAAAAATTTATGAATCCGGGCGCGTGCATAGAAGTATAACTTCTTCCGGTAGTCCCACTGACTGCCGCCACACCTTTTTTTGTTTTAAGTTTCCTAATAATGATCATAATTAAGTTTGCTAATTGTTTACAAATAAAGATGGATTTTCTTTGATAGTCTAGACCTAGACACATGTCAAACAGTCGTTTGTGTTAAAATTATAATTGTCGCAAGTTTTAGTTGTGTTGAAAATTGAGCACATTGTCGTTACAAAAATTGTTGATTAGCAAAAGATTTTATTTGCTAGAATGTTTTGTGGTTGTTTTAGTTTTAGATAATAAATCGTGACAGAGATATTTCATTAGAGAAAGCAGTAAAGTGATTAACTTTACTGGCAGAAGAATACTCTACGCGTCATGTTGTTACTTTGTAGGGAAGAAATCATCTTATTATTAGTCGAACTAAACGTTTCAACCAGAAAGGATCTTACGATCGCAGACCTTGACAAGGGCGCAGAAGGTCAACAGATGCAAGAAAGTGCTTTTTTCGTGTGTCTGTTCTTTGAAACAGGGCAGTCACTGGTATACAATGTTACGGAATGAGATGGTTTTTACTCGCAATGTACTAATATCGTCTCGAACTGTTAGCAGACGTTTAAATGAAGCTGGATTAAGCAGTAGAAGACCAGCGAAAAAACCGGGAAACACAAAGTTGCAAGACTACGTTTCGCTCGTAACCATCAAAACTGGATGGATGACGGAAAAGAGTTTTTGATCACAGATGAGACTAGGATCAACTTAAAATCTTTGCATCGACGTGAGCATGTTTAGCGAAGGCGTAGAAAAAGATGTGCGAGCTACAATATTGTTCCCAAAATTCCATTTGGTGGAGTTAATTAAATTTTTCCCTTAAAATATGATTAAAAACGATGACTAATCACCTAATCGACGAATGCTGAGAAGCGCCACTAGCTATACGTAAAGATCGCAGGTTTTTCGATTTCTTTTTAATGCTTTTTTTTGTGAGTCTCAATTCTAACTTTTTACTGAAGCTAAATTGTTTATATAAAACAAGATTTTGTATTACCAAATTACTAACAGGAGCAACAATTGAAGATCTTTATAAAAACATACGTTTTTTGATAATTGGATTATCAGTGGTCTTGCGTTTTAAGACGCTACCACCAATAGATAAATATAGAGATTTTGCGAATGTAAATTTGTCCATAATATCATTTCTTGTTTTTTGCCTTATTTCTAAGTTTTAATAATACTCATATCTACTTTTACTTTTGGTTCCAGACGTATTCTCAATTTGCTATTTTGTATTAGATGAAAACCCTTTACTGTTATTTTTCTTTGTCTTAGAACCTTTTGATTTAGGGTAATACAATCATAACAGACATAACCTCTCTAATGCACTTTAGCGACCACATCAAATCCCTTCTCTTAGACTAAGACGAGTATTATTCTAAGCTGGATTTAGCAGCGTTTCGGGTTTCTCCTTCCAACTTCTACATTCTCTATTGTGATGGACTATTAGTCGATGGACCGTAGTCAACCACATAGTTTGGAAGTATTCAACAAGTTTCTTTTTGTATTATGTAACAAAGAGTTTAATCAGATTCGATCAGAATATCGTTTGTTTCTACAGAATTGGTATTAACACTACTTATGTTCTGTATTTCTGTTTTTTTTTGCTACCTCATTTGTTGTATAAGTCGTATTTCAATTTATTTTACTCCATTTTTTTTTTATTAAAGTAAAGCTTTTTATTTGGGCTCCATTGTTCCACTACAGATATTCTGAGGTTGTTTGTTTTCATACTGATATAAAACAACAAATTACAATTTTTAACAAAACAAATATGTTCAGCATTTTTATACTTCTATTTCTCTGAGCGCAATGGGTTACTATAAAAAGTTTCGTAGAGTAGAATCGGAAATTTGCAGTTTAGATGCGCGTAGGGAGTAGCGGCCATTAGTACCACAGATTTTCGATTCTAGTTCTATATAGGTACGCAAAGGATTTATTATTTACTGTGTTATTTGTCTGTTGTTCCATAGACTAAAGTGGTGATATGGAAATTAGAGTTTCCTGAGAGAGTAGTTCACTTGACGAACACAATTCACTCTTAGACGCAAAATATCTAGTAGTTATTGTCGTGATTGTTAAAGGGAGAAATACAACTTAATCTTCCATGAACGACGTAATTGGATAATAAAGCCAAGGTAAGGAGCCATTTCTACTTGCTTGGCGAATAAAACGTTGTTTAGGAACAATCACTTAAACACTTAAAAATATCATAAACTTTGTAATTAAGATAAAGTTGAACCGTTTTGAAGTAAAGATATTTATGGATAAAATTGTATAACGCAAACTTTATGTAGTTAAATCCTTTAATGATATTAGGAATTGAGAAATCAATATGAAAATTAAAAGAAGTATTTAATATTGTATCAATGGTTTTTGGGCTATTAAGCCAGCGTCGATTGTCTTGCTGACTTGGCATCTTCAGAAGTTGCTTCCTGGTTGACAGTCTGCGAACTACTAAGCTCTGCGTGATCGGAGCCCGTATTTATACGTCGGGAAGGAAGTGGGCGGAGCCCCAGTTGCTTTCAATTCCAATCGGTTCTGGTCGGTGTTGTTCGTTAAGGGTAGAGTTTTCGCACCCTTTATTATCGGGACCCATGTTTTGTTAATCTTGACTGCTTCCTCTTTTTTATTAAAGTTGTTCGGGTGCTTCTCTATCTTTATGGCTTCTCTATAGAGTCTGGAATGGTATGCTGATGTAGTAGCGAGGACTTGGGTCTCCTCAAAGTTAATCCGATGGTCCATAGTGAGGGTATGTTCCGCTACGGCGGATTTGTCTGTCTGCCCCAGACGACAATTGGCGTTGTGCTCTTTAATCCTGGTGTTGATCGAGCGTTTGGTGGTTCCTATGTACACGCTTCCACATGTGCACGGAAAGCGGTAAATTCCCGAAGCCTACAGTGGATCTCTTCTGTCTTTTGCCGTTCGAAGACATTCTTTGATTTTTCTCGTTGGTTTGATAATAGTTTTCACGTTTTTCTTTCTTAGCAATCGACCAATTCTGTCTGTTACTCCCGGAATAAAAGGCAGAAATGCTTTTGCCACTGGTTGGATTTGCTCATTTTCCTTGGGTCTACGATTTGTTGGTCCAATCGATCTTTTGATTTCCCGTTCTGAATAACCATTGGCCCTTAAAGCATCATGAATATGAGTTAGCTCTGCGTTTAGTGCCTCGGGTTCGCAAATCCTTCTTGCCCTTTCTGCTAAGGTTTTGATGACTCCATATTTCTGACATGGGTGGTGGTTGGAATCCCTATGTAAATACCGATCCGTATGTGTAGGTTTTCTGTACACTGTGTGGCTCAATCATCTTCCTTTTCGTGATAATAACACATCAAGGAATGCCAGCTTGTTGTTGTCTTCGATTTCCATCGTAAACTGTATCTTTTCATGGATGCTGTTAATGTGTGTCAGAAATTCTTGCAATTTATCCTGCCCATGGCTCCATATTACAAATGTGTTATCTACATATCTATACCAAACTTTTGGCTTGTATGGGGCACTGTCCAACGCCAGTTGTTCGAACTTTTCCATAAAGAAATTTGCTATTACCGGGCTGAGAGGGCTTCCCATTGCTACTCCTTCGATCTGTTCGTAAATCTTATTGTCCCATGAAAGTATTTAATATTTCTTAAATCAGTATAAAAAAACACTTCTAGGGTAAAAACTAAGAGAGGTCTAATTCACACAGAATGGATATCTGAATATCTACCATAATCAAAGGGTAATTCATGAAAGATTTACTGTATTTACTTATTAGCAGATGTATCCAACAGTTTGGAGATTTAAAATTCTTTAATCTGAATAAAAATATGGTTAGACGGCAAAAAGTATTTTTGAAATTTTTAAAACTTTCAAGATTTTTATCAAAACTATCTAATATACATAAAAACTACCAAAAACAAAAAGAAAGCATTTTTTCTGAATATTTTATTTTATTATTTATTTTTAACAGAGGGCCATCGCAGCTAGTACAGCTTATTGTGCACCCTCATTCACAGGTCCTCATTTTCCGTCAAATCCCAGGTTTTTAATGAACCATGAGATCCTTTTGACTACGGTTACCCGTTCTTCCCTTTGATCTCCGGTCGGTAGGCCAAGGGATCTCACTCGCAGACCTTGCAGGGCTGGGCACATAAATATCACGTGGAAGGCTGTCTCCTCCTCCTCCTCACCGCATTTTCTACATAAGAGGTTTTCAACTTGAATTCCCATCTTATGAAGATGTCCGCGGAATACGCAGTGGCCGCTGATGAAGCCAACCACCTCCCGCAGGGTCTTCCTCCTCAGCCCAAGGGCATCTGCCGCTATAGCACCACTATGTGTTCTGAATATTTTGATTTATTGTTTATTTTTATAGCTTACTAGCTGTACCCGGCGCGCGTTGCTACGCCAACAACTAAAATAAATTTAAGAAAAATAAAAGAGAAGAAGAGACAGAGAAGGAAAGAAAGTTTATAGTTTTGTTTTACTTATCGCACCAAAAATATGTTTTTCGAACTTTTATTTATACGAATTCGTATAGATATCTATTAAAATCAGTATTGAACTTTATACATGGAAGCGTCATCTGGTGGTAACTTCCATTAATACGAATATCATATTCATCTTACCCATTAAAAATACATCATCATGATTTTCGTAACAATCGGTTGAACGGGGCAGAAGTTGCTACCCTTCAGCGCCAACTGATGGCGTGTGGCATCAATGAGCATATCATACAAACCTTCTCCGCGGAAAAATACATATATACATACCAATTTTCATGACAATCGGTTGGACGGGACAGAAGTTGTTACTCTGCAGCGCCACCTGGTGGCGAGTCGCATTAATAAGCATATTACACAAACCTTCTCCGTAGAACAATACATATGTATACTAATTTTCATAATAATCGGTCCAGTAGTTTTTGAGTTCATTGAGTACATACAGACATACAGACAAACATTCATTTTTATATATATAGATTATTAGATAGATATTATCTTTTAAAATTTGCGTTAGCATCTAAATGGTACTGTTCTGGAGCCCTTTTAAAAAATGAAAGGCTATAAAAGTTTTATGTTTTATAAAATGTGCTTTTGATTGATCTGAGTATAAACTGACAGAGATAAAACCACAAAACGAAACCCTTTTTTTTTATTTTAAAGCAAGTCAATTTTGGAGTATTGGTGAATGTATATATTGCATGTATACGAATTCAAATGTCGAGAAGCAACATTGTACAGATTGTTTCATCTTGGTGAAAGAGGGACCTTTTTCATTTATTTTTTGTGATAAGGAATGATTGATAAGGGTTAAAAAAGATGGAAAAAATATATCAGTTAAACGTGATAAAAAGATATCCAAAGGTATCAAATTTTTTTAAATTTTTTCGTAATACTGGTTGGAAATGAGGGATATGAAAAATTTGAACTAAATACGATAAAGAATTGCCATTTATTATGATTAGTGTCATAAAAAGCAATTAATTTGTAGCAAACAACTTAGGAAAGTAACCCAGAATGTAAAGGCTACTCGTAAAATTGTGCAAAAGTCATCGCAGAGCTACTTTAAGGAGAAGTCGGTACCAATATTTCACGTGAATTTTGTAGACTCTGGACTTAGTTTTTATAAGGTAAAAATTCATACATACACACTCATAGAATCTGTTTAAGGCGAAAGAAAAACCACTACTAAAACAGCTGCACACGAAAAACCGATTAAAATGGGCAAAATCTAAGTTGTCTTTGACGGTAGAAAACTGATGCAAAATTGTTTTTAGTGACGAATCAAAATTTGATATTTCGGTAGAAGATTGTAGAAGTAGAATAATACGCAATAAAGTTAAAGTAAGTATTCAAAGCGAATTGATTGTCTAAAAAGGACTGAAAATTTCTAAAAGGTGTAATGATTTGGAGCTGCATATCAGAAAAAGTTGTTGGAAACATGGAATGAATAGATAGACCCATTGATTCTTAAAAAAAGTTTTATTCCCAGTTTGGAGAAGCTCTATCCTGACGGAAATTTCATCTTTCAGCAGTATGGAGCTTCGTGTCACACTACGCAATCAACCAAACAATGGTGTGCAAATCACAATATGAAAGTCCTAGCTTAGCCTTCAAGTAGTCCTAATAGGGAACCGGACAACTTTTCAAATAGTGTTTAAAAATAATCTTTATTCATATATATAGCCATAAAAAATAATATTTTAATTAAATAAATCCTCTGGAGTACTTGAAAACGTCAAAAACATAATTTATTTCAAATTGCCGCGAAAACAGCACTTCATGTCAATTCAGATCGCGTGACGTCATGTGGAGGTAAACAAACTATACGAGCCATATTACAAGTGATCAGTGCTTGGATAAATTAAGTATTTTGTGTTTCTTAATCATCATGGACCGAAAAAGATATCGTTGGTGTGTTGTACCTCGATGTGGAAATACATCAGTAACTACTCCAAATAAAATTTTTATTGATGTACCTCGAAAACCAGACATACGAAAGAAATTGTTAGACCTAGCAAGACGAAAGTGCGATGGAATGTCTGTTACTTCAGCAGTTTACTTTTGTGAAGATCACTTTGATGTAAGTACTGTACCTAGAGTGTTATTACACAGCCCTTAATACAAATAATTATTTTTAGTGTGTATGTAATGTAGGTGTTATAGGTTATGTCTTACTTAGAATGTTTTACGTGTGCATAAACAATCTTGTATTTGTGTTTTAGCTGCCAAAGAAGCTATAGAGAATATTTAATTATATCTTTTATATACATTTTATTTTACTTTATATTGAGAATGTTAATAAATAAAACCATTGACAAATTGTGTATAATTATTTTATTTAGTGCTTTCATATAAAATAGGGAATATATTTGTTTCCAAAATTCACTTATACTAGAGATATAATGTATAACTAAAGTTCTGTTATGACTATAGTCCTTCAATTCGTAACTAATTACAATTAAATATTTTTAGACAAATGCAAATAAATCGTAGAAAAACGCGAAAGAACATACAAAGCAGTGTTGTTTACTTACGGCTACCTCCATATGACGTTACGCACTGTGATTGGCGTTTGGGTTCTTACACGTCACAGATAATTTACGCAACTTTATTTATTGATTTAAAAATATAAATCATTGTTATTTCTTAAAAATCTTTATTGAGTGATATTGTTGTATAACAAACTTTATTTTCAAACACATCTTAGATTATTTTTCGATTACTGTCCGGTACCTTATTTGAATATAATTGAGAGCTTGGAGCATCGCATAAAAAATTACTTGAGGAACAATCCCCAGAGAACAGAAAATGATTTACAGGCAAAACTGAAGTATATATATATATATATGGGATTCATTTACACCAATTTACTGTATGACTTTCCTAAAAACAATGCCTGATAGTATTCGAGCTGTTATAAAGTTGTTAACAAATATTTGTTAATTTTGTACTTTCTTTTAAACGTGTGATTCGTTATTTAATTAAAAAACTTTTATTAATAATAAGTTGTTTAATAAACAGAATATCATGTTAGATTTATTTAAAACTTTTTAATCAAAAAATAAGACAATATTGATAAAAAAATTAATCGTCCAAACATTGTGTTGTTAGTGATCGTATATAAAATTTTTAAGTAAATCGTTAAAGTTTAAATAATACTGATCAATGTGTGGAGTTAAGTAGGTATAAATAGGAAAATGTTTATGTAGCTACTCAACCGAGAATAACGAATTCCGACAAAACTATCTACGTCTGTCGTTCACCAGTCATTCTTATAATCATAAAAGTCCTGACCCCTCCAAAATCGTCTAAAATCCGAGAGTAAACCCATTAGAATTCATAGCGCATCTCACGCTTCCCTGCCCTGTTCCTCCTGTACCTTATCACAAAGAGAAAACCCAATTTGCCAACCCACTGTCTGACTTCCGTTGACTCATTCTTTCTCTTATGTACCGCCGATACTCTGCTGAATTTCCCCTTACGAATCGTTAAAGAAATTTCATAAAAAATATAAATTGTGGTAGATAGTTATTTTTGAAGGGAATGGATCAAAGAAACAGCACTGCATTCAATTACCATCGCTCTGCTTGTTACTACACTGGTAAAACAATTTAAGTAGAAACAGAACAAGATTGGCACACAAATGAATGTTTCAAAGAAAGATTATTACTCTGAGTAAATCATCTTTAATTTGGCTATAATTAATATAAAAAGTACAACTGCTGATATTAATACCTAGCCATCTTGAAGAACCTTGTAAAACTTTTGAACTAGCTGGGTTGACAATTTAATATGTGTTAATATTTAATTCTTGAAACGGAGAGGACGATGCTGTAAAGCTAGAGCTAGCTGTTGGGATTATTCTTTTAGCAATAGCCTTTTTATAAGAAATAGATTGATCGATCTACTGTTGTAGATTTCCATCCTCCGTGCTTCTTACTATCCGCTATATTTAGTCGTGATTCTGTTAGCAAAGAGGCGGAAGATCTCCTAAAAAAGTGAGCCTTTGGTTCCAGGAGGTTTAAAACTAAGCAATGGTATAGGGCATTTTCCTAAACGTATTTATACCAACTGGGTTGGCAGTGAATTTATAAGTTTGCAGTTAGAAGGGACAACATAACCCTGTCTTGTTGTCAAATCGAATTTTGGTTTGCAATTAGAGGTGAAGATGTCACTACTATCACGACGTTTACACTTTTATTACTGAAAGTAATATATCATTCGTGATTTTAGTCAAATCTTCAGTCAGCGATTATGCCTTAAGCTCGCTGACGGATAACATATACCTTGTACTGACGAGACCCAGTAGGTCGAAACCGGTCTACAAGTTATGTTGTCCCTTGTAACTGCAAACTAAAATGGTTAGTTTAAATTATCTGTTAGATATGCCAACCCCATTTGACTTTGAAGTGTAATTTAATATCCGTCGAGGCACATAGCCAGGGAAGTAGTTGTTTCTTCTTAGTTAAATGGTCAATGTTTTTGAAAATATTTTTCAAAACTAGTAAAGCGATAGAATAACTAATATTGTGCATTTTGCAACATTTGTTCATAAATAAGCTTTTGTTTTAACCATTTTTGAACTAAGATCGAATTTTATTTGTAAATGTTTATAAATTTAGGATCGTTTGCGTTACCGTTGTTTGACTTTTAAAGTCTTTTGGAAACTTCCTCCGGTGTGTATTATGTTTAATCAAAGATACTGTCCTATGAAGATTAAAAATTAATTAAAACCAAGTTTTAGGTCGAAACCGGCGCTTAAACCTAATCTTCCTTCAAAGTCCCTCAGTTATTCATGGCCTGCCCGTCATTACCATATTTAAATTACCCAGAACTTAAGAAAAATCAAGTCGATGCGGACAGGACCGAACCAAATCGATTCATTTATATTTTTTTCATGTCAATTTTGGGTCGAAGGCAAATCCATATAATCTTTTTACCATTATTATTTAGAAATCGCAATATAACAGCCATCTACCGAGTTTCTTTGCAATCTAGATGTTAACCAATGATAGATTTGTTTCGATAAATTCACTTATTAGAAATTTATAAAATTCAATAAAAATTATAAATTATAGCCTATATGTTGCCGAGGACTAAACTATACAGAGAAAAAGAAGTTTCATTAGAATACATCCAATAGTTTTTGTATTCAAGCTGGAGAATAAACAGACTCTTCTAAATCTATCTTTTTCTTTATTTATATCGTCATTGGTCTTAACGGGCGCTTTTACAACTTTTACACCCAAATATAAACTTTAGTACGGGCCTAATTCGGACCTGTTTTTACTGCAAAAAGGAACAATTTAGAAATGGTTATTTATGGACACCCAGAGGGTTGTCTTTTACTGTTTTACTTGCGCTTGTTTCCGGATACATCAATTATTTATCTAGCATCCATCCTTAAGAGACTTTACTAAGAAAAACTGACGAGAGTGTTTCTTTCTGTCGCTGTCGTGAGTTGATATTAAAAACTTATGAGCTGGAAGATAACCATAATTCTTACTAAACTCAGTTTTAGAAAATGGGCTAAGTTGAAGTTTTCACCAAATTATTAATAAAAACATGTGATTTATAGCTGGAAACAAGAAGGAGCCAGTAACAGCTACAGCTATAACATCGTAAAATATTTTGATTTCCTAGATGCAATGTTTATCTAGAGTGGTTATATTTTTTAAGTTACATTTTTGGCATGGATTTCGTTGGACAAAATCGTGTTTAAAGTGTTTTTGAAGTTCGTCTGATTTTAATTAGCTAAAAATGGCCGACATGTTGAGCAACGAATTTGCATCAAGTTTTACTTGAAAAAAAGTATTAAAATGTTTCAAAAGGTCTTTGGAGACAATTCTATGGGCAAAACTCAAACAAAAGAGTGGTGTATACGGTTTAAATATGGTCGCACCTTTGTCGACTGTGACTCTCGTTCTTCGACGGAAAAAACATCGGATAATGTTGAGAGTGTGCGAGCGGCAACTCCGACCATAGCATCGCACCACAGCTCCGCTCACCAAAAAAAAAAAAAAATAAACACATAATATTAGATCTATGTGCTTACATCGGAGCACCGACCATCGCTCCGCGCATAGGTTGGAGCTAAGGTCTGATACTTGGTGCCAGGGTCAAAACTGAGCTTAGTATTTTTTTGACCCTCGACCAGGGTACTCTTTTAAAATATAATCAAAAGTTTCTTTTTTTATTCTCATGTAGTCAAAAAAAGATCCGGATCTTTTCTTAAATCTTTATATAGATGATGAAATTCTCCATACAACATACGTTTTTTGTTTAAAGGATGCACTTTCGTCTTTTGAGATCCTTTATTTAGGTACCACGTTTTAGCACTTGAAATTAAAGTAATATCTTCCTCGTCTGAAGAAGAGGATGTCGAAAAATCCATGTTTATAGACGATCGTTCACGCTTTAACTGGCGCAAAAGTGCGATGCTCCACCTTGATTAGACCACGGGTGTGCTTGGGTCGGAGGGAGGGTCAGAGCAAAGGTCGCGGGTATTATGCTATGGTCTAGGGTCGATGGTCCCCGTTGTGTCCATACCCTAAGTGAACTAGAAGATGACCTTGCAATACCAAAAAGTTCAGTTTACCGAATTTTAACCCAAAATTAATCACAAAACTGCTCTTAGAACAGCAAAGAGGCCTTCAATTAAAAATCGCTCAGAAAAATCTAGAAATCATCAATAGCGATGAAAATTTGCTCAAAAACGTTATTACTGGTGATGAATTATGTGTTTACGATTTACGGTTATGATTCTAAAACAAAACAACAGTCTTCGCAGTAGAAGCATGCTTCTTCGCCCCGGCCAAAACAAGCACGTCAACGTCAGAGTAAAATCAAGTCAATGGTTATTGATTTTTTTTTATTATGAACGCGTCTTGCATCACGAGATGCAATTGGAAGCAAACGATCACAGTTTTGGCAAACCGGTGACTGGCTTCTTCACCACGATAATGCTCCATCGTGAACATTAAACCTTGTACAGCAATTCTTATCAAAACACATTGTTGTGCAGCTTTGACAGTCTCCATACAATACCGACATAGCTCCTTGCGACTTTCGACTGTTTCCTAGATTAAAAATGCCGCTTAAAGAATACCTATTCGACGACAAGAAGCCTATTGAAACCAATGCAACAAATGCACTAAAGGCTATTTCGATAACTGACTTTTAAGACTGCTTTGGGAAGTGAAAGCATCGATATGAACGTGTTGTTAAATGGGGACTACTTCGAAGGATACCACCAACCAGATGACGAAGAATAAGCTATGCGCCGAAAAATAGCGACAGGTCCTCGTATTGTATTCATTTTACATTAAGTATGGACCTAGAAATTATGGAAGACTTGATTAAAACAAAAGTATTGGCTTTCAAATTTCAAATGACACACATTTGACACAATTTTTGAAAATTTTATTTTTATTTACTCATACAACCATACATTTTGTTGATTCGCTCCTATGTAACTAAATTATCTATTTATGCAACATTAGTAGAAATTTTAATAAAAATAGATACTATTTACAATTAGACATCCATGAAGACATGAAAATAAAATAAGCTCTGATCTATTCAATAGATTACCTAATAAATATCAAAATCTTGGTTACAAAGATTGCTATTAAAGTTGTGCTTTTAAGAAATTGTTTTTACTCTATTCAAGAATTTATTGAAAATATTTCAATTTATACAAAGGTGAAGTATACTCAGGAATCTGTTCTATTACTCTTTTTTAATTTTAAGTGAATGTTTCAACTTTTTAGTTACTTTGTGTTCAAACTTTGTAGCTTATTAGCCCCTTAAAGGTTAAATTGGCATTTGGCGCCAACTTTGTAACCTTAAAATTACCCTAGGCTAGCTCCTGAGGGTCGTGGCTTCCTTCTGTGTTTTTGCTTAATTCCCCCCAAACATCTATTATAGGGCGCCAAGTACAGACACACAAATAAAATTCCGAAAATCAGTTTTAAGTTAATTTATTTCAAAATTTAAGTAATTAAGACAAAAAAGTTTTAAATCAATTAATTAATTTAATCTCTTATCTTTTTTTTTTCCGATGGTCTTCCTGTCGGAGTTTCGATAGTGAAGGAACAGCCCAAGTGAATGGAAGTGATCTTCCTGTCGGTGTTTCGGTAGAGACGGAACAGTACTGCCCAAGTGGGTGGAAATGGTCTTCCTTAGAAGAACTTTCTCAGAAATAATCCGGAATGGATGGTCGGCTTCAAAATGGCCGTCGACAATCAGCAATATTTTCAGAAATGAATATCTGCAATCTCAGTAGGCCCCTTCTCAGATTTGGCATTAAATCCAGAAATGAAGGGCGAAGGTAGTCAGAAAATAAAATCTGAATTTACCAAGAATCGAAGACGAAATGAACGACTAGAGAAATCATTCCGTCGACGAAGCATCATTTCCCACTACCAAATCGGCAATCGACCTTCGCATCGGCACGATAAAAATTAAACAGAATAAAAATGTATAGTCCGGATGGAATGCTCAAAAACCAACGTTACAAACGTTACAACTTTTTTTTTAAATAATTTTTGATATAATTTTAAATTTTATATGCTTTAAATGTAATCTTTCGCAATAAAGATACTTTACTCTATTCAACCGATATGCTATTTGAAACACAGTGAATAAAATCTAATGTATACTTTTATTTATTTCAGGTGAGTCTATTCAATCCAAGTTATGTACATGTAAGTATATAATAATTTCTTATCTTTTTCTGTATTTGTAAGTATTTATTTATCAAATTTAATGGTAAAATATAAAATATTAGAATGCCCCCCAACCTCCTTAAACTACGTTATTGGTAAAAAAACATTTTTTTTTGCTCTATTAGTTAGAAAATTAAATACCGAGAGAAGATTTTCTATGAAAAGTCTATAAGTCGATATTGGAAGTCGCGAAAACTTTATTTTTGTTACAAAAACTAGCGGAAGTTTGAAGTTCAATCTCGCAGTTTTGTTAAATTCCTCTTTTAAAAAGTTTTATTAAACTGTTTTCAGCAAAAAATCACGGCTTAACATTTCATCCGACTTTAGAGAAATTTAAACTGTTAGCAGTCATTAAAACTATGTAATTTTATAAATTTGGTTTCTTTTAATTACTTTTATAAAAAACTAAGTAAAGTTTATACAAAAACCACAACCATATCTATACTATCTATACTTCTATACTAATATTATAAAGAGGAAAGATTTGATTTTTTGTTTGTTTGTTTGAAATAAATAGGCTCCGAAACTGCTGGACCGATTTCAAAAATTCTTTTACCGTTGGCAAACTACACTATTCCCGAGTGACATAGGCTATGTTTCATTTAAAAAAAAATAGGGATTCTTACTAAAATGCCATTAATGTATCCAAAAATGACCTTAAAATCCTTATCGCGTGCGCTGAGAATACTATTGATTATAGAATAAAATAATGTACTACGATTTTGAATAATATATAAATATCTACAAAAAATGCCGCGACTGTTATAGTTTCGTCACAATAACTAATTTTTAATTTTTTAAAAAATTTTATCTTGGTATTAATCCTTATCAAAATAACTTATTTCATAATCACGACAGATATCACAAATTTAGCATGTGCAATGGGACGAGGCTACTTATAAAGGAATTAAAGGACAATTAAGTTGTAGCAACCATTATAACTGAACCACCAGCTGGTCAACTAGCTCATACACTGAGGATACCGATGATCCCAACTGATCTACCAAATCCATTTAAACCGCTTCAACTTCCTATCAAAACATTTTTCGCTTTTACTAATAATAAGTCTCAAGGTCAAACCTTCCAATTAGTAGGGATCTGTTTTCCTCATGGCCAACCGCCTAAGGCGGGTTGGAGCACCTGAAAATCAATTTATTTTGCTGCCAAAAAATAAAACAACATGTAATATTATTTACAGGGAAGCGTTGACCCAATAAATTTAATGGCTTTTGTTATTTTTCTTTAATCCCCGTGCAAAGCCGGGGCGGGCTGCTGGTATATCATAAATCATAAAAAATTTGGTTAAAAGTTCGTTACAAAATAACATTAAAAAGAAAAGAAGTTATTTAAATACGGTAAAAATCGTTCAATATCACACAAAAAGAGATAGACAAAACACCGCTTTGGCAATTTTCGTTACCGATTGGCACCTGAGGCGGTGTCCTTCGAGTGCTTTTATTTCGTAACGTTTTTATCCACTAACCTTTTCTTTTTGCGCTCTTTTCGATGTTTGTTGGCACTACAGGGGATTCTGCATAAGAATAAAGTAGAAAAAATGTTTACGAATCCATTTCCGAAAATGACACGACTCATAAATGTATAAGTATTTGACGAATATGAGAAGCAGTTATTTCCGATAACTCTCAGCGGTTTATATAAAATGTGGAAATTGAAAGTCATGTACTAAAAATAAGAAAAATAAATGATCTTTAAATCTATTTCAGTTAAGGAAAAGTTAGAAAACTATACTCGAACAATAAAAATTGCAGAATAAAATTAGTTTACACAACTTATGTGCAACTTTGAGGGAATCTTGTTATTACACTACACTCCCATACACAAAATTATGGAAAGATTTTATAATAATTTTTATTCCAAAATAATTAATCTAGTAAAGCAATATAATCACATTTTTAAATACTTGTTTGATATTGGGAACAATTTAGCAACAGGGCTGCGAGCTACAAATATGTTAGCCCTCGCCCATCTACCAAGCTAACATTGTCCGTAGTCGTGGACCTTATCAAACAGCACTCTCACCAAAAATTTATACAGTGCTGGGATGAAACTACGAACTGTAGACTGGCCAGAGAGTTATTAGTTATTACCTAATCCTGGCGAGGAAACAGCAAAAAAATTTAAGGCATTGACCAGACAAAATCTCCGAACAGCTGTGGGAATCTTGACAGGTCACTTCCAATCGCGACAACATCTCTTTAGGATGAAATTAACAGAATCGCCGCTATGCAGAGGCTGCGAACAAGAAGAGGAAACAGTAGAACACATTATGTATGACAGCTCTGCTTTTTCTGAAATCAGAAGATCCGTGTTGGGCGAGTATTGGCTTACACCAGCCGATGTCAAGGAGATCCCCCTCGGGAGCCTCATCACCTATTTTAAATCACTAGGCCTGGTGACAGCCTGAGGTGAGGATCTCCCTACATACGGGAGGATGCACAATGGGTCATATGTGGCCTCAGTGCTGACTAAGCACTAGCTTGCCCCTCCCCAAATTTCCAGATCCAGAGAGATATAAGTAATCTTTAATTCTCGCTAATTCTGTCTTAAAGATTGTTTTAAATTAAGCAAATGTAATTTTTTTGATTTGCATTGTGCTGCTTGGTTTAAACTATTATGCAATTAACAAAATACTTTTACTTAACTGCACCCTTATAAGAAATCAGAGATTTAATAGTGAAGTGTAATTACTTTTATGCGCTAAATTAGCCGAAATCACTACTTGATAAAAGATAAAAGAAATAAGGGTGTAAGTAAAGGGGTTAGGTCGGTTCTGAGCCAAAATCGATCTTTTTTACATGTAAATCTTCATAAGAAAATCTAATGTCCATTCTGGTCAGTTTTGTCTCTTTTTCATACTGCGCATGCGCAAATTACAATCTATCAAAAACAAGAACGAGTCGAAGATTTGGAAAAAGGTAAAATCGTAACCGTCAACGAAACTTGGATTCATCACTATAAGCGGGAATCCAATACAGTGGTTGGTAGTGCCTCATAAAAGTCATCGCTTCAGAGTTGGAAATGTTTTGACACAATTTTTTTGAGATGATCATTAAAAATTTCTAGTTTACTATCGCAAGAAACTACACTTAATTACGATGACTATTACATAGCATAGGTATATTGGATCCAGCAAAGAAAACAGCCTGGTTTCTCCACAATAATTAAGCAGCACATGAGGAAATAAAATCAATGTTAAAATTGGGCCAATTACGCCATAAACCGCTTTTACATTTCCATATGCCTTAGATCTGGCAATTATTAACTATTTTTGGAACTAAGTTCCTTACGGCAGGCTTGGATGAGATAGGGATTTTGCTGCGTGACCAAACTGAAAAAAATGTAATAGTAAAAAACCGTAACGAAAAACCGTTAAATGAGCTGGGTTCGATTCCCGGCCGATGCATTTTTTTGTATATATCTCTTAACATTTACCTTTTTTTGTTAAAGTAATATGAGATATAATTTTTAAAAATCTTGATAGTTGAAAGTAGTTAGGAAAGGTGAGAAAAAATAAATGTATACATTACTCTTTAAAGCTCACCTTGAATTTTAAAGAAGCTTCTATCTTAACGCCAAGATTTCACTGATTTTGATATATTGACCGTTAAATGAGACGTGCGCAGGCGCTACAGTCTTATACACAAGTTAGAATCGAGTAGTGTTATGTGTTGATTCTACATTAGCCGAAGGAACTTAGTTCCTACCTGGTGTCCCACGACACCATTTTAACTTGTTTATTTTAAAATATAGCTCACGTTAAAAAATACTTTAAATGACAAATTAGGAACTGAGGTTTTTTGTTGCTATTGGTAGAGCAGACTATAATAAAGGTCCTATCCAATTGTTGAAGGATTGCTGGACGATGTCTGTTGCTCTTCAAGGAAAGTATCTTAAAGATTGATTTGTTGTTTGTCAAATGAACTGGTTTTTTTTTCAAAGTCTCGGAACTTCTGATCCCATGTTAATACCTAGTTCATACATAAAACTTTGTACATTAGAAGTGGTGTATGAGTGGTTTGTTAATTAAAAATAATTAAATCTTAGATGGTGATGTATTTTTCCTTACAACACAAAACGTATTGATTTAGTTAACACGTTTATAGTAGCACTCCATTTACTAAACCGTCATTATTAACATATCAAAAACCTTGTGTATAGAAAACAGAATTAGCAAAACTAGTCCGCAGCTCTTGTTGAATTCGATTCAAAAACCGAACTTGAATAGCATAGTCGGTAGCTTTTAAAGCAATTTTTTTAATTTTTATTTGAGGGTCATCCAGAATAAAAGCTCTCAAATTTAATGCATACATTTGCCGCATGGAACAATGCAAACATAAAAAGGGCATTATTAGCTCCATTATAACGTGCATGTGCGGTTTCAGGTAATGTGCACTGTAATTGAATGGATTTCAAATAAAAAACAAATCGAGTTTTAATTGTCAGGCGCTGTTGCCATGATTAATGCCATTTGTACATTACTTTTACCGGTAGTAATTGATTTTTTAATGAACTTAATAAAAGTTATAGATCAACAGTTTTCCTTGTTTAATCAATATCCATACAAATTATTTGATCTAAATGCCATTATATTTTACTAACAATTAGGTTTTAAGGTTTTATTGCTGAATGAATCTGATATTTTCCAAAAATATATAAATGTTTTGTTTAGTTATTAAAAAAAGCAAAACATCCCTCGTATCAAAATTGGTAAAACAAACGCACGTCAATCCCCTTCTGAGAAATTACTTCTGTAGTAGCCAACTGGAATAAGCTGAGTGGTTGTTGATTAGCACTCGATTTCCCCTTTTTCTACCCCTTCAGCCTATTAACAACCCTTTCTTACTGCACCCAAACGGGACATTGTTTTCCGCAAATTTTGCTCTTTAGTTTACCCTTCTCTTTACTATTTATTTTCTCCTTTGAATATGACCAACTGGCCATACCTTCTTTTGCGATATCATTCGAAAGGTTAACCTTAAACCGTTAAACTAAAGTGGTTTAAATTATTTCCCTCTTGTTGGGCTTCACTCATTTTTTAAATATTATATTCATAATTCGTTTTCACTGAATAATTCGAGAGATTTGACCGGTAAAGTACAGCTAGCTTTCTTTTTGTGAAATTGTTACTTGAATTCCTGCCAAGATTTATTTTTATTTTTGTATCCACAGTCGGCACATAGAGTGGAAAAATGAATTAAATATCACGCATTTATGCATGCGAGTATAATGTAATTATTTAAAATTAATTTCAAATATACTTAAAGATACATTTACAAATCCTGTTTTAATGTAATTATAAACGTTGAGAGTTTATTTTAATTATAATTAGCTGTAGGTACGTAGGTATAGCATACATGACTGTGCTGTAATGAGCTATTTTCCGGACTTGTTTGTGCAGTTTGTACTTGGCACACTACCCTTTGATTTCAGGATGAATTGCAGAGCAACCCCTCGATTAAGTTTTATCTATGTTTATTAATATATATCAATGTCAATTAACAAAAAAAAGAAAGTATCATCGGATTTATGTATTATATTGTAACGGGACAACCGAATAAGGAAAGGACGCTACAGTTTGGTTTAACCTCTCTTGTTCACTCGGTGCTGGTGGCTGATGTTGACGAAGATGTTGCTCTGGGCGCCGACGTATCCTTCGTACTGGTAATGAAGAAATATTCCTGCATCGAAAACAAGTTGGCAGTGCCTAGATTAAGCTAATCGATGATATCGAACTTCCGGCGAGCTGCTAATGTGTCGTAACAGCGCGGTTGGATGAACTGGAGCGAGATGGAGCACCAGCTATGATGGAGTCAAAGAACTATGACCATGAATTGGGAGACGGACCCTTGTTAGACCCGCCAAAGAGGTACCTATCCGAGTTATCAATTTGAACGATCATCCAGTTCTTCTCCGACAGGACACGGAAATGGGAACTTAAGAACTGGTAACAGCCGTAATTCATAAGGTAAACGTTATGGAAATAGATGAGATCAACGGAAATGAGCAATTAACGACCAAATTACATCCCTCTTTGACAAAATTAAAAAAGAAACAGCGAAGAGTCCTACTTTCTCGTTATTTCCTTGGAATTGGTTCTAAAAATAAACTTGGAAGAACTGAGGTTGTCCAACATAAAATTGATACTGGCGATACACGTCCAATTCGACAGGTACCCCGACAGTTGCCTCAAGTTAAGAAGGAAGAAGCAGACACAGCCCCTAAAGAAATGATTTAAAATGGCTTAGTCGAACCATCAGTAGTCCGTGGCTTCTCCTGTGGTACTAGTGAGAAAGAAAGCTTGATTATGTCACTAAAAAGGACAGTTATACTGTACCAAGGATTGATGATGCCATTGACGCTTTGGCGGGTTCTACTTTGTTTTTTACTCTTAAAAGCTGATACTGGCAGGTTTAAATGAATCCTGTGAAAATAGAAAAGACTGCCTTTACCAGTGGATCAGGGTTATGGCAATTCACGGTTCTTCCGTTTGACCTCTGTAATGCTCCTGCTAATCCTTCGAAGTTTGTCATGGAAACCTTGTCTAGTTTATCTAAATGACATCATCATAATGGGCAAGACCTTTAAAGAACATTTTTCCAACCTTGAAGAAGACTTAAAAAAAGTTAATCTAACATTGAATGTTAAGAAATGCCACTTGTTCTAGAGACAGGTCAACTATTTAGGTCATAACGTAAGCAAGGATGGTGTTCAATCAATTTACCCATTCAGGTGGTTTTGTTCCTTTTTTTCCACTTTTCCTGTCAGAAAACTTTTTTCTCCTGGCTTTCTTTCGGTACTGTGGAGTAGCGTCTTTTACAAAGACGAGAAGATCAACTGGAATTATACCCACGATAACCTGGACTGCCACCTATCGAGACCGTTCGATAGCAAAAAAAAACTCTTAGCAACATTTCTCATTGGAGGCACAAATTCTTTTATTTGGTGATCTATCTTCAATCTGTTGTTATCCTAATGGAAGCAACCATTTATCGTGGAATAAACTTTACAATATACACTCATAATATTTACTATCATACATCACAATATCACAAAATCATATTAACCTGTCAATACCTTCATTTTTAACTTCCCGCTAAAAAAAATTAAAAATTTTTTTAAAATCGGGAAGTTATTGGTTTCACCCCGTTTTTCGAAAATCGAGTTTTCATCGGATCTTAACGTTTTGAGGTCTTAGGAACCTCCCCTGACTATTTTTACAAGGGTGTCTGTATGTCTGTATGTACGTGTGGATGTGTGTGTGTGTGTGTGTGGATGTATGTAAACCTCTTATAACTTTTGAACGGCTTGACCGATCGGAATGAAATAAAAAGCATTCCAAAGAGTTCCATCTAACTTAGATTCCCTGTAAGTTTGAACCGATTCGAGCCGGTAGATTTCAAGAAATTTCAAAATAACCGAAAAAAACAATTGGTAAAAATGATGTTTTTTGGGCATATCTTTTTGGCTATTGCATCGATCAATTTCATAACCTAATCAGCTCTCAAGCTTAAAAAGCCACGTCGAATGCCGTTTTGCAAATTAAAATCGGTTGATTCGTTCGTGAGATATCGTTGTCGAAAAATTTCAAAAAAGTGTTTTTTTTTTCAATAACTTAGATATTTTTTGACTAACCGATTTTGCACTCCCGGTAACGTTTTTACGTCTCAAAAAACTGCGTCGAATGCCATCTTGCACATCAAAATCGAATAAGGCATTAAAAAGTTATGGCTTTTTAAACATTTCAAAAAAAGTCAAAAACGTCAAAATACGTCACGTTACTATAGCTTTGCGGTTAAAACTAGCGGGAAGTTGCAAGGATGGCCTTTAAGGTCAACCTCTTTTCGAATTTTTTATACTGATTTACTACAATGTCATATGTCATGTCAGTCTTAACATGTTCTCTATCCCAACATTTATAGTTTATGTCATCATATATCACACTCTCATGTCCAATATATTATAGTCTTCTTCTGAGGATTCTCATTTCTGCAGTTTCCAACATTTTCTGTGTTCTTGTTTCTGATGCGTACATTACTGGTCTTATACTAGCCTTATAGATTCTTGATTTCATTTTAATGTTCATGTGTCAATTGCACTATATTATTAAGGCATCCTGCCAATCTATTCGCCTTTTGTACTTGATCTCTTACTTTTTTTTCAACGTCTCCATAGCTGGACAGTGTAATTCCTAGGTACCTTATTTCCATAACTTGTTCAATGCTAACTCCATCGATTTCCAGTTTACATCTTATTGGTTCTTTACTGATTACTATTGTTCTAGTTTTCTGAGTTGAGATCGTCATGTTAAATTCTTTTGCTCTTATGTTAAATCTGTAAACTAATCTTTAAAGACTATATTCATTGTGGGCTATTAATATTGCATCGACTGCATAGCAGAGAATTTTGATTTCATTGTTTCCCATTCTATATCCTCTTCCTTTGTTGATGCTTTTTACGACTTCGTCCATAATCAGATTAAATAGCATAGAGCTTTTTCCTATCTTATTCCATTCCCTGTATTATAGGTTCCGTAAGTTGCCCGTCTATCCTGACTTCCATCTTGTTGTTTTGATAGAAGTTTTCAATTGTTTTTTTAATATCCAGCGGAATTCTTATATTATATAAAAGGTGTATTACATCCATAAAAGTGTGACTCTGTCAAATGCCTTCTTCAAGTCAATCAAGCATAGGAATGCAGGTCTATTGTATTCTAATGCTTTGTCTGTAATCTGTTTTATGACGAATACTTCAAAATTGTAAGATCAAATGTGTAAATGTGTCTCATTACTTCATAAGATTCATTTCTTGAGTGTGTTATGAATTCTAGTGTTGATTTATTCATTTAGTTACTCTCTTGTTTGTTTCCATTTTTTATACTAAAATTTTATTTGTAACGCCTATGTATACCGATGTAAGTATCAAATTTTTTGTTATTTTTTTTTTCATTGTAATTCACTACTCACTATTAGATAGGTAGAGTTTTCGTCTCGAGTATGGCATAGTCATTAAGGTTTGCCCGAGGGGCACTTTTTGAGTACTTCTGCAGAGGTTATTCAAATTTCTCTAGTGGCTACCAGTTTATAATTCTTATACTTCAGACATGTTCATGTTCTTGATGTAGTTACTCATTTGCAATTTGTTCCACTGTTGTAGACTTATATTTTTATTTTTTTCGGTTAACTACAAACCCATAGTTTTGATAAATATAAAATTCTACTGTCATTAAAATTAATTTACAACCGAGGCGTTAATAAAATTTCAATAAATATTACGGAAGTTGTGCCATCACATTTTGAACTCTTTACGATTTTACTCCAATTTTACACAAAATGTTGTTTTTATTATACAACAACTTACAAATCATAGATGAAATACAAAAAATAGCAAAAAAACAATAACCAATAAATAGAATAAATAAATTTATCCCTTGTAACGTTCGTTATGGGCCTAGCTCCTCGACTATTTAATTTTAAAAATATCAATGTTATTTGCGTCGACTCGATTACTTTATCTGATTTGGGTAGGAGAAATTTGGTTTCTCCGTGAGATTCGTTGCTAAAATTCTTTCATTTCATATGGTAATTTGTTAATTATAAGTTGTTTATCTTAACTCCCTGCACCCTTCGTTTTTGGGTTTTTGCCATCTTGAGAAGGGCCCTAGAGAGGACGTGATTCTCGACATAGCTTTCTTTTCGAAAACACCTATAACACCAGTTCAGGGTCATTCGAACCAATTTTTCCAGTGGTCTCCGTTTATTATAAAAAAACATCAGTTTCTGCAGTCCTGAGGTCTTCAAAATTTGTTCTACAGATTGTACACTCGCTTCCGCAAGCTCCGACAGAAGACTTCACTTAATTCAAAGATAAGAAAATAATTAATTACTTAATTTTTTTAATTAACTTACTATTAGAATTTTTATCATTGAATAAACAATTTAAAACTGATTTCACACCTTTATTTGTCTGTCTGTCTGAATTGATAAGAAACTCAGAAGAAATCCACGATCCTAAAAGCTAGCTAAGGGTAATTTAAGGGCTACACCCTTCAGGGTTAAAATTTTTCAAAATTTCTTCTTAGTGGGTGTTAATATATCAGTCAGTTGGATCTTCTGCGCCACCTTCCGGTGGCGTCTTGATGTTTTTATCATATTTCTTATACTTTTATGCAAATTCTATAAATAAATTAAATTAAAAATATTATTTTTATTTTTATCGATTCTGACTTGAAAGTTAATTTAATTTGTTTTAGTTTAAAAGTTTACCATAAATGCCTTTCATATTACTAAAACTCAAAGGATAATTTTACTAACAAATGTTCTGTTAATGTCTCTTAAATAAGTTAATTAAAATGTTCGGTGCGAAACCCTATTTCTGTATGAGGGACTGTAAGGGTGGTGCTAAAGGAATATTAAGTTTTCGACTTATGCCTTCTTCTCCGCGATTCGTGTGGCCGAATATTCGGGTCTCGAATTGAAAGCGAATTTAATAATTCAAATAACGAATCGACGCGATTTCGGTAAACCACAAAAATTAAATGAGCTTCTTCGGAAAATTTATGAGAGGTTTGATCAGCCAGGGTAAACAGTTGGGTTTGAATTATTTATAAACTTTCATCAGTAAATGTAATCTGATGATTTCCAACCGATGTTTTACTAAAGAACGTGATTTTAAATAAAACATAATATTTTAAAATTTATAATAGAAATATAAATATTTTTGAGAAAAAGATCCAAATAGTAGTCCAAAAGTGTTCAATTGTAGTACGCTATATTATTATTACTGGGCCCGCACAAACGAAGAAAAGAGCAACACGTTTGCAAAACACTTAGGTAAGGTCTTCACTCCAATACCATCAGTCAATCCAAACTCAGATGCAGAGATAGAAACTTATTTGAACTCTCCCAACCAACTATCACCTCCTTTAAGAGCAATCTCCACAGCAGAAGTATACCGAGAAATACAATTGTTAAATCCGCACAAAGCTCCAGGGTATGATCTCATTGTTGGAAAAGTTTTAACACATCTCCCGAGAAAAGCCATTGTTCTTATTACCACAATATTCAATAGAATACTGCAGACTAATCACTTCCCAATACAATGGAAATACGCTCAAATAATTATGTTAGCAAAGCCAGGAAAACTTCTATATGAAACCAACTCATATAGGCCAATAAGTCTACTGCCACTGCTATCTAAAGTTTTTGAAAGGATCCTCCTTAATAAAATCAGCGAAATTATACCTAAAAATAAACTGATACCTACACATCAATTTGGCTTCAGAGAAGAACATTCGACAATCCAACAATGCCACAGAATTGTAAATTATATCAAAGAAACCTTAGAACAAAAAAGCTACTGTGCCTCTGTATTCTTTGACATTGAACAAGCCTTCGATAAAGTATGGCACCAAGGATTGCTTTATAAGATAAAACAGTTATTACCCCACCACATTTTCCTACTACATACTCAAATCCTATCTAAGCAACCGATACATGCAAGTTAAAGTCCAAACCAGTCTATCTAACTACCAAACCATAAAATCAGGTGTCCCCCAAGGAAGTGTCCTTGGTCCTTTTACTGCTGATGTTCCAACCATCGACAATACATTAATCGCCACCTTCGCTGATGATACAGCAATCATGACATCAGATCGAGATCCCATAAGAGCGTCAGAAAAGCTACAATCTCATCTCAACTTTTTACAAGAATGGCTGCAACAGTGGAGAATAAAAGTTAACAGTGACAAATCTACCCAAATTATGTTCACTACAAAACGCAGCGTATGCCCACAAGTTTACATCAACAACAACGTAATACCAGTTAAAACTGAAGTTAAATACCTCGGATTATATTTAGATCAAAAACTAACTTGGAAACCTCGTATAAAAGCTAAAAAAGAACACTTGAAGCCAAAATTACAAAAAATGAACTGGTTAATTGGACGTCATTCACAGTTATCAATTGAAAACAAGGTACTTCTGTACAAAACCATCCTGAAACCAATATGGACATATGGTATAGAGCTATGGGGCTGCAGCAAACCATCGAACACTAAAATATTACAAACGTTCCAATCAAAAATACTTCGAACAATAGCTAATGCCTCATGGTTTGTAAGTAACCACACAATTCATAATGATCTTAGAATCAATGAAGTAATCCAAACCTCAGCAAACAAAAACAAAACTAGGAATGAACATCATACAAATCCATTGATATCCAACCTATACACGGAACCTATGAGACATACAAGACTAAAACGTTGCTGGCCAGAAGACCTCTTAGAAGAATAGAAAAACTCCGGAGACCCATCGATGGGTGGTGCCCGCCTCATGCCACCTAACGATAAACCATACCATTTACTTATTACTATTTTAAGTAGATTGTAAATTTGCAATATTAAAAAAAAACAATATTATTATATGTGGACGGAGAGAGGCACAAACGTTGAGGTCTTGAAAAGAATGAATAAAGAGAAGGAAGTCATATTTATAATCAAAACACGAAAACTGCAATACTTGGGACACATTACAAAAGGCGAAAGATATGAACCATTTCGAGTGATTATGCAAGGAAAAATTACAGAAAAAAGGTCCATAGGAAGAAGACAAAACTCCTGGCTAAAGAACTTAAGAGAGTGAGTGGTATGGCTGTGGAAACAACGAATTGTTTCGGTCAACAGTTTCGAAAAAACGGATAGCCATGATGATCGCTAACCTTCGGAACGAAGATGGCACTTACAGAAGAAGATATTACTTCAGCAAATATTAAACACGAAACAAAATTCTGTAGCCTCCATGAAAAAACGCTGTTGGTGTCCTTTCTTAAAAGCTACATTTACTTTCTATAGTAAAATTGACAAAAAGCAAGTATTGATGAAATCTCGCCAATTACAAAGTGACATCTAAAAAAATAATGTAAAAAACACGTTATTAGCATAGGAAGAGAGGGAGTGCATCTGGAGGGCTAAAAATATTGCTGGAGGTGTTTTTTACATGAAACCGCTTGGGGCAGTTTTTACATGTAAGGTTAAATGTATGATTTAGATTCGTTTTAGAGTAAGCAAAAACCCGTTACACTTCTGACCTACTTAATAAGCACCGGTGGTTCATAAACAAGTTGAAGCAATTTACAAGGAAATATAATATATCAAAAAATTAACAAAATTAGTGCTGTTTAATATAAAATACAATAATTTTTAAACCAGTTGATTGGTAACTGTACTTTCTTTACAATATAACCAAATTATATCTTTCAATTGTAAATGTCTAGGATTACTCACAGACTTTACAAAATTGATTACATCTATTTAAACGTTGAAGAATAAGAGGAACAAAAGAAATTTAAGTTCGGTAAGTAACAAGAATTTGCTGAATTCCGAGTACGATCTATTTTATTCTTACTCCAAAGTAAAAACGAACGAGTCTCTCGGCAACCGCTTTTCTATATTTTACTACGCATTTTCTTTTCTTTTTACCATTATACTAGGTTATTATGGTCCATAAAACGTTAAACTCATTTGAAATAATAATCTCCATGTTTATTAGGGATGAGTCTAAAGCAGTAGTGCTGAATAAGCTGAATGTATTTTTCCCTGGCTTAAGGGTATTATCCTCGTATTTTTCTGGATCAGAATTCTCGCTGGAACTAAACTCTAGCGAATATTTTGTTAGTGTTTGATGTTTGCTTTCCTGAGTGTATAGTAACTGGCTACTACAAAAGTCTGGATCATATTAGACTGAGAAACATTATCAAATTACTCCAAGTTATACCAATTCTCCTGAGGTAAAAATATTCTACAATTTATATAAACAAATTAATTCAGGGTATAATTTGAAGCGGTAATAATAAAGTTAAGAGTAAGATAAAAATATAAAAATACATTTATTAAAGTTGTCCATTTTACAGTTTTTAACACAAGAAAGGAATTTAATATTAAACATATTTAGCAATAATTCAAAATTAAGTTAAAATTTAAAAAAAGATGAAGTTATTGCTCTAATCCGAATATCTATTCATTTTTAAAGTTACACTTCTTTTGGCGCGTTAAAGAAAAATGATAAGGGTACGTTTTTACGATGCGAGCGCATACCGTAACGAAAAACCGACCCCACATTTTAGTTTTTTTTAATTAGATTTCCATTTGTTTTAATAATTTTGCTTATGTTTTATTATTTATATTAACCCTTTAATATTTTCTTAATATTTGGTTGTGTTAACCTTTGTTTTTATGACAATTCTACTCTAAATGACAGTTTCGTCGTTGAATAGATACAGCAAGAGTAAACGTCCATAAATGTTAATAGTAAAGAATTGGGGATAATAAAAATCTCTTTAAGTATAATTTGTGTATAAATGTTGTTTTTTAATTATATACAAACAAAATTCATTTAAGTAATTAGATAATGCGTTAAATTAAAACTTTTGTCCACGACTGTTCTACAAAACGTTCATTATACTAGTGCTTCATAAAGAATAATAGTACCAATTATACATCATTCAAAGCTTATTTTTATTAAAGTAGGCCTTGTTAGGGTGATGAATTTCGCCCTGTATATTTAATCTTATTCTCAGTTGTAAATGCGCTGTT
The DNA here is from genome assembly GCA_964028335.1 of Altica lythri. NCBI lineage: Eukaryota > Metazoa > Arthropoda > Insecta > Coleoptera > Chrysomelidae > Altica > Altica lythri. Next base: position 58,200,351 of record OZ034805.1, on the reverse strand, counting down.
GTCACGTCCTCAATAAAAGCATAGTGTTAGTGACAATAAATAAAATAACAATTGTGTACTCCATTTCAGCACCATCAAATCATTAAAAATTAGTACTTTCACAAAAAACGAAAATCGCAATTTAAAAATAGGTATATATTTAGATATAATGAATGCATTTACAAAATAATAGTACTTAATTAAATGAAAGCACACAATAAAAACATTTACAAAAAAGTCTTCATTTGCAATTAGGAACAAATTTTCTATGTCTATATAACGGTATTATAAAATAAGTTTTACAACAAACATTTAAATTGGACCAGCTATAAATGAGAAAATACAAAATATTTCATTTTGTCGATAAGTATTATAGCAGATATATATTAAAGAATTTTTCGTGGAGCTTTCCAGGTAGTGCGGTATTATGACATACCAATTGGTTTCAGCTATTTTGATAAGCAGAACAAAATGTTATGCTTCAAATAATGGAAATCCATTTAATATGTGTTCAATAGCTACAGTGCAATAATTCAGCAGAAAAGCAGATACACTAATGGTAAAATAAGCAAAGTATAAAAAAATGAAACATACAACATTAAAAAAAACATATAAACAACAAAAATTGGAGTAACAGATTTGGTTAAAACTATTGTCACGTTCATCTATTCGTTATGTATTTTCAATTCACCTCCAGTATCAAAGGTAAAATGTTGTCAAGTGAACAGTTTTTCATGTAATAAGTCCAATCCGTCAAAATAATTTCTTCTGTGTCTACAAATTTTTTTTACATGTCTGGTGTACATTGTCTTAAAGCTTCTGTCCAAGTTTTGTCCGAATATAAAAATGCAAAATAGAGGTAATCGAAGTAAATCATGTCTATGTTAGTTTATTATTTCATCTACTACATATGTCTTATCGTTGCTTCTGTATTGTGTAAGTATAATTGTCTTTTTTTTTTCATTTTTTTATCAAATTCGATGTTATTGCTGCTTAATTATCTCTGTAATATCTATTTTGTAGCTGAAAAAGTAGGTGGTCTGTTTTGTTGTACAGAATGAAATGAAGCATTATCCATGTTTACTACACATTTCTCTGGAAAATTAAATAAAGCAGGAATAAGTTAATTAACAATCCAGTCTTTGAAAATATCACCATTTATAGTTTTGTAATGGTCAATGTCAGTATTTGAAGAGTCTAATAACAAATCACATCCCTCTATTGACCCACCATTTGCTCCTGCGAGTAAAATTGTAAATCGCTTTTCTTTGGATTACACATGCAATGGATTACTTTTTAAATCAGATTACTGTTTCCATCGACGCGTTGGAGTACCATTTTTTTATATCCACGTCTATGTACACGAATCTGATGATTTCATTGCACTTTTTTAATTTCATAAATTTCTGAAGGAAAGAGATTTTGCTATTCTTCGCTCACTTAAAATTTGTCGTCAGTTCACGTTTTTAAGTTTACATATCATTAATTTTGTATAAATAAGTTCGTTTACCGTTTAAATCTCAGTTTTGTTTTGCGTCAGTCAAAAGTTTATCTGAAGTAAAATATTCGTTTTTATAATTGTACGTCCAAATCTGCCGCTGCAATTTTTTTTAAATGAAGTTCTTAAATGTATCTGCTTTATCTTTCTTCCTTTTATTTGCCGCTTTTTTACCATTAACTAAATCTTTTTTTAAGATTTTTCGTTTATACTTAACACTAACCTAAAAAAAAACACGAAATATTTAAAAAATGTATGAAATAAAAATTTAAATGATATTTGATTGGTCATAGATTAATGAATGAAATATCGATTCGTCCATGTCCTATCAAATTACATTTTAATTATCATTATGGATCATTGTTATTAAAGAAATTGAAAATATTTTATTCTGAAACATTTTTAACTTTTACTATAGTGTGTAATCTGGCAACATTGTAAAATAATGACTGACAGAAGAAATGTGAGGTTAGGTATGCTTAATAAATTATAAGTAATTTGAATGAAATAAGAATGTAAAAGTGTATTTAATGTAACAAATAACTTCATATACAACTATTAATGAAATTAAAAATGTTTGGAACTATTTGCTGATGAAAATATTTGAATAATCTTGTAAACAAACACAATTACTACTTACATTAAAAACCTAAGAGATGTTATATAAATGCCTCTTCTGAAACTTTTTGGTCTTTTCTAAACATGTAATATCATCTTTGTATTCATTTTTTTGTCTCTACACATTTTTTTTTCGGCATATTAATTTTTTTAATGCATTTAACCATTATATTTATGATATTTGTTGTCATGCTTGTCAGTTTGTGACTTGCAGTGACTTGGTAACTTTCAAACGGCAACATGACAAAAACCAATACCAACGTGAATAAATAAAAAGATAGCCTGCTAGATATAAATAAACGTTGAATCGTTAATATTCACTAGTGAATAATGGTTCATTATTCACTGCATGACGTTACAACAGAACGTATGTCCAAACTTTATAAGAGAATAAAATAACTCATATTAGACAAATTTTATATTTTCCTTATGGAGGGTAGAGGTAAGGAGAACTGTCTCCGTGTATTGAATGTGTCCGTCAAAATGTGGTAAATAAGGGTGGCGCTACGATCGTAGTAGGGTAAATTTTAAAAAAAGCGCCATAATTTCTTAGAGTAGGATAGATAAATAAACAAGGAAAGACACATTTCCGCTTTATTATGACACCATTTTTAAAATAATCATAAGATACATAAGATAATCATAAGTATAAAACGAATTTAAAATACACTAAACTGAATTCGCTGACCACGTTTTTTTATAGCACTTATATAATTTGTGACTTATATTACGAAATCATACGACATTTCAATCAATTTGTCAAAAACTGCTACATTCATTGTGTACCCTACATCTACTTTAGCGCCATTGTAGTGGCAAGTTTGAGAAGTGTTATGTTCCACAAAAAAGTGGACACATTTTTAATCATTTCCCATTTAAGATCGTTCTCCTTACCTCTACCCTCCATAATTTTCCTTTGACATTTCAATCCGTATTTATATGTCAATGGTGTAAATAAACAAAACACATGTATAAAGAATCGACCTACCTTTTACCACTACATCTAAACTACACACTTTAATCTTTAAATTTAGATCGTAGTTAGTGTAAGTCATATACATTTGAAACTTCAATTACATTAATTATAGCGTAAATTTAGAATTTTAAAGTTGTGATTATAGCAATTGTGTCGTGGACAAAGTATAGTATTCTATTCGTGTATAATGGCTATTATTCACTCAGATGATTCACAACACTCGCCTGTGGCTCGTGTTGTAAACTTCATCTTCGTGAATAATAGCTACCATTATACGCTCGTTGAATAATATACTATTATTAGATATATTTTTTTCTATGATTAGTGTCGTTTTCTGTGTAAACATATAAACCATGTAAACATATGTAGACAAATAAAACTTTTAGAAAGTGTTTTATTTTGTTACGCCAAAGAAGTAAAACTTGCGTACATATAAGTACATATACACACGTTATTTTTGCAGATTTGTCCTATCTGGAGCTATCAACAACTTTATATGAAAATAAAGACATTAAAATACAAATAAAACACCATAGGAAAGACCGAGGAGGAAAAGCCTAGCATTTTAACGCTGTGTTTGATCGTTGTTTCAGTTTTTTAGAGTTCATACGTCTCATAGATCGAGCCACTCTTTACATAACCGGCATAAGAAATCTATGCTTCCAATAAAAAATCTCGAAATATGAAATGTGAGCCAAGATATAAAAATAAGTTGTTAATTCTCGATCTTTCCACACACTTGCGTATATGCGTAATCCAGAAGGGCAGATACACCTGAGACCGAGTGCGACCTAAAAAATCTATTGTGTCCCCCTTTTCTCGCTGATGTTTCCTCAGACTGACAGCGGCTCTTCTAATCCTATCTTATGATTTCGCTGGGCTTCAAATTTCTTTTCTAATTCATATTATCCTAGATTTCTGACTCTAAAATTACGCAATGGAATGCATTCTGAGAGTATGTGTATTGAGGTTTTCTTCTTTACCATCACAGAATCCGCACTCTGCTTCATCCTAGTTTCTTCATGTGTCCTCCTAATCGGCAGTGCTCGGTTAATGTTCCCGTTATAATGCGGAGTTTGTTTTTACTGTTTAGACAGCTGAAAAATCTCTTCTGATTATAGTTTGCCAGGAGTGTCTTTGGTTGTCTTAGGCCTTCTAGATCGTTCCAGTACTTGGATTTTTCGTTTTCCACTTCTTTCCTTAGTGTTTCTAGAACTGTACTGCTGCTGATTCCACAAGATCGTTCTAATCCCAAAAATGGTGTTTCACCTTGTTTTTTTTGCCAGCTTATCTGCTGTTTCGTTTTCTTTTATTCCTATGTGTGCTGGAACCCATAAGAGGGCAACAGTGTTATTTTGTTTTAGTTCTTTAATTTGCCCGACCATTTTTGAACTCATTGTGTGTGAGTGCCATGATTACAATCTTTTGTCTACGATGGTTCTTTTCGATTTTAAACTCTATCCTTTTTTCAATGGCGCGGATTTTTGCTTAAAAAATGTTTGCGTATGCACCTATGCTGTTTGAGTCTAAAAACCCCTGCTCCAGTTCCTTCATCTGTCTTGGAGCCGACCGTATACTACTTTATGGCATTTTGGTTTAGCCCCAATATGGTGTCTTGTCTCATTCAGATTTACAACCTTGTGTTGTGGAGAATTTTTACTTTAAGTTAAATTTGTTTGGCATGTCATTTTGTGTCATTTCCCAAGTTTAATCAAATTGAATCGAGATTTTTCTTTGATTGTTCTCTCTTTGACATTTTTTATATTGTTTGCTTCCTTACACTTTCTATTTAAATGTTTAGTGATGTGAGATTTAGGATTACTTTCATTGCACCAGTGGAACATGTTCCCATTGCTCCAGTGATGCTTACACAGGCTAGTCTCTGAATCTTCAAGAGATTTGTTCTCTTAGTAGTGAGGTTAGCTCTCGTTCCCCAAGCTACTGCCATAAGTGATGATTGGTCTTATTATTGCCGTGTACATCCATTGAAATGTCCTTGAGTTACAACCCCAGTTCTTTCTACATACTTAAAAGTCATTTAATAATTAGAGTCTTTAGTAGTAGATCATAAGTTTTAATTACTTAAAAAGAATATCTCTATCCAGTTTTTCCAATTTTTACTCTATATTGAGCTATCAGCTCCTTGATATGAAAATAAATCTCCAAGCAAGTTTATAAAAAATAGTTATACATAGTATATTTAGCAGGTAATTTTATTTTACAAAAAAGGGACAATAAATTTTTATAAAGCAAATGACCAGTGCAATACTATGTTTTGAAATAGGATTTCTATCCATTATTTTGTCTTCAACTGTGGTCTAGAGAAACATAATTGCTTGTTGTAGAAGACTAAATATTAAACAAACTCTGTCAATATATGTTAGGGAACAGAAACACATGCTGTCTATACTCATGATGGATGGTGAGAGAATTCCCTGCTCCAAGTCTCGTTATTGGAAAACAGTTGTGAGATAAGGTTGTTCGTATTTTTCTTTCCTGATCTATTCACTTGATGACTTTCTTTCCAAAACATCTCAAATATAAATAGTCTAAGAAAAATTATATCAGTAGCAAGCACCATAAGAAATAACTTAATTTTCACTTTTATATTATAGATACTATTAACTGCACCATCCAAAAAAACTACTAGTCTTATCACGTTTTACGACTGGATTTCCTGCAGCGTGTGTCTCCCTTTCTTATCTCTCGTTCATTTTGCATGAATTTTTGTCAGACGAATATCATTGCACGCGAGTTCCAATTTGACATGACAGATACACTTTTTCAATTTGCCTTTCGTGCAACATGCGATGCTTCTCAAATAGAAGATGATGTATGCACGTGTCTATGATTTTCTAAATTTTTCTTTTTCTCTCCGTTATTCTATTCTGTATTTTGTGACATCTGAATCAATTAGGTTATATTTTTAGGTACACTTAGTATTAAGGTAAATTTATTTAAAGTAGTAATAAAGACATCAGAAAAGCTATTTACGGCAGTAGCTTTTTCATAACACATTGCTTAGAATAACTATAAATAGAAAAATTGCACACAAAATAAAGTAGAATAAGACATATACAAATTTATGAGAGACTAGCATTTTTATATTAATCGCTTGTTTTCTCTTTGTTTCTTTGCCTGTCCGCGTAAAATTTTGTGATCGGTTTTAAACTTACTTCTTGACTTAGTACAGATCTGAAACTTTCAGGGTAGTTTAGAACTCAAAGACAATGCCTGACTTAAGTGTTTTTAGACCGATGTATTAAAATTTAATATTACAATTTCTACTAATTTTTAATTTCATTTGGTAAAGTAGTTCAAACTCTTCTCAATACTACCAACTTTACCAGTCCCTTTACCAATCGACAAATAGCAACAACTCAAAGAGAAAATCGTATTTGACGACTTTGGGCAATTAAGGGTCGCACCGCTACAACAAGATAATGCCACACCACACGTAGACAGAGACTTGAGAAATTTCTTACAGGAGCACAATATCAATGTCATGAAATGTCCAGCTAATAGTCCGGATCTGAGTCTCTAAAAGAAACTGTAAGACGGTTTAATTGATCAGTAACCCTTCCAAAATCTGAACCAAGTTGTAGATGCTGTTTTGATGGTTTACCAGAAGTAACCACACCAAGTAATCATAAATTTTGTGGAAGATATACCTTATTGTTGTGCCAAAGTTCTTAGAGCAAGAGGTGGACTTACTTATGTAAGTTATTTTGCTGGTTCCGACAAAAAGCAACAACCCAAAGAGAAAATCGTATTTGACGACTTTGGGCAATTAAGGGTCGCATCTCTAGTGTTAGAAAATTGCAAAATCGCCTTATAAAAACTACGGAAACACAAATTTCGGACCAAACAAGTTTACATGATAGATTAACTTCAGCTTCAGCTTTTGTAAACGACTGTCCTTTACAAAGAGACGATATTGGAACCTCATGTCGTCCCATTTGCTCAAAATATAGGCGCTGGGTTCATTCTACAACAAGATAATGCCATACCACACGTAGACAGAGACTTGAGAAATTTCTTACAGGAGCACAATATCACCGTCATGAAATGTCCAGCTAATAGTCCGGATCTAAGTCATTAGAATGAACTGAAAGACGGTTAATGGATCAGTAACCCTTTCAAAATCTGAACCAAGTTGCAGATGCGGTTTTGATGATTTACGAACAGTAACCACAGGTAATCATAAATCTTGTGGAAGGTATACCTATTGTTGTGCCAAAGTTCTTAGAGACAGGTGAATGTACTCATTATTAATGTACATTTTTGTTTATTTTTCCTTAAATACATTTTTATTGTTTTTTTACGTTTTAATTTGTATTTTTTAAAGTATTACCAAACAACCTTTTGTATTATCTTGCAGCAAATCTTTAAACCATTTTAAAACTACATATAAATGTTGGATTTAAATGACATGCCTTTATATTCATTTTGAGTATATTTTTTCTCTGCACAAATATCTAAATACATTAACTACAATTCTAAACCTTCTTCTAAATAAATATAATGAGTTAAATACACTTAAAATGACACACTCTGTTTTAAAATAATTAGTTGTAACATTACATTTATTGAATTGCAATCAACAAACTTCCATCGAGATAATCGTATTTCGAACGATGTCAACTCTTCTCTTAATTGTTGAACTTATATCAGCAGAACTAGTCCTGACATCCCAAGCCCTTTGGACATTCCCAACTAATGCCGATTTGGATGCCAACGCGTTTTACATTTTATAGGGATGAACGTGGAACGTGAACGAGGATGCACCATGCACTTTATGAAAATGACGTGCTGCCTACGACATGACACGAATCTAATTACCTAACCCTTATGGGGAATATAAACCAGCACCGGCTTTAACCTTAATATTATATTATTCAGCACATTGATATTATCATTATACAAAGTAAGTGTTAAATGTCGCTGAAATTGGTATCAGATGTGTTATTTTTATTATACCGGGTGAGCAAAAAGTATAGAAACTCTGTTGTAACTCAAAAGCCATGGGTCACAGAAAAAAACTTGCAAGATATAAAATTAAAGATTTTTCCCTGGCTATCAGATGGTTAAGATAAATTTTGACCATGACCATGACCATCTTGGTCATTCATCATCACCAGATATGCATTAAGGTCTAGGGTCAACGTGACCTATAGAGGTCGTAAGAAGTTTCATTTAAAAAAATTTACCTCATCCTGGCGAGGAAACAGCAAAAAAATTTAAGGCATTGACCAGACAAAATCTCCGAACAGCTGTGGGAATCTTGACAGGTCACTGCCCATTGCGACAACATCTCTTTAGGATGAAATTAACAGAATTGCCGCTATGCAGATGCTGCGAACAAGAAGAGGAAACAGTAGAACACATTATGTATGACAGCTCTGCTTTTTCTAAAATCAGAAGATCCGTGTTAGGCGAGTACTAGCCGATGTCAATTAGATCCCCCTCGGGAGCCTCATCACCTATTTTATATCACTAGGCCTGGTGACAGTCTGAGGTGAGGATATCCCTACATACGGGAGGATGCACAATGGGTCATATGTGGCCTCAGTGCTGGCTGAGCACTAGCTCGCCCCTCTCCAAATTTCCAGATCCAGATCCAGAGACCATGACCATGACCATCATGGTCATTCATCAACTCCAGATATGCATTAAGGTCTAGGATCAACGTGACCTATACAGGTCGTAAGAAGTTCCATTTAAAAAAATTTACCTGACCATCGCTGGACCAATGGTAAATGGTAAAACCTTTAAATGTTGGTAAAAAAACGTTTTCAATAATCTTTAAAAAATGGTGAAAAAAAAATAGTTAAAAATCGTAAATTTTTGTAAAAACTCTTATTTAAGGTAGGCAATGTATACGATAATCATCTGTTAGTAGAGAATATATGGTTTGTAATTTTTTTCTTGTATGGTTTGGGCTTGTGCCGATCCTGATTATTCCAAATTACATGTTACCACAAACAGTGCCTGACATAGAACATATGAAACTCTCGTTGTATATCTTCAGAGCTAGAAAAAGTTTTGCAATTTTATGCATTAGATTTCTGTCTGTGCACGTCGTATTGCTTTGGACATTTATTTTCTGAAAATAAATTCAAGAAAATGAGAAATTGTATCGTTATAAAAAGTGTAATAAAATTTCAAACAGCGTTACCAACATAAATGTAAAATATAGACAAAGTAATTGCCACAGTAGTATATGATATAAAAGTAAATGTTTAACAGTCAGTTATTCTCTTAACGCTTTTCTAAGCTTGGAACTACAGTTTTAGTTGTGGGTCTCCTTTTAACCCAATTTGTCGTCTTGGTCCTTCCTTACTCGTCACTAACTAATACCGCAAAAGTTCGGAAGCAAAAACTTTGTAATTGAGATGGTTAACTGCCAACGAGTGGAACTTACGTAAATAGTTGCTCGGCAAATTGCAAACTTTAAGGAGGTGAAGTGTGTTTTCGGGCCAATTACAAACTTTGATGTCGCCTCAGTCTCTTATACTTCATTCCAAATTGTTGCTGGAAACTTAAAGATAAACTTTATATGCTCTAATATTTTACTAGGCACATATGGCTAAAAAACAAATAACTTTGTGTAGAGAATTTATTTGTACATACAATTAACAATTTATTTTTAAATTAAAATTTTATTTTGATACGTTCTTGTGTCAACTGACATCAATCACTGTACCTATGACCGTTAACATGTAAGAAAAAATAAAATTGGCAATATGGCAAGAAGTAGATAAAGCTAGTAAACAGCAATAAATCATATGACTGTAGTTGCAACTTGTTAATACTAAAACATATCGTGGAATCATTCTTCTTCTTCTTCTTCTTCTTCTTCTTTCATCTTTATAATGTGTGTTTTGTTTAATTATTGTTTTCGCCCAAACATCTTTCAAGCGAAAATCCGTGCCATCGAAAGATGTATAGAATTTAATATTGAAAGGAACTATCGTAGACAAAAGATTGTAATTCTGTCAGATAGTCAAGCAGCCATCAAAGCTCTGAAATCACATACAATCAGTTCAAAGATGGTGTGGGAATGCCTAGGCAAATTAAATGAACTAGGACAGAATAACACTGTTACCCACCTATGGAGTCCAGGACACATAGGAATAGAAGGGAATGAAACAGCAGAGAAGCAGGCAAAAGATGGAGCTGAAACCCCATACCTGGGACCAGAACGATCCTGTGGAATCAGCAGTAGAACAGTCTTACAAAAACTAAGAAAAAAAAATGGGTAGTGAAAAATCCAAGTAGTAGAATGTTCTAGAAGGACTAAGACAATCGAAGACGCTCCTGGAAAACTACAACCAGACGAGATCTCTCAGCTGTCTTAACCTTAGTAAGAAGAACTTCCGTATTATAACAGGAATACTAACCGCGCACTGCCGATTAAGAGGACAAATGAAGAAACTGGGATTGGTAGATCAAACTGCAGATTCTGTAAGGTAGAAGATGAAACCTCAATACACATACTCTCAGATTACGTAATTCTAGGGTCAAATACGAAATAGAAAAGGAAGATCTACCTTAAAACCCAACGATTTCCTAAATTTTCTAAGGAAAATAGGACTAGAAGAGCTACTATAAGTCTGGGGAAATCATCAGAAATATAGCAAGAAAAGAGGGAAACAATAGATCTTATAGGTCGCAGGTGTATCTGTTAAGGACTGTTCAGAGTAGGAGCGACGAGCGTCACGTCGCGATAGCGTAGCGGCGGGCGACGCGATGCTGTTTCAGAGTTGGAGCGTTGCATTCGCGTCTGCGACGCGTCAAATATTCAACAACACGCTTTTTTTCAGTTCATAAAATGGCTCCAATTTAATATACTGTAATTTAATATAAAAAAGAAACTTACTCGATATTCCTAATATTACTCCCACTTCAGAATAGAGCCTATCTCTTAAATTTTTATTTTTATACGAAGGCAACTTTGTGTTCCATAACGGGGGTCTTGACTGAATTTCTGAAATTAATATTTCGGCAACATCCTCCTCAGTGGAACTCATTTTAACGCCTGGTCGCTGGTACGTCGCCACAAAAAATCAATTCGATTTGTATCCGTCGCTGTCGCGGGAAGTAATCGCAACGCGTCGCCGCGCTGGTCGCTTTTACTCTGAATGCTTGGATTTCATAACACTGGGTTATTTAACCGTCGACGCGTCGCTCGTCGCATCGCTATCGCGACGCGACGCTCGTCGCTCCTACTCTGAACAGTCCTTTACCTCTAACTTGCTCATACATACATCCAATGTTATAGCTCCATCTTTTTTTTGGGCGTCCAGTACTTTTGCGGGCAGGCGGTGATTTATCGCTTACTACTCTCACCACCCTTCTGACATCCATTTTACATATGCTCATTCTATTCCCTTTTCCTGCTCAAAATCCAATTGTTTATGTTCTCGACACCACATGTTCTTTTGACATTCTCGCTCCTTTCCCTATCGATCAACGTTTGGCTAGGTATCCTGCGCATGCAATATTCTCATTTCAGTCGCCTCCAATATTTCTTTGGTTTTTGATATTTTGATTCGTGTTTCTGCAGTATAAGTCATTATTGATCGGATTATAAATCCTAGCTTTGACTTCTGTTTTTATATGTTTATTTTGCCATATGGTATTATTTAGGCACACCGCTTTGCTTATTGCTTTTGTAGCTTGCTCTGTTACTTTCATCTTCATATCGGCATAACTGGAAATTTCGATTCCGAGATATTTGAACTTCATTTTTTGCTGTATGATTTGGTTATACTATTTTGCATCTGACGGGTGTTTTTGATGTGTTTTTTCACTTTGATTTGTTATTGTCATGTTAAATGTTTTTAATGTGATATTGGATATTGAACTGCTGTAGAACTCTTTGTGTTAAAAACCAATGGTCTTCAGAAATCTCCTTGTCAAGTGCCGTTGTTTACTAGTACTAACTCTGTGATTTCTACATTTATTTTTGCTTGGATTTAATTTGTTCTTAATGGTTTTAATGAGGATCTAAGAGATTTGTTTTTCACATAGCAAATACATGTCTGATATTTGGATCTTATCGAAAGCCTTTTGCAAGTCCATAAAGTACATGAATGCTGGTTTATTGTATTCAAATAATTTATATGTAATTTTTCGTATTACAAAAACGGCATCCGTGCAAGTCCCGATATTATACGGTATTTATATTCTTTTGAATTTTGGAATTGCTTGAAAATTTGTTTTCATATCACAAATGTCTTAAAAAATTGTCTTAAAACAGTTAATATAAGTCATTACAAAGCCCTCTTCACATCTACATCATCCGAAACGAAATCTTACACTCTTATTTCTTAAAAAAATGAACCAGTATAAATTTCAATCATTCGTACGTAACGTACACATTTAGTCAAGAAAAAGAAAAATAGGCTTTTAGAAGGTGTTTTATACCGCGTCGTCGTGCATTATAAAATAAAATATGACCGTCGCAAACTTCCTGCTCGCCTAAATTTCCACAAAAAAATCAAAGTTTTCCAGGTTGGAAAAGCTATACCGAACATTCGGATATTTTAAATTGCTTTTAAGAAACTTTTTGGTACAAGAAATTCAGAACTTTCAGAGAAATCGTTAGTAAATTTATTTTTATATTCTGTGGGTACATAAAGCTTTTATAGATATAGGATATCAGGTATATATAGAGATGTTAATAACTTTTATACACTTTTATGTTAAGAAAATACTTTTACAACTTAATATTTAAAAAAATACATAAGTAGTCTGGGAAAGTTCATGGTCAGGAGGTTTTTCCTTAGTTAACTGCTAAGGTACATTTAAGAATAAAATAATAATTAAGAAAAATCCAATATCAACAATAGATGAGTTGCGCGAGGGTTGTTAGTGGTCACTCTACTGGCAAATTATGCCCGAGCTCAGCCGTAGAGGGATGATACACAAGTGAGCCGCGCCACCGACTTCGACGGTACAAGCCCCTAGATTTAATAGGCCCTAACAACTCTTACACAATCCCACGAAATGAAATAAAGTGAGCTAAATAAAACAAATCAAATTCAAAACTAGACCCTCCTTTAATGTGAAAACAATGTTTGAGGTTATTGCAAATTACAAACTCCAAATTATGACTAACTGCGTACACTAGCGCCTTAGTATTAAAAGTCAAATAAATAATAATAAATTTCAGTGTGATCACACGCACGACTTAAAACTAAATTAAAATCAATAATTCAAGAAAAGATTATACAAAATACTAGGTCTTATAATACTTATCTGTATTGGTACTGTAGCTACCAATCTCCAGTAATCCAAAGCTGTTTCGTTCTTGATCAAAACAAGGAACTGCGAGTACCAAAACCAAATTCTGTTCCAGAAGTACTGCCGGTATATAGGAACACTTGCCAGTTCCAAAATATGAATAACTGCCAGCACCAATAAAATAGTGTAGCCTGTTCCAAGAAAATAAGGCCCGTACCAAAAAAAATTAAGGCCTGTACCAAGGAAATAAGCCTGTACCAAGGACCCTAGGTGGAAAAAGGGTATTCTACGTCGAGGACGTTCAATACTCCGGGACGTTGATTTTTTTAGACCCCAAAAGCCTCCTTATAATGTACTGATTTTAAATCGACGGAAAATCGTGTACAAATCCCACACGTGGTATTTTCCTACTGAACACGAAGATAATCAACAAAATAACAACCAAACGTAGATTAACACAATGGCCCAGTTGGAAATAAGGGTTTGATTTTAATATCCACAATTTAGTGCCACGGATGTTCCGTGATTAAAAATCCAACCCGACAAAATTCCTCCAATAAACACAATTAGTACTTTTCAACAAGAAGGTTGACAAGGAAGTGAAAAAGAACGAAGTCCCTCGCGTTGGCATAAAGTAACTGCGCAGAAGAGGCCTTTTACTATTCTATTGTTAATTTAAAATGATCACTGCATTAACGGTAGATCGGTAGTCTTAGATCGGATATAGCAGAAAGAAAATAGAAGAAGAAGTTGACATAATTGACTGTTTACTACTTAAAATATTCGGCTTGTCATAATATTAAATGGTAATATATAAATATCAGAAGTAATAAATCGAGATGCCAATTAGAAGTTAGGAAAAATGCAGTCCGAGCGAAAATTAGATACAATAAGGCTTTAGGAAAGTAATAAATGGAAATTATGAGAGAATAAAAGGTTGATTTTGTTTAATTACCCAAATGACGTCTAGCTATACACTAAGAATTTTAAAGTAAACAACAGGTTAGTTCATATTTTATTAAGAATTTTTTCTTCATACCTCGGTCGAAAGTACGTTCTTTCGTCCCTAATTGCAGGGAAGAAAGTTTAACATTTACTCCCTGTTTACGGCGGGACGAAAGTTGAATTTTCGGCCCTGCGCGTCATGATGTTTTGTCGTCTTTAACATTTACTCCCTGTTTACGGCGGGAGGAAAAATTTCTCATGCGTAGTTACACTTGTAACTAGGGACTGTTTATTCTCGTGTCATTTCTATTTCTATCTATAACCTTAAAAATAATCATCAATGACAAAACTTGACTCTTCGAATGTATTTGATGCCTGTCCCACGACCAGCTGCACTCGCTTCGCTCGTTCCGCAAGTACTTTCGACCGAGGTATGAAGAAAAATAGTATACACTACACGGGCCAAAAGTTGAAATCTCGGTCCTGCGCGTCATGTTGCCCTCGGCTTTTCGCCTCGGGCATCATGACGCGCAGGGCCGAAAATTCATCTTTCGTCTCTTGTAGCGTAATATACTATTAATAATTGCGCTAAGGTGAAAATTCACCCGTGACAAACAATAATAATTTATTTTATATAGAAACCATATTGCAAGTATTAAGACAGATAAAGCTCTTAATAACTCATGTTTTCTTAAGAGCAAATTATATTAGAAGAGGAAAACCATACTTATAATCACAGGAAATGAGTCTAATTGGAAACCGAACAAGTCTTATATAATAGACCCATTAAAGAACCCAACAGATCAAAAGAAAATCTAAATTGTGTCAATTTTGTATATTTGTTACTGATTCATCTTTCATACAAACAAAGGTAACTAAACTATCTTTCAACCAATTGGTATCATGGTGCTCTCCTTTCATCTGCATCTTAAGATTACCTTTTTCAAACTTTGTCATTAATTATTATAACCTCTTTCAACATAATAATTATTGTTTCACAGTGAGCTGTATATAGTACGGAATTAAATCTTAGCTTTTGCGTATGTCATCTGTGCAAATTCATACATTCCAGAACGTTGTGGTCTTTTCATTACAAATGGCTGCCGTTTAGTGCATCACTCATTCTGGTGTTGTGTGTTTTCCGGTTCGTGACCTCGCCATTTGCATTGTTGACATCGCAGCTGGGTGAATTTGTATGAATAGAGTTGAAATTTCTGCCTTCCCGGCGAGGCCTGACAGACAGACAACTAGCAGGAAGAACCAAAGATGTGTTTGATGCATCCAATCGTCTTAAAAGGCACACTCGACTTGGTGATAAGGGTAGATATTTAAAAAGTTGCTACGGTATATTAATCTAGCCATTTTAATTCTAAATGTGATCATAGAAAATGATGATAATGTATTGATAATTTATATATACTGTATACTGTATATATTTGTATAAGTGATCTATTGGAATTTCCAAAGAGATGCAAGTATAAATAACACTTTAAGATTAGTGTCAAGACGTCGACATTGGACTATCTTTCTATCGCCGACGCGACGTTGCATTGAATTCAATTAGAAAAAGTCGACATTTTAAAGCTTCTGAGTTTGCGACAAGGCATACCATGGAAAGACATATACCTACACGTTTCGAAAGGATCACACTCTGTCATCTCTTACAGAAGAAAATCCTTATTTATATTGGGATTATCCTACGTGAACAAATCAGACGCAAACTTATTTCTATCTACTCTGACAAACACACAGGGACAAACTAAGGAACAATGTCCTATAAATCTACCGAAAAATATTTAGTTAATTAGGTACTATATTACTACAAAAAATAATTAAATATAAAAAAAAACTATTATCGAATAGGGTGTTACTTTAATAGTAAGCACTTATACTATAGCAGACTGGCTCCTCTATGACTGGCTCTGAACATTTTGGTGTTAACTGATAGATTTTGACTTTCTGAATCCAAAAATGTCAGGTATTTTTTTGCGAGAATCAATAAAAAATGCAATTTGCTTCATTTAAAATGTGGGTAAAAATTGAAATTGTTCATCAGACAAGAATTATATCTGCAAATTGTGCTTTATGTTTGTGCCTAAAATTATTAAGTCGTTCATCTATGTTTTCTGTTCAAAATCTATCGTTTTCATTGGTTTTAGAATTACTTAAAGTGGAATACTAAGTTGACGACAGGATATTAGCACATATAGTATGAAATTAATGAGAGAGAGGGAGAGGGAGAGAGAGACACTTTGTCAAATCGACAATTAAAACATCAAACTCTAAGTCATTTTTCTTTTAGTACCCTGTCTTATATTTTTATTCGGTTAGGAGACCGTAACCATGGATTCTTTAGTAAACGATTATTTGAGATTTCTCTGGATTTTTTAAATTACTTAAAGTAGAATATAATTATGCCGAACAATTCAATGAGAGAAATCTCAAATAATCGTTTACTATAATAAATACATGTAAACAAACTTTTTTCTCCAAATTCTAGTCAAGATTTTGCCATACATTATAGTCTAAATAGAATTAACATAAAATGAACTTATTAATTTCTCCTTCTCGTCCAAATTAATCTGCAGTGTTGAAATAGTCTGTTATCGGGAGAATATAATTTTATTAACATTGCTTAATTTAATTTGTGTTATTTTATGCCAATTTTTAACATTATAGAACACAAAACACAAACAAACTAATCCCTATAGGATCTTCAATTTCTGCTTCCATCTATTATTAATCCTTAAAGGAAATAATAGCCGACGCATTTCAATAGATAATTATTCCGAACAATTCCTATTAAATTTTGATAATTTCTGAAGTATGTTTTGTATTTAGATTTTCCCAGTCCGTCGCTGAATGTCTTTACTTAAACGAAACAAACGCCTCGCTAACAAATTGGGATTGTAGACAATGAGAGCTGTAAGAAGCACAATTCTCTCTGAAAGACGTATTTTGTACTACAAATTATATCCCAGGTCTTGATTTGTGAGTTGCTACATTGAAAACTTTAATCAACAAAAAGTATGCACTTTTTCAGACAGTTTCATTCAATACAGAATTTTTATGAGACAAAAGAAAATTTGAAAATATAACAAAGTTAATCATCGATATTTTTTATAAGAAAATATTAATTAAATACAATTTTTTACAATCTATATCTATACTTATAATAAATCTGTAGAGAGGTCAATTCTGTACATGAAATATATTTCCAAAATAACTATCAGGGGGTGATTAGGGATCGATACTGATGCCAAAAATGCAATCAGTAAAATTTTTGTCTGTCTGTCTGTATAACCGTTATAGAAACAAAAACTACTCGACGGATTTTAACGAAACTTGGGACAATTATTTTTCATATTCCTGTACTGGTTATAGTATACTTTTCATCACGCTACAATAAATAGGATCAGAGCAGTCAAGAGAAATGTTGGGAAAACGGGAGAAGTTACTCCATTTTTTAAGCTTCCGTCGCGTGTGCAACCTTAATGGTTAAAGCTATACAGAAATCGGGCGCTATTAAATTGCACCACGGCTACGGGGGGTCTAAAATCCAACCTTTAAATTGCACCACGAAAATTGGGATATAGGATTAGGAACCCCTGCAGATAATATTGCACTCTTTTTCTATTGAATAATATAAACTTACCTTTTAAGTCCATCCTATTTAAATTAAGTATACTTTGGAGTTCTAAATATGTATATGTATAGGCAGGTATATTAAAAAATATATAATTAAAATATTTATTATTACATTTACATAAAGATTATAATATACAGATATACAAAAAGATATAGAAACTTAAGAGTAAAAAAATAAAATTAAATTAATTTTTACATTTATACAGTATTTGAAGCGTTGTAGGTATGAACTTACCGAAATCCATGGTTAATTTCAGCGGTGGACAACAATCAAATGAATTCAAATTTCAAATATTTTGACTGTTTAACTTTCCAAACAATAAAAACAAGTTCAACTAAATTCAATAATTAATTTCAGCCGTGGACAATAGTCAAATGAATTCAAATTTAAGATATTTTCACTATTTATTCACTTTTAAAATAAAATCGTAAGTTTTCTTTGGGTTAATCCTACTCTAAAGAGGCAGCTACCTGCCGACCCCCTGTAGCGGTCGGGATATACGAATTCCTAACCGCGGTCATAAAATTTGGGGATTAGTAAGTAATTCGGTAATCCTATGTCCGAATTCCTAACTCAACATCTTTTACCTGATCTTGGCTACTAATTTAGATTTCTTAATCGGATTGTATTTATGAATATATTTATTTTAACTATTTTTTATATATTTTGACATGTATGTATGTACATATTTTATCAAATTAACGAAAATAAATATATATTTACAATTTTGAAATTTCTTTAATTTTATTAAGTTAGAAAAAAATTACAAAAATAAATATATATTTTTTTTTAATTTTATTAATCACACAAAATTAGAAAAAAAAGGGTGTGGCAGTTAGTGGGACTGCCGGCAGAAGTTATACTTCTATGCACTGTTAACTAATAAAACTTAATAACAGGCAAGTAGAAATATTTTTTTTAAATTAACTGTATTCAATTAAATAAATACTTAGAAAAATAAGACCAGTTGATGTGTGTCCTTACTTCAAACACGAAAACTAAACAGTAAAACGATCAATGTACAAAAAAAGTGTTTACAAAACCCTATAGTGCAAAATATAATGCAACCATGTGACGGTAGTATGGACTACAATACAATACTCATTACTGAATATTATTATTAATATAAAATACTAAACTTTATATGTTTACTTACGTGACAGAATTATAAAGTAATCTGTCAAACACAATGTAATACGTCACTATGATATTCCAAAACATTAGCTCAGATTGGTTTTTGTATATCTATCTCTTTTCAATGTACTCATACCTTATATGTGTTTCTGTCTCTCTCTTACTCACACCATTATATACGTAATGATTTTTCCCATTTAACCCCACACAAATCAAGTCCATGATAAGAAGTATAACTTCAACAATTATTTCAAACAGTTTATCTTCTACTATACAGTTTATCCTCACTAAAAACATTCACTTCAAGATTTTAACGCGCGATACTTTTACGACTCAAATCTAATTTTATAAAAAAATAATGTAAAATTTTCCAAAACACATTTCGTTTTTAAAATTTTGAAGACTATTTTAGATTTATTAAATTCAGAATTAAATAATATTTGTATGCAGTTAGGAATTCGGTCATAGGATTAACGGAGAGGGTCTGAGACCGGTAGCTCAGCAGGGGGTCGATCGTAATGATCTGACCATAGTTAGGAATTCGGTACTACCCGTAGCGGTTAGTGGTGCTATTTAAGTGTCTGCTTAATCCCTTATTTTCACGTTTTGTATAATATAAGAAATTGGTGGTGCAATTTAAAGACACCGCAGAAATCATCTTATTTTTATAATTTGGAGCTCAACTGTGAACGGATTTTACAAAATTTCACCCACAAAGGGGGTTGCTGAGGAGTGAAAAATTAAAATTAAAATTTAAAATCTATACGTCCTACAGGTTTGAAACTTTGCACAATAGTTATTTTTATAATTTTAAGGTCAATTGTGAACAGATTTTAGAAAATTCCACCCACAGGGGGCGTGCGGGGCATGAAAAATAATCTATACATGTAATAGATCTGTAGAAATGAAAATTCTGTACATTAAAGATATTTAAAAAATAATTAGCGGGGGGTGTTATTACATCGATATAGAAACCAAAAATGTGGTTAGATTTTTTTGTCAGTCTGTCTGTATGTTTGTGCGCGCATCACATTAAAACTACTGATCCGATTCGAATGCGGTTTTTACAGATGTATTTGTCTTCTTTCAACTTAACATCTGGTATATAAAAATTTCTCCTCCCACCCCTTTAACGGGGTGAGCGGAGAAATTTTTATAAAACAATCAACACGCCACGCGAACTACGTCGCGGGTACCGCTAGTAGATAATAAAACTAGAAGTCTCTGTTTGTTGTTCGGCTTTAACGCAAAAATGACTAGATGGATTTTAATGAAACTTATTTTGTTATATACCTGTAAGTATTCGGGAACATAATATAGGCTATAATTTATCATTTTTATTATAATTTAAAAATAACTATTTAATTTTTCAATGAAAAGTGTGTATTTATAATTTAGATCGATGAATACCTAATAGATGGCGGTGTAAGTTAAGTCATTAAAAAAATATATCTAGATTGCTCAGGAACTCGGTAGATGGCGTTGTATTACAATTACTAAATAATACACTTAGCAAGATTATTTGAGTTTTTCTTCGTCCGGATAGAATAATGAGTGAAAAGTGGACGAAAATCCTGAAAAAAATGTTGATAATCCAGAACAATTGTTGGAAATCGTGAAAAAAAGTGAAATTTCTTAATAGTTTTAAAAAATATTTGAAAATGATTAAACGTTTTTGAAATTCCTGATAAAATGTTAAAAACTGTAAAAAAAATTATTGAAAATCTTAAAAAATCATTGAAAATTGTGAAAAGTTGTTAAACATATTTTTTTTTAAATAGTGAAAAAATATCAAAAATTATAAAGTTATCTTGAAACACGTAAACAATTATTAAAAATTTTAATAAATTTCTGACAATCTTGAAAAATTGTTAAAAAAATTTCGAGATTGTAAAAAATTGTTGGAATTCCTGAAAAAATATATAAAATCGTAAAATTTTGTTAAATAAAAGTTGAAAATGAATGAATTTTTTTAAACATTGAAAAGTTGTCAAAAAATAAAAAAAAAATGAACAAAATAAATTAAAAAGCGGGTAAATTAAAAAAAAACAGTGTTTATCAAAACAATGGGGAAAAGTCTACAAAAATTAAAAACCAGAAAAAACTAGCAAAATTAAAAAAAAAATAAAAAAACACGATAAAAATTGATTAAACACTAAAATTAAAAAAGAGAACACCAAAATCACAAAAAAATGTACATAAATTCCTAATAGATAAAATAAAATAAATAGAATAAAAGGAAAAAAGGAAAAATCGCAAAAAAAAATACAAAAAGAATATTCAGAAACAAACTTAGGGTGAGTTTAAAAATATCATGAAAAAAAGGGAGAAATTAAAGTAAAATAAAAAATAAGCAAATAAACAAAAATAAAAAAAGATATTAGACAAAATATCAAAAAATTATAAATAAAAGAATAATGTAAAAACTCAAAAAAAAAATAAGAAAAAAAATGACAAAACAAAAAAAAAATACAAAAGAAAAAAAGTGAAAATCTAGAAACAGACAAAAAGATATGATAAAATTAACAAAAACACAAATAATATGAAAGTAAATCGAAAAAACGAGAAAAAATATTAAAAACTGGAAAAAAACGATAAATGATAAAAATCGAAAAAAAAGAAAAAAAAACATTTGAAAAAATTGAAAAAAAGTGGTTGAATCCAAAAAAATAATGAAGAAATGGAAAAAAAATGAAAAACTAGCAAACATTTAAAAAAAACGATATTTTTGAAAAATAGATTAATAAACGAAAAAATACAAAATACAACGAAAGAAAAAACTGAAAACAGCAAAAGGATATGATGAAATTAACAAAAAAAACATGGAAATCAATCCAAAAAATAACGAAAAAAGGTAGTAAAATTTGGAAAAAACGATAAATCATAAAAAACGTAAAAGCGAACAGTAAACATTTAAAAAAATAAAAAAAAAAAGTGGTTACATCGAAAAGATAAAGAAACGGGAAAGAATTGAAATAAAAGAAAAAAAAATGAAAAACTAGCAAACGATATATTTGAAAAAATAAAACTAATAAACAAAAAAAAAATGAAAAAACCAGGAAATATACAAAATTAAACGAAAGAAAAAAATAAAAATCTTGAAACAGACAAAAAGAAAAAGAAAAAAACAAAAAAAATAAAAATCCATCGAAAAAACGAAAAAAAAGTAGTAAAAATTTGTAAAAACGATAAATGATTTAAAATCGTTAAAGCGGAAAGAAAACATTTAAAAAGATTGAAAAAAGTGGGTAAATCAAAAAAATTGGTAAATGGAAAAAATTAAAATAAAAGAAAAAAATGAAAAATTCAGCAAATAGAATTTATAAACAAAAAAAAACAAACTGGAAAAAACCAAATATATGGAATTATAGAAAAAACAAGATAAATCGCAAAACTTATTTAAAAAATATGTAAAGAATAAAAAAAGAGAGATCAGAAAATTAGGAAAAATTGAAAAAAAAAAATGGTTTCAAGCAAGAAACTAAAATAAATAAATAATCGAGAAAATATCTCAAAATTATAAACTCAACGAAAAAATGTAAAAACCTAGAGAACGATAGCGTTGGGTTTTCTAACAAATTTTTATTTAAAATATTATCTGTAAAAGTATCTTATATCATTTGTGGAACAGCTTTTCCTTGTTCCGTTTATCCATAAGTCTTTTGTCGCATATATACCAACCTACTAAACACATTCGATCTCAAAAAGTCGATACCAAAAAACGTCTAGAAAGTATCAGAGAGAAGTGCTAAGAGACACGTGCGTTCAAGAAACACGAACTGACTTCCTAATTTTGCCATTTCGTAGCAAAACTGACAGCCAGTTGGTAATAAGGAATCGTACATGTCTGAGACGTCTTCCACGTTATTGTCTTCTTGTGCTCCAATTCCTACTTTTCGCGTTACTTTTTTTACTTAGTTTCGTCAGGTATTTAACGAGAGCGTTTAAAGGATCTTTTCTTACTAATATACTCGAATCTACACTAAGAAAACTGTAAATATTAATGAAAATGTTTCACTTATATTGGATGTATTTATACGGGCGTATTTCTGTACACTGGACAACTTGTTGTCTCAGTCCATTGTTTATAGTAAAATTGTTAAGAAATTAAAATTGTTTCAATAGGCCTCAAAAAAACAGTCTTTGGTATGTCACCAAACCAATTTACTCCTCTGGAAAGGGTTCTTTTCATATTGTAACGCTATAACCGAATAAGGAAAGGACCTTAACTCGAAAGACTGATTTAGGTTATTCTAGAAGTCTTTAGGCATAGTGACTAGATTAAATTATGTTTCTAGCAAATTCTAGAATGTTCATTTGTTGTATATAAGGGGATGTATGGGCAGTTGAGGCGAGTTCAAATAATACAAATAGTTCATTGTTATTGTAAATCAGACGTTATTCAACTGAGTTCTGTGTATCTTGTTACAATTTTGTGAATAAATTTTGTTAAAGTCCCCATAAGTGTTTCAAATTGGTGTCAGGTGTGGGGTGAAGATACAAGAATGTCTGGAAAGAAGATAAATGAACTGTTGGTGGCTAAGCTCAGAAGAGAGCTCGAAAAATTAGAGTTGGAAACTACTGGGTGCAAATCAGTATTGTTAAGTAGGCTCCGCAAATACTACTTGTGTAAAAATTTGTACCCTGACGCTGTGGAGTTTGATGACCTGGTTCAAAAAGCAAATGCTAAACTAGTGCAACAACTGTTCAAGATGTCGCAACGAATCATGAGCCAACAAGAGGGGCTATCACAACGAATGACTAACCAACAAGAGGAGCTATCCAGTCAGATAAGAAGCCAACGCGAAGAGATGTCCCAGCTATCACACTGGATGTCTACCCTACCAGAGGAGTTATCCAGTTCCTTCTCGCAGCAAATATCGCATCTGCGTTCCGAAATCTGCACTCTTCGTGATGAACAAAATCAACAAGTCGCAAACTTGCGTGATGAGCAAAACCAGCAAGTGGCCAACTTACGAGAAGAGATCTAACAAATGCAGTCCGAGATAGAAAACCTTAAATGAGAACTGGAAGCTTGTCGCCAAAACCAAACCATTCACCACAGTGACGGGGATGCAGAAAGGATGGAAACGGCCTCGCAGACGTCGAACGACGAGGAAACGAACGACGATAAAACCCCTAACCTTCGACAGAAGACTTCCTGAAAAATTTGACGCAGTGGCCAGATCGAATGGATGATCACCCCATGAGAAGGCATTGTTCCTAACCATGGCTCTGCGAGGCAAAGCTTTAGACGTCCTGCATTTGTTGACACTGGATAAGGTTGACCACTTCGAGCTATTGGTGAATCGTCTCGAGATACGTTATGGCCAAAGTCATCTACAACCGGTGTACCGAGTGCAGTTGAAGAGCCGAAAGCAGGTATATTAGTTGAAAAATTTCTAAGCCGTTTTGGGGTGCGTTACTAGTATTACACTCAGACCTAGGAAGAAATTTTGAGAGCAAGCTGTTTCAAGAAGGTTGTCAAAGATTAGGCATCCACATAACTAGAACCACAGCGATGCACCCTCAGTCTGACATATTCCACTATTTCTAATGGCAATCCGATCGGCCTTTAACAAATCAACAGGCCAAATGCCTGCGAAGGTCCTGTAGAGATAGATTTTTTAATCAATACCGAATGAAGTAAATTTCTTATAGTTAGAAAGTTTAGTTTTTATATAAATTAGGTTTTTATCGGATGCTGTCCTTACTCTTTTATTCCTATTTAATCCATTATTTAGCCTCAGTATGAGTTTATTCGTTTTTATTAGTACGAGTATCCTTCTCTGAGCCAGATTCTTTCACTGGATATTAATTTTAAAAGTATATTTTCTATACAAATTAAATTTAACTAGAAATTCGGTGATGTTTGAGATGGAGTCTTATGTAAGATATTGGTAACCTCTGTTTTTAATTGTTGGTCTTTATTCATCATTGGTGGTATATTGTCAAGTAATCTGAAAATTATTTATAGTTTTTATAAACTTATTTAAACTTTTTTTTTTGCAGAAACTTCTATGAAATCAAAATAACCCAGACCAAAAAGTATTTGAAAAACAAACGCATATTTCAATGTAAAGTAAAACGAAACCATCTGTTCCAATTTTACTTGTAAAATATTTGTTTGCAAGGGTCCCAAACGGTTGGTCGGCTATTCCGGCTTTTTCCGGTGTCCTTAACTTGACTCTTTACGGTTTTCCCCTTCATAAAGGTAACGCAAACTTTGTAAATGCTGCTTAAAAGTTTCACAATAAATAAGTCAAAAAAGCAAATAAGCTATACTATAGAACATAAATGCGGAAATACAAATCTTGAAAGTAAAATTTATATGGGTGATTTAGTGGATAATACTTTGAATTTATAAAGGTTATGAAGTTTTAAAAATGCCACATGAGGATTACTAATATTTTTTTGCACGATAGAACGATTTTGCTTAGTTACCGCGTTTGTTGCCTGACCAGTATGTTGTGTTGACTGGTTACTAAGATAAACAGAACGGTAAGTAAAAAATTCAAAATAGTCATTAAAAAACGATAGTCAAAATTAACGAAATTTTTAATGATATAATAATTACAACACTTCAATTTAATTATTTGAAATTGATATTGAACGTACATTACCTACAATTATTAAATGTAATTCCGCTAACTTCTTTAGAAATGGCGTTCACAGAAATTGTTGATGAATTCAACATGAAAAATATTTCTATCGTACAAAAAACGTTATAAGCATCACGAACGTTAAGGACTACCGATCTCAGACAAAAATTGGAGTCGTCGCTCCGCTCCTCTCCAAACAATTGTCTTCGATCGGTAAAATGTCCTTACCGTTCTTGATACTTAATATACTATAATGTTTTTAGAATTACTTTGCAATATAATAGTTAATAGTTTTTTAAGTTTTTTTTTCGTTTTTTCGATATTCTGTTTTTGTCGATCATATTTTTATCTGTTTTCAGGTTTTTACTTATTTTTACTTTTTTTGTAATTTTTCCGGTTATCTTTTTTTCTAATTCTGGTTTTTCGTTTTTTTTTCTTTATATTTGACTATAATTTCTCCGTAACCCTTTTTTCCATTTTATTTATCTATGGCCCATTTTGATTTTTTTCTTTTTTTTTTATTGTATGGAATTCTTTTTGTTTTTCTTCTCTTTTTCTTTTTTTGTACAATTTATTTTTTAAATGTTTCTTTTTTATTTATTTTTCGTTTATTTTTTTATTTTTGCTAGTTTTTAATATTTTTCTGATTATTTCATTTTTTTTCAAACCTTTTTTTACGATTTGTTTGATTTTTGACGTTTTTTTACGATTTTTAAGATTTTATCAGGATATTAAAAATATTTCATCATTTTCAATTCAAATTATTCACGATTTTTAACTTTTTTTACTATTTCCAACAATCTTTCTGAATTTTCAACATTTTTTGTCCATTTTTCGCGATTTTTAACAGTTTTTCGAAAATCATATTTTAATTCTTATTATTTTATACGTACTAAGAAAAATCCAAATAATTTTTTATAGATATCAAAGATCAAAGAATAATATTATATTATTCTAACGCTTTACAAGGTTTTGTAAAACATTTTCAAAGACAATGACCGTTCAACTAAGAAGAAACATCTACTTCCTGGGCTATATGCCCCAACGAATATTGGATTACACTTCAAAGTCAAACGGGGCTGGCATTTCTTTGATAACACGCTTTAATAAATACGACAATGATACAGTTTTCTGTAATAATACTTCAACTTTTTTATATTTATTTTTTTGTTTTTGATTTTCCACAATTTTCCAAGATTTTCCTTAATATTTTTAACAATTTTATACATTTTTTTGCAACTCCCAACAATTTTTTACAACTGTTAACAATTTTTTACGCCTGTTAGCAGTGTTTTTGTAATTTTCAATGTATCTTTACCATTTTAAACAATCGTTTATGAATTACAACAACTTTTCACGATTTTCAATGTTTTTTTAAGATTATCAAATTTTTTTATGATTATTAACATTTTTATCAGGATTCTTGTCCCTTTTTCTTGATTTTTAACAGTTTTTTAAGAATGTCAACAATAATTCTAAAATCATTTTTTTAATATTTATTATCCTTTTTGGTCGAAGACAAATCCATATAATTATTTTATCCGTTTTATTTAAAATTCGCAATATAGTGCCATCTATGAAATCTAGATGTTAACCGATGGTATAGATATTTGATAAATTGCCCTATACCGCAATCCATTAGGAATTCATAGATCCCAATAATAAATACACACTTTGCATGGAAAAATCGAATTGTCCTTTTTAAATTATAATAAAAAATTATCAATTAGAAATTATAGCCATTATGTCGCTGAAGACTAAAAGCTACGTACTGACATTGGTTCATGATACTTCTTTCAGGATTAAAGTATCCTATATTAATTTTTACATGTCTAGAGGATGGCAACCATATGCTTACAAAGTCACTCCAAAGTTTCTACAGATTGGTATGCAGATGATCCTTTATCAGTGCATGGTCTTATATAGAATTATGGAATGACTATTAGCTGATTCTTGCTTACCTGTTGGTATTTCTGACCCAAAATCTGTCAAAGAAGGGCTACTAATAACTCCGATCATACATTTTAATAATTCCCTCAAATAGAAATATCCTCCTTTAAACGCGTTACCTTTATGGTAGATAAACTTTGACCACTGTAGTATTCAAACGCTTATAACCCAAACGAGGCCAGATTTATTCAGGGCTTTTTCGGCAAGTGGTTGCTTTTATATGCGAGGAATCCTCCTCTTACCCGTACCCTTCTTTTTCTATTTGTACACTTAGATTTGTCACACTCGACTTTATTTGCACGACCTTAAGAAAAATCCTGGTCGCACGGATCCTTTGGTCCTGGGAGATTTTGAATTACAACTATGATAACGAAGGATATTGTGGCCTTGTGCGGAAGTCGGCATTGGAATTTCCCAGGTGGTTGGAATACGCTCTACAATGCAAAAATTGGAATGTACTTGGCTTTAGGGAGATAACTTGAGAAACGAAATATTTTATAAAGAATTATAATTATTTATAATTCCAGATTACAGCAATTTAATACTTCTTAATTCGTAATGGAAGAACAATTTATTGGACTTAATTAGATATATGTTCGTAAGAATAAGATTTCTTAAATTCAGTAATGTAAGGTTAGAGTAAATTAAAAACAGAACGTAGAGATCCTCATATGCTTATCAAATGATTTTATTTTAAGAGATAACAAATGCGGGATTACAAGTGAACATAAGTCATTGCAAATGATCGCAACTGATTTTAGTTACCACAAGTAATTACCAGTGATTACAAGTAGTTGCAAATGATCACAACTGTTCCATATTTTCCAAATGTGTGATTAAATATTACTTCAGAGCTTAGGAAAGCTATGCTTTCTCTCCTTGGTCATTCCTGAGTGTCACATCTTGTTTTTGGTGTTTCTGGTTTTCATTCTGATAAATTTAAAAATGTTATCCATCCCTATTCCTACTGAACTAATCCATGAGTATTACATAACTTGAATTTTCTTGTAAGTATTTCATTTACTGTATTAAAGATTAATTGCTGGATGAAGTTAAGTTCCTTACTATTTGTAAACAATTCTTATATTTCCTAAACTTGACAGACAGACAGTCTTATATACCCAAAAGAACATTTGAAACTAAAAACT
Source organism: Altica lythri (assembly GCA_964028335.1). Lineage (NCBI taxonomy): Eukaryota > Metazoa > Arthropoda > Insecta > Coleoptera > Chrysomelidae > Altica > Altica lythri. The sequence goes on along the minus strand of OZ034805.1, from coordinate 58,171,601 downwards.
CCAATCGATACAAAATCCACTTCTTGGTTTTCTTCAATTGTCAGAATCTTTCGATTCAGCAATTCACGCTCCTTTCACTTCATTGTTTGTTCTGATTTCTTATAGTATTCTTAATTTCGGGACTTACACACAATATTTCCAGAGTTTCGACTGGCGTCATTAGCTGGAAGTTGCGTGACCCGAAAACAGAAACAAATCCAAATCAATCTAAGCGTAAACACCATAGAAGTAGATTAGGGGTTTAAGTGCTCGTTTAATTCATTAAACTTCAAGTCAATAATTTTATGTAAAGAGTATGAATATTTTCTGTATAAAAACCTTTTAAGTTGTACACACTGGTTGCCAAATGAGATTTTAATTAAATATCAGTTGAGTTTTAGAAATTATTTTAGATTGAAAGTTTCAGTGCGACTTGTTTCGTCCTGTTGTTAATGTTGAAGAAGCTAGTCGAAAAATGAAATTCAAATGTGACAATTATCTCTGCGAGAATGCCTTACTCAGGTAAGGCACTATAAACATAGGTATTATCATCAGCAATGTCAACTACAAAACCAGAGATAATAGAACAGATGTGTTGATGCCTAATATAAAGTTGGTAACAAGATCCGACATCGGCGGGCCATGTTTAAAACTATTCACTATACTTTTACACCCTTTTTATGCTTAAACTACCTTAAATTTATATTAAACTAAAACTACTAGCACTTACCCTGTCACTATACCACCATAACTGCTTTTCCGCTTTTCGCGCTACCAGCTCCTGGCTTAGTTCCAATTTTCACCACTACACAATACGATTGCGCGTCTCTTAAATTTGTCTATGGTCTAACACGTGAAGTAAGTGACATTGGACAAAAAATGGCTGATGATAATACCCATATCTATAGTGCCTTAACTCATGGAACAATGGCCCTCCAATCCAACGGAGATCGTAAGTCAGAGTATAACGGGTAAAACCGTAGTCATATACTCGGACAGCCAAGCAGCTATAAAGCAATGAGAAATTATAAATGACATAAAGGGTACCACAACCAAGCAAAAAGACTGTCAGGTACCAGGAGAAGCTGTAGATGTTGCAAATAGTTTTAACGAATACTTTTTAAATTGTGCATTAGATTTAGTTGCTCAGTTATCGAATGATATATATGTATCTTATGTACCACAAACAAATAAGTCAATGTTTGTAAAACCTGTAACCGAGACTGAGATTGTTTCGATAGTAAAAAGTTTGAAAAATAAAGAAAGCAGTGGTGATGATGAGATCTCAACATCGCTTATAAAGTTGTGTGTAAACGAAATTCTCTCACCATTAACATATGCTGTGAACATTTCAATAAAAACGGGAGTGTTTCCAGATAGGTTGAAATTTTCAGTTGTTAGACCTTTATATAAAAAAGGTGATGTTGAAAAAGTTGGAAATTATCGCCCAATTAGCTTATTGCCTAGTTTTTCAAAAATATTTGAGAAATGTGTGAGCAATAGGTTAATGGAATATACCTATGTTAAGTAACAATTTTTTTTTATAAAGGCCAACATGCATACCTTAAAAATAAGGGAACTCAAACAGCTATAGACGAGTTTATACAAAATATTTTACAAGGACTGGAGAAAAATGAGCTCATAATGGGTTTGTTTTTGGACTTAACTAAGGCATATGACTGTGTAAGTCATGAAATACTTCTAAAAAATTAAGTATGTATGGAATAAATGGAGCCATCTTTGAGTGGTTTCAATCATATTTATCGGAAAGATCACAGCGAGTAATAATTAATAAGGAGAACCTAGATGTTAAGTCTGAAATTAAACCTGTTAAAATAGGAATTCCCCAAGGTAGTATAATTGGGCCGATAATTTTCATTCTATATATAAACGACATGCCAAATTGTCTTAATACTGTGAACAGCTTCATCACAAACTATGCCGATGACAATAATGTTTTAATACTGGCAGACAATTGGAACACATTATTAAATGATTCAAATTATATCTTTGGAACTTTATTGAATTGGTTTACAAATGAGAAATTACTCATAAATAAACAAAAGACAAATTGTATGCTCTTTAAAACAAATAGGTCCAGATTTGAACATCCAAATAACTTTAAATTGAGCGACTCAGACGTTACTCTGTGTTCAAAAACCAAATTTTTGGGAATAACAATTGAATCAACTTTATCGTGGGAACCCCATATATCAGAACTTGATAAAAAATTAAATTCAGTTTGTTACACTTTAAGAATACTAGCACAGTATATAGATGAAGAAGGTTTAAAAATAATTTATTTTTCAAACTTTGAATCGTTGGTTCGATATGGAATACTGTTTTATGGAAGCAGTAATGAGATGGAAAAAATTTTTGTGTGTCAAAAAAGGGCTTTAAGAACTATTAAAAAATTGAAATTTAAGACCTCTTGTAGAGGGGTGCTTAAAGCAAACAAAATTTTAGCTGCTCCAGCAGTCTACATTGAAGAATGTTTGCTCTATCTTTTTAAAAATAAACACTTATTTACTACATTTTTACCTACACGTTCATATAATAATAGAGAACTAAAATATGTGTACCCTATAGATAGGCTGACAGTAACAGAAAAAGGTGTAAAGTATTCCTGTATGAAATTTTTTAATAAATTACCCCATCGTATCAGAAGTATACAAGGTTTGGTACAATTTAAAAGAACTGTACGTGAAACTTTATTGAATATTGAACCATACACTGTAAATGAGTTTATGGAAATTAATTTATAATGAAAAATTGTTTGTGTGAAACTGTGATATGACGAATATTTCGTTCTGAGTATGTATATAATGTCTTTGTATATGTATATTATTTTCGAAATAAATATTATTATTATTATTATTATTATTATTTCTTTCGTATCACTAAGGTGCTGCCTTAGGGTGCATTTGGGGAAATACCGGGTGTACACCGTACACCTGAGGTAATTCCTGCCATTCTTCTTCTTCTATAATACTTTTCGTATTATACGTGCAGTACTCAGCACGACTGTCTTCTGGAGGGTGAGGATGTTGTGTTTCCCAGGAACTTCTTTGATGGTTTCACAGGTGTAGTTGGAGATTAGTCCTGTGGCGCCTATCACTACTGGTATTACTGATGTTTTCATCTTCCAGAGACGCTGTACTTCGATTTGAAGGTCCTTATATTTGAGACGTTTTTCCGCTTCTTTTTGAGTGATGTTATAATCTGAGGGCACGGCAATGTCCATAAGTATGCATCTATTGGTCTTTTTGTTTTTGATGATGATGTCCGGTTTATTGGCTGTGATGGCTCTGTCAGTTTGGACTTGTGTATCCCATATGATGGTCACGTCTGGGGTGTCTATTACCGGATCAGGTGAGTGCTCGTACCATTTATCTTTGACTTCAATATTGAACTCCTTGCAGATATTCCAATGTAAGTGAGTCGCTACTTTGTTATGTCTTTCCAAGTACTCTTTTTTGGCTAGGATGGAGCAGCCGGACACTACATGGTGTATTGTTTCGTTATGAACTCGGCACAGTCTACATTTTGGGTCTGTGCCGGTTTTCATTATTCTTGCCTTCATGTAGTTGGTGGCAATTGCTTGTTCTTGGCATGCTGTTATTAAGGCTTCCGTTTCAGCTTTCAAGTTTGAGTGTGAGAGCCATTTCCATGATTGCTGTACGTTAATTGTGTCTTTTTCTGCTTCCCGTGCTATCTGGCCGTGCATCTCTTTATTTTTCCATGTTTTTATTCTTTCTTCTTTATTTTCTTGTTTCATTTTGTCTTTAATGCGTTTTACTGTTTTTGTTTCAGGTTCATGAGGTTGGGCATCACTGTCGCTGAGGTCATCATCTTCTGTATCATCGGTATCATTGGTGACATTAGCGGAGTATAACTGGCGGTATACCATGCCTAGATATGTCTCTCTGCGTTTTAGTTTCAGATAGTTTTTCAACCCTTCAGTGGCGATGCTGTAACTTGTCTCTATTCCTAGCAATCCTCTACCCCCTTCTTTCCTCGGAATATAGAGGCGGTCGATGTCAGCTCTAGGGTGTAATGCACCATGCATGGTGAGAAGCTTACGAGTCTGTCGATCCATTTTTCTGATTTCCGCCTGTGTCCATTTAATAACCCCAAAGCTGTATTGAATAACAGGTACGGCTAATGCTGTTATAGCTGACATCTTGTTTTTACCGTTCAGCTCCGTTTTTAATACACATCTGATTCTTCTGTAGTACTCTTTTCTTAATTTTGTTTTCATCTTTCTGTGCTGGATGCCATCATGTTCATCAATACCTAAATATTTATATACATCGTGTTGTTCAAGTGCTTTGATGGTAGTAGCTTCATCTATTTTGATGTTCTGGCTGGATATAAGTTTCCCTTTCTGGAAGGTTGCCTTGGCACACTTTTCAAGACCAAATTCCATATGGATGTCGTCACTGAATTGCTTTACTGTTTCTAATTGTATTTTCAGTTCTTCATCGTCTTTCGCTATCAACTTCAGATCGTCAACATACAGTAAGTGACTAATTTTACGTGTTTCATTCTTGCAGGTGTATCCGGTGTTGGAGTCACTCATGATGGAGCTCAGTGGAAACAGTGCCATGCAGAAGAGCAGTGGGGACATCGAGTCTCCTTGATAGATCCCGTTTTTGATGCTGATATTGTTGACTTTTAGGGTGGACTGTTCACTTGTGAGATTTAAGTCTATTTTCCAGGTGGTCATGGTTCTAGTGACGAAAGACAGCAGTTCTGGTGCTAATCTGTAAATGTTCATCGTCTCAATTAGCCAGCTATGAGGAATACTATCGAACGCTTTGCTGTAATCGATCCAGGCTATTGAGAGGCTTTTTCTGTTGTTCTTACAATCTTTCTGTATCATCTTACTTGTTAGCAAATGGTCTTTACACCCATAGCTGTTCTTTATACATCCTTTTTGTTCATTTGGGAGTAGGTCGTTATCTGAGACGTGCGCGTAGATTCTTTCGGACAATACTTTGGTCAAGGTTTTGTACATGTTGTTGAGACAGGTGATTGGTCGATACTGATTTGCCCTCTCAGTTTTTTCGTTCTTGGGTATGAGATGTGTTTTCCCTTTTGTGAGCCACTGAGGTATGTTTTGCATTTCCTCAAACAGTTTGTTGTATGCAGCTGCCAGATTTCCATGAGCTTCTTCAAGATTCTTGAGCCAAAAGTTTGGTATTCCGTCTGTCCCTGGGGCTTTCCAATTTGCTGCTTTGTTTAGGGTTTCCTTAAGTTCTTCTAGTGTAATTTTTTCCCAGGCCATTCGTGGAAGTCTTGCTGTTTTCTCATATTCTCTCTGTACCCATGTTGCTTCGCTGTTATGTTTTGTTTCCCTTCCCCAGATGCTTTTCCAGTAATTCTCAACTTCTTCTTTAGATGGTGTTGTCACTACTTTCTTGTTTTTACCCAGGACGTTGCTATAGAATCTGCTAGCACTGTTGTTAAATTGTTTGTTTTGGTGGTATTGATTGCTCCTTTCAGAGTACCTCTTGATCCGATGTGCTTTTGCAGAAATCAATTGTTTTACCTTTTCCATTGTTTGGGCATGGTCTCTGGGGTTTTTAATCTTGTATTTTTTGAAGAGCTCTTCCTTTTTCTCCTTCAATGATGCACTTATGTTGTCTTTGGCTGATTCGTGAAGTTGTGATAGGTCTTTCCTCATTTCGTTGATTTTCTTTTGCAGTCTGACTTTCCATGGAGGATCACCCGCGGTTGTAAATGTCTTCTTCTGGTTTTGGTTGGTGTTGGGTGGGATGAGGATGTCTTGGATGGATTCTGCTGTTGCATATATGAGTTTGTTTAGGTCAGTTACGTTTTGGAATACAGTATCATTTTCTATCATAATTTCTTTTATTGCCATGTTCCCTAGTATTATCAATTGTTGGGCTCTCTCGTTTTTGTTGATCTTTTTAAGGGGTGGTCTTTCTATTTCGTTTTCCGTATTAGAGTCATTTTCTAACTTCCGCTTGATCTCAGATATGAGAGTTTGCAATTTATTGTTGTCTTCTGGCTCTTTTTCTTTTGCAGTTGGCGTTTTGGGGTCGTTTGTATTATTGTTCTCACTACTTATTTGTTCGTTGGTGGCTATTGGTTCTTTTTCAGCATCACTTGCATTCCCCAGCAGTTCTAACTCCTTCACAGGTTGATTCGTTTTTGATGTTCTAACTTATTATTATTATTATTATTATTATTATTATTATTAAAGCTGATGAATGGGCCCGTTCAGGAGCTAATACCTCAATTGATTGGTCCAGAACCATTTAGCAAAGTTGCTGACACATTCAGAAAGGCAGCCATTGAGAAATGGAGACTAGAGAAGGGCCAGGAGTGGTGGGAAAAATCACCGGGCAAGCGACAAGCCAAAGTCTTCATAAGGGGACACTTTGCAAAGTTTACTGCAGAGCTGCTATCACAAAGGCGAAACGATGGTAGAATGATTGTCAGTCTCTTGACAGGACATTGTAGGCTCAGAAAACAGATGAATCAGCTGAACTTAGCTAATGAAGACATCTGTTGATACTGCCAAGCGGAGGAGGAAACCGCATTTCATGTCCTATGTCAATGATAATGCCTTGCAAGGACGCGGAATCTGGAATTGGGAAATGAGAAATTGGCTGCTCCTAGATAAGCGGAGAGGTCACTGTCAAGGCTATTCAGTCTCACTAAGAGGATAGGGCTGGACAATGTGCTCTAATCCTATTCTAGAGATAATGGATGTTCACAATAGATCTGCAAAGGTCGCAGTGATATAGGCAGAATATAGAATTTTTTTAATTATTCCTCTATGTCATTTTTTGTTTTTTGTCAGTTTGTATAACTAATGTGTCTGAAACAATTATAATTAACTTGCTAAACATAAAATATAATGTTTTATTAATAATTTTCAAGTATCTCACACAGAAAGAAAAGTGTTAACTAAACGCTTAGAGTAAATAATTTGGTTGTACTTTAAGTATAAAATTAAAATAACCATAAGCTACACAAAGTAGTGACCAGATCAAACACTATAAAGTTGTCAATACCATATTTGACGTACATAAATCCGTATTGAAGGTGCACGGAAAGTACGCTTCGCCAATTTTTCTAATAGGTTTAAACTCAACGGGAAAAAATAAATAAAAGCTGAATATCGTCTTTGAGAGCTTTGGGTTTGAAAAATGTTTAGAAAACTCGATCCGCCAATTCAAAAGCGTCTCATCACTACGACGCGTATTAAAGATGAAGGCACCGTTGACGCCGCGACGCGACGCGTCGAGGTGTACTCGGCATACAAACCAAATTGGATTCTGAACTTATCCGTTACCGGTGACTGAGATATGGAAGCACTGACACGTGTTTTTTTTTTGTTTATTTTTATATGTCGTTCATATTTTGATCGTTTTATGTAAATTATCTTCTTATATATGGCAATTCAATAAAAGCTTGTAAAATTTATGTTTTATAAACGTTTTAGTAAGAAAACATAAAGTTAAATGTAGTTAACCCTTAACTACTACCACCCATCCAAATCTGTTACATTGTAACTACCCTCGGGTCACGATGACCCATTTTTATAAATATTATTAAAACAAATATTAAAAGAACATAAACACATTTATTCATTAATAATAAACATGAACAATATAAGCTTAAGACTATAATACAAAAAACTCCTTTAAATGCATTTTAGACACATCTTTTTCGTGCATTGTTGGCAAACCGGAGTTTTGCACGAATCACAAAAGGTGTAGGTATCGAACCCACTGTATGGACTGGCACCCATAGGGACAGTCTGTGGAGGGAATCGATAAAAGTGATACCACTCTTACAGGCAGACACGGATGCCGTCACATCAAGATTTGTCTTTGACAAACCCTACAAAATATTAACAAACAAGACAGCAGACCCCAACGTAGTGAACGCTCTGAGCGTATATACGGATGGATCAAAAACAAAGCAAGGTGTGGGATGTGGAATTTACTCTACATCCTTAAACCTAAAAATAAAATGGGCTATGGTTGGCTTGTCAAGTGTGGTTCAGTCAGAACTCACAGGCATAACCATAGCTGCAAAAGAATAAATCAATAGGAACATCACAGGCAGGAATATAAATATATAGACAGACTGTCGACAAGCACTACTGACCTTGAATAGACCACGTTTCACTTCAAGTTTAGTACTAGAATGTCACCAATCTCTAATTGGGCCAGCCAGAATAACGTGGTCACTCTCAGCTGGATCAAAGGACATGGGAACTCTAAAGGCAACCGCATTGCGAACAATTTATCAAGGAGGGCTGCGGGCTACAAATATGTTAGCCCTCGCCCATCTACCAAGCTAACATTGTCCGCAGTCGTGGACCTTATCAAACAGCACTCTCACCAAAAATTTATACAGTGCTGGGATGAAACTACGAACTGTAGACTGGCCAGAGAGTTATTACCTCATCCTGGCAAGGAAAGAGCAAAAAAATTTAAGGCATTGACCAGACAAAATCTCCGAACAGCTGTGGGTATCTTGACAGGTCACTGCCAATTGTGACAACATCTCTTTAGGATAAAATTGACAGAATCGCCGCTATGCAGAGGTTGCGAACAAGAAGAGGAAACAGTAGAACACATTATGTATGACTGCTCTGCTTTTTCTGAAATCAGAAGATCCGTGTTGGGCGAGTATTGGCTTACACCAGCCGATGTCAGGAAGATCCCCCTCTGGAACCTCATCACCTATTTTAAATCACTAGGCCTGGTGACAGCCTGAGGTGAGGATATCCCTACATACGGGAGGATGCACAATGGGTCATATGTGGCGTCAGTGCTGGCTAAGCACTAGCTCGCCCCTCCCCAAATTTCCAGATCCAGATCCAGAAAGGTGTTGGTCTTCCGGTCTTTTTTGGGAGGACAAAAAGCGCATCTCTTCCTCTTTGAAACTGGTTGGTAATGCTGAAGTACTCCTTGAACTTCTACAACAATTCCGAGTATATCGGCAGTTAAATCTCTCAATTTTCGTGGTATTTTAGTATTACATATTCTTAACTTCATACGTGCCTCACATAGAGTAGGTACGAGCAAGTGATCAGAGAAAATTTATTTTCCATTTGGGCTAAATTGATATAATATTCTGCTGTTAATTCCAGAAACGTTTAAAATCATATAAAAAATTGCCATGGGACATCGGCTGGTTCTTCGGGATGTAGAATAGTTAGCGCTTTTCTGGTCCAATGAGTCTACTCGAGCTTTTGTGTCATCTATATCTATGCATAGAATAAAACTGTAGAAATGTATATGTTTGTGCGCGCATCACATGAAAACTACTGATCCTATTCGAATGCGGTTTTCAAAGACGTATTTGTCTTCTTTCAATTTAACATCTGGTGTATAAAACTTTTACCCCGCCCCCACCCCTTTTACGGGGTGAGGAAAAAAATTTTTATACAAAAATCAACACGCCACGCGAACGACGTCGCGGATACATCGAAATAGAACCCAAAAATGTGGTTAGATTTGTTTGTCTGTCTGTCTGTATGTTTGTGCGCACATCACATGAAAACTACTGATCCGATTCGAATGCGGTGTTCACAGATGTATTTGTCTTCTTTCAACTTAACATCTGGTGTATAAAAATTTCTCTCCCATTCCTTAAATGGGGTGGAGTAAGAATTTTTTATACAACAATCACACGCCACGCGAATGACGTTGCGAGTACAACTAGTTATAAAATAAAATGATGTTGCGTTTTTTAGTTGCATCGTCTAGCAAATTGTCATTTTGCATTGTTTATATTAAAAACACCGCTTTGTTTTTCTTGGGAACATGACAAACAATAGTACCTATGGTTTGAAGTTAAACGAACCATCTTCACGTTTTTTAGAGAGTAAAAATTCAGGTAGAATAAATCTCTTTTTACCGTAGCGACGTAAGTTAATTTTTGATTCAGGAGTTCATTGATTAATTCTAATTCTAATTTTCTTGTTATATTTTTATTAGTACCAGCTACTGGATCAACTATACTCGATCCGTTCAAAAGATGGAATTCAAGGACGCGTGATCAGTGACTGGCCGGCGTAATCGTACGATGCCACGCCTTTTAAACTGAAATAACGAAGCACATTTTACACTGTACTTATACCAAAGATAATATAAACTGTAGGCATCGAAGGTGGGAACTTATTTGTTGAGTGGTGTAAATCGGACTTGTGACGTTGGTTGGGGAGAATAATATTTAAAGAGTGCGTGCCGTTCACGTGATCATTCCATCTTTTGAACGGCTCGACTATAGATGAAGTACTGTCTCTTTTTACTATAAATTTCAAAATTTATTATGTAATGTGTTTTAGAATCCGCCACATTTTGCACTTTTAGTCCATACCTCGCAGACTTGCTTGGTATGTACATTCTAAAACTACATCGACCTCGAAAACCACATCAATCACATTCTTCCAAATTTTTAGTTTTTAAAAGGTAAATGGTTATAGGGCGCAAAAAATGTGATACTCCCGCTATCAACTCAACTTACAATAAGTAGCAAGATCTTTGATAGCTTTTATGTTACAGTATTGAAAAGAATACAAAAGGCAGTTTGTTAAAAAAAATTAAAAATGCGCTCTACAATTTGATTTTTTTTGTTTAAAGAATGCATTTTAAACCAGTTTAACGGTCCTTTGGGCATAGAAATAAAACTTAAATAAAAAAGGTATTGTAGAAGAAAATCGAAATATTAAAATTCTGGTGGATGCAGGGTTAATTATATTGCTCATTTTTTTCTTAAAATATATCGATCTTTCACATTCTCAAAAAAATTATCCTTAATTTAGGTTTTAAAAAAATATTTTTTAATTTTTAGTTCATTTTTGGAACTAAGTTCCTTACGGCAGGCTTGGAGGAGATAGGGATTTTGCTGCGTGACCGAACTGAAAAAAATGTAATAGTAAAAAACCGTAACGAAAAGTCCGTGGAATAAAACCGTTAAATGAGCCGGGTTCGATTCCCGGCCGATGCATTTTTTTTGTATATATCTCTTAACCTTTACCTTTTTTTGTTATAGTAATATGAGATATAATTTTTAAAAATCTTGATAGTTGAAAGTAGTTAGAAAAGGTGAGAAAAAATAAATGTATACATTACTCTTTAAAGCTCACCTTGAATTTTAAAGAAGCTTCTTTCTTAACGCCAAGATTTCACTGATTTTGATATATTGACCGTTAAATGAGACATGCGCAGGCGCTACATTCGTATACACAAGCGGGTAGTGTTATGTGTCGATTCTACATTAGCCGAAGGAACTTCGTTCCTACCTGGTGTCCCACGACACCATTTTAACTTGTTTAACAAAAGCATGTTTTTAGTATTTTTTAACTACTTATTAGTAAATTTTAATCTCCCTAACCGTTTCATTCTGTGTGCTTCATTTATTTATTTTCAACCAAATATTTTGTTTTTAATAAGTATTGATAAAGGCTTCTTCATTCAAATCACAATGACAAAAAATCATAAAAAATGTACAACCGTAGCTCTAGTCACAGATAATACTCTGTATAATAGTAATTATTTTTAGAATTACGCTTGAATTTTCAATGTGTGGCATATATAAAATATGATAAAATGTACATATTGTTTTGTCATATATGTAGCTACATTTATGAGATAGCAAAAATTCTTTTTTGAATTAAATATTGATGGTTATGCATACCTATCAATATTCAAATACGATTTTCCAACGATACATTACAACGTAATAAAATAAACTCTTTGTTTATCCATGAGTAAATCGAAATACTGTTCATTTAGCGTTTATTTGGGTAATCGAATGATTTTTGTGTTTATTTCATTGGTTCGTATTTATACTGTACTTACCTACTTTATGTTAAAAATTAAATGAAATTTACTATAATACATGTTAATACACAGTGTCACAGAGTTAACAGAGTATTATTTCTTATATTGTATTTTTATAATTACATAGCAAAAATTACTAATACATATGTAAGTATATGTTTTGAAAAACTAAAGAATAGTTTTGTATTTGTGAAACATATGCTTCCTAAAAGACATTTTGACGGACCGAGTGAACTAGTCGAAGCAATAAAGCACTAAAATCGGCCTTACCTCCGAAATTTAAACGGAAAGACGGATTTCTAACAAAACTTGTTAATTATTGACAGAAATAAGTTCAATTTTGTTATTCGGAGATTTTTGGGGTCGTCAAAAACGAATTGACATTAAAAGTGATCTCCGGAGTACCTGATGTCTAGGACGGGTACTGCTTACGTCGTCTCCTGGAGTTTTTCGTAATATCGTTAAACAATTAGTCAAAACTGATAATTCGATGGTTTTTTACTAAATTTAAAAAAAAGGGTTTTGTTTTTAATATATTCCATCAAACGTTAGGAGATGACGTAAAGGTTGCTGTGCTAAGCACTAGATACGCCGTATCTATATAATAAGTATACGTTATCAGCGAGCCCAAAAACCTTCCAGTATTAAGTTTTGACTAATTGTTTAATGAATTTACCAAAAACGATACGATGTAAATAGTAGGTATCCTATGCAATATTTGTTTTTGGCGAGTCCCAAACTCCTGGATATTGAGTTTTGTGTAACGAATACTTCAGGAGACGAAGTAAACAGTAAGTATCCTGGGTACCAGGTACTCCGGAGATCACTTTCAATGACATATTCATTTGTAGCGATCCTAAAAACCCCTCAGTAACAAAATTGAACTCATTTCTGCCAATAAATAACGAGTTCTGTTTGAGATGCACTTTAAAAATCCATTTATTGTATGCACAAATACATTTTTCCAATATTACATGATCACATAAGGTCACAAGTTTTCTGATGCTCTCAAGAATCGACTGCAAAAAGAATCATTAAAATCCGTCTTGCCTTTTAAATTTCGGTGGTTCAATGCGTCATAAACATACACAAAGCGACAGAAAAAAACGTAACATGGCATATAACCCACTTCTGTGGAAAGAATCAAACGCGCACAAATACATCGTGGGCTTATTACATATATACAGGTACCTATCTGAATATGTGTGGGTATAAGTATAATTATATATAATTACAGTTATTGATTTTTAATAATTTTTAAATCGATACTTCTTTATAGACGTTCTCGCCACCAAGCTGAATGTTAAATAATGATCCCAAAAAAAATATGTATCTAAAATTATCGTCAATAAATTAGTTAAAAGCTACAAAATCTATTAAATTGCTATTTAATTCGAAAACTGCAATCAAAAACTTTAAGATCGGATTTAGTGATGTTAATTGAATCTATGAAACTTTTAGTTAGTACAAAACCTTTGAAATTCGTTAGTGAGGCATAGGTACATTAAGATATTATATGTTAAGGGTCTTAACATATAATATCTTAACTTAAGACATACAACTTCCTGTAACCAGTAATGTCCAACGGTTAGAAAGAGAGAGAAGATAGCAGTACCCTATGACGCATATGCAGTAAAGGACAGCTTGTTTTTTAAGAAATAAAATATGTTTTCAAATATAAAGGATCTTTTACCAACAAGGGTCAGCTGAAAGCTTGGCTTTTCTACTATATTATAAAACATCCTTGGAGGTATGGCATGGTGAGTAAAGTAACTGTTGTTTTTGTAAAAGAAAATAATAAAAAGGAATTTGGTGTGTTAATAAAGCATTGCTTTTTGGCTGAAAAGATACTGTTAAAGTCAAGTTTATCAATGGAACGTATTGGACATATCCGGTTGATGATTCAGTGCAATACTTAGCAATATTCAAACTTAACAAACACAAATGTTTTCGTTATTACGTTACAATGGACGAAACATGGCTCCATCACTACTCCAAAGTCTAATCGAGAGTCAGTCGAATGGGCTCAAGACGATAAACCTACTCCGAAGCTTGGAAAGACGCAACAGTCTGCTGGCATGGTTATAGCATCAGTATTTTGGGATACGTAAGGTATAATATTTATCGATTACCTCGAAAAGGCCACACCATCAACAGCGATTATTATATAGCCTTGTTGGAGCGGTTCAAAAATGAGAAACACGGGTTTATTTAAAAAAGAATAAACTGTTTCTTCGTGAGTTACAAATCAATGAAAGCGATGGCAAAATTGTATGAATTCGGCTACTAATTGCTTTCATATTTACAGTGATCTCCAGATCCGAATCCCAGTTTGTTTGCAGACCGACCTTTAAAGAATGCTTGCTGGTAGAAATTCAGTACTAATAAAGATGAGAGATGATCTATGAAAAATAATGTAAGCATAGAACCTTTCGCTATTTTATGAAAAACAAACAATAGATAATTTGGATTTTTAATTAAAGCAACCTTGTATGTAAATTGAGTTATAAATTTGATTTAATCTATTACGAACATTAAAATTCTATGATTCAAATATCGTATTCAAGTATTCATGAAATTATACTGATATGGTTAATTCGTAAATTAAACTCCAATTTTTTACAAAGGATTTAATTATATTTTTGAACGAATTCTGGCTATAAACAAAAGTGTATTATCATTTTTTATATTTTCCACAGTTTTTAAATTAATTAAAATAATACGAATATATAAGCCACTGTCTCAGGTGCAACTCAACTACTAGAAGGAAAATTTACCTTTAAAAGCTGATAAAAGATAAATATGATAAAGATTAAACATATTTCGCACCAGTAGATAGTAAACCGCTCCTTGTACCCACCATAAATACGTCGCAAGATACGTTGATGGAAGTGATGAGATATACAACGGCTAGAGAAGTTATTTGGTTGTAGCTTCATAGACTGTCTGTATTATTGAGGACAAATCGTATGATCTATGCAGTTCTTTAGTACCAGCAAAGAAGTTAAAGACGATATTGCCACCAAGAAGAACTGATTCACTCGGATGTATGTAGTCCATTTAAAAAATCCCAGTCAGGTTATAGATATTATGTTTTGTTTAAAGATGCTTATAGCAGGTATAGATTTCAATTCAATTCAATTTAATTCAATTCAATTTCTTTATTTTCCATACGACAATACAAATTGTATAGGATTCGTCAATAGGGTTACAAGAATAAAATGTATAACAATAAAAATTATAAAATAAAATATAACATAAAAATCATAACAAAATAATAATAATAATAATTTACATAGTTAAAAATTCATCGATGTTATAGTAACAGGACTCTACTAAAAATGTCTTTAACCTTCCTTTGAAAATACTCAAAGACTTGGATTCTTTAATATCATTGGGTAATTTATTGTACAATCTAGGTCCCAAATAATTAGGTGAACTAGAGGTAACTTTTAATCTACAATATGGAACATATATTTTACTTGTTTGTCTCGTTTGATAGGAATGTATATCATCAATTGTTGTCATTAATTGACGATTATTGTAAACAAAGACACACATTTCAAAAATATATAACGACGGTAATGTAAGAATTTTAAAGTAACTGAAACACGATTTACATGACGTTAATCTTGATACTTTAGCCATACATCTCAAAATCTTTTTTTGGGCAACAAATGTTTTGTGAAGGAAAAATCTGATTATTTAAAAATATTTTTAGCTGAGGTAGCAACTAATGTTGTTAAAAAAATTCGATCTCACAATGCAGGAGAATTTAGAAACCATCAAGTTAAGAAAATTCTTAATCAGAAAGGAATTAGACATCGACTGTCAATGACTTACAGCCCACAGCAAAATGGTTGTTCGGAAAGAGTCAACGGGACAATTGTGGAGACTGCGAGGGCATTAATGCATGCTGGAGAAGGTTTACCACAGAGTTTTTGGGCGGAAATGATAAATACTGCTGGATATATCCTCAATCAATCAGGTGTTTCTGAAGTTAAAAAAAAGTCTCCCTTTAAAATTTGGTTTAGCAAGAAACCGAATTTAAGACACCTGAAGAGTATCAAAAGTACCTAAATGCTATGTTCTTAAACCTTGTAGGAAAAAGATGAACAGAAAAGCTGTAACTGGAATTCTAATAGAAAATGATAACGATAACGGTTAATGGGTTTGGTGTAACGAAATCAGGATGTTAATAGGATCTCGAGATATTATTTTTCACGAAAAAGCTTTATCTTCCCCTGAAACTATGTCTTTGATTCAAACTCGAGAAGATACTGTTACCATTTTAAAATAAGACTGACACGAGCGTTGCTGATAAATTTAACATAGATTTAGAAGAAACTTGGACCTAGAGGTTAACCCAGACGTTGGAGAAACCGGAGGAATTCTTGGAAATAGAGATACCTTAAGGAATCAACCCGATTTGAAGATTATGTAATGTTCGTAGCCGCTAATATACTTCTAACAAAAAAACATTAAATTATTATCAAAAAATAGTTCAGAAAAGAAACTTTGGCCAGCAGCAATGGAAAAAAGATACAATCTCTTGCTGAGAGCCAAACATGGCGTCTGGGAAGCTTACAGCATTGAAAAAAAGCAATTCGTTGTAAACGGGGATTTAAGGTTAAGTCTAATACAGATGGTTCTGTTAATAAGTAGGTATAAGGCAAGACTTATAGTTAAAGGTTTTTCACAAAGAAAGGGTGAAGATTATGACCAAACGCTTAGGAATTTTAAAAGCCTTATTAATGCCCGGTTTCTGAGGGCTTCAGTTAAGTTTTCAATAGTTATCGATTCATTATAGTTATGGAGAAGATAAACTTCGTTTAACTGTCACTGCGTTTCTGAACACGCAACTGGCTACTCAATAACTATTTAACCAATAAGTAGTTCGTACATTTACCACTAGATGGAAATTTTCAAAGAAGCGACATAAATTTGACTTTATTTATTTTATTTTGTACTTATTACATGTTTTATTTGTGATAATAGTTTTTTTGAAGTTAAATGAGTTATCAAATTCCTACTATTTTAGTGTAAAAATATGAAAATAAGATATAGATACTTTCTTTTGGGAAATCCCAAATAGTGATATAAAAAAAGTAATAACAATAAATAAATTTTAAGTAGATATTATATAACTAATCTCAGATCGTAAACAGCTATTTTACAATAGGCATTAAATTCAATCCTTATACCCATTTAACATTTATTAGTTTAAATAATTTTGGTTTTTCCCTTGAATACAGATGTTTGACGATCGGTAGGGATTATTAGGGTTTTTCCCATTTAAAGTAAATTCATCTGCAATTGTTGATACCGTCTTCTTCACTAAACTGGAGGCGAAAAGAGTGCTTGAGTGGTATTTGACATAGAGAAAAATAACCAGTCAGAAGATACTTCCGTTGATTTGATTGTTGTGTTGTTTGCTTTGAGTTGTTCCCGCGTGTGCTTTTTTCGTGTTAAGTTTTGAAGTGTTCTTTTTTCATTTAATATGGAATCAGGAAAACGCTGTAAGAATTTCACTGAACGTGAAAAGATGCTGTTGATAGAAGTAGCGAAAGAATAACCGCTATCTCCCAGCAGGTTACCATCTATCTCATTATTGTCCAAGCGCGCTCGCGGGAATGAGTTGTGATACACAGTGCTGTCATGAGCCGATCCATGCCATCGAGCATCAATGTCACGGATATATAATTTTGCATCACAAACGACTTGTACATTAATAGAAAAAAAACCTTTTCTGTTCCTAAACAATTCTGCTTGTTCACCACCAGGCGACTGAATAGGTATGTGTGATCCATCTACACAACCAATAACATTTGGAAATCCAGCTATATTGTAAAATTGCTCCTTAACCTTTCTCAACTCTTCCACATTGGGCATTTTGATATAGCTCCTAGCTAATTTTGCTATTTCTTTACTCACTTTATACACTACTCTTGACACGGTACTTTTATGTACGTTTATGTCATAACCAATTAAAACTTGAAACGTAGGTACCTGTGGCATAAAATCGTAATGCGATACAGATTTGTTCCAAAACAGACAATGTGTATTTGCGGTGCGAAATAGGCACTAAAGTAGGGCTGATGATTTCACTGACATGTATCACAGTGTTCTTGTTAAACCGATATCTTAACGTGAACTCTTCATCACTAAACATTTCGAAAGGATTTCTCCTTTGCCTTAAGTTTCTAGGTATAGATATACTAGAAATAAACTCCATTACTTCTGTATCCGACTCTGACGAACTGCTTGCATTAATTATACCACTATTCATTGTTTTTTCGAGTTAAATTTAGCTGTAACGCAACGTTAAAATTCACCACTTAATAATAATAACCTAAAAATCGCATGAAATGACCACGTCAAAAACGTCAAATAAAGTTATGGAATCGATAAACTGCACAAAATGGTCAGTTAAGTTTACCTTAGTTTAAACGGAGTTTAACTGACGCGACCATGTTCAGAAACGCAATTCCAAGAGTTATTGAACCAATAGCGCTATCGAATTGATAAACTGCCGTTAAAAGTACCTCAGAAACCGGGCATAAGTGTCGCAGCTAGCGGAAACAAGTCTTAATTTGATATATGTACAAGACTTTTATAAAAAATTTAGAAAAAAAAGTGGTTATGACTCAACTAGAGGGGTATCAAAATGGTACAAACCGAGTTTGTCATCTTCAAAGAAATCTTTATGGACTTAAACAGACATCTTGTTGCTGGAATAAACGGTTTGTTAATTTTGTTATTGGAAACAACTTTAAGAAAAGTGAAGCTTTAAAAACAAGATAAAAGTTTTCTTTTTCTAGGTTTGTTCATAGATGATGCATTTCTAGTTACCAATAATGAAAATACCAAAAATTTGTGTTTAGAAAATTTGAAAAAGAATTTAAAGTTCTATTATTTTTTCGTTTAAAACCTATACCTGTATGTCTTTATTACTGTCTGTATTAGGCGCACTAGAAGAAGTTTTAAACTTCAATAATAAAAGACCACTTACAGTATCGACTAAAATAATTTCTGTTCTTGTATTGTTTTATATATAATGTACGGCTTTACAAAAGAAAGCATGTAAGTAATAGCACATATATGTATTATTAATATAAATTATCTATAATAAATCCATGGGATTGAATAAGAAAACATACGTAAAATAATCTAACAGAATTATTAATGAGAATATAGCCCAGGCTATCTGTGAATATAGTATAAAACTCGAAATTCTCCAGGTAGCTTTTATTCGTCTGAATTTTTTGATTGGGTTATTTCTCTTATATCCTTCAATGGCATCTAGCTCCTCGATGCAATAAGATACAATCTTCTGTATAAGTATTTCTTTTCCCAACACCGGAATTTTATAAATATCTTTCCAGATATTGGTAGATATGTCTGCTGGATTGGATTGAGTCATAGAGTTTATTTCCTGAAATTTTGTGATATTTAAAAGATATAGGTGTGTATCTATTGCTAATTATATCAACTTTAATACAGAAAATATTTAAACAATTAAATTATTTGTAGCAAATACGCTTATCATTAATCAGGAAACTGTATTAGTATAAGTTTTAAACTTTATTCAAAATACAAATTTCCAAACTATTACCTATAAGGGTTATCTACTTGATTTACAGTTTCCTGCTAATCAATTGTCATTTTAGTAAAACGTTTTTCAAATAGATGTCAAAGATAATAATAGTTTAATACTATTATAACGTTTTACAGAGTCTTTGAAAATCAAAGAACATAGACCGTTTACTAAGAACCAACAACTACTTCCCTGGCTATATGCCCCGACGGACATTGAATTACAGTTCAAATTTAAATGGGGTTAGTATATCTACAAGATAGAACTAACCATTTTAGTTTGCAATTCGAAAGGATATCACTTGTAGACCGGTTTCGGCGTATTGCGCCTCATCAGTACAAGGAAGATATCCGTCCAGAAGCTCTGAGGGCATCTAGACTAAAGATATGTCTGAAATCACACAAATACATTATCTTCAGTAAAGAAAATGTTAAAAGTGCGAGAATAGCGACATCTCCATAACTAATCACAAACTGAAATTCTATTTGACAAAAAACTTCACGGCTTTGTAGGGTTATCTACTTGATTTACAGTTTCCTGATAATCAATTGTCATTTTAATAAAACGTTTATCAAATAGATGCGTCAAAGGTAATAATAGTTTAATACTATTATAACGTTTTACAGAGTCTTTGAAAATCAAAGAACATAGACCGTTTACTTAGAACAAACAACTACTTCCCTGGCTATATTTGTGTGATTTCAGACATATCTCCAGTCTAGATGCTCTCAGAGCATCTGGACGGATATCTTCCTTGTACCTAAATACGAATTAAGGTGGTATCCTCTGCAGGTTTTATTAGTATTTAACATGTTTTCTTAAAGAGTATCTTCAACTACTGTAGTAATATTGTTTTATTCTATATAATTATCTTAGTCACTGACGCCACTGAGTTCTTTTACCACTAAACTGTAATCTCTTCATACATAATTATAATCGTCATATTAAACCCTTTTACAAGATTTAGGTAAAGCTTAACCAAATAAAACACTGATTTTACGCTTGGACTACAATGTTAATGAGAGTAGTACCTACCAATTTACATCTGTCTTATCAGAATAAGTGATGATGAATAGAATATTTTGGACTTGTTTAAGAGACATAATATATGGCCAAATTGAATAATAAAAATCTGATATCTATATACTAACAAAATTAATGGATCCCAAAAATCAAACAAAAGTTAGTGTACTATGTAAATATATTAAAATCGTGTAGCGGCGAAAGAGAGTGTACAAGCAGATTTGAATATAACTAATGTAAATACAAATCTGGATTTGGATTTAAAAGCCACTTTGCTAGTTTTCTGCGGCTACATTAAGACTGAATTTAAAAGTGGGTATGCTAGAATGGATTTTCAAATCATAAAAAACAATAAAATTTATGCAATATAATTAAAAATGTAATTCTGTTTCGTTTTCATGTTACAGTTTTAATTAAATTTAAAAGATTACCTATATTGTTTTATGAGCAGAAATGATAATCATTTACCACGATTACGAAGTTTGCAGTTTGAGCTACAGGCAAATGCTGCAAATCATAGGATAAGAAATCTTTTTTCCCTGCGAGTTGCCACGTACTTTTAGTGAAATGAATTGAAAATAAAAAATAAGAAAAATAAATTTTGAAAAATTAATCAAATGCTTCCAATTGAAGTTCATCTCCAGCTGAGATCGGTAAGTGGTTTCTCTACTGGCAAATTAGTGCCCAGCTCAGCCGTAGAGGGTAAGTACCAAAATAAAAGTGAGTGCGCCACCGATTTAAATGGTTAAAATCGGAAACCCCTGTTGTTCCAGGCACTGACCTTTCCCTCTGGAGATAATTAA
Source organism: Altica lythri (assembly GCA_964028335.1). Classification (NCBI taxonomy): domain Eukaryota; kingdom Metazoa; phylum Arthropoda; class Insecta; order Coleoptera; family Chrysomelidae; genus Altica; species Altica lythri. Next base: position 58,150,359 of record OZ034805.1, on the reverse strand, counting down.
ATAAATTTAGAATATTAATCGGTGTTAATTGAATTGCACAATATCAACTAGACCCTTCTTTAATAAAAAGTAAAGTATTTACACTACTGTCAAACTCGCGCTTGACAACGTTAACAATATCAAAGAAAAATATTTAAGAGTAATCTAAAATAAATTTATCAATTAAGTGTGATCACACGCAGTTCAAGAAAAATAAGAAAAGTTTAAATTAAAACTAGTCACGACTTAAGTCTAATATTGCTTATCTGTTAATCTAGATACGATTCCTTGCAGTCCTTGGCTTCACCAATACTTAGGCCGGTACCAAAATCAAGCCTGCTCCCAGAAACAAATAGGCGTGCACCAATCACAAATAACTTAAACTCGTACTAAGTATCAGGTCTGCACCCAAAATTAAAGCCTGTATCTAAAATTGAAGCCTGTATTTAGGACCCTATTGTAATAGGGTTTTTTTTCCTTTAAAATCGTGACACACCTGGCTGGTAAACGGGTGAAACAATATACTCGTTGCTAACTGCACCAATAGGGGATTCTAACCACAATTCGCTGCCTGAACGGTATTGATTTAACAAATAATTCCCCGTGAACTATCAACGAAGATTTTACTAAAATCCGACTACGCGGTTTTTCCAAAGAATCCGTCCCAAAAATCTACAGGAACAACTCCACACGATTCAAAATGGAAAACTGAGGTTTAGTTTCGTAAATCCAAAATTAATTGACCCGGATGTACCGAGATTAAAACTTAAACCCAAAAATCTTCTAACGACAAGTTCTTAAGTCAAAGGTTGATAATGAAAAGCACTCACAACGTGTTTCCTTTCATGAAATTTGACACACTCCAAAAATGGCCTCTACTACTGTAAGGACAATAACAGAAGAGTCGACAGCTAACAGTTTACGAACAAACGGTGGTCGTTTGATACAACTAATCTTATTACTCATCAAGATAACAACAAAAATCTCAGCATTACTCAATTTCTCGTTCAAATTCAATCAATATGCTAAATAACAATATGACGAAACAACTGGCTGTAGACCACAATACGTCGAGTTATCGACAAAAAGAAAGAAAGAGTACCTCGGTCAGGTGAAAACGAAAGTGACAGTAATTTCAAAAAAATAAACATAACCACAAGAATTCATGATCTGAATTTAATAAATAAACTTTCAAAACTATATTAGTAACAATTATGGCCAGAATAATAAACAATAGTTGGCGATTAACTATAATCGAACTTAAATCAACTTGTACCTGACACGATTTAACCCTTAGTAATGAAGAATTTATAAGGTAAGAAATTAGTTATAACTAGAGCGAATTTTAACCTGTGACAGAGTAAAACATACTTTTTCTACGTTTGTACAAAATAAAATAAAACAAAACAATATTAAAATACTTTTAAAACATAACAAAACATAAAAATAGTATATTACGTAACAAGAATGGTAACTAGGACATTAGGTACGAGTGGAAAATTACGCACGAAGCCGAAGACGAATTCAAGAGCTTTCCTCACGGAGTGATAAAAAATAGATTACGCAACTCGTGCGGTGCGCAGGTAATACCATCACTCGTGCTTTTTATCGCGTTCGCCTTGGGCACACGCGACAAACGCACTCGTGATTGAATCAACTGCTTTCGCACGCGTTACGTAATGTACTATAATACCACTAGTTTAAATATATTTTCTGGTAGTTTATACTAATATAAAAAATAATGTTTTCAATTTCAAGAATATAAATCTCAAAAAATTTTAGTGGTAAATTACATTTTTCTGTATATATTTTTAATCAAGCTAATATTTTTAGTGATAGTCTTTATATATATTGATTCAGTCACTCCCCATAAAACAAGCTAATATTGTTTATTCGTAGAGTTTCCCCTATTTCTATTTTATATTCTTCTCATACCGTTTCATATATTAAGAGTAGACTAGTAGAGTTTCGAGTTCTCAAACTAATAATGTTATATACTCTCTACCATAACTCACGTCTCCTAGCTTTTGTTGAAGACTTTCGGACAACTTGGAGAAATGTAGTAGTCTTGAAACATTCTTTAGCTAAAACTGAAATTGTATGAAATACACTAAGAAAAGCATATTTTTAACGTATTTTAGTATGTATGCAAAATGTTTAAAATAGAAATCGTATACTTGCTTTTTTAAGTTTTATCAATGTGTCCATCCAATCAACAATTCATTGTGCTTAGTATTCCAATTATATCAGTATTTGGCGCACCTGCAATATTAAAAGGAGATTTTTCCACTGACTAAAGTATAGACGCACGCGCAGCGGTAACCGCTGATGGTAGAAACGTGAAATTTGGACAAATGTTTACTTTTATATTGTGAACACCCAATAAGAAAGAATTTTGAAAAATTTTAACCCTGAAGAGGTGTAATAAGGGTTGAAAAATCGTTAAATCGGCACCGATTTTTATAAAAAATGAAATTCAGACTCTCTTAAATATTGTATTGAACATGTGTTTCATGGTTTATTAGAATTCACATCCTGAAATAGTGAAATGAGGGTTGAAAATTTATATGAAAAAATCTTTAAATCGGCACAATTTTTTATAAAAATTGTAATTCAGAATCTTAAAAATATTTTATTGGACACGTGTTTCATGGTTTATTACAATTGACAGCATGGAGGGGTGAAATAAGGGTTGAAAGTTTATATGGACAAATCTTTAAACAGGCACCGATTTTTATAAATATTTACATTCAGACTCTCTAAAATATTGAATTTAAAAATTAATTCGTTTTCTATGAAAATTACTATGTGGAGTTCTACTGATAAAATATTAAAAATCGTAAAGAATTTTGTTCAGAATCTTAAAAATCGAGAAAAGTTATTGAAAATCGTACGTTACAAGGTCGGTAGGTGACTTATTACAGTAGGAGTTAGTTTACGGACGAGGCGACGTAGGAGCCGAGTCTGGAACTAAAAACGAGTACTGTAATAACACCAAACGACCATGTATCGTATAATATTTTTCATCCTCTTTTTATAAATTAATAAATTCATACAAATTTTTAAAAATAGTTCGTTACGTCAAATTACCTTAACTGTCAGTTACTGTCAAATATTTTAAAATTTTTGTATTAATTGTTAATTCGTGTTTTAAATTAAATTAAAATAAAGGATAAGTAATTAATTATTTTATTTTTATTTTATAGTCACTATAGTGTTTTTAAATTTCAAAAAATTAAAAGTAATTGTTTTCCCTTAAGCAATTAGAGCAGAGTTGCTAGGCAACACATTACAGTACATGATACCGTAATGTTTTACTTACCGGCGCCGAATTAATAATAGGGAAGTTTATTTACTGGACAAGATGAAATAAAAATTTGTAAAACATGTGGATGTGGATTATTTTGCATTAAAATGAAACTAGGTTCGACAACTCTGCTTTGTAGCAAGACTACAGGACATAGAATTTTTTCAAGATACCGTTTGGCGGTTAAAAAATTTCTCCATCAAAACAAGATTTGTTCTTCCTTTACGTCGTATACCAACCCACTTCATTACAGTCCCACCGGTGTACTTCTTGAACATTTTGACGAACCGCTGTACTGTCACTTTCTCTCTACACTCGAATCTGGATACAAACCGATCTGAAGTTTATCCACAAATAAAACTGAGGCTCATTGATTTTCTGGCCAATTTACATGTTCATTAACCCAATTTAATCGAAGTGTGCGATTCTCTCTTGATAAAGGTCGACATTTTAGGGAGCGTCTACTTCTTAAACCACTTGTGTACAATCTGTTTCTGATGGTTCTTTCCGGTATTTGAATATTAAAAGCTTCTTCAAAGTGATTCATTACATCAGAAGCTGTTATTTGAGGTTTGCTGCGAGCCATTTGAGCAATGAAACGGTCTTGTGCTGTACTAGTAAAGCGTGAAGGACATAGATGCTTTTTAGAAACACTAACAAACAGACGCGAAATAGCGGTTTCTTATGTTTACAAGGCTTCCGCAACATCAATGATTTCGGTTCATGATAGAAAATAGTCAATTCCTTACAGTATGATACCAAACTCTATCGAAGAATTTACAAATAAGTTTCTTCCTTGGTGAACTGTCGCTGTTTTCTATGGAATGTAATTTTCTTGGGACGAATATCTCTTCATTATTTCTATTAGTCTAAAACTGGGTTCCAAACTGATTTTCGGCTATTCTTCACAAAATGTCGTACGTCTTAATCTCGCCTCCAAAAAGATATGTGACTCTCCTCACAAATGTGGATTAACTGTGTATTAAAGAGGAAATATGTATCGCTTGACATTCAGTCAATTAAACAACTAAAAATTCTAATCTCAGCACAAAGAAGGAATTCAACATTCCCACCACTAACGGTAGCAATTTTAATTAAGACGATAACGTTAAAATATATCACTGAATATAGTCTGGTAGATTCTAATACTAAAACGATCCAATAGATCGTTACAATATTTATTATTCAAAAAAGAATCAAATTTACGCTACAAAAATCACAACACTAACTCTTCTTCTAATTATTACGTCAAATAATCAACTAATTCTGTATTTTTGATAACTTAACCACACACAAACAATCTGTTCAAATAATTACATAATGACTGTGACATTTTCTGCATATCGCTGCATTTGTATAAAATATATGCCTTACAACAGGAACTGAGTTATATCTACTTTAATTAAAAGATAGATTGAAATAGGGCATTGCCGGCTAACGACCTGACATCTGTACCAGCAAAACAAAAATTATGTAGGTCCAAAATAAAAGAAAAAAGTAACTAGAAGCTGTCATCAAGCGCGTCATCGCTCGAGCTATAGTAAGAACGTGGAACTGAATTTCCGCGGTTTTTAAGGGCGTCATTAGGCTTTGGATGTCTCTTAACCTGGAAAACGAAGTGATTTCATTTTAATTAATCGCAAAAACTTTATTTAAACTTACGTAGGGAAAATTGAAGCAATAATAAGTTCATTTTCAATAATGAAATTATTACATACAAAAGATATTTTATTGCTGCAATTAATAGTACATGTCATATATTGTAGCTAAACATATTTTTTTTATTAATTTTACAGAATATATTAAATTACATTAAGGAGAAATTGAAAAAATGTCGCACCCAGCGAGACTCGAACTCGCAAGCTTCAGCTCTACGCGCTGACGCTTTAACAACTAAGCTATAGGTGCTTAGCCATCAAATCGCCGAACGGTCGTTAAATTCAACTCATGCCACAATACTAAAGAATCCATGGTTCCGGTCTCCTAACCGAATAAAAATTTAAGACAGGGCACTAAAAAAATGACTTAGAGTTTGATATTGCAATTGTCGATTTGACAAAGTCTCTCATTAACGTCATACTATATGTGCTTAAGGAGAAAGTGAGTAAGTGTCACATGTAGCGTGAGTTGAATTTAACGACCATTTGGCGATTTGATGGGTAAGCACCTATAGCTTAGTTGGTAAAACGTCAGCGCGTAGAGCTGAAGGTTGCTAGTTCGAGTCTCGCTGGGTGCAACATTTTTTCAATTTCTCCTTAATGTCATTTAATACATTCTTGTTTGTATAAATTCTAAAAACTTTCAAAATTTCAAAATTTTCAAAAAAGAGAAATCTCAAATAATCGTTTACTAAACAACTCTGTGTTTACTTTTTTTTTATCGTCTACGTATTCGTTTTTGTTTAATTAAATTTCTGTTGATTACATTTTGTATTTGTTGTTCGGAAGTTCGCTTTTAACAAAATTCACGTGCAATGGATGTCCCAAGTTGCCCCTACAAAATAATTCTCTCAACGAGGTATATGGCTGTCTGAACAAAAAGTGCAAAACGAAATTAGGCGGACCAAATCCTACTACGGTACAGACAGCGGCCTGCTCTGTGTAGTAGTATACTATGGAAATACGCAAACGCTGTTTTGTACTCGAAACGACAGCAAAATAAACAAAAAATCGTTAAACGAAATATAATTTCGTTGAAATGCAACGTGGCCTTTCAATAAAAACAAAGCTTAATCCATTTAAATTTCGTGATATCCGAATATCTACTTTCAAATCATAAAAAAATTAGAAGCTTAATGGATATGCTGACTGATTTCAACAAATGAATTAAACTATTAAACAGACAATAAAAACTAACAATATTTCAGCACTCAGTTATAAACTGTTACAAATACATTAATATGGTCATATACCTATAGTCAATACTCTTTTTGCTCCTGTTTTATATTAATTAGTTGTTATACATAACAAGTTAAAATGGTGTCGTGGGACACCAGGTAGGTAAGTTCCTTCGGCTAATGTAGAATCGACACATAACACTACTCGCTTATGTATACGACTGTAACGCCTGCGCACGTCTCATTTAACGGTCAATATATCAAAATCAGTGAAATCTTGGCGTTAAGAAAGAAGCTTCTTTAAAATTCAAGGTGAGCTTTAAAGAGTAATGTATACATTTATTTTTTCTCGCCTTTCCTAACTACTTTCAACTATCAAGATTTTTTAAAATTATATCTCATATTACTTTAACAAAAAAAAAAAGTTAAAAGATATATACAAAAAAAAATTGCATCGGCCGGGAATCGAACCCGGGCCGTCCGCGTGGCAGGCGAGCATTCTACCAAGGAATCACCGATGCTACGTATAATAACTTCCAAAATGCGTTTGATGCACGTCTCATTTAACGGTTTTTCGTTACGGTTCTTTTACTATTAAATTTTTTTCAGATCGGTCACGCAGCAAAATCATATTTTTGTTATGTAGTCCAATAATACACTCTGGTGGTCATCATCAGCATCATCAGCTCTGCAGTATGAGGGCATCACCTCTTTGTATCGAGATAGCAGGTCTTGTTAAGTATTTTTCCAATTTTTTTATCATCTTTCCCAGATCATTTTGCTATCATGTTTGTTGTCTTTCATATACTTGGTTTATCTGTACTTCGCCTCTATTCGGTTAACTTGCCTGTGCACCTTTTATTCTTTATGCGTGGCTAACCCATTTTAATCTGCAAGCTCTCTCTACAACATCTGCAATTCAGATCCTATTTCGAAGATATTTATTTCTTATATTGTCTGTTATTGTTACTGTTATTATTAAACGCCTTATTCTTCTCTGCGTTACTCTTAGGTTTAAAGATTTTTTTGTTAGGGACTGCATTTTTTGTCTGTTGGTCATACTACAAAAACACACTGATTGAATACTTCTGTTTCATATAGGTCAGTATATTATCATCTTTAAATAGGTTATTAGGATTTCTTGATACTTAACCTATTTGATTGTAGTTACTGGTTCTAATTTTGTGTTCGAGTTCAACGATCAGATACTGGTAGCGGGCGACTCCATTACGCTGGTTGGTATAACGATCTCCCAGGACTTACTATGGAACGAACATATTGCATCCATAGCAACTGCAGTAGGAAAGAAATTAGGCTTTCTGTTTAGAGCACGGAAATATTTTTCTCCACGACCATTAATGAATGTAATAATTCCGACTTCATTTTTAATAATAGAAAGTGTTCATTCTCACTCTTGAGATAGAATATTCATTCTGAAACACTTGCTTCTTATGTGTTTTGCATGTATTTCCATTCTATAACTAGTGACGGAATAACATTCTGTAATTGCTCAACAAAAAACATAGATTGCCCTGCGAATTTTAAAACTGTCACCCAGTTTGTCAGTGCGACGTTCTAATTGTTTTGCTACGTATTTCAATTTAAATAAACAGAATTATTACATGGTCGTGGAGAAAATACAGTCTGTTACTCGGTTAGAATGAAAATTCGATAACTCGTGGTTCCTCTCGCTCACTACGCTCGCGTTCGGAATTCTCCACTCGTATCGAATTTTCATTCTAACCTTGTTACAGAATATACTATTCTCCATTCAACTTAGCTACTCTTTACAAAGCCCAAATACGGCCTAATCTTGAATATTGCTCGCATGTATGGGGTTCGGCGGCTCCGTCAAGGCTCGGAGTTCTTGATGCAATACAGAGAAGAGCAGTTCGACTAATAAACGACACCAGTATCACCAAAAACCTAGCCCCATTATCCCACCGAAGAGCAGTGGCTGATCTTTCCTTGTTTTACCGATACATAAACGGATTTTGCTCAGAAGAACTCCGCTCTATAATGCCTCCACTTGCCAGACCAGCCGGAGCAACGCGACGTGCCAACTCCATGCACCCTTATACTGTTTAATGCCCGACATCGAGAACGGATCGATTGGATCGTTCCTTCATCACGAGGGTCTCCAGATTGTGGAACTCGTTACCTTCCCACGTCTTCCCCACTCGTCCTAACTTTCAGGCCTTTAAATCCCAAATTAACAAATTGTCTCTTCTGCCCCAATAGATGTTCTCGGTACATTTGTATTTAGGTCTATACCTACAAGGACATCCTTAATAAAAAATAATAATATGTATTTATATCTATGAGTATACTTCTTCTTTTTGGATTTTAAAGATATTACTGGGCACAAAGTTCATCATGTATTTTGTTTTACACCTATTTCTCTACAGGCTCTCTCCAAATCTTTTTAACATCCCGTTAATTTTGCCTAGGTCACCTTCTATTCAAACTATTTCGTCTGCACAACTCAGGTGGTGGATTCTTACCTCATCTACACTTATCCCTTTATGATCCATATTAAGGGATATTCGGTTAACTTGCCAATCCACATTTCATCATTTATACTTGTCACATGGCTATCTCATTTTCATCTGCAAGCTCTCTCTTTAACATCTGTAACTCTGATTCTATTTCGTAGATCTTCGTTTCTGAACTTGCCTTTATTTGTTACTATTATTGTTAAACGCATTATTATTCTTGCTCTTAGCTTTAGAAAAACGTATAAAATAGTACTGGTTTGTTTAATAGTAGTTTACGTAACAAGTCCTGAAAGTGGTCTTTTACTGGACAAGTAGGCAAATTGCAGGGCGAGCCATAGGCGAGCCCTGTAAGCCTGCGAGTCTTTTGGGATGTATTACGTTCAATATTTTTTTAAAACTGGCATTGTTGTATCATAAACTTTATATTATTCAGTTTTTATAACAAGAACTCTTTATTAACTAATTTTAACATTTTTTTTAACAAACCTTGCTTGGGTGGCCGCCGTAACAATTTCATCTGGTATAATTTTATGTTCCATTAATTCACAATCAAATGTATTATTTTAAATATCCATTTTATAATAAATTTCACGTTTTCAACTAAACGTCAAAATATGTCAAGTTATTTTACCTTGCCGAAGGTTACTTTCAAGATGCAAAGCGACTGTCGTAGTACCATTTTTGGAGTGAAGATGGGGCCACTTGCGAATGGTTTCTACTTTCGCAAGTTTACATCTATAAGGATTTGGTCGATTCATACAGGGGATGTCTCTTCATTAGTGACCGAAGAGACATAACCTATACTACACTGATGAGCTCAAAAAAGAGCAAAACATGGTGTCTGTTGTAGTTGGTTTTGCCCTTGTATGAGGTGATTAATATCCTTATACTTATGTCGCAGCATCTACCGGTGTCTTGAGTAAGGAAATCTAACCAAACACCAATCCAGTTTAAAACTGGATTTATTATTGACAGCACGGCACTAGATACGTTTTGTATCATCTCTTACATCTTGTTATATAAGACTGTCACAAACGCTCTGCTCGTTTTATGTTTTTATAGTTTTAAATATATACAAAACTCGGTTACCATAGAATTGACCGCTATCTTAGACTAACTATTTTATTGTAAATGCGTCCGGTGAAAGCTTTTACCGGACTTGTCCGACAAAATGACATTTTCTGACCTAAAAATAAACCGGAAAGTACTAATTTCTGGCCGGTTTTAAAAAAATTTAATTTACTCTAACACTTTCGAAATAAGCAGTTTTCATATTTTTGTAAATATATCAATAATAATAAATAATAAATGATCTACTCTGTTATGATATATTATTAAATTGTAATTTAACTTCAAAAGGGCTATAAAGTGTTAAACAATTCAATAGAAGCTTTCAGTTTTATTGACCGTAAAATTTCACATTGTGTATCTAAGTAATCATATTCCTAACCCACCTTGTCAAGCTGGCACAGTTCACAATTCATATGTTCTCTAGGAAGTTTACATTTTCAATAGAATACATATTCTAAAGTAGAGCCCTAGCAGTATAACTAATAAGAGTTGTCATAGTTTTGAGCACAAGAATCATCAGTGGCGTTTCTCGAAAAATATGTTTAGCATTATTTGTATAAGTGCATACACTCAAGAAAAAATCTATCTTATAGCTTAAAGCTTTACTAAAGTAATTTTTGTAAAGAATTACATATTATTAATCGGTCTGCAATTTTTCTTATTCAGATTTTGGATCAAATCACAAATTCACAAGTTAATGGATTCCCAAAATCTTTCTTTGGTCCACTTTGCCCACATGAGCAGGCAAAAGAGCAAAATGGACATAGAGAAACTAATAGGAATACAATATGTAGTACAGTTCACGCATACAATTTTTTTTTCTGCGTCATCATCATCGAATCCAGAGACTACAAATAGGGTAATGCACCTAGCCTTATTGGACTAAAGATGAGAACAATAGAAACATTCTGTATATTCATTTCCTTTATCAGACGTGATATCTTTTCTGCTCCTCTTCTTAATCCCTTCTGATTTTTTGAGACTTTCTTTTCGCTGCATTCTTTTTAGTTTTAATTTCCAAGTTAAGATTCTTTTCCTTTTTCTTGTTTGGGAAGCATTAGGTTTTTTCAAGTTCCTTCCGATACGGTGACGAAGTTGTCATAGCAGTTTTGTCGGGACCATTTTGCCTTTATCGAAATCAATGATAATTTTCTAGGTTAATTATGCAACTATATTTCACTCTTTCAGTTAAGCAAAACTAAAATAGTGATTCTGGAAATATATGATGTTAAAGACAATGTAAGCAAATGCAGGAGTTCTGGGAACTTCAAAAGTAGTACCTAAATAACACAATACGGTATTCTTATTTAGTACCATCGAGGTACTTTCTATGATCGGCTTGTGTGTTCCTGCGTTCATTTCTTCTTTTCTAATTTTGGCTCCGATCGGATAATCCTAACGGTAAGATTTTAACAGTTTCCCGAAACTCGTGTTGCTTTTGTGTGCTTTATAACTTTTAAACGGAAAGTCACAGTATTACAAAATTTGGTAATAGAATCCCCATGTCGAAAAAAAAAACCAATTATTGATTTTAGTTCTGATCAGATAAACCACACAGCAAAATTTTAACGATTTTCCTTGCACGCACCTGGTGCATGTAAGGACTCTTGGTGCCGAACCTGGTCACAATATTCCCATAGGAAGCAGTGCTCAAACATGGGGCTCCACATGAGAGACCATGCCAGGTTTATTTAGATTAGATTAGATTAATTATAATCTATAGTAATCTATACTGTATTAACTTTTTTGCGATCCGCATTCATATCACTTATACTAAATCTTTTCTTTCTTGCAATACCCACTTTATTAATCAATCAGCATTTGTTCTTATCGGATTTCTTTTTACCTTTTTACGAGATGCTGCCCTCTATATTAAGGTAAAAAAAAATCAGATAAAGACAATAATACTGATAATATTATTATAATATTTTGTACTTGTATTTATCTATACTAATATTAAAAAGAGGAAAGGTTTGATTTTTTGTTTGTTTGTTTGTTTGTTTGTTTGAAATGAATAGGCTCCGAAACTACTAAACCGATTTAAAAAATTCTTTCACCGTTGGCAAGCTACACTATTCCCGAGTGACATAGGCTATGTTTCATTTAAAAAAAAATAGGGATCCTTACTAAAATGCCATTAATGTAACATGTAACCAAAAATGACCTTAAAACCCTTACATCGCGTGCGCTAAGAATACTAGCCTTAAGGTTGAACCTTCCAATTAGTAGGGATCGGTTTTTCTCATGGCCAACCGCCTAAGGCGTGTCGAGCACCTGAAAATCAATTTATTTTGTTGCCAGAAAATAAAACAACATGTAATATTGTTTACAGGGAAGCGTTGACCCAATATATTTAGTGGCTTTTGTTATTTTTCTTTAAGCCCCGTGAAAAGCCGGGGCGGGCTGCTAGTTTATTTATATGCGCATTTTCTCATGTTTGATTGGTACACAAGCAGTGCTGCTTATTATGCTTAAAAGAATTGGCAAAACTGTTACTTTATCTGATAAACTGATTAAAAACTGTTTTTTCCTTATTTTTATAAAATAATACCCTTCACCGTTACTTAAAGTAATATTACCAAAATTTTCCTTTGACGGACGTCACTGTATCCGTGTAAGCCTGCCTGCAACTTTGTAGATTAGATATGTATTTAAACTATTCAAAATTTATTAACGTACAGGCTTAACTCCCTTTTACATAAACATTTATTCACGTTATGGATACAATAAGTGAATTTATTAACGTCTCTAGAAGGAATTATAATTATTGTGTATTTACACTAAAAGTCATGTTATGTTTGCAAATAGTCACTGAGTTATAAAATATCCTGTTATAAAACAAACCATTTCTAAATATCATAAGTAATATACTGATCCTTAACTCTAATTTATTAGTAACATGATTGTTCTGTTGAATTGTTTACAGCTCAGTTCTCATTTGGTAAAAGTAACTGCGACTCAAAGAACAGAAACAAGAATTTTTTAAAGTTGAAGTAATTTCTATTTTAATTATAATAAAAAGTAAGATACTGTACATAATCATTTTTGTTGGTTTAAGTAATTCTAGTTAAATATTTTTTCCATTTCTTTAAGTTTGTTTAATTTGCTGTACTCCAACGATTAGGCCTGTTAATTACGTACGTTAGGTACTGACATCTTGTTTTATTACATATATCAAATACTGTTATGCTGAAGATTGCTACACTTAACTTTATTGTTAGGTTTATATAGATTATGGAGTGAAAATATTCTATGTACGCTTTTGCGTTATCTATATACCTATACCTGGATTTGCAGTCCGTTGGCATTGACGTCATTTGACGTATATGCAAGTAGACCAATACGCGGTAGGAATGAAGCGTAGTTGCCAGGTTTAACTTAGAAAGACTTACCGCGTATTGCTCTACTTGCATATACGTCAAATGACGTCAATGCCAACGGACTGCAAATGCAGGTATAAGTAATGAGTTGGTGCTTAGATAGACCGTGTAAAATGTCAATCTTCAGGTGCTAGAGGCTATTGTCACCAAATGAGCAACTACCGAGTAAAAGTGCTAAAATACATTATTGATTAGATCAGAATTAAATAAGTGATCTAGAGAATTAGAAAAAATCTCCAACGGCTAAGTCTATGTTTATTTGTTTTTAAAAGCATTGTCGCTCATGGATGAAGATCCCAGGTTTAATTCGTGCTGCTTGCAATGGCAAATTGGTAGTTTGGAGAACATATAAGGCCTATTGGAAATCGTGTTTATCGTCGTATTAGAAGTTTTGTACATTTTGAATATTGTATATCCTCCACATTGGGTGCTACCTCTGACCCCAGAACATCGATAAAAACGATTTGAGTGGTGTGGAACCATAAATAAAACACAATAGTCTTTAGTAACGAGTCTTGATTATTTCTAGGCATTCATAAATGGACAGGGAAAGATAAGAAGGTGTCGTGGTAAACGCCGGTATCTCACTTTTTTTGAACGGATTGTTAACCAGTCTGTTGGAATTATGGTATGCGGTGCAATCTCTTATGGGTTTAGAGCATCTCTAGTATTGTCACATACGATAATAGGGTAGTTTAATTGTTTGATATTTTATTGTATTATTTTAATTGTAATTATCCAGGCCAAAGTCAGTACGTTAAATTTCAAGGCGACCTTATATAGTTTAATTCTTATTCTCACGTAGCGTAAGAATTGACTATAAAAGAGCGTCGTTGAGGTCGTACTCGAGGAGTTCGGAGTCTGAGGTTGTCTGTAAGGGTCACCCTTGGGGGTGTCCCTAAAACAGACCCTTGGGTCTGGGCCGTTGTGACTCTTGACGTATTTTCGTGAGTAAGTGTGACATGCCACCATGTAGTTTATTTGGTAAGATTAGTTAAGATTTGTATTTAGTTATTCGTTATTCATTGTTTGTTTCTTGTTAATATATTTGTTGTTTGTTTCCTGTTGTTTATCTCATCTTCCCCTTGGTTAGTTTTCTGCCTTCAGCAGGATACCTAGCCAGGGGGTAGATAACCACGACCTGGCTGGGAAGTGCCTTCAGTAAGCTACCCCTCATCCCAAAACACTATGGCACATTCTCCTAATTTCCCCCAGGCGTGACATGGTGTAGGCGCCGTTCTCTGATCCCATTAGGAGAATGTGCCATAGTGTTTTGGGATGAGGGGTAGCTTACTGAAGGCACTTCCCACCCAGGTCGTGGTTATCTACCCTCTGGCTAGGTATCCTGCTGAAGGCAAAAAACTAACCAAGGGGAAGATGAGATAAACAACAGGAAACAAACAACAAATATATTAACAAGAAACAAACAATGAATAACGAATAACTAAATACAAATCTTAACTAATCTTACCAAATAAACTACATGGTGGCATGTCACACAAATCTAGTGTTACAACTATATTTATCTGCAGAAAAATATTCTCTACATTTGGTATTCCTCGGTGTTTAGTTAGCGATAATGCACAACAATTTAAATCTTATAAATTTCAAAATTTTCTTAAATCAAATGGAATTAAACATAAATTAATAGCCCCATATCATCCTGCAACTAATGGGTTAGTGGAGAGATGTGTGCAAACAGTAAAGAAACATCTAAAAACACTAAATCCTTTTGTTAGTGATAAAGATGTGGACGTACAACTACAAGAATTTTTATTACAGTATCGAAAAATGCCTCATTCAGTAACTAAACAATCTCCTTCTAATTTAATGTTTAAAAGGGAGATTAGATCGCGAAATGATAATATTAAACCAAAATTAGAGAAGTCTCCAAATGTTTCATTTAGTACAAACAGTGAAAATATTCGTAATTTCTTAGTAAATGAACCAGTTATGGTTAGAAATTATACAGGTCACAATAGATGGGTTGCTGGTAAGGTGAAAGATAAATTAGGGAAATTACATTATTTGGTTAAACTTAATGATGGTAGAGTTTGGAAGAGGCATATTAATCAAATGCGCTAAAGTAGTAATTAAGTATTTATATATAGATTGTTACATTTTTTTTTAATCTTCGTTAATTTGAATAGTTGACATGAGAAAGAGTGTTGGGTTTTCTCAGTAGACTTTGGTATTTGGTGTTGTTATGGATACAATTTTGTAAAGAAATTAATTATGACTTTATGTAAAATTATGTCTCAAATAAAATAATTACTACAATTTCCCATTGCGACTTAATTCAAAATAGTTATACACATTACATACACAACATCACACTTACTCACGAAAATACGTCAAGAGTCACAACGGCCCAGACCCAAGGGTCTGTTTTAGGGACACCCCAAAGGGTGACCCTTGCAGACAACCTCAGACTCCGAACTCCTCGAGTACGACCTCAACGACGCTCTTTTATAGCCAATTCTTACGCTACGTGAGAATAAGAATTAAACTATATAAGGTCGCCTTGAAATCTAACGTACTGACTTTGGCCTGGATAATTACAATTAAAAATAATACAAAATAATACAATAAAATATCAAACAATTAAACTACCGTATTATCGTATGTGACAGTATTCGATAAAGGTAACATGACTGTAAAGTGGTACGTCCAAGAAATTGTTCACCCTGATCTAGTGCCATATCTCTGGACATTTCAAAACCCAACATTTTCACCAGATAAGGCCCGGCGGCGTATTTCCACAGTATACTATCGTGCAGAGCAGGCTGTTTTCTGTACCGTAGTAGGCTATGCATTGTCTTTTAGCGCACGCAGCATTACAATCTGTACTGCGATGCAGACATCGCTCTGCTCTGAAAGCTAGTATATTATGTAATCGCCAACAACGTATTTGTATATTACAAACTCTACCCAATTACAGACTACAGAGCTGATCACGCCATTAATACGTCCCACGCCCAATACCCAATTTCAAAAGATTTCCTGTCTTCGCAAGTGGCTGGAATTTTATAGATTCAAATAATTATAACGTGGTTTTAAGATCGAAAAACAGAAGTGATAAAACAGCTAGTGAGTTTTGTGATGAATTCATAAAATCATTCAGTGAAGCTTCATTCACGAATTGGATTGTTCGATATACTTATCCCAACGCTCAAAAATTTGAGTTTAAAAAAGTGTTTAAGTGCCAACATAACGACTTTAATAAAGTAAAACAAAATAAACACAGCGATAGCCGTATACGAAATAAGAATTGTAATGTCACTATAATTATTTTATTTAAGAAGAATAATCGAAATACTTTAAAAAACGACCCTCTTCTAAAGAAAGGGTTAAATGTTGTTACAACGGTAAGTTTAAGATTTATGTAAACATTGCAAAAACACTTAAATTTTTTGGTGACACAATATAGATAGATACCTATCTATCCATTATTTATTTTTTCTACTACCGTGCGTAAAACACATACTTTACACACGCTGCGGTTTTTACTTTTTTTTTAACTTTTTTTTCACTAGTGCGTAAAGTAAAATATTTCAAAAACGGGACAAATTAACAAAATAGGTAATATTTTATTTTAAATTGTCATTTATATTATCTATCTAAGAGAAGTTAAATTATTATTGCTAATATTTAGTGTCTAACAAATTATTAACAGTTTTTTTTTATATTTCTATCATAGTTTTCCTTAAATGTCATCGATTTAATTTAAAGTAAACAGATAGGCGTTTTGACATTTCTGCATAATAGGAATTTATTCCTGAGATAACTTGATAAACAAAAAATTAATTTAAAGAGTGAGGTGGAGATATATACATTTTAATAAGTTTGAGAAAGATAGAAATAGCATTTTATACCTAATATAAAATGTTACATAAGTAGTATGTTAATTTCTACAGTTTATTCAGTATATTATAAAACCTAACTTTTGTAATTCTAGGCTTAGTTGACATTAGTTGACAAAATGTACGGTAGTAGAAAAAATATTCGCCTTCGGCTCATGCGACAATATTCACATTCGTCAAAAAAAGGCCACTTTACAGACTATTTTTGCAGATCAAGTTTATTCACAATTATCAGGTGAAAGTAGCTGAAGCGTATAGGTTTTTAAGAAACAGTAGTACAACAAAACAAATTTTCTTAAAATATTTTGATAGCGGTATGACTCCTTCTTCAGCCAAAACTTAACATGAGATGTTTCTTGAGAGTTCCACCGAAGATAAAAGCATATTTGAAATTCTTTCAAATGCCCAGATAAATCCAACTGACCGTCAAATTTATCATCTTTATGAAGGATGGCGGTAAGTAGATGAAATGCCTTTTCCTAAGACTATATGCTTAATTACTTAATTATTTTTCAGTACGAAAAATTTTGGTGGTCGAGATGCTGCAAGCATGATAATAGCTTTAAAAGAAAAAATTCTGCTTTATGAAGAAATGGGAATGCGAGTGATTATCAAAGAAACCCCCTTCACCATAATAATTTTGACCCCTATAATGATTAGGGCACATAAGCGAGACTTTTCAAATAGGATGGTTTTTGTTGATTCCAGTGGCTCATGTGACCAAACTGGCACCAGCGTTACATTTATTCTTGCAGCCGCCAAAACTGGAGCCATACCATTAGCTTGCCTTTTTCACTCAGACCAAAGTGAGGCAAATTATATTTTGGTTTTTAACCTACTGCGGGAATCTTTAGGTGCTGAGGGTTTCAATGGACTTGGCTATCCAAAAATCATAATGACGGACGATTCTACAGCGGAGAGAAATGCATTACGGACGGTATTTCCCGAATCTATTGTCCTTTTGTGCTCGTTTCATTTTTGTCAAGCGTTTTGGAGATGGTTGTGGTAGGCTGATCATATGATTGCTAACGAACATCGCCCATTAATAATGAGAAAATTTCAAAAATTATTATATGCTATTACCAGAGAAGAATTGGAATCTGAGTATTATACCTTTATGTGTGACTAAATTATTTTGTTATATGAAAATTTAATAATCCACTTGAAGAAGCTATGGAATCGAAAAGAAGAATGGGCCCTGTGTTTCAGAAGTGCCTTGTCAACAATGGGACAAAACACAAATAACTATGCTGAGGCATCAATAAGAATTTTTAAAGACCTTATTCTAGAACGTTGTGAGGCATTTAACAGTTGTGCTTTGGTCGAATTTGTCTGTAACGTATTTGAAAATTATCACAAAAGGCATTTATTGTCGTTTGCCAATTACAGAAAAACCAAAAACGAAGTTATTCACAATAAATTGCGTTTAAAAGCAAAATATTTAAACGTTAAACAATATCAAGAAACTATTTACGGAGTTTGTTCGGAAAAATACAATCATTTAATTTACAACGTTGATACTGAGACGGCCACCTGTGATTGCCCAAATGGTCAAGGAGGAAGATTTTGTAAACATCTTTGTGCTGTGGAACTTTACTCTTCTTTCTCTTTATCGTCCGCTCCATCACTGTCAGTTGAAGACCGAAAGGAGTTGGCACGAATTACTTTAGGAGAGGAAATACCAACGGATTTTTTTGAAGATATGATGAGTACCAAAAACAAGACATACCTTGTGTGATGGAGGCAAGCTATGCACAGGAATGGGAATCGCAAACAAATCTGAAAAATGTAGCTACTGACATTCAAGATCTCTATATCGATGAACTTTAGCAGAATATAACAAGAATTTTAAAAGTAATTAAAGAAAATAAGCCAGTAGAAATGAGCAATGCCGTTAAAAAATTTAATCATAAAATAAGTAAACTAACGACCCCTTCGGATATAATAAGCTTTTTTCATAACATTAAAAGCGTTCAAAGACAGAGGAACATAAGAGTTTAACCAACCTCTATAAGCCGGAGGAAAGTTCGACCTGGGATGACTTCGGGTGCTAAATCGATACAAGCTGGAAGACCAGCAAATTCCTCCATTA
This sequence comes from Altica lythri, assembly GCA_964028335.1. Lineage (NCBI taxonomy): Eukaryota > Metazoa > Arthropoda > Insecta > Coleoptera > Chrysomelidae > Altica > Altica lythri. The sequence goes on along the minus strand of OZ034805.1, from coordinate 58,131,333 downwards.
CAAAAAGGAGGCCTAATGTGAGATCGCTGTCGAAAAATATTACAAAGAATAGGCCCAATGCTAAGTCTCATTAAGTAGGTACCTACTCGTCCACAGCAGTAAATATTTCCTTTTTTAATTTGATGTTTATTATTAAGTTTTGTAATATGACTTATTTTATTATAATATTTATTTCAATGTTTTTGATAATAAAAATGCGTTATGTTGTTTTATGTTTCGCAATAATATTATTATTCTTATTCTTTTGTTTCAATGTTTATTATAATAAAAATGCGTTATGATTATGTTTCGTAATAATATTATTTTGTAACCTTTATTTCAATCTTTATTATAATAAAAATGCATTATGTTTATTTTCTTTTGTAATAATATTAAAAAATAAAAATAATAGTTTTTTAGTTTTTTATCAAAAACATTAGACAAAGTTTAGTTCAATCTACCCTCCATTTGAAAAAAAAATATTACGATATATTCATTATATTGTTCCATTTAGATTGAACACCAATTTTCTGAAATTCTCAGAATTCACCTTTTCTAGAAATTTGTGGTCAATCTGAAGGACACAATAATACACCTATATATTGGAATATATTTTTTTACCAATAGAGGTTTGATTAAAATAAACTTTAATGGACGTTTTTGATAAAAAAAACTAAGTCTGCCTAAATCAATAGATTTTTTTATTCGAAACTTATATGGGTACCATTGAAGTTCACTTGCAATACCTTTCTGTAAAAAATATATAAATAATAATTGTGTCCTCAGGAATTGAAACAAAATATTCGAGATTAAAAGATTTCGATGAAAACATCCCTCAACTGCACAGAACTAACTCAACTGTTATAAAATAAGTGCTGCTAGTTTCAAGTAATTAGGTATCTACCTATAACGAATAATTTCACATTTCTGGAATCGAGTAGAGTTTGTAGTATACAAATGCGCCATTTGCGATTTCATAATATACTACGTTTCAGAGCAGAGCGATGACTGCATCGCAGTACAGATTGTATGCAGCATGCGCTTAAAAAGGCGGACCAAATCCTACTACGGTACAGACAGCGGCCTGCTCTGTGTAGTAGTATACTATGGAAATACGCGGCCCGGCGTCATATAGCAAGAGTAACATTAGACTACGTTTATCATGCTGAAATTGATGTGTTGCTCTTGGCCTCCAAGATCTCCTGACTTATTTCCGATGGAACCCCAGGAGGATATTATTCACCTCATTAGACCAAGGCTTAGAGGTATTAATGAATGTGTAACACACCGTGATGCATAAAACCATTATTAGAGGTAAAAACAACTAAAACCAATTTAATTTTAATTAGATTGGATTAAAAATTTATACATTCGAAAAGTATAGGGCTTCCTAAATAATTTTTCAAAATTTTAGTAAATTAAATATGTTTACTGGGATTACTCCTTAGTCAAAGACAGCATAGAAACTTTTCTATCCATCAGAATTCCACGAGTTCTAAACGCCTTTTTATTTTAATTAAATGTTTGTTTGTCTCATACTAACTTCAGAAAGTCAATATTTGTTTTCTCTAGAATTACATGTTTGTATATTTCAATTTAAAGTTACCCTTGTACAAATGTTTATAACGACTTCTAAAAAAGCAATACTGAGTTAAAAGCATTTTAAAATACCTATGTGATTCTTATTATCTAAAAAGCAGAAACGAATGAAAAATTGAAACAATTCGCAGTCAAAGAAAAAGCAATCCGAATACACGTACAATATTGAGACATAATAACATTTAACGGCTTTAACGATTCTCCTATTTGCATACAAAGAACATTTTCCTTCGCTAAACACAGCTACACCATCGTAGACAATAGGACTTGTAGTTTTATAAGTTAGGCGAGACAGTATAGCTCTATTTCTTAAGAAAGCAAACAGAATGGAGGTTTTTATATGCTTAGCATGAGAAAGATAGTAAGAGATTTTATATGGAACTTCTGAAATATTAATATCAGTCCATTTTTCAATTTAAATAGTAGGTAGCTCTCTAGCAAAACTCTATATACTCTTTACGAATAATATAGCAGAGATGCAAGTTTGAGAAGGCTAGAGACACTTACATACACGAAGAAACAATATGAAATTTATAGACTTACCTATCATAAAAATCGTACTATATATATACTTTAATTAAAGCATAGTATTTTTACATTAATTTTTTTCAAAAATATATTACAACCAATCGGTAGCCATAATACAAGGTCAAATCACGCCACGTGCTTAGATCATACATCATTTTTCTTGTGTATAGGTGACAGTTTATGATCACTGCATAATCAAAAGTTCTATTAATTTTGCTTAATTAACTTTAACTCGCCAATTTCTCAACCAGTCTTGGAGTAAAGTGGTTTTGTGATGCTATCTGGGGGTTTTCATGGATGGAAATCATGCCTTTATCATCAGAGAAGGGGGCTGTTGTTGTGTGCTGTGTAGTAGGGATATCAGCTGTAAGGATTTGGTAGAGAACGGGGCCAAGGACACTACCTTGAGGTACACTGAATTTTATTGGATAATAGGAGGATAACTCGAGGTTGCATTTAACTTGGAAGAAGTGATCTTTGAGGTAGGATTTTAGTAAAAGTTAATAGGGTGTTGGAAGGATCACTTTTAGTTTGTAAAGAAGTCCATCATGTCAGACTTTATCAAATGCTTGTTCTATATCGAGCAAAGCTGCTTTACAATTTTTTTTTTCTAGAGTTTTGTGAATTTTACTAACAATTCTGTGGATTGTTGAGTCTTCGAATGACATTGAGTAATATATATTACGCGAATGTGGATTGGCGAGTTATGCTAACATTCAAGTTATTTCTTTCCTGCATAAAAATGCGACAAAAATATACACTTTCGGCAAAAGTATGTTAGGCGGGATGTCAAAATTCTGATAAAGGGTAAAAAATGTTGAATGTAGCCATAATACAAGGTCAAATCATGTCACGTGCTTAGATCATACATCATTTTTCTTGTGTTTAGGTGACAGTTTATGATCACTGCATAATGAAAATTTTTATTAATTTTGTTTCATTAACTTTAACTTGCCAATTTCTCAACCTGTCTTGGAGTAAAGTGGTTTTGTGATGCTATCTGGGGGTTTTCATGGATGGAAATAATGCCTTTATCATCAGAGAAGGTGGCTGTTGTTGTGTGCTGTGTAGTAGGGATATCAGCTGTAAGGATTTGGTAGAGAACGGGGCCAAGGACACTACCTTGAGGAACACCGGATTTTATTGGACAATAGGAGGATAACTCGAGGTTGCATTTAACTTGGAAGAAGTGATCTTTGAGGTAGGATTTTAGTAGAAGTTAATAGGGTGTTGGAAGGATCACTTTTAGTTCGTAAAGAAGTCCATCATGCCAGACTTTATCAAATGCTTGTTCTATATCGAGCAAAACTGCTGTACAATTTTTTTCTTCTAGACTTTTGTGAATTTTACTAACAGTTCTGTGGCATTGTTGAGTCTTTGAATGACATTGAGTAATATATATTACAACTAGCAGACCCGGCGAACTTCGTACCGCCTAATGATGTTTTTTTATTTATTATTTGTGTGATTATTTTAAGCTTATTGACAGATGATAGAAGTGAAGTTAGTTGATTTGCTTTTTGAATAGTTCATTTTTAGGCGATACGTTGCAGCGCCGCCTGGTGGCGAGTTACATCAATGTGCATAGCATATTCGTTTACTCCGTGAAAAAATACATATACATACCAATTTTCATGACAATCGGTGGAACGGGGCAGAAGTTGCTAGTTTGCAGCGCCACCTTGGGGCGAGTGGCATTAATGGGCATAGCATATTCGTCTTCTCCGTGAAAAAATACATATACATACCAATTTTCATGACAATCGGTAGAACGGGGCAGAAGTTGCTACTTTGCAGCGCCATCTGGTGGCGAGTGGCATCAATGGGCATAGCATATTCGTTTTCTCCGTGAAAAAGTACATGTGCATACCAATTTTCATGACAATCGATTTAACGGGACAGAAGTTGCTACTTTGCAGCGCCACCTGGTGGCGAGTGGCATCAATAAGCATTGCATATTCGTTTTCTCCGTGAAAAAATACAGATACATACCAATTTTCATGACAATCGGTTAAACGGGGCAGAAGTTGCTACTTTGCAGCGCCACCTGGTGGCGAGTAGCATCAATGAGCATATCATATAAACCTTCTCCGTGGAAAAATACATATACATACCAATTTTCATAATAATCGGTCTAGTAGTTTTTGAGTTCATCGATTTCGTACATAAAAACACATCCTTTTTTATATATATAGATTTGCCGCGAATGCGGATTGGCAAGTTATCCCAACATTCAAGTTATTTCTTTCTTGCATGAAAATGAGACAAAAATATACACTTTCGGCAAAAGTATGTTAGGCGGGATGTCAAAATTCTGATAAAGGGCAAAAAAATATATGTAATCTAATTATGAAGTTCTACACACAATGTTGAATATCCAGAAATTGCCAAAAGAAAGATTTTATTTTTGTATGTTAATTTAGAAGGTGGAGCGCTTTCGACTTAAGAAGTCATTTTCAATGCGGTCCTTGTCAAAATATAAGACTTACAATACATTAAAAACACTTAACAGTATCACAGGATGCCTATTGGTACATAGTTGTTAATTTTATCTGCTAACAACTGTATTTTGACAGGGATAAAAAATGGCTTACTTAATTCTAAATTGGGAATAAACTGTCTGCACAAGAATACAAAAAAACATCTTTCGGAAATTTCTGGATAAAAAATATACTTTTAAGTTGATAAACTAATTTATTTTATATATGTTAATCCTTTTTATATGCTTCAACCTTTTTTTAAAATTCTACTTTAACCCTTTTACGACCAATTTTTTGCGACACAACAGTGTTTTTTATGGACTACTAAGATTTTTTTATTAAGCAGTAATTAAACATTGCTGCTTTTTTAGTGAAACATTATGTCTCACTTTCTTTATATTTTTGTTTTATTATTGAAAAATTTGCCGTTTAATTCTTGAGCATTTTTCAAATAAACATAACTCTTTTTATTATTTGTAACACGAATCTTCTTCAGATTTCAAACAAGACTAGTCTTCGCATTTTGAACACCCTTCGTTACATACCGAAGACCACTCTTCTTCAGACTCTGTCACTACTCTTTTTAAGTTCCATGCAAACTTCAAACACAAGCCCTCTTTATATTCTAAACAGGACCCTTCTTTAAATTTTGAATAGGTAGGAGCCTTGTTGAGATTTCGACATAACTCATCTTCATTTTCCGACACCACTCCACAGTTACCCACACAACTGTTTTTCAGAATTTTCCATAAGAAAGTTGCTAGCAGAATAAAAATCATATCAATTTCATCCTACAGTCTTATTTCTTTTTTATACTAATTAACCGGTGTATTTATATGTTTACAGTCTCACTGGCATGGTACTGGCATCATGTAAACACTTTTTTGTGCCAGTCCAGCGCTGTCTTGAATAGAAAGTTGGTCTATTTTTCATGCCAGTGGCCCTCGTCCGCGTGCCCTCCAACCCCGCGCCAGTGGTTGTAGACACGTGTAAACACAGCGTTCCAGTGACTGGCGTACATGTGAAGGGTAAACTTCACCAAGTAGGAACTAGGGTGCCATGCCAGTGAGACTCTCGCTAGCTATTGGATACGTGTAAACATACCAGTCCAGCGATGTCCTAATCAAGTACTGGCGTCAGTCGTCAGTTACTGGCATCATGTAAACACGCCATTTAGTTTAACACTATAGAGGTAACGATGGATTGGAAAAAGTTTACCTGTCTCTTTAAGGTTCATATCTCTACGATATTTATCTGATATTATCAATTATATCGTATTGTGAATTGTGTTCTTTCTCTGAACATTTGCAAATTTAGTAGGTAACACATAATGATCAATATTATCGACCTCGAGGTTTCGGTTGTACAACCAATTTGTGGATCTGGTTCCAAACGTATTTTATTAATACAGTTGATATTTCTCTATAGGAGAGTATATATGTAGGTATATGATTGATTATCTGTAATGGTGACAGTTTGGATATTCTGATTACTTAATATAATTTTTTTTAACCTTATAAATTTATTTTTATAAAAATATACGCAGTTTACCATCAGTTGTTATTAAATCAATAATAGCTGCGAGAATTTAAATGCATTACAGTTTATTCACAATACAAATAGTGATACTAATGTACATATTACATCAACATACTTTATCGCAAGTATCGTTACCATCAATCATAGATCAATTATCCAAACAACACGAAATTTGTATATAAAATTGAATCTATATATCAGTTTTATCCTTTTTGCTTTTACTTTTTAGTCCGTTCCTATACAAACAACATTTCCTTTATAAAAAGCCACTTAAATCGCATTTTCCCACGAACGAGAGATACAAATTTGCAGAGACAGCTTTATAAATACGAATATCAGTTACAATATGTTTTTATCTTTATTTCTTGTTGTCATGGTCTTTTTGTTGAACGCTCTCCAACTACCACTAGTGAATTAATTTAAGGCACTCGGTTACAGTGCCAAATTGTATCTTGAAAATAAAAAGAAACATATATTTGTATTTTATAGTTATTGCTTATCAATTTATCTGTATAGCGGTTATACTATATAGAAATACTAGCGGACCCGGCGAACTTCGCATCGCCTAACACTAATGTTTTTTCCAATTTTTTTTTATTTTTACGATTAATTTTTTGTATTTTTTATCATATTTTCTCGTTAGTTACCAGTTTTTACTATTATTTATAGTACTTTGTAATTTCTCGGTTAGTTATATTATATATTAACTGCGCCACCTAACGGTGGCGTCATAGTTCTTAGGTAAGTAAGTTTTGCTCTTTTAAATATATGAGATATCAACTGCGCCACTTTACGGTGGCGTCATAGTACTTAGTTATGTAAGAATTACAACTGCGCCACCTTAGGGTAGCGTCATAATGATTAATTTCGAAATAAACGCGTCCGATCGCTGCAAAATTCATAGTGCTATAGGGAAAATCGCGGCCTCCATTGCGCTATTTATACTATTTATAGGCACGCTTCCGCCGCCCCGGCCGGCCAGTACCACCGCAAGCGCTACGTCCCGCAATTTTAAATCTGTAATTACTTCGAAAATATTCATTTAAATCTTATGCTGTAAAGGACCATATAGATCTATGTTAAATTAACAATGTATTTAAGCTATTTAGTTGGATAAGGATTAATGCTGTATTGGTTAAAATCGCTTTGAAAATTAGCCAATATTTGTCGTAAAAAGTAAATGACAAAAAACTGTTATTGTGGGATATCCATAGATAAGAGATAGACATATACCATCCCGGAAATTTCTTTAGACCTTTTCCATGTGTACAAATAATTAGTACCTTATTTTGATAAATCTCGTGTAATGTAAGGAGAAAAAATTGATAATTAACGACATCACATTAGAAACCTCAAAAATAACATTATTTCTCCACTACTTAATGGATGTTATTATACACATAAACCTTCCTCTTGAATCACTGTATCTATTAAAAAATCCGCATCAAAATCCGTTACGTAGTTTTAAAGATTTAAGCATACAAAGGGACATAGGGACAGAGAAAGCGACTTTGTTTTATACTATGTAGTGATTTTTAGGGTTTAACGATCATTTTGCACTGTTTTACACTTTTTTACACTTTTTACGCGTTTTTTCGTCGATTTTAAGCGAAATTCGATCACATTTTGTGTTTACTAAACGTAAATGTCAACTTCTGTTAACTGACTGGTTTTAGATGGCGTTTTACTTGTCAGCCGAATTGACAGATAATCGATTTTTTTTAATATAATTCGTAAAATTAACGACATCACATTAGAAATCTCAAAAATAACAGTATTTCTCCACTATTTAATGGATGTTATTATACATATAAACCTTCCTCTTGAATCAGTCTATCTATTAAAAAAAAACGCATCAAAATCCGTTGCGTAGTTTTAAAGATTTAAGCATACAAAGGGAAATAGGGACAGAAAAAGCGACTTTGTTTTATACTATGTATTGATATTGATGATGTGTCTGAATGAATAAATATGTAATAGGCGATTTTTTTTATAAAACAAGTTACTTCGATTAGTTGTAAATAATATATTGCCTTCATACATTTTCATTTATATTGTGAATTTTTACCTGATTTTTATAAATGGAATAACTTTAATAGGTTTGTAATAAAATAATTTCGAAACTCGAACCATTGCATTGTGTTACATTGACCCATTCCAAAAAAGAAAATACTGCTCCCCAACCTAAGACTCCTCCAATCCGCTGTACCCATGGACCTTCCGGAAGACCTGCAAAATCTACTGGATGAAACCCCCCTTTCCTACAGATAGATGGTGCTTCCAACCCCACATTGGACACGATAATAAAAAAAAATAGTAAAAATACAAAAAAAAAAAAAATACAAAAGAAAATACAAAAAATAAAATGGAAAAAAATGGGCCCTTGGCGAAGGTTTCTATGGTTCCCTTTTTCCTTGCCAAATGGAAGGGCTCCACGACGCAGGAGACACGCCACAGCGTCAATCTCCCAACCCCACATTGCACCACGTGGGTTACACTACAACACACACTTACACTCACACCAAAAAGAAATGACCTTTTGGGCACGTTCAACCATCACGGAAGAAAGAAACGGAAGTAAGAAGACCAACTCCAGGAACAAAGGAGGAAGATTTGTGAGAGCAGGGCCGACGACAGACAGATGCTAACTCCTTCCCAACATTTCATCCATCCCCTGAAAAGGACGCAAGTCCTACAACAGGGTCCTCATACGCAAGAAACTCCTAAAAATCTTCATATTTTTCTCCCAAGGAACTCATTCTTGAACTTGAACTTGAACATTGACCCATCGGCACCAAAAGTTGAAGACATATTAAGTTGCCAACAGAATAAAGAAGAAAGCGAAAAATCAGAAGAAAAAAGAAATTATAATTTCGATGATAATGATGTACCTCATTATTGATAAATAAACTTGAATTGAATATAAACTTTGTTTCCACCTTCATTTATTATATAATTAACTCAAATTAAATTTAGTCTGTTTTTTCTTTTTCAATATTAATTTTTATGTAGCTAAAACTGTAGAGAAGAAAGCAGAGGTAGAAGAAAGACTCCAAAAGAAATGTCTTCAACAAAGTAATTTTAATTAAAAAATTAAGTGTGAGCTTAATCACGGAGCTTTTAGGATTGGTGGCTCCTGGACTATTAGTTGGAGGTTTATATTTTATTTTTCACCTTAATAGCGATAATCAAGATATTTAAAGTACTAATTCTATGTTATTGTCCACCTGATTTATTTTTGCTCTTTTTCTCTGGTATGGTTGATAGATAGATAGATGAAAACCATTTTGTAATATTTAATAAAATAAAAAAGTTTTACGTATTTATTTTAACGATTATTCAATTAAAAAGTCGTGCGTTTCATCTTCATATTTTTTTTTTGTATTTAAAAGAAATTTATTTTATAAGTAGTCTAAATATTATACTTGCATCCACGACTCGCTCTTCTCCTATCGCTAAACTCCAGTGCGCCATTGTGACCCACTACTTTTGAAGTTATACTTCTATTCATGCACTCGGTGGAAAAGATTTGTGTACAGTTAAATGGGAGAAATCATGACATATGTAATGGTGTGAGTAAGAGAGAGACAGACACACTTATAAGGTATATTAGTCGGTAAAAACAAAGATGAAATATTTATCACATGTTATTAGTCATAACTATAAGTCCTTTGAATACCGTTTCAACATTCAGTACATTGAAAAGGGATAGATATACAAAAAACAGTCTGAACTAATGTATGAATATCATAGTGACGGACCACATGAATATTTGACAGATTATTTTATAATTCTGTCACGTAAGTTAACATATTAAGTTTAGTATTTTATATTAATAATAATATTCAGTAATGAGTATTGTATTGCAGTCTAAAATACTGTCACATGGTTGCAGTATATCCTGCACTATGCTTTTGAGGTTGTTGGCTACATAAACAGAGTTTTTACGAATATTCGAGCTAATAAAGCACCAAAACCTCCGAATTTTGTAACGTAAGATGGATCGGAATGCGTTTTTTTGCATTGGATATTTTATAATGTAAGAATGGAAATTGTATTTCTGCATTCGAAAAGTACATTCCGAACAGACAATAGATACAAAACTTATAACTCGGTAAGTATTTCTAAAAATGGGTTCAATTTATATACTCGGGGTTTTTGGAGTCGCTGAACACGAATATCACGATTCCGAAAGTCTCCGCGGCACTTGGTGTCTAGGGTATTTACCTCTTCTCCTGGGGTTTTATGTAAATTCTGTACAAAATCAGTGCACACTTGGTACTCGGTGGTTTTTTGAGTCGCTATATACGATTATAATAATGGCGATGGTGTTCGAAACACCTGGTGCTTAAGACGGACCTCGTCTCCAGGAATTTTATGCAAATTCGATACAAAAAGAGTGTGCACACGGTACTCGGAGGTTTTTGGGGACGCTTACCACGAATATCATATAATGAGTTTGCTAAATCATTCGCATACAAATTTATGAATCCATGCGCGTCCATAGAAGTATAACTTCTGCCGGCAGTCCCACTGACTGCCACACTAGTTTTTTTTAATAGCTTTGACTCAGGTTACCTTACCCTATCCTTTTATTTTTTACTTTATTTTTAGAAAGTTTTTTATATTTTCGCCGTGTTCTGTGTCTCTGTGTCATTCCGTGGAATTTGTAATCGAATTTAAACCTATTTCCCGACTACCTAGAGCTCTGAAATTTTCAGGATAGCTAAGAACTGGATGACAATGCATGTTTCAAGTGTGTTTAGGCATATGCATAGATTTCGAAATTTATACCGAATTGATATTAAACATGATCTAAGTTGTGTATAGATAATATTATTTTGAAAGTTATTAAATAAATCGTTCGTAGCGTAGTTGGTTAGGCGGCGGATCAGTCCACTTGTGACAGTTCTGTTATGTTATCATAATGGGATCGATTACGCGACAGAGAAGTTTTTTTTTTCTTTTTTTTTGTTCTTACATGTGAAAACAGTAATTATTATTTTAACTGGTAATAAAATAAACTGTTTTAGAAAGTTTTTAGATACAACTACCCTTGATTTTGTTAACAAGGAAACAATCTTCTCTATGATCAATCACAGCGTTGTATGACTTAATATTTTTGCAAAATCAGGGATGCTGTGCATTGTTGAGATGACACAAAATATGACCTATAAATCAGTAAAAAACTTTCTATTATAAAAAGTTCTTTTTGTAAATTGTGCTTATTTTTTATATAATACTTTAAAGGTAATTTCTATTACATGTAATATTTTAATACTGAATTAAAACCAACGTTGTATAAAGTTAAACATTTAAAAATTACTAAGTATAACAATAATCTTCTGTAAGAATATTTTGTACAGATGTTATAAGCCGATTATGTAAATCTTAGCCTTCCTTAACTCCAACTTCGCGCGTTATCCGAGAAAAACGATATACCTTGGAAGTTTCTACTGATAGAGATACTAGTTAACGCATGAAGTAAAGTAAAATTTCTCCGATAACTTACAAAGAGCTCATATCAACGTCATTTCAGACACTTTAAAGTACATTAAACAAAGTTTTCTCCTCTCTCGCCAACCAATTAAGACTTGGCTTTGAGAAAATTTCTGCTAAAGTGACTCTTGGGAAATTCTAAAAGCTATCTTTCAATGGAAACACATTTTAACGCGTTATTTTATTTTAATAAATAAAAGTTTCATTTCTATATATGATATATCATACAACTAGAAATTATTTGTACGTAAACATTCATAATTTAGTTTGTTTTAATCTTTAATCGGTATTATACAACACCAAATTTTAGTGGACAATAACTATAAAAAAAACTAAAAGCTGACGCTTCCAGCGATTATTTTTAATCTGTGCACTCGTTGCAACTTAAAACTAATAATTTCAGATATGATTTTATCTCTAAATTTCGAGAAGGATGATAGAATAAGCGAATTAGTTTACAGATTTAAAGCTCTAAGTATGTTGAAGTGATATTTACTGGAATTAGTAGCAAAATTTTAAAGTATTAATAACCATAAACTTTCTACTAAGTAACAAATAGGATTTCTTCTTTATTAATAATTAATCTTAAACTAAATTTGGAGGTCCCATTAAAAGTAAATTATTTTTTCATCTCTTCAGCACTTTCAGTTGTGTGATTAAATTATGACCAATATATTTTATTGTAGTGTTTTTTATTCTATAATTCATTAATTTTCTATCATCGTATCTCCTCTGAAGCTCAGTTTAGCATTTATATCCAATTTCTAATATTTTCTTCTTTTTTCCAGGACGGTGACAGGGGTTATCTTGAAGGTTTAGCTTCTCGTTACGCCGACCTATTCAGTACTCATTATGTGGATGTGCTTCATCACTTAGAAGACCTTAGAAGGATAGAATGGAATGAAACATCACCAAAAGATCGAAAGCCTACCACTCCAGTTACCCCTCCCGGTACATACAGCCCCACGGGGAGGGGAACACCAATTTCAGGGCCACTTACAACCTCAGTCTCACAACCTATATACGTACCTGGAAAATATTCGGTAAGAATAATTTGTTACTAGACAGGCGAGCGGGTGAACCCCTAAAAATAGCTTTAGGTTTTAAAAAACATTTCATTTTTTACATTGATTTTACATAAAGATATGTTGAAATGAGAAAAATGTTGTAACTTTCGATAAGTAGATTTTCAAAACTATCCCATACACTGGAAGAGTAAACGTTTTATCATTGACCCGCATCTTTTAAAGTAATTTAGTGTCTAGCTAAACTCATTAGGTGCATTCCGTTTCTTCATTAATGCTACAAAGTAAATTATTTTGCAGCTTGAATACTTGCCTTCGTTGACGACGAAATAGAAATCGTCCATCTTATTGAGCTTCTATTTTATTTAGTCCTTGAGCTTGTAACAGAATTGTCATAAGGAAAATTTTATGTTATTACGTTTTTGATAGGTTTATTCATATTACTTCAATTAATTTAAAGAGCCTTGTTGGATAAGTCAAAATATAAGTTATTCTTTGATGAAATTGCTAGATCGAATCGTTTCGAAATGCACTTTATCTATTGCCTCAAACTTCTTGAATCGACTTGGGAAACTCACACACAATTGAGCGATTTTTAATGAATACTTATTCTTGCAACAACAGACAATTTTATCTTTTTGGTCTTAATAAATGGCATTGTCATTTATTTTAAATTAATAATCTTTAGATATACAAGCCGAGGCTATGGCAACTGCTCACAGGCTGCTGCAAGGCTTTTCTCCCGTAACCTTACTGAGGGCAAAGATCAAGCAGAGCTATAGGGTTAAGTTGGATCAAATAATGAGTATGCCTCGGGATGAGATAGTCCTCAGGTATAAGTCGAGGTGCGTATGCTACAAGGTTTCAGGATGAAGTAATGACCAGACAACACTGAGCAACGGAGATCATAAGTCAGGACATAACGAGTTAAACCATAGTCATATACTCGGACAGCCAAGCAGCTCTAAAGATAATAGTCTCTGCAGAAATAAGCTCACAGCTGGTGTGGGACTGCATTAGAGCACTGACACATGCCGCAGGTCGGAATTCTATGACACTGTCATGACTACCAGGATAAACAGGGTTTCGAGGCAATGGGAAGGATGATCAAAAGATGATCACTTGCTCCAGCAAGAGCTAATATCCCATTGATTGGCCCGGAATCATTCGGCTCGGTTGCTGATATATTCAGAGACCCAGCCATTTGGAAATGTAGACTAGAGAAGGCCCAAGAGTGGTGAGAAAAATTACCGGGCAACCGACAGGCCAAAGTGGTCATAATGTCTCTTGACAGGACATTTTCAGAAAACACCTTGAACTTGGTGGATAAAGACATTTGTCGATACTGCCAAGAGGAAGAGGAAACGGCATTTCATTCCTATACCAATGTGAAGGCCTTGCAAGAACATGGTATCTATTATTGGTAGAGGAAAAACAGGCTGGTCTCAGTTATGTGGAGAGGCCATATTAAATCTCATTAAGAGGACAGGGCTAGACAATCCCTTTAAAAAGTTGATGGGTATTCTCAATAGATCTGCAAATGTTGCAGTGATACAGGCTAACAGCCAAACCAATGAATATCTTTCTATCTCTTTCTATCTAATTTTTTGATATAATATATCCATAACATTAGATCGCGTTTTTTGTTAATTGAAAGATTAATTTAATGTTGAATATCATGAACTAAAGATGAAATGTAATTAAGAGTTTTTTTGAAGAAAATGTAAAAATAAATAATATGAATTTTGGGAGTGTGAGTCGACCTTAACGAAATCGGTTTTTATTGTTTTTGGGTTGAAGTAGAAATGGATTATTGATTTGGAAGATAATTTTGAAAAATGTGAGATGTTTGAAAATCTTTAATAAAATTGTAAAAATATAAAACAAATAAAAAATAAGTATGTAAATTAAAACAAAAAGAAAAATATATTAACGAAGCAAAGAAATTAAACCACAGACAACAGAGGAAGCCAGAGATAACAGGTATAGAGTAGGAGAAAGAAGATAGATGGGTATAGATAAGCAAAAAGAACACCAGCGACAAGAAGAAAAGATAAAAAATATATATTTTTTATACTTTTGTTATAGCAATTAATTTTTTTAAGTGCAGAATCCACAACACGAAGACTTTAATTTATTAATTTATATATGTTACCGCTTTTCTAAAAGAAAGATAAAGATCTTTAAAAAAACGTAACAATTAAAACAAAATTTAAAAAATGTATCTATTTTTTACACATTTCAACAATTGTGTTTTTTTTTTTTATTTTATAACTCGTCTGCAAGTGAGAGTTGCAACGCGTGTTTTAGAGTCATTTCGAAACGTTTTTCTGTGTTATTTTGGACAATAAAAAAGAGATTTTTTCGCAGTTAGTTGCAGTCTCTTTGATGTTACACAGCCATAAACGTTTTGTTGTTTCTTTTTATTAAATCATTTTAAAGTTTTTGGTTACTAAAAGCTCACTTTGGTAAGTCACAAAAAAATTTTATGTATAAATGTCTTTTATATCAAAATTTACAGCTTTGTAAAGAGGAAATAGCAAAACCAGGCAAAGTGTATTCTTTACGTTTGAAATCTCCTATATTTTGTTAAAACTCTTTAATATGTTCAGGCAGATACTATAAATGTCACAATTAGTTAATAAGTTTAATCTGATGATATTTATTAATGTAGAAAGAAACTTACTCTTTTGAGAATGATGCCAAAGATGATAAATGGCTGCAAAATGTGGAAAACTGTAGGTAATAGGTTATTTCACAAGTTGGTTGGAAAATTCAATACAAACAAAGCAAAAAGGAAAAATAACAATAATATAAGGTAAAAAAGTTGTAGCTAGGACGCCATCGCCATGTTAGTTGATAGCTGAAAAGATAGAAATTGTAAAACACAGGACAGCAGACAATAAAAAATGATAATGTATTTATCAATTTCATTGTAGAAAATGAAGAAGTTCAAATTGTTAATTGTGGTAGTTTATTTGATTTTTAAATTTATTGATGTAAACATCCTCATAGGTAGAGGCCAAATCCGTATTAAAGATAATTTGTGAGGAAAAACAAGAATTTTTGACATGTTAGTTAGACCAACATGGAGATGATTTTTTTTCATTTCAAAATAGTCATATCCAATATCAAACGATTAGAAGTAGGCATTTCAAATTTTGTTTTCAATGAATCGATTGTGTGGCAGGTGGCACTATCTTGTTGAAACCACATATCCTCCAGATTATTCTCAACAACCGCAGAAAAAAATTCATTTAACATTGTTCTGTATCGATCTTCATGGACTGTTACACTTTGACCATTGTCTTCAAAGAAATATGGACCAATCACTTCATCAGCACGAATTTTACACCACTCAGTGATTTTATCAGGATATAATGATACATAAATAGGTTTATGATTTTTATGAAGGTTTTAATTGCTCCAAATTCTGCAACTGTGTTTGTTTACATAACCATCTAACCATACATGAGCTTCATCACTGATAAAAAATTTTAATAAAAATGTTCATCATCTTTGAACATGTTCAAGAGGAAAATCAAAAAATAAACCACGTGTATGGCTTTAGTGCCTTTAGTTCTTGAACCAGTTGAATTTTGTAAGGATGTAAACCCAAATATTTTCTTAAAATTGTTGTTTGAGAAATATTTAACTGTTAAGAATGACGTGGAACTAATAAATTTGGATTTTCTCTTTCACTTGCTTTTACCAAATTAATATTCACTTGTGTGTGTATTTCATTCTCGTACTGGTACTTCTATCGTGTAAAGAAAATTCAATTTCTATTTTGTCTACAATCCGATGAATAGTTAGTCGAT
This sequence comes from Altica lythri, assembly GCA_964028335.1. Lineage (NCBI taxonomy): Eukaryota > Metazoa > Arthropoda > Insecta > Coleoptera > Chrysomelidae > Altica > Altica lythri. Next base: position 58,114,863 of record OZ034805.1, on the reverse strand, counting down.
TAAAGAACCCTATATGTCTGAAATAATAATAATAATGACCATATACAATCTGCCCAATTTCACTTTAGCTGTGATATGCGCAAATGAAGAAAAGAGAGCATCGCAACAAAGCCAGAAGACATTGTCTCGAGACCGACAATCTGAGCGTCTCCCCACCTTGGTTCATCATAAACCAGTGCGCATCTCAACGTCAGAGCTAAAGTGAAATTGTGCAGATTGTACATATTAAGACCGTTTATTGAATTTGTTTAAGATTTTTTTTGGGTGAAACGATAATTTGTATTATATGGTTATAGGATTTTTATTAAATTTTACTGGTATTAGCTCACAGACTATATTTGTTAAAGCATTATATCGGCGACTCGTGACATCTTTACAAAAATCTTTTAAAAGAGTAATGAAGTGCCTCGGTAGTCGTTAACGGTAAATTAACCAAGTAAGGTTTTTAGAGAAACTGCTATTTTTATGGGAACCTAGAACGGTTGCAGTTGTATAATACTCTTTTTGAGACAATTCACTGTTAGAAAATACATTATAACAATGCAATTAAAAGCATTTACTGAAATTTGTTATGAAAAATTGTTTTTATTATAGAAACTCATTAGTACGATAGAAAAAGAGTGGTAAAGGTTATGTGTAGCGGAAACGTAATGTTATATATTGCGTTATATACTGTGGCGTTTGCTTGAATTGTTGAAAAGATGAAATAAAAGGCAGAGAAAAAATTTATGAGAATCCTGAGAGACAAAAAGAATTGTCTGAGGGTAGACCCGAGATTATTGTATAGAAATAAAGAGATAAATAAGTTAGGATCAACATTAGATGATGAGTTTTTCTTTTTTTATTATTTCGTTGGCGTTTATAACAGATTTTTATATATAAAGTGTAGAGTTTCACTTCTACTTTCTTGGCAGATAAAAATATGAATTTTCAGTTCTCGATTATATAATGTATATTACCGACTGTCCCTATAATGATGTATACCAAGAGTCCATTATTAAAAGGCTACACTAAATATAGATTTTTATTGTTTCTTATCACATTCTAAAAACAAAGAAGGTATTTACTTTTTCTTTATTTTTTTATTAAATATGAATGAGGGACGTGGACGTATATGTATGTGTGTAATCAGGGGTGACAGATACACATACACCTGCAACCTTTACGAGGTCTCGCTATTAAATAAAGAGACCGCGCACATATAGGAGTGGAGAAAAAACGAGTAATGTGTTGAATATCTATAAGTCTAATTTATGAACGTATCAAACCACGTTTGCGTCACTATTCTAGTATTTTTTTTATTTAAGGACGTCCTCGTAGATATAGACCTAAATACACATGTACCGAGAACATCTATTGGGACAAAAGAGACAATTTATTAATGTGGGATTTAAAGGACTGCAAGTTAGGACGAGTGTGAAAGACGTGGGAAGGTAAGGAGTTCCAGAATCTGGAGACCCTGGAGATGAAGAAACGATCGAATCGATCCGTTCTCAATGGCTGGCACTGAAAAGTATAAGGGTGCATGGAGTTGGCACGTGAAGACATTATAGAGCGGAGTTCTGCTGAGCAAAATCCCTTTAAGTATTGGTAAAACAAGGAAAGATCAGACACTGCTCTTCGGTGGGACAATCGGGCTAAGTTGATACTGGTGTCGTTTATTAGTCGAACTGCTCTTTTCTGTAGTGCATCAAGAACTGCCGTTGATCACCATACATGCGAGCTTTATTCAAGATTAGGTCTTATTTGGGCTTTGTAAAGAGTAGCTAAATTGGATAGCGAGAAATATTTCCGTTCTCTTATACAAAAAGCTTAACTGCTTTCCTGCTGCAGTTGCTATGAATGCAATATGTTTGTTCTAAAGTACCTAAGTCCTGGATGATCGTTAAACCAACCAGCGTAATTACTTGCTACTAGTGTCTGATCGTTCATTGTGATGGATAAGTCGTATTTTTGCCTCTTGTTGGATAGGCAACATGTCTTGGAAGCGTTGAAATGAACAAGATTCTTTCTTACCCACTCGTCTACAATTCTCAAATATTGATTGAGAGAAGCCATTGTGGATCTTCTGTCCTCTTCCAGAATATCTAGGGATATGCGACTGTTATGTGCTTTGCTACAGTGTAGGTTGCTATCATCATCAAAACTGTGTATCGGGTTATTAGTGGCTTCTAGTAGATCATTAATGTCTAAAAGGATTATAGTAGATACTAGAACCGATCTTTGGGGAACTCCAACGTTGATTTTGTAGCGGTTGGAGAAGTGCCCATCTACGGCAACTTGGATGTGCCTTTGGAGAGAAAGTTGGATATTCATCTGCAAAAGTTTGGCGAAAGTCCGTATGAAGACAGTTTTAAACAGCCTTAAAACTTTATGCAGGTGTTTTTAGAAAACCCTTAACAATTCAGTCTTACAACTATTTGGTATAATCTACCTTTTATTTTTACACTTCTTTCACACAAAACTCCACACATTCTTCTCCAATTCATCTATCTACACTTCATTCTATAATTTATCTTACTCTTTTACCTCTTTCTTTTCTAGAATAGATCCTAAATTCATGAAAATAGATATTAGGTACATATTCACATTCTTTGAGACACTGAGTAAAATTGTTAATACGACCCTGCTAAATATCTGATTTATTTAGAAATAATTTTAATCCGTTGGATTCAAAACTCCAAGTCATTGCAAAATGTATTAAAATTTTAAAAATAACTAATTTTTAAAGAGTAAGCATTACAGATCCAAAACAAATATTAAATGTTAAACTTAATTTCAAATATGTACTCCTTTGTATACAATCAAAACACAGCAAAAAATTTTCTTTGTGAATGACTGATGAATTTTTTAATAAAAAAGAGAAATAATATATTTAAAAATGTTAAATAATAAAATTAATTGGGATTTTCTTTTTAAATTTATTTAAAAAGAATAAAAAGGCAGCACGGAGTATATAAAAAATTGTATATATTACATTAGTTTGTATGTAAAAATTTCAAGTATAAATCTCTATAAAAACAGTAATTTTATTGTTTTAGCCATCGAGTTGTTTGAGTGATAAAGAGGAAGATGAAATTTATGGATTTGGTTATGGGGTATTTGCCGCTCAAATTGCTAGACAACAACAACAGAGATTATTGGGCCAACAACAGAATCAACAAACAGCTACTAGTCATCAACCACTCCTAGTACAGCAACACCATAATTACCAGACGTAAGTAATGTTTATAACGCTGTTTATTAAATTAAATTTTTTTCTTGGTCATAAACAACCAGGATTTATTGACTTCTAGTTAGTCAAGAACGATTCTGTATAGCAGATATTACGTTACCATATCAATGAAGAATAACATATTAAAATTTTCAATGCCACGCCATGCCACAAAAGCAAACCAGATTTAATGAATCGAAAAAAAATATCTCATCGTAATTTGAAGCGTTTCAAGTAAAATAAAACCGTCTTTTTATAATTATGTATGAGACTAAAGCTGGTTTTCCAGCTCCAAAACAAGTGAAGTTAGAACGATCGACAAAAAAGCTTTTTATAGCATTAGTTTTTTGGGATACAAAAGGCGTTTTGTTGTATGATTATCTTAAAAAGGGTAAAAAAATTAACTTTGAATATGATTGCCACCTAGGTTACAGAAGAATATAATCATTTTTCATCAAGATAATGCACGAGTTCAAACAAATTTGTTGACGATGGCTAAATTGAACGAATTAAAGTACGAATTTCTTGAACACCCACCGTATTATCCAGATTTGGCTTCCTCCTGATATTAACTCTTCAACAATTCGTTCGTGAAAAGCATTTTTCGTCGAATGAAGGAGCTATTGCAGCATGGAACAACATTTTGCAGAGCTTTAGGAAAATCATTACAGGGATGGTATAAAAATCAATACTATTCGGTAATTTTCTTATACCCGTTTTAAAGTTTCGCATTCTAACCCATTATGGCGTATTTAGGAATCTTTTGTAGTATATTTAAAGGGTTTAAGTGGTATGATGATATAGGATTATATGCTTAATGTCCCTAACGTTTAATGTCTTTTGTATACCATCTTGGACATTTGGGTGTGATGCTTCTTGATGAAAGTAGATTTATTTCAATTGTTATTGTCGCTGGGAACTATGGCACAATAGTATTATACGTTACAAGGTCGGTAGGTGACTTATTACAGTACGAGTTAGTTTACGGACAAGGCGACGTAGGAGCCGAGTCTGGCAATAAAAACGAGTAATAAAAACGAGTACTGTAATAACACCTAACGACCATGTATCGTTTTATATTTTATTTCATCCTGTTTTTATAAATTAATAAATTCATAAAAAATTTAAAAATAGTTCGTAACTTGTTACGTCAAATTACCTTAAGTGTCAGTTAGTGTCAAATTTGTATTTTATAGTTATTATAGTATTTTTAAATGTCAAAAATTAAACGTAATTGTCTTCCCTAAAGCAATCAGAGCAGAGTTCAATTCAATTCAATTTAATTTAATTTCTTTATTTTCCATACGACAATACAAATTGTATAGGATTCGTCAATAGGGTTAGAAGAATAAAATGTATAACAATAAAAATTATAAAATAAAATATAACATAAAAATCATAACAAAATATTAATAATAATAATTTACATAGTTAAAAATTCATCGATGTTATAGTAACAGGACTCTACTAAAAATGTCTTTAACCTTCCTTTGAAAATACTCAAAGACTTGGCATCTTTAATATCATTGGGTAATTTATTGTACAATCTAGGTCCCAAATAATTAGGTGAACTAGAGGTAACTTTTAATCTACTTTTAATGTTGCTAGGCAACACATCACATTACAGTACATGATACCGTAATGTTTTACTTACCGGCGCCGAATTGATTATAGGGAAGTTTATTTACTGGACAGGATGAAATAAAATCATTATTGTAGATCGTTTGCTATAAATCGCCTAAATCTAGCAGGTTGCCTCAGAAGGTTTATCGCTAATCCGTTTGGGTGTTGTGATAGCCCGTCTTCATGTTTTTTGTAAAAGTTACTAATTTCTTCTTCGAGTGCTTGAATTTGGATACCTATTGTGTCTGATAATAATTATATACATACCATGGGGCATATCTTATTATCTGAAGTATTTTTGACTAAAATATCTCGGAGTTTTGATGTAATTCCTCTTGTAACTACAGTTTGGTTACAGAATTGCCTTCTAAACAAATATTTTATTAACAAAAAATGACGAATTTGTATAATTTGCACAGTGAGTCCAAGTTGTTCACGATTCAATAGTGTCTCTAGAATTCTTGGCGCTTATTCGCTGTTGTAATTATTAATTACTGAAAAACATTGGTGGCAATAACCTTTGCGGTTTGTGAAAACGTCATTGTTTTAACCAAGTTTGTGTAGAGTAGGTATAGCAATAGTCCTACAACACTGCCTTGTGGAACATCGAATCTAACTGAAAAAAGTGATGTACAATGTACACTGATCCCCATGTTGTACAAACATTTAAGGGTCTTGAGGATTAGGTAGAAGAAGAGAGTGGAGTTTTGAAGCAAAACTGTTGATCAGGTATTTACGTTTACGTGCTGTTAAAAAGGTTCAATTCTTCTCAGAATAAGCTTAGGATATACGTTTGTGACCTGATCATACTCTAACCAGACCTGTCCCAAATATTTATGTCGTTGACGAACGTTTTCTATGCAGTTACAGATAATATGTTAAGCTGTTTTATTTGCATACTCATAGAATTTGTATGCTCCACTATCCACTTTGATCATTTGACAGAGATGATACCTCAGTGGACAGTCCTTTGAGAATTCCTGCTATTTAAGTTTCTGGAGCTCTAAGAATATTTTAGAGAAGTGCAGTGAAGGCTGTATTAACTTTTCCTGTCTTGGGCCCAAAGTGTTTTTCCTAATAAGCTTTTTACTATTACGAACTTCATTCAAAATGCAGCATTTTGAGATGTCACAGAAAGTTTTAGGTACTCTGGTAACCACAGCAAAGTAACTTTGTTGAGTTTATAAACAATTATTTAAGAGACTGTTTGCAATTCCAGGCTGCTCTGGACTAGAACTTGCTGGATTGTAGAGTCTTTAAAGCGCTTAGTTATTACAGGCAATAAATCTTTTGGCTTAATTAAGACGTGCACACTTCAGCACAAAAGTTTATAGCCCCGGTTCAAAGATCGTTTTCCAAGGACTATTGAGAGCCTAACATTAGAACCTATAACCCCTATACTTTCTTCAGGTGTTTTAGACCTATCACAACATAAATTTTCTTTTCTCCTTCTTTAGGTGATTATTCTTTTATCAATGTTTCTGAAAGATTTTCTGATTAAGAAAAACTGTATAATTTTTTGTACCGCTTGAATTAAGATAAAAAACTGAAACCAAATCCAATCATTTAAGCAATATCTTGACTCATAAGACCACGCTTGAAAATTGTCACAAACGTTTGGTAACATTTTAACATTTTTTGAAAATCATGAAGAAATAACTTAGTTATTTATCTAGTATACTCAAATTTTAAAAAAGGTGAAAAATTTCCAAAGAAAATAATGGCTCAATTTATTTTTAAGATATAGAAAACTAAATAATTGCTGTGTACATACCAAACATAAAAAATTTTAACATTGCGGTTATTAAAATTTTTTGCCAAAAATACCAACTATAGGGATACCCACGTTTCGCCGGTAACGATTCGCCGGTAACGATTCGCCGGTAACGATTCGCCCGTAACCATTCGCCGGCATCACGATTCGCCGGCATCACGATTCGACGTGAACATGTTGTTAATGCTAATTGAACATCGACACATCTCTAATTTATTAATGGCATTTAGAATTAATTACTTGGGGATTCCTGTCCTTAACATCCCTATTATTTATATTATAAAAATTATGGGAAATCCCTTCAACGGGCTTATTTTAATCTTTTCGGTAGAATTTTAAGCAAGTAATAAAAAAAACATTAGTGCTAATTACATGCACAATTACAGCTAAACAGATATAAGTGCAACCGTGACGATTTGACACGACAGGACACGACAGACGTTGGTTGATGCGGTGATGCCCAATCGAATATTATTTTAGAGGTATAAGAAGGACATTTCCTTCTGCTTCTAGTTGCGTGAATTTTAAAACCGAGTATATAATTTCACGAGCTTGTACACTCAGAATCCGATTTTTTACGGCACTTACGCGATTCATTTTAATAAAAAATTATATTTTTTTTTCCTATAAGAACCTGTTTAATTACTGATATGCCGTTTCTAGAGAATACCGAAATAACGCAGATTTTGCTCTACAAGCAAGGATGATCACCGCACTGGCTTTTGTACCTATTGAAAACTTAAGTGAATCATTTGATGTTTTGTACGATTCTCTGCCAGAGCAATTACTACCAGTAGCCAACTGGTTTGAAACAAACTACTTGGGTCAACGCAATCGAAGAGGAAATGGTCGACGTCAAGCACTTTTTCCTCCAAATACTTGGAATTTGCATAACCGAGTTTTGAGTGCAATACAGGTACCTAAATAAACACTTTTTTGTAAAAAACATGTTTGTAATAGATACTTACCTACTTATTTTTAGAAAACTAATAACATAGTCGAAGCAACGCATCGAAGAATACAAGCACAGCTGGCTTCGCAACATCCTACGTTGTGGAAATTTATTGCAGAATTAAAAAAAATCCAAAAAAACAGAGACATTTTTTATGAAAGCTTAGTAGCCGGAAAGGAACCCATTAAAAAGAAAGATATCTACATAAGAACCGACAGACAAATTCTAGCTATTGTGCAAGATTTTGAAAATAGAAATATTTTAGATTATTTAAGAGGACTAGCTCACAATTTTGAAATGATTTAGATGTTTTGTGATATAATTAATTAGTTCACTATTGTACATTGTGTATAGTATTATTAAATAAAAATTAAAAAATCATAGGCTATTACACAAAAGTTCACGGCGAAACGTTACCGGCGAATAGTACAGCGGCGAATAGTACTTGCGGCGAATAGTTCCCGGTGAAACGGTACCGGCGAAACGTTACCGGCGAAACGTACCCTATCCCCAACTATAGTCGTTGCAACGAAATTTCCGTTGCACGTCATCAATAACGAAATTTGTTTATAAAACTGAACAAAGAAATCATTGCTGTTAGTCATATTTGTTTCTTTTCAAAATTCAAGTGGGTAACTGCTATACGTAAGGAACAGTTGCCACATCAATATTGATTTTTATAACATGTATAATTGAACTGTCAAACTGTCAAAACTTTTATTTTTGTGTTTTATAAGTAAATATTTTTTGATTTTTAAAATGCCTAAGCATTTAAATAGCCGTGCAAAAGAATTAGTGGGGTCTCTTATTAGATATTTTGAAGAAGAACGAGATAATGGTGGTCCTATGTTACCAATAAATGCAGTTAGAGAGCGTGTAGCAGCGGCGTTGAATTTGAACATTTCCACCGTAAGCTCAATTTCCCAGGCAATAAAGAATAACCGTATTTTAAGTTCTCCTTCAAAAAGGCGACCACATCCCAAACCTGTAACCGAAATTTTTAATTCTGACTACATTCGTGGTGTCATTTATGATATGTATGAGAAGAAACAACAAGTAACTCTTGCTAAATTACATGAAACTTTAACGCAACGAGAAATGTTTACGGACTGCAAAAGGTCATTGTATACAGTTTTAACCAATATAGGATTTAAATGGAAGAAAGATGATCCCAGGCGGGGTCTCATGGAACTTCCTCATGTTGCCAGTAAAAGATTTCGTTTTTTAAATTTATACACAAGTACAAAAAATCTGTCTCTCTATAAATTTGTTTATCTGGATGAAACATGGATTTTCAAAATGGCACTGTAAACCGCTCTTGGCAAAATAACGACAAAAGGAGCGTAAAAACTACAAAAGTTGATGGAAAAAGATTTATTATTCTTCATGCTGGTAACGAAAATGGTTTCATTGATGGGGCAGAACTGGTGTTTTCATCAAATAGCAACAATAACGACTATCATGGGGAAATGAATGAAAATTTTTTTTAAAATGGTTCGAGAATCAATTACTTATGAATTTAACTAAGCCTTCAATGATTGTTATGGACAACGCTTCCTATCACAGCACGTTACTTTTTAAAACGCCATATAGTTCCTGGAGAATAAAACTGTAGGAGTGTATAGGTATGTTTGTGCGTGCATCACATGAAAACTACTGATCCGATTCATATGCGGTTTTCAAAGACGTATTTGTCTTCTTTCAACTTAACATCTGGTGTATAAAAATTTCTCTCCTATTCCTTAAATGGGGTGGGGTAAGAAATTTTTATACAACAATCACACGCCACGCGAACGACGTTGCGAGTACAACAAGTTGGTTAATGAATTAATTATTTATAATAAAGTTCAGATTAAACATTAGGTTTTAATAAAATGTTCCTTCATATCCTCGAATATTGTAGCAACTTGGCAACGTTTACTTTTATACGTTTATGACGTGCATCGGAAATTTTATTGCAACGACTATAGTTACCGATTCACTTTACAACTACAGTTGTAAAAATAAAATTAACCTTACTCCCCAAACTTTCTTTATATTCTTATATTTTACATTTCAAAACTTTCTTATTTCTTTCTATAATATTTATTAAGATTATAGTAGTCTTCACCGGATCTCAAACATATTTTCTATGAATTTACATCGTTCTCAGTCGTAAATAAACTAACTTGAACAAAATTCCTAAAATAAGTTATTACAGGATATTCTCTTATAATAAATTCAACTTTCAACAGACTCTAGAAAACTATAAACCATTGCAGGAAAATAAACAAGGCGCGTTCAGACAGACAAGAAGACATTTTAAATATATCCGGTGAAATAGCATCAACAATTCTTATTTGTTTTTAGGATGCAAATCAAGTTAACCAAGCGATGGAAGCACACCAGACAGAGCTTGGCTTTAGCTCTTAGCCAAAAACTCCAATCGTAAAACGAATTGTCGTTTGTTTTGTGAGAATTCCCGCCGTGCCTGCAGGAGTTTTCACTTTTCTAGAAATTCTTTTAAGAAGTAAAGAAATAAAATTATGTGATCATTGATTTTTATGTTTGTTACTACGAAAAATTAGGTGTAGAAGTAGCAGAATGATTTACGATCGGAAGAATCAAGAAACAAATTAATAATAACTGAATGCAACTTACTCGGTTAGAAATTTCAAGAGAAGACATTAGGGAAACAAAATTCTATTAGATAGCTTATATTGTGATCCTTAAATAATCAAATGCTCACTGAAATCAAGAATCGACAACGCTGAAAGAGATGCTTAACCCCAAATTTTCCATTACTATTAAGTTGACAGAAAGAAGGGGTAAATGTAAAAAGGCATTTAATAGAAATTTGTAGAGAAAATTTAAAAATGGGATAAACAAAAAAATGACATAAAGAAAAAATTGAAGAAATGTCTTTTCCACCAGGAATCAAAGCAGCCTCTATCTGTAGCCGAAAGCATCTTAAACCTACAGATGATCTTAGCCCAACGCACAAAATTTCTTGATTCTCTCCCAAATCAAATACAAAAAGTTACATAGCAAACGATACACCTGGTGCAAATTGGTAGGTTAAGTGCTTCATTGCCTTACCCAAATAATATTTATAGTTTTCTAATACAATTTTTTTTATTACTCCATATTTTGTACCAAACAAGATCAGAGTCAACCGTTAGATTTATAAGTGTTCTTGTTTGTTGTATAGCGTTATTAGAATTGTTTTTTTTTTATGTTAAAAGATAATGTATTTTTTTCTTAAATGCGTTATAACAAACATCATTTACGAACCTCCGGTTCAATATTTTAAAAGATCTTGGATAAAGACAGTTGCATCAAGTTAGAAGCACCTTTCAGTTCCTCTTCAGTTCAGGTCTTAAAAACTTTACGCTTAAATGAAGCTTAGCCCGTTCAGATGGTATAGTCCGGATTTTTTTTTATTAAGTATCTCCTCGTAGGTATAGAACTAAATACAAATGTACCGAGAACATCTATTGGGGCAGAAGAGACAATTTATTAATTTGGGATTTAAAGGCCTCAAGGTTAGGACGAGTGGGGAAGAAGTGGGAAGGTAAGGAGTTCCACAATCTGTAGACCCTGGGGATGAAGGAACGATCGAATCGATCGGTTCTCGATGTCCAGCATTGAACAGTATAAGCGTGCATGAAGTTGGCACGTCGCGTTGTTCTGGCTGGTCTGACAAGTGGAGGCATTATAGAGCGTAATCTATTCGGAGAGAGGGATGATCTACTTAAGCTCTACTTAGTCGAAAATTTGTAACTAAGACGCGACAAACAGTTCTTACTCCTTATATACTGTGTTTCGTTACTAATTAATAATTTGCAGAACTATGGATTGGGTTATCTGTCGAGGACAAAAGATAATCGGTAATTTCAAACCATTTAGCAGACATATTTCTTTTACGAAACTATCTTAAACTTAATTTGTTATCAGTTGCTCCACATTGAATGGAATTAGTGATAACAATATCCTTGACAAAACCGATAGGACACAGCTTTATTATGATTGCATTATAAACTCACTACAATCTCTGCTATTTGTGTCATGTGTGTTATGTGCCTGTTTGGTAATAATTTAAATTCGCATATTCCTAATCGCCAAGACAAACAACAATAACATGTTGCATAATAATGTATGTATATACATAATATTCGCTAGAATATTTCGTTATCAAAATATTGAATTTACTGTACAGTATTGTTAAATCACGATCAAGATTATTGATAACGAATTTATGTTAAAGCAAGCTTAATTTTCTGTTTAATATAGCTTGTATTGTATATATTGTTTCTGGCATTGTTATTGGATTTAAATGAATTTCTCGTAAACGGAATTATAATTTGGAAAATTGAGTTCATGTATTCATAAGTAAATTATTTCATAAGTAAATTGTTTCATAAGCAATGAAAATGTTTCTTCGTCAATTCTCAATATATAGAATCCCTATTCTTAAAATATAAAATTGGACAAACAAGAAATGACATTAACTAGAAATTGTCACATTTGGCTAATTACTAAATTCTAAAAAACAATATACAGCAGTCATAATCTATACTTATAATAAATCTGTAGAGAGATCAATTCTGTACATGAAATATATTTCCAAAATAACTGTCAGGGGGTGATTAGGGATCGATACTGATGCCAAAACTAAAATCAGTAAAATTTTTGTCTGTCTGTCTGTCTGTCTGTCTGTCTGTCTGTATAACCGTTATAGAAACAAAAACTACTCGACGGATTTTAACGAAACTTCGTACAATTATTTTTCATACTCCTGAGCTGGTTATAGGATACTTTACATCACGCTACAATCAATAGGAGCAAAGCAGTGAAGGGAAATGTTGGGAAAACCACTTTTACGGTGTGGGGTGGAAATTTGTATACAACAATTAACACGCCACGCGAACGACGTCGTGGGTACACCTAGTAGCAAATAAAGGTGTTTTGGGACAAAAAGTTAAACAGCAAGCTACAAGTAACATCTTTTAAAAAGTGGTTAGTAAGTTATTAAAACCAAAATTTATCCAAAAATAACTTTTCCGGCATCACAGGGTCAGAAAACCTTCGGAAAATCTGTCTTTATTTAATTCAGAAAGAAAAAAATCGATCGTTAGTAAAAAAAATACAAAATGACGTTTTGTTAAACTCTTTAGCTTGATTTTCTGCTGAGAAAATTAGGAAAAAGAGACCAAGTGCGAATCGGATTCGCCCATGTAGGGTTCCGTATAGCAAGTAACAATATAAAAGTTCTTGTAGCTCGTTATAACTTTGATCGGTGTTAAAAAAAACTACTTGCTAGATCTCGTTGAAACCAATTTTCGGTGAAAGATAACATGATAATATACATCATAGATTTTTTTTTAGTTTTATAATTCTTTTATTCCGGAAGTTACAGGGATTCACATATTTTACCACTTTGGAAGTAGGTATCTCTCGCGAAACAATATTCAGTTTAGAAAAAAATAATATTAAAAACCTTAATATCATTTTTGCAAACCCATACATAGATATCCCACAAGTATGGGTTTGATGAAAAAAAAAGGTGTGTGTGCGATTCACACACGATAGAAGTGAAACTTCAGTAAATCGACAAAAGAATGAGATAGGGTAGGATAATTACAAAGTTTATTTGTTTAAAAATGAAAGTATTTTGATTAATTTTAAAAGATATTTTATTTAACATATGTTCCATCTGCTTCCTGTTGCGTAAATTTTAAAACCGAGTATATAATTTCACGAGCTTGTGCACTCAGAATCCGATTTTTTACGGCACTTACGCGATTCATTTTAATAAAAAATTATTTCACCTCTTAGTTTTTAATATGAAAATTCAACAAACAATAACTACTTCACGATTTACGAAGTTATCTGACAACGCAGCAAACGCACTAGAATTGAAGTACAATGTTAAGTATGCGGATGTTTATGCATCGGGCGCTTGAATGCAACTGACTCTTGGCTCCTCCCACTATCGATGAATTGACCTTGAAAGTTGCAGTTATATCTGTTGAGCTGTACAGGCGACTATGCTTAGAAGACGGGAGTGGGGACGCTACGAAGTATGGAACAAAGAGGAGAGACCGATAATATAAAATAGTATGTCTTATTCTTTGCCGGCTTCATCCTACACATTTTTGTATTTGTGTCTCGTACCTGTCGTTTTTCCGTTGCATCCGGTTTGAAATCACAACGATTCTAAAGAAGTTTCACTTCAAAAAAAATTGAATATCAGTTTTGAGTACGGGGCACCCCCAAAAACTTTTTTTTCTATTTTTGTGTAACATCTTAAGGCGGTTCACAGAATACATGTACTTATCAAGTTTTAACAGTATCAGTCTTAAAGTTTCGGAAAAAAGTGACTTTGACATACGGATGGACAGACAGACTGATATGATGAATCTATAAGAGTTCCGTTTTTTGCCATTTGGCTATGGAACCCTAAAAACTATTGAAATTTTACTTTTTAAAAAAATTCATAACTTTGTTTTTATGAAAATTTACTCTTGTGGGAAAGAATAGTTTATAATGTCTGTTTTAAAACACGCTAAAGATAAATTTTGTCCAATGACTAGTTTTTCCGAAATCGACATTTGAAATTTTTTTTAGTTGTTTTGTTGGCATAACGTATCAACTAAGGTCATCGTTCAAGAATTGTGAAAGAAATGCCGAATAGTCCAATGAGAAAGGTATCAAATATTCAAAGATTTTAGGGAGTGTAATCGAGGAGCGCATGCAAATCGGGCACCAAACTGGTAGGTACCCTTTGCGGTCAGTTTCGAGGGATTATGAAAACTGCAATTTGGGCACCGACGATTTAATTACGATTTAAGTACCTATTAATGGTCAACTGGAAATGAACCCTTCCCCATTGTTAAATATTTATAATTCTTAAAACATAATGTATAATGGGTTTATATACCTAGAATAGTGATAATTTGCATTTACGATTTAAGTACGTATTAATGGATGTTTTCATGTAACCTATATAAAGCCCCCCTGCAAAAATGAAACACAGTTTATTATTCTTTGGTTATTGAGATTGTATAGCGCGTATCGTGTATAGTTGCAATGGAAACCAAAATAATTTCCAGTAATAGAGGAAAACCAGTGTTAGTGTTTGATAATTTTAAATTTAGTTTTACTAAAGACATAAAGTCAACGAGCGAAAAGTTTTGGAGGTGTACCAATCGGCAGTGTAAAGCAACGGTGCATACCCTCGGGTCATCAAACGACATCGTAATAACTAAACATCCAGGAGAGCACAACCACGAGGCAAATTTGGCAAGCCTGACACGACAAGTTATAAGTGCAAAAGGAAAGCTACAGAAGACCTTGCGGAAAAACCTATGAAGATCATACACCGGGAGTTACAAAGGGACCTTCCGAGTAACTTAGCGACAAGGGATGTCCAATACATACGACACAATATGTACAATAGCCGCCGACGAACACTACCAACTTTGCCGAAGAACATGAACGAGGTACATATAGCTTTATCTAGTTTGAATGTAGTTACGTCGCGAAATGAGAATTTCGTATTAATTAATAACGAAAGAGATAACATCATAATTTTTTCTTGTGATACAAACATCAACATTGTTAAAGACATGTCACGCATTTACATAGATGGTACTTTTAGGTACTGTACAAAATTCTTCTGCCAATTTTTCACTATACACGGTTTTGTAAATGGAAGATACATACCGCTTATTTATTGTTTGCTTCCAAGTAAGAGCGCGGAAATATACACAAAACTATTTCAACTAGTCATAGGCGCGTGTTTGTCAAAAGGAATTGATTTAAATATTATAGAGGTAGTTGTAGATTTTGAGAAAGCCATACACCTTGCCATATTAAACACTTGCCTAATGCTAAAATTGTTGGTTGTAGGTTTCACTTGTCTCAGGCATGGTACCGAAAAATTCAAACTTGTGGTTTGGTACCGGAATACAAGCATGAGGCAAGTGAAATAGGCAATTGGTTAAAATTGACTTTTGCACTTATGTATCTCGATCCGACCGAAGTAGGTGTTTTGCTCTTGAATTGTCTGAAAATATGCCCCAAGACCCCCGAGTTGTGAAATACACCGACTATTTAGTAGATACTTATATTTCTGAAGAGTCACTATTCCCACCTATTATCTGGGCAGAACATTCATCTACCATCACTCGTACAACAAATGCTTGTGAGTCTTTTCACAGTAATTTTAACAATTCCATATATGCTGAACATCCTAACCTATTCGTTTTTGTTGAAAAGCTGAAAGAGTTTCAAACCGACACATATATTAAAATTCAATGTCTTCAAAAACCTATATAAATCCATGACATGAAAGTTAAAAAAAGAAAGAAATTTATTGAATCAAAGATTATTAAATACCAAAATAAGGAAATCAATAGGCTACACTTAATTAAATGTTTGTCATTCCATTGTTATGTCAATAAATAAGATATTTAGATTAAGATATTTTGTACAATTAATGTAATCATAATACAATAATAAACATATTTTCGTATGCTTTAAAATAGTTATGTATTATTTACCTATTAAACTACCCAAAATTATAATAATGACGAATGAATAATAAGCTTATATACAATAAAAGGCTGGGTGCCCAAAATACAATTTTTGTAATGAGGACCTTTTGGGTCGGTGTCCAAAATGCAAACTCCCTAATCGAGAAAGGGACATTTACTTATGTTTTCGAACCTCAGGAATCCGAATCTGAACTTGTTTTTTTTTAATATTGAAGTAAAGGCACTAGATCATTTTGATCTCTTTTTCGGTATGTATCTTTGTGGCTCGCCAGCAGTGTTGCCAACCTAAAATTTCTGAAATCTGTAGATTGATATAAAAAAAAAGTTAAAACTTCCAAGCTCTTTGAAGAAGAGAATGAAAATGAAAGTAGAGAATGAAATTCTCTTCTTCAACGAGCTTGGAAGTTTTAACTTTTATATGTTTGATGTTGTTTTTCGACCACCCTATGGTAGTTTCTATGGAATGGTTAATTTTGGATGACTGTACAGTCTACTTTTGATTTTCTCCCCTGGGGTATTAATTTACCTTGACTTTTAGCTCTGATGATGGCCGGTGTTTAGGCCGAAAGCGCTCAGCTAACAATTAATAATTATTTTCAATACACGCTTCGTAAAGAAAAATACTTGTTTTCCTGTTCCTCTTAGTTCCTAAATAGGTAGATCTACCAAAAAATCGGTAGAGTTGGCATCGTTGCTCAAGAGTTCTCAGCAAACCGAAGCGAAATACAGATTAAAGAACATCAAATGTGGCGCTCAGAGTGATCCTACCACCGTATATAGACAAGAATGGGAGGAAACTTCCATCTGTGATGTAAAAAAAATCTACGAGCAATTCTTACTTAATTAAATACTATAACGCCACTGTAAGGTGACGCAGTTATTATCCTATATATTTACACTGGACTGCTTACTTAATTAAGTACTATGACGCCACCGTAAGGAGGCGCAGTTGATATCTTATAAATCAAAACAGCATTCTTATTTAATTTAGTACTATGACGCCATCGTAAGGGGCGCAGTTGATATCTTATATATTTAAACGAGCATGTTTTACTTATTTAAGTACTATGACGCACTGTAAGTTGACGCAGTAATATCTCATAAATTTACAAGAATAATTCCTACTAAATTAAGTACTATGACGCCACTGTAAGGTGACGCAGTTAGTATCTAATAGATTTAGTTGATAAATTACAAAATAAAAAACGACAAAATAAAAAAAAAACATTGAAAACAATAAAAAAAGAGACAAAATCGTACAAATTTAAAAATTGTAAATGAGAAAAATATATCAATGGTAGGCGGTACGAAGTTCGCCAGGTCAGCTAGTAGTTACTATAAACTTTTTTAGCCGAAACGTAATACATTATTAAGCACATTCATTTTATATGAGCTAGTAAACGTAAATTGTTTCTTTTTATTTGTTGTGCATTTCGTTGCTGCCACTGGTCGTGCATGTAGTATGGCTTCCGGACCGCATTATTTCATTCCACGTTCTTCTTCTCATCGGTTTCTACAGAATTTACAGCATTTCGAAACAAGATTATCAGTTAAAACTTGCTAAATTCAATTTGAAATTAGAAAAGTTTCGTACAAGTCGAGGAACTAGATATTTTCTTTCCCTTTGTAGGTATATTAGATTTTGGTTTGTTTCTAAAAACTGCATTTAGTAACTTTCTTTCTAAATACTACAAGTACTGCAATTACCAGGGTTATATTATCTATAATATGTTGTGTATGTTATGGGTCAACTTATATAATGTAGCTTTGTAATAGGAGTGCCATATAATCCAGTTATTGTAATAGTATCCTGCCTATTAATTAATTGTAATATGGATTATAGTGATTTCCATCACGCTGTTACACATAATGATAATCACATTCAGCGTTCCTCTCTCTATTGTCGTCATTGTCTCTCTATAAAATGAACATAAATTCAATTCATTTCAATTATTCCAATACAAACCGCAAACATAATGTACTGTCTCTATGGGATAATTTATGGGTTTTTAATATTCACAGCTATAACTACCATACTAATTTCTCTTACAAACTGTCTGATGTCTTATTTGCTATGACACGTTTCCTAAGCTCAGAAATTTATGCGACTTTAATATCATTAAAAATCATTGTATGTTGACTTTTCAGCTAAGGCGTCAATGTATATCGCAACAACTTCAGATCCCTGGAACTAGCTTTAATTACCTCAATTTTTTGGGTCTGAATTCGTACTTCAATTAAATCCGCATTAGAAGTTGTGTGCAATATACGATAGAATCATTAAATTTTGTTTCACAAAGTCGCTTTATGATGTGGCTGAACTCCCATTAAAACTTTTTTATATATTATATAAAAACATCTACAACTATCCCTATACGTTCAACATAAAATAACATTATTTCCACCAAACTCAGAACATACAGTATATAAAAAATAAACCATTAAATCAACTCTTGTATAAAACAGTAAATCGTAGTTTTAAATTCCTAAAAATAACAGTCGCTCTCACATAGATTATGACATAAGTCTAAGCTAAAATAAATCACAAAACAATAAGGCCATTTCCTCGCAACAAACAGCTTATCTGAACAAGTATGTGCATATTAGAGTGGATGCCTCAAAAAGTAAAAAAGTAATAGGATCATAAATCATCACTAGAAATTCAATTAAGCATTACAAAGTTTCTGCGTATACGAGTGAACATAACGTGGATTCATACCGCTTTGTTTACACAGCTTTAAGACCAGTCAAACTTGTTCATATAGTTTGTGTTGTGTCTTATTGCTCCTCTACACAATTAGCGATGATGGTTAATTGTGTAATAGTCCTCTTATTTTCCACCATACTGAACAGATAAGGCCTCATCACCGACCCACATGCACTCTAAATGCCTCCACTACCTTAAAATTGCTTTTTACTTTCATTTTTGTTCCCTTACTTTCTTGGACATACTTCTCTGGCATACCTTTCACTCGCAACTCGCACACTTCTTATCTCGGCACTCAGTTACACGCTTTATCTAAGTCTATAAAACCAGCGTGTACATTATTATTCTCCACGTCTACCCATCATTTTCCTCATAGCAGAAACTGCATCAGTCGTTCTTCTTCCCGGAATAAATCTTCTTCTCAACTATTTTCTCCCAAATTTTCAAAGTAAGCGACATTAGTTTTATACCTTTCCTAAATATTTCCCTTTATAAATTGGCACAAGCACACTTTACCTTGACTCACTTGGTATTTTATCTTGATTCATTCATTCTTTTTTATCACTAGGTCCAACAAAATATCTTCTTCCTAAACATCTTCTGGTATCTGCTGGTATCACATCCACTTCCACCGCGTTTCCATTCTTCATCTGTTTCAATGCAATCTTTACTTCCATCCTAGACACTTCTCTTGTAATTTTTAAATTTGCAACACTATCTTTAAATATATCTTTTTCATCTTCCTCGTTAAGCAGATTCTCGTAATATTCATTCCATATTTCTTTTATACTCTCATCCGTCTGTTTTCAATCTGTTGGAGGCAGTTACGTCGTTCAAAGCTTTATCTTTTTCTTTAGATGATTACTCCTAAAGTTGTCCACAGCTTTTTCCATCGCATTTGCTACTGCTCATTTTGCTACCTCATATTTTATCTTATTACTTACACTCTCTGATGAATCCCACTTTTTCTTCACCACCTTTTTTACTTTCACTACTTTCTATACTTCCTCATTCCACCACCACGTCTCTTTATTTTCTGGTGCACCTTTCTCTGATGATTTTCTTAACATTTCTTCTGCTATCTTCCTAACAACATTACTATTCCTAGTTCACTATTCCTTAACACTCTTTCCTTAAACTTAATTCTATACTCCTTTTTTCTCAATATTCACCACTCTACCGTTCTCTCGTTCCTTCTATTCCATTTTGGTTTTTCTGTTATGGATGTCACAGTCCAAACCTAAAAGTCTATGTATAATCCCTTCTGCTGCCTACGTCTACATATTATATAGTGGACCTGGAAAATTAAAAATCAGTTATATATTATATTTTAAACTATAATATTTAAAGTGAGCAATAAAGTGGATTGAAATATTCCGATGTTCTAAGAAACTGATATGATTTATTTATTTTCAGATGTCTCAGTCCAAGATCAGCATATTTTTACGAATTTCCTCCAAATGGTAAGTTTTCGACCAATTAATTCTGTACATATCCATGATAATTATTAATTTAACATTCCGCATTATATACATTTTGCGCAATGACGTAACAATTTCGAAACTTGTAAATTTATAATATTGACTTCTAATATTCCGTAGATATAAAGTAAATCGACAAAAGCTCGTTTGAGAATTTCGAACTAACAATGAAATGTAATAGCTTCAATATGAACTCCGACAATTACTATTGAACGTGTAAATGCTCCTAGCCAATCTAAATAGGTAATTACAATGTATTATATTTCTTAGCAACAATATCTAAACCTACAAATATTTACTCTAGAGGTTTGTTGTGGTAATGCAATGGGTTCAATTTAGGGTAATTTTCACTATATCTACGGTTTTATTACTTCTATCAAGATTTCCCTCAATTTTATTTCATGGTATTCAAAGTTGTTTGCAATTTTTATTTTTGTACCAACTTTTTTTGCATTTAAAATATTAGGATAAGATCATACATTTTTCACCATTAAAATTTTCTTTCGACTATAAAAATCTTCTTAAAATATCCTCAAGCCTCTTCTAAGGGAGTGAAATATAACGAGAAAATTTTCTGTAGGTTGGGTTTATACTTGTTATATAAACATTTTAATCAACCCATGTTTCATAAAATATTCATACATTAAAAAAGCGAGATGGGAATATAACTTTTCGTCACCCTGGCGGGAGGCATCATCGTAAGGGCCGTAATCCATTAAGGAATTCCGTATGCATGCGTAGTAGCCAATTTGAAAATTATATTAGCAAGTGCCTTTGGTGCCGGTGTATTTCCAGTACTGCTAATTTGATTAAACGGCTCGGAATTCGGGTCAGAGCGCACTGGAAAGGCTCGAACTGACTCTACAATATACTGAGGGTTTAATTTAAATTTTGAGTAATTACCTACTAGATAGTTGTCAAGTGTTTGTTGTATAAATTTTTTAGCACAGTGAAAAAATATTGATAAATCCATATTGTTAAAATCAACACAATAAGCAAGGTAGAAACCTGTTTAAAAGAAAAGTATACTTATATATTTATATAATAAACTCCTTCAGAACGAAAAGATTAGGAAACTCCAGAGTTGTTATATGCTGAGAACAAGCAAGCAAATTAATGTACAGTAACAAATAGAATAGAATATAATAAAATGGATTAGAATATTTATTGGAACCAGCAAGATTATTTTAAAAGCTGGAAGAATGAGAAGAGAAATCTAAAAATAGATAACACAAAAACAATTTCCGATAGAAATTAAAACTGTTAAAAATTGAAAACTCTATTTTTCATTCGAAAGTAATAAAGTTGAATTCTTGTTATGTTTCTTGTAAGTAAAGTAAGATTAAACTGTGAAAGGCTTTCGCGGCCATTGTCTAATGTATCAATGGTTTTTGGGCTGTTAGGCCGGCGTCGATTGTCATGTTGACTGGACGTTTCTTCAGAAGTTGCTTTCTGGTTGACAGTCTGCGAACTACTGAGCTCTGCGTGAACGAAGCCCGTATTTGTACGTCAGGAATGAAGTGCTAAAAAAGAAAAATGTGAAAACTATTTTCAAACCAACGAGAAAAATCAAAGAATGTCTTCGATCGGCAAAAGACAGAAGAGATCCACTGTCGGCTTCGGGAATTTACCGCATTCCGTGCACATGTGGAAGCGTGTACATAGAACTACCAAACGTTCGATCAACACCAGGATTAAAGAACACAAGGCCAACTGTCGTCTGGGGCAGACGGACAAATTCGCCGTAGCGGAACATACCCTCACTATGGACCATCGGATTAAGTTTGAGGAGACCCAAGTCCTCGCTACTACATCATCATACCATTCCAGAGAAGCCATAGAGATAGAGACCCACCCGAACAACTTTAATAAAAAAGAGGAAGCAGTCAAGATCAACAAAACATGGGTCCCCATAATTAAGAATGCGAAAACTCTACCCTTAACGAACAACACCGACCAGAACCGATTGGAATCGAAAGCAACTGAGGCCCCGCCCACTTCCTTTTCGACGTATAAATACGGGCTCCGTTTACGCAGAGCTCAGTAGTTCGCAGACTGTCAACCAAAAAGCAACTTTTGCCTAAATAGGAACGAAAATCTAAAAAACATGACAGAAAAGCTATTTCCGATAAAAAAACTCTAGTTGTCATTAGAAATTAATAATGTTTGAGTCTTGTTATGCTTCGTATAAGTAGAGGCAAGATTTTTTTAAAAGCTGCAAGAATAGGAGGAGAAGTCTGAACAAAGATGGTAGAAAAGCTTTCTCCGATAGAAACAAAAACTGTAACAAATTGAAAACTTTCTTTTATCATTAGAAATTAATAAAGTTTAAGTCTTATTATATTTCGACTCATAGAGCAGCTAGATAAATGTTTAGGCGTCAATCAATTGCCCTTTACTTTCTTTAGTACATAAAGGCGTGTTTACATGATGCCAGTGACTGGCGCCAGTCTCACTGGCATGCCAGCGCTGGCTTGGTACTGGCAACATGTAAACACTTTCTTCTGCCAGTCCAGCGCTGTCTCGAATAGAAAGTTGGTCTATTTT
Source organism: Altica lythri (assembly GCA_964028335.1). Lineage (NCBI taxonomy): Eukaryota > Metazoa > Arthropoda > Insecta > Coleoptera > Chrysomelidae > Altica > Altica lythri. Next base: position 58,092,025 of record OZ034805.1, on the reverse strand, counting down.
TCATGCCAGTGGCCCTCGTCCGCGTGCCCTCCAACCCCGCGCCAGTGGTTGTAGACACGTGTAAACACAGCGTTCCAGTGACTGGCGTACATGTGAAGGGTAAACAGTGCTGAAACTGTCGCCAGCTACTGAATACGTGTAAATGTACCAGTCCAGCACTGTCCTAATCAAGCACTGGCATGCCAGTAAGACTGGCGCCAGTTACTGGCATCATGTAAACACGCCATAATGCCGCAAGGGTCACAGAGTTGTATGTTGTATGCAACCCTTTGATTTGTTTTGTTGTAATTAACATATAAAAAATAAAGTAAAAGGCAATTGAATGACGCCTAAAACATTTGTCTAGCTACTCTATGAGTCGACAAAATGGATAAAATGAATTTACCTAACGCAGCTCAAGAATCTAAGATTTTTCTACCCCTATATTTTGGAAACCCAAATTCCGCAAGTAAAAAAAAAGATCTGGGACTTTATCCGCAAGTAAGTACTGCTAATATGAGGCAAAAATGATGGAAAAGATGTAATTAAGTATTAGGAGGGTTTCCTTCTGGTGAAATATTAGAAAAGTACTCAAATAAGATTGCCTAATTTAAGTAAAAAATGATATTTTACAAAGTGTTCTGGATAGTTAACCTACCAAAAGAGCATATCAGTTCAATTTAAGCTAAGACAGTTTTCATTTGCAACGAGCTCAAATACACCGTTACACCCTGTACGTTATTTTTGCTTCTAAATTTGCAGTCATGTTGACGACATGTTAGACTATTAGCCCTGCAAAGAAAAATTAAATCGCTTAAAAAACAAAAAAAATTATTTTCAACTACAAAATGTACTTCTTTATTTTGGCCCACAGTGTATACTTAAGTTTTATCAACTATATTATTTTTGTTTTGTTTTATATTTATTTTCTACCCATAAAATGCTAAAGTTTAGAGTAATATGTTTCTTTATATATAATATCTATTAATTTTACAATGTTAGTAATCCTAACGATTGCCAAAAGGCAATTTCGTCAGGAGACCACAACATTGAAGTTGGCCATTTAGCAAACTCGGAAAACTGTGTATCGCACTCGGTATGGGTAGTTATATGGGTTACGGGTTTTCTCTCGCCATGAAATGGTGCGGTAATCCGATGTTATAGTCGAACGTGACCATATGGTTAAAATGCAGACGTTGCATAGTTCGTAAATGGTTATCTGATATATGAAACAACTTTCAGTTACTCTGAGTATAAAACTTATTATATGAAAGATGCTTTTATATGTAATGGATTGTATAGAAAGCTTAATTTGTTATTATTTTATTAACTACATTTTAGTTAAACAAGTCAGAAGTAATTTTCGAGAGAATTAATTCTCACAATCATTAAATATAATACATGGCGGAAAGCTCTATAAATTACGTAATGTTAATGGATATCAAAATGATGTATGATTTTAATGTATCTTCATTATACAAATTGACCATTTTGTATGCGCAATATTTTAATTAATATAATAAGTAAACTAGTAATAGTATTTTTATAATTCACGTTCACAAAGTTTCTATTTCGACACTAAAAACAGTATCGAAATAGATTCATTGTAACACTGTTTTTGGTAACTTTTTGTTTTACACAATTGGTTGCACTGCACTGATTTTCAACGAAAGAGTTGAGGTAGTAAATCAAGAAATATGTTGTAGTAAATTATTAACTACATTATCAGCGTTATTGCTAAATTCGGAATATTTTATACAAATTTGACAAACATTCAAATTTAAAATGATTAAAACTGACAAGTGTCAAAAGTGTCAAGATTGCCAACATAAATAAATATTTCGAAAAACTCTCATTTTATATATTTTTTATACTTTTAAAAGTTCATTATAAAAAATAGTATGTAACACTCGAATTACAATGACGGTTTGTAGTACTCGTTCTTTGCGAAACTCACCGCTTCGCGGTTCGTTTCACAAACTGAACTCGTACTACGAAACCTCTGTCATTGTAACACTTGTATTACAATATACTATTTTGACACTATTTATAGTCGCGTCAAAGTAGGTTTTAACTACCAACTTTGGTCGGAAAGGTCCGATCGGGCTCATTTTTTTTTAAATGTTCATTGAGACCTCAGATTCAAAGTTGTATAAAATCTGGATGCCGCTCGGCCCCACTACCCCCCCCCCCCCCCAAATTCGACCAAAGTTGAGGGGTTTTCAAGATGGTATATACATGATGCGACTGCCTTCCCAACCCGGCCAAAAGTTCCGCCTCGGGGGTTTTGAATCCCCTCCATCCATTTCTTCGGTCAGGTCGTCTTTTCGACATTCCCAGGGGCGTCTAGAAGGGCCTCCAAGGGTCCAAAGTATAAGATATCTACAGAAATGTGCTCGGCCTGCCATACTGGGTCAGGGGGATTCCGAAGGGCAGGGTTCTCATTTCTGTCAAAAATTAAGGCTTTTTAACCCATTAGGGCCGTATAAAAAGGGGCCCATGGGGTCTCAAAATTATGATTACGCGGGATTGAATTTCAGTGTACAGAATAGGTACGATCAAGTATTATAAGGCTACCAACTCTTTATTTGAGCAGCCTGCGATTCTGTGACCCATCCAGGGGTGCCGAGGCCCAAAAAATGTGATTTGATTGGATTCGATACCAACGTGAAAAGTTGATATAATCTGCCCAGCGAGTAGTCTCCTTAGCCTTTTTAGACCATGTCATACCCTGTCGCAGCCAGGTATGGGCCGGCGGGGTTTCAAGGGCCACAAATTCAGCCCTTTTGTCCACCCCTGGATGGGTCACAGAATCGTACCAATTCTGTACACTGAAATTCAATCCCGCGTAATCATAATTTTGAGACACCATGGGCCTCTTTTTATACGGCCCTATTGGACCAAAATACCTTAATTTTCGACAGAAATGAGATACCTGCCCTTCGGAATCCCCCTGACCCAATATTGCAGTCCGAGTACATTTCTGTAGATATCTCATATTTTGGACCCTTGGAGGCCCTTCTAGACGCCCCTGGGAAGGTCAAAAAGGCGACATGACCGAAGAAATGGATGGAGGGGACTTCAAAACCCCCGAGTGGAACATTTGGCCGGGTTGGGAGGGCAGTCTCATCATATATATACCATCTTGAAAACCCCCCAACTTGGGTCGAATTTGGGGGGAGGAGGGGGGCCGAATGGCATCCAGATTTTATACAACTTTGAATCTGAGGTCTCAATGAAAATTTAAAAAAAAATGAGCTCGATCGGACCTTTCCGACCAAAGTTTTAAGTTATTGGGTTTTTAGGCCTATTTTGACGCGACTATTAAGCGAATAAATATTATATTACTCACAGTAAAAGAAAAACTAATACATTCGCTACAGTTCTCCTCAAATCTGTGCACATAATAATATAATAATTATGTATCCAGTGTCACAAAATTTCTGTTTTTTTTTTACTTTGAATAGTAACTCGGAACTACACGGGTATAGTTTATCCAAGATCAGTTGGATAGGCGTGGTCAACGCTCTTTTCGAATTTCCAAGAATTTTCTTCATGTGATTCGGGAAGTGAAAAGCAACATTAAATAGATATTTTACTAGTTTCGTTCATATAATGACGTTCTTTTGAGTTTCCCCTGGTAAAATCGTAAAAATAATTCCTATTCAAGTGGGTCTAGTTATACTATACTGTCACCATATTACACAAAAAAGACCAACATTCCCAATGGTCATTTAACTTTTCAATTTTTTGTTATAGTCCATTTGTTTGGAGTTGGCAGCTAAGAAAAGTCATTAAATCGTAAAATTTTGTAAACAAGACCCTAAATCAGTAGCGCACGTACTTATTTATATCTGTATTAAGAAATTTCTTTTAATCATCATATTTTAATCTTCTTAGGTAAGGGATAAGTAGTCATAATACGATATTTAGAATATTTTGTTTTTCGATTTTAACGAGAATAATTGTGGTCGTTAGGGGTGTTAAGGGATTAAGGTAACCCTATGTGTATAATTGCAAAAACAGGTACGTTTATTTTACTTTTAATTTTTATTTTTATTTGAATTATGCTTTAAAAAAACTTCGGTTCTACGGTAATGGGATCTATTCAGCTACCTGTTGTGACAATATTATCTAGGGTTTCTATTGTGTTTGGGTTAGTTAATCCCTAATTACAGGGTGGACTCTTTGAAAAATAACAACTATGACTATGTTTCAATAGAAATGTATATTACTTTTAGTTATTTTTCATGAACCACCCTTGCTTGGGCTTTGCATTTATAATGAATTCACTGTGCTGCCAACTGCAAACAATAAATTTAGTGTCAAAAAGGCAGTTAAAATTTAACTACAAATTTTTTGTTTTGGATTACTTATAGGCTCATTTCGGAATTTTTCACCAGCTTGACGGTTAACACGTCTAATTTTCGCTGGAGCTCTAAAAATCTAGTTCTTCAGCGAATCCCTTGGTGGTTAAAATGTCACTTTTAAAGCCTCTATTTTTATGTTTTTCCTAGAAAGACCAGCATTTTTTAAAATTTGTGTGCCCTTTTTTGAACTCCAGTATTTTTTTCTTTCATGTTTTTACAGTCTGTACCGAATTACTCTTTAACATTCAGTTTGGAACAAAGCTGTTAAATCTAGCTCTGTCGCCTTATGCACTAGGTGCTCCAAGGGTCAATTCTAATTTTATATTCGTGTTTGGCAACCGCAACAACTGTTTGCATTAATTTAGTGCTGAAAACCATCGAAACAGCAGAGGATAAAGTGCATAGCAGTCACCCTAAGCACTAGGTGATCCGATGATGTCATATTCTTGCTCAACGACCCCAAAAAATCCGAGTAACAAAATCTGGCTCTTAATATACTGATTTTGGCATTTTTTTATAAATTCGCCTGGTCCCAAGAATTGTATGGATTTTTTATGCATTGTATGCATTGTAAATGCAATTGTGCAATTTGTGACGCTCTAACAACTAAGCTATAGGTGCCTTGCTCTCTCTCTCATTAACGCTATGCTATATGTGCCTAAGGACAAAGTGAGTATGTGGCATGAGTTGAATTTAACGACCGTTCGGTGATTTGATGGCTAGGCACCTATAGCTTAGTTGTTAGAGCGTCAGCGCGTAGAGTTGAAGGTTGCGAGTTTGAGTATCGCTGGGTGCGACATTTTTTCAATTTCTCCTTAATGTCATTTAATATATTCTTGTTGGTATACTTTATAAAAATTTTCAAAATTTTAAAATTTTTAAAAAATCCCAAATCTCAAATAATAATCGTTTATTAAACATTTATTATATATTTACACAATTTTTTTACATTTTTTACTAGACTGTCGTAAAGAAATTTATATTCCTTATATACATATCTCTGTATGTATCTAATCCAAAAATATTTACTGCTTTTCTGTATGTATCAAATCAAATTGTTTCTTATAAGTTCGTGTTGGATGGTAATAATAGACATATTTACACAGTAAATGTACTTAGGAGTGTTATAAACAAGAACTGTATTTATTTACTTGTTTTTCCCTGTTTCCTCTAATGAAATTGTTGATGTGCTGTGGTTCATGATAAAACGCCATTATTGTTCCTAATGTTTCCCATAATTATTTCTTTTTCTTTGCATTGTTTTCGTATAGCAAGAAAATAAACTTTGTTTATGATTGCAGGTGTATGTATTGTTTATTAAGCTAAAACAAAATTAAATAAAAATGAAGACATAATAGAGTAATACAGTATACCTACCGATTTATTTTCTTAGATAATAATTAATATTATTTATTATTATATTAATTACATAAAATACTTGTTTATGGTTACAATGAAATAAAAGAAAGATCGATTCGTGTCCTGTTTTCCTAGTGTTCGTATTGTTTGGCTTAATTGAAAAACGGTTACATTATTTAAAAAATACTCAAAAAACCCATTTATGGGCGCATCCAAATTTACCCTATTTAATTTTTTAGATCATTCTCTGTAGGTTAATTCACCCAAAGACTTGTTTACATTGGCAATGTTGCCCTAATTTTGAATTGCTTATTTACCCTCACTAGACACCAGACACCTGTACTGGTTTTGAACAAAATTAACCTAAAACTCCTAGTGACGAGGTTAACCTTGGGCACCAGGTACCTCGAAGGCCATGGCCGTTATAAATTTCATATTCAGCGACCTTAAAAACTCCAGAGTAGCAAAATCAAGCTTATTTAAGTCCATATTCTCCAAGTTTCAAATTTTTCATTTTGTACCTTTTCGATATCCATGTTATTTATGTCTGGATCTAAAAATAGTGTTGCTCAGATTTGTTTTCAGCTTATATACGCCTATCCTTGCCTCAGTCTTTACAATAATATATAGTTAAGGAAGGTTTATTAGAATTTCTATTTCTACTGTACTAGTGTCTATCAGAGCTTTTGTTGTGCCAAATTTAAAACCCAACTTAGTTTGATGATGGCATTCATTTGTAATATCTTTGGAGGAATATAAAATAATCAACCCTTATTCTTAGTGTCTTAAGCCAATTCTTAAAATTCCTGAATCTAAAATTCCTGAACCTTGTAAACGTACTTCTTTAAGAAGGTTACCTGGTTTACTTCCTCATATTCTTAATGAATTTTGAGTGTTTCTGATAAAATTTGTACTTTGGTACAATGCTCTAACTTTTCCTTAACAACCAAATCTGCACAATCTTTTCAGTCTATTGAAAATGATATTGAGATTTTGTTATAAGATCGATTGATAACTCTGAATTGCAATCCGTACTGCTTTTTCACAATGTGGAAAATCTTTTGCCGTTTGCTCTAGAATGATACGTAATAGTGAATTACCACATTATCAAGCGATGATATGATATTGTAGAAGCAATAAGATAGTGGAGACATTTACTTTAGGTAAACATCTTCAGCTAATCACTGATCATTTATGCTAGATTATAAATTTAAAAGTAAAATTAAAAATGGCATGTAGAACTGTCGCCTTATAAATTTAAAGCTCTACATCGTCTTTTTGTCGATTATTCGATAAAAGTCAAAAATATGCTTGTGTTTCTTGAAATAATTTCTTCTTTTAAAGTATGTTCTGAGCTAAAACCACGTTTTCTTAAAGTTAAAGGAAATATAATTAAAGGTTGAATGCAGATTTCAAAGGGCCTTTGCGAACTCTGCATGCTTATAATTATTAACTATAGTTGACGAGTTTTCACTATTTCGTTTTGTGTTTGTTTGTGCGAATATCTCATACGGTGAACTAATTAAAAATATTTTTTCTAGTTGGTGTTCTTATTATGTACATTTAGTGGAGGTTCGTTCATAAGAGCACATGAGCACTTGAACCTCAAACATATTATTCCATTTATTTATGAACATTTATTCAGTTGCATTTTCTAGCTACTTCCTCCAGCTATAAGTAAAGTATAGGCCTTTCGCGTACAGTGCTCAATGCGATACGATATCTGATTCGTTCAATCGCTACGTCTTCCTCCTTGTGCGTTCCGCGACGATTGCCAAGTTGTAATATTTATTCGAGCACAGTGGCATTGGCAGTGTAAAGAAGACAGGGTAAAAGATTCCAAGTCAATAGGGTACAAAATCAGAAATTGTGTGGGAAGGCATAAGTTCAATGATCGAACTAAGCTGTTATAATTTAGGATGGTCCTTTCACAACATATCGATACATTTCGGATATTTTACAATCGAATGTCCAAAATAATTGGTGGCTTTCAGAACGTTACAGACATGGTGTAAAGAGCAATCGCTGTCTATTAACCCCAAAAAGACAGAAATGGTTTCCTTCACGAAAAAAACGAAACCTAGGGGCTTAAACGCACCCAGTCTTTTCAACGTTAAATTAAGCTTTGCTACAGAAGTGAAATAATTAGGTGTTATCCTTGACAGCAAGCTGACGTGGAACTCACACATAGAAAGCAGAGTTAAAAAAGCATTTATATCTTATGAGCAATGCCGTCGAACCATAGGACAGACCTGGCGATTATCCCCCAAGGTCACCATGTGGATCTACACGGCATTCATAAGACCTATGCTAACATATGGTGCTGTCGTGTGGTGGCCTAAAGTGAAACAAACGACAGCTATCAAAAAATTAAACCAAATCCAAAGATCAGTATGCTTTCTCCTAACAGGAGCCATGCGAAGCACACCGACCAGCGCAATGGAAGTCATACTCGGTCTCACCCCCCTTAACATATTTGTTAAGGAGGTCGCATTGATGACCATGGTACGCTTTCGCACGGTTGGTATCGAACCCACTGTAGGGACTGGCACCCATAGGGACAGTCTGTGGAGGGAATCGATAAAAGTGATACCACTCCTACAGGCAGACACGGATGCCGTTGCACCAAGATTTGTCTTTGACAAACCCTACAAAATATTAACAAACAAGACAGCAGACCCCAACGTAGTGAACGCTCTGAGCGTATATACGGATGGATCAAAAACAAAGCAAGGTGTAGGATGTGGAATTTACTCTAGATCCTTAAACCTAAAAATAAAATGGGCTATGGATGGCTTGTCAAGTGAGAAGTCAGAACTCACAGGCATAACCATAGCTGAAAAAGAATTAATCAATAGGAACATCACAGACAGGAATATAAATATATACACAGACTGCCAACAAGCACTACTGACCTTGAATAGACCACGTTTCACTTCAAGTTTATTACTAGAATGTCACCAATCTCTAACTGAGGCCAGCCAGAATAACGTGGTCACTCTCAGCTGGATCAAAGGACATGGGAACTCTAAAGGCAACCGCTTTGCGAACAATTTAGCAAGGAGGGCTGCGGGCTACAAATATGTTAGCCCCCGTCCATCTACCAAGCTAACATTGTCCGCAGTCGTGGACCTTATCAAACAGCACTATCACAAAAAATTCATACAGTGCTGGGATGAAACTACAAACTGTAGACTGGCCAGAGAGTTATTACCTCATCATGGCGAGGAAACAGCAAAAACATTTAAGGCATTGACCAGACAAAATCTCCGAACAGCTGTGGGAATCTTGAAAGGTCACTGCCAATTGCGACAACATCTCTTTAGGATGAAATTAACAGAATCGCCGCTATGCAGAGGCTGCGAACAAGAAGAGGAAACAGTAGAACACATGACTGCTCTGCTTTTTCTGAAATCAGAAGATCCGTGTTGGGCGAGTATTGGCTTACACCAGCCGATGTTAGGGAGATCCCCCTCGAGAGCCTCATCGCCTATTTTAAATCACTAGGCCTGGTGACAGCCTGAGGTGAGGATATCCCTACAATACGGGAGGATGCACAATGGGTCATATGTGGCCTCAGTGCTGGCTAAGCACTAGCTCGCCCCTCCCCAAAATTCCAGATCCAGATCCAGATGTCCAAAATAATAGTAAATATTTAAATTTTCAATATGATAATACCCGTTTTATGTCCCCTCACAAGTTCGACATTTTTTTTTACGAAAATCAAATACATTTGTGGATTGATCACCCAATAGTCTGAATCGAAATTTCAAAAAATCTTCTGTATTTGTAATAGATTCATTATAAGATAGGTATTTGGAAAACACACAAGAAAGATTACTTAATTCTCACGCCACCACTATGGTAATCGACGTTGTTTATACTAAATTACTATTATTACATCCTCTTATGTGTACCTACCTTAACGTTGGTATAAAAATGAATTCTGGCGCAATTTTCCGTCCTACAGGAGTACGTAGGTGATTCAATCTTGAAACCGCCGTTTAAGTGCCGCTATGAGACCGCTTCAAGACGTGCAGTGTCTAAAGTTGTAAGATGCATTTTCGAAATGAAGCAGTTAATTTAGTATTATGCACTAAAACACTCTCTTAGCCATCAAAATGAGGTTAAACAAGATGTTTCCTAAGAGTTAAACTTGTGAAATTCAACTTCAATCAGTAATTTTTTGTATCAGTATCAAATTAAACCATAAAATTATACTGATAATATTGGGTTTACGAAGATTAAAACTGAATCAAAAAAAATATGTACTATGAGCTCTGAATTAAAATTAAACTATAACAGAATTTGGATTTTATCACTATCAACATCTAGTGATAAGAATATATATTTTAATATAAATATGCATTAATGTGGTTTAAGAAATCCACATATGTATATAACGGGTGAGGAAAAAGTATGGAAACCTCGTTGTAACTCAAAAACCATGGGTCACAGAAAAAAACTTGCAAGATATAAAATTTATAATTTTTCCCTGGCTATCAGATTCTAATTCTGAATTTTACCATGATCATGACCATCACGGTCAGGTGATGGTCAGGTCAATTTTACGTCCAAATTTGACCTTGCAACTTTTAAAAATTTTACCATGATGGTCATGGTCAAGGTCAAACTAAAAATTTCTAGACCATCGCAATAACTCGAATTGTATTATTCGCAGAGAAAAACATAATGGTGATGATGAATGATGGTCATGGTCAAATTCAGAATCACCATCTGATAGCCAGGGAAAAATTATAAATTTTATATCTTGTAAGTTTTTTTCTGTGACTGATGATACAATTCAATTTATTGCAATGGCCTAGGAATTTCAGTTTGACCATGACCATCATCGTAAAATTTTTAAAAATTGTCAAGGTCATATTTGGACGTAAAATTTCACGCTCTTTCGATTCCCCTTGTCAAAAATACATGGTTCTATTAAAAAAATACCTGACCATGACCATGACCATCATGCTCAGGCGATGGTCAAATCCATCTTAAAAGATGCTTTCAGAGTATATATTAAACAAAAGCGGGGAAAGAACGCATCCTTGTCTGTATTTTTATTGGCTTCATATATACCTTACCGTCCTGTACTTCTGCTGTGTTATTTTATTACAGAGTTTCTATACAACGGTTTTTTTGTGTATATTTATCTTCCTCCGGATTCGTGAAGTTGAACTCTATTAAATGATTTCTCGTAGTCGATATAAAGCATAACATGACATCTTTCTTCGGATATGAGAAATTCTGAATTAATATTTGAGTTGTAACTATAACCCCTCTAGTTCCTAGGCACGTTCTGAAACCAAATTGTGTAGATTCTATATCTCTTACACATTTTACAAAATACAACGAAAAAAATACAATGTTAGGCGATACGAAGTACACTGCAAGATCAGCTATTTAGGCAAGGCAATGAAGCACTAAAAAGCTCAAAACCTACTAATATTCAGCAGGCGAACCAATCAACATGCAAATTTTTGCATTCGATTTGGGAGAGCTTTAGAAAAGTTAAGTTTTACAGTAGGAAAATGCATTTTCAAAGTGAATCTCTAAGAAATATCGATGCAAATGTTTTCAATTTTTCTACTTGGGTGTTTTTGAGGTCGCTAAACACGAATTTCATGCCGGGGATGGTCTTTGATGTACCTACCTGGTGCCTATATAGGGTGAACCTCGTCGCCTGGAGTTTTACGATAAATTCATTCAAAATCTGTCGAAAATCATTACTCGGGTTTTTTGAGGTCGCTGAACACGAATTTCATGCCAGTGAACCTGGAGTTTTACGATAAATTCATTTAAAATTATACGAAAATCATTCATCGAAGGTTTTTGAGATCGCTTAACACGAATGGTGACGGCGATCGTTTCCGATGTACCTGGTGCTTAGGGTGAACCTCTTTGCCAGGAGTTTTATGTTAAATTTACTAAAAATTAGTAGATAATCTATTGATGAAATTGAATTTATATGAAATTGAAACTTAAAGCTGTGGAATGAGAGTGTGTTATCAAAGGAGGATTAAAAAATAATGTTTGTAATCATAAATACAAAGAATTTTATTACAAATAAAAAGTAGTAAATAATTGAAACTTATTTATTTGAATTTTCTTCATCTGAATTTTTTTCTGCGTATTCAGATGATTCTGGCTACTGCGTATAATTTTCTACATTCGTGCATTTACATCCGGCACAATTTTTGCATGCCAAGTTGCAGACTAAGCCATGCTTTCTGCAACCGCAAGATGTACCACAATCTTTTTTGCAACTACAAAAAATTAAATTCGTGACACTTGGGGGTCCTGGTGGCTGTTTCATTTTTACTGGAACGTTCGTATTTTATTACAGTTGCCATCCCCAATCAGTAGTATTTAAATGCATGTCTCCATGCAACCAAATCTGTATAAAAATATTTTGAGGAAGCTTGCGAATGAAAAAATGATATTCAGTGACCTCAAAAACTCCCGAGTAATAATTATCGACTAATTGTGAATGAATTTATCGTAAAATTCCTGGCGACGAGGTTCACCCTGGTCACCTGTACATTTTCCAAAGCTTTGAGATGCACTTTAAAATGCATTTTCCTTATGTACAAAAGGCAATTGTCGTCTGTACCTAAACGATTAGGTTCACAAACTTTTCTAACGCTCTCCCAAATCGAAAGCAAAAAGGTACATATTGATTGGTTTGCCTGTTGAAAATTGGTAGGTTTATTGCTTCATTGCCTCGCCTTATTTCGAAAAAAATATAATAATAGACGCTAATAATAATAATAATTTTAAGACATTCCAAAGTTATGTCATTTTATAAACACGTACTATGAAGCCAGGTAAATTTACTTTCAAAGCATTATATTTACAATTCTTTAGGTCAGCAACATTAAATAAACAAATATGATTACTGCTTAACCATGGCAATAAATTAAAGCTATAACTTTTTCAGCATATTTTTGAACACGAAATTTTTTAAGTTTTGGAGAATCTAAGTGTCTTCATTTAATCAATTTTTGCTTTGTTTCTAGGTTTTCTAAATATAATCAAGTGTCATCCCTATTAACTTAAAAAGTTTGTATCATTTTTAAACCAAACACGGATCGAACGTGATGTCTCTACCATTGCACGCTTCCTGTCAACATTCAAACATCTGAGATCCATTTTTGTTATATTCTTCCATGACTAAAAATTTTGAATTCAAGACTAAAGAGTCTGCATAATGTTATGTGTTTAAAAAATACTTTTTTAAGGTAATGTAAACAACTATCTGGAGCACATCTGACATCTTGCTCTTGATTAGAGTTTACTCCATAGCTAACTAGAAATCTGACTGCAGACCTTTGTTGAACTATTATTAACTAAACATGATTTTGTATCAAGAGTAACTAATAATCCTTTTGTTAAAACTCTTAAGAATTAAATTCGAGCAAATTTTTATAACTTTATCTGTAAGTTTAGCCAGAACCTATGAAAAGTACACAAAATATTATAATTCCTTTACAACTCTCTAGTAAACCATAGAGTTTCAAGAGTTGAGCAAAAATAAATAACCAATTGTCGGATAAGATCATATTCTATTCAAAAAGTAACTCTATAATTTAAAACTTTCTTGGTTTTACACCAATAGTTATTCAAAAGCTTTAAAAAGTTTATGGAATCGATATTTGTTATCTGAAATGTACATAATTTCACAAAAACAAATATAAAGAGTTGAGTTGTTTAAGGGTATTACCTTGTATTTCAATTTACCTTTCTTAAACACGTAGGCGCTAGCGTTAGTAAATATCGATACATCTTACATAATCACCGATGAAAGACGGTGATGTATTACGTACTCCGGCAAAACTGTGAGAACGATTAATTTTACTCATGTTTTTATTTTACTTCCTCTATTTTGTTACGTTTCGTCTACGAGAGAGGATTAAAGAAACCTGTAAAATTACTTGTAGATGGTGTTTCAGATAAATGCACTTCACGTTAAATTCTGATAAATATTGCAAACTCGGTTTTGGTTTAATCGCTTAACTTCAGGATTACCTACCTGTTTTGAAAACCGGAAAATCTGAGCGTAATATTTTTTAAATCCGCAATAAACTTGTCAAGTACCTACTTTTTATGACGAATGAGGTTTAATAGTAATAAGAAAACTGGAATGTAATCATCACCATATATAGAGAAACTTGGGAATTATTCATGTATTCGTTACAGCTTCTTAGGTTGCCTTGTATAAAGATTCACAATTAACCAATACTCAATCAATAATTATAGTCGTATTTATTGACATTTATATTTATCACCAATAAGAATATTAAGTATCATATAAGGTAACAAATATCATAAAAAACAAAATCAATAAAAATACAAAAATTGATAAGAAGATTCAGTTTAAGTATTACCTACATCATAAGAGAAGCAATGAGAAGAAGTCTAAGCAGAGAAAAGGCTAAAAATATAAAGACCATGTCGACTTGATTGCCCCCATTGTACCCGTATGGAGCAGAACGAGGAAAAACTTGCCTTAGTTACGGTTGTGCCAGAAGACGAGAGCTCTATGCTGGAGGAGCAACAAGAAAACGATCCCGTTCTGAAGAAGATTCGAGAATGGAAGAGAATGGACCGTCGTCCGTTGTGGAGAGAGATATCCTCATCCTCTCCTGCTGTAAAAGCATACTGGGCCCAATGTAACTCTTTAATTTTGGACGGTGGGCTCGTTAAAAGACTTGTAGAAAATTCCGAGGGTACAGAAACAAGGAAACAAATAGTGGTCCCAAGAAATGCTGTACCGGAAATTTTAAAACAGATGCATAATGATAGTTCTGGAGGACATCTGGGTATCACAAAAACGCTGCAAAAGATCCGAGATAGATTTTACTGGGTAAATTGCACTAATGATGTTAAAGATTGGTGTCGTAAATGCACTACATGTGCTGCCAGTAACGGTCCGCACCGAAAACTGAAGGCGGAAATGCAGCAATACTTGGTTGGAAGTCCTTTTGAAAGAATCGCAGTAGATATATTGGGGCCACTTCCACAGAGCGATGTAGGAAACAAGTACATCTTTGTTGTCATGGACTACTTCACTAAATGGGTTGAAGCCTATGCAGTTCCCAATCAGGAAGCCACCACTTTAGCAGATATATTAGTTGAAGAATTCGTAAGCCGATTTGGGGTACCACTAGAATTACATTCAGACCAAGGGAGAAATTTTTAGAGCAAGCTGTTTCAAGAAGTTTGCCAAAGATTAGGCATCCACAAAACCAGAACCACAGCGATGCACCCTCAGTCTGATGGAATGGTGGAACGAATGAACCGGACTATAACCAACTATCTGTCAAAAGTGGTGTCAGAATGTCAGAGGGATTGGGATCGACATATTCCACTATTTCTAATGGCAATTCGATCGGCCATTAACGAATCAACTGGCCAAACGCCTGCGAAGGTCCTGTTCGGTAGAGAAATGAGGCTACCATGTGACTTGATGTTTGGTTGTAAACCTGGTGAAGAAGTGGCCCGTGAACAATATGTAGTCGATCTTCAGAATCGAATGGAGAATATACACAACCTGGTGCGTGGAAAACTACAATTATCTAGTGATCGGATGAAGAGGTACTATGACACACGGACAATGGAAAAGAGTTACCAAGTTGGAGATTTAGTCTGGCTCTATAACCCCCGACGGCGTCGAGGTATTTGTCCCAAATTACAGAAGAACTGGGAAGGTCCTTACACCATCAAGAAGAAGATTAACGATGTCATTTATCGGATCGTGAAAATTCCCAGAGGGAAACCCGTCGTGGTCCATCATGATCGTTTGGCGCCTTACCAGGGAAACGACAGTGGATATGCGCAGCAACTCCAAGAAGATGGTTTGGTTGGCTCAGGGAGTGTGCGGGATTCTGATGTAGGAAATAACATTCCAGGAGGAATGAATCTAAGGAGGGGGCAGTGTAACGGGATAACCGTGAAGGGACCTTAATTTGAAAGATTGTTATTGACAGTTGATTTTTAGAAGTTTCTAAAAATCAACTGACTAGATTAAATAATGTTTCTAGAAAATTCTAGAAACTTCTAAACACACTGACTAAGTAGATTAAATAATGTTTCTAGAAAATTCTAGAAAGATCTAAACACACTGACTAGATTAAATAAAGTTGTATATAAGGGGATGTATGGGCAGTTAACGTCAGTTCAAGTTCAAGTATTTACAAGAGTTCATTGTATTGTCAAGTAGTTAGACGTTATCCAGCAGAGTTCAGTGTATCTTAACAATTTTGTAAATAAATTGTGTAAAAGTCCCCATAAGTGTTTCAGTACATTAATAATTATACTAACTGACTTATGCAGAATTTATCCGCTGGTAAAGTCGAAACGATGAAGAGATTAGTAGAAAGGGCCGGCTTAAGGAATTTTAAATTTTATTTTGTATCATCATCATCATCACTGCCATTTAATCCTAGTGGATTATGGCAATGCCGAGGCATATCGTAATCCGATTTTCCAGGTGGATTATTCCTGTTTAGTCTATTTCTTTATAGGTCGATCTGCATGTATTTTTGTGGCGTTGATTATCTTTTTCCAATCTTTTCTGTTTCTGCATTTCGTCTTCCAGTCTTTTATTTTCTTTACTATTACGTCTTCCTCTATCTGGTTCAGCCATCTTAACCTGGAGCTTCCTCTTCTTCTTGGTCCAAGCGCTGTCCAGTTCGTGATTCTTTTTGTCATTTATCCAGACGTATTGTCCATCTAGTAGATCGATTTTTTGTCTCAGTGTTGCATCTATATTTCAAAGTTTAACAAAATCGTTAGAGCCGTTTTCGAGAACCTTTGCAGACAATTGCTCGCTTAATATTATAAGATATAGGATAATTTGAGTTTGTTTTAAAAGCAAGCATTAAGACTCATTTCTCACGAGTACGAAGTTTGCACCATGAGGAGAAGAAGCCTTGAATTTCTTTGATACAAATATGCCAAAATAACTGTTTCTGAGATAGAATTTGTCCCCTTTACTTTTTGCCAATTGCTGAAGCTTTTACAGGCTTTGTTTAGAAAAATTTCAAGTATCAAATTTTGGCAAGCTTCATTTGCTGCTTCTTTTAATGCGGTAGGAATTAATTGTACTTCACTTTTGTCGCTACTTCGCATTTTTGACGACAACTTTAGATAGTAAGATTTAAGTAAATAAGCATTTCCAATTTTCAAATTATTCTGTCAATAAAACAAGAAAAATAGTTATTTGTGACACAAGGACGGAAAATGACATTTTGCAGGAGCGAGTAAAGTTGTGTAGCCGAGGTGCGTAGCACCGAGGCGAAACAATACGAGCACTTGCAAAACATTTTCCGGACGTGTAACACACACTATTTTTTGGTCCGACTAATTTTTAATGTATTGAAAAGTTCAAAAACTTTTTACTTTATGACATACAAGATTAGATGTTTATTGACATCTATTGCATGATTAAAAGAATTAGTAATAAGAAATGATTTTTTGATAATCGATTTCAAGATCCTTAATTTTTATACATATGAATACTTTGGTAATAAGCAACACAGTAAAAATTGTTATATTGAAAATATTAACATTAATATCTAATAATTGTATATAAAAATAGCAGAGACAATGAACTATTAATTTTAGTTCAATGAGCAAAAATAAAATTGAGATATGTATTTTCATAATCGAATGATAAGTAGTTGTAAATTGACATAAATGTCAAATTTAAAATAAAAGTAGTGAGAGAAATTAAATGTAAATTAGAATTCTGGTTACCTTTAGAAAAAGTTATTGGTTAGTATATTATACACTGTTTTTAAATAAATTTAATTAAAATTTTTATTATTCATTATGTATTTTTGATGACTCATGGCGCCATCTCTTTAACTAATCTAAAAGCTACTTTGCCGGCCTAGGCCGGAAATAGTTATTTGTGACACAAGGACGGAAAATGACATTTTGCAAAAGCGAGTAAAGTTGTGTAGCCGAGGTGCGTAGCACCGAGGCGAAGCAATACGAGCACTTGCAAAACATTTTCCGGACGTGTAACACACACTATTTTTTGGTCCGACTAATTTTTAATATTTTCAAAAGTTCTGTTATGTTCAAGACTTGACTGCTTGTGCTACCTGAACTAAGGCCACTGACTAGAAGATAGCCGACAGATATAAGCGCCACATTGGATGTTTATATTATAGTTGTGTTGTTGTGTATTGTGTAATAACTTGTTTAATACTTAATATACGTGTTAAGCTTCAGCAGTTATTAGTGGTTTAATTAACATATGTTGCAAACACATCAAGTTCAAAAACTTTTTACTTTGTGATATACAAGATTAGATGTTTATATAAAGATGTTCATAAATTGACATAAATGTCAAATTTTAAAATACAAGTTGTGAGAGAAATTAAATAATGTAAATTAGAATCCTGCTTATCTTTAGAAAAAGTTATAGGTAAGTTTAGTATATTATACGCAGTTTTTAAATAAATTTAATTAAAATTTATATTATTCATTATGTATTTTTGATGACTTAAAATTTAAACTCATAGCGCCATCTCTTTAGATAATCTAAAAGCTACTTTGCTGGCCTAGGCCGGAAAATGCCATTTTCCGGACGATTTTGAAGTAATTAATAGTATTGTTTCTGGACGGAGGACCAAAAAATGAGTTTTCTTTCTTTATCAAATAAAGAAATTATATATTTCTTTAGAGTACAGATACAGGTTACAAATTACTGTAAATAAACCACATGTTTGTGTAAAAACCATAGAAAAAATAAACTTTTATGCACGGCCGGGCGGTAAAGTACAGATTATTACATATATTTAGCGGGCGCAAAGTGCCACTTTAGCGCCCGTGGACTACTTTACCGCCCGCCGCGGTTGGTAAAGTGTAAATAGCGAGCGGTAAAGTAATTTTTTATCTTAAATATTGAAATACTTGCTGACAATGATTCTAAATAAAAATGGTCACCACCTTTTTTGACTTTGTTGCTAGGGTAACGAGAACATAGGTATATAGATTATTGTTTTAAAATATTATTTATAAGTTTTATTATTAAAACAATCGTGCAATTTTTTTAATAAATGGTTATTAAAACGGTCGTGCATAAAAGTTTGTATGTATTTCGGGCGTAAACAGCGTTTATGGACCTTACGTGTTAATAGCCCTCGCCTGCGGCTCGGGCTCTTATTTACACGTTGCGGTCCATAACCGCCTGTTTTACGCCCTTGATACATAAATAACTATATTATCACGGTCTTTTAAACTGTATACCTATAATTTTTAGACATAATTGTACTTACTGCGGGTAATATTATCACTAGCATTAAATGAACCTAACAATATAATCCTTTGAGAAGGTTTACAGCAGGAAACCGAGCAAAATGCTCTTGAGTTAATTTTTGTTTTGTTTTAGTTCCATTACAAGACATGTACTTTATTTCACCACTATATAAATTTTATTCAGAATTGATTAACCTACTTAATTGCTGACCATTATCTCTCGTCCTATTTTCTCATATAACCGTTTTTTATTCAGTAAATACCTCATTATTTCATTCTTAATGCATTAATTTTGTAGTGGGTTGCCATAAATCAAGGCGGGTGGTCGTCTAACAGCATTACAGTCTTTTATTCTCTCTCTGAAACGTATTCTGGGACCAGGGATACTATTGGTGTACTAAGAGCTCTCCAGCATATATATCCAGTTAATCCTCTGGCTCTTGTCTCGTCCACTTCATTATTTTCTCTATTAAAATGTCGGTTAGGAGAACATAACCGAATTAGTAGAGCAGAACGGACAAACAGTTTGGTAAGTTGTTTAGAGTTAAAAAATACAGTGTGGTCAATAATACCACATCTACTAAAATTTATTATGCTCTGAAACTTAAAATACTGTACCATACTTGTTTATAAAAGACTTACTGATACTTTTGAAATTTGGTTTGACATACCTTTTTAGATTAATACCCCAGTATAATACCAACCTATAAAAGCTTTGTATAGTTAAAAAAAATAAAATAAAAGCCGTGCTGTTACCGGAATTGGAAGATACAATTACTGTAAAGTCTTGCAAATTGGTGTAAAATAATAATGGCAATGCCTTTATTTCCAAACAGTGATCAATACATTATTATAAAGAGCATTAAAACATAAAATATGTAATCTAAATCTGAAAACACGGCTACAACGATTTGTATGAAATTTAGTATTCAGGGGGTTTCGCGGGCCATAAAGTCATCTAGCTTCGGTTTTATTTTATCAGTGTCTTCTGGTAATGAAAAACTGCTACAAAGAACTGAATCTTCTTGACTATTAGCAAGTAGTAATACTACTATTATTTTTTTTAATTGGCACAGCAAGATCAAAGCTACTTCAGTAGATGTCCTTTGGGGTTAGACCAAGAAATTCAATTAACTTATATGATTATTAAACCAAGTATTTATTAAAAAAGCCTAAAATATCTTTAAAACAACGCTTACAATCTAATTTTACGAAGCTGCAACTTGTCTTAAGAACCCATTGAATAAAATCGCCATCGAACACAAACACTTTCGCGTAGTCAATAATCATTTTAAGAAAACCTTCATTAAAATGATTAGGATTTTTCTCTGAATGAGTGGAATGGCAGCAACTTGATTGCAAAAATGAAAGGTAGTTAGATAGATAGATATTTATTGGATTGGCACTTGGAATCACTGCGACCTGTACAGATCTATTGTGAACACCCATTATTTGTAGATTAGGATTTAAGCACGTTGTCTAGCCCTGCCTTCTTAATGAGACTTAATAACTTTGACAGTGGCCTCTCCACGGTGCAACTGGGTTCTCTTTTCCAATACTAGCAACCGCGTCCATGCAAGGCCTTCACATTGGCATACGACATAAAATGAGGTTTCCTCCTCCTCTTGGCAGTATCTACAGATGTCTTCATCTGCCAAGTTCAGCTGACTTTGTTTTTTTGAGCCGAAAATGTTCTGTCAAGAGACGACAATTATTCTGACATCGTTTCGTCTTTGTGGTAACAGCTCTGTGTGTCTTTTTATTAAGATTTTAGCTTATCGCTTGCCTGGTGATTTTTTCACACCTCCTGGGCCTTCTCTAGCCTCGATTTCTCAACGGCTGCCTTTCTGAAGGTGTGAGCAACCCCACCGAATGGTTCCGGGCTAATTATTGGGATGTTAGCTCCCGCTCGATCCAATTCATCAGCCTTTTCATTGCACTGAAACCCTGAGTAGCCTGGTACCCATGCCAGTGTTGACTTGTGGCATGTATTAGTGCCCTAAATTTATACCTGGGGACTATGCTGATCCATCTTACCCCTATCATATAGCTGAGCTTACTCTTTGCCCCTTAATAAGGTAATGAGAGCCTGGCATTGTATCAGCCTATGACAGGTTCCCTTGGCCTCGCCCTGTATATAGATATGCAATGGTGGTAAGTTGAGCAGTAATGAAAGGTAAATTTTGAAAATAATTAGTTTAATAATGATATATTGTTGAGGTAAAATTATATTGCTCTGCTCGTTTACTAAAATCATTTTTATACGCCACTGATTGAGATAAAAACCTAACGTTGGTTAAAAGCCCAAAGAAATGTATCAAATGTCCACAAATTGTCTGTTTCTTATTTCATATTTGCTAGACGCTTTTCAATCGTTTTTACATCGTTAAAAACATATTCTGGACATCTTTTTTAACGATAAATCTTTCTTGACATAATCTTTCATTTTGTTTTGACAAATCCAAATGAAATAAAAGCCAACAGTGCTCTAATTGATAACAACTAAAAACGCTGTGTTTGCTTTATTATTCGCTTAGACAATAGTTAAAAGCAGTAACACGATAATAAAAGAAGAAACAGCAAGGCGGACTTCAGACGACATGTTTTTTACTCGCAGTTTTCTGTATGTGCATATAGATATCCGGTTAAATAATGTATACGAGAAAAAATTTAGATATCTTCTTGTATGTTGTTTACTGTGTTTCCTGTTTTAAATTATAACTTTCGGGCGGAAATAGTTTTAACTCATCGCATACGAAATAATATTGTACAGAATTGCTAAAAACAAAGTCTAATTATAAAATGGCAAATGTTGCAAACCATTAACCCAAGGATAATTTTTAGATAACTATATTTCAAACACATGTTTTTATCCTACAAAGGGTAATTTGGGTTAATGATAAAAATAGCTGTTCGTTTAAGTATATATTAATGGAACAGGGATTTCTAGCTAAGAAGTTGTTCCAACGATTCACCTTTGGATTTGCAGAAGCATAGAAGTAGTTATTTAATTGTTGATGTCTATAGAGATAACTTTATTGCGTCATAGTACCTACTTGGATCTGGATCTGGAAATTTGGGGAGGGGCGAGCTAGTGCTTAACCAGCACTGAGGCCACATATGACCCATTGTGCATCCCCGTATTGTAGGGATATCCTCACCTCAGGCCTAGTGATTTAAAATAGGTGATGAGGCTCCCGAGGGGGATCTCCCTGACATCGGCTGGTGTAAGCCAATACTCGCTCAACACGGATCTTCTAATTTCAGAAAAAGCAGAGCAGTCATACATAATGTGTTCTACTGTTTCCTCTTCTTGTTCGCAGCCTCTGCATATCGGCGATTCTGTTAATTTCATCCTAAAGAGATGTCGCAATTGGCAGTGATCTGTCATGATTCCCACAGCTGTTCGGAGATTTTGTCTGGTCAATGCCTTAAATTTTTTTGCTGTTTCCTCGCCAGGATGAGGTAATAACTCTCTGGCCAGTCTACAGTTCGTAGATTCATCCCAACACTGTATAAATTTTTGGTGAGAGTGCTGTTTGATAAGGTCCACGACTGCGGACAATGTTAGCTTGGTAGATGGGCGAGGGCTAACATATTTGTAGCCCGCAGCCCTCCTTGCTAAATTGTTCGCAATGCGGTTGCCTTTAGAGTTTCCATGTCCTTTGATCCAGCTGAGAGTGACCACGTTATTCTGGCTGGCCTCAGTTAGAGATATTGGTGACATTCTAGTACTAAACTTGAAGTGAAACGTGGTCTACTCAATGTCAGTAGTGCTTGTCGGCAGTCTGTGTATATACATATTTATATTCCTGCCTGTGATGTTCCTATTGATTAATTCTTTTGCAGCTATGGTTATGCCTGTGAGTTCTGACTGAACCACACTTGACAAGCCATCCATAGCCCATTTTATTTTTAGGTTTAAGGAATAGTATATTAATTTGGTAAGAATTGCTCGATGGTGTCATAGTACTTAACTGATACCTCTTCAATAAAGTTTTCACCTCTAAAATCTGTTCCAGTAGTATTCATTTTATGAATTACAACTTCCGTAGAATACTTTACACACGTATTGCAAAAACTACTATTTTTAGGTACGTTCCAGTTTCCTCACATATGGTCCCAGTACCATTATCCAATTAGTACCATTAATTCGATAATAAAACCCAATGTTGCACACACATTTTTTTGTTCAAATCGGCCTTTACTTGCTTTATTCAAAAAACTTTTTACTGTAATAATGGGAGGACAAGTATGCAGGGAAAGTAATGGCCTTCAGTAGCTGTTTAATAGGTACTGGATAATGAGTGTTAATATTTACGATATTATTTTTGAGTTTTTCGGATTTGAAGGTCGTAAGCTTTGCATTCTAAACTTTTAAACCAATTTAAAAACACTTTCGGCTACCTACAAATGTACCACCGGGAATTTCCAAATTTTTAAAACATATATAAGGGCTTTATCTCCTTCTTTGCTGCAGGACCGTCAGAATAGTGGATAAATCGTTTAATATTACATGAAGTTTTGTAACAAAATTTTTATTAATTAGTTTCTTACAAGACTGAATCATCCGTAAAAATTCTTATAAAAATAGAAGCTTTAAAATAAGAGATAAGCAGTATCGACACAAACAAGAGATAATGTATCACTTGCTCGTTTAACTTAAGGGCTAAGTCTGTGGTTGACCACTACAATTTATCAAATCTCTTGTGCCAGCTACGGATTTCCTTTGATAGATTGACTTTCAATATATTTCAAGAAAATATAAATCTGATCGCTTACTAAAGCATCAGGTATTCTTACTGTCATGATTATTAAATTTTTCGATATGCCTTCTTTTGTCTAATTTGCGGAAACGACATTGTATTTCATAATAAGAATAAAAAAATGAATGTATTCATTAATTATTTAACCAAAAAAACTGCGAATGATGTTAGAAAAACCTGGAATAATTGCAAATAAGAAAAAAATGAAAACAAGTATCTGGATTATCAAAAAACAAAAAATGGAAAAATACGACAAAGTTGTAAAAACTTAAATAACTGGAAACAATCAAAATAGTATAAGAAAAATGACATTGCGGACAAATTTTTATTTTGTGCCATACTATCACCCAATTTTTTTTGTGACACTTATATATATATAGGTACTAGCTGACCCGGCGAACTTCGTACCGCCTATTGATGTTTTTTACCATTTTTCCAAATTTTTACGGTTTTGTAAATTATCGATTAGATATATCATATATTAACTGCGCCACCTTATGGTGGCGTCATAGTACTTACTTACGCAAGAATTGCTAATGTAAATTTATACTATCTCAACTGCGCCACCTTACGGTGGCGTCATAATGCTTAATTTAGTAAGGATCACTCTTTTAAATATATGAAATAGCTGTACCCGGCGCGCGTTGCTACGCCAACAACTAAAATAAATTTAAGAAAAATAAAAGAGATGAAGAGATAGAGGAGGAAAGAAAGTTTATAGTTTTGTTTCACTTATCGCACCAAAAATATATTTTTCGAACTTATATTTATATGAAATCAATATTGAATTTGATACATGGAAGCGCCATCTGGTGGTAACTTCTATTAATACGAATATCATATTCATATTAAGCATTAAGAATACAGCATCATACTAATTTTCATGACAATCGGTTAAACAGGGAAGAAGTTGCTACTCTGCAGCGCCACCTGCTGGCGAGTGGCATCAATGAGCATATCATACAAACCTTCTCCGTGGAAAAAACATATAGATACCAATTTTCATTACAATCGGTTAAACGGGGCAGAAGTTACTACTTTGCAGCGCCACCTGGTGGCGAGTGGCATCAATGAGCATATCATATAAACCTTCTCCGTGGAAAAATACATATATATACCAATTTTCATAATAATCGGTCCAGTAGTTTTTGAGTTCATTGATTTCTTACATAAAAACACATCCTTTTTTATATATATAGATTAGGCGATATGTTTCAGCGCCACCTGGTGGCGAGTGGCATCAATGAGCATAGCATATTCGTTTTCTCCGTGAAAAAATACATATACGTACCAATTTTCATGACAATCGGTTGAACGGGACAGAAGTTGCTACTTTGCAGCGCCACCTGGTGGCGAGTGGCATCAATGAGCATAGCATATTCGTTTTCTCCGTGAAAAAATACATATACATACTATACATACCAATTTTCATGACAATCGGTTGAACGGGACAGAAGTTGCTACTTTGCAGCGCCACCTGGTGGCGAGTGGCATCAATGAGCATATCATATAAACCTTCTCCGTGGAAAAATACATATGTATACCAATTTTCATAATAATCGGTCCAGTAATTTTTGAGTTCATCGATTTCGTACATAAAAACACATCCTTTTTTATATATATAGATATATAATAGCTAGACTGCTGATTGTAAATATAACACGTTCCTGTAGAGCAAAAGAGAAAAAAGATACAAGCAGTCCCTGCATCTCCTTCTAATGGGCGTGACTTTCCCACTACCAAACAATTTCCAAACACAAAAGGGGTCGCAATTTAAATCTAACTCTGTAGCATTTTTAAAATCCAGATATGTAATTTCTCTTTAACAAATTCTTTTTTAAGTATAAGCCAACCCTGTCGTTCAAAAGTTCCTTCACGTTCGAGAATCGCTCCTCATAGGGGTAGCTGAAATTGGCTTACGTGATAAAAACACCCCATACTTTTATCGGAAAATTTTTCTAGAAAATATCGATTTATTTTCTAACCAATCATATCTCTCTTTTTAATTACGCGTAAAAGTCTATTTATCTGAAGATTTCAAGACAGTATTATTTTTAAGAATTCCTTTAAATATCTAGTAATTGTGACTGCAGATTAGTCAGATTAGTCAGATTACTATATTTCTTTACTATATAGGTACCTATGAAGATTAATTTGATGATTTATTCTCAAACTACCATATATATATATATATATATATATATATATATATATATATATATATATATATATATATATATATATATATATATATATATATATATATATATACAGGGTGTCCCAGAATTAACTACGGAAACTTCGTATACGTATTCCTTGATGAAAAATAAGTAGGGTCTTTCCTATAAAAAAAATTTTTTTAGAGACTCCTGTCAGAGTTATAACCCTTTAAAGAGGGGTGGTAAAATACTGTTTTAATTTAATATCTTCTGATTGGTCCAAGATAAAAAATTAAAAATTTGGGTGAACATCATTTTTATAAAGACGCATTTCTCCTGCCACTTTTCACCTGCCCTACCCCATTCTAAGGGTGCAAATCAAGGAACCCCTCTTAATATTTTTTTTGTAACTTTCTTAGCAATTAATATTTGCAATAACAAAAAATTATTTTAGGAAGTTTTGATTATTTAGAAACTTTTTTGTCCCTTGTCGTTTTTTGCGAAATCGTTTCGGTTTGGAGTAAAAAAATAAAATGTAGGACCATGTCAATTGAGTATTGTGTATCGCGATCAAGTAGCGCACATTTTACCATTTAAAGAGTTAAAGGGTTATAACTCTGACAGGAGTCTCTAAAAAAATTTTTTTTATAGGAAAGACCCTACTTATTTGTCATCAAGGAATACGTATACGAAGTTTCCGTAGTTAATTCTGGGACACCCTGTATATATATATATATATATATATACTACCTGTACCCGGCGCGCGTTGCTACGCCAGCAACTAAAATAAATTTAAGAAAAATAAAAGAGAAGTAGAGATAGAGAAGGAAAGAAAGTTTATAGTTTTGTTTTACTTATCGCACCAAAAATATATTTTTCGAACTTATATTTATACGAATTCGTGTAGATATCTATTAATCAGTATTGAATTTGATACATGGAAGCGCCATCTGGTGGTAACTTCCATTAATACGAATATCATATTCATCTTACCCGTTAAAAATACATCATCATACTGATTTTCCTGACAATAGGTTGAACGGGACAGAAGTTGCTAGTCTGCAGCGCCACCTGGTGGCGAGTGGCATCAATGAGCATATCATACAAACCTTCTCCGTGAAAAAATACATATACATACCAATTTTCATGACAATCGGTTGAACGGGACAGAAGTTGCTATTTTGCAGCGCCACCTGGTGGCAAGTGGCATCAGTGAGCATATCATACAAACCTTTTAAGTGAAACAATACATATACATACCAATTTTCATGACAATCGGTTGAACGGGACAGAAGTTGCTAGTCTGCAGCGCCACCTAGTGGCGAGTGGCATTAATGAGCATATCATACAAACCTTCTCCGTGGAAAAATATATATAGATACCAATTTTCATAATAATCGGTCCAGTAGTTTTTGAGTTCATTGAGTACATACAGACATACAGACAAACATTCATTTTTATATATATATATATATATATATATATATATATATATATATATATATATATATATATATATATATATATAATAAACAAAGTGCCAAGAAAACGCGTATTAATATAAACAAAAGGGAAAAATTATTGGGCATGTACGCAAAAAGGATCAATAAGGCCACGAGTAGCAACGGTAACCGCAGACATGCATGTTTCTGGCTCATTAGCCGTCATCAGTGCGGCATAACCAAGTAGAGTATTGCACTTGGCTAGCAAAAGTTGCTAGCCGAAAACCCATTGGCACAGCTGGCTGAAAGCACAAAATGGCGATAGGACTCCTGTGTGAGCTTTCGTTGTTTTTGTGTTTTTATGTTTCTTTACACATGTTTCCCCAACATCCTTTGCTCCCAAGTACCCAACACTTTTGCTAGCCAAGTGCAATACTCTACTTGGTTATGCCGCACTGATGACGGCTAATGAGCCAGAAACATGCATGTCTGCGGTTACCATTGCTACTCGTGGCCTTATTGATCCTTTTTGCGTACATGCCCAATAATTTTTCCCTTTTGTTTATATTAATACGCGTTTTCTTGGCACTTTGTTTATTTCATATCCTGGGCTTAGAACGACTCAAACACAATGAGTCCGTTTCGCCAACGTTGCGACGCTAGTTGCTAGCCGAAAACCCATTGGCACAGCTGGCTGAAAGCACAAAATGGCGATAGGACTCCTGTGTGAGCTTTCGTTGTTTTTGTGTTTTTATGTTTCTTTACACATCTTTCCCCAACATCCTTTGCTCCCAAGTACCCAACACTTTTGCTAGCCAAGTGCAATACTCTACTTGGTTATGCCGCACTGATGACGGCTAATGAGCCAGAAACATGCATGTCTGCGGTTACCATTGCTACTCGTGGCCTTATTGATCCTTTTTGCGTACATGCCCAATAATTTTTCCCTTTTGTATAGGTATATATATATATATATATATATATATATATATATATATATATATATATATATATATATATATATATATATATATTGTTATGGATTTCGTCCTCTGTAACCTCCTTCGAAATAATAAAATCTGTAGGTTGTGAATTCTGCAATTCATTTTTTGTTCCTTTTTGTGGCTGGTCTTCTTTTTACTTCCCTACTTTTAAGCACCTTCTTTCTGCTGCTGCCGATTTCCTCGCAGTGTTAGACAAATCTAATGAAAGAAATGTGTACGCAAAAACGGACATGTATATTTATATACATGTTTATAAATATGTATATACGTATAATATGTTAATTTTTTTAAAAATCTTTATCTACCTGATTGCAGAATCGGTCGATTGTATAATAAATTTAAATAATATATTTCAATTTAGTTAATTACGAATAAAATTCCTCTCGTATAATAAAATAAATTATTATATTTTATTAATTTTAATTTATTTTGTTTGAAAATACAGATATCCTCTGATGATCCGCTTTTAAAACATAACAATAGTTTTTATACTATCTGTACAATTTTACTAAAACATTGTCGCCATATGCAATGTGCTCTCATTCAAATAATGCAATGGTTTTTTTATTTATAAATGCATATTCATAGCGACAGTCGTTGCCTATAAATAAATGAAATTTCATCATATTCATTAGGGTGGAAAATAATTAATTTACGCGTTAATTATAATTAATACATTGTTGTTAGAGATGGAACAACTGTTGAAAACAATTATTTAGTCAATGTAATAATCTCATTTAAAAAAAGTGTTATGTACCAACTTTAAACTACGTGTGATGTTTTTATATGCTTACTAACTAAATAATTTAAACAAGTTTAGTTAGTTAAAATTTGTTTAAACTTGACAAATTAGTAGTAAGTATGACTGGATCTGGAAAGTTGGGAGATGCGCTCTTCCCATTCAATAGGTGATATAGAAATATAGGGATCTTCCTAACGTAAGTTATAGTAAGTCAGTGGTACTGACGGATTTTTTTATGTATGTATTTATGTTAGGAGCAACAGATACACCTGCGACCTATAATATCTATTGTATCCTCATTTTCTTGCTATATTTCTGATGATTTCTTTGGACTTATAGCAGCTCCTTTAGTCCTATCTTTCTTAGAAAGTATCGGATATCGTTGGGTTTTAAGTTAGGTACATCTTCCTTTTCTATTTCGTATGACCCTAGGTATTTGACCTAGAATTACGTAATGCAATGCATTCTGAGAGTATGTGTATTGAGGTTTCATCCTCTACCTCATAGAATCTGCAGTCACCTTCATCTACCAATCCTAGTTTCTTCATGTTTCTTAATCGAGAGTGCCCGGTTAGTATTCCTGCTATAATACGGAGGTTCTTCTTGCTACGGTCAAGAGAGCTGAGAGATATCTTTTGGTTGTAGTTTCACAGGAGCGTCTTGGATTGTTTTAATCCTTCTAGATCATTCCAAAACTTGGATTTTTCGCTATCCATTTTTTCCCTAATTTTTCTAAGATTGTACTACTGCTGATTTCACAGAATGGTTCTGGTCCCAGGTATGGGGTTTCAGCTCTTTTTTTTTGCAAGCTTGTCTACTGTTTCGCTTCCTTCTATTCCTATCTGTCCTGGAACCCATAGGAGGGTAACAGTATTATTTTGTCCTAGTTCATTTAATTTGCCTAGGCATTCCCAGACCATCTTCGACTTGGTTGTATGTGAGTTTAGAGCTTTGATGGCTGATTGACTATCTTACATGATTACAATCTTTTATCTACGATAGTTCCTTTCAATATTAAATTCTATACATCTTTCGATGGCACGGATTTCCGCTTGAAAGATGCTTGGGTACGCACCCAGGCTTTCTGAGTATTTGGTTTTAGGTCCACAAACCCCTGTTCTGTCTTGGAGCCACCCGTATTCCATTTTATGGCGTTTTGTCTTATATAGCCCCAATATGGTGTTTTTGTCCCATTCAGATTTATTTCCCAGTTTTGTGGTAAATTGTGTTACAAAGTTAAATTTCTTTGGCATGTCATCTTGGGGTATTTCCCAAGTTTGGTCAAATTAAAGTGATTCTTTGTCTTTCCTTAATTATTTCTTTTTTGACCATTCCTGTTTTCTTCCTAGCATTTTCTACTTGAATATGCAGATTTTTGTATGTCAGTAAAAATAAAACAGTTATACTATGTTTGTTTTTGTATTGTTTTCATTTCCAGTAGAGATGTTATTGCCATTGGCAAAGACCAATAGGTTTTCTTTGCCATGGTCATCCTCCTTCCTTAAAGGTCTAATTAATAACATATATATAAGTGAAATTTTTCATTTTTATTTCATGCTAATATCAACCCTTAATACACTTTAAATTATTTCGAACTTCTACCATATTGCATGTCCTAAGGCTGCTAAATGTACAAAGATAATCATTTATATCGAATCTCTACATCCTGATTAGACAAAATATGACCTAAATAATTTGGTATATTTAACGTATGTCCTAAAAGTTTTGGCTCAAAATGTTTATTGCACTATGTTTTTAATGAAAACATTTATTCAAACCAGTTATCATAAATGACAACTCAATACTTAAGTAAACTCCTTGATTTGATATGTCGCGATGCTCTTGGACAGGAGTAAAAGCCACCCAATAATATGAGCTCCTCTGATCATGTTTCTAGGGAGGATCAGTCTGTTTTCCCTTTTGCTTTCGTTCTTGTCCTCACATGTCGCTATATGATCTCGCTCGGTTTAATATTAAATTCCATTCTCTTCTGTTTCCCACCTTGGTCCTCCGACCTCCAGTCACGAATACCCACCTTGCTTATATCTTGTCTTGGTCTTCCCATCTACACTTTGGTCTCCCTTGGTCTCGTATTGACTGGTTCTCACCTTTGTATTTTTCTGATTTATTCATTTTCCTTCTGTCCAAACCATTTCAAGGTTTAAGCCTTTATGTGTGTGACAATATCTTCTCCCTTCGTTTGCGCTGTTATTATAAAGTTTAAAAGTCTCCTTTTTAGTTTTTCTGTTCTCCGAGGATTTTTTAAAGAATTTTTCTATCTAGGATTCTTAATCTATTCCAGTCTCTGATGGTCAGGCACATTGTCTCTGCTCCATATGTTATTGAGGGTCTGATTGTTCCATTAGTATTTTTACTAATATTCCTATCTTTTAGAAGTTTTTGATTTCTTCAATAGGTTCTGTTGTTAGCACCTAACAAACCGTTTCAGAAAAAACGTATAAGTGCACTAAAAAACCCTTTAAAAATAACATTCTAATCTCTGATTTTATAACCGCACTCATATATATCTTAAATTAATTTCTTGTGGCTTATAAACTTAACACTTAAAAAAAAGGAACATTTACAGAAAAGTCTCTGAAACTGATTAAGAGTAATTTATTATTGCCATCGTCTCTTAATCATATCTGTCTCTTTTTTTATTACAATCATTAATAATACGTGAGTTAATCCGCAGAAAATTGTTACACATTTGTAACAGGATTTAGTACTGTTTTATTTTGATTTCATTTTTAACATTCTGATGACCGCCAATCGTATTTCAGAGTTCACTTGCAAAGAATTGAAATCAGTTGTAATGGGTTGTGATCATTTATAATCATGTTCTGGATGACTATTTGCACGTATAAAAAAGCTATAATTCCTAAAATATTAAAATAATTTTTTGAATAAAATAATATTGTTAATATAAGGGATGGTATCAAAAAACCCTTCACTGATACATTTCTTATTTTTAAAAATTATTAATTTTAAAAAACCGTGTCTTAAATGTATTTTAATTAGGTTATACGAAGTATTCCCAGATACTCAAAAAATAAGCCTGATTAATTTCTCTTGAAATATCAAAAGCGGTATAGTGTAAAAAGTTAAATATTTGCTAAAATCTTAAACTCATTGAACTTTAAAAGTTTTAAATCCTCTGAAAATTCCTTCGTTAATTAGGTATTGGGAAATTAATTAATAACTATTAAAATCCTGTGAAGGAAATTTCTAATATGAGCGATAAAATTAAGATAAAATTTCTAGCAACTTTTAATTTGGAAACTTCTTAATTACTGTAATCAATTTCGATTTTTATAACCGAAAAAGTAACTAACTCTGGACTCGGAATTTTAAATTTTTAATTAAATTTCGATATTGAACAACAGCAGAAATGAGATTATTTGAGATTAATGAGATTTAACACCTTTTTTAAAATAATTGTATGCCAGAAATAAGCTAAACGATAAAATCGAACATCAAATCGACTTTCCAAATATCATTATCCCACCACGAAAATTAAGTATTTATTTGTTAATTTTTTCATCGCAATCATGAAGTTATTTTTTGTTCTAGAAGAATGTTAGAAATCTTATTGAGTTTTTACAACTGTTTTGCACTAAGAATGTGTAATTTTCGTATAGTTCCATATTATTAAGTACCAGTGAGGTACTTTATAAAATCGACTTCATGGGCGTACAGGTGTGAGTCGGGAAGTTAAAAGCAACATTAAATAGATATTTTACTAGGTTCGTTCATATAATAACGTTCTTTTGAGTTTCTCCTGGTAAAATCGTAAAAATAATTCCTATCCAAGTGGGTCTAGTTATACTATACTTTGTTATTTCTTACATTGGCTTTTGTTACGCTTTAGGAAGTGATATGAATATTTTTTTGAACTATCAAAATTCTCCAAAAACAAAAGTATCTTTATGTTGTCTTGGTTGGAATTCTAGTTCACTTTCAAATATCCATCTTTCCATCTGAGCAGTGTCGTGGACTGTTTCGCTGGGTTCTTGAAAAAGGTGCACCTTGTTCTCCACACACGATTCCAGAGTAAAAATAAGTGAAAAATTTAAAATGAAAAAATTAGCTATGGCTAGCGAGACGACGAAGTACTCCTGTCCAGGTGGGAGTCGTCAATGTTCTATATAGGTATGCCTTGCTTCGCCCATGTTGTTGAGTTAGTTTTTTATTGATAAATTGAATTTGGACGAATTATAAAAATAATTTTTTTTTATTGGGACCCTATTTTGCCTTTTTAAAGCACGCCTGTGCGTGTTTAAATCGAACTTTCAAACACGCGCGTTTTTTAAAGTTACCATGGCAACATAACAAATTCAAAAACGTTCATTGTAAATGACAATTTTTTTATTATTGATTTGACAGGAGTATACTTGTAACGTCAAATAAAATATTACTAACAAATTTAAAACCTTTATTCAAACATTATTTAACAGTAATTTTAATTTTTTAAATGAATATGAATAGTGCAGTTAGTATTGTTTGATATAGTAATTTGTCGATTTTTTAAATCGGAGGAAATGCTATTTAAATTAATACCGCTAACACTCTCTGAACACAATGAGGTTTCACTTCCATTAATGGCACTACCAATAACGTTTGAAACATGATTCTTATTGTTAATGCTCTCTTCAACGTAACCACTCGCTACAGCTGCCGATTTCCATCCTACTTGTCGTTGGATTTGATCTATTGTCATGCCACTATTTGCCATAATGGTAGCGGACGTACGTCGAAATGCATGTCCCGTGTATTTCTCAGGATCATCCAATTTAAGATAACGTGCAATTTGCAACGGACATGATCCAAATGTATTAATACCAACTACTTGATTGGTACATTTCCCTTTATCATATCGTAAGAAAACTCGGTCTGTACTTACATTTTGCGGGCGCAATGATAAATACTGCTTCACCAAACGCACATAACTAATTGCATCATTATCGGCTACAGTAAAACGCCGAGCCTTTATTGTCTTAGACGGTCGGATAGTAATAACCAATACGCTTCCTTCTTCTTTGATATCATGTAAGCGCAAATCGCATAATTCACATCTTCTAGAAGACCCAAAGATGCCGAAAATGGCTACCACCTTCAAAAATAAATACGTTATGTCCGGCGCATCTATGAAAAACTTCCGCAAATCATTTTCTTTGAAAACATACGCCTTCTTGGCTACATCATTCTTGCTAATTGCCTTCATGAATGCGTGCACTTTTACAAATGATTTTATATCAACTCCTTTGTTTAACCTCAACAAACATTGCAATTTCGAATGGATAGCCCACATAGTCGACGCCTTGTATTGCTCCGACATTTTCTGAAGGTAAGCAAGCATAACTCGTTCATTTATATCTGTTACCTTTTGATCTTCCAACCATGTGATAAACTTGGCGTATTCTTTTTCATATGCGTCTTTAGATTTTTGCGGTATCAACCGCGATTCTGCTTTACTATTTAAAAAATCGATATTAGAATTCATTTTTAAGCACTGCGGTGACAACAATTATTCTTTGATGACAGATTGCGATCAATTTTTGATATTCTCATTTCCATAACAACCAAAGGTATATTTATTTCATATCACGAATTCGACCATTTTTAACTCCCATTTTTTTTAGTAATAATACCAGTATTTATGATTTAAAACTGCACCAATAAAAAAAAATAGCGTAAAGTATTCGTGCATAACTAGTCTTAAAAACACTTGCTCTATTTCAAGCACTCCGGCTGCGCCGTCGTGCTTGAAAAATCGCGCGTGTTTTAAAGACCTTTTTATGCACTTATACTTTAATATACTATTATGGTTATCCGATGAAATAAAGTAAAATTAAAATAATTTTTAACCACTTCAAAAGCTTTTTGAACTGAGAGGTAACAGCTTTGTTATTATTAATATATTATTTCACATTACAATCAACTCTTTTATAGCCTTGAGTATTTCGAAACCGGCTTAAGCAGTTTATATTTTCACGTTACATATAAAATTAAATGTAGAAGAACATCGTTGACTTTTGCTCGGGCAATTTAAGTTCCAGGTTTTCTTTGTTTCTTATCGAATCTTCCTATTTTATTGCTTTCAGCAGAAGGCCAACCAGGTAGGTAAATAATCCCGATCTGGATAAGAAGTAGCTCGTCGAGCTCAAGAACGTATTGGTGTGCTGAGTTATTCTTCTTGAAATAGTTTTTGAAGAGCTATAATAATAATAATAAAACTGTTTATTTGCTGCAGTAAATAGAAAAAACAATAAAAATACATAATACATAACAATTATATCTAACAAAGCAAATAAACGATGGAAGCCACGAAGTAAACGAGTTACTTGTGTGTGGCATGAGTATAAGAAACTTAAAACTAAATAGTTACAATAAATATATATAAATGTTTTTTTTTTTTTTTTGTTTATAATGTATAATAATGTATAATAATATATAATAATAATAATGTAAAATAATATATAATAATGTATAATAATGTATAATAATGTAGGATGCGGCATAAAGGGTTAGTTTATTTTATTCATTAATTTTTCTTATACTGTATTCTAGTTTTCTTTTACGGTATTCTAGTTTTTTTTTTTTTTTTTTTTTAATTTTCGATAATGTCGTGTATAAGACTACGTGGTATACTGTGAACAAAATTTTTAATTGCTTGCTTGTACAGAGATACTTTACTTTGTTCTCTTATATTATTTGGAATCATATTATAGATCTTAGGTCCTAGGAATAAATAGCTTTTCTGACCTATTGTTTTATGCATTAAAGGAAGAACATACTTATTTTTTTTACGAGTGGAATAGTCATGTGTCAGTACTTTTAGTTTTGTTGTGTTGTAAAATAGACTAGTTCCTATATTAATAAAGTAAAGTTGTCTAGGATCAAAAATACCACTCTCTTGATACAAAGTGTCACTTGGACAATCATATCCCTTCTGAAGTATTGTTCTTAGGAATCGTTTTTGCAAAACTTCGAGTTGTGACAAGTATGTTTTAGCTACACTACCCCATCCCACTATGCCATAATTAAGATGTGATTCAACTAGACTTTGATATACTGTTATTTTTTGTTTTAAAGTAAGTATATGACATATTTGTTTGAATTTAAACAGTATAGTGCGTAATTTTTTTATTAAATAATCTATATGTTGATCCCATCTCAAATTCGCGTCCAATATAATGCCTAGATACTTTACTTTATTAGTGGGTGAAACACTAAGTTGATTGTCAACTTCAAGTATGTAATTAGGAAGAGCGTTGCTATAAGAGCTAAAGGGTACATAAAAGGTTTTTTTGAAGTTTATAGACAATAGTCTATGATCAAACCATGATTTAATTTTTTTGAGGTCATTTTCAAGTTGTATTTTTAGATCGTACCAGTTATTGCTTTCAGAAAACAACACTGTGTCGTCAGCAAAACTTATGATCTTACATTTTGTTTCTAGCAGGAAGAGGTTGTTTAAATAAATATTAAACAATATAGGCCCCAACACTGTTCCCTGGGGTACTCCACACATGATGGTTTGTTCCTGGCTTGTAGTGCTGCCAATTTTAACCTTTTGTTTTCTATCGGTTAGATAGCTTTTAAATAGTTCGTGAGGAATTCCTCTTATACCTATATCGTTAAGAGTATCCAGGAGAATGCAGTGATCGACCGTGTCGAAGGCTTTGGCTAAGTCTACAAACACTCCAATTGAAGGCATTGCTTTATCAAGGCTGTTATAGATTTTTTCTGTTAATAAGTTAATAGCATCTTGAGTTGACTTATTTTGTCTAAATCCAAATTGCGATGATGATAGTAATTTAATCTTTTCTGTATAATTTTTTCAAATATTTTTGAGAGGCTACTTAATATGGAAATTGGCCGATAGTTTGATTTATCAATTTTCTCTCCTTGCTTGAAAATTGGAGTTACTGTTGAAAGTTTAAATGCAGAAGGGAAATAACCCTTTTCTAGACATTTGTTTATTAAATCTGAGATAGGTTTTGAAATGTAATCTTTAACTTTTTTTAATGTTTCTGCTTTTATACCGTCCCAGCCCGGAGATTTTCCGTTTTTTAATGAGCTTATAATTTTTTTAATTTCCTGACTATCGGTTGGTTGTAGGAATATGGAGTGGTCACTACATGTTTTTTTTTCTTTGTAATTTTGTTTTTTGTTTATTTTATTGGCAAGGGTTTTACCTACGGATACGAAATAATTATTAAATATTTCTGATATTTCAAGGGGATTAGATGTTACTTGATTATTAGTATTTTTGATCAAGTTTATATCCCTTTTCGGGTTCTGTTAAGTATTCATTAATCGTGTTCCATAGGTTTTTTGAACTGCTATTTTTCTGAATGCATTTTTGATAATAACTTATTTTTGTTTGTTTGATTAATTTATTTAACATCTTTTTATATTGTAAATAGTCTTTTTTCAGACTTTCATTATTTGGATTTTTTTTATATTTGCGAAACTTTTTATTTTTATTGTTAATTGATTTAACAAGACCTGCTGATACCCAGGATTTTCGGGTAATATTTTGGTTGCTTACTTTTTTTTGTATGGTACAAGATTCTATGGTTTCTTTTAATTTATTAGTAAATTTAATTGTTTCAGAGTCTAGGTTGTTACTGTCTAGCTGAAGATTCCAGTTAATTGTTTGTAATTTTTGTTTAAGTTTTTTCTCATTTATGTATTTTATAAAGTTAGCAGAGGTGTGGTTCTCTGTATAAATAGTATGGCTTGGTAATACAATTTGTGTCATTATTGTGAAATGGTCTGTTATACTTGTTTCTAATGTTATAGGTAGAATTGTATCGTAGATGTGACTTTTGTTTTTGATGAAAATTTGATCGAGGCAGGTTTTTGAAGCATTTCTTATCCTGGTTGGTGTAGTAATTGCAGGTAAGTAACCGTACTCGCCCATTATATCTAGGTAAGTTTCTGATTGCTCTGTTGATATTAGTAAATCTATATTTATATCTCCAATAAAAATACTATAAAGAGATGTTTCCGGTTTTTGGCTTAGAAACTTTGTTAGATCATTTAAAAAAATATGTACATCACTCGACGGCGACCTATACACAGAATTTATAATAAATTTATTGTTTTTAAAATTTATTTTTACTTGCAGAAGAAAACTTTCATTGAACCTTATAATTTGGTGACTTTCATAAATATCTGATTTTACGAATAAAACAACTCCATCGTTTTGATTATAATCGCCGTGGTTATATAATGTAGTGTATCCAGGAATATTGTAGAGAGAGATATCATTAACAAGCCATGTCTCTGTAAAAGCAATACATTCAAATTCTATATCAATTTCTTTTAACATAAACATAAATTCGTCAAAGTTATGATTTAAACTGCATATATTATTGTGGATTATTTTAAAATTGCTATTGTTTTCATTAATTTTAAAAACGTCTTTAATACATCCTACATTACTTACATGATAATTTTCAATTTTATTTATAGTAAAATCTCGAATGTATGGATTCATAATATACCTACTTAAATTATACCTATCTAACTAATTTAATACCAAGATGTAGAGTTAAAAGTTGAAATATTGATTTTAAAACACTAATTTTGAATATTATTTATTTTATATCAAATTTCAAATTTCATTTTATCTATAAGCAATTTTGTTATCTAAAGAGAATAAGCATAAAATATTCCTAATTTATATTTTGAAAAGCCACTCTTCTATTTCTTCTTATTCTTATTTCTTAATTCTATAGTATTGGAGCTTGAGTTTGATCTTAATTTCTTGACGGTATGGGTCTTTTCAATGTTTTTATTTTTTTTCCGATCTTTAGAATCCTCCTCTATTTCCTCTATTTTCTCTTCCTCCTCTTCTTGTTCTTCTTCCTCATCAACTACGCTATTGTCAATTTCTGAATCTATTAAGTGATCGTTGTTGTTCAACTCCTGGATTGTGTAACCTATGCTATTTATATATAACTTATTTCTGTATATGTGGGCTTTATGGTTGTCACCTCTAACATCTTGTAAATATTTGATCGATTTTTTTCTAAGTAATCTCTCCTCTTCTGTTAAATCTTCGACAATCGCTATTTTCTTTCCTTTTAATTTATTACAATTTTTGAGTATGTGGCGCTTACTAAACAATCTTGTAAATTTCACCAGTATAATTTTATTGTCAACATTATTGCCTATTGTATAAATGTTATTTATTTCAAATTCTGGTAATTTTATATCTAGTTCACTGTTGAACAATTCTAAAGTAAAATATAGCAGGTCTCCGGTTTTATAGCCAGAGTTAAAAATAAGTACATTATTTTCTTTTGTTTTTTTCTCTAATTGTTTATTTTTTATAGTTAAGTCATTTACTTGCTGTTCTAATAATTTTATCTGATCGTTACTATTTTTTATCTCATCCTTTAAAGCTGTTATTTTCTTTGTTAGATTATCTTCGAGATTTTTATTTTCATCTTTAATAAATTGTTTTAATTCCTCTAGTTGATTCATTTAATATTAATGATAGGTAAGCCCATAGACTATTTTAACTTAACTATTTAGATTGTTAGGTACAGGTACAAGTTTTTTTATTATTATTTACTGATAAGTTTTACCTTTAATGTTTGTCGATTAAAACTGTTTTCAATTAAATTAATTGTACCGACCCTTACTACTTGAAAGTTCATTTTTATTTGTAATAATAGAAGTAATAAAAAACTCTATGTTTTTTACATATAACTTTCACTTTAATTAAAAATTTTTTTAAAATGACATGTTTCGCTGAACTAGCATCATCAGATTGACATATAAAGTTACATTTTGTTTATTTGTATATAAAAAGACATCTAGCAGATCCACAATTTAAAGTTGTTAATGAACAAATTAATCTTAGAAATTCTCCACTATTAAATTGTTTACTTTGATTGAGTCTTCATTTTATACATAGATAAGATATAATTGTAATACAAATATATTAAGTTATTGTAAAGATCAGCAGATATAGTTTTTTCCTGGTTTTTCTATATCATTGCACAGTTATACTGATCTTAGAGGGAGATACATCCAGGATAATCCCTTAGGGCTAATAACATCTAGGCTTTAATATTGTTATATCTAATTACTTCCATACCTAATCTAGCCTTAATATTACCTAATCAACATCAGATAGTTAAATACAAATAAACAAAATGTAACTTTATATGTCAATCTGATGATGCTAGTTCAGCGAAACATGTCATTTTAAAAAAAAATTTAATTAAAGTGAAAGTTATATGTAAAAAACATAGAGTTTTTTATTACTTCTATTATTCCAAAAAAAAAAAAAAAACTGTTTTCAATGATTTTCACTGTATTCGTTTCGATTTTCAAGAAATGAATAGCACAGTTAGGATCTACGACATTCACTTTATACG
Source organism: Altica lythri (assembly GCA_964028335.1). Lineage (NCBI taxonomy): Eukaryota > Metazoa > Arthropoda > Insecta > Coleoptera > Chrysomelidae > Altica > Altica lythri. The sequence continues at coordinate 58,051,521 of OZ034805.1, read as the reverse complement.
GTTTCCAATTTTCAAAAACTTTTAACACTTTTAAACCACTTATTTTTACGTTTTTTACGGAGCTTATTTTAAACGTGACACTGCTCTTCGGTAGTTTTCGATATTCTATAACTTATTAACTCGATTTTGATGTTCAAAGCGGCAATCGACGCAGTTTTATGATTTCTTAGAAGTTCTATGTTGACTAAAACTCTATCGAACACTACAAGTCTCGTTTCGATCGGTCAAACCGTTACAAAGTTATAAAAGGGGTTACATACTTTAATATTCTTACACACACAACATACGGATTTCATCGCGGAAATGGTCAGGATGGCTTCCTATGACCTCAAAACGCGGAGATCTGTGGAAAACTCGTTTTTTGAAAATCGAGGTAAAGCGGGAATTAAAACATGGAAAACAATAGTCTAATCAGAACAATGGAAAATACTTATCCCAGATTAAAATCCGATTCAAGTATTAGGTAAACAATAAACAAATTTGGCAACCCTGGTCGTCCAAACTCGATAGCGAAACTCATCACAATCTGTGCTCATCACCTACTCGCTTAGAAAAGAGTTGAAATATTATTGCGCATTATATATATTCACTTGTCTTTCTGCCATTTATGGTTTCGGTTCAATATCATTATTGGATTTGACGTTTCCTAATTATTGTTTATTTTATCACTAATCCACTTTAGTTAAAGTTGAATGGTTTATTTTTTTTTGTTTAATATAGACAAATCCAACTCACCAAAAAGTGGAAGTTTATAGTTATACTTCAAAATACTTTGGTGCCAGATTTTCCTGATTTTCCAGACATTAGTTAGTATTCAACACATGTACGTGAAAGCCAATACTTACTTGAAATTGTAAATTGTGGAAACACATGTTGTTGTCCAATAATTAGCTTATTTAGATTACAAAACAACAGGTTTCTTCCATCACGTTTAAAAATAAATCAGCCAGTTGATGACTTAGTTTTGGGAACATTTAGGGTAGGTTTTAAGTGTTCTAATTAATTAAGTTTGTACACTTAAAGTTTGACATTTTAATTTGATTTGAAAGAAACTTCTATTTTGTAATTGTTATTTTATCTAGATGAACGTAACTCACGCGATTTTAAACTAATCTAATCTTTTATCTCTTTATGCACAGTTATTAAAAGTCTAGTCCGTCGTCACTGGTTTGTTGATTTTATAAATTCTTCTAAACAAAACGATATACAAACAAGTTTTGCTGGTTTACTATAAAAATATTTTTTCTATTCTAGATCAAAACTACACAAATACCAGTAAAAAACGAACTACATTCTCAAGATTCCTACGAGGATTGAAAACATCGCATAGAAAAGAAAAGCATGGAGGTAGCTCTCCGAGGCATGGCAGAGCTGCTGCTACAGCCAGGGGAGTTCCGCAAAGAGTAAGTCCATTACTAAATAAGTGCAATTCTAAACAATAAAAGTTTAACTGGAAGACATTACTTAAATATACCCATTTCGACTATTAAATTCAGCCGACTGAATTTTTACCCTTATGTGTCAAAATGAAAAATATCTACAAACCGATGGTAGAATATCAAGTTGTACTTTCAGGAAAACTTTCATGTCCCCTCTTTCTAGTATACTCTTTTAATTTAAATTTTTGTAAAAGGTGACGTCTGAAGGCGACACCTCGAGATATGTAGTGCACGGTAAATAAAATTGCATTATTGTCAAAAACGTTGCGGGAATAGTAAGTCTGGAGTAAAAAGGGGAAAGGACCGTCAAGGGATCTAGATCAAGACTAAGGCATGTCATATACAGATACGGATCATCTACACTTTGAATGGTTTGTACAAGTGATTTTTTTGTATACATCATTCAAGAGATGTCTGTTTGAGTGGTTAATTTTAGAAAAAATGAAAATCCATTTTTCTTTAGCTCACTCAAGTATATAAGCAATTTTAAAAACCTGTTTTTGAAAACAACTTTTTTACAATATTCTTTTAAAATATTGTAGTGAGTAACGAACCAGAACGAAATGCGGTCAAACAGTAAATCTGAGTGAGTATGGCAACATGATAGGTGCAGGCAGTAATGTAATAGCTTCCGATAATTTGCAATTTGCACTATTATAGCTTAAGTTTAGGACGTGTAGTTTCATAGCTTCATCGGATATAGTTTTAACTCATTCCTCACCCAATTAGAAGTTTGGCAACCGCTTACAAAAAAAAAAAAAATACTTAATTAAATTTCTATTCAGATTACCACTACAATTCGTCAACATTTCATTAAAAAATTCTATGGAGTGACTGGATTTTCCCTATAGGTTGCGGTTAGTAACGTGCATTTCATTTAATTAATTATGGTATACAATGTCTTAGAAACTCATTGGTCCAGAAACTCTATGGTACCGAAAGAGATCTTCTTAAAGCGATAAGGAAATTAGGTACTGACAAAAGAGATCGTCGTAGAATTTTCTGTATTTCAACATATCAATTAACGGTTCTTGAAAAATCTAACAGCGATTACAAACCAATCTCGTGAAGTTTCATAACTAAATAAATCTAACTATCTTTTAGAAAATTTAACGTAAGAAATAAAAATTGAGAGCTTTAATAAAATTCCATTTAGTCTCAGCATGAGAACGCGATAAATTAAATTCGTGGGAAAAATAAAAGTAAATCCAAACAATTAACCTTTATATAGATCGTCTGCTAAAAAAAGATCTGCTTTTTACGTGGTCGAATCGAAAAAAGCAGAATGGCGAATATCAACTGGGCACCAAGCAGGTAATAGCAGTAATTCGATATGGGGAATTTCTGCTCGAAAGATCAAGCGCTCAAGAATAAAGGCAGAAACAGAATGCTATCACGTCACGTCAGTTCAAGTGTCCTCACACAGACTCACGTCATGGGCAAAAAGTATTCATTGTTGTTTTACATGGTTCGTTATGAATGGGAACCACACTAAAGTCACCTCATATATACCACGTCACGTCACGTCACGTCACGTCACGTCACAGGCCTCACTTGTGATGTTGTTTTCTGTGCTTGCACATATTTTGTCTCCCTGAACTCCTAGATTTCATCTGATTAAGGAAAATTGAGGACGTTTTAATAGAAAAAGTTCGGTAACATCAAGTGATATGTAATCAAATATCAAGTAAATATCGTGATGAACATATTCGCCAAAAAGCTTGAGAGGAAATGGAAAGAGAACTTCATAATATAACATAGATATTTATATTTAAAATTCTTCATTGCATTATTGTTTTAGTTAAAATTAGAAGATATTATATATTAATTCTTCCTCTCCGAACACAATTTGTTTGCAAAACTAAACAACAACCATTATCTGAAATAAAAAAGTTCTTATAATTCTCTCCAAGGTTTCGCAACTGCAATTTCTTCTTATAGGGCTCAAATTTAACAACATTTGTTGAGGAAGTTGCGTTAATTCGGTGTTAGATTCTAACATTTTATCTTCGCATAACATGTTATGCAGGCAAGACGATGTAAGGACAATTTTGTTAACATAATCGGGTCGTAATTCTAAACATCCCTGGAAATATCTCCAACGAGCAGCTAACATTCCAAACGCAATTGCTTGCTTAATTTATTTATATCGTATACCCATACCACATTCATCCAAAACTATACAACCACCTACTCTTTCCGGTTCTTCTTTCCAATTCGAAGGTGTCAATTTCATTCGCCATCCAAAAACAAACATTGCACTGAAAACAGCGTGATATTACCATAAAACATGATAATGTGACGACATATGAGTTCTCGTGACGTGACAGTAGTCTGTTTCTACTTTTATAGTGGTTCCATTTTCGAACTTCCTTTCACTCTGTCTTGGGTTGCCACATGCGTCAGTTATCAAGCGGCGTGGTATTGGTTAAAGCAATCTTATAAATGCAATCCCTCATTGTTGTATTTTTCTATGTTTCTATATTTTTCTACGTTTTTTTTTTAATATGTTTTGCAGAAGCACGTGTTTTCCGTTTGATAGTCGACAGTACTGGGTGAATCTAGCATTTTTTTTAACGACAAACGTAACACAAAGTACATTAACTGCATGATTATTTTTGCAAAGACTCAACTTTTCGATAGGCAAAGATCAGGAAACCATCATGTCCTATATGAGTTCCGCTGGTTTTTACGCGCGTGAAAAAGTGCTGGTGTGACATATTATTTTTTATAATGACGGAAATTAGCGCTGTGTGAACGAAACGCAGCGTAAAATTCAAGCAGTCAAGATCAACAAAACATGGGTCCCCATAATTAAGGGTGCGAAAACTCTACCCTTAACAAACAACACCGAGCAGAACCGATTCGAATCGAAAACAACTGAGGCCCCGCCCACTTCCTTTCCGACGTATAAATACGGGCTCCGTCCACGCAGAGCTCAGTAGTTCGCAGACTGTCAACCAGGAAGCAACTTCTGAAGATGCCAACCGCTCGTGTTGGCGAAACGTCAAGTCAGCAAGACAATCGACGCCGGCGTAACAGCCCAAAAACCATTGATACATTAGACAATGGCCGCGAAAGCCTTTCACAGTTTAAAGTAAATTGAATCTTAAATACATACAATAGTACGCTTCAATTTTAGCAACTAAACTTTAAAACGTATCTACTCACAAAACTATGACAATAATTAGAAAAGCACAAGACCCAATAAGTCTGTCTAAAAACAACCCGAAGGTAGACTCTGACAGATAACATCGAATTCTCCATATCCGATCTTAGCGACGCTCTTTTATAATATCATTTTTTTACCTTGAACAATGCAAAAAATCCAAAACAAAATTAAACCCTTTCTTTTAAGGAGATCGGGGCGGATTTACAAAAAAATGATCTGGGTATTGTTCTTTAGCTACGAAGAGTCGGCATACCAAGTTGTAACTATCTGTCTTAAAATTTGCGAAATGCTTTATACACACTTCTACCCTGTCTGTTACTCTCCAGCCCTTCATCTATCTCCACAATAAAAATCACACCAATCCGTTACCTACAAACACAAACACACAAACATACTTTCACAATTATAATATTAGTATATATATAAATAATGTTACAAGAACAGTTGATTTTGAGCAGTGTAAGTTAGTTTATCATCGCATTCTTTAGTTCTCATTCATCCTATGTACAAATTTAAATTAGACCTAAAGTCCGAGTGCGGGCCTGGTACAGGACTGCAGGAAATTCCGAGATAACATAAGTGCGGTGCAATAAAATATGTAAATGTCCCTATTTTGCCCCTTTTCGGTGAAATAACTAGCGAGTTCTGAGTATTTTCATCCCCCGCTCACTGCCATTCCACAGCCTTAGTGATTGTTATTCACGGTGTTATCCTGACGCACCCCTCCCAACCCTGCACCATCTATTCGAGAGCCTCCTAAATTCTGCAGTTACTTCTTCGTCTTATCGCGAATAGATTAAAAAAGAGTAAAAATTTGTTCCCCGTGATTAATTGTTAGGTATTTGCATAAGAAATTCTGCTGCCTCAGCTACAGGGTAATAAAAGTTTTAATTCAGGTTGAAATAGGAATTGGTCGAGTGGGGAATGAGAGGTACAGTTTACAAAATCGAACAAATTTTTGCTTAACAGCTGAGAAGTAGTTTAGTAAATAAATTAACATATCTATTGTGATATGGAATTTCGAATTGTGGATTCTGTACGTAAGGAAATCTGCTGCTATTACAAAAAATTAATTTTTTATAATTTTGACAAGTAAAGTGACATTTTTCAAAACTGCTGTCAGTTTTGAAAGTCATTACTTTTCATAACTAGTTTTGAAAAGTAAAACTTTACGTAACTAGTTTTGAAAACTTCATTTCAAAACAAGTTACGAAAAATATAAAGCAAATATAAATATCTAAGAACTATTTTATACTAACTTTATTAAAGAAATATTTAAAAGCAGACATTTTTAAACAAAAAATTAAATAAGTATACTTAATATTTAAATCAGAAACTTACCTTTTAATTATATCTGTATTAAATAGAATTGTCATTAGAAAGGTGTCAATGCAAAATAAACACGAGAACTAGATGTATTGTTTTTAATTATTATTAGATAATTATGATTTTTTTTAATTATGGAATTTCGTCAAAATTATAAAAAATCTTGTACGGAACTCGTTATAAAACGCCATTTTGTTTAACTCGTGTTCATTTGCAGCACTCGCTACGCTCTTGCTGCAACATCACACTCGTTAAACAAAATTGGACTTTTCATAACTCGTTACGTAAATAACTATTTTTTTTATTTTTATTTTATTTTTGATTGTCTGGCTTCTATTCTGGTGATGTTCTCCTTCAAATTCAAATTAAATACATTTTACTTTCTGAATATTTATGGCAGATTGCAGGTAAGTAGTATGGCAACACAAACTTTCCTAAACGTAATAAGAATTGTCATGCAACAAAATAAAATTAGGACCAATGTGCGCGTATGAAACAAAAACAGGTTTTAGAAAATTTGTAATGTACGTCTGAGACACATGACTGGGCCAAGCTTGCATTTGAAACTTGGCCCAATCTTGTTTTTGCAGCTTGCCCATTCTTATATGTCAAACTTGGCCCGGTCTTGATAACCAGACTAGGTCCCCACTTATCATTCCCTAGTTAAACCGGAGACAGTCCAAGGTTGGCGTACAAGCATGGATCAATCTAAAACAGACACTTACCAAGCTTATGCCAAGGTTGGGCCCATTGTCATTTCCTACCTGGGGTAGCGCTCTGATGACAAAACAGATTCTCTCCAAATGCGTATCCTTCGAGAATCTGAATACAAACCAAACCAAAATTCATCGGTAAAAAAACATTTTGCCATTGATTTTGCCCTCATAGAACATGTTCTTGTGCCCAACGTAGTCGATTGGTGCGATTACCTCGATTTAAAGGTTGGCATCTCCAAGGTCTTCTTCTAACTAAATAACCTTTTGTATAAGGTATATCTGGAAACAGTCACGTTATGAGTTCCACGGAGATTATTAACTAATTACAGTGCCGTCACCGTGCGTTTTCTTCGCGCTTCTAACTGAACATATCGGACCCATATAAGGTGTTGTCATCCTTGATCTTCCTAAATACCTTTTGCGAACACTTTCCGTTTCACGATAACGAGTCCAGAGATGTGACATAACGTTCTGAGTGGTAGTATTTCTTTAAAAATACAATTTTATACATTCTTCGCAGATCAATTTTATTTGTGTATTTACATCGATACATATTGCTAGAATTGTGTAACACTGTCCAGTATGGCTTAATGTGTAAAATAAATATTTAATAGGATATTGTGTGGCAAGGGTGAAACAAGACGATTTCTGACTAGGGCGAGAGTTGACTGCCCGAGCGAAGCGAGGGCTGTCATCGCCCGGTCAGAAATCGTCTTTGTTTTATCGCTTTTGTTTATTACAAATTCGATTCTGACAGATTTGAAATAATAAATAAATGAATGTGCCGGGCAGAAACAACGTTGTATTGGTCTGAAATTGTCTTATTTCGACTGGCGAAACAGAGATCAAAACTAGCTGTTTCAATACTTTCAATGGATGTGATATGAAAAATATTTATTATCTATTTTAGTTTTAGATACTGCTCACAGAAAATTATTAATGAATCAAATGAGTTAAATATTTAAGTGAACGATGAAAAAATTACAAAATAAAAACCAAATAAAGCTAACATGTCATCAACCCCGGTCGTCTATGTTTCTCTATCTCTCTCAACGACTTTGACTGTCGAAACAAAAGAGTAAAAAATAAAAAACGGAAAACATGATACCGGAAATGTAGAACTGTGCAAAGATACTTTACTCGCTTTCATTAGTGTCTTGTATGCTTTATTTTGCAGTTTTAAGTCCTCAAAAAAATATCGTGAATTCTGTCTAATTGCCGAGTGCTGTAAAGCGAAAGATAGTTTTGTAAAAACAATAGAAAACAATTCAGCCGCAATTCGTAAAAATTTATGCTACACCTAAAAATCTCTGTAGTTATAATTATACTGTTTGACGACATATAATTCAACTTTTTTTATTTCTCTTTAGCTTATCTTAATGAAAGTCTGGAAAAGAATTCTGGCGAGTTGGAAAAAATAAGATTAATTGTATGCAATTTACATGAAATAATCTTAATCGCTCTCAACTTGAGTTTTAAACTTTTTCACGAAAGTAATTTTGAGGGTTATTTTCTGCTGAACTTGATTTTCGGCTTATATTAAATTATTTATTTTTTGCTTTTCTTCTCTCCTAAAGGGGAGCACAAATTAAAAATTATAACCACATAAAAAAACAAGATTCATTATACATCAAAACCAATAAATTAATCAATTACATCTAAGAAAATTTTAGACTAATAATAAAAAAGTAAATCCAAAGGTGAATTATTGAAAATTTAGGAACAAAGCAGTAATTTGATGCAATATTGTACGAGAATTTATTAAAAATTTCTTAAATGACTATAGAAGCCAAGAAAATTTTAAATAAACCTGGAAGGCCTCTGTAAATCAAGCCTCCACATCTTTTTTTACTTCCTCTTTAAAAGCCAATTTACAGATCGGACAAATAATTAACGTAAATAAAACAAATTCTGGGTATGGAAAAATACTATTTTTGTGCAAGAGTATTGTTTTGCAAAAAAAAAAATCTTTTAGATGTTTTATACATCATTGTTTTTGGTCTTCCCGATAGGTTTGTATTTTTATTGGCAAATTTACTCCTCTTGAAACTTAAAATCCAATGTTTAACAGTTGACTAAGAGTTTTAAACATATCTTTATTTATCTGCTTACCTCTTGATAAGAAGCAATAAACTGGCACTTCTAGTAAGTTATTCTTCATGGCCAAGGTTTATTCTTCATTGCTAAGGTAATACTCATTTTGTTTATACATGGAATCAATTTTGGCTGACTTTATACAACTTGCGTGGGCCCATCTCGGTGCAACCGACCATCTAAATTTTGACACGAAAGAAATTCGCGTGTAAAAGCTAGAATAAATCTACCAGACTTTAGACACTTTTAGTCAGACGTATGTCTGAAAATTATTTGCAAAAAAGGAAAACATGTCACCTTGGGACGTCATTATCAATTTTTTATACCTATCTGCTGTACTGTACCACGTGATCCATTTGTTATATCCCTACTAATATTATAAATGTGAATGTAAGTTTGTTTGTTCCGCTTTCACGTGAAAACTACTCAACCGATCATCATGAAACTTTGTACACATATTCTTGGATGTATTAGAAGTAACATAATATGATACTTTTTCTTAAAAAAAAATAATTTTTATTTTTTACGAAAAATAAAAACATTTTTTGTCAAAAAATATCAAAAAAAACTAGATTCTTCAACGCCATCTAGCATTTCAATAATGAAGTTCCAACCCTGAGTACTGTAATACTCCTCCCCCACTCCTTTACGGGTCAATAGAGGGAGTCAGATTTTGTATGACGGTATCTCATTGATACATTTAAAAATACCAGAAATAATGCACAACATGCATACATACGTGCTATAATTTAGTTTTGATATTCAAAACTAGATGACGCTATGAGGATATTAAAACGAGGGATTGTTGTTCTATAGCAAGTACATATACAAATCACTAACAAATTACTATATCCTACAAATGATTAGGTCCAATGTAGAACTGTCATAGATCAATATCATAGGATAGTCATAATTGGTGTTGTATGATTTATTATTATCAAAATCTGTTCAGTGGTTGCCGCGTGATTGACTGACAAACATGAAATTTTAAATAAAAAAAAAAATTAAAAGTAGTTAAGCCAGACTTATTTTACTAAGGATATACCTACAGAATGATTAAAATCAAATTTTTATATGTCATTTGTGAATGTCCCAATTTCACGCGGGCAAAGCCGCCGGTAAAAGCTAGTTTACTATATATTCACCATGATCACAGAAAGTATGAAACTAGTTTAAACCTGATACACTTATCTTAGTGTTATTGTATATATAGAAAAAGGGAAGTAACTGTAGCTTAAATATACACATTTTTAGTCGTTACTTTAAGGTCTTACTTTTTTTGACACATATGTTAAAGATGTAGGTTTGCTAACTATGGTACCCTTTTACATTGATGCTATTAAATTAAATGTACGAGTCGGTATTCAAAGAGAATCTCTAAACGCTATATACTTCTACAAATGACCAGAAGAAGATTTTTTCTTAACACACAAGCATAATCAGAATAACTGACCAACAGGAACAAAACATGCAGAAATGTACACAAATTGCTGAGAAGCACTACTAGCCTTTAGTAAATATATGCATTACCTGAGAACTACTAGTGCCCTTCCCGATAAGATTTCATTTTTTTTTTTGACAAATTTACTCCTCTTGAAGCTTAAAATCCAATGTTTCAGTGCCGACCAAGGGTTTTCAACATATTCTTGTTTATCTGTTTACCTCTTAATTAGAAGTATTAAACTGGCACTTCTAGTAAGTCATTCTTCATTGCCAAGGTAATGCCTATTTTCTTTATCCATGGAATCAATTTTGGCTGACGTTTGACGTTATATTAATACATCCGCGTATAAATTAAATTTGACCCACTTCCCGGTGTCAGATGGAGAAAAAATTTTACATACTTATCTACTTATAAAGGATCGATGACTATGTAGTATTTAACAAAAATAAAAATATTAAAAAAAAATTAGAAACTATAAAAAAATATTGTATCTGCCGATGTCTCCGTGAACACATATCTACTTCCTTTAAACACAATAGGGAACCGGACAACTTTTCAAATAGTGTTTAAAAATAATCTTTATTCATATAATATAGCCATAAAAAATAATATTTTAATTAAATAAATCCTCTGGAGTACTTGAAAACGTTAAAAACATAATTTATTTCAAATTGCCGCGAAAACAGCACTTCATGTCAATTCAGATCGCGTGACGTCATTTGGAAGGTAAACAAACTTCTAACCATATTACAAGTGATCAGTGCTTGGATAAATAAAGTATTTTGTGTTTCTTAATCATCATGGACCGAAAAAGATATCGTTGGTGTGTTGTACCTCGATGTGGAAATACATCAGTAACTACTCCAAATAATTTTTTTATTGATGTATCTCGAAAACCAGACATACGAAAGAAATATTTAGACCTAGCAAGACGAAAGTGCGATGGAATGTCTGTTACTTCACCAATTTACTTTTGTGAAGATCACTTTGATGTAAGTACTGTACCTAGAGTGTTATTACACAGCCCATTATACAAATAATCATATTTAGTGTGTATGTAATTTAGGTGTTATAGGTTATGTCTTAGAATGTTTTACGTGTGCATAAACAATCTTGTATTTGTGTTTTAGCTGCCAAAGAAGCTATAGAGAATATTTAAACTTAATTATATCTTTTATATACATTTTATTTTACTTTATATTGAGAATGTTAATGAATAAAACCATTGACAAATTGTGTATAATTATTTTATTAAGTGCTTTCGCTTTCATATAAAATAGGGAATATATTTTATTCCAACATTCACTTTTACTACAGATATAATGTATAACTAAAGTTCTGTTATGACTATAGTCCTTCAATTCGTAACTAATTACAATTAAATATTTTTAGAAAAATGCAAATAAATCGTAGAAAAACGCGAAATAACATACAAAGCAGTGCTGCTTACTTATGGCTACCTACACATGACGTTACGCACTGTGATTGGCGTTTGGGTTCTTACACGTCACAGATAATTTACGCAACTTTATTTATTGATTTAAAATATAAATCATTGTTATTTCTTAAAAATCTTTATTGAGTGATATTGTTGGGTAACAAACTTTATTTTAAAACACATCTTAGATTTTTTTTCGATTACTGTCCGGTACCCTATTGTTATCTAGGTCCAGTGACCCAATCGCTTAAAGTGTTACGATTTAAAGTAGAATTGATTTTAAATGTGAGTTCGAATCCTTTCGACTTCTATTTTTATTGTTATTCATACTTGAAAAGTGAGTTGGTCCGTGGAGTTGCCTTTTGTAAAATACATCAATTGAGATCGTTTCAGTATGCTTAATTTATTTATACACACATATAAATAGTCCTGAAAAAATTACATTTTATTAATATTTCATTCCTGTGGTTGCCGTAGGTGTTTTATACCAAACAAACACTAAAATGTTACTTGTATCCTAATTATATCCTTACTGAAGATAATTTTAGCCATCGACGATTATCGAAAATAATCTCCAACAGAAATTTATATTTGTCCCTAATAGTCTCTTTTTGTTTCCGTCTATAAACAGCACCTCACTATTTATCTAAATTTTCCGCTAATATTTTTCGCTCTGACATACAACTGCAATAATAAGCCTCGAAATTACGGTTGGCTTGCTTCGAAATACCAATGGCCTATTACTGTCAAGTAGATCCTTTGATTAAAAATACAGCAAGATGAAAATGGCCCATTGTCGAATCTTAGTGTTGCGGACACAGCTGTAGTTAGAACTTTTTAATTAGTTTGACATTTTTTAGTAGCCCATCCAAATTAATCAGACAACAGTGGTGGAGCAATATTATTAATTTAATTTAAAAAAAATATATTTTATAGGTAGCTACATATAATAATTTAAGGTCAAATAATAAAAAAGGCCATATTAGTTTATCAATCGTCTGTCTCTTGTAATGATTCCTTTATTATATATATATTCACCATGATCAAAGAAAGTGTGAAACCGGTTTAAATCGGATACTCTTATCTTAGTGTCATTGTATGGTAGCAAAAGCGAAATAACGGTAACTTAAATTCACACATTTTTCGTGATTACTTTTAGGTCTTACACTTTTTGAGACATATGTTAAACATGTAGGTTTGCTAAATATGGTACACTTTTACATTGATGGTATTAAATTAAATGTACGAGTCGATATTCAAAGAGAATCTCTAAACGCTATACACTTCTATAAATGACCAGAAGAAGATTTTTCCTTAACAAACAAGCATAATCAGAATAACTGACCAACAGGAACATAACAGAAATGTACACAAATTACCGAGAAGCACTACTACCCTTTATTAAACCACCTGAGAACTACTATAAGAAGGAACACAATAACCATCAGCTGTGTCAGAGAACAGACGACTCTAAAGATAACCGCACATTTTGTCAAGCTTCAAGCTTTAAATATGTTGATTTTCGTCCGACCTCTAAACTGACCATGTCCTTCGTTACGGATCCTGTAGAACAACAATCTCATCAGAAATATTAAAAGTTTTAGATGAAACAACCTGATCCTGGAAAAGACAGCAATAAAGTCGAAGGAACTGATCATACAAAATCTTAGTAGATGGGAATCACAACTACTTAGTCATTACTAACTACTACATCTTTTTAGGAAGATGCCGAGGATTTAAACAACCTAAAAAAACAGTGGAACACTGTGACTGTTCCCGGAGATCCATAGAAGGCGAGTACTCACTTAGTCTAGGCATTTTAAGGAAATGTCTATCAGCAGTGTCTAGTTTAATGACTCTCAAGAGCTTGTTCCACACAAAGTCAAATATAGCATAGGTGCTGGAGGAGCGTAGTATGATTATGCAATCATTGCTTTTTCATTTCTAGCAAACCTGGGTGCAACAATAACACAAGACAGTAGCCTGACGGAAGAAATAAAAACCTGAATTCAGAATGGAAATAAGTGCTTGTATGCACTAAATACTACAATGGCATCCAAAAATACTTCAAGGAGAACAAAAATCACAATTTATAAGACAATCATACGCCCTACCGTCATGTATTTTAGTGAAACCTGGATGTTTACAAAAGAAAACGAAAGGAGACTAAGAATCTTTTAGAGAAAAGTGCTACGCAAAATATTTGGACCGCTACGAATCCCACTAACATAACAGTACCGTAGAAGAACCAACCAAGAAATAACGGAACTAGATCGAGATGCAGACATCGTAAAGGAGATAAAAGCGAAGAGATTGCAATGGGTGGGTCATGTACAGAGACAACCGGAAAAACGAATGTTAAAGAGAGCCTGGAAAAGAGTACCAGTTGGACGAAGACCTCTAGGAAGCCATAGAATGAGGTGACGAGATAATATACAAGCAGACCAAAGAAGTATGGGTACTTAATATGACCTAACCCTAATGGAAGATAGACGACGATAGAGGCAAATAGTACAGTCGACAAAGACCCACCCCTGGTTGTTGAGCCAAGCAGTAAGTAAACCTGCACTTACGTGACCATTACTTTTTTTAATAAAAATCTTTATTATTTGTTCGTTGATATCTCTCTTCAAAACATGCTGAAGTGATTAAAACAACCCTTCTTAATTTAAATTTGTGTTACGCTGCTGATTATCACAAATAGGAGATTGCCTTTAGAGATTGTGACATGCCGCATCCGAAATTCTTGTTGTTCCTAGTTGTGTTTTTAATGAATTTCTTTGTCGATAGCTAATCTGCAAAGGAGGATGTAATGAACTCTTTTTGTTAATTAGCCAAAGATCACAGCAGACTGATGCAGTCGGTTCATTTTCTTGTTTTAGATTTTCTTTTAAACATCGGCCGCGCTAGCAAAAATTTTAAAAGTAGGAAATAATAATACCGCGGCTCCGACATCAAAGTGATTTTCAAACGGTGCCATTAGTAATTAGGTAATTTATTATTTTGTTGATAAAGTTGCAGTGTACTTTCAAAATAAGCATAAATTCTGAATAATTATCACTAAAGATATTCCCCCGGTGTTAAGAAATTAGTAATATCCAATATTGTTACTAAATAATTATTTGTCTCAATGCCATTAATTTTATGAAGTCTAGTAGAAGAGCTGCTACCATACTATAGACTTTTGCTGATTTCCTGCTATAACTCCATGCTTTTCTTATATACACTTGCAAATTACCTATAGTTTAATCGCAGACATTTTTCAAAACCACGAATATCTGATATATGCATAATAAAAGGCAGTATATTAGTTTAAGAATACTTTATAGTATGTTGAACCACTTTTTCAATATAAAATGAAGAGCCGGATAACATAATCGTGGCAACATATCAGTACGGTAAATAACACGTACATCCGGAAGGATTGAAGTGGAGGGTAAGTAAAAGAAGAAGAGCCCAACGAGTATACCACTCGAGACGTGCTGGAACAAAAGGAGGCCGTGACATTGGCATCGCCATCCCTTTCGACGCGTCGCGACGCGTCTTCCACCTGCACGTACTAGCGTCCCGAAACCTCGTAAAATTTATACGTGGTAAAAGGAAAATTGTAAAATATATTTTACAATATACGCTAATATTTCTTAATCCAGATTCTTTATTATACCGGGTGAGGAAAAAGTATGGAAACCTCGTTGTAACTCAAAAACCATGGGTCACAGAAAATAGTATTATACGTTACAAGGTCGGTAGGTGACTTATTACAGTACGAGTGAGTTTACGGACGAGGCGACGGAGGAGCCAAGTCCGGAAATAAAAACGAGTACTGTAATAACACCTAACGACCATGTATCGTATTATATTTTATTTCATCCTCTTTATATAAATTAATAAATTCATAAAAATTTTAACAGTAGTTCGTAACTTGATTAGTTAGGTCAAATTACCTTCAAAGCCATCTGTCACTGTCAAATAATTTTTTTATTATTAAGATTTAATTGTTAATATAAAATTGAATAACATTGACTTCTTTTTAAATATGGATGTAAAAGTAAGTAATTAATTATTTTATTTTTATTTTATACTCATTATAGTATTTTTAATGTCAAAAATTAAAAGTAATCGTCTTCCCTTAAGCAATCAGAGCAGCGTTGCTAGGCAACACATTACAGTACCTGATACCGTAATGTTTTACTTACCGGCGCCAAATTGATTATGGGGAAGTGTATTTACTGGACAGGATGAAATAAAAAAACTTGCAAGCTATAAAATTTATGGTTTTTCCCTGCCTACCATATGGTTAAGATGGATTTGACCATGACCATGACCATCATGGTCAGGCGATGGTCAGGTCAAGGGGAAAATTTTACGTCCAAATATGACCTTGACAATTTTTAAAAATTTTACCATGATGGCCTTGGTCAAGGTCAAACTAAAAATTCCTAGACCACCGCAATAACTCGAATTGTTTCAGTCACAGAAAAAAAATTGCAAGATAAAAAATTTATGATTTTTTCCAGAATCAGGATCTGATAGCCAGGAAAAAATCATAAATTTTATATCTTGCAAATTTTTTCCATACTTTTTCCTCACCCGGTATAATAAAACTTGAGAAAAATCTGTTTGTGGTCCGGCTTTGACGCAAAAACCTTTGGATGGATTTTAATTAATTTTTTTTTCCTCGGAAACATATAGGCTATAATTAAAAAAAAGTTATAATAATTTAAAACGACAATTTAATTATTCAATATTATTATTTAGTTTTATAAAATCCTAGTAGATGGCGGTGACAGTTAATTTATCGAAAAAAATCTATAACCTCTGGCTTTCGAAGAAACTCGGTAGATGGCTTTATACTAAATATATACAGTTAAAAAGATTTGTTTAGGATAGAATAATGAGTATTAAAATATTATTTTTGAAAAATTCTTAACAGCCTTGAAAAACTGTTAAAACGTGAAAAATGCAATAATATCCTGAAAAAATGTGAAAATCCAAAAAGATTGTTGGAAATTATGAATAAATTTACCAGTCTGCTAAAACTGATAAAAGAAATTAAAAAAAGTAAAAATTTGTTGAATATCTTTAAAAAACGTTAAAAACCCATAATAGTGGTTGAATTTCCTAAAAAATTGTTGTCAATCTCTAAAAATTGTTGCAAATCATAAAGTAATATTGAAAACGTGAAAAATTGTTAAGAATTGTAAGAAATTCTTGACAATTTTGAATAGTAGTTTACGTAACAAGTCCCGAAAGTGGTCGTTTATTGGACGAGCGGGCAATTGCAGCGCGAGGCGCAGGCGAGGCCTGCAAGCCTGCGAGTCCAGTAAAAGCACTTTTGGGACGTATTACGTACAATATTTTTTTTAACCGGTTAGAATTTAGTAATTTCTAGTTTATTTTTGGCTCAAAAAATTTTATTTTGTCGGACCGGACTCATTTTTATTTTCTGGCCTTGTCCGACAAAATGAGACTTTCTGGCCTAAAAATAAACCGGACAGTATCTACTAATTTCTGGTCGGTTAAAAAAAATTGTTAAATATGGTGAAAAAATATCGAAAGTCATAAAGTGATCTTAAAAAACATTGTTTAGAATTGTAATAAATTCGTGACCATCTTAAAAAATTGCTGAAAAATGTTGACAATCATAAAAAAGCGTAAAAAATTGTTTACAATCATGAAAAATTTTTGGAAATCCTAAAAAAATATGTTAAATCATAAAATATTGTTGAGTATTCAAAAAAAAATGAAAATCGAAAAAAATTGTCGAAAATTGGAAAAAATCAAAAAACCCAAAATAGAAAAGAAAACAAAAAAGTTAATTTGGCATACAAACAAAATGAGTGAAAAAACACAAATATTAGAGAAAATTGTAGATGAATTTCTTATAGAGATAATAAAATATATGAAATAATTGCAAAATTAAAAAAAAGGGTGTGGCAGTCAGTGGGACTGCCGGCAGAAGTTATACTTCTATGCACGCGCCTGGATTCATAAATTTTTATGCGAATGATTTAGCAAAATCATTATATGATATTCGTGTTCAGCGACCTCAAAAACCTCCTATTACCGAGTACACACTGATTTTGTATCAAATTTGCATAACATTTCCTGGAGACGAGGTCCGTCTTAAGTACCAGGTGTTTCGTCCTTCAACTGATAAGTTTTCGATCATTTTTAAAGGATTTACCTCCATACCATGTTTTTCCAAAATCATAGCTCCACCACGTTTATTCTGTACACGACAAAAATAAGAGCTCGGGTCATAACCAAAGACACTTAGATGCTGAACCTCTTCTGTTAAAAGAAAGTGCTCGACCAAACAAATAGCACTGTATTTTATATTATGACGCATGGTCGCCATCATTTTCAGTTTCAGCACATGATGGACAGATGATTAAATTTTGACCAACCACTTTTGCGCCTCTTAGACGAACTAGGCAAGCAGGATGATACTGTTTTTCACATTTGGTACATGTTAATTCGCCTTTTAGAGATCGTTTACAACTCGCGCATGTAATTTTCACATTTCTATCATCATCACTCGGCGCCATCAAATATATATCAATGGCATCACTGTTAACTAATAAAACTTAATAACTACAAACACAGGCAAGTAAAAATATTTTTTTTTTAAATTAACTATTCAATTAAATAAATACTTAGAAAAATAAGACCAGTTGATGTGTGTCCTTACTTCAAACACGAAAACTAAACAGTAAAACGATCAATGTAAAAAAAAGTGTTTACAAAACCCCATAGTGAAAAATATAATGCAACCATGTGACGGTAGTATGGACTACAATACGCCGTAAGGTGGCGTTATTATCTCATATATTTCAACGAGTAATTCTTACTTAAAATGTACAAAATCTAATCAAAGCTAAAAAACACAAAACCGGAAAAATTACGAAATATAATGAAGAAAAATGTAAAAAAAATGTTAAATTAACTTTGAAACTTCGCTTTTCCATAAGAAATACATATAATTGGTGGAATTCAAGGCATAGATACTATTTTTAACGCGTTAAACTGTATTTTTCTTGTAATCAAAATGTAAATACTAAAAAAATAAACCAATTGGTTATAAGCAATACGCTACCGGACTCTGTAAAACAGCAATAAATCAATCATGTGTCTGGAGGCGTTTTGGAGAGAAATAACTTCCGGTGCCAGCCTTTTCATTCCTTCCATTTTCCATTCCCGATGTTGAACTGAACTTCCCAAAACTAAAATTAACCACATCACGCTGCGATTACTTTAGCTTTTCTAGCTAAGGACTTATCGCATTTATGCTCAATTTTATTTTTTCCCTGGTTGTCAGCTTATCTTTACACTAATTAGCTTTTAGTGAAAAATTGATGGTTGTAAAGCTTACAGTCATGAAACTAACTCTAGTTAGTTACCCTTTTTATCCGGCGAAAGCAAATGTAAGTGTAATTTCTAGCAAGTAATATACTGAGAGAAATTTATCATTCTTTAAGCAGTGAAAATATCACTCTTATGGAATAAGGATTGATCATTTTAATTTTTGAAAGTTAAAAAAGCAAGTTGAGCAATTTTAACACACTATACAAAAGTCACTCACCAAAATATGCTTTTTTTGAAGTTATACTTCTATTCGTACACCCTGTAGAAAAAGATTGTGTAGAGTTAAATGGGAAAAATCATAACATATGTAATGGTGTGAGTAAGAGAGAGACAGAAACACTTATAAGGTATATTGGTCGGTAAAAACAAAGATAAAATATATACCACATGTTATTAGTCATAACTATAAGTCCTTTGAATACCGTTTAAACATTCAGTACATTGAAAAGAGATAGATATACAAAAAACAGTCTGAACTAATGTATGAATATCATAGTGACGGACCACATGATTAGTTGACAGATTATTTTATAATTTTGTCACGTAAGTATACATATAAAGTTTAGCATTTTATATTAATAATAATATTCAGTAATGAGTATTGTATTGTAGTCTAAAATACCGTCACATGGTTGCAGTATATTTTGCTCCATGCTTCAAGGTTGTTGGATACATAAACAGAGATTTTACCAATAGTGGAGGAAATAAAGCACCAAAACCTCCGAATTTTGTAACGTAAGATGGATCGGAATGCGTTTTTTGCATTGGATTCGTTAAAGTATCAGAAAATTTGTCGCTATATTTTATAATGTAAAAATGGAAATTGTATTTCTGCATTCTTAAAGTACATTCAGACAATAGAGAGAAAACTTACAACTCGGTATGTATTGCTGAAAATGGGTTCAATTTATATATTCGGAGTTTTTGGAGTCGCTGAACACTAATATCACTTGGTGTCTAGGGTATTTACCTCTTCTCCTGGAGTTTTATGTAAATTCTGTACGAAATCAGTGCACACTTGGTACTTGGTGGTTTTTTGAGTCGCTAAATACGATTATAATAATGGCGATGGTGTTCGAAACACCTGGTGCTTAAGACGGACCTCGTCTCCAGGAATTTTATGCAAATTCGATACAAAAAAAAGTGCACACGGTACTAGGAGGTTTTTGGAGTCGGTTACCACGAATATCATATAGAAGTATAACTTCTGCCGGAAGTCCCACTGACTGCTTTTATTTTTTGTAATACTTCTCATATTACATGGGAAAGCTACAGTAATTGTCCTGAAACAGTAAAAAAGAATGTTTAGGCTTTTTATCGAACAATCAGTTCCTGCTTAACCAATCAACAAAGTCAAGAAAATCTATGAAAGCACAAGAAACCATGTTAGCCGTGATCTGAAAGAATTAACAGAGTTAGACGACGGGCTCTAAAATAAGAAGATGCTAAAAAGTACAGCACCTGCAGCAGTAACGAACCAGAAGACAACATAGCGCTAAATTGACAAAGGAGTTACCTACAAAGAGAAAGTTGCTGAAGACCGCACAATACAGAAGAACGCACAAAGAGGAAACCATGCAACAAAAGCTGACAAAACTACAGTTCCAACAAAAAAATGTCTTCTGGAAGCAGCGAGCGCACCCTTAAATATATGAAAAAACACTTTATATATACCACGATTTAAAAGTAAAAAAAATTACAGATTACAGAAATTCAAGAAGATCTACGAAGGCACTAAGAACCAAGTTAACCGTGACTGAGGGAATTAACAGATTACGACCCAGGTGACGGGCCCTGAAAAATAAGAGACCCAAGATACAGCTCCAACAGGAGTAAAGAACCAGAAAATACCATGAATGTATTGGAAGAGTAGTGTCTTGGCAGAAGTAGATGAGGACTGAAAGTTTTCCTAAAGCTAATTCAGAGGTCCAAGTTGCTGATACCTCCTCACAAGTGAGGGAGAGTGATGAAAGATGGAGAGCATGCTGTTTAGAAGTAGCCAGAATAACATGCTCTCTATCTCGAGTTCAAGTACCTGCTTTTATTCGTACAAATTTGAAACTTTTTGAGTTCTTGGATCGTAGCCTTTGGCTTTTTAGCATAGGTTACGGATCATCAGTTCTTTCAGCCGAACTGTTACCGAGAAACAAATTAAAACAGTTCATATAAACTTTAGAAATAAGAGTATTGGTGGATAAGGCACAATTCGGATAAATAACTTTTGATTTGTCGATTCTAATAGGAGCATTTGTCTTTAAAGTAATAGGTTTTCTTTTATAAAAGTAAAATACAATTAAAAGTGTTATTTTGACCACCTCGTAAACTTAATAAAGGAAATTGTTTTTCACTACAATAACTAAGGTAATTAACAGTATATTTTTATACTGCATATCTCCCTGTTACCATCGGGGATATATGTATGTGCCATTTTACTCTGGTATAGTTATAGCAGGATGAGTGGTGTATTTTTTTTAACTTAGTCCCCATTTTTTTGTTTCGAATCAACCTATTCTCTAAAGTCTTCTACAGTTGTA
This sequence comes from Altica lythri, assembly GCA_964028335.1. Classification (NCBI taxonomy): domain Eukaryota; kingdom Metazoa; phylum Arthropoda; class Insecta; order Coleoptera; family Chrysomelidae; genus Altica; species Altica lythri. Next base: position 58,029,990 of record OZ034805.1, on the reverse strand, counting down.
TGTTTTTTGTTTGAATAAAGTAGATAAAGGATAATAAAAACAGTAAATCTTAAGAACGACCATTCTCAAAAGTAATACTTGTAATGTGATATACCGTGGCATATAAAACAAAATCAAATTAAAAAAACTTCAAAACTGTGATTTGCTTGGTTTAGAGTTAGACATGTACTTTATAAAGAAAATATGTACAAATAAGTCTAAACAGAGTCATAAAAAAATTCGTTCTTTAAAAATGTACCTTCTTATAGCCCATAAGACCAAGTTTCTCCGCCGTATCCTTTATTCAGCAGCGCTTTCATAAATTGTTTTTGTCTACGTGAAATTTTTACGCTTTACTACCGGAAATAAAAAAGTTATAACCTTCTCACATACATAACATGATAAATAAATGTTTCACCGTACCTTCGACTCCCCTTCAAAAGACATTTTTCATTTCATACGGCTGCGCTGCAAGGCTGAATGAAGTTTACAATTGGGGCCCTAACAATCCCTCGACGATGTTTGGATGCAACAGGGAATCTACTATAGGAGAATATGGACATTCGTTTTGTGTCAAAAAAATAAAACAGAAAGTTCGATTTTTTTATATACCCAACAACCTAACTAGATTGACAGTTTTAGGAAATCCTCAAAGTTTTAAACAACACTCTCACGATTTGTTATATTTTTATCGACTTTAAGTTTTATTTTTATTTTAAGTTATCAGTGATTCGTTTTTTACATATCTATTAATTCTTTTTTTTTCTGACGAAGCCATAATGGATTGTAATACGTTTATAATAAAACTTAGCTGGTTTGTATGTATGTATGTATGTATGTATGTATGTATGTATGTATGTATGTATGTATGTATGTATATTTGAGCAAGTTAGGGGTAACACATACACCTGTGACCTATAAGATCTATTGTGTCCCCCTTTTCTTGCTATATTTCTGATGATTTCCTCAGACTTATACAGCTCTTCTAGTCCTATCTTCCTTAGAAAGTTTAGGATATCGTTGGGTTTTAAGTAAGGTAGATCTTCCTTTTCTATTTTGTTTGACCCTAGGTATTTGGCCCTACAATTTCATCCTCTACCTACCTCACAGAATCTGCAGTTTGCTTCATCTACCAATCCTAGTTTCTTCATGTGTCCTCTTAATCGGCAGTGTCCGGTTAGTATTCCTGTTATAATACCGAGGTTCTTCTTACTAAGGCTAAGACAGCTGAGAGATCTCTTCTGGTTGTAGTTTCCCAGGAGCCTTTTCGATTGTTTTAGTCCTTCTAGATCATTCCAGTACTTGGATGTTTCGTTATCCATTTTTTACCTTAGTTTTTCTAATATTGCACTATTGCTGATTCCACAGGATGGTTCTGGTCCCAGGTATGGGATTTCAGCTCCTTCTCTTGCCAGCTTATCTGCTGTTTCGTTTCCTTCTATTTCTATGTGTCCTGGAACCCATAGGAGGGTATAGATCGCCCAACGAAAGTTTGGGACAGCCACGTGGCTTCTCGTTCAATGCGCAGTGGTTTTTTTACGAGCGTTACGATAACAACGACCGTTCTGAAAGCTTGTCAGTGTGGTAGCTAGAATGGTTTTGTAAACTGTATTTAGCTACGAATATGCTGAGAGAGTTTCTGAGTTGTTTTTTAAATGTATGTGTTTTTTTAGTTTAAATTAGGCAGTAACAAATTTATATAAAATAAATTCTTTTTAATTATGTTGGCATCATACATTAAAAATTAATTTAAGATGTATAATATATTTTTATTTCCGTCCGCCACTGATAGAAAGACTCCGCCTACCTGCGCCGACTAACACGTGGCTGTCACAAACTTTTGTTGGGAGACCTATAATACAGTATTATTCTGTCCTAGTTCATTTAATTTGCCTAAGCATTCCCAGACCATCTTTGAACTGACTGTATATGAGTTTAGAGCTTTGATGGCTGCCTGACTGTCCCTTAATCTGTCTTTATCTGTCTTGGAGCTATCCGTAAACCATTTTATGGCGTTTTGGCTTAGTTCCAATATGGTGTTTTTGTCCCGTTCAGTTTTGTGGTAAATTTTCTTACAAAGTTAAATTTCTTTGGCATATCATCTTGGGGTATTTCCCAAGTTTGATCAAGATGAAGTGATCGAGGTCTTTCCTTAATTATTCCTTCTTTGACCATTTTATATATTGTTTTCTTCCTTCCATTTTGTACTTGAATATGCCGTGGCGAGAGATTTAGGATTACATCCATTGTAGCAGTGGGGCATGTTCTCATTGCTAGTGATACATGCACAGGCTAGTTTTTGAATCTTCGAGAGGATTGTCTTCGTAGTTATCAGATTAGCTCTCGTGTCCCAAGGTACTGCCCCATAGGTGATGATTGGTCTCACTATTGCAGTGTACATCCATTGCAATGTCTTTTGGTTACAGCCCCAAATTTTCCCAGCAATGTTTCTGCACACCATGAGGGCTTTTGTAGCTTTGTGCATTATTTCGTTTTCGTGTTTGTTTCAGAGTAACCTGTTATCTAGGGTTAGCCCTAGATACTTAACCTCTGTTTTCCACTCAACGATCTTTTTACCTATTTTGGCGGTTTTTAAGTTAGGTTTCTTTTTCTTGTAAAGGCTACCAACGTGGTCTTGGTGGGCTCGATATTGAGTCCCACTGAATCACACCATTGCTTTGCTTTGGTAAGTGCTTTTTGTCTACGTCACAGAGGACGTTTTCATATTGCCCTCTTGCGAGGTTTGCAAATAGAACTATTCTTTAACATGTTATTTTAATTTAATTCTCCTTAAGATAAGTAGGGAAATTATATTTTTAAAGTAGCTAGACCAGGAAAATTACAATTTTTCCAAGACATTCGTTGATATAGTTATCTAACCTGTTTTGTATACTTACTGGTTATTTTTCTGGGTTTTACTGTAGTTATTTATTAACAACATTAATAAAATTACCAATTTTATTAATTACTTTTAAAATCATTTGTTTTGAAGTTCATAAGTTGATTCCGTATTTTAAACAATAAGCTCTTTCCAACAGTTAATTTAACAAACTAGCTATAGTTTCAGTTTGGAGCCATCTTTAGACCTTAATTTTACAACTAGTGTTAATTTATTATCATCTTTCCATGTGTTAATTTTGTTGTCGGAGATATTTATCTGAACTGAGTTTATAACTTTTATTATTTGTGCCTAAATGAATTTGCTAGATGAGTCTAAAGATGACGTTTACAAAGTTAGCAGTGTCAAATTGGCAAAATCAGCACTGAATGTAGTGCTAATTTTGTACTGCATTTGCGAATTTGATAATTTTCTCACTAATAAATTAAAATAATGCTAGTTTCAACAAAAGCTAACATTATATGAATCGAATTCAATGGTTTGATGCAAACACTTGTTAACCAATAATTAGTGCTTAAAAAGTGCTATCGTAATCAGTAAGAAAAACTAAAAATCAAAGAAAATAACGCACTTTTTATTCAAGTCTTATACTGATGGATTATTATCCAGTAAGCATTGAATTATCGACAATGAAGCCAAGTTCCAATTTAGCACGTACTTAACAGATGTACTGCCACGTTCTTTTAGTGAACTGAATTGAAAATAAAATTAAGAAAAATAGATTTTGAAAAATTAATCAAATACTTCCAACTGTTCAACTCCAGCTGAGATCGGTAAGTGGTTTCTCTACTGGCAAATTAGTGCCCAGCTCAGCCGTAGAGGGTAAGTACCAAAAATAAGTGAGTGCGCCACCGATTTAAACGGTTAAAATCGGAAACCCCTGTTGTTCCCACTGGAGATAATTAAATAAATTTTGAATTTTAATCAGTATTAATTGAATTGTACAATAAAAATGATAAAGTGAGCTAAATAAAACAAAATATCCACTAGACCCTTCTTTAATAAAAAAAGGTAAAGAATTTACACTAATGTCAAACTCGCTCTTGACTATGTTATCAATATATATATATATATATATATATATATATATATAAATTTAAGAGTAATCTTAATAAAATTATCTACTAAGTGTGATCACACGCAATAAGAAAAAAAAATTTAACTAAAAACTATAGTCGCGACTTAATCTAATATTGCTTATCTGTTAAACTAGATACGATTCCTTGCAGCCCTTGGCTTCACCGATACTTAGGCCGGTACCAAAATCAAGCCTGTTCCCAGAAACAAATAGGCTTGCACCAATCACCCATAACTTAAGCTCGTACGTAAGTATCAGGTCTGCACCCAAAATTCAGCCTATAACTAGGACTTATGCCTGTATCTAGGACCCTAAAATCGTAATTCGGAATTAACAATAGCTCAAACAAATTTAAATGACTCCTCGAATTAAATGATTTAATAACGTTATACTACTTTACTGACTTTAATACAATTTAAACACATTAACTTAGATTTGCACAACAATGAAAGAATGAAATGAATTTAAATGAATTACACAAACTTAGAAGCTGGTATTTCTGAATTTTACAATTTCTAATCAGAACTAATGATTCGAATGCACTTAACAAAATTAAATTTGACTTACTAGCCATAACAAAATTATAACCATAACTAAATTAAGATTTAACATAAAATTAATTAATAATAGCACAAAAGAACCGAAAGGAGTCTAGTTTCTCAAAATAATACCCACATACAATACACAAAGAAATATACATGTAAAATCAAGATAATAAACTAAAATAGCGTCTATATGGCGTTATTAATCATATAAAAAAAATATAATATGGTAACTCACCTATTGAAATAGGGTTTCTTTCTTTAAAATCGTGACACACCTAGCTGGTAAACGGGTGAAACAATATTCTCGTTGCTAACTGCACCAATAGGGAATTCTAACCACAATTCGCTGCCTGAACGGAATTGAATTTACCAAATATTCCACTGTCTGTTCTGTGGGCTATCTACACTTCATACGAAACAAAAGGAAAGAGAAAAAAAACCATAAGGATTGAACTACATGAATAAAGAAACGTGCTACTCACCAACGAAGATTTTACTAAAATCCGACTATGCGGTTTCTTTCCAAAGAATCCGTCCCAAAAACTACAGGATCAACTCCACACGATTCAAAATGGAAAGATGAGGTTTAGTTTCAAAAATCCAAAATTAATTGACCCGGATGCCCCGAGATTACAAAACTTAAACCAAAAATCTTCTGGCTTGCACACGACAACCTATTTAGTTGAAAGCAGAAACAGAAAAGGAACTAGGATCTACTTATTTCCGATAGAATTTGACAGACTCGGAAAATGGCCTCCACCACTGTAAGGTCAAAACCGAAGGATTATCAGCCAACAACTACAAACGGCCACGGTGATAGTTCAATAACAATAAATCTTATTACCTATCATAGTAACAACAAATTCTCAATAACACTCAAATTCTCACTCATATCCAATCTTTATATGCAAAATAACAATATAACCAAACGCCTGGCTATAGACCACAATATGTCGAGTTATACGCCAGAAAGAGAATTGACAATCGTTTACAGACGTCAGTGATTGATTTATCAGGGTAAACAATGCAACCACATCTGAATTTAATAAATATACTTTCAAGACAATATTAGCAATAATTTATGGCATAATATATTTATTAGTTGCTGATTATCTACAACCGAACTAAAATCAACCTGTTCCTGACTATTAACCTTTAGTAATGGCAAATTATAAGGTAAGAAAACAATTATGTTTACAAATTAAAATATCTTTCGCTAACGAGAATTTAGCCCGTGACAGTACAATATAGTGCCCACTAAGTGCTAATACAAAGGAACAAACACCAATTGATATTTTTAATTTTGATACTCAATAATGCTGGCTTAGTACTTTTTATAGCCTAAAGATGGTTTTGTGCCGAAACTAGTTGGATTAAATGAATTTTGTGGTTATTTGGACTTAAGCTTTACTTGTTCTATTTAATAATTCATACTTAATATTAATTGCCGTAAAACAAAGAAAAATAAAGTCCAAGATCAACACATTTCTGATTTATCCTTTGATATTTTGAAAATATAATGCATTCATTTTGTGCATTTTGAAAACTTTCCACTGTCATCTATTAAATTTAATTTTCTGTTAAGTAGTAATAAGTAATTTCGAGAAATCCAAACGACACGGCACAAAAAAATTAAATACACTTTTTAAAAGTTTATTTTTAATTTGTCGTTGCCGGTTACGATAACAGGTGAAACCGAAATGAAAAATCTACATTATCATCCACGCTAATTGAAATACACTATCCAATTCTGCGGGCCTGCATAATTCAAACAAGATTAAAACGGTTTTGGTTAGAACGGCAGAGACCAAAAATTGTAGTCAAGGATAATCTAGAAAAATTCAGTTCAAATGGAATAAAAATTGAATTTTAAAGTTGAGTCTTAAGAAGTTTGTACTCTAATTTAACGTCCATTAAAGAAAAATGAATTTTACTACAGTAGACCGAGCCGGTTCAACAAAATATAAAAGATCATTTTATTCAATTCTTGTTGAAATTAGATTTATAAATGGAATTTAAATCATTGTTTAATTTCTAAAATTACTTTAAAGCATTTTGTATCTCATCACATTAATATACAATTTAGTTTAATTATACAGTTGCGTACAGAATAACCATTTAGTGGTTCATTAGATATTTTGCAGAATTTCTATAGTTTACAGATAATAGTGGAGCAGACAAAAAACACATACAAACTTTAAAAAATATTGTGTTTTCGCAATCGGCACGGAGTAATAAATCTTTCGGTTCAGGCAGTTTCAGGTATGGGTGTCTATATTGTTATTTAAAGAGTACATAAAATGGGCATTTACAAATATTTGTTTTGAATAGATAGGTAATAGTATTATTTCAGTATGTACTTCTTCAGTTATTGTAAATCGATAAAAGTAACTATAATACTAGTAGAAGGGGAGCCACTGTAGGACACTTTTTGACCTTTGAACCTGGGACGTCATCTGACAGCTTTAGCGTCAAAAATATGTTATTTTATCGTTACTAAATTCATGAACGTCACAGTTCCAAATGTGAAACGCCAAAACGTCAAAATAGCGCTAAAATTTCTCGCAATAACAGTTTAAAAAATTGGTAAGAAGAAATTTTCGATTTACACATGTATTTCTTATGGAAAAATGTCGTTTCAAAGTGACAAATTTTAGCGCTATTTTGACTTTTTGGCGTTTCACATTTGGAACTGTGACTTTCATGAATTTAGTAACGATAAAATAACATTTTTTTGACGCTAAAGCTGTCAGATGACGTCACAGGTTCAAAGGTCAAAATGTGTCCTACAGTGGCTCCCCTTCTACTGATACTTATTGCGTTAAAATTAAATTTAAATTCGGTAAATCTTTAGATTTTAAAAATCTAAGGCAAATAATTAGTTATCATCCACTTCTTTGAAATCACTAATGCATTTATTGTGTTTGTTTAGGTACGGGTATAAGGTAGGAATAAAGACGGTATTGGCGCACTTGCGGACGGTATCGGCTCACTTGCGGACGGAGCATTTGCGCACAAGACAAATTTGAGGTCACTTGCAGAAAAGATGAAAAATTAGTTTCTCAAGCTATTAAAATTCTTATAAAGTAGAGGCATTTCCGTATATGTTTTCAACTGCGATAATCAGTAAATAACAATAAAAACAATAAAGAAATGGTGAGACCTTCCCTTCACACTTTATCTAGGCCTGGGATTGGCAACCTATTTCTTTTTCTTTTTTTATATATATATTTTTTAATTTGTTGGTTTTTCCTATATCTAGTAGGTATATAACATTTTAATCCATTTTAAATTGAATTAACCAACCAAATTAAAAGCGGAATTCGAAGAACAGTTCACAAATTTGACACTTGCTAAGGTTTTGGAAGCAATAAATGAAGATCTATATTTCCCTAAAATAAGACAGACAAAACGATGGAAAACTGCGGTTTAAGTGGACAAAACATTTTGCTTAAAATTATTATTGTAGACATATTGTATTTATACAAAATATTTGTAAATTTGCCTTTCTTTGTATCCCACTAATGTATGGCAAAAGCATTTGCTTTTGATAATGTTTAAGGTTAAACTACATATTTTTATTATAATTTTGATACAGAAAAAGCTAACTCAATATAAATTAACTAGACTTAATAGGGACGATAGTACTAAATGTTAAACAAGATTCAAAAAAATATATGTTTTGTTATCAAATAAAGTAATTCAACCTTTCCCCTGCCATAAAAACTTGGGTTACGTTCTAGAACAGCTTCTTACCGAGTTCGGTTATGGTGCGTCATTATCTTATGCAAATTGACCACATTTACTCTAAACGCATTCTCTGGAATTTATCTCGGAAGTTGGCACCTTAACCCCTTAGCATTACTTAGTCTACGAACTTTGGGAAATAAACGGTAATATACCGCCTATTTACATCGTTTGTTTAAACAACTTACATTCCATCCTTTCTTGGTCATTCTAAATCAACGTTTGGGTCAGTTAGTAGATTTATTTGTACTTTGCTTAATTCACTCACAGTTTGTGTAGGTTATAAATTCTCAGTTACTTTGCATAGTACAGTCTATCAAGGTTTTCACCGAATTCTTTGAAGACGCATCAATTTCCTTGACATTTTAACAGTATCTAGGGAATACCTCAAAAAGCAAAATCTACCCTATGCGGATGTGTGCTTTTTCCCTGAGGGTGAATCCCACTCCTTCTCGGTGGTGAAATTTTTTATATCAAAAATAACTCCACAAATGGATAGAGGGAAGAAATAGATGTTTTATAGATTTTTTTGTTTAAATGCATAGTTTTTGACTTATTATTAGTATTTCGTAAAAAAAAACGTTTTTAATCGATTTTTATAAGGGTTGAAAATTAGGGATATAGAAAATTTGAGTTAAATGCGATAAAAGATACGAGTTTATTATAATTACTGTCATAAAAGTTCATTCAATTATTTTTTCCAATTTTAAATTAACAGGGAGCGTTATAAGGTTCGAAATAATGTCACGGGCTAAATTCGCTCTAGGAATAATTGTTTTAATAGTTAACATTATTGACTACCTACCATACGAATAGCACCATAATTAGGGGTTAAACAGAGGCATTTAGTATTAAGAACAAGTTGATTTTTGTTTGTTCATAGATAATCACCATCTATTTATTATATTCTGGTCACAAATTAGTGTTATTATCATTACTTTTAATATACTATCACTTTCGATTGTAAACAGCTGACTGCCACTCTCTTCTTCTGTTTGTACGACCCGTCATATTGTTGACAACAGTAAAGTTTGATTACATGCGCACGGTACTCAGCAAAAACCGCCAGACGCGGACGAGACCAGTTAGATTAGGAGTTAAGAATTGAACGGGTAGAGACCTTCTTCCGTTGTGACATATTCCGCTCGTAAGAATCGATTGCTTCAGCATTTTGCAATTTGTCATCGATCTGAACAGTTTGTTTGAGTGTCGCCAGAAGATTTTTCGGTTTAAGTTTTAAATCACGGTACATCCGTGTCAATTATTTTTGGATTTTGAAACTAAACCTTTATTATCCATTCGAATCGTTGGTCGAATCACATTTTGTTGTTAGTTGTGAATTTTGTTTCGAAAGGAACCTCATTGTGAGGGATTTTATGGAATCTTCTGTTGATAGAATTACAGTGAAGTCAGCAAAGGTGTTCATTTATTAATCTTCCATACCAGACCGGAGAACCGGAGTATCGCAGCCCTAGAGTTACGGTGAACCGTAGATAGCATTTCAGTACAGTCAGCAACGGTGTTTACTTATTTAATCTCCCATACAAGACCGGAGTATCGCAACCCTATTACATACCCTTTGCTGACTTCACTGTAATTCTATCAACAGAAGATTCCATAAAATCCCTCACAATGAGGTTTCTTTCAAAACAAAATTCACAACTAACAACAAAATGTGATTCCACCAACGATTCGAATGGATAATAAAGGTTTAGTTTCAAAATTCAAAAAATAATTGACACAGATGTACCGTGATTTAAAACTTAAACCGAAAAATCTTCTGGCGACACTCAAACAAACTGTTCAGATCGATGACAAATTGCAAAATGTTGAAGCAATCGATTCTTAAGCAGGATTTATAAACTTGACGTCGCCGTTGCTGTTCCCGTTGCCGTTTGCAGTTGACGTTACGTTTGCAGTTTGCTGTTCACAGTTCAAGTTGGTGTATTTATAAACCTAACGGTGGTCTAGTGCGAATGTCAAAATGCTTGACAACATGACAACTGACTTTACTGAGTTTTGTTTGTTTTTGGTTTATTTGTTATATGTTAAGTTATTGGACATTTGTTACAGACATTTATTTAGTTAGTTTTGAAGTTATTTGGACATTTATATATTTGACAGTGTATTGATAATGATAATAATAATAATAATAATAGCGTAAAATACTATAAATAAAAAAACAATCTGCAAACGAACCAAACCCAAACAACGAATAGTAAAAGTAACAAGTAACAAATACCAACACTGCCATTCCTACGAACTTAAAATAGTTGACAGTTGTCTATTTTTAAAATAACGAGATTTGATTGGCCCATTGCCGAACTGCAACCCAACGGCAACAGCAAAAGATAAAACTTGGTCATCTTCGAACGACACCGAACGTCAGCGGAACGGAATCCAACTTGCGAACGTCAACGACTACGGACTTTATAAATACGAGTTAGAAATACCTTGTTTTTAACTTTGAACGGTAACGGCAACTGCAAACTGCAACGAACGGCAACAGCAACGTCAAGTTTATAAATCCAGCTTTACAAGCGGAATATGTCACAACGGAAGAAGGTCTCCACCCGTTCAATTCTTAACTCCTAATCTAACTGGTCTCGTCTGCGTCCGGCGGTCTTTGCTGAGTACCGTGCGCATGTAATCAAACCTTACTGTTGTCAACAATATTACGGGTCGTACAAACAGAAGAAGAGAGTGGCAGTCAGCTATTTACAATCGAAAGTGATAGTATATTAAAAGTAATTATAATAACAATAATTTGTGACCAGAATATAATAAATAGATGGTGATTATCTATGAACAAACAAAAATCAACTTGTTCTTAATACTAAATGCCTCTTTAACCCCTAATTATGGTGCTATTCTTATGGTAAGTAGTCAATAATGTTAACTATTAAAACAATTATTCCTAGAGCGAATTTAGCCCGTGACAATAAGTCCTTTAAACTGTTAAGAAACATTTCAGTAATGTGTACTTTTCAGTTACAGTGTTTTTATTGCAATTAAATTAGTTGTTAACCTTTTAAACGTCTTCCAACATCTTAAACGTAGGAAACTTAAATTCATCTCAATTCAACTACTTTGCTAAACGTTTAAAAACAAAATCAAAAAAGCTCGAGTCACGTAATAACTCAATCTATTTCCGGTGTCATCAATTTCCAGCATTTCCGAGTTAGACCAACGCCAACGTGATATTTAATCTAATGTCTCTCCTCTGCGCTGACGTAGAAAAATCGTCTGTTCTTTTTGGTCGAATGGAAATGTAAATTCCAATTCCATTTCATACATGTCCAACCTAGTTATTAGAAAGTCACATAGACAGCTCTATCGAAGAATTGTTACAACGAGACGGTATATATTTGAAAAATGTTTTAGAAGGCACAAGTTTGATCGGAATATGGAATAGATTTGACGTTCGATTCCGAATTGGGTTTTCCTTTGTATAAAAATTCTAGCTCCATACGGTTCTAACGATAAAAATGATTCTATAAAATTTGTCGTTATTCAAGAATTCATGTATAACAATGCTTGATTACGTATTTTTATTTTTATTCCAAAATCTATTGTATTTTCATATTTTTACTGAAATATTTTATTTTTAAATATGCTAGCACTCTATTACTCTTTTTCAAACAAACAAAAAAGAAAATCCAAGTATTTTTTATTATTATAGGTAAAGGTACAACACGTCTTCCTGTTAAGTGACAGGTATTTTTTCTTCTTTTGTTTGTATTATGTGTTTTTTAATCGCACTTTATTTTTCTTTCCTTAGCTTACTCGTGTCATTTTAATTTATAAATGCTTCGTTATTACTTTGTGTTACGGTGGTTGTCTTTTTAGTTTTGCGTATAGGCGTTTAGAAGGAGCCTCCAATAAATCCTTTATACACAAATCTAACAACAATCTTTTGTTGACATAGATCCAGAGTTTCATTACGATACAACAAGTCGAGTAGGTACAGTGAATTTTTGAAGTTATCAAATTAGCAAGATTACCTATACCAATAGGGATGTCTCGCTGATGTGATTTCTGTGTTTGGGAATGAAGCACCACACCAGTCAATTATTTTCGGCTGGTATTGCGAATTTCAACGTGGTCTCTCCAGTCTCACCGACAAATCCAGGCTAGATCCACCCAAAACAGTAGTCGTACAGCAAAACATTGATGCAGTTCGTCAGCTAATGACCACCTTGTAACATACCGAGAGATAGAAGCATCTTTGGGCATTTTTAAGATCTTGATCCTACATGAAGAACTGGGTGTTACGAAGTTGGTTTCAAGTTGGATCCCTCATTTGCTCACAGAAGAGCAAATAGCGGTCCGAGTCAATTGGTGTCAAAAAACATTGGAACGGTTCAACAAAGGAATTTTAAAAAACGTTGGCGATGAATCTTGGATCATAGTAACCGAAAATAATAATCCGCTGTATGGGTGTTTCACGATGAGGAAAACCAACAAAAGCGATCCGTTCTCGAAGTGTGTCAAAGAAAATGGTCGCAACTTTTGTGTCAAAATCTGGGGATGTGGCAACAATTGGGGTTGGAAGATTGACGCTGTGGCGTGTCTCCTCCGTCGTGGAGCCCTTCCATTTAGCAAGGACGAAGGGAATCACAGAAACCTTCGCCAAGGGCCCATTTTTTTATCCAGTCCTGTGGAGGCACCATCGACCTGATGATACCCCAATGGACAGTGTCCTATGTGAATTCCATCGATTGATCTGAGTTTAGGATTTCGAAGCCCTAAGAATAATTTAGAGTAGCGCAGTGAAGGCTGTATGAATCTTTGTGCTTATATTTGACCTGTACCTAGTGTTAAACTCATTACATAAACCACTGTTATCTTCTGCTAATTGAACATACATTAAAAGAAGTTTATAATTACAGTATATATATATATATATATATATATATATATATATAAATTTTAAAATAATAAAATGTTTATGGTACAGATTAAATCCTTGGTGATAACTGCTTATGTCGCTTTTAAATTATGCACCCGACTTTGCGCTGGAATCTGTTTTATTTGGAGACATTAGATTATTTCGGAATACAAAGCAATTTTGTGCAATACAACGTAGCCATTTGCCTAATAGGAATGGAGACATAGAATATTCCGCAGATTCTTTGTCGCAACACATGCAGAAAATCGCACTCTCTAACGAAGTATATTCAAATGAAACTACCCGTAACGGTTTCGCGTATATTTTTCCGGTAATAGTTTCCGAGTTCTAGACACAATCGCTTTATATTAGCCCGGTTCCCGGTTATACTGTTTGAATTTTTATGTTACAAATATAATAATTCTTTTTGATAATAAAATACATTTTCGTTTTGTTGTCCCAAGATTTCATTGATTTTATAATTGTTACTTATCTACCTACTTTTTTTTGTATTTATTATCGAAAAACGTGCAAAGGAAAATCATCCCAATCTTGTACTCAACATTATTCCATTTTTGAGTTACCATTCAAACCTTCACTGGCAGCTAAGATTGAAAAAAAAAGATTGTACGTCTACAGAATTGATTATATTTGCCATTTGCCAAAGGTTGTAACCTCAACAATACTTGAGATCTAACAAAGCGAAAACTAAATTATTTGATACATATTGGCTCAATTTTTGTTCGAATTATAATTTGATTTGTAGTAATTCAAATTCTCTGATTTAAGGAAATAAAACGCCAAGTGAAACTTAACAAATTAATAATCGATAAAGGTTAATACCATGAAAATTTTAATTTAAATTATTGGAAAATTAAGATATATGTGAACAAAAACATAACTCCAATTAGCCTCTTTACCCCGGACGTAAGTCGTCCAAAGATAACTTCAATTAACAACGGCTGGTGAATAGCGATCTAAACTTCTCTGATCTGGTTCGAACCATCGAAAGCTTCGGTATATTCATCCTAATATTTAGAGGAGTGCAAGAAGGAGATCTAAGTAGATTTAAGGAGATCCAAGCAAATCTAAGAGGATTTAGGGGCCTTTCCCACTAGATCTGGAAGTTTTCTTAATATTGGTAAGGCTGCTTATAAGACTTATCTGAACAACTGCTTTCATCGAAAGACAAATTTAAGAAGGAGCCGTGCTACGCTGCATTCTACTACATAAAACTACTTCTTTTATTGGACGTATCCTCCATACGTAATAAGTTAGTTATAAACGGTCAGATTTGGAATTACTAAAAAAATTTCGTTAATTAATAAAATCTTTCGAAATGGTATTAAGATATAAATGACCTGAGTAACTTTACTATGTAGTTATATAGTTTGGAAATACAAAAAAATCACAATGTTTAAATCTACAAAACCTGGCAAAAGATAGCACACTAAGAAATAAAAGAGTCTGTTAAAGAAAAAAAAATGTGAGCCGTCACGGGACGCCTGACAGATGTGAAACATCGACATTAACCCGTGCCTAAATCATAAGACATTTCCAATTTAAATAACATGGCATTTTTGCACTTTTTGTCGTTATTTTTTTTTACTGAAACAAATGTAGCTAAAAATAATTAAATATCTATTCATATTTAAAACAAACACTTTATACACAAATTTTACAGGGACTATTCACCAACAATCTATTTTGATTAACAAGCTGTCAATTTTACAGGTCAGCGAAATATGTAGGTATATTATGTTGCCTATACAAACAAACATTTTTATATATATAGAATAGATAGTAGGCGGAATCGAGTTAGGTTTTTATGAAACAATTCATACCCTGTCCCGCCAAATTTTTGAATCGATGAGCTTCTTCCCCCTATTGTTGGCGCGCCACCGTCGGCGTCGCTCAAAACATGAGACCAATTTCATATAAGGTATCAGTACATCTCTTTATTATATATTATCGATGCGTTAGGTTTTTTACGTCATACGAATCATACGTCACCGTCGCCACGCGAGAAATCTGATTCACGTGCGGCTATAGATGTTTCACATCAAAAATGAAGAAGATTTTCGTATTTCCACTAAATAAAGTAGCCGACATTCGTCGGAGGCAGTGTCCTGTGTATAATGTGTAGGCTGGTAGGTTAAGATACCTCTCTTTCAGTAACGTTGCTCGTCATAAAATTAGCGTCATTAAAAACGTCAGAATTTTAAAGCTTGATACCGCTACACAAAAAAGGTTTAACTCCAAGGTCAGTTGCTGCGGCTTGATAATAAACTGAG
Source organism: Altica lythri (assembly GCA_964028335.1). Lineage (NCBI taxonomy): Eukaryota > Metazoa > Arthropoda > Insecta > Coleoptera > Chrysomelidae > Altica > Altica lythri. The sequence continues at coordinate 58,014,557 of OZ034805.1, read as the reverse complement.
GTAAAAATCGAAGCCATCTGTTATGCCTTCCAGGGTGGTTTTAGAACCATTTTTCATATTTGCTGGAGAAAACTTATTTAAAAGGCCATGAAAAACTAAATTAAAAGGCTGCTGTTTATGGCGACTGTGTTAGGGAGATCCCCTCGGGAGCCTCATCACCTATTTTAAATCTCTAAGCCTGGTGACAGCCTGAGGTGAGGATATCCCTACACACGGGAGGATGCACAATGGACCATATGTGGCCGCATTGCTGGCAGAGCACTAGCTCGCCCCTCCCCAAATTTCCAGATGGCTACTGTTTGGAGGTAATGTTAATGCAATTATATTATACTGCAGAATTCAACAGCCTTCAAGGTGCAGTGTGAAATATGGTTGTTAAAAAGTACTTAATAAGACTGGCTGGTCTTTACTAAGCCTTGTATGGTATCAGAAATAAAGCTGGAGTCAGAGACCATACAAATAGACCCTGCTGGTGCAGCTTCTCTAAGTTCTGCCATCATTCTTTTCCTATCAAATATAAAAGTAGATGGAGTAAACTGCCCAGTGACAGATACCGGGTTTACCACAGTCACATTGAAATTTTATTTACAGCTCGCTTTTCCTTTGGACAAAGGACTTTTGGCTGTTTGTTGGGTACTGTAGATACACCAGTCTCAGCCATGTTATTAATATGGGAAATATGGGGATGGGAAATTACATTTATTCAACAGTACACAAAGATTGATGAAAAGCGGGCCACCTTTAATCCGTTAAAAGCTACAGCTCTTAAAATACTCGTGGAAATAGGCTGGCGAAGAGATATTTCTGGGTAACGTTTAAGAAACCCTATTTTCGTTGCTTTATTAAAACGATGAGTTATGTTGTGTTGATCAGCAAATTCATATACTGCACTTCTTAGTCATTTTGCAATAATTCAATAACACCTACATGTCATCTAAAGTCATTTAAGAATTTTCAAGTTGTCGTCTACGTTAATATAAAAAGACTTACTAAAAAAGAGAGTCAAAAAATATTAAAATGTAGGAGACTGATAAACTTGACAATTAAAATTTAAATAAAGAAATATTTTACATTATTTACATAAATCAACGGAAATATCTATCCAAAGTATATTTTTCTTTTATTGTTTATGAACTCGAAGTATCTTAAAGGAATAAAACCTAGTTATTACTATTATGAGTTCATTTTAATTCCTCCATAGGGAACTAATTTTACATTTAAGAATTTTCAAGTTATCATCTAAGCAAAGAAGCGAAACACTACGTCGTTGCTAACATAAGCAATTCCTTCCTTATTTCCACTAAGTTTGGTAGAAACTTGTTGTGGCTGTCATCTTAAAGTTTGCCGCATTCTACGATGTAAATTCCCTTGTCCTTCGCTTTATTGAAACTGCCGACGAAGTATGCCGTCTAAATACAAAGACAACCAACAATCCTTTTAAGCCTTTTTAGCCGAAATGCATGACAAAATTAATTAAGTAAAACAGTCTTAGATTCTTGAAAATGGTTTCTTTGTTGTTGCTTTTTATTATTTCTTAATGCAGATGTTGAATTAAATTTAGATTTTTTAAAATAAACATCATAAAATTTTATCTTTAAATCGTATTTTATCTTAGATAAAAACTCTAAAAAAAAGTTGAGAGTTGTGAGACTGACTGGCAGATGTTATCTTTGATCTTTGCATGTAAAAAAAGGTTTATAGATAAAAGAAAATTGCAAAATAAACACTCGTTGATACAGGCTTTTTGGAACGAAGTTCCCTTTCGCGCGTTACGACTGAGACTAGCCGGAAAAAATTCAGACCAAAAAATGTCACGACACGACACGACCGACACGACACACACATGTTTCTCTGTCTGTCTCTCTCTCTCTCTTAATTCCCTTAAAGGTGCTGTTAAACCAGATGAATTTTTTATATGTTTGGATAAATAAGTTATCATACCTAATAATCTCTGCACATCTTTTTCATTCTCTGGTTTTTTCATATCTAGAATGGCTTTAACTTTGTCACTGTCAACAGTTTGGCCTGATTTACTGAAATTAAAACCTAAAAATGTTATGCTTTCTGCACCAAACTTGCATTTTTCATAATTGAATTTAATGTTATTTTCTACAGCTCTTTTTAAAACTTCAAGTAAACGTGTATCATGTTGTTGCTTGGAGGAGCCGTACAATATTAAATCATCTATATATGTTTGTACACCCTCCATATCAAATATCTTACTAAATCTTTTATGAAATACTTCACCAGCTGAGCTTATGCCATAAGGCAGTCTTAAAAATTTATATCTACCAAAACATGTATTAAATGTGCATAGTTTACTGCTTTCTTCATCAAGCTTTACGCTCCAAAACGCTTTTGATGCGTCAAGAATGCTGAAGAATCTGTTACCAGACAAGTTTGCAGCAATTTCATCAATCGTAGGGAGTTGAAAGTGCTCTCTTTTAATAGCTTTGTTCAAGTCCCTAGCATCTATACAAATTCTAATTGAGTTACCTGTGGGTTTTCTTACTATTACTAATGAATTAACCCAGTCTGTTGGTTCATCAACTTTTTCAATTATTTTATTTTTCTCCATTTCAGCTAGCTCAGTTTTTAGCTTTTCTTTTAATTGTAATGGAATTTTTCTTGGAGGATGCACTATAGGTCTTGCATTTTCGTCTAAGCTTAACGAGTATGGCTCATCCATGCAACCAATACCTGAAAAAACATTATTAAATATTTGTTTTATGTCAGAATAATCAATTTTGAAGATAGCTTCACTAGAACTGTTTGTAGTTTCATTAGATTTTATTGTATATATTCTTTTTATGATATTTAAATCTTTGCAAGTTGGAAGTCCTAATACAGTAGGAGAATTAACTTCAACAACACAAAATGTTATATTATGTACATTATTTACATATTTACATTGCAAAGTGCATTTTCCTAAAAACCTTTAGTGTTTCATTAGAATATGTTGTTAGTTTACAATTTGTTGGACTTAATTTTATGTTGCTTGCTAATGAATTTAATTTTCTTATAGATATTACGTTTGCCATTGCCCCAGTATCTAACCTACAGCTTAATGTACTTTTATTAACCTCAAAATTTATTACAAAATCATCATCAATATCTAATTTAATTTTATCAACATTAACCATCCCCAAAAATAATTCTTCTGAATCGGAATCATTTATATCTACGTATTTTATTTGTCTTTGAAAACAAACTTTGGCATAATGCCCTATTTTATTACAAAAATTACACTTAGCTTTTATGGCTCTGCAGACCTGTCCTTTATGTTCTGCTCCACACCTGTAACATCCTTGCTTCTTCTCAGCTTGGTTATGGACTCTCGAGTGACTTGGACTAGTTGTATCGTATCCTTTTAGGGTCTTCTGGTTTCTTGTTTTGTATTTTCCTAGGTAGTTGATTTCCTCCGACTTCCCAATTTTTTCCGAATGTATTTTGGAATATTCTATTCTCTTACACAGATTTATGGCTTTTTCTAGACTTACATCATATTCCTCGAGTAATCGTTGTCTCATGTTTTCATCAGCAACACCACAAGTAATGCATGTCTTAACTAAACTGTCTTCAAGATATTTCAGCTCACAGTTTTTTGCTTTAGTTATTATATCCGTAATAAATTTGTCGACACTTTCACCTTCTTCTTGTTTACGAGTGAATAAACTGTACCTTGTATTCGATATGTTACTTTTAGGTTTAAAATGAGCATCGAATTTTGCTATTAGTGGTTGTAACTTATCTGTTTCATCTTCTTCAAATTTGAATGTGTTAAATATCTTGAAACCTTCATCTCCTATTAACTGTAGAAGTTGTGCACATTGTGTGGCTTGGCTTTTTTTATTTACTTCCGCTGCATGTAGATAGTTGTTAAATCTTTGTAGAAAGAATTTCCAATTTTCGTAAATGTTCCCCGTGGTTGACATGGGAGAGATTGCGGCTCTAAATTCCATCTTTTGCGTATATCTTTGATTATCATTAACATCCACTTATTATGATTCTTTTTCTTTATTCGTTGCAGTTGATTTCTTCGTGATTGTGATTTATCTTTATATATTTTTACTTTAAATGGCTCAATTTCAACAAATTTACCATTCGGGTTTCGGCACCATGTGATGAAAAGCAGGTTAGGTTAAATCAAACTTTACACTTTCGCTCATCATGCTTTCGCTACTAGATTCAGAATGTCTATTTAGCCTAGTCATATGTCATGTCATAGTTTGCCATTGTTGCCAACTATGACATTTTACATTTATTATAATTGTTGCCAACTATTACATTTTACATTTATTACATATGTCATCTAAACCTCTGGTATTGCATGAATGGACCCTTTTGTTAAAAGAAACGAACTGTTGAAAATATTCAGGTAATTTACTATTTTCTATTTTGCTTTGAACAGTGTAGTGTCGTGACTGTGTTAAAAGTTTATACAGGTTTTTTGTAGTTAATAAATAATAAAATAACAACAATAATGAATCCTGACAGTGTTTCTCGACAAATTCCGGATATTGCTGATGGAGTTAGGTAAGTAGAGATTTTATATAGACAATAATAAATGCTTATGTATGTATAAACACTCTGTTGTGTTTACAAATTACAATTCCATTACTAATTAATCGAAAGGAACTTCGTTCCATCCGGGTGTCCCTTGACACCTCTCACTTTTTTTATTTTTGTCATAAAACAGACAATACGCAAAATAGACAAAAGATTTATTGTCATTTTTAACTAATAAACAATTTATGGCCACTTAAAGTTCCAATTTCAGATTATACTCTGTATATGAAAACGTGTGAATTATATGAAATAGGGGCAAAATTATACTGAAAAAGCATATAAAATCTTTTAAAATAAGTGTTAATAAAGTTAAATAATTATACCATTTTAGTTATTTCTCGAAATGCACTTCGATGTTTACAAATTGTAGATATATTTATACATTTTTTCCTAATATTTACATTGTATTTTAATGTCTAGGTATATAATTTGTAATTAAACCACATATTAATATATCTAAAATGATAATACAACACGCCCTAGTCATTCACTTTCTGAAGAAAAATACAAATTTAAGAACATTTCCAAATACGGTTTAAGTTTTGGTGAGATCGCACCAGCGCATTCACCAAAAATTGAATAACTCAGAAATTTTACGTCTCAACCATTTGTTACCCCGGCTCCACACTTGCGTTATTCGTTAACGAATAATCGGTGTTTGCGAAAAATACAACATATGTGGATACTATATTTGTGTTCTTCTTCTTCTTCATCGCTTAGGTGGTCTTCCTGTAGGTCTCCTGCCTTGAGGTGCGTTGTTTCTTACTATTATAGCCATTCTGTCGGGATTCATTCTGTTAACATGCTGGTTCCATTCTCTCCTTCTTTTTCTTATCCATTTGACTATGTCGTTTGTTTGACACTTCTCTCTTATGTTTGTGTTTCTCTGTCTGTCATTTAATGTGTTTCCTGTTATCATTCTTAGGGTCTTCATCTCCATTGTTCTTAGGATCCTCTTTGTTATTGATGTTTCAGCTCTTATTTCCGTACCATATGTCATTACTGGACGTACTTACGCATGTTTTGTAAATTATTGATTAACATTCTATACTTAGATGTTTGTTTTTCCAGATTGGGTATCTAAGATGTCCTGATATTGCGGCGGCCTTGTTAGCTTGTTTCCTGACTTCATTTTCTAGAATTCCTGCTTTGGTAATTCTGCATCCAAGGTATTCGAATGACATGACTTGTTCTATGATGTTGTTCTCTATTGCCAATTTACAGCGTAGGGGTTCCTTTGATATGGTCATGCATTTGGTCTTACTTGTTGAGATTTGCATGTTAAATTTTTCAGCCTCTTCGCTAAACGCTTGTAAGATTCTTTGTAAGTCATCTTCTGACTACGCAATGAGTACTGCGTCGTCGGCAAAATACAATATGTTTATTTTATGTGTTCCGATTCGGTAACCTAGTCCAGTATTGTTTACGGCTTGTATATATTTGTGTTCGTTGGCGAATATTCAGCGTATTTCTCCGGACACGAATGTTTTCCGTCTTGAGTCGGTACTTGATACACATCAAAGCACTCGAATATTCGTATTGTCCGTGTTCGCACTACCGTCCACACTTTCGTCTTGAATGTCAAAACATTTTTTAGTTTAGATTAGTTTCGTGATAGAATTGCTAAAAATAATGTGAAAAAGTGATAGTTGACATGGAGTCGACAAATAAAATAGTTTTTTAGCTTTCCGTTTCTTCATAAATATTTAAATTATAATGACACATAAAAAAGTAAGCAGTAGAGTATTTCATTACGAATGCCGAATCCGAATATTTTTCGTATTTTTAATCGAATACAAATATTCGCTTTTTAAAGTAATAGGTGTGGATGGTAGACAAAAGCAAATATTCGCACACGATTATTTGCTCCAAATATTCGCACAATTGTCGAATATTCGTATACGCATGTGTGAAGCCGGCTTTAGGGAGGTCCCTAAATGAGACCCCTTTTTCGACCCTTACAGAATGTGCTTGTATACCTACATTCACGATTTTACAATCTCTGTTCATACCGAATGCCTGATTGCCTTTTAAAATTCTTTCTTCCACTCTCTCCTTCCCGGTCTTTCCTATTGTGACTCCTAAATAGTTAAAGGTGTGTACCGCTTCAAGCCTATAGTTCTGTGTAATCAATTTTTCCTGTGGAGTTGTCTCTTCCTTATCTATCTTCATGTATTTTGTTTTGTTTTCATTTATCTCTACACCCATTTGTTTTGCCTCTTTGTCTAATTCTTCAATTGCTTTTATTAGTGCTGTCTTTGTGTTTGCAACGATGGCCAGGTCATCTGCGTAGGCTATTATTTGGAGTTAATCTGTGATGATATTTTGATTGTTTAGCTTGGCCTTCCTTATTATTACTTCTAAAATTAAATTAAAGAGTGTCGGTGACATAACATCTTGCTTCACTCCTTTATTTATTTTTATTTCTTTGCAAATTGTTCCATTGAATGTGACTTCGGCGGTGGTATTCTTAAGGGTCATTGCTACCATTTTCCTTATTTTTGTTGGGATCCCAAGTTCCTCTAGATCTTCCAACAGTTTTTGTCTTTTTACGGTGTCGAAAGCGCTTTTGAAGTCTATGAAAACTACGTGTAGATCTCTATTGTATTCCCTTGCTTTTTATGCTATTTGTTCTAGTTTATGTATGAGGTTAACTGTTGATCTGCCTAGCCTAAAGCCTGTCACGTGCAGAAATCGGCGTCAACATATTTAAAAGTTAAGTTAATGTCCCGGCTCGATTGTTAGCCTCTAAACGGGTTCCGATCCGTGTGGTGGGATTCGTATTGACTTGACCCGTGGGGAGAGTAGAGAATTTGATTTAGGTCGAAAACATATCGGGTTTTTACTGTCTAAGCTAATAGCTAAAATTTTAAATTAAGTAAATAAGTGCATCGATTTCTTTTAATATTACTAATACATTTAGCTTAATGAATTCGATTTAATTTTAACATCATTTCGGAAATCAAATTAATATCGAACAAGCCGTTTTTGCACAACGGAACACACTATTTCCCCTTCTATACTCACAAGTGTCATCGCGGTAAGGTTTGCGTGGATTAGCGTAATGTGGTTCCTTTTTGCATTTCAACGATCGTACGAACACATTAGAGTATTACTATCGAATTAAGTGACGCCATTTTGTGAAGTTGAAAGTTCTTTTGGCAATATTCAAGCCATCCGTATGGGTTTTTGAACTTCACTTCAATATATTTTATCTAAGCCTCATTTTTGGTTATTCCTTTGTGGTATTTTTTTTGAGTAGGCGTATAGATAAATCCATATTTTTGGGATTTGATTAAATGGTGCTTTCTTCGTGTGGTTGCTAAGAGAATTCGTTTCGAACAAGCGTGGACATCCGATTTAAGATCACGAAATTTACCACCGGGTGTTAGCGAATTAACATCGCAGTTTGGCTGCTAACCCCTAATCTTAATATAAAAGGGGTTTTTGGACCTGGCGAACATTTTTTTTTTTGGACCTGGCGAACATTTGTTTTTGGTCCTGGCTGGACTTGTTTGTGGACCTAGCGAACATTAGTTGCTTTTGGACCTGGCGAATATTGTTTTCTATTTGGACCGGGTGAATATTTCTGGATCAGGCTAAACTTGTGCCTCACCAACATTAAGCAGCAGGCTAATAACGAAAGCCTCACTACCAGCACTGCAGAAAACAGATAAGCCAAAAATTTAATTTTAAGATTAAGACATTGTAAAAGTTGTTGGTCGAATATTGATTATTTATAGTAATTTTTAATTTTTAAATCTTTCATATTGCGCTGGGTGATCACTCTTAATTAAAACTGCCAGGGTTTTGACATTATTGTGGAACAAATTTTCTGATAATCGCTAATTTTCCTTATTTCATTTATATATATATTTTTTTATATTGTATAACTCAATTGTTGGGTTTATTGTGCGGGGGGGGGGGGTTATTTATTTATTTTTGTGAATATAATTGATAGATCTAACTTTGTGTCTTACTCAGATCTTCACCCACTCACCACATTTGTTACTCAATCAATTTTCTTTTTTTTTTAATTAATTAAGATTCTTAAATTCATTATTTATCTCCAGTAAGATAGGTCAGTGCCTGGAACATCAGGGGTTTCCGATTTGAACCGTTAAAATCGGTGGCGCGACTCACATTATTTTGTTTTGAATTACCCTCTACGGCTGAGCTGGGCACAAATTTGCCAGTAGAGAAACCACTTACCCATCTTAACTGGAGTTGGAGATTTCAATTTAAACCATAAGTTTAAATTTTCGAAATTTGATTTTATTTTACTTTTACTAAAAGTACGTGGCAAGCCTTTAACAATAATTAAAGTTTAATAATGTACCTATAGTTACCTACATAGAGTAAGAGACTTACTTTATTAAAACAACTAAAATTACTGTAATATACAATTCTATTTTTAATTACACAAAAATCTCTGAATTGCTAGACCTATTTTATTATATAAATTTAACTGGACATGCATTCCTCGTATCTAAAAATTCAAATTAGGCCCGATACGATATAAACAGGCGTTTATGCTCTATTTGTTTTCTAAAATTTACTACACCCATTACTTAGTTAACACCAGTACATTTACTGGCTTAATTAAAATAAAACTACTCCATAATAAATTTAGGTTTCAACGAAGTATATAGGTACAAGCGGAAGAGGTTTAAATTTTAGATTTTGTTTTGCTTATTAGAATTTTAAAATACCCGCTTGCTGAAAAGTTCATTATATTTTGGGACATAATACCTATATTTTATTAGTTAGCGTATTATACGGGACTAATTATACTAAATATACATGCTTAAATTATATAAATAATTTACATTAACCTTATGTATGATAAGATACTACAGATATGCTACACCGAACGTAAAATTTTATTAGGCGAAATAAACCAAAAATTCTTTATTAAATGAGAAACAATTCTCTTTTCAATAAAAGTATACCTGTTTGGAAATTCCTATCTCTTTCAATTAGGCAATATACCCATAATCCCGGCTGGTACTTTCCCCATCATAAAATAACATGATAATACCCGACTAGTTCGTTTCCCACCATAAACATTAATAGTAAAATTCTCGGTAAACTTCACTTCTAAAAGCAACTCGCCCTCGTTTATGATCACAAGTTAAAATTTTATTATTCCCGATATCCGAAGAAGTAGACACATAGCTCTCTCACTACTCAGTTCTCTTACCAATCTTTCGCTGGATAGTATTCACTCAGCTCTCTCAACACTCAGTATTCTCATCACTCTCTCGCTGTGTAGTATTCTCTCAGCTCTCTCGCTGCTCAGTCTTTAAGCTCTCTCAACACTCATTATTCTCTTAGTTCTCTCGCTGCTTGGTAGTGTCTATGTCTAAGCTCTCTCAACGCTCAGTATTTTCTCAGCTCTCTTGCTGCTCGGTCGTATTCTGACCACTCTTTCGCTGGGTATTATTCACTTAGCTCTCTCAACACTCAGTTCTCACCACTCTATCGCTGAGGGTTATTCTCTCAGCTCTCTCGCTGCTCGGTAGTCTCTAAACTCTCTCAACTCTCATTCCATTTGGAATTCATGAACTTAATAATTAATACACACTTTACAGTCAAAAATAAAATTTTCCTTTTTAAATTACAATAAAAAATTATAAATTATAGGCTATATATTCCCGAGCTCTCTCAACACTCAGTATTCTCATCACTCTCTCGCTGAGTAGTATTCTCTCAGCTCTCTTGCTGCTCGGTAGTTTTCTCACCACTCTCTCGGTGGGTAGTATTCACTCAGCTCTCTTAACACTCAGTATCCTCTCAGCTCTCTTGCTGCTTGGTCGTATTCTGACCACTCTTTCGCTGGGTATTATTCACTCAGCTCTCTCAACACTCAGTTCTCACCACTCTATCGCTGAGGGTTATTCTCTCGGCTCTCTCACTACCCGGTAGCCTCTAAACTCTCTCAACTCTCATTCCATTTGGAATTCATGAACTTAATAATCAATACACACTTTAAAGTCAAAAATAAAATTTTCCTTTTTAAATTACAATAAAAAATTATAAATTATAGGCTATATATTCCCGAGCTCTCTCAACACTCAGTATTCTCATCACTCTCTCGCTGAGTAGTATACTCTCAGCTCTCTTGCTGCTCGGTAGTTTTCTCACCACTCTCTCGCTGGGTAGTATTTACTCAGCTCTCTCAACACTCAGTATTCTCTCAGCTCTCTTGCTACTCGTTTGTATTCTGACCACTCTTTTCCTGGGTATTATTCACTCAGCTCTCTCAACACTCAGTTCTCACCACCCTATTGCTGAGGGATATTCTCTCAGCTCTCTCGCTGCTCGGTAGTCTCTAAACTCTCTCAACTCTCATTCCATTTGGAATTCATGAACTTAATAATCAATACACACTATACAGTCAAAAATAATTTTTTCCTTTTGAAATTACAATAAAAAAGTATAAATTATAAGCTATATATTCTCGAGATCTCTCAACACTCAGTATTCTCATCACTCTCTCGCTGAGTAGTATTCTCTCAGCTCTCTTGCTGCTCGGTAGTTTTCTCACCACTCTCTCGCTGGGTAGTATTCACTCAGCTCTCTTAACACTCAATATCCTCTCAGCTCTCTTGCTGCTTGGTCGTATTCTGACCACTCTTTCGCTGGGTATTATTCACTCAGCTCTCTCAACACTCAGTTCTCACCACTCTATCGCTGAGGGTTATTCTCTCAGCTCTCTCACTACTCGGTAGCGTCTAAACTCTCTCAACTCTCATTCCATTTGGAATTCATGAACTTAATAATCAATACACACTTTACAGTCAAAAATAAAATTTTCCTTTTTAAATTACAATGAAAAAGTATAAATTATAAGCTATATATTCTCGAGCTCTCTCAACACTCAGTATTTTCATCACTCTCTCGCTGAGTAGTATTCTCTCAGCTCTCTTGCTGCTCAGTAGTTTTCTCACTACTCTCTCGCTGGGTAGTATTCACTCAGCTCTCTTAACACTCAGTATTCTCTCAGCGCTCTTTCTGCTCGGTCGTATTCTGACCACTCTTTCGCTGGGTATTATTCACTCAGCTCTCTCAACACTCAGTTCTCACCACTTTATTGCTGAGGGTTATTCTTTTAGCTCTCTCGCTGCTCGGTAGTCTCTAAACTCTCTCAACTCTCATTCCATTTGGAATTCATGAATTTAATAATCAATACACACTTTACATTCAAAAATAAAATTTTCGTTTTTAAATTACAATAAAAATTTTTAAATTATAGCCTATATATTCCCGAGAACTAATAGCCGTATAACAAAAAAAAGGGTCATCAAAATCAATCTACTAGTTTTTGCGGGAAAGCCAGACAACAAACAGACTTTTCTGCAGTTTATTACAAACAGACTTTTCTGCTGTTTTATTATTTATATAGATTTTATTTATTGCGCTTCTCAGCATTGATATGGTAAAATTAACCGTTCCCAAATATATTTGTTAAAAGAAAACGGGTCTATTATAAAACCTATCAGAGAAATTTTCAAACTATGCATGTGTTACGAATGACCGCTTTTTAAATTTTTATGTAGTTGTTTCTATGAAATTCCAATTTGGCCACGTAACATGAAGGGCGGTGGAATAATGCCGGTCGTTTAAAAACAATTATTAGAACAACCTCGCCACTAGTTGCACGCAATATTTGTTAAATTTCTATGGCGAGGTCCACGTATTTATTCTTTTTTCCTGATGCTTGTGAAACAGATTGTCATTAATTAGCAACAGCTACGTCGATTAGAAAATATACTTTATTTACCACTTGCTTTTATGTGATTTTATGTGCCTGATGATTTTGCATATCTTATTGGGTCTGTGCAGGTGGTCATTATGCACCAAGATGTAAATCGGCTGTTTCTGTGTTTACTTATATGTTTCTATTTATCACCACAATTTTTGTGGTTATTTGTATATAGTACATGGATTTTAGATAGCATTCATAAATTTCTTAGTCTCAAGAAACAGTTCTCCTTTACCGAATAAGCTATTGGAGACGTCTTTATTAACATGCGCTTAGTTAACATCGTTATAATGTCTACCATGTAAATCTTATTTACACCATTGATCTTGTTTTGGGAATTGGATAAAACTGGTAATATAACAGCATTGTTGTTTAGCTTTAGTAGGAAGAGAATCTATATCGGTCAATTTTATGAAGTTTAAGTTGAATTCTCCTTCTCAACAAAGAATTCTTTTAAATTCGTCACTTATTGCGTATGCATACTTTTTATGTCGATTAAATCCCTTTCACTTTCTTTCCCTGAGGGTAGATGACTTTAAATGATGGTTTACTACGCTTAGTAAACACGTTGTTGTTTAATATTCCGAAGGTAGACCGGTTAAAACTTCTAAAGGAGATGTACGAACCCATGTGGCATATATATTTATGGCTTTTAGTATTCAGCTCAGATTTTGTAAGAGCTCTAATCCATTGCTAGTATTGCTCTTTAAATTTGTTTGTGGCTTGTTCCTGATGATATTGTATACTATGGAAATTCTCTCTAGCTTTTTATATTCTTATAATATTTATATTGGGGAGTTGTGTACCACTATGTAGTCTCTGGATGAAGACAAAATTCCACATGGTGAGAAAGCTAAAAAATTCGTAATAATTTTTAAAAAGGATAACTGATCTATTTCCTGTATATAGCGTTATAACATCGATGTAGCTAACATTCTCACTCCTATATGCTTTGATATTATAACCATACCTCTCCTCAATTATTTATCATGGTGGAGAGAAGATCCATAGTCAAACAGAACCAAAGGCACTCCTTGGTAAATTCCCCTCCTTAAGCAGATTTTATCTGTGTCAAGAGTTTGAATATAAATATTGACACGAAGCGAAGTACATCAATGCTGTAGATTGGTTTTCAGAAATGCAACAATTGTTAAGTGGAGTACATGAATAAGCCAAGATTGGTGATCCATGCTTGTTTTAAAATTAAAGAATCCATAATGAGTTGTTTTTTGCATCTCTGAATTTTATTGTTAATTATTGTGTATCTTAGCATTGAACTGGTAGAATTTACCATTCCCAAATACATTTATCAAAGGAAAACGTCTTGGTAATCAAACATATATGAACAATTTTTGTACTATGTGGCATGTATGAACAATGACCACTTTTTAAATTACCTGGATTTTCTCTTCAGTGGAAAGCGACTGCTATTCCTGTTAACAATTATCTATTTCCGACCTGTTTAAAATATAAAAGAAACATTTGTTAAATTTGTATTTTGTCGTATATGAGATATATTGCTGATCTTTCCATATTTTATTTTGTTTATTATTTTTCCCAGAAATATTGAACTAATATTCAAGGAGGTGACATAAGCGATATTAACAAAATGAATAAAAAGTCGTTCGGTCACCAGCTAATGTCAGTCATGTGGCTCAAATTCAATTAGATTTACGATAGCAATACAGGCATGGCGTCAAATTCAATTAGATTTACGATGGCAAAACAGGCATGGATTAAAATTGAATATTTATTAAATTTATTTCAAAATCATTATTTTATAATATATATAAAAGAGTGTTTTCAGATACAAAATGATCTTATTAAATATTAATTTTTCCTTGTATGTGTTCTAATGGATTTGAGAATGGTTTAGAGTTTAGATTTACTAATTGTCCACTATATTCTGTATTCTTATTTCTATATTATTCATCGAGAAACTAATAGTACTTAATAAATTAAGTACTACGACGCCACCGTCAGGTGGCGCAGTTGATATCTCATTTTATTTAAATGAGCGATTCTTACTTCAGTAAGTAGGTACTATGACGAGGTGGTCTTTGATGTTTCAAAAAAACAAATTATTGACGATTTGTTTTTCATAAACGTACCTACATATATCTTATCTAATATATTTAAACGAGCAATTCTTGTATATATGTATATATAATTGGAATCTCGGAATCGGCTCCAACGATTTTCATGAAATTTAGTATATAGGGGGTTTCGGGGGCGATAAATCGATCTAGCTAGGAATCATTTTTATAAAATTTCATTTTATTCGTGTTTTATCGATAATCAACTTAAATATAAACTTACTTTTTTTATTGGAAGAAAAATAACAAAAAGGTGGCGTTTGAGTAGTCCCAATTTAAACTGAAAAATATGACTCTTCCTGACATCTATTGGCGAATAATAATACTATTTTTTTTAAATTGTGAGCAACTAATTGCTTTAACGACACAACAACAGCTAAAGCTATTCTAGCAGATTTCGTTGTTAAGTAACACGAAGTCAATGAGTGTTTGCTTTGAGGTTAGACTAAGAAAATCAATTGTTTATTTATATTATTTGTGTATTTTAATGCACGTGTTCACTTAAAAATGCCTAAACGATCTTGGAAAAAAACGCTTATAAACAATCTAACTTCGCCGCAACTCGTCTCAAGAACACCTAGAAGAGCATCGTCATCAAACTGATCAGGATTCTCAAACTTCTCACAGTGAAGACTCATTTCAAGGATACCGTCATAAAAATAATCAGGTTTCTGCTCGTCCCACACGTGCTGCTAAAGTAAGATGCTTGCAAAATTTGACTGCCATTACACGAGCAAAGCTTGGTCATCCAGGTACTATATATATAATAGGAGAATTCTATATAGTATATGTCGAATTAATAGTTACCTCTGTATGGGTAATCGGATTAAAGAAGTAAATAATCTTGTATAAAAAATAATCTGACAGTTAACATTACATAAAAGTATTTTCTAAAGGGGGTGGGTAAGCTCTGTACAGCTATAAAAAACCTTGTTAACCGTTATCCAAAAAGTGATTTATATTTTTTCAACACGGAATGAACTTTAGTTAACAATAAAATCTAAAATAACACGTTTCGCGTGTGTGTCGACTTTTTCAGGTCGTATATATAGCCAGTCAGTTTAACAGTGCTCTTTATTACCAGGTGATTTAGTTACCGTCTGATGTCATAATTAGTTCTGCTGGCTGTAATATCAGAGTTTAATCTCGTTGCAATTTATTGTACCTCTAATTCCATTTAAATGAGTGCAAATGGTTTTTTTATAACTTCCACGGTATAAGATAGTATGAAAAAGATTTTAAACTACGACCTGAAGAGTTGTTAGAATAACATAATTTTACTAATTTAAGATCTTCTATAGATAGTAGTGTTTTTAAAGAAAATTAACAATAAGAAAACAGTCAAAAAAGAGTGCAAAAATCGCTCGCGCCGAAAGAATGTTTGAAAATAAAATTTAGCAAAGAGAGGATTTACAGAGGATTTACGAGGATAATTGCCTATACCGCGTACCAGATTTTAAGTGAAACAAATGGTTTAAGTGGTAATAGAGGATGTTGACGATCGTAAAGACTTATTCTTACATTCTAGAATGCATCGAAAGGGACTTAAACTTGTAAAACAAAAATCGGCGAATCTACTCAACAGCATGTCGGGAGATCACTTCGCACAGTGGAAGATTCACATGGAGAGGTGTCAGGATGCAGATGGGGAGAATATTGAAAGAAAAAAAGAAAAAATTGTAAAAAATTGCGAAATAAAGATGTTATGGCAATAGTCTCGAAACTTAATTGCGTACGTACTTGTTTTGTCGTTCATATTACACTTTTCTAACAATGTTAGAAGTTTGTTTTTATTATTTATACTAGCTGTACCCGCGACGTAGTTCGCGTGGCGTGTTGATTGTTATATAAAAATTTCTCCTCCGAATTCTTTAAAGGGGTGGGGGTAGAACTTTTTATATACCAGATGTTAAGTTGAAAGAAGACAAATACATCTGTGAAAACCGCATTCGAATCGGATCAGTAGTTTTAATGTGCGCACAAACATACAGACAGACAGACAAAAAAATCTAATTACATTTTTGGGTTCTATATCGATGTAGTAACATCCCCCGCTAGTTATTTTTTAAATATCTTTAATGTACAGAATTTTCATTTCTACAGATTTATTATACCTATAGATTATTTTTCACGCCCCTGCATACCCCCTTGTGGGTGGAATTTTCTAAAATCCGTTTACAATTGACCTCAAAATTATAAAAATAACTATTGTGCAAAGTTTTAAACCTGTAGGACTTATAGATTTTAAATTTTAATTTAATTTTTCACGCCCCCGCAACAGCCCTGTGGGTAACATTTCGTAAAATCAGTTCACAATTGACCTCAAAATTATAAAAATAACTATTTTGCAAAGTTTCAAACCTGTAGGACGTATAGATTTTAATTTTATTTTTTTTTTTTATTTTTTACGCCCCCGCAATCCCCACTGTGGGTGAAATTTTGTAAAATTCGTTGACAGTTGACCTCCAAATTATAAAAATAACTATTTTGCAAAGTTTTAAACCTGTAGGACTTGTAGATTTTAAATTATAATTTTTTTTATTTTTCACGTCCCCACAGCTCCCCTTGTGGGTGAAATTTTTAAAATCCGTTCACAGTTGACCTCCAAATTATAAAAATAAGGTGATTTCTGTATAGCTTTAACCATTAAGGTTGCACACGCGACGGAAGCTTAAAAAATGGAGTAACTTCTTCCGTTTTCCCAACATTTCCCTTAACTGCTCTGCTCCTATTGATTATAGCGTGATGAAAAGTATACCATAACCAGCACAGGAGTATGAAAAATAAGTGTACCAAGTTTCGTTAAAATCCGTCGAGTAGTTTTTGTTTCTATAGCGGTTATACAGACAGACAGACAGACAGACAAAAATTTTACTGATTGCATTTTTGGCATCAGTATCGATCCCTAATCACCCCCTTACAGTTATTTTGACAGAATTGACCTCTCTACAGATTTATTATAAGTATAGATTACAAGTTTCTCTTTCTTTAAATTTTTATTAATGTTTTCGACCCCGATAACTGACTTTATTACCAATTTTAAGTTCATAAACAAATATATTTTATCTTCTTTTCCACTCTTTTTATACAACACTGGCTTCTACAAGATATTACTTTAAATCTTCCTTTCACAACATCAAGTGCTACTGATGAATTTATTAGGCGTATTATACGGGTCAAAAGATATGACCATTGTCTCTTCGTTGGTGTTTCGAAAGTGGAAGGAAATTTGAAGGTAAATGTCCCGGAAATTCGGTTTATTTATCAGAAATTTGATGGTGCAGACACTGTTAATTTATCCTACTTTCATGCTTTGTTCTCTTTTTTAGTAACAGAAATATTTTTTACTTTATTATTAGTATTATATATTAAAAAAATAAGGAAAATATACAAACAACAATATATTAGTTACTGAAATTAATACTTATTTTCAAATCTCCATTCTGGTATGTTTCATGTTAAAAAAAGCTTTTAGTTCCACTCATGATCTACCATTCTTTACACTATACACTAATTGAAGTCCACGTTCTTCTTAGGAACACTTGTTCTACTAGCAAAGATTAAAGCGCCGAGCTCAAGCTTTTTGATCATTTTTCTGTGCTCTAGCCCCGACTTTAAATTTTAATAAGCGGAAAAGATAACTCCAGTAGCGGTTCATCTAGTGAAGGAACAACGAATTTTTAAAAGATTAACATATTGAATTAAAAAAAAAAATAACTAACAGTTTTTCAAGCTATGTGGGATTAATTTTTTGTATGTCAAATGTCAAATTTGTCATTAATATGACATTTTTTGAATGTTAAATGCCAAAAATGTCCTGAAAATGATGTTTTTATATGCCAAATGTCATTGAAATTACTTTTAATACGTCAAATGTCAAAAATGCTATGAACATGATTTTTTTATATGTCATATGTCAAAATGTCGTTAACATTATTTTTAATACTTCAAATGTCAGGAATTATAGATGATTGTTGATATGTTAAATATCAAAACTGTCGTTAGTATTACTTTTATATTGTCAAATGACAAAAATGTTGTTGTTAACATGATTTTTGATAAGTTGAATGTCAAAATTGTCTTTATAGTTGATTTTTGATACATCAAATGTCTAAATGTCTTTAAAATGTTTTTTCAAATAACAAAACTGTCGTTAGGACGATTTTTGATAAGTCACATGTTAAAATTGTCGTTAATATGACTTTTTATATGTCAAATGTCAAAACTATCGTTAATATGACTTTTTTATATGTCCAAAAAGTCGTTAACATGATTTTCTTACATGTCAAATGTCGTTAACATGATTTTTTTAATAGGTTAAACGTCAAAAATGTCGTTAAGATGTCGTTAACATGTTGTTAATATGATTGTTATTAAAAATGTCATTAATATGATTTTTTATAAATGAAATGTTAAAAATGTCGTTAATATGGTTTTTGACATGTCAACTGTCAAAAGTGTCGTTAAGTTGGTCGAAATTGTCAAACGTCAAAAAGAAACGCAAAACCGAAGGTTTTGCGGTTTGATTTTTTTTTCAATTATAAAATATTGATGTCATGTCAAAAATGTTATTGATATGATATTTAAAACATCAAATGTTATTAAATAACGAGAGCTAGATGAAAACTGATATATTTTGTATACAGTTCGCAAATCTGCTTTTTTAAATGTCAAAAATGTCATATGTCGTATGTCAGAAATGTCATATCCTTAATTGTCAAAAATGTTAAATGAGAAATGAAAAAAAATTGGTTACTTTTGTTTTTTATCAATTTCAAATAATTGTAAGCAAATTTCATCCCCAAAAGTCTCTTATTTATCTAAATTAAAAAATTTTACTCACATCTTTAATACATCCATTAAATCTATTTACAACTCCAACAGCATTATTAATTTGAATATTCTGCATATCACATCCACCAATAAAGTTTTAAAACTATCGTTAATATGATAGTCAATAGTCAAAACATGATCATTTTATATGTCAAAAAAATGTCGTTGTTTTACATGATTTTTGATAAGTCAAATGTCAAAAATGTTGTTAATATGACTTTTGATATGTCAACTGTCAAAACTGTCGTTAATGTGTCAAAAAGGACGTTTAAACTTGGTTTATATTTCTATTGTTTCAAGATTGAGATCCCTATTGTTCTTTATTTTCTTTAAAATAAAAAATGACGCTCTCTGTCTACTTTAAATTTGTTCAAACGTTACGCCTCTGTTCAGTGGCGCAGCGAGGGGGGGGGGTTGGGGGTTAAAAGCCCCCCCAGAGCACAGCATTTTTTTTAGAAAAAATATTTTATTGAGTCAAATTTATTAAACTAGTATTAATAATAATACCTCCCCGGTATTAGTGGCCCATAAAACCCCCCCCCAGACTTAATTCCTGGCTGCGCCCCTGCCTCTGTTAGTCAAAGTCGGAATTTAGGTAACGTAGGAGTGGTTAGTAACACTCTTAAAGATTCGGGATTTTTATGAGAACGATTTTCAGCAGTCAAATAAAAGTTCTCATTTTTATAATGGGGTACATACGAAAATATTCCACGACGGGATTCCTTTGAAACAATCTCGCATTGCTTTACAAAGAGAATACTTTTTGTCAAGGGATTTAAAGATTTTAATGATGTTGGCAATACAGACATTTACGTAAAAGTGTAAACAGGAACTGTTCAATAAACAAACAGGTTTGTAACTTTGGAGATTTTTTTAATTGTTTGCTTTATAATGAAGCTACTTGTGCTAATGTGATGTTTAAAAAAATCTTGAGCACACATACCTGATACTTATCAGAATCTTTTTATATCAAGTTTACAATCAAAGTTACTGTTTTCTGAGCACTATAAATGAGTAAAACAATTTTGTACTTCTAATCAGAAATCCTCTGCGATTTTAATAATTAAATGGTAAAACATAATCAAAAGCCGGTTTCATTTAATGCAATTAAATTCATCAGGTCGAGAGTTTGCTGTTCTCTTTCTATCTCTTTAATAAATTTGGCAAAAATTTTTAAGTGCCCGTCAATTTAAATTGCTCAACAGTAAATTAATTAACTTCAAAGACTCGAAGTGCCAGAAGGTTCAAAGGAGAGTTTGATTACTTTATGAAAAAAACTCGTATCTCCTGAAAATTTTGGATAATATTACAAGCATTTCAATTAAAATCCGACGTAAATTTAGATGCCTCTAGGTAGAATATCTTCAATAACACAGGGGTTGAAAACGTTTCAAAACATTAAGGTAAAAAAAAAGTGGTGTGAAAATTTATAACCATACACTTAATCTGTTTAGAACAGGTTCCATTAGTGTTAGTAAAATTGTTAATTTCATCATAATTGACTTCTACGCTATTACTCATATCAACTACATGTTTAATTATCACCAATTTTCATTCTAGGTGGACACTCCAGACAGCGTTCTCCAAAGCGGTTTGGGTTTAACAGATTTGGGTCAACATGCAGTACTTCGTTCTATGGTTGATCCTAGAGACTATGATAGACTTAGAAATCTTCAGCTTAACGGAGGTACACCTAATACATTTGAAGAAACGATTTACAAGGTAATTTTTAGTTATTACACTTCATCCAGTGTTGATAAACAACTAATAACTACTATATAGCATCTGCTACTTTCCTTCGAGCAAAATGAAGTTGGTAATAGTTGATATCAGTAGATGACCAATATTAATTTCTTTCCTTTATCTTTTTATCACAAGCTTTAACAGTTTTAGAGTGTCTTTCACAACTCAGATAAACAAAGTGGAATTGGTGGTAGTAGTAGTAGTAGTAGTAGTAGTAGTAGTAGTAGTAGTAGTAAATTACAACAAAGTACAACCATATTATTATCTTTTTCAATTTTTCTCTTTTTTACAAGTTTTAACACTTTTAGCTTTCCACAACTAAGATAATACCACGACACTAATTGGAACAGACATATGTCTACTTTGTTAGAGATTAAATATCCGAGACAGGTAGTAGGTAGATTACTAACGAGCAGACGAAGTTTTTCTTGTCAATAAGCAATTCCAACAAGTTCATATAACGTAAAACATAAAATATATCTGAAATAAAAGAAACGCGCGGTTTCCAAACTCTGAGATCATTCCTACCGGCATCGTAAAACCCCTGGAAAGAGAGTAAAGTAATAAAATGCGAAAAATCCCATTGCCTTCGCCCGAATCTTAGTGACATTTTGATTTAGGTGGCTGCTAGGGTAGCTACGCTGACCTGCTACGACCGGAAACGTCATCGGGAAAAGATTTTTTTATATAAAAGGTACCGCTCTGAATGAAACAATGTGTTTTAAATTTATAATATATCGAAAATTAAGTCCAAAGTATTTATGCCCTGCTAATCCAAATATATAGTTTTAATTTTGAAATTAAGTGACTTTAATAACTGTCTTCATAGGATAACATTATTTAAAAAAATAAAGTACCTACGTAAACTCTATTACCTATAGAAAGATAAGTTTTAGCTAAGGCGCCACCTTAACTGTTTAGGATAGGGCTATACACGTTGTGCGTGAATTGTGACATATACTAGAAAGAGATAGCAATAAAAAAAGCAACTGCCATCTCACTTCGAAATGTGGCTATATCGTAGGATCTTTAAGATTTCTTGGACCGAGAAGGTGACAAACTATAAGAAGTTCTTAGACGGTGAACAAAGAAAGCGAGCTGTTCCATGTAGTCAAGAAAAGGAAAACAGCCTACCTAGGCCATATAATGCGCAACGAAAAGTATAGCTTCCTACAGTTGATGATTGAAGGCAAGATTGAGAGCAGGAGAGGAATAGGTAGAAAAAAGATGTCTTGGTTCCGGAATATCAGACAATGGACGGGGCTGCGGGATATACAAACATTGATTACGAGATAGAGAAGCAATGGATGATCTGATCGCAAACATCCATTAGTGGATAAGCATCAGAAGAAGAAGATCTCACTCTTACACTCACGTAATTGGCTGGGAGAAAGGGCCAACCAATTGCGTCAAGGTAAGAATTAAATCTTTATTGCTTTCTTT
Source organism: Altica lythri (assembly GCA_964028335.1). Classification (NCBI taxonomy): domain Eukaryota; kingdom Metazoa; phylum Arthropoda; class Insecta; order Coleoptera; family Chrysomelidae; genus Altica; species Altica lythri. Next base: position 57,992,105 of record OZ034805.1, on the reverse strand, counting down.
TTCTAGTATCTGTCACGATTTACGCACATCGCACACTATCTCAAGAAGTATATGCTCTGAGATAGACAAGTGTATAGGTACATTACAAAACTAAAACAAATGTTTTGGTCAAATTTATCGAATTGTTTCCAATTCTATTTTGTTTCTAAATAAGTATCAAAGCAGCGACCTCTAACGTAGAACAAAATCCCATGCACATATTAAACTATCGTTTTCCTTGAAACTATCACTTTAAGCATTTCTACCAAGATTCAATACATTTCTTTAATCCATTTTTAGAGCACGGTGTGATATAAATATAAGTAAGACTTTTTCTTAATATGATTGTCTGTAGTCATTTTTAAACTTTATGTAGCATTTTTGAATAGTTTTGTTGATTACCTACTCGTCTTAATTTGTTAAAAAAATATAAACTTTCCAACCTTCCAATCTTTCAATTTCATAAAAGATACATACATAAGTTGGTCTGTATGCAAATCGAAAAAGTTTCAAAGTTAAGATAAACATAGAACATTACCCGAGGTACCCTTTCCAATATACACAAATATCAAAGAGTATGGACCTCGATGATACCTTCCTCTTTCCCCATTCGTCCTGTAGAAAAGTAGGTTTCCACATGGGAGCTTCCAAACTGGATAAGCAAACATCGTTGCGTGTTAGAGTCCCGACTTGGGCCGATAAAGTTTACGGTCTCGAGGCCGGCGTGATAGAATACGGCTGTCTGGGGAATTTTAAGTGACCGCCTGAAAGATGACCACCGCCACCGGCTAGTGTAAATACAGCTACGCCAGAAGGTGATCAACGTTGATGAGGTGACTTTGATAACGACCCAGATTGTTTTCTAGTCTGAAAAGATATGGACTTGAGGCACTTTTGATGATTTGTAGATATTATTGTAAGGGATATCTGAAGTTTTGATGGTGATAGTTGATGGGAAAGCATCGTTTCTTTTACAGTTTCATTTATTATATCTTAACTTAAAAAAGTTATCGATATACTGTCACGTTGCTTTTGAAAAACATCACTATATAGAAGTTTGATAAACTTATAAATAGTACATAACCTGTTTTCAAAAGTATTCTCACCGAATGTCAATAAGTATGGTTCACGTTCACACACGTTACAAGTAAGAAATTTTAATTACTGACTTAAAACTAACAACAATGCAAAAACTCTAAGGACAGCACTGTAGCTGTTATTTAACACTTGAAGTCATTTACAAATGTAAATTTATACAGGTTTGGAGAATAAACAACATATATTTGCGGAGTCAATAAACAAGTCTTTGAACCTTGCTTAGCTTAATGATTGCATTTCTTTAGTAAAGCTTTGGCCACCACATCAAAGCCTCATAAGTCATTGTAGGTTTGATGAATACGTTATAGATTCAATACAACATGTATGGCTTTAACCATTTAAATGCTTACCGCTCTCTTCGTTTTACAATCAAAATGACGGTCCCAAGTAAACTTTAAGTCTAATATCACCTCAAGGTGTCTTACTTCTCCCATCAGTAAACTGTTTATATCATTAAGTCTCATTTGCTTTTTCTGGTTAATGCCATTGCCTTAGATTACTGAGGGCTTATGTTAAGTTCTGCAATTACGGTCTATTATTGAGTCACACTAGCCAGATTTCACAGAATGCACAATAAAATTCACCCTGGGTATAGCTTCTAGCTACTTGTACCAACTTGTCTTGACTATATCATGAATAATTTTTCCATGCAGATTATCCACCTACAGTTTGTTTTTTCTATGATTGTCTTAAACCAATAGTTCTTATAATCGCTTTATGGAAGTGGTCTCAAACGCTGCCTCGATATCTATAAAGGCACGCAACACCACATTTTTGTTTTCCAGAAGGTACTCTACCCTTTGTTCAAGATAGTTTAATGCTGTTTCTGAAGTTTTTTTTGCTCTAGAATTAAATTTCTATTAGGTCTCGTAGTACAAAGAAAAACAGACCTATTCGTCTTGTTCTATCCAAATCTTTTAGGGTTAGGTATGAATCTCTATTTTTTCGAAATGCTTCCAATCTCGCTTTTAATAGCATAGCAAGTTTCTTAAACCAAAGTCATATGCCGTTCTGTAAATATGTTCGGTACTGGTGATTTATGTGGCACGTTTTAATCCATTCCACTTTACTCTGTTCTATCGCCATTTTTGCTAATTACCAACTGTTTCTAGAGCCAAAAGTTTAGTTCGGTGCAATGTGCAATGTCAAACACAAAACTAGGGATAATAGAACAGATGTGTTGATGCCTAATATAAAATTGGCAACAAGATCCGACATCAGCGCGCCAAGTTTAAAACTATTTACTATACTTTTACACCCTTTTTATGCTTAAACTACCTTAAATTTATATCAAACTAAAACTCCTAGCACTTACCCTATCACTATGTTCCTATTTTCACCACTACAGAATGCGATTGCGCGTCCTTAAAGTCAAGTTAACGACATTGGACAGAAATTGTCTGATGATAATACCTGTATCTATAGTGCCTTAACTGAGGTAGTCAGTAAGAGGTAAGAGGGCTCCAAAGAGCGCATTTATAGTTTCTAAATCTCTCCTTTTTAAGTACTAGTATGCTAGTGCTAAATATCTTTCGATAAAACTTTCTGGAGCATTGACATTTTATGAAGTCTTTTGTATCTGCTCTATGACTCTCCCTTAGCTTTCATCGGTAATTTATTGTATGTAGCCATGGTTTTGCTGTATTATCTCCATTTTTCAATTTTTCAATGAGCCTAAACACGATATAGGTATCTGCTGTTAGTTTTCGAGGTGTTGGGTACTCTACAGACCATCCTGGCTGTAGCATCAGGTCAAGATCACTATATAATTATAGTGTTATTTGATTTGCTATCAAGTTTTAACTCAAATAATGCAGTAAAAGTCTATTAAGTCTAAGAGTTCATTAATGAACGATTGATTACCTCTAGATCATCTCGGAAACGAGCTGATGACCTTCAAATGGCTGCACAGATTTTCATAATAGCTAAGAACACTCTCAATTAAGACACCTTTCTAATAAAAAACGAATTATCTTGATCGGTTTATCCTTTTGGGAGCTAAGATGCCACAAACAGACACACATACTCACGTTAAACTTTTTGCTTAGGGCTTAGGGGGTTGAAAATGAACTTTCAGGTGTATTTGATATATCCGTAAGATAAACAGATTTTTCCCATTTTTTTTTACAATGTCTATGTTTGGACATATGTACTCTATTTGCGGTGAAATAAATTGCTTGCTCAAAACTTATGTTTTTATTATATGTATTTAATTAATAGACAAATAAACAATAAACCGAAATAAATATTTTTCAATTAAAACTTAATTACTAGATCCAAAAAGTACAAAATAAGGATATCTTTTTCGAAACATATTATGTTTACCTTTTTACCTCAGACTGATTGGAGTTTTCTATTAGAAGAAAATTAAATTCTTTACCCAACTGATTTCTATAAACAATAAATTAGCTACAATTTTCTTTTTAGCTGAAAGTACAAGAAGCATTAAAAAAGAGAGAAAAATTCACCAAGGAACATGAAGAGGTAAGTAATAGGTTATTTCCTAAAAACATCAATTATCTGGTCTATTACAAAGCCTGTTGACACAGAATATTTTTTCCAGATCTTAAGAGACATTAAACAGGGTTTGTTACAGTTAGGAAAAGAAGGAATTCGTGGACCACTTTCAGGGGGTAAGTGATTGACTTTATTATCAATTATCTGCACATTACTCTAAAATTTGTGCTTATATTTTATATTTATTTTTAACAGACGACACATACATGTACGACGAAGACGTCCGAATGTTAGCACCTGCACCTCCACATTATGGTGACCCCATGACCCGTCCTGCTCACTGGTACGATGAACCTCCTTACGAAAGCGATCCTGAAGACTTTTTAATGGGTTGCAATGAAGGTCCAACTGCCACTATCCAAAATGGACGGGTCTGTTTTACGCTCAATACAAGACAGGATTCCAGAGGTGAAGGAGTAATATCATTACGAAGCGCTGGAGATATATCCCTTCCTAGAGAATTGCCTCATGTCGTTGGAGGAACTGCTCCAAGGCGAGGATTAATACTACCTTCGCAAGCTGGGTATCCACCTGCTATAATACCTTTGAGGTATGAAGATTGGTTATATTTGATCTTATTCAAAATTTTAGGTTGATTCTTCAGAGCATCATTAAAATAATAGTTCATTAACATGCTTATTATTATTCTACAGATCTTCCAGAGATGTTGAAAGCTGCGATTATGCTGGCTCAGATGTTCAGAGTATTAGTTCAAGACTCTCAACGCTGTCTGTAGATACAAGTAGATCAGATCATCACGAATTAGGAAAAATTATCTCACCTCAATACTATACACAGCTTGAAGGTAAAATAAGACATTTCCGAAAAATAAGTGGTTATACTAGAAGCGAAGATGGCATGTCGCCAGGTCAAAGTTCAGATTATGAAGATCAGGAGGATTTTAGTAATTGTAGCCAGCAGATAGCAACTGTACATGTGGTATGAATACAAACCAAGTTAGACCTGATTGTACCTTGTTTTATTCTGTTTTGTTTATAGTCTAGCGATGGACGATCTGCTGGTGTATCAGGCCTAGTCGGAAAAGTTAGAGGACTTAGGGAAGATGTTCAAAGAAAAATATCCAGGCTAAAAAACGACTCTGTAGATCAACAACGATCTGTAGAACAACCTTTTCAATGTTCTGCTAGTTCTGTAGAAAGTTTACCTAGTGGATCAGGATCAAGTAAGTATTTTTTTAGTTTATATGTTCTTCTTAATTTTATTATATTTGTTTAAACTTTTAGGTACACAAGCACTGGTAAGAGCAGGTAGTAATCATAGTTCAATATCAAATGAAGAACCTGATCCTAGTCCGACCGATCAAATAGTAGGAAGAGCAAGAGCTTTGGTAGATCATGTTCCGAGCCCATATGATACGGAAGCATTAAAGTTTAAGGTATACTACCACATATAATTTTAGCATTAAGTCCTATTTATTAATCTATTTTATTTTTAGGCTGGTGATATTATAGATATAGTTTCAATGAATCCAAGTGGGCAATGGAGAGGTATCTGCAGAGGCAAAAAAGGCACTTTTAAGTTTATTAATGTTGAATTGCTGTCAGAGCGATCTATTAAATCAAAAAGGGATATAAAATGGCATCGAAATATTAAAGGGAAACCTATTTCTGTTGAAGATCTGTTAATGAAAATGGGCTTACACGATTATATATCTGTTTTTATTTTAAATGGTTACGAAGACTTGGAACTATTTAAAGAACTTGAACCAAGTGATTTGGATTATTTGGGGATTGTAAACACTGAGCATAGAGGAAAGTTGTTAACAGCTGTACAACTTCTTCATGAACTAGATTGTAAGTATTTATATTCATATATTTTTTTGGTTAAAGAGTCTTTGAAGTCGCCCCTAACCTGGGCCCAGCAGGAGACCAATAAAAGACCAATAAAAGAGACCTTTTCTTGGACCCACATGCTGTTAGGGTCTAAGAATAGGTATCTTTTATTTGTCTTTTATTGGTCCCAGGTAAGGGGTGACTTCAAAGACTCTTTAACTTTTCTTTTACAAATGTTACATTAAATTAAGCATAGGATTTTATGAAAAAAACCGCGGTTTATTATTTTTAAAATCTATTGGCAATAATAAACGTATTCGTTTTATCTAATTCAAAATTTTTGTAGCAGGTAGTGAAGGGGATGTAGCCGGTTCGAGTAGCGAATGTGACGAACATCGTGGCCTAACCCGAGACACCGGTAGTTCCCCGTTTGGTCGTCACCAATTTCCTCGGGACTCCGGTTGCTACGACGCGTCTCTAAAATCTACACGTCAAAACCAGCATACGTCACCGCAAGGCGAATCAGATACCAGCGACTCTGTCGGCTTTAGTGATAACAAGAACAACCTTGATTCTGTGGTAGAACAGTGCAATAACGAGATCCTAGCTCGAGTAAAACAAGCTCAAAAGAACTTGATTAACCTCAAAGAAGAGCTCTCCTATCAGCCTAATATTCCGAATTCAGCCAGCATAGAACTGCAACTTCTCCAGTCGAAAAAGCCGAAAGACTCTTATGTAAGTGTCCATGGGCAAACTTCTTTAATAGATCCGTGTCGTAATAAGATTAGCAGGCCCATGAGTGGCGGTTGTCCGAGGAAAAATCTAGAAGAAGCCGCTGAAGAACTGAAGTTGATGTCAACGGAGAAGTATTCGCAAAGTAAGGTTCATCATGAATGGTATCACAATAATATTGATGAAATTCTCTTACTTTTCTCATAAATCCAATTTCTAAACATTCATTTTATCATAAATTTCAGTAAAACTGAATGTTACTTACTCCTGAATTTTTTTTACCGGTTGACAATCTCTACCATAAAACAATGATTTAAAGATATGAAGAGATTTGGAGCAGAAAACTGGAATTCATTGTTAATCGTTTGGAATTTTTCTGTTTTCTCTTTGTTCTTAATGTGTATGTGTAAATACTCATTCATCATTTTGCCAAATATGGTTTATCAGATTTATAAAGTGTTTATATTGCTAGTGGCTTGGAACCCATGGTCATTATAAGTTCATGCTCACCTTAATTCCTGGTAATAACAATTACTGAAGGCAAATTTTCTCAATTTATTTTAAGTTTAACCCGAATTTGTAACCTGCAAACCTACACTATCCAAAATAAATTAAGGAAAATGTAAAATGCAAAGAAACATCACAATTGAGTCTGTGTGCAATTGTGAATACAATTTTTTCACTTATGTGATGTCTACTATCACAAATAGCTAAATATAAAGCCTATAAGAAGATTTGATAATACGAGTATGCAATATATAATTATTTGACGAGATAGATTCCAAAAATGCGTGCAGGAATGTTAATTGATGTGGATAATTTAATAATAAATGTTATAAGAATTTAAAAATGGATAAATAGCAGTTAAAAACTAAAATAGATATTAAAAAGCACTAAGATACCACAGGATAATATATTGCCAAACTAAAATAGAAAAATAAAACCAGCTGGAAAAAAGATCATCAAGTAAAGATAGAGAATTATGGCAAATTCATAACGCCAGGCACTAATAAATCTTGGCCGTATTTGACATCTAAGCATGCGCAGTGAAACAAAAATAACGCCTGGAATTATTAAAGTTACTGCCTGCCACTATTTGTGGCTAGATTATTCCTGGTACAACCATGCCTTTATATCATAGGACAAAATTTTGTTTTACGTTTCATATTTTCTATAACCTCTAATTTTGACTGTTGTGTTTTGAACGTTTTAAATTTGAAAAAAGATTTGGTTTGGCTATATTTTGTGATAGACGGTGAAAGTGAATATGACCCAATTAAATAAGTCCAAAAGGCTACGTTTTACGTATAATGACGATTTAACGCTGTTGAGAGAAGTTCTATCGGAGAATGCGTTTAGAGATCCCGCAGCCGAAAAATGATTTCCTCGATTATTCACATTTTGCAAATGGTCCCTATTAATTAGAATGTTATCTAATATAAGATATTCTATCTCATCATCATTTGCATTCCCCAAAATTGCGGCTTCCAATTGATCTTCCATAATTTCACTCAGAAAAACGACTAGAACGAGTTTTAGAGGTTAGGTGTCCGAAATGAAAACAAAAATAAGACTTGACGTAAATAAATCCCAAACGATACGTGCCGGAATACTGTTTTACACTTACAAAATAAAGTCAGTCCGTAATTAAATACGGCTTAGCAGTAATAATGCCGGTCAGTATTTGAAGTGTGCCTCTACTATTATCACAATTTAGTGAAACAAATCGTTATTTCATTTCTCATAATCACTTCTATGACCTCTTTATTACCATTTGCCTAAAATAAAGCAATTTATTATCGATAAACCACAGGCACAAAAATCAGAAATTAATTACTACTTGACTCAGACCATCACGCGTTTACCAAACTAAATTTTATTTTACTTAGCCCGTGACGTAATGATATCGTTTGAAGTATATGTATGTCGATTCAGATAGAAGTGTCATCAAGTGGGCTGGGTACGTGTGAGAATATCTTTAACTTTATTACTAGATTCAATGGAAACAGAACTTTAGTTAGGGAATTATATGTCATTGCGATGTGTCAAAATGTTTATAGTTAAATTGAGCATATGTAGCACGAAGACTAGATACCAGGAGTTTAAACGTAATGTTAAAAAAATGGTCTCAATTTAGGGGACAGAACTATTGCCGGTAGAGTGCGCTTGTGTTCCTAAGATTTAATTACAATATTTCAAAAGATAAATGAAAATGCACAAAAATTTTCAAATATTAGTTAAAAACTACACAAATTATATATGGCTCTTATCGCCAGATAAACTAATTGTTTATAACACAAATTTTTAACAGATATTTTGATGTTATATACTCACTTTTGGTGCTTTGAATATAGAATATACCCACTTTTTTTTCCACTGTCATCTGCCTTTCGGCCACTAACACAACCATGAACAGCACAATACTTTCCCATTTCTTTTTATTAATTTTATTACAAGTAATTTTAAATAAATTTATATCATATATTTAATTTAATTTCGTGAAATTTAAATGTCATAAACATCTGTTTGGTTCTTATTGTTCCTCGCGCCGCCAGTGGCAAAAAATAGAACTATGATCTGGCCTGATTATTTAGACCAGAAATATTATGAAAAAGCCTATACCGTGTAGACTCCTGGTATCTAGTCTTCGTGATATGTAGCAATCTGATCACAAGCTGGCTAATATTGCGATTCAAATTTCACTAAACGTGGGTGCTGTCACTAGAAATTTGAATTTTCCAGAGACTACTTGATGACACTTCTATTTGAATCAACTATACCTACATACATGTGAAGTGTCTTTATTAGATTTTGTTTCATTTGTTAAAGCTTTGCTTTTTATCAAACCTTCTGACCGACGAAATCCATTTATAGATTAAAAAAAAGCGTTACATCGAAAGTACTCCACATCCGCGAACGCATACGATAGTTCATCGCAAAGCAGTGATTGGCGTATACGTACACGACAGTCATGTAGTCATGTATATATACGAGTTTTTTTTGAATCATCTGACGGTGAGAGGAGGGTCGAATATAGATGCCTTTTTTTTATCTGAACAAATTATGAATAATTAATATTTGATATTAAAAAAATGAGACATTTTTAGTTTTACAGTTACAAAAAACTGGAAAAATCATAAAACTTTATAATAAATTGGAAATGATCAGAGAGCTCTAACAACTCATTTTTACAGTCAGAATGAAAGCATATTTTTTTTAGAAAGTATTCAAACAAGAATATATTAAATGACATTAAGGAGAAATTGAAAAAATGTCGCATCCAGCGAGACTCGAACTCGCAACCTTCGGCTCTACGCGCTGACGCTCTAACAACTAAGCTGTGAATGCCTAGCCATCAAATCGCTTATCGGTCGTTTAATTCTACTCCTGCCACATGTGACACTTATTCACTTTCTCCCTAAGCAGATATAGCATGACGTTAATCTCAAATAATCGTACATTTTTTCAATTTCTCCTTAATAACATTTAGTATATTCTTGTTTGTATACTTTCTAAAAAAAGAATTTTATAGTTTCTGTTGATCAGTCTTACCATTTTATTTATATTTTACCACTTACTACACACCAATCATAGCAACACTTAGCACCCACATACCTAATTAAACGACTTGAAATACTCAAGTTGACGTCCCCTAAAACGAACTGTTGTGGATTCAAGTACCAGCTCGATACGAATCTAACTCTTGGAACTGGACAAAAAGAAAAATATGACATAGATAAACCACCTTACCTATATAATTCAACTAACTGCATATCGAGCTGCACCAACAACAACTCCAAAGCAAGAAAACACAAATAACAATCCGAATTATATAATAGTCGAAAAACGATGAGCAAGAAGTAGATGGGAAAGGAGCCGAAATCTTAATGACAAACACAAATATAATAGACTAACCAAAAAATTAAGAGCAGCGCTACATAATGCACTCAATGCCACATTTGAATAATATGGAAGGAGACCTACAGAGCACAACCAACAAATTAAGAAAGATCAGAAGCACTTAACTTGTATTTTTAAAAAACACCAACCCGATAATAATAACGACGGATTAATAAGAGACTTCCTGGATAGTGCTTGTCCTATATAACGCACCCAATAAAAGCGTTCAGTACATCGGAAGGGAAACAAGAAACAGAAAAATGCAATAACCACAAAGTATCTGGATTTGACCGTATAACAGGATTAATACTGAAAAATCTTCCGAAAGGGAACTACAATATACTACAAAATACAATAGTGCACGCAGACTAAAATATTTCCCAATCACATGAAAATTTGCGCAAATAATAATGATTCACAAACCTCCAAATAGAACAATCAGCCTGTTACCGACATATGTCCAAAAACTTCGAAAGACTATTACTTGATAGATTAAAGAAGGACATTAACCTAGATGTAGAAATGCCTACACATAAGTTTGGTTTTAGAGAGAGACACTTCACAACACAACACACCACTATAATTATAATAAAAATCCTTACTGCTATTGAGTGAAAAAATACTGCACTGCAGCTTTGTTAGATGTAGAAACCGCATTTGATAGAGTATGGCACGCTGGACTCTTATACAAACTCAAAAGCATTCTTTCATTACTACCTCATAATGAAATCCTACATTAAAGATCATTACTTCTAAGTAAAATGTAACATTGCAACTTCTACATATTTTCCCATCAAATCAGGCAGCATTCAGGGTAGCGTCCTGGGTCCTCTCCGTTACCTACTATCTACCGCAGATATCCCAACCACTAAAACAACCCAAATCTCAACATTCGCCAATGCAAATCCACCTTGACCAATTGGGAACATGGCTCAACAAATTACCAGTCAGCATACAACTTAAATACTTCGAATTAACCCTTGACAAAAGTTACACATTCAAGCCAAGAAATTCCAGATCAACAACAAAATACTAGAAATGAGCTGGCTTATGAGTCGAAAATCAAAACTCACTATTGAAAATAAGCTGCTACTGTATAAATCTATAATAAAACTAATTTGGATCTATAGTATTTAACTTGCTCAAGCCATCAAATATCAAGATAATACAAAGAGTCCAATCAAAAATATAAAAAATGATATTCAAACGTGGCCTGGTATGTAAGTAATAAAACTCTTTACGAGGACTCAGCTACACCTTTGGTAGAGAAAGAAATTTAAAGAATCACAAAGAACCACCTGGATGAACTAAGAAGTCATCCAAATAATGAAGCAACACTGCTAAAAGCCCCTATCGCATTTGCAAGACATTTAAAGAAACAATGGCCAACAGATTTAATAAATTAAATTTATGATCTAATGTAAAAAAGTATAATAGGAGTGTTGCCAAAAAATAGCTTCTCCCACCATTGGGAGAAGTCTATTTAACCATTGACAAAAGATTAATATGGAAGCACATTCAAGCCAAGAAAACCAAGATCAACATTATAATACCAGAAATGGACTGGGTTTAGGTCGAAAATCAACTTGAAAATAAGATGCTCCTGTATAAATCTATGATAAAACTAATTTTGACGTATGGTGTCCAACTCTGTGGTTGCTTAAAGCCACCAAATAAAAAGATAATACAAGAAATTTAATCGAAAATATTAAGAATGATACTTAAGGCGCCATGGTATATAAGCAATAAAACTCCACATGAGGGCTCAGCTACACCTTTGGTAGATGAAAACATTTAAAGAATCACAAAGAAGTTAGAATTTGTCCAAATAATGAAGCAACACTGCTAAACGCCCCTCCGCATTTACAAGACGATAGAAGAAATAATTGCTAACAGGCTTAATAAATTAAATATATGATTTATTGTAAAAAGTAGAATAGACGGGTTGCCATAGGGCAGTTTCTCCCTCATATATTTACCAGCCCTTGACTTAATGCAAATAATACGACCTTTATCTTCTAAGCGTGCAAAATAAATGTTGATGTAGTTCCTATTGAATCATTAGATTGTCAAATTCATTTTCCATTCTACTTCAGAAAAATTTATTTAATAAATAATAGAAAAAAAATATAATAGGATTTCACTTTACTTTGACTTCTCAAAATTTTAATGGAATTAATATCGGGTGGGAGTTTTTCAATGCCCGATTTGACTTTGCGATCGTCGCTCACAACATCGAGCACTTCCCAGGACAGTGGAGACTTCGATTCGCCAGCAAGATCTCCAGATTTTGATGTATGCGACAATTTTCTTTGGGGACACCTCAAAAGGAACCGGCCCGCCACTCTGGAGGACCTCAAAGCCAGCATTGTTCGTGAAGCTGTAGCATGCCGCCGTTCCATGGAGGCAATCAGAAGATTGTCTGAAGATGCCGTTCAGAATGACGGGCGCCATCTGCTCGACCATATGTTCCATACTTACGTTCATTTCATTCATTCGCTTTGACAATAAAATAACTTTAATTTAGCTTTAATTCAGCTTTAATTCGAATTTAACTCTTTGATTAATGTTTCAACTTAGTTTCAAGTAAAGACGCTTGCATTAACCATTTAACAGCTCCTCGCCGTTGTCAGATTTTTATCAGCAAGTGCTCAATTCATCTCAATGCCGCTGATCGGCTGCCCATTCTTTATCGAGCATTGAAAAACGCCCACCCATTACATTCTTCCTATTTATAGAGTATTGCGACACAATAATAAATAATCAGTGGAGTACCTATTGAACGTTCTGTTTTGTTCTAATCTCTTTCTATCCATTTTCAGGTGGCCCAACCAACGACTTAGTTCTCGAAGTAGGAAATGTAAACGTCCTTGGTAGAAGTTGCCTTAGTGAAAAATCCAGCGATTCAGGAGTGAGTAGTAGCTCATTATCTTCAGCCAACACGAAAGAAACACGACCCGTCCTAGTAAATAACACCCAACATCATTTTATTGACGCAAACACCACCGCCCATGCTAACTTTAAGAAGATGTAGCTTCAGCAGAAATTATTGTTTCAGAATTTATTTAAAAAATAAGTCAATTCCATTTTTTTGTTAATAAATATTCTAATTTATATGAAAAAATTAAATTTTACAAAGGTGTTCAAGATTGCATCTATTTTCTCCTCAATAATTAAGAATCAAAATAATAGAGATTTTATATAAACATTTTTCTTATTAGCACCATTGTAAAATTTAATTTAGATATTTAGTTCTTAATCTTCAATTCAAAGTTGTTATTTACTGGAATCCTTTATATGGTGATATTTTGTTCATAGTTTCTTACATAAAAGCGGTGACATTCGAAATATATCGCTGTTTTGTAAATGTTTAGGATCAAATTCTGGTAGCAATAATATCAATTAATAAATACGACTATTATGTCTTAAATAAATCTATCTAGAATAAGTAATACAAAGGTGAAAATTGGTAATTTTGGTTTCTAGAATTTTTAACATTTAGCTTAGTGTAATTATGTGCAATTTTTTAAAATATGTTTCTAAAACAGAAGTATTGTTGATTCTTTAAGAGAAAGCACATTTTTTTGTTACTTCAATTAAAAGAGGAGTACGCTGTTTAAGAAGTTCATATACAAAGCACCACTGAGGGATTGAAGAACGGACTTCCCTTCATTTTCTTTTAATAGTATTTGTATGGGAATGTTGGAAATATTTGGCAATTTTATGTTTCTTTTCCTCGGTCGTCCCATTGATCTTCTTCCATTTGGCAATTTGTCTCTTGCTACTCGTACTGTTCTATTTTCTGTCATTCTTTCTATGTGTTGATTCTATTCTATTTTTCTTTCTTTGGTCCACAAGTTTATTTCCTCTATAAAACATCTCGCTCGTATTTCCTCACTTCTTACTCTGTCTTTTAGAGTTTAGTTTGTTATTTTTCGTAAGATTTTCTATTTCTGCTGTTTCCAGTAATCTTTCATTGTGTACGTCATTATCAGCCTTATTGTTGATTTATATATCCTAGTTTTCGTTTCCGTTGTGAGGTATTTCTTTCTCCAGATTGTGTTGGTAAGGCATACTGCTTCTCTAATGTTTGATATTTACATCCTTCTTGGTCCAAACAAGTGCAACATCTCCACCAATTGTTATGAAGTATTTTCTCTATACCACTGTAAAGCCACTAAATATCAACTTGCCGTCCTCTCTCGGTGGTTTTTTCTCTTGCAGAAATTCGTTTCGTCTACCTGAACTGTAATGACTGTAACGCCGATTTTTTCCAAAATTTTTGAAACATTTGTTAATAAAGAACTTACGGGCCAAATAGTGCCAGATCATGAGAGTTCTGAAAAATCCAAGATTAAAAATTAAAAGCTGCTGTCCTGGTAGTTTTCAATATAAAAAAGAATAAATTAAATCAACAAGGGCAATTTAGCATTTTGGAAAACCGTTCCCTGTCGTAATAATTAATGAAAATCACAGTTTCTCTAACAGTTATACTGTTGGACGAAATAAGTTATCCATTATGATAAATGATAAATTGGAGTAAAACACAAAGCATCCCATGAATAAATTAAATAAATGTGAAAGTACCGACTGGTTACACTCAAAAAAGCATTATCAGGCTTTGTGAAAGAAAAACAACAGTAAGTGAATAAAAAAAGGAGTAAATGTAAAACCAAGGGTCTTACCTAAAGATATATAAAGATCATTAAACGATGCAAAACAAACTTTTAAATTTTAAAAATTGTTAAAAACTAATAAATAAACTTTATCTACTCCTTTGACAGTAAATGTCATTTATACTCATTGTCACCATGCAGGGTTAGTAAGCTATAACGCACAGTTGTGCGTAATGAAATGTCATGGTGGAATGACGTTTCATTACGCACGACTGTGCGCTATAGCTTACTTACCCTGCATGGTGACAATGAGTATAAATGACATTTACTGTCAAGGAGTAGATAACAGTACAGTACGTACGTCATATATTTTTTTAGAGATGTCAAATATTTAGAATTAAAATTAAAATATTGAGTAGTAGATAAAGCATAGTACGTAACTCGAGTGGTAAGAGGTATTACGTACTCGTGTAATTACGCACTCGCCGCTACGTAATGTCCTACTTACCACTCTTGATACGTAATATACTATTATCTACTCCTTTGTCACCATGCAGGGTAAGTAAGCTATAACGCACAGTTGTGCGTAATGAAACGTCATGTTGGAATATTACTTAAAAAATTTGATCATTTTTATTTAGGAAATTACACAATAAAACACCTTTGTATTATTTGCGACATGTATTTTTAAAATAAAAGAAACCCTTAACTGTTAACTATTTAAACAATTTCTTTGCTCTGTTTGTTGTTGGATATGTTTCGCATATTGGTTTCTTTTACTTTTAAAAATTATAAATTTAAATAAAGTCGTTATATTAGTGATAAAAATATACTAGGTAGGTAAATTTGTCATTTTTTCCATAAAAATCGGCAATTTAATTTCAATTCCCAATCAAAAATGTATAAAATATTATTCCATAACAGGCAAACATATATTTATACATAAAACTCACATTTATGTTATTTATACACCTACTGTGGAAAATCTTATTATTGCCATGGGATAATATTTTATATTTAGCATTTATTTATTTAGACTCACTGTTATGTACGATTCTAGAACTACTGCGTTTGCGTATTACCGAAAAACAGACCTTTTATTAATACCCAAGCACAATAGAAGAATTCAGAACTGTGATTTAAAAAAAAAACAAATATAGAGTGTGCAAAATTATATAAAGTTTCGTTTACACGTACTCTATTTAAATTTATATAATTTTGAAGTATTTTAGAATAAATAAAATTACAATTACTTTTATTAATTCAGAGATAATACAGTCGATAAATACGCAAAACTACAGCCCGACAAGTATCTCGTAAAACAAGGTGAAGATGCGCATTGCGCCGTAACAAATTTGAAAGTGGGGGTATGGTGGGCGTATACCAAAAATCATTTGTGTGGATTTGTGGTAGACTTTATGCTGTGAGCATCTCTTTACTTTTACACTGTTACCTTGTTTCAATTACTCGCAACATTTAAATTTGTTGGAACGAAGTTCCCTTTGGCGCGTTACGAACAGTTACGCTGACGCTAGGAGCTAGCCTAAAAAAATTCATACCAAAATTTGTCACGACACTATGCACCGACACAATGCACCGACAACGCATGTTTCTCTCTCTCACAGACCAAAAAATAAATAACTCTCTCTTCCTCTCTCTCATAGATAGATATATTACAATGCATAGAAAAGTGTGACGTCAGCTATGGGAGGAGCTTACAAATCTTTCTAAACAAAACACAAAACTACAAAACATATTTGCATTGAAAATGCCATAAAAGATTTTTCTATTCTATTTTTCTATTTCTGTAGTGGTTTCTAATCAAAAATCTTAACGTTTTCCGGACACTTTTCATACGACCTATTGTATCCAATTTGTGATAGTGAATAAACATTGAAAGTTAGTGTAAGTGTTTAAATTTTATATGCATTTTAGTGGAATTGAGGTTATGTTTTGTTTCAAAGTTTATAAATTTTATTATGGTAATCTCGTAATTAATTATGTATTCTTTAACTATTAAATAGTATTCTGTTGCAGTAAAAATGGTGATGTGTTTCGTCCCCAATTGCAAACATTATAGCGAGCAGAAAAACTGCAATTTTTTTACTTTTTTTTTCTATTTTGCTTTGAACAGTGTAGTAGTGTCGCGACTTTGTTAATACAGGTTTTTTGTAGATAATAAATGTTAAAATAATAGAAAATAAAAACAATAATGTATCCTGACAATGTTTCTGCACAAGTTCCGGATATTGTTGATAGAGTTAGGTAAGTAGAGATTTTATACAGACGATAATAAATGCTTATGTATATACAAACTCTCTGTTGTGTTTACAAATTACAATTCCTTCACTAATTAATCGAAAGGAACTTCGTTCCATCCGGGTGTCCTTTGACACCTCTCACTTTTTTTATATCTTTTATAGTTTTTAATATACGAGGGAATTATAATAGTTATTTATGAAACAGTTCGTGAAGTATGCTTTTTGCGCACGCACGCGATGTTTAGAGCACGAGCGAAGCGAGTGCTATATGTCGCGTAAGTGCGCAAAAAGCACTTCACGCACAGTTTCATACAATATTTTATCTACGATAAACAAATAAAAAATAATTAGAAATTCAAATTTGAAAATTTAAACTACAAAACTGTCAGAATGACTTTGGTTGAAATGTAATGCTCTCATAGCAACACCATGACAACGCGAATGCTAAGGATATTTGATTATATGAAGGTGTGTCAAAAACAGTGCGAAAAAGTAAATCCCATTTAAAATACATTGTTACTTCACGCACACTTTCAATCCTTCACGCACTGCTGTCTATAATGACAGTTTTCACGAACTAAAAATTGATACATAATATGAGGTAGAGTAGATAAAATCTTTTTTGAAGTTGTAATTTACTCTAATGACTGGGCAACAAGTTTTTGGAGCGATTTACGTATAAATATAAAAATTATAAAATTGAGATAATTGTGGATTATATCTAAATTATCAATATTAAAGAGTGTTTCAAGTCACCGTCCAGCGGTCTCTCTCTCTCTCTCTCTCTCTCACTCATAGATGACTTATAGATGACTCATAGATGACTCATAGATGACTCATAGATGACTCATAGATGACTCATAGATGACTCATAGATGACATGACTCATAGATGACTCATAGATGGCATGACTCATAGATGACTCATAGATGACTCATAGGTGACTCATAGATGACATGACTCATAGATGACATGACTCATAGATGACTCATAGATGACTAATAGATGACTCATAGATGACTTATGAGTCATCTATGGATGACTCATAGATGACTCATAGATGACTCATAGATGACTCATAGATGACATGACTCATAGATGACTCATAGATGACTAATAGATGACTCATAGATGACTCATAGATGACTCATAGATGACTCATAGATGACATGACTCATAGATGACTCATAGATGACTCATTGATGACTCATAGATGACTCATAGATGACTCATAGATGACTCATAGATGACATGACTCATAGGTGACTCATAGATGACTCATAGGTGACTCATAGATGACTCATAGATGACTCATAGGTGACTCATAGATGACTCATAGATGACTCATAGATGACATGACTCATAGATAACTCATAGATGACTCATAGATGACTCATAGATGACTAATATATGACTCATAGAAGACTCATAGATGACTCATAGATGACTCATAGGTGACTCATAGATGACTCATAGATGACTCATAGATGACTCAGAGATGACTCAGAGATGACTGTCAAATATTTTAATTTTAAAATTTTGTATTAAATTGTTAATTCCTGTTTTAAATTAAATTGAAATAAAAAGTAATTCTAGGTAGAATATACAATACCTCTGGTATTGTATAAATGGACACTTTTGTTAAAAGAAACGAACTGTTGAAAATAATGGATTTACTTTTTTTTCTATTTTGCTTTGAACAGTGGAGTAGTGTCGCGACTTTGTTAAGTTTATACAGGTTTTTTGTAGATAATAAATATTAAAATAATAGAAAATAAAAACAATAATGTATCCTGACAGTGTTTCTGCACAAGTTCCGGATATTGCTGATAGATTTAGGTAAGTAGAGATTTTATACAGACGATGATAAATGCTTATGTATGTACAAACTCTCTGTTGTGTTTACAAATTACAATTCCTTCACTAATTAATCGAAAGGAACTTCGTTCCATCCGGGTGTCCCTTGACGACACATCTCACTTTTTTGTATGTTTTTGTAGGATCTTTTAAAATAAAAGTCCTTTAATTGCATTTTATCTATTGTTTGGTAAATATTATATTTTAATCAAATCTTTATTTTTGTTTTCCTTCTACTAGTCACTCACAAAAATCACCGTGGGATTATACAGCGAATAAAATAAAATAAGGAATAAGATAAGAAAATAGAACATACGTAATTCAATGAGAGCGTTTATACATGTACTGAAATAAAATAAGAAATAAGGAATTAAATTTTTCATTCTTATCTTATTTTAGTTCGGAAATTGAAGTACGCATGTGCAGACTGCAGACAGAAATGACAGAATTGTTTCATTCCTAACTTTCAATATTTTTTCGCGAAGAAAGAAAAACAATATTTTACTAAACAAATATAAAAGAGTTCCCGGTGAAATGTGAAACGACCATACATGAAAATTGAAAATTAGGTTAAAAGTTTTGGCGCAAAAAGTACAATAAACATGAAGTTGTCAGTAGACATGAACGTCATTGTCACAAAAAGCCGTGATTTCATTGGTTGATTTTTATTTCTTAATTGACTGTATAAACGGATCAATTTTTGTGTTATTCCTTATGCTATTTCTTATTTTATCTTATTTGCTGTATAATCCCACGGTCATTCCCTTATCATTTATCTTTAACTCATTTCTTTAAATATCATACTTAAAAATAGCCTATATTACTGTGATCATCAACATATTGACAACATTGTAAAAATTGTAAAATCTGGTGAAATCTTATCAAGCGTTATTGTTCAGGTAAATTCCATCCTAGTCTGGCCGAATACTTTCTCTCTCTGCGCACTGAAAGCTCCGCCTTGTCACAAGATAATTGTCGGACTGTACTTGTTTAAAAAGTTTGCTCATTTTTAATGATTTTGTCTGTTTACATAGGTTTTGAACGCTCTATATAACCACATTTTAAATACATCAAAATATTTGAAGTGAGAACAATTTTTAAGTCTGATTTAGAAGAAAAGACGCTTGGCACAAACTGTACAGTAATAAATATCAAAATCTGTGCCAATCACTATTCAGATACTGCCAATCAAACGCATTTCAAATTTAGCTTTAAATTTTATATTAATAGAAAATGATCGTTACAAGAACAATGTTTTATTACAATTAAATTCCAACACATACAAGTAATAAACAATACGTGAGAATTTCTATACAAGAGGTTGTTATTATTTTATTATTCAAAATTCAAAACACTACAAATTTTTCATGCAGTGTTGAAGTTTGAGCTGTCGCCCGCTACTCTTTAATTGTTAGATAACTGATCGGTTTCCTCTTTGTACTTAAATTGAAGGACCAGTGTTAGTTTTAAAACGTATTTACTTTTACTAAAGTGTAGAAACAAAAATGAAGAACTGGAGGAGATGCTGCAGTCTTACAAGAATAGATAGAGTAATGAACAAGGGGATACGTAGAAGAATGCAAGTAAAGAATGAAAACATTAAATACATTGATGAATGAGGCTTTTGTGGTACGGGCATGTGAAATGAGCCAGAAGCAAGTGGCTAAATAAGTTAACAGAATAAAGTTCAATGTGTAGAAGAAAGACGTAGATCCTTAAGAGATGAAGTAGTTGAATCTATGACAATGATTGGGAAAATAGAATGGAATGGAAATCCTGGCTGATGAATGGGATACGGTCCAGCCGTAGAACTCTGAATATATATTGATATGGAATTCCTCCTCTGGACTCCTTTCAATCAATAAAATTTCCGGGGTGTGGATTCTGCACTTAAGAAAATCATTTGCTATTACAAAAAAAATATTGAAACATTTTTTTTTCTTTCTGTCTTCTTTCCACTCACCTTCTTTCTGCTGCTCAACTTTTCTTAGCTCCTCCACTTTTTAGCATTGGCCTCTTCCTCTATTTGCTCCTACTTTTTGTATTTTAGTTATTTCTATAGATAAGATTCATGCTATTGTTTATTTTAATTCAAAATCAAACTTAATAAACTTTTTAATTCATTTTTACAATCCCATCTCTTGATTCATTTCATGACAATCCAATAAATAATAAACTCCTGACAACACAAAAAAAATTAATAAAAATCTATCTTTTACAAAACTCGAAACTAAAACAAGCAACCGATTTTCTTAAAGGCGACTCACACTCTTGGAAAGCTACCGAAAGAAATGTGTCTTTGAGGAAAAATCCATATATATTGATAATTTGCGTATAATTATCATAGATGTGACAAATATCTCTTTCCGTTTACATTTTAAGGAACGAAACTAAAGTTTTAAATGTTTATTTAATAAAGACCTTCCGTTTACTGTCATATAAATGTTATCTATGTTTTATAGATGTTAAAACGGTGCATAATATAGATTTTATCAATAATAAAATAATTTGTTCTTGTGATGGTGA
This sequence comes from Altica lythri, assembly GCA_964028335.1. Taxonomy (NCBI): domain Eukaryota; kingdom Metazoa; phylum Arthropoda; class Insecta; order Coleoptera; family Chrysomelidae; genus Altica; species Altica lythri. The sequence goes on along the minus strand of OZ034805.1, from coordinate 57,970,826 downwards.
TTTTTTAACAAATGCTTTTTGGAAGACACAATTTTAATTTACAAACAATCGAGATGAGTTTCTCGTAGACTGTTGTAAAAAAGCAATTTTTTAAAAAACTCTTGGTAACGATTATGTGTTGATAAACGTGATAGCAATTAATCTTTATAAATTATTGTTTATTCTCACTGTAATTAAAAATATATGTATATAAATTTAAAATGATAAAAACACTGTAAATCCTGTATATAAATAAAACCCTTATCAAAACGGCAACTAGTCCATAATTTTTTTTTGTAAATAAGATGCTTTTACACGTAGTTGCAAAATTTTATTTTTATTTTTTCTATTGACTGGATTATGTGTATTTCTTCATACGCATATCATCTGTTGTATATGTTATACTTGTAATTAGAAAGTGTTATATATGTCAGTCAATAAAATAGGTAAATTTATTAAATAAAAATTATTGAAAATTTTGATGTTATTTTTTTTTCAATAACCTGCTACGAGAAACCAAAAAATATACTTTATGTTTCTAAGGTTTGGGAAGTGTTTTAAAAATAATTACAGTAGATTACAAGAGAAGACAATCAATCGGCTCTACTGGCAGTTCGTCATTCTCTTTATTAATGTATATTATTTTTCTTCCTGTGCGGTCAACAATTCTTAAAGAATACACTGTTTAAATACACGACGAACAAAGCTAATGTCAACTGTCCAGTAAGGTTTACAGCATTTACTTTGTTAGGTTTTCAGTTTAGAGCACGGAAGTATTTCTCTCCATCCAACTTAGCTACTCTTTACAAAGCCCAAATATGACAAAATCTTTAATACTGCTCGCATGTATGGGATTCGGCAGCTCCGTAAAGACAGTTAGTTCTTGATGCAATACAAAGAAGAGCAGTTCGACTAATAAACGACACCAGTATCACCAAAAACCTAGCCCCATTGTTCCACCGAAGAGCAGTGTCTGATCTCTCCTTGTTTTACCGATACATAAAAAGATTTTGCTCAGAGGAACTCGGCTCTATAGTGCGACCACTTGCCAGACCAACCAGAGTAACACGACATGCCGACTCCATGCACTCTTATACTGTTCAGTGCCAGACATCGAGAATGGATCGATTCGATCGTTCCTTTATCGTTCTCACGTCTTCCCCACTCGTCCTAACTTAAAGGCCTTTAAATCCCAAATTAATAAATTGTCAAACAATATATGTTCTCGGTACATTTGTATCTAGGTCTATACCTACGAGGACACTATAAAAAAATGTGGCATTTTACGATTTTACCATCCAGACATTGCTAATAATGATCATTTTAGGTTTAAACTTAGTAGGCGACATCACACTTTGGAATACTTAGGGGCGGTTTCTCCAAACTAGTTTAAACTTCCGGGATCGTTTAAACGAAAGTTTAACTTCAAAATCGATTTCTCCAACTAAAAATGTTAGTTTAACTGCTGGCGACGATTAAACTACCTTTCCACCTGGTTTAAACTCTCGATTGTGGGTTAAGCTATACTCCTGTCGGCTGTCACGTTGTGTTAAGTAAATTAAGTTTGATTGACATTGACATGGAAGAAATCTTTGATATTTTGAATGCGGTAGAAAATGAAGAATTGGAAAAACGAGCCCCTATTAGAGGTGGTCCTAGAAGAATCCGTGACATTTTCAACTATCGGAGGACTTGGAATTTTTTAATAGGTTTAGGATGACCAAGAACACCGCTAGCATGGTTTTAGAACTTATTCGAGGTAACATACAGTCAAAAACAACGAAGAACCAAGCTGTTACTCCTGAGGTTAAGTTTTTTACTACCCTTCGATACCTTGCCTCTGGCAGTTTTTTAATTAATGTTGGAGATCATAGTGATATTCACATTTCTACAACAAGTAAGGTAGTCAAGAAAGTGTGCCACAACATTGCTAGGCTCTTTCCACAGTTCATAAAGATGCCCTCCACTGAAGCTAAAATGAATCAGCTTAATCATGGATTTTACCAAAAAGCAAAATTTCCTAATTGCATCGGTGCTCTAGACTGTACTCATGTTAAAATAGAGTTTGGGGAAGGGGAAACTGCAGAAACTTATCGCAATCGTAAAGGTTTGTTTGCTATGAATGTACAGGCAATTCGTTACAGTTCTCTATTATTTAGTAACCTTGTTGCACGATCGCCTGGATCACGAGGTATCTGGCCTTCGTGGCCTGGATCTACGCATGACTGTCACGTAATTCATCAAGAGTTAAAAAAGATTTTGGAAATGGTGTATACAGGAACAGTGTTTTAGTAGTTAATAGTGGTTATGGCTGCACAAACTACTTCATTCCACCACTAGATGAAGTAGTGTTGCTAAAGGAACATCTTTTTCAAGAGGCTCGAGTGCGTACTCGCAATCCAACTGAAAGATGTTTTGGTGTTTGGCTTTTAACATTTTATAAATGTTTTTTTTTTATTAAAAATAACTTCCAATTTCCTCCAAACATCATAAGTCTCTCGTTGCGAAGTATGATCGTTCTTCTTGCATTCGATGATTTTCTTAAAATCGTGAACTAAATCCAGCAACATATCAACTTCTGTTTGTTTAAAGTTTTTGTTTCTCTTAAGTACATTTTTTCTACTTGTTCTCCATTATGCCAGAAAACTAAGTTTAATTCAATGAAAAGCTATAATTACAATGAAACTTACCTCTAATAGCAGAACAAAAACAATGCCAATGTAAACAAACAGGAAAGCCAACCGAAACTTTTGAAGGTATAAACTAAACCATCGGACAAATTTTGTGGAGAAATCGGAAAGCAGTTTAAACGTTCGTTAAAAGAAATTCTCAGTTTAAGTTAAACCACATTTGGAGAAACCGCCCCTTAATGTGAGATATCACGTTATCCGATGGGTGCGCGATGACAGCGGCACCTAGCGTTTACAATTACGGCGGACTTTGAAATATCAAATGGCTAACTGTCATTACGAAAAGTAAGTAAACAAACAATTATTTCCAATGAAACATTGTAATGTATTAGTTTCCTACCCAAATGTATTGATCATGTAAATCTATAGGGTCGATAATAATATTTATCTTTTTTAATTCCCGTCTAAAATGTCACAATCAATAAATTTTAGGTAGTATAGATGGGCTATATCACGGCGGACTTCACGTGAAGTAATTAAAAAAATAAATAAATGTAATCGATTATCGCATTGTAGACGATAATAATATGATTATAATGCCGTTAATAATGCAGACGTTTTGTGTATTTTCAGTTAAACATGGCCAAAATAATAATTAAAACTGTTTTTTAAGCAATCACTCACGACATAACCTCAAACAACCAACACAAAGGTAAAGAATTAGTTTTGGCTTAACATGTGCAAGACGTAAAAATAAAACGTGATGCTTCCTAATTCCTACAACATATCTACAAAATATAGCAAATATTTAAAATGTTGCTTTTTAAGTTAGCTTATTAGCTTTTTCCTCTTAATAGCGATTATCCACTACTTCACACGTTGTTCTCGTTTCCAACTTACTTGTGGAAATTTATAGAATTTCTGATCACTATTTTGGCCATTGTTGTTGCAGTTGACTATATACAGCAGGTTTCGTGACGCATGTTTATTTACTTTTTAAATGGACGCATAGAGAAGTGAAATCCATGTAATATCCTTAGTAAAAAGAGATTAATCGTCCGCCGTAAGTTCCTTTTTTAGCCACGGTGAGCGCTGCGATCGATTCGTGGTTCTCCCACCCTATCCTTCGCACCCAGCGAATACTATTGCATATAAAATAAAGGAATTATTGAAAGAAAAAACTATTAACACTTATTAGATATTTTTATTAAATTTGTGCACAAATAATACATACCATAATCTCAAAATATTCTGAAAAGAAACCCACAGACTAGATCCTTTTCAAAAGTACAACAAAAATAATAACATCAAATATTCTTAATATGACACATAAATTACCTTAAATTATAAATATATTTATTTCATTACAGGTATAAAAGCTACCTCTTCTTTTATTTAACGAAATAATCATTTTTTTAGAACTCTATATAATATAGCCGTTATTAAAATTTGCTATAACATAAAATTAACATCTTTCGCAACCCAAAAATCATTTACTTATCTAATCTAAGTACAACAAAATGTATAGAGATTACTTAGTTTAATATAAACGTCGAAAATTGTTAACAAATTGCACTTGGCTCAACATATATTTTTATTGCACGTATCCGAATCAAAATTATTTATTTATTTATACTAATAAAGTATTGCTTTCACAGTTTCAGTTCGTATTTAATATTCGCGAGTGGACGGAAAATATGAGATTTATTTTCACTCAAAAAATAATGTTTCAGATCTAGTAAAATTTTTTATAACTCGAAAATATTTCTTTTTATTGCGTGTAAATATTGAACAGATTAATTTTGGCACCCACAATGACAATAAAACAAGAGTATATTTAAATGAAAAAAAAAGATACTAATCTACTCTAGAATTTTGTTAAAATCGAATTTTTGTAGTTTATTGGAGTTTACTCCTTAAGAAACGATATACAGGGTGTCCCAGAATTAAGGTGATATACTCCAACATTTTGGCGCGAAACCTAGAAAAAACAACGATACTCAAACAAACCCAGTACAGAGAATAAATGTTAAATTTTTTTCAGGTATAAATTAGCCCCGACATTTAAAACAGATACTGATTCACCGAACTGTACTGGGAGGTTCATAGTAGAGGGCGTTTTAAATCAAAGAATAGAATATTTTAAATCTGTATTGCGTTTTTCTCAAAAATTTCAAAATATTTTGATATGAAATTTTAGGCATGAATAGTTTGATTCATTTTACGTGGTAGACGCATACTTTTATTTTGAATAAATGATAACTTAAAGAAAATTATGATGGTTTATAGAGAAAAAAAATAATTTTTGTAATAAACACATGCGTCTACCACGTAAAATGACACGAACTATTCATGACTAAAATTTCATATCAAAATATTTTGAAATTTTTGAGAAAAACGCAATACAGATTTAAAATATTCTATTCTTTGATTTAAAACGCCCTCTACTATGAACCTCCCAGTACAGTTCGGTGAATCAGTATCTGTTTTAAATGTCGGGGTTAATGTATACCTGACAAAATTTTTACATTTATTCTCTGTACTGGGTTTTGAGTATCGTTGTTTTTTCTAGGTTTCGCGCCAAAATGTTGGAGTATATCACCTTAACTACGGAAACTTCGTATACGTATTCCTTGATGACAAATAAGTAGGGTCTTTCCTATAAAAAAAATTTTTTTAGAGACTCCTGTCAGAGTTATAACCCTTTAAAGAGGGGTGGTAAAATGTGCGCTACTTGATCGCGATACACGATACTCAATTGACATGGTCCTACTTTTTATTTTTTTACTCCAAACCCAAACGATTTCGCAAAAAACGACAAGGAACAAAAAAGTTTCAAAATAATCAAAACTTCCTAAAATAATTTTTTGTTATTGCAAATATTAATTGCTAAGAAAGATACAAAAAAAATATGAAGAGGGGTTCCTTGATTTGCACCCTTAGAATGGGGTAGGGCAGGTGAAAACTGGCAGGAGAAATGCGTCTTTATAAAAATGATGTTCACCCAAATTTTTTATTTTTTATCTTGGACCAATCAGAAGATATTAAATTAAAACCGTATTTTACCACCCCTCTTTAAAGGGTTATAACTCTGACAGGAGTCTCTAAAAAAATTTTTTTTATAGGAAAGACCCTACTTATTTGTCATCAAGGAATACGTATACGAAGTTTCCGTAGTTAATTCTGGGACACCCTGAATAAGGCGCCTGGTATGAAAAAAATATGGGAAGTAAAATCGTGTGAAAAAGTCACGTTATAATAGTATATTCTGTAACAAGGTTAGAATGAAAATTCGATACGAGTGGAAAATTCCGAACGCGAGCGTAGCGAGCGAGAGGAACCACGAGAAAATCGAATTTTCATTCTAATCGTGTAACAAACTGTATTTTCTCCACGACCATGTAATAATTCTGTTAATTTAAATTGAAATTTGTAGCAAAACAATTAGAACGTCGCACTGACAAACTGAGTGACAGTTTTGAAATTCATGGTAATCTATGTTTTGTGCTGAGTAATTACAGAATGTTATTCCGTCACTAGTTATAGAATGGAAATACATGCAAAACACATAAGAAGCAAGTGTTTCAGAATGAATATTCTATCTCAAGAGTGAGAATGAACACTTTCTATTATTAAAAATGAAGTCGGAATTATTACATTCATTAATGGTCGTGGAGAATAGTATATCCTGTAACAAGGTTAGAATGAAAATTCGATACGAGTGGAGAATTCCAAACGCGAGCGTAGCGAGCGAGAGGAACCACGAGTTATCGAATTTTCATTCTAACCGTGTAACAGACTGTATTTTCTCCACGACCATGTAATAATTCTGTTTATTTAAATTGAAATATGTAGCAAAACAATTAGAACGTCGCACTGACAAACTGAGTGACAGTTTTGAAATTCGCAGGGCAATCTATGTTTTTTGTTGAGCAATTACAGAATGTTATTCCGTCACTAGTTATAGAATGGAAATACATGCAAAACACATAAGAAGCAAGTGTTTCAGAATGAATATTCTATCTCAAGAGTGAGAATGAACACTTTCTATTATTACATTCATTAATGGTCGTGGAGAAAAGTGTTACAGTCACGTTGAGAAAAGTGTCACAGTCACGTTGAGAAAAGTGTCACACGCAGGCGCAGTGAAACAATAATATCATTTCTCCACGACCATTAATGAATGTAATAATTCCGCCTTCATTTTTAATAATAGAAAGTGTTCATTCTCACTCTTGAGATAGAATATTCATTCTGAAACACTTGCTTCTTATGTGTTTTGCATGTATTTCCATTCTATAACTAGTAACGGAATAACATTCTGTAATTATTCTCAACAAAAAACATAAGATTACCATGAATTTCAAAACTGTCACTCAGTTTGTCAGTGCGACGTTCTAATTAGGGCTACCGCGTGTGAATTCACCGCTAGAGGCAGTAGTTTAGCTGGAGGTCCCCGCGTCACTGTTTATGGGTGGGATGCACGGTATTTTTATTTTTTTTTTAATTAACTTTGGAGTTATTACGAGGTATATAATATTTAATTTAAAACATTGTTTTAATTAAGGAAAATACGAGTTACGGGTCAATGAATGTCACTGCTTTAAAAGTAAAACTACGAAAATGAGGTGCAAAGTTAAGTGGGCTGAAGGAACAGTACTGAGCAACACTGCGGCATTTTCCGCTAAATATCAATGGATTAATATTTATTTGTAAACGTGACGACGGATAAGTGTCAGCTACAAATTTATTCTATGGACGGACCTACAACGCCAGTGGCGCCAACTGGTGAAACAAAAAACGGTAGCCTTCATCGTTTTGCTACAAATTTCAATTTAAATAAACAGAATTATTACTTGGTCGTGGAGAAAATACAGTCTGTTACACGATTAGAATGAAAATTCTATTTATTCGTGGTTCCTCTTGCTCGCTACGCTCGCGTTCGGAATTTTCCACTCGTATCGAATTTTCATTCTAACCTTGTTACAGAATATACTATTCCATCTCTCTCTCTATGCTTTTCCCAAACATCTTATACTGAACGCATAGAGAAAGCACTTACTTAATTTTTCAAAATGACTGAATTTTTTAAAATTTTCAAAATTTTTAGAATTTCCAAATTTTCACAATTTTTAAAATGTTTAAATTTGAAAATTTTTGAATTTTTCAAAAATTTGAAAATTTTAAAAAATTTAATCATTTTGAATTTTTTTTATTACATCCTGTATTAATTTTGAACGAAATACGAATTATAAGCATATCAATATATTTTAATAAATATTTTTTTAAAATAAGGCAATTTTTCGATTTTATGTTAAAATTCAAAAATTTTCGAAAAAATTTAAAAAAATATACCTACAATTAAATTTTAAACATACCGTGATATTTATAATAAAAATACAATACGAATAAACTTGATGTATGTAATTGTTGGACTATTATTTAAATAATAGTTATAAAAACACAAAAAATACCATGGTGATCGTTCTTAAGGAGTAAACTCCAGTCGCGTGTCGGAGATGACACACACTTTTTTTTCGACTTAGCTATTTAAAGATCATCCTACAGCCATGGAAAATACTTTTTTAGACTTTTTTTGTAAAATTAAGGCGATATACTCCAACATTTTGGCGCGAAACCTAGAAAGAGCAACGATACTCAAACAAACCCAGTACAGAGAATAAATGTAAAAATTTTGTCAGGTATAAATTTACCTCGATATTTAAAACAGCTACTGATTCACCGAACTGTACTCGGAGGTTCATAGTAAGGGCGCTTTAAATCAACGAATAGAATATTTTAAATCTGTATAGCGTTTTTCTCAAAAATTTCAAAATATTTTGATATGAAATTTTAGTCATGAATAGTTTGTTTCATTTTACGTGGTAGACGCATACTTTCATTTTGAATAAATGATAACTTAAAGAAAATTATGATGGTTTATAGAGAAAAAAAAGTTTTTGTATAATAAAAACATGCGTCTACCACGTAAAATGAAACAAACTATTCATGACTAAAATTTCATATCAAAATATTTTGAAATTTTTGAGAAAAACGCAATACAGATTTAAAATATTCTATTCGCTGATTTAAAGCGCCCTCTACTATGAACCTCCGAGTACAGTTCGGTGAATCAGTAGCTGTTTTAAATATCGGGGTAAATTTATACCTGACAAAATTTTTACATTTATTCTTTGTACTGGGTTTGTTTGAGTATCGTTGCTCTTTCTAGGTTTCGCGTCAAAATGTTGAAGTTTATCCCCTTAAAGGACCGAAAATATGTAAAGTAAAAAAAACGACTGAGAAATAAATAATTGAAAAATGCGTTTTGTTTTTTCTAGAGTAGAATAGAAAAAAGGAATTTTTTGTCACACACAGAAAAAAATAGAATTAAAACCCATTATAAAAACTAAAACCTTCATCTAAACGATAAGAATTTGTAAATAAAAAAGACAGGTGAGTGAACAAACTTATTTCACAAATGTTCACAAAAAAAAAGAAAAACCAATATGGTTATACAGAAAATAAATATACTAAAAAAATTTAATTAAAAAAAAAATTATATTTAAAAAATAATTTCAGTAATTGGTACCTCAATTTATCTGTATGTTTTGTATTAACTTTATAAAATTATCTGTTAACGTCACGGTTTACGAATATATTTGAGATTGAGAGACAATTCATATATTTTTACCTTTAGAAAATCAACCAACCAACATTTTTTGTATTTGAGCCCCTATCATTTCATTATAATTTTTTATTCGAATCTATAAATATTCTAAAGTAAACGTAAATATTCATTTATACATAAATATATAAAAAATGTAATAATTTGATCATTTTTTCAAGGTTTATTTTAAAAAAACATCTTAATACTTTAAGGCACTTATTAGATTATTTATTATGATAAATATAGTAGTACTGGGTTTTAAATAATTTCATAATATTGCCAAAAATAAATATACATTTAATTAATACTGAAAGATAGATCACGATTTAAAAACAAACAAGCTTTAAGCAAAAGCAAATTTGAACTTATAGATCTCTCACAATCTATTAACCGTTACTTTACCTAGCGATAAAATTATGAAGGGAAGAGATAAGAAACACTATCTCATATGAGGTATCAGCAGAATAAGTATCCGCTAGTAAGCAGTAAATTACAGTTCAAAATTCGAACGAAGATGGCGCTAATATCGAATGAGTGTATAATATTGATATTGTCATATTGTCAACAGTTTTATTTAACTATGTACTAGAAAATATAATCAGGGAAACAAATTAAAATAGGATTGGTTTACTGTACAATAGAAAGCACCAATGTTTGGCATTCGCAGATGATATTGCAATTGTTCCTAGAAGCAAAAGCGAATTAATACAAGTATTAAAAGCACTTGAAAAGAAAGCGAAGGAAAAGGGTCTACTAATAAATCAAGTAAAAACTAAATATATGAGATGGACAGATGACGACTTTATGACAGGAGTGAACATAAAAGAAAAAATGGATAGAGGTAAAATATATAATTTTGAAGAGGTCCATCAATTTGTCTATTTGGGAGCAACATTTACAAGAAATCCGGATACAAAGGAAGAAATCAAAGCAAGACTGGGGAAGGGAAATAGATGTTTGTATGGTCTAAACTAAACCATCTCCTAAAAAGTAATTTAATAACCAATATGCTAAAAATTAGATTGTACAAAACGGTAAGAAGACCAACAGTTACATTTGCTTGTGAAACGTAGATATTAAGTTCCCTAGAAATATGGGTATAAAGGAAAATGTTTGGAGTAAAAAGGAACAATGGGGTATGGGAAAGAAAAACATACCAAGAGCTTGCGATATGTACAAAGAACCAAGTATCACAGGATATGCTAGAGCACAAAGGTTGAAGTGGTTAGGACACGTCGAAAGGATGGCAGAAAATAGGATTCCAAAAATGATCATTTGCAGAAGCATAGGAGGAAAAAAGAGAAGAGGAAGACCAAAGGAAAGATGGAAGAGCGAAGTGGAGGCAGATTTGAGAACCTTAGGTGTACAAAAGTCGAAACGCATGTGCCAAAATAAGAAGAAATGGAGAGAAATGACAAATAAAGCCTTGGGCCTTTCAGGCCTGTAGAGCTATATATATATATTGGGTGAATTGAGCAATTAAAAAAAACGATAAGTATGCATAGTTCGAAAAATTAAGTAAATATAACCTAAAAGGTTACTGTGAGATAGTCTAATACTCCAATTTAGAAGCTGACGGGTTTTATTTTGTATATACATTTTCTTATTATTTAATTTTTAGCGCTTCATTTAATAACTACTCTCGTACTACAGTGTCGCCCTCTTAATTTCAAGAGTTCGAACTTTTTTATACACAGAGACAATGCTCCTTACCTGTACCCTCCATAGATAAAATAAAGACAGGCGTTTGATGTGATTTAAAGGAGTGTTGCCAACAACACACAGACAAATGAATATTACCTAAACAAGTGATAGCTTTCCAACACTTCCACAGTCAATTAACAATGGCAGTATGAATCTCTTGCAGCTTCGAAATACTTCTTCATATTAAATGTACATTACCAATGTACGTAAAATCAGTGACACCGATTCAAAATGACAAAAACTATGTCTCTAAAGACACACATATATTTATATATTGAGCCTTAATCACTACAATTGAGACATTTTATACCACTGCGCAACATTTCGGCGCAAAGTAAAATATCTTCATTTCCCAGATATAATAATTTGTAGCATTCTTTTTGTTTCCTTTCTATTGAAGTACTCAGCACTTAAAGAAATCAATATTTCTGTCAATATTAGACATTGCTTACACATACAAGGGAAAAACGTACCCGATCTCATCTTTTTTAGTTTCATTACAATCTATATTGTTTAATAGTGTAAGTTCTGTACATTATAGAAGATCAGTAATATCATTCGCCTATTTGACTCCGCTATCATTGACTTTGTTAAACTCTGATCCATGAAGACTACATAAGGAGCGCGCACTAGGGGGTGGCATTATCCAGAGTATGTCCGTATAATTTAAGCTTCCTTTTTTCACCACTAGTGCCGCTAATTTTTCTTTTGTACCGATATGAAAATAGGGGATTAAATAAACATGAAGTTAGCGTTTAATTAGGTATTCAATAAAATTTAATTTTAAAAAATAGGTCGTGTGTGTGCTGTTAAAAATTGTAATAGTGGCATTTGGTACATATGGAACACCAGCGCCCTTTTAACATATACAGTGCGTACTCCTTATGTGGTCTCCATGCTCTGTTCACTTCCGTCTTTAGGCTGCTAATATGTTTGAAAATAGATTTTTTAGCATTAGATTTTACCTAAATGGCGTATAAGAAAAGCTATGTTTTTGGTTAACAGCTTTCCACCACTGTCTATTCTACTCAGCATCGCCTGTGTTGTTCGAGCTTTATGGGATGAATTATTTACATTTTAAAGTGGTTTAAACACTGGTTTTTGAGTCGAGCAATGCAAATAACGAATTTAAAGTTTCGAAAGGGAAGATTAATACAGGTTAATAAAACATGTTTGTTAAAATCTTATATATGTTAAGCTAACATTTCCAAAATTTAGGGAGTTAGTTAAATTTAGAACCAGTGTTACTGTTTATTTTAGAAATCGATGTTTGCATTCATTCTCGGTTTATCTTTCGCTTCTTTTATAAAAAGTATTAAAAAAACAGTCACTTGGCAAATTTATTAACAAATGGTATTTAGGTTTTCGTACCTTCTTTAAAATGTACAGTTGCTCACATTTCTGAAATCATCCTCTACACTACAGGATGCATCTGATTGAAGATAAAAATCTCTCATTGGAGAAAAGCACAGTTGGTACTTCGAATCGGATTAGAACAATTTGAGAAGTTTTTTATACTAATTTAATCAGTTCTAAGGAAGAGTTTTAAGCCAGCTGTACGATTACCAGTTCCTACAGAAAGTTCTAGTAGTAGAAATATTTTAGTAAATAGATCAGCTTCTCTATAAATTTTAGGATTATATTATCCCTTAAAACAATTCCGGGTTAGTTCCAAGCTGATCTGGGAGTGCATACAAAACATCAATGAACTGGCTAGACCCAACAAGGTCTTCTTGGAGTGGGTGCCGGGGCATAAGGGTTTTGAGGGCAATAAAATCGCGGACCTTCTGGCCAAGAAGGGAGCGGATACACGATTCACTGGTCCAGAACCTGTACTGGGACTGCCTAGAGCCTGGGTAAGGACCAAAGTCAGGGCTGAGGCATTCGAAGCTGATGCTCAAAGGCTACTCCAAAAAACAGACGTCTGACATACTGAATCTTGGCAGGAGTCAGATAAGAGTACAGGTGGGCCTACTCACTGGACATGGACCATTCAGACTACACCTTCGAAGGATGGGGATTCTGACACAGGAACCCACCTCGTGCCGACTGTGCGCCATGGAAGATGAGACGGCAACTCACATTCTATTCGAGTGTGAGGCCTTGGACCATAAACGGTTCCTTATCTTCGGTGACACGAACCCTGAATCCTATTACCACCTTGAGGAGCTAGTCACAGGACTCAGATCTCTTATAAAGGGAACTGCCCTGTGGCAACAGTAACTCAAGGATAATCATCCAAACAAAAACTTGGGACACCTGGATTTATGCCTACCTGAAGATCAGCGGTGGTGATGATTTTCAGCTAAACAAACTACAGTCCTGCACGCATCGGGTGCACGCAAGGACTCTTGGTGCCAAACCTGGTCACAATATTCCCATAGGAAGCAGTGCTTAAAACATGGAGCTCCACATGAGGGACCATGCCAGGTTATTTAGATTAGATTAGATCCCTTTATAGGAATTTGATTTTTATAGAGCAAAATTGAAAACTGAAATTAAGTTAAGGTAGTTGTCGTGGTTAGGGTACACCGTCAGAAAGTTATAAATTTTTGTATACTTAATATAACGACACGATAATACAATTACCCTAAAAATTTGAAGTCGATCCACCGTATAGAATCCGAGATAAACTTAATTAAAAATTCGATAATTAACATTGAATATATACGATCGCTGTAGTTCTGAAGCAGTTTGTTATTTATAAAAATAGAACTAACTCTCAGAAACTTCCCAAAAACTCACATTCTTTTAATACATTTATTACGACTATAAAAAAAAAATTATAAAATTTTTTGACCGTCTAATTATTTATAAATAACGGTTTAAAGTTCAACAATTTAGTGGAGTCGGACCGAAACAAATTGGCAACGATGTACGCGAGTTTATACATTATTTGCGCGGTAATTTCGAACGGACTAATGAATACATATAAAAATTTTAAATTTCTAGTAATCTACAATATATCTACTGGTTGCACATAAGCGACGTTGCCGAATTTAAACTTTGAAAAATATGTAAGAGTGGTTGTCTATATAGACGGCTGCACGGGTACAGTCTAGTGTAAAAATTATCGATCACTTAGCTACAAGCTATTAGTATACTTTTGTGGCGCGTATAATCTATAACTTTCTGACAATACTGTACCACGACAACTACCTTAAGACCTTTTTTTTTTAAATAAACTTCATGCAATTTTAATTTATCATATAGTATACGCTGCTAAGTCGAATGGGTAGTGGTGTGGAGCTTAAATAAATTTATAAAATTCTCCAAATTTCAAGAGATTCATTTAAAACTAAAAAGCAATTAAATCTCATTTTGAAACCATATTAAATTTTCAGTTGAAATAATGTAATATTAATAAATTTTTCAACATCAACAGAACATATTTTATCTTTTCATTACATTCTTTGAATATATAAAGTAAAATATGTAGTTGATAATTTATAAAACTAAAATCCCAGTACTTGATAGTATTTAAAGATGCTATTTTAAATAAACCTTTAACGATTAAATCTATAATTTAAGTAACTTAAATAAATACTTATCTTACCAATTGTATTGCAAAAATTACAGTAGCTTACCTGACCAAGAACTTTGTTTGTAAGTACAATATATATAGACCAAGAACAGGATGGAATCAATATTTTCTTGGCAGATAGATTTTATTAATTTGAGGTTCTAACAGAAAACAGTCAAAAAAAATCAAATTCGAATATTATACTTCAACATATAGCGACACTAGCACATATATGATATGACTGTTTTTTATTAGATTACCAGTAAAACTATTGTTGGCACTCTGAAACACAGTTTGTACTTCACAGAAAACAATATCAAGATATTAGTAAATTACTTATTAAAAAATGGATAAATGCTATCCTAATTAGAAGTGTACAAAATTACTCGATAAATAAAATAAATCCAATTTGTTAAACATTGATTTGTTAATAAAAATCTGAGATTCAAAAAGAGTATTTTTGATGATATGTTAACACAAGCAATTTGGATTTATTTTCTTTTTATTATTATTATTATTGTTAACTTTTACGTTAAATGTCTTATAGAAAATATATGTTTCATGAAATTAAAAAAAAAATTCTGTAACAATAATTTAGAAAAAAATGTATGGCACTAGTTACTATACCTGAAAAATTATTTAAAAAAAAATTTTAAATATTAAAAAAAAATTATTACCATTAAGACATTTAACGTAATTTATTAATACTCTAAGTGTGTTAAATTACAATTCGAGCAAGAATGACTTCAATAAGCCAAAGAGTACTTTCTGTAAATATAATTTTTTTTATTTTAGCTCGAACTTTTTTCTAAATTTGGCACATAAGATATATCACTAATATTTAATAATTTAAAATGCTTTTAAAGGAAAAAATTTACGCACTGAAAAAATTAATAAAAAGTAATTCTGTAAACTCTTTAAGATTTTAAAAATAAATATTTAATGGAAAACAAAAAAAGATTCAAAATAATATCACAAAAGAGATTAAAGTTAATCCAATCTGAGCGAACGGATTAATGACGTCAGACGAAGAGTGTTTTTCAACTTATTAATTACAAAGACACCTTAGAAGGTGACATATGACAATTGACATATGACAATTGACAAATGTAAGAAGGAGAGTGTCAAAAGTAATATTTCAACTTACTAATTAATTATGAAGAAAATTTGAAACGAACTAATACAAAATATTTATTTAAATATTTAGATCTAAATCGTTGAGTAGTTTCTACACCAAAACATGATCAGCAAGTTAATATCATAAAAGAGAATCAAATTAATCGAATCTGAGCTAAAGAAGAGTGTCCAGTTAACAAAAGAAATAAAAAAAAATAAGACAACAAAGGCATTTGATAAATACGTTAAAAACTATACAGTATCTTCTGATGTTAAGATATTGAGATTGAAATACTTAATAAAAACAAAGAAGTTAGTATAACTATTCTGGACATTATACAAATTCCATGCAATTGCTGTCTGACACAAATTGCAAGGAATGAGCATCAAATGTAAATGAAACTCAAAATGAATTCTAGCAATCTCATTGAAACAAATCCCTTTTTTGGGTAACATGAATAATCTATTTCCTTTAAAATTTAAATATGTACTGAAATTACAGAAAGTAACTCTATTAAATCTATTATTATACACATTTCGGTCCAAATTTAAATATAATTTGGATCGTATTGTAAGATCTTACCCGATTGTACTACGATAATTTTTTTTTAGTACACACGATGAACAAATATGAATCGATGTTAGTGATGTAAATGGTTAGACATACCGATACCCTTGACGTTGGTCCGGCGCTTCTGACTTTTTCGTTAGTCGAGGATTGGCGCAGAGGGTTGTGTGGGGGTGTTTGTGACGAGGGGTTAGCACTCCACAAAGCCTAAGGCCGGCCAACCGAGTTAACAAGAAAAGAAAAGAAAAAAACAGTTTGTTAGTAATTGTAATAGCTGATCCACGGCACAATTTTATTTTTTTATAATAATAAGAGGGATTGTCTTTATTCTATTAAAAATTCGAAAATTATAATAATATAATATAATAATAATAATAATGTAATCAAGATAAATCGTGAGTACCTAAAATGTGTTGTTTGAGGAGCTATGAATATTTGACGTTTTTCACAAGGATACTTTTGGTGTACCAATGCAGCGGCTTGAATCCAATAATCGTAGACAACTGGTATCTCTGTTTGACAAATTTTTCGAAAAAATCAAAACAGTCTATCAAATAGGCTAACGTGATAGCAGTGTCGCTACCACATTCTTCAGACATTCCAGTACCGGAAAGATTGTTTAGTTGATCCAGTTCAAATATAAAAGAAGACAAGGTAGGATGCCCATATAGTAGTGGAGATATATTTCAAGATCAAATAACTTCTTGGTTCTGAGTTATGAACTAAATGATCTTGTCAAAGATGTAGATTTGACCAAAACTAATCTAATCTAAATAAACCTAGCATGGTCTCTCCTGTAGAGCTCCATGTTTTAAACACTGCTTCCTATGGGAATATTGTGACCAGGTTCGGCACCAAGAATACTTGCAGGCACCCCATGCGTGCAGGACTCTAGTTTGTTCAGCTGAAGAACATCACCACCGCTGATCTTCAGGTAAGCATAAATCCAGGTGTCCCAAGTTCTTGAGGATTTGGATGACTATCCTTGAGTTACTGTTGCCACAGGACAGTTTCCTTTATAAGATATCTGAGTCCTGTGACTAATTCCTCAAGGTGGTGATAGGTTTCAGGGTTCGTCCAAGGCCTCACACTCAAATGGAATGTGAGTTCCCGTCTCATCTTCTATGGCGCACAGTCGGTACGAGGTGGGTTCCTGTGTCAGAATGCCCATCCTTCGAAGGTGTAGTCTGAATGGTTCATGCCCAGTGAGCAGGCTCACCAGTACTCTTATCTGACTCCTGCCTTTGAACGTTAGCTTCGAATGCCTCAGCCCTACAGTATTACTCCAGTGTTTGGTCTACTCTTCCAAGACCCAGTTCGTGACTTTGGTCCTTACCCAGGCTCTAGGCAGTCCCAGTACAGGTTCTGGACAAATGAATCGTGTATCCTTTCCCTTCTTGGACAGAAGGTCCGCGATTTCATTGCCATATTTGACCAAAGAAAAATCAGAAATAAGAAAATTATTCAATGCTCCCGACTTTTTATCAGCCTCAGACCCATTGAAAAACAGGCATGGTTGGCTTCTTTTGATGTCTCAAAAAATTTTCTGCGCAATCACAAATCACTCGAATTCCATGACAAAATAAAAATGTCATTCTGTAAGTCGAGTGATTTTTTAATTAAATATGTTGCATAGTGTTTTAATCATGTAACTTTGACTATTGGTTATTCAAATGTTCATAGCAAACAAAAGCGCCCTCTGTCTGATAAAAAATATATTAAATATACAGATTTTATTCCATTATGCAGAAATATATCCTGATCACAATAGTTGAAATAAATTAAGATTTTGGAAAATAAAGTAACAAGAGTTAAATTTAAATGCAATTATGGTTTCCTATATAAAAATAATATAATTAAACATAATTCAAGTCATCAAAAGCACAGTACATAAATATAAAATAGTATATTGTAATACAAGTGTTACAATGACAGAGGTTTCGTAGTACGAGTTCAGTTTGTGAAACGAACCGCGAAGCGGTGAGTTTCGCAAAGAACGAGTACTACAAACCGTCATTGTAACTCGAGTGTTACATACTATTTTTTATAATGAACTTTTAAAAGTATAAAAAAAGTAAAATGAGTGTTTTTCGAAATATTTATTTATGTTGGCAATCTTGACTGTTTTGACACTTGTCAGTTTTAATGATTTTAAATTAGAATGTTTGTCAAATTTGTATAAAATATTCCGAATTTAGCAATAACGCTGATAATGTAGTTAATAATTTACTACAACATACTTCTTGATTTACTACCTGAACTCTTTCGTTGAAAATCAGTGCAGTGCAACCAATTGTGTAAAACAAAAAGTTACCAAAAACAGTGTTACAATGAATCTATTTCGATACTGTTTTTAGTATCGAAATAGAAACTTTGTGAACGTGAATTATAAAAATAATTTTGATAGCATAAACTAAGTAAAAAACATTAATTTTTTATATTAATTCAATATTCAAAGACAATCCCTCATGTTTAAAATTCACATAAAGCTGTTCAGTGATGTGATATATAACTTTTGTTAATCTCCCATCACGTTTTTGTTACTACATCATTATTTAATGCAGTAAAAGAAGAAAAACAAAATATTATATACATAAAACCCACTTTACAGCTTTATTTAATCTTAAAATTATCTCAGTGTCACATGTTTTACTTCTGATAAACTTCTACTATTAGACACAATAAAAACGAATTTTAAATAGATTTTGAGCTATAAATAGGTACGAGAAGTTATATAAAATTGTATATACAACACTGACTATAAAATTGTGGAAGAATATGGTTAAAAAGCATGTTTAAAAACGTAACAGTTAGAATAAGACATTCATCCTTTCATAATATAGTAGATATTAAATTTATTAAAAAACTATTTAACCCGAAAATACTGTAAAATCACATTACATTTAAAATTAAACTAACAAAATAGTATATTGTGTGGCAAGGGGTGAAACAAGACGATTTCTGACTAGGGCGAGAGTTGACTATCATCGCCCTGTCAGAAATCGTCTTTGTTTCATCCTGTTACCTTTCTGAGAGGGAGACTTATCACTGCCGACCTGTTTGGCGCCTCTAGGGAGGTGTTGGCCACTAGGGGCTGCCCACAGGGGGGAGTCATCTCCCCTCGGTTGTGGAACCTGGCGTCCGACACTTTGCTTCGGGAGCTCAATGAGTCGGGAATATATGCCCAGGCCTATGCTGACAATTTTGTCATCTTGGTCCGAGGCTTTTGTGTGACCACTCTGACGGAGCTGCTCAACGGCGCTCTGTCAAAAGTAGAACGTTGGTGCAGGAGTCGACATCTCACGGTCAACCCTTCCGAAACAGTAGTCATACCTTTCACTTGCAGGCACAAGCTGGCAGGCTTAATGCCACCCAGAATCTTCGGTGAAAGAATAACAATTGCCGAGGAGGTAAAGTTCCTAGGCGTCCATCTGGACAAGAGACTTACCTGGAATCGGCATTTAGAACACACTATAGACAAGTCTAAGCGTGTTTTAAACATGCTTAGGCGATCTGTGGGGACTCTCACCCAAGGTCGTCCGATGGATATACCTGGCGGTTGTCAGACCCATTGTCTCCTACGGATCATGCGTATAGTGGAACTAAGTTGAGCAATCAACTGTTCAGAGGAAGCTGGAGTCGCTTCAGAGGCTTGCATGCCTGCAGATCTCTGGGGCTATGAGGACAGCGGAACTGGGAGTTATTCTGGGCTTGCCACCTCTTAATGTTTACATTAAGGGGGAGGCGATGTCGGGAGCTCACAGGCTGAAAGTTAACGGGTGTGATGGTGATGGCATGCATCGTTACCGCACGGTGTTTACTGGGGATTGTCAGGTCTTGTTGACAGGCTTGCCAACTGACCAGATAATTCCCAGTTTCAACTTTGAGAGCCGATACCAAGTCCGGCTAAGAGACAGAGCCGAGTGGAGTGAGGACGGCTCTCAAAGAATTTTCGACGATGCAGGGATCAAGTACTCTACTGACGGATCTCGCACTTCAGAAGGAACCGGTGCAGGGGTCTGTGGTCCACGCAACCTCAGGCTGCACTTCAGCTCGGGAACGGAGTCAAGCGGATTCAAGCCTACCTGAAGATGAGCGTGGTGTTGATTTTCAGCTGAGCAAACTAGAGTCTTGCACGCACGGGTGCATGTAAGGACTCTTGGTGCCGAACCTGGTCACAATATTCCAACAGGAAGCAGTGCTTAAAACATGGGGCTCCACAGGAGTGACCATGCCAGGTTTATTTAGATTAGATTTACTAGTTACAGAGTTACTGGAATGAAATTATCTGAGTTTGTTTTTAGTCCTGATTAACTTGAACCACCCTCAATGCTCTAAGCGCGAGACGAGTAGTGAGAGGAACATACAACCTGAAGCTATCCGTCTCGGTCATAGTTAATCAAAAGTTATCGCATGTGCGGCCTTCGATTCGAAAAGAGAGACGCAGGAAAGATGGAGTTTAATTTTTTCTCTGCTTTTACTTTACATATAGTCGAAATTTTGCTAGCCCTAGAGTTATTTGGTGTCGTTTATTAGTCGAACTGCTCTTCTCTGTATTGAATCAAGAACTCTGAGCTTTGACGAAGCCGCCGATCCTCATACATGCAAGCAGTATTCAAATTAAGGTCTTTTTGAATTTTGGTTAGAAGGTTATTGGGTTTAAATAGTTTATATGTAGTTTAAGTTGTCTGCTTTGAATATAAAAAAGTATATTTGAATCTGAATAGAAGCGAAGATAATATTCAAAATTGATTGATTGACATTTGACGTTATATTGACTGTTAGAGTTTTACATTTGAGTGTAAAAGGTGACAAGATTGACATTTGACTTTATAGTGAGAGTTAGAATTTGACATTTTAGTGTGAAAAGTGACAAGATTGATATTTGACGTTATATTGACAGTAAGAGTTTGACATTTGAGTGTGAAAAGTAACAGATTGACATTTGACGTTATATTGACAGTTAGAGTTTTACATTTGAGTGTAAAAGGTGACAAGATTGATATTTGACTTTATAGTGAGAGTTAGAGTTTGACATTTTAGTGTGAAAAGTGACAAGATTGATATTTGACGTTATATTGACAGTAAGAGTTTGACATTTGAGTGTGAAAAGTAACAGATTGACATTTGACGTTATATTGACAGTTAGAGTTTGACATTTTAGTGTGAAAAGTGACAAGATTGGCATTTGACGTTACATTGACAGTTAGAGTTTGACATTTGAGTGTAAAAAGTGACAAGATTGACATTTGACTTTATATTGATAGTTAGAGTTAAACATTTTAGTGTGAACTGTGACAAGATTGACATTTGACTTTATATTGACAATAAGAGTTTCATTGAGTAAAGAAAATTTTATGTGTACACAAAAAAACTAACGAAACGAGTTTTCAGTGAAGTAGTATTAGGAGAAAAAAATTAAATTAAATTAAATTAAAGGTATAATATAAATTAATTCTCGAAAGGCAGCTGGTTTTAAAAGACAACGTGACAAAAAGTACAGGGATTCTTTTTAACATCGAAAAAAAGGAACAACTTTTGTAAAAGTAGCTGTACGATTATGTCAAAATGATACAGATTTAAAATGAGCGGCATCTGTTTTTATAAAAAACTGTAAAAAAAATCGAAACGAAATTAATTAAATTACTCAAAACGGCGCACAGATAATATATACCTAATTTATATTTAATTCAAATATTTCACCTTTTTGTTGGTAAAATAAATAATAACTACCACAAAGAACAGCTGGAATATTTAAACGTATTGTAATTTCATCAAAAGGTTTAAACTGTTTCATTCAACCCAAATATTTTATGCTATTATAAACAGGAAGAATGAATGTCTTATTATTACAAAATAATTAATACAAATAAAACATAAATCTAAAATCCTGCACCCATTAAAGCAAAAATCCATTGTGAATATTAACAAAATTATGGATTTAAATTTATTTCTAACAAATAACATGCATTTGATTATTTGTGTGAAGATAACATGACACTGAGATTTATTAGAGCAAATATTACATACAAGTAAGTTTAAAAATATAACCTAGGCAGCAAAGTGTGAGAGTGTTCTATATTAGGAACTATATTAAAAAAATGCGTGCAAGAGATTTTTGAGAAAATTTAAGTAAGACAGCCTTCTATAGTATATTGAATAAACCAATTAATCATACCAGATGACACAAGTGTATGTTGAAGCGAAACTTTTAATGTTGGGTTGCGATAGATAAATCGTAACAAAAATGAGTAACGAAACTACCGCTAGTCCCTCAATACTCATTGCATCCACTTTCCAGCAAAATTCAGTTTATTTTGTCTTTGCCAAAGATATTATTAAAAGTTTCACGTCTGCAGGAATTGTCAGAGTTCCACAGTTTTTATTTGCGGCAGAATATATTATATTAGGCATTAAAACTACAAAATCCATAACTTATAGGGTTACACAAATATATAAGAATCTTTGATAAATAATTGAAGAAAACACTTTGTTATTATTCAGGAAAACTACGCCACAGCGCCATCTATTTTTGAAGTGATAACTTCTTATGGGAGGGTAAACTGCTTTGTAACGTAACGCGTTACGGAGCCAGTATGTCTGAAATTTTACAAATTTTCAAAATTTCGTCATTTTTAGATAACAATTCGACAATTTTGAATGGCAATTCGTCATTTTTTGATGGCAATTCGTCATTTTTTTAATGGCAATTCGTCAATTTTTAATAACAATTCGCCATTTTTTGATGACAATTCTTCAATTCTTGTTGTAATTCATTATTTTTTATGCCAATTTGTCATTTTTTGATGGCAATTCATCAATTTTCGATGGTAATTCGTCATTTTTTGATGACAAATCGTCAATTTTTGTTGTAATTCATTATTTTTATGCCAATTTGTCAAATTTTGATGACAATTCGTAATTTTTTGATAGCAATCCGTCAATTTTTTTATCCAATTCGTAAATTTTCAATGACAATTCGTCATTTTTTATGACAATTCGTTACTTTTTGATGGCAAATCGTCAATTTTCGATGGTAATTCGTCAATTTTTGTTGTTAATTCATCAATTTTCGATGGTAATTTGTCAATTTTTTATGGTAATTCGTCATTTTTTAATAGTAACTCGTCATTTTTTATGGTAATTCGCCAATTTTTGATGACAATTCGTCAAAAGTACGAAAAAAAAGTGTGAAGCTATAAAAAATAATTTAATTTTTCCAAATAACGGCGGTCACGTTCTTGTTGAACAGAGTGTATCATTAATTTCATCCATGACCTTTTATCAAAAGAAATTTCATCCTTTATAGTTATAGACACGATTATTATAATAGAGTCACCCAGATTAAAATTACCATATAAAAATTTGATTTAAAAAAATTGGTTTATTCAATTTACTTAAGACAAAAATCTTAGAAAAAAAATTTAGATAAACATACACTAAATATTTGTATAGTCAATCAATTAAATAAAGTTTCTATGATTTTTGATAAATGTTGGCTGAAAAAAGATTTGTTCAATATTAGAAAAGGCAAAAATGTTATTTCGTACTGTACAAAAAATGTTAATGCAATTTTAATATAGTGCTATATGGAACACAATCATACGTTAAATATCATCATCCATTCATAAATTAGTGAACTTGGCCAAAATTGTGGAATTAGAAAAGTTATGATTTACTTGTGAGTGTTAATGGCAAAAGTTAATAAATACTATAAATATTAAGTGATTAATTAAAATTACTAAAGATCGTTGTGACGCCACTGGTAGCGACATAAGAATAGATGTTTTTGGAGAATTTTATTTAAGAAATTAAACATATTTTTGGCAATTAACTCCAAAATATAATTCACTAAAACAATAAATAAAGTAATATTTTAATCAATGGGAACCAAAGTATACGTGGAACATTATTTAATTGCCAAAATTACTTTCGATTTCTTAAATTATGATAAACCAAACCCATCTAGATTTTAGGGTCTAGAAATAAAATAATTATCATAATTTCATATAAATATATTTTGTTCCACATTGGCGCAAGTCAACAAAACAACATACAAAAAATATACTATAGAAAGGTATATAAAACTATTTGAAATTGAGTCTAGATCGTCATTTTCAAAAATACATCGAATATTTTCAAAACAATCGATAACTATATTTTTACAAGAAAATCTTGCGTGTTCACTTAAGAAAGATTTAATAAGAATAAGAAATCCTTATAACACAGTTCTCATTTTTTTCACATATTCTTGATCTTGATCTGAATCTGTATTTCTTAAAATTCTTATTTTTTAGATATGTCACTATTAAATTCACAATATAAATATTTATATCAATTAAAATATGTAAAATTTGGATGTAAACTGCCAACATCAACTATTGTTTTAATCCCAACATCAAATAGTGAAACCGTAGAAATCGTTTTGTCTGTCTGTCTGTCTGTCTATTTGTCTTTCTGTTTGTTTGTCTGTCCGTCCGTCCGTCCGTTAGAGACACAAATGAGATGTCAAATTAAAGCTCTTCACCTGAACACGTTATTAAAGGTGAGAATTTTTTTTTATCACTATAGGTTGAAAAGTTATAACCAGAAGAAGTAGTGTCGTTTGGGGTAAAAACAGTATAGCCACTTGACTTTCCCAGTACGCCGTATTTGAATGTAAACTGTCATTAAAACCTATAACCCACATTTCATTTGTTACAATATTAAAAAAAAAATATTTTACATATAGAACACGAAGACTAGATACCAGGAGTTTAAACGTAATGTTAAAAAAATGGTTTCAATTTAGGGGACAGAACTATTGCCGGTAGAGTGCGCTTGTGTTCCTAAGATTTAATTACAATATTTCAAAAGATAAATGAAAATTCACAAAAATTTTCAAATATTAGTGAAAAACTACACAAATTATATATGGCTCTGCTACTTTGCAATCGCCAGATAAATTAATTGTTTATAACTCACTTTTGGTGCTTTGAATATACTAAGGCACTATAGATATAGGTATTATCATCAGCCATTTTTTGTCAAATGTCACTCAATTCACGTGCTAGACCATAGACAAATTAAAGAGACGTGCAAACGTATTTATAGTGGTGAAAATGAGAACTAAACCAACTGGTAGCTCGAAAAGTAGTTATAACGATATAGTGATAGGGTAAGTACTAATATTTAAAATAAATTTAAGGTACTGTAAGTATAAAAAGAGTGTAGAAGTATAGTGAATAGTTTTAAACGTTTTAAACATAGTGCGTTGATGTCGGAACTTGTTGCAAGCTTTATATTAGGCATCAATACATCTGTTCTATTATCTATGGTTTTGTGGTTGACATTGGACAAAACATGGCTGATGATAATACCTATGTTTATAGTGCCTTAAATATACCCACTTTTTTACACTGTCATCTGCCTTTCGGCCACTAACACAACCATGAACAGAACAATACTTTCCCATTTCTTTTTATTAATTTTATTACAAGTAATTTTAAATAAATAAATATCATATATTATTTAATTTAATTTCGTGAAATTTAAATGTCATAAATGTCATAAACATCGGTTCGGGTCTTAATGTTCCTCGCGCCGCCTGTGGTAAAAAATAGGACTATGATCTGGCCCGATTATTGAGACCAGAAATATTATGAAAAAGCCTATACCGTGTAGACTCCTGGTATCTAGTCTTCGTGATATAGAAGATCAGTTTTTTATTCAATGTCAATCCCACTTTCTGTCAAAAAATTAAAAACAGTTTTCAAGTTAGAATTTAAAATTCAAACTCAAACACGTAGCGGTCTTTTTTTGGACTGTTCCGGTAAAAAAGATTAAACAAAAACAAAAAAACACATTGTTAATTCAGTTCAATATCTGTCAACAACCAATACGAAACGTCATATTTTATACAACTGTCTCTTACATAAATAAAAAATATTTTATTTGAAATATAATTGTCAAACGTCATATAAATGTCAATATTTGATGTAAACTGTCATTTAAACAAATAACAGTTTGTATCTCGTGATAAAGAATGTCAATTTCTAATTTAGATTCTAAAATTTCTATTAAGAAATGTTCAGTTTCGAACTAAAAATTCAATTTGAAACACGAAACAGTTTTTTTATTTAGTCTGTAAAATTCTAAAAATCTTAAATACGAAACATAATACTCTTTATTAAACTGTCAGTTTCTGTTAGCACAGAATAATGGCAGCTAATCTGGAAAGCTAGAAGTACGTGGCGCTAGTAAGTTTGGGATTCATATTAGCTGTCATTTGATTAATTTGGTTGTTTATTTTTTGAATTTTAATTTCGCAACACTCATTTTTTAATTCTGTAATGGTCTAACTTCCGTATTTTTCCACCATTTCTCTACAAAATTAAATAAAATCAAAATCAAACTCGATATACCTACACGGTAGCATGGATGCGTTTGTTTGGCGTGTTTGACCTCCAATCTCACTAGTGACGTCTAGCGGGAGCAAAAGCGATCATTGCTGCGATTGGTTTGAACTCTGGTTGTCATAAGTCATACTAGGTGTCAAATTTGAATGTAAAGCTATATTCCATCTATCAGTTTTAAATACAAATACTTATTTCGAATCAAACATTCATTCTTAAACAAGAAATTGCACTTGTTTACTAGGTTATATAATTTCAGTAAAAAAAATAAAAAGTTTTGTTGACAATAATTAAAAAAATTAAATTATTAAATTTCCAGATAATTTAAAACGAAAGTATACAATTTATTAATAAATAACGTTATATATTTGATTAAACTGTCAATTTCATTTAAATCAAATTGTAAATACAAAATGATCCGATTTGAATTACAAATGTCATAAGTCATATGTCATAGTATTGTTTAACATTTGTAGATATATGTGAAAAGGTATTAATTCATCAAACTGACAAAGATTATTTGTTTAACACAGTTTCAATTTTGATCTAAGATATATAAACTAAAAGCTATATCGATCACCGTTAAACAATATAAAATGTCATGTTTTTGACTTAAGTGTCAGTTTCAGAAATTGTCCGAATGTCAGATAACGGTCAATATCAAAGGCAAACGTAAATTTTTTTATAAAAAGCTTTAAATATATAAGAATCAAGAAGTACTGATTAACACATACAATAATGTTGTAAAAGTTGTAATAATTCAAAAAATGAACACAGAAATGTACCAATAAATAAACTTTAAACAATAAATTTGCTTATAAAATTTCAAACTAAATGAACAAACAGTATTTTCTTGTTCTTTCAAAAGATGTAATTCTTGAAAATAGATTATCTGGACCCCACTTAAACATATCTCACAAAAATCGCAATGAGAGAAAAAAATGCAATTTTAATGAGTTCCTATAATACTAAAATTCAACACATCTTTTTTTCAAATGCCGCATAAATATTTTTTTTGAACCATAGAATACACACAAAGGAAAGAAGGACTTACATGAAATAAAAAATATCAAATAAATAAACGTGTAAAAATATAAAAAAATATGTATAAAAAAATTTTAGACTAGCTATCACGTGATGTGATGATTAGTGAGGTACAAAGTGTATATAAAGTACGGACTTACCTAAACCTAAAATGTCTTTGGCAAGGCAAAAAACAAGTCTGATAATAAATTTTGCAAAAACTATTAATTTGTTAAATTAGATATAAATAAATATAATAATAAATATTTCCATATTAACATAAATTGTAAGAAAACTAGATGTTATTATTTTTTTTAAATCCTATTCCCAGAATTTTAAAATGATTAAGCATAACCAACAGTAATCACAACCATTTTTCTGGATTAAATATTTCTTATGGTATGTTTTGTACAGAGAGAAATTTTTGTCACGCCGTCACGCTCGAATCGTTGGGTCAGTCGTCACGCTCAAGAGACGGTCTAACACATCGATTATATGCTATATATACATGTGGCATACTATTATATAACTTACATTACTCTGTCATGGAGGGAGGGAGAGAAAGAGAGAGAGAAGGAAAGATAGAAAGAGAGAGAGTACCATGATAAGAGAGAAGGACACGTATATAATATCTATATTTGTGTATGAGGTTGAAGAACGCTGTAAGGTCAGTCCCTCGACTTTCTACTTTGTTTGAAAAATCAGAACAAATCCATATTGAAAAATGAACGACACTTGAAGCCCTACAAGATACAAAAAGTTCAAGATCTTACAGAGACACAAAAAAATAATGGGCTTGAAAATTTTCCCCTTCAACAGTATGTCAATAAACAAAAAGATCAAGTTTGGTTAGAGCACAGGTCCAACGATAGTTTGGATACAAGAGCTGCCATGTGCAAGTAATCACCTGCTTCAGTTATGGTTTGGGCTGCAGTGACTGCGGATGGAGTCAAGGAAAACCAAGAGGCGTACCGCCAAAAGATCCTAAATGATGCTTTGCTACCTTGGGTACGTAAACTCATTGGTACGAACCGCTGGACTTTCCAGCAGGACTCTGCACCATCACACAAAACTCAAGTTTTTACAAAATTGCATTCCGCGGCTGATTTCGTCGAAAGAATGGCTACTATATTCACTGGACTTAAATCCCATGGATTTCTCCATATGGTCTATTTTGGAGAGTAAGGTGTCCACTAAAAAAATATGAAAGTGTTGATGCATTAAAGTCAGCTCTTGTTCGAGAATGGAATAAAATTCCGCAAGCCCACGTTCGGTCAGCATGCAATGCTTTCTATGGAAGTCTGAATCAAATAATCAGAGCCACAGGAGGTCATATCGAGCAGTAACATGTTTTTCATAAAATGTAATTTATTTTTAACATATTCCAGGAAATTTCAATTAAAAATAAAAAGATAATGGTGTCATGGGACACCAGGTAGGAACGAAGTTCTTCGGCTAATGTAGAATCGGCACAATTTGCAAAATAGAGAGAGAAGGGATGAAAGAACGTAAAGAAATAGGGAGAAAGAGAAAGGTATTATACACTACTCGCTTGTGTATACGACTGTACCGCCTGCGCACGTCTTATTTAACGGTTTTATTCCACGGACTTTTTCTTACGGTTTTACTATTACATTTTTTTCAGTTCGGTCGCGCAGCAAAATCCCTATCTCCTCCTAGCCTGCCGTAAGGAACTTCGTTCCAATAACCAAAATTATAAAAATTACAGCGTTTTTATTTGGTAACACTTGGTCTCAGCCATCCCATCCTGTATTTTTAAATGCCCATTTTATGTAAATAATAATAATAATATAATATAATATAGGCACCCATAACTGAAACTACCTGGACCGAAAGATTTATTATTCCGTGCTGATTGCGAAATACTCTAATCACAAACTTTCCATTCATCTATTGAATAAGAAAATGATTTCTCGATAAAAAAAAGTTGGTCGATGAATTAGAATCTGCCCAATTTCACTTTAGCTGTGATATGCGCAAATGAAGAAGAGAGAGCATAGCAACAAAGCCAGAAGACATTGTCTCGAGACCGACGATCTGAGCGTCTCCCCACCTTGGTTCATCATAAACCAGTGCGCATCTCAACGTCAGAGCTAAAGTGAAATTGGGCAGATTGTACGTTCGCCTATTAAATTTGGTTTGTAAAAAATTTGAGAATTGTTGACTGAACCATCTTTGGTAGAATATTAAATCGCAGTGTGTTTAAATTCTAACCTAGATATATTTTCATATTGTTTTTCTTACAATTTATTTTACTACATGTAAAATATATATTAGAGATGAACAGAAAGTTCCTAAGAAAGACGTAATAGTTTGAAATAATGTTGAAATATACTGGAGCGTCTTATGTAGTATTTCTATTAAAAAAAATCAACAAAATATAAACTAAATAACAAATATATATTTAATTTTTGTTCCTTTTTTCACCACGTCTTAATTTTTTTATAACTATGTTTAATAAAAATGGAGAAAAAGACCTGAATATAATTATTTACATACATACAATATGGCACATTTGAATTCCTCTAAAGAAAGTATTAAATTTTATAAAAAAAGAAAAGATAATAATAATAAAATAGAATAATAAAGATTAAAATTAATTCTGATTTAAAATTTAATTCAAACCCACGTTTTTTGCCTCGTCCCTAACTATGGTAACCTAAAATTGTTCATATACTTAGAACCAATCCTTCTTTCCTCAAAAATTAAAACAAGAATTTAGCAGAGCATCCTACTTGAAAAAAAAGGACTAAAATTGTACGTATAAAGAGTGCATTTTCACAACCCGCATAAAAAGTGTACACTCAATACTGATAAAGACTGCTAAATTTCGCGGATAATATAATAATGATAATAATATCTATAGCACGCGCTTCTTTCAATTAAATCTAATTTAAATTGATTCGGCCTTAATGAAATTTTTTAAGGGTCTTTATTTTGGTTTCTGTTAATCATTTTTATGAAATGCTCAAAATCATTACTTTAATAAGAAATATCCTGTTTTGTAGTGATTAGTTTCTCATAAAATGAATGAGCCACATTTTTTTTATTGAATTTGTGAATATCCTATAAATCTTTTAATTTTGAATGATTGCAAACTTTGTAAAAATGATCCAAACAGAACAAATTAATTTTAGGGTGGTTTGAAAATATCATTAAGGCCTTTAAATAATGACTTATATACACTAAAGTCGATATAAATATCTGAAGAGTATAAAATTATAGTAGATAAATAGTATATAGACCACATTGGTTGTCATAGGGACGAACATCTGAAATAAAATAGAGAAAAAAAGACAATCAACTAACCTTTTCATTTTATGGGTATTTAAGAGAGCGCACCCGCTCTTTGGTACGGATGCTCCCTAATTTGTCCCAAACGTCGCTGTTTCGCAGCCACAGCTGCCGCACCTATACAGACCATTGTTAAGTTTATATTTTTAGCCATCTTACACAATGCAGTCTCCCATTTTATGTAAAAAAATATTTAATAATAAAAGCTAACAAGTCACTGAAGAATGTTGTATGCTGTAATATTACATAAAAGTTGAAATCGGTTTTGTATGTTTCCCTTTTTTAACAACAACAACAGTTAATTTTCGACCTAAATCTTTTAGTACTTGTAAAGAGGTTTCGAAAACCTAGCTTTGTCAATTTTCCCTCAGACCTTAATTGTAGGGTTGTCATCTCCTGGTTCTTGTCCATATTACTACATCTTGGATTTCTCTTATTTCCTCAAACTTCTTTTTTTGGTCGTGTAGTGTATTAGCCAAAGGCTAATAGTTGCGACCAATTCCGAATGATCAGCTTACTGAGCCAGGTCCTATAACTCTTCTTAAGGATAATTCACACAAGAATATACAACAGATGTGAAAGAAACATTAGCCCCACACAGTTCGGTTTCAGACAGGGTTTTGGTACAAGAGAAGCACTTTATAGCTTAACTGTCCTACTTCAGAAATGCAGAAATCAGCAAAAAGATGTATTTCTATGCTTTATAGAGTACCAGAAAGCGTTCGACTGTGTTAACCATTCAGAATTAATAAGATTGCTCCAAGAACGTTCGATAGATGAAAATGATCTTAAAATCACAAAGAACCTTTGTATGAATCAAGTAGCATCCGTGTGAGTAGGACAGGAATTTACATCATACTTCCCAATCGAAAAAGGTGTACGACAGGACTGTGTTCTGTCCCCCCTCCTTTTCAATCTTAACTCTGAAACGATTTTCGATAGAGCCATCTGTGAGATTGAAGATGGAATCAAAATTAACGGACAGACTGTTAACAATCTTCGCTATGTTAATGATACAGTCATAATAGCCGACAGCCAAGAAGCGCTACAACGACTAATAGATAGAATAAACACTGAAGGAGAACGACTGGGATTGAAGATTAATATAGACAAGACGAAGATAATGGTGGTTAGTAGAACACGAAATATGCAATTGAATATAAGAGTAAAAAATAAGAACATCTAAAAGGTCTCCAAGTTCAGATATCTCGGTAGTTGGATAGCTGAAGATCTAGATCCAGACATAGAGATACGTAGCAGGATTGAGCAAGCCAGAACAGCATTTACTAATATGAGAACCTTGCTAAGCAATAGTGGCCTCAACTTAAAGCTTCGATATCGCTTTGTAAAGTGTTACATTTACTCCATACTGCTATATGGTGTAGAAACGTGGACTATAAAGGCCAACGTGATGAAATGATTGGAGCCCTTTGAAATGTGGGTATTTAGAAGATTACTTAAAATTCCCTGGACAGATCACACAACAAATGTTGAAGTATTCAATCGAATGGGCAGAGAAAGAGAGTTGTTGCCAATAATAAAAAGAAGAAAAACTGCTTATCTGGGGCATATATTTCGAAATTCCAAGTACCAGTTCTTAAAGCTTATAATGGAAAGGAAATGGAATATAATGGAAGGAAAACGGGGCATCGAAAGAAAAAAACACTCATGGCTTATAAACATGAGGGATTGGAAAAACCTCGATGCCCATGCACTCTTTATAGCCACACAAGATCGAGAGGAGTTTGCCAGAATTGTGGCCAACATCCACTAATTGGATTAGGATATACACGAGGAACGAGAAAGTATTCATAATGGGTGACTCTGTTATACAAGATGAATGTGACAGCATATAAACTTAACATGAGATCGCAACAGAAAAAAGAAAATCAATGGTTATCTTCAAAGAACCCATAAGGTGTAAACTGGCAGTCGACAACAAAATAATTCACTAAATCAAAAGATTCAAGAAGTGAGAGACATCTGATTGAAGAAACAAGAACACAAGCCCTAAAAGCAACAAGAGTCAGCGGATACCTGAGTGATATCATATGGCCAAACAAAATGATGACTGTAAAGAGTAAAATGAGAATATACAAAACATGTGTAAGAGCTATACTAACGTACGCCACAGAAACCAGAGCTGAAACATGAAAAACGAAAAGAAAAATAAGAACAACCGAAATGAAAATATTAAGAGCCATCAAGGGTGGATTAAAGGACGTGGGAACTCTAAAGGCAACCACATTGCGAACAATTTAGCAAGGAGAGCTGCGGGCTCCAAATATCTCAGCCATCGCATATCTAACAAGCTAACATTTTCCGCTGTCGTCGACCTTATCAAACAGCACTCTCACCAAAACTTTATGCAGTGCT
Organism: Altica lythri; assembly: GCA_964028335.1. Classification (NCBI taxonomy): domain Eukaryota; kingdom Metazoa; phylum Arthropoda; class Insecta; order Coleoptera; family Chrysomelidae; genus Altica; species Altica lythri. Next base: position 57,937,528 of record OZ034805.1, on the reverse strand, counting down.
GGGATGAAACTACGAACTGTAGACTGGCCAGAGAGTTATTACCTCATCCTGGCGAGGAAACAGCAAAAAAATTTAAGGCATTGACCAGACAAAATCTCCGAACAGCTGTGGGAATCTTAACAGGTCACTGCCAATTGCGACAACATCTCTTTAGGATGAAATTAACAGAATCGCCGCTATGCAGAGGCTGCGAACAAGAAGAGGAAACAGTAGAACACATTATGTATGACTGCTCTGCTTTTTCTGAAATCAGAAGATCCGTGTTGGGCGAGTACTGGCTTACAACAGCCGATGTCAGGGAGATCCCCCTCGGGAGCCTTATCACCTATTTTAAATCACTAGGCCTGGTGACAGCCTAAGGTGAGGATATCCCTATATCCGGCCTCGGTGCTGGCTGAGCACTAGTTCGCCCCTCCACGAATGTCCAGATCCAGGGTGTAAACCTCAGGAATCAAATCAGGAGAAGGGACATCAGGGAGAAACTGGGAATACAGGACGTGGTAAGATGGGTTTGAATACGCAAGCGGTGTTGAAGAGACCATGTAGAAAGGATGCCAGAAGAAAGATAGGCAAAGTGGGCAAAGTCGTAAAAGCGAAATACACGAAGACCGGTTCTGTTAGACTAAAAGAACCAAAGGCTATATCTGTATTCAACTTTTATGTAATTTTAAGCATTTGAAAAACATTCCTACCCTAAATTGCTTCTAACGTCTATGAAATACTACTTTGTAGCTACTAAAATAAAAACAATTAAAGCATTTGATTGTAATAATAATTTACCTTTACACTATTATTTAAAAAAAAATGAAATACACCTATTTGATTTAAATCTGATCGATTTTAAAATAAATATTTTTGAAATTAACAATATAAATGCTTTTTTTAACATATTTCAAAAAACAAAAAATGAAATCAACTAAATTCCGTAAGAAGTGGAAAGTATGTACAAAAAATATAAAATATATGATTGCAGATAACGGAAAAGTACTTTAAATAAACATAAACTTAAAAAAAAAAGTGAAAAACAACTGACTATTGCTTTTATGACCAGCAGTACGTTTGACGTACAGAATAGTCTTGATAAAAATATTTATATAAATTAAAATATATTTAAATATATATATATATATACCTACTATGACTTGCAAGACAAAAAAATTGAAAGTTAAAAATCCATTTTTCTTTAATATGTACTCTTTCGTACATACTAGATTAGATAATCTGCCTAGCGGTTAAGTATCACAGAAATATAAAAATATTGTATTAAAATAAATTGTGACTAAATTTTACTACCGATTTTTTTTGTCTATTTCCTTTCCTTTATGATCTGAAATAGTCCGGTTTATTCTATCAGAAATTAAAATAATATATTATATTTATAGAATCTATGTGAAAATCGGCAGAAATGTACTTATTTTGGCCAGAAATAGGTTGTTTGATATACTTTTTTAATAGTATCACTTTTTAAATAAAAAAGAGAATACAACTTAGTTCACTGGGAGTATAAATCTAATTCAATATTAATTAAAGTAAGCAAATATTGAATTTTACTGAAATAAAATTTGCAATATGATAAACTTCCGGATTATTCTTCTTTCCTATGGAACATCTCCTTTATCAATATTATGAATCTTATGAATTTACCAAAATAAAGCACAATATTTTGTTAAACATGAAAATGAACAAAAAAAAAAACAGCAAATGACACTTGACAATTATTGACATTATTTTAATTCAAAACTGATTGACAACTGACACTTGACGGTTGTATAGATTGTTTTAAATTGATTATTTCCTTCGATTCAAATAAACCAATAGAATGTCATAATTTTTTGAAATTGGACCAATCAGAATCAAATATCAGCAACTATTTCACTAGAACAATATCAGCGAATATTTCTAGTGATGGACAGAATCGAATACTTATCCGAAAACACAGAATCGAGAACAAAAAAGAAGAGAAACTTGAACGGTATCGATTGTAGTCATTCGTTTGAAGTCGATTTGATAGTGTGCGTGAGCTTTGTGCGGTTTATAATATTGCGTTGTTAGTTGTTAGTTCAAGAATTGCATGTTTATATTTACCTAATAACTTTGTTTCTCTACTTAATAAAAATTTAAAAATGAAGCCTGGTTCAAAAAAATCGTTAGTGTGGGATTATTTGTTATTTTTGCATAAAACTGTGTTTGAGTGTCATCAAAATTTATTGCGAGATCCAACTCGAGAACTGAGATTTTGAATTTGAATCAAACTGAGATAATTCATTATTCGAGTTTAAATTCGAATACTCCAGTCTACGATTTTAATTGTAGTTCGAGACCACATTCGATACGATCAAATAAGGCTAAATTCAGATGCAACGTGCGTTAACGCACGTTTTCGGACCGCACGTTTAGATATCATAGTGTTTATTTACAAACAATCACATGAACGCACAGAAACAGACGTTACCGAGCGGTACCGCAAGCTTACGCAAAAAATCTCAAGACGTCATACTGACGTTTCACTTGCGGTTTAAAAGATTAACAAAAGCAATATTGTTGTTCAATTGTACGCGCGTTTCTGCAGTTATCACATGGTTTTTGCATAGATATCGTTTTGGTTTTTGAGCGAAATTGGATATCTGATGCAATGCGAGTTCATCCCGGATGCATTCTAACAACTCGTCAAATGATTTGATAGACATTCTGAAGTAAATAAAGAATATACATCTATTGGTTCTAAGTTTAAGGGTATAATATTGCAAATAAACTTTTTGACAGTCTGTTTTGCAAAAGTGGGTGAACCCAATATCTCTGTTTTCTGGTATTTTTATTTTTCTTATAATATAACCACCAAATAATTAGTTCTTCCACGTCCATCCTTCGGGCTCGTGTGAATCCGATCAACCGCACCGCACGTTCGATTGTCATTTGAACTCATCGTAATTTGAACGTACGTTGGCGTGCGTTAACGCACGTTACATCTGAACTTAGCCTTATTGAATTATGAATGAATGATCCGTTCGAGAACTCAGGTATTCGAATGTTTGTTACTTTGTTCTCGAGACCACTCGAGAACTTTTAAGAATCGAATACTTTCGAATCCTAGCATTCGAATTGTCCCATCTCTAATTATTTCCTTCGATTCAAATTAACCAATAGAATGTCATAATTTTTTGAAATTGGACCAATCAGAATCAAATACCAGCGAGAAATAGTCACGTCAAATATAAATATCAAATATTTGACATTTTAACAACGACTCCGGAAATAATCTTCCTAAATACAACAGGACCAAGAACGTATTTAAGAAGGATGCTTCACTCCCTATGTTGAACTATGAGCTGCCGTGTGCAATGAAACCGGAAGCAATGAAGGCAAGGCGAGAGACTGGACTGGCGCAAAGAGCTACTGCGCATTATCGCTATCTCTGTTCTTCTCACTACTCGTTCAAGAGTGAGAAAGTCAGTAGCGTGCTCACTCTTGAATAAGTAATGAGAAAGAAAGAGACGGCGCTAGATGCGCAGTAGCCGTTTGCTCCAGTCCAGTCTCTCGCCTTGCCCACATTGCTTCCATCAGGCACGCATACCCCTACCAAGCAAGTGGAGCATCCTTCTTAAATACGTTCTTGAACAGGACCTTGATTAATAGTCTGCTATTTTTGTTGATGCTAAATTTCTCGAAAATTTTACAATTTGTTTCGACATAATTTGACATTAATAATCAAAGATTAAAGCCCTCGAGTTAAAGCTCGAGGGCTTTAATCAGATTATTAACGTCAAATTATGTCGAAACAAATTGATACTAAAATATTCTCAAAATCTAGATACCACAAAAATAGCCGACTATAATCAAGATCTTGTTATATTACCTTTGATTAAAGTAAAATATAATAAAATATTTCATCTAAAACAAAACCGGAAGTCAACCATCTTAGATTTTATTTCAGAATATTAACAGCAACTGTAAAGTTACTAAAATTACTTGATATATTTCTTCATATCAAAGAGAGATTCTTGTTTTTACTAATTAGAAATATAACAACAAACTTATCTAATAATTTTAAAATACTGATTTACTTTTATCACTGGGATGTTTAATAAAAATTGGAACCACGAGATCACAAACTCATAAAGTAAATCAAACTCTGGCCATAATAAGTAACGTATGGATGATATATGATTTATTAATTAAATAAAAATTAGTTGACAGAATTTTTTGAGTGTTTCCTGATATCCATTTTCCTTTTTCTTAAGTAAATATTTGCATTTACTCAATTTTATATTTTATTAAATTTGTATATAAACTTCAAGCTTTCTAAATCAAATCTTCATCACTATATATATACAGATGCAATGAGAAGTTGTATATTTGTTTATTGTATTTTTTTAATAATTGCTCCAAAGTAAATGGTACTCAATAAATTTGATTTTCATTGAAGATGTAGTATTTGTCAAACTTAGCGTCACGCATCTTGTCAATTTCATATCTAAAAATCTGTTATTTAGACATTTTGTCAACGCAGTAAAAACTAACATCTTTTTGAAGTGATAACTTCTTATGGGAGAGTAAATTGCTTTGTAACGTAACGCGTTACGGTGCCACTATCTCTAGTAGGCAGGCTACTCCCCTCTAACTTTAAACCACAGCGCTAGCCGTATTTCGGACAGACGCTTCAGCCTCTCTTTGAATTTTTCAAAATTTTCCAAATTTACAGGGTTTGCTAATTGATTTTTGATTTTCTTCAAACTTTTTAGTTTAACCTTGTATATCTCGAGAACTATAAAAGGTATCAAAAAAGTGAAAAGTGTTATGGAAAATATAAAGATTTTTCTATAAATTTGCAAATTTTTATCAAAATTAATCACAGAGAAAAATTAAAAATTTAAAGGAGAGACTAAATGTGTTCTTTTTTTTGTTGTTGATTTTTGATTTTCTTTAAACTTTTTAGTTTAACCCTGTATATTCCAAGAAACATAAAAGGTATTGAAAAAGTGAAAAGTGTTGTGGAAAATATAAAGATTTTTCTATAAATTTGCAAATTTTTATCAAAATTAATTACAGAGAAATATTGAAAATTTAAGGAAGAGACTGACTATGTTCTTTCTGTTGTTGTTGATTTTTGATTTTCTTTAAACTTTTTAGTTTAACCCTGTATATTCCAAGAACCATAAAAGGTATTAAAAAAGTGAAAAGTGTTATGGAAAATATAAAGATTTTTCTATAAATCTGCAAATTTTTGTTAAAACTAATTAAAGAGAAATATTTAAAAATTTCAAAATTTCAAAATATTTAAATTTTCAAAATTTTTAAATTTATACACATTATCATATTAATGTATATAAAATTTAAGTAATAAGCAAAGTAGTTCAATTTGGATTAGTTGAAGTTATCACTTCTGTCATGCGTCCTGAGCGTCCTGAGACGCACACGTTTTTTTACTCTTAGTAATTTTATCCTCTGGTATCGTATTTTATCCTTATTGTAATAGTGGAATTAAAGCTTGATCTAGTCTCGAGAATATAGGAAATTTCATAACTCATTATAATGTCAACCAATTTTCTTAATAAAACACATTTCTTTGTCGATGAAAAACAGCGCTATAAAAATCTACCGATAACAAATATATAAGTATTTTTTTTGTCAAAAAGGGCCAGGCTTGCAACCACATCGAATTTTCTTCTTCCAATACACAGCCCCTTTAAACATTTCTAAGTACTAAAAAAAAAGTACGACCCGCCAAAATGTATTTTTAACGGGCAAACAACCCACCCGAATGATCAGCTGTGGTATATTCCGTTAAGAGTGGAGATGCAGCTAGGGCAGCATAATTTGTGTAATCAGCATACGGTGTGTAGATTAGACCATGTGGATCACCAGGAGAAAGTAATGAACCAGGTGGCGCTGATCCATTAAGGATTGATGCTGCTGTCGTGGGCACTGACATCCTTGGAGAAAGAATCAATGGAGCACCCAATGGTGCTGCTGACGTCCTCAAAGGGTTACCTAACCCGGGTATGGCAGGAGAGAGTAGTCGCTGAGTTTCAACTGCAGAGGCGGCTAACCGCCTCCACTCTTCATCACATGCTGGAATCAGAAATTCTACTGACATATGATTATTACTGTTAAGGACACCAAAAGTAAAGCATTTTACAGAGTGTTCTTAAAACTGTTTACAATTGAAATGGTAAATTTAGTACATATAAATAAATCGAATTATTCGAAGTCATATAAACACAACTTAACTCATATGGAATCACCTTGTATATTTTTTTTTGTTGCAAGCATTAAGATAGTACTGTTTACGGTGTCGATTTTACTGTTTCACTTGCAAATCGCATTAAGTTTATAATTTATTTTCGAAAATTAAACACTCGTTGGGTTATCGGCAGTCCAGAGAGGAAGAACTATTGCTCTGGCCTAACAAGGCATGTAATGAAGGCAGATAGCAAGATCGATGAGGTTACACAAAGGGTTGTTTAAAAAAACGCATTCAAGATTTCTGGAATTGGGAACTTTAAAGAACAGACCGAGGAGAAGTCATGGAAAAGTAACTAAAGAAGGGCATATATGTACTAATTTACAAACATTCCACATAAACAGTTTTTTACCATCTTTTATAAGATGATATCAATAGAACTCTCTGTATATGGCTACCAATTTAAATTTTCCTTTTACATAAATTGATCTTTTAGTTAAAATAGAGATAAGAAAAAATCAATTTAAATTGGTATTAAAAATGTATATAGAATTAAAATATATATTAAGAAGAAAATTACCGGCTACTGATGCTGCTTTTGATGTTGAATCCCTGTATGTTCCATTTATTATGGCTAATTCCATCAATTGTCGTTTCTTTAATTCGTCCTCACCATCTGCTTGCTAAAAAATAGAAACAAACATCCTTATGAAAAATAAATTAATTGTCTGATTTATTTGTTATTTATAATTTATCACATTTTCTTACTGAAAGCATGTGACACATCTATCTAAAAACAAATTTACACATATTTGTTTTAAACAATTTAAATGGTATTTAAATTTACATTCATGATACCAATTATTGAATATATGAAGAAGCCAATCCACTCAGTCTCTTTTTGCTTACATACACAGTAAGCTGATTTTTTTAAATATCGATCAGGTTAGTTGCAGTCAAGAAGTTAGCCTTTCCATTATATTTTTTTAAATCTTAACTGGTTTTGAAGCAGCTTATTTTACTTATAAATTTTAATGAGTGTCACTTTGGTAATAGAAAACGAGGTAAAGGATTCTTTGGATTGTTATATACAGTTATCAGCAATAAATCTTGATATGGAATAGGAGAAAGTACTATATTATTATAAAAATTGTCTGTTGAAACAAATAAAATTTAACATCTAATTTCTATTTGAGGAAAGCATAAGTGTTATTATTATTTTTATAAAGAATGTCTTCGTAGGTATAGACCTAAATACCGAAAACATCTATTGGGGCAGAAGAGACAATTTATTAATTTGGGATTTAAAGTCCTGCAAGTTAGGACGAATGGGGAAGACGTGGGAAGGTAAGAAGTTCAAAAATCTGGAGACCCTGGGGATGAAGGAACGATCGAATCGATCCGTTCTCGATGTCTGGCACTGAGCAGTATAAGGATGGCATTATAGAGTGGAGTTCTTCTGAGCAAAATTCGTTTATGTATCGGTAAAACAAGGAAAGATCAGACACTGACTGCTCTTCGGCGGGACAATGAAGATGGGTTTTTGGTGTCGAATTCGAAGAGAATATTTTGGCAAAGAGTTCTGCCTTTTCTGAGCCGTCATCTGCTGTGAGTGGAGGGAACGAACTATTTGTAAAATTATTATTCATATGTTTAGCGAGAGTCCGGGCAGGAGCAAATAGTAATAGAAGTGGAAACAACTAGAAAGTGGAGGAGCAGAGAGGCAAGAGAGAAATTAGATCAGCAGAAAGGAGTTGGAAAGTAAAAGAGTGGAAGAAGATCAGCCCCACGAATAAGAAAGGAAAATATATTATGTTAATTTTTTTATTACAGCAATCAATTTTTGTAAGTGCAGAATTCCTTATCACATTGTATACAAATTTATTAATTTTGATAAATTTTTTTAAATGTTTTTTAGCCTTCGATTACTACTCACGTATAACAAATGTTTATATAGTGATACTCTAGTTTTGAAATCTAATTGCATCTAATACTACAGTTATGTAGATCAAAAAATAAACTAAGTTTAGAAATCATGGGAACAGAGACATCAACACATCAATTATATTTTACGCTTTTAGACCTCCCATCATTACATACATTTCACCTCGCAGTTTCTTAGCGACAATGCGTTCAATTTTCAATAATCATAAATTACTAAACTAATTGACATACATTTCTTACAAGGATTTTAATAAACATATCTAATTAATTGAATAATAATTTATTAGAAACCGTTTTGTATCATATATGAATGCTCTCTTAAGATAAAACATCAAATAGTAGATTTCCTACACAGTTTAATTAGAATATTTTAATATGCATCATATTTTTGGATTATAAATATAAATTTAAAATTTAAGTAGTTTATGTTGCATATATTTACTAAAAGAGAACGGTCTAGATAGATATGCTATGTTGCCAAATAAAATTTTATATGGTCTTCTTTCTCTCCACCTTATCCCAAGCCTATTTTGGGTCAGCGTTCGTCTTTCTGAGCATCGGTTTCCACATATCTCTCTTCTCCATTTTTTCTCTTTCAGGTCCTCATTTATTCGATCAATCCATCTCAACTATGGTCTACCTGTCACCAATCTCACATTCATCTACTTTTTTGCTCACATAATTCTCATCTCCCCTCTTTACATGACCAAACTACCTCAACCTATTTTCCTAGATTTTCTTGCTCAATTGTCCCACTTTTACTGTATCTCTTTCTCTCCACCTTATCCAAGCTTATTTAGGGTAGGTGTTCGTTTTTTATACTATCTGTTTTCACATATCCCACTTCTCCATTTTTTCTCTTTCAGGTCCTCATTTATTCGATCTATCCACCTCAACTATGGTCTATCGGTCTTCCTCTTACCACCAATCTCACATCCATCTACTCTTTTACTCACATAACTCTCATCCTCCCTCTATTATCTATCTCAGCCTATTTTCCTGGATTTTCTTGCTCAGTTGTCCCACTTTACTGTATCTCTTTCACTACTATTCTTTATAGTATACTAGCAGCCCTCCCCGGCTTTGCACGGGGATTAAAGAAAAATAACAAAAGCCATTAAATTTATTGGGTCAACGCTTCCCTGTAAACAATATTACATGTTGTTTTATTTTCTGGCAGCAAAATAAAATGATTTTCAGGTGCACCGACCCGCCTTAGGCGGTTGGCCATGAGGAAAACCGATCCCTACTATTTGTAAGGTTTGACCTTGAGACTTTTTATTAATAAAAGCGAAAGATGTTTTGATAGAAAATTGAAGCGGTTTAAATGGATTTGGTAGATCAGTTGGGATCATCGGTATACTCAGTGTATGAGCTCGTTGACCAGCTGGTGGTTCAGTTATATTGGTTGCTACAACTTAATTGTCCTTTAATTCCTTTATAAGTAGCCTCGTCCCATTGCACATGCTAATTTTGTGATATCTGTCGTGATTATGAAATAAGTTATATTGATAAGGATTAATACCAAGATAAAAACTTTTAAAAAATTAAAAATTAGTTATTGTGACATAACTATAACAGTTAGACATATGCTGTCGCGGCATTTTTTGTAGATATTTATATATTCTTCAAAATCGTAGTACATTATTTTATTCTATAATCAATAGTATGCTCAGCGCACGCGATGTAATGATTTTAAGGTCATTTTTGGTTACATTATTGGCATTTTAGTAAGGATCCCTATTTTTTTTTAAATGAAACATAGCCTATGTTACTCGGGAATAGTGTAGCTTGCCAACGGTGAAAGAATTTTTGAAATCGGTCCATTAGTTTCGGAGCCTATTCATTTCAAACAAACAAACAAAGAAAAAATCAAACCTTTCCTCTTTATAATATTAGTATAGATGAACCAAATGAAAAATAGAAAAAAAATTAATGGACACCAGTAAATCTAAATGCAAAGCACGAGTGTCATTTTTCTGAGTGCCTGACAAAACAGTTTTGATTTTGCCAATATTTTGTAGATTTTACTTGTCGTGGAGGGCAATTACGAATAACTTTTTAACTGTGGCTATCAAATTAATTAAAAAAGAGTGTCACTGACATCGAATACGAGGCAACCGAGTTATCTATATGGATCATACTTAGATTGACTCTAAATAGGATCTCGTGGGTCTTGCGCCCTTGTGATTATGTAGGTGTTTGAATCTGGAATCGAAGCAAACTTAAAATTGATTTGAATTATAGTTTTACAGCAGGAACTGCTATACGTCATTCTAACTAAAAATTTACCCGCTATGAATTCACCTTTAAATAGCGATGGTCGTACCTACGATATGTGATGGTAATTTTATTAGCAACGTTGCCAAATAATATCGATTTTTGTTATATTTTAATAATTTTTATAATACAAAAATACTTACAGGTACCAACAGTTTTCTAACTTCTTCTACGGCTCTTTGTAATTTAACTTGGGCTCTATTTTCAGTATCTTCAACTGTAAGAAGAACATGGAGTTCATCTGAAAGGTGTTCCCAATTCGGTTTCCCTCTATTTTGATCCTCCTTAAAGAAATTAATTTATTACAAATTAATTACTGTTACTTAGTTAATGTAATAAAATATACAATATAGACTAGACTGTATTACTTTTTATACTTACAAAAGTCCATTCTTATTTTAATGGCATGAAATAAAAAAATAATTTTAATTAAGAATATCAATGAATGGTTAATAATTAATTACATGTTGATTGAATACCATAAATATAAAATCAGATTAATATAACTCTCTATAAACATACTATATACCTCTTTGAAATACAAGTAAATCGATTTTGATGTTTCCTTTAATTATTTAATATATTGTGAGTGTCTAAAAAGAGGTGATATTTTATTAATACTAACAAAAGTCAAGTAGTTTCAGTTTAGCCAAACATCAGTTTTTTTATTATCATTAAAGTCAGGGCCGGTTTTTACTCGTGCTTTCAGAAATGGTTTGCTCTCAATAAAATGGAAAAATCAGATTTCACTAGAAACTGATTCTACTTGCTTAAATGTGAATATTTTTTGAGTTATTAACAAAAACATAAATATCATTTTTTTTTCATCTTATTTTGTTATTAGCAATTGCAATTTTTTACCTGCACCAAAATCCTTTAAAAACATATTTATCTACTCTACCTCATATTATGTATCAATTTTTAGTTCGTGAAAACTGTCATTATAGACAGCAGTGCGTGAAGGATTGAAAGTGTGCGTGAAGTAACAATGTATTTTAAATGGGATTTACTTTTTCGCACTGTTTTTGACACACCTTCATATAATCAAATATCCTTAGCATTCGCGTTGTCATGGTGTTGCTATGAGAGCATTAAATTTCAACAAAAGTTTTTCTGTCAGTTTTGTAGTTTGAATTTGAATTTATAATTATTTTTTATTTGTTTATCGTAGATAAAATATTGTACGAAACTGTGCGTGAAGTGCTTTTTGCGCACTTACGCGATATATAGCACTCGCTTCGCTCGTGCTCTAAACATCGCGTGCGTGCGCAAAAAGCATACTTCACGAACTGTTTCATAAACAACTATTTTAGACCTTTATCTTCATTTTTCACGTTTTTAAACATGTTGACTAAAATAATGAATCAAATATAAAAAGATAGGCAAACTAAGTTTAAATTTTTAATTCTTTTTTGTTACTTGTATATCAAAATTATGACAAATTAGAAAGTAAAACAGAAGAATAAATAGTGGATGAAGATGCTGTATTTAAAGTATTAAGATAATTATGGAGTCTTTTAAAACAGAAGTCTAGTATTTGTAGACACTCTATTATTCAAATGAATGAAGATTTGAATATGCAAATAGTTAAGTCATAAAACTAAAAAGTACTGTTTGAGTTTACTATTGTCAATTAGTAATAATTGAAAATTATTAAGTGCTGTTGAAAATTCATAGACAATTTAAAAACTACAAATGAATAATCATATTAAGGAAAATTTAACATTCATACTTAAGTTATTAATTATACAAGTAATTTTTTTTATGAAAATAATCGGTACGATTTTTAAACTGTGAGCGATTTGCTGTTTCCCTTAGATATATTTAACCCTAAAATTTTGGAACCACGCCTATCTTATGGAGGGACTTCATAGAGAGCGATGGGCAATGAATGCTGAAAGAACAAAAGGGACGAACGAGCAAACGGAAACAATTTTGTACACAACAAATGTAAATCATACCCAAGGAATTCATATGTAGGAGGTATATGTATCACAAACTCCAATAGATAGTACTGTGATATTGTATCCTTTAATCCGTGGATATAGGTATCCCTTGCTTTCATCCATCTTTCTCCGTTTTAAACTGTTCTCTAACCCTGGCCTCTGCATCTTGCAATGTCTTCCTCCCATCTCATCTGCTGTCTTCGTCTGAATCTCTTTGCCTTATTTCTATTTCAGTAGGCTCCCGTTCTATCGCATCTATTGTCATTGCTCTAGTTTATTAATTGCGTTTTCTATTCATAAGCGATATATACAACACTTGCATCTCGATCGCTTTTTCTATTTTCCGTATTGTATCTAATGTGGCTTATGTGAATATCCATATTTGTGCTCATAAGTGAGACCTTGTATAATCCTTTGCTTAGTAGATGTAGTGATATTGCTTTCTTTTTCATAGCAATGTTTTCCGAATTCTGCTCATTCCATTCTTCCTTGTCTCGCTATTTCGGCTGTTCAATTTTATTATTAGTTTTGATTGCTTGTCCTAGGTAGATTAACTATTTTTATATCCTTTATCTGTATGTTTACTACGTGTTGGTCTTCCGTGTTTTTTATTATTTTTATTGTGTTGAAGTTGATTTACAAGTGTTTTTTTGTGGAGTTGGTTGAGCATTAATTCTTGTTCGTGTCGTATTAGAAGTATCGGCATAACTGATATGATTTCTGTACTTTCGGTTAATATATATTCCTCTGTTGTTTTCAAATATTTCTTCTTGGGTCAACATGAACGGTGAAATAATGTCACCTTGTCGAATTCTTTGTTTAATGTTTATCTTATCTGTTATTAACTCGTCATTCAACTTAACTATCAAGTTTGAGTTCTGGAAAACACTAAAACCACTGGGCTCAATTTATTTAAGATTTATTAAACACTAAAAATCAATGGTTCCGGTCTCCTAACCGAATAAAAAAAAACATAAGACAGGGCACAAATAAAGTGACTTAGAGTTTGAAGTATCAATTGTCGATTTGACAAAACTTCTCTCTCATTAACGTCATGTAACATGTGCTTAAGGAGGAAGTGAGTGAATGTCATATCTGATGGGATTTGAATTCATTATAACGTTTCGCTTCCTAACCACTTGATCATCCAATAGCTTAAGTGGTTAAAGCGTGCCTGCGTATAAGGCAGTGATGGTGGGTTCGAGTCCCACTGGATGTGACATTTTTTCAATTTCTCCTTAATGTCAGTTTAATAATTTCTTGTTTGTTTAATTTCTAAATTTCAAAAACTAGAATGTACAATTTATTTCAAACAGTTCTTGGTAAGAGCTGAATTCTATCGCGAGCCGATGGTGCATTTATTCGGCTTTCGATGTTTCTGAATGCTTCGAGTTCTAGGTGCGAACCTTTCTAGAACGAGAGAAAGGGAATTACCCACGGACGTCTAGTTCGTTTTGGAACAACTAGAATGCTCTAGAATTTTTCGGTGGCATACCAGTGTATTTAGTTTTAATTCGTTATATTATCGAAAGCTTAATTAAAATGACTCTGGAAACAACAAAAAATGAAATAGTCTGGAAAGGACATAAATCTCAGGAGTTTGAAGTTAACCGATGTCTACGTCTAGGGAACCCCTATCTACTGTGCTATTCAATATGGTACTGGAAATGGTTCTACGAAATGCCCAAAATCAAGATGGAAGGAACAACATTTAACAACGACCATCAATGTATGGCATTTGCGGATGATTTAAAAATACTGACAAAAGGAAAAAAAGAACTACAGAAAATCATAAGAATAATCGAGAATGAAGCACTGCAATTTGGACTTGTAATAAACGAGAAGAGGACAAAATATATGGTGATGGGAAGTAAACAACAAGAAACAAATCACGTAAAGATGCATCATATAAGCGGAAAGAATACAACTTCGAAAGAGTACAACAGTTCACGTATTTGGGAGTGTTAATAGAATATAAAGGACAAGAACACCTACAGTTAGGCTAGAATTGCCAGTGGAAATAAAAAATACGGAAGCCTTAGGACACTTATGACGTCAAAATTCGTGTCCAGAAAAACAAAAACAAGGATTTACAGGACCACTGTACGACCCACAGTAACATATTCCTGCGAAACCTGGGTTTTAAGAAAATCGGATGCAGAATTGCTAGAAAGATGGTAAAGGAAAATGTTAAGAGCCATATATGGGTGGATAAACACTAAGGATGGATGGAGGAGACGAACAAATAATGAAATTAAAATGCTGTACGGTGGACCAAACATAAACGCTTTTATAAGATCACAGCGAATAAGATGGCTTGGCTATGTGTAAAGATTAATTTCAACCAGGCTACTAAAAATTGTTCTATACAGAGGTTCCATTGGAAAAAAAAGGAAGGGAAGACCGAGGAAAAGATGGAGTAGCTCAGCACAAGAGAACATAAAGATATTAAATATTAGGGATTGGAAGGCAAAAACACAAAATAGAATAGAATGAAGAGGAATAGTGAAGCAATACACACAAGAAGCAAGAAACTAGAGAAGTCGTAGTTTTCCTCCTTACATTCATATTGGTTTTTATATACTTATACCATCTTATATCGTACATTAAGAAAGCTATAGTTTTGTTTCCCGGTCTTTCTTACGAGTGTTTTCTATTATGTATGTTTTACACGAGTTACATTGTAATACATCATAAAATTCTAAAGAGTTCATAATTTAAATCCAAATTGGATGCATTTATATACAATTAACTTTACCATTGAATGACATAACACTTACTAATAACTTTGACCTTAACATTAACATTAATATATTGCAGATATTTATCATTTCAAAGTTATTTAATTACAATCAATTTTACATTACTTAACCACGCCACTGTAACTTCCCATCTAGAATATTATTTGGTAATGGTAAATATGAATATATGGTGTGTGGCATGTCTTCACGACCTCACATGAATACCCAATCGAGTGTGGAGTCTTTTGTTTCAATTGTCACGAATTTTATGGACATGGATTGATAGGTCATGGACCGGGTGTGATTTTAAAACAATCTATTACAAGTTAACAAATCATTGAAACAACGCATACATCACCAATACATTATAAGAAAATTGAACGTTTCAATTTTAGTCTCTCACACACAATTTTTGTATTTGGTGGATTAATGTACCTAATATACGATATATAGAAATACAAAGGGTGCGATTAAAAAGTTTCGGGACTTTTGTTTTAACAAAAATTTTATTAAATCTATTTTCAAATCAAGTCAATATTTTTTGAAGTAGGTTCTTTGGACTTCGATGCACTAACGGTGGCGGTCCTTCCACTGCTCAAAGTACTTTTTAAACACGTATTCCGGTATGGCTTTTAGTTCGTCGGTTACACTTTTTTAATGTCCTAAACCTAAATCAACTGGAATTACCAGTGGGAGAGAGGTCTGGGCTATAAGGAGGATGGTGGATGAACGCTTTGTGTGGGTGCGTTTCCATGGTGAAGGTGTGGTTAACACTTCTATGTAAAAAGCCGAGTTTATAGTGGTCCTAGGTGGTACAAATTCATACACTTTGTGGATGTTTTCATCCGTTTTCGACGTCGATGGTGTCCTTGAGTGCGGCCATCTTTAAACGACTGGTGTCAAAAGTGCAATCGTGCTCTGAACAAAACTTCATCTCCAAAAGCTTGATTAAGAAATCTCAATGAAAGTTATGTCGAGTTTAACGCAAAATTAGATAGCATAAGCTCCTCTAACGATTATAACATCTTTGCAACTCTGAAGACGATAATAATTTAAAATTTAAACAGTGGTGCCAGCAAACTGCGGAGTGTCACCACTACCTGTTTTTTGAACGCCTTTAATTCGAGGACCGACAAAAGCCTCAATTCTTTTCAATCGAACCCTGTATAATTAGAAATAAATACTGCTCCATTTTAAATCAGCTTTTCCTATCCAGTGTATTGCAATATCTGCAACATCAATTTCAATCGTGATTTTATCAAATGTGATAACAGCCTTGTATGTTTCTGAATTTCAACAATTTTTGATAAAATGTCACTAAATTCCTTAACACATATCTCTGTAGTTTAAGGCAAGGTTTACACGATCTAACTGATCGTTCGATTTGTTGATTACACTAACTTATGATCCAATCGTAGCATGTGAAATCAGTTTTAGGTTTGATTGTCGACTAGTTCTGGATGAGTTGGTATGGTATTGTAAAATAAGTCATTTGCCAAAGAAAATTTCTAGATTCTAATAAAATTTAGAGAAGGGAAAATCCAATATACTAATAAAGCATCAAAACGATGTACAATTTATCAGAATCTCAGATTTTTGCTCAAAATTATCAGACATCGCGTTAGCTAACAAACTTATCGTCATGTTGGATTTCAATTCCTTGGAATACATGTTTTAAACCCGGTTTACACGTTACGACTTATCGTTCGCCTGGTCAGACATTTACTGTAAGTTTGTTCGCCGAACAGTTTGATTTCAACTCAGTAGGACGTAAACTTTACTGTTTATTCGTTTTGTTTTACTTGATAACAATTGTATTTTCATATAAAACATGAATACGTCGAAGGCAAGACAGACTTTCGGTGTGTTTGCTAAACAGCTGTTCCACGAAATAGTAAGTGCAAAAATTCGTTTATATATTGCTATATTGATAAATTAACATAATAATTTCCAAATCGGAGACTGTGTCCGCAAACAAACTTTCATTACAATTTTTATAGATCAGATCAAACGTTGAGTGTAATCCAGACTATTAGGTTTATAGGTTTATTAGTCGAACAGTTCTTGATGAGTTAATATGGCATTGCAAATAAGTCAGCGAAGGTAAAATTCTATTTACTACTAAAGGATCAAAACTATGTAGAATTTATCAGAAACTCCAATTTATCAGACATCGCATTCACAAACAAACTTGTATGCCGAAGCAAAATTCGAGATTCAATCTACCTCATGGAAAGTGAAGAGACAAAATCCCGTTTATTCATAAATTAACATCAGAAACTCGAATGTTTGCCCCAAATCGGTGATTCTGTCGGCAAACAAACTTTGATAACAATCCTTATAGATCAAACATAAATAAATCGTTAAGTGTAACCCAGGTTTGTTCGGTAAACAATCCTGACGAGTGGATGGTAAAATCAGTAGTCAGGCACGATTATACTATAAAAAATGTACATCTTTGACAGTAAATAGAAATACTGCTGAGGTAAAATCACAGATTCTGTGATTATATCGATCATGTGAATCTGGTATTTTGACTCCAATGCGATTGTGATTGCCAACTCGTCTAGGATGGTTTCTTATAAGTGTTAATATACAGAACGTCAAACATTAAAAAAAAATGTCTCCCTCATACATCTAACAAGACATCGCAGTGAGGTAAGATATTTATAGAAATAGTGAAAACCTGATTTCAGTTGTTACTGGAGTTAACATTTTTAAAATGTTTATCTTTATTTCTTTTGATTTAATTACTTGTTTATTTGCACTCAACTGAAGTAGTTGTGCAATTTATTAATTAAGAGAAATCTTCCACGCAAATCAAACATTTTACAAAATGGTTTTAAAATGAATATTTCTAGTTAAATATATTTGGTACACACTGTAAATACGTGGTCCGATATATAACAATAGAATAGCTTTTTAAGGGTCTCCGAATAAAATAAAACAATGTACACACCTTCTTTTTGTCTCTCATGGAGCCCTTCCCTCTGACCATTATTTTGCAGCCAGTTTCTTGTTCTAGTTGCTTGGCTGTCATGCCTCGTGGCCCTAAAATCCTACCTACGAAGTTGAACTGAAACAAAAAAATAGAAATTAATAATAATTATGGGGAATTAGGGAGAGTAGGTTGAACAAAGACGCCGTACTTTTTAAAATTTAAATAGTTTAAATACTTACTAGAGAAGATTGATGGTTATAGGATGGGAAAGTTTTATTAAGTTGTTTATGTTTTGTTATTATTTATTATCTACTTTCTGTTACATTATATTTAAGAACTGTTATTTATTGTCACAATATTAGAATATTTCATGTAATTTTTGCGCCAATTTTAGTCTAAATCAGACTTCAGATATTGACAATTTTATCTTTGTAGATATTATCCTAACATTGAACGAGTTATAGCTTGTTGCAACTCTTTACTCTCAATAAAATAGTGAAAGACGTATGGGGACTTTAACACAATTTATTCACAAAATTGTAACAAGATACACAGAACTCAGCTGGATAACGTCTAAATTCGAACTATTTGAAATCCCCTTAACTCTCCATACATACCCTATATACAAAAAATGAACATTCTAGAATTTGCTAGAAACATGATTTAATCTAGTCACTGTGCCTAGAGATTTCTAGAATAACCTAAAAACAGTCTTTCCAGTTAAGGTCCTTTCCTTATTCGGTTATCCCGTTACACTGCCCCCTCCTTAGACTCATTCCTCCTGGAACGTTATTTCCTAAATCGGGATCGCACACACTCCTTGAGCCAGCCGAACCAACTTCTTGGAGCTGCTACACATCTCCACTGTGGTTTTCCTGGTAAGGCGCCAACCGATCATGATGGACCACGACGGGTTTCCCTCTGGGAATTTTCACGATACGATAAATGACATTCTTAATCTTTTTCTTGATGGTGTATGGACCTTCCCAGCTCTTCTGTAATTTGGGAGAAATGCCTCGACGCCGTAGGGGATTATAGAGCCAGACTAAATTTCCAGCTTGGTAACTCTTTTCCATTGTCCTCGTGTTATATTACCTCGTCATCCGATCACTAGATAACTGAAGTTTCCCACGCATCAGGTGGGATCAATTATACAACAAATGATTATTCTAGAATTTGCTAGAAACATAATTAATCTAGTCACTGTGCTATGGAGGGTAGCACTGTGCCTAGAAATTTCTAGAATAACCTTAAAACAGTCTTTCAAGTTAAGGTCCTTTCCTTATTCGGTTATCCCGTTACAATAACATATTAGGAATGCCCACTTTTGTTGTTTCATTTAAACTATTATTAAAAATTGTGAATTTTTTGCTTACAAAGATAGTAAATTTAAAATAACTGAGAAATAGAAAGAAATAGAAAGAGAAAGCATACAAACAGAATGAGAAAAGACCTTTTGTATGAGAGAAGAAGTTTTTGCGAGTCAAGTAAACGAATGGTAAATCGCACACCAGAGCAAATATTTTACCTTCTACTAGTAGTTGGCTATGAATATATGATACGAAAAGGGGGGATGTTATTTTTGGTATATACCAAATATCTTTTAAGACGTGAAATTTTTGCAACTTCCTCTCAAAATCTTTTGATAAACGACTAACTTTACGACGATTAATCGATCTTTATGTTTTAAGTTTTAACATATATTTAGTTATCTGGATACATTTTAAGAATTTACCAAGTCGGATATAATAAAAAATATCAAACATTGGTACTTCGAGCCGGATAGATTAAAAAAATGGAACTTAAAATGCGATGGTTTCGGGAAAATGAGATCGAGAACTTGGATTAGAGAGTACAATCACCTATCTCAAAAAAAAGACCACATATTACAAATAGACGGAGAAAAGAGTTAAAGAAGTTACTTATCTGGGTGTCCAAATAGATAAAAAGGGACACGAGGAGCAGGAAATAAAAGCAACAATAGCAAAAGCAAACAAAACGTATGGAGCATTACGGAAACCTAATAACATCCTAATACGTGACAAGAAAAGTAAAAACTAGAATTTACATGACAGTTATTAGGCCCACAACTACATATTTGCCAGCGAAACAAATCAGAAATAAATCTTTTAGACAGATAGGAGAGAAAAACACAAAGATCAACATATGAAGGTGTGAAAATATGATCTGTGAAGAAGAAGGAATGACAAAGAAATAGAAGAATTTTTTTGCCCAACTTGAGCGTCGGAGTAGCTGGTTTTGTTTTTATCTATGCTCTGTTAATCCATTTTTCCACTCTCCGGTCCAGTGCTAATCTTCTCATTTCTTGTAGTGTTTTTCATTTTGATTCACCTATTTTTATAATCTGCGATATCCATGTTCTTCTTGGCCTTCCTTTTCTTCTTTTGCCTACTTTCTTCATTTCCATAGTTTTCCTGGTTAACCTGTCTTCTGTCATTCTTAGTACGTGTCCATACCATTTCTTTTATGTATTTTCTCTATTATAGATTTTTGTTTTAGTAGTTCTCTAAGGTTTTCTTTATAGAAGAATTATATAAAGATCCAAAAATAACGACTGTATTAAATCTCGATATTTAGGACACATTGAAAAGAATGGGAAAAGAAAGAATGTCGAAAACGGTACTCTCACGAAAGACCAAGAAAGAGATGGAAAGACAACGTATATGAAGACTTGCAAAGAACTAATATTGAGAATTGGAAAGAGTTTAATAAAAACAAATTGTGACTAAAATCAGTAATGTAATGTACCTAATATAATCTTTTTAGCCCGAGCCCTTCAAGGCCTATTGAGCTTTAAAAAAAACTACTACCTGTCTGAGACAGCCTGTATATTTTAGGATTTGTATACTAATGTACGATTTATAAATACTAAAAAGACATAAATAGTGCTACACCTTTTTAATTGGTGCCAGAGAAATTGATACGTCAATTTGTTTCACGGAATACGATAAAATCTGATCAGATATCTTCTGAATGAAAAAAATAAATAAATAGATTTAACATATATATCAAGTTACATTCCGGAAAACAACATTATATTTTATGTAAAATAAAATAACACTTAACTATGCATATTCTAAAGATCATAATACGATCTCTCTCTTAAGTATTAGATACTATCTCTTTAATACACTACTTAATGTCTTTATATTTACTGTATCTAACATTAATTTTAATTCGATGTATGAAATCGGAAAACACTACCAGCATTCAGATTATGTTGTAAACTAATCGTACCAGGAATTCGCAATAATTATACGCAGATGTTAAATAATTACCACAATTGGTCAACAATATACACTCACTGGTATTAATTTTCATAATATTGCAACAGTTGTTATTTGATTTAACTGAGATTAGTCATTAATCCAAATGCAGTAATGTTTCCTCAAGTTTTTAAAGTCATTTTACTTTATTGTAGAATTAAGGCCCATCCTTCGAGCATATACTAACTAGAGGAAGCCTTCAATGCTCTGAGTGCGAGATAATAACAGAGAGATAAAATAAAACTGTATGAGATCTCTCTTCGTACTTCGAAATGCACCAACTCTCCACTAATCAGAGTGAAATGCCAGAGAGGTAGCATATCTCTCTCTCTCTCGTGAACAACCTACTTGCATCCACTCCTGGACATAGATCTCCCCTTGTCGTTTCCATTCTATCCAGTCCGGTGCTATTTGAAACCACTTTCTTCCTACACTCTCTCTTAAGCCGCGTACAGACCGGATTTCCAACGCTAGCCAACGGCACATGTGAATTATGTTGGAACGCGTTGGTTTTGGTGTGTACGGTGTACGCTTCCCAACGGGAACGTTGGCCTTGGCTAGTGTTCGGTAGTCGAGCGGTAACATCAAAGAGATGCTTGTTTGTGTCGAATTTGGTTTGGACGCGATTTGGAGATTATTTTCTGATTTCAGTCGTTGGAAAACATTTGTTTCGTGCGTACGCTTTTATTATTAATATTTTGATAGGGAGTGGACCGAAGATATGTGTTTGAAATTGATAGAAATTTATAGGGATAATCCTATTTTATGGAACCCTACTAATTCGCAGTTTAAAATGGCGAAAAAACAAATTGACATTTGGCAACGCAACCACCGAACCGCGACCAACGGTCTCCAATGCAATACTAAAAATTCGGTATGGACGATGTTCTCAAATCCTTCCCAATGCTTTCCACTGCCAACGCCAACGATAGCACATGTGCCGTTGGCGTTGGTCTACGTTGGAAATCCGGTCTGTACGCGGCTTTATGTTATCTATCCATCGCCTTTGTGGACGTCCTACATTTCTTTTGGTTTCCCTAGGTCTCCATTGCACAATTCGTTTTGTTCATCTTTCGTTTCCCTGTCTTGCCGCATGTCCCACCCAATTCCATTTCTGACGAGCACCTTTGTCTTCTTTCTGATATCCTCCTGTTCTTTTTTGCTTACTTCCAACATACTTCTCTCAATTGCTCTTTGAGTTATTCTTAATTTGTTGGCACTGTTTACGGTGAGGGTCATAGTTTCCATACCATAAGTCATAACTGGAAGAATGCATGCGTTGAAGACTCTCTTTTTAGGTTGATAGGAATTTTGTGATTTTTGAGTGTATTGTTTAACTTTTCTACGGCTGCCCATGTAAGTCGGATTCGTCTAGTTATTTCAGATTTTTGATTTTCTTTACCAGGATTTTATTTTTGGGAACAGGTAGAAATCGCAGGATCCTACGGTTGACAAATTCCACTGTGACATGATATTTGGCCAAATGATCCTTGACAGACAGTTCGTTATGAGCCGGCGTATTATCTTGATGTAAGATCCAGTTCTCTTTCCAAATTTCGGTCCTCTTTTGAGACTTTTTCTCGAGATCTTTGTAACACATCTATATAGTAGTATTGATTGACTGTATAACCTTGTGGTACTCATTCCATGTGGACTACATTCCGTATATAAAAAAAAACAATAAACATTGTCTTGCATTTGAACTGGCTCATCCTCGCTCTTTTGATTCTCAGAGAGTTTGAAGACTTCCAGTGCAGAGATTGCCTCTTGGTTTCAGGATCATATTGAAGAGTTTTGAGCGTTTACAAGAAGTTTGTGCATTTTCTGTTACGCCGGTAGGAGTCTGGGCACAAACTTAGCACACACTTTCCTCACATCTTCAGCAATAGCTCTGATACATAATCGACGATCTTTTCTAACCATTTGTCACTTTTTTAACATTCAAGTCGCTTTTTCAAGTCACAAGCCACCCGAGACGCTCATCACTTTCAACATAATCCCTTCATCCCTTAAAACACTTGTACCAGTCAAAAACACAAGCCCTTGTTAGGCCATCTTCTCCGTAAACCCTCTATAGCTTTCCGATGTGAACTTACCGGGTTTTAACAAAAAAAAATTAATTTACTCTCTGCTCAATTTTTTTATACAACATTTTTTCGACGCGAGCGATTTTATTTAACAATTACAACGGGACTATCTGGAGTAGCTACCTGGAAGTTTTAACAACTTGTAAGAATATTTACAAAGAAGTACTTACATCTGGATGTTCCTTTACTGGTACATAAACTTTTTCTGTGAGAGTTGTTACTGGTCCATCTGGTTCTGGTAATATTAAAGGTTCCTTCTTTACTCCATTTATTTGAAATAAACTAGCTCGTACTTTTGCTATTTCTGAAACAAAAAAAAACCTAATTAGTATACGCTTGTATAAACATATTTGGTATTCTTATCTGATTTAAAATTTTAACGTACAAACAAAGTTTATTTGTAATCTAATATTGAACCATTAAGAAATTTATAGCGGAAACTTAAGATAGGTATATTTAGAAAATTTTAAATAAGAGAGACATCAGATAGTTATTTTTGGATACAGTAAATAATTGGAAAAATATCGGATCATTTAATTAAACCTGTACAAGTTTTGTGATGAAAAACACCTGGCAAAGTTTTAGTAAAGTGATACGGGTTGAGATTATGAAATTTCATTCATTAGTTGACAAACTATGTTCTACATATAATAATGTGTTTTGTAACGTTTGATGTAATAAAAGAAATTAAAAATAAAACAATAAATTTTGAAAAATTAATCAATTACTTCAAATAGAAGTTCAACTACAGCTGAGATCGGTAAGTGGTTTCTCTACTGGCAAATTAGTGCCCAGCTCAACCGTAGAGGGTAAGTACACAAATAAGAGTGAGTCGCGCCATCGATTTGAACGGTTAAAATCGGAAACCCCTGTTGTTCCAGGCACTGACCTTTCCCACTGGAGATAATTCAATAAATTAAGAATCTTAATCAAGATTAACTGATTTGCACATATAAGAACGATAAAGTGAGCTAAATAAAACGAGAATATCAAACTAGACCCTCCTTTAATATAAAAAAAATAGTATGGGTTTACACTACTGTCAACCCTAGCGCCTTACAATGGTACAAATATGAAAGTAAAGAGAAAAAAAAAATTATCTGAAAAGTGTGATCACACGCAAGACTTAAAATTAAAATCTATAGTTATGACTTAAATCTACAAGTTACAATGGCTTATAGCTTATCTGGTAATCCAGTAATCAATTTCCTCCAGTCCTTGGCTTCAAATGCTACACCACTAATTGGCCAAAATTTATCTAAGCCTGTACCAAAAAAAAACTTAAGCCGGTACCAAGAATTTCAGCCTGTACCAAGGAAACTTGAGCCTGTTCCAAAGCTTAAGCCCGTAATAGGGTTTAATTTTCTCTAGAATCGTGGTACTCTCACTAAAATGAATGTGCGAAGGCGTGAACGCTGTTAACTGTACTGATAAGTGATTTAAACTGCAATTCGCTGGCCTGAATGGTATTGAATTAACCAACCAACTCGCTGACTGTACCGATGATCTATCACAGAAGATTTCATAAAAATCCCGACACACGGCTTTCCATTGAATCAGTCCAAAAATAACAACATAATCTAACTCCAACAACGATTCAAATGGACAATAAGGTTTAGTTTCAAAAATCCAAAATTAATTGTTACGGATGCACCGTGATTTAAAACTTAAACCGAAAAATCTTCTGACCCTCTCAAACAACCGACCAGGTCGAAAGCAAATAGCAAAATGGCTGAGACAATCGTTTCCTTTCGACGAAAAATGACACAACCCAAAGATGGCCTCTACCCGTTCTATCCTTAACTCCTAAACTACTGTACGACCAGTAAAAGAAGAATTGTCAGCCAGCGATTTACAAACGACAGCGGTAATAATTTAATAACAACAAATCTTATTACTTGTCATAGTAACACCAAAATTCTCAATACGTACTCAATTTCTCGTTCGTGTCCAAGCTTTAATATGTCAGATGCCAATATAACTAATCACCTGGATGTAGACAACAATATGACGAGTTATACGAACAGAAGAAGTGACAACCACCTGTTTACAAATGTCAGCGATAATAATTTAAAGTAAACAACAACCATAATTTGTGACCTAAATATAATAAAAAGACGATAATTCAAAGTAGTATTAGTAACAATTGTGGCCAGAATATAATAAATAGAAGGTGATTACCTACAACAACTAAGAATCAACTTATTTTCAAGTCTGAATGTTACGTTTAACCCTAATTTTGGTGTAATCGCACTGTAAGTAGATACTAATGTTATCTTTTAGAAACTTTTATTCTTAGAGCAAATTTAGCCCGTGACACGTTTAAGTTAATTTTGTAATGGATTTTAAAATGAATGTTTAGAACAAAAAATTGCAAAACAAAGAGTCTTAACATTTATAAACAAGACACCGATTAATGTCTTTGAAAATTTTGAAATTCTGAAAATTTTAGAGAGTATGCAAACAAGAATATATTAAATGACATTAAGCAGAAATTGAAAAAATGTCGCACCCAGCGAGACTCGAACTCACAACCTTCAGCTCTACGCGCATGAGTTGAATTTAACGACCGTTTGGCAATTTGATGGCTAAGCACCTATAGCTTAGTTGTTAGAGCATCAGCGCGTAGAGCTGAAGGTTGCGAGTTCGAGTCTCGCTGAGCGCGACATTTTTTCAACTTTTCCTTAATGTCATTTAATATATTCTTGTTTGTATACTTACTAAAATTTTTAGAATTTCAAAATTTTCAAAAATTCCAATGAGAGAAATCTCAAATAATCGTTTACTACCGATTAATGTCAGTTTCTTATACTAGATTTCTATTAAAGCAATATACAATTAAAGAAATAAAATTTGTCAATGTTAATAAGGTGTTATACGAGTATAACCTGTTCTAGCAATTATAATCAATTTTGTGAATTAATTTAAAAAGCAACTCTCATCACTTGTCTGGTTCTGAATCATCCAAATGTAAGAATTCTTACAAATTTGTTAACAAAAATGGGCAGAACCGAAGGTTGGTGTGGGAGAAAAACAAAATTTAATGACTCATTTTAGGAACAAACAATTTTTTAATGGCTGACCCAAAGTTAACCTTCAGTTAGTAATTAGCGTTAAAAATCGAAGAATTAACACTAAACAGTAAAACTGAAATTGGAAACAATAAACTACTAAGGTGAACAAACTTTTAGGTAGATATAATTAGATAGTAATTGCTAGATTCTAAACAAATATACACAAATCATAAATTAACAGCTTCTTGAATTTATTTAAGAGAACCTTTCTTTAGTAAATTTACATTCTAATATAATGTGTCATAAAATGAAGAATTAAAAATATGTTGGCAACAATACCATTTAGTGGCAATTTTAACTACCCTGTGAGCTGTCACCTGTCACTATGTATGACAAAAAATATTAGCTGTCATCCCTCACTGTGTATGGGAAGCATAACAAAACGATTAAACATCACTTCATATGAATACTATGACTTGTGTGTCAAAAAGTCCTTGTGCTCTATAACTCTTGAACGGAAGGTCACAGGGTCATGATATTTGGTATATAGAATCCTCATTGTGTGAGGAAAGAACACTATTGATTTTGGTCCCGATCGGATAACCGTAACGGTAAAATTTTAACGGTTTTTGGAGACTCGTGTATATAATTCAAATTTTCCTTTTTTTTGTGAAAGAAAGATCATAGGGTTATGAAATTGGGTATATAGAATCCTCATGTCATAAAGATGAACCTTATTGATTTTGGTCCCTAACGGTAAAATTTTAACGGTTTTCCGAAACTTGTGTATATGATTCATATTTTCTTTTGTTTGTGTGTGCTATAACTCTTAAACAGAAGATCACCGGGTCATGAAATTTTGTATATAGAATCGTATAAAATAAAGAAGAACCTTATTGGTTTTTGGTCCAGATCGGATAACTTTAGTAGTACAATTTTTAACAGATTTTCGAAACTCCCTCCATTTGTGTGCGCTACATAAGCATATAATGATTTTGCTAAATCATACCCATACAAATTTCTAATGCCGGGCGCGTGCATAGGAGTACTTCTACGGGCAGTCCCACTGACTGTTACATCTGTTTTTAGGGGTTCCGTAGCCGAATGGCAAAAAACGAAGTGATACTTCCAAAGTGGTAAAATGTGTGGGCCTTCCCTGTAACTTCCGGAATAAGAGAATTATAAAACTAAAAAAATATCTGATGTATAGCCCGACAAGTATCTCGTGAAATAAGGTCAAGCTGAAGAAGGTGTCATAATACCTCACCATCACATAAAAGAGCGAGTGACAACAGTGACAGGTGTTTCCGAAAGTACCAAAATAATTCCCTTGCCATTTATTTTTAACTCATTTCTTTAAATATCATACTTAATAATAGGCAATATTACTGTGATCATCAACATATTGACAACATTGTAAAAATCTTAAAATCTGGTTAAATCTTATAAAGCGTTAATGTTCAGATAAGTTCCATCCTAGTCTGCCGAATACTTTCTCTTTCTGTGCACTGGAAGCTCCGCCTTATCACGATACTTGTCGAACTGTACATTACTATGTAAACTTCCACCGAAAATTGGTTTGACAGAAATCTAGTAAGTAGTTTTTATTTTTAAACATCGATCAAAGTTACAACGAACTACAAGAATTTTTATATTATGTTACTTGCTGCTGCGGTACCCCTCATGGGCGAGTCCGGCTCGCTCTTGGCCGCTTTTATTTTATATTAATTGCCTTATTATTGACATCAACCAACCTTTTGTATTACCAACTCTTTTTGATACTAAATACTGATACGTAGTTCAGGTATAAAATCTCACCAACAATATATTATTTATGTATATTTCCTTTTAACAACTTCCGTACGATTTATGAATAAAATCTTATCTAATTTAATTTAATTAAGTTCCTGTACTGCAATGTTCTTATCAATATTACAAAATAATCGTTGTGGAACTGTATATTCTTATCTATATTCTACCAAAATTTTAATCACATATTTGTTTCTTTATGTTTACTTTACCTAGTTTTGTTTCGTTATTATGGATTATTTCACAGTAATATTTTCCGTCACTTTTTGAGTTTATTTTCTTTCAGTTATCATATTCATTCGTCTTTTTGTAGGTATTATATGAATACGTATTTTCATGCATTTATTGAAAATGAAAATCATTTAAGTAACACTTTTGGCTCAATTACAATATTCTAAAATAAAGTTTTAATCAGGAACTACAACTAAATTAATTTAATACGCAATTCAAAAATAATTTCAATTAGAAGTAAGACGACAAATATACGATGCTTCGTTAACGTACATACAAATCAACATCAAAAGCTTTTGGAAATTCGCAACTAATGCATTTCGTCGTGGTTAGAATAGTTAGTGAGGTGAATACTGTTTGAATTAACCAAAAATTTTAATTTTGAATTTTAGTGAACTGATGCACTTTTAGATTAATGTTTTTTACAGTATCCTCAGGAGCGAATACAAAAATTCAAAATCGATGCTGGTAGCTATAAATAATTTTAAATTCCGTTACGTTTTAAGGGCTTTTGTATAATCAAATTGATTTTAAACTTTCTTGATTATTATGTTGGTTATATATTCTACTAACTGACCTGGCAAACTTTGTACCGCTTAACACACAGGGTTTTTTAAATTTATTGATCATTTTCAATATTTTTTTGTTTTGTCGTTTTCATCATATTGTCACGTGTCAAAATTTACTATAGTAAATAACTAAATTGCTTACCTTAATTTGTTATCATCGTAGTGTTTATTCAAGTAAGAAATCGGTTGATTTAAGTTCGTTTATGGGTAGTCGTCAACTTGTGAATATATTCTGGCCATAACTAATGTTGCTAATATTGTTTTAAACGAAAATTTATTTAATTCCGGTTATGAACCCTTGTAGTGTTTATTTTTGAAATTACTGACATTTCACTTTCATCTGTCTGTAAGTGCTACTTCTTTCTTTTTGTCAATAGCCTGACGTATAGTGGTTTCGCAGCCAACGTTCGGTCATATTTTTAACTTTATTATTGGTATCAAAAATAAATAGGGAAACTAAGTAATGATGGGATATTTATTGTTAGCTATTTAAATAATAAGATTAAACGTATCAAATGACCTCTGTTTGTTCATAAGTTGTTGGCTGAATAAGCTATGGTTATTGTCCGTATCGTAGTAGAGGCCATCAATTTCTTCTGAAGTGTGTCAAATTGAGTGAAGGATGATTTTTGAGAGACCCTTTTCTTTTTCACCTCGAGCTTTTGTAGTGAACGCGTGTTAACGAGAAAATTTTTGAGAGTTTAATTTGCATCCCTATACATCGGGGTCAACTCAGGTTGGATTTGCGTAATTAAGCTTAATTTGTTTCCATCGATTATTAAGGAGGAGATTTATTTCTGGATTTTGGTGAATTCGGTCTACAAAATCCTTAAAAACCCCAATCTGGTTTCTCTTCAAAGCGAATAAAGATTTCCGTGGAGAGGTACTACTCAAATGAGTCTATAACACTGGGACCCATTGGGATAATATCATTATAACATTGTGCATTTCATATTATGACTTTTTTAATTTTTTTACGGGTCCAAAGTCATGCGCCTCCTCAATATTACTCTGGATACTCCATAATAGTGGTAAAAAACGACAGTAGGGGAGACTGGTATTTTTGAAACCACTTAGACAGCAATCGAGGTAGGAATTTGCTCAACATCGCAGTTAGCAACGAGGAAATTGTTTTTACCCAATTACCAGCTGGGATATCGAGTTTAACGAAGTAAAATAACCCTATCTTGATAGGGTCCTAGTTACGGGCATAAGTCCTTGATACAGGCATAAGTCCTAGATATAGGCAGAATTTTGATTGCTGACCTGATACTTAGTACGAGCTTTAGTTATTGTGATTGGTACAAGCCTATATTGGTTCTAGAACAGGCTTGATTTTTGGTACCGGCCTAAGTATTGGAGAAGCCAAGGACTGCGGAAACTTATTTAGATTAACAGATAAGCTATATTAGTTTTAAGTCGGGCTTTAGTTTTTAGTTAAAATCTATTTTTCCTTGTTTTTGTATTGCGTGTGATCACACCTATTGATAAATTTACTTTCTTTTTTTATTGTTCGCATAATTTTTTGTTATAAATATCAATTGTGTTGTCAGGCACGAGGCTTGACAGTCTGTATTCTAGAAAATTGTTCGAGTCTAGTTGATATTTTAGTTTTATTTAGCTCACTTATCGTTATTTTCTGTTATTGTGTAATTCAATTAGAACCGTTAAATATTCAAAATTTATTTAATTATCTCCAGTGGGTAAAGTAGTGCCTGGAACAACAGGGGTTTCCGATTTTGACCGTCTAAATCGGTGGCGCGACTCACTAGTATTTGTTTACTTACCTCTACGGCTGAGCTGGGCACTAATTTGCCAGTAGAGAGACCACTACCGAACTCAGCTGGAGTTGTATTTCCTTTAGTTAAATTTCTTTATTTTTCTAAATTTGATTTTGTTTTAAATTCATTAAAATACGTGGCAATATTTTTTGTTAGTTTCTACTTTTGTATTATTTTTTTGTTGTATTTTGTAGTTCATCCAATAAATATATTACATATCAACTGCGCCACCTTAAATTGGCGTTATAGAACTTTAATTAGTAAGAATGGTGTATAAATATAGTTCTTAATTAAGTAAGAAGGTTTCTGTGGTTGCCTTCGTCCTTGCCAAATGGAAGGGCTCCACGACGGAGGAGACACGCTACAGCGTCAATTTCCCAACCCCACATTGCACCACGTGGGTCACATTTCTACACTACACTTACACTAAAGAAAAAGGACTTTTTAGGCACGTTCAAGCACCATGGATGGATGAAGAGAAGATCCAACTGCACTGGAAAATGCAAATTGGAAAATTTGTGAGAGCGGGGCCGACGACAGATACTAACGCCTTTTAAACATTTCCATTCATCCCCCAAAAAGGACGTAAGTCCTACAACAGCGTTGCCTTACATACCAAATTCCTAAAAATTATTATACTTATCTTTCAAACTATATATTCTTCAGCCTTTAAGTAAGATCCTGTGTAACTATAAGATATTAACTGCGCCACCTTACGGTGGCGTGATAGTACTTAATTTAGCTTTTTAGATTTTTTTTCAACAAATTAACTTGCACCAATATCTATCAGGAATTAATAAAATATAGCTCGGGACGTTAAAATTTTCATTGTTAACAGCCATCCCCGCATTCTTTAATGGGGATGAGTTATCATAAAATACGCTCATAAATTATTTCTACATCACTAATAGAAGATTTCTACCCAGTTTGGAACACATAGGAGCTATTGTATAAAAAAGGTTATTTTTTATTGTTAACGCCCCCACAACACCCCTTATGGGTGGAATTTCTTAGCTGACCTCTACTAGGCCAACGAAATATTCCTACCAAATTGCAGGTCTCTATGCCATATGGTTCCAGAGATATAGTGATCAGTTAATATATCGGTAGAAATCTAATACCTATATTTTTTGACTGTCTTATAACATAACAAGATAAGAAAATGATACAATCATACCGTTCGTTTTATTTATTTACCTTGCCTAAGGTTTATATATTAGATGCAAAGCGACCACAAGAGTACCATTTTTTGAGTAGAGATGGCGCTACTTGCGATCGTATTTTACTTTCGCAGACTT
The DNA here is from genome assembly GCA_964028335.1 of Altica lythri. Classification (NCBI taxonomy): domain Eukaryota; kingdom Metazoa; phylum Arthropoda; class Insecta; order Coleoptera; family Chrysomelidae; genus Altica; species Altica lythri. Next base: position 57,905,419 of record OZ034805.1, on the reverse strand, counting down.
TCAACAACAAATATCAGCCAGTCCATACCGGGGATGTCTCTTCATTAGTGACTGAAGAGACGAGCATGTACTGTATTGATGAGCTCTAAGAGCGAAACACATTATCATGTGCTCTTCAGTTAGGAATTCTAACCTGGCACAAATCCATAACAATTGTTAACTTTGAGGCTTGGTAGATAAAGTTAATAAAGAGTATATGTTTAATAAAAAAATATTTGAAAATATATATTTTATTAAAATTTTGACTTTAATTAGTTTTTTGTGGATTACATTTGTTAAATGTTTACCAGCTGCAGCCCATTTTTAGACGTTTTTATAATCTTTTGGAGTGTTTCAGATTTAATGCAAGAAATTTTGTTACATATGTTGGCAGTAAATTGTTTGATAGACTCTGGTTATTTGCTTTTTAAGTATCAACACAAAAAAAAAGTCAGACGGAGTCAAATGAGTTGGCCAGTCAAAATCACCTTGTTGCGAAATCAATTAACCAAGAAACGTACATTAAATTAATTGATTATTTCATCAGCAATATGGCATATTGCTCCATCCACTCATGCAATTTCATCCAGTTCAAATGCCAAAAAATAGAGTGTCTGTCTGATATCGCACTCAGTTGATCATTAGTGTTGCATCATTGTCATCTTCGAAAAAGTATTGGCCAATAAATCTATTCGAGGATATATCGCACCAGACACCAACTTTTGGTGGTTTTTTGATTATTTGTGAATAAGTAATTATCTAGCGTCTTTTTATCAATCAAACAGTGTTGGGGATGAAAATTCGTATTTGTCGAAGTTTCGACCGAAATTAGGACATCATCAAAGCAGTTCAGTTGAACGATAAACTGTAAAATTTGTTTTTAAGGTTAGCTACATAAAATCATCTTTTAAAGTAATGTGTACAGATATAATAAAAAAGGAAGACTAATACATTAATAAAAGTGTTTTATTTTTTGAAGTAAAACTTCTATAGGCGCGACTATAGGGGTAACTCAGTAATTCTAACGGACGTGACGTCATTCTAATGTACCGCGTACCAGAAACAAAACCTGATACAAAATACATAACACGATTCCGCCTACTATATTAAATAAAATTAAATCTGTAATTGTATGAATTGACAGCTTGTCAACCAAAATACATTGGTAGTGAATAGTTTAAATTTGTGTTTGTTTTAAATATAAATAAACAAAGTGGATTTATTTATAAAGAAATTGATGAAAAAATATTGAATAAAAATGAGTGAGTAGGTACTCTATATGCATACATTTTATTTTTGGTGTGTAATTACACTATTTATACCTAATTATTTATACCTATTATTTATACCTAGCTATTTTCGTTTTATAGACTTAAAGAGCTAAAAAGAAAAAGAAATTGTGAACGTCAAACGGCATATTATCAGCACCAGAAAGATTTGAAGAAAAATGAAAATGAAAAAAAGACGAGACAGCGACATTCATTATGATAAATAATGATAACTTTCAAATTCATATTTCTAATGAATAATATAAATATAACATCTCATTTTTTGTAAAGTATATAGACAATAAATATAATTGAATTGTAATTAAATATTTATTTTTCGATACGTACGTCAAAAAGTTTTACTTCAATCGCGCGTAAAGGTTACACGCACACTCTTTTTTTTATAGATTTTTAGAAACTATTTTTTTTTAGTTTCCTTTGCACTTAATCTAGTTATATTTTGTATTGTGAAAGTGTAAAACTGAATGATTGTATTTTAAAATCAATGTGAAGATATTTTTCTAAAGAATATTTGACATATCAGCGGCTCTTTATAAACCAAATACGAACACCATACAATCACGTTTATTTATGATAATTTTATGTAGCGAAAATTTCTCACATCGCTACGACGAGTGAGGTCAATCTTGCAGCTTTTTTTTATTCTTAACTACAGTTTCTTCTCATTATCATGAAATTCCCGAAGTTATCCACATTCTTCCTTGTAATCAGTGCCGTAGAAAAAAAGATTGATCTAATTTTGTAATTAAAATAAAACCACTCCACAACCATCAATGAAATGAAGGTGAAATTTAAAAAGGATATCAATCATTTTGGTTGCAAAAAGAAAAACTGGAGAAATATCCTGAGCTGTAAGAAATTGTGAGAAAATTGTTAATAGCCTTTCCCTCAGTGTACCCTGATAAAAAAGTGTCGTTACAAACCTATTACAAACCAAGAAAAGGAGTAGAAAGGACATCAAAGGATCGGGGGAATTTGCTGTTATTTCTGACAAAACTGAAGCCAGATAAGTAATGATAATTTTCTATTAATTCGTCAATTACAACCCTCCCATTAAAATTATTTTATTAACGGTTAGTTATAATTTCATTAGTTTTGGAAATATGGTAAAATGTAGCAAGAGAGGTAAAATTCTCGTCTGAGAAAAAGGTAATAAGGGTAGTACCGCAAGGTTCAATATTGGGTCCCTTTCTATTTAACATATATACATAAGTGTCATATATTGCCACATTGATAGCCATAAATCGTTCTACGCTGACGACACAAAAATCTATGGAAACCCCTTAACCCATCATGACTTAATTCAGGCTGATTTAGAGTCTATTCAACAATGGTGTTGCGACTGGCTTTTTCCTCTTAATGTCAACAAGTGTGTGGTGCTACATTTAGGAAAAAAACAATTCAACGCTTCAGAGTCAGTTTCTTCGCAAAGTAACCTCAAATTTTGATTTGGGACTTATAGTTACCTCGGAGTTGACAGAACATCTCGTAAATATTTGCAAACGGGCAAACTCTATGATTTACTTAACAAAGAAAAGTTTTTCACGTGTGCCTTTCTCGACTTCACTTAAGCTGTATAAGACCTATATAAGACATAAGCTAGATTAAGTGCAACACATCTACCACGATTCTCGGATCGTAGACTTCGTGGAGATCTTATTACCACCTTTCGAGCCCTAAAAATTCATTATGCAGGCTTGAACCAGCTTTTCTCAATAAATACAGACCAACGGTTACGAGGACATCAATTCAAAGTTAAAAAGGAAAACTAGAAAATAAGATGTAGACAACACTTTATGCCAAATAGAGGTATTTCTACTTAGAATTCTTTATCTGACGAAGACACAAACGAGGGATCTTTGAATTTGTTTAAGAACAAGCTCGACCTATATTTTCGATTAATAATAATAATAGTAATAACATTTTTAAAATGGTCTACAAGAAAAAAGTACGAGAACCTCTGGTGTAAATGGACCTATAAAACTAACTTAGCATAGTCAACCAAATGAACCCAAAATTGCTTGGAAGACTTTGAAATAATAATGAAAGAAGTAAATTGTTTTCAATGTAAAATATACTTGAAATGGCTGCATAAGGTTGTACGATGTTTATTTTTTCCGTATTATTTTCATATGGTTTTTATAACAAAGAATTTTTTACAGACTCAACAACGAATTGTAATTTTATAAAAATGTATTTCATTTAATTAAATTAAAGAAGTAGGGCGTTTTAATCCCCAAACAAACAGGCAGTTGATGTAATTTTTTATAATAAAAAGCGGTTACGCATCTGTTTGATAACTGCTGTAACCGACACTTCTTTGTCTACACCGAACTTGTTCAATGTGATAACCTAATAAGGTCTCAGAATCATTAGCGAAACATGGTAAAACCTGTTCGGGTACATCTTCAAAGTGCCAAAAACTGGAAGCGGAATTAATTTTGTAAAGTGTATTTAAATGGAATGTAAAAACAAATTGTGTATGTTTTTATCTCAGTCAATAAGGATGTACCAAATATTCAAAATTATTTTAAGAATATAAAATTATTTAATGCCTATTACCGTTACCTTTTTTATTGTGTACAAAAACAGTAGTGCAAAAAGATAAAATAAATAACTAAGAAAACACAGATAATACGTAATTAACCATTTAATATTATGTAGATCCGATTTCTTCTTTTAAATACACGCATTTTTACCGTTTAATATTAACATTATTCCAAGACATCGTTAACAATTGAGCAGTGTATAGACGGGGAACTTTCAGTCTACAGATACAGTTATGAATTTTAATTCCTAATTACTATCCTGAACCATGACGTAATTTTATTGTGCCACGCCATGACCCAGAAAGATGAAAAAACAATAACCAAATAGTGGTCGACAAGTCGCTAAGTAACAAGACCGATTCCACTTAATAACAGTTCTTGATTTTGCATAAAATAACATTTTTGAATATTATTGTAAACAATTTTAAGTTGGACATTTAAATTTTATGATACAAGTTTGAAAAGTAACAGTACCGATAGTAAAATTTAACAATCATTTTTTAGTTTATTATTGTACATAATTTACAAAAGAAGTTTTCCTCATACAAAACTAATCAGTTTACTCCTAAAAATATTTCGAGTGTTTCATTGTAAATTACGATTTAGAAAATAACTCGTATAGTATAACTAGACCCACTTGGATAGGAATATTTTTACGATTTTAACAGGGGAAACTCAAAAGAACGTCATTATATGAACGAACCTAGTAAAATATCTATTTAATGTTGCTTTTAACTTCCCGACTCTCACCTGTACACCCATGAAGAGAATTCGTGAAAATTCGAAAAGAGCGTTGACCACGCCTATTCAAGTGGTTTTGGATAAACTTATACAAGAGAAATCTCCAAAAATCAGGGAGAGTTGCTATAAATAAAACAAAAAATATATATATAGTAAACTCTATTCTAGATAAAATCTTTAAAAATTCCAAAGACGATCACTCAGTAAGGTAGAATTTGAAATTGAACCTGTCAAAAATTTCTTAAAGAACACAGTCATTTACCTTACATTTCAAAGTAAATCTGTCAAGTATCTCAATTAGCGTGGTCGAAGTACACAAAAGATTCGTAAAATGCTGCAAAAAGTACAAACCTTTTGGAAATTCAAATTTAGGTATTTAAGAGAATTGTGCTTAATATGAGAAAATGTTTACTAATTTAGGTGAGCAATTTTCCGGAAAAACATTGGTCGAAAATTTTTTTGTTTGTTTTTTCAATCTAATTGTTTAAATAATAAAAATACAGAAAAATGTTCAAACCAAAAATTGTAGCTAATGCATTTACCTACAAAATTTGTCTAAAAAGTTTTCTGATATTTTTATTAGTTTTTGAAATATTCCAAATTTTTCTAATAGTATTTTTAAACATCATCAATTTTCAAGTTTTTAATTTTAAGATAGCAAATAAACAATGACCCGTAGAAAAAATTATTTTATATAAAATTTGCTATAAATGAAGATATCTACAATTATATAAAAAAAATTTTTTTTTGTAATAATTTTTTAATGAATTATCACCAATTTTCCACATAAAACTCTCCTAAAAAGTCGTTTTTTTACTAATACTCTCTACTAAACATTAAGAAATTAAACAATTTAATTATTAAACATTGTGTATTTGAAAGATGATGGTTTAATCTAAAAAAATTATTTTAAATTTTTGTTTGTAACTAGATTTTCCGAAAAGATACATACGATTTTCCAAATGCCACCGTTGAAATAAGCAAATTCTCGAAGTTTCATGTATAATTTTAATTAGTATTTATGACGACGAATATTTTTCATTTATAAGGTATTGTTGTTGATCAATATGTTCAGAATATCCCGTGCTTTTTTTATCATTAAATTGGTTTTTCATGAAAATTCTAGCGATTTTCCACGTAAACCTTCTTTGACTATTAGGTATATATTCTTGCAATTTTTTGAATCAAAAAATTATAAAAATCAATAATAAAATTATTGCATGAGATAAGAATTAAGGACCATGATATAAATGAAAAAAATGTTTAGAAATTTTTTACTTTTGACATTTTCTTTTAAGGTAACACAGAATTTTCCTAAAAGCAAGCGTTACTGCTCATACCCTTTTGGAAGTTTTATACTTCAGATTCAGAATTTTAGTGTTAATAATTATTGATTTTACCACGCAGTTTAATGAGTTATATACCTATATATCCACTATTACTGTTTAGTAAAAAATTTAATTTGTTAATAATACTTAAAAATTAAAGGGAATCTCAAGCAAATTTCCTCGTTAACTTGTTTTAAACCCCACTTTATTTCTACTATATTTTTATTAATAACAGCTTATTTTTTTACATTATTATTTTTTTTTTAATTTCACTTGATCCAATTGTCATTATTACTATTATTATTATTATTATTGTTATTATTATTATTGTTATTATTATTATTGTTATTATTATTATAATTATTAACATTTTTAAATTTTTTTTATTAATAATTCATTAGGTGTGGGTAAAAAAAAATGAAGTGAATTTTGAATGTTGAGCTTTATTGATTAATCATATAGAAATCAATCATTATCATTCTTCTTCCGAGCTTAAATATAACGCAATATCATCTTCATCTTCACTGTAGTTATCCTCAAAATATGATCAAAATAAATGTCACGTAAACAACCGGGACGCTACTACGTCAACTCGTCTGCTTCTACAGAATAAGAGCATGCGCGCTGGCTCACAGCGTGACGGCGCGGAGAAGCAGCTGCCAGCGGCTTTTTCACCTTCATTCGTACTCCCTTCTCTTTCGTACCTGACGCATAGGTGTGTTAATATGTATCGCGATTGCTTCTCTATACAATTATTATCAAGCTGGCAAAAATCTGAATAATCTTATAAGCACTGAAAAAAGTTATGCTAGATTTTCTAAAAGACGTCTGATTTTAGCACTTATCATAAATAATTGTCTATTATTTAAAAAATTTGATATTAAAAGAAAAACTGTATAATAGTTTTGAAAGTATATACTTCAAAGTATTTACAGATAAAGTTTTATTGAAATATATTAATTTGGAAAAAAGATATAATTAAATAAAGTTTGAAAAAAACGAGTGAAATTAGGCATGTAAAAAACAGAGATTTTTAAAAAGCATTTGTTTAAAAATTTAAACATTTTTCGCTTTGTTTTTGTAATAATAATGTTCAATGATCATTTGAAATCTTAAATTTAAAACGAATTTTCGCTGCGACAATAATTAATTAAATAGGAAATATAATTGTTTATTGACGTTTTTCTGCTCGTTTTTTTATAAATAAATGGATTTTACAGTTAGAAAATTTACTTTTTTAAACTTGAAAGTAATTTTTTTTGAAAGTTAAGGTCTTTCTCTACATTTTACATTACTTTGTCTGTTTTTTCAGTGCATCACAACCTTTAAATTATTAACTTTTAAATCAAGCCTTCAATAAATTCGGCTCACGGGACGTTCGCGCGCACACACGAATCGACTTCCGCTGACATAATTATATCTCGTACACTTTTCAATTTACAGAAAAACTTTTTAGACAAATTTTGTAGATAATTGCATCAGCTACAAATTTTAATTGAAACTTTTTTCCGTATATTTATTATTTAAACAATTAGAGTGAAAAAACAAAAACAAAATTTTTCTCCCGACAATTTTCCGGAAAATTGCATACCTATTTTCGTAAAGAATTTTTTATATTAAGTACAACCCTTTTAAATACTCAAATGTGAAATTTCAAGAGGTTTGTCTTTTTTGTGAAGCTATATGTGTACTTTGACCACGCTAAATCACCAAACTTATCAGCCAAGTTTGGTGGTTAATAGAAATGACAAGTTTGTTTATTAACTCATTTGACAGGTTTATTTACAGAGAAGTTTTGTGATTGGCAGATTTGACAGGTTTGCTAAATGACAAATTTGGTTTTTGGCAGATTTGACAGGTTTGCTAAATGAAAAATTTGGTTTTTGACAGATGTGACAAGAACATAGTCATTTACCTTACATTTCAAAGTAAATGTGTCAAGTATTTGAATCACCAAAACCACCAAAATTGTCACCCAAGTTTGGTGAATGATAGAAATGACAAGTTTGCCTATTAACACATTTGACAGGTTTCCTGATTGACAATTTTGGTAATTGGCACGTTTAACAAACAAGTTTTCTGATTGGCAGATTTGATAGGTTTGCTAACTAACAAATTTGGTTTTTGACAGACGTGACAAGAACATAGTCATTTACCTTACATTTCAAAGTAAATGTGTCAAGTATTTGAATCACCAAACCACCAAACTTGTCACTCAAGTTTGGTGATTGATGGAAATGCAAAGTTTGTCTATTAACACATTTGACAGGTTTGCTGATTGACAATTTTGGTAATTGGTACGTTTGACAAACAAGTTTTGTGATTGGCAGATTTGACAGGTTTGTCAACTGACAAATTTGGTTTTTAACAGACGTGACAAAATCATAGTTATTTAGCATACATTTTAAAGTAAATGGTCAAGTATATAAATCACCAAACCACCAAACTTGTCACTCAAGTTTGGTGATTGATAGAAATGACAAGTTTGTCTATTAATACATTTGACAGGTTTGCTGATTGACAATTTTGGTAATTGGCACGTTTGACAAACAAGTTTTGTGATTGGCAGATTTGACAGGATTGCTAACCGACAAATTTGGTTTTTGACAGACGTGACAAGAACATAGTCATTTAGCTTACATTTCAAAGTAAATGTGTCAAGTATTTGAATCACCAAACCACCAAAATTGTCACCCAAGTTTGGTGATTGATCGAAATGACAAGTTTGCCTATTAACACAATTGACAGAATTAATGATTGACAATTTTGGTAATTGGCAAGTTTGACAAACAGGTTCTGTGATTGGTAGATTTGACAGGTTTGCTAACTGACAAATTTTGTTTTTGACAGACGTGACAAGAACTTAGTCATTTAGCTTCCATTTCAAAGTAAAGGTGTCAAGTATTTGATATACCAAACCACCAAACTTGTCACTTAAGTTTGGTGATTGACAGAAATGACAAGTTCGTCTATTAACACATTTGGCAGGTTTGCTGATTGACAATTTTGGTAATTGGCACGTTTGACAAACAGGTTTTGTGATTGGCAGATTTGACAGGTCTGTTAACTGACAAATTTGGTTTTTGACAGATGTGACAAGAACATAGTCATTTAGCTTATATTTCAAAGAAAACCACCAACTTGTCACTCAAGTTTGGTGATTGATAGAAATGACAAGTTTGCCTATTAAAACATTTGACAGGTTTACTAATTGACAATTTTGGTAATTGACACGTTCGACAAACAATTTTTGTGATTGGCAGATTTGACAGGTTTGTCAACTGACAAATTTGTTTTTTGACAGACGTGACAAGATCATAGTCATTTAGCTTACATTTGAAAGTAAATGGTCAAGTATATGAATCACCAAACCACCAAACTTGTCACTCAAGTTTGGTGATTGATAGAAATGTCAAGTTTGTCTATTAACACATTTGACAGGTTTGCTGATTGACAATTTTGGTAATTGGCACGTATGACAAACAAGTTTTGTGATTGGCAGATTTGATAGGTTTGCTAACTGACAAATTTGGTTTTTGACAGACGTGACAAGAACATAATCATTTGCTTACATTTCAAAGTAAATGTGTCAAGTATTTGAATCACCAAACCACCAAATTTGTCACCCAAGTTTGGTGATTGATAGACATGATAAGTTTGTATATTACCACATTTGATAGGTTTGCTGATTGACAATTTTGGTAATGGTACGTTTGACAAACAAGTTTTGTAATTGGCAGATTTGACAGGTTTGCCAACTGACAAATTTTGTTTTTGACAGACGTGACAAGAACACAGTCATTTACCTTACATTTCAAAGTAAATCTGTCAAGTATTTGGATCACCAAACCACCAAACTTGTCACTCAAGTTTGGTGATTGATAGAAATGACAAGTTTGTCTATTAACACATTTGACAGGTTTGCTGATTGACAATTTTGATATCTAATTAGCACGTTTGACAAACAGGTTTTGTGATTGGCAGATTTGACAGGTTTGCTAACTGACAAATTTGGTTTTTGACGGACGTGACAAGATCATAGTCATTTAGCTTACATTTCAATGTAAATGGTCAAGTATATGAATCACCAAACCACCAAACTTGTCACTCAAGTTTGGTAATTGATAGAAATGACAAGTTTGTCTATTAACACATTTGACAGGTCTGCTGATTGACAATTTTGGTAATTGGCACGTTTGACAAACAAGTTTTGTGATTGGCAGATTTGACAGGTTTGCCTAGCGGATAGATGACATTTCCATAGAAACTATATGAACGCTCTTAAGTTATTATTAATTATAAAAAGGGATCATTATCTGATTTATTCATAAAGTTTGTTATTTTTACAGTATATATAAGAAATTAAATAATAACCAAATACGTTTATGATTTCTCCATATTTCAACATTGGAATAACCATTATTTTTTCTGCACCTAAAGGCTTTAAGAAATCATCATCATTGATGCAACAGACTGTTGTGTTGTTGTTTAATTCTAATATATATTTGATGCAACATTGTAAACATTATTCTGCCTTTGGTCAATATAATTAGAAAGCCGAATGCGAAACCAAATGCTTTATTAAAATACAACAACACGTACTAACTATAAACGGTATATCTATTTATCAGTATTTGATATCTGTGACCGTTTGATGATAATGTATTCATAAGAAGATTTTCAATTAGCTGTAATATTACAGTATTCTATGTATATTAATAATATAGTAAAATATAGAATAAATCAGAGTAGAACTAGCCCAGAATCGTCAAAATAAATCAAAATATTGTTATCGATTTTAAATTTTGCTGAATTTCAACTACCACATATACGTATACTAATGTAAAGTATACAATAATAGAAAATAGCGCAAAGTCTGAATTTATAAGAAACATAGTGCAATCGGCACAGAGTAGTAAATCTTTCGGTTCAGGTAGTTTCAGATGTGGGTGCTAAAATTATTATTTACAGGGTACATAAAATCGACATTTAAAAATATTTGTTTGGAATAGTGTAACATTAATAATTCCCAACAAGGGCGTAAATCCCTTAGCTAGCTCACTAGGTCGTGGCTTCTTTAAAGAGTTCTACCAGTTTCCCCCAAACAAGAAATTTATCTTTTTTCTGGAGATCTGTCTCGGTTGTTTTTGGGGCAGTTCTACTGGGAAAAAGAAGAATTTTCTTAAATATCCTTAGTAGTTGTAACCAGGGTTTCCAATCTGTTCTGCTTTCAACACAAAATAGAGGAAATTTGGTGTAGCCTCAAAAAAAAAAAATGTAACTCTAATGTGATCCTCTTTACAGATATGGATTGACCTTGTATTTGGAGAGGAGGTACCACCTAGCAATCGGATTGTAAAATCAACTAAAAATTCTGATCGCAGCGCGAAAGAAGATTAGTTATACAGAAACAAAACTAGCGGTATAATTTATAATTAAGGCGATTATATTAAAATAAATCTCACCGAATATAGTCTGGTGAATTCTTTAACTAAATCAATCCGATAGAACTTTTTGATTCAGTTGTATATTTCTTTCGTTTCAATTGAGTTAAATTTCTTTTTTCGTTACGCATATCATCAGCTTCTATTCGATCTTTAGTAACGGGACCAGGAACAACTCGTCGTTCCTCCCTTCTTCTGTCTTTATATGAAGATTCGTACATAGATTCGGACCAAGAACTCATGTTATAATCACGAGGTTCAGAATCTCGTGAATGCCTAGTTGAACGAGAATCTCGACTATCAGGTCGTTGAGGACGATCTTTTTCTAATAAAGACTTTTCTTTATCACGTCTATCAGTCCAATCTTTATTACCAACAATAATGAGGATGTTCTTGTCTTTTTATTATCTTGTGAATCTTTTTGTCATTTATCATGTTCTTGGTGTATTTTACCATAATGTGAATCATAATCATGGTAACTGGTAACTATCACCATGATAACGTGAATCTTGTGATAGTGTCTGATTATCTTGTTGTTAATGATGGGAACTACGATAACTCTCTTTAGAACTTTGACGCTTGTATTCTTTTCTATCAACATCTTCTTTTTCAATTTTGGGACTATTCTGTCGAATGTTTCTATTTTGTAGAGGAGCTTTATTACTTGCATTAGAATTCCACCTATTTTCAAATTGTGGCTGGTGATACTGTTGCTGGGATTGTTGATTTTATAAATTAGTATTACTGTTATTACGTTGATGAATCTCGGGGGAAGATCACTTTGAAATTGTCGAGAAAAATTTGGTCAATTTTGTTCACGATTTTCTCGACCATCTCGTTCTTGCGGTTTCATATGTTTTGAGTTGTATTTCTTTTTTTTTTAATTATTCATAAATGTCAAATTCAATTACTTTATAGGTGAGACTACTAGTTACGTTCGGCTCGATTTGTGCGTTCTTTCAGGTTTTCAAAATTCATAGATTTTTTTAGTTTATCATGAATTTGTGGTTTGTTTACTGTTTTATTTTATTCTTAGTTTTTAAGAATTTATTCTAATAATCATTTTTTCCCAAAATGTAATTCATTAAATACGGACACTTGGTGTAACGCTGTTGTAAGTCGCTTTTTCTACGTTTATTTCGTCTAAGAAAACCTCCCATCGGGGGATTTTTAATTTTTTTAATTAGTCACAAGTTTTTTTTCCATATTTTTTTTGTTTTTTTTTTTGCATGATTTTGTCGACATTATCCAATTTTATTATTCTATCTTCTCATTTTTTCTTGTTTTATCAATTTTGTACATTATTTTCTATTTTATCGCAATTTTTTTCAAATCTTTATTTTTTCTGTTACATTTTGTCAATTTTCTCCAAATTTTTACCTTATTTTGCAAATAAACTAAACAAAGACCTCTAGAATGCAATGACCAAATAAATATATTGATATGGATTTTTCTTCATGGGTGCACGTTCTTTCAATGAAATGTTGGAACGTGATCCATTATTTTTAAATTGGTTGTCTAGCTAGATTAAGTATTTTTGTAAAATTAGATTGTTTTTGCGTTGCTACGTTGTTAGGAGGATTATTAGGTAGAAATTTGTCAGACGGTAAGTTGTAAAAAGAATTGTCATTGAATAAACTAAATTGAATAGAATTTTTTGAATTTAAATAAAAAAGAGATTACTAATTAAATAAATAAAAAGCAAAGCACAACAGAAAAGCAGAGAGAGTTGGAAAATTGTAGGAAGAGGAAAGTATAGAGAAAGAATTAAGCAGCAGAAAGGTATTAGATAGATGGAAAGGCAGCAGGAAGAAGGAGTTGGAAAATAGTAAGAAGAGGAAGATATGGAGTAAGAATTGAATATTGGAAGAAGAAAGATTTAAAAGAAGATAAATTATTTTGATTTTTTGAAAAAATATTTGGGATATATGTAAAAAATTACATATTTAATGACTTCCTTTCAGGGTATAAACCTTAACTCTGAAAAATTGTTTCGATGTCGGTCTGAAGAGAATTAAATTACCTACAAAAACAGATTCTTTTGATTTTTTTAAAAAATATTTGGATATATGTAAAAAATTACACATTTAATGACTTCCTTTCAGGGAATGATGGTTAACTAAGAAAAATCGTTCCGGTGTTGAACTAAACAGAATTAAATTCACTACAAAAACATATTCTTTTGATTTGTTGAAAAAATATTCCTTAACTTTCTTTCTTTGGTACCTTACCACTTGACCACTTGGAGAAATGTCTTCACTTGTTTTCTATTCCTACCTCTTTGAAAAAAACTTTATTTACTTTGGAAATCGTTGATATTCACTTAAAGAACTTTTATAAAAAAAATGAAAGTTCTATACTGACTTGGAAGGTGTGTTTATTCGTGATATTTAATAAAATAACATACCTACTTATTTCTAATTCAGGGCCTTAGGTGTTGGTTATATCTATATGTATTTTAGATCTGTTTGCAATTTCTCTGATTCTATATGATAATAATTGTTGGCAGAAAAGGCTAATCTAGCGAAAGTGTAAACGTAATGATTAAAAAAACAACAGTAAATATAATAAATTTAATAATTTTCAGAGAAAGCGGCTGGTTATAGGATTATATAAGTTATTTGATTTGTATAAACCTGGAAAATCACTTGTTTAAAATTTTAATTTTAAAGATTGTCCTTACAGCTACTTAAAAGGAAAGTTAGATACGCAATGTGCAGATGAAATTATGTAAGTATTTAGCACTATCTATTACACCCTGTTCAAAAATGATCCAAACAAACTACATTCTTCGATCGTTTCAAATTGTTGTCCGTCATACCAATTTTGTTCGAAATTGCCCCAAATTGAATAGTCAACCGGTTTTAATTCTGGGCTGTTAGGTGGCCACATCTCTGGCTCAATAAAGTCCGGGCAATTTTCACTTAAGAATATCCTTGTATTGTAGGAAAGTGTGCCAAAGAGCACCATCCTGCTGGAAAATGTAATCATAACATACTTCTTCAATTTCAGGTAATAGGTGCTGCAAGATTTGTTCTTGATATGTTTCTGAATTAAGTTTTAATTCGGCATCAACAAAAATCAGACGCGACATGGATACTGCAAGAGAGACCATTATTACACCTTTTGAGAAATGACTTTCTTCAAATAAAAGATGCTCTAGAACTCTAGAGGAATTTCTCTCTTAAATTGTACGCCAGAATACAGCCTATTATTTATTCCTAAAACAACCCTCACTCTAGCAATATTTTCTTCAGTTCTTGAGCTTCGCTTCCTTCCTCTTCCTCTTTTATGTTCAATAGACCCATTTTAATTTTATGACGAAGGCGTGTTCTGAACATTATCTAAATAAAAAAAAAAAGATATTTTTCGAATCCGATAATTTAAAAAAATCCTTTTTACAGAAGTGTTCTGGATAGTTAACCTACCAAAAGAGCATATCAGTTCAATTTTAGATAAAACAGTTTTCATTTGCAACGAGCTCAAATGCACCGTTATATAATTTTTTTTTATAAGTCCAACCCTGTACGTTATTTTTGCTTCCAAATTTGCAGACATGTTCGGCTATTAGCTCTGCAAAAAGAAATTTAAAAACAAATCCAAACAAACTTCATTCTTCGATCGTTTCAAATTGTTGTCCGTCATACCAATTTTGTTCGAAATTGCCCCAAATTGAATAGTCAACCGGATTTAATTCTGGGCTGTTAGGTGGCCACATCTCTGGCTCAATAAAGTCCGGGCAATTTTCACTTAAGAATTTCCTTGTATTGTGGGAAAGTGTGCGGAGGAGCACCATCCTGCTGGAAAGTGTAATCATAACATACTTCTTCAATTTCAGGTAATAGGTGCTGCAAGACTTGTCTTGATATATTTCTGAATTAAGTTTTAATTCGGCATCAACAAAAATCAGACGCGACATGGATACTGCAAGAGAGACCATTATTACACCTTTTGAGAAATGACTTTCTTCAAATAAAAGATGCTCTAGAACTCTAGAGTAATTTCTCTCTTAAATTGTATGCCAGAATACAGCCTATTATTTAGGGTATTTTTAGAATGGCGTAAATAAAACATGTTTTCATCTGAAATCTATATTTTTCTAATGTCTTCATGAGAGCGATCTTCTTAGTAGCAAATTACATCTTTCCAGTCGTTTTTCTCTTTGGCAGAAGTTTTTGACAGGAAACTGTTTTATATACTTTAAGATAGCAGTCTTCTTTAATGATTCTTCGAACTAATGTGCGGCAAATCCTAGTTTCTTCTGCAATTTTCTTTATTCTAGCAGATTGGTTGGAAATTTCCTACAACAACCCTCACTCTAGCAATATTTTCTTCAGTTCTTGAGCTTCGCTTCCTTCCTCTTCCACTTTTATGTTCAATAGACCCATTTTAATTTTATGACGAAGGCGTGTTCTGAACATTACCTAAATAAAAAAAAGAAGATATTTTTCGAATCCGATAATTTAAAAAAAAAGGGTGTGGCAGTCAGTGGGACTGCCGGAAAAAGTTATACTTCTATGCACTGTTAACTAATAAAACTTAATAACTACAAACACAGGCAAGTAGAAATATTTTTTTTTTTTAATTAACTGTATTCAATTAAATAAATACTTAGAAAAATAAGACCAGTTGATGTGTGTCCTTACTTCAAACACGAAAACTAAACAGTAAAGGCGGAAACATACTATCAAAACGTGACACGACGCCACGCATGTTAGTCCATATATTTATGTTGCGGCGTGTGGTCACATAGCGTGTTGTCTATGTGCTTCTAACTGTATTAAATATATGGAATTGAGAGGTACTAACATGCGTCGGGTGGCGTGGCGTCGTGTCACGTTTTGATAGTATGTTTCCGCCTTAAAACGATCAATGTACAAAAAAAGTGTTTACAAAACCCGATTTGCTTATCGTGGGCTATTACAGATTTTAGACTACAATACAATACTCATTACTGAATATTATTATTAATATAAAATACTAAACTTAATATGTATACTTACTGGACAGAATTATAAAATAATATGTCAAACATAATGCGATACGTCAATGTAATACAATAACAATAGCTCAGACTGTTTGTTGTATATCTATCTCTTTTCAATGCAATGAATGTTTAAACGGTATTCAAAGGACTTATAGTGATGACTAATAACATGTAGTAAATATTTCATCTTTGTTTTTACCGAACAATATACTTTATATGTGATTCTGTCTCTCTCTTACTCACACCATTACATATGTAATGATTTTTCCCATTTAGCTACACACTAATTCATTCCACAGAGTGTCCGAATAGAAGTATAACTTCAAAAATCCTTTTTACAGAAGTGTTCTGGATAGTTAACCTACCAAAAGAGCATATCAGTTTAATTTTAGATAAGACAGTTTTCATTTGCAACGAGCTCAAATGCACCGTTACATAATTTTTTTATAAGTCCGACCCTGTAAGTTATTTTTGCTTCCAAATTTGCAGACATGTTAGACTATAAGCCCTACAAAAAGAAATTTAAAAAAAAAGTTATAAATGTACTCCTTTATTTCGGCCCACAGTGTAGACAAAAACATGCTGTTTGCGTATAATAAAATTTTAGTTAATGATACGTTATTTGAAGATAGCTTTGTCTGAATATTTCTGGTGGGTATATAGGTTTCAGAAATTCCCAAAGAATATATAAAAACAAATCTATCGAAATTTCTAAATGGTTTTGAAACAATCGATGTGTCGAGCAGTGTATACCGTGAAGACGACCCACACGTTGAGAAGTGGGTGTGAAAGGCGACAGCGAGTGCCACCATCTGCGTAGCACAAGGCTACCAAACGGCTTGTAAATCAGCCCCAGGAATCACGGGAGAGCAAAATTTTTTAGAAGCTCATTCTCTCCTGGGTTAAATACGCATTGATTGAAATCTCAATCGAAATGGTCAAATATTTTACCGGAAAATCAGGGAAATCCGACCAGATGGGTTATGCGTAATACGTCGGCGACGTGATTTGTGTAGATTGAGGTTACCTTACCGGAGATACGTTTCCTGTATGAGAAAGTTATATATATAAATATACATCCTAGAGCGGATTTTTAGACAAAACAAGTATTACACATAATAATTTATAATTAATGGTGGTCCTTTTTGAAATATTGCTTTGTATTTCGTATTTAGCTATTTTTTTTAATTTAAAATTGTTGGCGCACAAGTGTTCTTAGAATCTCGAAAAACGTATGGGAATGCCTAAAACTAATCCGTTTTTTAAAATCCAATTAATTTATATGTGCTTGTTTAACTAGAACTTTTTAATATCGTTGAGGTTATAAATTTTTAAATTCCTTTAGTTTCATTAAAAATCCTAGGACATTTAATCCACAGCGAAATTAGCAAATACCGTTACCGTTGGGATCTTTGAGAAAAAATCTTTATCTATGCCGACGACTGTAAAAGGATGAAGTTTTATATAGATTTTTAAGACATTTTATGCATAAGCTTGTTCGATTCTGAAAATGTAATTTCAGAGACGTTCTAGAAAGAACTTATTGGTATATAAGGACCGCTCTGGACGGAAAAAGAATTAATTGTAATTGGGATAGCTGGCGATAAAGTGCGATTGTTGTACGAGATATTTTAAAGACGTTATTTAGTAATTGTGATTGTATCAAAGTTGTGTAAATTAGTTTAAGAACTTGTTAATTATTTCTGTTTACCAATAAATTGTTAAGTTTGTCTGCTGTTTATCACTTATCCCAAATCCACGAAGAAAAATTATAACAATATAAACTTTTCACGTTTTTTAACACTTTATCAGGATTTTCATAAATTTTTATCATTATCAACAATTTTTTAATTTTTTTACGCTTTTCAGCAAACGTTTCAAAAAAACTGAGTAAATTGTCAAATGTCAAAAAATATAACAGGAACGTCAAAAAGCTGAGCCAAATGCCAAAAAACAGTATAAAACGTCAAAAAACTGAGTGAATTGTCAAATAATTGTGTCAAATGTCAAAAAATACAACAGGAACGTCAAAAAGCTACAGTATAAAACGTCAAAAAATGGAGTGAATTGTCAAATAATTGTGTCAAATGTTAAAAAAATCAATAGGATCGTCAAAAAGCTAAGTCCAATGTCAAAAAACAGTTCAAAACGTCAAAAAACTAAGTCAATATTTAAGTTATTGTGTCAAATGTCAAAATACATTATAAAACGTCAAAAAACTAAGTGAAACGTCAAATAATGGTGTCAGATGTCAGAAAGTTTAGTAGTAACGCCAAAAAGATAAATCAAATGTCAAAAAAACAGTATAAAACGTCAAAAAACTGAATTTTCAAATAATTGTGTCAAATGTCAAAAAAATACAACATGAACGTCAAAAAGCTAAGTCAAATATAAAAAAAAACAGTATAAAACGTCAAAAAAACTGAGTGAATTGTCAAATAATTGTGTCAAATGTTAAAAAAATCAATAGGAACGTCAAAAAGCTAAGTCCAATGTCAAAAAACATTTCAAAACGTCAAAAAACTAAGTCAATATTTAAGTTATTGTGTCAAATGTCGAAATACATTATAAAACGTCAAAAACTACGTGAAATGTCAAATAATTGTGTCAGATGTCAAAAAATTTAATAGTAACGTCAAAAAGCTAAGTCAAACGACAAATGTCAAATACGAAGTCAAGTTGAATAAAAGCTTGTAAAAAATAAAACTATCTCTAATTACTTTTATACAGCATTGCTTCCACTGATATTAGTTCTTGTTTTCCCACAACAATAATTACAATTTCACTTTTGGTTACAATAGAACGTTTAACCTAATGTTTTTTTTGTTCGTTGAAAGAAAGTGTAATGAGCAAAAATAATGTATTCATATCATTCTGCAAGTTCAGGTAAAATTCTTCGTTATCTCACGATAAGATATAAACAAAGGAAAGAAAACCGCGATAACTATCTCACAGAATGGATTGTACAGAACGGAAATAACTGGATTTGTTAATTAATATTGTTTGTAATATCAACAATATATATTATACAATGTTATTGTTTGGTATAGGACACTTTAAATGTTTAAAATAAAATTCGAATGAAGATAAAAGACCAAAGGATGCCGATTTTTTGAAGTTTATTTTAGAAATTTACATAGCGCAATTTATTATATTGTTTTTCGTACATGCACTCAGGATGTTATCCTTACTTAATTTTATCAGCATCCGCATTCATAGTTTATTTATATAGAGAAGCGTACCGCTAAAGGTACGATCATAAAAATATCGGATAAGTAACGATATTATAATAAATCAAAAAACAAAATGTGGCACTTCAAGAATGACCAAGGACAAGAAGAATAGCATTTTTTAACGCTCTGATCGAAAATACGTATGAATAACATGGCGTAATAGAATGTTATCCTGTATCTATAGAAAAAAAATTAAATCGTAATAGAATTGTGTTGATTTAAACTTAAAAACTGTGGATGTTGAGTTCAGATTTATGATCATCCAAAGAACCATCAGTAGGATAGTCTTGACCACGAACTCCTGGTTTCTGTCCGCGACTGGGAGGTCGTCTTGACCAAGACTGTCCTCCTCGAGATGAATTATTATCACCCCAACCTTTCTTTTGGCAAAAAGATCTATTGCGATAATCGTCTGATTTATCAAATTTCTTTTCAGATTGGTTATTATCACCTTTGCTTGTTTCATTCATTTTGGCCTGTGCTTCTTCTAAAGTATAGACTCCGCCCAAGCACTAACAAACTCATCTTTTTTCTCGATTTCTTTCCTAATTTCTGATTTAATTTCAACCGGTTGTCCACGTTTCAATTGAGTTAAATTTCTTTTTTCGTTACGCATATCATCAGCTTTTATTCGATCTTTAGTAACGGGACCAGGAACAACTCGTCGTTCCTCCCTTCTTCTGTCTTTATATGAAGATTCGTACCAAGAACTCATGTTATAATCACGAGGTTCAGAATCTCGTGAATGCCTAGTTGAACGAGAATCTCGACTATCAGGTCGTTGAGGACGATCTTTTTCTAATAAAGACTTTTCTTTATCACGTCTATCAGTCCAATCTTTATTACCAACAATAATGAGGATGTTCTTGTTTTTTTATTATCTTGTGAATCTTTTTGTCTTTTATCATGTTCTTGGTGTATTTTACCATAATGTGAATCATAATCATGGTAACTATCACCATGATAACGTGAATCTTGTGATAGTTTCTGATTATCTTGTTGTTAATGATGGGAACTACGATAACTCTCTTTAGAACTTTGACGCTTGTATTCTTTTCTATCAACATCTTCTTTTTCAATTTTGGGACTATCCTGTCGAATGTTTCTATTTTGTAGAGGAGCTTTATTACTTGCATTAGAATTCCACCTATTTTCAAATTGTGGCTGGTGATACTGTTGCTCGGATTTTGTAAATTAGTATTACTGTTATTACGTGGGAAGATCACTTTGAAATTGTCGAGAAAAATTTGGTCCATTTTGTTCACGATTTTCTCTACCATCTCGTTCTTGCGGTTTCATATGTTTTGAGTTGTATTTCTTTTTTTTAATTATTCATAAATGTCAAATTCAATTACTTTATAGGTGAGACTACTAGTTACGTTCGGCTCGATTTGCGCGTTCTTTCAGGTTTTCAAAATTCATAGATTTTTTCAGTTTATCATGAATTTGTGGTTTGTTTACTCTTTTATTTTATTCCTAGTTTTTAAGAATTTATTCTAATTATCATTTTTCTCAAAAATGTAATTCATTAAATACGGACACTTGGTGTAACGCTTTTATAAGTCGCTTTTTCTACGTTTATTTCGTCTAACAAAACCTCCCATCGGGGGATTTTTAATTTTTTTAATTAGTCACAAGTTTTTTCCATATTTTTTTTTTGTTTTTTTTTGCATGATTTTGTCGACATTATCCAATTTTATTATTCTATCTTCTCATTTTTTTCTTGTTTTATCAATTTTGTACATTTTTTTTATTTTATCGCAATTTTTTCAAATCTATATTTTTTCTGTTACATTTTGTCAATTTTCTCCAAATTTTTACCTTATTTTGCAAATAAACTAAACAAAGACCTCTAGAATGCAATGACCAAATAAATATATTGATATGGATTTTTCTTCATGGGTGCACGTTCTTTCAATGAAATGTTGGAACGTGATCCATTATTTTTAAATTGGTTGTCTAGCTAGATTAAGTATTTTTGTAAAATTAGATTGTTTTTGCGTTGTTTCGTTGTTAGGAGGATTATTAGGTAGAAATTTGTCAGACGGAAAGTTGTAAAAAGAATTGTCATTGAATAAACTAAATTGAAGAGAATTTTTTGAATTTAAATAAAAAAGAGATTACTAATTAAATAAATAAAAAGCAAAGCACAACAGAAAAGCAGAGAGAGTTGGAAATTTTAAGAAATCCAAAAGTTAATAAATAAATAGAAACTCAGCAGTAAGAAGGAGTTGGAAAGTATAGAGAAAGAGTTAAGCAGCAGAAAAGTATTAGATAGATGGAAAGGCAGCAGGAAGGAGTTGGAAAATAGGAAGATATGGAGTAAGAATTGAATATTGGAAGAAGAAAGATTTAAAAGAAGATAAATTATTTTTTTATTTATAATTTTTATAATTTACTTTAGGACAATCAATTTGAAAATCTTGAATCCACGACCAAGAATTTTATTGAAGAAGGGTGTTCCGGAAGGAGGATCCATTTCAATATGTTAGACACTATTTACGTACTTTCTGTGTAACCTCAGATTTATTGAGAAAAAAATCGAATAAATAATAAAATTTGTTAAAAAGTCAAAACAAAAGTGGGTAAATAAAAAAGAGAGAGAGCATAAAAAAATGTGGAAAACAAAAAAAACCCCTAAAAAATAGAATATACGGAAAAATAGGAAAAAAAACAAACAAAAATTAAAAGAAAAAACAAAAATGAGAAAATCCAAGAAAGAAGGAATCTTATAAACAATAAAAATGGAAAAAAAGGAAAAATGTTTACAAATACATAAATAACTGTTAACAAACGAGAAAATAATAAAAAATAATAAAAAACCAAAAAAAAAAGAAAAACCAAAATAAATTGAAAATAAAAAAATATGGTAAATTGAAAAAACAATCAAAAATACGAAAAAAAAAACAAAAACAAAAAATAGAAGAAAAAACGAAAACTGTGAAATTCCAAAAAAGAAGGAATCTAAAAAACAATAAAAATGGAAGAAAAAAAAGAAAAATGTTTACAAATACATAAATGTTAACAAACAAGAAAATAATAAAAAATAATAAAAAAACGAAAAAAAAAAAGGAAAAAAAATTGGAAATAAAAAAAATATGGAAATTGAAATAAACAATCAAAAAACCGATGAAACAATAAAAACGAATAAAAAAAAAGTAAAAAACTGAAAACAAACGAAAAAAATATGATAAAATCGAGAAAAAACTAAAAAAAAAAAACTTTAAAAATTCTAAAAAGCTGAAAAAAAGGTTAAAAAACTGGAAAAACATGTGAAAAATCGAAAAATCCTTTTTTATGCAAAGTAGACGAATAAATAACTTTATGTCGGTTAGTGCCCAGGCGTTTTTTTTTGTAACATCGACTATATTGATAAAAATGAAACAAAAAAAAAAACGAATAAATAATAAAAATCCTAAAAACAAATAAACAACGCTGGGTTAATGAAAAAAAATAGAAGAAACTACCAAAAGATGAACAACTAGAAAAAATTAAAAAATGGAATGGAAAAACGAACAAAAAAGACAAAAATAGAAAATAAAACAAAAAATTAGGAAAAAAAAAGAAAAATGCGGAAAATCTAAAAAGGAGGGAATAAAAAAAAACTTGTGCGTCTCAGGACGCGCGACAGAAGTGATAACTTCAACTAATCCAAGTTGAACTATTTAATATTGAAATTTTTTAACTTGAGAAAAATTTGCCTAAAGTTAAGAGATATGTACAAAAAAAATTTGCATCGGCCGAGCATTCTACCAATGAACCACCGAACCACATACGTATAATAAGTATATACGAAGATGTAGAAAATAACCTAATTTTTATGATATTAAATGGATATAAATATTTAATAATTAATAAAAAGTAATGAATTGTATTTAGTGACAGATTAATACCGTATAACACGGCAAATTCAAATATACTTAAAACTTACATTGGGAAAAGCATAGAGGGAGAGAGATAGATAGATATTAGATAGATATTTTTGGGTTGGCTGTTAGCCTATATCACTGCGACCTTTGCAGATCTATTGTGAACACCCATTATCTGTGGAATAGGATTAGAGCACCTTGTCCAGCTCTGCCCTCTTAATGAGACTTAATAGCCTTGACAGTGGCCACTCCGCATAACTTGGAGCAGCCGGTTTCTCCTCTCCCAGTACTAGATACCGCGTCCTTGCAAGGCCTTCACATTGGCATAGGACATGAAATGCAGTTTCCTCTTCCTCTTGGCAGTATCGACAAATGTCTTCATCTGCTAATTTTAGCTGACTCATGTGTTTTCTGAGCCTACAATGTCCTGTCAAGAGACTGACAATCATTCTGACATCATTTCGCCTTTGTGATAGCAGCTCTGCAGTAAACTTCGCCGAGTAACCCTTTATGAAGAGTTTGGCTTGTCGCTTGCCCGGTGATGTTTCCCACCACTCCTGGGCCTTTTCTAGCCTCCATTTCTCAATGGCTGCCTTTCTGAATGTATTAGCAACTCCGCCGAATGGTTCCGGGCCAATCATTGGAGTGTTAGCTCCCGCACGGGCCAATTCATCAGCCTTCTCATTGCCCCGAAACCCTGAGTGTCCTGGTATCCATGCCAGTGTCAGAGAATTTTGACTAGCGGCATGTGTCAGGGCCCCAACGCAGTCCCACACCAGCTGTGAGCTTATTTGTGCTGAGACTATCGCCTTTAGAGCTGCTTGGCTGTCCGAGTATATGACTACGGTTTTACCCGTTATACCCTGACTTACGATCTCCGTTGCACAGTGTTGTATGGCCGTTACTTCAGCCTGAAACACTGTGGCATACGCACCTAGACTTAGTTGGATTTTTATCCTGTGTCCTCTACTGTATATACCTGACCCTGTGCCTTTCTCAGTCTTTGAGCCATCGGTATACCAAATTGACTCCCCTTGAATTGGGGGGCCATTGTTCCATGAGTCCCTTTCCAGTATTTCTACTCGAAAGTTTCTCACAAAGTTATACCTGGGGACTATCCTGTCCTGAGGCATACTCATTATTTGATCTGCCTTAACCCTATTGTATAACTCTGCTTGCTTTTTGCCTTTTAATAAGGTAATGGGGGCCTGGCCTTGTAGCAGTCTGTGAGCAGTTGCCATAGCCTCGCCCTGAATGTAAATGTGCAATGGTGGTAGGTTGAGTAAAACCTGTAGTGCGTCCGTTGGGGCGGTTCCCATGGCACCTGTAACATTCAGACATGCCTGCCTTTGAATGCTTTCCAGCTGCCTGATCACCCCGGACTGCTGCGTTCTACTCCACCACACCACCGAACCATAGGTTAACATTGGTCTAATGACTTGTGTATACAACCATAGGTTCATTTTGGGGTTCAATCCCCAGTTCTTGCCACACAATTGTCTACACCTACCAAGGGCTATTGTAGCTTTATGTGTGACCTTTTGAATGTGTTGCTTCCATGATAGCCTCTGGTCAAATACCACACCCAGGTATTTGGCCTCTGTGGCCATTGGAACCAGCACGTTATTGAGCGTTATTGGTTGTAAGCCTTGTAACGCTCTTTTATTAGTGAATGGGACAATTGATGCTTTTTTTGGATTGACTGTTAGGCCTTCATCCTTGCACCACTTGTACACCATATTCATTGCGGACTGCATCCGCTCTGAGACTGTACCCAGAAACTTCCCCTGAATGATTATGGCCATATCATCTGCGAAGCCTAGGCAGTGAAGGCCTTCATTGAGGAGTTTTTTAAGGAGGTCATCCACAAGTGCTGACCACAGCAGAGGTGACAAGGGAGAGAGAGAGAGAGAGAGAGAGAGAGAGAGAGAACAATGATATTATTATGTTTCACTGCGCCTGGGTGTAACAACGATAAACAACGCGTTATGATAAACGCTTTTTACAACGCGTTACGCTAAAATCAGTTTACCCTCCCATAAGAAGTTATCAATTCAATAAATAAATAAATAAAGATATTTGTATTAATATTTACCTATTTCTATTATTATTATATTTCACTGCGCCTGCGTGTAACAACGATAAACAACGCGTTATGATAAACGCTTTTTTCAACGCGTTACGCTAAAAATCAGTTACCCTCCCATAAGAAGTTATCACTTCAAAAAGGATAAAACAAAAAAAAATAGTAAAATCCTGGAAACAAGCGATACACTATGATAAAATCGATATAAACAGAAAGAAAACATAAAAAAATTAGAAAAAACCGAAAATGAGAAATAAAATAGTTCAAAATTTATTTTTGGAATTCTGTTTCACTTTTTTATTCGTTCTTTAATATTTACTAAGCGATTTCTATAGATTTAATAAATATTGGCAAATAATGTGTTGTATAAACAGACAGCAGGTGTAAATACATCAATTTTCTTACATGACCCATGTAACACCCTGTTGGAAACTGTTAAGTAAAATATAATAAAACCGTTTATACAAAAGTGAGACTGTTATCTGAAACATAAGTGGAAGCTTTTTTTATAGACTTCAAACGTTGCACAGCTGCCAATGAAAAAATAACCACATAGGTACGACTTACATACTATAATTGATTTGTTTTGTTGAAAGGAAATCTTTGTTTTAAAACAATAAAAAGTCTTCTGTAATTGGAATTTACACATTCCCAGTTGTTCGAATTGAGTCCACAGTCACGTCAAAGTGCTACACCAGAAAAAACAATTTACATATCGGTTTTAACAATATATACCGTTCTTTAACAGAAGAACTTGTTAGATTACTTATACAAGGGTCAGTATAAAGAATAGATGGTATTATAGTATCACTGTTTCTAGTGTTTAATTTAAAAATATTATTCAAAAATATGTACCAAGAGATAGTTTACAAGAGGGAAGGATGAGGTTTGTTTTGATTAGTGTTTGTTTTGATTTTTTTGTGAATAGAAAAATAGATGTGATTTGCCATTAACGATCAAGAAGAAAATGACGATAGAGATATAGAAGAACATATAGGAACAGTAGAGATATCAGAGACGGAAATAAATGATGCAATAAAAAGCCTAAAAAACAAGAAATCGCTTGGCCCAGACGGGATTTATAAAAAGCTCACGAAGGAACAATACTGCGAAGATGGTTGCAAAAATTGTCTAATAATATAATAACCATGAAGAAGACACCGACCGACTGGAAAGAGTCCCGACTGCTACCTATAGTTAAAAGAGAAGAAAGAAAACAACCTGCAAATTATAGAGAAATAAGTCTGATGAACACGATATTAAAACTACTGACTAGAATTCTTAGGAACAATATTGAAAACTAAATAAACATGACCAAAGAAAAACAAGACTATAGAAAAAACAGAAGCACAGTAGACGCTACATTCATAAAACAATTAGTAAAAAAATCAATTGAATACAATAAACCAGAATGTCTTCGACAGAGTAAGAAAACACCCTAATGATAAAAGAAATTAATAAGAACAGCGTAACAAAAGTCATAACACCAAAAGGAAAAACAGAGCCTATAATCAAGAAATCAGGAATAAGAGAGGGAAACTGACTCCGTTCTCTATTGTTCAACCCCAGCATGTAACAAATTATACGAAAAGTCAAAAGGAAAGAAGGGTACAGAATGGGACCACACAAAATAACAATCGTATGTTACACGGATGACGCAGTTTTTAACGTGGATGATCTACAAAGGCAACTCCATAGTTTTAATCTAGAAGCTAAAAGATATCTGAAAAAACGAAATACATGGTAATAAGAAAAGAACCAAAACGATGCAAATTAGAACTAGACAACAGAATAACAGAAGCAGTTATGACATTCAACTACTTAGAGGTTGAGGTAACAAGAAAAGGAAAATAATTAAAGAAGTAATAGCTATAGCTAGTAATTAATATTTTTCTATACTAAATTACTTCTACTACCGAATTAAAAATTGTTAGTGATTAATTAAATAAACATCTTACAAAAGAAATAATTGATCTCTTAAGCTGAATCAACAAACTGTAATCATCTGTCATTATTTGATTATAAAACGTTAATCGTTCTTTAACACCAGTATTATTTATATTTAAGTCATCATCTTTTCTTTTGCAAATCTTTCAAACAGCAAATCATTAATAGTCTGGAGGCAGGTTATACCTTTCGTATATATACATGAGCCGGATGGTTCAAAAAAATCCAATGAGAGAAATCTCAAATAATCGTTCACTAAAGAATCCATGAATATAAGACAGGGCACTAAAAAAATGACTTAGAGTTTGATGTTTCAATTGTCGATTTGACAAAGTCTCTCTCTCATTAACTTCGTGCTATATGTGCTTAAGGAGAAAGTAAGTAAGTGTCACATATGGCATGAGTTGAATATAACGACCATTTGGCGATTTGATAGCTAAGCACCTATAGCTTAGTTATTAGATCGTTAGCGCGTAGAGCTGAAGGTTGCGAGTTCGAGTCTCGCTGGGTGCGACATTTTTTCAATTTCTCCTTAATGTCATTTAATATAATATTGTTTGTATACTTTCTAAAATTTTCAAAATTTCAAATTGTCCATGGTTTATTATTTTTGTCTTATTATTATTATTATTTTTTTTTTAATTTTGAGTATATTTTTTCTAATTTTTTCCGCATTTTATCGATTTTCTCTATTTTTAACCTTTATCCATAATTTTTTAGCTTTTAACTATTTTTTTCAATTGTTAATAACTTTAAAATTATGTAACTTTTGTATATTTTTGACGTATGTATTTTAATCTAGTACTTGGATGACCGAGCTTGTATAATGTTAGTCAAGTTGTGCAAGTATCTTAGAAGCACGTGTGCGACGAGTGAAAACCTAATTATATTCTTGAAGGTTTTCTTGAAATGGTTATTTAAAAAACACTTAATTTAAAAAGACATTTTATCAATAAGATAAGTAAACAATTGAATTTCTTGGGTAACCTCAAACGCCATCTACTGAAGAAACTTAATGTTGCTGTGTCAATTTGAAAAAAATAATACAAAAAAATCAGTTTCTAGATCAATTTGTCTCCAGTATGTAACGATTGTATCGTTGGTTTTCGAACATTCCGTCCGAACTATAAATATTTTTAATTTATCAATTGTTATCGCGTTGATACGAGAGGGGATAGGTAATTGGGAAGGACAGAATGGGTTTCGTCGTGAGTTTGTGATTTTATTTATAATAGGGTTATTGCCAACTATAAGAAGGGCCCTATTAACGACCAACAAATTGCTATCTGAAAGAATTTCGCAGTTCGACGTCATTCTGTGAAGCCGACGCCATTTTGCTGTTCCGATTCCACGTCGTAGAAAAATCCGACAAGAAGTTCCTAGAGATTCCATTTTGTTGCTGTTCGGTTTCCACGTCGTTAGAAAAGCCGACAAGAAGTCCCTACAGGGCAATTCAATTCCGTTGCTGTTCCGATTCCTCGTCGTTAGAAAAGCCGACAAGAAGTCCCTACAGAGCAATTCCATTCCGTTGCTGTTCCGATTCCTCGTCGTTAGGAAATTTGACAAGAAGTTCCTACAGGGGAATTCCATTCCGTTTTGCTGTTCCGTTTCCACGTCGTGTGAAAATCCGTCTAGAAGTCCCTAGGAAGGTACCCCATCCTTCCTACTGCTCCGCTCCTCTGGATCAAAACTCTGTCAGAAGCTATCGGAACCAAATCAAGATAAGAGAAATAATTAATTAAATATTTTTTAATTATCTCTTTTAAAGTAATAAACCATTTTAAACTGATCTTTCGAATTTTATTTGTGTGTCTGTACTTGGCGCCCTTTAATTAATGTTTGGAGAGAATCTAGTAGAACACAGAAGGAAGCCACGACCCACGGGAGCTAGCCTAGGGTACTTTTAAGGTTACAAGTGAAACCCCGAATACTGAATGCTAAATATATTGGATATTTTACGTTGGGATTGGTTGCAAATTGAAAAACAAAAATGTACAAATTTATTATTTTCAAAATAATTGGTATCACTTTTTGGAATGATTAATGATCGTATTCGGATTGGATAATTTTCAACTATTCATCTTTTTATCTATACAGAAGGTAAAGCCAGCCTCTAGACTATAATGATGTTAAATTAGGCTCATATAACTAAAGATAAATACCAATAGACCAGTCAATCTTTATTAGTCATTTATTGTATTTATTATGCTTTATAACATCATTATTAATAAACGTTATATACATATTATGTATTTTTAAAGGACCACCTTTAAGATATATCAGTATAAAGAAATAGTTATCTAATGAAGTTATAACTAAAGTGTAAATAAGTTTTCCACAAACTTTTCAGTGGTATATACCAATTTTTGAAGTTGAAACTTCTTATGGCACACCTGATATAGACTACTTTATAGACATACAGGTTTTGAACGAAGGAAAAACATCATTTGAAAGAAAGTGAGAAATTCTTTTCAAAACTGAATTTACTTTATATATTTTATACGTTTGAATTATTACCGACGATGTATAACATTACAATAATACTATGCAAATTATCTTATTTGCTATATAGTAAAAGGCCGTACGCTCATAGATCTGTAGGTGTCAGTTGTTGAGAGTTCGATAGAATATTTACTTTAGTATTCGCTGTGGGTATCGCTACTAATCAATTCTATGTGAAGCCAAATCAGACTCCAAGCAAAATATTCTAAGGTTAATTGAAAAGTTTTGAAAGCGACACCTATTAACCAGTAGAGGAACCAAAATTTATAAGATGTTTTAATATTTCGTCTTCCATTTGAATACACATAATATTCTATTTTGATTTGTCAATTTACTCTTTGTTTACAAGGCATTTGAAGTTGAAGTTTCAGTGTATTTTGTTACAATGGAAAAAACCAAATATCGTGCAGAGATTTTTTTGGAAGGTTTATGAGTAACAGAAATTCATACAAAATAGTGTTAAAGAAATCTGCTCCTTCATTTCCAACTGTGCATCCATGGGTTTTAGTGTTTAAACATAGTTGTACAAACGTCGCAAACAAACCACGTAGTGGATGACCAAAAAGTGCAACAGCACCATAAATTAATTGAGAAAATCTATGATATTATCGTAAAATGACTGTTACTGTTTATCCAAGTTTGACTAAGCTTGAAATAATATAAAGGAAAAATTGATAAATTGTATCCAGTAGAACTCGAAACCGGTAACGCTTAAACTCTAAGTCTTCATGACATTAATGAGAGAGATTAATTGTCAAATCGACAATTGAAACATCAAACTCTAAGTCACTTTTTTATGTTTTTAAGGAAGATCACATGACATGTTGTTGAATCTAAATAAAAAGCTCAAAAACCTAAATCATTACTAAGCATCCCTAGCTTAGTGTTTAGACTGTTTAGACTTAGAGGGTAACCGATTAGAGGTAAAGGTTGTGAGTTCGAGTCCTGCGAGATGAGACATTTTTTTTTATTTCTCAATAATGTCATTTAATATATTCTTGTTTGTAAAATTTCACAATTACAAAAACCCCACCAGAGATCCCACAAAATGTAAGTTTTTTTTGTAATTATGTAATAGTAAAGATGGATAACAAATCTATTATTTACACATATATCTTATTAAATTAAAACATATTTACTACGAAAATAATATAAACCAATACGCCAGTGCAAATTTTAACTTCTATTAAAGTCCTGGGGTGCAATTATTATTATTATTGTTATTATTTTACTAATGATTTGATAATTTTTTTGTAAAAGTTTGGACCGATAGTAAAATAGGTAACTATAAATTAAACTCATTAACGAAAGCTAAATAATGAAGCTATTACACAATTAAAACAACCAGTAATATTGAATTCGTAGTTGCTTATTTAAAGTTAGCATTAAATCAAAGCAAAAGTATAAAATAGAAGAAATATGCGACGTAATGACACATTAAACAGTAACATTTATTTTACGAGTTTGTTTTCCTGTCTGAACAAGACATTATTAACAACCAACTCATTTTAAAATTAGGTCAAACCCGATTAAGTATATACCGCTAATGGTTTATCGTGATGTTCATTCTTTCTGCTAGAATAATCAAATACAGATGATAATAATTCATCTGGATTAATTCAATATTAACAATATTTATAACAGCTGTTATCGTAAGTTAATTTTATTATTTTTGAAGTTATATTTCTTTTGGTGCGTTAAGGAAAAATAATGAGGGTAAAAAACGTGGTCATAAAATTAGTAAGTCAACATTTTAGTTGATAAACTTTAAAAACAAATACAAAAATCAGAAAAATCGAGAATGACAAATTAGACGAATAGGAACCAAATTTCTATTAAAACTCACAGATTTCTACATTTGATGTACCGACAGATGTATCAAAATATTCTTCTTAGTAGATTCTATCACCTTAAAAATCTTAAGATCATGGGCAAAAACCAAGAAGTTACTAAATTTAATATTTTGACTGATGTCATTAACGAACAAGTTACAAAGATGAGGTCCCAAGTAAGAACCTTGAGGCACACCAGACAAAACATTTACACTGAGATCATTTTTGACACACCAATCGGAAACAGAATCCAAGTCAGACTGAAACAACAAAACATCATTCTATCACTTCAAAAATCTTAAGATCATCGGCAAAAACCAAGAAGTTACTGAATTTAATATTTTGACTGATGTCATTAACGAACAAGTTACAAAGATGAGGTCCCAAGTGAGAACCTTGAGGCAAACCAGACAAAACATTTACACTAAGATCATTTTTGACACACCAATCGAAAACAGAATCCAAGTAAGACTGAAACAACAAAACATCATTAGTAGATTCTATCACCTTAAAAATCTTAAGATCATCGGCAAAAACCAAGAAGTTACTGAATTTAATATTTTGACTGATGTCATTAACGAACAAGTTACAAAGATGAGGTCTCAAGTGAGAACCTTGAGGCACACCAGACATAACATTTACAATGAGATCATTTTTGACACACCAATCGAAATCAGAATCCAAGTCAGACTAAAACAACAAAACATCATTAGTAGATTCTATCTTTTTAAAAATCTTAAGATCATCGGCAAAAACCAAGAAGTTACTAAATTTAATATTTTGACTGATGTCATTAACGAACAAGTTACAAAGATGAGGTCCCAAGTGAGAACCTTGAGGCACACCAGACAAAACATTTACACTAAGACCATTTTTGACACACCAATCGAAAACAGAATCCAAGTCAGACTAAAACAACAAAACATCATTAGTAGATTCTATCACCTTAAAAATCTTAAGATCATCGGCAAAAACCAAGAAGTTACTGAATTTAATATTTTGACTGATGTCATTAACGAACAAGTTACAAAGATGAGGTCTCAAGTGAGAACCTTGAGGCACACCAGACATAACATTTACAATGAGATCATTTTTGACACACCAATCGAAATCAGAATCCAAGTCAGACTAAAACAACAAAACATCATTAGTAGATTCTATCTTTTTAAAAATCTTAAGATCATCGGCAAAAACCAAGAAGTTACTGAATTTAATATTTTGACTGATGTCATTAACGAACAAGTTACAAAGATGAGGTCCCAAGTGAGAACCTTGAGGCACACCAGACATAACATTTACAATGAGATCATTTTTGACACACCAATCGAAATCAGAATCCAAGTCAGACTAAAACAACAAAACATCATTAGTAGATTCTATCTTTTTAAAAATCTTAAGATCATCGGCAAAAACCAAGAAGTTACTAAATTTAATATTTTGACTGATGTCATTAACGAACAAGTTACAAAGATGAGGTCCCAAGTGAGAACCTTGAGGCACACCAGACATAACATTTACAATGAGATCATTTTTGACACACCAATCGAAATCAGAATCCAAGTCAGACTAAAACAACAAAACATCATTAGTAGATTCTATCTTTTTAAAAATCTTAAGATCATCGGCAAAAACCAAGAAGTTACTGAATTTAATATTTTGACTGATGTCATTAACGAACAAGTTACAAAGATGAGGTCCCAAGTGAGAACCTTGAGGCACACCAGACATAACATTTACAATGAGATCATTTTTGACACACCAATCGAAATCAGAATCCAAGTCAGACTGAAACAACAAAACATCATTCTATCACTTTAAAAATCTTAAGATCGGCAAAAACCAAGAAGTTACTGAATTTAATATTTTGACTGATGTCATTAACGAACAAGTTACAAAGATGAGGTCCCAAGTGAGAACCTTGAGGCACACCAGACAAAACATTTATACTGAGATCATTTTTGACACACCAATCGAAAACAGAATCCAAGTCAGACTGAAACAACAAAACATCATTAGTGGATTCCATCATTTTAAAAATATTAAGATCAAAAACCAAGAAGTTACTGAATTTAATATTTTGACTGATGTCATTAACGAACAAGTTACAAAGATGAGGTCCCAAGTGAGAACCTTGAGGCACACCAGACAAAACATTTACACTGAGATCATTTTTGACACACCAATCGAAAACAGAATCCAAGTGAGACTGAAAAACAAAACATCATTAGTAGATTCTATCACATTAAAAATCTTAAGATCATCGACAAAAACCAAGAAGTTACTAAATTTAATATTTTGACTGATGTCATTAACGAACAAGTTACAAAGATGAGGTCCCAAGTGAAAACCTTAAGGCACACCAGACAAAACATTTACAGAATTAAAAATTGCTAACTCTTACAAACTGAGATCTGCTAGATAGGGATCTACCCATATACAAAAGCAATGAACCACCAAAAGGTACCCAGAACCTCCAGTTTGGCTAAAAGAATACTATAATTGACTCTGTTAAAGTAATTGTAAATGGCATCAACTTGCAGTCTATCTTCAAAAGCCTTTTTTATAAAGTTATCATATAGGATAAGATTAGTAAAAGTTAATCTACCCGATGCTGCTCATCAATAAATAACAGTTTGCATTTCCATGCTATAAATCTGTAAACAAAATAATCTAATAATTTAGGAATATCAGACTCAATACAAACAGCTCTATAATTCTTAATATTATCCTTGGTCCACTCTTGTAGATAGGTTTATGAAAACTGCACTTCCAAAAATCAGGAAATACACCACTTGAGAGACATGTTAAAAATTTTTGATAAGGGAATGGCCAGAGTTAAAACTTTGCAGCCAGACTGATAACCTTTCAATAAAATCAGCAACAGTGACAGAGAAGTTGTTCAAATTTACAGTTCTATTTATTTTAAAAAATATTATCTTGTTTCGCCTAGAAAGTATAACTTCTTACGTGTGTAAGTCTTTTGTACCTTCCTAAATTAAAACTGCCGCATGACAAGCTGTAAAATGATTACAATAAGGCTAGAGGTCTCCCAACGAAAGTTTGGGACAGCCACGTGTTAGTCGGCGCAGGTAGGCGGAGTCTTTCTATCAGTGGCGGACGGAAATAAAAATATATTATACATCTTTAATTAATTTTTAATGTATGATGCTAACATAATTAAGAAGAATTTATTTTATATAAATTTGTTACTGCCCACTTTAAACTAAAAAAATACATACATTTAAAAAACAACTAAGAAACTCTCTCAGCATATTCGTAGCTAAATACAGTTTACAAAACCATTCCAGCTACCACACTGACAAGCTTTCAGAACGGTCGTTGTCATCGTAACGCTCGTAAAAAAACCACTGCGCATTGAACGAGAGGCCACGTGGCTGTCACAAACTTTCGTTGGGCGATCTATACCTACTAAAGTTACATTCTACTCTTAATGATAAAATGAAAACGGTATTTTTTGTTATTACCATCAGGTGACGTATGACGGACAAGATAATAACCTTTACCATCGTGAGAAAATTAAATTCTAATTAAATAATTACAAATAAAAAATACGGTAGTAGATTATTGTTCTTGCTACAAATGACAAGTGATGCATGACAGACGAAGCAGTAATATACTGCCAACCTGAGATTGTGTTTTATTATAAAATCGTTATCTATACATAAAAAGATTGAAGAAAACTTTAATAACATAGATAGGATAAACTTCTATCAGGAAGCAAAAAGAGAAACAAATATACACCGACAAAACATGTTATTCTGCAAATACGTGGATGGAAAACTGGTGGGAGGAACGCCAGAATTATTAAAAAGAAGGAAACAACACTTAACTTTAACTTTTAATGAGACCGAGATAACCTCTGAAGATATAAACTTTGAAAACGACATAGCGGATGAAGAAATACCAACGAGAGAGGAAATAAAAGAAATAGTAAAAAACTTACAGAATAACTAAAGCTCAGGCGAGAATGAAATACTAAATGAATTTATTAAAGGGAGGCCAACACAAAATATTTGCAAACCTGATAAAGAAAACGATAAATAAATACGAAGAAAGAGAAATTGGCGACTACCAAGCAGGTTTTCGCAGAGGCCGATCTGTTACTGATCAGATTTTTGTCCTAAAACAAGTGCTTCATAGCAGTTATGAGTTCAATTTACCAATATACGCCCTATTCATTGATTTCAAGTAGGCTTATGACAGAATACACAAATCTAAAATCTATAAAGGAATGAAGAACCTAGGTATTCCATGCAAGCTGATAAGACTGACAAAAATGACCCTGGAAAATACTGAAAATAGGGTGCGCGTAAACGGGCAAAACTCTGAGGCTTTTAAAACAAACAGGGGAGTGAGGCAAGGGGACCCCCTATCCACACTTTTTAACATTTTGCTGGAAAATAATGGTTGACGGCAGTGGAAGAAGATTTGAAGCATCTAGATGTCAGAAACTGAAAAGAGAAAGCCTTATATTGATTAAAAATTTCATATTTTTGGAAAAATCGTCAAAGGGGAACTATTAGAAATGTACTTATAGGTGAGAAAAATGTTGTCATTCAAAATCTGTCTATTAAAAAAAATAATCAACATCTTGAAAAGTAATTTGTAAAACTTTTTAGTTTATCTTGTACAAAAAAAAATCTTGAGTTATTATCTAAGTATTAAAAGTATATAAATAAAATTCAATTACATATTTGTAATATTTAAAATGTTAATAATTCTTTTTTTTTAATATTAATTTTTGCACCCGGACTATTTTGGGTGTAGATCAATTGCACTAAATTATAATTTTGATACAAGATAGTTTGTAAAACTATTTTGTTTTAATTAATAAATATTTTAAAATTTCTGTTCTATTGTGGTTAAATATTCACAAGAAAAATATTGTTTTTTATCATTTTTACAAATTCTTCTTATGATACTTACTTTCTTTTTACAAAAATTCGGTATACTTGTCCAAAAACCTGGAGTTACTTTTTATTTTCGTAAATAATGGGAAATTTTCGAGCAAGTTAAATTAAAAAAAAGGGTGTGGCAGTCAGTGGGACTGCCGGCAGAAGTTATACTTCTATGCACTTGAGACCATGTGTTTTGCGGGCACGATCACAACTTGCATCTAACTTCATCTCGGTTTGGTGTGACGTACCCTCAACCTGCGTAGTCGTAGAGCGCGTCCTACGTGCGCTCGATTTGTTCGTGCGCGCCTCCGATGGCAATGACAAAGCAATGGCGTGAGGAATAGGAGGTAGAGGGGTTGTTATCTTGTTAACTTTTCGATTTCAATTCTATGGAGAGTTTTTCTACCAGGTCTGTTCCATGCATGGTCGCCATCATTTTCAGTTTCAGTACGTCATGATGGACAGATGATTAAATTTTAACCAACTACTTTTGCGCCTCTTAGGCGAACTAAGCAAGCAGGATGATACTGTTTTTCACATTTGGTACATTTTAATTCGCCTTTTCGAAATCGTTTACAACTCGCGCATGTAATTTTTACATTTATATCATCACCACTCGGCGCCATCAAATATATATCAATGGCATCACTGTTAACTAATAAAACTTAATAACTACAAACACAGGCAATAAATGTTTTTAAAAAATTAACTGTATTCAATTAAATAAATAAGACCAGTTGATGTGTGTTCTTACTTTAAACACGAAAACTAAACAGTAAAACGATCAATGTACAAAAAAAACGATTTGCTTACCGTGGGCTAACTAGAAAACAATGCAAAACATTTTCTAACAACATATACACACTTTTACAAAATTTTAACGAACTTTGAACTGCACTTTTCAGTAACTTTGCAGGAACAGGTTTTAACTCACACGCATGTATTCCACTCAAAAGCATAGTGCAGGATATAATGCAATCATGTGACGGTAGTATGGACTACAATACAATACTCATTACTGAATATTATTATTAATATTATTAATATAAAATACTATACTTTATATGTTTACTTACGTGACAGAATTATAAAGTAATCTGTCAAACACAATGTAATACGTTACTATGATATTCCAAAACATTAGCTCAGACTGTTTTTTGTATGTTTATCTCTTTTCAATGTACTAATATACCTTAGGCGCAATTCACACAGAACGGACGTCGGGCAGAGACGTGGCTTCGACGTGGCGGAAGCGTGGCGTATGCAATGCACACAGAGGTGCAGGACAGTGGCGCGAATTGACGTCAGTAATCTGTTGACTTTGTGGAAAACATGTCATTTCAAGCATTAATGAAGATGATGACGATATCTTGGATTTAGTGTATTTGGCTAATATGAACAAAACAAAAAGAAGATATTGGGCTCATCCATAGTGGCTGCAGAAGGGGAAAATTGGTGGAACATTCGACCTGATGAGAGAATTAAACATGTACCCAGAACGATTTCAAAATTTATCAGCAATTTTCTGCCAGACCCAGTCTTAAGCACTCCTATTACAATAATCAGCACGATTAAAATCATATATACAAGGATATTTGCTAACTTCTTTGCAAAATTGTATGCTGAAGTCAATATTATCCCGCATTTTTAAATTAATTAAAGCACAGAGACACATGGCGAGGAACTGGCGCGTCTTTTCTTGTACGCCACGAGAGACGCCGAAGAGACGTGGCGAGGGCGGGCGGACGACCGCCCGCGCCGCGTCGCTTCTGTGAGTATTGTACCATTTGTTTACATAGGAGAGACGCCGAAGGGACAAAAGTCTGCGCCACGTCTCTGCCCGACGTCCGTTCTGTGTGAATTGCGCCTAACTCACACCATTACATATGTAATGATTTTTCCCATTTAACTGTACACAAATCCAGTGCATGAATAGAAGTATAACTTCAAAAACTTTTGTAATGCGTTACAAAAAAAATTGTCTTTTGTCGGCTAGTGTAATTGTTTAAAAATATTAATAAATCTTATCTATGTAGTCTCTAACAAAATCGATTAAATCTCATATCATAAATCTCAAAGATGTCTGCCTATTTTAATAATAATAACTATTTGAGTTAATTAAAAATAGCGCAACTATTTATTAAACAAATCAGATATAAACTTGAACTATGACTCACGTCTATTGACCAATAAAAAACTCATATATTAATTCTAGTTTCTACCTTATAAGTTAGTTGGATTTTTCATCCAATCATCGCCTTATTTCTCGAATATGTAGGTGTACAGCGATTCAACTAAAGCCAAACAAAATAATGGTTATTTCAGAACCTGATTGACCGGAAAAGAAAAAAATTCTGTTAGAGGGATGATTCAGTTGTAAATACTTATTATTAATATTTGCGCACAGAATGACTATTTTTGGTGTTACAACTATGTTCACAATGAAAGATTCTCATGCGTCTTAGTTTTTATTTATTTATGTATGGAAATATTTTAATAGTCTAGTCGAGAAGTTGATTTCCTGCGAAAAATAATTACCAGTCTCTTAAAAATATAAGTGATAGCTCAAACGATCCAGAATGGCATTTAGAGAAAGACCATTTTTCGATTTTTTTCTGGAGATAAAAATTACAATTGTTATTAACAAAAAACTGAAAAAATAAATAGTCCTTTCGGTTTTTGTTAATATCTTAAAAAGTATAAGTGATAACTAAAATATTAAAAACGTTTCTGAAAGAGCAGAAAATTTCAGCTGGGATGTTCTGGATTCTCGGAATTGTAGCACCAATATTTATAATTTTAATTTAACGTTGAAAATCGGCTTCCGCGCGGCAATTTTGGCATGCGCGCGTGACCTCTGTAATGACCGCAACTTTTCAATAATTTTTTTATGCCACTAAATAATATTATAAAAATTAGAAAAAATTCAGATGTCATCTAAACACTTCAAATAAAATGGTCACGCGATAAAAATTGTTGTATCATCATTTTTTAAACAGTTATTTAATTGTTAATTAACAATTTTTTACGAATTTCTGTTATTATAAAAGGCGGTATAAAAGTTTTATTAATTGTTCTAAAAATTTTTCCTTTCTTGGAGCCTTTATTATCAATGTTTTTAACAAGATGACATCATAAAAGTTTTAAAAATTTCTTTAATTCATTAATTATTAATTTGTTAATTGAAAAAAACAATTAAAAATGAAAATAATGTTGTTTAAATATATAGTTTTTTAATTTAAAGCTATTGCTGGTTTTATGTTCATGCTGGACATTATATAAATTACCTTTATAATTTTTTCATGCCATTTGTTTATAAATTTTTTATAAACAAATGGATTAATTAAATATTTTCGAAAAATTTTTTTTCACCTTATTATTAGCGTAAAAAAAATAATGATTTTTAAATAAAAAAAATTTCTTAATAACAATATTTAATTGTTTATAATCGTTTTTTTAGATATTTAATGTTTAAATTAATTATTAAGAAATATTTTTTTTAATCATTATTTATACTTCTAAATATACCTAATTGCTAAAAAAAATTTTTTTTTGTTAACAATTTAGTTATTTATTTATATACCAATTTGTTATAAACAATTTTTTTATTTGCAATAATTTTTTTCTAGAACATAAAAAAATAACAAAAACAGCTATCTACAACAAAATGCAAAAAAAAAAATACAAAGTTCCGTAAAAAATTAAATATTTTTTTTTTGGCATTTTGTTGTAGATAGCTGTTTTTGTTATTTTTTTATGTTCTAGAAAAAAATTATTGCAAATAAAAAAAATTGTTTATAACAAATTGGTATATAAATAAATAACTAAATTGTTAACAAAAAAAAAATTTTTTTTTATTTAGAAGTATAAATAATGATTAAAAAAAATATTTCTTAATAATTAATTTAAACATTAAATATCTAAAAAAACGATTATAAACAATTAAATATTGTTATTAAGAAATTTTTTTTATTTAAAAATCATTATTTTTTTACGCTAATAATAAGGTGAAAAAAAATTTTTCGAAAATATTTAATTAATCCATTTGTTTATAAAAAATTTATAAACAAATGGCATGAAAAAATTATAAAGGTAATTTATATAATGTCCAGCATGAACATAAAACCAGCAATAGCTTTAAATTAAAAAACTATATATTTAAACAACATTATTTTCATTTTTAATTGTTTTTTTCAATTAACAAATTAATAATTAATGAATTAAAGAAATTTTTAAAACTTTTATGATGTCATCTTGTTAAAAACATTGATAATAAAGGCTCCAAGAAAGGAAAAATTTTTAGAACAATTAATAAAACTTTTATACCGCCTTTTATAATAACAGAAATTCGTAAAAAATTGTTAATTAACAATTAAATAACTGTTTAAAAAATGATGATACAACAATTTTTATCGCGTGACCATTTTATTTGAAGTGTTTAGATGACATCTGAATTTTTTCTAATTTTTATAATATTATTTAGTGGCATAAAAAAATTATTGAAAAGTTGCGGTCATTACAGAGGCCACGCGCACATGCCAAAATTGCCGCGCGGAAGCCGATTTTCAACGTTAAATTAAAATTATAAATATTAGTGCTACAATTCCGAGAATCCAGAACATCCCAGCTGAAATTTTCTGCTCTTTCAGAAACGTTTTTAATATTTTAGCTATCACTTATACTTTTTAAGATATTAACAAAAACCGAAAGGACTATTTATTTTTTCAGTTTTTTGTTAATAACAATTGTAATTTTTATCTCCAGAAAAAAATCGAAAAATGGTCTTTCTCTAAATGCCATTCTGGATCGTTTGAGCTATCACTCATATTTTTAAGAGACTGGTAATTATTTTTCGCAGGAAATCAACTTCTCGACTAGACTATAAGCAACCGTGTGAACTAAAGACTAGAGTAAGATACGAAATAAGCATTATCAGTGTGTTTAATAAGAAAAATAATTTGACAACTGACGGTACATTAAATGTAGAAATGTTGTTGTTTTTGTATTTATTTTCGAAGTTTACAAGATAATTAAAATGTTCTTTCGTCTGTAAAAACTTATGCGTGGTCAAACTTTACAATCAATGGTTAAACAATCAACTATTATCTGTTCAATTTCCAAGTTTCTGATATTCGAGTAAAAAATAAAATAAATTGATCATCCTGTATTGTGTAAATACACGTACCAAAACAGGGATACCATTAAAATTGTAATAAATATTTATAGTCTGTTGTACCGTTTTTTTAGTTTCCCATAAAATAGCCTGCAAAGTCCTACTTCTTATCTAATTTAAAGAGCCACGCATTTTCTTTACGTTGTACCTACATTCTATATAAGGACTAACCTCATTGTATGGTAAATTGTCCATCCAATATATCCGTTACAAACAATTAAATTTGCCAGTTCTCGATGTATCAGATGTTTCTTTGTAAGAGATTTCGAAATTTTACCTACTTAAATATGGAATAAAAAGTATCCGTATTGCCAATAATATTTATAGATGTAATTGACCTACTCTCAGTGGAGGATGTCTTTCAGGTTTTATTACATTACTAACTTATACATATAAGCCCTTATACACAATGGAATGGAATTCAAATACAGATTTCAATCAAAAACCGGATTCAAAGGAATGTAGTTAAATTCAAAGTTAAAGTTAAATCCGATGTTCAAATACAAAATTCAGTCGAGATAATAAAGCATTAATGAATAATAGTTTAAAGAACTCGCTTCGCTCGGGCAGTTAACTCTCGCCCTAGTCAGAAATCGTCTTGTTTCACCCCTTGCCACACAATATAGGTACTATTAATTATTTTGCGAATATTTTATTTTTTAATAGTTAAGTGCTAGTTTAACAATGTAATATCTTTAAGATAGAATACGTTAAAGCTTAACCGGAGCATCAACATTACATGAAAATTTAGTGCTTCTATTTTATAAAAAAATAATTTAATTTTTTATAACCGAATTTTTATTTTTTACTAGTTAACTGCTATCTTAACAAAGTAATATCTTTAAGATAGAAGACGTAGGAAGTCAACCGGAGCATCAACACATCAAGAGTATACGAAAATTTAGTGCTTATTTAGTGCTCTTATTTTATGCAAAAATATTTTCATTATTTTTTACTGGTTAACTGCTACCTTGATATACCGAGTAATATCTTTGAACTAGAGTTTATAGGAGCTCAAAACGAGTATAGAGAGTACATAGGTTTTATGAACTCATTAAGTGCTCTTGATGTATGCAAAAAATAATTCAATTTTTTATAATTATTTTAATTTTCTAAAACATATAATTTTAACGATATAATTTGTTTATAGAAAAATTAAAATATTTTTAGCATAAATCAAAAGCAAATGAGCACTTAATACCTATGCACTGTCTATGCTCGTGTTGAGCTTCTATAAACTCTAGTTCAAAGATATTACTTGCTAATTCCATAAAGGTAGTAGTTAACTAGTAAAAAATAAAAAAAATCATCCAGTTATAAAAAATTAAATTAATTTTGCATAAAATAAGAGCACTAAATGAGCACTAAATTTTCATGGAATATTGATGCTCCGGTTGACCTTCTACGTATTCTATCTCAAAGATATTACTTTGTAAAGCTGGAACTTAACTATTAAAAAATAAAAAAACAAATTAAAATATTTTTCGCATAAATCAAGAGCACTAAATAGTTATTAATTGGAGTCATTCTGATGTAGGATTCTAGACATACACAGTGCTAGCTTGATTTAAAGCTAGCAGTTTTTGCAATTTCTGCAAATCTAAGAGAGCAAAAAGTTTGCGATACTGGCATAAAATTAGCACTAAATATTAAGCAAGTTTATTATCGATTTTGCTCATTTTGCAGTACTAGCTTAACAGACGTTTTTATATGGTGCTCTTTGCCACGTACTTTTGATGTAATAAAAGAATTAAAAGAAATAAAACAATAAATTTAGAAAAATTATCAATTA
Organism: Altica lythri; assembly: GCA_964028335.1. Classification (NCBI taxonomy): domain Eukaryota; kingdom Metazoa; phylum Arthropoda; class Insecta; order Coleoptera; family Chrysomelidae; genus Altica; species Altica lythri. The sequence goes on along the minus strand of OZ034805.1, from coordinate 57,861,749 downwards.
CTTCAAATAGAAGTTCAACTCCAGTTGAGATCGGTAAGTGGTTTTTCTACTGGTAAAGTGAGCTAAATAAAACGAGAATATCAAACTAGACCCTCCTTTAATATAAAAAAGTATAGAGTTTACACTACTGTCAACCCTAGCGCCTTACAATGATATTAACATGAAAGTAAAGAGTAAAAAAAAAATAAAAATTATCTGAAAAGTGTGATCACACGCAAGACTTAAAATTAAAATCTATAGTCACGACTTAAATCTACAAGTTACAACAATGGCTTATAGCTTATCTGGTAATCCAGTTATCAATTTCTTCCAGTCCTTGGCTTCAAATGCTTCACCACTAATTGGCCAAAATTTAACTATGCCTGTACCAAAATTTAGGCCTGTACCAAAAATCAAGCCTGCTCCAAAAACAAATAAGGCTTGCTCCAAACAAATAAGCCCGTAACAAGGACTTGAGCCCTTTCCAAAACTTAGGCCCGTACCAAGAACTTAAGCCCGTACCAAGAACTCTAATGTATTAGGGTTTTTTCTTTAAAATCGTGACACTCCTGACTGGTAAAAGAGGGAAATAATGTATTCGTTGCTAACTGTACTGTTAGGGAATTCTGCCACTCTAACCGCAATTCGTTGGCCTGAATGGTATTGAATTAACCAAATAATTCGCTGACTGTTCCATGATCTATCTACATTTCGCCGGAGATAAAAAAAAAGAAAGAGAAAACCATAAGAATTGAACAAACCACATGAATAAAAGACATGTTCACTTACCACAGAAGATTTCACAAAAATCCCGACACGCGGCTTTTCCAATGAATCTGTCCAAAAATAACAACAGAATCTAACTCCAACAACAATTCAAATGGAAAATAAGGTTTAGTTTCAAAAATCCAAAATTAATTGTTACGGATTTAAAACTTAAACCGAAAAATCATCTGATTTCCTCAAACAAGTGTTCAGGTCGAAAACAAATAGCAAAATGGCCGAGACAACCCTTTCCTTTCGGCGAAAAATGACACAACCAGAAGATGGCCTCTACCTGTTCTATCCTTAACTCTAAACTACTATAAGACCAGTAACAGAAGAATTTCAGCCAGCAGTTTAGAAACGACAACGGTAATAGTTTAATAATAACAAATCTTATTACTTGTCATAGTAACACCAAAATTCTCAATAGGTACTCAATTTCTCGTTCGTGTCCAAGCTTTAATATGTTAGATGCCAAAATAACGAAACACCTGACTAGACAACAATATGACGAGTTATACGAACAGAAGAAGAACTCACAATCACCTGTTAGTAAACAACCCAAATAATTTGTGACCTAAATATAATAAATAGACGATAATTCAAAGTAGTATTAGTAACAATTGTGGCCAGAATATAATAAATAGAAGGTGTTTACCTACAAACATTGATGAATTTTTAACTATGTAAATTATTATTATTATTATTTTGTTATGATGATTTTTATGTTATATTTTATTTTTTACTTTTTATTGTTATACATTTTATTCTTGTAACCCTATTGACGAATCCTATACAATTTGTATTGTCGTATGGAAAATAAAGAAATTGAATTGAATTGAATTGAAACAACCGAGATTCGACTTGTTCTTAACATTAAATGACTCTGTTTAACCCTTAATTATGGTGAAATTTGTGAGGTGAGTACTCAATTTATTACCGATTAAGATAACTATCGCTAACGAGAAATTAGCCCGTGACATCTTGAAAAAAATGAAAAATACAATGTATGTATATACGCCAAAAATCTAACCTGCAATTTTTATCTATACGCAGTGACACTGTTAACCGTATTTATTTAATTTTATGCCTAATTCCGTACACTACATTCTAAGTTTATCAAGATTTCGGAAATACTTTAAACAAAGGCTTCATTCATAGTCAGTGAATGTAATTGATACGTTTTAAAATTATAAAAAAAATCCTTGATTTACAAAACGAAATTAGTATCACATTTATGCAAACAAAATACATAATAAATTAATTTTAAATAGATAGTACTTAGTAATCATCAATTACCTTTGAATTTCTGATTAGAACTCCAATAAAAACATGCATGTTAGATCTACAACAAATAAAAGCAATTTGTTGGTGTTTTACGAAGAATCTGATATAACCTTCATAATAAAAACAAGTTTCTTTTTAAGTTAATTCTGAATTTATCTAGATCTTTATGAAATTTATAATTGAGGAAATAAAGCAGAGAATTATCGTTTATTAAGGATATAGGATTTTAATTCGAATTGATGCGTTAGATTCGTAAGAATCACTATAAACTTTCTGAACTAGTCTGGTAATGACGAAATCTTAAAATTCAATTGAGCATAAGAAAAATGCATTTTGAACTAATCAATTATTAAACATTTATAATTCTGTAAAAAAATGATGAAAATAAGATTTTATTCACAATCGTTTAAAAATAGACGGTTTTCCACCATACAAAACAGTTAGGCACAATTCACACAGAACGGACGTCGGGCAGAGACGAGGCTTCGACGTGGCACGGACGTGGCGGAAGCGTGGCGTATGCAATGCACACAGAGGTGCAGGACAGTGGCGCGAATTGACGTCATTAACCTGTTGGTTTTGTGAAAAACATGTCTTTTTCAAGCAGTGATGAAGATGATGAAGATATGTTGGATATAGTGTATTTGGATAATGTGAACAAAACAAAAAGAAGATATTGGGTTCATCCATTGTGGCTGCAGAAGGGGAAAATTGGTTTAACATTCGACCTGATGAGAGAATTAAACATGTACCCAGAACGGTTTCAAAATTTATCAGCAATTTTCTGCCAGACCCGGTCTTGAGCACTCCTATTACAATAATCAGCACGATACAAGGATATTTGCCAACTTCTTTGCAAAATTGTATGTTGAAGTCAACATCATCCCGCATTTTTAAATTAATTAAAGCACAGAGACACGTGGCGAGGAACTGGCGCGTCCTTTCTTGTAGGCCACGATAGACGCCGAAGAGACGTGGCGAAAACGGGCGGGCGACCGCCCGCGCCACGTCGCTTCTGTGAGTATTGTACCATTTGTTTACATAGGAGAGACGCCGAATGGACAAAAGTCCGCGCCACGTCTCTACCCGACGTCCGTTCTGTGTGAATTGTGCCTTAGAAAGTGGACAATTGTTAACCAGTGGTCACTTTCAACCCTGGTGGAAAGTAGTTACTTTCTACCTGTTACCCTTGGTTACGAACCTCCATAGATAGAGATCATTAAAATTGGCAAATATGACAAACGTTTTGTATTGGTATGGATGTATAGGCAACGACAAAAACTAAAACGAAACTTTATTAAAAATAAAAAAATCCTAAAAAAACATATGTATGTATGTACTGAAAAATACCATAAGGATAAGGCACTAGCCGAACACACATCGGAAAAAAGGACAAAAAAAATAACCTCAAATATTAACAATAAATGTTTCCAACTACGTTCGGTAAAGATTCCAGATCCAAGAATAATAACAACGAATTGTATTAAAATAAACGATTGTGAAGACATTATCCATTTTTATTAATTCAAGGGAAATTTATTATTAAGAGAAACGTAACAATAACAACAACAGAGCAAACAATAGGTAGGTACCAGGTACCTATGGCCTCGGTGAAGAATCTTTTTCTCTTGAGAACAATGAAGTACTTTCCACCTCGGTATGTAATATACTATTATTACTCTGGGTTTTTAAGGTCGATAAGAGCTCTGGAGTATCTCTGATGTATGAAAAGGGTGTTACGAATGCTTTCCTTTGAAATATTATCAACTCCACTCAAACTTGTAACCTTGACGCGATAACGATCTAAACACCAAACTGCAGATGCCTTAGTCATTAGTTAGCTAGTTTTTAACAGAAAATGAATATTTATTACAGTATCGTGTATGTCAGACTCGCCTTCGGCTCGTAGGATAGCCATTTCACTACTGTGGAATAAAGTGCATTTTACACTAATACACTATTTAACTGTTAAAATTTAATATAACGGCAAATTTTGAACAAAGTAAGTGTTTGAAGTAATATAAAGTTCCAAAAAAACGAGATCTATAAAATTTTAGGACTCACATATTATTTCTGGATTGTATACAATTTTACTTAATTAACAAAAAAAACAGGAAGCGCCAAATATTAAATTTTATTTTGATAATAAAATTCTACGAATTTTTAAACCATTTCTCACCGACTCTAAAGTTCTAAGATTATAAAAGAATCTTCTAAAAACAAAATGGGATCCTTTTAAAATGTTGATTATGGCGTATATTTACTTTAGGTTCATCTAAAAATACCATGATATGAAAGCGATGTTTGTAGACGGATCAGATGAGTATTTTCTGTGTATATTTTTAGAATAATTTATTGAAAATTTCTCAAGTGTTGATAATACAAGCACGGCCTGCCTGCATTCGCCTTGGATTGAATTAAAATTTTCCACTTTTTGACCATTTAGTGGAAATTAAAACAAGTTACAACAGAAATTTAGACTTCTTCGATAAATATAACAAATATCACATGGAAATATTAAATAATAAACACGCTTATAAACCAGAAATATGAGATTTTGTACCAATATAAAATAAATAGTATAAAATATAATCAAAATGAGCGCAGTACCGCAGTCATACCGACACTCGAATTTGGTGCAACTGACTTACACCCAAGATAGTCCGGGCGCAAAAGTTTCAATTTGTTGAAAATTAATTAAATTTCGTAATATATAATAATAAAACCCCAAAGTGAACACTTTATTTTAGAATATATTTTTTTAACATAATTTAAACAATATTAAGCTATATATGCGAGAGTATCTCAAGGTTGTTTTATTCCAAAACACTCTAAACTAAAAAAATATTTTAATAAAATTATAATTTTTAATATCTTAAAAGCCAAGGACTTACATATTAGTTACAAAATGCTTTTTTTTTATAATTCACGTTCACAAAGTTTCTATTTCGACACTAAAAACAGTATCGAAATAGATTCATTGTAACACTGTTTTTGGTAACTTTTTGTTTTAGACAATTGGTTGCACTGCACTGATTGTCAACGAAAGAGTTCAGATAGTAAATCAAGAAGTATGTTGTAGTAAATTATTAACTACATTATCAGCGTTATTGCTAAATTCGGAATATTTTATACAAATTTGACAAACATTCAAATTTAAAATCATTAAAACTGTCAAGATTGCCAACATAAATAAATATTTCGAAAAACTCTCATTTTATTTATTTTTTTATACTTTTAAAAGTTCATTATAAAAAATGGTATGTAACACTCGAATTACAATGACGGTTTGTAGTACTCGTTCTTTGCGAAACTCACCGCTTCGCGGTTCGTTTCACAAACTGCACTCGTACTACGAAACCTGTCATTGTAACACTTGTATTACAATATACTATTGTAAACATAAAAAAAGATTCTAAAATCATTATTTTCCATTTTTTCTCGTATACACTTTTAATATTAATCATATGATGATTTTGATGAATTTTAGTACACACGTACTAATAAATGTAAAGATGCCAAAACATGTATAACTTTTAATAAATTTGAGCTATTTCCAAAAATATAAAATATTATACAAAAATAAAAATATCAACACAACTCAAAACACTTTAATAATTTATTTTAATGTTTCCTATTGAACGATTTTAACTGATCTTACCTAAAAGTAAAGCACAGATTTTCTAAATGCTAAAATATTAGTCGCTTTTTCAAAATTCCACACATTTTTTAAGATTTCTTTAAATCTTCATCATAAATTTTAATATTTTCATAAAAATGTTTTGACAAATTTTGGTACAAACAAACCGTACATTTAAAAATTGCGTGATATATGCTTGTTATTGAAAAACTATATTATAATTTACAAGAAGCAATAAAAAATAGATGCAATTGGAACAAAACTCCAATTTAGTGCAATTAATCTACACCGAGGATAGTCCGAGCGCCAAAACTATTTAAATTACAAATAGTCTGAAAGTTTAACAAGAATTTATTCATTCTTAACTTTTTTAATTTATTATACCTTAAGAATTAAATTGTTTAATATGATTTTGGTGTTTTAGACATTAACAGTATACCTAATAAGTGGAGGCTTCTTTTGTAAGTTGAGCGATTTAGTTTTGTTTTCACTCACTAGCTCCTTTTTTTGCGAAATTTCGTTTGCGACAATCACTTTATGCCCTGGTACTTATAGCCAAGCAACTTTGTTGTGTTTACCCAGTTGCTTAAAAGACTGTTTGCAGTTCCAAGCTGTGTTGTACACGAACTTGATGGATTGTATGTAGAGCCTTCAAAGAAGCTTGGCTATCGGAGGCAAAAAATACTATGGCTGAATAAACACCTTTTTGAATCCAATTTTGAGAACATGACCTATAACTCCTACTCCTGGTGTTTTAGACTTATGAGTAAAATAAGCGAGTTTGAGTTAACTCATACTCAGTTAGTTTGAAATCAAAGTCTCGTTTTGGAGAAATAATGACTGTAGGCATTTTTATGGATTGTGTTGCTCAGACCCTTAGAATCCCTAGATGCCCTGTAATATCGCCGAGTTTTACAGCCTTAGTCCTATAGATACTTTCTAAAGCAATTCTCTTTAGATGTGAATGCAAGAGGAAAGATCTAAAATTGCCTCCAACGCAAGTACTAGGAGATGATCTCATTGCAATAGCGAGTCTTTGCATTAAATTAGAAAAAATCTCGATTACTATTTGTGGCAAAATTATTATTGTAAGCCTAAAATTTTCAATGATTTTAGAGTTAGTCTCTAGAATACCGATTATTGTAACATATATTTTTTCTAATATCCATTATTTATCCGTCTTATAAATATGATTAACAAATCTTTATGTTATTAAGTACTTTAGGTTCCAAATTAGGTGAAATCGCATTTGGTATTAAAGTGAGGCTTTTAATGTTACTCCTGAAAATGGTGTTGGGACTGAAAAATAGTGACAAAAATGAGTAAGGCAACTAGCTCTGGCCTCTATCTTTCGTTTCGAGTACTACACAGTTCACTATTCTGTGCTAAGGAACTCACCGAGTTTTACACTTCTTTATTTGGTTCTTCTTTAAAGAGAGGCGCAGATTCATTAAGGCGAGACTGTCGCATCGGAACCAATACTGTTCTTCGTCTGAACTGTTTACTTTATAGTGTTTATCACAATATCAACAGCTATAATGTGCGCCAGCATTTACAAGTTAAATATCAACAATATCATAAGATAACTGATAAGATTAATTTGTTAAAAGGGGGCCGTTGTTTGAAATTTGACAGTTGATAGACATTTAATATTTGACAGTTGACGGGTGACATTGTACATTTTACAGTTAACATTTGACATTTAACAGTTGTCAGTTGAGAGTTGAAATGTGACATTTGACGTTTTTGGCAGTTTTTATTTGAGAGTTTATTGTTGACAGTTGGCATTTGACAATTGACATTCGACATTTTACAGTAGTCAGTTGACATTTGTTAGTTGACAGTTGATAGACAGTTGACATTTAACAGTTGACAGTCAAAAGTTGACAAAAACCGTGTTTTGGAAATGTTTTTCAATACGATGCGTTGCAGCCTGGTCCGCTTATGGTAGACTACTTCCTATACGTTGTTGGATATAAGCAAAATATCAACAGCTAATTGATTAGATTATTTTGCTGTTAACTGTTTTTTGAAATAGTTGTACAATATTTTGCGGCGTGATTTTTAGATGGTATTGTTAACATTTTTTTATTAACTGGAGGTAATCTAATACCTAATATTTATTTAATAATCCTTGAACATCTGCTGAAAATGTCGAAAAAGTAATGAAAGGTATGTTTGAAACTTTGAAGCTCAGATTTCAGTGGTTTGAGGTGACAGGTGACAGTTGAGATAATAAAGAAATGACAGAAGATGGAAATGACTATATTTAATAAGAACAAGAAGATTACAATAACCCTAATGACGAAATGCGCAGTAGGTTTCTATATTGTGAATCAAATATATTCTAGGAGAATTTGTGTGTGATTCAATCAGAATATGGTACTATAAAATCTTACTTAATAAGTTTATAAATCTTTCGCCTTGATATTTTCTTAATACTCGTCTTTTTGTAGTCTTTAAAAACACAGGAATACCTGGCTGTAAACAATATATAAATTTAGGAATAATTCTCGTTTTAATGAATTAAATCCGGACAAGTAATGTTTTCTCAGTAAAATCTTGCTTAAGAAATCTTCCGCACTGTTAGTTTCTCACTACTCCTCTCTCTGTTCAGTCATTAAAAAATAAAGGAAATTGAATTAATCTTAATTTTATAACTGGCAATAAACAATTCTTTATTTCCCTAAATATTCTTTTAACCTATTGCAAAAATTTCAACAGAATTTCTAGAATTAGTAAAACTTCTCTGGGACAAACAATGTTTTCTCCGTCACTGTTAGCAGTGATGTGTCTTTAGGTGGATCCCAGTTAAAAAAAGAACAGTTTTATCATAAATAAGTCGCGATTGTAATGATCATCGAGGCGAGACGGCTGCTAAATTTTCCTATTAGCCTCAATTACATGTTCTCAGTGATTAGACAATGATAGCAATGTCAGCAGTTGCACGTATTTGCTGTTTACCGCTTGAAGATAGGTTCGTGAAAGTCACATTAGGCGGTGTTATGTCAAATGTTTTGATTCAGATTAAACGGATCACTGGTTCCGAACATATACCGTCGTCATCGATAAAACTATCCTGAGTTAGTTGAAAATTTCTGGAATGTAGATCGGAGAGATATTTTAGTATAAGAATGTCGAGTATTAATGACGAAACATGAAATTGTTTCTTTGTAAATTGATGGGTACTTGTATAGTCAATTAAATTTTATCCTAATATGGGAAAATAATTAACTTAAAGGGATAGGTAGCTAAATTTTTATTAGTTAAAAATGTTAATAGTTTTACTACCTATAAAAAATTGATAGAATATAAATTAAACTTTTCAGTTGGCTTTTAACGTTGTAGACATTTGGAAACATGAAAATAGTGGAAATCGATTTGAAATCATTTGTATTTTCTTTTATACAACAAGATAAGTACTTCACGGTGGATTTATTACAGATCAGTAAAATTTTCGTTAAAAAAAATATTTCTAAACAGCAAATAAAGTTGCAATCTGTATAAGACAATTAACAAAGTTATAAGCATCGTGATTTTTAGAAAGATTTTTTTATTTTCGTCGTATTCTTAGTCATTCTCTTTGTCATTCCGGGTAGAATTTTGTAATCGAATTTAAACCTATTTCCTGACCACCTAGAGCTCTAAAATTTTCACGATAGCTAAGAACTGGATGACAATGCATGTTTCAAGTGTGTTTATGCATATACGATATACGTAGAGATTTTTTACCCAATTTCAAGAAATTCTAAATTTTATATGGGAAAATAGAAAGTTTTTTTTATTTTCTTCGTGTTCTTTGTCTCTTTGTCTTTCTCTTTGTCATTCCGGGTGGAATTTTGTAATCGAATTTAAACCTATTTCCCGACCACCTAGAGCTCTGAAATTTTTACGATAACTAAGAACTGGATGACAATGCATGTTTCAAGTGTGTTTATGCATATGCATAGAGATTTTGACACAATTTCAAGAAATTCTAAATTTTATATGAGAAAATAGAAAGTTTTTTTTATTTTCTTCGAGTTCTTCGTCTCTTTGTCATACCGGGTGGAATTTTGTAATCGAATTTAAACCTATTTCCCGACCACCTAGAGCTATGACATTTTCAAGATAGCTAAGAACTGGATGACAATGCATGTTTCAAGTTAATTTACGCATATACATAGACATTTTGACAAAATTTCAAGAAATTTTAAATTTTATATGGGAAAATAGAAAATTTTTATTTTCCTCGTGTTCGTTGTCTCTTTGTCTTTCTCTTTGTCTTTCTCTTTGTCATTCCGGGTGGAATTTTGGAATCGAATTTAAACATATTTCCCGTCCACCTACAGTTGTGAAATTTTCAAGATAGCTAAGAATTGGATGACAATGCTTGTTTCAAGTGAGTTTTTGCAATTACATACAGATTTTAACATACTTTCAAAAAATTCGAAATTTTATGTGGGAAAATAGAAAGTTTTTTTTTATTTTCTTCGTGTTCTTTGTCTCTCTTTTGTCATTCCGGGTGGAATTTTGTAATCGAATTTATACCTATTTTCCGACCACCTAGAGTTCTGAAATTTTCAGGATAGGTAAGAACTGGATGACAATCCATGTTTTACGTGTGTTCATGTATATACATAGAGATTTTGACACAATTTCAAGAAATTCTAAATTTTATATGGCGAAATAAGTTTTTTGATTTTTTGCGTGTTCTTTGTCTTTCTCATTGTCATTCCGGGTGGAATTTTGTAATTGAATTTAAACCTATTTGACAACCACCTAGAGCTCTCAAATTTTTAGGATAGCTAAGAACTAGATGTCAAGAAATGTTTCAAGTTTGTTTAGGCATATAAATAGAGATTTTGACTCAATTTCGGGATATGATATTTCAAATCAATTACAAAATTCTCTGAATATGAGAGAGGGAGTCAAAATGTAACATGAATTATAATTTAAAACTAGATTTCGAACTCACTCTAATGAATGTGAGTTAACACAAAACAAAATCGTTTAATAAAAGTAGTTCTTACTTATTATACTGATGGGTTAAAACCTCAGAAGAAGTAAGAAGTAGGCATAGGGGTTACAGGTAGTCAATAATCATGGGAAACACTCCTACGGTCAAGAATGTATTAAAAATATTTATTGCAAAGCTGATTAGAAGAAAAAACATCTTAAAAGTATATACTCATGAACTTATAATTATACATTAAGCAGGGCATACACAAAAGATCTTTTAGGTTACAGTGTGCAGTGATTTTAACGGTTTTACGAAACTTGTGTATATAATTAATATTTTCCATTGTTTGTGTGCGCTATAACGAGAGATCACAGGGTCATAAAATTTGGTATATATAATCCATATGGTCCAGATCGAATAACCTAATATTAGGCGCTCAATAGCCATAGGCTACAATCTTCTACACGAAGCTATAAGCAATAGAGTTCTGTGCTCAAGAGTGCATTAAAAAACGCCTTAATTCAGCCAGAATGTTTATTGCCAAGTCGATCTGACGGCTACTGAAAAAACCTTAAAGGCTAAAGACAAAAACACTGTCCACCGAGGTTTTGTAAGTGAAAAAAGTGGACACTGTAACATGCAGATTCTGGGAATATGCAGATGAAACAATTTAACATATTATCTGTAACTACAGAGTAACTGTCCACTAACTGATTAAATATCTGGGACAGGTCTTTTTAGAGCCTGATCAACGTACATCCTAAGCAAGTAATAAAGTTTCTTAAAAGTTTAAATAACAAAACATTCTAGTTTAAGACAGATCTGACTTACAAATATACGAGAAATATAAAACCAATGACAATGCAGTCATAATGGTGAGTAACTAATCCGTTAAAGCATGTTTATGTGAAAAAAACTCGATTCAGTAGCTTATCTCATCGAAAACAATGATTGTCACTTATTCTACTTGGAAATCTAGATTATCTTACTACAAACATATAATTTTCCAATTTTATTGTCATATGTTTTTTCCGCGTTTAAAAATTAAATACCTTTGGCAAACCTTGTTCAATGCGAATTATTCATGGGCTTGATAATTTACATTTCTTATGGCTATTACTTTATTAACTTATAATATTTAACCACAGGCTTGAATATTTTTTAATAAGTCATTTAAAATAAACGAAGTAAAAGAGTAAAGAAGAATTGATCAAAAAAGTGTACTTAGACATTATCTTTATTAAGCCCTATTAGGGTATTATTTAGCGGTATACACAAATTGAATCAAATTTTTGGCTTCGAATTAGCATTCATCATTGCAAATACGTAAGGAATTACATTACAAGGTACGAAAGTAGATCATCTCTCCGGAAAGATCAATGAGATCTGAGAAGAAACCGAAGTGTGTGGAAAGTAGATCATTTCTCCGGAAAAATGAATGAGATCTGAAAAGAAACCGAAGTGTGTGGAAAGTAGATCATCTCTCCGAAAAGATTAATGAGATCTGAGAAGAAACCGAAGTGTGTGATTCCGCTAATAAATGACCCTTCCTATAAAGTATTTAAAGGATTCGAATAAGTAGTGCAGTATAAATATAAGTGCAAGTAAAACAAGTACATATATTTTATATTATAAACCAAAAACGAGCTATGGTTTTGCGCCTAGAGGGCGCCCTAGAGGGGTAGATAAATGCCGAGTAGTGCGCTGGGTCTTTTCTATGCACGTACCAAACCACATTTTCTCCATTTTATAGTATTGGTGCAGTAGTGGCTTAAAACGAACGTGTTTTTTTTTCTTGTGCCGGAAACCACAGAAGCAAAGTATGAATCTCAAATTTCTCATTAAATTGAAAAAAACTCCTACTGAGTGCTATAAATTGCAACAAGAGGACAACGGGAATTATTCTCTATCTCGTTCACGTGTTTTTGAGTGGTAAAAGTGCTTCAGTGAGGGCTTAGAGAGCACTAATAATGAAAAGCGCCTAGGTAGCCCCATCACTGTTTCAACTCTGAAAACAGTGACCAAAATGAACCAAAATGGGGAAGTGCAGATCATCGAATAAGCATCCGAATGATTTCTGACGCTGTAAACTCTGATACAGAAACGCTTAGAAAAATTTTACATATGCTCGTGCGTCAACAGGTCTGCTCAGATTTCGTTAAAAAGTTAAAAGATCCCGGACTGATAAAAAACATTATTACTTGCAAAGAAACGTGAATTTTTCAATACGATGTTGAGACAAATACGCCTGAATCGCTCAAAATCAAAAAAGCAAGGATGTCCAATGGCATTAACGGTATCTTGATGACTGAATGGGTTCCAGACGGTCAGAATGTCAACCCGACTTATTATTTGTCAGTTTTGGCAACACTGCGAGAACGGGTTCGTAAGAAACGACTCGAATTGTGGATTTTGCACCAAGACAACGCATCTTTCCATAAGCGCTATCTGTAAAGCAGTATTTGGCCAATAAACGCACTCCAGTGCTCGGACACGAGCCGTACCCGCCAGATTTGGCACTATGCGACTTTTTTTGTATCCGAAGATAAAATCTGCTTTAAAAGGGATACGATTTGAGTCGATGGAAGCGGTAAAACAAAAAACGGCATAGATGAATTCCAGCACTGCTTTGATCAATGGAAAAAACGTATGGAAAAGTGTGTTGCGTGGGGATGGGAGTATATTAAAGGAGAAACTTGTAGAACAATTTTTATAATAACAGCATAGCTTCCTTTTCTTCGGTGCCGAATTCCCGTAATTAACAGTGATTGTATAGTGCGTAGATTCGGGTAGGAGCAAATAATAGAAGAAGCCAGATTTAGAAAGTTAGAGAAGGCGAACATAGAAACCAGAACTTGGAAGGTAGAGGAATTTAGTTAGCAAGTATCGAAGCAGAATGAAGGAGCTAGAAGGTATAAGAACTAAAAGAAGTAGATGACAGTAGTAGAGAAGCCACATTATTATTTTAATTTTAGAGATTGGAAATGACCAATTTCTTTAAGGTGCAGTATCCACACCCGGAGATTTTTTTGAGTGGAAGGTATCCCCAGGGAGAAATTCTATATCTTTATATGTATATTTATTAAAGTGCAGCATAAAATCGTTCCAAAAATGAGTAAAACTTCTCTTGTTTTAACTATCGGCCAAAGCCCATTTATCTTTATTATTTGTCATAAAACTTGCACCAATCTATCTTGTTAATTTTTATCTTCTTAACGATTTGGTACAATTTACTATACACTTTTAATAATGATTCACTATAAAAAATATTGTCTCGCATTCCATGATCAAATGAAAATTTTAATGATTTTTTATCGAACTGCCAACTTATGACATACAATAGTAGCTTATGTAACAAGTCCCGAAAGTGGTCTTTTACTAGACGAGTGGGCAATTGCAGGGCGAGCCGCAGTGAGTCCTGCAAGCCTGCGAGTCCAGTAAAAGCACTTTTGGGACGTACTACGTACAATATTTTTTTAAACCGACCAGAATTTAGTAATTTCTAGTTTATTTTTGGGTTAAAAAAATATCGTTTTGTAGGACCGGGCCAGAAAATTATTGTGATAGTCCGGTAAAAGCTTTTACCGGACTCATTTTTATTTTCTGGCTCGGTCCGACAAAATGAGGTTTTCTGACGTAAAAATAAATTGGAAAGTACTAATTTCTGGTTGGTTTAAAAAAAATTGTTAAATCATTACAGTCATATATACATACATGTGTACTAATAAATATTCTAATTACCTATACCTATGTTTAAAAAAATATTATTTATCAAAAGAAAGAAAAAAAAGGATACAAAAAATTTAAACAGATCTTAAAATTGAACTTTTCAACGAAAGTTTAAATTGGTTTAATTACAAGGACGTCATGGTTAGACTTTTGACACAATTTTCTACCTATTGTTAATTGTAATATGTACTTCTAACTATTTAATGGGATTCATCCAGCTAACAATTTGACACTAAAATTCAATATTATAACAATAAAACTCAATAATAACGTAATCAAAACATTCTCATGGCGGTTTTGGTACAGTGATCGCAATTAAAGTGCAATTTTCAAATTAAATAGAAGCTTAGCACACAACAAAAAAAAAACTGAAGACAATTTGAATTCATTAATCTTAATGCTGAGAACACTAAAAACTTTTTTTACATATGCAATAACTGAAATATCAAATTATTTAGACAGTTTAAATGTTATTAAGGTTTTTTTATAAGACAAGTAGTCTGTAATTATTTTGATATTATTCCGAAACACTGCAAATGCGATTGCTGTTGACCTCGAAAGAATCTAACTATACTATGGATCAAAAAAATGTTCTTAATTAGTATACGTAATTAATATAGTTATTATAAAATTAAATATTAATATGAATTATAGAATAATTCCGAATAAAAAGAAAGTATAAGTAATAGAAATTTGGATAAATTCTCATTATGTTTTGTATGTTGAGTTATCTACATTAAGATCTATTGCTATGGATTTTCCTCTGGAAGGTGCACTATACTATAATAAAAAATAATTTTTAAACCATCAATCACCCAAACATTGATTCTTCAAGCCGGATAGCAAAAAAATCAATGAAACGTTGGTCATTCGAGCTGGATGTATGGAAATTTGTTAATTTTTAACTTTTTTATGGCCCTTCGAGCCGAAACAAATATACAAATTTTTGTGAACCAAACATTGGTCATTCGAGCCAGATATAATAAAAAAATAAACCAGCAATCATTTAAACATTGATTCTTCGAGCCGGATAGCATAAATATCAACCAAACATTGGTCCTTCGAGCCGGATATATGATTTTTTTTATATTTAACGATCTTAAGGAAATTAGATTAGATTTTTCAAAATTATTTTTGTTTGTTTATGTTGTCAAGTATATTTTTTTTGTATTGATTTGAGTGTTGTCACTAATTAATTGAAAGATAGATAGAAATATAAAAAAAATGTAGTTGAAAATAAATAGAATTGGATTTAAAATATAAAAAAAGTTTACGTTAAAATTAAATAAAACAAAAGTAGGAGCAAATAACAGAAGAAGCCAGATTTAAAAAGTTAGAGAAGGCGAACGTAAAAACCAGAACTTGGAGGGTAGAGGAGTTTAGTTAGCAAGTATCGGAGCAGAATGAAGGAGCTAGAAGGTATAAGAACTAAAAGAATGAGATTAGATTTAAAGGGAAGCCACATGAGAAAAAAGGAAATTATTATTTTTATTTTAGAGATTAGAAAATTGAAATTTTGTTTGTATGTAATTATAACGACCAATTTCTTTAAGGTATCCCCAGGAAGAAAATCTATATCTTTATATGTATATATTTATTAAGGAACCTGAATATTTTTTAAAGTGCAGCATAAAATCGTTCCAAAAATGAGTAAAACTTCTCTTGTTTCAACTTTCTGCCTTTCCTTTCTTCTTTCTTTCACTGGTCAAACATTCGAGTATAATATGAATAGAAAACATGAATGTCTAGATTTCGCAGACAACATAGTTATGGTTTTATACGAAGAACTAATGAAAATATTACGGGAACTAGCAATAGCTGCGGATGAAATGGGTCAACAGGTAAATTAGTCAAAAATAAAATATATGGCAAAGAATGATGAATAGAGACATATGGATAAATGAAAACGAGAAGAGGTGGAGAATTTCAGATAACTAGGTACTGTATTTTCAAAAAAACAAGGAACGAAGGAAGAAATACAGACAAAAATAACAGCTGACAAGAATTGTACTTATGCCCTAAAAAGCTTGATAAATGGTAAATATCTATAAACCTGAAAATTTAATTGTACAAAACAGAAGTAACATTAATAGTTCTGTTCTAAAATGAGACATAGATCTAAGAAAAGCTGACCAAAGAAAGAGAAATGTGAAAAAAAGTCCTGAGAATGATATATGGAGGAAAGAAAGTAGATGGAGTTTGGAAGATAAGGACAAATAGTGAATTAATGGACTTATATGGTAAACCAAGTATCACAGTAATGGTAAAGGCACAGAGGATCAAGTGTGTGGAGAATGAATAGTAAAAAAATTCCAAAAATGGTAATTACAAAAACAATAGCTGAAATCAGGGAACGGGGACGACCAAAAGAGAGATGTAAAAATAAAGCAGAACAAGATTTGAAGAAATTGAATGTAACAAATTGGTAAAAAACAAGAATTATAAAAAAGCGGCCAAGTTCGAGTTGGGCTTGACCGTGAAGGGTTCTGTAGCACCAAGGGACAATATAGAAGTTCTTAATTCTTAAAAAAAAAATTAGAAACAATCTGATTTCTATTTCCTTGAAGTCGGCTACAATGGTTTATATCTTTGTAAAAGATTCAAAATCTAGATTTAATAGTCAAAATTTGCCATTGGAGCCTTTGGCTTTTTATGGTATTTCCAGAAGTATCTTCCACATTGATAACCAGACTTTAACCAAATTTCTATGGGACCACATGGACACTCTACTCTTTTGAATGCAAAAAGATTTTTTTTAAATCGGATTATAAATACCCGATATACTCGGTAACATAGATAAAAAAATATATTGTGGAATTGAAAACCTCCTCCTTTCTTAAAGTCGGTTAAAAATTTGATTAAAAGTTGCTTTATAAAACACTATACCATTATCGAATGGCCAGAACCGTAGTTGAGAAATTCCAATTACAAATAATAAGCTTGTGTATGTAGTTGAATAAAATTTAAAGAAAATAAAAATTTGTGCACATTTACACATTTATAGCTTTGTTTGTTTTATAATTAACTATTTAAATAATATTAAATTCTGAACTATTAAATTGATCATAAGATCTATAATGTTTAATCAGCTACAACGTAATACTATTTCAATAACTAATCAGTATTTCCACAACTAATTTAATTTAATAATTATTTATCGTACTTACATACATAGTTGAAGTTGATTAAATAAACATACCTGGAAACGAAAATATATTGTATTAAAACCATAATATAAACAGATTTAATAAATGACAATGAATAAATTGGCTGACAGTTGACAGTAAACAGTTAAGACAGATGACAATTTATTAGCATAAATAAATCGGATTCTTTCAAGTTGAAGAAGTAACACACACGCGCGCACCTCTTGCTTGTCATCTGTTACGTATTAGTTTTACGTGAATAACTCTTTCTTGTTATCTGTTCTATTATACTGTTTCTAACAATTCCAAAAAAACATATATTTATTATTAGTCTAACCAGATATCAACTGCGCCACCTTGTCACGGGGTAAAATCCGTTCTAAGTATAATTGTGTTAGAAGTAATATAATTGACTTCTTACCTTATAAAGTTCACCTTAACTACCTTAAACAGAGTCATTTAATGTTAAGAACAAATTGAATCTCGGTTGTCTGTAGGTAAACACCTTCTATTTATTATATTCTGGCCACAATCGTTACTAATACTACCTTGAATATTCGTGTATTTATTATATTTAGATCACAAATTATTGGCTTTATTTATTTTTGAATCAATGTCATATTTCGTCGAAAGGAAACGAATTTTCTTTCTTTTTGCTATCTGATTTGGACCGAGAAGGTTGTTCGAGAGCAAGTCAGAAGATTTTCGGTTGAAGTTTTAATCACGGACCATCCGTAACAATTAATTTTGGATTTTTGAAACTAAACCATTTTGTCCATTTGAATCGTTGTTGGAATTAGTTTCTATTGTTATTTTTGGATTCATTGGACAAACCGCGAGTCGGATTTTTATGAAATCTTCTGTGGTAAGAACACGGTATAGTCAGCGAGTTGTTTGGTTAATTCAATACTATTCAGGCCAGCAAATTGCAGTTTAAATCATCTATCAGTACAATTAGCAGCGTTCACACCTTCGTACATTCATATCAGTAAGAGTACCACGATTCTAGAGAAAACTAAACCCTATTACAATAGGGTCCTTGGTACAGGTTTAAGTCCTTGGTACAGGTTTAAGTCCTTGGTACAGGTTTAAGTCCTTGGTACAGGCGTAAGTTCTTGATACGGGCCTATTTGTTTGGAGCAAGCCTTATTTGTTTTTGGAGAAGGCTTGATTTTTGATACAATCCTAAATTTTGGTACATGCTCAGTTAATTGGAGCCAAGGACTGGAAGAAATTGATAACTGGATTACCAGATAAGCTATAAGCATTGTAACTTAGATTTAAGTCGTGACTTTAGATCTTAATTTTAAGTCTTGCTTGTGATCACACTTTTCGGATAGTTTTATTTTGTTTTACTTTTTACTTTCATGTTAATATCATTGTCAGGCGCTAGGTTTGACAGTACTGTAAACTCTATACTTTTTTTATATTAAAGAAGGGTCTAGTTTGATATTTTCGTTTTATTTAGCTCACTTTATCGTTCTTATTGTACAATTCAATTAATCTTGATTAATATTCTTAATTTATTTAATTATCTCCAGTGAGAAAGGTCAGTGCCTGGAACAACAGGGGTTTCCGATTTTTACCGTTCAAAATCGGTGGCGCAACTCCCTATTATTTGTTTACTTACCCTCTACGGCTGAGCTGGGCAACCTCACGGTGTTTGTTATTTTAGTTTAAAAAAAGAGAGAAGATTGACAGTATATAGTTTGATATTTCAGTGTAAAAAGTGACAAGATTGACACTTTATTAACAGTTTACTGTCAAAATAGTGGATGGTATTTTTATTAACAAGATTGACAGTTTATAGTGATATTTTAGTGTGAAAATTGATAAGATTGACATTTTAAGTTACATTAACTGTTTACTGTCAAAAATCGTAAATAGTTTGTTTACTGACAAGGTTGACAGTTTACAGTTTGACATTTTAGTGTGAAAAGTGACAAGACTGCCGTTCGACGTTATATTGACAGTTTAGTCTCAAAAATAGTAAATATTTTGTTATCTGACAAGATTGACATTTTCGTGTGAAACGTTACAAGATTTATATTTGACGTTTTATTGATTTTACTGTCAAAAATAGTGAATAATTTGTTTACTGATAAGATTAACAGTTTGACATTTTAGTGTGAAAAATGACAAGATTGATATTTGACGTTATATTGTTAGTTTCATGACAGTTTACTGTCAAAAATAGTGAATGACAAGATTGACAGTTTATAGTATGACATTTTAGTGTGAAAAGTGACAAGATTGACATTTGACGTTATATTGTTAGTTTAATAATAGATTAGGGTCAAAAATTGTAAATAGTTTGTTTACCGACGAAATTGATATGCTAATGTAAAAAGTAACTAGATTGACATTTGGCAGTTTTGATATTTGATCCCAAAATTTCACATTTACGTACGTTTATGTCTCTTTTACATTTGACAATACAAATATTTTGGCATTCACATATTTATAATCAATATTTTATATTTGACACAAAAATTTTAAAATTTGACGATACAAATATGATAAGTTTGACATTTGACACTTGATATGTCACTTTTTGTCATTTAAAGTCTATTTGTTTGCAGTTGGCAGCACAGTGAATTCATTATAAATGCAAATCCTTCAAATCCCAAGCAAGGGTTATTCATGAAAAATTACCAAAAGTAGTATACATTTCTATTGAAACATAGTCATAGTTGTTATTTTTCAAAGAGTCCACTCTGTAATTAGGGATTAACTAACCCAAACACAATAGAAACCCTAGATAATATTGTCACAACAGGTAGCTGAATAGATCCCATGACCGTAGAACCGAAGTTTTTTTAAAGCATAATTCAAATTAAAATTAGAAGTAAAATATGACTACTTATCCCTTACCTAAGAAGATTAAAATATGATGATTAAAAGAAATTACTTAATACCGATATAAATAAGTACGTGCGCTACTGATTTAGGATCTTGTTTACAACATTTTACGATTTAATGACTTTTCGTAGCTGCCAACTCCAAACAAATGGACTATAACACTGCAGATATGACAGTTTTGGCATTTTTACATACTTATATATCAATACTTAATAT
The DNA here is from genome assembly GCA_964028335.1 of Altica lythri. Taxonomy (NCBI): domain Eukaryota; kingdom Metazoa; phylum Arthropoda; class Insecta; order Coleoptera; family Chrysomelidae; genus Altica; species Altica lythri. The sequence continues at coordinate 57,841,183 of OZ034805.1, read as the reverse complement.
TTGACACTACAATTTTGACATTTAACGTTACAAATATTACAAGTTTGACATCTGACATACTTAAATGTCTTTTTTTGACAATTGACACTTTTATGTATTAATAGATGTCATTATCAACCTCAGGTGATAATTGTGTATTCAATATAAATTTTACGATAGGTATTTATTGTATAATGACTGACATTTATTCTTTAATTTAAACTAGTGTTGAATACAAAGTGTTGAGTATTCGTTTTTAATTAGAAACACGCTCTGGTTTATACGCTCGATGTTGATGTTGTTTACATTTGGGGGAGAAACGAAGTTTTTGTTTTATTTTTGTATTTGCGTCTGTGCCAAGTTGTGAGTAAGCATTCACCTTTATATTTTCAAGCACCTGCCTGTGCAACACACTAGATGGGAAAAATTTCTTGTCTTCACTAATTTTATCACAATTATTTTAAAAGCTAGTCAGATTACAGAATTTTGAATACTTAAATGTGGAATTATGTATGTATTAAAATATGTATGTGCATTATGTAATTGGAAACCGATTTGTTGGAGTTTTTGTACGAAAATAATTTTTTATCTAATTTTCTGTTGATGCTTTTGCAATATTTTTATGTCTTAAATGATTAAATAGTGTTTTTCATGCCAAAAATGGTCATTTTTGTTATTATCAAAGTTCAAAATGATCATATTTGAAATATTGAATGTTTTTTGCTTAAGGTTATTTATGCTTAAATAAAAAAAAATTGTTGAAGATAAAAAAGTATAAAAAACGAAAAAGTAACAAAGAGACAGGGTGAAGTCGACGCTGATAAAAAATTGGAAAAAAATAAAAACCCAGAAAATGAGCAACCAAAATTAATTTAATAAATACTTTATTAAAAAAGTTGAACCGCCCAAACATTGATTCTTCGAGCCGGATAGCAAAAAAATCAACCAAACGTTGGTCATTCGAGCCGGATGTATGGAAATTTGTTGATTTTTAACGTTTTTATGGCCCTTCGAGCCAAAACGAATATACAAATTTTTGTGAACCAAACATAAAAACCCAGAAAATGAGCAAACAAAATTAATTTAATAAAAACTTTATTAAAAAAGTTGAACCGCCTTGAAAAAAATGCACTAAAAAGCAAAGGAAACAAATTTTGGAAGGAAGGAGGCATCTGATTTTGATTTCCTTGAAGTCGGCTCCAATGACAAATTTTTGAGGTGTTCCCTGTATTATCTTTCACATTGATAGCAAATTTCTATGGGACCACACGGACATTCTCCTCTTTTGATTGAAAGTATTTTTGTAATCAAATTATAAATACGGGAGATATGCCGTAACATATATAAAAAAATATGGTCGAATTAGTTGGTCAAAAAAAGAAAACAGATAATCAAAAAATGAAGAAAATCGAAAGAAAAAATGAAATTAAATCTGGAAAATTGATCTAAAGCCAAAAATAGAAAAAAATAAAATAAAAAAATTCGAAAAATGAATAACTACAGAATAAATTTAAAAAACTGGAAAATGGAAAAAAAGTTCGACAATGTCAAAAAAATGAGAAAATGTAACTGGTTGTAAACGAAAAAATTATAAAATAAATAGAAAAAAAAAGTTTAAAAAAAAATAATAAAAAGGTGGGACAATAAAAAAAGGGAAAAACGAAAGAATAACAAGTTTAAGAACTAAAAAAATGGCACAAAAAACGAAAAAATCCAAAAGAAAGCCGAACAATGCGACAATATCGAAAAAATGCGGATAACTGAGAAACCATAATCGTCAAAATGGGAAAAAATCTCTAATAATAAATCGAATCTTAAAACAACTTCAAACGGAAAAATTAAAAGAAAAGAGAAATAAACAAAATTAAAAAATTGGAAAAATAGTATTTTTCATGTCCGAAAATAATCAAACATGTAGCTATCTATATTCAAAAAATCATATATAATGTATATGATCCTAAAATAATTTTAGTTAGTATTCTAATTCTATCAAACAAGTGTTTTTGTGCACAAATTGACCGTTTCTATGCCCCAAGCAATAATTTCTATATTTCTAGTATATTTTATGGCTAAAATGACTAGTTGTATATGCGAAGAATGAATATTATTAAGTGTTTTCCGAATCATTACATGTGTTTTTTTTGTACGTCAACGGATAATTCACAGTGTTTTTCAGCTGTAAAATTTATGGTATTTCGTGCCTAACATAACTAATTCTATTGGTCTAAATGCGTAAAATGATTAGTTCTACATCGAAAAGGAGTATAATTTATATGATCTTATTTATTGTACCTTGAACTTAAAATAATGTTATTTATGCTGAAAATATCATTTCCAGGGATTTTCATAACAGAACCGACCAGTTTTACTGTTTTCTTTAAACGAAATAATAGAATCTAATTAAATTCCCGAAAAAATTTAAAGCCCAAACGGTTTTTTGTTAACTGTTCCAAATGACATCACAACATAATAATAATAATAATAGTTATTTGTGACACAAGGACGGACAATGACATTTTGCAAGAGCGAGTAAAGTTGTGTAGCCGAGGTGCGTAGCACCGAGGCGAAGCAATACGAGCACTTGCAAAACATTTCTCGGACGTGTAACACACACTATTTTTTGGTCCGACTAATATTTTAATATTTTCAAAAGTTCAAAAACTTTTTACTTTATGACATTCAAGATTAGATGTTTATTGACATCTATTGCACGATTAAAAGAATTAGTAATAAGGAATGATTTTCTGATAATCGATTTCAAGATCCTTAATTTTTATACATACGAATACTTTGCTAATAAGCAACACAGTAAAAATTGTTATATTGAAAATATTAATATTAATATCTAATAATTTTATATAAAAATTGTTGTGGAACCAATTTTATATATACACTCTATATATTAATAAATAAAAAAATGTCAGTTGAATATATAAAAAGTTGTCAATAAATATTCTGATAAAAGTCGTCTTTAGATATTTATCTTTACCACTGCACATCAGGTTATGGGTCCAGAATAGTTTTAATTAGTTTATTCTGAAGATTGACTGATTGTTTGCAATGAGTACCGAAGAAGAGAAATATAGGATTCCTATATTTGATGGGACCAACTATGATAATTGGCGATTCCGGTTAGAGATTTTATTGGATGACTACGAATTATTGGACTATGTTCATGTTAATTATAAAGACAGAGTTACATTTGGAGAAAATGATTCTGCCTTAGAAAAATCAAAGAAAGAAAAAGAATTAAGTTTACATCGAAAAAAAGATAGAAAATGCAAACTGCTCATCATCCAAAGAATTTCAGATGATTGTTTGGAAATAGTAAAAGATGAAGAAAGTGCATTTGATATTTGGAAGATTTTGAAAAGTAATTATCAAAAACTAAGCATTTCGTCCCAGCTATTACTTAGAAAGGCGTTATTGACCCTTAAATATGATCCTGGTGCTGGTAATTTAGAAACTCATTTCTTAAAATTTGATAAATTAATTCGTGAACTCAAGTCAACTGGTGCTATTTTAGAAGAAACTGATGTTGTGTGTCATCTTTTATTGACAATGCCATCTGAATATGATGTTATAGTTACAGCCTTAGAAACATTATCGTCTGAGAAGCTGACACTTGCGTTTGTTAAAACCCGTTTATTGGATGAAGAAAAGAAACGTAATAGTGTAACCTCTGGTGAAAAGTTTTTAAATAACAGTTTCCTTAGTACAAGTAAGAAGTCAACAGAATTTACAATAATCTGTAATTTTTGTGGAAAGAAAGGTCACAAACGATTTCAGTGTAGGAAATTAAAGAAAGAACGTAAGAACAACTCATTTAAACGTGCCAATATTGCTGAAAGTCAAGAAAGTTCTGATGATTTTAACCTTATGACTTTTACTTCTGAATGTTTAATAACTTCACTAAATATGGAAGAGTTAACGTGGTATTTGGACTCAGGAGCTTCGGAACATATGGTTAATGAAATATACAGTGATTTTTTAACAAATATAACTGAATTAAAACAACCAATGAATATTAATGTTGCTAAAGCAGGTCAAACATTGAAAGCCACTAAGAAAGGAGTTATGGTAGTTAATTCTTATGTTGATGGAGAAGAAAGAAAATTATTGAATATCAATGATATACTTATCGTTCCTCAATTAGCATATAATCTTCTTTCTGTTCGCAGGTTGACATCTCGAGGATTTAAGGTAATTTTTGATGATGAAAAAGCAACTATATATCAAGGTTCAACAGTAATTGCAACTGCAGAGAAAATAAATAAACTTTATATGTTGGTATTGTATTCAGATACAAAGCCAAATGCTTCTGGAAATGTTATCAAAGCAAATGAAAGTGAAGGACAGATTTGGCATAAACGTATGGGGCATATGAGTAATGGTCGCTTAAAACAACTTTGTTCAATGGTAACTGGTGTAAAATTAAATGGTGTATTGAAAAAACTATGTGAGTTTTGCATACAGGGTAAGCAAGCCCGCCTGCCACACACAAAGAGTTATGTTAAAGCTAAAAGACCTTTAGAATTAGTTCATAGTGATTTATTTGGACCAATTAATCCTGCTTCTTATGATGGAAAAAGATATGTTTTAACTTTTATTGATGATTTCACACATTTTACTTACTGCTACACGTTAAAAGAAAAATCAGAAACTTTTAAGTTTTTTAAAATTTATCATGCAATGGCTACTTCTCATTTTAATTCTAGGATAAGTAGATTTCGCTGTGATAATGGTGGTGAATTTGTTTCTAAAAATTTATCTAAATTTTTAGAGGAATGTGGAATTCAAATTGAGTATACTATTCCATATAGTCCAATGCAAAATGGAATAGCAGAGAGAATGAACCGAACTTTAATTGAAAAAGTACGATGTATGCCATTCAATTCTGGATTAGATAAAAGTTTATGGTCAGAAGCTATTATGACAGCTGCCTATTTAGTAAATAGATCACCAACTAAAACTTTAAAGAATAAAGTTCCAGCTGAATTATGGTTCAATGAAAAACCTGATTTATCAAAAGTGAGAATATTTGGTTGTGTTGCGTATCTTGCCATTCCTAAAGAAAAAATTGCTAGTAAACTGGAAAATCGAACGAAAAAATGTTTTTTAATTGGATATTGTTCCAATGGCTATCGTTTATGGTGTCCTAATGAGAAAAAGGTTTTCAGAGGACATGATATTATTTTTGACGAAAATACATTTGCAACAAATTTGTTAAATAATAAACCTATTCTTAAATTACAGCAATATGACAATTCTTTAGATGATGATTCGGCAGAACAACCCAGCTCGTCCAGTAGTTTGGAACCAATAAGTCTTCGTAGAAGTCCTAGATTACATAAGCAACCTGAAAATGAGAATCAAGAATTCATTGCAGTAGCGTTAAGTGCTGCAGAATTGTTTTTAGATGAATTACCTCAAACTTATGATGACATAGAGAGTAGAGATGATAAAGATAAATGGTTGGCTGCTATAGAAAATGAATTAATGGCGTTAAAGAAGAATGAAACATGGGAGTTAACTTCTTTACCTTCAAATAAGAAAGCTATAGATTGTAAATGGGTATTTGCAATAAAACGTAATCAAGATGGTGGAATTGAAAGCTATAAAGCTAGATTAGTCGCGAAAGGGTACGCACAGAAGAAAGGATTTGACTATAATGAAACTTACTCTCCTGTGGCACATCTAACAACTGTAAGAACTTTACTTTCAATAATTAACAAAGAAAATTTATTTGCAGTTCAAATGGATGTAAAGAATGCTTTTTTACATGGCTTTTATAGAAGAAGAAATTTATATGAATCAACCACCTGGATTTGTCAAAGATAATCTTGTATGCAGGTTAAAAAGATCATTATATGGACTAAAACAATCTCCTCGTGCTTGGAATCAACGACTAGACAATTTTTTAAAAGGTTTAAGCTTTAAACAAAATCCAAATGAGAAGTGTCTATATTCATATTTTAATAATGAATGTGTATTTTATCTTCTAGTGTACGTAGATGATCTTATTTTAGCCAGCAATGATATGCAAATGATTAACAACATACAAAAGAGTCTTATGCAAGAATTTGAAATGAAAGATCTTGGTTGTCTTAAATGTTTTCTTGGAATAAAAATAGAAAGAAAATCAGAGGGTATGTATTTAAGTCAACCTAAATACATCAATATAGTTTTAAAAAAGTTTGGTATGGATCAATGTAAACCTGTAAAAACTCCTATTGAAATAAATTTTCATAAATTGCAGAGTGAGACAGAAGATTCTATAATTGATTTAAAACCATACAGAGAACTTGTAGGAAGTCTTATGCATCTGATGTTGAGCACAAGACCTGATTTAAGTTATTCAGTAAACTATTTTAGCCGTTTTCAGAGTAATGCTAATATAATGCATTGGAGAGGACTTAAGAGAATATTAAGATATATTAATGGTACTCAAAATTTTTGTTTGTTCTTTCCTAGGACTTGCGACACTATACTTAGGGCATTTGCTGACGCTGATTGGGCTACTGATGCTTCACGTAAATCAACTTCTGGATACTTGCTTCAAGTATATGGTGCTTCAGTGAGCTGGGGAACTAGAAAGCAAAACACAGTCGCACTATCGTCTACAGAAGCTGAATATGTAGCTTTAGCTACAGCAACAACAGAAGTTCTTTGGTTAAGAAGTTTGTTATTGGAACTTAACATTGTTTTAAATTCTGTTACGATTTTTGAGGACAATATGTCTTGTATTCGATGTTTAGAGAAATGGGAACACAAGAGATTAAAACATATGGATACAAAATATAATTTTGTTCGGGATGCAGCACAAAATGGAATCATTGATGTCCACTATTTGGAAACTAATGAACAGTGTGCAGATCTATTCACGAAGAGTTTAGGAAGTACGAAGTTTTTAAAATTCATTGAGTTGATTGGATTAGTTTGTTTTTAAATATATTGTTTGTATAATTGTAAAATTGAGGCGGAGTGTTGTGGAACCAATTTTATATATACACTCTATATATTAATAAATAAAAAAATGTCAGTTGAATATATAAAAAGTTGTCAATAAATATTCTGATAAAAGTCGTCTTTAGATATTTATCTTTACCACTGCACATCAAAAATAGCAGAGACAATGAACTATTTTAGTTCAATGAGCAAAAATAAAATAGAGATATGTATTTTCATAATCGAATGGTAAGTAGTTGTAAATTGACATAAATGTCAAATTTAAAATAAAAGTTGTGAAACAAATTAAATGTAAATTAGAATCCTGGTTACCTTTAGAAAAAGTTATTAGTTTAGTATATTATACGCTGTTTTTAAATAAATTTAATTAAAATTTGTATTATTCATTATGTATTTTTGATTACTCATAGCGCCATCTCTTTAGATAATCTAAAAGCTACTTTGCCAGCCTAGGCCGGAAAATGTCATTTTCCGGAAGATTTTGAAGTAATTAATAGTATTGTTTTTGGACGGAGGACCAAAAATTATTTTTATTTTCTTTTGACATACGTCATATAAAGGAATACAAAGAAAACTTAAAACTAGCCTAATTAATTAATAAATTGAAAGCAATTAACATAATTTTATTATTTATTATTATTATTATTTTATAAGTAAGGGCAGCATTCAATCTCTGCACCACTCAAAGATTGAATTCAGATCTGATTGAAGTTGTAAAGATTGAACCAAAGGATCACAAAATATTTTTGAATCGTCAGCATAGAAGTTCATTTGGCACTTTATTTGATATTGAAGGTCGCTTGCGTATATTATATATAAAAGTGGACCCAAAACCGATCACTGAGGCACTCCACTTAAAACTGATTTTTCACCAACTTTAACACAAAACTTTCTGTCTGTTAAAAACGAATTTATTCACTGAAGTAAATTGCCACGAATGCCCAGATGTTCAAGCTTATAAATCAATCTTCGTTTTGGTACACGATCAAAAGCTTTGGCGAGATCTAGATAGATAGTATCAATTGGTCTTTTTTTGTCTAAAGCAGCTGTCCATTCATTTACACACCACAGCAGGTTAGTCATTGTTGATCTTCCTAACCTAACTATATTATTATTTACAAAAAATATATTGTGCAACCAGTCATTTTATGATAGAACTGTCTAAGAAAACGGTGTAACGTTCGTTTTTGAGTATATCCTCCGGACTATATTTTTATTTATTTCAATTTTATCGCGCCGGTGCGGATTGTCTGTTCGCGTCGATTTGGTAGGAGAAAGTTTGTTACTTCGTTAGAAAATTATTTCAATTCTTTCATTTTTTATCTTCGATTCTAAATAAAATCGGAAATATTTTCTAATTACCTTGGCCCTTCATTTCGGTTATTACCAAATCAAAGAATAGCCCTATTAAGGATTACCGTAAAACAGAAAAGTTTCGCTGACTACAGACAGCCATTTTGATCATTAGAAGTCGACACAAGGTGAAACCATTCCCGTGTTTGGACACAAAGGAAGATTCCTTGAAAGAAAACCCACTTCTATCCACGTTTGGATTTAGTGCAGTTCCGATCCACAATAAATCAAGCTCCAACAGAAAGAATCGAAATAAAACCAAAGATAAGAGATTCAATTAATTTTTTTTAATTGTCACTAAACTTTTGATTGATTAATAAATCAACTGATTTTACCGCTTTTTATTTGTTTGTCTGTACTTGGCGCCCTAAATTAATGTTTGGGAAGGGTTGGTAAAGAATTAGAAGGAAAGCACGACCCTCAGCAGCTAGCCTAGGGTAATTTAAGGGTTACAAATTTGGCGCCCAACGTCAATTTAATTTTTAAGGGATTAATTAAGCTACAACGGAATATGTAATTAGGTTTTTTGTATCTTCATATGTTTTCGAAATACAAAAAAAAATCGATTCCTAACCTCACTATATAATATATAATTGTTCTCATCTTTCTACTGTATTATGTTTATTAAAATACATATATAAATTTACCCAGTATATTATGCAGCGTTAATAGAAAAAACCTTTCGTAACAATAGTACACTTGTATGTTATACATATATACATACCTATATATATAAAAGAAATACATTTGCAATGTTTGTAGATTACATCATCGGAATAATTCGTCAGAACTTTGTAATAAAATTTTATTATAGTAGAAAAATTAACAGCACTACATAAATATTTAGTCTTGCGAAAAATAAATAATAATAATACTAACAGAGCAGATATCACAGTCTATGGGTGGGCAGAAATAAATAAAAAGAAGGTCTTCATGTCATCATATTATCCTTTTTTTAGAATATTTTTTAATAAAAAATTTATAAACGCTTCCTTTGAAAATAAGCTTTTTGCCAATCTCTTGATATAATAGAGAGGAAATAAATTACTCACATACGGCTTACCGTCGATTTTTTGTGCATTAAGATGCAGTTTTTTTCGCATTTGATTCGTCAGAGCCATGTGCAATCAAAGAATGTAAAAAAAATGCAGTTGTGCATACAAAAAATTGATAGTTGGAGTGCATTTATAGCAATTAAGTAACGCTGGGTATTTTTTGAGTAGCTGAGAACGAATTCAATATCGATAGCGATTCTGGGTTACCTGGTGCCCGGGAAACGTACTTTTTACTTAGCTCCCTGGAGTTTTTCGTATATTCTTCATGAAATATATAAAATTTTGTATTGACTATGATTTCTGCAGTACCTGGTGCAAAGGAAACCAACTTTTAAATTTTCTGTAAAACCCTAATTTTATAATGAATTTACATAAAACTCCAGAACACGTGGTAAAATGTAGGTGCATTATGTACTCCAGAGATATTGCAAACGTTCGTCAAGACCCAAAAAAAAAACAAATTAAAAGTAATGAAACTAACAACACTGCAAACGATCTGACAACTCGCGAAAAATTAAAAAATCGTGGAAATGGTTGTTATTTAATGATATTAGGAAAAACAAGAAAACCGGAAACTGTGAAAGAGAGCTCTTATCTCACTTTGTCTAAGCTGAGTAGAAGAACAGCTTGTCGGTCAGGTCCATTGCTGCCATTTCTTTTAACAAATTACCTAAAATTTTCCAAGGCACATAGGAATAAAAGGAAACGAAACAGCAGACAAGCTGGCCAAAGAAGGAACTACAACCCCAATCCTGGGACCAGAACCATCCTGTGGAATCAGCAGTAGTACGATCTTAGAAAAACTAATAAAAAATATGGATAGTGAAAAATCCAAGTAGTAAAATGATCTAGAAGGACTAAGACAATTGAAGACGCTCCTGGGAAACTACAACCAGAAGAGATCTCTCAGCTGTCTTAACCTTAGTAATAAGAACCTCCGTATTATAACAGAAATACTAACAGGACACAACCGATTAAGAGGACATGAAGAAACTAGGATTGGTAGATGAAGCAAACTGCAGATTCTGTGAGGTAGAGGATGCAACCTCAATAAACAACTCTCAGAATGCATTGCATTACGTAATTCTAGGTTCAAATGAAATAGAAGAAGAAGATCTACCTAACTTAAAACCCAACGATATCCTAAACTTTCTAAGGCAGATAGGACTAGAAGAGCTGACAAGTCTGAGGAAATTATTAGAAATATAGCAAGAAAAGGGGGACACAATAGATCTTATAGGTCGCAGGTGTATCTGTTACCCCTAACTTGCTCACACATACATACACACAATAGCAAAATTTGACCATGCAGATTAGAAGAACAGCTTGTCGGTCAATCCCACTGGTGCCATTTTTTTTAACAAAAAACCTAACAATTTTTTAAAAGTTATTATTCCTGTTATGTTATAATAGCAAAATTTGTTTAATTACAGATCACATATCGTCAAATTACCATAAATACTTCTGTATGCTTAACAACATAACCAGAAGCTTCTGGTTTCATTGAACTTTGTAAACTGCAAATCGGTGTTAGTGAAGAAATTATATTTAAGACGTCTTTAAAATAAATACATAATGATAATGGTATGAATGAATGGAATTAGTGTAAAGCGTAGGTAGGATCGTCCTCGTTTTTCTCTGATCCGTAGGCGGGCTATGTAGATGTAGATTGAAATTGATCTGAAACTTCGATTCATCGAGAGCTAAGAGCTTTGTTATAATCGTCGACCGAGTTACTCAAAGGTGTGGCTAATCGCTGAATTGAAAAAAATTACTCTCTCTTTCTCTTTACGTCTATTGCTTGTCAAAAACATGGACTGGACGTCGCCAAAGGAATTGCAAACAACTATTTATCTTTTTTTTACAAAACAAAAAACAGATACGTTTTCAATGAGCACATGAAGAATATAGAAAACTAATAATAATAATAATAATAATATAGCTTTATTTCGTAAAAGGTAAATTTACAATAAAAATTACAAAGCATTTAAGAAAGAAATAAAACAAAAACCCCAAGAAACCGTTAGGTTGTGTAGGGGGTGGAGTTTTTAATTGTAAAACAGCAATATTATGTAATAACTAGACAGTAAGTATAGTAGTTAACAGTAAATAGAACATAGTAAGTATAAAATATAATATATAATAGAAAAGATAGAATAAAATATATGGGTTATAATTTGTACAATAGTAACTAAAATTATTGCAGAGAATTATCATCAAAGTATAGAGGGTGATTCAATGAGGTTACGAATTTCGTTCCGTTCAATTTGGAATACATAAGATTTAAAATATTTTTTAAATATTTGGAGGTTATTAATTGAGAGAAAATATATTTTATAAATTTCTGGAAGTTTATTAAAAAAAATTGTTGCGAGATATTCGTAACTTCTTTGTCCAATGGTTTTATTTACCACTCTTACGGCAGCAAAGTTGTTATCTTTTTGTCGAGTCTTATATGTGTGGGTTATATTTACTAGTAGTGATTTATTTTTATAAGTAAATATTAGGACATTATAATAATAAAGTTGTCGAAGATCAAGCAAATGACTTTCTGAGAAAATTAAATCTGATGAGTATATTAGTGGTTTTCTGTAAATAATTTTTAAGATTCTCTTTTGTAGAATATCAAGTTTTCTAAGATGAGTATATGAGCATGCTCCCCAACTAAGTATACAGTATTGTAGACGTGATTCCACTAGAGCATGATACAAAATTTTCAACTGTTTTCTGGTAAGAACTTTTGATAAACATTTGAATTTATATAAAAGCATCCTAAGTGTTTTGGCAATCTGTTCAATATGCCAATCCCATTTCATATGAGAGTCAATGGTAACTCCTAGATATTTGATGTTACTAGCTAAATTAATGTTGGTTGTGATACCATTATTGTTAATTTTAAGGGTGTTATAATCTGGCAAATGGTTACCATAGCTCGCAAAGGGAACAAAAAATGTTTTTTCAATATTTATTGATAACAGGTTGTGATTAAACCAATTAAAGATGTTTATTAGATCTTGCTCAACCATATTTTTAAGGGTTAGCCAAGAATCAGCAGAGTAAAGTATAGCGGTGTCATCAGCGAAACTGTAAATTTTACCAATACAACTATCGCTTTTTTAAAAGACGGAGGGCAAATAGATGTTTTAAATACAGTATTAATTAAATGTGTAAATAATGGAGCTAACTCATTAGAAACTGCTTTGATTGTTTCCGATCTAATTTCGTCATCTCCTGGAGCCTTTCCCGTCTTAAGGTTTTTAATTATTAGAAGGATTTCTTCTTCTTCAGTGGGAAACAAGTAAAACGATTTCTGATTTGGGTTGACCTTTGGTTTGGGAGTTGTGGGTTTTTTGATTTTTTTGGCATAGGTTCCTCCTACCGCAGCGAAGTAATCGTTAAAACAGTTAGCTATCTCTAATGGCTCGATTATAGATTCTCTATCTTTATTTTTTATTTCTTTTTCGTTTGGTCTTTACGTGTTCCACTTATTTTATTAACAACCTTCCATAAATTTTTTGCATTGCTTCTATTTTTATTAATTTCTTCTTGGTAAAATTTTGATTTAGCTTTATTTATTAGCCGATTTAGTACATTTCTGTATTTTTTATACTCATCTTGTTTGGCGGTATTTTCTGGATCGAGTTTATGTTTTCTGTAGAGGTCTGCTTTAATTTTAGTTGAATTAATAATACTTACAGTAATCCAGTCTTTTCGTGGGTGTATTGATTTCTTAATCTTTACTTTCGTGGTATTTTTCTTAAGCAACATACTTAATTTATTTTTAAGAAAGTCCGATAAGAAGACTACATCTGAAGATGCATAAAACATGTCCCAATTGAAACTAGTTATATCTTTTCTCAAGTTATTGTAATTTATGTAATATTTAAATATATTTTTAGGCAAAGAGAAGTTTTTAAAATTTGTTGGCAGACCTCCGCAAATCATTTTATGATTATCTATTCCAGTGCTGTATGTTAAAGAGAGACAGTTATTCTCAATTTCATGTTTTGATTTAGAAAAAATATGATCAATACAACTAGAGGAATTACCTTGTATATGAGTAACTACATTAATTAGAGACAGAAAATTAAATTCTGCCATTATATCCAAATAATCGCTAATATATTCACTTCCTTCCATTTTTATTATATCTAGATTAAGATCCCCGACTATACAATGATGTTCTACTAACATGTTTTTAGTGTTTTCTAGGTATGAGCGAAATGCATCAATAAATTCAGCTTTGTCACCAGACGGAGATCTATATATGGACGTGATTAGGACATATTTGTTTTTTGAAACCTCAACTTTGACTTCTAGAGCACTGCAATATGCTATCGGAACAATTTTAGAAGAATATTCAAGATTATTTTTAACATACACTACAACACCGTCATTTTTGTTAAAAGTTCCCTCACTGTATAAGACATTATAGTTACTAAGTTTATGACAATTTAAATCATAAATTCTAAAAGTTTCTGTACTATTATATCAAACTTGCAATGTATTTTTTTTAGATGTACTTTAAATTCTTCAAAGTTTTTATTTATACTTTGAATGTTCTGATGTGCTATATTAAAAAATCTTTGTTCATGCTGATTAAAATACGTATTTACATCTAAAATATTTGTACATTCTTTGGAAGCAATGGGTCGATAGTTAAGATCTCGTATGAATTGATTCATTTTAAGACACAGAACAGATAACCAGAAATATCAAATAAATTTTTATCCCACACCTCTCGTGTTTCTGTTAATATAATACAATCTAAATCTGAGTCCAGATTATTTAAAATTAAAACAAATTTCTCAAAATTTTTAGCAATGCTACGAATAATGGTACTTTAAAATTAAGATTATTGTTATTAATATCAAAGAGAAGGGGTTTTACAGTTTTAATCTAGAAATCACGTATATACTGATCCGTAAATACAAAAACTAAAAATGGGAAAAAGAACACGACAATAACTGTAGATAAACTAACAATAAATATAAAATTGACAATAAAAAAAATTAAATAACTATCAATAATATTTAGTGGTTGAATTTTTACGGCTATTATTATATATATATATTGTTATGATTTGATTGGATAAAAATTTTTTTGTATTTGATAATAGGTAACTGTCTTTATATAGGTGTTTAAAAATTTTATTTCAGAAAGTGTAGAGTTGTTTATTTTGTTGGATATTTTGTTTTAAGAGGTTACCTAGGGACGAGGAAAAAAAGAATTGGGAAGAGGATTATGATGGATTGTCATTGGAGTTAATTTTGAAAAAAAATGTCATAAAGAAAAATTTGGATTATGATTATTGAATTTGAATTTGAAAAGAGAGTTAGAATTTTAAAGTTTATGATTTTGTGTAATTGAAGTTTAAGTTAAAAATAAAAATTTAAATTAAACAAACAAGAATATAAAGGAAGTTTAAGTTGAATCCAGACCCAATAGCAGGAGAAGTAGCCGGAGCCGAAGAAAAGTCAGATTTCATAACAAATTGTCGATCCAACGTGGGGCAACAACAAGGATAGAAAAGATTTCAGAATAAATTGATGAACCAACGTGCGGCGCAACTTGTCAAAAAGAACACCCAGACACCCAGAAAAGAATAAAAAGAAACAGGACACCAAGCCGATCGAAAGAAACTGAGATAGAAATTTTGAAATTTCATATTAGAAAAATTGTACTCTGGGGTAAGATTTTTAAATTTCTATATAGAGACAGTTTTTTATTTTGTTGTTTATATTTGAAATAGGGGGGATACATAATTTCTGTTAAGACATAATTTATAAATATTTAGGTTGATACAGATCATTTTTATAAAAATTTTGATTTTGACAGTGTCAATAAGACATAAGAAACTTTGATATACGGGGGGTGAATTAAAATTATTAATTTAATATACATATTAAAATTTAAATAAAATAAAAACAAATTGAATATTTTAAATAATAAAATGGAAACAAGAAGAAGGCAAAACAAGAAACAGGATTTACAGATGCAACAAGGAGATCATCAAAAAGATGATGACATACAGATTATGGAAACAAATGAATCGGGAGATGAAAAAGAGAATACCACTATTATAGAAGCAATTATTGAAAGTAATGGTAATAAACATGAAGAAAGTGACATGGAAAGGATGTTTAAATTTTTAGAAAAAATGAATAATAACTTAAGAGAAGATTTGAAGAAGAATTTACAAGAAAATCAAGAAAAACAAGACAAAAATACAGAAGCAATAAAAGAAGATATTAATAAAAATAAAGAAGAAATGAATAAAAATATGGAAGCAATAAATGTAAATATGGATTCTATGAAAAAAGAAATAAAAGAAGATATGAAAAAAGAAATAAAAGATATGATTAAGAATATGGAAGTATTTAAAGATGAAATGAAGAAACAAATGGAAATGTATAGAGAAACATTAGAAGAAACAAAAATAGAAATAAGAAATGAAATGAAAATGAGAAAAACAGAATTAGAGATAATTATACAACAAGAGAATATGGAAAAGAAAAATGTAAAAGAAGAAATGCAAAATACAGTAAAGAAGATATATGAGATGGAAGAAAAAGAAATAAATGTAATACAAGAAAATGAAATTAGGAAATTAAAATTAAATAATGAATATGACGATGATAAGAAGAATTATAAAGATAAATATTATAAAAATGAAGAAGCAAAATATGAAAATAAAATATATGAAGGTGATAGAAATAAATATAAAAATAGATATTATTATGATAATAATAATAATAAAATTAAATATAAAACTAAATTCAATTACAATAAGGAGAATAAGAATAAACCTTATGAAGATGGTGATATAAATTATTTTGAAATATGTGATGAAATTAGAAGATTAAAAAAGATTTGGAAGGATATAATTTATAATTATAAAAAAAGAAAAAAGAAGTTAATTAAAAGCAAATGGGATTGAGATAAAATTAAAAATAAAGAGGAAAATAAGTAATGGGGAAATATTAGAAAAAGGGGGAAGAAATTGATTAAATAAAATAAAGTAAAATTATTAAAATGGGTAGAAATCGAAAGTAATTGTAAAATAAGGTAAAATAGTAAGGGATGATCTGATAGAATAATAAATATGGAATAAATTTAAAATTATAAAATGTGTCTTAATAGAAAATTTTAATTTTAAATTTAGGGGGATTTTGTTATGATTTGATTGGATAAAAATTTTTTTGTATTTGATAATAGGTAACTGTCTTTATATAGGTGTTTAAAAATTTTATTTCAGAAAGTGTAGAGTTGTTTATTTTGTTGGATATTTTGTTTTAAGAGGTTACCTAGGGACGGGGAAAAAAAGAATTGGGAAGAGGATTATGATGGATTGTCATTGGAGTTAATTTTGAAAAAAAATGTCATAAAGAAAAATTTGGATTATGATTATTGAATTTGAATTTGAAAAGAGAGTTAGAATTTTAAAGTTTATGATTTTGTGTAATTGAAGTTAAAGTTAAAAATAAAAATTTAAATTAAACAAACAAGAATATAAAGGGAGTTTAAGTTGAATCCAGACCCAATAGCAGGAGAAGTAGCCGGAGCTGAAGAAAAATCTGATTTCATAACATATATATATATATATATATATATATATATATATATATATATATATATATATATATATGTATATATATATGTATATGAACAGTAGTGGTGTTCCGGGTTTCAATCCGTTGGTTGTTTGTGTCTTCACGACGTTTCGCCAACATCTCAGCTGGCATTTTCAAGTGATGCTTCCTTTGCGGCTGCTCAACTTGGAATGAGCTGCGTGGTCCTGTGTTGCTGCTTTTATACGCGTCGGCGGCGGCGCAGGTTATATCGCTGTTCTGTGATTGGTGGGCGGTGCGGTTCAGGTGTTGACGTTTCCTCCACCCGAGGTCGTTGACCGCGCCGATTATTTCCTGACTGTATTTGGGCCTGGATGGGTACGGCTGTCCTTGTTGCGTTTGTGTTTCTTATTGGTTCTGCCCGTGTCTGAGTATTCTCCAAGGATTTTTGTTCTTCTTGGGTAATTGGATTGGATTGTCTTTTGAGGAGACTTTTCCAAGTGTTGGAGATGTTTTGTGCATCGTCTCTTTTGTTGAGGCTGTTGGTTCTCTCTATTTCGAGGGCTTCTCTAACTATGCGGGTTCTGTAGTGTTTGATAGGTGCAATCTGTTTTGTTTCTGGGAAGTTTATTGTGTGGCCCGTTTCCTGGTGGTGTTGAAAAAGGGCTGATGTCGTTTGCTTATTTCTGATGTTGTTCTGGTGTTCCTGTACTCTGGCTGAGATTCTTCTATTTGTTTGTCCGATGTATTCTTTGTCGCAGTTACTGCACGGGATGCTGTATACGCCTTGGTTTTCTAAAGGTATTTTGTCTTTTGGATTGCCTATTATTTTGTGTAAGGTAGTCTGCGGCTTGTAGATTGTGGAAATGTCATGCCTTCTTAGAATCCTTCCAATCACGTCTGTTACACCTTTTATATATGGCAGTTTAGTTTTTGGTTTGGACATGTCGTATTCTTCCTTATTTGTTGTTGGTCTCGTGGCTTGTTTTTGTGCTTTTTTGATTGTGTGTTCATGGTATCCGTTTTGTCTTAGGGCGGTTGTGATGTTATGAAGTTCTTCTTGTCGGTTCGTTGTTTTTGTTAGGCGTATAGATCTGGATATCAGTGTACTGGCTACCGATTGCAATTGGGAAGGGTGATGATGAGATCTAGCATTCAGATATCTATTAGTGTGTGTATGTATATATATATATATATATATATATAATAAACGAAGTGCCAAGAAAATGCGTATTAATATAAACAAAAGGGGAAAGTTATTGGGCATGTACGCAAAAAGGATCATAGGATTACGAGTAAGAATGGTTATGCCGCACTGATGACGGCTAATGAGCCAGAAACATGCATGTCTGCGGTTACCATTCTTACTCGTAATCCTATGATCCTTTTTGCGTACATGCCCAATAACTTTCCCCTTTTGTTTATATATATATATATATATATATATATATATATATATATATATATATATATATATATATATATATATATATATATATATATATATATAGAATTGCCTAATGTGGTTTTTAACAAAAAGGATTGATGGCTAAAGAAATTGAATTAAAAAAGTTACGACAAATTAGTGGAAGTGAAATGTTTTGAATTGGTCAGCTAACTCTCTTGATGTTAACCCTATTGAGCACCTTTGAGATGCCCTCCAAAGAAACATAAGGTGCCTAACCGTTCCAAAATTTGAATCATTTTTCAGACATGCTTTAGGAGGAATGGCTTAATATCCGAAGAGAAACAGCAATTTTATAACTATTTTTTCTGGAAACTCAATGATTCATTCTCATCAGGACAGTTCTTGACTTCTGTTTGACATTTCTGTTCAGCATGGCTTATCTATTATTAGTAAACCCGTTTTATTTTACTTTGAATATTATAACTGAAAGTTAAAGAGATATATTGTATGTAAAATCAGAGTAGTAATATTTAACAAGAAAAAGAGAACGGAAGATATATTGGTGAATTATTAATTAGTAGTTGAGTCACATATATCTATCAACCACTGACTAAGTCTATTGAATAGCCAATACTTATTGCATGAACTATTATTATAAAAATTAGCATATTAAAAATCGAAACATGTTGCAAATACGAATCGACAACAATTGTCATTCGATTGGCTGTAAACATTTATCACATAAATAATAATAATAATATCAAAGAAAAGGTTCACTTTGTGACCTCATATCAAACTTTATTTAACTACAAAAGTATATTGAGTTTCATGTGCTAGACGACCACGTGTTATACAGATAATGATTCATATATTTTTGTATATCTTATTATATTACTTTATAAACAATTAAATACTAAGCTACGAAAAGAAAGTGCCCAATTAAGCCAACCTGGGGCATGTAGCAAATTCTATCAAGGAGCTTGAGGTTATCTAGTTTATGGTTTAAATTAAATAAACAAAACTCTTACAAACAAAATTTTCTGCAATTTATTTGTACAAATTTAGAAATAATACTAACAAAAAAGATTTCTCTGAGGAAATCATCCCGAATAATCGTTCACTCTTAAAAATAAACTTTTCTGGAATTTATGTGGTACGGACACGTACAAAGTATGTCTAATAGTAGAATCCCAAAGAAAGTGTTGAAAGGAGAAGAAGATGAGAAAAACCACGGAAAATTGGAGGAAAGGTACTGATAAGGAAATGAGAGAGAGAGAGAAGAGAGAGGAAAGAGAGCGAAGGGGAGAAAGAAAAGGGAAAAGAGAGAGAAGAAAGAGAAGAGAGAAAGAAGAGAGAGAGGGGGGTGTCTAGAAAATGGATAGGAATAGGAATAGAGATTGAGAATCTCAAGACGTCAGCGCACATTTTAATATAAATTAACAAAAACGATTTTTCTGAGGAAATCGTACCTAATAGCAAGCATACCTATTACTCATTCACTTTGACAAACACATGTTTTAGTGTTAAAAAATAACGTTCATCATCCGGATTACATAAAAGATTTTTCTATGTTTGGAAAACAAGCTTCAATAGTATATTGTAATACAAGTGTTACAATGACAGGTTTCGTAGTACGAGTGCAGTTTGTAAGTTTCGCAAAGAACGAGTACTACAAACTGTCATTGTAATTCGAGTATTACATACTATTTTTTATAATGAACTTTTAAAAGTATAAAAAAATAAATAAAATGAGAGTTTTTCGAAATTTTTATTTATGTTGGCAATCTTGACACATTTGACACTTGACAGTTTTAATGATTTTAAATTTGAATGTTTGTCAAATTTGTATAAAATATTCTGAATTTCGCAATATCGCTGATAATGTAGTTAATAATTTACTACCACATACTTCTTGATTTACTACCTGAACTCTTTCGTTGACAATCAATGCAGTGCAACCAATTGTGTAAAACAAAAAGTTACCAAAAAGTGTTACAATGAATCTATTTCGATACTGTTTTTAGTGTCGAAATAGAAAAATAATGCGTCGTCTAATCATTTTTGTAGGCATTGACAATAAGTGAAGATTTTTTTTAAATATTTCTTGGAAGGGAATATGACGTGATACTAGACGTATAAACTTTCCATCAGATAGAAAAAAACAATTAAGTACTTCGTTTAAGAGTAAAATTCTTGAATGCAAAACTGTCCATTTTTCATTCTAGAATAACATTTTATTGTTTTAAAAGTTTTTTTCGAATAAAGATGAAGCAAAGACGATTTCTGACCGGGCGATGACAGCCCTCGCTTCGCTAATTTATTTAAAAACAGCGTATAATATACTAAACTTACCTATAACTTTTTTTAAAGGTAAGCAGGATTCTAATTTACATTTAATTTCTCTCACAACTTGTATTATAAAATTTGACATTTATGTCAATTTACAACTACTTATCATTCGATTATGAAAACAGTTCATTGTCTCTGCTATTTTTATATAAAATTATTAGATATTAATGTTAATATTTTTAATATAACAATTTTTAATGTGCTGCTTATTAGCACAGTATTTGTATTTATAAAAATTAAGGATCTTGAAACCGATTATCAGAAAATCATTTCTTATTACTAATTCTTTTAATCGTGCAATAGATGTTAATAAACATCTAATCTTGTATGTCACAAAGTAAAAAGTTTTTGAACTTGTTGTGTTTGCAACATATTTTAATTAAAACACTAATAACTGCTGAAGCTGAACACGTAGGTATATTAAGTATCAAACAAGTTATTACACAACTATAATATTAACATCCAATGTGGCGCTTATATCTACCCGAAGATCACGTCATACCAGCTGACAGTCTCTCGGCTGTCTTCTAGTCACTGGTCTTACTTTAGGTAGCACAAGCGGTCAAGTCTTGAACATAACAGAACTTTTGAAAATATTAAAAATTAGTCGGACCAAAAAATAGTGTGTGTTACACGTCCGGAAAATGTTTTGCAGATGCTCGTATTGTTTCGCCTTGGTGCTACGCACCTTGGCTACACAACTTTACTCGCTCTTGCAAAATGTCATTTTCCGTCCTTGTGTTACAAATAACTATTTCATATTACATGCATTGAAACAGCTAGTTTTGATCCCTGTTTTGCCAATCGAAACAAGACAATTTCAAACCAATGCAACTGTTAGTCATAAACATTCTGACAGACTTGAAATAATGACATTTTTTCTGCCCTAGGGGAGAAACAACGTCGTTTCTTCGCTAGGACAGAAACCAGAAACAACTGTCAATTTCTGAAATTGTCTTGTTTCGACTGTCAAAACAGGGATCAAAACTACCTGTTTCAATGCATGTGATATGAAAAAGTATTTCCCTTCCTAAAGATTAAGTAATATATCAAAATTCTTTACAAATACCAATTATTTTCTAGTAAATTTAATCGAAAATAATGATTAATTAAACCTCGAGGACATAAAGAAATAAAACAAAGTTATATAAGTGACGTTCTAATGACTGCTATTGAGGGTATCTAAATTTCTTAATTAAGCCATGATAAGCAACGATTAAGGATCACTTTAGCAGCAATACTTGTAATTATGTGGATAATTCAATAATTAGATAATTGTGGTGTATACTCAGCGTGAGAGAGTTCTACCCAAAAAAAAAGTTTTTAAATGTTTTCAAAGCTTTTAGAAGATAAATTGTACAATTAGTGTTATTAGTGTTAAAAGAAAGTTATATTTTCATTATATGTTAACTGCCAATTATCACAAAGTCAACCTGCTGTTTTGCTGTTTTTGTTTTCTAAGTGGTAACTTATTTTTTGTTTGTTTACTTTTTATTGTCCATTTTAACCCATTGTCAATATCGCCATCTACTGGATGTTTACGCAACCTAGATGTCAAACGAGGTTAGAGAGTTGTATCGATGAATTAACTTACACCGACGTCTCTTAGGTATTTATAACACTAAACAATAAATACACACTATTATAAATGAATAATAAATCCCCACTACATAATGTTATCAAATTTGTTTACAACATTATCTTATAGTTAAATATTTTTTTTACCTTACAAAAAAATTATTCAGAAAGAATCAGTGAATTGGTGTATGTGTGTGGGAATAAAAATATTTAAATACCCCTTTTCTAGTTAACAAATTCAACGAAAACTGAACAGATGAAAACATAATTGCGTAACAATAACAGTATTAACTCATCCTCTAATTCTACTTATTATGTAATACTTTATTTAGTACTTAAGCTAATGCTATAAGTATACTTAAAATGTTGAATAAGCCACACCAATGTATGAGAAATTTTGATGATAATCTCCCTGACAGACAGAATAATTGGATATTAGTTTAGTCGCTAATAATAAATCAATCATTATCGACAAAAACAATCCGTTTGTGAATTTTTTTATACTGTGACATCTTATGCTTAAGAATGTACAGATCATTTATCAATGATTGCGCGATATTGTATTACAATTTCCATAATAATACATTTGAAATGAGTATTATGGATAGTGGATTATATCATTAATAATAAATATGGTAAAAATTTAAATACTAGGTTTACTTCTGTTTCAGTTATAATTTAAACTATTATATTTCATATTTGAAATGATGACAAAAAGTGACATATCAATGTGTTAAATGTCAAACTTATCATATTTGTATCGTTAAATGTCAAAATTGTTGTGTCAAATATAAAATATTGATTATACGTCTGTGAAAAGGCCAAAACTGTCATATTTGTATTGTCAAATGTCAAAAAGAGACATAAACGTATGTCAATGTGAAATTTTGAGGTCAAATCTCAATTACTTTTTACATTAAAATGTCAGTCTTGTCGGTAAACCAACTATATTCGATTCAGATAGAAGTGTCATCAAGTGGGCTGGGTACGTGTGAGATCATCTTTAACTTTATTACTAGATTCAATGGAAACAGAACTTTAGTTAGGGAATTATATGTCATCGCGATGTGTCAAAATGTTTATAGTTATATTGAGTATATGTAGCAATCTGATCACAAGCTGGCTAATATTGCCATTCAAATTTCACTAAACGTGGGTGCTGCCACTACAAATTTGAATTTTCCAGAGACTACTTGATGACACTTCTATTTGAATCAACTATATTTACTATTTTTGACACTAATCTATTATTAAACTAACAATATAACGTCAAATGTCAATTTTGTCACTTTTCACACTAAAATGTCATACTATAAACTGTCAATCTTGTCAGTAAACAAATATCAATCTTATACCGTTTCACACAAAAATGTCAATCTTGTCAGATAATAAAATATTTACTAGTTTTAAGACTAAACTGTCAATATAACGTCAAATGACAATTTTGTAACTTTTCACACTAAAATGTCAAACCATAAACTGTTAATCTTGTCAGTAAACAAACTATTTTCGATTTTTGACAGTAAACAGTCAATATAACATAAAATCTCAATCTTATCAATTTGCACACTAAAATATCACTATAAACTGTTAGTAAACAAATTATCCACTATGTTATTAAACTGTCAATCTTCTCACTTTTTACACTAAAATATCAAACAATATACTCTCAATATTCTCATTTTTTACACTAAAATAACAAACTATAACTTGTCAATCTTGTCAGTAAACAAACTATTGACTATTTTTGTCACTAAACTGTCAATATAACGTCAAATGTCAATTTTGTCACTTTTCACACTAAAATGTCAGTCAAACTATAATCCTTTTTCCTTTTTCCACAGTACTATATTTTTGTTACTTTTATTTTAAAAATACTATTGTTCATCTAGAAAAAGTTGGCAAGCCTAGGCCACATATAGTCTATTGTGCATCCTATCGTGTGTAGGGATGTACACATTTCAGGCTGTCATCAGGCCTAAAGGGTAAAGGTTAAAATTTAGACAGTTACTCCAGTGAGTAATATCCTTTACGAAAAAGGTAGACTAACACGACTACTGCCTCTGACTTGACTATAGGTACCAATCCCTACACATTTTGCTTTGAATATAGTGTTTAAACAGACAGTAAACGAATTGCTTTTTATAGCGCACTCATACTGACATACTTTTTTGTCCATATCTTGCTCTCTAAAATAGACCAGATAGAAAAATCTATCTCATTTGCGCCAGGCGAATTTAAAAACCACTGTGTCAACGAACAACAGGATTTTTTAACCCTTGAGAGTAATTGGCTACCATTCCCGTAGGTCCATTTGGTCAAGTAAACACGATCATTTTTAAGCTTATGAACCCAATCTTTAGTAATTCGCCACGATCAGCCAAATGTAATAACTCTTTAGCTTGTAACGTTCGTTTTTGGGCCGAAATCCACCTGACTATATTTGGTATTTATTTTAAATTGTATCGCGTCGCCGTGGAGGGAGAACGGGCGAATTATTTACTTTGTTTAGAATATTAGTTCGATTCGTTCATTTTCCCTCTGTTTCTTCTTCAAACCAGAAACAATTTTGAATTCTTCGGCCCTTCGTTAAGTAAGTAAAATTTTTGCTTCAGAAATAAATTTTTATTTGTATTAAATTTTCCACATTGCGGTGAATTTGTTATTTTTTAATTTTACTAACACATTAATTTCAAGTAGATTGCTATCGTAAGGTCAGTTTTTTTGTGATCATAACATTTATAAATATGTAAATATAATAAATTTTTTTTCGATAATATGGAGAACCAGATAGCGAATCTACTTGATTGAAAATTATTAAAGGCTGGAGTTTTGATTATGATTTCATTACTAGGGTAATTGCCAAATCCTGAAGGGCTCTATAAGACGAAATTTTGATTGTTGAAGAACGTGACAAGCCGTCCGCCATTTTCCTTTTTCTATTGAATTTCGTTTCGAAGACAAATACCTTATCTTTCCGAAAGGAAGTATTGGAAGATTTATAAAAAGTCTAAGCAGTTCCATCCCGGAATTTTTTTGTTGGAACGACTGCACCGAAAAAGAAGCCTGAATAAATAAGATAAGAGAAATAATTAATTATTTATTTTAAAATTTTCTTAACTTAAATTTGGATAAAATAAAGCCACCTGAAACTGATTTTGCGATTTTATTTGTTTGTCTGTACTTTGCGCTCAGAATTAATTGTTTCGGGAAAAATGATAAAACTCAGAGGTAAGCCACGACCCAGGAGCTAGCCTAGGGTAAATCAGGGTTACAATTTGGCAATGCTACCAGTAGAAGTAATAGTGCGTTACACAAACACTCATGACCAATAGCTTTTCCAGCCAAATATTATGCAATCACACTATTACGTTTTAATTCTACAGCGAATAATAATTATTTTCTCTTTATCTTAGATACAAACTATAGACCTATAACGAAGATGCTTTTGGTTTCTTGTTAACAATATAATAACATGTCATCAGAACAAGCTGTCAATTACCTAGTAAATTTCTCCATCTCGTTCTCTGAGTACTGATTCTAATAAAGTATAAGGTATCGTAATGAATGACATAAAATCTACAGTTATAACCAAACCCTAAAAAAGAAGTAGTAACTTCAATAAAATGCATTGTCACAAAAAAATATAAAGGTATCATAAAAAACCATGCAACAAGTGAACCAATAATTAGACCAATTTTTCCGAATGATAATGCCGTTTTAAAATAATTATTTAAAATGGAAGTATGTAATCTAAAACCATACCTGTACAGTCGAAAACTTAATGATAGTCTACCAACGCTTACCTGTAAATAAAAATAACAATTAGTCTTTCAAGTACGTACTGCTGAAAATCATATAATAAATATAATGGACAGTTTTTCAGACGATCGTTATAAATCTGATTTAATGAAGCCCACGTCTTGAAAAAAAAGCTGAGACCTATATATCTCCAAAGTTCATTCACTTATTTTATGCGTTACACGTTTTATAGTGTTTCTCTCAGGTTTACAGAAGGAATATATTTATAGATTAATAATTAAGGGATATTTATATCCGGTAAGTATAGAAATAATATTTAAATATATTTGTCAATTTATATAAAAAATTTCATATTTAATGTTATTAGTGGCATCTGTTTGTAATTTCTTTCTTTAGATGAAAATCGGTGCCAATCTAAATGTGGCTAAAATGACTAAATAGAACGATACAGAATTTGTATACATTAAAAAACCGAGTGTTTCATCAAAATATAAAAATGCTAAAAATGGGAACATTGGACATACGATATCTCTGGAATTGTCCATTTAGTAGTTTGTGTCCAATGAGATTTTTCATTGGAGTACTGAAATATAGCTTTCTGCAGAGTTTCTGATAAATCCTCCGAAAGCCATTTTCCATAAAGATTTTGCGGGGTACTTTGGCAAATATATCCAATAAGTCTTATTAAAGAGAAGTATAAATAAATTTTGAAAATATGAACGAAGTTTTATTATTAGGTACCTAGAACTTGCAATTTATTCGGCGTTTAGGTCGTAGAATAGTTCTTTTAATTTTTCGCTGTTCATAAGACTTAGGGATTCAATCGCTATATGCGTAAACCCTAAATAAAAGAGCTATGCTTCCAACAGCCGAAAATACTAAAATACTAAAAATTACATACAGGAGGGCATTTATATACGCAAGAGAACCCAAAACAATTTTTGAAGTTATACTTCTATTCGTGCGCCCGGCGTTTAAATTTGTATGGGAGCAAATCGGCAAAATCATTAGGTACATTACGTTACATAATATATGTGATGGCGGGAGTAAGAGGGAGATAGAAACACATATACAAAATATACATGAAATATCTACTATATGTTATTGGTCATAACTAGAGGTCTTTTGAATACCGTTTAAACATCAGTACATTGAAAAGAGATGGATATACAAAAAAATAATTTGAGCTAATGTTTTAGTATCAAAGTGACGTTTTACATTGTGTTTTTTAGTTTTACAGCATATTTTTTTGTATCCTTTATTTATTTCCATTTGTTATGGTTTAATATTCATTTTCTTAGTAATTGTTTATTGGTAACATAGCTTTTTGAAGTTACTTTTATTCGTGCGCCCGGCTTTGGAAATTTGTATGGGATTAAATCGGCAAAATTATTACATTACGTTACATATGTAATGATGTGAATAAGAGAGACAGAAACACATATGGTCGGTAATAACAAAGATGAAATATTTACCAAATGTTGTTAGTCATAACTATAAGTCCTTTGATTACGGTTCAAAGAAAACAGATAGATATACAAAAAACAGTCTGAGCTAATGATTTAGTATCATAGTGACGTTTCACATTGTGTTTGACAGATTAATTTAGTATTCTATCACTTAAGTATACATATTAAGTTTAGAATTTTATATTAATAATAATCAGAAATGACTTTTGTACTGTAGTCTATAGTATCGTTACATGGTTGCAATATAGCTTATATCCTGCACTACCCTTTTGAGGTTTTTGGCTGCATAAACAGAGTTTTTATGAAATGTATTTCAGCTAACTTTTTGTAAAATTCTAATGTATTTTATAAATATTCTTTCATTATTACCACAAAATTTTTATAAATAATCATTCATCGCATTATATATGCGTATAGGTTACTTCTTCGGGAATTTTCGAGTATAACTTCTTATGACTTGGCACTTTACCTGCGTGAGTTTCGCCATTAATGCTAGTTTTAATATCACTCTCTTACTCCGATCTTTCTTTTGTTGCCAACCTATACGCTAGTAAAAATATTTGATATTGCATACGTTGGCGGCCCTTATTAACCTTATACTTTATACAGTTTTTAGTTGATATTATGTACACACAATATATATTTTCGCAATAAATATTTTTAGATTTTGGTCAATAAGCGATATTTTGTAACATACTAGAAAGATGAAGAATTTTATTATACGATGTGATTTTTTTGGACTGTACATTGCATTTTAACCTATAAAATGGACACGGAAGTTCGGATTTATAGTATAGTAGGTCCATGCTTCAAGCATATAATAATAATAATAATAATGCTAAATCATTCCCATACAAATTTCTAAACCCGGGCGCGTGCTTAAAAGTATAACTTTTACCGGCAGAGCCCACTGGCTGCCGCACCCCTATTTTTTTCATTTCATCTGTTCATATGATTCACTAATCTCAGAAATGGCTCAACCGATTTGGATGCACTTTTCAGAAATATATTGTGATAAGCTTCACTTAACATTTAGTGTCTTCTTCATTTGAAGTGATAACAAATAAAGAAGTTATGTCAATTTATGTTAGTCACATAATTTGTACCAAGTAAAATGGAGTATATCATAGGTTAAGCTTAGGTTGAAAGTTAATCAGTTAGAGGCGACGCTTGCGAATGCGCGAGGGTATGGAGTGCGGGAGGCGCTCGAAAAACTCGATAGACCTAGTGGTTGAACGTATCGAATGTACGAATCTTTCTCCGATAAATGCAGAAATGTAAAGTTTAATATTTGAGTTTCCGTCAAAGGAAGCAGGTACGTCTATTATATCAGGTGAGATGGCCGTAATTTGAGGCAATATTCCCATCAAAAGTTTGACGCGAAAGAAATGCATGTGTAAGAATAATTTTTATATAAGAAATTAAACAATTGGAATTTATTTAATTTCTTTCAATAAACTTAAACGCATTAGATACAGATATTTAAATACCGCAAATTATAAAGTCATTATCACTATATACGTAACAACAATAATATTTTAAACATAGAAAAGAAAAACAAGACATAGGAAAGGTCAAATAATATTTATAGGAATGATGAGTAACAAAGAATAATGTAACTACATATCTTTTGTTAATTATTATATTTTAGACTTTTTTTCATGATGCTAATTATTCTATCAAGGTATTAGGTAAACATAATAATAAATATATTACGCTTTCATGTCACACCTTAAAGATGTCAAAAAAGTTATAATAAATATAAAATAAATAATTAAAATTTACCGCACCTTTTATTATAAAATTTAGTTCAGGTATTTTACTGTGTGAAAAAATATTTAAATAATTTAAATTTATGTCTGGTTAAAACTAGCACAAGAGAAAATTTTAAGTCATATATTAAATATAATAATATGTCTAACAGTCAAAAATATAACAACACTTTTTGCAAAAAAAATTGATCTAGTTATATCAAACAAAGTCAATGAAAGAAGTAAGAAAGGATCATCGAATATATACAAATGCATTATATAAACAAGTTTCGGAAAACCGTTAAAATTTTACCTTGTAACGTTCGTTTTCGAGCATACCATCCTGACTATATATTTTTATTCTGTTCAATATTTATCGCGCCAGTGCGAAAGGTGGATTGCCGACTTGGTAGGAAAAATAATGTTTCTTCGACGAAATAATTTTTCAATTCTTTCATTTTATCTGCGATTCTTAAAAAATTCAGAATTAGTTTCTGACTACCTTCACCCTTCATTCTGGTGAGTACCTTTTTTGCTTTTGTTTTAACTTTATTTGTTAGAAATAATCCAAAATGCGGTGAATATATTATTTTAAGTATTTTACTAACACTTAATTTTCGAATACAATTGCTATTGTAAAAAGGTCAGTTTTTTGTGGTGTTAAAATACATAAACATGGAATGTAATTAATTTTTTCTCAAAATTTGGAGAACTAGATAGCGATTGTATTCGATAGCAATTACTTAAAGTGTCACGTGCCAAATTTGATTATTTACCTAAAGGGAAATTTAAATTTGTATTGAAAATCGAAACACATTTATTTACTATAGATCCAACAAGCGACCTCTAGTTGACGTCCGAAGAAATTTCCGTGACCTTAGTTTATGTGTTAATCAGCTAATATAATAACTAATTTAGCAAATAGTGATTCTTCGTGACTTATCTAATAATTAGTATATATTATCTATTAAGTTTAAATTAATTTTGGCATGTTTATGTTTAAAAATTTAATATTTAATTAGTCATTGTAATAATAAATCGAGTTGGCAACAAAACGCACTTCTTCCCCCCCCCCCCCCCCGGAAGTTTCGGTAGAGTCAATTTTTCGGTTTTAATACGCATAAACTTCTTTCTTTTAGAATCTGTCCGTCTCCGAATCAACAACTGATAATTGTTAGTGAATTTACTCAGTGTTGGGATTTAATCTTTTAAACTTTTGTATTACGTAGAGTTAAAATTTGTAAATTTAACATTTCTTTCGTAAATAACTTAATGTTGGAATTTTTGGCTAATGCGCTTTTTCGACTAGGGTTCTTGGACTGGGCTAATCTTTTGGCTTGGCGCAAGCATCTACATTTCCTTTGGCCTGGCGAACATTTTTGAATCTGGTTAAATTCTTGGTTCTGGCTAAACCTTTTGTTGGCCCTGGCGAATATAGCTGAGAGTGTTGTAAGATCTGTGCACTACCGAGGACCAACGCTGTATCTCACCACCATCGGAGCAGCGAGGCTAGTACAGTTAGCCTCTCTACAAGATCCTCTGCGCCAGAGAAGTTCATCAACCAGATAAGCCAAAATTAATTTAAGTTTTAAGTCATTGTAATTTTGTAATATTGATTGATATAAGCGGATGTATCATTTTATAGTTATACATTTTTAGGTACTAATTCTTATTGCGCTGGGTGATCACTCTTTTATTTAATACGCCAGTATATTAGCGGCATTTGATTTTTTTATCACTTTTTCTTTAGCTTTTACCAATATCCACAGGATTTGTTAAATTGAACTGTTGGGTTTATTGTACCGAGTATTATTATTGTTGAAAATATAATAGATAGATCTAATTTTGTTGTCTTTCTCAGCCAATCACCCACTCACCATATTTGCTATTCAATTATTTTTTTTTCTTTTATTAAGATTCTTAAAACCTTTATTTATCTCCAGTAAAATAGGTCAGTGCCTGGAACATCAGGGGTTTCCGATTTGAACCGTTTAAATCGGTGGCGCGACTCACACTTTTTGTACTTACCCTCTACGGCTGAGCTGGGCACAAATTTGCCAGTAGAGAAACCACTTACCCATCTTAGCTGGAGTTGGAAATTTCAATTCAAACCATTTGAATAATTTTTCAAAATTTGATTTTATTTTATTTTTATTAAAAGTACGTGGCAAAAAATAGGAGTTTTGATTTCAATTTTATTATTAGGGTTATTGCCAAATCTGAGAAGGGCCCTATTAAGGAACCAGCTAAATTAATCTCAGAAAAATTTCGCTGTCTGCCAAAAGCAATTTTGAAGCCTACACCAGGTGTAATCATTCCTGCGATTGGTCCCAAGGAAGTTCCTTTGAAGGAAAGATCACTTCCATCCACATTTGCAGTTCCAATCCACCTCTAAACGAACTCCGACAGGAAGACTTCGAACAACAAAGATAAGAGATTAAATTAATTAATTAGATTCAATATTTACTAAATTCTTTATTGAGTAATAAATCAACTTAAAACTGATTTTTCGTTTTTATTTGTTTGTCTGTACTTGGCGCCCTATAATTAATGTTTGGAGGCGATTAAATAAAACTCAGGAGGAAGCCACGAACCCAGGAGCTAGCCTAGGGTAATTAAGGGTTACAACCTCTAGGGTTATCCGATATGGACCAAAATCAACAGGTTTCTCCTTTATGATATGAGAATTCTATATAAAAAATTCTAAGTCACTGTCATCTTCCCTTAAAGACTTATAGCGGAGACAAACTGAGGAAAATATGATTTATGTACACGAGTTTCAATCTGAGCCAAAATCAGAAAAGTTCTTCTCCATCACATGAGGATTCTACCGGGTCCGGCACTCGAAGTGTAACCAACTTCAGACCGCTCGCGTAGCTGACGCACGGGCCTCAGCTGTGCGTCAAAGTTGCTAAATGACAGTTCGTAGTATTGTTTACAAGCGCACAAGACCATTTTACCAAAAGTAGACGCGAAAAAAAGAAATCAGTGATCGATTTCAAACGTAGTAGTGTAATTGCTTTATATTTAGCTGGAAAATCATAACCAGCGATTGTTCGTGAGCTCAAAAACCTTGATGTGAGTAAAGTTTTCGTTTATCGCACCATAACTCGTTACAATAATACTGGCAGCATCGCAAAACGTCATGGAGGTGGTCATTAAAAGACTGCAACATCACCTGAGATGGTTCAAAAAGTCAAGAAGCGACTTGAGCGAAATCCCCGACAAAGTGCCAATAAAATGGCAAAAGAACTGAAAATATCTGACCGCAGCATCCGGGTCAAGCCTTACAAGATACAAAAGACCCATGATCTCACACCCAAACAGCAACAAGTTACACTTCACAGAGCGAAGGAGTTGCTTCGTTTGGCCGAAAGCGGTCAATTTCCGAACATTGTGTTTTCTGACGAGAATTTTTTTCCAATTGAGCAATTCCTAAACCCTCAAAACGATAGGGTTTACTTGACCCATCGTTCATACAAGAATTTGAGTCGTCGATTGGCCACCAGGAGGCAGCACACGCCACAGATAATGGTTTCGGCCGCTGTAACCGCAGATGGGCGCTCTC
The DNA here is from genome assembly GCA_964028335.1 of Altica lythri. NCBI lineage: Eukaryota > Metazoa > Arthropoda > Insecta > Coleoptera > Chrysomelidae > Altica > Altica lythri. The sequence goes on along the minus strand of OZ034805.1, from coordinate 57,808,371 downwards.
CAATCGTTTTCATCGAGCCTGGCGTCAAGGTAAATGCAGAATATTATCGGAAAAGTATTCTGGAGGTTGCTTTGAAGCTATAGGCAGACGAACATTTCGGTGGCAGGACATGGACGTTTTAACAGGACTCGGCATCGTCTCACAAAGCTCGAGTGAACCAAGAATGGCTGAAAAACGACGTTCCGAACTTCATAACGTCTACACAATGGCTCTCGAATTCACCAGACGCGAATCCAATGAATTTGGGCGATTTTGGAGTGCAAGGTCCGAACTAAAAGATACACCAGTCTCGAGGCGCTGAAGAAAGACAGCTTGCGATTCGTTTTTAGACCGTCTCAAGGCAATAGTTAAGGCAAAAGGTGACCATATTGAGCAAAAGTGAATCGATTCTGAATTTTGTATTATTTTCACACATTTTGTACTTTGAATTAAATGAGAGTAATTGTCCAAACTCAATTTATGATCTTTTTGATTGGTTACACTTCGAGTGCCGGACCCTGTATATATATAAATATACCAAATTTCATGATTTTGAGTTTTTTCTGTTCCAAGAGTTTCGGAAAACCGTTAATTTTTTTTCATCGGGAGTTCGATCTTTCGGTGACTTTCCTTAGGGAAATCGGTTAGTAAGATTAGTTTTGGAGTTTTTGGAAGATTGTTTTTTGTTATTTCTTTAGAGGAAAGATGTCATATTAATTTAATAAATATTGAATCAATATGATATGTAATTCTAAATGAATAAACTGAATTAAAATGTTGCAAGGAGAGGAGCAGAAAGAAGGAGCTACCAAGGATAGAAGCAGAAAGAAGGAGCTAGCAAGGAAGGAAGCAGAAAGAAGGAGCTAGCAAGGAAAGAAGCAGCAAGAAGGAGCTAGCAAGTAGATTGGGTAAAAAACAAAAAAAAAATGATGAAAAATCACAGAAACTAAAGCCTCTTACAACTTTAAAAATGCGGTAATCTTAAAATATGAAAAATTGAAAAAATCGTAGGGGAAGGTCGGGTAGCCCCGGCCGGCGGGTAGCCTCGGCGCCCTCGGCCACAGTGAGTACCAACCTCCTAAGCACACATAGATAAACTTTGCACCCTTAAAAACGTACGCAGCGCCGCGTGTTTGAATAATATAAACAGTAGTTTGGTGAATTTCGACCGGGTAACAAGTGCCAACGGTTTGAGTGTTTGATGAAGATTTTTTCGTGCGCCGATTACTTTTCGAAAGCAGATAAAATATATAAAAAGTAAGTACTTTATCATCACTTAGTACTAATTATGTGTGGTTATTATTGTAGTAAGTATGCCAGTTTAGATTATTTCGTTAGCGTGATAGGTGTTTTTCCAGAAAAAAATAATTGAAGATCGAGATGACCGGGTACCCCCAGCCACACGTTTGTCGGGTAGCCTCGGCCACTTTTTGGGTGACGAGTATGAGTGAATGTAATTTGTTTAAAAGTTTATTTTCACAACTAAGTGGGTACAATACACTATGGTATGTATACAAAATATTTTTTTATTTTTAGGTCACTTGGAAATGCCGAAATTTAAGGGAAAAGTTACAAGAAGGGGTGATTGGGATGAAAATGTAATGAAACAGGCCATTTTATGCGTTAAAAAAAGGAAATATCGATAAGAGATGCGGCTAAATAAATACGGAGTGCCCAGAAGCACCCTTCAATACATCATATCAGCTACTAAAACAGTTGTCGCCTCTACCTTATGCATCTAAAAAACGTCTTCAGACGCGTTCACGAAAAACCCAAAGAAGCGAAATTCTCACTTCTTCACCATACAAAAACACATTGGTAGACACAAAAAAAGCAAAAAGCGTAAAAAGGCACCTAACAACTGCAACGACAACTGCGACCAATAAAACGAGACCAAAAGAAAATTTGACAAGAGACGAAGAGACAGAGTGCATTATTTGCGGAGAAACCTTTGAAGAACCTTGGATACAGTGCGCCAAATGTAAAGACTGGGCGCACGAAGAATGTGTATACATCGATGGAGCGCAATCTTACTATTTATTATTGCGACGTCTGCACTGCAAAAAAAGACCTGGTCATCATTAATTGGTGTGGCCGGAGCTACCCGCCAAAATCTTTTTTGACGAAAATTAAAGGCTGATTGTAAGACTTGATTTAGGCTAAGTTTGTAAAATTATTGGACTGTTATGTTAATTAAACTATTATAAATATGTTAGATTTATTGTTTACGTTCAAAATTAAAGTCTAGTTCTGTTGATTTCATATTTTTTTCGAGTTTTGCTTTTATGTCCGTGGCTACCCGACCTTCCCCTAAATAATTGTCATTTAATCAAGTTATGAAAACCCCAAAAGGGAAATTATCAAGGAGAGTTTTCTAGATATTTATTAATCATTTTTATTATTTAGGTACTTCCAAACAGATGAGACTATAATGGATGAATTTTTATAATAATTATTACAAACTTTTCTTCATTGTTCTATGACAAAATACCATGTATTGTGGGAAAGGCAAATAAATATAAAAATAATATGATACCGCGGAATGTTGGCTAATATAGAATTGTTTATTTAGCAAGAAACTAAAAGGTGACATCATACGTTTTATTATCAAACTTGTTGAAAGTTATAGAAACAATGGTTTCTATTTTACAGCTTTTTAATAGAATTTAAACCTATTTAAAGACTTTAAATTGCAATTTTAATGATTTTAATGGCAGTTCTTATCCATGAAAATTTGTAATAAAAGAAGTGTTAAATTCTTAACAATTTAGTTGTTAAAGATCTTTATAAAAAGAAAAACCTTATTTTCTATCAAAAATTAGGAAAGTGGTTTTCGTTCGAACCTCATTTTTGTAATTTCACCGACAATTAGTACGCTGAAGAGGAAATTTTTTATGAAAACGTGGAATATTTTACATTAAAATGGTGTTAACTGCCTTTCTGTCTGTTATCGCTAACTGGTCGATTTTAATATAGGACAACTTTTTAAACTTTTTTTAAACCGTTGATTCACTACGATTGAAATCAAAACCTTCCATAGTCGATGTTTACTTGCACGGAAGCAAGTTACTGTGAAATCTGACAGCGTGCACCCAAATTGTCATATCATAACATGCGTAGAAGAGAGGTCTTTTACCATTACATTAGTATAATTAATTACTGCGCTAACCGTAGGAAAATTAGACTTCTAGATGTTTATAAAAAGCTTTTGATAAAGTCTGGCATGCTGGAATCATTCAAAAATTTTATGACACCAACCTTCTTATTCAAATAATCAAACTTTTGAATTCATACCTTTCCGACCGAACAATCTGCGTCAAAGTAGACCAATCCATTTAAAAGTTCCTGAAGGTTCCACTCTAGTACCCCTTTTATAACCCCAATGATTGACCCGGAACCATTCGGCTGACACATTCAGAAAGGCAACCATTCAGAAACGGAGGCTAGAGAAGGCCCAGGAGTGGTGGGAAAAATCAACGGGCAAGCGACAAGTCAAAGTCTTCATAAAGGGACACTCGGCGAAGTTTAATGCAGAGCTGCTATCACAAAGGCGAAACGATGTCAGAATGATTGTCAGTCTCTTGACAGGACATTGTAGGCTCAAGATACACATGAGTAAGTTAAACTTAGCAGATGAAGACATCTGTCGATACTGCTAAGAGGAGGAGGAAACCGCATTTCATGTCCTATGCCAATGCGAAGGCCTTGCAAGGAAGCGGTGTCTAGTGGAAGAGGAGAAACCAGCTGCTCTAAGTTATGCGGATTGGCCACTGTCAAGACTATTAAGTCACATTAAGAGAACATGGCTGGACAAGGTTCTCTATTCCTATTCTTGAGATAATGGGTGGTCACAATAGATCTGCAAAGGTCACAGTGATACAGGCTAACAGCCAACCCAATAAACATCTAATCTAATCTAACCCCTTTTATATCTTTTTTATACTCACGAAATCCTCAACCTCAAAGTTATTCAGTTTTATAGTGACGACACAGCTTTTATCCCAAAACTGCAATTCCAATTGCCAAAACCCCACATTTACTGGATTAGTAGCAGAAAAACATAAACAATTATCTTTCTCGTCGACCTTTCTATAGCTGAAGACTAAAGCAATGCTTTGTTGAAGTTAACCTTTCTTTGGAAAGAGAAACTCGTAGTAAAGGATGAGATTGACTATTTAAAGGCACCCTCAAAAATGCGACCTTAGAACTTTCCTCCATACATATATAACCATCATTCAACCAATAATCGATTACAAAACTGTCTCATGCTGAACTCTCATGGCTCAACATACAAACCACATAGCAGCGAGAAAGCGAAGAATTTTACGAAAGCTCAAATATCTTTATTACTGCCACCATTCTGCCCAAATATAGAATTATATAAATATTACATCTTTGTATCTTCGGTTAGAGGTTCTCCAACGGAGCTATGCCCGAGTCTATGAAACCCTAGGAACACCACTGTAACAAGAAACGCAGAGCCATCCAGAGGAAGCCACCAAGAGAGCCCCCAGTGCTTCAGCTAAAGTTATTTTAAGCACCACGACGACATCTTCCAGAAGAGTTCCACCTCCAATATAATGTATACTTAGACTTAGAAAAATAACAAAGCGAATGAATAAATTCTACAGAAATGGTTTCGATGTGCCTCAGTCTGAAAACAACTTGTCTCGGAAAGAACTTGCCAAATGGTTTTTCTTACATAGAATAAGTTGCCACGGACAACTCCTACATTTAGAGAACGGAAACATTATAGAATTGTTGCATTACTCTGAAAAGAATAGTGAGTCCTAGACAGGGAAACGTTTTAAAAATAACTAGTTAAAATATTAAATTGCATTGATGAAAGCTAGATTGTCGTAACACCGATAAAGTATAATAAGTTTTAAATACTTAAATACTTTTATTAAATTACCGTAGTCTTGTTTTCTCTTAACATACTTAAAACGGTTTCCGATCCGATTTCAAACAAAGTTTCATGTTTAAACTAAACAAGATGGTGTTTTATGGAGTTTCCTAAATTTTATTTTCAGTTGAGGTTATAAAACATTTCGTTCGGTTTATTTTCATCGTGACGTTGATAGTTAAATATACCGTGTCTTAAAATAACTTAATGGTACGTTAAACCGGAAACGCCTTCCTTATGCCATCTTTACAACGTGTTCAATCGAGTACAATTTTGTACCCGATTTGATTTTTATACGCTTATTAATAATTATCGATGTAATATTGAGAATCAATCAATTTTTTAAATATAATTGTTAATTCATATTGTCACTAATATATTTATGCATGATCTATTACTGGTCAGACAAATATATTAACATATGGTCGCGAAAGCTGGATCACAACGGATGGAATAAAAAGTTCCCCAAGGATCGGCTCTAGCTCCTACTCTATTCCTATTACACATTAATGATCTACTAGAAACCACTAATAACCCGCGTCCCATACCTCTAGATATTCTGGAAGAGGACAGAAGATCCACAACGGCTTCTCTCAATCAAGATTTGAGAGTTGTAGACGAGTGGGGAAGAAAGAATCTTGTTAATTTCAACGCTTCCAAGACAAAGACATGTTTTCTGTTCTTGCTATGGCGGATTATTGCGTGATAAATTCTATATCTCGCAGTATTATGCAATGGATGTAGACGAAACCAATTTCGTTATAATCGGTGGCACTACGCAGTCAACTCTAACGAAATCAATTTATTAATAATCTTGGCTCTACGAAGTCAACTTTGCGAAAACCAAAATCTTAATGCCCTTCAGTGGCGTGTTCTCCCTCTTGAAATTGTCTTAATTTCTTCTCATACTTTGTTCCCATAACGTCGGGTTGTCAGTGATTTATGTAAAAGTCATTATTTTACGACATATGGTATTTGTATCACTTTGTTTCTTGGATTTCAGATTGCCATTTATTAACTTAAAACCCATTATTGTTGACACTTTAAAAAACGTAGTTTCCGGGCACATTGTATTTGTAAAAGCTCGTACCATTGTATAAGATTTGAGCCCAACAGGTAACGGCACATGTGCATCCTTATTGTAATATTTAAAAGTTTCTGCACTGGTTTGTGTTATGATATGATACTGATATTAATTATAAGATTTTAAATAATTTTATATGCAGACTGGGGTGGGATAGCTTCAAAAGAGAGATTAACAAACCAGGAGAAGTTCCGTTACTCATTTTTGTGATGATTTTTCAGTCGCCAAACCCCCTCTGAACTCAAAATTAAAAGCTTGATTTTAAAATGGTGTAATATTCAATTTTATTGTTGTTTGTATTTACTGAACCAATTTCTTTACCTCTCTTCGCGAAGAAACTGGATGTATGCCACTGTCGTTTATTTCCGAATTGTAGTATATTTATAAAAGAAACAGTTAGTTGTATAATATTACATAAAATCCTTTTTTTACGTGGAAATATCTGATCAGCCTTCTATACAGGTATTATTTAGTTCTTAGAATCATTGACCGTCGTTCTATATATCTAAATAAGGCCCTAACAAGGTAATTAACTTCTGAACTGTTTTGGTCATTTAACTAGTTTCTCCAAGACATGGCGACAAAATTCCAAGAAATTAACAGGCCTATAGATATTGACCAAACTATGAATAGAAACGAGATGTGGTACTCTGGGAATGTCCGATGAGGGAAAGTATAGATTTTTTAAGGTTCTGAAGTATTATTTGACTGATTATACGTATAAATAACTTTGTGTAATTATTTAAAAGTTGTTTTAAAAAAATGGATATAATATAACCTATACTGCAACCATGTGAAGGTACTATAGACTACAATACAATACTCATTACTCAATACTATTATTAATATAAAATACTAAACTTAATATGTATACTTTCGTAACAAAATAATAAAATAATCTGTCAAACACAATGTGATACGTCACTATGATACTAAAACATTAGCTCAGACTGTTTTTTGTATAGCTATCTCTTTTCAATGTACTGATTGTTTAAACCGTATTCAAAGGACTTATAGTTATGACTAATAACATGTGGTAAATATTTCATCTTTGTTTTTACCAACCATATGTGATTCTGTCTCTCTCTTAATCACGCCTTTACATATGTAACGTAATGTTATGATTTTGAGCCGGGCACACGAATAGAAGTATAACTTCAAAAAGGTATGTTTTCAATAAACAATTATTAAGAAAATGAATCTTAAATCATAAAAAATGGAAATATATGAAGGAAACAAAGAATTATGTTGTAAAACTAAAAAATAATCCACATAATTACCACTTAATGGAGTCATTACACATTTAAAATTGTAATAACTATTTTAATCACATCATCAATCTCAATTTTCTAAATCTACTAAGCCAAATTAACACTTTGAAGGTACAATTTTATAAACCTGTAAATCCTTAAAACCCATAAAACTGCTGCATTTGCAGTCGTAACTTTAGATCACCACTGAAAAATTAGCCTGGCCGCAAGCCATCATCTTGAAAATAAAATTTTCCTCAAAATCCGTTTAAATTTATATTCGTTTTGATTAGATTTTAGAATGCATTTCGTAAGAATTCAATGCGCAATACTTAGTTTATATTAATAATTATTGAACAGGTGATATTCTTATACAAAGTATCTACATAATTAATTAATAAGCCGATAAAAAATTGTATAAAATATAGAAGCTCAAAATTAAAAATTTGACAAATATTTATTTAAGAAAACCACCAATTCTGTTACACTGAATACAAAATTGTTGATGATCAGATTTTTAGTGTTCTAATACTCATATTTTCAATGCCCTAAGATATGGATATGGATATAACTTTTTTTAATCTTCTTCTAGAAAAACAAACTCATTTTCCAAAAATACAAGATTTTACTAGTTAAACTTATTGTTACGAGCCGGTCCGGACTTGTCACCTAGACTGGTGTGAGTAAGTCGCTGTTCTGAGAATCTTCGAATATTCTAGTGGCTGTTGGAACCTCCGAATAATTCGAGAGTGTTCTGTTCTAGATGTAGTTTCAGAGACACTTCTAGAAGGAACTACTCTCATATAAAAGGGACCGCTTTGGACAGTGATTGAAGTGCGAATTGTTGTACGATGTGTTTGAAAGACGTTATTCAGTAACTGTGACTGTATCAAAGCTGTGTAGATTATTTTAAGAAATTGTTGTTTATCAATAAATTGTTTAGTTGTCTGGTGTTAAATAATTTTTTTAATTTTCATCTAGAAAAACACATGTAAGTAATGACTCATTTTCCAAAAATACAAGATTTTACGAGTTAAACCAAGATTACGTTAAATCTATTGTTACGAGCCGATCCGGACTTGTCGCCCAGACAGTGGTGTGAGTGAGTCGCTGTTCTGAGAATCTTCGAATATTCTAGTGGCTGTTGGAACGTCCGAATAATTCGAGAGTGTTCTGTTCTAGATGTAATTTTAGAGACACTTCTAGAAGGAATTAATTTCATATGAAAGGGACTGCTTTGGACGGAGAAAAATATTATTGTAATAGTTGGCGATAGACAGTGATTGAAGTGCGAATTGTTGTACGAGGTATTTTAAAGAAGTTATTCAGTAATTGTGACTGTATCAAAGTTGCGTAGATTATTTTGAGAAATTGTTATTTGTGTTTATCAATAAATTGTTAAATTGTCTGCTGTTTAAAATTGTTTTTAATCTTCTTTTAGAGAAACAAACTTTAAGTAATGACTCATTTTCCAAAAATACAAGATTTTACGAGTTAAACCAAGATTACGTTAAACCTACTGTTACGAGCTGGACCGGACCTCTCGCCCAGACAGTGGTGTGAGTGAGTGGCTGTTCTGAGAATCTTCGAATATTCTAATAGCTCTTGGAACGTCTGAATAATTCGAGTGTTCTGTTCTACATTTTTTTTATCTTCTCCTAGAAATACAAACGTAAGTAATGACTCATTTTCCAAATAAACAAAATTTTATGAGTTAAACCAAGATTACGAAACCTATTGTTACGAGCCGGTCCGGACTTGTCGCCCAGACAGTGGTGAGAGTGAGTCGCTGTTCTGAGATACTTCGAATATTCTAGTGGCTGTTGGAACGTCCGAATAATTCGAGAGTGTTCTGTTCTAGATGTAATTTTAAAGACACTTCTAGAAGGAATTAATTTCATATGAAAGGGACCGCTTTGGACGGAGAAAAATATTATTGTAATAGTTGGCGATAGACAGTGATTAAAGTGCGAATTGTTGCACGAGGTATTTTAAAGACGTTATTCATTAATTGTGACTGTATCAAAGTTGTATAGATTATTTTAAGATATTGTTATTTATTTGTGTTTATCAATAAATTGTTAAGTTGTCTGCTGTTAAACACTTTTTTTAATCTTCTCCTAGAAAAACAAACGTAAGTAATGACTCATTTTCCAAAAATACAAGATTTTACGAGTTAAACCAAGATTACGTTAAACCTATTGTTACAAGCCGGTCCGGACTTGTCGGCCAAACAGTGGTGTGGTGAGTCGCTGTTTTGAGAATCTTCGAATATTCTAGTGGCTCTTGGAACGTCCGAATAATTCTAGAGTGTTCTGTTCTAGATGTAATTTCAGAGCACTTCTAGAAGGAATTAATTTCGTATAAAAGGAACCGCTTTGGACGGAGAAAAATATTATTGTAATAGTTGGCGATAGACATTGATTGAAGTGCGAATTGTTGTACGAGGTATTTTAAAGACGTTATTCAGTAATTGTGACTGTATCAAAGTTGCGTAGATTATTTTGAGAAATTGTTATTTGTGTTTATCAATAAATTGTTAAATTGTCTGCTGTTTAAAATTGTTTTTAATCTTCTTTTAGAGAAACAAACTTTAAGTAATGACTCATTTTCCAAAAATACAAGATTTTACGAGTTAAACCAAGATTACGTTAAACCTACTGTTACGAGCTGGACCGGACCTCTCGCCCAGACAGTGGTGTGAGTGAGTGGCTGTTCTGAGAATCTTCGAATATTCTAATAGCTCTTGGAACGTCTGAATAATTCGAGTGTTCTGTTCTACACTTTTTTTATCTTCTCCTAGAAATACAAACGTAAGTAATGACTCATTTTCCAAATAAACAAAATTTTATGAGTTAAACCAAGATTACGAAACCTATTGTTACGAGCCGGTCCGGACTTGTCGCCCAGACAGTGGTGAGAGTGAGTCGCTGTTCTGAGATACTTCGAATATTCTAGTGGCTGTTGGAACGTCCGAATAATTCGAGAGTGTTCTGTTCTAGATGTAATTTTAGAGACACTTCTAGAAGGAATTAATTTCATATGAAAGGGACCGCTTTGGACGGAGAAAAATATTATTGTAATAGTTGGCGATAGACAGTGATTAAAGTGCGAATTGTTGCACGAGGTATTTTAAAGACGTTATTCATTAATTGTGACTGTATCAAAGTTGTATAGATTATTTTAAGATATTGTTATTTATTTGTGTTTATCAATAAATTGTTAAGTTGTCTGCTGTTAAACACTTTTTTTAATCTTCTCCTAGAAAAACAAACTTAAGTAATGACACATTTTCCAAAAATACAAGATTTTACGAGTTAAACCAAGATTACGTTAAACCTATTGTTAAGAGCCGGTCCGGAACTGTCGCCCAGACAGTGGTGTGAGTGAGTCGCTGTTCTGAAAATCTTCGAATATTCTAGTGGCTGTTGGGACCTCCGAATAATTCGAGAGTGTTCTGTTCTAAATGTAGTTTCAGAGACCCTTCTAGAAGGAATTAATTTCATATAAAAGGGACCGCTTGGGACGGAGAAAAATATTATTTTAATTGTAATAGTTGGCGATAGACATTGATTGAAGTACGAATTGTTGTACGAGGTACTTTAAAGACGTTATTCAGTAATTGTGACTGTATTAAAGTTGTGTAGATTATTTTGAGAAATTGTTATTCATTTGTGTTTATCAATAAATTGTTAAGTTGTCTGCTGTTAAACACTTTTTTAATCTTCTTTTAGAAAAACAAACTTAAGTAATGACACATTTTCCAAAAATACAAGATTTTACGAGTTAAACCAAGATTACGTTAAACCTGTTGTTACGAGCCGGTCCGGACCTGTCGCCCAGACAGTGGTGTGAGTGAATCGCTGTTCTGATAATCTTCGAATATTCTAGTGGCTCTTGGAACGTCCGAATAATTCGAGAGTGTTCTGTTCTAGATGTAATTTCAGAGCACTTCTAGAAGGAATTAATTTCGTATAAAAGGAACCGCTTTGGACGGAGAAAAATATTATAGTTGGCGATAGACATTGATTGAAGTGCGAATTGTTGTACGAGGTATTTTAAAGACGTTATTCAGTAATTGTGACTGTATCAAAGTTGCGTAGATTATTTTGAGAAATTGTTATTTGTGTTTATCAATAAATTGTTAAATTGTCTGCTGTTTAAAATTGTTTTTAATCTTCTTTTAGAGAAACAAACTTTAAGTAATGACTCATTTTCCAAAAATACAAGATTTTACGAGTTAAACCAAGATTACGTTAAACCTACTGTTACGAGCTGGACCGGACCTCTCGCCCAGACAGTGGTGTGAGTGAGTGGCTGTTCTGAGAATCTTCGAATATTCTAATAGCTCTTGGAACGTCTGAATAATTCGAGTGTTCTGTTCTACATTTTTTTTATCTTCTCCTAGAAATACAAACGTAAGTAATGACTCATTTTCCAAATAAACAAAATTTTATGAGTTAAACCAAGATTACGAAACCTATTGTTACGAGCCGGTCCGGACTTGTCGCCCAGACAGTGGTGAGAGTGAGTCGCTGTTCTGAGATACTTCGAATATTCTAGTGGCTGTTGGAACGTCCGAATAATTCGAGAGTGTTCTGTTCTAGATGTAATTTTAGAGACACTTCTAGAAGGAATTAATTTCATATGAAAGGGACCGCTTTGGACGGAGAAAAATATTATTGTAATAGTTGGCGATAGACAGTGATTAAAGTGCGAATTGTTGCACGAGGTATTTTAAAGACGTTATTCATTAATTGTGACTGTATCAAAGTTGTATAGATTATTTTAAGATATTGTTATTTATTTGTGTTTATTAATAAATTGTTAAGTTGTCTGCTGTTAAACACTTTTTTTAATCTTCTCCTAGAAAAACAAACGTAAGTAATGACTCATTTTCCAAAAATACAAGATTTTACGAGTTTAATCAAGATTACGTTAAACCTACTGTTACGATCCGGACCGGACCTGTCGCCCAGACAGTGGTGTGAGTGAGTCGCTGTTCTGAGAATCTTCGAATATTCTAGTGGCTCTTGGAACGTCCGAATAATTCGAGAGTGTTCTGTTCTAGATGTAATTTTAGAGACACTTCTAGAAATAATTAATTTCATATGAAAGGGACCGCTTTGGACGGAAAAAAATATTATTTTAATTGTAATAGTTGGCAATGGACAGTGATTGAAGTTCGAATTGTTGTACGAGGTACTTTAAAGACGTTATTCAGTAATTGTGACTGTATCAAAGTTGTGTAGATTATTTTAAGAAATTGTTATTTATTTGTGTTTATCAATAAATTGTTTAGTTGTCTGCTGTTAAATAATTTTTTTAATTTTCATCTAGAAAAACAAATGTAAATAATGACTCATTTTCCAAAAATACAAGATTTTACGAGTTAAACCAAGATTACGTTAAATCTATTGTTACGAGCCGATCCGGACCTGTCGCCCAGACAGTGGTGTGGTGAGTCGCTGTTTTGAGAATCTTCGAATATTCTAGTGGCTGTTGGAACCTCCGAATAATTCGAGAGTGTTCTGTTCTAGATGTAATTTTAGAGACACTTCTAGAAGGAATTAATTTCATATGAAAGGGACCGCTTTGGACGAAGAAAAATATTATTGTAATTGTAATATTTGTGTAGATTATTTTAAGAAATTCTTATTTATTTGTGTTTATCAATAAATTGTTAAGTTGTCTGCTGTTTATCACTTATCCCGAATCCACGAACGAAAAAATATAACACTATCTAAATGTTTTCGAATTTGCTTATTGACTAGATATTTTCACTTTATGTCATATTCAATATAAATATGTTTTATATATTATTATCTGGAATATGTAAACTATATCGTCAATTTCATAAAAAATTATAAGAAATTTGCATAATAACGCGATAAACCTCGATAATACATAGATAGATTTTATAGCGCTCCTCGTAGATCTAATCCAAATGCAGATTGTAGAACAAATTGTGGTTAATTAGACAACATTAATTTTTTTTACGTTTATTTTTGCGCGGATGATTACTGAAAATGATTCTTGAATTGAATAAAAAATGAACTAGTTGTAACGATCGTAAAAACAGATTTTGATTCTATAAATAAAATGATTCATGCTTATTAATTAGTTCTTCCATTCTGACTATTTTAACGGCGGAAGTTGTATGTGTGTGTGTGTGTGTGTGTTTTTTTTTTGTTTTAGAAGTTTAAGCTATTTGTGGTATTTTACACATATTTTTAATAAATCTACCGGTTTTAATTTATCAAATACTTTATTTAAACCGGCTGTCATACAATATATCACAATTCTAAACTAGTATTTTATATTATGTTGGTAGCATCAGCCAAATAATTCTTATTTCTTATAGTTGTTTTCAGTAAGGCACTGTTTTCAGTGCATTTCAACGTGGTGTACCTATTCGGCCAAATAGCCCAGATAACTGAGGCCACTATTAGAAGAAGAAAAGTATCTTTAATATAATGACCACAGATATACTATGAAATGGTCCTTTAAATAAGGCATTATAAATGTATTATCATCATTTTCTGTCCAATGTCATTAACTTGACTTGGTAGACCATAGACAAATTTAAGAGACGCGCAATCGTATACTGTAGTGGTGAAAATGGGAACTAAACCAATAAAATATGATGAGTTGGTAGCGCGAAAAGCGGAAAAGCATTTATGGCTAGTAAATAGTTTTAAATATGGCGCGCTGATGTCGGAACTTGTTGCCAACCTTATATTAGGCTTCAAAACATCTGTTCTATTATCTCCGGTTTTGTGGTTGACATTGGAAAGATAATAGAGATATTTTAAGCCACCTAAATTATAATTTACGTTATACGCTAAACTGAGCATGCGTACTTTATAGAAAATAGCAAACCGATTTTCTGCTTTATTTAGTTTTCGAACCTATAAAATTTGGGAATTACCTTACACGCTAAACTTTATGCCAATCATGCGCAGTTGTTATAATATTTGACTTTGACATATCCGGCGTTGCCAAATTGACATTTATAGATAGTGGTAGCATATTTTAAAATGTTAAAACATTTGATTATGTATTAAAATTAAATTATATAAAAGCATTAATGTGAGTTCTAATACTAGATACGTATATTTTATTGCTGTAAAATGTTGTAAAACGTTATCCTCTTTAACGTTAATAAAGTTCCCTTTATTTCAACCTAATTAGCGGAGGGCGTTATCGCTTATAGGGACTGAGAAAGTTAATCTTTATGCCATCTGCCGAGAAAAATTACAAACAAAGTGATGGTAAACAGTATTAGTTTAGCATTATAAGTGTCTTTAATTGTTTCTTTTTTTTTAAATAAAATAAATTTTCGAGATTTCTTCATCAAAAGTATCGTGTTGTATCCGCGGCTGTTCAAATATGCCGTGTAAAAATAATACAAAGGTAAAACTTTATCATTTCCCCGAAAGTTCACTGAGGCAAACATAGGTTATGTTTACTTTGGTTTTATGTTTAAATCGATGTTGGTTTGTGTTTAAATTGTCTTTTCCTAACTTTTGTTGCTGATTGTGTAGTTATAATAATGTTTAAGTGACTTTATTTATTGTTAAGTTCTAAGGAAATAAACATGAGTGAATATTTTCAGAAGTAGTCGTTAGAAGATTCAGATGTTGCCAATCAATAGATATAAGCAAAAGATTAGTAAAATAAATAATTTAAAGGTAAAATCAAAGGTGTGTAGAACTCTTAAATGAATTAAATAATTTGTTTTATGTCAGTCATTATATTTTATTAATAAAACACAATTTAATAAAGTTTACTTTTATTTCTATATTTAGTAAAACGTTAGCAGCTCTTGATCACTTGATGGCAAAGCAGTGTTTAATTGATTTTTCAGAAATGGTTCAATATAATTTAAAACAGTCTTAAAAGCATTGTTTGTTGCTAAGGCAGTGTAACATCTTGTTTTTACATCATTATTTTCGAGGTTTGCAACAGTTAATGATAGTTTCTAAGCTTTTCTTTCAATTCATTTGTAATCATTAATGATAGAAACATATAAGTTAAATTGTCTATGTCAAATCAGTTTGACTTTCTTTATTATTCTACTTCGATGGTTTCTTAAATTTCCACGTTTCTTAATAATTCTACTGTGGCAGCCTGCAACAATGAGAAATGTTTAAAATAAGACATGCAAACTAAGTTTAGGGCATAAGAGTCATAAGACAGTCAAATGACTCTTAAATAAACTTACCTTTTAATTCTTTTATATCGCTCTAATTTAGATTTTGAGGAACTGGACTTACTGTCTTTATATACCCCATGTTTAATAAAGTTAAGTCAGCAGGTTTTCCTATAAAGTTAAAAAGTTGAAATCATCTTTAAAACAGCATTCATTTTGCCACTTACCAGAAATAAAATGATTAGAGCTAACACGAGTGCTCTTAATTTTCGTTTCGCTAGTAAAACCTTTACGTTTTATTGCCTGCAACCATTTTTTTCTGCCTCTTAGAAGATAAAGTACTTAGCTCAGTTAAAATGTAGTACCGAAGGTAAGCGAAACAACTGCATTTTTCCCGATTACTTCGGATACCACACTTTGTCTTTCTAACGAAGTCTTTCTTATTTTAATAATTTTATAACACAAAATTGACCAAAAAATCACTAATAAGAATAAAGCAAAGATCACTCAATTGACAAAACACACTGGCAATTGACAGAAGTCTATTTAATGTTTATATTTTAATCGAAAAAAAACCCAAATTTTATTATTTTTTTCTTTTTTTATAAAAAACTAATACTGTTTACGATACGACTTTCATCACAATACTTTTTTTATTTAACACTAGGGCGCTCTACTTTCGACGAAAGTGCTGCCTCTACAGTTCTTGCACGGTCCCTATTAAGGGAATCGGTTATTTTGTCATAACTGCGCATGGTCAGAATAACCGATAACGTGTAACGTTGGTTAAATATGTGGCTTAAAATCTCTCTAATGGCTGATGATAATACCTATGTTTATAGTGCCTTACTTTAAATGGTTTATGTCATTTGTTAATTTTATCGCAGCTCCAGTTCGCACAAACTAGTAGCAACTGCCTGAAACATGTCAATTTTCACTGTCACGTGTTTTTATAGTAAACAACTTCTCAGGATAACATATTTTTACCCTAATTAGCGTGTGTATTTCGATAAAATCCTGATCTTGATATACGTACACTAATATTTTATCGATAGTTGTTGATGACATCTGACCACGTATCTGCTATTTATGAGGCAACCAATCTTATTTGTATATAATAAACTTGACAAAATTTTAGAATACAAATATCACTTTCTTTTATTTATGGCGTGTTTTTTTTGTTGAAGTTATTTATCATGGAGACTAGACAAGGAGTTCGCACTCGACCGGGGGAATTGCCAAAATCTGTCCACGGTATCGTACATATTAGGTTTACTTTTTTCACCACTAGCGTCGCTAGTTTTCCTTTTGTACCGGTATGAATATAGACAATTAAATAATCGTGAATTATTAAATTGGTTTTTATTATTTACCCACGACTCATAAGTAAATTGCCTATTTTTTAACCTATACCTAACTCTGTCAGTAAGTGTCAAATTATTGAGGAGTTGTGTTATAGTTTCATTTACTAAACTAGTGAAGTAAGTAAATAGAAACCTGTATTATTATGCTGGTTACCTACAGTTTTCATTAAATTAAACTAACATTTGACATTTCTCAGACAGGACCGTCTGCGAAATCAAATATTTTTGACAACTTATGCCAAAATTTAAATTTTATATTTGTTATTTTTAGTTTTATACAAAACCATTTGGTAAGTCGTGGGTAAAGCATAGTACTTCACTCGAGGAACAAATTGCATATTTAGCTCGTTTCTTTAGCCCCTTCGCTCGCAAGCTCGCTCATGGGCCAAACACACTCGCTGTAATATGCAATTTACTCCACTCGTAAAGTAATATACTATTATATCTGAAAGATTGAACTATTTTTTTCATTGTGTAAATAAATTAATAATAAAATAATTAAAAATTATTTATTATTAACATCTGTCAGAGATCGAAACTGACAGCTGCGATTTTATGTCAAAATTTAATTTATTTCAAAACGGCATTCGTTTGCTTTCTTTATGGCACCAATACATTGGAAGTATTAAAGGTTCATTTATAGTTTTTTTTAACAATTTGCAACCTCCAGAAATTTCCGAAGGGAAGAAAAATTATATTACATAACGAGGTGGAAAGGGAGTATTGCAATATGTCCGACAATGAAGAAGATTGTAGACCTCCAGAAATACGTGAGGCAGGTACTTTATTTGTAAATAATGGTGAAGATTGGAAGATGTTCTCAATTTAAAATGTTTAGGAGGTTGGAAATCAAGTGCTGTTGCTGAAGGTTATGTTAAAAAAGAACCTAATCCTGGTTCGTCAACATCCAGCACACAAAAATATTGAATAAAAACTTTAAAGAGGGAATAACAATAATCAAAGCCACGACAATTTTACGATAAATTTTTACTTATATACTAATTTTAACGCTTCAAATAGTGTTTAGTTTATTGTTCGGTCTGTTGTTGTTATTGTTACGTTTCTCCAAATAATAAATTCCGCTGGAATTATTCACATTCGTTTATTCTAGAATACAATTCTTTGTTATTATTCTGGAATCAGTAATCGTTACAAAACGTAGTTGGGAACATCTATTGTTTACATTTGAAGTCTGTTCGGGTAGTGCCTTATCCTTACAGTTTATTCTATTCTTTCTTCGGGTGTCGGATGTTGATTTTACTTAATATAGATTTATCTCCATTTTTTTACCAAGTTTTTTTCTACATACATATGTTTTTACAGAAATTTTATTTGACGAAAGCTTCGTTTTGTTTTTGTCTTTATACTGATTGCCTATATATATTGATATGGATTTTTCTTCAATGGTGCACGTTCTTTCAATGAAATGTTGGAACGTGGTCAGGATTTTTAAATCGGTTGTCTGGATTAAGTATTTTTTTGATATTGTATTTGTTTTTGTTTAGTTTATAAGTTGTTTTGGAAATATTTATTATTATTGATTAGATTGTCAAGAAGTTAATTTGAAAAATGTCAGAAAATAAAATGATTGTAAATGAAAGAATTTGAATTTAAATTAAAATAAAAAGAAATTAATAACCAAATAAACGAAAAGGTACTGATCAAAAGATCTAATTACATAAAATATAAAGAAACCAGAAATTGGAAGGTACAGAAAAGCAGAGAGTTGGAAAATTGTAGGAAGAGGAAGGTATAGAGAAAGAGCTGAGCAGCAGAAAGGTGTTAGATAGATAGAAAGGCAGCAGCAAGAAGGAGTTGGAAAATTGTTGGAAGAGGAAGGTATAGAGAAAGAGCTGAGTATTGGAAGAAGAAAGATTCAAAAGAAGATAATTTTTTTTTATATTTATAATTTTTTTATTTAAGGACAATCAATTTAAAAATTTTGGAATCCACGACCGATAACTTCATTGAGAGAGGGTGTTCCTCAAGGAGGATCCATTTCAATATATACCAATACCGATATAAAACGTTGGTCATATTTCCCAATTTATGGAGGCGTATAACCAAGGATCACAGGTAGAAAGAAACTACTTTCCACCCTAGTTAAACATTTTCTACTTTCCAACTGTTTTGTAGGGTGGAAAACACTTATTTTTAAACGATTTTTTGTAGTCTTCTGTAGATAGTTTGTCAATTTGGAATGCAGAGCGTTTTTTATGCGGTCCCTATAATAGAAAATCTCCGTTAAGAGATTTAACCTGATTATATCATTATATGAAATACATACTTGTCAAAACACAAAACGAAAACATAATTTTAAAACGATGGATTTAAGCTGTTGAGAAGTCACATTTTGCCAAGTTGTACGCGTGAGTGACATTCTGACGTTGAAGTTCACAAGCAATCAATTTGCTAATGGAAGCATCGCACACAATATGAGGTTCATAACCCTAAGGCCTTTCTTAAAGATAAATAAGAAAAAAAGATAAACCCTTTTGGATCTGCAAAATGATGCTAAAAGCCGTTCATTTCAGATGTGATTTAAACACCTTCATAAAAATCCAGCAGGGAGAATTTGCGAATAGCAGTAACTGAGACTACTGAGAGCCTAATTCCGGATCAAATTTGTGATTGTTAAATTAATGGTAAAATGGAAACAAAAAGCTGATTTATCGAGTCTTTTTAGATGCTCCTTTATACGTGTTCCCAAAGTACTAAAGCTCCTTCCTACATAAGGAGCTTTATGATCACCACACAAAATGCCGCTTTTTGTAAATTTTTTAATTGAATCTGTTGTGTTAACTAGTTCTTTCTTTAATGAATTAAATGTTTTAAAATATTTAACATAACAGAAACCGATATTGAAAGCTGCCACTGTATGTCAAATCTAAACCATTTTAAAATGATTTCACCTGACACTAGAACTTCTTGTTTTTGTAATCAACAAATTTAGTTTAACAATTTTCACTCTACCAAATTGGCATTTGTTACCAACTGTAAACAAATAAATAGATAGTATGTACATTTCTTATTCATAAATAATTCTTCTAATACTGAGAAAACATTTAATAAATTTTGTCAAGTTAAAAACCTCTCGGTGGATAGGTATGTTAATTTACTGTAGATTGAGTTGTGCACACTCATTGTATTTTGGCACAAGAACAGTATGTGATTCATTGAAAACACATTTAAAAATATACTTTTGTAGATGTTGGGAATAGTTAATGTCTTTCATAAAACTGTTTAAAATTACTTCATCTTTATATCTGTATAATCTCTAGATAGATAGTTGTTCACTATCACAATCTTATTAATAACCTCGTGGTAAACCTCCTAATAGAAATTGGCGCTTGTCGATTACAACGGTCATAAAGGGGATATTTTGTCAATTAAACTATCAGCTTCACACTGATTGCCACATTCTTCATTATTAGTTTGTTTAGATCAGTGATTCTCAATTGTAAACTGGATGGACTCACAGAGATCCATGGGAGACTCTAAGAGGAGTCTAGGTTGGCGTAGAAAAAAATAGGGGGTTCACGAAAATGTATTTGGTTTCGATGGTAAAAAAATTCAAAATGATGACTTAGGCAGATAATAAATAGACCGATGGATTTCAATATAAAGTTCAACCATGTTTTTCTCCCTCATGCCTTTTTGTTAACTGAAAAATAAGCATGACATAAGAAAAAAAAAAAGAAAATTTTAAGCTGAAACTGGTTGCATTTTACCAAAAGTGACGATTTTTTCCCATATACTCGGACAACCAAGCAGCTCTAAAGGCGATAGTCTCGGCACAAATAAGCTCACAGCTGGTGTGGGACTGCGTTGGGACCCTGACACATGCCGCAAGTCAAAATTCTCTGACACTGGCATGGATACCAGGACACTCAGGGTTTCGGGGCAATGAGAAGGCTGATGAATTGGCCCGTGCGGGAGCTAATACCCCAGTGATTGGCCCGGAACCATTCGGCGGAGTTGCTAATACATTCAGAAAGGCAGCCATTAAGAAATGGAGGCTA
Organism: Altica lythri; assembly: GCA_964028335.1. Lineage (NCBI taxonomy): Eukaryota > Metazoa > Arthropoda > Insecta > Coleoptera > Chrysomelidae > Altica > Altica lythri. The sequence continues at coordinate 57,787,611 of OZ034805.1, read as the reverse complement.
GAGAAGGCCCAGAAGTGGTGGGAAAAATCACCGGGCAAGCGACAAGTAATTGCCCCTAATCCGACAATCCGACAATCTAACATTACCCAAAAAATTTTGAGTAATGTATTTTGAAATCAGTTACTGTTTACTTGTCGAAACTTGCATATTCGATATAAACGAAGGGTGTAATTTCAGCTCTTTTTGAGAAATTAAAATTTGTGAAGTAAAATATTAGTCGGTGCAAATTAACCCAGTTTCCAATGTTTTTACAGGTGTACTGTATAATAACTGGAAAAATAGATTTGAAGATCTTCTGAAGATGGAAATACCATCGTGGATCATAAATCTATTTGATTAAACGAAAGTGGCAAGACTGGTGTTTATAAGAAGAGCTATTTGAGCTTACCACCAATAAGGAGCCGAAGATGAAATTAAAAAAATGCTACCTATGATTATGGTTGCAAGCAAAAGTACACAAGAAATATCCTGGGCCATGAGAAGTTGCGAGAAAAATTTTAATAACGTTTCATACCTTTAAAAAAAATGGTGTCCTTACAAACCTACATCAACAACAGTCCCATATCTCTAGATATTCTGGGAGAGGACAGAAGATCCACAACGGCTTCGCTCATTCAAGATTTGAGAATTGTTGACGAGTGAGGAAGGAAGAATCTTGTTAATTTCAACGCTTCCAAGACAAAGACATGTTGCCTATCCAACAAGTTTAGAGCACGGAAATATTTCTCTTCATCCAACTTAGCTACTCTTTACAAAGCCCAAATACGACCTAATCTTGAATACTGTTCGCATGTATGGGGTTAGCTCCATTGTCCCACCGAAGAGCAGTGTCTGATCTTTTCTTGTTTTACCGATACATAAATGGATTTTGCTCAGAAGAACTCCGCTCTATAATGCCTTCACTTGTCAGATCAGCCAGAGCAACACGACGTGCCAACTCCATGCATCCTTATACTCTTCAGTGCCAGACATCCCCAGGGTCTCCAGATTGTGGAACTCCTTACCTTTTCACGTCTTCCCCACTCGTCCTAACACGCAGGCCTTTAAATCCCAAATTAATAAATTGTCTCTTCTGTCCCAATGGATGTTGTCGGTACATTTGTATTTAGGTCTATACCTACGAGAACATCCTTAATAAAAAATAAAAAAAATCTATAACAGAAGCAATTAGGAGGTTTCCATAAAATGTTAAAAAAATAACTGTTCTATGAAGGGAGAGTATCAAGAGTAAGGCACTGTAGATATAGGTATTATCATCAGTCATTTTCTGTCCAATGTCACTAACTTGACATGTTAGACCAGAGACAAATTTAAGAGACGCGCAATCGTATTCTGTAGTGGTGAAAATGGAAACTAAACCAACAAAATATAATCAGCTGGTAGCGGAAAAAGATTCTATTATCTCTGGTTGTTTTGTGGTTGACATTGGATAGAAAATGGACCTATAACCTTATCAAGAGTAAGCGTTCCTGTCAACGCCAATTTTTTTTTTTTTAATTTTGACCCGAATTGTCATATAGCCCTTTACTTATGAGCTATATAGTATAGTATATTATGTTACTAGGAGTAGAAGGCCAACATTATTGTTGAGCCCAGATTCTTGCACTGCCGAGGCGCTAGCCGAGGCTGTGCAAACTGGGCGAAACATATAATGGGCCTTCTGCTCCGAGTAACATATACTATTTTTTCTTCAAGCGTAATAATAATATGCATTTTATAAAAAATATAGAAGGCTTTGTTTATATCTCAACTATTTAATTAATACAAACGAAAAATTACATAAAGTGTTACCTATTTATTAACAGTAATATTAAATGTGCAGTTTTGTATACTGCAGTTGTTTAAATTTAAGCCACTGCCACCGCTTTCAGCTTCGACATTTACAATTTTGTCATTGGTATACATCATATTATTAGTAAGTTGATTGTCGATTATTATGTCAGCGATTCCAGAACTATTACTTGGTTGTTCTTGCCAATTAAGTATTTTTTGTGCAGTTTGTGTTTTACTGGAAATGGAATCCTCTAAGTACCCTTCAGCAACACTGGTGGATTTCCATCCACCATGCCGCTTTAAAGCGGTAATATCACCTCCGTTGTCAACTAAAATAGTTGCGGAAGTCCTCCGAAGGCAATGTCCTGTATATTCATGAGGATTTGTTAATTTCAAAAACGTAGCAACGTCTTTTGGTACGTTTGATATTTTGTGGATACCCATTACCACACGGTGACATTTACCATTCTGGTATTTAATAAAAAATCGCTGCAGGCCAATATCATCCGGACGAAGAGCCGTATACTGTCTTACCAAATTCAAATAAAAATCGCCAATTATAGTAAACGACCGTTGTTTTTTGTTTTTTGTGTTTATGATTTTAACCAAAATTAAATTTCCCAAATCTTGGATTTCGCTAGACTTTAAATTAACAAGTTCATCGCATCTAAGGGCTCCTGTGACTCCAAATATTAATATAACCTAAAACAAACGTTGAAATAAATAAAAAAAAAGCTGGTAGCACCGGGATTAGAACCGCTGACCTTTGCGACCGAAGACAAAAGCTCTGCCACTGAGCTACCGTCATTAAATGTTATAAGTAGGAAATGAGGTAATATTTGCTGTCAAGTTAAATATTGATCTGCTAGTAGATATCACTGTCAACGGTTTAATAAACGTAATAATGATTAAAAAGAAATAAGAAAGTACCTACCTTTGTTGCTAAATAAACATTATTTGGTGCATCCTTGAGAAATTTATCAAATTGATCTTGTGTTAATACTTTTGATTTTTTCGGTGTATAATTTTCCCCTTGGCGCTTTATAAATGCAATTAATTTGCTATATTTTTCTATTTTAACATTATGTTTAATGTTTAATTGACTTTTAATCATTGAATACTGTGCCCATAGAGTAGAACTTTTAAACTTTCTGGACAAATTCGTGAAGTATGCAAGCATAACGTTTTCCGTGTATTGCTGTACATTATATTCATTGCACCATTTTAGAAATTTTTCGTATGCAAAATCATACAGTTTACGCGACTTCGTTGGAATTAGAGTTTCAATACTGGAATTAGCTATTTCAACTAATTCCGGAGGCGTACATTGCAATTCTTGAGACATTTTTCACAAAATTTTCAAAACAGACAAACGTCAAATTAAATAAGTTTAAAAATGACAGTTCCTACCTACTTGATTACAACGCCCCATTATTTTATTAGTACAATAATGAAAATTCATTTTTGTACTAGTAAAATAATGGGATATTTCTACGGTCTGTGTTGCAAAAAGTAATATAGTTATTATTATACGCTTGAAGAAAAAAAATCATAAGCAACTGTAGGTCTCAATCACGTAATCGGTAACTTTATTCAGAGGCAGATATAATTATTCAAAATTAAGTTATTATAATTTTAATTATAATTCATTGCTTGTTTCTGATTGATATGCCTTTATAGATTTAAAGATAATTTAAAATTTAATATATGTTGAACCCACACAACTGCATATAACCTTGAACATCCTTTATTAATTCAACAAATAACCAACCAAAATGTAATATTAATCAATTAAAACAACAATTAATGATAGCGAAAGATTATAAGCGACAGACTTTGTAATTTTATATGATTTTTTAGAGAAATATAATCATCACATCATAACTGTGATAGGTAAGTAATAAAAATGATAAAAATATAGTGACATTTACTATCATCGAAAAAATAAAACGAGATATTTTAAGAAGTATGTCAGAGTAGAATATTTTTTAATAAACATAACGTTTATGAAGATTTAAATGAACATTTTCATATACTTTTAATAAATTGAACCCAAAAATATAAAAAAAAAAATCACTTTGAATTGAGGGTTGAAACCCAACGTTCCAACAGGCTAAAAAACTGTTCAAGAACCGTTACGAAACAGCTGAATACTTCTAAGGGATCGAGAATTCGTCTACTGCACAAGTCCCGAACTGTTCTAAAATGATTCTTTAGTCTGTTAGAACAAACCCTAAGTCGGACACAAATTTCCAATGACTTTTTTGGGAGTAGTAGAAATGTAGCAAAAGGGAGTTCGCCGAAAGGAGTAACGTTTTGAAAGCGGTCTACGAAAAAGAAAAGTTTGAGAATTACTGGTTTAGAACAATCAACTGATTTAACTTTAAACTAAAAGAAAACTCGGCCAACCATTTGCAAAGACAGAAGGTCGAAAAGTCGAAGAATATATAGTTTGGAGTATTAATATGATAATTTTTAGGAATTTGGTATGTAAGAGGACCCTGTTGTAGGACTTACGTCCTTTTCAGGGAATGGATGGGAATGTTTGTAAGGAGTTAGTATCTGTCGTCGGCCCCGCTCACAAATTTTCCCATTTGCATTTCCCATGTGCTGTTGGATCTTCTCTTCTCTTTATCCATCTATCGTGCTTGAATGTGCCTAAAAAGTCTTTTTTCTTTGGTGTGAGTGTAAGTGTTGTGTAGAAGTGTGACCCACGTGGTGCAATGTGGAGTTGGGAGATTGACGCTGTGGCGTGTCTCCTCCGTCGTGGAGCCCTTCAATTTGGCAAGAACGAAGGGAACCACAGAAACCTTCGCCAAGGGCTCTTTTTTTTCAGTATCCAGTTGTGGAGTTGGGGCACCATCTAGCGGTAGGAAAGGGGGTTTCATCCAGCAGGGTTTTCAGGTATTCAGGAAGGTCAAAGTCTACTACGGATTGGAAGAGTCTCAGGTTAGGAACGGGGATCTTCTTTTTCGGAACTCTGTAACTTCTTTGGAGTCCTCCATTCCAGTGTGTATGGAAGGTCCTCTGGGCTACGGTATTAGTACCCTGCAGAGTCCGGACGACATATCGGTGTTGAAGCGTCTGAAAACGAGAAGGGAGAGGCAGTATTTTTGTGTTGTTGTAGACAAGGTGGCTTGGATAGAGGTAGTGTAACTTTTTCACTTCCCGTAAGATCGATCTCTCTGTGACAGGGATGGAATGTAGAAGTCTCTGAGGAATAGCAGAGTATGGCACGGCCTTGTAATCGACCAGAGGTCTGATAAAGATTTTATATGTGTGTAGGAGGGTTTTGGTGTCACTTCTTCCGATTCTACTGCCCAGAGCACTCAAGAGGGACGCTCGTCTTCTCATTTTGCAAAGACAGAAGCAAATAAAGGAGCTTTATATAAAATGTTAACAAATTAATTCTTCGACTGAGGGAGAGTATCAAGAGTAAGCGCTTCTTTCAACTTCAATTATCATTATTTTTTTTAAATTTTAGATCCCGACTCTCATGTAGTCCTTTACTGGGAATACCAGCCAGAAAAGTAATAAGCAACAGTAGGTCTCGCCCACGCCATTGGTAAGTTTATTCACAGATCGATATCATTATTCAGAATTAAATAATTAGATAAAATTCAATGCTTGTTTCTGATTATTTACCCGAAAAATTGATATAACTCCACAAAGAAGATAATGTAAAATTTAATATATTATGTTGAACCCACACAACTGCATATTACCTTGAACATCCATTATTAATCAAGGAATAATCTATCAGAATGTATTATTAATCAATTAAAACAACAATTAATGATAGCGGAAGATTATAAGCGACAGACTTTGTAATTTTTTATGATTTTTTAACGAAATATAATCATCACATCAAAACTGCGATAGGTAAGTAATAAAAACGATAAAAATATAGTGACATTTACTATCAAAGGTAATACCACGAGTCCTTAAAATTTTATCGATAAATTTTTAGTTTCCACGAAAACTTTTTTATTTGGCAAAAATACGAAAACATACTGAAATGTGATAAAATCACAAGTCCGTAGGACGAGTGATTTTATCATATTACCCCTCCTATTAACTTATCCTGTTGACAGTTGTCAGTTGTCGTGAGCGTCGTGAAAACAGGGTTATAATTTGAATAAATATTTATTTTTATACCTATTTATACAATTATATTATTAAAGAGAAAATTACCAAAATAAAAATTATTAGGTATATCTATTTAAAGTTTACCTACAAGACCACATTTGCCTGTAGGCATATAAAAGTTTTAAATGCATGCAGAACCAGGAAGCAGGTTAGTTTTAAAGTACCTACATATTTGATTTTTCATTATCGTTTAGATGAATTGAATTGTGATAATAATAATAACAAAATATATTTCAGAATATTTAGATAATATAAATGAATGTTGATTTATACTAAAGTACTTATAAACAAGAAAATTGATTGTTCAATATTGTTATTGAATTTTTGACAGTTCTATAATTTTATCAATACTAGTAAAAGCACTAGTGGTTTTATCAATATAAACCGGAATGATTGGCTAGATTTAGCATAAAACATTGAAGATTAAGCGTTTTCATTGGACGAAATCACAAAATTGTGATATTTTGACAGGTGAAAAAAATAATCATCGAAAAAAATAAAACGAGATATTTTAAGAAGTATGTCAGAGTAGAATATTTTTTAATAAACATAACGTTTTATGTTTCAATCATGTAATTATATTTTTTAATAAATAGAACCCAAAAATATACAATTTTTTTCACTTCGAATTTGGGGTTGAAACTCAAAAATCGTTCTAGAACCGCTACGGAACAACTCAGTACTTCAAGAATTCGTCTACTTCACAGTTCCCGGACGGTTCTAAAATAGTCCTTTGGTCTGTTAGAACAAACCTTCAGTCGAACGCAAATTTCCATTGACTTTTTTTGGTGTTACGAGCCACTCCAGACCTGCCGCAGACAGTGAGGTGTGAGTGAATTGCGTTCTTAGAATTTTAGAAACTTCGAGTAGGCTGCGGAAGACCCGATTAATTCGAGTAGCTCTGGAATGTTCGATTCTAGAAATGTTACGTTAGCGACGTTCTAGAAGGAATTAATTTGGTATATAAGGGACCGCTTTGGACGAAGAGGGAACAGATGTTAATGTAATAGTTGGCGATAAATAATAGTGGTGATTGTATTAGTTGGAAATAAATAATTGTAATTAAAATACTGGCGATAAATGCGAATTGTTTCACGAGATATTTTAAAGACGTTATTCAGTAATTGTGACTGAATTAAAGTTGTGTAAATTAGTTTAAGAAATTGTTATTTAGTTGTGTTTACCAATAAATTGTCCAAGAAGGAAAAATTATAACATTGGGAATAGTAGAAATGTAGCAAAAGGGTGTTCACCGAAACGAATAATATTTTAAAGTGGTCTAATAAAAAAAAGTTAGGGAATCAAGGGTTTAGATTATTTAGAACAACCGACGGATTTAACCTTAAACTAAAAGAAAACTCGGCAGACCATCTGCAATGACAGAAGCAAATAAACAGCTTTACATGAAATCTTAAGAAAATAAGTCTTCTATTAAAGGAGAGTATCAAGAGTAAGCGTGTCTGTCAACTTCAACTATAATTTTTTTTGAAGTAAAACTTCTTTAGCGGCACTAGGGGTAACTCAGTAATTCTAACGGACGTGACGTCATTCTAATGTACCGCGTACCGGAAACAAAACCTGATACAAAATACCTAACACGATTCTGCCTACTATATTAAATAAAATTAAATCTGTAATTGTATGAATTGACAGCTTGTCATCTTGTCAACCAAAATACATTGGTGGTAAATAGTTTAAATTTGTTTATAAAGTGTTTGTTTTAAATATGAATAAACAAAGTGGATTTATTAATGAAGAAAGTGATGAAAAAATATTGAATGAAAATGAGTGAGTAGGTACTCTATATGCATAAATTTTATTTTTGGTGTGTAATTACACTATTTATACCTAATTATTTATACCTATTATTTATACCTAGCTATTTTCGTTTTATAGACTTAAAGAGCTAAAAAGAAATAGAAATTGTGAACGTCAAAGGCCATATTATAAGCGCCAGAAAGATTTGAAGAAAAATGAAAAAAAGACGAGACAGCGACATTCATTATGATTTGATTAAGTAAGTTTATATACATACATACATATTATGATAGTAAATAATTATTTATAGGGAAGCTTTACGTTAAGTAAAGAAGCATGTTGCACGTTTTTGTTCATAAAATAATAATATTCGAAATGTTTTAACACTTGCTTATACTTATTTTAGGTTTGGTTAGGTAGCCATAAAGGCCATAAAACCACTAGTCAGGATGGCGGATCTTTTACCATCAATAACAGATCCTTCGTAGAACTGAAGAAAACAAACTCAACTCAGGATTTTAAATTTTATGGAATATGCTATAAAATGCTACAAAATGAAATGGTTATCTAACTATCGAAGGATCTTGTGTTGTGTTGTATTACAATAAGGTAGATACAGCTACAGAATCACACATTCTAAACGTAATGTGTGTATATTTTTAATATTGTTTACCTATTATTGAAGCAAAACTTCTTTAGGCGCGACTAGGTGTAACTCTAACGTAACATTTTAACGGAAGATTCTGATGGAAGTAACGGTGTGATTTCAGCTATGGGAGGAGCTTAAATTTTCAAAATTTATTTATGAAATTTTCAAAATTTTCAAACGGTTTCAAATACATTAATGGTATTTAGAGAGTAAAATCTATGTACAAATAATTACAGAAAACTGTATCATTGTCATATTTAATAAAGCGTGTTTGTCAATAGATGGCTAAGAATAATATAATTTCATTCTCAAATGCTTTACAAGTTTTTGAAAATTTTAAAGACAATGACCGTTCAACTAAGAAGAAACAACTACTTCCTGGGCTATATGCCCCAACGGATATTGGATTATACCCCGTTTGACTTTGAAGTATAATCCAATATCCGTTGGGGCATATAGCCCAGGAAGTAGTTGTTTCTTCTTAGTTGAACGGTCATTGTCTTTGAAATTTTCAAAAACTTGTAAAGCGTTTGAGAATGAAATTATATTATTCTTAGCCATCTATTTAAAATCTATGTTTCACATTTTAGTTATCATAAACCTATTATTTCATATATTCATTTTTTGTAAAGTATATAGACAATAAATATGATTGAATTGTAATTAAATATTTATTTTCCGATACGTACGTCAACAAGTTTTACTTCAATCGCGCGTAAAGGTTACACGCACATTCTTTTTTTTTATTTAATTTTGGATCCGGACTCTCATGTAGTCCTTTACTGGGAATATCAGCCAGAAAAGTAATAAGCAACAATAGGTCCCACTCACGCCATTGGTAAGTTTATTCAAAGACCGATATCATTATTCAGAATTAAATTATTATAATTTAAATAATTAGATAAAACTTATTGCTCGTTTCTGATTATTTGCCCAAAAAATTGATATAACTTCACAAAGAAGATAATTTAAAATTTAATATATTATGTTGAACCCACACAACTGCATATTACCTTGAACATCCATTATTAATCAAGGAATAATCTGTCAGAATGTATTATTAATCAATTAAAACAACAATTAATGATAGCGGAAGATTATAAACGACAGACTTTGTAATTTTTTATGATTTTTTAACCAAATATAATTATCAAATCAATACGGCGATGGGTACGTAATAAAAAGATAAAAATATAGCTACATTTACTATCATCGAAAAAAATAAAACGAGATATTTTAAGAACTAAGTCAGAAAAGAGTATTTTTATAATAAAATAACCTTTTTCTAGAAACGTCACTAAAAGTGGAATTTTCAACGCGTGCTGTCAGTGTCTAAAATGTCTTTTTACGACACTGGTGTTAAATGTCATTTACTTTTAGCACCAGTGCAAAAAGTCATTTACTTTTAGCACTGCTAAGAAAATAAAATCAGAAGAAGTTGTATTCAATTAAAAGTGCAATTAGCAAAACTACAATTAGTGAAAGAAAATCCATGACCAATCTCTCTGGTAGCTGTAACGGTATTTATTTTGGTAAAACTTGTACCAGAGCAGGAAACAGTGTTATCCGCCGAAGTGTTGGACAAAATTTGATCCGCAATGTTCTTTTTCTTTTGTAGCGAGTGTCTATGTAACCCTCCGCTACTGTACTGGACTTCCATCCACCGTGTCTCTTGATTGTAGTGAGATTAGCACCAGTGTCCGCTAACAAACTAGCTGAGGAACGTCGAAAACAATGGCCAGTATAAAGATGGGAATCAAGCAAATTTAAAAATTTAGCAATTTGAGCAGGCGTTTTACCAAATGTGTTTATTCCAACTGGAGATTTGCCACATTTTTTTTCATTTAAGAATTTTATAAAAAATCTTGAATGACCAATATCCACTGGACGAAGCGCTAAGTACTTTTTGTAACAGTTCATATACAATGTACCACTAATAACAAAGGTTCTTGGGGCATTGGTTTTTGTGTCTGGTATATGCACAACTAGCGAATTTCCCAAATCTCGATGTTTTCCAAAGTTAAATTGCATAGTTTTTCTCGGCGACAGGCCCCAAAGAGACCAAAAATTGCAACAACTTTCTGCATAAGATATATTTCATCCGAGGCTTCTACGAGAAATTTGTTAATTTGCTTCCTAGTCAATATTTTCGACTTTTTCGGTCGATACCCTTCACCTTTCCGTTTTAAAAATGCTACAAGCTTGTAATACCTGCTTATGTCCTGGTTATTTATATTCATCATCGCTTTCAACATAGAATAATTGGACCAAAGCGTCGATGATTTCCATATTTTAGACTTTTCTTCAAAGTAAGCGAGCAGCACTTTTTTACTGGTTTTCCTACCTCTAACATTTTTTTGATCACACCATTTCAGAAAACGATCGTATGAAAACTCATACTGTCGCTTTGACTTATTAGGCAATAATTCAAAGGTAGCTTTATTAGCAGCTTCTTCAATTCCACCGGGAGAAATTCATTTTCTTGGTCACTTTCCATCATCGAATAAGAATTTATAACATTTGTTTGACGCAAGCTGTCAAAAACAAATCAACAATCGATTTTTTCTTCGTCCTAGCAACGTATTTTGTAGGTAAGTTAGATGAAATTAGATACATTTTATCAATTTATTTATTAAAAATAATAATAAGCGTTAATTTGGACTATTACTAGCGTTCGTAGAAAAAATATTGTATGATATACGTGTTAAAAGGGATTTTATTTTGTTCGAAGGGATAAGGCACTCCGCCTACGGCGTCGTGCCTTAAACTGCCTTCTCACAAAATAAAATCTCACTTTTAGCACTTATATCATAAATAATAAAGATTTAAATGATTATTTCAATGAATTTAAAACAGTTATTATTTAATTTAATTCATTTTCACCCCTTGTGATTCACTGTAAATTACAATTAAATTAATTAACTTTAAAAGGCACATGAGGGTTATTTGAAATAATGATAAAAATTCAGATATGCCAATCTGTACGGTATACGTACCCCTATAATAAAGACTTTATGGGTTTTTGTTATCTGGAATGAGTTTAGCTATTAATTCCATCTATCATTTATTTTATTGGTTTAGTTTTTTTATAGCAAAACAAAACAGTTATTTGTTTATATAGCACAATTTAGATTAAGGGTATGAACCACACTTTACAAGCCATCCATAGCCCACAAATGGTTCTATAGTATTAAGCCGGATTTATAAAATTGACGTTGCTGTTGCCGTTCCCGTTTGCAGTTGACGTTACATTTGCAGTTTGCTGTTCACAGTTCAAGTTGGTGTATTTATAAACCACGGTGGTCTAATGCGAATGTCAAAATGCTTGACTTGAAAATTGACTTTACTGAGTTTTGTTTATCTTATTTGGGTTTGTTTTTGGTTTAGCGTCTTTTCGGTTTTATTTGTTATATTGTTTAAGTTATTGGACATTTGTTACAGACATTTATTTAGTTAGTTTTGAAGTTATTTGGACATTTATATATTTCACAGTGTAATGATAATGATAATAATAATAATGTAAAAAACTATAAATAAAAAAATCAGCAAACAAACCTAACCCAAACAACGAATAATAAAAGTAACAAGTAAAAAATACCAACACTGCCATTCCTACGAATTTAAAATAGTTGACAGTTGTCTATTTTTAAAATAACGAGATTTGATTGGCCCATTGCCGAATTGCACCCCAACGGCAACAGCAAAAGATAAAACTTGGTCATCTTCGAACAACACCGAACGTCAGCGGAACGGAATCCAACTTGCAAACGTCAACGACTACGGACTTTATAAATACGAGTTAGAAATACCTTGTTTTTAACTTTGAACGGTAACGGCAACTGCAAACTGCAGCGAACGGCAACAGCAACGTCAAGTTTATAAATCCAGCTTTACAGTTAATCGTTCTTGAAGATATGATTCTTCGAAAGATCGTTTTGAACGTTAAAAAAAGCGCTAAACTCAATTTTTATTTATATTACAAAGTGTCAAATATAAAGACGGTTATTACGAAAAAATGTTCCTCCTGGTACCGAGTGTACATTCATTTTGTATCGAATTTTGTATCGAATAAAACTTCTAAAGACGAGGTCCGTTCTAAGCACCAGATGTCTCGAAGACCATCGCCATCATGATATTCGTTTTCAGCGCCAAAAAAAAACGAGTACGAAGTGTGCACTGATTATGTATAGACTTTGCATAAAACCCCAGGAGAAGAGGTAAATACCATGCACGATGGACACCAAGTGTCGCGGAGAGTTTCGGCTTTATGATATTTGTTTAGCGATACCAAAAACCCCGAGTAAAAAAATTGGACCCATTTCCAGCAATACTTACCGAGTTGTAATTTTTCCATCTATTGTCTGTTCGAAATGCACTTTTCAAATGCACTTTTCAAATGCAATTTTCAAATGCAGAAACGCAATTTCCCATTTTTACATAATGAAAAATAGCGACAAAAATTCGTGATACTTTAACGAATCGAATGCCAAAATCGTATTCCGATCCATCTTACTTTACAAATTTCGAAGGTTTTGTTGATTCTAGTGCTTGATTTCCTCGATTATTCTTAAAAAGTCTGTTTATGTAGCATATTGCAGGATATATTGCAACCATGTGACGGTACTTTAGATTACAATACAATACTCATTACTGAATATTATTATTAATATAACATACTAAACTTTATATGTATATTTAATTTACATGACAGATTTATAAAATAATCTGTCAAACACAATGTGATCCGTCACTATGATATTCATACATTAGCTCAGACTGTTTTTTGTATATCTATCTCTTTTCAATGTACTGAATGTTTAAACTTTAAACGGTATTCAAAGGACTTATAGTTCTGACTAAACATGTGGTAAATATTTCATCCCTTTTTTTACCGACAAATATACATTATATGTGTTTCTGTCTCTCTCTTACTCACACCATTACATATGTAATGATTTTTCCCATTTAACCCCACACAAATTTCCCCCGCCGAGTGCACGAATAGAAGTATAACTTCAAAATAAATTGGAAATTTTAATTAGAAATCCTAAAAATAAGCAGTAAAATATAAAACTACAAACATTGAAATACATATTAGATATTTGAAAAGTAAATTTTTCAATGATTATTGATTAGATTCTTTAGAACTAGTAATGAATTTTTATGACAAAAGATTGGCAGATTGCCGTCACGTATAGGAAATGAATCATTTTTAGAATAACTTATAAAGTGAATAGTCACGATTATATAAATACCAGGTTAAATAATTATTAAAATAAATTATAAAACTAATATTATATCATATTGTTTACATATTTTTAATACTAAAATATCAGGTAACCAAATAAGTTTGTGCGGTTTCTGTATATCACACATTGATATGAATATTGTTGTTGTTGATGGATATCGATTGTTTTGCTAAAAATTGTTACATTCCTAATTTTAATAACTGAAAATGGCGATGAATAAAATACTAATTCAAAGTTGTTTACTGTACGAGTACAAACTTTGTATAAAAGATGTAAAGGCGTAAGATTCAGAGACGATGCAGATACCCCGGCTACACACATGCGTTGTTCGTCAACGAATAAACGGTGTTTGCGAAAAATACCGCATATGTGGATGCAATATTCGTGTTCGTTGACGAATATTCAGCGTATTTCTCCGAACACGAATGTTTTCCGTCTTGAGTCGGTACTTGATACACATCAAAGCACACGAATATTCGTATTGTCTGTGTTCGCACTACCGTCCACACATTCGTCTTGAATGTCAACACATTTTAGTAGATTTATATCTACTATTCAGCTGGTTCGCAGGTCACGACTTCGGGAAAATTTCACTACAGTTTTTCGTTTTGGGCCCCCCTAACCTCAAAAACACCTTCCGTTCAAAAGTTTATATATATATATATATATATATATATATATATATATATATATATATATGTATGTATGTATGTATAGTTCCGATATAACGAAATCTGTGGACACGATAGCGGTCGCATTTCTTAACGGATCGAAATGAAAGTTGGTACAAAAATCAATCGTCCCAAAATCTCGGTCGAGTTCGTTAATGGGCCAAATCGGTAAGGCCGTTTGGGCGTGACATCAAATCAAAATGGAAAAAAATTCGTAACTTTTTTACTTCACTCTGTAAAAAAAATGTTAGGGAACTTTTTTGTTTGTCTTAAAGAGACCTACAACTTTTATCTAAAACATTTTTTTCTAAAACGTATACTTTTAATATATTTAATTAATATAAATCTACTGATGCGCCTGGCTTACCAAGGGCCATTTTTTTAAGTTAGATTTGTTTCGTATTGTGATAGAATTGCTAAAAATAGTGATAGTTGACATGGTGTGGACAAATGAAGCAGTTATAAATTTTTTGGAAGGCTATCAAGTTAAACCGTGCCTTTGGGATCCCCACCATCCTGACCATAGGAATAGAAATATTGCAATATACCTTGTATGTTTAAAGTTGTTTTAATGTATCTAAATAAATGTTTTTGCTTTTAAAGATAAAACGTCATCCAATTCATATAAACAAGTAGAATCTCCGAATCCGAATATTTTCCATATTTTTATTCGAATACAAATATTCGCTTTTTAAAGTAATATGTGTGGATGGTAGACAAAAGCAAATATTCAGACACGATTATTTGCTCCAAATATTCGTACAATTGGCGAATATTCGTATACGCATGTGTGGAGCCGGCTTTAGTGATCGAACAGCTCAGAAGTGGTTCAAAAAATTTTCTTCTGGAGAGCTGTTTGACCGATGAGCCGCGCTCAGGGAGCCCAAAAATAATCAACAACGAGGATCTTCCACAGATTGTGGACGCAAATTTCAGAGACCTGAAACTATTCGTTTGCATCTTCATCGACCAGGAAAGACGTCGAAGTTAAGCAAATGGTTCCACATAAATGACACACTACTAATTAAGTCGTCCCACTGTTTGTTCAGCCATCATTTCACGCAACAATAATGAACCATTTCTTAATCGATTATTAACCTGCGACAAAAAATTGGTTCTTGTATTCAGATACTAAGCATGCGTATCATTATAGTCGAGCCGTTCAAAAGATGGAATGATCACGTGAACAGCACTCTTTGAATATTATTCTCCCCAAACAACGTCACAAGTCCGATTTACACCACTCATCAAAAAAGTATACCCACCCTCGATGCCTACAGTTTATATGAGTACAGTGTAAACTGTCCTCCGTTATTTCAGTTTAGAAGGCGTGGCATCGTACGAATACGCCGGCCAGTCACTGATCACGCGTCCTTGAATTCCATCTTTTGAACGGATCGAGTATAGTTGTTACCTATAATACTCCTTGCACCCAATCATGGTTTTGTTGTAATAAAAGTTTGATAGACACTGTAGTGTAGACAGTAAATGGAATTGTCAATACATTTTTGAATACATTTCTCATTCGCGACTCTTATTTTCAGACACCTACACTAGATGTCATAAAACGCTTCGCTTCTATCGGAATCCAGACGTGTTTTTTTTGTTAGGTTTATTACACTGCTGGCTTTTCAAGTGATTCAATTGAGAACTTCAATAAAAATGTTACTAAACGCTGACACTGGTTTATATTTTTTATACCTGCTATGAGTTACTTATAGATAGTGTCTAATCTGTAGGCGTGTGCTTAGTTTAACTACTATATGTTAACTAATCTGCTACTGCTTGAACATTTTTTATCTAATCTGAAACCAATAACTGATATTATTTGATACGCGGGTTTAACAACAAACAGACTATCCTTATTCGTCACCAAGAAATAAAACCAAATTTCGATAAAAAATCTAGAAACAATTTGTTTATACAAACTTTGTGCACAATTTATAAATAGAAACCAGTTTCAGATAGTTGGAACAAGATACCTTCGAAGCTATTTTTTGAGAAAAATTGCGTGTCGAAATATTATTGACCAATAAAAAAACTGTTTGTTAGGATAAAATTTTGTTATATTACAGCATTTTCGCAATCGCCATGGAGTAATAAATCGAAATTTTAACGAAATTTACTGTACGGCCGGCTCAAACTAAGTATTCTACTTAATAGAGTCTGCCACTGACAATATGCGTAATTGAAGACTTACCTATTACGGAGATATAACCATAGCTGTCCTTATTATAACAATAACGGATTATTATTTTAATCCCTTTTAAGAGTCTGGCACTGTTGGGAAAAGTCTGGGGTGTATTATTAATTTTTTTGTATAAATTTTAAACCTTTAAAATATGAAGACAAATTGCTATTACACCCATTTTATATTTTCTATACAAAAAAAATAGTTGTTGGCACAGTGTAATAGTCACTTTTATTGATCTACAACAAATAATATAGCATGTAAAGTACATGCCAAAATAATACATAAAGTACGTTTCACAATAATTTGTTGACTCGGTACCTTACCTTAGGGGATTAGTAATGAAAGGTTATAAATTTCTCACTGTACAGTAAACATTAACAGATCCGTAATCCGGTTTTCAAAATAGATTTAAATAAAACTCAGTAACATTTACTAAAACTTAAATTTATTTTGTAAAAAAAATCACGAAATTTTTTAAAAACAAATTTTAACTTTATTTATTAATTGCAATTAAACAAATGAACTAATTCTACATTATTTACAACTATTTAATCTAAATGTAGTTCAGTATCACTATCGTCTTCATTTAAATTAATAACTAAGGGTGCTACAGTTACATTAACATTTCGATATGTACCTTCAACCTTAATAACATGCTGAATCGAATTTTTCCAGCTATCAATGGGAATATTACCTACTTGTAAGAGATCACGTTTTGTGTACGATTCTTCAAAATAAAGGTCATTTTTTAACAAATACTCTTGAATTTCCCATTTATTGTTGTTGCTATTTGGTACTTTATTTAATTGACGGCTATGATAAGTTGCATTGTCCATTACAATTATACTTTTTTCCGGTATATTCGGCAATAAATAATTCTCAAACCAATCTTCAAAAAGGTCTGCTGTCCTATCTTCGTGATAATCTAAACTTGAATCTTTAATATTCTTTGCTGATAACAATAAAGCGTTTGGAACCCAACCTGTTTCTGATCCGGCATGTATTATTGTAATTCTTTGTCCTCTATTTGATGGAGCCTTTGTTTTGCAATTTCCCGATGAATCAACAAAACCCTTCGTTGGAGTATCATGGGTGTCATACCATGTCTCGTCGAGGTAGATAATTGAAAGGTTTTCACTTCTATATTTTTGAATAGCTTGTAAGTAATGACAACGCCACATTCGTAAACGATATGACTCCATTATCACTTGTCTTTTATTAATGGTACAATATTTAAATCCCATTTGAGAAATAATTCTCCACAAACTTGTACGGCTACAAATAATTCCCGTGTCGTCTTTAAGTAACCGTTTTTTTATACAATCTAGGGTTGGTATCATTTGTTCTTGGTATAGGACATATATCGTTCGTCGGATTATATCTTTTTGTATTTCATCAACACATTTGGTATTATTAACGTCACTTCGTTTTTTTCGTTTACTTATTGGCTTATTGATAATATCTTTTACTGTGGATATTGGGGTTTTGGTTAACTTACATGTTTCTTCTGCTGCATCGGTTACACTATAACCTCGATTATTCAATGTTTCAAACACATTTTTCACAATTTGTTTCGCATCCGGCGATAAATGCACTTTTTTTGCCCAAGGACGCCACATACTTAGTTATAAACACAAGATTACTTTCAGAGTATAATGTTTAGTACAAACTAAAATTCTAGGAGAGAATTTTAAAAACAAATTACCCCGAAACTCCCACTTTCTCTTCCAAGATAATTAAGAAAATCAAAAATCATTTACTAATGATTTACTATTGATGGTCAGTAATAATAATTTAAAATTTTACCTGAAAAATAAAAAATCCAAAATATATCTTCCTGGACAAAAATAAATAATACCTTTCTGTAAATAGTTCACCGGTTTACGGCCAAAGTTCGAAGAAATA
Source organism: Altica lythri (assembly GCA_964028335.1). NCBI lineage: Eukaryota > Metazoa > Arthropoda > Insecta > Coleoptera > Chrysomelidae > Altica > Altica lythri. The sequence continues at coordinate 57,769,263 of OZ034805.1, read as the reverse complement.
TTAACCACCTTTTATTACTAATCCCTTAAGAGCAGTTAAGGGCAGGTACCAAGTCAACGAAATATTGTGAAATGAACTTTACCTATCCTATAATAAGTGTCCGACCGAAGCTTCGGCTTCGGCATCGGCCACCTTCGGCGAAAAAGACCATCTTCGGCTTCGGCCCAAAACCAGGCCGAAGCCGTAGGTTTCGCCGAATGTCCGAATAACCGTCGAGATTGAACGCACTGTTACGAAAGACTGAGTGAGAGAGCAACGGACCGGTCGTATTTGCTGAGGCCGCGCGGAGTCACTGTCAAATATCACATTGCACATTGCATGCGCATCAAGACAAGTGGTCTAATTGTAATTTGTGAATTACATAATAAAGAAATGATTATTTTTTACAAATAAATCACAAACTTTTATTACCATCTTTAAATCAACTTCTATATAAGACAGGAAACAGTCAATATAAACCTTTAATATTGAAGTTTTGAAATAATTTTAATATTAATTGTAGCTTGTAGACAGTATTGAACAAAATTATAAAATTAATTACCGAGAGATTATAAACCTTCGGCTTCGGCCGAAGGTTGTGGCGATTGCCGATTAATCGTTTTCGGCTTCGGACAAAAATAGACCTTCGGTCGGACACTACCTATAATATAGATACCTGAAACTGCTTGAACCGAAAGATTTATTGCTGCGTGCCAATTGCCAAAACACTATAAGACTTAAAAGTCGTTCAAAAATAGACCTATAGGACTCAAAAGTCGTTTTAGTCCATAGGGTATTTAGATCAAAATCGCCCAAATAGCGGAAATTTGGACATCCAGCAGATATATCGAGATGCGGTTTTCTGCATTGCGTCTAGGGAGGTCCCAGGAAAAATGTCTACAACGTCTGGTTTAGCGCATTTTTGAAAAATGCCTTCTGAGTCGGAAAATGCATTTTCCAATTGCATCATTCCTTGCACCTTTATAGGAACGACTGGAAACTCGGAAATAGTTACTCAGGAGTTTTCAGGGCTGCCAAACTCGATTCTGGCATAAGAATTGCCCCTGGGTGCACAATGGTTGCTCTGTGGGGGTGCGCAGGGGGTGAATTGGGAAGAAATGGCAGTGTGCATGAAAAGCACTCCAAACTCGTTACTCGGAGGTTTTTGGGGATGACGAATTTAATTCTGGCATTGTAATCACCCGGTGGCGCTCGGGGGCGACTCTGCGGGAGCATCCGAGGGGACCTTCTGAGGAAGAAATTGCATAGTCCATAAAAATCGCTTTGTGCAATTAGTGCCCTCTATGAGGAATTACGGTTTAAATTCATAATCTTCATGCGAAAAAACAAAACTTGTCAATTTAAAAAAAATTAAAATAAATATTATTGAGAAAATTAATATACCTACATATAAACATTAAACGGCATATCTTATGAGTATAACTACCGTTGAGCTTAAAATGCGGGGTATACAGAAAATATTCAAACTTTCGTCTTTCGTCGTTACCTCTCTCCGCCAAGGAGCTTTCGGTGTGGGTGACTGTCATTTATTTCCGAATTGTAATATAGACAGAATCATCATACTTTGAGGTCTAAAATCTATAATTCAGACATTGGGCATTTTTATTGTATCGCCATGTATGTTATAACAATAATAAAAATATATTATAATAAATACTTTTAGACTTGTAGTGATGAAAAATAAGCTCGTTTCATTGTTCATTAGTAAATTTGTCAGCGTCCTCGGGATTTCGAAGAAAACCATATGTTGTTTATGAAATCCCATGGAATTGGTTTAACATCTGTTTGTTATAAACGTCGAAACATTCGGATTATTTCGTAATTTTATCTATAAAGTATCAAGATTTATATATATATATATATATATTTAAATAATGTCAATAACCAGCAACAATTATAAATCATGTTATAAATCCTTACCTAAAAGAGTTAAGGTGGCAATTTATTAGTTTTTTTATATACCTAAAGTATGCTGCCTACTGGTAAAAGGTTAATCTAAAATTATTAGCATTATGTTAATAAGCACAATTTACAAAAAGAACTTTTTATAATAGAAAGTTTTTTACTGATTTATAGGTCATATTTTGTGTCATCTCAACAATGCACAGCATCCCTGACATTGTAAAAATATTAAGTCATAAAACGCTGTGATTGATCATAGAGAAGATTGTTTCCTTGTTAACAAAATCAAGGGTAGTTGTATCTAAAAACTTTCTAAAACAGTTTATTTTATTACCAGTTAAAATAATACAAAAAAAAAAAAAAAGAAAAAAAACTTCTCTGTCGCGTAATCGATCCCATTATGATAACATAACAGAACTGTCACAAGTGGACTGATCCGCCGCTTAACCAACTACGCTACGAACGATTTATTTAATAACTTTTAAAATAATATTATCTATACACAACTTAGATCATGTTTAATATCAATTCGGTATAAATTTCGAAATCTATGTATATGCCTAAATACACTTGAAACATGCATTGTCATCCAGTTCTTAGCTATCCTGAAAATTTCAGAGCTCTAGGTAGTCGGGAAATAGGTTTAAATTCGATTACAAATTCCACGGAATGACACAGAGACACAGAACACGGCGAAAATATAAAAAACTTTCTAAAAAAGTCAATAAAGAATATTTTATAATAATTCATTTGTTGTATTGTAAGCTTTAATGATGATATAATTAATTATGAATATAAACGTATTTTTTATACAAGTTTAAACAAGCATTTTTTTTTAAATTTTGATGAATTTGTTAAGTTTCTAAACTATTGGTATAGTCATAGTCCATTTCATCGTTTTTGGCCGATTTAATATTAGACACCACTGAAATAAGATTAAACTGTCATCCTAGTTACCAATGGCGGAGAGTTTTTTTTTCTAAATTAGGTCGTAAGTTCCTGAAACTATCAGTGTGGTTTGACATCTACAAAAATATGACATTAATAATTATTAAATTCAACCCTTCAACAACGAGCCGTACATGACGGTTACTAGGAATGTGATTTAAGTCAAGACTTCCGTATTGAATACTTTTTATCTACCGGTAAAACAAGATGCAGTTACGTAAGTGTTGTATTAAAAAAACAAACGTCCTCATTTAAATTTCTAACTTGCCTGTATCTGAGAGAGATGTAACTCTAAATTTACTTCGAGTATAATTTCTGTCATCGGCCAAAATCGGTGAAATGGACTATATGTATAGTTGGTAAACTAATTATTTTTGAGATATCTCTTATAGAACTCGAACACTGCGAAAAGTCCACCATTCCTTTTAAGGAATCAAATAATTGATGCACGTATTGTTCCTTATCTACAAAGGGTCCACATACAAATTTTGACTTTCTACCTTGAATATTAAGAAATACTTACCACCTATTTTAGAGGGTGGATGAATGGAAAGGTTGTAACGTTCGTTTTTGAGTATATCCTCCTGACTATATTTTTATTTAATTTCAATTTTATCGCGCCGCGTCGGTGCGGAAGGTTTGTTCGCGTCGATTTGGTAGGAGAAAGTTTGTACTTCGTTAGAAAATTATTTCAATTTTTTCATTTTATCTTCGATTCTTAATATAATCAGAATTATTTCCTGATTTCCTTGGCCTTACCGTTATTGCCAATATTAAGGATTATCTTAAAAACAGAAAAGATTAGCTGACTACCGACAGCCATTTTGTTCCTTAGAAGTCGACACAAGGTGAAACCATTTCCGGGTTTGGACACCAAAGAAGTTTCCTTGAAGGAAAAATCACTTCCATCCACGTTTGGATTTAGAGCAGTTCCGATCCACAATAAATCAAGCTCCAACAGGAAGAATCCAAATAAACAAAAGATAAGAGATTAAATTAATTAATTTTTTTAAATTTTTACATAACTTTGAATGATTAAAATAAATCAACTTAAAACTGATTTTATCGTTTTTTTTATTTGTTTGTCTGTGCTTGGCGCCCTAAATTAATGTTTGGGAAGGAATGATAAAGACTCAAAAGGAAGCCACGAACCCAGGAGCTAGCCTAGGGTAATTTAAGAGCCACAAGGTGCAAAAAAGTACCCTATGCTACTCTCCAGCCCTTCAATTCTATACATACAAAATCACACTATATCGTTTTGAGATGAAAGACCGACAAACACACTTTCACATTTACAATTTTAGTATAGATATACAGGGTGTCCCAGAATTAACTACGGAAACTTCGTATACGTATTCCTTGATGACAAATAAGTAGGGTCCTTCCTATAAAAAAAATGTTTTTAGAGACTCCTGTCAGTTATAACATACTTTGCAAATGTGCGCTACTTGATCGCGATACACGATACTCAATTGACATGGTCCTACTTTTTATTTTTTTACTCCAAACCGAAACGATTTCGCAAAAAACGACAAGGAACAAAAAAGTTTCTAAATAATCAAAACTTCCTAAAATAATTTTTTGTTATTGCAAATATTAATTGCTAAGAAAGTTACAAAAAAAATATTAAGAGGGTTTCCTTGATTTGCACCCTTAGAATGGGGTAGGGCAGGTGAAAAGTGGCAGGAGAAATGCGTCTTTATAAAAATGATGTTCACCCAAATTTTTAATTTTTTATCTTGGACCAATCAGAAGATATTAAATTAAAACCGTATTTTACCACCCCTCTTTAAACGGTTATAACTCTGACAGGAGTCTCTAAAAAAATTTTTTTTATAGGAAAGACCCTACTTATTTGTCATCAAGGAATACGTATACGAAGTTTCCGTAGTTAATTCTGGGACACCCTGTATAGTTCGTCTAGAAAGTATCCGGAACAAACAAATCTTAATTGTAATTATTTATAATCTATTTGTTTGCAGTTGGCAACACAGTGAATTCATTATAAATGCAAATCCTTCAAAGCCCATATATATATTTTTTATACTTAAATTGGAAAATTGTAACAAATAATTTTTTTAAACGAACAATTCTTACTTATTTAGGTACTATGACGCCACCGTAAGGTGGCGCAATTGATATCTCATATATTTAAACGAAAAATTTATAATTATTTATGTACTACGACACCACAAAATACAAAGAAAAAAATAGTAAAAACCAGGAAACGAACGAGAAAATATAAAAACGACAAAACAAAAAAAAACATTGAAACCAAGAAAAAAACGAAACAAAATCGTAAAAATTTGAAAAAAAGGAAAATGGGAAAAATAAATCAGTGTTAAACGGCGGTCAGCTAGTAATCTATGCAATTTTGATACAAATATACAAGGTGTTTCATAAAGCGTAAGAAAACCATTAACAATACCAAGATATGCAATCGCATGTCACTGACGTCATTGTGACGTTTCTGCAAGTGGAACGAATGCGGGGATTGAAAGAAGCGTAGTTGCCAGGTTTAACTTAGAAAGACTTACTATATTTGTCTTATTAACGCGCAATAGATAGAGAGATGCTTTTAAGACAAATGACAAGCGGCGTTAGCGGAGTTCATTATGTTATCCAGTGTTCGTTCAGTGGCGTTCTCATTGGTTGAAGCGGCACCCCACTTGCATTTACGTCCCAATGACGTCAGTGACATGCAAATACAGGTATAGAAACTAGAACTAATATATAAGTACTATGAGTAGATACTAAAAATACTTTATTAGTAAGCGATATTATTTTTATAAAGTCGTCATTTTTTTTAACACACATTTTCAGGTGCCTACGTTTGACCTTCCGGAATTTGTAATTATCTACCCACAATATTATTAATTGGTAAACATAGGTGTTATCTTAACTGCAAATAAAATTATTGTTTGCCATGCTAAAAATTATGTTAAGCAACTAAGTTTTATTAATTAAATACAATTTGATTGTTTGAAGAATCACAAAAGGGGAAACATGTTATTTAAAGTTGGGTATTCGCTGGGTGCGTCAGTCATAGTGGGGGACACAAAACTGATGCCAGCGCCCGCTACGGACAATACAGAACTAAGGGTGGCTCTTTATCACATAAGTCTATAAAAATAACACGTGTGTCAGTTTAATAAAATAAATAAAATAAAATGGGTCACAAAAGTTGTTGTGTAGTCGATAGCAAAAATACTGGTAGAAACCACAATTATTAATTTTACAAGTTCCTGGTTGCCAAGTGAAAATTAAATCAACAAAAAAAATGTACAGATGCTGTTTAAAGGCAAAAGTAATTATTATTGTAACCCAAAACCGTATTATATAAAATAATATCTTATACATATGTACATCCTGTAAGAAAACTAAGTACATAATAATTTAATTGATTCTTAATACGAATTCCATTTTTTATCTTACAAATTAAATAAAGAAAATAAAAAATTAACATTCATTCGTAAATATAAAATAAAGGTAAATAGAACGATTCGTTATCATTTATATAATTGCAGATTGTTAAATATTTATTATTAATACTGATTTTTCATTCAACATTAATTTTTCAAAAATGAACATCTTGATACATTTTAACACTACTTATAACCTAATTCACTTGAGACTTGTTTTAGTGATTCTGTTTATTTTACTTACTGTTTTCCGCTGACCCAAAAAAAAATTGTAATTTAAAGTACACTCTGTGTATGTTACATTTTACATTGAAAGAAAAATTAAGTTTATTTAATTTTGTCAATAACTATTAGACGTCCAATGCATGTAAATTTTTACAAAAGAGCCACCGTAAGTTGTATCGTTAGGTGGCGCTTGGGTTACGCACCCAGCGAATATAAAGTTACAAGTAATAAAACAAGGTCGATAACATTTTGGATACGTTAACGTATAAAATCAAATAGTCTGGATTCGATTACAAATAAAATTTACAACCCTTGAGGTGTAATAGGATAATCCAGACCGTCTAGGATATACTTACTAGAGGTAGCCTTTCACGCTCTAAGGGCGAAACGAGTAACGATAGAGACAAAGAGAGAAAGAGAGTGATAGAGAGGGGTAAAGATGTAATTTCAAGGTTACGAAAAAACGTCTATTTGCTACCGACTCGATAAATTTAACTTTCGTTATATAGAATGGACAATGTTGCCAACTCTCTCGAAGATCAAAAAGATTACTTTTTGTATTTTCTTCACTGTTTTTAAGGAACACATCGATAATTTATTTAAAAAAAAGTACAGTGTGATTAAAATAGAAAAAAATCATAAAAAACCGGTTGAAAAGAAAAATCGGAAAACATAATCCTAATGTCGATGAATTACTGAACGTTCTTTCAAAAGAAATATTGGACAAATTTTAAGAGATCTTGTGGATTGTCTCAAAAACAAATAGACATTTTAATCCATATACACAGAGCGTCAAAAAACTTAGACCCCCCTGTATAACACCAAATGTTTATGCAAAAATAATCTCGTATAAGTTGTGGTTTTTTATCATAAATAAAAAACGCCACAAAACTTTATCACTTTCTTTAACTACAGCATTTCTAGAAAATTGTCAGTTTCGTATAAATCTTGAAAAAAATAATTTGTTTCCAATTGTTTTAAACTGCCTGGCCATCAAATTTTAGGTTTTGATAGAGCTAGAATAATCGCTCTACATCTTCAAAAATGGTCAAATCATAGGATTACATCAAGTCTTGGTATTCCTAAGACTTCTGTTATCAGAAACTGTTTCAAGAAACTGGTGGTGTGAATAGGAGACCTGGTTGTGGGCGTCATCGTGTTACAGACGAGAGGATCAATATTTAGCCAAGAACGCATTTCAGAAGAACGTACGAAAGATGAAAGATTCATTTCTAGCCCTACAATCGACGAAGGCACGCTGGTGCCAATTTGCGATCAAGAAGATCTTTAAGAGTATCGAAGTTTACTAGAGCACATAGAGCTGGCCGCTTTGTATGGGGCCATTTCCGAAGAACGTACGGAAGATTCATTTCTAGCCCTACAACTCGACGAAGGCTCGCTGGTGCCAATTTGCGATCAAGAAGATCTTTAAGAGTGTCGAAGCTTACTAGAGCATATAGAGCTGGCCGCTTTGTATAGGGCCATAATCACAGAAACTGGCTTTTACCTCAATGGAGACATGTCCTTTTTTTCAGATGAGTATGGAGAGAGCCAGCACGTTTAGTCTTTCCGCAAGAAGTGGTTCCTTACCAAGGGGGACAGTTATATTTTGCGGGGGCATTATGCATGGTTATCTCACTCCACTTATTCACATACCAGAGACGCTGAGAGGACACATCTACCTGGAAAATGTTATAAGGCCAATTGTTCATACATCGTAGAGAAGAATCGGGACCAAATTTTATTTTTATGGATGACAACGCCCATCCACATCGCACTAGAAGGATCCAAAATGTGTTAGTTGAAGCCAATGTCCTGCGAATGAACTATCCAGCACAATCCGATTGAGCACATGTGGGATATGCTTTCAAGAGATTAAGGAGACAAAACCCACCCATAACCCTTCAAGAGTTGATTGTGGCTGCACTGGAAAAGTGGAACAATATTCCTCAAGAAGAGATTGATAATCTTATTCGCTCAATGCCAAGGAGAGTAAATCAATGTATCGAGAAAAGAGGCAGTCCCACGGAATATTAATTTTTTTTTTTTCATACGTTGATTTTTTGATAAATTGATTTTTTGCAACAAATTTGTTTTTTATATTTTTTTTATCACTCAAGACTTTTGCACATAAAAACAAATGTATAAATAGGCTAGTAAAAGAATAACATATTTTATGACATTCATAAATATAAATAAAATATTTTCTCTTTAGAAGTTTTTTGGCGCTGTGTGTAGTAAACTTTTTATAAAATTTTATATATAAAAAAAAATTAGTAGAGCCACTTGTTGATCCGACACACTTCGTTTCCCACCCTTCTTCCCTTAACCTTTGTCAAGTAATGAATACGTTACGCAACAGGTAGTTTAACATAAAGGAGGGTCCCGTTACAGGTAGAATTTCATTTGTTTGAGATAAAACCAACAGGTATTCGATAGTTTCGTTTCGGATCCAATCGCTATTTTATATTTTCGAATATATTGGATATTGGTTGGATTTGGAGATAAGATAACCTGTAGATTAGAAAAATTGTTGAGTGAGATTCTGTGAAAAGTGGGGAATTCGACATATTTAATAACAAAAATGAATGTATCAAAATAACATTTTTATAATTTTAGCCAGTCTGTTTGTTCCGGCTAATCTTTGGAACGTTTAGACCGATTTTCACGGCACTTTCACTGGCACATAAGTATAATAACGAGTAGTTTTATTTCAAAATTACAACCAAAGGCTGTCAAGAGGGTCTAGAGCGCAAGCGGGCTATTGCTAACGGTTATGTTTTAATGACGTAGTTTAAAAATTTATTTCCAGCACTTATTTATTACGTTTTAAAACGAATACTAAGTCACGGGTAAAAAGGCTATAATTTCAATAGAATAAAATGTTTATAGTACTTAAAATTAAGCGAATGCCACACATGTTGACAGCATATTTCAAAATATGAATTTTTATAATCATAAAAAAATTACAATCGATGTTGCATACAGAAATAGTAAATAGTAAAAAGTCTATGATTCCTCTCTTTGACCTTTAACACTAAAAGAAATAAAAGTTATAGGGGCCAAGAGCAAATGACTATATTTTAATAATATTCTGTTACTTTTTTATTTTACTTTAAGTTTAAATACTACTTTATGACTCTAAAGGCATCAAATGACTAAATTCTATCAGCTATAAAATTTTATTACCCGCTGTAAAAAATAAGAATAAAAATATGTTAATTCAGTAGAGTTCCTATAATTAAGAAAATAATATAGCTACTCTTAAATAAATAAAATATGCCACTGGATGATAATAAAAATATTTGAACAATAATAACTCAAAAATAAACAATTGCATTGATGACCATGGTACGCTTTCGCACGGTTGGTATCGAACCCACTGTAGGGACTGGCACCTATAGGGATAGTCTGTGGAGGGAATCGACAAAAGTGATACCACTCTTACAGGCAGACACGGATGCCGTCGCACCAAGATCCTTAAGCCTAAAAATAAAATGGGCTATGGATGGCTTGTCAAGTGTGGTTCAGTCAGAACTCACAGGCATAACCATAGCTGCAAAAGAATTAATCAATAGGAACATCCCAGGCAGGAATATAAATATATACACAGACTGCCGACAAGCACTACTGACCTTGAATAGACCACGTTTCACTTCAAGTTTAGTACGAGAATGTCACCAATCTCTAACTGAGGCCAGCCAGAATAACGTGGTCACTCTCAGCTGGATCAAAGGACATGGGAACTCTAAAGGCAACCGCATTGCGAACAATTTAGCAAGGAGGGCTGCGGGCTACAAATATGTTAGCCCTCGCCCATCTACCAAGCTAACATTGTCCGCAGTCGTGGACCTTATCAAACAGCACTCTCGCCAAAAATTTATACAGTGCTGGGATGAAACTACAAACTGTAGACTGGCCAGAGAGTTACCACCTCATCCTGGCGAGGAAACAGCAAAAAAATTGACCAGACAAAATCTCCGAACAGCTGTGGAAATCCTGGCAGGTCACTGCCAATTGCGACAACATCTCTTTAGGATGAAATTAACAGAATCGCCGCTATGCAGAGGCTGCGAACAAGAAGAGGAAACAGTAGAACACATTATGTATGACTGCTCTGCTTTTTCTGAAATCAGAAGATCCTTGTTGGGCGAGTATTGGCTTACACCAGCCGATGTCAGGGAGATCCCCCTCGGGAGCCTCATCACCTATTTTAAATCAATAGGCCTGGTGACAGCCTGAGGTGAGGATATCCCTACATACGGGAGGATGCACAATGGGTCATATGTGGCCTCAGTGCTGGCTGAGCACTAGCACGCCCCTCCCAAATTTCCAGATCCAGATCTCAAAAATAAGTTTAGAGTATGGAAACTAAAGTCGTCAAAACAACAAACAAAGTATATTTTATATTACAAAGGACAAAAGTTAATCATACCTATGTTATAGAACAAATAAACAAGACTTTTTCATTTCTTTTTTAACATTTCGATGTGCTTCTCCCAACTCAAACAACTGTCTATAATGACACCCAAATATTTAATCCCATTAACCCCCTCCAAAGGATCAGAACAAAAACAATTATCATTAGTGCAAGTATGTAAAGATACTTCTTTAAAATCCAGTTGGCCTGCAATGTGGAAAGAAAACTTGGTCTTATTTAGATTTAAAGATAAAAGATTTTTGTCTAATCATTTCAGTTGTTGTATGTGAATACTATAGCGGTGCCATCAGCATATAGAATACGCGACAATCTGTCCAACAAATCGTTAATAAAAATATTGAAAAAAAGCGGGCCCAACACTGTACCTTGTGGCACACCGCTACTGGCGAGCATAGGAAAACTTGATATGTTTCCTATCTTAACAGTTTGCCTACGTATTATAAGTCTATAAATTCGTAAATATAACCTTAATACATACTAACTTAGAACCAAATACCCAAACTGTAAATATAGTCTGTAAAACTTATTACTGTTTTGTGATATTAAAGTCCATGAATTCCCCCTCGAATTTCAAAAAGTCCTTTAGTAACTATCATAAATACCTCAACGGGAGTCTAAAATATTAGAAGAGTAATAAATAACAAAACTGACGCATAAATCAAATTGTGTGACTTACAGTTTATATCAAAGTATTTGAGTAAAATAAATTAAAACATGATCATGAAACATTTATTTTTTCCTATCGAATACACGATGCCATAATTACTGGATAATTTATTCAGAAGTAAATTCCAATTTATATATTTGGTATTTATAAAACAGATAACACAAGTTATGGAAAGTAACAGCTGGTCCCATCTCTACTTATGGTTTGATTAATTGTTCTTAATTATACTTGATTGTAATCAACAAGAGGTCGAGCATTTACTAAGCTGTGTCACTATCGTCAATTAAGAATCAAGTTTAATGCCAAAACACGTGATAAAATAAATACCGAATCCTAATTTTATGTAAAAAAATTCATTCACCATCTAAAATCACCAATTCTGGAAGATTGGGGGAAGAAATACTCATCTCAAGATCATTCTAATTAATTGAACGATTTCCTTATTAAATATTTATGTTTCTTTTGTTTAGAAGTAAATAAGTATTTCCTAGTTTTTTATACAGTTAATTTATTACTTTCTAAATAGGTTATACCCAGGGTTAACCTATAGATAAGTTGGTCAGAAACTTCGAACCAATGTGCTGAATGAAGATCCTCGAATTCATTTTTTTATTTTCGCCGTGTTCTTTGTCTCTTTGTCATTCCGTGGAATTTTGTAATCGAATTTAAACCTATTTCCCGACTACCTATATAGAGCTCTGAAATTTTCAGGATAGCTAAGAACTGGATGACAATGTATGTTTCAAGTGTGTTTAGGCATATAGATAGATTTTGAAATTTATACTGAATTGTTATTAAATTAAATATGATTTAAGTTGTGTATAGATATTATCATTTTGAAAGTTTTCATATAGGATGATGGTAGCTGAATTGGATAAGCGTCTGATTCTGACAGTTCTGTTGGGTTATCGTAATGGGATCGATCACGCGAGGAAGAAGTTTCTTTTGTTTTTTTTTTATAATAGTAATATGACCTATAAATCAGTAAAAAAAAACTTTCTACTATAAAAAGTTCTTTTTATAAATTGTAATTTTAAGGATTTTTCTCATTTTTATAGATTTTTTCTACTTTTTCATAATTTTTATTGTTATTTCACAATTTTTAAAATTCCTTATGAATTTTTTGGTTTTTTAAGGTTTCTATCGAATTTTCAAATAGATACCACACAATTGTTGGCATTTATCATTCTCCTACTCTTATCAATTAGGTAACTATTTGTTTTTCCACTATATATTTGCGAATTTGCGATATTTGCTTGCTAGAAACAAAAACTATGAATATTTTATTATAACAAAGGTTTCAGAACAATATCCAATATCTTATCAAGCAAAATATAGTTACGAATTTATTAACGGAATTTCAACTTGGGTTGACCTAGATTTTTGAGTATTTAAACAATATTTACAAAGTAATAAAATAGTATTAACTAAATACTTAAATTTTTAATAACCGGTATAAAAATACTAACATTTATTCAACCTATAATCTATTTCAAAATCACTGCAGATGTAAACATTTATTTGACATAAGCAAATATTTCCAGTTTATACATTGCAAATGTTAACTTTTTTAAAACAATGGTTATAGTATTTTTTAAGATAATTGGTTCAGAGTTAATGGCAAGGAAGTGCACCCTATTGTGATGGGCAATAAACAGCAGGTTTATACAACCGTTACAACCTTATCTATCATAATATTACTTCACTTAAAGGGTCGGAATGTGAAAGTTTATGTCTCTTAATTTTTGATTGATTTAATATTAATTTGGAGAAATTTATTTGATTGAATTGGCTGTTACTTGATGGATATCCATAACTAAGTTAAATAAAAAGTTTATATAAGTTTATAACTTAACATTGTCTTTTAGAACGAATAATAATCTAAGTTCATACCTACATTAAAAAATCTGGTGTTTACAAACTTAACTGTAGTGATTGCCCTAAAACATACGAAGGTAAAACTTATAGAAATTTCAATTGATTTTGAATGTAAGTTCTTTAGGTTGCAAATGTTGTTGGGCGCCAATTGTGTAGCTTAATTAAACCTTTAAAAGTTAAATTGGCGTTGAGTGCCAATTTTGTAACCCTAATTTACCCTAGGCTAGCTCTTGGGTTCGTGGCTTTCTTCTGAGTTTTATCAATTCTCTCCAAAACATTAATTCAGGGCGCCAAAGTACAGCCAAACAAATAAAATGCAAAAATCAATTGATTTATTAAATCAAGTTTAAAGTTAAAAAATAGTTTAAAAAAATAATAATTATAATTATTTCTGTAATCTTAATTTTTTCCAGACTTCTATTTCGGTGGAGCCTTGACTAACTATCTTCAGGAATTCTTTCCTTCATCAATTCTTAAAAAAATCTTCCTTAATAAACGATCCCGGGATGGTTGGTTTTTCTTTTTGTGACAATTTCTTTTGGTCAGCTACAAAATGTCTGACAGCTTGTCAGCGTATCTTTAATGGTTTGCAAGATAATTCCCCAACTAGGGCCCTTCTGGATTTGGCAATAATCTTATTATCGAAGGGCAGAAATATTAAAATAATGTTTCTGATTAGTTGAAGAAACTGTGAGAAAGTGCACGAATGGAAATAATTTGCTGTCGAAGAAAACAAATCGCCCGCCTTCCCACCACAACGACGCAATAAAACTTAAACTAAATACCAACCTATAGTCAGGTGGATTTCAGCCCAAAAACGAACGTTACAAGGTTCGTTTTATTTCTATTTGTTTCTAGTGGTGTACGTAGATTAGGTATAGTAAAGTATAATTTTACACAATCTTGTTAAGTAATATAATACTTTATTCCATTTCGCGACTAAATCTTTTATTTATTGTAGTCAAATTTTACAGTATAAATAAATCACAAAATTGACCCACGTACAAATTTCAATTTATATAACATTTTATTAATTATGATAGTATGCTTAATTTGTTTACAAATAACTAACCGATTATAATTTTTATCAGTTATTATATTATTTCTTCATATTAATGATGAAGTTCAACCATTAAATAATACTTAAATATAAAATATTGTGATGCATTAGAAATGTACATATTTGGTAGGAAACAAAATATTATTAGACCAATTTTCTGACTGCTACTTAAATTATATGAATGATATAAGAGGTAGTGTAACATATTCAAATAAATGACATCATATATTTAATAACGATGTAACCATAATCTAAAAATGACTAATGACACATTATCAACAAGTTTTTGTATCAAAAGTCGATATTTCACAAGTGTGTGATTAAAAATCGATAGTTTTTAACCAATTTTATAGTTTGCATTTAAAATGTATGGGAATAAAAATGGGTGCAATTGCAGTTTACAATAATATTAAAAAACATTGAAAATGCTGTGAATTTGACAAAAACTAAAAATACTGCTGTTCTTTTTCCTGAAACTGTCATTTTTAAATATGAAAGTTCAAAATAGTTATTTATGATATTAGTGTTAAAAGTACATTTTTAAAACGTACTTTTAACACGTATATCATACAATATTTTTTCTACAAACGTTCAAAAAATGCAATAATACAGTTTGAATTAAATTTTAAAAACCTTTATTAATACATCCAAAGGAGATAATTTTAAATTGCATCATATATTACGTACCTTAGCAACCATTGTTGATTTAATTGTTTACGAATGTTTTGATGCATCTGTCAGACGTTTGTTAGTTTTATTTAAAACGTAGTTAGGGTTGTAGATTTTTCTTAAAATGGAAGAAAGTAATGAAAATGATCCATTTGAAGACATAGAGGCGGCGGCCAATAGAGCAATCCTCGATTTGTTGCCGAGAAAATCCAGGGTTCAATACGATATAGCCTATAATAAGTTTCAGAAATGGTGTGAAGCAAAATGCGTTTCTGGAAAATATACTGAAAATGTATTTCTGGTCTATTTTGAGGAGAAAGCAAAGGTATGGAAGGCATCATCTCTGTGGTCAAATTATTCGATGATCAAATCTATGCTACGTATAAATAGCGACGTAGATATCAGCAAATATATTAAGCTTATCGCGTATTTAAAGCGTCAAGCAGAAGGTTACCGGCCAAAGAAATCAAAAATCTTGACTGGAGTCCAAATTGACCAGTTTTTGAAGTCTGCATTAAAAGATGAGTATCTTCTAATGAAAGTAGTTGTGATTGTGGGAATATTTGGTGCCTGCCGCAGGGAAGTGCTTTGTCAATTGACTGTTGACGATATGGGTACTTTATTAATTATTAAAATACCAGATACTAAAACCAATGTTTCACGAAGTTTTACTATTATTGAAAAAATTTATTTGGATCTTTATCGAAAATATGTGGCTCTTCGACCAGCAAATGTCGGACACCGGCGATTTTTCTTGAAATATGTGAAAGGTAAATGTACCAGAAATCCGGTTGGAATTAATTCGTTTGGAAAAATTCCTGCTGCTATAGCAAGATTTCTGGAACTTCCAAATCCGAACCTTTATACGGGACACTGTTTTCGCCGCTCTTCAGCGACCTTACTTGCCGATGCTGGCGCAAATTTAACGACAATTAAGCGTCATGGGGGGTGGAGATCTTCTACCGTTGCTGAGGGGTACATTGAGGATTATTTGGAAAATAAGAATTTGATTGCCCAAAAACTGTTGACAGTGCAGCGAACATTACCAACAACATCAATCCAACAACAAACATCCGAAGATATTGTGGCGTCAACCTCGACTGGAAATTCCATTTTTTCTGCGCATCATTCCTCCTTATCCACAGAAAATGGTAAAACAGCAGTGTAGGAAATTAATTTGTCAAATTGCACAAATTGTACTATTAATATTAATGTTAATAAATAAAATCTAAATATTTTGAAGTTTGCTTTCAAAATTTGACAATTCACTTTTACCAGCAGTGCCATAAACATTTTAAGGCACTCAGTGCTATAAAGTGATTTTAAGGCACTCAGTGTCTTAAAGTGACATTTTTAAGGCTTCTATGGAGTGCTAAAAATGGCATTTTTAACACGTTTGTAGAAAAAAAATATTAAGAATCGATCGTGCTTCTGTTAGTTTTTGTTTGACAGACAAAAAGGTTAGACGTGTTTTGGTATATTCTTCGATTTCTAATATCGACAAAAAGCATTAAATTATGCGTTAAAAATGAAAATGAAAGTGTGCCAATGCATTTAAAATATTGAATGTGGCATTTGGTAAATCTAGTATGGGTAAACCAAGAGTGTATGAATGGTATAAACGGTTCAAAGAAGGCCGAGAAGACATTGATGATGACCGCTCTGGACGTCCGAGCACGTCAACAACTGTGAAGCAAATGGTTTTGGAAAATCGTCGAATTACTATTAGGAAATTTGCTGAAGATGTTGACATATTAACTCAATCATATCATGCGATTGTATTGAATGTTTTGGACATAAAACGTGTGGCAACGAAGATTGTCCAATTTTGACCAAAAACAACGTCACATAATTATCACTCAGGTGCTTTTTAATACCGACCATACAGATTTCCTCAAAAAGATCATAACTTGTGACGAAACATGCATATGATATGGAAACCAAAGCCCGATCATCCCAAATGGAAGCAGCCAGAGGAACCAAGACCGAATAAAGAACGACAAGTTCGATCGAATGTAAAGGTTCTGCCCACTGTTTTCGTCGATTATAATGGTGTAGTACATCAGTCATGATAATGACACATTTATTACTGCTTGTTCGTGAGTTTTTGACCAAAAACAACACCATTATAATGTCCCAACGATCGTATTCTCCGGACTAGGCTGGTTACGACTTTTTCCTATTCCCAAAACTAAAGAGACCGATGAAAGGACTACGTTTTGCCACAATTGAGGAGATAAAGACCTCGTTGAAGAAAGATCTGAGAGTTCCAGAAGTGCTACGAAGATTGGAAGAAGCCTTGGCACAAGTCTGTTATATCTGAGGGGGATTACTTTGAAGAGGACAAAATGGATATTCAAGAATAAAGACTTTATAAGTTATTTCAAAATTGTTTTTCATAATTTTAACTTTTAAATATGAATGAACATAGGTTTATAGCAAAATTTGAAGTAATAAAACAAATGATATGAATTCCTGCTAATTTCGGTTTAATTTGCTAGTTTTAGAAACTGATATAATACATTGAATAATAATATTTATTAGTATTATCTAAAACGCTCTACATAAACATTATTCATGTTTTTGAACAAACTCTGTAATATATTTAAATGCATTTGCAAGATCAAAGAGATCTAAAAATAAACATTCAAACTGTATTCAAAACTTGACAAATAGAAACAGCAATATCTCCTGTGTTTGAAATCAATCCCCGACAAATTAGGCATCAATTTATTGTTAAATATGTAATATTAAAAGAACAGCTGTTCAAAATTTTAAATGCGTATGAAGTAAGTTGTGACGCAAAATTGACATATTATAAGGAATAGAAACTTGGAAACAAGCTGGGTTTCTCTCCAGGTTCGCTACCAAAGACCACCCTTCATTGTCTAAAAACACACACAGAAAAAAAGTATTAAATACAATCGACCACTGGTACTGGAGTTCGTTGACTTCCAAAAGGCGTTCGATACCGTGGAGCTACCTGTAATCTTAAAGGCACTACAAGAATGTAGAATTGACCACCAATACTGTGAAATTATTTAGGGTATATATGAAAATGCAACTACAAACCGTAAGTTTTTAATCTACAAGAAACACCAGAAAAATTGAAATTAAAAGCGGATTCAGACAAGGCGATACTAGGTATGTCACTCAAACAGTATAGTTCTTGAACACGCATATGAAAAATTATCCTGGAAGCACAAGGGAATTAACATTAATGGAGAAAATCTTATCATCTCCGCTTTGCAGATAATATTGTCCTAATAACAGACAATTTAGGAGAAGCCAAATATACACTTTATGAACATAAAAATTCTATACAACAGGTGAAGTTAAAAGTAAACTTCTTCAAAACCAAAATGATGACTAATCTGGTCCCCAGTGAGCAAATCAGAATAGAAAATAAAAGCATAGTAATAACAACCAAGGACGTATACCCAGGTCATGAGATACAAATTCACAGAGATAATCAAACCTGTGAATTGACCAGAAGAATATCTTTAGGATGGGCGGCTTATGGAATAAAAATGAAAGATGTGTTTAAAGCTAATATCCCAATATTTCTTAAAAGAAAAGCATTTAATCAATGTATTCTACCAGTCCAGTCCTGACGTATGGCGCAGAGACATTGACCCTCACCAAATCTTCGGTAGAAAAACTGAAATGGACAAAGCAACTTATCAAATGAAGACCCAGAAACGATAAAAGGAGCAGAGGACGACCCCTAACCAGCTGGAGGGATGACATAAAAAGAATTTCAACAAACTGAATCCTGGCTGCTCAGGACAGAGATCATTGGAAAATTTTAGAGGATGCCTAGTTCAGCAATGGACGCAAAGAGAGGCTTGTATGATGATGATGATGATGAATGCCATCCAAACTTAGGGTACTTACATTATTTTAAGATTTAAAAAAAAAAACATATGACAACAAAAATGTCAGTTTGCATTGCTTGAAGTTAGAATCTAATCTATCTATATTTAATAAAACATGTTCCGTTTTGCTACAGAAAAAATACCTATTGTTGATAAACAAATATGACATATCTCGTAGCCTTTGATTTTCAATTTTTAAAGAAAAATTTGCTGAATGTATCATTAAAAATCATTCAAATAGTTTTGTTCTTTAATAATAAATTGTCATCTGACCATTTATAATTTTAAATAAATTGTAAAAGTGTCACTTCTGGTTGTTTAAAAAAATGACATCATAATATAAATAACCATGTAAATTACCTAATTCTAAAAATGAATAATGACGCATTAACAAGTTTTAGAATCAACCCTGTAGCGCATCATTAACTACAAAATAATAAAAGTAAAAAAGAATTGAGTCTGATTTAATTTTATCACTGTCGGGCTGACGACAAGATCCAAGTTACCTACATACCGATGAGCATTCAACCATGAAACCACGCCTTCGCCGTAACATAGGAATTTGCAAAAGCACATACTAACCGTTGTAATCTCTGATAAAGTAGGTAATCAAAATAGATTTAAAACACTTATGCTTGATTTGAAAAAAAGGTAGTGCGTTGTTTACTTTAAATAAAATTCCATTATGAGAACCGGACTTTACATACCGGGTAAGAATAAGAAAACAAATACTCAGGTCAAACAAAACGTCACTGTTCCATCACATGTTTGTACTATCACTTGTAACTCGATAATTATTTCGTAAATAATCGTTTAAACATATCAAATGGTATTAATTGAACGAAAACTGATCCTGAAACAACTTACCTTCATCTAGAAGTCGTTCTACGTGGATGAAAACATTTGGAAATGCTGCAAGTTGTTTTCTATCCTTTAATAGTTGAGCCAGATAGTCCGCAATGCTCTGTGTAGTAGCGGTGTTTTGGTCACACATGTTTATTCACGATTTTCACAACAATGTTAATATTTATTAATAACAATCAACATGCAAGTCGAAACTAACAACTCACGCACTCGACCTTACTAAAAATTAAACTGAGTATCAGAGGGACATCACTGCCTAACTAAAAGAAACATGAAGTGGAGAGTAATCGGCGCCTGCGCTTAGTACAAGCAGACTATGCGCAAACCAGATTTGCCTTTTAGGGTCCCTCGACTATTTCTTTTCATTACAATGTTGTCGTTGTGACTTATTTTTAATAATATTTACTTCTACACTTCGGAGTCAACCACAAGTTTAGTAGAGTATGTTCACATTTAGCTTATACAGGATTTAAAAGTACCCAGTGATAAATCAAAGTAATTTATGATCTCAAGTAACTTGGAAAGGGGTCGGCTGAAGGAATATAAGGAAAATAAATTTATTCATGTAAAAAGCTTAAAAATAATTTAATCGTTAAGATACTAACAAAATAAAATTTAATTTTTATTAATTAACTAAAATATAATATATTCATTTAATAAAGTGAATTCTACTGATTTTATTATTTTTATATTTAGTAAGTAATTGTTTTACAACATTCTTGTTTTTTTTTAATCTTAGAAGACACCTCTTTACTGATAATAAGTTGTTAGTTTTATTGAACAAAATATTGTTACAATGTGGCGTCCCTGGAATTTTGATAACTGTAACAGAGAAGAACTTCTCTTGAAAATTCTCATTTAGAAGAAGCTGCTTCCATTTAAGGGTTAATAATGTTTTTTTTAACTTTAACCGACAGGCATATGCGTAAAACTGAAGCTGTAGAAGAAACTGCTGCTCTGACTAGTACACCAATTAATTGCAACCGTTCGAAAAATTATTTATGATCGAAACCTAAAAGAAGTAACAGTGGTGTTTCTAGGCAGTTAGATCGTGCAGATGAAGATATAATTCGCCATAAAGTGTACGATGTATGGAGAACAATTGGTGTCGACATTAGACAATCTTCTTAATAAACTCAAAGCAGATAACACTGCAATAATTCAATGCACAAGTTTGTGGAAGTGTTTGCAGCGCATAGGATTTAGGTTTAAGAAAATAAACAAAAGGCAGGTTATTATGGAAACCCACATGTGGCATCAATTAAAATCTGGAATTAGAAAAAAAAATGTTACACTTACTCTAAACGCTTCTGTAATTCAACAGTGAAACACGAAATATTAGTATTAGCAGCTGGCAAAATGCAATTGCACACATAGAAAAAGTTGAAAATTCGTATCTTCCTAAAGATAATTTTCAAAGTATTATAATTAATTGAGCAGATGATAGTGATAGTGACACTGATCAACAAATTAATATTTTTGTATATCTATATTATAATTTTTATTTACAATAAAAGTCAGTTTTTCACTGTTCAATATTTAATTTTACTAGTTTCAACATACCAAACTTAATTTCAACAAATAACGACTATTTAAAACCTACTTAAATAGTTAAGCCAACCCTGAACGTTTGGGTAGATAATCACTTTGGGACAATTCCTTAACAATAGATGTTCACAAGAGGTTATTTATTTTTACTGCCCTTATCAAAATGACTTTTATAATGAAGGTACACTTAATGTGAACGTTCTTTACATTAATAATTTATTTAAAAGTTTCGATTATTCCATAAATTGAAGAACTGTATAGACATTTAGTGAATTTCTACAAAACAAAAAAGCAATAAACACACATCAATTAATAAAATAAGTAAATACGAACCATTAATCTATTTGTAAACCCTCTGTTAAAAGTAGGAAAATTTAATTTAATTATGTATACATTACAATCTGTATACTTAAGTAGGTTATCAAATCGTTTAAGTTGTAAACGAGGTTAATAGAAAAATATACATTTTATGGAAAAGCACGTTTATTTTTTAAAATATTGACATTTTTTTATTATGAACAGTTGATCAGAATTCTTCTTCTTCTTCTTCCTTTATATAAGCAATTCTACTTGTTCATTGGCGGGTTGGTGTCTCTATGGAAGATCGTCGCTCCATCTTTTGCGCAGTCGGCCTATACTTCTCCTACCACTTGGTGATTTGTCTCTTGCTATTTTAACAACTCTGGTGTCCGGCATTCTACTGATGTGATTGTTTCATTCTTTTTTCTGTTTAGTGTCCATTCATTTATACCCTGCACATTGCATATTGTTCTGATATCTCCACTCCTCGATCTCTCAGCGTGTTACCTGTAATTCTCCAGAGGATTCTCAGTTCTGCTGTCTCCATCATTCAATGTGTTCTGGTTGTGTCAGATCTTGTTTTTGATGCGTACGTTTACTTGTCTTATACCAGCCTTATAAATTCTTGATTTCATTTCAATGTTCATATTATGTACCTATTATTAAGGCATCCTGCTAATCTATTCGCCTTTTGTACTTGATCTCTTTCTTTTTTCTCAACGTCTCCATAGCTGGACAGTGTAATTCCTAGGTACTTTATTTTCATAACTTGTTCAATGGTAACTCCATCGATTTTCAGTTTACATCTTATTATTTCTTTACGGATTACTATTGTTCTAGTTTTCTGAGTAGAGATCGTCATTTAAATTCTTTTGCTCTTATGTTATATCTGTAAACTAATTTTTGAAGGCTATCTTCATTTTTGGCTATTAATATTGCATCGTCTCCATAGCAGAGAATTTTAAGAATAAAATTGTAATGACATTCATTTCGTTAAAAATGAGGTTTTGTATTTTACCACAGTTTTTTTCTAGAGATTGATTACTTAAGAAGACATTTATATTGGTTTTCCTTAATAAATTTTAATATTGAACATTTATTTGTTAAAAACATGATAACTTTCATTTACTCGTACATACAAAATGATCAAAACGAAAAAGGAGCACTAACTTAATATAATGTAAATTGTTTATTGCATTAGATAGGAACTTATGAACGTGAACCCAGGAGGCAAATTTTTATATTTCTTAGTATTGGTAATACATTAATAATACTCTCTATATAGTGCTGATATTCAACCAAACTTTTCCATTACCTACAAATCACAAAAAAAACTGGCAACAACGCTACACAATATTACTGTTTCTGTATAAAATTTCACGGGATGGCGTACCATTGGATTTCATAGAAGATTAATAAAAGTTGTTTTTGTTTCCATAAGCACCTTTTATAGAAGGGTCGCTTAATTTTACGATTATGGAATTATTGTGACACCTTACAAAATAGAAACCAAGATTTTATCTTCTCGGTATCAAAACAAGCAGGTATCAATGGCACCACATATACACTAAGAATAATTTATATTATAAGTAGGTAATATATATAACGAAACGGAGCGTTTTTTGACAGTTTTATACATAGAATGATGGAAAAAATGATATAAACGTATCTCTTGCCAAGCAGTCAGTATATTCCAGATAAATTACCTGTATTTGTGAATGGCTACAATTCCTAACTCTAGGACACAGGATGCTGCGACGTAGATATAAATATTGATCAGTCTATACAAGGGCAAAACCAAACTGTAGACACTGTGTTTCGCTCTAGTTAGAGCTCATCAGTACAGTACATAGTTTATCTCTTCAGTCACTAATGAAGATATATCTCCGGTATAGACTGGTCAATATTTGCTGTAAAAGTTTGGGAAAGTATAACACAGTCGCAGAATTGTTAAAATAGCAAGAGACAAATCACCAAGTGGTAGGAGAAGTATAGGTCGAACGCGCAAAAGATGAAGCAACGATTTTCCATAGAGGCATCAACCTGCAATAAAAACTTCGCGAATTTGATGCATTTCTGATTAATAAGAAAATAGAAGCTTTCGTTGAAATTAGTGCACCTTCCAGAGGAAAATCAAGATCAATATAATTTGTGTGCTGCACGTGATCCTGTACACAACAAAAATAGTTTGTAGCAATATACCTTTTTCTTACAAACTATGCATCCATTTATGGTATTACATACCTAAGAGCAAAATAACGTTGCATTTTTAATACACTTCTCATAGAATCGCACTCAACAATTTTTGATATCTACGTGTTATCTTATCTCCAAATTCAACAAATATCCAATATATTCGAAAATCTAAAATAGCGATTGGATTTGAAACGAAACTATCAAATACCTATTGGTGTTATCTCAAACAAATCAAATTCTACCAGGACCCTAACAGGAGTGACAATTCTCCATGTCACGAAATGAATTTTCAGTACTGTTTCGACTTCTAGGTCTATATAGTTGAGTCATCCACCAACGTATATGTTTCTTTTTCTTTTTAATTACCGAATTAATTAATAAAAAAACAGCAACGGAAACTATCAACATTTCTTCCGGCATTTTTACGATTGTACAGAATGTCAACAATAAATGGGAATGTAGAGCGACCTAAGCACATATGCGTGTGTGGAGGAAACCTTTTAATAACAGAAACACCCGAGAACTGATGAAGCGTGTGCCCTCAAATCACTTAAAAAAGATCTAAACTAACTTCCTAACTTGCAGGCCTTTAAATCACAAATTAATTAATAAATTGTCTCTTCTGCCCCAATATATGTTCTCGGGGCATTTGTATTTAGGTCTATACCTACGAGGACATCCTTAATAAAAAAAAATCTAGTAAAGTACCAGTAATTCCATAAGCAGAGAGTTTACGTACAAGTAACTTAACATTGACAACATCAAAAGCTATGCTAAAGTCTATATAGATAAAATCGACAACATGACCATTCAGCAAAGCATTCCCAATATATTCTAGATAAATGGTAAGATTAGTATTAGTCCAGCGACCAAATATGAAACCGTGTTGTTTATCAATATTAAATTTATTAATCCAATCTATTACAGACAACATGATCAAATAACTTAGCAAAAACACATGGTTTATTTATAAGTCTGTAATTGTCAATATCTGCGATATTACCACCTTTATGCAAAGGTGTGACAAAACTAAGCTTCCATACTAGAGGAAAATATCCTTGAAGTAAGAAGAAGAAAAGTGGTGGAAGTGTTGTGTTTAAGGACCCTGTTGTAGGACTTGCGTCCTTTTCAGAAGGTGAAAGGGAAGGTTTGGATTGTGCTACCACAAACCCCTTCACTTATAGCAGGATGGTGTTGCTCCGGTGTTTTCTGGATCCAAAGTTTCATGAACTTGCCTAAACCGTCAAAATTCTTCTGTGATGTGTGGAGTGAGATCCAAGTGGTGCAATGTGGTTCTGGGAGATTGACGCTGTGGCGTGTCTCCTCCGTCTTGAGGCCTCCCATTTAGCAAGGACGAAGGAAACCACAGAAACCTCCGCCAAGGACTCATGACTCATGGAAGTAAAGAGATCTTAAATGCATGTAATAGAAAGGTAATAAAAAAATGTATTCACTCTTTAACAAACAATGGATGTACATTATCGGGACGAAAACTAGACTGAATATTGATTGATACAGTTTATCGCTTCAAAGACTTCATCGTTTGTTAAAACAATTGAACTTAGAGAGCACTGATAATTAAAAGCAACCACGTTCTGAAGAGGAACATCAACCTTTTTATAAACAGCCAAACCTAGCAAACAAATTTACAATATTTTGACCATTATCGACAACTTTATTACCATAGTACATAGAAGACGGATATTCATGACTAGATGTAACGCTACTTACATACCTTAGAAACCCCTAAGGTCTACAGCCAAAGATAATCTTCAAAGTGCAAAGTTGTACATTTGGACCTCCCGAAAGTAAATAGTTTATAGAAATATATTCTTTATACATGGAAAGTAAATATTATTTACTTTTGATCGAGGAAATCAATTTGGAAGAGAACCGTTTAGGGTAGTTGATGGACTTAATAGTAAACTTAGGAACTAACACATTGATCACATTAAGATTGCCATAAACAAGATATATATTAGGGGAGGAGACACGCCACAGCTTCAATATCCCTAACCCAAATTGCACCACGTGGGTCACACTCCACACATCACATACACTAACACCAAAGAAAAAAACAATTTTATCGGTTTAGGCACGTTCAAGGAGCTTAAGGAGTTAAAGAGTGCATACATTTTTTATTACCTTTCTATTACATATATTTAATGTCTCTTTTTTTCCATGATGCCGTTGGCAAAGATTTCTGTGGTTCCCTTTGTCCTTGCTAAATGGGAGGCCTCACGACGGAGGAGACACGCCACAGCGTCAATCTCCCAAACTCACATTGCACCACGTGGGTCACACTCCACGCATCACATACACTAATAACAAAGAAGAAAAGAAGAATTTTAACGGTTTAGGCAATTTCATGGAGCTTTGGATCCAGAAAACACCGGAGCAACAAGGGAAGCAACACCAACCTGCTATGTGTGAAGAGGTTTGTGGGAGCACCATCCAAACCTTCCCATCGACTTCCTAAAAAGGACGCAACCCTAGAACATGGTCCTTAATCTTAACATTCTCACCAACACCACATTAGGTACTGTGAACTTCTTCTTCTTCTTCTTCTTCTTTTTCTTTTATTTTGTTAGTTGTTTGAAAATTAAAAATCTTCGTCGGATTGAAACGAATCAATTATTTTAATTAAAAAAAATCATTTATTGGTTTATTTTTTTGTAAAAACTAATAATCGTATATATTAATCTTAAGATTATTCTGTTCGAAATCTAATCTGACAAAACGACAAATTACTTAAAGTGGGTAGAATCCTATTTAAGAAAAAACAACTTTTTCGAATTTTGCAAAGGTGTATTATAATATTAGAGATGTGGGCTCGAAATGCTTGAATTACTTTCATAATTAACGTGCGTTTTTCGATTCGGACTCCATTGTGGCTTTGCCTACCACGTAATAATTAATTTTCAAGGTAAACACAATAGCCTTTACATAATGTCCCATTGCACGATCCGATCGAAAAAGAAAGCACTATCATAGAATAGAAGTGCAACTATATGCTATTATACTGGATTAAGGTGAGTTTACACGGTTCATTACAGTGCTGTTTGACAAAAAAATTTACAAGACCTCGGATGGAACTGACCGAAAAAAGCCATGCTTCTTCTCGACATGCAAGAATGATTTTTATTAGCTCTCTTTGATCATTTTTCTTTTTCAATTTTTATAAAATTATAAATAATTGATAGTTTTTTTACAATTATTATATTTTTTTACGAATTTTGCATGTTTTTCTTTAATTTATCAGCATTATTGGAGGTTATCGTAAATTTCCATTTTTCTAATTTATAAATTAATTAGTAAAAGTATTAAAGAATGAACAAAATCGTTACATCTATTGAGGTTTAGTTTTCACTTTTTACTCAAGAATATGCGTAAGCTCTCAGTTTCACCGGATTTCCCATTTCCCTCGGGGACACACTCTATCGTGACTTTTCGGGAGTGTAAATCGCCCTTAGAAAAATGGGTCAATAGTTTTGAATTTGTTTTCTTGTTAATTTAGTTAGAGGAGAGATGGCATAAATTAATTTAAAAAATGTCAGATGTAGGTATATGAAATGAAATTGTAAATATATGATTTGAATTCAAATTTAGAATTTTGAAATTAATATTAAAAAGAATATACAATTATAAGAATAATCAATCAAAAAAATAATAAAACACACAGCACGAGCAAATAGAAGAAGCCATAGCTAGCAAGTAGAGGAGCAGAAAGAAGGAGAGAGCAAGTGAAGGAGCAGAAAGAAGGATAGAGAAAGTAGAGGAACAGAAAGAAGACCAGCGACAAGAAGAAAGAAGATTAGCGACAAGAAGAAAGAAGACCAGCGACAAGAAGAAAGAAGCCCAGCTACAAGAAGAAAAAAGCCCAGCTACAAGAAGAATGAAGACCAACGACAAAAAGAAAGAAGACCAGCGACAAGAAGAAAGAAGGCCAGCGACAAGAAGATAAAAGAAAATTGTATTTTTCTTTGGATTTTTTTTATAATAGCAGCAGATTTTCATAAGGTGAAGAATTCACACTCCGGAGATTTTATTGATTGGAATTTGTCCCAGGAGTAGTTCTATATCAATTGGCACCTAGAACATGGGGCTTAGGCAATGTTGGTAAGAAATTTCCAAGTGTTAAACTAAGAAATTTGTTTATTTAATTTGATAGGAGGTGTGTTATTGACGAGCAAAAGGAATAATATTTTATGCAACATTTAAAAAAAATATATAATATTCCGTATCTAAACATTCTAACCCTACAAGGGGTCAATATTGATAGTCAGGTAGATCAGGTAGGGAATAGCAATTGGTCGTGGGATAGGCCAAAGGTAGATCCGATTATGGAAATGTTAAAAGTAATGATTCAATGAAGATAAATAGGAAGGATCAAAATGATTCAAAGAAGATATGAATAAGCAAAATAATTTAATGAAGAAGGAAATGATTTAATTAGGTCAGACCTAAATAAAAAAATTAAATTAATAAAAATTTTGAAGATATATCTCTACAAAAAAAAATACAAAAATTTACATAAGTTACATAAGGTTGCAATGAGAGAATTACATTAAGAAAATTGTAAAATATGAAGAGAATGAAAAGAAAATTTTAATAATACAATAGTTATAAAAAGTAGGTGCAGAATCCACAATCCGGAGATTTTATTGATTGGAAGGTTTCCCAGGGGAATTCAATCTATACATATAATAAAACTGTAGAAATGAAAATTCTGTACAATAAAGATATTTAAAAAATAATTAGCGAGGGGTGTTACTACATCAATATAGAACCCAAAAATGTGGTTAGTTTTTTGTTTTTTTTGTCTGTATGTTTGTGCACGAATCACATGAAAACTACTGATCCGATTTGAATGCGGTTTTCACAGACGTATTTGTGTTCTTTCAACTTAACATCTGGTGTATAAAACTTTCTCCCTTCAACCCTTTAACGGGGTGAGGAAAGAAATTTTTATACACAAATCAGCACGCCACGCGAACGACATCACGAGTACATCGAAATGGAACCCAAAAATGTGGTTAGACTTTTTTGTCTGTCTGTCTGTCTGTATGTTTCTGCGTCCATCACATGAAAACTACTGATCTGATTCGAATGCGGTTTTCAACTTAACATCTGGTGCATAAAAATTTCTCAACCCATAGGGTGGAGGGAGAAATTTTTATACAACAATCACATGCAACGCGAACGACGTCGCGAGTACAACTAGTATTAATATATAATCGTAAGCTGGCCAAGCCTGCGAATTTTTCTCTTATCGTGGGAGGAAACTATATCCGATGTAACTCTTTGTTTCTATCGCTCATTCTACGTTTTGTCCGTCCACCAAAACGTGGTACGTGATGTATATATCTTCAAAAACAGCATCTTCCAATTAAATATCTGGAAAATTACATTCAAGACAAGTTTCATTTTATTTTCAAGTTCGCATAAGATATCTTCTAACAAATACCGACATGAATACATAATGCTATATTATTGAAAACTTTCGTATGTACGTGGCTTTATACGCGTAGGTTTTCCATTCAGTATTCACTCAATATCAACCTACGAGGACTATTTCGAAATTAATTGATAGAAAAATACAATGAGGACGATTCTAATTTAAAGAGTTTGAATGAAATCCGACTAGTTCATGACAATATTACTGCGATTTGAATAAAACAAGAGAGAGATATTTATTTCAATGAATGAAGCTGTAGAGGTTTTATAATAAATTCAGTTGAAAAGAGAAAAGGTATATCTAGAATGCACGATTTCTACAAAATTATTACTATGAACCAAATTTTAATAATAAAAATAAATGAATATGATTTAAAAGATGTATCTGACAAACGTAAATATTAATTAAAAAAACAAAAACAGTAAAATGTTCATTTTATTTTTGGTTTATGTGAACTCTACCTGCTCAAGACTGTCATTACTGACTAATGCATCCATTCCAAAGACACTACAAGAAGTAGGAACATCTCTTGTTAACGTTTTTGTTCATAATGAATGAACAGTTAACTATTGTTTTATTCAATGTTCCCAGGTCGAACAATTAGATGATTTATCTTAGGAGTCTTATACAAACTTATAGGATGATTCGCCGTTAAGGCTTAAGCGGCCCTCACACCAATGCGAGTATAAATCGCGATACAAAATTCGCATAAAAAAAATCGCGGCGAAAATACTCTATTCCCACATTCGCATAAATTTTCGGGTGCCAAATACAATGATCCAGGTTCAATTGTAAACTATAACGTGGTCCGATGAAGAAAGTTATATACAATTCCCCTAAATTCTAATCACCGAAGAAATATATCATGATTTTTCAGAAAGAGAAGATTGGTGCACGGAATCAATTTGGAAAGACTCCAACATACCTTGATGCCGCAGCTTCGCCAAGATGAAAAACGGTCTTATATATATTTTTGAATGTCTTCCGAAATATCCGACGCGATTTTAGATTTGATTAAAGACGATATAATAAAACAAGATACGAATTATGTTGGTTATTTTTTTAAAATTTTTATAAGTAGGGAAAGAGTAGGCATAATAGATGCTGCAGGCAAAACTGGGACTATTAGCGCCATCTGTTGATGAAGTTCACAAATAACAACTTCGCCCATCGCTCTTCCTTGGTCAATGATGGTGAGCGTGTCATGCGTTGCAGCAGATTTTTTTATCTTGATATAAAAAGTGCTTGACTTGCCTGTACTTTTGATTCTTTAATTGTTTCTAACATAACAAATTGCCATGGTCATAGTCATTATTTTAGCTTTACTTAACTCTCGAAAGAGTGAAATATAGTTGCGTACTAAACCTAAAAATGTATCATTGATTTAAAATTACAAAAAAGCCAAATGGTTCGGGCAAAACGGACCACTGCTGTGATAACTTCGTCACCGTATGGCAAGGAACTTGAAGAAAAACCTAATGCTACCAAAACAGCAGACACCAAGAAGACAACCGGAAAGGATTCCACGTCTGATAAAGAAAATAAAGATACATAATGTTTCTATTGTTCTCATCTTGGTGTAGTGCTCTATTTACAGTCTCTGGGCCATAGATATCTATGCTCTGGGCTCATTGCAGCTGTGCGGGTGTGGATAATGACGATTTGTATGCGAGAACTGTTCTATAGATTAGATTCCTATTATTTTCTCCATTAAATGTAACAGGTTCATTTTTCCCTTAGGTGTAGTACATTTTGCCCGCTCAAAATTTGAATTGATGGAAGCGATAAAGCAAAAAAAAATGGCAGAGCTTATAAAGGCTCTCGCCAAAGAATACTTCCAGCACTGCTTTGATCAATGGGAAAAAACGTTTTTCTGAAATCGCTTGGAAATGTCTAGTTTCTCGGATCAAATTCGAGCCGCAAAATACACTATTCTGGTATTTTAGTCCGTTGCTGGGGAACGAACTTTTCCGTACTGTGTGGGAATATTTTTTCCGTACCTGTGTACGGAAATGATCCATAAAACGTTTATAAGCAAATTCATATTTTGCGCCTTGATTTTATTTGGCAATACATTTAAAACCACATTAGTAGCAGTGTTTAGTAACTCTGGAGGCGTTTTGCACCGCTGGACTTTATCGTCACTGTCCATTTTAAATATAATTTAAAATATTTTAACCAATATGTAGTTAACCGAAGTGACATGTTTGTGACACTAATAAACAATGATTAACAAACAATGTCAACGAAACGGTTTCATAGAAAATACCATGATAATCAAAAACAGTTATGCATATATAAAACTTTCTTTGTTTACGATTATATTTAAACGAATAATTACAGAAAACTGTATCATTGTCATATTTAATAAAGCGTGTTTGTCAATAGATGGAAAAAGAATAATATAATTTTATTCTGAACGCTTTACAAGTTTTTGAAAAAACATTTTCAAAGACAATGACCGTTCAACTAAGAAGAAACAACTACTTCCTGGGCTATATGCCCCAACGGATATTGGATTATACTTCAAAGTCAAACGGGGTTGGGATATCTACAAGATAACTTAAACCAACCATTCCAGTTTGCAGTTAGAAGGGACAACACAACTTATAGACCGGTTTCGGTGTTTTTGCACCTCGTCAGTATAAGGTATATAAGGATTACGATTTTAGTTCAGTCTTTAGTCAGTGATTATGCTTTACAGCTCGCTGACGGATAACATATACCTTATACTGACGAGATGCAAAAACACCGAAACCGGTCTATAAGTTGTGTTGTCCCTTCTAACTGCAAACTGGAATGGTTGGTTTAAGTTATCTTGTAGATATCCCAACCCCGTTTGACTTTGAAGTATAATCCAATATCCGTTGGGGCATATAGCCCAGGAAGTAGTTGTTTCTTCTTAGTTGAACGGTCATTGTCTTTGAAAATGTTTTTTCAAAAACTTGTAAAGCGTTCAGAATAAAATTAGATTATATTTAATGCGATTTCAGAAAAAATAGTATGTGTATCTCGTAGTAAAAGGACATTCCCGGACTCCAATGTTTGTTGGCCTCGGCTATACGCCTCGGCCAACAATTTACATTGTCGTCCGGGAATGTATCGCTTTTCCTACTAGATACACAATATACTAATGAAAGGTGTGTGGCGAGTAAATTGAAGAAGAGCATTCGAATAAAGAATATTTTTTATAATAAAACCCTTTTTCGTAAGCAGCCTGGTTATTTAATAGCCTAACACTAACACTAACACTAACACTAATGGCTTGCTGTTAAACTTTTTGTCCCAAAACACCTTTTTTTCTATATCTAATGACTGGTGTAAAATTAATTTTATGGGAATTTGTTTAGTTATTTTTGAAAATTTAATTTGTTTTTGTAGACCAGGCAAATTACAATTGGAGACCAAAAAAAAATTTAGCAGAATTCCATGAGTGGGAAATGGTCAAAGGGATTGTAACAACCTTAGAAAAAATTAGCTGCCACCTCGAGGACTGGCGAGGCGGAAATGCGAAGGGATGAAAGGGCTGAAAATCGTTTTTAGTGATTTCCGGCGAAAGTTGACCTCCTAGCAAAAAATATTCAATGCAAAAGTTGTAGATCTTAAAAAGATCTACAACTTTTATTTATGTCATTTTTTTACATTACCTCAAATTTTCGAGAAAAATGATGAAAATCGTGTTTTTCGTTTTTTATTTTTCATTCAGGCAAAAATTATGGGATTTTGACGAAAATTGGTGAAAGTGTACCTTTTTATATCTACAATAACCTGTAATTTTTCAGAAAAAAAAAATACAAACTTTTTCGAGATACTCAAATTTATTGACAAAAACACCCCTAACTTCAAAAATAGCTGTGTTCAAGCAGAAACGTCGTAAATGACATAAATAAAAGTTGTAGATCTTTTCAAGATCTACAACTTTTGCATTGTATAGTTTTTGCTAGGAGGTCAACTTTTGCCGGAAATCGCTAAGAACGATTTTCAGCCCTTTCATCCCTTCGCATTTCCGCCTCGCCAGTCCCCGAGGTGGCAGCACATTTTTTCTAAGGTTTTTACAATCCCTTTGACCATTTCCCACTCATGGAATTCTGCTAAATTTTTTCTTTTTTTTCGACTCAAATTGTGTTAATTTGCCTGGTCTATTGTGTTAGTTTAAACTTGTACATATATATTTATATGAGGTAATTATAACAGTTTTGAAGTCGGTTTTTGATTTTTTCCAAAATCTTTTTTTAATTGTTTAAATAATTGTTTAAATCAGCATTCATCGAATTAGAATTACCTAATGAGATTCAAACATAAGCACATATTTGAAAAAAATGAAAATGCATGGAATTCATGTATTACTGAATATAAAAGGAGATTATATCAGTAATATAACCTACTAACATTTTATATAAAATATCATCTATTAATCAATTGACATCCACAAAACGACTACTTAGATACACACCTTAAGAATTTATTAGGATAACATCAGTTATATTATTTCGACGACAAAATAAATATGCAATAATGTACGATTTATAACTTCATGAACGTATATGTTAAAAGACAGGATAGTATTCTGCTACTTATTACATTCTATTAAATCTAAAAGTGCAACTATATAAGAGCTAGTTGAAAAATAGAGACCTTGCATTTTTCTCCCAAAATATTGATTTACTAGCAGCCCGCCCCGGCTTTGCACGGGGATTAAAGAAAAATAACAAAAGCCATTAAATTTATTGCGTCAACGCTTCCCTGTAAACAATATTACATGTTGTTTTATTTTCTGGCAGCAAAATAAATTGATTTTCAGGTGCTCCGACCCGTCTTAGGCGGTTGGCCATGAGGAAAACCGATCCCTACTATTTGGAAGGTTTGATCTTGAGACTTATTATTAGTAAAAGCGAAAGATGTTTTGATAGGAAATTGAAGCGGTTTAAATAGATTTGATAGATCAGTTGGGATCATCGGTATCCTCAGTGTATGAGCTAGTTAACCAGCTGGTGGTTCAGTTATATTGGTTGCTACAACTTAATTGTCCTTTAATTCCTTTATAAGTAGCCTCACCCCATTGCACATGCTAAATTCGTGATATCTGTCGTGATTATGATATGTATGTAGGTATAGATCCGATAGAACGAAATCTGTGGACACGATAGCGGTCGCATTTCTTAACGGATCGAAATGAAATTTGGTACAAAAATCAATCGTCCCAAAATCTCGGTCAAGTTCGTTGGGCCAAATCGGTACGGCCGTTTGGGCGTGACATCAAATCAAAATGGAAAAAAATTCGTAACTTTTTTACTTCACCCTGTACAAAAAAATATTAGCAGAATTTTTTGTTTGTCTTAAAGAGACCTACAACTTTTATCTAAAACATTTTTTTCTGAAACGTATACTTTTAATATATTCAATTAATATAAACCTACTGATGCGCCTGGCTTACCAAAAGGGCCATTTTTTTTTAAATGAAACATAGCCTATGTCACTCGCGAATAGTGTAGCTTGCCAACGGTAAAAGAATTTTTGAAATCGGTCCAGTAGTTTCGGAGCCTATTCATTTCAAACAAACAAACAAACAAACAAACAAACCTTTCCTCTTTATAATATTATAGTATAGATTAATCTGTTTTTTTTCCAAAATCCGTTTTCTTTTCAATTCTTGACGCTTTTCTGATATTCGCTTTTTGCTAAGATGTTTTCCTCTTCGAGTGTTCTTTATCTCATCATTCGTGGCCAAACATCATCCGTCACAGATTTTTTCAGATTTAATATTAATTTAAAATGAATTCGGTGGCTGAGGAATGATTACGGTGTGGTTTTTGAGCAAAAAATCAAGGACAAACATAGATGTGCGTGCTGGCACATTATCTTTGTTCCAGAACTTCAATCTAACAAACTTTAAAGGTGTCTCAGTTTCAGGCTAGCCTGCATTTTCACCAGACCTAAATTCTATGAAATACTTGTAATAAGACATTTATTGAAAAAGGATCATCTTTAAATGCGTTCACTATCATGAGATACGGCTCTTTGACATAGTTATATAATAATAAAAAAGATGTGTGTGTATGTATTTATGTTCTCACGTAAGAAGTTATTCTTCTTTGACGTAACAAGATAAAAAATTTTGCTCCCAGCATAATACCTTCTCAAAATATTACCATTCCTCCTTTATATCCCGATATCCAGGATTTGCGTTCTTGTAGCTCTGAGATCCCAAATTCAATGATCATTTCTGATTTTAAACAAAGAAAATTTTGTCACATTTTAAATTTTAAATTTTGGTGTTTATTTTTCCTAGATAACTGTGATTTCCATATAACCTTTAAACACGGCAAAGTCTTCTTCTTATAGTTTCGTCTAAAAAGTTCATACCTGTAGCTTTAAAAAGTTGACATTGCAGCTCCGGATAAGAAACAGATTTCTTCTAGTAATTTAACATACAAGGCGGTCCTTTTGTTTAGCTGTACTACTTTGCATGGCCTGTTCTTGAGAATTCCCCGATAGTATTTAGCCCTGGCGACGATCAGTCTAAAACTGAGACACCTTCCGTTTCAATTGATTCTATATCCACTCTGCTTCTATGGGAAAGTGCATTATCCCAATTGTATCTCTAAAAAAGCTAAAGATTGATTGGTGCACTAAATCAACTTGTAACCTAAACTGTTGAAAGTTTGTTAGTTTAAGAATGAATTTTTGCTTGCAGCATAATACCTCGCCAACAGATTACAGTTGCTTATTGATATCCAGGATTACAGTTTCTGGTGTTCTGAGAATACATATTCGATGATGATCTAATCTACGATCATGTCTGGTTTCTTGAATTTACAATTTTGGTGTTAAAGATACCTATTTAGATGGTCAAATTTATTTTGATTTGAAAACTGTGGGATAAGTACAATTCTCAAGCGCGAAGTCTTCTTTTTATGGTTTTAACTGAACCTTTCACACCTGTATCTTCCAGAAAATGTCAAGTACTGGGATTTCTTCTCTCAATTTGACACACAAAGCGGTTATGGCATTTTAACGACTTTTTCTACGACAGCAACAATTCTAGCCTCCACATCTACACAAATGTCCATAGTCTAGGAATATTTAAAAACTTTATTTATAAAATGATAAGTGAGAAGAGGTAAATGAAGGACGATATCAAAATGACTAACTTTCATAAAAAAATAAGAACAATTTAAAATGTATGCCAAAAATAAGATTTATTAATGCAATATTTTTATAAAAAAAAGGAATTTAGCCTCCTCGTACATTTATGATGAATTTGCAGCGTCTTTCCATAAGTTATCCAGATCTTCTTAGGGAATCACCATCCAGCACTGTTGAAGAGCTTGAAACAGCTAATTGCGATTTTAAAATTGATTCTAGTCTTGAAAACACTTCGCTGAAGTATATCCAACGCATGCTTAATAGAATTGAGATCGGGCTATTGAGCTGGCTAGGGCAAAACTGGAATAATCTGCTATTCCAAGAAATTTCTTGTCACTATAGCTTTATGGGTCAAAGCATTGTTAGGCATCAAGATAAAATCAGGACCATTGTTTTGGGCGTGTGGAACAACTATAGGACGCGATTTCCCTCGATTTAAAGGTTGGAATATCCAATGTTCTCAACTAACTAAATTATATTGCTCTAGGCTGTATGTCTCGAAACAGTCATAATATGAGTTCTACGTAGATGATTAATTAACTGCCGTGCCGTCACTGTGCAATTTCTTCGCGCTTTTTACTGTATATATTGGTCCATATGAGGTGTTGTCATCCTTGATCGACATATAATATATTTTGAACAATTTACTTATTTTCAGCTTGTTGTAACTTTCTGTTTCGCTTTTCTTAAAATTTGGTCTAATTTGACCGTACTATATTAGAAATGTAAGCTTTTAAACCTTTCTATTTCGATAATACCTAGTATTTTATTAATAATAAACGAGGTATAGATAGATACCTCTACGTTTAGTAATACCTACTAATAAAAATAATGTGTACATAAAGTTCATAAGAATACTACAAACATTTATATCGTTAAAGAACTATAAATTCTTTAATTTACTCAATAAATTTATGAATGAATAAATTTTGCGCAACTTAAAATTTATATAATGTACAACCGTAGAAGTGCAAGGTGAACCAATCGTAGTTTTTAAACTTGTGATAGTATATAATCAGCATACATAACCTTTGTGAATGTAAAGAAGTAAAAATATAATCATGTTAAATCAATACTTGCATATATGTTATATCTACTATGATGTAGGTGGACAGGTGAAAAGGACGTAGGAAGAAAAGCATTAAAAGATTTCTCGAAATGTTATTAGAAATATTGACATAAGAACACTAACGAGCAGTAATTGATTCTAGTGACCCAATTTTTACCATTAGGTATTAAAAGTATAATTTAATTAAATACACCAAACTAAATATTCAAGATATTCTCTTTCCGTTTCTAATGAAAAATCTTTAGAAATGCTTGAAAACAATTGCATATTGCACAAAGAATGCTACCATTAGTACCAGCGCGCACTCGATTCATTTTTTTGCATCACGAATAT
Source organism: Altica lythri (assembly GCA_964028335.1). NCBI lineage: Eukaryota > Metazoa > Arthropoda > Insecta > Coleoptera > Chrysomelidae > Altica > Altica lythri. The sequence continues at coordinate 57,731,259 of OZ034805.1, read as the reverse complement.
AAAATAACGAAAAAAAATCTCTGCGCGCACGGTTATGTAAAAATATATAGATTTGCTCATTGTGAACATGGATTTTGAACGAGTTATTTGTCTGACTTTTTTTTATTAAGGATGTCCTCGTAGGTATAGACCTAAATACAAAAGTACTGAGAACATCTATTGGGGCAGAAGAGACAATTTATTAATTTGGGATTTAAAGGCCTGCAAGTTAGGACGCGTGGGGAAGACGAGGGAAGGTAAGGAGTTCCACAATCTGGGAACCCTAGGGATGAAGGAACGATCTAATCGATCCGTTCTCGATGTTTGACACTGAACAGTATAAATGTGCATGGAGTTGGCACGTCGCGTTGCTCTGGCTGGTCTGACAAGTGGAGGCATTATATAGCGGAGTTCTTCTGAGCAAAATCCGTTTATGTATCGGTAAAACAAGGAAAGATCAGACGAGGCTCTTCGGTGGGACAATGAGGCTAGGTTTTTGGTGATACTGGTGTTGGTGATTAGACGAACTGCATCAAGAACTCTTAGCCTTGACCGAGCTACCGAACCACATACATGCGAGCAGTATTCAAGATTAGGTCGTATTTGGGCTTTGTAAAGAGTAGCTAAGTTGGATATAGAGAAATATTTACGTGCTCTAAACAGATAACCTAATTTATTTCCTGCTGCAGTTACGATGGATGCAGTATGTTCGTTCCTGAGTAAGTCCTGGGAGATCGTTAAACCAACCAGCGTAATGGAGTCGCTTGCTGCTAGTGTCTGATCGTTCATTGTGATGGATGAGTCGTCGTTTGTTTGCCTCTTGTTGGGGAGGCAACATGTGTTTGTCTTGGAAGCGTTGAAATTAACAAGATTCTTTCATCCCCACTCGTCTACAATTCTCAAATCTTGATTCAGAGAAGCCGGAACATCTAGAGATATGGGACGGTTGTGCGCTTTGCTACAGTGTAGGTTGCTAACATCTGCAAAACCGTGTATCGGGTTATTAGTGGCTTCTAGTAGATCATTAATGTGTAATAGGAATAGAGTAGGAGCTAGAGCCGATCCTTGGGAAAATCCAGCGTTGATCTTATAAAGGTTGGAGGAATGTCCATCTACGGTAAGGTATAACTAGACCCACTTGGATATGAATTATTTTTACGATTTTACCAGAGGAAACTCAAAAGAACGTCATTATATGAACGAACCTAGTAAAATATCTATTTAATGTTGCTTTTAACTTCCCGACTCACACCCATGAAGAGAATTCTTGAAAATTCGAAAAGAGCGTTGACCACGCCTATTCAAGTGGTTTTGGATAAACTATAACTTGGATGTGCCTATTGGAGAAAAAGTTGGAGAAAAAGTTGGAGAAAAAGTTGGATGTCCATCTGCAGGGTATATGCTTCAACAAAGAGTTTTTGGGAACAATAGCAGTTTGAGGACCGAAATCATCTTTTTGCAGCCCTAAGTGGTGCTTGAAATGTTCTACCTCAAAATGAAGTGGACAATTTGAAGTATGAATAGAAGATGTTGTCCGGTGTTTAACGCAAGAGGTCTTACTTCTTATTAAAAGTTAATGTGAGATATAGGAAGCAAGTAACTTTTTTGTTACAATCTTCTATTTGTTTATTGTATATTGTTGGAATTTAAAAATTTCTAGAAAATTAGTAAATTTTAGTATAATATACTTTATTAAAAAGTTTCCTTATTTATTTTTATCTTCTTTAATTTCATTCAATAAAAATATCCCTAGACCATTATGGTGTGTGTGTAGTTCACTTTATGACATTTGTACTGCACAAACTATTACATATTTATTATCTTGTAAATAGCTATAATAATTTTTCTTAATTTTATTTTATGTCTAACAACTAATGATAAACCCGATTAGAAATACATATAAACACATCTAACTAAGAACACAATCAATGTCTTATATAAAAATCATGTAATAAATGTTAATTAAAATCGTCACTTCTAAAATTATGCAAGTGCGATACCTCGATGTTATTTTAAACAAAAAGGCTCAAATCAGACCTGATGAAGTCATCAGAAATGTTTAAAAATATGAATTTCCACTGATATATGAGTATTTATTGATAGATAATTATATGCGACAGTATGTAGGTAGCGAGAAAGTAATAAAATAACATCAGCTTTTGGCAAAACGGCAATAACCTGCTCTTATATGAGTACAGTGACAGAATATAAATATAATTTTTTATCAACAAAAAAACTGATCTTGGTATTGCCTATTTTAAAAATGCCATGTAGGAAGTTGTTTACATTTTCATAAATATGAAAATGGTATGGAAAAAAGATAAAATCAAGTCCATTAGAGTGGGTACGGTAAACGGTAATCAAGATCTCTTTTTAACTGAAATGAATGCACCACTGACCAGAGATGGACTTTGTAATTTAATAATAATTTACTTTTATGGAATTCGTAGGTTGAAATTTAAAAGAAGAGATGATTATGATAGCAATTTTGTTACTCACAAAAATCTGTATTTATTTATGTTGTTACTGTTCTTCTTGAGCTGTATACCTAGCTGTTACTTTATATAAGATAACGCAAAGTGGGATTTAACTGCATTGTATTTGAATTGTAGTTTACAATGTTATGGTGGACTAATAAACAACCAAAAACTGCCATCATTAAGCTAAACAAGGTGCTTATGATTTGGCATAACTGGAGCTCTGAGAAGCACTCAAACATCACCAATAGAAATTCTGTTAAACCTTTCTCCTTTTCATATTTTTTTTATGGGTGAGCCAAGAATGGGTTACTACAGTCTTCAAGAAAATCTGAGCAACATTTCTGTTTGATCAGGACATTTTTATTTTTTTATTTATTGCATATTTACAATCTACTACATAAGGAGTAATAAGTAAATGATCTGACATTGATTAGATTTCTTGAATCAGGCACCGTCCAATAACGGCTCTCTGGATTTCACTTTAAAGATCTTCTGGCCATACTCTTTTAAGTCTTTTATCCTCCAATGCTAGGGTGAAAAGTATAAGTTCGTTGTTATGTTCAGTATATCGATTTCTATATTTTCTGGAATAGGTTTCGATGACATTCTGATGTATGGTATTTGCAGGTCATTGGGTATTGTTATATTTGATACATACCATGGAGCATTTATCAACATTTGAAGAGTTTTGGACTGAAAGGACTGCAGAATTTTGGTATTTGATGGCTTGCTACATCCCCATAGTTCAATACCATATATCCAGATTGGTGTTAACATAGTTTTATTTATCAAAATTTTATTTTCTAGTGATAGCTATGATTTTCTGTTTATTAGCCAATAAATATTATTAACTTTTGAATCAAGTTGTTTTCTTATCAAGTTGATGTGTGTACACCAAGGTTGCTAAGTCTGTCTCGTCAGTTGTTGGTATATCGGCTGTGAATAATAAAAATAAGAAAGGGTCCAGGACACTGCCTTGAGGTACTCCAGATTTGATTTGATGGCAAGTTGAGATTTTATCTTCATGTTTTACTTGAAAGTGCCTGTCTTCTAAATATGATTTTAAAATTAAATATAGTTGATCAGGTAGATGTTGTTTGATCTTATAGAGTAGACCCTTATGCCATACCCTTATTTTTTTCCACTTCTTTTCGCGACTTCCCCCATCAAACAAACCATCAGATTAATAACCCTCAGTCACCAGAGACACATTGTGCGTCTACCTTGTAAAAGTCTGACGCGCTCGAGTATGTTTTAGTGACTCTTTTTTTACATTTTCGAAAACCCATACCTACCCTCCCCACCAGTAAACAGGCATATATCACATAAGATTTTTTTCTTTTTAGCATATATAATCTACCAAATTTTGAGAGTCCCAACGCTCGAGTAACTCCCCATTTAGCTTATATAGGGCTTCCCTGCGCAGTTAATATCTTTTAAAGCAATTCCTACTTAATATGTAGAAAGTCGAAAAAAAAAAGCTAAAAAATAACAAAATATCTACAACGAAGAAAAGATTAAACATGTAAAGAGACAAAAAAATATGCAAATCGAAAACAAAAAACTTGAAGATCAATGGAAGAACCGTGAAAAAAATCGTAAAATTTAAAGAAAACAAGAACAAAAATCATAATTGTTAGGCAGTACGAAGTTCGCTGGGTCAGCTAGTATAATAAAACTTTCCCCCGTTATATTCGATACTATCCAAATTGTACAATTTTCATAAAGGAATATTTGAAAAACAAATCTTACACATTTACAAACCTCCAGGGCACGTTAATGGTCGTGGGCTGAAAATTAGTGACGTCAATATAACTTAGTGGGCGCCGTCCTTACCAAAAGTGAAGCCCACGATTTAGCAACCATGTGGTAGGAAGGACCATATTCAGAAAAAGTAAATGGCAATACAACTCACCTGTGGGCAGTGGAATCGACTGGGAATAGAATGCGCAATAATACAAAACAATTCGATTTTGTTTTCTAACCTTCACATCTACCAAAACAAATTGTAGACTTTTTTCTGGGTTTGGTACCTATAGTTAACATTCGAACGTAAAATAGGATTATACTAAAGAATAGTACCTATATAGTTTTTTAAAATATATATATATAAAGTATATAAAATATATAAAAAAAACAAGAAATCCTGTGATAATCCTATACTTGGTGGTGAGACTAGTAGACAGAAGAAATGCTTCTAATCTGTAGTAAAAACGAGTTCTCTGTAATCATTATAATTTTTTGATTTTCCATCACAAAAATTGTACAAACCCGCAAAAATTATATGAAATTGTATAAATGCACAATTTCAAAAAAAATAGGAAAAAAGGGAATTAGTTTTAAAAATAAGAATGTGAACTTAAGTACTTTTCTAGTATTTTGTAAAGGACCTCATTAATACAAATTTAATAAAGATTGCTTAAAAACTGACAAAAATATTCTTATATAACACTTTAACGCCCTCATACCAAATTTAAATAATTTTATTAAGTACCAGTTCCTTTTACATAAACATCCAATTAAATTTTCACATATTCGGGACATAACAAAGATTTAAGTGGCTAAATTAAATTCGTTTTTATTAATATTTTCGGTGCAACATAAGAGGCAGTCCGTAGAAAACTACGGAAGTTGATTTCTATTTTTGTCTATTGGCGCCGGCATCACATAGATCGTCTCACCTACAAATCCTACAATTTACCTCTTACTCGTTGCGAAAGCTTACCAAAAAAATATTTTGTTCAAATATAACAGGCATACATAAAATTAAGTACTCTGAATGTTGTTGCAAAATTATTATTTAATTAATAAGATGGAGAGCTAACAAAGATTATGTGAAAGATGTAGACAGTAAAAAAAAATATGAAAAAACTTGGCAGTTGTGGGGTTACCAACACAAGCTATTTAAAAATGAGTTAAAAGTGCTTTTTTTATCAACATTTCGTTACAATGTAATTAAAAAACGTTTTATAATCTTTCATTATTTTTTAAATTTTCATATAAAAATAAAGACCCTACCAAAAACAAAGATATCCAAAAAGAAATTAGAAATAGTATTAGGCAATCAAAAGAAGAGTGGCTGAAGGGACAATGCAGATAAATAGAACAGTTAGAAGCCAAACAAAACGACTTTAGTTTCTCATTTCTTTTAAGGTTCTTAGAGAATGTCTAATGTCTCCACCATATGATAATATCGCTTCTTTCTAATAAAACAGACTTTATGGAATTATTTTTCCCGCGGAAACTTATTTATTTTAAAAAATTCCATTACATACTTCGACTCATTTCCGGGCAATCCTTATCATCACGAACTAAGACAAGAATTTGAGTAGAACGCAGCAGTCCGGGGCGATCAGGCAGCTGGAACCATTCAAAGGCAGGCATGCCTGAATGTTATACGATAGGGTTAATGCGGATCAAATAATGAGCATGCCTCAGGACAGGATAGTCCCCAGGTATAACTTTGTGAGAAACTTTCGAGTAGAAATACTGGAAACGGACTCATGGAACAATGCCCCCCCCAATCCAAGGGGAGTCAATCTAGTATACCGATGGCTTAAAGACTGAGAAAGGTACGGGGTCAGGTATATACAGTAGAGGACACACGATAATGGCCATACAACACTGTGCAACGGAGATCGTAAGTAAGGGTATAACGGGTAAAACCGTGTATACTAGGACAGCCAAGCAGCTCTAAAGGCGATAGTCTCGGCACAAATAAGCTCACAGCTGGTGTGAGACTGTGTTGGGGCCCTGACACATGCCGCAAGTCATCTCTGACACAGGACACTCAGGGTTTCGAGGCAATCAGTCTCTTGACAGGACATTGTAGGCTCAGGAAACACATGAGTCAGCTGAACTTAGCATATGAAGACATCCAGAGGAGGAAGAAACCGCATTTCATGTCCTACGCCAATGTGAAGGCCTTGCGAGGACGCGGTATCTAGTACTGGGAAAGGAAAAACTGGCTGCTCCAAGTTATGCGGAGTGGCCACTGTCAAGGCTATTTAAGTCTCATTAAGAAGGCAGGGCTGGACAAGGTTCTCTCTAATCCTATTCTTGAGATTATGGGTGGTCACAATAGATCTGCAAAGGTCGCAGTGATACTGGCTAACAGCCATCCCAATAAACAACATCTAATCTAGAGATAAGAACTTTCTCTAATGTTGGAAATTCTTTTTTAAAGAAGAATTCAGGCACTTTCCATCGAAGTTCTTTGATTTTAATAGAACTTTACTTGGCATTTAAATATAGTTAAAAATGACTTAAAACTTGTTATGGGCCAGGTAAGTTTATCTAATTCTATGATATATTTTAACAATTTTGTAATAATATTTAAAATAACTGTACTACATTTTGTATTTGAAATAAGATTTTATTACTTTCTCGTACATAAAAATAGACTAGTTTATAATCGTATAATACAAGATTTATCCGGTTTTCTTGAATTTAGTGTGATACAGGAATAACGTACATTGCATTCAGCTGCATGTTAAAGATCCGAGTTTAATATTAAACTATTACAGAAAATATTGAAGCATGGCATATTTAATCTTTTCAAATTTTTATTAAGTAGTAATTTAAGCAATCTCTAATGTACTATGAAAAAAAAGTAGTAAAAACTGGTATAAGTTTAACTAATGTTAATGTGAAAAGACAACCACGCCTTCTAACCTCAACAAAGAACCGACTTTCGAATCTAGGTTGCCAGATGTATTTCCGAATATTACTAAGTTTATATATTTTGAAAATTTTATCTCTACTTTACTATTCAATTGTTCGTCAATGACTCTTAGAAAGATAATATAAAAATATTCTTACAAAATATATACCTACTTAAATTAACTTACTAGGTTCTTCATATTTAAACAGTTTTCACTTCTAATGATATCAATTTTGTATATATTACTTATACTTAAAGACATTTTTAAATACCGGCAATATTATGTATTTACTGTCCGATTTTCAAGTCGGTTCGTAACCCATTGATATTAACGTAAACAAATGCCGACGGCGCGCTGTACATCAAACGAAACTTCAAAGAGGAAAATTGCAAAATGCGACAAGAGTCAAATACCGCCAATAGTCTTCTTCCCCATTACAGTACAGAGTAGCGTGATTGATTTTTATTGATTTTTTATATTAGATATATTATATATTACGGTGGCTTGATAGTACTTAATATAGTAAGAATTTCTCGTTTAAATATATAAGATAATAACTGCGCCACCTTACGGTGGCGTTATATTATTTGATTTAGAAAGGTATTTTTTTTAGACTTTATTTTTTTCGCATTTTTTCTGTTTTTAATTTTCCACTTTCTTTTAGTTTTTCGTTTATTTATTTATTTATATATGAATCGAAATTCAACACTATATCTATTGTTTTTCTTACAATTCAGTAATTGTTATGGACAATGGGTCGTATCATTTCCGCATATTAAACAAAATACCTAATAACACAAAAAAAGAATGAAATTTTAAGACTTATGGCAATCTAAAATATCGATGTTCCTAAAAAGGTTCCAGTAAAGAAGGAATTAATAAGAATGATCAAAAGTCAGAATTTTAAAAATGAATACGTCATTGACACCATTTGCAGCAGACGTGGTCATACCCTTTTGCGTTTACCTCCTTACTACTGTATTTTTAATCCAATCGAATTGGTTTGGAGTACTGTAAAGAAACGTTTACGAAAATATAATCAGTCACCAACCTTAAGCGCAGTTGTTCTTGATAATATTCGAGAGGTAGTTAGTGGCATTAATAGCGATGTATGGAAAAATTGCGAAACACATGTTATAAAAATAGAAAAGGAATATCCTGTTTTACCGCCAATAGCACCATTAGTTATTCAACCTGGAAACGATTCTACTTCAGAAGACTCTGACAATTCTTGTTAGTCATTCCAACCAATTTCCTTTACAGCTATCGTGATGTATCTTGAAAACTTGTTTTCAAAAACAAACTAATTTTATATTCTTACTAACATACCCAACCCTTTCCTTTCCAGGCAAGGAAGGCTCATACCATCTCGTGGTCCTTGCTGGACAGACAATCTTTTAAGATTGTCTGACAAAATGAGTATTATTTGTAGACAATTGTTATAAAAATATTATGAGTTATGTACTATTTGAATAATGAGTCAAATGTTCTTATTAATAACTAAAATTAACAAGTTTTAATTTGAAAGAATTAATTTGTTATTTGACAATTTTCAAATTGATACAAAATTTACAAATATATAAAAACCGTTTTTCTTTTGAAATTTAAAACAAAAATTAATAAAAATTTATGAACCCTTTTTATTTAATTCCACGCCAATGGTCGGCAATGCCATCAAAGGCATTTAAAAACCGACAAAGAGCAAAAAATTTCACATTTAGATTGGAAAGAGTATAACTAACGAGAAAATGTGATAAAAACGAAAAAAAAAATTCGAAAAGAGGTTCACCTTAAAGGCCATCCTTGCAACTTCCCGCTAGTTTTAACCGCAAAGCTATAGTAACGTGACGTATTTTGACGTTTTTGACTTTTTTTGAAATGTATAAAAAGCCATTACTTTTTAACGCGTTACGATTTTGATGTTCAAGATGGCATTCGACGCAGATTTTTGAGACCTAAAAACGTTACCGGGAGTGCAAAATCGGTTAGTCAAAAAATCTCTAAGTTATTGAAAAAAAACTTTTTTCAAATTTTTCGACAACGATATCTCACGAACGAATCAACTGATTTTAATTTGCAAAACGGCATTCGACGTGGCTTTTTAAGCTTGAGAGCTGATTAGGTTATGAAATTGATCGATGCAATAGCCAAAAAGATATGCCCAAAGAACATTATTTTTACCAATTGTTTTTTTCGGTTATTTTGAAATTTTTTGAAATCTACTGGCTCGAATCGGTTCAAACTTACAGGGAATCTAAGTTCGATGGAACTCTTTGGAATACTTTTTATTTTATTCCGATCGGTCAAGCCGTTCAAAAGTTATAAGAGGTTTACATACATCCACACACACACATCCACACGTACATACAGACACCCTCGTAAAAATAGTCAGGGGAGGTTCCTAAGACCTCAAAACGTTGAGATCCGATGAAAACTCGACTTTCGAAAAACGGGGTGAAACCAATAACTTCCCGATTTAAAAAAAAAAAAATTTTTTTTAGCGGGAAGTTAAAAATGAACAAATTGAAAAAATGATAAAAAAACATCAATGTTAGGCGGTACGAAGTTCGCCGGGTCAGCTAGTTAATAATATAAACTTCTCAATAAGAAATATTACATAAAATTTATTTAGATTAATTTGTTTTGATATATTTTATCCATTTTTATCATAATTTGTTTGTTTCAATCACTAAATATATCGTTTTTTTCTATCAAAGCAATAAATCTGTATTACATGTAATAGTTTCATTTATATAAAATATGGTAATATTTCATTTAAATAAACATCCCACGCGTTTTGTCCTTGATTTGAAGCACCCCGTATAGTCATTATTATTAATAACGTTTTACTTACCAAATGCAGCATGATCGTTATGCAATGTGACTCATTTAACGACGAGATCAAACAAAAAATTGCCGACACACACCCACTGTTTTTGCCGTAAGCGAAATCCTAATGGGATAGTTTCTCGTTACTATTGTAGAGAATTCTGATAATATCGGTGACAATCAATTATATGAAGAATGTACAAATTGACGGAATAGTCAGAATTAAAGAAAAAGTTATTCAAATTTTACGTATTTACTTTGCTTACAAAACTAAGTGGGTACCTACCTATAGATATTTGTATAATATAGAGCAGTGGTTCCCAAAGTTTTTGGGTACGGGCTACGACCCATTTTATACAAGTTTCCAAACTCGGGATCAACCTCTAGGAAATATTACCGTTACCAAATACAAACAAAGTTTAAACACCAGAACTAGGACAGAATAACACTGTTACCCTCCTATGGGTTCCAGGACACGTAGGAATAGAAGGAAATGAAACAGCAGACAAGCTGGCAAAAAAAGGAGCTGAAACCCCATACCTGGGACCAGAACCATCATGTGGGATCAGCAGTAGTACAATCCTAGAAAAACTAAAGAAAAAAATGGATAGCGAAAAATCCAAGTACTGGAATGATCTAGAAGGACTAAGACAATCGAAGACGCTCCTGGGAAACTATAACCAGAAGAGATCTCACAGCTGTCTTAACCTAAGTAAGAAAAACCTCCGAATTATAACAGGAATACTAACCGGTCACTGTCGATTAAGAGGACATATGAAGAAACTAGGATTAGTAGATGAAGCAAACTGCAGATTCTGTGAGGTAGAGGACGAAACCTCAATACATATACTTTCAGAATGCATAGCATTAAGTAATTCTAGGGTCAAATACCTAGGGTCATACGAAATAGAAAGGGAAGAACTACCTAATTTAAAACCCAATGATATCCTAAACTTTTTAAGGAAGATAGGACTAGAAGAGCTGCTATAAGTCTGAGGAACCATCAGAAATATAGCAAGAAGAGGGGGACACAATAGATCTTATGAGTCGCAGTGTATCTGTCACCCCTAACACCATACATACATACATACAAACACCATTTAATCAAATAATGACATCAAAAAGTTATTTCAATGGAAAGGATAAAATTGTTTTCTTTGTTTCGTCTTTACTGTTTTGACATCAACTTCTTAACTCTAGTTACTTTTAATCACATTGAATTTTATATGTTCAATTTATTATGGCATTTTTTTATTGCTCACCCTCACGCCTTGATTTAGTATGTTCAAATGACCGCAAATTATTAACATAGTGTCATATTAGACACCCTTAAGCATAACTAAATTACAACTAATGTTCACCTTAGTTACAATAAAAAGATAAAGAACTTTCGTTTAGTAGATTATCCCCCTACTAATGAATATTTGGAGACAGTGATTATATCAGTGGTGGCTGCACTTGACTTCGCTCTCTTCTCTTTGTTCCTAAAACTAATCCAAACTGTGGATTAATTTTGAAATAAGGCAAGAAATAAAAAGGAAAAGGCATCTCTTGCACAAATATAGATGATCCAAACTGAAATTATCTTCACTATAGAAACTGTTCAAATTTACTCTCCGAATTTAACAATATCAAAAACTCACTAGATCACTGTGTTTACCTCCCGTAGGCAGAGCAATGATGTTACTGATTCTTAACGTGTTGCTGATCTGTTTGCCTTAGATTTTGAAAATTCCTACACCATAGGAAATAAGGATCCTTCTTCCTGATCAATTTCAAAACAGAAACCCTATTTCGGTGATATGTAAAATCAAAGATGATAGTACATCCAGCCCTCACAACATGCACCCACTTCATTTAAAAAGCTGTAGATCTAATTTAGTACCTCTTTTTCTAAAAATAATGACTTCATCACTTCGTGAATGCTAGGTGCCATCGACTGGAAAAAGTCGGTAATTGTGTCGGTTTTTAAAAAAGCGACAAAATAAATCCAGCTAACTATCGACAAATTAGCCTAACTTGTTCAAAAATTAAAGTAATTAAACTATAATTAACTAAATTAGTAAATTTTAATGTTAAAATTAAAGGAAATAAGAGAGTAATTTCTAAGCCTGTAAATGAATGATTTGAAAAGCTTCCTGATTTTTTTCTCAAACACGGCATTCCACGGTTTCCCATGTGGTCGGTCTACAGTCTTAAACCTTCTGTAATGTACCGACAGCTTCACACCGTCGCCTCATGCTTTAAATAAGTTCCATTATGTCTGGTTGATCGATGTTGCTCCAAATCTCAGAAATGGCCACAGTAAGCCCATCAAGGTCGTTCGGTGGATTTGGAAGCGCTCTAACGCGCCTACCTATCATGTCCCATACATGTTCGATGGGGTTTAGGTCTCAATATTTTCACGACTAAGAAAATGTTGAGTTATTCGAGCTGTGTATGGCCGTGCATTATCTTGCATAAAAATGAAATCAACACCAAAGCTTTTGGCATATGGCACTACATGCAGTTCAAGAATGTTCGCAATATACCGAACAGCATTAACTTGCCCGCTTCGAAGTGTCACTAGCTCTGTACGTCCTCCCAAAGAGAAGCCTCCCCAAAACATAACACTGCTACCACCATGGCGAATGTTTTCAACGAAGCTGCACTGTGCGTATGGTTCTGCAGGTCTTCGATATACTTGTACGCGTCTATCTGAATGGTAACAGGTAAATCTTGACTCGTCGGTAAACAAAACTCGACTCCAATCGGCCGGTTCCAAATTGACTTGCATTCTCGCAAATTGAAGTCTGTTCCTTGGATGCTCTACGGTCAAACGCAATCCTCTAACTGGAATCCAAGGAGTCAGGTTTCTTTTCCTTAAGCGTTTCTTAACGGTTCTTGAGCTTATTTAGATTCCATAAGTCTCTCTAGCCATATCTTGAACCTCAGGAACTGTTAATGTCCGATTGCGAAGGACTTGTTGGACCATGTAGCGATCCTGCATTGTTAATGCGTCTACGATCCTGTCCTGCTCTTCTTTCATGATTCCCATTTTCCCTATGTCTTCTTAAAACATACGAAACTGCAGATTGGGACACACCAAATCTTTCTGCGATATCTCGCTGACTACGACCTTCCTACACGAGAATTACAGCCCTAACACAATTTTCTAACGATAATGCATTTCTTACTCGACCATGCACATTCATTTTTAAGTTCTAAGAAAAAATATTGCAAACAAAATTAGTTTTAAAACGTTTAATACATTGATACTGACAACGACTGAAAAGTACCCAAACTGATAATGTTTTATTACAAGTAAAAAAACTACGATATGAAACTGGAAACAAAGTGTGGAAAACAAAGATTATTGCAGATTTAAACAACAAACAATTCACCTGTAAAAAAATTGTCAACAGAAATTTTTAATTTAAATTTATTAGATTTTGTCCGGCAGTGTAGATAAAAAAAATCCTATTGACATAATTTTGATTTTAATAAGATGTCTTTCAATAAAGTCTTATACGTCTTCTTTATAATTCGGAGCATTTTTGTGTGAGAGATCCATTGCTGTCCAGAATTCTTTTCTTTGTATCTGAGAGAATATGTTAAATCAGAATTGAAGATTAATTATCGTATGAATTTCTGGTAACTAATGGTGTACCGCAAGGTCCTGTTATCAGTCTTCTGCTCTTCAAGGTATATATCAGCAATATGGTGTCAGTGTTTGTGTCCACGATATCACTATTTGCAGATGACACCAAGTTCTTTTCTAATCTATTATGAAGAACTGATTAACGACCTGAGTAAAATTGGCTTCTAGAACTCAATGTACAAAAATGAAACATTCTTCTTTATCTAGGACAGAATAACCCACGTATGAGCTACTACATCAATAGTGTAAATATTGACAGTTCTTCCAAACATAAAGATCTTGGTGTTGTAATTTCGATTGACCTGAAGTGTGCTACTCATATTGCGTTAATCGTCAAGAAGGTTAACAGAGTTAGACAATCTTTCCAAAACTTGTTTCCACAATTGTTACCTACTATTTACAAAACCTACATCCGTCCCATCTTGGACTATGCTGCACCAACTTGGCACTTTCTTAAAGACACTCATGCTCTTGAGCAAGTACAAAGGCGAATCTCCAGCAATTCGTAATCTCCACTACAAAGAAAGTCTCCAAATCTTGAGATTATAAAGCCTTCAAGAAAGGCGACTCTGTGGAAATCAGATCGAGACATAAAAAATTCTACAAGGTCATTATTTGCTGATTTTAACGCTACCTCAAGTGCTTTATAAAATTCTTTAAACAGACTTTAATAAATTTTAGCTTATATTTTGTATTAACATTTGTATATTCGTATATTTCGACGTATGACAAAATATATCAGTAAATTTTTGTAGAAAAACGTGTATCAAATATTTTCGAAAAAAAAATTCTTTTCGCAACATCTCTAAAATCAATTAATGAATCTTAATGATTCACATCTTATTTCATTTATATTTTTCACTGGGTAACAATATGTACATATATTTTTATTGATAGTAAGATATATTTTGCGATAGAGCTAAAGATATGGACATTTTATTGCCGTAATTATTAAATGTTAATAAAAGAACTAATATTCATAGTTAACAACCTTATAAGTAAACAAGTATTTATCCAAGTCATTTTATAATTTATACATTTTTTAGCTTAGAAATATAATTTATTGTAATCAATAAGCTACCCACTATATATACAATAAGGTTGATAAATTTGGACTTTCTAAAATAGTATAACAGTGATTGATTTATTACATAAATATCATTACTAACCAATTGAATGAAATATTAATATGGATTTAAATGTTAATTAAGCCATATTAACATAATTGTCAATCGGTCAACTTTGAGAAACACAAAATAATTTACATGTTCATTTAAAATAAAAATATTTTAATAATAAAGTAGAAAGTGTTAAAATAAATATCATTTTGTAAGAAACTTTTGACATACTATCCCAGAATGTAAAATACTGAAAGATGGGATGTTACAGCTGTTACACTCTGCGACTTATCTAAAGCTTTTGATTGTATTTCTCATGAAGTCTTGTTGGACAAACTTAGTTTTTATGGTGTAAGAGGGATACCGTTAGCTCTTATCAGCACTTATTTAAGAAATCGGTGGCAAGCTGTGAATTTTAACGGTAATATTTCTGATTTCAAGCGTATTAATCAAGGTGTGCCTCAAGGTTCCGTCCTTGGACCGTTGCTATTTATTATATATATAAACGATCTACCACAGTATGTGTCTCCGTTTAAATCAATTCTTTTTGCGGACGACACATCTTTTATATTTTCCAACAAAAATTTAACTGGTCTGTATGAGATGTCTGAATTAATTGATAATAAAGCACTTGAATGGTTTTCTGCACACAGACTTAAACTTAATAATGATAAAACACAAAGGCTACAAATTTCAGCTGGCCCTTCAGCTTCTAACGTCGATAGCGTAAGGTTGCTTGGTATAGTATTAGATAATAAACTATCTTGGGTTAGTCATACCAGTGCTTTAAAGAAAAAATTATCAAGTTGCTTATTTTTATTGCGTCAACTTAAGAACATTACTAATGCCGAAACTATAAAAATTACATATTTTTCTCTTTTTCATTCTCAAATTAATTATGGTTTAATAATTTGGGGTAATTCTTCGTCTGCCATTAACATCTTTCGTATGCAAAAAAAAGCTATTAGGCTTATAGCTAAAGCTAGTTACCTAGAGCACTGTAGACCTCTTTTTAAAAAGTTTGGGATTATGCCTTTGCCTACACTTTACATTTACAACACACTTCTTGAAATTCATAGTCGATATGAATTTTTAGAAAAACAATCTGATCTACATGACTACAACACGAGATACTCGGAAAATATTAGAACAAAAAAATTTCGACTTACTAAATCTCAGAAAAATACTTTAAATTACCAACTGTATAATATTTTACCATCTAACTTAAAGAAATTATGCAAGAATAAATTTAAAAGAATAATGAAGCCTTTCCTTATCAAACATTGCTTTTATACGGTACAAGAATACCTCGATTTTCTTCAAAGTTGTCCATTGGGCATTGTGTGAAATATATTGACATGTTTTTCTTTAAGACATTTTATTAATTTTATTGCTTTTAATGGTATTGTTTGTATATTCTTGTAATGTTGTACTGTTTTTATTGTTTATCTTATTGTTTGTTTTTATATTGTTTATTTTGCACTAGATAATTTTAAAGTCGGTATAAAAAATACCAAACATATGACTTGCTACAAATGTATTTAAAATATGTAATGTAGTCAAATAAAGCTCTCTCTCTCTCTCTCTCTAAACGTATTACCTGAAGAACAAAAACATCGAGTTTCTTTTGCCACTACAATAATGAAATGTATTTCTTGATAAGCAGCTAAAGCAAAATTGTGCACACAGCCTTTCCAAATTTGTATATTTCTTGATATTTTAACAGGTTTTAAATAAAAAAAATAAAAAATATATACATGTACCTATACCTTGGAAGAACGCTGCACTGTCATTTCAGATAACTCTCCAGTGTTTAAGGCCTGTACAACTATTAATACTATTAAGACTCGAGTCAGACCTGCCGCCCAGCAAGATTACCTCACGTAAAGATAAGAGAATTAATGAATATTTTTTTAAAAAAATTCTTAACTTTAAATTGATATAATAAATCTACCTGAAACTGATTTTTGCGTTTTTATTTGTTTGTCTGTACTTTGCGCCCTGAATTTATGTTTTGGATAGAATTGATAAAACTCAGAAGGAAGCCACGAACCCAGGAGCTAGCCTAGGGTAAATTAGGGTTGCACTATAATGGTAATATGTGGTTACATTGTAAAATGGCTTGAAATATGTTGAATAGCATGGAATCTTGAGTTTTAAAGGATACTGGATATTAGGAAGAATTAAAACATATACAAGAAAAGAAGATATAAGCATTTTTATATTTAATTTTCATTAAACTTCATAATAGTTTACTTAATTAACAACTTCACCGGCTAAACTGCCTTTTTTCAGGTCCACCTCTGTGTCTAGGTTTAGGCTGACGATAAACAGTATTTTTCTTATAATCCTTAGAACCCATACTATTCAAATTTTTGTAGAAACCAAATCCGCCACCACCTGTACGTTTTTTCTCCGGTCGGTCTGCTTTTTTCGCAGAAACTTTTAAATCTACTGCCGGAGGAACTTTAAATCCAAATGACAGACCTACTTTAGCTAAATCTAAAGTGCTAACATCAAAGATGGTTTTTAAATGATGAGAATCGTATGCTCGTACATATGCCTTGAAAGCCTCTTTTGCTGACATGTTCAAGAAATAATTCTTACCAATTAGATTTTCTAGCTAAAATTATAGGTATTTTAAGATACTACGGAAAATTATTAGATTCGTATATAGAAAAGGGTCCTTATGCTTGAAATATAATAACATTGTGTTCATATAAAAAAATGTCAAATAATATTAATTTACTGAAAATGAATAACTGTTCCGTGATTTTTACGAATTAAGATTCAAAGTCTGTAATATTTAAATTAAATATCAATATGTTAATAATCCGTGTAATTCCAATATTTTGAAGAATGTTTTCAAATAATTTTTAACTTTTAACAAATTTTGAAAGGAACATATATCAAAAGAATCTATTGAACTTACCTGTGGTTGAATATCAGCAATTTTATTCCAACTAAATTCGAATTCATTCAAAGGTACTTTTGCCTGTTTCAGATATCTCAAAAATCCTAATTCTTCTGGTCGTAAAATAAGCAGTGCGTGCCCACTGCTTCCTTCTCCTCTTGCTGTTCTTCCGACCCTATTATAATTAAAAATGTTAATATTTTATAGAAATAAAAATTTTTTCACTGGTAGCTTCAAATAATATCATAAATACAATGTTTTTTGCAAGGTTAAGTTTTCTACATAACCAAAATCAATTCAAACAAAGCAAGAAAACTTGTGGAACTCGGTGATTTCCGATGAAAGCGAAGTTTTTAATGATATCTGGTTTACTCGAAAGTGTGAGGAAAGAGGAACAGGTCAGTGAAAGCTCTGTTACACATTTTTGTAACCATTTTTTGAGAGCAACACCTCTTCCGAACCCAAATCTTAGAAGCTTCGCTCATTCGCTGATTACACTTTCGATTACATCAAGCATGCATCAACTTAGAAGCTTCGCTCATTCGCTGATTACACTTTCGATTACATCAAGCATGCATCAAGTTGATGCATGCTTGATGTAATCGAAAGTGTAATCAGCGAATGAGCGAAGCTTCTAAGATTTGGGTTCGGAAAAGGTGTTGCTCTCAAAAAATGGTTTTCGAATAGTTAACCTCCAGATACATGAGTTATTACAAGTTATCAGAGTTGATGCCATCAACTCTGATAACTTGTAATAACTCATGTATCTGGAGGTTAACTATTCGAAAACTCGGGCATATTGTTGTCTGTAATTTTCTTATATGATTTAGTTAAAAAAAATCAAATGTATTTGTCTTCCTTCTTTCAAGAAAGTTTGAAAAAACAGTCCAATCAAGCAAAAATGGTGGAAAGAAACATTACCGAATACTTGGAAAATTTTACTTATAGCCCCTATTCATAAGAAGGGAGACAAGACGTTTTGTGAAAACTACAGAACCATTGTTTTATCGGGCATTACATACAAAGTATTGAGTATCATTATAAGAAAACAGTTGAATGTATATGCAAATGAGATAATAGGAGAGTACCAAGGCAGCTTTAGAAAAGGAAAGTCAACTGTTGATCAGCTATTCAGTACAAAACAAATACAGAACAACAGGTATGATAGAATTTGGGACTGTACATACTATTTGTAGATTATAAACAGACTTACGATTCAATCGACAGGAATAGAATCTACAAACCTACTGTAGTAGGTATACCAAAGAAATCAATCTGGTATCAAGATCCTGTAAAGTTAACAGAGGATTACAGCAAGGGGATCCTCTGTCTACAATTCTTTTTAATCTGGTACTAGAATCTATTCAAAATTAGAGCAAAGGGCATTAATTCAAACTACAGGTGATAGCTTATGCTGACAGGATTACATTAATAACACGACCTAAAACTGAATTACAAAGGGCTTTTAAAAAAGTAAGGAAGATATCAATAGAATACGAGTTAGCGTTAAATGAAAACAAGACAAAGTATTTAGAAATGAGAGGAGAACATACATCGAGCAAAGTTCTAAAAATAAAAAACGGAAAATAATATAAATTTGAGCGTGTAGAACAATTTGAATACTTGGGAGTAATGTTTACAAACAAAAATTAAGAAGACATGGAAATAGACAAAAGGATCAGTAAGGGAAGCAGAGCCTGGGGAAGTCAAGTAGCCAAGATGAACTCAAAGATCATATCTAGGAAAACAAAATTAAGAGTTTATAGAACAGTGGTTTGAGCATCGGTCTTATATGGAAGTGAAACGTGGGTTTTAACTAAGAAAAATAAGATCAAATTGAAAATTTCGCAGAAAAAGGTAATACATCTTTGGTGGTATTAAGGAACAGCTAAGATGGACAGTGGAGACGGAGAACAAACAAGAAAGTTATGGAAATGTATGACCAACCTTGTATCACTTAAATTATAAAAGCTCAAAAGTAAGGTGGTTGGGTCATTTGTATAGAATGCCAGATGGTAGACACGCCTTGGAGGGGAACGAGGAAAAAATGGGAAAGGATGGCCAAAGACGAACTGGTTAAGCGCCGTTGTAGAAGATGCTAGGAAGTTAGGCATCCAGAATTGGAAAATGAAAACAAGGGTTAGAAAAGCATGGAAGGAGATAGTGAAGAAAATTGAAGCCATAAACCTCTGATATAAATATATATATATATGCATGCATGCATGCAAATTTGGTCAATGAACTTCTCTCATAATAACGAA
Organism: Altica lythri; assembly: GCA_964028335.1. Taxonomy (NCBI): domain Eukaryota; kingdom Metazoa; phylum Arthropoda; class Insecta; order Coleoptera; family Chrysomelidae; genus Altica; species Altica lythri. The sequence continues at coordinate 57,711,374 of OZ034805.1, read as the reverse complement.
TTATTTATTTGCAAAAAAATTATGACATTGCTTTTATCAATTTATTAAACTAGTACCTGGGCAACCGAACCTCGCCCAGGTACCATTTCATATTCTCATATCTAATAACCAACTTATGTGGTCAATGAAACCGTTAGAGCTGTTTTTGAGAACCAATGGCAATACATGTAGACAGTTGCTATAAGAAAGATTAATGAATATCAGTAGAAGAAAAGCACAACGACAATAAAGATTTTAAAATGTCTCGAATTATTATTATTGGAATATAATATAGAATTATATTATCCTAACCTGTGAATATATTCTTTAGGATCATCTGGAGGATCAAATTGTACAATCCAATCGACAGCTGGTATATCTAAACCTCTTGCAGCAACATCTGTACATAAAAGGATACCTGTTTCTGCATTACAAAATTGGAAAAACGTTGTTGTTCGTTTCGTTTGCTTTTGTTTACCCTAAAAATATATTTAACGTTAGAATATTCACTTTGCAAATGACTATGAAACTCACATGTATGCACATAACTGGTAAATCAATATAATTAAATAATTCGTGGTGATATTTCACGGACATACAAGAACTGAAGAAAACCATCACCTTCTTCTTTCTATTCTTTTTCAAAAAAGTGAATAAAACTAATAATCTTTTATCAGAAGGACAAACCACATAGCCTTGCTCTAAACCAGAAACAGTTGCTTCATCTTTTGAATCATCCACACCAACATAAACAGGTTCCTTCTTCAATGCTAATGCGGTTAAGGCATCAGTTTTTTTATTCTGTGTGGCACTGAACATCATTGTCTGTCTTCGTTCTAAAATAATTTTGAAAAGTTTGGAATTATCAAGTAATATTTGACATTTTAGATAATTTTTACATAACACTCAACATTAGCGGTGTTCTGAACTTAAAATGATGAAATTTGAGTTAAATAACAAAACAAAAACAGATGCATACTAGGCAATATATTTATAATTTGTTTCATTTCCTCTTCAAAACCAACTTCCAAAATTCTATCAGCCTCGTCAATAACAAGACATTGCAAATTTTTATACAAAAAATCTGGAGTGTTTTGTAAATGATCCAGAAGTCTTCCTGGTGTAGCTACAAGAATATTAATACCCTTCGACAATTTTTGTGCTTCTGTTTGTCTTGCAGTTCCTCCCATAACTAAACCGTACGTATGATGATGATATTTCATCAACTCTTTGAGAACTCCGAATGTTTGCATAGATAATTCTCGTGTTGGGGATATTATAATTACTCCAGTACCTAAAAACATTGAAAATGTACAGACATATTATTATTGGAACCTTCTACATATATTTTATGTAAATAAACTTGTGGAACTCAAGAATAAACGTGTGGAACTCAATAAGTTTTATTTTACTGAATCAAATTAACAAGCATACACAAAAATTGAATATGCTGAGAAGTAGACAAATATTCATTAACATATTTTGAAAACTGAATATTAATCTATTTAACACAATTGTATAGACTGAAAAATTAAACTTACCATTTCTTGGCATAAATTTGAGTTTGTAGATTAACTCGACAGCTGGAATAAGAAATGCCAATGTTTTTCCGGATCCTGTTTTAGCAGCTCCTACTAAGTCTCTACCTTCTAATAAAGGGGGTATTGATCTAGCTTGAATTTCTGTCATTGTTGTAAAACCCATATCTGCTATGGCTTTTAGTGTATTTTCACAAACTTTATCTGTAAGTGATTCAAACGAGGAATTGCTGAGAATTTCTAAAGTTGTGCTTGAACCTGGTACTGAAAAATTAATATTTTTAGATTTTTTTATTATCAAAAATGATTGTTAGATAGGTATTAAATGTAGCTGTCTTTTAAAGTATGTAAGTATATTTACATTTATCTCCAAGATCTGATTTTTCTTGGTCCTTATTCGTTTGTGTTTCGGTGTCAGATTCATCTTCATTGATCGCCACTGAAAATTTAATCTTTATTTAAAATTAGTGTATACATTTTAAAATTAAAGAATATGCATTTATTATTCAGAATGTAAAAGTACTCATAATTCTCAACTCAAGAACTAATTCGAGGAAAATTAGTATTCGCCTTTTGATCATCATTCAAAAGCTTTGCTTATGTAGTAAATAGAAATAAAGAAAATTTGAGATTCAAAACATATATAGAAGTTATTTTTATAAAAACTATTGACGAAATGTAAAGTACATAAATAAAAAAATTAACTTGAGCTTCAGATTTTGGAAAAATATAGACAAACATTCTATCAACCAACCATACTGGAAAAAACTAATAAAAAAGATGGTACTCACAATCATTACTTTGTTCATCGTCCTCTAATATCGCTTCATTGTCACTTTCATCCGAAGAATCTTGTTTCTTAACATTTTTTTCTTTTTTCTTCTTATTTTTCTTTTTCTTTTCTAAAATTAAAAAAAAAAGTAAATATAAACAAGACTAAAGAGAAAATAACATTTATTTTACTTTTTTCTACTCCAATTTCAATATCTGCTGCACGTTTGACACCTTTTCCAGTTTTTGTATCATTTACTACTGGTTTTTCTACAACTAAAATATGTTATTAAAATTTATTAAAAATAAACTCAAATAAAAAATGTACATACCTTGTTTTTGTTCCGCTTCCTTTTTCTGAATTAGTTTAAGTTTCTGTTTTTCACGATTTTTAATTTTACGCAATAGAACTTTATCCTGAATTGACATCGTATTAATTTGATATAAACTACTTTATTAAAAATATATTAAAAAATTTCTACACACGTGTTGTAATCCAGAAAATAAAGCTGGCGAAAATTGAGGTTATATTATCACGAAGTGACAGTTCACCAGCTTCTTCTTTTTTGTTAGTTCCTGTTGTCGCACAAGAATAATTAAAAATTAATTCAAAAAAAAGTTTGTTATAACAGAAATTGCACTAATTTTAGAAAACAGTACTAAAACTAGATATGTGAAAAATTTGAAATTGTTATTACATTTAAAAAAAATAAAAACTTAATATGGGTAGGCATAGCGAAGGAAAATGAAGTTAAATAAATATTTACATAGACCAAAAAATAAAAAAAATATTTATTTATTATCTTAAACCCCATTAATAAGTATTTATTTTCTATACTACATACCGAGATGGAAAGAACTTCATTATTCTCAAGAGAAAAAGATTGTTCACCGAGGCCGATGTCCACCTTTCTTTGCGATGTGTGTCCGGCGATTGCCTTATCATTATAATAGTATACTTTATTCTTTCTTCGGGTGCCGGATGATGGTTTTATTTCATATAGAACTATTTAAATCTTTTTTACCAAGGTTTTTTTAGTACATACATACATTTGTTTTTACAGAAATTTTATTCTACTAAAGTTTCAATTTGGTTTTTGTCGTTATACTGGTTGCCTATATACTGATACCGTTATAAAACGTTTATCATATTTGGCAATTTTAATGATATTTGTCTATGGAGGCGCGTAACGAAGGGTAACGGGTGGAAAGTACCTGGTTTCCACCCTGGTTAACAGTTGTCTACTTTCCAACTGTTTTGTAGGGTGGAAAACAGTCTATTTTTAAACGATTGTGAATAAAAAGATTTATTTATTTTAATGATCAAAAGGATTACCTACGCCTATATGGAGGATCACGAAATTCAGCAAAACTAGAAGGTGTTCCGCATTTTATTACTTTATACATTTCTGAATCAGACTTTATTAATAAACATCAGTAAATGCATTCAATAGGAAACTTTTTTAATGATTATGAATTGTGTTATGACTCGAATTTTAATCATCAATTGAGGTATTTTTGTATAACGTTCTATAAGTATAAATTATGTTGTGGGAATTACAAACTATTTATACAACCAACCACTGGTCGGCAAGTTTTTAGGTCTATTCTTAACTATATGACTACGAAGCAATTATTAATAAGTTGGAAACAATACAGTACAGTCTTTATTGTGTGTTTGTTGACTATTACTATATGCAACTCTTTTAAAAATGTAACACAAAATAATTATGAAACTGACCTTTTAATTTGGACTTAAGTTTTAAAACAGTGTTATAAACTATTCTAATTTTGAATAATGTCTGAATATTTCTTTGTTCACTTTAAAGTCAATAAATTTATACTATCTTTTGATCAAATGCAATGAAATTACTGATAATAGGGATTAAAGGGGAAAGTCCATCATATTTGTTCTTTAAAAAGCTAAACGGTTTGATTATAACCTTATTCAAAACATGAAACAAATATGTAGTTAAAATAAAACCCCATTAACTGTTTACAGGTATTATAAAGGATTCATAAAAATAATAACATTAAATTTGAAACAAGAATATGCAATAGATAAAATCATAAATATAAAAATATAAATTAATAGAATAATTAGTAATTTGTGGCAGGTCTATAAAGATTTCTTTGAAGTAGTTTTATCTTCTTTTCAATTTCCCTGGAAATATTAATTTACGTAACAAGTCCGGAAAATACTGTTTTGTGGACGAGTAGACAAAATTCCAGTCAGAGCCGTAGGCGAGGCCTGGAAGTCTGCTAGTCCAAAAAACTGTTTTCGGACATGTATTAAATATTGAAATTCGAGCAGGAGTTAGGTAGCTACTAACAGAAACATTGTTAATCCGAGATTTCCAAAACTGTGGATTTTCCTACGGCTTGTCCTGGAATTTTATCTACTCGTCCAGAAAAACATTATTTTCCGGAATTGTTACCTAAATTACTATTGTAGACACAAAGACCGTTATTGAAATCTTTGCAAAAATATTTGGTCAACCTACTTTTACCCGTTTCCCATATTTAAATGCTGGTTTGTAAGCCGAATCTCATCTTATTTTGCTTCGACCGCAACCTCATGACCAAACCTTTCTGCAAATCTTCTTTGGCACACTTGTTTTAGTTAATTACCAAATAAACAACTTTAATTGTTTTAGTACAAAAGAAACCAGTTTGGGAATGATTTTCACGATAAGCCAGTAAAAACATTTTGCTTCTCTGCAATGGTAGAAGCAAGTATGTTATAATCTCCACCAAAAATTAATTTTATTTTCAATACCGGATACTTAATTTCTACTACGGATATTTTAATTACTAAAATATCTGTTTTCCAATGGTAGTATGCTAGTCCTAAAAATACCATAAAGACCTTTCAAAGAAATTATTATAAAACTAAACCTAATAACTATAAATATACCTAAAGGCTTTTTGTAATGCTCCATTAAGCTTTATCTTTGAGTTAGGGGGCATCCATTAATTACGTTCAAGGGGGGTACGAGGTCGAGTTGAATCTCATCTAATCTCACTTTGGTGAGTGGGGTCTTAGCAAATATCACAATTTTTTTCCGCTACAAACAGGAGAAAGTTACGAGAAAATAGTTTTAAATTAAGTAAAATATGATTCTTTACCAAAATATGGAAAAAACGTACACAGGCCATTAAACGAGATCTTGCGACTGCCACCAAGTTGTCCAGTAGCTCGTTGCAACGCCTGATCTAAAAGTTTCGGATCAGAACCCGCGACATCGCAAAGTGATCGATATGATTTGGACGCAATATTTATTATGAATTAGACTATACCCCTGGCAGAAGCGCATTTAACAGACAAGAGAGGCGAGACCTAACAGGAGTTGTTTTCCTTATGTTTTTTTGGGACACATCTTAATTCCAGCCGCAGTAAAGTGGACGCCAGCGTGGAAAAAGATAATTTAAAAAAGACAGGGGACATTTTGGCCGAAATATGGTCTGCAGTACCTATCCACTGACGGACACGAAGAAGTCGCTACCAGTCGAAGAATGGTAAATTGAGCACGTAAAAGGAGCCAATATTTAGTCCAGGTTCCCGGTACATTGAACTTTGTTCAAATCTAATTTTGATGCGTGCTCTATTTTATATTCTTTTAAATTTTTTTAACGAACACGAATATTTACAAATACATTTTGATCAAGAGTACCTCATAAAAATAAAATTGTTTTTAATTATTATTTTTTAAGTTATGAAATGCGATGACCAGATGTGTTGCAGCCTACGCCGAAGTGCTCTGTATACGATTCTTCACGACCGTTTGCTGTCACCTCCATAACCTATCACTCAGATTGATGGACATCTGACAATTCCAGACTCTGAAGAGCATGACGGAAAATCATTTCCTCACTTCTTCATACGCCACTGTCTACCGATTCAACCTTTGAGCACCACCTTCAGCATGCCTTATGATCTTTATTGCCCAAGAGTAGGTTCATAATAATTTAGAAAGAAGATGCTGCAGTACATGCGGTTTCTACTTTGCATCTATTACAAGAGCTGCAGAACACGAACACAGGCGTATTGCATCCACTGAGCAAGAGTGCACATTGCGCAAAATACGACCCTCACGGATTATCACAAGACGGAGTTACTGTGCCTAAGCCTAAACGCTAACAGTTTAGAGTTGTTAAATCACAACGAAGTTGGAGGAGCAGATAACTTCCCTGAAAATCATATTGACATGTTGGTTCCAATAGTTGATCTTGAGACTGCGCATGAGTGTCCCTGGACTGAATTAAATTAAATATTTTTTTGTGAATTGCAGTAAAATACTATTTAAGTATTTTATTGTTAAATTTTCATTGCAATTCTAGTTTCTAGATAATCTTAAATAAAGTCGTAAATAAAAAATATTGAACAATTTTTTTTTACATAAATTTAACGCACTTATACTAGAAACTCACATTTAAAAAATTTAAAAAAATCTCACGTGAGATTGGGGGATAAATGTGATAGTCGTGGGTATTTTAATTTAACAACAAATGAACTAGATATTACATAAAAGAATAATTATAAAACCTAAGCAATTTTAAAGTGACAGGTATATCTGGATACAATAGTTTTTCCTTGTACTTATTTTTATCGTGTACAAATAACTAGTTGTGTCAGTATCTATTAATATCAACCTATAGAAAATCCTTATCTAATGTTAAGACCTATGAACAAATAAAAGAGGTACAGGTACATGTAGAATATCTATATGTAGAAATTACGTAATCGTTGTGCTATAAAAGCAACAAAAAAAAAACATTCAAAACAGGGCTAGTACGTGACAAGAATTAACTGCAAATTCAATTTAGGTGAAAAAATTAGATAAACAATACAAATGATATAAAAACATTCCATGCCATCTGTTCTGTTTTCTCATGAATGAAAAGAAAGGGAATCAGAGACGCGTTGTCTGGCCTAGCAGGCTTGGCGACAGAATGTCTAGTGTGACCGCATGCCTTGTTGCCAATTCAACACATTCCATACCGAATATTTTTATAAATTCATCTTATTTAAAGAGTATTGATGAAAATTGGATTTGTAGATAAATTATGTCAATCATTAGAAGTGATATGTGCAAATATATTTGATAAAATAATGGTATTTTAAAAGTAGGCAAGAGTATTATTCAACCGGCATCACTGTCAGGAAACTTGTTTCATAAACGGATGTCGAAGCCTGTGTGTCAATGAGTATATCAAAGAACTACGGTTCACAGTTTTGATGATTTGATAGCACACGTTTGGTGAGAAAAAGTTTGGTATGTACGTCTTTGAATATTACGCAAAATCCACCTCAAATCCTTCACGATGGCGTGAGTGCTTAGTTCGGTCATCAGAGTGGGGGGTTTTCTCTGAATCGTGACGAAAAATGGTTGCTACATAGCTCGCAGATATAGTTCCCAGTGATATTTTATTGTTTTTTTCCGTAATTATTTTGATTTGAATGTGTACAGTTAGTGAAAATAAGTGTACAATGGCACATGGATTGAATTCAGTTATAAAAAGAGGTGTAACAAGTACAAACTGTCGAGGCGAAGGTAAAGGCATTGGTTCACGTCGTATATTCGCTCCTCACTTCAAGTTGCAAGTGTTAGATTCATATAGAAACGATGCCGATTGTAAAGGAAATCAAAGAGCTACAGCTAGAAAATATGGAATTCATCGAAGACAAATACAGAAATGGTTGCAAGTAGAAAATATCCTACGAAATAGTGTTAGTAAAGAAAAATCAGAATGTGCGACAGAGACAAAACCATGCGAGTTCGAGCTGACCTTGAATGGCAACAGACAGCGGGACGACGATGGGTTCAGCAGCGCCAGCATAAGCATTGGAGTCGAGGCCCGGGTTCCGGCGCTAACGCAGGGCCCTTTGGCGCCCCCGTATGCCCCTCCGCCATCTCGGCCCCTTCCTCTAGACTTTACGACTCACAGCCGCGGCCACACCAGCCCGATTGTCGCCAGGCCAGGTTCGCCCCGTTCTCCGCAGGACCCCGCAGCGCCCATAGACCTCTCGTTTAAAAGACCTACTTCGATGACCAATGCACCTGTGCTCTGTTCTGCCCCACTCACCCCGCCACACATCGTTTCTAATCAAGAAACTACTGGTCAAAGTGTAAGTTAAGCAATTATCTTTACTACCTATTCACAACTATTCTTTCGTAGATATAATATAGTGAATTTTAATTTTAATAATTATATGCGCAGTTTATCAAGACACATTGAACTTAAATTTGTTGATAAGATAGATTTTTATGTAGTTTATTTAAAAAAACAACTTGCAACGATTATTTTTTAAGACGTAGATTTGTTTTCCCACAATTTTCAAAACAATTGCAATTTGTAATATATCGTTTATATAATATTTATTTAAAGGATTATAAGGCAATTTTCCAATTTACGTGCCAAACTTCCTACTAGGGGCGGTGAATAACCGGATCACCTGTCAAATTAACTTCACTTTCTAAATAAAAGTTTGGCAGGTGAAAAAACCACGTTTTATTAAAGAAAGCGGTGTCACTTTATGGTTTTTTGAGGTCACAATAATACCTTGAAGAATTGTATGATTATTTAAGGTATTATTTAAATAATAGTATCACAGAAAATGTTTTATTATTTTATGAACAAACTATCCGCCCACCAAATTTGACCCAAACAAATAACAAATATGGGTAAATCTGCTATTCTTTCGATTTTACTATATGAAGCATTTCTTCTCCTATTTATCCACCCTAATTGTTCTACTCTTGTTGTATAAGTTTTTTAAGTCTTATTCCTTTTGACTTTCTTCAAAAACGTGAACAAATTGAATATCTTAAAAGTACATAAAAAAATATTATAATTTTCTTCAATATGCACATTCTCGCTTAACGAGTAATCTATATGCCTAACAGGAAATCTCATTACTAATATGAGTTTTTGTCTGGTTATTCATGTACAAGTTGTTCTATAAGTAGTTCTGTTATTTATGATATATTTGCATGTTTGTTTTATTAAATATTTAATCTGAGTCGTTTTAGCTTCTATTAAATGTATTTGTATATGTCTTATCAATATTATTTTTATTTGGGATTTTAATACGTTTAAATATACATTATTTCTCTTTCTAAAATTAAATATACTACGCATTAGTTTAATACGTATTTTAAAAGTGTATTTTTGTTACAGATATTTAAACCAGAATCTCCACCATCTCCACAACCTCATCCAGATGTCTGGGATCTTTCCACCAAAACTTTAAAACGAAAATCACCATCTCCAATAGCGATTGTATGTCCAAAACCTGTAAAATTATTTAAACCGTATCTGGATGATATTAAAGAACCCGTTGAAGTTAAAGAAGAACCACCGTGTTGTTCGGCAGCTCTTTCGACACCATGTGAAACTTTATACTACAACAATGTGTGTGATATAAAATCTGAATGCAGCAGCTCTTACACTTTACACGAATTACAACCAAATTCTTCAATTAATTATTGTTATTACCCGTCATATCCGTTAAGTTCTGATATTGATTGTGGGGGATATTGTTATGAAGATATCAGTTACGGGCAAAATACAATACCCTTAAAACATAGACAGAGTTATAGTTTAGATTTCAAACTAAGTGCCATAGATTGTTATTATCAAGATTCAATTTGCAAGGGGAATCAAAGAGCTGTCGCTACAAAGTACAATATACACAGGAGGCAGATACAAAAATGGTTGAAACAAGCTGAAGAATTGAGACTGAGAAACGAAACAATTAAACAAATTCATGCCGTAAGGTAAAAATATCAATGCTGATGTAGTGACAAGCATCAGAAAAAGCCAAGAGTCTATTAGCTATTATAAAATGACATATCCGACTTGTTTATTTGCCTTATTACATATATAAAAATGGGTGCTAATTTAAGAATTATTGCTCAGCATATGACAATGTGCCTTGTTAGATTGTAGGAGAAATGTGCCAAAAAAATTGAACGGGAGGCAGCTTTTGTATACCTGAAATTATGCAATATGTACTAGAATGTATTTCTAAAATTATATTGTCTTCCTAAGTTTGCCATTATTTACTTTAAGAATCGTTTGGAATTAGATACTGTCAAACGAGTTTAATTTATTATTTATTTTTAATTTGTGTAATTTTATTGTAGTAAAATCATATTTTAGAAGCAGTTTAATTTAAATATTATTCATTAGAAATTCTGCAATTGATCTATGTGATTATTTAGGTATATAAATCTTATCGGAACGTTGTAAATATTGATTTTATTATGCATAATTAATAAACTATATTGTGACCTTACGCAGATAGGTTGTGAAAATATCATCTGATAAAGTTGTTTTCTATCTTATTGTATATTTTTCAGCTGGGCTGATCCTATGAAATTTTTTATAGATATTGTATTATTTTATATGAGATATTTTATAAATGATATTAAATAAAATGTACATACATTTACATTTGTTTATATTTTATATTAATAAAAATCATGGAGTAAGTTGTTAACAAATTCATACTTTTTGAAATTACTAAGGATGATAGCCAATAAGTTTGTCAACAATTATTGTATACAATGAAAGTAAACATTAATAGACGAAGATACGAAGCTCAGTGTGAATTCACAAACCGCAAATGAACTGATTAACAGGAACGTTACAGGTAAGAATGTACGTATTTGCTGACAAGCATTAAAAACCTCTAATATACCCATAGACATATGAATAAACAGTCTATAGGCAAGTTATTGACCGATCTGTATATTATGATGAAGCGCCAAAAGAGTACGATTTTTCGTTTTGACCATTATATTTTTAAATTATTTCACCCATCAGCCGACTGAAGTCTATTCTTATTCTAAACTGGATCAAAGGGCATGGCAACTCTAAATATATGGTTTACGTAACCAGAAAATGGCAATGTCGCATCGCATACATTAGTTCTCATCCGACTACAACATGGTTACACATTTTATTAGGAAAACATCTCTTCAGGATGAAATTGTCCTGGGATGTGGTAGCTTGCCCCTAATTACGTTAGGGAGATCCCGCTTAGTAGTGTTATTATTTATTAAGAGCTTATTGATAACAACATGAAATTTTATGGTTTAGTGTTACAATCATTTAGCATTAATAAGAAAAGGATACATTTGGCTTAAGAGATAGCCTAGATAACTCTATTTCATTCACAAGATCTGGAAACTTTATGGATGATGGTTTTTTAGCATACTGTAACATAGCTACATTAGCAATAAAAATTCTTATCGTGATAATATCAGGATAAGACGTTGACTATTTCTACATTAATGAAATCATTAGGCTTAGCCTGAGTCATAGAAAATATAATATACAGTTCTGGCTGAGTGCTTAAGCCATAGGAGAAAATTTGAAAATTAAAAAGCCATTCGAAATTCTTCACACAACCATGCCAAAGTTATGTATTAATAAAGAATCAGTTATTAAACGAAGTTATCGAGTTGAATAAACCTTTTGCCTTTCTTATTTAAATTAATACAAGTTCAAATTATTACCAGCAGTGTATAATGATATAGATAATTTCAGTATAACTATGATAATTAAATAAAAAGTAAAGTAACTTACTGAACTACAGTCTTGCTGATAGTCTTTTCTTTATAAAACTTTATATTTTATGAAAAATTTGAACGTTTTATTTAGTTTAAAATCAAAATACGACATAAGATGTCAATATGACCAACTTTGACAATAAAATGGAACAATAATGTGTTTAACCATATACTTAGTGTTTAACCATGACCACTACTACAGTAAAAGGCCTCAGGTTGTGTAGCAAGAAGTAGGGATGGCGATTCTTGCCGAAAAAGATCGATTTTTAAATCGATTCGAATCGTGACCTAATAAATCGATCCATAAAAAAATCGAGGTCTAAAAGATCGATTTCCAAAAAATCGATCTTTTTTTAAATTTGCTTTTACAAAGTATAAATCAATTCTTATTAAAACAAGGCAAACATTATAATCTTTTATCAGGAAATTTGATAACTATTATTTTTATTTCAATATCTAAGTATTAGATCAGGTAGAAAACAAGACATTTATTTTCAAAATTTTAAAGAGTCAATTCTTCTTTTTTCTTTTATTTATTAACACTGCATACTGTCTCGCACGTGGTAATGATGCAGCAAATACAAATTTTAATAACTATCAAAAGTTCCACATTTCTTTAAGCTATCATCAAAATATTATCAGAAAATCATTTCAGAACAGGTAAAATACTTTAAATTCATCAAACTTTTATAAAACTTATGAAGCTGTTTAATATATTTCTGAATTTAATACTATACTTCGTGTTCCGTTGGCTTAACGCGAACCAATGTCAAACAACCATTGATCTTATTCTTCTTTTTATGGCGTGAGGCGAACGAGACTGAACCACAGCCATCTTGCGAGTTTTTAAGAAATGAACAGGCAGCACATTTGTAATACGGACACCTTCAACTATACAGAAAAAAATCGAATGTCGATTTTAAAGGCTGATGTATCGATCCAATGAATCGATCTAGTTCCACATATCGATTTAAAAAAATCGATCTTTTTGCTCAAAAGATCGATTTTCCGATTAATCGATCTCAGATCGCCAACCCTAGCAAGAAGTTTTTTGTTGGTTACATAAATGTTAAAGTTTAAACTTTATTAATTATTTTTTAAACAAAAATAACGTCATGTCTGATCAAAATGTGGTATCTTTACCTCAAAAGCGCTACTATAGACAGCGGGCGCATTCAAATCCAATAGCAGATCATTGTTTTGATTATCCACAAACACCGGATCTTATGGATTGGTCTAAATTTTACCCCGAAAAGTTTAAAGAAAACGTGGAAAGTGCTCCAAAAGTTGAGTTTGCAGATGTAGGTTGTGGTTATGGGGGCTTATTGATTACCCTATCACCAATGTTTCCAGATAAACTGATATTAGGAATGGAAATTAGAGTAAAAGTTTCTGATTATGTTATGGACAGAATTACTGCATTAAGATCCCAACATCCAACTATGTACCAAAATATAGCCTGTTTAAGAACTAACGCAATGAAATACCTTCCAAATTTTTTTAAAAAAGGTCAATTAAAAAAGATGTTCTTTTTATACCCAGATCCACATTTTAAAAAAGCAAAACACAAGTGGCGTATAATTAACCAAAGTCTTCTAGCAGAATATGCTTATGTATTAGCTGAAAATGCTATTATTTACACAGTTACAGATGTTAAAGATTTACATGATTGGATGGTACAACACTTTGTAGAGCATCCACTATTTCAGCAAATACCAAGTGAAAATCTAAAAGATGATCCTATTGTAGAAAAGCTCTTTGATAGTTCTGAAGAAGGTCAAAAGGTTACTAGAAATAATGGAAGTAAATTTTTAGCTGTCTTTCGAAGGATAGTAGATCCATTTTTTAACGAATAATTTAACAAAATAAGTTTAAAAATTTATTTGGTATAATTAATTATATACATTTTTTAAAATATAATATATAAATGCAACACAAAATTATTGTAATTTAATACAACATATCACATCAAGTAGCAGAATTATATAGTTTTACATAACCTAATGTATCTTAAAAGTTCGCATATTGATACAGGAATATAAAATTGGCAATTATACACAGTATAAACACAAATTATAAATATCGAATTAGATTATACATAAATGTAAAAAATTGTCAGGGTAACTGAGATGTTCTGACATCCATTGTAAAGGTGTATCTACAGGTGGAATTAGACCATGAGTTTTTATTTGAACTGAAATATATAGTTTATAATAAATTTATGATAGACCTAAATTACGAACTTATAACTTACCATTAGTTTTATCAGGAAAAATCTCAGTTATAAGATCTTGTACTGTTTTCTTGGCACCGTTTTCATTTACTGGCTTAACTAATTTTTGTTTATATCCATTATCAATGTAACACCGAAAGGGAATATATTTGAAATATTCTTGATCATTTGTAGTTTCCATTAATTTTCTATTTACGGCCCAAAATTGATCAAATTTATCTAAAATAAACAAAAAATTAGGTTGACCAATAAATTAGAATATAGTGCAATTACCATTTTGTAGTCCTAACCATAACTGATTGTGATCTTTCTTTTGCATGCTACCTGCAATTTGTCCTCGATGTTTTAACACATCTGCTTCTTTTAAACATGACATAAAATATGCTTCCACCATATCTCTGGAATATTACAAGTACTATTTAAACCTAAGCAGTAAATATGTTATTCAAATAACAATTTTATGTACAATAAATAAATACAATTTTATATGTTTTAGAAGTTCGGTATTTCATATTAAGTAGGTGATAAATGATTAAACATTTTTAAAACTTTGTATAAAATCTCATTTTGGGAAAATTTGTATTCATGGATTCTAAATAAAAGTCACTTCTATGCCTTATTTCATAACTGTATTGTTCTCCCTAATATCTAATTCTGTTTTTAAAATATTTTGGTAATAACCCATTTTTTAATTAGTATACAAAAATAAGTGTTTTAAAATCTATTCTTTGTTTCACACAAAGTTTAAATGTGCTATGAAATTTAATTTTATATCTATAATTGCCCCAAATACTTTGTCCCCTTAGTCTGCTCCTTGCTTTCTCTTCCTACGTAGATCATAATTCTAACATTGTAGTTTCTAGTTATTAGATAGATAGATAGATAGATAATTTTTTATTTGTTCAAATGTTTACAGCAAAACAAAAAAACCCATAAGGTTGTTGAACAATGTCAAAAAGCTGACAATATATAAATATAATACATAATACCTAAATACTAGAGTAAAAAATATAAGATAACACTTATGACATGACTGCTGAATGACGAAAATATTCTCTTTATCAAAAAGTTACAAAAAAAATTTACAACTTAACATAGAACTGTTTAAAAAGAATTGAGTATAAAATACACATCTAAAAGAAAAAGGAAAAAACATTCACAATGATTAAAATTCAACACTGAATTGTTGTTTTATCAGGATCATTATAAAAGTCACTGATATTATAGAAGGCCTTACTTACTAAATATTTTTTTAAAACAAGTTTGAGTTTATTTTTTGACAAGCTTCTAATTCTATCTGGGAAACAGTTAAAAATTCTTATGATGCTATATTTTACATTTTTTTGCAGGTACGTAAAGCTGTATTTTTCAGGTACTAAGTTAGTTTTATGGCGAGTATCATAATTGTGTTTTATATCACAGTCAGTGAAAAGGTCCCTATTTTCATACACAAATATCACAGAATCTAAAATATACATTCCTACTAGAGTTAGAATGTTTTTTTCGATAAAAACTTGTTTACAACTTTCCTGTTGCTTCATTTTAAAAATACTTCGAATGCACCTTTTTTGCATGACCATAATTCTGTGTATGTCAGGTGAATTGCCCCAAAATATTACTCCATATCTGAACCTGGACTGGACATACGCGTGATAAGCAGTAATGGCTGCTTCCGTATTCACTTGATCAGATATTACACGCAAGGCGTAACAGAATCTAGATACACTGCCTGATACGATCTCAATGTGCGCCTTCCAATCTAACCTCCCATCAATCTGTACACCCAAAAAACGCATACTCTCTAGTGATTTCATGTCCTCACCATTATGGGACAGTGTAATATTTCCTTCAGTTCTATTTCCAAAAACTAGAGTCTGCGTTTTCGACACATTCAGCAAAAGATCATTTTCTAAGAAATATCTGTCTATGGCATCCAGTGCTGTTTGCACTTTATGAAGTAGTATTTCTTCATTCTTTTCGCTAAATATGAGAGAAGTGTCATCAGCATACAGCACTGTATATTCATCAGAAACATCTGGGAGTTCATTGGTATATACTATATACAAAAGAGGCCCCAAGATTGACCCCTGGGGAACTCCTTTGGAGACAACTATTTTTTGTGATTTATATAAAACACCACTCTCATTACATTCAACCACCTGCTGCACTCGATCTTTTAAATATGATTTAATCCAGCACAAAGCTGCACCACGCACTCCATACATCTCAAGTTTTTGACATAGCAAATCATGATTTACAGAATCAAAGGCCTTGGAAAGGTCCATACACATCATCATTGTATGATTTTTATTATTTAAAGAATTTAAAATCTTTTCCAATGCCTGATAAATTGCCCTCACAGTGGATTTACCCTTCCTAAAGCCATTCTGTCTATCAGTAATTATTGAATGTTTCTCAAGAAATGACACCAATCTTTCAAACATGACCTTTTCAAAAACTTTACTAATATTTGACAAAATAGATATAGGTCTATAATTTTTTTCTTCATCTGTTTCACCCTTCTTATGAATGGCCTTTATATAAGCAGTCTTAAGCTCGAGTGGAAAGACACCTGTCGAGTACGATAGGTTTACAACATGGGAGAGAGGACCAGATATTTCCTCAGCCACTTCTTTCAGTACGGATACAGGCACCTCGTCTTCACCCACAGATTTTTTATTTTTAAGATTTTTTATAACTTTGATTATTTCTATGCTAGTGACTGGGCTTAAAAAAATTGAATTTTCTACTCTATTTTTTATGAAATTTGTTCTTTTGGCAGAGTTAAAAGTGGGACATGCATTAATAAAATAATTGTTTATTTTATTTAATATTTCAGTTTTACTGTTATATTTATTAGAAAAATTTTCAAATAATGTTTTTCTCTTAGTGTTTGGCCTGGTAATATTGTTAACTAAGTTCCATGTAGCTTTTGTTTTGTCTTCAGAATTTTTTAAGTATTCATGATTAGAAATATTTTTTGCTTGTTTAATGACATTTTTTAAGATTCTACAGTACTTATTATAGTATTCCCCAGAAATCTGACCCTTATTTTTTTTATAATACAATATCCTTTTATTCCTGCATGATATTTTAATTCCAGTAGTGATCCAGGAATTACCTTTTTTTGTTGCATTAATTTTCTTAATCACGAATATTAGGTTGAAATAATTTCTGAAAATACTCATAAAAACACTGTAAGCATTATCAACATCACTGCAATCATATACAGATGTCCAATCCACATCCTGAAGCTCGTACTTAAATTGTCTCATTTTATTCTTAGATATAATCCTTTTCAAAATGAAGTTGTTCTTACCGCTATTTTCATGAGTGGTCTCAACACCATCCATACACAGAACTTGGGCATGATGATCACAGAGTGCTGTATTCAGAACATATCCTATGGCCTCAAACTCAGGGTTTAGATTACAGAATATATTATCAATTAATGTAGAAGAGTTTTCAGTGACTCTTGTAGCATCAAAAATAGTTTGGGTCAGATTAAAGCTATTCATTAAATCTAAAAAAAATTTGGTTTGATAATTGGAATCGTATAAATTTAAATTAAAATCTCCTGCAAATACAATTTTAAAATTCAAAAAGTTTAAATATACATAATTTATTAATTTTTCCAAATGTTCCATAAAAAGATCAAAAGATCCCAAAGTACGCCTATATAAACACACAACCAGGATTCTTTGTCCCTTAAAATTACGTTGTTTTTTTTACTGTTAGCCCTAAGATTATTTGCATGTAGCCAATCAATTAGTAAATCTAATTGTAAAGGTTTAGTTCATGCGTCACTATATCTTCTGTAATCTGTATCATCCACCCTTGGACATTAAAACACAGTATATCGCTCTGTTCTATTAAATTCTATTCTCTATAATTCATTTTATTAAATATCAATCTTACTACTAGTTTTGTTGACACTTATGTTAAAAAAATGTATTAATGAAAATATGTTTATAAACTTACTTATTACTAAATTTGAATACTTCAGTTTCTGGAAATCGATCAAAGTGTACAATTATGTTCCATGGTAGTAATTCATCTTTATCAAAAAATAGATCAAACAAAACACCAATTGGGTAATGCCACTTTAAAGGTTGTCCATTATACTCTAACCACATTTCTTGTTCTGATTTATCACTATCCACATATTTGAGAAATTGCCTTTTAACTTTGTCAGTAACTAAAGGGAAGTAACTAAGACGAGGAACCATAAGATAAAAAGGATCTGGTTCACGAACATCTGCCACTTCTTCGCTATCCAAACGAAAACATACCGGAAGCTTTCCTTCCCAAATTTCCCGAAGAATTTCTCTATCATTTGCCATATTTTTGTTTGTGTAAATTTCGATTATACACAATTTAATAGAGGTTAAAATTTTTATACAAGCCCAAGCTCCCAAGCAAAACACTGACATAAACACTGTTGCCACGTCATGTGAAGCTAGAATAATCCAATAAAATTAACAAATTCTTGAAAAATTCTTCAAGTTATAAATTATAGCGCAAAATATACTTGAAGCATTATAATACAATAATAAAAAATAAAATAACACAACACATACACATTAATTATAAAAAAAAAACAATTTCATAAAATTCAAAGTTTTATATATAAACTTGACAATCAGGCATCCAGTTCTGAACTTGTGAAGCTAGGTTCAAATTACTCATAACCAAGTTGAAGTTTGCTCACTTGCTGTTTTATTTTATATTTTATGAGATTATGAGTTTCTTGTTTTATCGCTTTACTTTATAAAATAAGGTTATAATTTATTCAAAAAAAATTATATATTTCATGTTAAAATATAAGTAAAAAATATTCATTCAGTTGTATCTTTTCGGTTGCTATTTAATGAAGCTGTACACAAAGTGTAAATGAATTATAATGAATGGAATTATTAAAAATCTTTTAAAATTAATTCTCTTTATGGTAGGGTTAAAATTTGTAAATTGTTGGGATTTCAATCCTTTCAATATAAATTTAAAAAATCCGTATTGCTTCATATATGAGTGTTGTGATAAAGAAAATATACCGTATGATATAAACAGTAAGTATATCTAAAAGTATTTTTACTGGTATTGGTATGTTGTCTCTTTCAGAATTAAAAGCTGTAATTAAATCTAATGTATATGGACAACATTTAGTAGAAAATGCAATAGATTCAATTTGGAGCCATTTAAATTTTAAGGCACCAAAAGCACTAACTTTAAGTTTTCATGGTTGGCCAGGTAGTGGTAAAAATTATGTTTCCAACTTTATTGCTGAAAGTTTATATAAACATGGATTAAAAAGTAAATATGTACATAGTTTTATTGGAAGGCTACATTTTCCAGAGGAGAGACACGCCGATCAATATCGAGTAAGCTTTTATTAAATTATTTTTTTAAATATTAGTTTCTTTTCTTCAACTATGTGATGTATTTTTTTTAAACTGTATTTGATAAAAGTTTGTGCACTTTAAACATATCTAATCTTAAAAGCTTATTAAATTTTTAAGGTAACGTTGCAACCAAAGATAACGTTAATTACGTAAATATACTATGTAACCCTTGATATCAAATTCATGGGATAATGTATCAATTTTTTATTAAAATAGTAGTAATTATATTAATTATTAATTAATTGTAGGATAACTTATACCTTTGGTTGAAAGGTAACATATCCTCTTGTCCTAAACAACTGTTTATTTTTGATGAAGTTGATAAAATGCCTCCAACAGTGCTAAATGCTATTAAACCAATGATTGACTACAGAACTGTAGTTGATGGTGTAGATTATACTCAATCAATTTTTATATTTTTATCAAACACTGGTGCTTCACTAATAAACGAACACTATTACGATATGTGGACTGAAGGAAGACAAAGGGAAGATATGAAATTAAAAGATTTTGAACATCTTATATCTCAAGGTGCTTTTAATGAAGCGGGTACGTCAAGTTGTGTAAATTTGAAGTTTTTTAATTCTTTAAATGTAACACTGTTATTTTGCAATTCTACTGTTATTCTGTTTCTAATTTAATATATTTTTTTATGATTTATGTCTTCTAACATCACCAGGTCTCTATTTGAAAATCAAAGTTTCATTAAAACGCTGTGAAAAAGATTTGCTTTTTATAAATCGATTTTTTTAATATTCATTCATACCATTCTTTTTCTAGTTTATATATTATCATTATCATTTTAGGTGGTTTTCAGTATTCTGATACAATAAAAAGTAATTTAATAGACCATTACATACCATTTTTACCAATGTTAGAGGGTCATGTTAGAGAGTGCATAAAAGATCAGTTTAGACAAAGAGGTGTTACCTATCCCTATGAAGAACACATACAGTAAGTAATATTTTATTTGTTCTGTATAAAAAAATGTGATTGTTATTTCGGCGGATGTAGCGAACACATCATGAAGGAATTCCAACAAAAAAATAGCTTCCTATGGAAAATGTACATTATGGTCTGCATTTCGACAGATCCCGACTTGTCTATATTAGCGTACGCGAAATCAAATGATCCTCATGTGTAAATTAAGTAGCGCAGTTTTCTGTTGAACGCAACATACTTGTCTAACACGTGAGTGTGAACCGTTTGTAAGTTTGTGTATATATTTTTCACGTGACAACAATATAGGTCAAAAGCTGGTACCAATTTTTGTGTTGGTATTTGAGGCAAGCTGAAAACCTCTCCTATTATACCCCAATACCCCAAAAATTGGTGCCAGCTTTTGAGCTATAACGTCGTCACGTAAAAATACTCAAACTCACAAATTAATTAAGCACGTGTTAAGTAAGTGTGTTGTGTTTAGCAGCAATTCAGTATTTCAATCATGAGGATCATTTGATTAACTAAGCTCTTATTTTCGCGTACTCTAAATTAAGCTAAAACTACTTTTCGCCCTCGCCTTTTATCAATTATTGGCGTACGCTAATAATTTTCCGAAATTCGCGTACGCTTCGAGTTTTCGGGTACGCTATATCCGCCAAATAGACAGTACCATAAAAAATATATTGATTAATAATTAATCTATTGTCACTAAACCATTTTTGTCTAAAAATGGATTTGATATCGAAATGGAAGTCGTAGAATAATTTTATTTAATATTTTTAGGGATGTCTTAGAAACTATAGATTGGGGACCAGCTGATACTAAATTATTTTCAAAAACTGGTTGTAAAAGAATTAGTTCTCAAGTTAGTTTGCTAGTTGCAAAACACTATCCAGTGAAAAAAGCAAGAAGTGAATTTTAAGGAAAGTTTTAAATATTACACTAGGTTAAATTAATTTATTTAGCTGTACACTTTGTTCAATGATTTCTTTCTTGGTCTGTTTTTTCTGAACATTTCATAAAGTATTTAAATGCATATTCAAATTGTTATTGTTTAAGAATCTGGTCAAAGTGTGGGTTAAGTAAATGAAAAAGATAAAAAAATTGTTGAGAACTTTTTATTACACAGTATTTTTTGTAACAATGTATGTATATAACCATCGACAAAACATTTATTTTTTTATGCCTGACTAAAATAATGTAATTTTAATTTTATATACTTTTATTACAAAATAATCTAAACGGTCAAAAAAAAATCTTTATATACATGCCTTACAATTGAATTAATTATATTTAAGATACAACATAACTTTGTACAATTTAGACCAGTTGCTTTATGATAAGTTTATGTGTTGTCTGTGATAATGTAACTGAAGAATATCATCAAAAAAATAATTCAGTTACTTTATAATCCTCTTGGATATGTACATTTACATTTTTAATCAATTAATAAAAAAACAATTTCTGAAGTTATCTGTTTATTCGCTCTTGTTTTTGTTGAATAAATTTTTTGTTTGTTTATTTATTGATTTCTTTGTCACGTTCTTTTTTGCAGTTCTTGTCCTACGAATTGCTGATATAAATTGTTTATTTTGTTTTATCAGATTATGTAGTTTTATAGCTTTTAACTTTTTCTTTTAAAGAGTACTGATAGCGGATAACAGAAAGAAGATGAAGGCACTAATAGACTTATGAACCTCTGAAATAGAAAATATGGAAATGGAAGTCAACACAAAAAGGCGCAAATGTATGATAATAAAAGCCAAAAAGGAAAACAGTACAAACAACACCAAATTCTTTTGTAAAGGAAAAGAACTAGAAAATGGAAATAGAAAATAAGGTCAAACTTTACGTATTTAATGCCATATCCGTGCCGACCTTAACATACGGATGTGAATTCTGGGTCTTACAGAAGAAACATGAGTCCGCACTTACAGCAATAGAAATGAAACATCTTAGAAAAATAGAGGGAAAAACACGCTTAGACAGAATACGAAATGAAAACCTTAGAGAACTACTAAAACAAGAATCTATAATAGAGAAAATATATAAAATAAATCTGAAATGGTATGGACACGTACTAAGAATGACAGAAGACAGGTTAACCAGGAAAACTATGGAAATGAAGAGAGTAGGCAAAAGAAGAAAAGGAAGGCCAAGAAAAACATGGATATCGCAGATTATAAAAATAGGTGAAGCAAAAGGAAAAACACTACAAGAAATGAAAAGATTAGCACTGGACCGGACAGAGTGGAAAAAATGGATTAACAGAGCATAGATAAAAACAAAACCAGCTACTCCGACGCTCAAGTTGGGCAAAAGGAGATAAAGTGTAAAAAAATTTTTTTTTATAAGTATATCGTTTTAATAATGCATTTGAAGCATTTTTTTCGCTAATAGGAAATGTTAGTATAATAAACGAATCTAAAAAAGAAGCATTTGAATCATTTTTTGCGCTAATATGAAATGTTAGTATAATAAAAGAATCTAAAAATGTTAAATAGCACAGATAGAGTGAAAGAGAGAGAGAGGGAAGAGAAAAAAGTTTAATATAAAAAAAGAAAAAAAAAATTGTTAAGTTAAAGCAATTGAAGGGGTTGCTATATACATAATATATGTTACGTAATTATGTACCATTATGAAGATAGGCTTATATCAAAAATGTTAATTTTTGTAAACTGATAGATTTTTTTACAGCAAACTCATCAGTTAATGTAAACGGAAATAAAATAATTATATATTTTCAGAAAAATGTATCACCTAACTCACTCGTTATATACTAGTTATTAAATTTGATTTATAATCTACATTTCCAAAAAAAAAAAAAATATAAAGTCATGATGACTATGTAGTCAAACTATATCTCTTTTCGTTCCTTCTTCATTTTAACAATCTCAGGATCGTGCCACATGCGTGGCGGTACGCCTGTACGCCTAAATAGTATATTGTGTGGCAAGGGGTGAAACAAGACGCCCTAGTCAGAAATCCTCTCTGTTTCATCCCGTCGCTTCACTCGGGCAGTCAACTCTCGCCCTAGTCAGAAATCCTCTGTTTCATCCCGTCGCTTCGCTCGGGTAGTCAACTCTCGCCCTAGTCAGAAATCCTCTCTGTTTCATCCCGTCCCACACACTATATTTTACATATCACAAGCATTGAAACTGCTGTCAGACGGTTATGTTTTTATTCGCTTTTGTTTATTACAAATGCGATTCTGACAGACTTGAAATAAAGACATAAATAATAAATAAATGAATGTTCCGGGCAGAAATAACGTTGTTTCTCCCCTAGGGCAGAAAAAACTGACAGTTGCATTGGTATGAAATTGTCTTGTTTCGAGTGACAAAACAGGGATCAAAACAGGCTCTTTCAATGCATGTGATATGAAAAATATATTGTTCGAATAATGAGCTGTTAGCATTTGTTTTTATTTGATAGTATTTGGTATACAAAAGGGGCAATCGTACCTGTTACTACATACGCAGCTGAGACAATGTGCCTCATAAGTAAAGACGAAGAAAGACTAAGAATATTTGAAAGGAAGATCATAAGGAGAATCGCGGGCTCAATGAAAATAGAAATTAGAGATACAATAATAGGGGAAGATATTGTTAGATTTATTAAAGCGCAAAAACTGAAATGGAGAGGACACATAGAGAGAAGAAAACGACCTCCTGATCAAAAAAGTCATTAAATAGAAATCAGAGAAAGAAAGACAGAGGAAGACCAAAGAAAAATATGGGTACCAGGTCGATAGACATATTAAAACCATGAAAGTAAGAAACTGGAGGAAAATATACACAAATAGAAAAGAGATAGAAAGACCAGAGGAAGTTCCGTTAATGTTTGAATGAATTCTTCGCCTCATTCATTACTTATCTTCGCCTTCATATTTTCAACTCCGTCATCGTTTTAGTACAGCGTAATGAAATATTCTTCGCAGGCTTCCTGGTTTATTCTTGGTCCTCATGTTGTTTTCTTGTTACCACATTGTTTTTTGACATATTCAAAAAGTTATTTATTAGAAAGTTTTTTATATTTTCGCCGTGTTCTGTGTCTCTGTGCCATTCCGTGGAATTTGTAATCGAATTTAAACCTATTTCCCGACTACCTAGAGCTCTGAAATTTTCAGGATAGCTAAGAACTGGATGACAATGCATGTTTCAAGTGTGTTTAGGCATATACATAGATTTCGAAATTTATACCGAATTGATATTAACGATTCAACGTTTATTTATATCTAGCAGGCTATCTTTTTATTTATTCAAGTTGGTATTGGTTTTTGTCATGTTGGCGTTTGAAAGTAACCAAGTCACTGCAAGTCGCAATCTGACAAGCTTGACAACAGATATCATAAATATAATGGTTAAATGCATTAAAAAAATTATTATGCCGAAAAAAAAATGTGTAGAGACAAAAAAATGAATACAAAGATGATATTACATGTTTAGAAAAGACCAGAAAGTTTCAGAAGTGAGATCTCTTAGGTTTTTAATGTAAGTACTTATTGTGTTTGTATTCAAAATTATTCCAATATTTTTATCAGCAAATAGTTCCAAACATTTTTAATTTCATTAATAGTTGTATATGAAGTTATTTGTTACATTAAATACACTTTTACATTCTTATTACATTCAAATTACTTATAATTTAATAAACATACCTAACCTCACATTTCTACTGTCAGTCATTATTTTACAATGTTGTCAGATTACACACTATAGTAAAAGTTAAAAATGTTTTAGAATAAAATATTTTCATTAATTTCTTTAATAACAATGATCCATAATGATAATTAAAATGTAATTTGATAGGACATGGACGAATCGATATTTCATTCATTAATCTATGACCTATCAAATATTTAAATTTTTATTTCATACATTTTTTAAATATTTCGTGTTTCTTTTTTAGGTTAGTGTTAAATATAATCGAAAAATCTTAAAAAAAGATTTAGTTAATGGTAAAGAAGCGGCAAATAAAAGGAAGAAAGATAAAGCAGATACATTTAAGAACTTCATTTAAAAAATAAGCACAATTTACAAAAAGAACTTTTTATAATAGAAAGTTTTTTCTCCACGACCATTAATGAATGTAATAATTCCGACTTCATTTTTAATAATAGAAAGTGTTAATTCTCACTCTTGAGATAGAGTATTCATTCTGAAACACTTGCTTCTTATGTGTTTTGCATGTATTTCCATTCTATAACTAGTGACGGAATAACATTCTGTAATTGCTCAACAAAAAACATAGATTCCCCTGCGAATTTTAAAACTGTCACTCAGTTTGTCAGTGCGACGTTCTAATTGTTTTGCTACATATTTCAATTTAAATAAACAGAATTATTACATGGTCGTGGAGAAAATACAGTCTGTTACACGGTTAGAATGAAAATTCGATAACTCGTGGTTCCTCTCGCTCGCTATGCTCGCATTCGGAATTCTCCACTCGTATCGAATTTTCATTCTAACCTTGTTACAGAATATACTATTACTGATTTATAGGTCATATTTTGTGTCATCTCAACAATGCACAGCATCCCTGACATTGTAAAAAGATTAAGTCATACAACGCTGTGATTGATCATAGAGAAGATTGTTTCCTTGTTAACAAAATCAAGGGTAGTTGTATCTAAAAACTTTCTAAAACAGTTTATTTTATTACCAGTTAAAATAATAATTACTGTTTTCACATGTATAAACAAAAAAAAAAAAGAAAAAAAACTTCTCTCTCGCGAGTTCGATCCTATTACAATAACCCAACAGAATTATTGTCACAATCTACTGCTTCACCCCTTATCCAAATAGGCCAGTGAAAACTTATATGAAATCTTTCAAAATGATAATATGTATACATATTTAATTTAATAACAATTCAGTATAAATTTCGAAATCTGTGTATATGCCTAAACACACTTGAAACATGCAATTTCATCCAGTTCTTAGCTATCCTGAAAATTTCAGAGCTCTAGGTAGTCGGGAAATAGGTTTAAATTCGATTGCAAATTCCACGGAATGACACAGAACACGGCAAAAATATAAAAAACTTTCTAAAATTGCAGCGACAGATTTGGACGTACAATTATAAAAACGAATATTTTACTTCAGATAAACTTTTGACTGACAAAAAGCTAAACTAAGATTTAAACGGTAAACGAACTTAATACAAAATTAATGATATATAAACTTAAAAACGTGAACTGAAGACAAATTTTAAGTGAGCGAAGACATAGCAAAATCTCTTTCCTTCAGAAATTTATGAAATTAAAAAAGCGCAATGAAATCATCAGATTCGTGTACATAGACGTGGATACAAAAAAATGGTACTCCAACGCGTCGATGGAAACCGTAATCTGATTTAAAAAGTAATCCATTGCATGTTTAATCCGAAGAAAAGCGATTTACAATTTTACTTGCAGGAGCAAATGGTGGGTCAATAGAGGGATGTGATTTGTTATTAGACTCTTCAAATACTGACATTGACTATCAGAAAACTATAAATGGTGATATTTTCAAAAACTGGATTGTTAATTAACTTATTCCTGCTTTATTTATTTTTCCAGAGAAATGTGTAGTAAACATGGATAATGCTTCATTTCATTCTGTACCATCTAAATTTTTATCAACAAAATAGATATTACAGAGATGGTTAAGCAGCAATACATCGAATTTGATAAAAAAATGAAAAAAAAAGACAATTATACTTACACAATACAGAAGCAACGATAAGACATATGTAGTAGATGAAATATTAAACTAACATAGGCATGATTTACTTCGATTACCTCTATTTTGCATTTTTATATTCGGACAAAACTTGGACAGAAGCTTTAAGACAATGTACACCAGACATGTAAAAAAAAATTGTAGACACAAGAAATTATTTTGACAGATTGGACTTATTACATGAAAAACTGTTCACTTGACAACATTTTACCTTTGATACTGGAGGTGAATTGAAAATACATAACGAATAGATGAACGTGACAATAGTTTTAACCAAATCTGTTACTCCAATTTTTGTTGTTTATATGTTTTTTTTTTAATGTTGTATATTTCATTTTTTTTACTTTGCTTATTTTACCATTAGTGTATCTGCTTTTCTGCTGAATTATTGCACTGTAGCTATTGAACACATATTAAACGGATTTCCATTATTTGAAGCATAACATTTTGTGGGAATATTTATCTTTGTTCTACTTATCAAAATAGCTGAAACTGATTGGTATGTCATAATACCGCCATACCTGGAGAGCTCCAAGAAAAATTCTTTAATATATATCTGCTGTAATACTTATCGACAAAATAAAATATTTTTTATTTTCTCATTTATAGCTGGTCCAATTTAAATGTTTGTTGTAAAACTTATTTTATAATATCGTTATATAGACATAGAAAATTTGTTCCTAATGGCAAATGAAGACTTTTTTGTAAATTTTTTTATTGTTTGCTTTCATTTAATTAAGTACCATTATTTTGTAAATGCATTTATTATATCTAAAAATATATTTTTAAATTGAGGATTTTCGTTTTTTGTGAAAAAACTAATTTTTAATGATTTGATGGCGCTGAAATAGAGTACACAATTGTTATTTTATTTATTGTCACTAACACTATGATTTTATTGAGGACCTGACAACAGCGCATTTACAACTGAGAATAAGATTAAATATACAGGGCGAAATTCATCACCCTAACAAGGCCTACTTTAATAAAAATAAGCTTTGAATGATGTATATTAAACATGATCTAAGTTGTGTATAGATAATATTATTTTGAAAGTTCTTAAATAAATCGTTCGTAGCGTAGTTGGTTAGGCTGCGGATCAGTCCACTTGTGACAGTTCTGTTATGTTATCATAATGGGATCGATTACGCGACAGAGAAGTTTTTTTTTCTTTTTTTTTGTTCTTACATGTGAAAACAGTAATTATTATTTTAACTGGTAATAAAATAAACTGTTTTAGAAAGTTTTTAGATACAACTACCCTTGATTTTGTTAACAAGGAAACAATCTTCTCTATGATCAATCACAGCGTTGTATGACTTAATATTTTTGCAAAATCAGGGATGCTGTGCATTGTTGAGATGAAACAAAATATGACCTATAAATCAGTAAATAACTTTCTATTATAAAAAGTTCTTTTTGTAAATTGTGCTTATTACCTTTGATGTTGGCTTATATTTTTTTCATCTTTCTATGTAGTCAAACTATATCACTTCTCGGTCCTTCTTGATTTTAACTGCCGAAAATCTCAGGATCATGAAACATGCGTGGCGGTACGCTTTTTAGAATAATGACCTGTTAGCATTTATTTTTATTTAATAGTATTTGGTATACAAAGTGGCAATCGGACCTGTTACTACATACCCAGCTGAGACAATTTGCCTCATAAGTAAAGACGAAGAAAGACTAAGAATACTTGAGAGGAAGATTATAAGGAGAATTATTGCAGGCTCAATAAAAATAGAAAGTAGAGATACAATAACAGGGGAAGATATTGTTAGATTTATTAAAGCGCAAAAACTGAAATGGAGAGAACACATAGAGAAGAAAAACGACCTCCTGGTCAAAAATCATTAAATGGAAATCAGAGTAAGAAAGACAGAGGAAGACCGAAAGAAAAGTTAGTAGTACCAGGTCGATAGAGATATTAACATGAAAGTGAGAAACTGGAGGAAAATATGCACAAATAGAAAAGAGATATAGAGAAACCAGAGGAAGTTCCGTTATTCGTTTTCGTGACGATTGTTCGGTTTAAGAGTCTTTGAAGTCTTGGAACAGCAGGCAGTTCATAAAGGAGACCCTTTTCTCGACCATCGATCCATGTTGTTGTATGAACATAATTTTACAATATATTGTTTAAATTTAAAAAATATATGTAAATAATTTTTTATAAATAAAATAAATAAATACCAAAAACGTTAAGATATTATTTTTTGATTTCAACCAGATATATACTATTTAGGCAAAATTTTGAAGTTTACAGCCGCTAGAGATATTTTATGTTATCATGAGTATTCTTTTCTCAATGTAATGTAGAATATTTTGGCGTCTAGTATGTAAACTTCAAAATTTTGCATAAGTATTACATATGGTTGAAATCAGAAAAAAATTACGTTTCTGGTATTTATTTATAAAAAATTGATCACATATATTTTTCTAAATTTAAACAATAGATTGTAAAATTATGGGTGCATACAACTACTACCGTATCGAGGGCTGAGAAAAGGGTCGCATTTATAGACTGCCCGATGTTCCCAGGTAAGGGGTGACTTCAAAGACTCTTTAACCGATTTTTCTGTAGCAACACCTCTTCTGAACCTAACATTGGTTTTAGAAATATTCACTCATTTTTGAATGAATTAGTCTTGACTAATTTTTCCAATTTAAAATCTGATAAATTCAATAAAAGCTACTAATTTCTTTGGAGTATTATGTTTATATAAAGTCGAATTCTTCTAAACGTTTTACTCGCTAATACTGTATAGTAAAAAAACCTACATTATTTATATACCACAGCAATTAATTTCTTAAAATTTGATAATACTACTATAAATAGACAGTCTATCCACCAAATTCGAATATATAACCGCTTCCAAAACTATTTGCTTTTCCTGGTTCATCATAATAATCTTTTTCTTCTAACGCATTGGAACTTGGAGTTGGTTGTACGTGTATTGGTGAGGGATAAGCTGGTCTAGGATGAGATGGAAGTTGAAGAATCTGCAACCGATTAGTATGGTTTCAAAATAAATACAAAAATTATCACAAAAGCAAAATTGTTTAAAGATATACAGTAATAAACAGTCCCTAGATGGCCCTAGAAGGCTCATAAGCAACTTTCTGATAACTTAATGTTATCTTTTGGATAATTATTTTGGATGTCATTATATCTTTTTGCCGAATAGATGATTAATTTTATTTACTTTTATTTAGAATTATTATAATTAAAAATAAATGCACCCTTTCTTTTAAAATTTACCTGTGGTTGAGATTTTTCGTATTGCTCTGGCCTGTATTGACCATCATCTTGTTCATTTTTGTAGTTGTTGTAAGGTTGAGGTTGATGATAGGCTCTTGGTTGATATTCTGGCTGTGGTTGGTATGCGGCCTGTTGGATAGGAGCAGGTACAGGAGCTATTGGTTGTGGAGCTTTTGGAAGATGATCAGCCTCTATAATTCTGAACCCTTCTTTTCCAGCTGTGTATTTCACGGAGATCTTTTTACCGTTGGGATCCACATAGCTAAATATAAAATAATATTAGCAGCAAGACTTTATCTGTTTTTATTACAAATGAACACTAAAATGAGATTTAAAAAGATCAAGAAGAGAACCCTAACTGTGATCTAAAAACGGTATTAAAGAAGAATTGATTATTAGAAACAGAAACATATACTAACTAGAAGTAGCTTTTAATGTTCTAAGTGCGAAAAGAGTAATGACACAAAGAGAAAATGAAACTACATGCTGCCTCTCGCGCCTATTTTCCAGTTGGTCGAAAATATAACGACGCATCTATAGCATTCAAAAAAAAAAATAGCATGTAGTTTCATTGATTCGCTCTGTCGCTTATCGTACTTTGAAGGCAGTATTTATTTATTTTATGGTGAGCAGGAGTAACAAACTAAAAAGTTAAATTACTTAAATGTAATTTTATTTTTCGATATATTATATGATTTTTTACCTGTATCCTCCATTTCTAGACCCATCTGGGGCTATAGTTTCTCCTTGCGATAATCCATTTTCAGAGGTAAAAAGATATTTGAAATTGCCATCATGATTTAGTGCCTGTTTGTGTGTGAGAATTTGTGGTGGAGGTGGCGTTCTTTCATAATTATAATGTTCTTGTTGATTATTTTGTTGTTGTTGATAATGTTGTTGGCACTGACAAGTGAGCAATAAACTCAGAGTTATTCCTAACGTCTGTAACATAAGTAACTGAAAGTTATTAAAGAACTCCTCACTATCCTTATGGGTTTTGGTTCCCGGTAGAGTTTTTTAAAAATTTGGTATTTTGTCGAGTTAGTCGTTCCGGGCAAAAGTCTCCATAGGACCTAGGTTCGAAAATCAGACATTTTTGAGATATCAAGCTCGGAAATCTAGTATTGTACTATAGTTTAAGTGCCTTAATTTCATTAAATAGTATTTATATTTGTTCAAATATAGATAACTGCATCCGGCAGCCATGGTAAATCGTTATATAAAAGTGGATAACAATGAATGCAAGGAGATAAGGTAGGTGATGAGAGGAGACAAAATAACGTAAGAAAGAAGAAAAAGAATGAGATAAGAAATCAGTAAAGATGAAAATGAATCATGTCGTCGAAATATTATCAAAATTATTGCAGCTGACATCTCTATTAATTTTTGCAATAAATGTTCATATACAAAAAAAGTTATTTTGTAAGAAACTAGGATATTCTCGATGGCAGCACAGGACAAGTGGAAGATTTTCATGTAAAGCCCAAATTATTTTATTGATTGCAATTTAGAATATTTTGATTGATATGGCGCGACACTCCTGGACAGGAGTATAAGCCGCCCAATGATATGACCTTCTCTGATCCAGTTTTCTCCGGTCCGGTTTTTCTTTGCTTTTGTTCTTGTCCTCACAGGTCGCAGTGTGATCTCGCTCGGTTTAATATTGAATTCCATTTCCTTCATTTTCTTCTGTTTTCTACCTTGTTCCTCCAGTCATGAATGCCTATCTTCTCTTACATAGTCTTCCCATCTACACTTTGGTCTTTCCTTGAGTTTTACTGGTTTCTACGTTTGTATTTTTTTTTATTAATCTTTGACTCTTGTATCAAATAATATTTTCTACCTTCAACTGCGCTGTTATTTCATAGTTGAAAAGTCTTTTGAACTCTTCTTCCTGGATCTTCTTTGGTCTGAAAATGCTTCTGAGAAGTTTCTTTCTAGGATATTCAATTTATCCTCGTCTCTGCTAGTCAGGCATATTGTCTTTGCTTATTTTATTACAGGTCTGATTGTTGCCTTATATATCTTGATCTTAGTATGTTTACCAATATTCCTACCTCTCAGAGGTTTTTGGTATCTCCAGTACGTTCTATTGCCTGCACTGACCCTTTCATTTATTTCTGCGTTTCAGTTCTGTAACGGTCAACTTTTACTCCTAAATATTTAGATCTTTCTACTTTCTTAAATGTGCATTGTTCAATCTTTATGTTTTCTAAGTTGTAATGATTTTCCCTGGAGACTAGCACGTATTTCGGTTTTTCCTCAAATTTTTGCTTCTTTACTTTTAAGATCTGTAGTGCTCGTTCTAAGTTTTTTTGTCTTTTGCTCCGTCAAGAGCTATGTTAAAAAGTGCCGCCTCCTTGTCGTACTCCTGTTTCTATATCGATGCTTGTTATATTTTCTTAGTCACTACCTACATTGTTGTCCATTATCATTTTTGTTAATCTAATGAGCTTTGCTGGAATATCCAAGCTTACCATTTCTATGAACAGTTGTTGTCTACTTATGAAGCCAAAAGCTTATTGGAAGTCTACAAACAAAATATGCAGGTATATGCCATATTCATAACACTTTTTCTATTGACTGAGTTAGCAAAATGTACGACATCTATTGTCGATTTTCCTTGTCTGAAATCTTGTTGACACGTTCCTAGAATATTTATTTATTCTGTTTCTCAAGATACTCGTTAATATTTTGTAGATAGTGTTCAAAAGTAAGATTCCTCTGTAGCTTTTGGTATCATTTTTATATATATGCCCCTTTCTCTAATCTGAAGACATAATTTTCTACTTTCCAATTTTGCTTTATAAACTTACTTCTTCAGTTCTTCTCCTTTATTTTTGATTAAATCAAAGTTTATTTCATCCGGTTTTACTGCTTTAACAGCTTTCAACCGCTCTAATATTTCAATGAATTCTTTGTATGAGGGGACACACCTCGTTCATTACTTATCTTCGCCTTCATATTTTCAACACTCATCGTTTTTGTCCAGCGTAATGAAATATTCTTCGCAGGATTCCTGGTTGATTCCGGTTCATCTTGTTGTTTTCTTGCTACCACATTGACATATTCGAATAGTTTTTTGTTACCTTTGTTGTTGGCTTCTATTTTTTCCATCTGAGCTTTGATCGTTTCCGATTTCTTCATTTTATAATTATTTAAAAAACAAAATGAAAAATAGTCCAAAAAATATTGTGGAAAAACAGATAACTAAGAAAATACTAAATCAAGTACTATGTAGCCACCGTAAGGTGGCGCAGTTCTTATCTCATATCTTTAAACAAGCAATTTCTAGTTAACCAAGTACTATGACGCCACCGTAAGGTGGCGCAGTTGATATTTCATATATTTAAACGAAAAAAACTTAGTTAATTAAATCGGTAAATTACAAAATACAAGCAAAAAAAAAAAAAAATTTTTGAAAAACCTCTATATGAGAAAAAAACATTAGTGGTAGGCGGTACGAATTTCGCCGGGTTAGCCAGTTATAAAGGCCACAAAAATCTTTTAAAAAAAGTTTTAAAAATGTCTTTATTAATTTAAAAATTTTAAGAATTTCAAAACCTAATAAAAGTGATAAAAATTATGGTTAAATTTCTATATTCCAATAATAATTAAAAAAATGTGTCTTTCATAATTTATAAAAGTCATTAAAATGGAATTAAAAAAAAAGAATTTTTTACAAGCTTTAATATCTCTTAAAATTCTTATAAAAATTGTAGATTTCTAACTTTAACGTAAAAAAATTAACGAGTTAATTTTATAACTATATTTGAAAATAGTAAATTTTCAAATATTTATTACCTTTAGGCAAATAAGTAGATCCCTGTGCTCCTTTATTACAAAAAGGTATTTATCATAAAATAAAATTTATGAAAATCTTAAACAGAAGTTTATCAAAAATAATAGAAAATGCAAAAAATATACAGGAATTAGAAAAACAAAATTAAAAAAGAATATCTTCAAAATCTATATAAAATTATCATAAAAATTTAAATATTTTTGATAATTGGAAAATGTCTACTGTATAGTTCCAAATCTTCATAGTTTGCGATTTACAAAATTTAGCAAACTAATAAACCAGAGACCGAAAATTACACGAATTTTGACCACATTTAATTTTTTTTCGAAATATCTAATTTAGTACTTACCGATATAAAATACATAATTATCCTATTTGTTTTATTCACACTAACACAATGAGTATATTTGAAATGAAACACAGAGCTTTATAGATTGGTGGGTGGGTACTCACTGACCACCGTTGGTCAGTTAATATGGGAGAAAGTGTCTCAGTACTATGAATTTTTCACACGTTTGTATTATGTAAAGCTAGCCCAACTTTACTTTCTTGATCTCAATATATACGTTTGCGTACATTTATTCTTGGTAAATTAAAAAATATCTATTACAACGTTTACGAAAATATTTTATTGCGTTAGAGGTGCTGATCTAGAACAATCATAATGAATAAAAAATCATTATTACTGTTCAATATTTTATTATAACATTACAGATGAAATTATAATATGCTGAATTTATTCAAGTATGACAACCGGCAATGTTTAATAAACAATTATATAAGTTAAAGTAGAATTGAATTACATATTATAATAATAACAATAATAATGTTTAACCGCTGTTTAATTGGTTCATTAGGTAAAATTATTACCTTACAATCACCAGAGGTGTGTTTACACCAGCTGATTTATTATTATTTTTAACAGGAAAATACATATGGTGATATATTTGTGTTTACACCATATATCTGATTAGGAAACTAGAAAAACATGTTATTTCGAAATAGTAAATGTTTAAATATAATCAAAATTAGACGTGAAAAGGAGAAAGAAGTATATAAATCTCTAAAAAAGAAGAAGAACTAATAAAAAACTATAGGTACTCCTTAGTCCTTATTGAAAGACCTGTTTCAAAAGTGTATCAATAAATCCGTGAATTTATCAACAATACACCAGAAAGGAGAAAATAACAACTGTGATAATTACCGAGAAATTTCTGTAACAAACACGCTCAGCAGAATCTAAGGCAAGATATTAAAAAATAGAATTAAAAAGAAATATGGAGGTGAAAGATCAAGCCGGATTTAAGGCAAAAAGATCTTACATATGAACCATTTGTTAACTCTAACTCAAATAAGAAATATCAAAGGAACAAAAGCAATATTAATGTTAACGGAGTCTTATGGGATAAAACAATAATCAACAAAAATTAAAAAAAAAATCGGTACTATAGTAAGGAGCATAATGTATAGCTGTGAAGTATGGCCACTAAAAGAATAAATCGAACAAAGAATAAAGATTGAGAGTCACAAAGATGGATTACTGGAGACGGGCAACGGGAAAATCAAGAGAAGAGTGTTACAAATAAAAAAATAGACAAATGGAATTAAAATATGACAAAAGAAATAATACGAAGCAGACATTTAATATGGTACAGACACTAATAAAGAATCTCTAATAATAAAATCCCAGAGAAAATGATTGAATGGAACCTAAAAAGAAGAAGAAGAAGAAGGTATCGATAAAGAGATAAGAGAGAGAGAGTCTTAGAAGATCACCTATGGATAAATAGGGAGGAATGGAGATTAGGAAATTCTTAGTGAATATATAACTGTCTTTTAACAGTTATAATTAATTCAAAAATAAATACCGATCCAGAATATTTCATATAATCTTCTAGAGTCTCCCCTTAAGTTGAAGACTGGGGCTCCAAGAGAAAGGGGGTTGCAGGTCCGCACTGAAGTACTTAATACATTAAGGGTAAATTTCAAATCAATTAGATACTTAAAAATATTAAATAAAAATCAAATTTTCATAACATTTTATTTCTGTAAACTGTTATTTACTTCTATTCTCTGAGTAAAAGAGTGTCCATAACATTTTCCCTATAGAAATGTCAGTAGAATCAGTAGTTTTATCTATTATCCAAAACTCCTTACTTTACACATTGGAAGAAGAATGGGTATAAAAACTTCCATTATCAATTGAATACAATTCATGCCAAATACTAGAAATATAATTACCGACTTTGGAGATCAATCAAGTACCATAAAAGCAGTAAAGAGGAGTTTTATAACCTCTACTGTGGTCAATGGGAGTTGACGATCTCTTAGCAAAGCTTATTGCTGATTTCATGCAAATTGCTTTAAAACTTCTTGGTGTTCGAATAAAGGACTTTCAGCCAATTATAACAAACGACACATTACATTTACCACAGAAGGAAATCAATGATTCAACCTCATGTAATGAATGGTGTAAAACTTTCATTTTCAGAAGAGCTAAAATACCTCGGAATTATCCTCGACATACGTAAAATCCACACTTTGCAAATATTACGACCAAAGTTACAAGGACTTTGTATACCTGTCGTAGACTTTTTGGGAAACCATGAGGTTTTAAACCTAAAATGATTTATTTGGTTATGTCTATAACGGTTGTCAGCCCCTAATCATCTATGTTTCAATGGTTTGATGGAATAAATAATAGAGTTGCAAAAGGTGGCTTATATAGAGATCTCTAGCGCAATGAGATCGTGTCCTGGTGCGGCCTTGAGGGTAATTCTAGACCTTCTCCCTTGCTTTTAAATGTCAAGAGGATTGCTCTGGAAAGTGCCTATAGGTAAACAAGGACTAAGTCTTTAAAATGTAAATGAGAAACAAAACGAAATCGCTCAACTTGCACACTTATTATATTAACAGGTGCAAAATACCAAAAGTAGAAGGTATAGGAAAAGGGGTTACAGTTCCTCACATTAAACTCATCTCATTTGCCCTGAGAAACACCCTTGCAATCTTACAAGCTTTTAGAGGTTTTAGCAAAAGACTTCTGTGCTCAACAGTGCATTACAATACGCCTTAACTCAGACAAAATATTTATTTAATGAGATGAGAATTAAGTGTGAATGGATGATCTTGAAAATCATGAGTTTTGTGTTACAGAAATGTGAATGTAAAAATGAAAGGTAGACTGTCCAAAAGTTTTAAGATCA
This sequence comes from Altica lythri, assembly GCA_964028335.1. NCBI lineage: Eukaryota > Metazoa > Arthropoda > Insecta > Coleoptera > Chrysomelidae > Altica > Altica lythri. Next base: position 57,673,939 of record OZ034805.1, on the reverse strand, counting down.
GCGTTGATGTATAACCGGGACAATAACAAAAGATCAAGTACCTAAGTTAGATGAAAATGTTGTGTTGGGTGTGTGGACCAACTAGGAGAAATAAAGTAAGAAAAAAGAGAGTAAGAGGTACAGCGAAACAGTGGGATAACTGAGTAAGAAAATCAAGGAATATAGGTTGAAATGGTTTGTTCATGTAGAGAGGAGGGATGAAAATTATGTGAGTAAAAGAGTAGATGAATGTAAGATTGAAGGTAATAGAAAGGGAGAAAGACCGAAGATGAGATGGATTGATAGAATAAATCAGCACCTGAAAGAAAAAAAAAATGGTGAAAAGAGGATACGTTAAACAGAGAAACAAATGCTACGAAACGCTAACGCCGACCCCAACTAGGTTTTGGATAAGGTGGAGAATAAAAGAAGAGGGATATAAGTACCTATATTATTCGTATATAATAAATCGAAATGCTGTAACAGTTATTACTTTATTATCCAATCTACCATTTACTATATCTTCGTAAAAATTATATTTTGATTTACTTAGAAAAAAAACTTTCATATGATGTGTCCATCACAATAAAATATTTCCGCTACCAACAGTTCACCGAAAAAATAAATGCATCGGATAATATTAAATTCGACATGGTGAAACAAGTAATGCTTAAGAAACATTTAAATTAATTGAACGCTTCATGCACTATTAAGTATTTAATATTTGCTTTGTTGTTAATATGTTGAAAAATTACTTTTTATTCATAATTTCGTAGTTTAGTTAAAAAAAATGGGTAAGTTTCATCAGTGCGTCCTTAAAAAAGTTTCAAATATGTTTTTAAGTGTTAAACAATGTGAATTTTTTTATTTGTACAGATCGATCTAGGTTTGTTTATTTGTATATTTTTAATCAAACATTTTTTTTATTTAAATGTGTCTCGATTAGAAAGTTCATTGATACTAGAACAACAATGTTAACATTGAAGAAATGCGCATTCTAAAATTATTGTTAATTGTTAATAAAATTTTAAAAACACCTTAAATAATTGGTTATAAATGAAGTGATTACAATAATTGCTCAGCTTTTAGATTCCAAAAATGTTAAATTTAAATTTTCAAGAGAATTGAAAAACTTTTAGAGACGCCAAATTCAAAATTTAAGTCTCTGCAACAGAAAATTACATTGGAAACAAACTGAAATTAATTGGTCTGTACATTTGGTCAGCATTGGTATCGGAAAAAATTAATAAATTGGAAAAAAATATATATTTCTCATATAAAATTGTTAACTTTATGATATCTGAAATATGTTATCTTTCTGATATCTTTTCGATGAGCTGTAAAAAATTTCTCTAGGTGGCTCATAAGTCAGTTTTCAGATAACTGATAATTATTTAGTATGTTAGATTATAGTTTCTCCAATCTAAGTGTAAGATCGTTCAGTCTTTGTCGGAATTTTAATCCCATTGAGAACAATGCCAACCATTGGCGTGGAATTAAAGAAAAAGGGTCTGTTCATAAATTTTTATTAATTTTTGTTTTAAATTTCAAAAGAAAAACGATTTTTGTATATTTGTATATTTTGTATCAATTTGAAAATTGTCAAATAACAAATTAATTCTTTCAAATATAAACTTGTTAATTTTAGTTTCTAATAAGGACATTTAACTCATTATTCAAATGGCACATAACTCATAATATTTTTATAACAATTGTCTGCAAATAATACTCAGACAATCTTAAAAGATAGTCTGACCAGCAAGGACCACGAGGAGCTATGAGCCTTCTTTGCCTGGAAAAAAGGGTTGGGTACCTATGTTAGTAAGAATATAAAATTAGTTTTCTTTTTAAAAACAAGTTTTTAAGATACATCACGATTGTTATAAAAGACATTGGTTAGAATGACTAACAGAGTCTTCTGAAGCAGAATCGTTCCCAGGTTGAATAACTAATGGTGATATTGGCGGTAAAACAGAATATTCCTTTTCTATTTTTATAACATGAGCTTCGGACTTTTGCCATACATCGCTATTAATGCCACTAATTACCTCTCGAAAATTATCAAGGGCAACTGCGCTTAAGGTTGGTGACTGATTATATTTTCGTAAACGTTTTTTACAGTACCTACTCCAAACCATTTCTATTGGATTAAAAATACAGTAGTATGGAGGTAAACGCAAAAGGGTATGACCGTGTATGCTGCAAATGGAATGACGTATTCATTTTTAAAATTCTCTGACTTTTGATTATTCTTATTAATTCCTTCTTTACTGGAACCCTTTTTAGGAACAGTGATATTTTTAAATGCCATAAATCTTAAAATTTCATTCCTTTTTGGTGTTATTATTAGGTATTTTGTTTAATTAACATGCGGGGATGATACGATACGAAGCATTTTCCATAACAATTACCGAATTCGGCGATATGTTAGGCAAACCACTTTTCAAATAAATTGACTGTTATATCTTTGTGATAATTGGCAGAAGACTTTGTATATTTTTGGCCCACAATAGCAACGCCACAGCCGTACTTTACTGTAAAGTACGGCTGTGGCAACGCATTAATTACAAAACCGTCTTTGCTTCCGGCATGAAGAATAATAACACGTTGTCCTCTTGAACACGGTGCATTTAAAGCACAATTGTTTGTGTTGTCAACCCAGCCGTTCTTGACAACATCATGCGCATCGAACCATGTTTCGTCTAAATAAATTATATTTCTGTTTAAGTTGCGATACTTTTTTATTTTGCACAAATATTCTTGTTCAACGATACGCTTAGATTCCATTATTATCATCCGATTATCTAGTTTCTTATATTTAAATCCACAACTCAACAAAACCTTACGCGGTGTTTCCAAACTTGCATAATTATATTCAGGAAAATCTCTCAATTTTTCACGAATCATTTCTAAAGTAGGCCCTCTAGTTTCTTTGTAAAAGTTATAATCTGTTCGTTGAATAACGTCCTTTGCAGCAGTGTCAACCCTACCCAATTTTTTATTTGGGCGCTTTCGTTTTATAGTATTATAATTTCTTATTACACCAATTTCTCCAATAAACACACTGACGCCACTGTTTACTAGTCTTAAAATGAGACATTATGAAGGTCAGAGGTCAGTCAGGATAGTAGAATCACTCGCTGTACCGATTCTCATTTCGGTATGGAGTGGCTCTGCTAAATCAACTCCGAAATTTAACTCCCATCGCATTACCACCACTTCGGTTCCTATTAGCGACTGTCCTGTATCTCTCGAAACACATCTTGTCGGTAATAGTGTCACAAAGGCGTCGGCATTTCTTTACATACAATATCAATGCGGCCACCAGAAAAGTTGGAAATGTGTAGCTAAATACACAATGTTGCCGTTACTCAAAAATGTCTTTAAATGTAAGAAATATATACAAAATTCATTTCATTATTGAAAACTGTTTAAATATGAAGAACCTAGATAATTAATTTAAGTATAGATATATTTTTTAAAAATATTTTTATATTATCTTTCTAAGAGTCATTGACGAACAATTGAATAGTAAAGTAGAGAGAACATTTTCAAAATATATAAACTTAGGATTTTTCGGAAATATATTTTTGGGTTATCGGGATTATAAAAAATAAAAACTAGTTTTGGTTTTAGATGTTATTATTGTATTATTGCACCACAAATTGCATACAAACATCAAACATTTATTACTTTCTAAGTCTTTCTTAACAGTGATTTTTCATAAAATGTCTATGATAAATTAACTAACATGCAACAACAAGCTACATCTAAACTAGGTACCTAATACTGGCCCTATTTTTTAGGAAAAATAGTTATAAGGCAATTTGCTGATGCAATATTGCCCAATTTTATTCGGACCCTCACCAGCTTGGAAACAAAAAATTACTATATTTTTTTTGTTATTTAGTTTGGGACAGAGATTATTGTCTCCTAGCAATAATCTATCTGAGTTTTACAACATCAGAATTCATATTTATTTATTTATTTGAGAAGACGATTACATTCAATCGTCATAAGTATAATAATACACAAAATACAACGTATAGCTTGAATGGTTATAGTATCGATAATAATAAGCAACACTAAGGTCCCCTTACTGCATACCAGATAGCCCATATAGATTTTTGATTGGCTCAGCAATTCTCGTAGAATGATAATTTTTCTCTACTGATACTGATTTATATACTTATATAGGTTTTTTCTAAAAGTTTAGATATATAGACATTAATGAATACATATTATTATTTGGCAATCATTTTTCGGGCTTGGATAGGAGAACTTCTTTAATTTTATAATTTCAATAAGAATTTTATTTAATACCAAAAGGTCAAGGGCTTCTTATTGCCCCGTTTCCTGAAATACTTAAGGAAAGGGTTACGTGCAGCCATTCACGATAACCCAGAACGGGGACCCTTGTGAGCAAATTTTGAAAAATATTTATTTGTACTCCTATCAACAAATACGGAACATTAAAGTTAATTAACAGAAAAAAATAAAATAAACAAATAAGTACATCAAATATGATAACTTTAAAAATTTAAAGATAACAATGTAAGTTTTGATAATTTCTTAATATTTTTTTTTGGTTAAAATTTGTACAATCAACATTGCATGTCGATATATATTTTTTACAATAACCAACTACTTATTTATGCAGCTACTCATCGTCTTCTTCGTTCTGGTATGTTACATATCTCACTGAAGATTTTTCTTCCATTAGCAATGACTGTAAAAAAATATAATAATATATTTTTAAAGTTATAATAGAAAAACTAACAATATTAGTACGAAGGTCTAGAATTTACATTAAAACAACATATTTTTAATTTTATACTGAACTAGCTTCCAACCGCTGAATATTGGGTCTTGGAAGACTGTACTATTTGCCTCCATCGTCGTCTATCTTCCATTAGGGTTAGGTCATATTCAATCTCCATAATTCTTAGGTCCGCTTGTATATTATCTCGCCACTTCATTCTAGGGCGTCCTAGGCCTAGGGGTCTTCGTCCAAACTGGTACTCTTTCCCATGCTCTCTTTAACTTTCGTTCTTCCGGTTGTCTCTGTACATGACCCACCCATTGCAGTCTCTTCGCTTTTATCTCCTTCACGATGTCTAGATCTCCATATAGTTCCGTTATGTTTTGGTTAGTTCTTCTTCGGTATTGTTCTGTTACTGGGATTCGTAGCGATCCGAATATCTTGCGTAGCACTTTTCTCTCAAAGATTCTTAGTCTCCTTTCCTTTTCTTTTGTGAGCGTCCAGGTTTCACTAACATACATGACGGTAGGACGTATGACTGTCTTATAAATTGTGATTTTAGTTCTCCTTGAAATATTTTTGGATGCCATTGTAGTCTTTAGTGCATACAAACACTTATATCCATTCTGAATTTAGGTTTTTATTTCTTCCGTCAGGCTTTTCTCTTGTGTTATTGTTGCACCCAGGTACTTAAAAGTTGTTACCGTCTCAAAATTTTACTCCTTCATCGTAACATTTTGTCCATCCCTATATCTGTGTCCTATTATGCTCGTTAGCATGTACTTAGTTTTTTGCTCATTTATTCTGAGACCTATTTCTTTTGCTTGCGCTTCTACCCTTGTAAATAGGTACCTTTTTGGGGTTGATATCCAATTGCTGACTATATCTATATGGTCTGCAAAACCCAGCAACAATCTCGGACCATCCCGACCATAGAGTTCAAAATTTAGCACTACAGTTCTTTTCGCTATCTCTGGATTTTTACACGGAGATAAATTTCCTTTGGTGATTTTCTTGACAGTGTGAATCGTCCTTACGAACATCAGTAGCTAGTTTTAGTTTTGAGAAAGAAAAAGTAAGTTTAAAAAAACAAAAATATATTGAAGAAGAAAAGAAATTATACCAACGACAACAGAGGATGCCAAGGATGGCCAGTAAAGTAGTAGAAAGAAGAAGCTAATAGGTATAGAGGAGCAGAAAGAAAACTAGCACAGGAAGAAAAGAAAAAATGTTTTTTAAATTTTGTAATTTCCCAAGTTTAATTTTTACTATTCTATTATTCACGAATGTATGATACAGTAAGTCGTCTCTAAATCTTGTCTCCGTCTGGATTTTAACTCAGCTTGGTTACCTTTCTGGGACAAATTCACACATTAGGTCATGTAAACCAATGACTACTAATGATATTTTTTAGATTTATAAATATTAAAAAAGTGGTCTTAATAAATATTTTTATGGTAAAAGCTATTCTTACTCTTTTTTCTTCTTTTGTGGGAGGACTTTTCAAACAATACAGCAGTGGTGCGTACATAAAGTTCAAGATGGCAATTCCAAATAACATCCATTCAAAACCAATGGTCTTAACTAAAGTTCCACTCATAGCAGGACCTGAAAATATATTTATTTATTCAACAGAAATATTAAAAATATCTCAGCAAACTTTTTAAATGATAAACTTGATTAAAAGATTGCATAACTCAAACCAGATTCAAACGCTCATATCTCACTCGCTAAAGTGTATGCACCTTTTACCAAAACTTTCAAATTTAATTTTCTAATTTGCACCATCGTAAATTTGTGAAAAACATTAAAAATTAATAAAATTAGTTCCGGGCTGATGTATGTACATTCATAAATAAGTAACTGTGCATGCGTTTACTGCCGTTCAAATAATTTGAAAGTGTCTTGGTATTAGTTGAACAGTTGGTATACCACACACAGAGACTCAGGCCAGAACATAGTAAAATATAATAGAATAGACCATTATAATGGACCAGTCAATATATATCAGAGAATAATAGATTATAAATATGTATAATGTAAACACAAATAATACAAATCTGTGTATGGCATACCAACTGTTCAGCTGAAACCAACACACTTTCAATTTTGCAAAAAAATTCCTTTGAACGGTAGTGAACGCATGTGCATTTATTTATTTCTGAACGTACATCAGCCCGGAAATAGTTTTATTAATTTTTATAACAATTCTTACCGTTTTTTTGCAAATTTTACGATGGAGCAAATTAGAAAATTAAAATTGCAAATTTTTGGTAAAAGGCGCATATCGAAATACACTTTCGAGCGTTTGTATCTGGTTTGACTAATGTAAATTTTTAATCAAGTTTATAAAAAAAAGTCCGAGGGTGCAAATTATGAAAAATACATTTTTGCAATGTGCAAATTAAGCGCCTTCATTAGGTATAAACTATTTTTTTTAAAGAAATTTTTGGGGCTGAAACAGAGGTGGTACATTCTCATTTGGATGAATTTAAGGATTGACCCAATCGATATACCTATAAGCAGAATAAGTGAAATTATGTAGATTAGGATTATGTATTAGGTACATCTACAATTGTCACGTTCATTAACACTTAGGTAATTTAAATACACTAAAAATAGAATTCGGTGGTTAATCAAAAACCATATCAGACAACATGAACTGTATTGGACTTAATAATATTTACTTTGTAAACTGTAACGATAAGAATCTATAGCTAGTGTTAAAATCAGCTTTCACTAATAATGATATAAATGTGTAATATGCAATTTGGAAAATTTAAGGAATAATTATTATTCATTAATTATAATCTTAAATCTTTATACAAAAAATGTTTTAAAAATTATTAACACAAACACTTACATTTTTTTTGAAAATAATAACAGAGCCAAAAAGTTATTTAATATTATTTTTTAATATTTTTTCATATCACATGCATTGAAACAGCTTGTTTTGATCCTTGTTTTGCCAGTCGAAACAAGACAATTTCAGACCAATGCAACTGTTAGTCAGAAACTGACAGTTTTTTCTGCACTAGGGGAGAAACAACGTTATTTCGGCCCGGCACATTCATTTATTTATTATTTGTGTCTTTATTTCAGGTCTGTCAGAATCGCATTTGTAAACATGTGATATGAAAAATATAGTGAGTGGCACGGGATGAAACAAAGGTGATTTCTTTCCGGGCGAAGACCGAGTGAAGCGAGGGCTGTCAACTCTCGCTCTAGTCAGAAATCGTCTTATTTCACCCCTTGCCACACAATATACGCCTCTCAGGCACCTCTAGTGGCGCCACCAAGCGGACTGCCGCGACATGCGGTTGGGTCAATCGGCTGTCATAAGTGTCATATGCTATGTAATTCCAGCGGAGTGTGTACTTTTTTAAATTTAAAATTTTAATCGATTGTCGTGAAATATCCGCGAAAAAAGTTAGTGGTCACACTTGTTGTGTTGTTGGGTGCAATTTCCGGGGTTATACTATCCCAGGAATAAGTTATTATAGATTTCCCTCGAAATCGTGGGAAGTAGCTCGTCGCAAGGATTGGATTGTCGCAGTCCGTCGAGTCGAGTATGTATCAATAATGTTTATCAAATAAAATGTTATGGAGTGACAAAGTTTTTTTATTTCTTGATCGTGATGTTCATTTTTACAATCGAGAATTAGCGGTTTTTCAACTAAAGTTTTTAAATAAGGCTTATTACAGAAGAGTGATTTTGCATGATAAACAATAGGCAATACACAGCACCTGACTCAAGCTAACGCGGCCTTGCGCCACGAGGTAGCGCTGGCGTCGCAAAGTCAAGATGCCTGAGAAGCGTATACTATTTCATATCACATGCATTGAAACAGCTTCTTTTGATCCTTGTTTTGCCAGTCGAAACAAGACAATTTCAGACCAATGCAACGGTCAGTCAGAAACTGACAGTTGTTTCTGCCCTCTAAAATATCTTTCACATTAATTACCAGACCTTAATCCAATTTCTATGGAAACACAAGGACACTCTACTCGTTTGAATGCAAAAAGAAATTTTTAAATCAGTTTATAATTACCGGAGATATTCTGTAACATACAAAAAACATATGGTCGAATTGAGAACCTTTTCCTTTTTTGAAGTCAGTTAATGAACTGATGAGTACTTACTGTCACGATTGATGTGATAGTGTATACCGTCGTAGTATTAAATAATAGACATTAAAGTCACTTTTTTAGGTTGTTTTGAGCTATGTGAAGCTGGTGAGGAGAGCTACAAATAGGGTCGGAACGTCTGTAAGAAACTTAGAACGTGAGTATTGTACTCAAGAGAATTGCCTAGAAATGGTCTGATGTTCCGAAAAAGAAGAAAATGTCCAAAAATACACGGCAAACCAGTTAGCACGAATACCACGATGTTGTCGGATTCATTTTTCAAACGAACGAATTGTTGTAATGGATGATGAGAAGTAGTTTACTTTCAGCAATTTATGGATTAAAGGATACCGACAACATACAAGAATACCCAGACAATGTAAAGTATAAAAAATCGTTGACAGATAAAATTTTAGTTTGGTTTCCGATTTCTAACGCAGGTATATCTAAAGCGTACATAGAGCGAGTAAGGGGTGAAGCACTGGATAGTCAGCGTTATATTCTTAACTGTCTGACCAAGAAAATAATCTTCAAGATGATGAATGTTTTGGTCCAACTTAGCGGTATGCCACTACGCTCGAGAGGCTGAAAATTGACTAAACGCTCAAAATATACCATTTGTATAGTTTTTAACTTTTTTGCTTTTTTTTACATTCACACTTCATGCCGACATAGGATTCATGCACACAAAAAATGCCACCAAAGGAAATCTTTTGTCTGAATATTTTGTCGGCATGAAGGGTGAATCCAAAAAATGCGAAAATTAACTTTGAACGAAACTATACCCCTGGCTGGCCCGACAGAAGATTTCTTGTCTCTCTTCTCTAGAAAGATTTATGGTGGAGGGTGGATAGTTGAAAATGAGGAGCAACTGTGGCGTACAATTTACAGGAAAATGAGAGAGATAAGTGTTGAGGACGTCCAAGAGCTAATGAGCTATGTCCGAGAAAATTACGACTTGCCGTGGAACATGGACAAATCCATTTAATTTGATACATTAATTTTGTTTCTAGAAATATTTTAATTGTCGAACATACTCCAAATAAAAACCAAATTACATGTGTTAGTAAAATCGAAAAAAATAATCTGTGTCACAACTTTTGAGATATACCTACGTTGTTATTCTATAATATCCCAGGTTACAATCTATACATATAATAAAACTGTAGAAATGAAAATTCTGTAAATTAAAGATATTTAAAAAATAATTAGTGGGGGTTGTTACTACATCGATATAGAACCCAAAAATGTGGTTAGTTTTTTGTTTGTCTGTCTGTATGTTTGTGCGCGCATCACATCAAAACTAATGATTCGATTTGAATGCAGTTTTCACAGACGTATTTGTATTCTTTCAACTTAACATCTGGTGTATACAACTTTCTCCCCCCGTCCCTTTAACGGAGTGAGGAAAGAAATTTTTATACAAAAATCAACACGCCACGCGAACGTCGCGAACGACGTCGCGGGTACATTGAAATAGAACCCAAAAATGTGGTTAGATCTTTTTGTCTGTCTGTCTGTATGTTTGTGCGCGCAACACATGAAAACTACTGATCCGATTCGAATGCGGTTTTCACAGATGTATTTGTCTTCTTTCGACTTAACATCTGGCGTTTAAAAATTTCTCTCCCATTCTTTTAACGGTGTGAGGTAAAAAATTGTTATACAACAATCACACGCCACGCGAACGACGACGCGAGTACAACTAGTAAAAAATATGAAGAAAAGATCAAATAAAATCTGGAATAAGATTAAGATGAAGAAAATCTCATACATCAATTCAGTACATTAAGAAACATACGATTAAAAAGAAACAAAAGTCAACTTTCCTTTCGACAAGATATCGAAAATGTCAAATAAACTAGAATTTTTATAACCGTATAATAAATACCTATTTTATAAAAAAAACGAACGTAACCGTAACCGTAGATACATACACTTTTCCAAATGTAGTTTGTACACATTTCTAACGTGACTTATAGGTAATATTGTTCTGTTTACCTACTGAAAACGAATTGATTAGATAGTAGCTACCTTAATACATTACGTAATTCTTATTAGAATTTGAATTACATATCAACAAACACACATAAGCGAACCAATATAGATCAGGAAACTAAAACTGTAAATTAGAAGCAAATTAAGTCAAAAAGTTCATTTAGCGAAAGCCAGTAGAATATGTATTAAGATTAATGAAGTTGAAGAACTTGTTTTCGTCTAGTACGAATCGAATGCAGAACTGAGATATTGAACGTACTAATCTCATGTTTATTTATTTTAACAGCGAATAGTGTTGCTTAAAAGATATATAATTATAATTACGAAGGGTGTTTCACAATTAATTAATTAAATATAAATAAAAATGAATTGCTGTTCGTTAGTCTCGCTAAAACTCTAGAACTGCAGGACAGATTTGGCTGGTTTTGGTTTTGAATTATTTGTGGAAGTTCTGGGAAGGTTTAAACGGTAAGAAACATAAACAACAATTAACGGAAAAGTTCTATGAATTCCTAAAAGATTAAAGTTAATTTATTGATATAAATTGATTCGATCATTTTACATCTAGGTTGCTGAGACACTTGGTAGATGGCACTGTGTTTCGATTTATAAATAATACAGTTAGAAAGATTTGTCTTCTTCTAAAAAATTAATCACCCATATTTTTTAAATTTAAACAATAGATTGTAAAATTATGAATGCATACAACCACATGCCGGATCGCGAGTCTAGGGTCGGAAAAGGGTCTTTTATGGCTCATTTATAGACCGCCTGCCGACCCAGGTCTTTAACCTATAAAATTCAACCAAACTGTTTCCAAACAGATACATAAATAAACAGTTCAAGTTGATATACATCACTGTAAAAAATGGCACAATGTGTGCAGTCTAACAGGGCTCCCGGTCGGGTGTTTTAGAGCAAGAACTGACACTACTGACAGTAGTAATGAAATATTGTGTTCCACTGGGAACACACCTTTGTGTTTCAAGCAGGTATATGCAATGTAGTTCATAAGAAAATTAACCAGATAGTCATGCGGCTATTGGATCCAAAAAGAAATCCAAGATGATCTCTGGACTATTATGATAGTGCAGAAACGATATTAGTGTTTTGGAAGAACATTATTGTGTCAAACTAGTTTGGATACCAGCACATAAAGGAATGGAAAGAAATCAGTAACCTGATAAAGTTGCGAAAAAAACTACATTATTCTATGATCCAAGATCAGTGCTAGGGGTACCAAAAATTCGGGTAAAATTCTGAAACGTAGGCAATAGACCATCACTGGTAATATATCACTTCGTAAAACAGAAATCAGGTAACAGTCATTAAAGGCTGTTTAATGGATGCCTTATCTGCAGCTTATGAGATAAAGAACTTGAAATTGTTAAACATATACTGTCCCATAAGGAAGTGGATTAAGGGAGCCAATTAATTTTGTAATACTTTAGAGAAACTTCGCAAGTGTATAATACTCTAGTAATCTTCTAGAACTGTACAAGAATCTTGTAATGGGTATCGTGAACTAATGAAAAATGTACAATGAGCCTAATTAGACACAGTAGGTACTAACGGTGACTATGTATGAAAACTTTAAAGGAAACAATAGAACTGCCTGGCTGATTCCTGTAAACTTCAAAGAGAATAGTCCAGAGGTAATAGAGGTAAAACTTTGCATAAATATATTTTTGTTATAAAACTGAATAAAAAAATTAAAATTTAATTATGAGAGAGCTACTGAAAGTGTGCTAAAGATAGAATAATATATATATTTTGTATTTATCCGACGCCATTGTATGCACTCATTTCTTAAGTTTAGTTTGCGTATAAGTTTTTTACCTTTTTGGTATCGTCTTGTTTTTTAAAAAAATTTTGGATGTTTCTATTCACATTTAATCTATTGTCCAGTCTGGTCTCTGACAAGGAGCACTGATGATGACTTATTGTCGAAAGCGCTCTGCCAATTAATTTTTGTTATTAAAATTTGTACCAACATACAACTTTTTGTTCACATTTTGATTTTCAATGGTACACACAGCCATTTTGACTTTTTTGTCATTGATTATTTTAAAATATATTTACCTAATACGAAAAAACTTAAGACGAGTAATATATTCGGGTTTGTTTAGTACCACAATTTGACTGAACTTCGACTGTTTCCATTTTAATAGTTATTGTAATAGATTTATCAAAACTTACCAACGGCAAATCCTAAACAGAAAGCTACGTCTCCAATTGCATATACACTTCCATAAACTGCTGTATGTCGAATATCAACTAAATAGCCTAATTCTGGCATCATGGAACTGTCGACCATGCCGATAGCAAATCCAAGACCAGCATTGGGAACTATTAGATGATTGATATTTTTTGCTAACGGGATCTAAAATAAAAATAATAACAAAATTATATAAATTGCGTATTGTTTTTTATCGTAAAATAATTGTTTATAGTAACGGTGAAAAAATATAAAATTTAAAATATAAAATTTGGTAATGCAACAACATTATTTCACTCTTTCTATAATTTTATAATATGTATTTGGGAAACCATAGAATGGATGAAAACAATTGTTGCTGAAGTTAATTTTTAGTATCCGTACTAATATTATAAATTTGAAAGTCTGTCTGTTTGTTTGTCCGTGTCAGAACGGAGCAACGGATTGGTGCGATTTTTTATATGCAAATAGTTGAAGGGCTGGAAGTGATATAGGCTTCTTTTTGTCTCTTTCTATTTCCCCAACCTCCTAAAATAGAGGGTAGAAGTTTGTATGGAGCATTCCGCAATTTTCAGGCCAGAAAGTTAAAACTGGGTATGCGGACTCTTTATAGCTTTTTTTTGAAATATGCCTCCATCTTCTCAAAATGTGGAGTAAAATTGAATTTTCGAGTTGGAGAGATGACTATTTCGTACATGTTACATAGAAATAATAAAATAATTTAAATTAAACAACAATATAATTTGAATCCAACATTCATATTATTACAATAATTTGTCGAAAGCTTCTTATATCATAGAACCTCCAAATTTATTGCAGAATACAAATCAACATAATTTAAATTATTTGATTTCAGTTTCGGAAAGAAATTGTTATGCTTATTGCAAAATTTCACTTTTCCCTTAAATTATCCATCCATGGTGCGTTAGTATGTGGGTTTATCGATATGGATGATCTGTCTTTTAAAAAATATTATTTATTTCAAATCTGTGGTGAAACGCAGAGAGAATCAAAAGCATTTATTTAAGCTTATTTGTATTCTTAAATGCAATTATTTAAAACAATTTTCTAATTTAGTTAATTATACTATTTATATAAATGGTTTATATATTATTCAAAATATTTAATGGATAGTAAAGATAAATAGATATATACGGGGTGTTGGGTATTGATATATATAGGTACTCTAAAAATGTTTGTTTGCTAAGATGATAGCTGTTGAAAGTTTGCAACTGGGATATAGCAAAAACTTCATTAAATATTTGGAATTGATGCTTCTTATGGGACGTTTAGGCCGATGGAGTAAATGTATAAAAGCGGTACATGGGATGTATCACACTTCCGTGGTAAGACAATAACGCGCACGCATATGGCAATTCATTGAATGACTGAATTATTATTACATCGCAAAGGTGTATAGATTTACAGTAATGTTTAATCATTTTTGATACCAGGAAGTTCTGGTGGTCATGCTGTACGTTAAAGAAAACGCTGTTTACTAATTCTTAATTAAATGAAAATTAGAATAAACTTTAAAAACTCGAAGGCTTATAAAAAACAATAATGAAAAAAAAAACTGGAAAAATGCTGAAAAACCTAAAACCATGAAACATTGGTAAAAGTAAATGCAGTGCAGAAGCATAGTTTCTGTCGATATTAATACCACCAACTTTTTTTTCAAAATGTCGTAGACTAGAATCGTCGTAAAAAAATAACGTCGACCTGTACCCCAGATTTCCAATCCTAGTCGTACAGATGTACTGGACTATATCATTATTCGCGCAAACAACATTAACAAAGTCCTCGTTACAAAAGCTGGTGTAGCTCTTGAATTCTGGACAGACCACCGAATCGAAACAGCTAAATTAAAATTGTGCTTGTAAAATATACATCAACATCAAAGAAATTATGCAACCCAAGACTTCGTTTTGGAACCGAGAAGCTCACCAATCCAACAATTAGAGAACAGTTGAAAGCAGCCTTTCAGGAAAGCTTACTCTCAACTATGGAAGAAGCCAGTCGCACAGACCCTAATATGTACTGAAATGAACTAAGGGATAGCATCTTGAAGGCCGGCGAAATCGCTATTGGTGTGTACCAAGGGAAGAAAAAGCAGAGGATTGGTTTAATGAAAACCGTGTTCAAATCGAGGAAATTTTAGAACGCAAGCGTCGTGTATTTCAATACGCTATAAATAATCGCAGCAACTTGATGGCTCTTCAAAAATTTTCCAAGAACTCTATTCACAAAAACCTATGTTCACTCAAAAGCAAAATGATGACAACAGAAAATGTTAAATCGTTGGATAGAACATTCTGTTGCCGTTCTGAGCCAGGAACCCTTCATTGGTCACTCTGTTATTGAACTAATTTCTCAATACCAAACGAACAGAACACAAGATGCCAAAATAACGCTTCCAGAGATATACTACACACTTTACCAAATAAAGAACAACAAGTTAGCTGGCAAGGACAACATAGTTGAAGAAATCCTAAAAGCGCTAGACTCTAAAATAACTCCTACCTCAAAACTCTTTTTGACCTCGTTTGGACTCAAGAGGAGGTTCCACAAGAATTCCTAGACGCACTTATAGTTAACCTATTCAAAAACAAAGGTGACGTTGCAGACTGAGGCGACTATAGGGGCATATCTTTACTATCCGTTGCAGGTCCTTACTAGAATAATGGGAAATCAACTTCAACCTTAAATTGGCAAAATTCTCAATCAGACACAAAGTAGCTTCAGGCGAAATAGATCTACATCTGATCTGATTTTTATCCTACAACAACTGCAAGAGAAAACACTAGAGCATTAGGACAATAAATATGTACATTACCTTCATCGATATTAAGAAGGTATTCGATTCTGTAAACAAAATGATTGTCGATAGAAGGTGGATGAGAGTGGACTGGGTATCAGATACAGGCATGGCTGCGGTCTTTTGAATTTGGCACCATTGAAGGCAAAAACGTAAACTAGAAACTGCTACATAATAGAACCAATATACGCAGACCACTGTGTATTAATAGCCGGTTCTCTAAACCAACTTTAGAAAATAATTGACGTCTACTCAGAGGCTTATCAAGCTCTTGATATTGAATTGAACTAACATGCTCGCCTACGTTGGGCAGCTCATATGTCTATCGATTGGATGACAATCGGATAGAAAAATGTGTACTTTTTGGAGGACTAGCGAGGGGATCCGTAGACAAGGAGGCCAGAAAAAAAAGTTTAAAAGACGTTTTACACGAAACAGTCAACTTAGCAGGCAACTGGGAACGCCATGCAGCTAATAGGAGCATTTGGAGATAAATGGTTTCGAACTTCCATTTTCAACCCCGTCGCAGAGCATCTAACTACAAACCTCGAGATTTTCAGTATCCGGACTGTGGCCGCGTAATTTCATCAAGAATAGGACTTTATGGGCGCAGGCACATGCAATAATGGTATAATGGATAACCTTGAACTCGGCATCAAGTTCCGGCAATAATAATAATAATCAGGGTCAGTAGGAATTCTCTCCCCTTTATTTTTTACACCACTTGTTAATTTATTTTTTTCTCTTTATTTTTAATACTAAGTATTGAAAGGATGCATACTGTTTTACCAAAATTAATTGATTAGGCAACACCCTGACCCTGTACATACATATTTAAAATTACTATCCATTTACACTAATTAATTGCCGTATTAGGTCTGAATACATATATTAAAAGAAGTAAATGAAATAAACTTTATAAATCAGTTCGACAATGCCTTTGCGATAAATGGCTTAACAATAATTACATAATTTTCATAATAATACTCGTCGACTAGTATGATATACTTAAATCTATTTTTTTCACTGTTAATTTTAAGTAGTCTAGTATTTATTTATTATATAATAAAAACATGTTATATGGAATATGTAGATACATATTATGTCCTAAAATGTGACATAATTTGTAGTGTTGCAATTTTACCGTTCCAAAACACTTCCGAATTGTTTAATGTGGTCAACATTGCTATACAAATTAATCAAAAAGTTGGTTATTTTCAATAAATTCCAATTTTCAATAACTTCATTTGCCTATAATTATTAAGAAAACGAGTCTGGAATAATTTAAAATGAACTATTGAACCATCCATCTACGTCCTTAAGTGGTCATTTAGAGTAAAAAACTCTTATTGGTCGTGGGTACTTGATATACTATTTCCAATGCCAGTTTAACATCGTTGACTTTTAATCTTACTGAGGCCAATACGGTATAGAAATGAAAAAAAAAAAACCGGAACCGATCTCAGATGAAAGAATCAAGGATTTATCGGTATAAAACATAATAATAGAAGAAGTAGAAAAATGTCAACTTATCTGTCATATTTTATACTCACCAACATTAAACATACACCTATAACAATCAATCCTAACAATGCGGCTAGCCATCTGCCCATCCTGTGTCCTAAAGGACCAAACAAATTCGTTCCTATTAGATATGAAATGCTGGCAGGTAGAAATGTTACTCCTTGTTTCCATCGTCCTGCTCCCATAGTATCCATCATCCATATCGGAAGGGATGGTTCCAACATTGCGATACCCATATTGGCAAAAGTTATGGCTCCTTAAAATAAAGAAGGATTAGTGTTATTATTAAAGGATAAAATATATATCTTAGTTGCCACACGGTAATTTTTTTTATCTTACCAGCAGCTATTATAATGTATGGATCTGTAACCAAAGATTTGAGCGATGGAGGATCTGATTCTTGTCGTATAACTGAAGGCTGGAGCATTAATAGTTGAAGTACTAAAAATATAATTATATAAGTACATTATCTGTTGAATGAAATTCAGCTTGACTTACATCCATCTCCAAGTGCTAGAGCAGAAAGTATTAAGAACGGTGCAGATTTTCCAACAAACTCATACATTACACCTCCAAAAGGAGGTCCTATTAGTACACCCAATGCAAGTCCTCCCAAAGCTATTCCCATAGCATTTCCTCTTTCTTTATCATCGGGATATCTCTCTGCAAGCATTCCCATACCAGATACACTGGAACAAGAGGAACCAATACCCTGTAGGGCTCTTGCGATGAATAATACACTATAGCTTCTACCAAACGCAAAAACTAAAAAAAAAATAAGCGATTGTATACTTGTAACCTACATTCTAACTCAAATTTTTCTGATTAAAGTTTATTGGAACATGATTGATCATAGAAAAATATGTTTCAACTTTTGAGATAAATTTTATACCGTATACTATAACAAATATCATCATCAACATAGCCTTACAATCTCTAAGATTATGGATAACGCCTGGGCGGTCAACAATCCTTTTTCCAATCGGTGGCTTTTGCGGCTTGTACGTCCTCTTCCATGTCATCTAGCCATCTTTTTCTTAGTCTTCCTTTGCATCTGGGCCATAATAGTGTTCAGTTGGTTATTCTTCGAAGTATGTATTTCTTTATGTGGTCTTCTGAGTATATGCCTAATCTATTCTAAGCTGCGACTTTTAATCTATTAATCTATTTTTTTTCCGAAATATACCGAATTGACGTAGCGGCATGCTCGGTACCCTATAGTTCAGTGGGGTTTTGGTTTATTCAAATTTTTTTCTATTGTTTTGTGCAACGTATGGTTAAAGTACAATTATATTTAACTAAAAGATTTGCCTTTAATGCATCAATTATACCATAACACAATTAATATATAAATTAACACCAGAATATATAGACCAGAAGTTCTTCTGTTTTTAGTAACTATCAAATTGTTAGCTATTATATTGGCTATTTTTTGTTGGTAGCAGCTGGTTCAATTCCGTTCTTAAGTTCTTAAGTTTTTCAACCACTATATCCATCTTCTGCCCGCTCCTCTATCCTACAAGATCGTTTGCAAACGATAGTATTGGCTCTCATTGCGCATTATATGTCCAACATATTTTCGAGCATTAACTGTACTGATGACCTCTTTTTCCTTTCCCATCTTTCTCAGCACTTTTACATCCATTTGTCCATGGTACTCTTTGGATTCTCTCGTACAAGCTACATTTCAAATGCTTTAAGTTTTTTTGGAAGACTGCTCTGTAAGAATCCACGATTCAACTTTATAAAAAAGTATCGAGAATACGTAACATCGCAATAAAAGTATTTTGGTAGTGAGTTGTAGCTCATGGTTTGTAAAGATTACCTTCATCTTGACGAATGCCGAATCATGATTAATATCTGGAATATTTCGAGAAAAAATTGAAAATTACATCTCTAGTTTCGTAATGTCCAGAGAACATTAATTTTTTTCCTGATTCCTCCTTTTTGTTCTAAGTATTGTTGAACATATAGTAATCTGTTAGTTTTAAAGTACATTAATATTTAATTAGAAGATTTTTCTTTAATGAGCTACTTTTACCATAATGAAATTAATTAATAAATCAATCAATTAACACTGACGAATACTGAATAAAACAAAATATGGTAAACCATCTGTCGCGCGTCTGTCTTTCTAGATTCGTAAAGCTAGGATAGAGATAGATCCAATACAAACCAAAGTCGTTTTACTTTTAACTAATGAGCGGGAAGGAGGGAGAGCATCTCCATTCTCCATTAGTTGTGAAGTCGCGTATTATTAGCAGTGTTCGCCAAAGTGAGTTAATTACAACCACTTGTGTATCGATAATGTGTCGAAAATTCCAAATGTCAGTCAAAAGATGTTTGTCAAATGTTAATTGCAATACGGGTTTTTGAAATCGTACAAATAAATATATAAATTGAATATCCTATAAAAAGTATTCTAGCACAACGTATTAGTGTTTCACAAATTAGACTTATATTGTTTAACATTTGCGAATTTTGACGTTTTAGTTTTGATACATCAGGATATAAAGACAACGAGTTCTTCTTCTTTAAGTCACTATCCGTTCCGGATGTTGACTATCATTTTTTCTTTTATTTGTTTACAGCAGCTCGGAATAACTGGTTCAATCACGTTTTTAGGCTAT
Organism: Altica lythri; assembly: GCA_964028335.1. Taxonomy (NCBI): domain Eukaryota; kingdom Metazoa; phylum Arthropoda; class Insecta; order Coleoptera; family Chrysomelidae; genus Altica; species Altica lythri. The sequence continues at coordinate 57,653,882 of OZ034805.1, read as the reverse complement.
TAAGTTTTTTAACCAGCATATTCGTCTTCTGTCCACTCTTATAGCTTCATATATCTTGCATTGAAAGATCTTTGACAAAAGATCGTTTCGGCTCTCACTGTACATTATATGTCAAAAATATTATATTATAGTTTTCGATCGTTAACTCTATTGAGGACCTCTTTTGCTTTTCTCGTCTTTGTTAGCACTTCTGCAATGTTAACTTTATCTGTCCATGGGATTCTCCGCCACATTACAAATGCTTCAAGTTTTTTTGGAAGATTGCTCTAAAAGAGTCCACGATTCGACTCTATAAAAAAGTATCAAGAACACGTAATATAACAATAAAAGTATTTTGGTAGTAAGTAGTAGGTCGTGGTTTGTAAAGATTTTCTTTATCTTGATGAATGCTGAATGATGAGAAAAACTTCGGCCTCATTACTTTGTATGGTTTCTCTGAATATTTATTCCGAGGAAAAATTGAAATAATATAAGTCAAAAATCTCATAGAAACTATTCTAGTGCAACCTATTAGTGTGTTACAATCTAGACTTATATTTATATGTGGATATGGACGTTTGGCGTTTTGTTATACCAGAATATATAGACAAGGAGTTCTTCTCAAATTGTTAGCTATTATATTGGCTATTTTTTTTTGTTGTTAGCAGCTGGTTCACTTCTGTTCTTAAATTTTTCAACCACTATATTCGTTTTCTGCCCGCTCCTGTAGCTTTATTTATCTTGTCTTGCAGGATCGTTTGCAAATGATAGTATCGGCTCTCATTGCGCATTATATGTCCAAGATATTATAGTTTTCGAGCGTTAACTGTATTGATGACCTCTTTTTCCTTTTGCGTATTTCTCAGCACTTCTACATTGGCAACTCTATTTGTCCATGGTACTCTTTGGATTCTCTGGTACAGCTACATTTCAAATGCTTTAAGTTTTTTGGAAGACTACTCTGTAAGTATCCACAATTTAACTTCATAAAAAAGTATCGAGAATACGTAACATTGCAATAAAAGTATTTTGGTAGTGAGTTGTAGGACTTGGTTTGTAAAGATTATCTTCATCTTGACGAATGCCGAATGAAAATTGAAAATTACCTTCAGGTTTGTAATATGCAGAGAAGTCTCATTATTTATCTTGATTCCTGGTTCTTGTTCCGAATATCTTAAACACTTACTTTTAAAGTACATTTATATTTAATTAGAAGATTTGTCTATAATGGGCTAATTTTACCATAATAAAATTAATTAACAAATCAATCAATTAACACTGACGAAAACCGAATAAAACAAAATGTTGTAAATCACCTGTCGGCCGTCTATGTCTCTCTAGATTCGTAAAATTAGGAAAGAGATAGATCCAATACAAACCAACGTCGTTTTACTTTTAACTAATGAGCGGGAAGGCGGGAGAGCGTCTCCATTAGTTCTGAAGTCGCGTCTTATTAGCAGTGCTCGCCAAAGTGATTTAATTAGAACCACTTACACGCCGTTTCTATCACAAAGCGCCTTCAGATGTTACGTTATCGTGATAATTTGATTAAGGAATGTAATGATCTGCAGCATTGCACTTGGTTTTTTCACCAGATGTATATCATGGTATTGTATTTTATTGATAAGAAAAGTTTTGGTATTATAGCTGTTTAAGTAACTTTTAAAAAACAAACAAATTTGATCCAATTTTTTAACCTACTTAGAACGTGGCTTTTAGTTAAAATTATCAATAAATTTTGAAAAATATTACTTGAACAACTTAAACTTTTTTTTGGAGCGATGCTGCACTATTTTTACATCTATAGATTTATGCAAAGATACGCTATTCTTTATAGGAATCAGTCAATAGTTTTCTACTCCTAAACATTGATTTTTGATTTACTGGCAAAATAGTAAAATAGTAAAAATCAAATTTAGGTTGTATGTATGTATGTATGTATGAGCAAGTTAGGGGTAATAGATACACCTGCGACCTATAAGATCTATTGTGTCCCCCTTTTCTTGCTATATTTCAGATTTCCTCAGACTTATAACAGCTCTTCTAGTCCTATCTCCCTTAGAAAGTTTAGGATATCGTTGGGTTTTAAGTTAGGTAGATCTTCCTTTTCTATTTCGTATTTGACCCTAGAATTACGTAATGCAATGCATTCTGAGAGTATGTGTATTGAGGTTTCATCCTCTACCTCACAAAATCTGCAGTTGGCTTCATCTACCAATCCTAGTTTCTTTATGTATCCTCTTAATCAGCACTGTTCGGTTAGTATACCTGTTATAATGCCGAGGTTCTTTTTACTAAGGTTAAGACAGCTAAGAGATCTCTTCTGGTTGTAGTTTCCCAGGAGCGTCTTCGATTGTGTTAGTCCTTATAGATCATTCCAGTACTTGGATTTTTCACTATCCATTTTTTTTCTTAGTTTTTCTAAGATTGTACTATATACTGCTGATTCCACAGGATAATTCTGGTCCCAGGTATGGTACTTTTGCCATCTTGTCTGCTGTTTCGTTTCCACCTATTATAATGTGACCTGAATCCCATAGGAAGGTAACAGAGTTATTCTGTCCTAGTTCATTTAATTTGCCTAGACATTCCCAGAACATCTTTGAACTGATTGTATGTGAGTTCAGAACTTTGATGGCTGCTTGACTATCTGACATGATAACAATCTTCTGTCTACGATAGTTCCTTTTAATATTAAATTCTATTCAACTGTCTGTTTCGATTTCCAACATTTTTTCAAGATTTTTAACTGTTTTTAAAAATATTAATTTAATACCCATAATCTATAAGAATGAAGACAAATCCAAATAATCTTTCTAACTGTATTATTTAGAAATCACAATACAACGCCATTCACCGAATTTCTCCGCAATCTAAATAAACTTCTATCGTCATCTATTAGGAATTCATAGAACTAAATAATAAATACACACTACGACAGATATTTGTGGTTAGCTAGTGATAACTATTATTTTTTTCTATCTACCTTTGATGGGTACTTACTTATTGTAGAGAGAAACATTATTACAAATCCTGCAAACATGGGGATACTGTAGCCAATTCTGAAAAAAAGAACAAGATAGAAGTTTGGAAGAGGGATTCTACCAACTATATGAAATTTTATAGTTTAACTTACTTGTGAGTTAAAGGTCCAACAAAAGGATTAGCCAATAACTGCACAAATGCCTTCGAGGCAAACATTATCCCCACCTGAACAGTTTCTTGCACCAAATCCTTATGCCGCATTTTTCTCTCCTCCTCTTCGGGATCCTGAGTAGTATAATTATCTAAAAGAGAAAATTTTGAAATATCTATTTGTTCTTAAAGACTGTTCTAAACTGAAAATGAAAAAGTCATCTAATCCGTTCAGAACTAAAGAATGTTTATAAGCAATAAAAATTTAGATTCAAGAGACCATTAAAGAATTTTAAATTCACATTTCTTCAACTTAAATCAAAGATCCTGTTTCGCTCAATGTCAATCTATAAGAATATCATAGTTAATTAACCAACTCAGATCTCCAAATTGGTTGGACATGAATATGATGTCTACCAATGGACCCTTTAACTATTTGAATAGGTGCCAACCTATGCTTTAAACTGGTTTTAAAGACGCATCTAAATATATTTCAAACCAATGAAAATACCTACTTAGTCTAAGCAAAATGAGCAATTCATAATTCCATATTCTTGTTTAAATTTAAATCTCAAAAACGATTTAGAATTGATCTAAGGAATTAATATTATATTTTTTCACTTACAGTTTTCCATATTTGGTGGTGTTGTAGTAGAATAGTTCAAACTTTGATTATACTGATCACAAACACAAGGAGGAAAAGGGGTCGTAGTGGTTGTCGTAGATGCGGTCCTTGTTGGTCCTAGTGGTGCTTCTGGGTGGTTTATATCATATAAAAACTCCGGTATTATTGGAACTGTAACAAAATTATTACACAGATTAATCAGTTAAGCTTGTATGATTAGTAAATATTAAAATAGATCAACATAAGCTCATTAAGTATTCAAAATTTCTATTTTATAAAGAAGAAGGAAGTACCTTCTTGTTAAGCATTAACAGTATTAAGTGGTGTTTTCTCGACCTATTTAGATAAATTACGAGACTGCGTGCCTAGAGGGCGCCCTAAAGGGGTGGAAAAACAAGTAGTGCGTGGGGTATTTAGAAGTCTTCTCTATGCACCTACCAAACCACGTTATCATCACTATTATATTATTTGTGCAGTAGCGGTTTAAAACGAACGTTTTTTTTCTTTTGTCGAAAACCATGTGTGACAAAAACCATTAACAACGCATCAATATCAAATTTCCCGTTAAATTAGAAAAAAACTTCGACTGGGTGCTATAAATTGTTACAATAGTCCTATAGGACCCTTTCCCTATCTCATGCACGTGTTTTTGAGGGGTATAAGCTCCTCAGTGAGGGCCGGGAGAACACTGAAGATGACCAGTGCCCAGGTCGCCCTGTCATTGTTTCAATTCCGGAAACAGTGACCAAATTCAACCAAATAGTGGGTGCAGATCGTCGAATCAGCATCCGGATGATTGCAGAGGCTGTAAACGCCGATAAAGAAACAGTTAGGAAAAATTTTACACGAGAAATTATACACGACAAAAGTCTGTGCAAACTTGATGCCAAAAAACCTGACTCCTAACCAAAAGCTCGTGCGTTAAAAGGTCTGCTAAAATTTCCTTGAAAGGTTAAAAAAAGATTCCGGACTGCTAAAAAACATTATGGCTTGCGACGAGACGTGTGTTTTTCAATACGATGTTGAAACAAACCGCCAATCAGTGCATTAGAAGACACCTGAGTTAGCCAGAATTAGAAAAGCAAGGATGTCCAAATCAAAATTCAAGGCAATATTGATCTTTTTTTCGAAATTAACGATATCGTGATGACTGAATGGGTTCCAGAGTATCAGACTGTCAACTATTTGTCAGTTTTGGCAACACTGCGAGAACGAGTTCGTAAGAAACGGGCCGAGTTGTGGATGAACGTCTGTATAGCAGTATTTGGCAAATAAACGCATTTCAGTGCTCGAACACGCGCAATACTGGCCAGATACGGCAAGATTCGGCACCATGCGTCTTTTTTTTGTTACCGAAGATAAAACCTGCTTTGAAAGGAAGTGGTAAAGCAAAAAACGGCAGAGCTCCTAAAGGCCCTCACCAAAGACGAATTCCAGAATTGCTTTGATTAATACGTATGGAAATGTTGGCGGGTAGGGGAGGAGAGTGTATTGAAGTAAGCATCCGAATATAGAATATTTTTTATAAAAAAAACTCTTTTTCGTAACCAGTCTCGTTATTTAATAGCCGTTATTTTGTAAATTGTGAAAACTAGAAAATTTGCGGTACTGGGGCAACAAAACGTACCAAAAGATCAGCTTCCTGTGAATCGGCTACAAATTTAATAAAAGTTCTTTGTTTCTTTGCCAATGGCGAGACATGTATGTAGTTCTTGAGCACTAAATAAAACTTTGGAATGTATATTTTAGCATATTTTAATGCCTCCTTTTTTTTTTAATTTGTGTGTCTGGTTTGAGTCCTGAGTCTAATTGAGTGGTGGCCCTTAGACGCGTTTATTTTTTTAAACCTAATATAAAAATTCATACGAAACCAGGAAGTCTTTTGAAGATACCCTTTCTGCAAAGTCACTCTATATTTAATCCCATCTCACACTTAAGAAATATAGGGTTGCTAATAAATCAATTCTTTATAACTTCTTTAACATAACCCTCGTATAATCTTGTCAGAGTAATGGTTTCAGATATCTCCCAGCTAACGAATGCACTCATCCATTTTTAAAGGGTGTCAGCGGTGGAGTTATATATTTCCCAACCAACTAGATGTTTACTGCAATCTGTTGATTCTATTCCATGTTTAATTCAATGAATCGGACCATTTAACTCGGAGATAAAATTTCAAACTGGCTCGAATTTATTTACTTTAGCTGAATAAATTCATGATAGCTGAATTTAATGAAGCAGGCTATTAAGACAATCGTAACACCTTTTGTTGGAGTGTGAAATACTTTTACTGGATTTGACTTTATTTTTTACAATGTGTGCCATTCTAAGAAAAAATGTTGCAGATCGTTGCATTGGATGACACCATAAAAGTCAATCTAATTTTGCTTTACAAAGTTTCTAAAACTTTTCATCATGTTGTTAAAAATAGCTGGGATATTCAGAACTTTTTTATTGTCATAAAATAAATAAACTGTCCGTCAAAATTAGCGCATCACTTAAATAATTCATCAAACTTTGATTACCAATATCTTCCCAACCACTGGTAGAATTTCATTTTTTTTTTTCAATTATAGCTCTGTTATTGGTGAATAACAAAAAAAGTAAAACCACATATTATACAGGGCGTTTAAACAGTGTCATGTTTTTCTTCAAATTTTAACGTATTCTGTGGACAATATCAGATGGTGGACCCTTATAAGAACTACAGAGTGTTATAGCCTCAACATTTCTAGCTAATTTTTTCCTTTGAATTAAAATTAGCGCAAAATTATCATTGCTTATATTCACTGATTTACATGGTACCATATTTGGATTCGAATTATAAAGTAAAACGATATCTGGTTGGACATTTAGTGGTCAACCACTCAACAATTTCAAGAATTGTTGCTCGATTTGCAGAAACTGTGACCAATCGTAGGAGGAAGGGACAAGGCCTACCTAGGATAACAGCAAATAGAAAAGATCGTTATATTCGACTTGAGGTTACAAGCGTTCAGCTTGGAATGCAGTCGAGAGAAGTTAGGAGTTTACAAGTTTTGGCTACTGTTCAACAACAGCTTCGTGAAATTAATTTAAGAGCTAGACGACCTTTACTTGGTCCTCTTTCGAGCAGAGGCTATCGAGTAGCCAGGCTACAATATGCGCAATTGCATCTCAATTGGACTGTTGCTGATTGGAGTGAAGTTTTGTTTGTGGATAAGTCCCAATTTGCTCTTCATTTTCTTAATGGTAGACAGAGGGTGTGAAGACGCCCTGGAGAACGGTATGCTTCATGCAACCTTTCAACTAAAGTTCCATTTGGTGGAGGCTTTTTGATGGTATGACTACGAACCATATGGTCAATTTTTCAGTAAAGGGATTGGTTACCATTCCCTTTCGATTGTCGAGTGGGCTGTCTTTTAAACAGTACGGGATCGCTGAAATTCTTTCTAAGCAAAATTAAATATGAATTTTACTAGTTTTGTTTAAATAATGACGTTGTTTTTAAGTAGCGCGTGTCTAATCGTAAAAATGATTGGCATTTCAAGTTTCTTTGGTGAGTACAGAAAGAGTGAAAAAACTGCATATTGGATATACAAGCCAAAATCAGACAAAAATACCAGAAGATTCATGATGCCGAGAAAAGATCTTGGATCTTCTGGTTTGACTTAGAGATTCTAGTCAGAAGCCGACGACCACCTTTTATTTTTTTTCTTATTGGCTTACAACAACTCCAATGCTAAGTAAAAGCTTCTTTTTGTACCTGATGTGGCTATTTTCCATGGTAGATGCCTCACACTTCTACGACGACTGTTTTTAATCTTAATTTTAATTTCCCTTCCTTTCTCTTCTTCAAAGAGCCTGGAAGTTTCAACTTTTTATATATGTTTGATGTTGTTTTATCGGCTACCCCATGGCAGTAGCTTCTATGGAATGGTTATTTTTGGATGACTGTACAGTCTATTTTTCATTTTCTCCTCTGGGGTATTGATTTACATTAGGACTTTTAGGTCTGATGATGGCCAGTGTTTAGGCCGAAAGTGCTCAACTAACCATTTATAATTTACAATACATGCTTCGTTAAAGAAAAATACTAGTTTTCCTTCCTTCCTCTTACTTCAGTAAGCGTGTACAAGTCTTACAGTCTATTTCATTTTCATTTTTTTTTAATTTTTAGTTTGTAAGTGCCAGAATCCACAACCCAGTAATTGTATTGATTGGAAGATGTTCTCGTAGAGGAGATCCATATGAATGTATAATTAAATAATTAAATTATCCTTGTTAGCAGAACTCGTGAAAGAGTGATTAGAGATTGCTTTAAATAGAACTTACTAAAAATTCAGAAAATTTAATATGCCATGCTCCAACATTTTGCTAATAGTTTAATATTAAATTCGGATCCATGACATGCAGCTGGAGGCAATGCACGTTATTCCTGTAGGCTCATCAGACTATATTCTCAACTATTAGAAGTGTATTTAGAATTGAGATTGATTTCAAAGTAGATTATGAACTTCGACGATGATGCTAAGAGCGCTTGAGTCATGTGCCACGACTTAATTCACTTTAGTTTTCAATTAGTTGACCGTAAGTTAATCACCGATCGAAGTTTCGAAGATTATACTTATAATGTAGAAAAAGTAGCAGTAAACGAAGACAAAGGATAATGTAAAAGGTAATACGAAACTAATAGAATTTTAGTGAAAATATATATTTTACGTTTTAATATTTTTAGTAAATTTTGTATAGTAGAAATTCTCTTCAGTTATTTTTTTAATAGATCCATATTTCCTGTCGATTTTAAAATATTTTTTCTACTCTCTTGTGTGAAAAAATCCCAAGTTTTGGAGAAAGGCTAAATTTTTAATTTACAAACGAAGCACCTGACGAAAAGTTTTTATTAACAAAGGTAAAACTACAAAATAAGTTTACATTATAGAAGTTTTAATAGAATAGCAGACGCACTCGAAACAGACAAACTTCACAAACTTACGATTAAAAATACAGAAGAGTTATCATTTAATCTTCTTAAAATTCGTTACCTACACAAGAACACAAATTTCTAGAAAGTTCATCGTGTTCAAACATATATTTAGCACTTAGTCTTTGGAATTATTTCAAAAAGAAATGGTTTATTAACTTTTTAAGAGAAAAATGTACCGGACAAGATGTAGATTAATTAAATTGAAAAAGTTATTGCAAAACATCTTAAAATACAGCGAAAACGAGTACCAAATGTATCCAGTCTGTCGTGAATGGTAAGGAGCATTGTCCATCACTATGACTGAATTTTTAGGTAAATTTGGTAATTGTTGCATTCCAAACCATTTTTCGAATAAATGTCATGTCTTGATAATAATCTTCTGAAGAACATGAAATATGGTCGAAAGCAACAAAAAATTTGACACAAAAGCATTCTCATTTCCTGTTAATGGTCCAAGGCCTCACACTCGAATAGAATGTGAGTTGCCGTCTCATCGTCCATGGCACACAATCGGCACAAGGTGGGTTCTTGTGTCAGAATCCCCATCCTTCGAAGGTGTAGTCTGAATGGTCCATGCCCAGTGAGTAGGCCTAGTGGGCTTATCTGACTCCTGCCAAGATTCAGTATGTCAGACGTCAGTTTTTTGGAGTAGCCTTTGAGCATCAGCTTCGAGTGCCTCAGCCCTACAGTATTATTTCAGTGTTTGGTCGACTCTTCCCAGACCCAGTTCTTGACTTTGGTCCTTACCCAGGCTCTAGGCAATCCCAATACAGGTTCTGGACCAATGAATCGTGTGTCCGCTCCCTTCTTGGCCAGAAGGTCCGCGGTTTCATTACGTTCAAAACCATTATGCCCTGGCACCCACTCCAAGAAGACCCTGTTGTGTCTAGCCAGTTCATTGAGGTTTTGTATGCACTCCCAGATCAGCTTGGAACTAACCCGGAATTGTTTTAAGGCCAGCAGTGCAGCATGGCTGTCTGAGAAGAAAGTTCCCAAGCTGAAGTTCCTGTATGTAAAGTGATCACGCATTTTTCTCTGTTTGGTGGAGCTTTTACAAAGCATTTAAAAGATTGGTAGCTCCATCCTTTCTTTATAATGATTCTTTGCGATTCCATAATCGATTGTCTCTTATGGTTCGGAATCTAAATCCAAACGAGTGCAAAACTTTTCTCAAGGTATTGGTTGACTTATATGGATAACCGGGACTTGCCATAACTTCTTGTTTGATCATTAGAAAAGACGGTATAAGATATCTGGAATAAAATTCATAAAATATTCTTCGAACATTTTCCATCATACCATGATCTAGTTTAATAAGGGATCGTTGTGTTCACTTTTTTGTGGATTCCACTCTGCCCTAGATACCACCTTCTTTATCGATGGTTAGGAAATTTTTGTTAACACGTGGTCTCACTCTTTGACACCATAATTTGAGCCATTATTTACCAACATCAATTATTTTTACATGTTTCGAACAATCATTTGAGCAGAGGGTGATTGACATGCACATACCATATTTATTGATAGTATCTTCCTCGTTCTCTTCTTCACTTTCAGATGAAATTTCATCTCTAACAGGATCTATATAAAACTACTTATTTAAAAACTAAATTAAATTTGTATTTTATGAAATACTTTCTAGGAAGTTTTCAATACATACTACCAGAAAATTTTCACGAAATAAAATTTCAATACTAAATTAAAATACAATACTGGAAAGCGATAAAAAATCTAAGTAAACTACAAAAGACCTTTAGAACACCGACAGAACCAATGAATTTCCATATTACCCTCGAAAGAAACTGAAATTTATATTGGCTTATGATAGTCCACGTTGTCCCGTGTTACACTTACTATCAACCAATAGAAATCAGTAAGTATTCAAAAGAGCCAATAAAAATTGCGAATTTTTACAAGCTAACAGCAATAAGTAATAGAATGCAATGTTGCTAAGCATTAATTAATTCTAGTCTTTAATATGAAAGTCACATTTTCTGTGTATTCTATTTCAGATTACATTTGGCAACGACTATTTTGTATTTATTAGTTATCTTTAAATGAGTATTTTTTATACGATAATATTTAATTAAATTGCTTACTACTTCAGGTACAACTGAAATGTGGAATATAAAATTGTATGGAATATATTTCAATTTGTTACAAACCAGAATTATATAAAACAGGTCTCGTATTTTAATCACAGCAGCAGATATTGATGTTAGTTTCCGAATACCCTATTCGAAGACCAGCGAGATACCGATTTTAATAAAAATTTGTAAATCTGTAAGGATTTTTTTTCTATTTGTGCATGTAAAATTCATTAAATTTTTATCCATGTTTCATGTATATTCAAAATAAAACTGAGAGAAGAAATTCAGGTTAAATTAAAAATTTTAAGAAATCCTAACGTTTTGTATTATACCAATTTATTACAAATGCTTTTAAAACTAGGATAAAAAACGAAGGATGAGTCACTTTGCAATACAGAAATGTATGAAACGTAATTTTTATCTAGTTTTTTCAAAATTTATTGGCAAAAATCTAGTAGAATGTGATTTGATTGATCAAGATTAATTATCACTTTGCTGTTAAAAAAATTGTAGTTAGGTACACCACATGCAACAACTGATTGATTTCATTTTAGCTTGTGACTTGGTTTGGGCTAAAGCTGGTTGAACTGTAAGTACACTATATACAAAAACTCTTTTCGTTGATGTCACCGATCACTGAATCAGTTCAGACTTTTCAGTTTCGTTTAGGACTCCTAATGGATGAAAAAATAAAGTTTCTTTTAGGTTAGTAAAGCGACTAATGTGAGTGTTTATTTGCTAATTTCGCTTAAAACTTCAAGCATATACTAACTAGAGACAGCTTTTAATCCTCTGAGCGTAACGACAAAAAAATGTAAGTATATGCTACATCTCTCGCACCTCGCTCTCAATGGTCAATTCAATAGATCTAGACGAATAGAAGGAATGAGAAGAAATATATTTACATCAAGAAAACGGTCATTAAAGAATCTCAAATAGGTATATACGGCCTTCTTAGACATAGAAAAAGAATCGATCCAATATCATAAGGATCAATTTGGAAAAGTTTGACACACAAGTAGATCTCAAACTTATCAAAAAAAATTAAAAGTTTTTATGAAAATAATAGGAACCATATTTAAATATTCTCGATAGCTTCTTTGTGGCATAATAATGTCTATTTATTTCTTTATTCGGGGATCTTTTTGCCACTAAAACAAACTTAAAATAATTTGTTTAAAAATAATTCTTCTGAGCTTTCGACAACCAGATCGGTTGTCGTTTTCAAAGATAAAATTTTTTTTACTATACACTTCTTTATGCGTTGAGATTTTAAAATTTTTTTTTTTTTTTTTTTTTTTTTTTTTTTTTTTTTTTTTTTTTTTTTTTTTTTTTTTTAAACGACAGCCGATGTGGTTGTCGAAAGCTCAGAAGAATTATTTTTAAACAAATTATTTTCATGTTTGTTAGGCATTTTCAGTTTTAAAAGGCGACCCTTGACAAATTTGACATATCTATCAAGATCAACAAGCAAGGGTCATTTTCATAATATTGATTTATATTTTTTATAAAGTTGTTTTAGTGGCAAAAAGATCCCCGAATAAAGAAATAAATAGGAACCATGTTCACAAGAATAAGTTAAAATCGGAAACTTTCAATATAAATGATAAACTAAGGCAAGAGCGATTCATAAGTTCTATTTTAATCAACATAAAGGAGAATGTGCATTAGCAACTGATACAATGTTATGTATTAAGTAGTTACAAGAAACTTTAAATCTCTGGATACCGCAAATAGAAAATGCACAGATATAAGAAAACAAAGGTTATGCATATAGGAAAGCACAAAAAAATAAATTAAGACACAGATCAGAAAACATGTGAGAAGAAATAATTGAAATGAACGCCCCACGAATATCATATAAGCAATAGTTGCATCGGAAAGAAAGAAATCAGTAATAAAACAAAAAGAGAGAATACCAAACAATCCTCAAACATAGAAGTGAAATGTGGATAACAACAGAAATGAAATGAAATATTTGAGGTAAAAAATGCAAGAAATCACATCAAAATGTTTCCTAAAGTATTTCTAATAGTTCCTCGTAGATTCAGTTGCAATGTAGTAAACTGTTTAAAAATGGATGAGTGCCAATGTTAACACAGGGAACTCTTACTCTGATAAGAGTGGAGAGAAAATAAATAGAGGTCGGTCAGATCCCTTCAGTCAAGATGTCATTTGCAATGGATGCGTCTTTTCTATCATTCGCTGAAGGCTTTTAGACTTTCATAAGATTGGTGTGAAAGCATTTGATTTAATTAATTGTTAGAAACTGACTACATCTCGTAGGGTCCTTTGATTTTTTTCTATACCATGCAACATTGTTCCAGTATTCTATTTTAAAAAAGATAGTTGGGTTAATGTAATTTATTAATGGATTATATAGATTAGATACGTACTAAACAAAATAATACACCTGCTTATGACGTATAGACCATTTATCGACCTAAACTAAGTTTGTTATGCAGTAAATTATTAAATTTAATGTAATCTTGGTATTTCAAATTATTTGTATGTGTGTAACGTCAGGTCCGCCTCTTGGTAATGAGTTAAATTTAAATAAGGTGTTAAATGTACTGGTATACCGTGCTAGCCAAAAGCTCCCTCCCCCCACGTGTCTTTTGAACAGTTATACTTGTAACTGTCAAATTTGAAGGGAGGAAATAAACAGGCGTAGGATTCTCAACTAGTCATAACCGGTGACGTATTAATCATTTAATAAATACTAAAATTGTAGTCACGCATTTAGTTAATAAAGATTCTTACGTCCACCTCTGGTAATTTGTCAAAAAAGTTGACGTTTTTCAATTCTCTAGTTGTTTTTACTTCTACAAAAGGGTTTATATCTTAAAATTTAGTTTAATTATTGTTTAACAAGATATTAAAGTGTTTCCATAGGCAATAAAAATTCTGTATTACCTGCTGCTTCACTAATAATTTAACATTTAATAGATAATAACATTATGTTTTAGAATGCATGGATTGCTTTGTAGTATAGCTATATTAATATTGGCTAGACGTAATGAAAACTCCTTATTCTTCCTATTGTTTATTCTGTTGTATTCCTTTGTGTATAATGTCCTGACACACCGCAGGATGAGAAGATTGTTTTATATATGTGTTTCCATCACAATACCTATAATCCTTGCCAAATGAATACATGCCGCAAATCTGAATTCTCTGACTATGGCATGGATATCACGACACTCAGGGTTGCGAGGCAATGAGAAGGCTGATGAATTGGCCCGTGCGGGAGCTAATATCCCAATGATTGGCCGGAACCAATCGGCAGAGTTTCTGACACCTTCAGAAAAACAGCCATTGAGAAATGGAGGCTAGGGAAAGTCCAGAAGTGGTAGGAAAAATCACCGGACAAGCAACAATAAAAGGACAATGCAGAGCTGCTATCACAAAGGCGAAATGATGTCAGAAAGATTGTCAGTCTATTGACAGGACATTGTAGGCTCAGAAAAAATCACAGCGGGCAGCTGAACTTAGCAGATGAAAACATCTGTCGATACTGCCAAGAGGAGTAGGAAACAACATTTCATGTCCTATGCCAATGTGACGGCCTTGAAAGGATGCGGTATCTGGTATTAGGAGATGATAAACCGGCTGCGGAGAGGTCAATGTCAAGGCTATTAAGTCTCATTAAGAGGGCAGGACTGAATAAGGTGCTCTAATTCTATTCTACAGATAGGTGTTCACAATAGATCTGCAAAGGTCGCAGTGACTAACAGCTAACAGCCAGACTAACAGCCAACCTAATAAATATCTATCCATCTACCACATAAATGGCATGGACTTGATCCAGATGCGCATAAAATCGCACCTTTCATGGCGGACTTAATATTATAAAATTTAGAAGAACTTAGATGGTTGCCTGACGCAAGAGGCCAATCAAAAGAAGAAGAAGGAATGGGACTACATACTACATCGATCCTTCATAAGATCTGGTAATTGCTTAGTATCAAAGTCAATAATTTTATTATCTGATTTTCGTTTGGAAATTGATATACAAAACAAGTCAATATCTACATTGTGGTATACTTCACCTTTCTTACAATAAAATATAAAATACTTTTTATTTCAAATTTATAAATGATCCAAAGCTTATTATTATAAGGATACATCACAGTTGTAACTAATCTACTCTGATAAATGAAATTCATTTTATGTATCATAAGTTGTTTTAGGTTAAAATATTTAATTGGTAGTAGCGGTCTTATTTTTATTTATCAAGTCGATTTTAAGTTTTGGTATGAAAATAATATAAAATTCTGAGTGATATGAAATGCCGATGCAGTAGATGGTGAGGGGCGGAAATTATCGCTTGGGTAACTTTTAAAAGCTCCACCATCCGCTTTTCATGTTTAATGCAATTCTCTGCCGGGTCCGAGCAATCAACTAGAAGATTTTCGTTCACAAAACTTTACGAGCACTCTTATTTAGTCACATTATAGATTTCCGTTGGGGTAAAAATATTAACAATCGTTTTATAATCTAATGACACTTTGATGAAATACTTTTTACGATGTAGCATTAAAATGATTTATTTTGAAATGTTAATATTTTCTCTTGGTCGCTTTTACTATTTACTGTTTATATAGATTTTCTCTTTATTCTTCCTATGGGTCTTAAAGTTCAGTATTTGATTTATTGAAATTCATGTTATAGTTGCAGTTACCTAACGGGCTAAATAATTAAATAACATCAGAAATTACCTTTTATTTAAAAAAAATCAAGGTAACTCAGGTATATCAAAAACAGCAGATAGTATGGGGGAAAACCAAGTCCCACTTTTTAAAAGCGCTTTTTAACTTTTATAATAAAACTGTTTATGAAATAAATTTAGTCTCTAATTTACAAATTTATGAGAAGTAAAAAACTCAAGCGGCACTAGCGCACTTAATAATGTTGTCTAGTGTTGACCTTTTCTTTAAAAGTATTTCTTTATATTGCGCCTTAATAAGACAAAGATAGTAGGTAAGTCTTTCTAAGTTAAACATGGCAACTATCATTTATTCGAACCTCGCATTGGTTCCACTTGCATTTACGTCACAATGACGTCACTGACAGAGAATTGGGCCTCAAGGTATAGTTAACAACCACAGGTATTGAAAACTTAGTTTAATGGAACTGGAAGCTGAACTGCTCTAATTCCACATTACTCTTTAATATTAAATCTAGAATATATTGTTTGTGAATACATGTCTGAGACAAAAACTACTTATTTTAAAAAGTTTTATTAGAAAGTTAATAAAATAGTTCAACGGTATCTTACTTTTAATTTATGTCCAAGAATGAGAGGACTGACAAGAATTCAAAATCAGTAACTGTGGATTCTAAATGGTTGATGATAATACTCAAGTTTTAGTGCCATAAATTTATTGCTAGGAATGACAAGAATGACAAGAGACGGACGATTATGAACAGTTGATATAACATATAATAATCCTCATATAAAGATCAAATGGTTCGTAGGGAATGGTAACTATGATAACTAAGGTTCGTTTCAAAAAGATTTGGATTCTAGAATATTAGAATTAACTGTACTAAAACCGCATATCTCGTGTAAATAAGATTTTTTTTTCTAAATAAACTATCTATTTCATCATTGTCAGACACGTACTTGTTAGCTTACTCAACAAATTGGAACGCTCAAAAAAATTGTTGAAATTGCAATGACCAAAGATCCATCAAGAATAGAAGTTTTTGCAAATTACAACTCTTATTATTTAAATAAATGACTGGTGTAGGCCTTAAGTGTACAGATGGAGTTGTCTGCGCTCATTGACTTCTTTATGTTGAAGGTTGTGCAAACTGTCGCACTCCAGAATCCTATACAGCAAAGCCAAACAGCCCCCTTGCATTTAAGGCTTACTGGCAAACACCTACGGATGCTTGTGGTAGAAAAAATGGCACTAAAATTGTAAAATAATTCTTGATTTTTTATTTATCAAGCTCGGGGTCCACTGCTTCTCCTCGAACTCGACCAACATAGGCTGCTGAAATTCCAGCGTCAGAAATCGCACACAAGACAAACTTTATCAGTAAATTTTGCCTTTGCTTTAAACTATACGTCACGTTATAATCGGAGGTGCAAAATTTATCGTTTCCTTTTATTTATGAATGCGACAGCGTAAGATATTTTTGATCGTCCATTATAATCACTCGGTTTCTTACAAAATGCCTATAATTCAGTCTCTTGCAACATCCACGTATTCTTTCTAGTTGTGTATTTAGGACCCTTCCCTTTGTTTCGAAAGTGCACGTTGTTTTTGAACAAAATTGTCTGTACGGTTTTGTAAGAGACCTTAAAACAGTGACCTAGCTTCCGAGTAGAGATTACAATTCTGTCTTGGGCACTTTCTATCAGTCTATTAGCTCTTCTTTGTGAAAAAACATGAGGTCTTTTTTTCGGAAAATTAATGCAATTTGACGTTTACTAATGACAAGAATTAACAATTGTTTTACGTGCTTCATAGTAACTAGATAAGACATATTTTCTCAAAACTTATGTAACATAGTTTAGGAGGGATACGTTTTTAAATCAGATGTTTATTGAGTTGGCTGTTAGCCTGTATCACTGCGACGTTTGCGGATCTATTGGGACCACCCATTATCTCAAGAATAGGATTAGAGCACCTTGTCAGCACTGCCCTTTTAATGAGACTTAAAAGCCACTCCGCATAACTTGGTTTCTTCTCTCCCAGTACTAGATACCGCGTCCTTGCAAATTCTTTACATTGGCATAGGACATGAAATGCGCTTTCCTCCTCCTAGGCAGTGTTAACAGATATCTTCATCTGCTAAGTTCAACTGACTCATGTGTTTCCTGAGCCTACAATGTCCTGTCAAGAGACTGACAATTATTCTGACATAGTTTCGCCTTTGTGATAGCAGTTCTGGCAATAAACTTCGCCGAGTGTCCCTTTATGAAGACTTTGGCTTATCGCTTGCCTGGTGATTTTTCCCACCACTCCTGCGCCTTTTCTAGCCTTCATTTCTGAATGGCTGCCTTTCTGAATGTGTCAGCAACTCCGCCGAATGCTTTCGGGTCAATCATTGGGGTATTAGCTCCCGCACGAGCCAATTCATTAGCCTTCTCATTGCCTCGAAACCCTGAGTGTCCTGGTATCCATGCTAGTGTCAGAGAATTTTGACTTGCGGCATGTGTCAGGGCCGCGACGCAGTCCCACACCAGCCGTGAGCTTATTTGTGACGAGACTATCGCTTTTAGAGCTGCTTGGCTATCCGAGTATATGATTACGGTTTTACCCGTTATACCCTGACTTACGATCTCCATTGCACAGTGTTGCATGGCCATTACTTCAGCCTGAAACACTGTGGCATACGCACCTAGACTTAGTTGGACTTTCATCCTGTGTCCTCTACTGTATATACCTGACCCTGTGCTTGTCTCAGTCTTTGAGCCTTCGGTATACCAGATTGACTCCCCTTGGATCAAATACTCATAGTATTGTGGTTTCTACGTATACTTTTTTTGACTTTGATATACTTACTTTTAAAAGTCTTTTTAACGTTGAACACGAATAAAATGCATATTTTTTAGACAAAAAAAACTTACCTCCATATTTCGTGTATCCAACGATGACAATGCAAAACTTATCAATATTGACAATGTTGTCATAGTCAAGTAAAAAATGAAACTATGACAACAGTGTCAATTTTAACAAACTCTGCTAACTTCTTTGGTAGGGAAATCTTCATCTGTTGTTATACACTATATTTTGATACAAATACAGAAAATAATATACATAGATATATGTAGATATTACCGATAATAAGTAACAGCGTTTTTGCATTCTTAAAATTGTATTTCACAAATATAAAACTCCTTTCAATTCCAGTTAAGACTTAGTAAAGCACTTAGCGAGTATTTTTTTTAATTTTTATAATAGACCAACCGCAGTATACAAATTATTATTATTATGTGCGGTAATAAAAAGATTAATTAACCTTGAAAAAGGTTCAATTTGATTGTCCCTTAAATGACAATAATAATTTCATTTTAATGGCAAACGAATTCCTGAAGTAAACCATAACCTCTTTTAATGTGATAGGTAATAAAATAAAGAGTAGTGAATTTTGCTTTTGAGTAATGCCCTTGGTCATTATATTTTATCTAAAACGTTTGATAGAGATTTCGTTTTAGGACGGAATAAAATTCCTATAATTTTATGGCACTTTATATTTCTGAGAGTGAATGGTGTGCTATTATGTTGTCAAGCCACTTCCATTTTCTCTTTTACTTGAATGCATTTGCAATTGAAGACCGAGCTCTTTTTTTCAAACAATTATTGGCACAATGGAAATGCGCCAACACATAATTTCGGGCCAAGCTTTGAATTTCTTGAAAGGGTGCCGCTAGAAACCGTGAATGAACATTCAATTTTCTGATATCTTAATTTTAATAACCACTGACACCGCTTTGATTGACTACCAATCCCTTATAACTTTTCTCATTCCCAAATCTCTCATATATCTTATTTACATTTTCTACCTTCATACAAACTTTATTCATCATTACCAAATGAGTGCTGTTTGTAGAATGTTTAGGTGCCTAAGCGAGCAAATTTAAATTAAATAATGCTTAAAATAACTCTTATAGAAATATTTTTCACCATTAGAAAAACCATTACCCTGTAAATAATGCATAGAATACAGTTTAAACTTCTGAGGTAACATCCATAAATGATTTCACACCGAAAATGCAGGTTTTTAATACACTCTTCCCTTTTTGTCACATTAAATTGCTCATTAATGGACCTCTCAAAATTATAATTATCACCTTTCTCCTGCATGTATTTCATTCTTTTATTATCCTGATATGTTCTCTTTATTTCATGACATTCCAAATTAAAAAAAATACAAACTAACAAAAACTCGAAAACTAATTTAAGAAACTGATTGCCCAAAGGGCGATTCACACTCCTAGAAAGTTACCGAAAGAGTGTACCTCCGAGAAAAATATATATAAAATATAAATAATTGTCTAAAATAAATTATATTTTGGAACTCGTTTTATTACGATGTCTCTTTATAGTTCCATTAATTAATTCCCTGCTGATCTTTTTCATTATCTTTACTTTTAATTATAATGCAGTGAGTATTACGATATCTGCAAGTTTGCTCTTCAAACATATCTGGAACATAAGGTCCTATAGAGTTGTGTACTAGAAACGAACCTTAGTAAGTATATAAATAAAGAAGAACGATATCAAAGCTAAATTTAAAATAATCTTGTAAAAAGATCCCATAAACTAAGTTAATATGCAGCCGCTAGAGAAACTTGGAACAAATTTTATTTAACATTAAAAAATTATGGTTTAAGAAGAGCTAAGTTATTGCAAAGTTTGAAGAATGTAGATCTATGGTATAGTTTCTATAGCCACATATTAAGCAATATTGGGATAAAAATTACTAGTCAGCTTGCCAGATAAGTTTAGACCGAAGATAATAGGATAGGTTCCTTTCAAATAAAACGACTTCAAGATGTGCTTTGCAATATGGAAAAAAGTGCCAGTCACGAAAATAGACATGGACGCTAAGTAGCATTGTACAAAAATCAATTTGTTTAAATGAAAGAGTAAGTGCAGGTAAAAGAACGTACTAGAGACACTAAAAACTTCTAAAAGATAGAACTATTAGTAAAAATACTAAGAAAAAGATATATAAGGCAATAATCAGACCCGTAATAACATATGCAGCAGAGACAATATGCTTGACTAGTAGAGACGAGAATAGATTGAGAATCCTAGACAGTAGAATCCTCGGATCAACGAAGATCCAAACAGGAGAGACTATAAAATAACAGCGCAAAAAAGGTAGAAGATATTTCACCTACAAATACTGAAGGTAGATGAATTATTAAAGATAACACAAAGATCGAAACCACTACATACGAGAGCATTGGAAATACCAAAGTGTAGATGGGAAGACCAAGTAAGAGTAGATATAAGCAAAATGGACATTCGTGACTGGGGACCAAGATAGGAAAGAGAAGAGAATGTAATTTAATATCAAATTGAACGAGATCACACAGCGACAAGAACAAGAAGAACGGACTGATCCCCCGTGGAAGATGGATCTAACAAATTTAAAATACGCAAAAATATCTACAGCTTGGACAGTTGTAAAAAAGCGAGATTGTGAACTTGTTCAGAAATCAAAATGTTTTCCAGGCAATCATTTATAAGGCAATAAGAGACTGTGGAGAAGGTATACCCTTCATTAATTTGACAAAAAGTGAAAGACTTTGTTTTGTCACAAAACATTGTCAATCGACTGGTAAAAAGTGCGCAAGACAGAATTGGAATCTCTGGTCCAAAGCTGGTCCACCCATTTTAATGTCTCGTACAAAACCGTGCGTAGAGGAATTTATCCAGAAATAACATATCTACCACAAGTTCGGCCAATCAAAGAATTTTGGCCATTAGTCTGTCGAAAAGTTTATAATAACGGATGAAAAGCCCAAAATGAACAACAATTGCGGGTGCGAGTTTTTAGAAAAATTGGGAAGTGGACCTGAACATGGTCCAAAGAAAGATGAGACAAGTCTTACCTCAAATGATGACCATGGTCCACTATCGGTTTTGTAAACTTGTTTTCATATTAACAAAATATATATAATATACTACTTATATCAAGATTTAAATAAAATTTTGTTACTTCGTTGATGAAACCTGTTACATATATTTTGAAATTTTTAGAAAGTATACAAACAAGAATATATTAAATGGTATTAAGGAGAAATTGGAAAAATGTCGCATCCAGCGAGACTCGAACTCACAACCTTCAGTTCTACGCGCTGACGCTCTAACAACTAAGCTATGAATGCCTAGCAATCAAATCATTTATCTGTCGGTAAATTCGTCTCCTGCCACATGTGACACTTACTCACTACTTCTCTAAGCACATGTAGCATGACGTTAATGAGAGAGAGACTTAGTCAAATCGACAATTGAAACATCAAACTCTAACTAATTTTTTTGTGCCCTCTCTCATATATTATTTCATTGTCTATTTGACAAAGTCTCTCTCCCATTAACGTCATGCTATATGTGCTTAGGGAGAAAGTGAGTAAGTGTCACATGTGGTAGGAGTAGAATTTAATGACCGATAAGCGATTTGATGGCTAGGCATTCATAGCTTAGTTGTTAAAGCGTCAGCGCGTAGAGCTCAACGTTACGAGTTCGAGTCTTGCTGGATGCGACATATTTTCAATTTCTCCGTAATATCATTATCTATACATATAATTAAACTGTAGAAATGTATATGTTTGTGCGCGCATTACATGAAAACTACTGATCCTATTCAAATGCGGTTTTCAAAGACGTATTTGTCTTCTTTCAACTTAACATCTGGTGTATAAAACTTCTCCCCCCACCCCTTAACGGGGTGAGGAAAGAAATTTTTATACAAAAATCAACACGCCACGCGAACGACGTCGCGGGCACATCGAAATAGAACCCAAAAATGTGGTTAGATTTTTTTGTCTGTCTGTCTGTATGTTTGTGCGCGCATCACATGAAAACTACTGATCCGATTCGAATGCGGTTTTCACAGATGTATTTGTCTTCTTTCAACTTAACATCTGGTGTATAAAAATTTCTCTCCCATTCCTTAAATGGGGTGGGGTGAGAAATTTTTATACAACAATCACACGCCATGCGAACGACGTTGCGAGTACAACTAGTTTAATATATTCTTGTTTGTATACTTTCTAAATTAAAAAATTTCAAAAATCTCATAAGAGATATCTTAAATAATCGTTATAGCTTTGGTTTTTGAGAGTTTTACTGTTCTGTAAAGTGATATAATCTATTTCATAAATATTTTAATGGAAATTCTTAATGCCATTCCTGATTTAATATCACACAATAGAAGTTTTACTAATTCTTTAACCCTTTTATATTTTCTTAGGAATATTCGTGTGAAAAGAGCGTTTAATCGGATTGATTCTGGACGCCTTTGATAACGCACAACCAGAATTAAAATCCCACTTCACACATCATTGCGGTCTCAGGCTCTCAACACGTCACCAACAGAAATTTCGTCACTTGAGCTGGAAATTTAAACACGAATTGCTATTTATATACTGGCAGATAGAGTCAGTCCTTTTTGATCAGATATTTCGCATCCGTATTTGTTCGATCACCTGTGACATATGCAGGAACGTACTAGTTTTTATACAATGTATAGAATGTTTAGTTTTATTACCCTCTCTATTTTTGTTCCAATAATAAAAAAATCTATAACTACTCATTTCAATTGTCTTTTTGAACGGATTTTTGTATTTTTGGAGTTGCACAATCCATTTCTTTTTATTTATAATCTTTACAGATTTTCTAGTAAATTCCTTATACAGGTGTGTCATTCTCGTTAACAGTATTTGTTTTTTTTATTCTAAGAGATATCCCACGCACTTTCCCAAATAAAGAACAAGTCAGCTGGCAATGACAACATAGTTGCAGAAATCCTAAAAGCGCTTGACCCTGAAATGATTCCTCACCTAAAAACTCTTTTTGACCTGGTTTGTACACAAGAGGAGGTTCCATAAGAATTCCGAGACGCACTTATAGTAAACCCATTTATAAACAAAGGTGCCGCTGTAAGACTGCAGCAACTATACGGGCATATCTTTACTATCGTGATCTTTACTATCCGTTGCAGGCAAGGTATTGGTTAGAATAATGGCAAATCGGCTTCTGCCTTTTATTGACAAAATTCTCCCTCAGACAGATTCAGTGGATTCAGGCCGAATAGATCTACATCTGATTTGATTTTTATCCTACGACAACTGCTAGAGAAAACGCTAGAGCATCAGGACAACCTTCTAACATTGCCTTTATCGATATTAAGAAAGTATTCAATTCTGTAAACAGAGAGTCTCTGTGGAGGATTATGGCAAAGCTTGGCATTTCCCCAAAATTTATTGCCGTGTGTAACAGCTTTCACACGAACAACTACGCCAGTGTTCTTCCTAACGGCGTTCGACAGGGTTGTGTAATAACCCGTCTTCTTATTAATATATATGATTGTCCTTTCTATACGCATGCAAGGCATGGGTTTCATATATAACACATAAGAAAACTCTTGAGCGCACACAACAAAGACATTTACGTCAAATGACGTGCGTTCTCTGGGACCATCCAATATCCAATTAAGAGAATCTTAGAAGAGCTAAATGTCTGCTTATAGAGACTCTGGTCTCCCGTGCTTGCCTACGTTGGGCAGGTCATGTCTATCGATTGTATGACAATCAGCTAGAAAAATGTGTACCTACTTTCTGGAGAGCTAAGCGAAGGGTCCGTAGGCAAGGATGCCAGGAAAAACGTTATAAAACAGTCAACTGGCTACTGGAAACGCCATGCAGCTAATAGAAGCTATTAGAGACAAATCGTTTCGATCTTCAATTCTCAACTCCGTCGTAGAGCATTTAGCAACACACCTGGAAATTTTCAGTGTCCGAACTGTGGCTGCGTAATTTCATCAAGAATAGGACTTTACAGCCACAGGCGCACGCATATGCAATAATGGAATCTTGGCATCGAGTTCCAGCAATAATAATAGTAATAATTTGTCTATTCGTTTTGTTCTAAAGAATCTTATATAATTTTTTCATCGTTGTGTAGTGAAAATTACTTCGTTTTAATTAATACTTGCGTTTTAATTCGAGAGATGTCTTAAGTTTTTTATATAGAAAAAGATAAAAGAGCAAATACTACAAAAATAGTAATTACTAAGAAAAACCGCGATACTGGTTCTTTTACAGATTTTAATTACAAAAAAAATTAAAAGTTGTGCGTACAGAACAGTTTCCTGTTGGTTACCGCAGCTGTTGATCGAAAAACAGAAAGCAGTTAGTGTAAATTGGAGTAAAAAAATTAGACCGCTTAAACGCAGAAAATTAAACGAAAAACGAATACGCAATATCGACTGTATCAATAAACGAGTGGAAGAGTGGAAGAATTGTATCCAGGGTTGGTTGGGGCAAATGCAAAATATTTTTAATCTCTTTAGAGCTGGCGCCAGAACGAATTTTATTAACATGGACCCACCGAAGATTTTTTTGATAATATTAACCTTCTAAACACAATTGTTTTGGATGGAAGTTTGCTCGACTGCCAGAAAATTTGTTCTCTAATTTTTTAATGCATTTGTCCCAACTGAGTGGAAGTTTTTAGTCCTATTTTCATAAAAAGAGACAGCATCAACAGTTGGATCATCATTAAATCTGTCACTCCTGGTGCTTCTTTTAGTTGCTTATACATGTAGTATGAGTAAATCCAACCTTTGAAAGGGTGCACCAGTGTTGTCCAAAGAATTTGTTTGAACATTTGACTTGTCAGATTAAGATGGCTGGATTATGTGGAAGAAAACGCAGCCATAAACGTTACAGATTGGAACGTTCAATATTGGGACCAGAAAAAATAAAAGAAAATCACAACAGTTACGAAAACACACAACAAATTATGACGTAAATATAGAAATACTCCACTTCAACAAAAAAAGGATTGTTTTTTTAAAACGACCTTTTTCTTTCTGTACAAAATCTACGCCAGCAAGTTTTAGTTTCAACAACTATACATAAGATTTGTTCGATGTTGCATAATACTAATAAAAGTTGCAATAAACCAAAACTTTTATTTAGTACAATTGACCCATTCCCGATAAAGTAATCACGATATACAATTAAATTTAACAAAAAATAAATGAAATTCCAAATAGTTGCAAAATGTTAACAATTCCAAACATTTGGTGATTATCTCCATTATTAAATTAGTGCTGCAATTGGAATCGTTTTTAATACTTCATATTCTATTATGCTTGTTATAGTCTTTTTTTAACCGGTTTCAAAAAGGTTTCAATAAGTTCGATCCAGATTTTGTTATAAATTTTTAGCTATACCTGGATTTGCAGTCCGTTAGCATTGATGTCTTTTGACGTATATGCAAGTAGACCAATACGCGGTAGGAATGAAGCGTAGTTGCTATGTTTAATTAAGAAAGACTTACCGCGTATTGGTCTACTTGCATATACGTCAAATGACGTCACTGCCAACGGACTGCAAATCCAGGTATAGTGTAGCTATTTGAATCGATTTTCTTTGTTTAATAAAGAAATTTTGGAAGATGCGACAGGGGTGTATATTGTCCCCATTATTGTTCAACACATATTCAGAGCACATTATGAACCTAGCGCTAACGGACATAGATGAGGGAATACTTATAAACGGACAACGATTGAACAATATAAGAAACGCTGATGATACTGTCATTTTTGCAGACAGTCTTGAAGATCTGCAGACACTTGTCTCCAGGGTGGCAGAAGTAAGTAGCAGGTTTGGGCTTGATTTTAACATCAAAACAACCAAATACATGGTTATAAGCAAAAATAGGAGACCACCTGGTCAATTACTAGTTAACCAACAACCTATAACACGAATCACCAACTTTTGTTATTTGGGTACAAACTTAAATGAACAGTGGGACCAATCGACGGAAATTAAGATAAGGATCGAGAAGGCAAGATCAGCTTTCGTCAAAATAAAAAAAATCTTTAACAGCCACGATATAAAACTGGAAATAAAAGTTCGTTTACTCAAATGCTACGTATTCTCCGTTCTTTTATATGGCGTGGAGTCATGGACCTTAACTGAAGCGTCACTGAAAATACTCGAGGCATTCGAAATGTGGTGCTACAGACGCATGTTGAGGATTTCCTGGACAGACAGAGTCACCAACGAAGAAGTTCTACATAGAATGGGTAAAGAGCGCGAACTAGTCGTAACTACTCAAGGTAAAGTGCATGGGAAAAGAGGCCCAGGACGAAGAAGAATATCCTGGCTGCATAACCTGCGAAAATGGTTTAACTTAACCACTACCGGACTTTTCAGGGCAGCAGTCAACAAAGTAAGAATAGCCATGTTAGTGTCCAACATCCGTAACGGATAGGCACCATAAGAAGAAGAAGAAGGAAGATGTTCCACCGAGGTACTTTATAAGATCGGCTTGTGTGTCCCTCCGTCCCTTCGTCCCTCCGTCCCTCTGTACCCCCGTCCAGGTATATGGAATACTCATGTCCTGAGAAAGCACCCTATTGACTTCGGTTCGGAGCTGATAACCTTGGCGGTAAAGTTTTAACAGTTTTCCGACACTCGTATATATAATGCATATTTCCCTGAGTTTGTATGTGCTGTAACGCTATAAAAAATATTGAAAGAGATAAAATCGCAAAAATTTTAATTAAAAAAACATAAAATGAGAAAAATACACAGTGTAAAGCGTTACGCCGTTTGCTGGGTCAGCTAGTATTTTATAAAAGTACATTTTTGACTATACTATATTTATATCGTGAACTTAATTTTCACAAGAATCCAATTCCGAACTTTTAGATCCAACTAACCCAGTCAGAGATTTATGCTTGAAGAAAAGCAAATGTTTAAGCTTGTTATTTCCCAGTAAGATACGGACAATTAGCAATCGATTGTTATCCCGAAGACAGTTCCATTCAATTGTTGCGCATCTGTGGTCATTATCATTAAGAAAGGATAATTACTCATCTCCCTTTAATTCTGTTCGTTACAATAATGTCGGTTTCTTATCTCTTCCAACATACTTCAGTTGGCTTATTCAAATCTTAACAAGGCCATTTCACTGTCATTATCTTTGTACAAGATTGCAGTCAATGATATTAAATTCAACAACTGTTCAAGTAATCAAGATTCTGATTTCGAAAGTCAGCTTTTACATTTAATTAATTTTGTTTTGGGTCGTGGATAGAATATGTAACTAAACTATAGGTTCAAGGATTGAGTTATAATTAGGGGAACTTATATATCACAGAGATGTTAGTTATTTGGGGTAATTATTTGTTAAATATCGTATACAAAGATCACCTAAGAGGCCAATCCAAAAAGGGTAACAATAATCTACTCAAAATAAAAAAGGGGCACACTATTTTAAATGATAATGTTATTATCGCAAAAAATATTTCACGGTAAACATTTTTGGTATGTATTCTCTACG
Organism: Altica lythri; assembly: GCA_964028335.1. Classification (NCBI taxonomy): domain Eukaryota; kingdom Metazoa; phylum Arthropoda; class Insecta; order Coleoptera; family Chrysomelidae; genus Altica; species Altica lythri. Next base: position 57,626,033 of record OZ034805.1, on the reverse strand, counting down.
AATTCTATATCATGTTCCTTTCGGTTGTTGTGTTTACTCCTTGCTACATAAAAAGCTCATTGATGTAATAACTTCATTATTTGGTTTTACTTTACTTTAATGCAGGATAGGTATTAAATTTTAAAACATTCAATGTTGATATATTGGGTAGAAGTCGAATCCGTAAGGTGAACATCAACGAATGTTAAGTTGCTAGAGCAGTGGCATTGATCAAAGTATACAAGGAGTCGTGTAGCACAAATGCTTAATGTGAGTAATTATGTGATTTCCAGAGCTTGGAATCGCTACCAAATTTATGGTATAGTAAGAAGAGCTTCTTATTCCAAACGACAAAGGGCAACAACCCAGAGAGAAGATCGTATTTTCGACTATGGGCAATTAGGAATCGAACCGCTACTGCTAGAATACCTATAGAAGCTACGGGAAAAGGTACAAAACCGACAAGCCCTGCAAGATAACCTGCCAGAGCCTCTAGATTAACTCCAGATCATTAAATGGTAGAAACTTTTGCCAAGAGACTCTTAATTGGAGCAGTGGGTCAATGTAATGTTTACAAATAAAAAAAATCATGTTATTCAATAATGACGGCCGTGTTTGGATATAGAGACGGTAAACGATATTTGGATGACGAGAAATTGTTCCATTTGGAGCTGGATCGATAATGGTATGGACTGGTATAACTTTGAGAGGACACTCGGACCTTGTTGGTATGTCGGGAATGGAATTTAACGTCTGTTTGTTACTTTTTTCCAAAATAAGGGGGCTGAGTTTATTCTACAACAAGATAATGCCAGGTCACAAGTAGCCAGGATCGTGAGAAATTTCTTACTGGAGCACAGGAGATGGCCAGCTAATAGCCCGGATCTAAATCCTATTAAGAATTTCTGGGCCAACTGGAAAGGCGTTTAAAGGAACATCGACCCTTTTAAAATCTAAACTAAGTTTCAGAGATAAACGTTCTCATTATTATTGTAAATTTCCTTAAATTTTGTTTGGTTTCGACACTTGCATTTGTATTTTGTTAATCGTATAAACAAATAGCATTTTGAAAACAACGTAAGAATTACTTACCAACTGTAGTAAGAAGCATGTTATCCAGAAGGAGTGCTATGGCGACGATCACCAAAACGAGGCGGCGCGACTCCCGGCATCTCTGTACCCATCCGCCGAATTTGGTACCCGACACCCATTCGTTGATAACTGTCATCTTGGTTGAGAATTAGACGACGGTTAACTAAAAAGTAAATAAGTAGGTAAGTACAATATTGGAAAGTGTTCACAAAAGGAAATGCTAAAAAAACAATTGGAATAGTCTACGAGCGAGGAATGACACTTATTTACCAATGGTACTAAGTTTGCAGCATGATCCGCTCGTGAATGCTGCAAATGATGCGAATGGAAAATCAATCATTCCTTGCGAGTAAAAAACTATAGTTTTTCTTCGGTTATACGAAATAAAATAAAACAATTAACTTTATAGCATAACAAAACATAACAAACAACAAAATTTTGTAAATTAATAAAATTTAAGTATTTTTATTATTTACAATATTTACAGTTATATTCTTCCAGTTACAAAACTGTATTTGTGCAGTATTCGAATATTTAGTTACGGTGTTAATCTTTTTTGTCTTTTAAAATTAGTGACTTCTACCGAAGTAGAAGGTAGATTTTCGCTGTAATTTAAAGATGATTCTATTTTATTAGCAATATTTAGTTTATTGGCCATTGAGCCGTCAATATATCTTTCAGCTATCGCGAAAGAAGTTAGATTTTCGCTAGCATCTACTAAAATAATAGCTGATGATCGGCGAATGCAGTGGCCTGTATAAAATTCGGGATTGGAAAGTTTTAAAAAGGAAGCAATTTTATTTATGCCGACTTTTTGGTCAGTACATTTTTTGGTAGTTGGTATAGCAATAGTATAATAATTAATTTTGAAACATCTGTTATGAGGTTTTTGAAATTTAGAAATTAGACAACCAAGAAATGACATTAAGGAAAGATCGCAAAAAAATGTCACATCCGGTAGGACATAAACCCTTGAAAGCCCGTATTTATGAAAAAGTTTTACTTTTTGCTTTCAAAAAATGAAACGTTGGCTTCAAGGTATATGCATAAAAATAGTAAAAGAAAAGGTTTTGCTTCTTTAAAGTGGGTTAGGTTTTTCATAGGCCAAAGAGAAAGGGTTGACCAAATCTAATTTTCCTAAAGATATTGGTGTTATCGACTGCACGCATGTTAGTATTGATAAAAAAAACGCCCAATTTGGAGACGAATATGTAAATCGAAAGAATTTTACCAGCATTAGCGTACAGGTAACATGCGACCAGAATTCTGTTATAACTAGTTAAGATACAAGTTGGCCTGGATCAGTTCATGATGCTCGTATATGAAAAAATTCGACAGTCAGTGAAGACAAGATACATTATTCTTCTTTGGAACATTGGGTATAGAATAATGCCTTGTTTTATGACTCCTTATACCAAACCTCACAAAGAATATCAGAGGGTCCTTAATAGGCTGCTTTAATCAGAGCGAGTTGTGATTAAGTATACATTTGGGCAACTAAAGCGACGATTTTCTATCCTGAAGTATGACTGACGAATAAAACTGACTAGCAAACCAAAAGTTATTATTGCAATATAGCAATAAGGAGATGCAGATTTTTAAGAAAACGGTGAAGAAGAACAGGATTTGCTAAATATAGAGTATGAAAATGTAGATGTTATCCGCGCACAAGGACAAAGGTGGCTAAAGGAACTGGCTCGTCTTATTGGCAATTAAAATTGCCAATTGCAAGAGTCCCTACCAAACAAATGCATGGTAAGCACAAACAAGTAAAAATACAGACCTAATACCTACTATTTCTTATCTTTTACCCGACTTAGTACGGGATTTATGTCCGCATCCATAGCCTTTAACAAGACAAAAGTCGAATGGGCTTGTTTCCTGTCTTATTCTTGCCATTCTTGTTTTCATAAATTCATTTTTTTCATAAAAGCTTCCATATCCATCTCGTTGCTAAAGTCGTTATGGATATTAGTTACAGCAGCAGTTTTCTTCTTTTTCATCGATAGAAGCTGCGATTTTCCAGAATATCCGGAAAGTTGGATATATCTACCATCAATTGAAGTGCGAACTGTTTTTAAATATCGGGCGAATAAAATTAATTCCATCAGTGACAAACCAAATTCTCATTCATCGCTCACTGTAAGTTTTAGCTTGCCCAAAACGCTACTCTCCGTAGTACTTTACTTTACCGAAGCAATCGCTTGCAAGGAAAAAGTAGAGATTATAAATACGAATTGAAGTAAAACCTTTTACTTCAAAGTTAATGCTTTATTTTTATAAATACTGACTGATCTCTACCTATAACTGGTAGCGCCTTTAACCATTCGGCCACAGATGCCTTAGCGGTCAATTGGAGATTTTGATCATATTTTGATTTAACTCATGTCGCATAGGACATTTATTCAATTTTTTTAATGAGAGATTATTTGTTAAATCGACATTTTAAGTAAACTAATTATCTTTAATTTACAAGTTAGACCAAGTTTCCTATGCGACAGAGTTAAATCAAGATGTGAGGAAAAAGCCAACTAACCAATTAGAGATTTATTAAGGCCCAATATTTAAAGCATTTCCTTTTATACGCCGAGATCGACATGTTCGAGGATGTAACATTCTTTTGATTTTCCATTAATTTCATTTTTTGTTTTCCTAATTTTTAAATTTCAAAGATTTCTGTTGTTAAAAGTTCTGTATAAACTATTATAAATGAGTAAGCTTAAAATACACCTCCAGAATTAGTTTTAAAACTTTTATTGTGTCTAAATATTTTCTTAAACTGTTTTTGAAATGGTTTAATTATTTTTAGACGAAAGTATCGAAAAGGGCTTCGAATGCTGTTAGATTATTGAGAAACTGTTCGTTTCCCAAAGATTAATATTTAATATAGACCTACTCGGTATTTGACCAACCAAAAATCAATGTTTAAACTTCTCTTTAATTAAAAAGGATCTTTCTGATTATTCCACTAATTTATTTTAAGGGTCAATTTGCTATCTTTTTTGTGTTATCGATTAAACTTGTACAAACTTGTTTAAGAGCGGTGGATACACAACGGTCTCTCGAGGGAGATCAAAGTTTATAATAATTCTATGCACACGGGTTTAAAATCTATCGAAAATTTTGCTTTGTTGGTAGTTATTAGAAATTACAAAACAAAATTATTCCTAGACAGAGATCCAAGAACTATCATTAACTTATAATATCTATACCGCACGCCTGATTTAAGACCGTTCTTGCCAAAGAGAAAGAGATCAAAGCAGTGTTTGCATCTTTTTCTAATGGGCGGAAATAACTGAATACCTGACATCCTTAATACACAAATTTGAGGCACATTTTCAGAAGAATATTAGAAAGAGAAGCAAATACTGCTTCGAGCTTTTTTTCTCCCACTTGGGGTTGAATTGGTATCCGCATCATATAAGAAATATAGTTTGAAAAGCAACAAGATTTTTAAAATGATCCATCCAGGATTTTAACTTAGATTGCAATAAGCAAAACTAGCTATATAATTAATACATACTATTTAAGGAAAATGTATCAATAGTAAACGATTATTTGAGATATCTCTCATGGGATTTTTAAAATTTTAGAAAGTATACAAACAAGGAGAAATTAAAACAATGTCGCATCCAACAGTACTCGAACCCGTAACTCTTGCCTCTTCGCGGCAACAATCTAACAACTAAGCTATTATTTCGCTAATCGTTGTAAAATTCAATTCATGTCACATGTGACACTTAGTCACTTTCTTCTTAAGCACCTATAGCATGACGTTAATGGGAGAAAGATTTTGTCGAATCTCATCAATGTCCTTTGATCCATCTCAGAGTGACCAAGTTATTCTGGCTAGCCTCAGTTAGAGTGGTGACATTCTAGTACTAAACTTGAAGTGATACGTGGTCTATTCAAGGTTGCCTGCCTGTGATGTTCCTATTGATTTATTCTTTTGCAGTTATGGTAATGCCTCGCAGTTTTGAGTGAACCACACTTGACAAGCCATCCATGGCCCATTTCATTTTTAGGCTCAGGGATCTAGAGTACCTATATTCCATATCCCAAACCCTGCTGCGTTTTTGATCCATCATTATAGGCGTCCAGAACGTTTACTACGTTGGGGTCTGCAGTCTTTTCTGTTAATATTTTGTAGGGTTTGTCAAAGACAAATCTTGGTACAACGGCATTTGTGTCTGCTTTTAAGAGTGGTATCGCCTTTAGCGATTCCCTCTATTACTTGCTATAGTGCGAAAGCGTAACGATCTATTGATCGTTTTGAGGTTGAAGATCATTATCTGTGTCACCATAATAAATTTGAATACCAAAGAAAACACAAAGTCCGTCTTTGGTATTACCATACGACCACATTTGAGAAATGGATGATCTCCTCTTACATAATAAATTTGCTCAAACAAATAATTAAACCGCAGTGGATACTCAACTGCAATGTTAAATGTTAAGTTAAAAATCATGTGGTTAAGGTGACCAGGATTGAAAAGCAGGTTCTGAAAAGTGGCAGTCACCTAGTTTCCGAAGAGCTCGTGGTCACTTTTGAGAAATCTGGGGGAATCTCATGGAAGAAGAGAGAAGAAAGGCCACGGACTTCAATAAAAAGGAAGGCAGTCTATTTGCAAAAGAGAAAATCACGGGTCGTACAAATCTCGTTCAGCACCAGATCAACACTGGTAATGCTGCCCCCATTTGACAAGCACCCTTTTGCTAAGCAAGAAGGAGCCACATCGATCATGAAGGACATGTTACAGTAGGAAATAATCGAGGAATCTAATAGTCCCTGGTCATCTAATGTGGTACTGGTTACTAAGAAAGATCGGTCTACGTCTACAAGATTCTGCGTAGATTACCGAAAATTGAACGACATTACCAAGAAAGACAGTTACCCATTACCCAGAATAGATGACACATTAAACGTATTGGCCAATTGCAAATGGTTCTCGACGCTGGATTTGAAAAGTGGATATTGACAGGTAGCAATCCATCCAGACGACAACCTTTCTTGTCTATATACGGTGACTAAAGTTTGAAATGATTTCGGTGGAAGATACATCTAGGATTTTAACATAGATAATAATAAGTAAAACTAGCTAAAATTCAAACTAATCATTACCTTTATGTATCATAAAATCTGGAACTACGTGTTAGTAATGAAAATCTAAATTTACTTTTAGCAAGTGTCGATCTTATATCTTATAAGTTCTAAAAGCAAATTCTGATTAAATTTTTGCAAAAGAAAGCACCTTAACTAAATAAAGCTTTTCTATCTTTACTGACTCATATTTCTAAACGTTTGTCGTTCCAGGAATGCATTTAAATATCCATTCAAAGTGTTATTTTAAGGATTATTATCATAGGCAACCGAGATGTAACCTAAAAGGAAATCTGTACAGGCATAATAATGGTATCATTATCAGGCAGTGTCCGCCGAAGTGAGAAACACCAGGGGAATATCAGAGGCAAAGTAGGAGTAGTGGAAGTGAGAGCAGGAAATTAAAAGTTCAAACGTCTGTGCATGAAATCCATTTTGCACCATTATAAGAATACAGATCAAAGGAATACGTCAATTTGGAAGACTGCTTTACTCAAAAGAGAAATTAATTTTAACAAAGAAAAAAATGACTACTACTTACTTTTGTGTTTTCCTTTATTTTAAATATTGAAAAAATATATTTTTAGTAGTTGATTCTATTCATTTCAAAATATTTTAAGAAGTTAAGAATGATAATTAGGTAATTAATCTTTTTTGTTTCCAAATTTTTATTTTTTTTTTCGTTATATTTTGTAATTTTAGTCGATTTTTAACATATTTCTTTATCTGCAATTTTTATGATATTTTCTCGTTTTTTTTTCTGTTTTTCGGTTCATTTTACTATAGTTTCTCGTTTGCAACATTTTATTCCTTTTTCTTTTAATTTTTCTTGTTAATCTCTCCCTTTATTGATTTTCTACATTTTCTTTATTTCTAATTTTTGCGATTTTTCCATATATTTTATTTTAATTCATACACAATCTTTTACTTTTTGTGATTTTCTCTTCGCTTTTCCTGTTGAAGTAAAACTTCTTTAGCGGCGACTAGGGGTAACTCAGTAATTCTAACGGACGTGACGTCATTCTAATGTACCGCGTACCGGAAACAAAAGCTGATACAAAATACCTAACAGTATTCCGCCTACTATATTAAATAAAATTAAATCTGTAATTGTATGAATTGACAGTTTGTCAACCAAAATACATTGGTGGTAAATAGTTTAAATTTTTGTATAAAGTGTTTGTTTTAAATATGAATAAACAAAGTGGATTTATTAATGAAGAAAGTGATGAAAAAATATTGAATGAAAATGAGTGAGTAGGTAGGTACTCTATATGCATAAATTTTATTTTTGGTGTGTAATTACACTATTTATACCTAATTATTTATACCTATTATTTATACCTAGCTATTTTCGTTTTATAGACTTAAAGAGCTAAAAATAAAAAGAAATTGTGAACGTCAAAGGGCATATTATAAGCGCCAGAAAGATTTGAAGAAAAATGAAAATGAAAAAAAGACGAGACAGCGACATTCATTATGATTTGATTAAGTAAGTTTATATACATACATACATGATAGTAAATAATTGTTTATAGGGAAGCTTTACGTTAAGTAAAGAAGCATGTTGCACGTTTTTGTTCATAAAATAATAATATTCGAAATGTTTTAACACTTGCTTATACTTATTTTAGGTTTGGTTAGGTAGCCATAAAGGCCATAAAACCACTAGTCAGGATGGCTGATCTTTTACCAGCAATAACAGATCCTTCGTAGAACTGAAGAAAACAAACTCAACTCAGGATTTTAAATTTTATGGAATATGCTATAAAATGCTACAAAATGAAATGGTTATCTAACTATCGAAGACTCTTGTGTTGTGTTGTATTACAATAAGGTAGATACAGCTACAAAATCACACATTCTAAACGTAATGTGTGTATATTTTTAATATTGTTTACCTATTATTAAAGCAAAACTTCTTTAGGCGCGACTAGGGGTAACTCTAACGTTAGATTCTAACGGAAGATTCTGATGGAAGTAACGGTGTGATTTCAGCTATGGGAGGAGCTTAAATTTTCAAAATTTATTTATGAAATTTTCAAAATTTTCAAACGGTTTCAAATACATTAATGGTATTTAGAGAGTAAAATCTATGTTTCACATTTTAGTTATCATAAACCTATTATTTCATATATAAAAAATAATGATAACTTTCAAATTTATATTTCTAATGAATAATATAAATATAACATCTCATTTTTTGTAAAGTATATAGACAATAAATATAATTGAATTGTAATTAAATGTTTATTTTCCGATACGTACGTCAACAAGTTTTACTTCAATCGCGCGTAAAGGTTACACGCACACTCTTTTTTTTTTGAATAATCAATTTTTTTCGTGTTTTTGTTGGGTTTTTAATTGTTCTTTCAATTTAAAGATTTATGATATTATGTTATACATATTTTCGGGAATCATAACAAGTTTTTCGTTTTTTTTTTATGTTTATGAACATTTTTTTAACCATTTTTAAAAAAAATTCTTACATTTTTCAAGAATTTTTCAATTGTTTTTTTAATATTTCATTATTTACAATTTTTATGATATTTTTTCGTTTTTTTATCTGGTTTTCGTTTTTTTTTTTCATTTTACTATAGTTTCTCGTTTGCAACATTTTTTTCCTTTTTCTTTTAATTTTTTTTCTAATTTATGCGATTTTTCCTTTTTTCCCCTATTATTCCATATATTTTATTTTAATTTAGACACACTTTTTTACTTTTTGTGATATTCTCTTCTCTTTTCCTGTTTTTTTGTATAATCAATTTTTTTCGTATTTTTGGTGGGTTTTCAATTGTTTTTCATTTTTTACGATTTTCAATGAAAATGTTTTTTTAAGGTTTTTAATATTAATATTTTACACATATTTTCGAGATTCCTAACATAACATAACATTTTTATGATTTTTTGACATTTTTTTAGCCACTTTTAAAAAAAATTTAATATTGTCAAGATTTTCTTACATTTTTCAACAATTTTTCACGTTTTGTAAAATTTATTTATGATTTTTGACATTATTTCACCATTTTTAACATTGTCAACATTTAGGGAATATGCAGGCAATTTTTTTATTTTTTTTATTCAATATTCATTTCATATTAATATAGAAAAAAAAACATAGCTGTAAGAGTAGTAATAATTTTTTCATAAAATCTTAAAATATTGGTTTAATTTGACAAGTTCAAACGCTCCTATTTCTCGCGCGCTTGAGGCGTGACGTCATAGGGCACGTCCTGTCAGTTTATTGTTTGCATTGAGAGTTAGTTTGATAGTTAAAAAGGTGTTTTAGTTTAAATATCGCGTAATAATCATGGAAGAAGAAAAAAAGCCATTTTATAGATATTGCATGGTACCAATGTGTCCGAACATTATAAAAAGTGCTTTCACAAAACCGTTGTCCGTCATTGCTGTTGATGACTTCTTGACATAAAAATATCAGAAAACTAAGCTAGAATAGCAATACAACCAATCTTTTTTTCCAACACAACCTCAATGTCTGAAAATAAATTACGGGTGACTGACAGGACATGCCCTATGACGTCACGTTTCAAATCGACCAGTGGTGTGGCATTTTACAAACTTGAATTTCGCTCGTAAATTTTTTCCTTTATGATTAATGTTTTAAATCATTAAATACATATTAAATTAGAAAATAACGAATTCAGTGTAATACAAGGACCTTAAAAGGGAAAAGGGAAAAAAAATTTATTATTGTTAACAATTTTTAAAGATTATTAATAATTTTTAACATTTTTTACAAATTACAACAATTTTTCTGGATTTTCAACATTTTTCAGGATAATCGTCATTTTTTCACGATTTTTGATTTTTTGTTAATTTCAAATAATTGAAAATTTTAGGTATATAACTATTTCTGATTTGTTAGGCCCTGTTAACATCATTTTAAGAATATTTATAAATATAAAGTAGCCTGAAAATTCAATTGTAAATGAAACGAATTCAATACGAGTAGATATAATTTTAAATTCCATTTTCCAGAAAACAGATCTGCAGGTTTAGATGAAGTTTCAAGTTTCCTTATAAAATAGTTATCAGAAACGATTTCGTACGCAATTGGTAAATACGTTTTTTGAATTCGTAAAACTTCCATCCAGTCTACTTACGGTTAAGTGGAACAACTTTAAAAAGAATACAATCTGATTTCTAACAAAAACCGCGAGATTTGTTCAATTTTTAAAAATCAGTATGATTTTTATCCAGAAGAATCAACTGCAAATCTCTTTAATTCTGAATTGTGCCGTCAGCGGTGTTACTGTATAATTCTCTTTTCTTCCTCGTTGCGATTAGTAATTTTGAAGTTCATTTTACTCTTCAAAATAAGTCGATTTTAATGTTTCTTTTAATTATTTTATTTAGTAGAAGTGTCTTAAATTGGAGTGATATTTTATTAATACTAACAACTAATATCAAGTAGTTTCAGTTTCGCCAAACATCAGTTTTTGTCATTTTGAATAAATTTTAGTCTAGTTTTAACACGTGTTACGCAGACGACATTGTTATTCTGCCTACCGGAAAGTTTGAAAGCACCCTTTGCGAAAGAATGCAAGTGGCTTTCAGAACTTTAAAGACATGGTGTAAAGAGCAATCGCTGTCTATTAACCCCAAAAAGACAGAAATGGTTCTCTTCACGAAGAAAACGAAACCTAGGGGCTTAAACGCACCCAGTCTTTTCAACGTTAAATTAAGCTTTGCTACAGAAGTAAAATACTTAGGTGTTATCCTTGACAGCAAGCTGACGTGGAACTCACACATAGAAAGCAGAGTTAAAAAATCATTTATATCTTATGAGCAATGCCGCCGAACCATAGGACAGACCTGGGGATTATCCCTCAAGGTCACCATGTGGATCTACACGGCAATCATAAGACCTATGCTAACATATGGTGCTGTCGTGTGGTGGCCTAAAGTGAAACAAACAACAGCTATCAAAAAATTAAACCAAATCCAAAGATCAGCATGCCTTCTCGTAACAGGAGCCATGCGAAGCACACCGACCAGCGCAATGGAAGTCATACTCGGTCTCACCCCCCTTAACATATTTGTTAAGGAGGTCGCATTGATGACCATGGTACGCTTTCGCACGGTTGGTATCGAACCCACTGTAGGGACTGGCACCCATAGGGACAGTCTGTGGAGGGAATCGATAAAAGTGATACCACTCCTACAGGCAGACACGGATGCCGTCGCACCAAGATTTGTCTTTGACAAACCCTACAAAATATTAACAAACAAGACATCAGACCCCAACGTAGTGATCGCTCTAAGCGTATATACGGATGGATCAAAAACAAAGCAAGTTGTAGGATGTGGAATTTACTCTAGATCCTTAAACCTAAAAATAAAATGGGCTATGGATGGCTTGTCAAGTGTGGTTCAGTCAGAACTCACAGGCATAACCATAGCTGCAAAAGAATTAATCAATAGGAACATCACAGGCAGGAATATAAATATATACACAGACTGCCAACAAGCACTACTGACCTTGAATAGACCACGTTTCACTTCAAGTTTAGTACTAGAATGTCACCAATCTCTAACTGAGGCCAGCCAGAATAACGTGGTCACTCTCAGCTGGATCAAAGGACATGGGAACTCTAAAGGCAACCGCATTGCGAACAATTTAGCAAGGAGGGCTGCGGGCTACAAATATGTTAGCCTCCGCCCATCTACCAAGCTAACATTGTCCGCAGTCGTGGACCTTATCAAACAGCACTCTCACAAAAAATTCATACAGTGCTGGAATGAAACTACGAACTGTAGACTGGCCAGAGAGTTACTACCTCATCATGGCGAGGAAAAAAAATTAAGGCATTGACCAGACAAAATCTCCGAACAGCTGTGGGAATCTTGACAGGTCACTGCCAATTGCGACAACATCTCTTTAGGATGAAATTAACAGAATCGCCGCTATGCAGAGGCTGCGAACAAGAAGAGGAAACAGTAGAACACATTATGTATGACTGCTCTGCTTTTTCTGAAATCAGAAGATCCGTGTTGGGCGAGTATTGGCTTACACCAGCCGATGTTAGGGAGATCCCTCTCGGGAGCCTCATCACCTATTTTAAATCACTAGGCCTGGTGACAGCCTGAGGTGAGAATATCCCTACAATACGGGAGGATGCACAAAGGGTCATATGTGGCCTCAGTGCTGGCTAAGCACTAGCTCGCCCCTCCCCAAATTTCCAGAACACCTGTTTTAAGAAATAATTTATTCTCAATAAATTGGAAAAATCAAATTTGTCTGGAAACTGATTCTACTTGATTGTAAATTCGTTAAGGGATCGATTTCTGATTATTCATTTCATCATTAGGGTTAATCCAAATCTGTTTGAAGAGGGCCACGCAAGGGTTTAAATATTTTTTTGAGGTGGCACCAAAACTCCGCCATTCTGTGGTGAAACAGGACCCTAGTTTCTGACCTCAAATGAAAATTGAAGAAAAATCTTCCCAGTAGAAATCGACAAGATATGAAAACGAATCTACAAAACCGAAAGTGGACTATGGTCATCTATAGCACGCAATTTAGGAAAGAATTATCTCAATGGAGTAAATAAAAGTGATTCCTTATTTTCGTAGGACAAGGTCTGTTTTAACTATATAACCTTTATAAAAAGTATAATTTTGTATTTACAGATATATTATTTTCCTCTCTATTGTATGTATATCAAGAGACAAATATTTACTATATTTGTGGGTTTGGTAAATACAGAAAACCGGTAGGTAATATTTAGTTTATCCACCTGTTCTTCTCTAATGATTTATTGATTATATCCAGTACATTCATTGAATCTCTACGGAAAATGAAACTGAATTCACATTTTAATTTTGTGTATGTGTTCGTTTTAATAAACACGTGGGACATTTCGTTATAAAGAACGAACTTTGTGTTTACACATGGTACGGGACTTTATACTTTGACCTAAATAACCCTGCAAAAATCAACTAATTTTATGACCAAATCCGAAGGGATTTTTAAGGATTTGTCCCTCTGTAACAGAAGCCTATGAGTTTTTATTTTAAAAAATAAACTGTATCGATATGTTTAATTGAGGAAAAGTAAGAAGTGGCACGCCTATGAGTCACGAATTGTTTACTACTAGACTATAGCAATAATGATTTTATAATTTCTTTTTAAGTTTTTACATAAAATTATTCTTCTCTGTTAAAGAGCTGTCATCTTGTGGACTATAGGTCCCGAAAATTACCTAATCCCATATTAATAAACTTATTCTTACTTTCTGTACTCACAGCACCTAGATTAGGATTTGACCATCTCAGTGTCATAACGTAACCTTGTAAATCATGGTCCCGTGTAATGGTTAAACAACTTAATATAAATTTTCCACTATACATTTAAGACTTGAAGGAAATAAATAAAGACTAAGTTAAATGTGAACAATAGGGTGATTTGTGACCGTGTAATATAAAAGTTTCAAATCTAAAACGTTATTATCTCCAATAACTGCAGCAACATGGAAATCGTAAAGCGCTGTACAAACCCTTCCCTATGTTCTCCGAAGACAGGATTACATTCATTTCATTTTGATTCGCATTATTGGATTTAGCTCCATGAATACGAACCAGATGTCTTCTTAATGCTCCTATACAGAGAATTTGATCGGCAGAGTTGATTTCATAGATGTCGCTTGTAAATTCAGTCCGTTCTCCACAACTCAACAAACTTATATAAATCAATTACTTTTCTGTTTGACTTTAAAGTCATTACACTAATTTGTGTTAGCGCACTACGAGTTAAGGTTCATAAGCAAGTTTTTGATTTCAATAGCTTCTTAATAAGTTCCTGAAACGGGTCATTTACTATGTTAAGGCGACAAAACTGGAGTAAACTTAATAAACAAACTTTAATTTGATGTGGTAATTTGCTAAACCAATTTAAACGGGTGGTAAATTTGGCGGATTAAAGCATAAAATATAATAAAATATTAAGCATAAGCAATATTTCTATTGGATTTTTGAAATTAAGAAATTAGAAAACAAGAAATGACATTATGGAAAAATCAAAAAATGTCACAGGATTCGAAATGTAGTACACACTACACTGCACCTTCAGTTCGTTTAGGATTATATCATAATCGGTGTATACGGCAATTAATTAATCATCTCCGTGGAGCTCCTAATGTGTTTTTTCCCAGACATACTATCTACAGAAGGTTAATAGAGGGTAATTTAGTAAGCCGGAGATGCTAATCTTTAAATATTAAATGTTCCAGTTTTGTCCTGTCTGGTTTAATTGCCCGATCTTAATCCTATTGAACATGCCTGGAATATGCTTCAGCGGAGAGTTTTTCAAGACCAGAATCAATTTCAAAAATCACAATCATAAATGTACGAGGAAGCCACATTTCTTATTACATTTATCATTGTTTGTTCCATTGTCAATATGGGAGCAAAATGAATCGCAAAATATTTTTTAGGGATGAATCTCGGTTTGGTTTGTATTCAGATTCTCGAAGGATACGCGTATGGAGAGAACCTGGCGCAAGAAATCGAATGCAACATATACAATAGGTTCACATCTACAGAGGAGGCACAATTATGGTATGGACAGGAAATTCGATTTGCAGTAGAAATGAGCTCGTTCTGCTGGATCGTTTTTTGTCATCAGAGCGTTACAAATGTTCTAGAACCTGTAGTTGTTCAATACGCGCAAAAGATTGGTCCTGATTGTATCTTGATGCATGACTATGCTATTCCACATACAGCCAGATAACAAGAAATTTCTAGAAAGAGCCAAATATTCCAGTTTTGCCTTGGCCGGCTCAATTGCCCGATCTTAATCCTATTGAGCATGCGTGGAAATGATTCAGCGAAGACTTTTTCAAGACCAGAATGAATTTAAAAAATCGCAATCAGCTCTTTAACAGTGCTGGATGGTAATTCCTCAAAAAGATCTGGATAAATTGATCTTCAAGGAAAGACGTTGTAGAGCCATCATAAATGTACAAGGAGGCCACATTTCTTATTACATTTATTTTTCCTTGTTCCAATGTCAATTTTTTTTTAATTGGATTAATAAATTTTGTTTTTTTGCATAAATTTAAAATTTTAATATCTTCGTTCATTAACCTATTCCCACGTTATTCAATGAAATACGATTTTATAACTAATTTTTTTAAATATCATGTGTGTATAATAACAAAAATATTTGATAAAACTAATACCAATTTGTTATAACTTATAACCAATATTTTTTTCAAGATTGCATTTAAAATCATTTTTCCTTCAATATGAGCTTTGGTAAATGTTAATATCTTAATTAGAAGCCAAGATACACGGTAAAATCTACAAGTATACATAGTTTTGCACTAATTTCGCCTGTAATAACTCTGGCTCTAATTAACGGATTTTGATCTTTCAAAAACCATTTTGTTTCATTTTTTTAACAACAAAAAATAGTAAAATAGTTATTTATGATATGAGTGTTAAAAGTGAGGTTTTATTTTGTGAGTGAAAACGTTTGTGAAATGAGCGGAGCGAATTGAACAATTTCACGAACAAAATAAAATCACTTTTAACACAAATACCATACAATGTTTTTTGTACAACTTCCCTATTTTGATAATGAAACGAGCGAATTTGCAATGACAATAAACCAAACCGTGTTAAAAGTAAACTAAACCGTGTTAAAAGTAAACTTGTTTACATGGCAACGTGTTAAAAGTATTTTTAACACGCTGTTATGTAAACAATCGTTTTTAACATTGTTTGCTATTATTAAAAGTGTCACTTTTAATGACAGTTGTACAAAAAACATTTTCCATCTTCTTTGTTTAAAAATTACAGAAATTTAAACAATTAAACAAATTACCGCATCATTTGCTCGCAAAGTTATATAATAATTATTCTAATACACCGAGTCAGGATATATACAAAACTCTATTTTTCTTGGAAGGACCTCAATCGGCGACGAAAACCCCCTTAGCCCCTAGACTATTTAAAAACTACCACTTTTAACGAGTTCCGCGAACGTATTTCCAGTTTCCACACTAAATTTTACCTAATTGTCATATTTTTCTATAAAATCAATTTTGCTGTAAGATTTATTCAGTTTTTCACCAGTCTTTACAGTTTGTATCAACTAAAAAGGGAAACCTAATAATTGGCTATTTACTTACTATCAGCTAATGGATACTTATAAAAAACTACTTTTATCTACTCTACCTCATATTATGTATCAATTTTTAGTTCGTGAAAACTGTCATTATAGACAGCAGTGCGTGAAGGATTGAAAGTGTGCGTGAAGTAACAATGTATTTTTTATAATTCACGTTCACAAAGTTTCTATTTCGACACTAAAAACAGTATCGAAATAGATTCATTGTACCTAACACTGTTTTTGGTAACTTTTTGTTTTACACAATTGGTTGCACTGCACTGATTATCAACGAAAGATGAAAGAGTTCAGGTAGTAAATCAAGAATTATGTTGTATTAACTACATTATCAGCGATATTGCGAAATTCAGAATATTTTATTCAAATTTGACAAACATTTAAATTTAAAATCATTAAAACTGTCAAATGTCAAAAGTGTCAAGATCGCCAACATAAATAAATATTTCGAAAAACTCTCATTTTATTTATTTTTTTATACTTTTAAAAGTTCATTATAAAAAATAGTATGTAAAACTCGAATTACAATGACGGTTTGTAGTACTCGTTCTTTGCGAAACTCACCGCTTCGCGGTTCGTTTCACAAACTTCACTCGTACTACGAAACCTGTCATTGTAACACTTGTATTACAATATACTATTAAATGGGATTTACTTTTTCGCACTGCTTTTGACACACCTTGATATAATCAAATATCCTTAGCATTTGCGTTGCCATGGTGTTGCTATGAGAGCATTAGTTTTGTTAGTATCTTGTAAATGAATTGAAAATAAATTGCTTTCTTGTAATTATTTTTTATTTGATTATCGTAGATAAAATATTGTATGAAACTATGTCCGTGAAGTGCTTTCTGTGCACTTACGCGATATATAGCACTCACTTCGCAAGTGCTCTAAACATCGCGTGCGTGCGCAAAAAGCATACTTCACGAACTGTTTCATAAATAAATATTATTAAATTACCTATTTTGCTATCAATCTTGAAGTTATATCTCGTTTCTACTACATGATTATAGTTCTATAAAAATTTGCAATGAATTTCATGAGATAAATCGGTTATTTCATTTGATATAAAATGCTGATTTATATGGTGCAATCAGAGTGCATATTCACAGCACGTATGACTATTATTTCAATCACTTGAAAAGAATCCCAAAAGTGCCGTGAAGAGAAACAAGTCGTAGTATGGATATTTTTCCATTCATATGTAGTTTCTAAGCTGCAAATAAATTGTTATTAGTGCGGTTTCTCTGCTTTAAGCTCTCCAATATCTTATTCTTTTACTGAGGATAGATAACTTCGTGAAAATTTATATCCTTTTGGATTGCTGTACTCAAAGAAATAGTTTTACCACAGAGCAAAGATGTTCAGGAAATATACATCATAAATTATGTTATTCGAATTTTACTTTTTATTTATTAAAATCATTTACACACTAAACAACGGTTACATTTCAAATAAATAAATACAAGAGATATTTCCATTTGAAATCAGCTAATGAAATCGTGTTCAACCAATGTATATTTTAACAAAATATATTTGAAATGCTATAAATATCTATCAATAATAACTTTTCATAAATAATCTGTAATATTAGAGATTATATTGTATTTGAAAATGTTTATAAAATCATATTGTAAACGTAAGTAGAACTACAAATTATTTGATAAATTTAATTTTATTTTTTAAAACCGTATTTGTAGGGATTAATTAAAAAAAATATTTAATAAATAGTAGTTAGGTATAAATAGTTGAAAAAATAAATTTCTTCTCTCATTAATTAAACATTATTAAGTTGCTATATTAATACAAAAAATAAGAATTTACGCATTCCAGGCACTATGATGTTTGACGATGATGTGTATGTCAAACCTCAAGATATAGTTAATAAATTCAGTCAGTTCTTTGAAAGTGTCTTTGTAACATCATCTGAGCCAACTCAGGACAGGGCTAGTTTATTTGAATCACAATGTTTCAATGAAAGTATTAATGTTATTAATATAGGCGAATTTGATATTATAGAGGCCAGTAGTAAGTTAAATTTCCATCTGTTCGCAATCTAATATCACCCTCACAGCACGGTTTTTTAAACAAAAAGTCCACAGAGTCTAACTTACTCATAATTACTCAATTCTTATCTGAAATTATTGACTCAGGTGGGCAGGTGGATGTTATTTACACTGACTTTTCGAAAGCTTTCGACAGAATGGATCACGGAATTTTAGTAGATAAGTTAAACCAGTTTGGTTTTTCTTATAATTTCATCAGATTCTGTAGATCATATCTTCTGGGTATGTGGCAGTTTGTTTTTAATAATGGTTACTCTTCCCAAAAGTACCTTGCGAAATCAGGTGTTCCACAGGGTTCTAACTTGGGACCGTTGTTATTTTTACTATCTATTCATAAATGATCTCGATTTTCGCATAAAGTCTTGTAGACTTATTTTTGCTGACGATTTTAAGTTTTATCTATCAATCCTAGACACTCAGGACTGTATAGCACTTCAGCAAGACCTAGATGCTTTATTATGTTGGTGTGAGGAAAATGCGTTAATGCTGAATGTATCTAAATGTAAAGTGGTGACATACACTCTGAAAAAATCTACAGTAAATTTCCATTACAATATCAACGGTCTAGTCTTGTCACACTGTTCCTCTACCAATGATCTTGGTGTCACTTTCGACTCAAAACTAAGTTTTGCTGAGCATATTAATATAAAGGTTAGTGATGCAAGTAAAATGTATAGATTCATTGTACGGAATTGCCGTGGTTTTAGGGACATTAGAGTATTAAAGACACTATACTATTCATACGTTCGAGTTCGAGCTAAGCTAGAATACTGCTCAATCATATGGTATCTCTGCTATAATATCCATATGACTAATATTGAAGGTGTTCAAAGGAAATTTTTGAAATATTTATGTTTTAAGGTAAATGGTGAGTATCCTGAGAGAGGCTTCGATTACCAGCTACTTTTAGATAGCTTTAACATGGAAAGTCTTGAACTTCGAAGAATTCTTGCCTCTTTAACCGGTTTACGTAAAATTATGTTAGGAATAATTGATTGTCCTACTATTTTAGCAAAAATTAATATAAATGTCCCCAATATAGTTACACGAAACACCTAACTTTTTACTGTGCTAGGTCTAGAACTAACATACTGTTAAATTCACCTGTCAATGTTATGTGTAATAACTTCAATTTATATTGTAATTCTGCTGACATTTTCACCGATAGTTTAAGTAATATAAAAGCCATCGCTGCTGCTAATGGTTTTTCTTTAATTTACATATATATATATATATATATATATATATATATATATATATATATATAAAACGAACAGAGCGTTTTGTGACAGTCTAAGAATGTCCAAAGATGATACATAAAGTATCTAGTGCCTTACTGTCAAAAGTAATAATTAATATATATCCAAAGATGATACATAAAGTATCTAATGCCATACTGTCAATAGTAATAATTTCAGTTTTGAACTGAAATGGTGTCGGTTAGAAATTTCTAACACTTTAAAAGACACCTTGGACGCTGCCATATAAATAGATATAAATATCATTCAACCTATATCAGGGCAAAACCAAACTACAGACACGTGTTTCGCTCTTGTTTGAGCTCGTCAGTGTAGTACAGGCTATGTCTCTCAAGTCACTAATCAAGAGACATCCCTGCTATAAATTGAACGATATCTATAGATGTCAAGTGCGAAACTGATAAACAGTCGCAAGTGGTTCCATCTTCACTCCAAAAATGGTACTTCAGTGGTAGCTTTGCATCTTGTATTAGTGACTTGAGAGACATAGCCTGTACTACACTGACGAGCTCAAACAAGAGCGAAACACGTGTCTGTAGTTTGGTTTTGCCCTGATATAGGTTGAATGATATTTATATCTATTTATATGGCAGCATCCAAGGTGTCTTTTAAAGTGTTAGAAATTTCTAACCGACACCATTTCAGTTCAAAACTGAAATTATTACTATTGACAGTATGGCATTAGATACTTTATGTATCATCTTTGGACATTTTTAGACTGTCACAAAACGCTCTGTTCGTTTTATAAATATATATATATATATATGTTATGATGTAGTGTTTCACGGATGGTAGAATGAACAGTAGTGGTGTTCCGGGTTTCAATCCGTTGGTTGTTTGTGTCTTGAAAATGCCAGCTGAGATGTTGGCGAAACGTCGTGAAGACACAAACAACCAACGGATTGAAACCCGGAACACCACTATTGTTCATATATATATATATATTTGGTACATTGCTCTGTAAAGGGATTTGATCTGTTGGGCAATAAAGCTATTATTATTATTATTATTATATTATTATTATTATTTAAAAAATACACCAGCTAAAGAAACTAAAGAAAAGCTGGATAAATATTATGAGACGAATGTAGGTTTAGATTATACTGTAAAATTTGGGTTCCGTATATTTCGTACGAGCGTTGTCTATTTATTTTTGCATATAGTCGCTTAGAAGACGGCACAAATAGAACCTTCAGACACAAATCTAACCTTAATCTTTTGTTGACACAAATCCAGAGTTTCATTGCGGAACAACAGGTGTACGTACAGTGAATTTTTGAATTACCTAAGCAAGTCTGTCAAAAAATGGATATTCAATAACTTTTACAACTTTCGGATAGGATTATCCCAACAGCAACCGAATCAACATTAACAGGCATTTCTTCAGTTCTGGAAACCGCAGAAGCTGTCATAGTTGGTGATACCGACATAAAATTATGTTTCGAAATGACTAGAAATTTTCTACCCGCCAAAACTTCCACATACTGTGGCCGTGGAACGCCAACGCTCCCTAAGGGAGGATCCTCCTAGATATTGTCAATTATTTTCAAATTGTGGGGTAACCAGGTAGTGAGTGAGCCAAGGAAAAATTCGGATTGAGGTCTAGGAGTTAATACTGGAGGTTCCACAAAAGATTCAGATTCGACAGTTTCTTGGTCAGTATGCCTAGGGATTCTTTGTAGTTTTGGAAGTGTGGTCGACTGGATACCAGTTGACTTAGGGAGGGTATTTATAGGAGTCAGAGGAAGGAGGGTATTTAAGATAGTCGCTGACTGGTTGGGTGTTTGTTCTTGACCATCCAAGTGACAATTCTGTAGAACAATAAACACTCTCGCTGAAATGGTTTCTGTGGTTGAGAATGAAGCACCATACCAATCAATGATTTCCCGCTGGTATTGCGAATTTCAACGAGTTAGCTCCAGTTTTAGGGACGAATCCAGGCTAGGTCCACTCAAAATAGTGTCACACAGAAAAATATTGATGCGATTCGTCAGATAATTACAAATGACCCCCGTGTAACATACCGAGACAACTATTTCAAAGGCCTCGATTTAAAAGATCTTACATAAAGAACTAGGTCTCGTCCTCCCTCTATTTTACTCTCGATAATTAAATGGAGAAGCTAATATTTGTTATATCTTAGTACATGTCCAAAGTATGCAGTTTTCCTTCTTATTACTATAGTTAAGAGTTCTCGTTCTCTGCCTATTCTCTCTAGGACAGTCTCATTTGAAACCATATCAGTCCAAGGAATCTTCAATATTCGCCTAATCACTCACATCTCAAAGCCCTCAATTTTCGCATGAAATTAAGTTTTAATGTCAATGCTCCCATGCCGTGTAATAAGACAGAATAGAGGTAGCATTTTGATAGCCGGTATCTTGTTTCTACACTTAGATTTTTATAACAAAAGGATTTCATCTTTTGGAATGTTATTCTGGGTTTAATACATCGGTGATCCAGCATCCCAGATACTTGAATTTGCTGACCTGTTCTATGCGTTGTCCATTTGCACTTATATTAGTTGTGATATTTCCTGTCTTTGAGATAACCATAACCTTTGTTTTGTGTGTGTTAATTTTTAGTCCAAATTCTTCACTCTTTTCGCATACTTTGTCTATACCTGGATTTGCATTCACATGGCATTGACGTCATTTGACGTATATGCAAGTAGAACCAATACGCGGTAAGTCTTTCTAACTTAAACCTGGCAACTACGCTTCATTTCTACCGCGTATTGGTCTACTTGCATATACGTCAAATGACGTCAATGCCATGTGAATGTTAATCCAGGTATAGTATTTGTTGCAAGGACGTTTCGCTGTGGGCAATTAAGACGGCGTATAAATAATATACCTATGGTAAATACATTACTATTTATAGGCCTAAATAAAGAAAACCAACTATAACCTAAGGTATAGATTCAAATAAGTAGGAGTCCTATTTGTTTTTAAAACTGTTAACGCTATCAGAGTCTATTATTTCGTTTGGTAAACTGTTCCAGACATAAAAAATTCTATTACTCAGAAAACCCTGTCTGTTACGGGTGCGAAAAGCTTCCTTCTTCAGTTTGAATGAGTGTCCTTGGAGTGTGTCGTCACAATTGACTGGAAACGCTGCTTGAAGATTACACAAGTTATATTTTATAATCCTGAAGGAAAGGATCAGGTCACCACAAAGGCGTCTTACTTCAAAGGTTGTGAGGTTTGCGGTAGATACTCTTTCTTCATACTTGGTTCTAACATGACCAAAGGAGAGTCTAGTTGCATGTATTTACACTTTTTCCAACATTTCTCGATCACGAGTTAGGTCCGGATCCACGTTGGACCAACGTATTTGAGGATGGGTCGAATGACATACTTATAGAGCCCACAGTAGGTATCGAAGGATGCTTTAGAAAAAGCTTTTTAAAATAAAAACAGTTTAGAGTATGCCCATTTACATACATGCGAAACATGATCACTCCACGTCAGGTCTGAGTTGATGATTTTAATTTAATTATTATAAAGTTGACAATTTTAACACTAAACTCTATGTAGAAACATATATACAGAAAAAAAACGTACTTTAAAATGCATCTACTGAAATGATAAAGGTGACATATCATCATCACAGCCTTACAATCTCTAAGATTATGGCTACCGCCGCCTGGGCGTTCAACAATCCTTTTTTTTTGAGGTGGATTATTCCTCTGTCTTCGTTTCAATTTCTCATAATTTGTTGTGTGTTTTTCCTGCTGTTGTGATTTTCTTCCATTGTTTCCGGTCCCTGCATTGAGATTTCCAATCAGTAACGTTCATGGCTTTTAAGGCCTCTTCCACTTCATCTAACCATCTTTTTCTAGGTCTTCCTCTGCATCTGGGCCAGTTCGTTATTCTTCGAAGCATTTCTTTGTGTGGCCTTCTGTGTATATGCCCAATCCATTCTAGACGGCGTGATTTAGTATAGGTATCTAACTATGTTTTCACCATTTTGTTCCCTGTCTATTGTAATGTTTGTTTTAAGTCTTCTTTCTCCTTCGCTTGTTGTGTCAGGGCCAAAAGGTGACATATAGAATAATTAAAATGTTAAATCTGGATTTTAATAAACAATATACAGGATTAGTGATTACGTCATTTAATTAGGTTTAACATGTATCACAAACTCTATGATATGAAAGCCTTTTGTAGTATAAATATAGTCGTAGTACATTTCTATATTTTATAAATACGAGAGCAAGTAGAGTACATTGCAATAATCGAATAAACGCATTTGTTGTCAACAAAATTACGAACTCACTTTTAATTGGAGCTTTAACTTGATATATCATAAGATACTATTTTTCAATTTATTTTTTACGAATTAGCAACTCTATTTATTTCATACATACCTACAAGAACAGTAAAACCAGATCAGTTATTAATATCAGAATAGTTTCTTTAAATAAGAGTTTTAAATTTAAATATTATCTAATTAATCAGTGTCTCACTGCCATTTGAGAGTTGATTCCCTCTAGGATTTGTCATTCGTCGAAAAGAATTTAATATCTACTACCCTACTTACAATAAGCTTGCTAGAAGAACCTTAAATTTAATTTTATGTCTCAATTATAAGAGGATTTTCATTGTACTGTAATATCGTATGACATAATTCCAATTCTACTGGGTTTGTTACGGTCGAATAAAGAATTCCAATCATTAAGAAAATTTTAAAAGTCAAGATAATTGAAGAGATATTATTTTAGCT
Source organism: Altica lythri (assembly GCA_964028335.1). Classification (NCBI taxonomy): domain Eukaryota; kingdom Metazoa; phylum Arthropoda; class Insecta; order Coleoptera; family Chrysomelidae; genus Altica; species Altica lythri. The sequence continues at coordinate 57,601,655 of OZ034805.1, read as the reverse complement.
TATTTTAGAAATTAATTATAATAATTCATTTATCAGACTAATTTTTTAATGATTAATTATTGCTATACTTTACATAAGTAGTAAATCAATGTGTAAATTCGAATAAAATGTTTTTGAAGTTAAAACTTCACCTGATACAGGCTGCAATATCATACAATCATAGGTTTAGTACGACGAGTTAGATGTTTAGAGCCGTGGCGACGAAGGAGCCGAGTCTGGAATTTCTAAAAGTTCACTGCTGTGTATCGTACAATATTTTATTTCATACGGTGTTGCATCTAAAATTAAAATTTTCATGTTTTAGTTTAGATTACCTGTAGGCATGTGTACGATTCGTGTTTTATCGACTATGTTTTGATTTACATTGCTTAGTGAGAGTTTAAGATGATATTGTTGACTTTCAAAGCAATACTATTGTATATACAGATTTCAAAGGCCTTAGAAAAATTTGATAGCAAAGTTATTGGTCGATAATTTTCAATGTTGTTTAAATTGCCTCCTTAGAGAATAGGACAGATCTTGGAAATCTTCCATACCTCTGGAAAGGACGGTATTGATAGAGGTAGATTGAAAATAATTTGAAGTGGTATGGCCAAAACAAAAGTGCAATCCCTTACAAGAAAAGTGGGAATCTTGTCATCGACACAGATTAGTTTTGGTTTTAATTTTCTTAATGCAGTATAGACCCCCAATTCAGAAAAGGAACGAACAGAGGTGTTAGGATAAAAATTGACAGAACTTGTTTGCAATGGAATATTTTGAGGAGAAACATATAAACTCTGGAAGAATACAGCAAATGCATTTATGATATTTTGGGGAATACTTACCATGGATATTTGTTGACATAAAGTTTTGCCTTATTGGCACACATTGATTTATAACTGAGTATAGTGTTTCATAAAAATAATTAGTAGCTAGGATAATGTTGTCATAATTTTTCAATCAATATCTCTGATCAGGGAATAAAGCAGTGGAAAATTTGTTTTACGAAAATTGTAGTGAAAATAATTAGTTAAACTTGTACACACTTACTGAAGTCAAAGAAACGAAAGGAAAACAAGTATTTTTCTCTGGGAAGCATGTATTAATATTTTTAAATACTTGTTTTCCTTTCGTTTCTTTGAAAATGATTAGTGTTGAAATCAATGATGTTATTTGATCACAAAAAATTTATTATGACTTTAAGAGCCGGGTGGTTCGTCCTCAGGTACAAATGGCATCTCTTCATGTTCCACGTGGCTATCAAGATTAACCATAACCTATATTGATTTTTTAAATTTTATTCTATTCCCTCCGCGTTCTTTCCAAGACTTTTCATTTTTCACGATACGATACATTTCATTATAGTTTATTTTCTGCGATTAACTCTCAACCAATTTTGTTGAAAAATACTATAACTACTTTGTATATCAATAAGAAAAACGAGTTACTTCTGTTGGTCAGTCCAATGACTTCCTATCATTTTTTAAATACTCATTAACCCAATTTCTTAACGTTGGTCTAACATAAACGTTATTACATTTTCGGTTTTTACAACCAAATAAAAAGTAACATTTTTGACCAAATTTTAAAGTAGGTTCATATTTGGGTTAAAATTTTAAATCAACAAACATTGTTATTGAAGTCAACAAAACCTCAGTGTTATACATTATCGATTGTATGCAAATAAAACCTTTAATTAAACGTTGATTTTTTTACTGGAACAAAAACAACCACTGTACCAATTTATATCGGAATCACAAGAGAGAATGTGTAGTATAAAAAACAGGGGAGAAGACATAATAACAAAAGCCTTTGTGGACTGTATACGATAATGAAAAGAGGTCTTCATAATGGTGTATAAAGATGCTGATTTTCTAATATAAGCATACACCTATCAGTAATCAAACGTATTGCGTTTTAGGCATTCAGTACAGTTAAGAAGAATAGGTACGTTGTCACCCGGGAAATATACATATAACAATACAAAGAGAATATGTGAACACCAACTACAAAGCACAAAAAATAACATTCCAGCATTTACAAGACTAGAACCACACTTAACTATAAAAGAAAACAATGTCAGATATGAAAATTTTTTATTGACTCAAATGAATTATAACTCGTGTGAATATTCCTTTAGTCGCGAACATGTAAACCAGGTTTACATTGGTTTAAGGCTATAATTCACCACATTAATTTGAATCGTTATCGTCAACTATGTAAAGGTATTTTTTCACCAATTAATAAAATTATTAAAAACAAATTGAATCGACAACTTTTTTGTATTCTTTCTATATCAATTAAATCACACAAGTACTTTTCGATATTCACTTTTATTTGACAAAGTTACATAACATGTTTCGATATACAATATCTTCATCAGATGTAAAATCAGTAAGTACTAAACTAATATAATGAAGTATAGTTATTTTAATAATATATTTACAAGATTAGGAACTTCCACTTAGTTAAAGAGATTAAGTAATAAACATAGTGTTTATTACATAATAGAGGATTGAGTGGCGGTTAACACCCGAGTGGAAAAAATACGACGAGTATGTATAACGCATTACCACTCGAGTTATCTACTATAATTTATCTACGCCTACTACTACAAATTTAAAACAATAAAATAGAAAATTATATTTTTTATTAACACACCAGTTAAAATTACTTTTTAATTAGTATAGTTTTTAAAAGTGCAGTTCAATCTGTAAAATAGAGTAGCAGTTTCACCTATCAGATATCAATAAAAAGATTCTTGGTTTTATACCTTCAACGCTTGGTGGAAACAACAACAAAAAACTTTACCCATTTTTTTCTTTTCATCCGTTAGCAAACGAGTTAAGCTTCGTGGGTGTAATCCTTTTATTGTTAATGTTAAAAAAAGCCTAACTTAAATTTGTCTGATATTTCTTTTATTTTTTCTCCTTTAATAGATACATATGTACCTTTTTCTGGAAGAAAAAATAAAATATGTATGCCTTGATCATTTGTTGACCAAATTCAATGACATTTTAAGGAAAAGTAAAGGTTATATATTTAAAACACTGTACAAACCGCAGCTCGATAGTTTCTCCAATTTTCATAAAGTTTTCAAATTAATGTAACTTTTTGTCCAATTTGTCGTAGGCAACGTTTAAAAATTGAAAAATTTACGTTTTTACCTCTGCTTTTTCTGATAAAAATCAAGTTTGTTTAAGCCTCTAGCAACAATTTTCAGTATTTATACATACATCGTAATAAAATCTAAAAGATAATATAGTTTTTACCACAATAACCATCAGAACTGTAAACATTTATCTACTGAATACAAACATTTGTCTCACAAAAACAACTTAAATTTTTCTTAAAATGTATTCAAAGTCCCACAATCTTTAACCATCTGTAAAATTTTATTAAATTCGCGTCCACCTATACATTTATAGGCACTGTAAGCTATTACACCCTTTGAAAAGGAAACACAAATATCAATATTTTCACGAGCATTATTAGAATGTACACCTTTATGAAACACAACTTTATCCTGATTTTGACAAACAACATGTATGTACAAATATGAACAATGAAGGAAAAATGCTTCTGGTAAAGATTCACTCACAGTATTTATATATAATAAAAACAACACAGGTCCCAGTACGGAGCCTTGTGGTACATCCAGTATAATATCTTGTTTACTAGAATTTATTGTACTTTTGTAACCATGTTGTATACTAGATATACTCACATACTAAGAACGATTAGTTAAATAGGAACGGAGCCAATTTAATGGTATTCCTTTTATACTCAGTTTTTCAATAAGTATTTCATGATTCACACAGTCGAATGCCCTACTGAGATAACAGAAGATCCTAATAGGGCGTCAATAAACTCCTCAATTCTTTCGTAAATGGGTACAATCTATCCCACTTTTATTGTATCTGGGAATGTACAAGTACAAAAGGTTACATTTACTAGATGAAATAGAGGTTTAAGTACAGAAGATAGGGCTTGTTTTAAAATCCTGAAACAGGTCGATTTTAATTTTTTTGTCATATATCCTGCTAGTGACGTTATTCAGTGATATAAAGATTAACGTATTTTTACAGGCTCGAAAAAATATACAATTTTTAAATAACCTTTCACACGAGCTCTCACGTAAAACGCGAAAATCGTCGGTGGTCGCTAAAATTTAGAAACAAAATAAGAGTTGAGTTTCATCACGAAAAACCAACATTATGCAATTTTTATAAGTTACCTACGACAAATTGTACAAATTTAAAAAAATAATGAAATTTACAACAAATAATTTGCGAAGAAACTTGCACAGTGTTTTGACAATAATATTTCCTGCTTTCCCTCAAAATTTCATACTATTTGTTTAAAGAATGTTACAGGAGGAAAGATGAATAAAACATCACAAATATTTAACTGGAGAGGTAAAAAAAAATAAAAAAAAGACAACTCTTAGAAAAGGTTGTTTTTACTGTTTGGAAGGTGTTCCACCAAGAAATAAAGGTAGAAATCCGCGAATCTTATTACTAGCATAAAAAACATAATATCTGATAGGTGAAATTGTTCCTCTAAAAATTTCCCTTTGAAATCAATAATATCTAGAGATTTACTCCTTCAAAACATTTTTTTTCATTCTTTTTTTAAATATCTAGGTATATACAAAATATGGTACTTTACTTTGGTTGAGCAACGCTCTTGATATGTGTAAACATGAAGTTGATTAACAAGTAGTATTGACTCAACCGCAATGAAGTCCCACTTCTGTTTCTGTATATAAAACCGAGAGGATTTGGGAATCAAATAACTTATTTTTACACGAACTATCCGCGTTGACCAACTAGGCCACCAGGACTTCTTAATCGGTTAGGATTCTAATACAGCATAAATATTGAAGAGTCATCGAAGAACAGGAAATTAATAAATACTGCTTTGATTTGAATTAACGAAGTGTTTAAAGGATTTTAAAGCCAGTAAGTTATGCTTAACACAATTTATTTACTTAGACCAATCGCACTAAATCAACTAAAATTAAGTATTTTTTTTCTGCATTTAAAATCAGGAAAAGACATGATCAAAATATATAATAATAAATCGCCAATTTGTACCTATACCTTTGTAGGTAAAGAAAAATAAAAAATAAATATTTTATTATTGATCCTTTAAAATATTGCGGTTTTCTATGTTTTCCAAAGTTCGACTTGCGTCAATATGGAAAAAGATTGTTTTAGGATAAACAGATAAACTTTCTTTAACGCGATAACTCCCATAAAAAAGAAGGGAATTTTAGTTTGTGGTACTACTTTGAAAAGATATACATGCTTTAGCAAAATTATAGGGAAATTAAATATATTGTTTAATAAAACTATAAATACCTACCTACGTTATAAACATCTGAATTAAGTCTTTAGTAATAGAGTGTATAGCAGCGCAAATGAAGAGAGCAGATATTGTCCGATACAAAAAGGCTCAAAGGTTAAAATAGTTCGGGTATACACAAAGATGAAAAGAAGATAAATAATAAAGTAAATACGAGACCAAGGGAAAGACCAATGTGTAGATGGGAAGAACAAGTAAGGGAAGATATAAGCAAGGTGGTCATTCGTGACTGGAGGACCAAGGCAAGAAACAGAAGATGACACAGCGACAAGAACAAAAGCAAAGGAAAAACGGACCGCCCCCCATGGAAATCGTATCAGAAAAGCTCATATCATTGGGCGGCTTACTTTCCTGTTCAGGAGTTTTGCTCCATATCATAATTAAGAGTGTACAGCAAATTTAATCTTAAAATTATTGTTTATTGAGGACGATTAACAAAATATTCTAACTTTGTATTAAGTCAATCAAAATGAAGTATCAGTTCCTTTTTTTCTTTGACACTTAAACAGTTATCATCTGAGTTTCTTTACTTTATTTATGGTGCGATGAAGAACGGATTTGAGTTTTTTAACCAGCGTTTGTACCATGTTATGGTCACTTACTTAAATTAGTAGGAAAGTTAACGAATTATTTGATTTCGTTTAATAGTATATTGTTTTACGAGCAAGGAATGATACTCATTTCCCACGAGTACGATGTTTGCAGCATGAGCTGCAGGCGAATGCTGTAAATCGTACGAGTGGGAAATGAGTTATTCCTTGCGAGTCAAACACTATACTTTTTCTACGGTTATACCACATAATTATACAATAATTCAATAACAATTTTACTCCTAGTCTCGCTAAAGAAGTTTTACTTCAAAAATAAATCAAACACAAAACAAAATATAACGATATAAGTTATATTATTTAAGTAAAATTAACTATTATTTACAATATTTACAGTTATCATACCTTAAATTTATTTGTTAATTCAGAAAAATAAGCTAAAAGCTTAGTTTCTGAAACGGAATTTATTGCCTTTTTCTTTTGCCAGGTCACGAAACTTTCATATGCATTCTGGTACTTATGTTTTGAAATTTCGGGAATCAAATTCTGACAAGCTTCGTTTGCCGCTTCTCTTATTTCAGGAGGAGTTAATTCTAATTCATTTTTATCACTACTTAAAATTTTTACTTAAATAACAATCTAATTTAAATAATGTATTAAAAACTATCTGTTGTACCTGTCACTACTTTATTACTGTCAACCTGTACTGTTAGTCAAATACATTCTTGGTCAAATATATGAATACATCAATGTCACAGTATACTTGATTAAGTTAAAACAATAAAGAAATGAACACTTTGTGTTATCAGATAAAGAAATGAGATATTTCTTTATCTGATATAACAACGTACCCCATTTCTTTAGAGATTACTGTCAAAAAATGATACATTTGTATAATAACCGTAGAAAAAATTTATATACCTACCTTTTTGTACTCATTACCCAATGATACTGAATTCGGCCTAAAAAATTGTCAGAGGAAAAAAGCGGACATATAGTAAACAAATTTAGCTATAACTTACTGGTAATGTAGAGCTGTAGCCATAATAGTTATTTATGCACCACCGGGCGGTAAAGTACAGATTATTACATACATTTAGCGGGCGTAAAGTGCCACTTTAGCGCCCGTGGACTACTTTACCGCCCGCCGGGCGATAAAGTGTAAATGGCGGGCGGTAAAGTAATTTTTTGTCTTAAATATTGAAATACTTGCAATCATCTAAACTGACAATCAGTCTAAATAAAAATGGCCACCACCTATTTTGACTTTGTTTTTAGGGTAACCACAACATAGGTATATAGATTATTGTTTTAAAATATTATCTCTAGCCTCTGTGCATATTACTTTCAATCAAATTATTTATTTTAAATAACGAATGAAGACAAATTATTAGGTGAATGGTTATACAGGGTAACTTGTTAATAATATCGAGGTTCGAGGTATAAAATTCACGCAAGTTGAAATGGCATTTATATTAAATTGTCCACAAAAAAAAATATACCCTTTATAAGTTTTATTATTAAAACAATCGTTGACATTGACAGTTAACATTTGACAGCTGACAGATAATATTTTACATGTGACAGTAGAGATTTGACATTTCAAATTTGGCATTTGACAGTTGGAACTTGACAGTTGACGTTTGATATTTGCCAGTTGACATTTGATAGTTGCCATTTGACAGTTGACATTTGAAAGGTGACATTTGACAGTTGACAGTTGAGATTTCACAGTTGGTATTTGACAGTTGGCATTTGACAGTTGATATTTGACATTTGACAGTAGACTTTTGTCAATTGTCAGTTGACTTTTTTTAATTGACAGTGCAATTTTTTTTATAAATGATTATTAAATCGGTCGTGCATAAAAGTTTGTATGTATTTCGGGCGTAAACAGCGTTTATGGACCTTACGTGTTAATAGCCCTCGCCTGCGGCTCAGGCTCTTATTTACACGTTGCGGTCCATAAACGCCTGTTTTACGCCCTTGATACATAAATAACTATTATGTATCAAGGGCGTAAAACAGGCGTTTATAGACCGCAACGTGTAAATAAGAGCCCGAGCCGCAGGCGAGGGCTATTAACGCGTAAGGTCCATAAACGCTGTTTACGCCCGAAATACATACAAACTTTTATGCACGACCGATTTAATAATCGTTTATAAAAAAATTGCACTGTCAATTGAAAAAAGTCAACTGTCAAATGGCAACTGTCAATTGACAAAAGTCTACTGTCAAATATCAACTGTCAAATGCCAACTGTCAAATGTCAACTGTGAAATGTCAACTGTTAAATGTCAACTGTCAAATGTCAACTATCCAATGTCAACTGTCAAATGGCAACTATCAAATTTCAACTGCCAACTGTCAAATATCAAACGTCAACTGTCAAGTTCCAACTGTCAAATGCCAAATTTGAAATGTCAAATCTCTACTGTCACATGTAAAATATTATCTGTCAGCTCTCAAATGTCAAGTGTCAATGTCAACAATTGTTTTAATAATAAAACTTATAAAGGATATTTTTAATTTTTATTTTTTGTGAACAATTTAATATAAATGCCATTTCAACTTGCATGAATTTTATACCTCGAACCTCGATATTATTAACAACTTTACTCTGTATAACCATTCACCTAATAATTTGTATTCATTCGTTATTTAAAATAAATAATTTAATTGAAAGTAATATGCACAGAGGCTAGAGATAATATTTTAAAACAATAATCTATATACCTATGTTGTCGTTACCCTAACAACAAAGTCAAAATAGGTGGTGGCCATTTTTATTTAGACTCATTGTCAGTTTAGATGATTGCAAGTATTTCAATATTTAAGACAAAAAAATTACTTTACCGCCCGCCATTTACACTTTATCGCCCGGCGGGCGGTAAAGTAGTCCACGGGCGCTAAAGTGGCACTTTACGCCCGCTAAATGTATGTAATAATCTGTACTTTACCGCCCGGTCGTGCATAAAAGCCTTTTTTTAAGAATATTTTGAAATCGAAAAAAACTTTAATCAGCATACGTTCTGATAGATAACAAACAGATATATATGAAATAAAGCAGCAGATCTTTTATATAAGATGATTGGTCTCGAAACTGCTCTATTTAGCATTTTTTGGAACGACATTTTGGAGCGATTCAATGCAACTAACAAAATTTTGCTCGACCCATAAATGCGGTATGTGCATTAAAGTCGGTAAAATCATTCACTGAAACCAAAAGATAGGATTTTATTTAACAGGAAGAACCAGCGTAAAAAATATCAATATGAATACGTATAATCAAGCACCAGAAATAGATGTAAGAGTTGAGACTGATAACATGACATCATAAGACGTAAATTTGCCATCAAGAAAAAAATATAAAAGTTTGGTATAGAGGGTAGAGGGAAGGAGCACCATCTGTGTGTATCAAAAAGTATCCGAATTCATTAAATTAAGAGGGTGTCACTGTAGCTCGAGGGTAATTTTTAAATAAAGCCCTAAAAATGATTACGAATTTTATCTCTTAGTTACTTTTTGTGTTATATTGACCCAATTATTAGAACTCTACATACTTGACGTTTTCTATATTTGCTCAATTTATACTATAACCTCATTGAATATAAGCGCAATTTTGGTCGAATTTTGAACTGTATTTTAATGTTTATTCAGGAAAATATGATAAAATTAACAAAAACAAAAGAAAACATGAAAACCAATAAAAAATCACAAAAATTAAAAAACAAAAAAAAAAGAATAATTGAAATGAAATGGGTAAGAAACTGGAAACAAGCAAAAAAATAAGATGAAACCGAAAAAACAGGAAAAAGAAGAAAATATAATGGCACAAATTTTGAATAGACAAGTCAAAAAATGGGAAAAACCCAATAAAAACAACTAATAAGTCAGAAATAATAAGAAGAAATCTTGGTTGCGAAAACAGCTGGTAGATGGTGTTTTATTTCGATTGCTAAATTATAAAGTTACTAGCAGCCCGCCCGGCTTTGCACGGGGATTAAAGAAAATTATTTTTTTACAATCACCTAGGTACCTATAGGTACGAATGAAGAGCCTTTTCTAGCGGTGGTATTTTAATAAAAAAAAATTAATGAAAGGACGCTTATGTGACGTAATTAATAGTTTTCGCAGCGCACGCGATTGAAGGAAGTTTTTTTGTTTATTTTTTTACACCTTGGGTTAGAATATTCAAGTTTTAGTAAGCATTCCTAATTTTTTTGAAAATGAAACATAGCCTCTGTCACTCGGGAATAGTGTAGCTTGCCAACAGTGAAAGAATTTTTGAAATCGGTCCAGTAGTTTCGGAGCCTATTCATTTCAAACAAACAAACAAACAAACAAACAAAAAATCTAATCTTTCTTCTTTATAATATTAGTATATATTTTTTTGAAAATGAAACATAGCCTATGTCACTCGGGAATAGTGTAGCTTGCCAACGGTGAAAGAATTTTTGAAATCGGTCCAGTAGTTTCGGAGCCTATTTATTTTAAACAAACAAACAAACAAACAAACAAACAAACAAAAAATCAAATCTTTCCTCTTTATAATATTAGTATAGATTTGTATTTGACTTAGTCTGGAATCTCGGAAAAAAAGAGTATAAACAAAATAACTACAAAAAATATGAAGAAAACAGGAAAATTAGCAAAACTTATAAAAAAACAATCGAAATACAAAAAACAAATATAAAAAGAGAAATAAAAAAATAGACTATACAGAAAAATAAAAAAACAAGAAAAAATCGAAAAATATAGGAAAAAACGAAAAATCTGTAAAACTCATAAAAGGTAAGAATCGAAAAATCTGTAAAATCGATAAAAGGTAACAATCGAAAAATCTGTAAAATCGATAAAAGGTAAGAATCGAAAAATTAACAAAAAAAGAAAAATGGTAACAAACGAGAAACTAAAGTAAAATGGAAATTAATCGAAACAACTAGAAGAAGAAAACAAATCGTAAGGATTAAAAAAAGACGGCTATAGGTAAAGGTTGCTGGTAGAGGCCTACAGGCTATAGGTGAAGGTTAAAGGTTCAAGTCCTGCCGAATGCAACATTTTTTCTTTTCACTGTAATTTTTACAAATTTCGGAGGTTTTGCTGATTTTAGTGCTTTATTTCCTCGACTATTCTTAAAAACTCTGTTTATGTAGCCAACAACCTCAAAAGCATAGTGCAGGATATACTGCAACCATGTGACGGTACTTTAGACTACAATACAATACTCAATACTAAATATTATTATTAATAATATTGTCAATATTAAATACTAAACTTTATATGTATACTTAAGTGACAAAATTATAAAATAATCTATTAAATACAATGTGATACGTCACTATGATATTAATACATTAGCTCTGACTGGTTTTTGTATATCTATCTCTATTCAATGTACTGAATGTTTAAACAGTATGCAAAGGACTTATAGTTATGACTAATAATATGTGGTAAATATTTCATCTTTGTTTTTACCGACCAAGATGCCTTATATATGTTTCTGTCTCTCTCTTACTCACATCATTACATATGTGATCAATTTGCCGATGTAATGCCATACGGTGACCCGTCAATACAGCCCCGACAAAACAGCCCCCGAGAAAACAGCCCCGACAAAAGAGCCCACCGACAAAACAGCCTCTGACAAAACAGCCCCGACAAAACAGCCCCATGTTTGGTACTGAAGAAAATCTAAGTGTTTTAGAAGAGCACAGAAACTGGCAAGTAGATGGAACTTTTAAAGTAGTAATTTTACAATTATTCACTCACCATCCATGCATTGGTAGATAACCGTTCTATTTCTCTGATATATGTACTTCTACAGGATAAAAGAAAGGAAACATATGTTCGAGTATTTCAAAAATTGATGGAATTGAAACCCTTTTTAAACCCAATCAGCTGCTTATCAGATTTCGAGAAAGCAATCCAAAATGCTGTTGGCCAGGTATTTAATGGTGTGAAGGTGATGGGTTGTTTATTCCATTAAAGACAATGTTTGTGGAGAAAGATCCAAGAGATACTACTTGTAGACGCATATCGTACTGACGAAAATATACGAATACACGTAAAAATGCTATTAGCCTTAGCTTTTGCCCAAGAAGGCGATTTAATCCTTGCATTTGAGGAACTAACTGATAAATGCACTCGAGAAATTGAATCAATTACTGGTAAGATACATATAGGACGCCAAAGAAGAAATCGTAGAGCGAACCCGATATTTCCAATTCATATATGGAATGTATATGATAGAGTGCTCCAGGGACTTCCACGTACCAACAACTCTGTAGAAGGATGGCCATTCCAACACAACATTGACTGTCACCATCCGTCTATATTCAAATTCATAGACCAAATTCGGAAGAAACAAGACAGGGTAGAAATACAATTACAACGTTTTCAAGATGGCATAAGAAATCCAGAATCTTCGAAACAGAAGTATGTGCAATTAAATCGTCGATTTGAAATTCTGGTGAACAATTATAACGCTGACTACTTTGTAACTTACCTCCGTGGAATTGCCAACAATTTAACATAATAAATTATATTGTAAATGTACATCTTTTATTTGTTTTGTAGTAGCTAAATATAAAAACATAAACATTAGTTCTTGTTTTTATTTCGTTTTGTTTTGTCAATTATGTTAATCAGGTATATTATTTAATCTTTTATGTCATAAGTAGGTACTAGTCATACCTTTTTTGAATAACTTGTTAGTAATCTTTACAATTACAAATTATGAAGTTAAAGTAATATACCACCTACCTATTTTATTATGTATATTTACTTTAATTTAAATCCAACTGGTAAGACTGGGGCTGTTTTGTCAGGGCTGTTTTGTAGGGGGCTGTTTTGTCGGGGCTGTTTTGTCCGGGGCTGTTTTGACGGGGAACCAATGCCATACACATTTCCACCGCCGGGTCCACGAATAGAAGTATAACTTCAAAAATATATGTAAAAATTAATTAAGTTCCAATTTTCCCAACTCTTTTACTTAATTACTTAATTTTATCTCATACTTGATAATAAACTTTTTGCTGCTTTAGTTTTAAGTTACATACACAAACCTACGTTATATTTAAGATATTAATATTATTAAGAAGAAGTAGTTATTTTCATAATATACAAACAACAATAGGCAATAGATTTGATTTAATTTTTAAATTTTCAAGATACCCACAAGCGATTCTCTCGGTATTTAATCACAGCCAGTGTAATTAATTTTTCGCAATTAATTGCAACTCGTCTCTTAATAATTCCCGGTGGATAAAATGGAAACGACAAAATATGACGAGGAAGTACCTAATTACTAAAAAGTAAATCTTTTAGGTAGCATCTTCCTATTATAGAAATGAAAGTTAAGTGAGACACCTGCACCACTGCTGTAATGGGAATTGGATTCGCTTTTATTTTTGGGAGTTTTGAGATGATTTGAATGTGAACCAAGATAAACATTTGCTCTTCTAAATAGGGGATATTATGGAGAGTGGTGTGGTTGGAATACGATTTTCGCTTTCTATAAAGCTTATTTTAATTAAATCCTTTTTTTATCATCATTGCAAACAAGATAAATCGTAAAATATTTTTAATGAATATTTAAAATAGATTTTAGTTTAAAACACAAAGTAGATATTGAAAAAATTGAAAATAAGTAGGTAAATAAAAATTGTTTTTTAATCCATTCCATAGGGTATATTTTATACCGAATTTCTGTTCAATAAAATCCTGTTCAAAATGTTTACATATTATGAGTATCAGGATCAGGCCCAAAAATAAAAATCATAAAAACTTTGGTAAAAACAGAACGATTTTAAATTATTTAAATAATTTTACCTATAATTTACCATTTTTTTTAAGATTACTTCTATATTTCTCATTTTTTTTTTGAAGTTATACTTCTATTCGTACACCCTGTAGAAAAAGATTGTGTAGAGTTAAATGGGAAAAATCATTACATATGTAATGGTGTGAGTAAGAGAGAGTCAGAAACACTTATAAGGTATATTCGTCGGTAAAAACAAAGATAAAATATATACCACATGTTATTAGTCATAACTATAAGTCCTTTGAATACCATTTAAACATTCAGTACATTGAAAAGGGATAGATATACAAAAAACAGTCTGAACTAATGTATGAATATCATAGTGACGGACCACATGATTATTTGACAGATTATTTTATAATTCTGTCACGTAAGTTAACATATAAAGTTTAGCATTTTATATTAATAATAATATTCAGTAATGAGTATTGTATTGTAGTCTAAAATACCGTCACATGGTTGCAGTATATTTTGCTCCATGCTTTTAAGGTTGTTGGATACATAAACAGAGTTTTTACCAATAGTGGAGGAAATAAAGCACCAAAACCTCCGAATTTTGTAACGTAAGATGGATCGGAATGCGTTTTTTTGCATTGGATTCGTTAAAGTATCAGGAAATTTGTCGCTATATTTTATAATGTAAAAATGGAAATTGCATTTCTGCATTCGAAAAGTACATTCAGGCAATAGAGAGAATACTTACAACTCGGTAAGTATTGCTTAAAATGGGTTCAATTTATATACTCGGGTTTTTGGAGTCACTGAACACTAATATCACGATTCCAATGCAAATTCGATACAAAAAGAGTGTGCACACGGTACTAGGAGGTTTTTGGAGTCGCTTATCACGAATATCATAAAGAAGTATAACTTCTGCCGGCAGTCCCACTGACTGCCACACTAGTTTTTTTAATTTTTTACACTTTTTTCTCGTTTTTTCTTGTGGGTTTTTGTCGATGTTATCATATTTTTCTTGTTTAATTACAGTTTCTTCCTTTATTTAGTTTTCTATTTTTGTTTATTTTTAATTTTACTTTAGTTTCTCATTTTTGTTGCTCTCGGCCTTTTATTTATTTTTAACATTTTTCTGTTTTTCTAATTTTTTTAATATTTTTCAGTTTTTTTATCTATAATTCCATATATTTAGTTTTTTCCTGTTTCTTTTTTGTACATTTTCAAATTACTTCATTTTTTTTAATCTTTGTTAGTTTACTATGTTTTTGTTCTTTTTTATTATTTTTTTTTTATTTTTACTGAAAATTTATCTCATCAAATTCTTTTCCGGACGAAAATAAATCCAAATAATATTTCTAACTGTATTATGTATTAATAAATCAAAATAAACTCCAGCTACCATGTTTTAAATATTTAAATATACTCGATGTTGGATTCACTTTATTACTATTTTTATAATTATAATTTTTCGCGGTTTCCCATTTTTAAATTTTCTTCTTCTTTATTGATAATTCTTATTATATTTTAATAATTTTAATCACTAGAACAAATAGCACAAAAAGCAAGGGAATACAATAGAGAACTACACGCAGTCTTCATAGACTTTAAAAGCGCTTTCGACACAGTAAAAAGACAAAAAATAATGTTGGAAAAACAAGAGGAACTTGGGATCCCAACAAAAATAAGGAAGATGGTAGCACTGACTCTTAAGAATACCACCGCCAAAGTCAGATTCAATGGAACAATTTTCAAAGAAATAAAAATAAATAAAGCAGTGAAGCAAGGAGATGTTGTGTCACCGACACTCTTTAATTTAATTTTAGAAGTAATAATAAGGAACGCAAAGCTAGACAATAAAAATATAATCACAAATCAACTCCAAATAATAGCCTACGCAGATGACCTGGCCATCATTGCAAACACTAAGACAGCACTAATAAAAGCAATTGAAAAACTAGACAAAGAGGCAAAACAAATGGGTTTAGAGATAAATAAAAACAAAACAAAATACATAAAGATAGGTAAGGAAAAATTGATTACACAAAACTATAGGCTTGAAGTGGTACACACCTTTAACTATTTAGGACTCACAATAGGAAAGACCGGGAAGGAGAGAGTCGAAGAAAAAATCTTAAAAGGCAATCAGGCATTCGGTATGAACAGAAACCTTCTGAAAAGTAAAGTATTGACTAAAAAAACGAAAATGAATCTGTATAAGACCCTAATACGACCAGTAGTTACATACACATTGGAGACAACAACACTAAATAAAAAGGATTAGGACAGTCTACCAAAATTCGAAAGAAAAATAATGAGAACAATACTAGGCCCTGACACAACAAGCGAAGGAGAAAGAAGACTTAAAACAAACATTACAATAGACAGGGAACAAAATGGTGAAAACATAGTTAGATATACTAAATTACGCCGTCTAGAATAGATTGGGCATATACACAAAGAAATGCTTCGAAGAATAACGAACTGGACACCGTTATGGCCCAGTTGCAGAGGAAGGTCAAGAAAAAGATGGTAGATGATGTGGAAGAGGAAGTAAAAGCCATGAACCTTACTGATTGGAAATCTGAATGCAGGGACCAGAAACAATGGAAGAAAATCACAACAGCAGCAAAAACACACAACAAAATATGAGAAATTGAAACGAAGACAGAGGAATAATCTACCTCTAAAAAAAAGGATTGTTGAACGCCCATTCGTTAGCCGTAATCTTAGAGATTGTAAGGCTATGATGATGATGATTATATTTTACTATTCATTATTCTATTCGCACAAAGATAAATCCAAATAATCTTTCTAACTGTATAATTTAGAAATCGTAATAAAACCAAGTCAAACCGCAACCTAGATGTTAAGCGATGGTGTAGATTTTTTTAAATAAATCGCCCCCAACGTCTATTAGGGATTCATAGAACTAAATGATAAATGAATGTAAAAAAAAATTAATTGCCGTTTTTAAATTATTATAAGGCTATATTACAAAAAAACTTTCATCGAAAGTAGTTTTTCATATTTTTAAATTTACTATATCTTTTGAGTGGAATGTCCGATTTTAATGTCGTCGGCACATTTATGAACTTTTAAAATGTAAAAAAATAGTTATAGTGACATAATTACAGTTGTGGAAATATGGTTTCCCGGACTTTTTTTGTAGATATTGATACGTTATATAATACTGTAAAACATTTTTTTGTTTTTTGTTTCATCATCAATAGCGCACGCGATGACAGTTTTTTTATGACTAATTTTTTCACACCTTGAGTTACATTATTGCATTTTTTATTAGGGATTTCAATTTTTTGGGAAACGTAATATAGCCTATGTCACTCAGTGAAAATGCAGCTTTCCAATGATAAAATAGTTTTTTAAATCGGTCTAGTAGTTTTTGTATGAAAACATTAGAAACATATTACATTGGCTGAAAAAGGTTTTGTTTGCTTTACATACTTGTTATTTAATTTAATTTTATATTTCGCTATAACTGCTAGTAACCGATTTTTTGCAATACTATTTATGTAATCATTTCTACAATCTCATGTTTTATTAATATATAATATTATAAATAGCGTGTCTTTCGTTCATATAGAACTTAACAACCAAATTTCTTTTATATACGACTATAATAGAAGGTAAGTATGTGTTGATAAATAATTGAAACAATTCTAATCCAAGATGTTTTTCGTAAATTTTGAGTTTTTTCCCTTCTTTTTTAGTAAAGTCTCCCTGTTGAAAGTATTTTTTTTTTTGATATTTTAACCATTTTACTACATTGTATCTGTTATTTAAACTTGAAGTTAGGTTCATTGTAAATTAAAAAAACGACGACTCGCTCTCCTACCCACCAGCGGAAAATTTGACAACTCAAAATCTGTTTTATTTATTTTTCTACCATTTTTCTATCCTTCGACATACAATTACCGTACGATATATTTTTAAATAGCCCACTGTGCGCCATTATAAACTACTACCACCGTCTATAGACAAGAATAGTAGGATCACTCTATCCTACGCCTTTGAAGTCCTTTGTACCACATTTTCCCACGTTTTTTGTATAGTTTTGTTAGAAATGTCTGTGATATTATTATATGAAAAATAGAATGCTAATTATTTATTTTGAAAAACAAAAGAAGTACAAACAGAAAGATCTTTCTTTACCTATGTATCAAATATAAACCAAAAACAAAGCGTACCATGAAAAAGAAACACAAAAATAAAAGTTTTTATAAAGACCATCAAAGTAATTGTGATGTACTTAAAGAAATCTCACAAGTTGTCACTAACCGAAGATGAGCAATAAAAAAAGTAAAGAGGAAAATAAAAAGAACGATTTAAGGACTAAGAGCTATCAATAAACCCAATTTCAGTCTCTAGATGAAATATGAAATCGAAGAATGGATACAAGAAGAAACAAAAATGGATGATAGTGTTAAGACTTAGTTAACACAATAAATAATAAAAAAGTGTAACGTAGCAATTAAGTTTTATTGTTTATAATAGATTATAATGTTAAAAAAATGTATTGACAATAAAAACAATTTGAATACAGTCCACGAATTTGATTGTCGTAATTTGGTTCTTTGAGCCGGATATTAACGAAAATAGGAAATAAATTCAACAAAGAAGCATATTTGAGCAAATAATATCTAAGGACGGATATCTGTATGAAAAATTTAGTCGAGACATCCAGTTAAAGAGCAGCTCATAAACACATTGGGAGGAGCAACAAGACAACAAAATAAAAAACAAAATAAATTTAAGAAGTTTAGTAAATTTTGATTTTAAGTACCAAGATAAAAATCGGTTGATTTAATGTTTATATTTCAATTATAAATAGGGGAGGGAATAAAAATTATTAAAAGGCGTCAGGGACCGGTTAAAGCAAAATAAACTAGAAGAGTGTTATGGTGGAGTAATTGAAGAATTGAAGTATGATTTTGATCAGGAAAGAGAGTTTATGGAAAATTTATATAGATACCAAAAAAATATATTTAAATATTAACAAACTAAACAGATTAAATAATTCTTTTCGATCTACCCTTTGTTTTAGAGATGCATTGATGTTAATTACGATATGTGCTCATGCTTTATAGACTATAACAAAGCTTTCGGTCGAGTGCAACACATCAAAATTATGAAAGTTCGACCAAAAATTTGCCTTAGATGGAAACGACCTCAAAATTACGTACCTTGTGTGTAGATAGACGTAGAGAGAAGCCGGAGTCCTACTTAATGAAGGAGAGTTAAGCAACATATGGTATGCAGATGACACATTTATTTTTAACGATAGCCTCATTACAACTCCTAATAAACAGATTTACAGCAAAAAGCCAACACAACGATTTAGAAATAAATACAAAGCAACGTTCATGATAATATGTATAAAAAAAGACATTCGTTGAACTTTAAACGAAATTCCTCTAGGAAAAGTTAACAAATACAGATACTTTGGCTCTTTGGCACAAACATCAATGATTGATGGAACCAAGGTATGAAGATCTAAACACGTATTTATAAAGCCAGAACAGCATTTATCAGGACAAAGAAATTCTTTTCAAGTCACGACCTACAATTTACTACTAAAATACACGTATTTTGATTTAATTTTTTTTCGAAACGTTTTCACATTGGATTCTTACAGAGGTGTCTTCAAAAAAAAATTGTAGACACGTGATGAGAAAAAATGAGAAATGAGAAAGAGGTCTTTAATACAGTTAACGTTCAAAACCTACAACATCTGGACATGTAATGCACAATGAGAGCCGATTCAAACTTTTGCTAAAGATATGACAGAGCAAGCTCTAAGGAGCTATAGAAGTGGGCAGAATGAAGACGAATATAGTGGTTAAAAAACTTAAAAACATGGATGGTGCAACTTGTCAGCAACTCAGTTATTACGAGCTGCAGTCAAAAAAGTAAAAATAGCCAATATCTGGAACGGATAGACACTAAAAATAGAAGAAATAATTCTTAAGAATGGAACATTAATGAAAGCTTAGTAATTAATTCGCTTTTTGGTAATTAAAATTAACTCTTTCTCATTAACGCATGCTATATGTACTTAAAGAAGAAGTGAGTAAGTGTCACATGTGATATGAGTTGAATTTAACGACCAAAAAGCTCTAACAACTAAACTATGGTTGCAAATAGTGTAAGAGGATTTATTAGAACTATAAAATTAGCTTAAAACAGTAGCCTATAAAGAAGAATGAATTATAATTGATGGAATGAAAATAATTTCAGATGCTCTTTAAAACTTATTATTGCTAATTGAAACCGATATAAAACTGTACTAGAAAACCCGTGTCAGAAAATATATAGAATTACACTGACAGAGTAGATAGGATACTCTAAAAGGATAATAAGGATAATATTGCAATAAATAACTTTACAGCAGTGATACCAAGAAAAGATAGTAGCAAACAGTGTAGGAGGACTGGAAAATGGGCAGAAAAAAATCAGCTCATTATAAGGAAGTATGTAAAAGACCATAAACTCAATAGGTAAATGGGACACACTAAAAGGATTGCCAGGGAAAACTTGTAAAGTTAGTTATAAGTAAAAAAATATTAAAAAGATAATGAAAGTGATAACAAAGACAAGATGAAAAACGATTGTGTAGGAGGATTTATTAGAACTGAAAAATTAGCGGAAAAACAGTAGCCTATAAGGAAAAATGAGTTATAACTTAATGGAATCAAAATAATTTCAGATATTGCTTACTAGTTAATTAAATTATCCATAATCTATGTTTGCGTTAATTTTAATTCCAATAAGATCATTACTTTAGGAATTTCTTCAATTGCGTTTTATTAAACTAATTTCTAAAAGCATTATTTCAGAATTAAATGAAACAGATGAAAAACTGTACCAGAAAAGCAATGTCAGAATAGTATTATACGTAACAAGGTCGGTAGGTGACTTATTACAGTACGAGTTAGTTTACGGACGAGGCGACGTAGGAGCCAAGTCCGGAAATAAAAACGAGTACTGTAATAACACCTAACGACCATGTATCGTATTATATTTTATTTCATCCTGTTTTTATAAATTAATAAATTCATAAAAATTTTAACAGTAGTTCGTAACTTGACTAAAAATAGTTCGTAACTTGATTAGTTAGGTCAAATTACCTTGAAAGCCATCTGTCACTGTCAAATATTTTTTTTATTATTAGGATTAATTGTTAATATAAAATTGAATAACATTGACTTCTTTTTAAATATGGCAGTAAAAGTAAGTAATTAATTATTTTATTTTTATTTTATAGTCATTATAGTGTTTTTAAATGTCAAAAATTAAAAGTAATTGTCTTCCCTTAAGCAATCAGAGCAGCATTGCTAGGCAACACATTACAGTACCTGATACCGTAATGTTTTACTTACCGGCGCCAAATTGATTATAGGGAAGTGTATTTACTGGACAGGATGAAATAAAATATATAACATTCACTCGCTAAGTAGATAAATAACTTAACAGCAGTGATACCAAGAAAAGGATAGTAGTAAAGAGTGTAGGAAGACTGAAAAAATATAAGGAAGTAGGTAAAATAACACAAACTCAGTAGGTAAATGAAACACACTAAAAGGATTGTCTGGGAAAAAATGTAATGTTAGTTATAAAGGGAAGTGATAACAAAGAAAAGGTGGTATAAAGATGCAGATAATGTAGAAGGATTTATTAGAACTGAAGAATTAGCGGAAAAACAATATAGCTCATGAGGAAGAATAAGTTATTACTTGATGGAAGTAAAATAATTTCAAATATGATGTAAACTGCATTATTGCTAAATAGTTACATAAATTATCCATAATATATGTTTTCAAGAACTTTAAAACAAGATATCGAAATAAACTAGAAAAATTAAAGGATTTTGGTTTTTAATAATGTTTATTCCAATCAAATCATTACTTTAGGAACTTCTTCTTTAATTACATTTTAATAAACTAATCTCTAAAAATACTCTCTGAGAGTTTAATGAAATTGATGAGAAACTGTACCAGAAAACCAATGTCAGAAATAACACAGACTCGCTATGGTAGATATGATACTCTATAACAGTGTTTTTCAATCTTTTTGATTTCACGACTCCTTTACAAGTTGAAAAATTCTGGCGCCCCCCTTGTGTAAAGTATAGAAAGACAAAGATAATAAAATTTAATTAAAACACTACGTTAATTATTTTTTTCTATTTTGGTACATTTATCTATTATTACGACTCGTTGCGAAATTAAAATCGATAATGCCAAACATATTCTGGACACACTGTTTTCTTGATCGACAGTCTCTAGCTGCTAAGGTAGTACCTTCTGATTTAAATGACGTGCTCAAGGAGGTAATAAAAATTGTGAATTCTATAAAAGGCAAAGCCTTGCAAACCCGGCTATTCAGAATCGTTTGTGAAGATATGGGCTTGCTTCATCAAAATCTTCTTTATCACAAAGAGGTCAGGTGGCTATCCAAAGGAAAGGTATTAACAAGAGTTCTAGAACTGAGAGTTGAACTGTTAATGTTCTTAAAAGATGCAAAATCTGAATATGCTAATCGCTTTTGTGACCCTATTTGGCTCTTTTGTCTCATTAAATTAGCATTTTTGGCAGATCTTTTTAGCCACCTTAATAATAATTTAAACAAAAACCTCCAAGGTCGAGAAGAAAATATTTTAACAGCTAAAGATAAAGTCAAAGCATTTAACGCAAAACTTTATACAATACAATATAAAATGTACAAATACGTTTATACAATATATTTGAGTTTTTCCATGTGTTCAGAAGATTGTTGAAGATAACGCATCAGACCAAAGTCTTATAGTAAAAGCTCACATTCCTTGCATGATACAGAGCTTGTATAATTTACAAGAGAAACTTTTGACCTACTTTCCAGACTTGCACTCTGAAGCTGACAATGGGCGTAGATGGATTTTAAACCCTTTTTTGGACAAGTCAATAGATCTGGCTGATTTAAACATAAATATCTTCTAGATTTAGTTGCTGATGGCATGCTTAAAATGGTATTTTATTCGCAAAGTATTAACGTATTTTGGATAAAAAGAAAACACGAATTTCCAGAGCTGGCCAGGGAAACTCTAAAATTATTAGAGCCATTCGCCACTTCATACTTGTGCGAACTGACATTTTCTTTAATGGTAGACATTAAAACCAAAAAGAGAAATAGACTGCAAGTAGAAAACGATTTGATTATTAATGGGTCAAAAATAGCACCACGACTTGATAAACTTTTGAAAAATAAACAAGGCCATTCTTCTCACTAAAATTTTGTTTTTATTGTAGTGTTAGAACTTTGCATTTTTCTTTAAGTCGGCGACCCCCCGAATAAGGCTTCGCGACCCCCCTAGGGGTCGCGACCCACAGATTAAAAAACACTGCTCTATAAGGATAATTAGGATAGTATACAGTAGTGAGACCGAGAAAAAGATAGTTGCAATAGTGTAGGATGCAAAATGGACAAAAAGAAATTCAACTGATGAAGAAGGATGCATTTTTAATTGATATAAAGAAAAGAAAATGATTTATTTTATAAAATGCAATATTGCTTAATAGTTGTACAGGATGTTTTCCAGAAAACAATTAACAATTTTAGCTCAGAAAAATTAGCAAAAATTAGTTTCTCTTGTAGTAAAATCCAAAAACACTTCGGTAGATAGTTATGCCATTCGATATTTAAGAGTTAAAACTAGGTTTTTATTTATTCCCCAATACTGAAAAACAGTTAAAAATATGAATCTTGGTAAATATTTTCTACTGACCGAAACATTTTGAAAGGCTATTATTTCATTATCTAAAAGGGTGAAATTAGCAACACTCATTTTGTTTACTACAACTTTTTTACCTCTGAAAATGATAATGCGGTATTTAATTAATTTACTTTTTAATATAAAACCATCACTTTTAAAGTTTAAGAGTAATCCTAATGTATCAGTCTATTCAGAGTGCACTTTTTGCGATAAAATTTTCACAACTAAAAAAGTTATAGTAAAAAAAGTAAGAGTTGATAATTTCACCCTAAAAAAATTTCCTTTTGAAGTGTTTCTACATGTAAATAACATTTCTCAAATTTTACATTTTTAGCTCTTTTTGGTTTCGAGGAAAAACAACTTTATTTTAACTCCCAAATTTAAAACGAAACAATTTTTGATAATAGTCCATAGGAAAATTTTTTCTTATTTTTAGGTCAGAAATTTTGGGAACTTTTTCTAAACTTGTATTTTATGAAAATAATTCAAGAATCGTTAATTGACGGAAAACTCTTCCAGAAAACCAGTTTTAGAAAATATGTCAAAGAAAACTATGTTTTATAAAATTTAAAACAGTTTTGCGACTTTAAAAAGGATTTAGTCTAGGCTTTTCCTAGCTGCATACATGTTAAAACCATCACTTTTAAAGTTTAAGAGTAAAAAAACAATCCTAATGTATCAGTCTACTCAGAGTGCACTTTTTGCGATAAAATTTTCACAGCTAAAAAAGTTATAGTGAGAAAAGTAAGAGTTGATAATTTCACCCTAAAAAAATTTCCTTTTGAAGTGTTTCTACATGTAAATAACATTTCTCAAATTTTAAATTTTTAGCTCTTTTTGGTTTCGAGGAAAACCAACTTTATTTTAACTCTCAAATTTAAAAAGAAACAATTTTTGATAATTGTCCATAGGAAACATTTTTCTTATTTTTAGGTCAGAAATTTTGGGAACTTTTTCTAAACTTGTATTTTATGAAAATAATTCAAGAATCGTTAAGTGACGGAAAACTCTTCCAGAAAACCAGTTTAAGAAAATATGTCAATGAAAACTATGTTTTATAAAATTTAAAACAGTTTTGCGACTTTAAAAAGGATTTAGTCTAGGCTTTTTCTAGCCGCATACATGTTAATTAGTACATATTTAAATCATTTTTCTGAGAATGGTCTTTTAGGAAACTAATTTAAAAACCGTTATCATACAATATATATCATTTAATTCTATAACTACACATGTAAAATATCGAACTACTTAAATTTACTAAAATTTTAAACTAGAGTAATTAAACAACGTAGTTATCAATATATATGAAATTATAATTCAAGTACATTTGTCAAAACCGTAATAATACACTTTCCCGCCAAAAAGTTTCAAACTGTTTTTAAGTAGTTACTGGAAACGCAACAGTATTCGTTGATAATATATAAGACACCAAGAAGAACAAACATAGATTATCCATGCAGGGAGAAGATAATTACTTACATGGGGGTAGTCCAGAAGCCCCTTCGGTGGAGTGTTGGGCCGCTACTGCAGGCCCATTGCTGCGACCCAGGCGTCGGCCGCCTCGTCGTGCCCGTCGCCTCTGACTCCAACAATACTCACGCTTTTCCGTCGTAGATGGTCGCGATTGCGCAAGGATTCGCTCACCACGCGCGGACTGGCATCACCAGGACTTCGTCCGAGATATCATCCCCGCCGGCCCACTCAAAGACCTACCATTGGTTGTAGCACGCATGCCATTTTTCACTTCCACAGCCACTTGTTGAGGTTGAGAAAGAGAAAAGCTCTTAGATCTACCAAATTTATTCATTAAAGTGAGAAAACTTTTGACCCACTGCCTTTAAGTAGACGAAATTTTATTTCCAGCTTCTAAATCCTTTTGTTTCACACTACAATGACACTAGATATGTTTTGAGGAAGAAAAACCCTGAATATGGGTTGAGTTTACTTCCACAAAAAGATTTTCTGCTCCGTTTTATTTGAACGAATTTTCTTTGAAACTTTGAATAGTGTTTGTACTTATGTATTGAAAGTAATATTTTTCACATTACTGAGTTAAAAAGAACAATTTTTTTGAAACACTTTACTGCTTCTAATTTATTTACTGAGTGTTATAAAAATAACCTTAACTTTATAGCGTTGTTAAAACGATAATCCTCTAGCGCTCTCGCATAAGAGTTTAAAAATTGTAAGCAAACATTGGACACACTGTTAACAAATCAGATTTTATTCCTGTAACATGATTTCAAATAACTATATCTACTGTAATTTAAAAAAATGAACACTATGAGAAACTTAAAAACAATAAAAGTAAGATTATTAAAAACTAGTTGTACTCGCAACGTCGTTCGCGTGGCGTGTGATTGTTGTATAAAAATTTCTTACCCCACCCCATTTAAGGAATGGGAGAGAAATTTTTATACACCAGATGTTAAGTTGAAAGAAGATAAATACATCTGTAAAAACCGCATTTGAATCGGATCAGTAGTTATCATGTGATGCGCGCACAAACATACAGACAGACAGACAGAAAAAAATCTAACCACATTTTTGGATTCTATTTTGATGTACCCGCGACGTCGTTCGCGTGGCGTGTTGATTTTTGCATAAAAATTTCTTTCCTCACCCCGTTAAAGGGGTGGGGGAGAAAGTTTTATACACCAGATGTTAAGTTGAAAGAAGACAAATACGTCTTTGAAAACCGCATTCGAATAGGATCAGTAGTTTTCATGTGATGCGCACACAAACATATACATTTCTACAGTTTTATTATATGTATAGATTGTGATTAGTCACAAAAGTATCACAAATATTATTAGAAATTAAGGAGAACTGTGAAGGTAATTAAAAAATGTTAAGGAAAATTTTACTACAAAAATATCAAAACAACGGATTTTGTGTTTAGTACGGGGTCTGGCAATTAAGTTCCGAGACTATTGCAATAACATCTTTATTTCGCAATTTTTTACATTTTTTTATTTTTATCCTTCTATATACTCTCCATCCACATTCCGACACCTCTCCATGCGAACCTTTCACAGTGCAAACCAGTGCTGCAGGTCATCTTCCAACAGGCTTTTGAGTATCTGGGCCGAATATTGTTTTACGTCCTCTATAGACTCGTGAAGGATTCCTTCAAGCCAAATTTAATTTTTGGGAACAGTGCTGGATTTGGCGAATAGGAAAGTTTATGATATCGGTGGACTTTAAGTTAGGTAGATCTTTCACTTCTTTTTCGTATAATCCTAGGTATCTGACTCTAGAATTACGTAAAGCAATGCATGCTGAGAGTATGTCTATTGAGGATTTGTCCTCTTCCTCACAGAATCTGCACTTTGCTTCATCTACCAATTCTAGTTTCTTCATGTGTCCTCTTAATCGGCAGTGCCCTGTTAATAGTCCCGTTATAATACGGAGGTTCTTCTTACTAAGGTTTAGACAGCTGAAAGATCTCTTCTAGTTATAGTTTCCCTGGAGCGTCTTCGATTGTCTTAGTCCTTCTAGATCGTTCCAGTACTTGGATTTTTCTCTGTCCACTTCTCTTCTTAGTTTTTCTAAGACTGTACTACTGCTAATTTCCCAAGATGGTTCCAAAAACCCCTGCTCCTATTCCTTTATCTGTCTTGGAGCGATCTGTATACCATTTAGATTTACTAACCAGTTTTGTGGTGAAGTTAAATTTCTTTGGCTCATTTCCAAATTTTGATCAAATTATTTTGGGTCTTTACTTGATTGTTCCTTCTTTGACCATTCTATATAGGTATTTTGTTTTCTTCCTTAAACTTTCTTCTTGAATGTGTAGTGGTGTGAGATTTAGGATTACTTCCATTGCAGCAGTGGGGCATGTTCCCATTGCTCCATTAATGCATGCACATGCTAATCTCCGAATCTTTGAGAGGTTTGTCCTCGTAGTAGATAGTCAGATAAGCTCTCGTGTCCTAAGCTACTGCCCCATTAGTAAAAACTGCCGTGTACATCCATTGCAATGTTTTTGGGTTACAAGTTACAACCCCAATTTCTTCCTGCAATGTTTCTGCATAACATAAGGGCTTTTATAGGTTTGTGTGTTATTTCGTTTTCGTGTTTGTTCCAGAGTAATTTGTTACCTAGGTTTGGTCCTAGATATTTAACCTCTGTTTTTCACTCAACGATATTTTCTCCTACTTTGACGGTTTTTAAATTAGGTTTCTTTTTCCTTGAAAAGGCCCCACCAAATTACACCATAGCTTTGCTTTATTCAGTCCTCTCTGTATTATGTCACAGGGGACATTTTGATATTTCTCTCTTCCGAGGATAACCACGTTATCGAAATGTAAGGTATACCTAGTTCGGTTAACAGAGTAAGCTGTCCACATTAAGACTCCACATGAGTGGGGATGCAACTCCCCCTGTGAGCGAACTCTGGTCATATTGTTGGAGATAGTTTCTTGGTCTATCTTTATATCTGCAATTCTTATAGACACCAGTCGTTCTATCTACCCCTTTATCTTTTGACAGTCTTATGTAGAGTATTGTCAAAAGCCCCCTCTATGCCCAGAAAGGCACATACCACTTTTTTTTGTTTAGAGCATTTGGATTTAATCAGTCAATTGTATCAAGTCGGTATCCGTAGATTTTCCCGCTTGATACGCGTGTTGACGAGGGTGCAGTGGCACCTGTTCCATGACTTTTGTTCTAATATAATTGTCTTTAGTTTTTTCCATCGATTTAAGAGCAAACTATGTAAGGCTGATTGGTTTACAGGATTTAGGGTTTGTAGTGTAGCGTTTCCCTGCCATTGGGATTAAGGTGACAAGAAGTTTGAGTCCCTTTCGACGCATTCTAGAGTGTCAGAACAACCGTCTTTACGATGCATCTTATGTTTCACCGTTAGGTGTCTGGGTACAAACTTAGCAAACACTTTAATATATACATCTTCAGCGATAGCTCTGTCGCTTTTTGAAGTCACAGATTGCTCAACACGTTTATCATCTCAAACATCCTCACTCCTCTCCTTAAAACGTTTATTCCACTCAAAAACTCGGATAGGAAATGCAATCATCTCCGTATGCAAAGTTTCGTAACTTTTCGATACGGACTTCCCAAGTTTTAACAAAAACTTTAAATTCACTCATTGCTCAATTTTACCAGCTCTTTATTTGACATTTACAACAGAAATGTCTATCGGAGCTGCCTGGCATATTTACCCAAGTTCAAGGAATATCTATTTAGAACCGAACTCCACCCAAAAAAAGTTGGCATAGAAGTATAATAATTGCCAATATTTCTTAAATGCTCCTAATTGCTCATCAATTGCTCAATTATAATCTGCAATTGCTCACATTAATAATTAATTATTTAATTAGTTATTAACAAATGAAAATACAAATAATTTTTTCTTAATTACGCGAAGAGCATCTAACTTTTCCAATAAATCTTTTCTTTAATAAATTGCTCACAATTTGCTTAATTATAATCTGCAATTGCTCATATTATTAATTAATTATTTAATTAGTTATTAACAAATGAAAATACAAATAATTTTTTCTTAATTACGCGAAGAGCATTCAACTTTTCTAATAAATTGCTCACAATTTGCTCAATTATAATCTGCAATTGCTCACATTATTAATTAATTATTTAATTAGTTATTAACAAATGAAAATACAAATAATTTTTTCTCAATTACGCGAAGAGCATTCAACTTTTCTAATAAATCTTTTCTTTAATAAATTGCTCACAATTCGCTCAATTATAATCTGCAATTGCTCACATTATTAATTAATTATTTAATTTGTTATTAACAAATGAAAATACAAATCATTTTTTCTCAATTACGCGAAGAGCATTCAACTTTTCTAATAAATCTTTTCTTTAATAAATTGCTCACAATTTGCTCAATTATAATCTGCAATTGCTCACAATATTTATTAACAAATGAAAATACAAATCATTTTTTTCTCAATTACGATAAGAGCATTCAACTTTTCTAATAAATCTATGCCATGCGCAATGATTTTATTCATGCGCATGCGCACATGAAATCTTCTGCTAGTGTCACGTCACCCATCACCGTTTCAAATAGCAATAATTATTTTTAATTGATTAAAAATAAATAAAAGAAATTTAATGAGACTTAGGTTAAAAATAATATGAGCAAATTGTGAGCAATTTATTAAAGAAAAGATTTATTAGAAAAGCTGAATGCTCTTAGCGTAATTGAGAAAAAATGATTTGTATTTTCATTTGTTAATAACTAATTAAATAATTAATTAATAATGTGAGCAATTGCAGATTATAATTGAGCAAATTGTGAGCAATTTATTAAAGAAAAGATTTATTAGAAAAGTTGAATGCTCTTCGCGTAATTGAGAAAAAATTATTTGTATTTTCATTTGTTAATAACTAATTAAATAATTAATTAATAATGTGAGCAATTGCAGATTTTAATTGAGCAAATTGTGAGCAATTTATTAGAAAAGTTGAATGCTCTTCGCGTAATTGAGAAAAAATGATTTGTATTTTAATTTGTTAATAACAAATTAAATAATTAATTAATAATGTGAGCAATTGCAGATTATAATTGAGCAAATTGTGAGCAATTTATTAAAGAAAAGATTTATTGGAAAAGTTGGATGCTCTTCGCGTAATTGAGAAAAAATTATTTGTATTTTCATTTGTTAATAACTTATTAAATAATTAATTAATAATGTGAGCAATTGCAGATTATAATTGATCAATTGATGAGCAATTAGGAGCATTTTAGAAATATTGGCAATTATTATACTTCTATGCCAACTTTTTTTGGGTCCGAACTCCGCCGTTTAAATCGTCTCGCTATGCAGATGTTCTTAAAAAACAGTTTTTGGAACTTAATTGCCTGACCTACTATACAGTTTACTCATTATGATATACAGTTATATCATAAGGGCGCACTAATCTAGTGGATTACCGAAAAAACTTGACTAAATTCCAAACAATGATAATGACGTAGCTTTAATTGAAAATCGGTTTCTTCAGATTGTATCATACAACTAACTTCAAAGGCAAAAAAAACAAAAATGCATTAAATTAAATACATACAAAAAAAATTATAAAAAACAAAATATATTTAGAACTACAACCAGTACCTACAGGTATTCACATCATTCACTGTCAATCGTCGTTCTCTAGTTAGTGCTCTCATTTTTGTTATTAAATTAAATCGTTAGATTTTAGTTAACAATTTGGTAATAGAACATTTAAAAATATTTTTTGCCTACTTCAAATATTGATCGACAAGTGTTATTATGTTAACTTGGATGAAATCGGAGCTGCATTAAAAAACACAGGTATTATCATACACAATAATGTTGTATTCAGTTTCACATAAATTGTGGTTTTGTTTTATCCGAAAAAAAACTCGAAGCATCGAGTAATTCTCTTTTAATGATTTAATCTGGAATATAAATCCTCTCCTATAATAAGTGGATTAGTTTATTAAAAAACTTTATTTATAATAATAATAATAATAATAATAATAATAATAATCTTTATTGTTCCTTTATACAATGTGTAATATGAACAAGGAGCCGGTAAGTATAAAATATGGATAAACGGTATAAAAATTGATAAAAATAATAAAAAAAAAAGCATGTAAGACATAATATTACGTATAACCAAAGTAATAGGTAAACAAAAAATACATAAATGATAAATAAATACATAAATAATAACAAACATATTAGCCTATGATAATGAAGTAACAGTAGACTTGTGCAATCATTACTTCCGTAAAGATGCTGTGGGTGACTAATTATTCGTTTATAATAAAAGATCTTATTTTCATCGCCCCGCTTATGAAAAAGAATATTTGTTTCATTATTGTGATATTATTTGAAGTTAGAAGAGAGTCTAAGTCATCTGAATGATTTCGTAACCCTATGACTGTATTTCTTAATCCAACATACATTGGGCAATCAAAAATGATGTGCTCTAAAGTTTCATTGGTCTGTTGATTACATATTGTACATACCTCATCAGTTTTTATTTTGTGTGAGGTGTTATTCACGTATAAATACAAAGTTTGTAAATTGGCTGTACGTAATTGAGCTATTAATCTTTTTATATGTAAAGGTGCTATACCACTTAAATAATTGTCTGTACTATTATTGCCTCGAAGCAAAAATTTATAATTTGGATGGTGAATACTAAGTAATATTTTGTTCCAGTCCTCTTGGATAGTTTTAGTTAAGTATCTAGTTAATATAATTTGTTTAGTGTTTTCATTGAAATAATCGAGATTCCAGGTAGTATTTGGGTGGTACTTACTGATTATATTTAATAGTTGGTCGAACCAATTGTATTTCTGGTTACTGCTCTGAGAGTTGTGCAATTTTGTTAGCCGTATCAGTGCTCTATGGGGATATCTGCTTTGATCTAGGTCTTTTATTCTGATTAGGTATTCAATCGCCTGTTTTAATATGTAATATTCTAATTTGGGAGTATTTGCCTCTATTCTTATTATATACGCAGCAGTTATTCTTTGTAAGAAAAGGAGATTTTTCCAGAAGCATGATTGTATTTTCTCGGTTTGGTTTAAGTAACGCAATCCCCATATACTACTTGAGTATGTAAATGTAGGTATGACAACGTTGTTATATAGAGTCTTAATAGAAAAAAGAGAGGTCAGTTTTGTTGAGTTGATGGTTTTCAGTACAGTTCCTTGAGTAATTCTGGCTTTTTGTTCTCGTGATTTGAGGTTGTTTAAGAATAATCCATTAAAAGTAAAGACCACTCCCAAGTATTCGTAACTATTGGAAATTTTTATTGTATTATTTAAGTATGTGAATTGTGGTTGCTGTCCAATATTGGCGCTTTTTCTAAAAATAACAAGTTGTGTTTTAGTTGTGTTGACTTGGAGCTTGAGTTTATTACAGTAAGACTCTAGAATTCTCAAGTTTTTCTCCATCTGTATTTGTGATTCTGCTAACAGTACCAAGTCATCTGCGTATAATAACATTCGTATGTTACTCCCTTCGTCCAAGGTAACTCCTTTACTGCCCTGCTCCTGAAAATAACTATCAATGTCAGACACGAATAGCGCGAAAAGTAGTGGACTAAGCGAGTCTCCTTGTAGAACACCTTGTGTTATTTGTATTTTTTCTGAAATATTGCCATCTTGTTCTATA
This sequence comes from Altica lythri, assembly GCA_964028335.1. Lineage (NCBI taxonomy): Eukaryota > Metazoa > Arthropoda > Insecta > Coleoptera > Chrysomelidae > Altica > Altica lythri. The sequence continues at coordinate 57,569,063 of OZ034805.1, read as the reverse complement.
AATAGCTGTGCTTGGTTGTATATTACCTTTAGAATCCTGATAATTTTAGCGCTTATTCCGTTTAGATATAGTTTCTCCCAAAGTATATGATGATCTAACAAGTCAAAGGCCTTTCTAAAATCTACAAACAAAGCGTAAACTTTTCTCGATGGGAGACGAAAATAGTTGTTAATTATTGCATATAGTACAAATATGTTGTCTTCACAGTTACGCGTTTTGCGGAAACCGGATTGGCATTCAGGCAATATTACATTATTTTCAACAAAATTAGTTAGTCTAGCATTAATTAGCTGAGTAAAAAGTTTAGTTTTGTGATTCAGGAGAGCTATACTGCGGTAATTGTTAGGATCTTTATTATCGCCACTTTTGTAAAAATGAATCATTTTAGCATTTGCCCATGCGGGTGGTATTTGTTCTTCATTCAAAATTTTTTTAAAGAGTGTTTTTAGATGTGTTACCCAGTCCAAGGGAAGGTTTTTAAAAAACTCATTACTAATGTTGTCTGCACCCGGCGACTTATTATTTTTAGCTGCATTTAAGACTTTAAGAATTTCGTTTGTGGAAAAGCTTGTATCTAGATACGGATGGATAGCGTCAAATTATTTTGTGTCATTTGGCAGACGAGTTTTATAGAATTCTTTGTAAAAATCAGTCATAACATCAAGTTGAATTGTGGGTCCTTTATTTTTACTGTTTTTTAGTTTTACGTGTTTCCAGAATTCAGTGGGATTACTAATATTATTAAGTTTATTCATTGTAGTTTTTTCGAAAGCTTGTTTTTTTTCTTTAATAATTTGTTTATATTTGTTTTTACTTTTGTTATATGATTTTACGGAATTCTGTTCAAAATTAGACTTTTTTAATAATTTTTTTGACATATTTAACTCTTTTTTTGCGTCTTTACAATCATTATCAAACCAGGGTTTTGCCTTGGGTATCAAGTGATTATTGTATTTTTGGTTTTTCTCCATTCCCAAGAATTTTGCTGTCAACTTAATTGCTTCCTGTATTTGACTATCTAATTTATTAAGTGAGCTTGTATTTAAGTCTATTTCATAGTTAGATATTATATTTTTGTAAGATTGTGTTTTGTTGGGGTCCCATTTAATAACTGATTTTTCATAACTGTAATATTGTCGCTTTTCATTTAATTCTTTAGTATTCTCGTTTTCTATTATTACTGTACAGCCTAGATGGTCGGAGAATAGATTTGTATTAATATAGAAGTTAGAGATTAATTCGATACTATTTGTGCTTACCCAAATTAGATCTATTACACTTCTTCCTGACCGCCCAATATATGTGTAAGCACCCTCATAATCTTCAAACCTACCATTTAGCAAAAGAAAACTTAGGTCTTCTAGCGCTTCCACGAGCAGTGTGCCTCTTAGGTTAACTGCTGCATCCTGTGACTTACGAGGCTGTAAAGGAGGGTTGGTATCTCGGTTGATATCCATTACATTTTCTGAATCGAAAACATTCAGATGACCAACTCGAGCATTGAAGTCACCATATAAGATAACCTTATCACTCGGAAACTTTATTGATATTTCTTTTAGAGTATCCTCAAGCATCTCCACACAAGTGCGATCGTCCAAGTCCGGTTTTAAGTAAATTACACCTAAAATAATAAACTGATTGTTTATTTTTACTCTAATAAAATTCCACATACAACACATATCGACTGTATCTAAAAATTCAACACCGACAATATTTTTTAATATAAGTATTAGAATACCTCCGCTACCTCTTCCCTTCTGCTTATCTTTAGTTGCTTGACATGCGTAGGCATTATAATTATTTAATATTTGGGGCAAGCTAGTTAGAGGAGAGGTAATCCAGGTTTCCACTAAGCCTATAATATGAGAGCTACATAGATCATTACTTTCTTGCTCATCTAAATAATTTAAAGTGTTAATACCTTGACAATTCCAAAAAGTTATCTTGAAAGGGGTAGTAGTATTTAAATACTTTGATGTACTCGTATTTGCTCCTGTACCATTTGGGCTGTTAAACTTATATTTAATATTACAATTATTTTCCTTAATTCTAAACTTACATCTATCTTCGTTTTGTGCTTCCTTTTTCTGTTCCTTTTCATTGTCTGTTTCTTCTTCCTTATATTCTCCTTCTACTTGTTCTTCTTTTTCTAGTTTTTTTTGGTTACTTTATTTATCCTTTCTTCTCTCCTTCCTGCATCTGGTGATCTTTCATCTACTTTTCTCTTGGTACTACTATCATCTTGTTCCTCTGTTTCTTTCTCTTTTCCTTCGAAACTATATTTATCGTACACTTTTCCATCTATGATCAATTTGTCATATCGAAGAAAAGCCCTACTTCCGTTAGCCCTTGCATCCTTCATATAATGTACCAGGTACTTCCGGTCTTCTTGTATTCTTTTGGGCAGATCATCGCTTAGCCATATGGTAGTACCCTTTAAATTTTTCGCTTTATTCATTATTTCCAACTTTGTTTCCCATTGGTTGACTTTTAGGAGTATCGGCCTTCTTTTTTTATGGTTAAATGCCCCCAACCTTCGTATATCATTCACTTCGTTCTTTAGATCCAAATTAATTCCTGCTTCTTTTAATATTTCTTCCGCTTTATCTTTTACATCTTTTGGCCGTTCGTCTTCCCTATCTTCTACTCCTTGTATGATTATATTATTTCGTCTTATTTCTCGTTCCATCATTTCTATTCTCGTTTCATGTTTTCTTACCATCTGTTTTAACCATTTATTTTCTTCTTTTACTTCCTGTATTTCTTTCATATTGTTCTCTATCTTACTTTCAATTGTTGTCATTTTATCTTTTAGATATTCAAACATTTTTCGTATTTCTTTCATTTCCTCCATTTTTGTAACTTTTTCAGCCTAGTAGTCCAAGTGTCTCGCAAACGGTTTTTGTTAGAAAGCTACTAAATTCACTTTCCACCCGTAGACGAGCTGACTTTATTTATGCGAATATTATTTACTGTTGAAAAGAAAAATTTTAAATTTTGAATTTATATAAAACAAGCTTTTATACGCGACATCGTACTCGTCATAATTTAGATGAGAATATTGCCTGTTCTTACGGCTATCACAAATCATTTTATTATAAACTTACCTGGCCCCTTTAATTAAATAAAACTATTGATTTTAATCCTAGACTTGAATATTAAATTTTAAATTTCTACTTCTTCACGTAGAGAATGATTCGTACATTTGATAAGTTCAACAACAATGCCCATCGTATTGTCCGAGCGCCTCCCGCACTCAATGCCCTGAGGCCACACAGAGTTTAACTGACCCGCTTCCAGTCTAAGCTTAACACTATTTAATATGATTGCTTATATAATTCTTACTTGGAACATAGACTATAATGTTTAAATTGTGGATTTGGCAAATAATCTCTGTCATAACTATATTTGTGATTTAAGTTTAAAGGCGCTTTCGGCTATAAATAGAGATTGCAGGTACGATTGGTGTCGAGTAAGCCATTTTTTCAATTTAATTTTAATTTTATATCTTGTTAGTCTAATTTTTAAATGTGAAATAAAATTTTTAATTTCAAATAAGTATAAAAACAAGACAAATAAAATATTTGGAATTCAACGAGCGACTAACAAAAGAATTTCGAGTTTCTAAAAAATATGATTTTAGTAATTTAATTAACATTTAAAAAAATCGTTTACAGTCTTCCTTAAATGATGATTTTTAAGTCGGTAGTTTTAACAGTTTTAAAATACAATATTTTTTCACACATTATTGTAACAAAATAAAAATTCAATTTATATTATTGATCCTCTATTAGCAACAAATATGCTTAAACTGTATGCATTTATTGCATTTATAACATTTATTTTTAATATTAATTACAAAAAGTTATCAGTCCATTCTTTAAGACCATTATGAGTAGCTTTAGCATGGTTAGGATTAGCCTGGAAATTTCCCTGCATCCAGGAGGTGAACTTCTGTTGATCCCCCTTCATAACCAAGTACTCTCCTAAAACGTCATTAGCCTAAAATATAAATTCTGTAATTAGTTACATTATTTTTAACTCCTTTCCTTTAACAACCCAAAAAATTTAACTACGTTAATTTATTAATTCTTTAATACAACATAATTTCATTTTTTTATGTTTCCAATTGTTACAAAAAAATTATAGGTTGCCGAAGAACTACCTATATACCAAAAAAAATTATCAAAATCCATTCAGTAATTTTTGCGTTTAAACCGGAAAATAAACAGATTAGAGTAGTTTTATCATATACTAGCTTTTACCCGCCACTTTGTTCTCGTCAAAACTTGATCTGTTTGATTAAAACTTGTATTGTTAATCAACGACTTTAATATCAAATTTTACATTGCTTTATTAAGCCAAGTAAGATTCGTACAATCAAAACCTTTAACAACGGGTTGTCCAAGCGCCTCCCGCACTCGCTTCCCTCGCGCCTCTCAGGCGTCACGTTCAACTGACGCGCTTCCAACCTAAACGGTATGCTGACATAAATTGACATAACTTCTTTATTTGTTAACCGATTTAAATGAAAAAAAACCCTTAATGTTAAGTACAGCTCGTCAGAATATATTCATGAAAACCCCATCAAAATCGGTTAAACTGTTTCTAAGATTAGGGTTAACAAACATACAAAAATATAGACATACAGATAAACAGATGAAATAAAAAAACATTGTCTTGCATAGTTACATTTTTATTATATGTATAGATTTTCTTTCAATTGGCATATTTGAAGTGTTTATATCGTCATTTGTTTATTTATAAACATTAAGGGTTAAAGTTTGATTACTACTTTTTGCAAATTCGATTTTATATTGCTTCACAGTTTGAACAAAAAAAAAACAATTCTTAATCGTAAAAAGTGAGATTAAAAAAAATTGGAAGTGGCTTATAGCGTTAAAGCGTCATGTTGCGCATTGCGAAAATTGATCTTAAAACAGTTAGTAAATCCGACAAATCACTTAAAAGTTATAATTTATTTACACCCAGTATATTGTAAGCAAAATTACTTTTCGATTTTTTAACCATTTGTTATGTATTTAGTGATATATTTTTTCTTAAGCTAGTAATTTATCTATCTCACAAACTGAAAATTTTTGTTCAGTACCTAACTACATCGAATTTAGTAAACAAAAATCAATTTTTGCACAGTTTTAGAAGAATCAAATTTAAACAAGATAACAAATTCTTTGGAAATAGCATGGAAATAGCTAATAAAAATTCGAAAAGAGGTTGACCTTAAAGGCCATCCTTCCAACTTCCCGCTAGTTTTAACCGCAAAGCTATAGTAACGTGACGTATTTTGACATTTTTGACTTTTTTTGAAATGTTTAAAAAGCCAAAACTTTTTAACGCCTTATTCGATTTTGATGTTCAAGATGGCATTCGACGCAGTTTTTTGAGACCCAAAAACGTTACCGAGAGTGCAAAATCGGTTAGTCAAAAAATCTCCAAGTTATTGAAGAAAAAACACTTTTTTTGAAATTTTTCGACAACGATATCTCACGAACGAATCAACCGATTTTAATTAGCAAAACGGCATTCGACGTGGCTTTTTAAGCTTGAGAGCTGATTAGGTTATGAAATTGATCGATGCAATAGCCAAAAAGATATGCCCAAAAAACATCATTTTTACCAATTGTTTTTTTCGGTTATTTTGAAATTTCTCGAAATCTACCGGCTCGAATCGGTTCAAACTTACAGGGAATCTAAGTTAGATGGAACTCTTTGGAATGCTTTTTGTTTTATTCCGATCGGTCAAGCCGTTCAAAAGTTATAAGAGGTTTACATACATCCACACACACACACACACATCCACACGTACATACAGACATACAGACACCCTCGTAAAAATAGTCAGGGGAGGTTCCTAAGACCTCAAAACGTTGAGATCCGATGAAAACTCGATTTTCGAAAAACGGGGTGAAACCAATAACTTCCCGATTTTAAAAAAAAAATTAATTTTTTTTAGCGGGAAGTTAATAAAAAAAAAATTAATTTTTTTTAGCGGGAAGTTAAAAATGAAGATCTCTAAATTGGATTAGTATGAATACGCACTTTTAGACTTTTACTGTCAAATTCGTAATTTATAACATATAAGCAATATTATTAATAGAATCTTTTGTTGTTTAAAAAAATAAAAATATTTATAATTGAAAAGTTTTTTTTACCTACCTTCATGTGTCCTGCGGCATTTAAGCGGTGACCTGTAGCATTTCCAACTCCGGGTAAATCAGTAACAGGTTTATTTCTCATAGGTTCCGAAACGAAATTTCTATGTTTCTGGCTAGTATTAGACATATTTAAATCAGTATAGATTAGAACTATAGCACACTTATGTATCGGAAATCCAATAGAAATGCAAAAAAATGCAACTGTTATCCGAAACCTTGAAAACTTTGGACTGTGGCGTCGCTAATTTATATAAAGTGTTTTTTATGATGACGAAGAGGAGGGGCTTGACCTTGAGCTTCGTATCATGTTATATGTTATCGTGTTGTAGTTTTTTAAACGGCATGGGAACACATAGTTTTATTCCGAATGGTTCTTAGAAATAATCTCTTTGTTATTTAAAGTAAAAATACTCTGGTCAAATTAGTTATTTAAAGTCAAATCAGCTTTATTGGGAGATCGCGTAACCTTTGTAGGGACTCGCGAGAGATCGAGAAAACATAGTATTTCAGTAAAAAATACAATAGATTAAGAAAAAATACACGAAAAGTTACCCAAACAAATCAACAATAAATTATAAATTGGACTACACTAAGGTTGCACTTGTTTTTCTTAAATCAGTTTCTCCCATCGATGATCCGTTGTTGAAACATTAATTATTAAAGCATTTTCTAAATGAAAGCGATTTGTTTCTTTTTTTATTTAGACCATTGATGAAAATGTCAGCTCACACAAGTACAAGCAAAAAAATAAAATTAAACACTCCAAAGCCTCAGCTGTTAATTCTGGGTATTCTGTTTTTCTTTTTAACCAAAAGATATCCAAGTTTTCAGACTTGAATTCCAAGTGCACCATCCCATCGACAGATAATTCCAGCAGATTCTCTTTGAGCTTAGTTGCTAAATTTGCCTCAATTATAGCTGCATTTAAAAGCGAATTTAAGATCCATATTGGTCCATTGTTATCCAAAGTTTCTTGCATTGTAATGATATACCTAATTCATTCTTCAAATTATCTAACACCATTTTCATACCCAGTAGACTGTGTCGGCGAATTACGCTCTTGAAGACTTTTATTCAATTTATTTAAATGCTCAAATAAATGGGAAAGAAAAGCTAAAATCTATGTTCCTGGCTAATATTGGCTAGTATTTGAAATAGTATAACAGACTTATGTATCGAAAATCGAATAGAAATGCAGAAAAACCCAACTGTACCAGAAACCGTGAAAACTTTGGAATGTGGTGTTGATAGTGTTTTTTATGATGATGAGGAGGGGTTTGACCTTGAGCTTCGTATCATGTTATCGTATTAGTTTTTTAAACGGTATGAAAACATAGTTTTATTCCGAATGGTTCATGGAAATAATTTCACTGTTATTTGAATTAAAAATACTCTGGTCAAATTAGTCAAGTCATCTCAAAAAAGCTTCATTGGGAGATTGCGAAACCTTTAGAGGTTCGTGAGAGATCGAAAAAACTTAGTATTTTAGTAAAAAAATCAATAGATGGATAGATTAAGAAAAAATAAACTAAAGGATACACAAACGAATCAACAATAAATTAAAAATTGGACTACTGGTTCATATTAATGCGAAGGTTGCGCTTGTTTTTCTTGAATCAGTTTCTCCCACCGAGGATCCGTTGTTAAAACATTAAATATTAAATACTTTACTTTTTATTTGGGCCATTGATGAAAATGTTAACTTGCACAAGTACAACGTTGCAAATAGAATTAAACACTTCAAAGCCTCAGCTGTTAATTCTAGGTATTTTGTTTTTCTTTTTAACCAAAAGATATCCAAGTTTTCAGACTTGAATTCCAAGTGCAACATCCCATCGACAGATAGTTCCAGTAGATTCTCTTTGAGCTCCCAAGGAAAAAGTCCAGGCGGTTTACATCATCTTGTAGGTCATGGTACAGACCCGCCTCTTTCTATCCATCTTTCTCCAAAAGATCCGTCTAAATGCTCTCTTACGGCAATTGAAAAATGGTCCGGAGCAGCATCGTGCTGGAACTGCATTTGGTTTCTTTGTATTAAAGATCACCCAATTGTTGTGCATGAAGTTTAAGTATACAGCTTCCATTAATCGTTAACAAGTCGCCCAAAATATCTATTCAAATGTTCAACGAATTTGGATTTCACAATACAATGGGGATTTTCGTCGGCCCACATGCGAATTATGGAAATTAAAAACTTCATTTCGTGTAAACCCTGCCTTATCAGTAAAAAGAATGTCTGCAATAAAAAGTCCTCAGCATCATTTATTCGAAACCAGCGATAAAACTCAAAACGTGTCTGATGGTCAAGTGGAATCAGAGCATACACTCGTTGGAGATGGTACGGGAAAAACAGCTGCTCGTAAGTATTCTCCAAAGCAGAGGAGCCCCATTTCCTACCTCCACTGATATTCTCTGCAAACTAGTTTCTGGAATTCTCGTCTACTCGTGCCAAAATTGCTTCTTCTATCTCAGGAGTGGACACCGACCTTGTACTCCTGGAATTATGGGACTGTTTCCCAAATGTACCTGTATCATGCAACCTTTGGTGCAGTCTTCCAAACTCACGAAGGCATGTGGCGATTAGGGAAAGCGTCGACATACAGACGTAGCGCTTCCCTCGATTTACCATTTGCACGACCGTACATGAAATCCTTTCTCAGCAAAGTAGCAGTAAAATATTTAATAACGTCAAGAAAAGCTCATGTTTTGAATTTTATATTCAATTGGTTGTTGAGTCGAAGTCCAACAAGTGCGATTATCAAAAATGATATTTTGATAATGATAATTACATAAAACATTTTAATTAAAACCCATGTAAACTTATTGCTCTTTGAAGGATAGTTATTGAACATTCAATCTCAAATAACTCGAATATGATAACATTTTTGGGAAAAACTCATCCATATTAACGGAAAACAATAAAGATTTGTCAATCACATTATTGGAAAAAAACGATGAGAACTTGTAAAGCATTTACTTGGTTTATTAAGTATCATCGAGGTTGTGTATCCCTCCGTCCTTGTGCGCTATAGCGCTATTACTCTTGAACGGAACGTGATAGGGTCATGAAATTTGGTATATAGAATTCTCATATCATGAAGAAGAAACCTGTTAATTTTGGTTCATAACGGATAATCTTAACGGTAAAATTTTAACGGTTTTCCGAAACTCTTGTAAATAATTCATATTTACTCCGTTTGTGTGCGCTGTTGAACAGAATACCACAGTGTTCTGAAAATTGGTATATAGAATTCTTATGTCATAAGAAAGAATCCTATTGATTTAAATCGAGATCGAATACCCTCAGCGGAAAATTTTTAACGGTTTTCTGAAACTAGTTATTATATTTCATATTTTCCTTCGTTTGTATGCGCTATAATTTTTGAACGGAAGATCACAGATTCATCAAATTTGGTATATAGAATTCTCATGTCATGCAGAAGCACCCTATTGAATTTGGTTTAGATCGGTATTCGGAAACCGTATGTATATAATTAATATTTTTCTCCGTTTGTGTGCGCTATAATTGTTGAACGGAATCTGACAGTGTCATGAAATTTGGTATATAGAATTATTATGTCATAAGGAAGAATCCTATTGATTTTGGTCCAGATCGGATAACCTTAGAGAAAAAATTTCTTGTATATAATTCATATATTCCTCCGTTCGTGTGCGCTATAATCTATAATTTTTGAATAGAAGATCACAGGGTCATGAAATTTGGTATATAAAATCCTTATGTCATGAGGAAGAACCCTATTGATTTTGGTTTAGTTCAAATGACATCAACGGTAAAATTTTAACATTTTTCCGAAACTCGTGTACCTACATGTAATGTATAAACTCGATGGTACTTTTTTATTTATAAAATTGAGTTTGTTTAAAGTTTAAAATTACATTAGATGAGTTCAGCCCCTACTTCGCCTCGTTCTTGTGGGTTTAAAACAACCTGTTTTTGGTTTTAATTTTATAGCCCTTACTCACAATCGGTTTATTAGGGCCAAAATAATATATTACACATTCCACACTTCGCTATTTTTTTGATTATGCTGCATAAACGAGACGACTACGTGAAAGCTATATTAGAAGTCTAAGTTTAAAAACGTTTTAATTGAATTGTATTCGAAGACATACCTGCCGATGCCGATAGTGCGAAAGTCATTTGTAGTCCGCAAATGCTTATTGCAAGAAGAAATATGCCAGGAATTCCCAGACTGAAGGCGCCTCGATTCAATAAGTCGCAGGAATACCCATGGAAAAACCGTCCTTTACCCTTCGCTCCCTTCGTACTTCGATGAAAACGCGAAAGTATTCCAGTAATATAGTAATTTCACTTTGTGAAATGATGAGAAGAGTTCATAAATGTTAGGAAACGACCTATATACAGAAAACTTAAAATTAAGGCAGTTTTTATTGCTCCCATTATTTTTTTTATTAAATCAAGGCTATTTTATTTCATTTAGAAAAAAATGTATTTATTTATTTATTTATTTATTTATTTATTTATTTATTTATTTATTTATTTATTTATTTATTTATTTATTTATTTATTTATAGCCAGGTAATACATGTATTATTCTTAATACAATTTTATATATATTATAACATATATAACTTGCCAAGTTTTTGATTTTTAAGTATATTTGCTATAATTTAAAATTTTTCCTTTTTAATTAAATTTAAACTTTTAATAAAATATTTTAATTAAGGTAAATGACTTTTTTATATGATTCCAAATATATATTTTATATTGCCCGTGCTACTCTTACCTCCAGAGCAGAGTTCAAAATTTAGAAAAATTAATTATTGAAATTTAACTCTTAATTTTATTATAAATAGAATGTTAATTTAATACTTTATTTGGAACGCCAATGGTAAGAAAAGATGCGTGGATAATCGATTTTAAACTGAATACATAACCTTAAAAATTCTATTTAATATTTAAGAACTGTGAATGTGAAAAGTAATTGTTTTAATAAAATTCTAAAATGAAAATAAGAAATTCCAAATATTTTTAAATCTAGTGATGTGAAAAATTATTTTTTATATGAAAGTGAAAATGAATATAACTTATACAACAAGAAATTAAACACACAATTATTTATTTTTGGATTAAAATACCGTGTAACTGCAGCTAATCCACTTCTTCAAGTCTTCTACCATATAAATACTGCTCAAACCATATAAATGACGAATTTTCTTTAATTCTTGAGAAAAACTGCTTTAATTAAAACTGGTAAGTACTTATTTCAATACTTTTCTTCTTAAACTGACGATTTAATCTTCTTAACAATGATAAATATTCTTTCTAATGCAATATCTCTTCTATCCGACTTTTTCAATCTTTTAAAATAACTTTAAATAATCTTTCTTCTTACCAAACTCGTACAAAATCCTTCTATTCAACTTTAGTACCAATATTATATCATTCAAATCTCTTTAAACTTATTTTTTAATGAAAAAACTCAATTTCAATACTCCAGAACATTTATTACAACCATTCGCTTCGACAGCCCAAGGGGAAGCGAAACAAACGACAAAATCAACAAACTAACAAAAAACTATCGCTAACAATCTAAATCATATCAATTTTTTCAAAACAAACTTGATTCTATACAAATCAAACAAATCAGCACTACTAGATTACTTATCTTAATTTCTTTAACAATTTCTATCATCATACATACTAGATTTCTAACAAAAATTATAAATTTTATTTTCTATTATGTTTTAATATAAATTTAATTTTTTTAGAATTTCTCAATTTCTTATTAATTTTATAAATGACAAATATGAATATTATGAAAATAATAAATATGGAAATTTAGAAAGTGAAAATTTGTACACAATCTATTAAAAGTAAGTATTCCATTATTTATTCGATTAATTAAATTATTTTAAACCAATTAATTAATTAATTAATTAATTCATCTCTATTATTTTATTTTTCCTTTTTTTTCAGGAATCAAGAGAATAATTTTTAATATACTGAAAAATGAAACTAAATTATGCAAATATCAAAGCTTTGAACTCTTTCCTGGGATCAAGAATATTCTTTTTAATCATTTTATATTTAATTTTACATATTATATAGATCATAGATACCTAGATTTGTGCATGGTTAGAATTCCTAACTCAAATGCACATGATGCTGCGACGTACATATAAATATCAACCAGTCTATACAAGGGCAAAACTAACTGTAGACATGTTTCGGTCTTGTTAGACCTCGTCAGTACAGTATAAGCTTGTCTCTTCAGTAATAAGTATTGTTCCTTTAGGAACACCGATATTTAGGTCTTCATATTCACTATAAATATTATTAACTCTGACTTTTTGTAGCCTACTTTATAGATAACTAGAAATTAAACTGTTAGAAACTCATAAAGAGTTTCTAAAGTAAAAGATTATGCTCGAACGTGTCAAAAGCTTTGGTAAGGTCTAAGAAGGTAATTGCTATAGGTTTGCTTTTATCCAAATCATTTAAATGATGTTACATTTATGTATAAATTGTAATAATCTTTTGTGTAATATTTTTCCATTATTTTAGCTTAATTTGATTTAAGTATATAGATTTTTATCTAAGAAAGTTTTAAAGTGATATTGCAAAGTGCAAGATATAGTTTTTAATTGATTAACAACTAACTATATATGACTCACAACCAATTATATGATAAATTTAGTTTAATTTAATGATTCGATGCACGTTTCCGTTGCATGTTATAATTGGAAAATGATGTATTGTATATAACCTGATCTTTAATATTTTAATTTAAAGTCTTTAAAATATATTTTTATTAAAATTAAAAAAAACAAAGTTACTTTTTCTAACCAACTCATAATAACTCGCACTGTATAATACATAGATAGGTTGTTTTAAAGGATTTTTTAAAGAATCTATAAAGAAAAAAAAACGTAAAGTCAACTGTTTATGATTATACCTATCAATATATATTTGAATATACAAAAATTTTGGGACGGCATAAGTTGGAACAGAAATAAAATTTTCAAGGTGGTGGGTATCATTTTAAGAGTTCATGGAAACTTTATCTGCATCCATCCAATAAAAGTTTTTTCGCCAAGTAAAGGAAGTTTGTCTTTCATTGGCTTATTTTTGTTTTAGGCACGTCGATCGTTATCTTTACAGTTTTCCTTATATACCTACTGTCGCAACTCTGTATCTATTAGACCTTTCTTATATATAACACGTTCTTTTAAATCAATGATTTTAATTTTACAACGAATACCTAGCTTTAACTATTTTCCAAATACTAGCTGTATTTAATTACAAAAAATGTAAATGTAATGTAAATGGATGCAATATATTTTGTTTTCATCCCAACATTAAATAGAGAAACCGTAGAAATCGTTTTGTCTGTCTGTCCGTCTGTCCATATGTCTGTAAACACATCCTCTTGGTTATTACAAGGGCTAAAGACACAAATGAGATGTCAACTTAAAGGTGAGAATTTTTTTATCATTTCTGGTTCAAAAGTTATATCCACAAGAAGTTGTGTGTAGTGAAAGTCACTTTACTTTTCTTATCGCGATATTATTATTTTTAAATTTACAAAATAACACATGCGTGGTCAGATCCATTGACTCAATCGATCATAACGATTGATATAATCAGTTTTTAACCAATAATTTCTTTTTCGATTCCCCAGATATTACTCATTTTTTAGTTGACGACAAAAGATAAATTCGTGGATTTTTAAACATTTTTTTTTAAACTAGCTGACGCTGATGACTTTTTCTTATTTTTTTTTTTAATTTTTATGATTTTGTCTTAATATACATGGGGACTATCCTGTCCTGAGGCATGCTCATTATTTGATCCGCCTTAACCCTATCATATAGCTCTACATGCTTTTTACCTTTTAATGAGGTAATGGGAGCCTGGCCTTGTATTAGCCTGTGAGCAGCTGCCATAGCCTCGCCCTGTACAGACATACAGACAAACAGACAAAATAAAAAAGCACTGTTTTGGATTCTCTTACGTATATAAAGGCCTTCTTCTTCTTAAGTACCATGTCCTTTCAGGACGTTGGTTACAAACAAGGCTAGTCGTATTTTATCGACGGCAACTCTAAAAAGTGTACATGAGTTGATTTTGTACCAGTCACGTAGGTTTTTTAGCCATGACGTTTTTCTCCGGCGTGGTCCTCGGCTGCCATCTATTTTGCCCTGAATAATGTTTTGTAGGAGCCGGTATTTTGTTCCCCTCATCACATGGCCGAAGTACTCTAATTTTCTCTTTTTTATAGTGGAGAGGATCTCAGTAGTCTTATTCAAACGCTGCAATATTGTCTCGTTGGTGATCCTTTCAGTCCATGTGACTCTTAGTAATCTTCTGTAGGCCCACATCTCGAAGGCTTCTAGACGTTTCTCTTCGTTTTTTGTGATGGTCCAAGCTTCTATTCCATATAGCAGTGTGGAGAATACATAGCACCTCAGCAGTCGAATGCGTAGGGATATTTTTAGATCTCTGTTACTTAGAAGGTTACTCATTTTCCTGAAAGCTGCTCGTGCCTGTTCTATCCTTGATCTCACTTCTGTGTGGCGTTCTGCGTTCTCTGTTATTATACTGCATAGATATCTATTTGGCGCACTTGTTCTAAGCACACGCCTTTGACTCTGATATCGTCTCTGACATTTTGTTGCTTGCTGACCACTAATACTTTGGTCTTTTTTATGTTTAGCGTTAAACCCGCAGCATCGCATCTTTCCACCACTTTATTTAAAATCAATTGTAGATCATCCTGGTTAGAGGCCAGCAAGACCGTGTCATCAGCGTATCGCAAGTTATTTACCGATTCGCCATTAATGATAATGCCTGTCGCTATTTCCGAGAGGCCACTCATTACATATTTTTGAATATATATGCCACCGATCAGTTACAATTTTTAAAATTTTTGTTATAAAATAAAATATAAATAATAAATTAAATATATTTCTTTATTAATTTTACATAAATACTCTAAAATATGATACGAACCCTTCACTCAAATAATATGTAGCCATACGGCAATAAAAATGCAATCAATTTAAACAATGAAGTAATTTAGGGTGTTTTTCATTTTCATCTTAAAGGCAGGCAGAATTTTTAGTGGTTTTCCATGTCGCTGACATTGATATCATCCCCCGAACGGGGTACTCCATCATGTGTGGCCCTTCACGCCGGATTTCGCAATCCACACACAGAAATTGTAGCTATTTTCGGTCGATTGTTATTTTTACAATATTCTCTTAATTATCGATTTGTGACATTGCAAAATTGTTTGCTTTTCAAAATGTGAATGATATTTTAAAGTTGAATATAGGTTACAAGTTTAATATTTATATAATTTAGTAATTAGATACCTACCTCACTATTAAGTCATTTTACTAATAGAAATAAGAATTAAGTTCTAAACGGGTTGTAAAGTTTATCATAAGAGTACCTATTACAGTTAGAACACTAGGGATAAGTTTAAAAAAATTCAAAAAACGCAATATTGAAAGAATAGTTATATAATTGGTTTGTGTGCGCTATAACTCTTGAACCGAAGCTCACAGGATCAAGAAATTTTGTATATAGAATCCTCATGTCATAAAGATTTTGGTCTAGATCGGATAAGCTTAACGGTAAAATTTTATGTCGTCTTTATGATACATACGAGGTCTGTCCGAAAAGTATCCGACCTGCATTTATATCTTCGCGCCAAAGTGTTCTAGCGACCCCTACCGGATGGGAACGTCAACAGTAAAGCCTTAAATATTTATTGTTTACTTGCTGATACCTGCCGTGTGGTTGTTTTTAAAGTGTTTTTCAATTTCGTCGGATTTTTAAGTAGCTAAAATTGACCGAAACAGTTAAGCAACCAATTTACATCAAGTTTTACTTTAAACTTGAAAAACTTGTACAGAAGCTATTCAAATGTTGCAAAAGGCCTTTAGAGACGATTCTATGGACAAAAGAGTGGTATAAACGATTTAGAATATGGCCACAAGTCTGTTGACTGTACTTCTCCTTCCGGTCGGAAAAACATCGGATAATGTTGAGCGTGTGCGAGAGGCAATTGAACAAGATAGTCGTTTGACTGTTAGGGAACTAGAAGATGATCTTGCAATACTAAAAAGTATAGTTTACCGAATTTTAACCAAGAATTTAAGCAAGACTCGTCTGTGTGTGCTAAACTCATCCCAAAACTAATCTCAGAACAGCAAAGAAACCTTCAATTAGAAGGACAATTTAGAAATTATCAATAGCAATGAAAATTTGTCAAAAAGTTTATTACTGGTTATGAATTATGGGTTTAAGGTTATGATTCTGGAACAAAACAACAGTCTTAGTAGTTGGAACATGCTCCTACGCTCTGACCAAAAAAAGCACGTCAAAGTCGGAGCAAAATACTCGTTTGCCTGTTAGGGAACTAGAAGATGACCTTGTAAGACTAAAAAGTATAGTTTACCGAATTTTAACCAAGAATTTAAGCAAGACTCGTCTGTGTGTGCTAAATTCATCCCAAAACTGCTCTCAGAACAGCAAAGAAACCTTCGATTAGAAGGACAATCTAGAAATGATCAATAGCGATGAAAATTTGTCAAAAAGGTTATTACTGGTTATGAATCATGGATTTACGGTTATGATCCTGAAACAAAACAACGGTCTTCGTAGTGGGAGCATGCTCCTACACCCTGACCAAAAAAATCGCGTCAAAGTCGGAGCAAAATCAAGTCAATGTTGTTTGTTTTTTTCTATGATAAAGGCGTCGTTCCTCTGCAGGTCAGACGATTAACAAAGAGTACTACGGTAAAATTTGCAATTAGAAGAAAATGACCACAGTTTTGGCAAACCGGTGACAAGCTTCTTCACTAGATACGATAATGCTCCAGCGCATGCATCAAACCTTGAACAGCAGTATTTATCAAAACACAGTGTTGTACAACTTCGGCACCCTCCATAAAGTGATTTTTGACTGTTTCCTGCAGCTTAAAGGACACCTATTCAACGACAAGAAGACTCTTGAAACCAAAGCGACAAATGCACTAAACGCGATTCCGATAACTGACATTCAAGATTGCTTTGGGAAGTGGAAGCATCGATATGTGCGTGTTGTTCAATCAAATAGGGACTATTTCGAAGGATGCCACCAATCAGATCACGAAAATAATCCAAACGCCGAAAAGTAGAGGCAGGTCGGATGCTTTTGGGAAAGATCTCGTTTTTTTTTTGTTTGTGTGCGCTATAAATCTTAAACGGAAGGTCATAGGGTCATGAAATTTGGTGCATTGAATTTTCATGTCATAAAGAAACTTATTGATTTTGATCTAGATCGAATAACCCTAACGGTAAAACTTTCCTAACGGTAAAGTTTTAACGGTTTTTCGAAATTCGTGTATATAATGCATATGTATAAATTCACTGATACTTCCTTCTACCATTGACTTTGTTATATGTATAGATTTACTTTATGTTAAGTAAAAAAAGTCCCCATAAAAAAATTATAATAAATTTATTTTACTTATGGCATCAATTATAGTATATGGACAAAGTTTCTTATAATTTTGACAACCTTTTGTTTTTCTAGATGATTCAGCTTCTTCATACTCCTTCAGTTTTTTCTCCTTTATTGAAGTGGATGGTCTAAAAAAATATTAAGATATGCTATAAATAAAACACAACATGTCTAACAGTTCCTATTATGTTTTGCTGACGATAAAATTCTCATAGCTAAGAATTAGATTGATCTACAACCTCTGCTATACAAAATGAAAGCACCATTACATAAATTTAACAGAGAGAATCTCAACAGAATCAATGGATATCTCGAAAGAATCCTTAAAACACAATTGACAAGAAGATATCTGAGGTGGCCAGAAAATTTAACTACCTGGAAGTAAAGGTTTCAAGCGAAAGAAATCTGCTTAAAGCAAAATGAAACACAAGTCATAAAAGTAACAACAATCAATGGATACCCAAAAAGATATCATAAGGCACAATATAATGATGACTACAAAGAGAAAAATGAAGATTTCCAAATTTTGTATAACACCTACAATAACGTACGCCACAAAAACCAGAGCAAAAACATCAATAGCAAGATTAATGACAGTGTTACAGTTGATACTCTCAGAAGTAGAAAAAAAAAACAAGATTTCAGAGAGGAACTAGAAATGCAGGATGTGTTTAGATGAGATAGAACACGGAAGCGGTGTTGAAAAGAACAGCGAAAAGGATGACAGAAGAAAGATGGGAAATGCTGGAGCTAACAGTCACAAGAAAAACTCCGTACAGATTTAACAGGAGTGTGTCCTCTTATAAAAAGAGAAAGAGGAAAAGGAAGATTTAGAAGAAAAACAAGAACAAGAAAAAAGGAGAAGATAAACAAGAGGAAGCAGAAGAAAGAGAAGAAGAAGAAGACGGAGAAGGAAAAAGAAGGATGAAGAGGAGGAAGAGAAGGAGAAGGAAAAGAGGAAAAAGAAATAAAATTATCTTACGTTAACAAAAGATGCACAATATCTCCCAAAATACTTGTATTTATACTAGATATTTCAGATACTTCACATATTGCTCTTAGCAGGCATTGTTTACCAGGATATCCAAAACTAAAAAAAATATATTAATTATCTTTTATCATAAGTATGTACAGACGTAAAGCTT
This sequence comes from Altica lythri, assembly GCA_964028335.1. Classification (NCBI taxonomy): domain Eukaryota; kingdom Metazoa; phylum Arthropoda; class Insecta; order Coleoptera; family Chrysomelidae; genus Altica; species Altica lythri. The sequence continues at coordinate 57,550,241 of OZ034805.1, read as the reverse complement.
ACTCTTCAATTTTTCTGATAAGAAATTCATACAGAAACGTTCTTTCTGACGATTCAACATAATCTGGAGGATATTCATATTCTGTTTCATTCGTAGGTATAACATAGTTTCCTTCAAGAATAGCAGAAAGGAGAACTTCTCCAGGAGTACCTGCTTCTACTGGGACAGCGACTGTTACAATTATCTAAAATTGAGAATTAGGTCGTCTATTAGTTTGGAAGTCAATATCTATAACAAACCAAAGGTCAAGATTCTATCCATTTTATTATATAATCTATCTTTATAATTAGTTTATATCCGACTGAAATCGAAGCTGGAATCTGTATCTATAACCGATAGCGCTTTAAACTGTTTGGGCCATATGTACCTATAGCGATTAGTCGGCGTTTTTGATCTTGATTCAACTGCAGTCGACTAAAATAAGTACTAAAATCTTTTTTAACACATAAACTACTCAGAATGATAAAGGAGAGACACTATTTTAAATGATGTTCCTTTCGGTTGTTGTTTACTTTTTTACTTCTAGCTACATAAAAAACAAAAATCATTGATGTGATAAAACCCCCTCTCAGGAGTTCCACAAGTATCAATCCTAGCCCCAATACCATCTACGCCAGGAATATTCCTCCTCTGGAAAATATCCAGCTCCATGCCGACGACACGGCCTTATACACCTCCGCAGCGTCGACTGAAACTCTTAATAAAAAAAACTCCAACTGCTGCAGCAGATGGAGAGTAGCTCTTAATCCAAACAAAACCCAAACCATCATCTTTAGACATCAAACCTCAGTCGACGAAAAAATCTCTCTTTCGACTATATCAACCTGTCACTATGGGGGAAACAGTTCGTCCCTCAGAATCAGGTGACTTACCTGGGTGTTCGATTTACTCGAACGCTCAGGTGGGATGCCGATGTTGAACTTACACTCAACAGAATGAGAAGACGAGCGTCCCTCCTAGGTGCCCTGGGCGGTAGACTCGGAAAACCCTATAAAACTATCAGACCCTTGGTCGATTATAAGGTTGTGCCATACTCCGCCATACCCCAGAGACTTCTTCATTCCATCCATACCACAGAGAGAGCGATCTTACGTAAAGTGAAAAACCTTCACTACCTCTATCCAATCCACCTTGTCTACAACAACACAAATATACTGCCTCTCCCTTCTCGTTTTCAGACGCTCAGACTCTACAGGGAACGAACATCACAGCCCAGAGAATCCTTCATACCCACTGGAATGGTGGACTCCGAAGAAGATCCAGAGTACCGAAAAACAAGATTCCTCTTCCCAACCTCAGACTCCTTCAAACAGTAGACAGGGACCTTCCTGAAGACCTTAAAACCCTCCCTAGGACTGGATACACAAAAAAAAACAGCTTCAATCTCCCAACCCCAAATTGCACCAAAACTGCTTCAATCTCCCAACCCCAAATTGCACCACGTGTTAGTTTCATTTTCCTTTAATTCGTGATACCTATACCTGATAATTTTAAAATTGAATACCTATTCAATTTTAAAATTTAAACAATAAATGTTGATGTATTGGGTAGAAGAAGGATACGTAGAATGTAGCTCAACGAATTTTAAGTTGCTAAAGCAGTGGCATTGATCCAAGTAGGATATTTAAGGCTTCTTGTAGCCCAAATGCTTAATGTGAGTCATTCTGCAGTTTCTAGAGTTTGGAATCGCTACCAAATTTATGTCATAGTAAGAAGAGCCCTTTATCCCAATCGATAAAAGGCATAAAACTAGAGAGAAGATCGTATTTTACGACTTTGGGCAAGTAGGGGTCGCCCCGCTACTGCTAGAACACTGCAAAATCGACTTATAGTTTTCACGAAGAAAAACTCCATGCAAAACCACCTTCTAGAGTCACTAGATTTACTCCAGCTTATCGAGCAAATCGTAGAAACTTTTGCCAAGAGCAGCTTAATTGGAATTACGTTTACAGATAAAAAAAAACATTTTATTCAATAATGACTGGCGTGTTCGGGTATGGAGTCGTCCCGGTGATCCATTTGAAGGTGTTCCATTTGAAGGTGGACACATAATAGAAGAGGTGCTATAGCTTTAATGGGACACATGGACCTTTTGGTATTTCCGGAAGGGACGTTAACGGCTGTCTCTTATATACAGGAGATATTTGAATCTAATGTCGACCCATTTGCCTAAAATATAGGCGCTGTGCTACTTATACAACCATATAATATCAGGCCACACATTTCTAGGGTTGTGAGAATTTTATTAGAGGAGCACGATGTTGGATGGCCAACTAGTAGTCCGGATGTAAATCCTATTAATCATTTACGAAAAAACAGGTTTAACGTTTGAAGTATTATCAATCCTTCCAAAATCAGAACCAAGTTACCGATGCTGTTCTGTCGATTTTAGTGACGTTACCACAACAAGTGATCAGATTTTTTTTACTTATTGAATTTTAAGGGCATGTCTCTATATTCATTTTGAGTACTTTATTTGATTTGGCTATCTTTTTTTGCAACAACTAAATAAAACATTATGACCTATAATATATATACTTACACCCATAAATGGCTCTGAACCACCAGGAAAATGGAAATACGGATTATATACTGTCACAGAAAATATAAATCCGCATTTGATCAAACATAACGCAACCATAAATATGAATCTGAAATTTTATAAACATGATAAATCTATAATATTGTTATAGACCGAGGTGTATACACTGTGGGCCAAAATAAAGGAGTACATTTTTTAGTTGAAAATAACTTTTTTGTTTTTTGGGCGATTTAATTGCTTTTTGCAGAGCCAATGGCCTAACATCTCCTCAATATGACTGAAAATTTGGAAGCAAAAATAACGTACAGGGTCGGACTTATAAAAAAAAATTATGTAACCGTGCATTTAAGCTCGTTGCAAATGAAAACTGTCTTAGCTAAAATTGAACTGATATGCTCTTTTGGTGACATTTATAGTTAAATAAGTAAATTGGCCAGTTCATAATGCCACTTTTAAGCAAAGAGCACAGAATATTAATTAAATATTACTGTGAAAAATATAATTTTGGTGCAGGAAAAATTGTAAACGCATTTCCTGAGAAAAATTGGTATATAGGAACGATAAGAAAGTTCTAAAGACATCTAAGGGAAACCCATGAGTCTATTGAACATAAAAAGGAAGAGTAAGGAAGCGAAGCTCAAGAACTGAAGAAAATATTGCTACAGTAAGGGTTGTTTTAGGAAATTTGCAACCTGGACAATCTGCCAAGGAAAATCGCAAAAGAAACTAGGATTTCTGCACATCAGTCCGAAGAATCATTAAAGAAGACTGCCATCTTAAAGTGTTTAAAAAAAGTTTACTGTCAAAAACTTACTGCCAATGTAGGAGAAAACCGACTGGAAAGATGTAATTTGCTAGTAAGAAAGATTCCGCTCTCGTGAAGACATAAGAAAAATATGATAAAATCGACAAAAATCGAAAAAACGAGTAAATTGGAAAAAAAAGAAAAATAATTCAAATCTGCTGTTAAAAAAATACTCTAGATACTGATAATGTATTCCAAGTGGTTAATACTAACATACATATCTTTAATGGCTTCAATTTATTACCAGAAATAACAAGACTGAAAACAGATTGAAAATTGATAATCAGTAACAATAGATATTTTAAGGGCATTATTTGCACATATTAATTGGTAATTTCTACCACAAAAATTACGCAGTGAGTCTGAAAAGTGTAGAGAAACCCATATGCAAAGTTATACAAGACATGTAGTTTTAGTTATTTCAAAAGTTCTATAATAAACCACGTCAGAAACCTTACGTTTTTTTGTGTATTTGTTAAATATTCAAATAAACAGTTGAAATACTTTTGCTTTTATTGATATTAATTCTTTAATACTTTTAAACTTTAAAAATGTGCTTATAATGAATGAAAATTTGTGGTAACAAACCATAAAATTTATAAAATTATTTTTAAAATTTACCTTGTCATGATGGCACCAAGTGAACCCGAAATCACACTTTAACTTCAACTACCTAAAGAATTACTAACGGCAGATTGTTAACTCCAATTGTAAACTCACGCGTGTGTGATTATTATAACGTGAAACAATAACATGTTTGAGTAGTTAATAAGACGTTGTAACATTTAATAACAAAAATCAATAATGCTGGATACAACAAAAATAGATTCTGAAGTCAAATAAAGTATGACACTGATAATTTTGTTCAATTGTAAAACCGACTAGATAAAGTTTTTTTTGGTATAGTCCATTTCATCGTTTTTGGCCGATTTGATATTAGAAACCACTGAAATAAGATTAAACTGTCATCCAAGTTACCAATGGCGGAGAGTATTTTTTTTTTTTCTAAATTAGGTAGTAAGTTTCTGAAACTATCAGTGTGGTTTAACATCTACAAAAACATGACATTAATAAAATTATTAAATTCAACCCTTCAACAACGAGCCGTACATGACGGTTACTAGGAATGTGAATTAAGTCAAGACTTCCGTATTGAATACTTTTTATCTACCGGTGAAACAAGATGCAGTTACGTAAGTGTTGTATTAAAAAACAAACGTCCTCATTTAAATTTCTAACTTGCCTGTATCTGAGAGAGATGTAACACTAAATTTACTTCGAGTATGAATTCTGTCATCGGCCAAAATCGGTGAAATGGACTATATTTACGTTATTTAAACATCCCTTATTAAAAACTTCAATTTTTTTAAAATGCGTGGCACTCGTGCTGTTTTTTTAACCGACTTCAAACCATATATTTTTTTTATGTATGTTACCGAATATCTCCGGCATTTATAATCCGATTTGCATTCAAAAGAGTAGAGTGTTCGTGTGGTTCCACAGAAATTTGGTTATGGTCTGGCCATCAATGTGGAAGATATTCCAGGAAATACCACAAAAATCAACAGAATAAGCTCTGCAGTTAAGTTAATATGTTAATAATGATGTATAACATAAAAACCTAATAATTCTCCAGTTACTGTCCCACTCTAAAGCCAAAGACATCTTTTCACAAGGAGAAGGAATGAGAATTTAATCAACACGCTTACTCACTGCAGGTTAGTGATTTTGGACAATTAAGTCGACGTTTCATGACGATGTTTTCCTTCATCGTACGTATTAGAGAATTTACTTATGTCTACAAAAAGTCACATTGATATATGTCGGAATTGTTGGGGATTGAACTCAGTACCTCTTGCACGGTATTTGGAAGGTTTTGAAGATAGTACATCACGAATTTGCGCTCACATCTGACAAAGCCAAGTAAATATTAAAAAGGATAAAATAAAAACTTTTTAAAAAAAATTGAACCGCCTTCAAAAAAAAGCACTGAAAAGCCAGAAATAAAATCTTTATTTCTTAAAAAATTTGGAAGTAAGCAGGCATCTGATTTTGATTTCCTTGAAGTCGGCCCAAATGTACCTATTTAGTTTCGACAGTAAAAAACAAAAATGTTGGCTTGGCTTTACCTATCAATGTAGACTTATAATACATTACCCGATAAAAATTTTGTGCAATGCATTGTAAGATAAAACTTGTATACTTATCTATCTTCTATCTACCTATATAAAAATGAATGTTTGTCTGTATGTCTGTATGTCTGTATGTCTGTATGTCTGTATGTACTCAATGAACTCAAAAACTACTGGACCGATTATTATGAAAATTAGTATACATATGTATTTTTCCACGGAGAAGGTTTGTGTGATATGCTCATTGATGCCACTCGCCACTAGGTGGCGCTGCAGAGTAGCAACTTCTGTTCCGTTCAACCGATTGTCATGAAAATTGGTATGTATATGTATTTTTCCACGGAGAAGATTTGTATGATATGCTCATTGATGCCACTCACCAACAGGTGGCGCTGCAGAGTAGCAACTTCTGCCCCGTTCAACCGATTGTCATGAAAATCGGTATGATGATGTATTTTTAATGGGTAAGATGAATATGATATTCGTATTAATGGAAGTTACCACCAGATGGCGCTTCCATGTATCAAATTCAATACTCATTAATAGATATCTATACGAATTCGTATAAATATAAGTTCGAAAAATATATTTTTGGTGCGATAAGTAAAACAAAACTATAAACTTTCTTTCCTTCTCTATCTCTTCTTCTCTTTTATTTTTCTTAAATTTATTTTAGTTAGGTATTGGCGGAGCAACGCGCGCCGGGTGCAGTTAGTTCGATATAAACAAAAGGTTTTTCTTGAAATTTATGAAGCAAAATCTTAGTCGGTGCAAATTCTCCCAAAATCCAAACTTGTCACAGTCAGAAATGATGATATTTATATCTACATTCAACATTTAGGTAGGTGCACTGCATGATGACTGGAAAAATAGACTTGAAGATATTTTGAACATGGATCATAAATCCATTTCATAAACAGAAGTAGTGAATGTGGTAATTGTGGTATTACAAGAGAAGCTAATTGAGCTTTGCACAAATCAGGAACTGAAGATGAAATTTTAGAAAAGGCTATGGAACATTTTTGCTGCAGGCAGAAATATGTACCTGAAAAATATTCTGGGCTTTTAGAAATTGCGAGATAAAAAAACATTTCTGTTGCAGGCAGAAATATGTACCTGAAAAATATCCTGGGCTTTTAGAAATTGCGAGAAAAGTTTTGATAGCCTTTCTCTGTCACAAATCTATTAACAAATATAAAGTTACATGTTTTCTTAAGATTAAATAGAAATATTTAAATTTTTCCCTATACCCTGCTATAGGACTTAGTGTCCTTTTCAGGGTAGTGCTACATCATAATGTTTCCTGCTTTTTACTATAGGAGTTGTCTGTGGAAACTTTATCCTGTTTAAGAAAGACCATTTAGCAAGTTCTTCCTCAAACAGTCTGTTTCCAGACTGAGACAGGTCGAACTTGGGTCGAGGGAAACCACAGAAAACCTCCCTACTTTCTGTATTACAATAAGTTCCTAGCTTATATTTTATTTATTACATATTTATGATTATTAGCGTAGGGCTAGTGGGGCCTCTTCTAAGTGGTCTTGGAGCTCCTCTGGAAGTTGTTGTCTTGCTGCTTGGAGTAGCCTCAGCTGGGGAAGTGGAAGTTTTCTTCGAGGTTTCCTCTGGATGACTCTGTGACCTCTGTTTCAAGGGGTCAGAAGAGTATCCTGGGCCTGGGTGTTGGGGCCCTGCAGGGTCCTGGTGGCATATTTCTGTTGGAGTTCCTGTAACCGAAAAGGTAAGGGTGTAGTATCCTTGCTATTGTGGTGAATGTAGGTGAGATTTGAGGGGTACCAAGGGGGAAGGTATTGGCATTTGCGTAAAATTCTTCGCTCAGTTGCGGCCAGGCGGTTTGTCTGATGGGGAGTGAGGGTAATAAATGGTATAGCCTTATAATCGACTATAGGTCGAATATATGTTCTGTAGGTGTGGAGTAGAGTTTTTGGTTGACATCTTCCAATCCGTCCACACAACGCTCCAAGGAGAGAGGCTCGTTTCCTCATTTTATCGAGGGTGCGTTTGACTTCCCAGTTGAGATAAAATATATTACTTATTTAATTCTAAGAAATAATTTGTAAGCTAAACAATAAAACATTTTTAAATTTGAAAAAAAAAAAATTTTGGTGCGCGTAAAGCGCACTCCCAAGTAGTCAATCTCGTCCATTACTACGAGTCTCTCACCCCAGAGAGTTAGGTTGACATCGTCAAAAGATTGATTTGGTCTACGGCCGTAGGAAGGGTGGCGAAAGATTATGGTTTGGGTTTTTTGGGGATTGATTGATACCCTCCATTTTCTGCACCAGTCTGTATACTTATTCAGTAAACGTTGGGTTTGGGTGTTTAGAGCAGCCGTAGTTTTGGCGGATGTGTATAGAGCTGTGTCGTCAGCATAAAGTTGAATATTTTGGATGTTTGGGACGTCGTGAGTGTAGATAAGATAGAGAAGGGGGGAAAGTATGGAGCCTTGGGGAACTCCTGCTTGTGGCGAAAAAGGGTTAGATAGAGATTGGCCTACTTTGACGTGAATTGTTCGGTCGGAAAGGTAGGAGTTGATGAGTTTTATTATTTGTATTGGAAGTTCGATGTCATGTAATTTTCGAATAAGTAAGGCATGCCAGACTTGATCAAAAGCTTTTTGAACATCTAGAAATATTGCAGATGCAACTTTGCCTTGGTTGAGGGCGGTTGCTGTGAATGTGTGCAGCTCATTTATGGGGTTTTGTGTGGAGTGGAAGGGTCTGAACCCATGTTGAAATGGTGGGATAGTGGAGTTTAGTTCTAGGTAATCCCAGATTCTGTTTTTGAGCAGGAGCTCGAAGAGTTTGCCTAGTACGTTAATAAGTGATATGGGCCTGTAGGATTCTGTGAGAGTCTGGTCTTTTCCTGGTTTGGGAATTAAGATTGTGTTTGCTGTCTTCCATGGGCTGGAAAAATGTGAAGTGAGAAGACATGCATTGAGAAGGTCTCGAATTAATGGGGCTATGGTGTCGGGTAGTTGTTTTAGAGTCCTGCGAGAAATCGAGTCAGGTCCAGGGGAGTTTTTTCCTTGAAGAAATCTAGTCAGGATGTCTTCAACGGAAAAAGGGGCAAGAAGTGGGTTGTTGTGGAGTGGAAGATTGGGGCTATCCAAGATTTCTCTTGTGATTGTGATGGTTTCGTGAAGAAAATTGTGATCAAATGTTGGATCAAATGGCTCTTTGAAAACATTCTGGAGATGGGCTCGAAAAGCTTCAGCTTTCTCGTCGGTGGAGTCAAGTATTTGACCAAATACCTTGATATGGTAGTGGTTTTGTGTTTTTTGGCTAGTTAGGACATTGAGTTTTTTCCAGAATTTGGAACCGTCTTTGTGATCAAGTTTGGCCGTGGTTTGTTTCCAAAGGTTTTCTTTGTGAGCATTTAACCTAAGCCTCACCCGAGCGTTGAGACGATTCCATTCTGTTTTGATATTGGGGTCGTGGGAACGGATGTACTTTCGATAAATTTGCCTTTTTCGGCGGATGAGTGACATGATTTCGGGGGGGGAGGGGTCGGACTTGGGTGTTGATTGAAAAGATGGGGACAGCTTGGTCTGTGGCTGTTTGTATGAGATTTTGGATTTGGATTGCAAAGTCATCGATGTTTTGTGGATCTAGGAGGGGGGAACAGGGGGAAGATTGTTTGAGATGGTGGTTTGAAATTTGATCCATTCAGCTTTTTGGAAGTTTTTAAATGAAATGAAAGGGGGTCTTGGAGGCGGGATCGAAAACATTGAGGTGTTGACTAAAAGGGGAAGATGATCAGAAGTGATGCTGGTACCAATAAAGCAGCAATTCATGACCCATCGTTCGCACGTGTTCATGCACACGATGTGGTCCGAAATCGAAGATCATTGGTGTTCGAAGAAGGTTGGGTTTGTGTTGGCGACTCTGTAGATTGGAAGATCTATAAGAAGGTTGGAGAAGATGCGGCCGTTTAAGTTGGTTCTTCGATCTCCAAACTGAGTATGTCTGGAGTTAAAGTCCCCAACCAGAATAGCTCGTGGTAGTGATGAAATGTAGATGAAAAGTGGACGGGACAATCTTTGCGCCAGTCGGTTGTAGAGTGAGAAAATCGTAGTGATGATGTTATTGTTGATAACATTCACAGCGATTACGTCAAGGTCTGAAAGGTGGCGAGGAAGAGTGTGAGGTTCGTAGGATAAGCCTCTTTTTATTAGTATTGCATTGCCTCGACTTGTGGCAGATTTGGGGATGGAGTGGGTGTGGTAGCCTGAGAATTTGGGAGGGTTTTTTGCTAGAGTGTCTGTCTAAGAAACTATAAGGGGGGATCTTTCTGAAGCAAATTTAACATCATAGAAAGTGGATATTTGCGATTATTTCTGACAAAGCCAAATATTGATAATTTGCTATCAACCCATCCTACATCCCTTCTATTAAAATTATGACTACTTTTTTTAATTGTTGAGTTGCAATACAAATCATCTTATTAACGTTTAATTAAAATTCTATTAAGTCTTTAATCATATTATTTTAATAAATAGAAGACAAAAATATACATTTTTGTGTTACTTCGAATTTAGGATTACAACTCGGTAGCGATGCAAATTTCCACTATTGGGACAAATTTTGGGAATAAGGAAGAAAGGGGTTCACCGAAACGAGTAACATTTTGAAAGTGGTCTACGAGAATTAGTAGTTTTGGTACCTCTGCTTTAGAAGATTTTGATATTGAAAGTTTGGTTAAAGATTCTTTGAAGTCACCCCTTACCTGGGCCCAGCGAGAGGTCTGTACATAGAAACTTTTTTTCGACCTGTTTGTTAGGGTCGAAAAAAGGTCTTATTTATTGGCCTCTCGCTGAGACCGGTAAGGGTTGACTTCAAAGACTCTTTAACCGAAAGTTTTAATGTATAATTTAGAATGGCGAAAAAAGCTTTTATCTTAAACATTTTAAAGATTTTATAACATGGTTTTCTTAATTTGTATATATCACAAGCAACGGTCCTCTTTATATAAAGTTTCAATAAATATATTCCTAATAGAAAACTTACTCTTTATTTTTATGTCGCATTTAGTAATAAAAAACACCAATCCCGCAAAATTGTTATCTTAATGTCGCTTCCTGTTTAATATAGTAAAGTGATTGTTGAGTATTAGAAGAATGTGGTTTTTGTGATAAGAATAAATTAATCTCTTTCTCACCAGATGCAAATATTTTTTTTAAGATAAGATATAAGATATTCTTTTTTCATAGTTTGTTGTGTTTAGTTTGTAGCATTAAAATTTCCAATAAAGGGCGTAAATCTGCTGGATAGCTCACTAGGTCGTAGCTTCTTTAAAGAGTTTTACCAGTCCTCCCCAAACATGAAATATAAGGGCACCAGAGTACAAACTAAACAAATTATATGCAAACACCTGTTTATTAAGTAATAACTGCAGGTTTAAATATAAGAAATATTAACTGCGCCACCTTACGGTGGCGTCATAATACTTATACTTAAGTAAGAATTGTTCGTTTATACGGTAGCGTTATTATACTTGATGTAGTAAGTATTCTCTTAGTTTTTTTTCTGCAATTTTTTTGTTTTTTTTTTTTTGACTTAGTTTCTCGTTTTGTATTTACTAGTTGTCCTTGCAAAGTCGTTCGCGTGGCGTATGATTGTTGTAAAAAAATTTCTTACCCCACCCCATTTAAAGAATGGGAGAGAAATTTTTATACACCAGATGTTAAGTTGAAAGAAGACAAATACATCTGTGAAAACTGCATTCGAATCGGATCAGTAGTTTTCATGTGATGCGCGCACAAACATACAGACAGACAGACAAAAAAATCTAACCACATTTTTGGGTTCTATTTCGATGTACTCGCGTCGTCGTTCGCGTGGCGTGTTGAGTTTTGTATAAAAATTTCTTTCCTCACCCCGTTAAAGTGGTGGGTTAAGAAAGTTTTATACACCAGATGTTAAGTTAAAAGAAGACAAATATGTCTTTGAAAACCGCATTCGAATAGGATCAGTAGTTTTCATGTGATGCGCGCACAAACATATATGTATATTTCTACAGTTTTATCTATATATATAAAAAAGGATGTGTTTTTATGTACGAAATCGATGAACTCAAAAACTACTGGACCGATTATTATGCAAATTGGTATATATATGTATTTTTCCACGGAGAAGGTTTATATGATATGCTCATTGATGCCACTTGCCACCAGGTGGCGCTGCAAACTAGCAACTTCTGCCCCGTTCAACCGACTGTCATGAAAATTGGTATGTATATGTATTTTTTCACAGAGAAAACGAATATGCTATGCTCATTGATGCCACTCGCCACCAGGTGGCGCTGCAGAGTAGCAACTTCTGCCCCGTTCAACCGATTGTCATGAAAATTGGTATGCATATGTATTTTTCCACGGAGAAGGTTTGAGGTGGCGCTGCAGAGTAACAACTTTTGCCCTGTTCAACCGATTGTCGTGAAAACCAGTAGGATGCTGTATTTTTAATGGTTAATATGAATATGATATTCGTATTAATGGAAGTTACCACCAGATGGCGCTTCCATTAAACGAGCAACCACGAGTAATCAAATAAGATTACTTTATATCACGCCACCGTAAGGTGGCGCAGTTAATATCACATACTATATTTAAACGAGCAATCCTTACTTAAGTATTGTGACGCCACCAGAAGGTGGCGCAGTTAATATCACTTATATTTAAACGAGAAATTCTTACTAAATTAAGTATTGTTATGCATCTAATATATTTTATCGATAAACTACAAAATATAACGAAAAAAAAAATAGTATAAACCTGATAACTAACGAGAAAATATGATGAAAACGATAAAATCAAAATAAAAAAAAAAACGAAAAATGGAAGAATGACATAAATGATTTGCGGTACGAAGTCCGCCGGGTCAGCTAGTTATATGTATAGATTTAGAAATTGAAAAACAATACAATCTTTCCTAAATATCCAAACAAATTAACTTACATCGCCATCTATTATTAATTTAATGAACTATATTAAATACATAATTTGTATTGAAATATTAAAAAAGTCCGTTTCCTGGTTCTAAGCTACCTCCCCATCAATTTTCAGCAAAATCGGTTAGTAAGACAGTTAAGGCCGATTCTGTATTCTTTGAAATAAAAACAAGTATTTTCTTTAGATAGTATCATTTTTAAACGCACAATTTTTTATAGAGATTCTAAAAAAAATTTATCGTTTAAAGACGGTAGAACAGGACAGTAAGGTTCTGGACAAAGGGGTTAATTAAGCATCTTTCAAGAAGTTCGATCGCTCTTGAAATAGAAAAAGAACGAGTCTCCGTTAAAATTTTTCATCGCTTCCAGTTCGTTCATCGTGAAATGATTGTAGTTCAAATTGGTGCAATTTAGACGTCAGGAGAGCAGACACAACCACCTGACATTCAAGTGGGCTCTTCATTGCGGCCGAATGCGGGGCCCATACACACAACAAGCGAGAATTTATCCACAGCAATTTGCCACAAGGACCTGCAGTACAAATTGAAAAGTAACCAGTGACGGACTTACAACTTTAACATATAATACCTACTTAAAAATAATTAAAAGAATTGATGTGATAAAGTTATATAATTTACGTAACATAATTATTCGATGAGTTGAATACGAGGATTGTTCGATAACTACAGGGCTTACTATACATTTGACTCACATTTGCACTAATCTTGTTCACTATTATGTTTTTTTTTTATTAAGGATGTCCTCGTAGGTATAGACCTATACAAATGTACCTAGAACATCTATTGGGGCAGAAGAGACAATTTATTAATTTGGGATTTAAAGGCCTGCAAGTTAGGACTAGTGGGGAAGACGTGGGAAGGTAAGGAGTTCCACAATCTGGAGACCCTGTGGATGAAGGAATGATCGAATCGATCCGTTCTCGATGTCTGGCACTGAACAGTATAAGGATGCATGGAGTTGTCACGTCGCGTTGCTCTGGCTGATCTGACACGTGGAGGCATTATAGAGCAGAGTTCTTCTGAGCAAAATCCGTTTATGTATCGGTGGGACAATGGGGCTAGGTTGTTGGTGATACTGGTGTTGTTTATTAATAACTAGCGGACCCGGCGAACTTTGCATCTCCTAACACTAATGTTTTTTCCAATTTTTTTCTATTTTTACGATTAATTTTTTGTATTTTTTATCATATTTTCTCGTTAGTTACCAGTTTTTACTATTATTTATAGTAGTTTGTAATTTATCGGTTAGGTATATTATATATTAACTGCGCCACCTAACGGTCGCGTTATTGTTCTTAGGTAAGTAAGTTTTGCTCTTTTAAATATATGAGATATCAACTGCGTAACCTTACGGTAGCCTCATAGTACTTAATAATGTAAGAATTACAGGTGTAAATTTATAACATCTCAACTGCGCCACCTTAGGGTAGCGTCATAATGATTAATTTCGTAATAAACGCGTCCGATCGCTGCAAAATTTAAAGTGCTATAAGGAAAATCGCGGCCTCCGTTGCCGCCGCCCCTGCCGGCCAGTACCACCGCAAGCGCTACGTCCCGCAATTTTAAATCTGCAATACCTTCGAAAATATTCATTTAAATCTTGTGCTGTAAAGGACCATATAGATCTATATTAAATCAACAATGTATTTAAGCTATTTAATTGGATAAGGATTGTATTGGTTAAAATCGCTTCGAAAATTAGCCATTATTTGTCGTAAAAAGTAAATGACAAAAAATGTTATTGTGAGATATCCATAAGAGATAGACATATACCGTCGCGGAGTTTTCTGTAGACCTTTTCAATGTGTACAAATAATAAGTACATTATTTTGATAAATCTCGTAGGGTTCAGCCTGCGTTTGCAATGTAAGTGGAAAAAAATTGATAATTAACGACATCACATTAGAAACCTCAAAAATAACAGTATTTCTCCACTATTTAATGGATGTTATTATACATATAAACCTTCCTCTTGAATCACTCTGTCTATTAAAAAAAAACGCATCAAAATCCGTTGCGTAGTTTTAAAGATTTAAGCATACAAAGGGAAATAGGGATAGAAAAAGCGACTTTGTTTTATACTATGTATTGATATGTAGACACATTATTAAGTACCAACGATGTACTTTATAAGATCGGATTGTGTGCCCCTTCGTCCCTTTGTGCTATAACTTTTAAACTGAAGATCACAAAGTCATGAAATTTGGTATATAGAATCGTCATGTCATAAAAAAGAACAACCCAAAATACGTAAAAAAACTTAGGTGCATTCATCAAACGCCAAGAGGCCACGGGAAACCTATTGGCCCCAATACTTGATTTAAAGTACCATTCCATTGAGATACTTTATAAGATCGTCTTGTGTGACTCCGCGTTTCTCCGTTTCTCCGTCGGCGTGTCCTATTACTCTTGAACGCAAGATCATAGGGTCATGAAATTTGGTAAGTATATAGAATCGTCATATCATAAAAAAGAATCCTATTGATTGGTCGAGATCGGATAGCCTTAGCGATAAAATTTTAATATTTTTCTGAAACTCTTGTATATAATGCTTATTTTATTTCCCTCCATTTGTGTGCGCTATAACTCTTTAACGGAAGCTCATAGGGTCATGTCATGGGAAAGAACCCTATATTGATTTTTGGTTTAGCGGTAAAATTTTAACGATTTTCCAAAAGTCGTGTATATATATTGCATATTTCCCTCTGATTGTGTGTGCCATAACTCTTAAAGGGAAGATCACAAGACCATGACATTTGGTATATAGAATTCTCATGTCATGAAGAAGAACCTTATTGATATTGGTTTAGATCGAATAACCTGAACGGTAAAATTTTTAACAGTTTTGCCGAAGCTCGTGTATACGATACATATGAATAAATTCGATGGTACTTTTTAACTTCTTACATTGATTTTGTTTAATAAGTAAAAAAAGGCAGTATAGAGCGATTTGTCGATTATTCTGTTTTTGTAAAAATCGAAAAAAACTGATTGAGAGCAGTAATTAATACTTTTATTTAAAAGACCTATCACTTATTAAAACAAAGCTAGATTTAACTTTATTGGAATCTATTCATTCGTTTAAAAACTAGGTTGCAGAAAACTGCTACTGCAGTGGATAAAATTGAAATAGAGTATGAGAACGCAGGCACAATAATGGATATATCAAATGACAGTGTTTACAGAATCTTAGATAACAGCAGAATTGGAAATTAAAAAATAAAAAATACTTGGCGCCTTAGGTATCAGTGGTATCACAACTTCTCATATCAGAGCAAAGACTGAATCGTTTATCTTCGTTTATTCATCGTAAACGTTGAGAATGTTTTCGCACCAATCCGTCGTTTTAATTATTGTTGATGAATCGAGAATCGAGTAAATCGAAATAACAGTCAAAACAATGAGGTTCTTGGAATTATATTGGTTGACTGCTTAGAGTATGAAAAACAATGAGTATTATTAGCCAAATTGTAGCAAAATTAACTAAGCACCTGAAATTTTTGTTTCAACAATTAAATTCTCCGTCATTTGTCTTTCAATGTTCGATATAATTTTGTCCGATAATTGTTTTTTTTTTAAAAATAGGTGCCAAGTTCAGGGAGGTTTTTTTATATAAATCTAGCAACTATTTGTAAATTTTTATATCATTAGCACAGTACTCGACCACATTTCTATCTCTGAACTAGGCAAGATTATCGAAAAATACATTAGTTCCAACACTAGAAACGCGTAGATCCGTGTCTTTTTATTGACACGGCAAAGGCTTTTGACTCCATAGATGTTTCCGTATAGTTAGCACGCAATCAACTAAACAAAACCATCACTCTAATACGCATACGCAAACAATGAAGTTTTGCCAAAGTGGAACCAATTTTTGTATGCCAGTATTGTAGAACTCCCTGGATTTGGAATCAAAAAATTGGCGAACTGCATTTATTACACCATCTTGAGTTGTGAACTATGTGTGCCTCAATCACTTTGCGAAATGTGGGGAGACTATGGCAGGTGGGGTAACGTTTCGTAGCCGTGTTCAGAAAAAAAATTTCGAAGTCACTATAGCGGTATGAGGCTTGGAGTTATCCTGTAAGATTATTACTTTCTTCCAATTGATTAAAGAAGGCTGTCTCTGGATAAGGGCTGCTTGAACTCGTTGAAGCTGCCCACAATACAATTTACAAAAACCCCTTTATAAAAACCTTGTTTGGGTGCTGGGAAGCCTTGGGAGGGTGTGGTATACCGAATCAGTAGGCAACAACCAATGATACAAACGCTTAAAATTTGAAAACAAGATACATTTTTCATAATAGGTTAATAACCGATTAAGAAATTGTTCATTGTCGTTGCGTGAAATGTTTGCTGAACAAATAGTGATCATGTGGGACCCATTTTCTTAACTTTCACGTCTTTGCTAGCTGATGAAAATATAAACGAGTAGTTTCAAGACTCACACTGAACATTCCTGCAAGTTCTTGGCACGTTTTCCTGGATATTGTATCCACAACCTTTTTGCTCTACCTTGAATGCGGTTCATCGGTCAAATTGAGATCTCCCGAAGACTTTTTTTGACCACTCTTTGTGCTTTTAGTTACTAACTGCATCATCTCCGAATGCGGCACATATTTTTCGTTAGTGCAAATATTTATTTCACCTTTTTTTTTAAATTTTGTTCTGGAAATAGACTATTTGTTTCGTTTGTCAAATAATGGATGTTTTGCTTTCCTGTTTGCCGTACATTTTTATACACAAATTGCTTGTATGTTTTCTTAATCCGTTTTATATTTATATCCAAAAATTACTGTAACAAAACTGATCTGACAACAATGCAAGCAATTTGGCTTCTGGTGTAGGAATTTCAACCTGTTTTGTGTTCAAGGTTATCGCCGTCAGTGGCTACTTTGATGGGAACTGACAATGACAAATTAAAAGAAGAGTAAATAATGACACAAGTATGACGTATCTATGACATCAAATTCGGCTAGATTCTGTGATATTTCATCTCTCATCCAATACCCATATAACAGAAAGAGAAAGAGTTATCGACGTTCTTCTAAAACAGTTCTACCACTAATTCAAGAAAAAAATAGTTGACTCGTCGGTTTTCTGTATAGAGAATCTTTGCTGTTCCGTTTACAAAAAAAAGTTGAAAAGGTTGGTTTTATTCTGTTTAGATATTCGTATTTAATTTAAAAAAGTATTTACTCGTATTGAGTAAACTGTAGATTATCAGTAATTGATTAGAATTAGTTCTTAAAAGTGATTATAACACACAAGCCACTCTACAATTCTAATGAGTCTGATATCGTCGGGTATATTATAAGCGTTAGAAAGTACAAAGTTTCAAGTTCTGTATTTATTTAGTATAGTTATGTTCCAATTATAATTCATTATTTCCTTCGCAAATTGGTTATTTATCAAATCTGATCAAATAATATAGATCTGTCGATTCCTGTAATATTTTTAATTTACATTAGTAGGTTTCATTAATTGTAGGTTAACAAATAAAAAATTTTGTTCAACAAATGTATGAATTTAGAATATTTGGATTTGTTCACATTAGCACTAAACTAATTAAGATATTGTAACAGAACATTTCAAGATTCTATGCATTTCCTGCTGATATTGTTTAATGTAATTAACTTAACAAATTGTAGACGTAGGTAACACTTTCTTATTTTTAATGTATGGATGAGTAACCATTATTAAATTTTTGACCTTGCATCATTGTTCGGCAGCAAACCTATATGCTTTTCTAAATGTTCATTGAATTTTCTAGATAAATAAAAAATTATGGCAGAAAGCGATGATGAGTATGATAGAAAACGACGCGATAAATTTAGAGGGGAAAGAGCAGAAGCAAGTTATAGGGGTAATGAACGTGTAGCAAGGCCTAGAGATGAATGGACAGAAAGGTACGTTTCACAATATATAAATATAACTAATTTATGTATATACTTTGAACTGTCCATATAATTAATATTTTTATAATTTTAGAGATGTATGGTCTCGTCCTAGACCTAGGGAATACAGAAGTGGTGTCCGGGATAGGGGTTATTCACCTAGTTTAGAACCGGCTCCAAAAAGGGTGCGTCATGATTATTATGGAGGAGATAGTTATTATAATCATTACGGAGGAAGTAACTTCCATCAAGCTGCACATAGGTTGGTATTTATTATTGATAAACAGTACTGAAATTCATTATGTTTAGCGGAACAAAAAGAGAAATTTAAAGACTTAAATATTCTCATATGTAGTCACTTAACAAATACAACAGAAAACTTATTTGAAAAACGTATCATTTGAATCATAAAAAAGCAAAAAAATAAATAATTAAATTAGTGATACCTTCTAGTTTCAGATTATTCTTGTGAAAGTATTGTCTTTCACGAAAAAATGATGTAATGGTAAATTTAATTCATATTTTTAGGGATTCTATGTCTTCCCATATAGAAGGCCAGCAACCACCGATGATGTCTTTTAAGGCTTTTCTTGCTACTCAAGACGATAATATATCTGATAGTGAAGCAATCGAGAAATACAATGATTACAAATTGGAATTTCAGAGGCAACAGCTAAATGAATTTTTTGTGGCACATAAAGATGACGAATGGTATGTGTGGTTTTAAACAAAAATTAAAATAATAGTAGATTATTTATGACAAATGCAAAATTTTGGACTTTGAAAACAATTCTAATCATTGAAATAATGGTTCTCTGAAAAACTGGATTGAACTTAGTTTTTTTATCCAAATCTCGTTAATTTATTGTCAATGTGACTATGTTGTACATAGATGGATTTGTAATTGATATAATAAGTTTTCAACACTTTTTTGGCGAATTATCTTCAAAACATTCAATTGTATTTCTATTAATTAATAATAAATTCTTCTGTATTTTCTCTTTACCGGATATACCATTGTACGAGAAATTGCACTCATATAAAACAGACCAATTTGAAATCGTTTCTATATTTTAAGTCAGTCTTTTAATTATCTATAAAAGTTTGATAAAAAAAACTATCTTCATTCCAGATATATTTAAGTATTTTATTCGGATTTATTCACAGCTTTAAACACTGCAAAGTTCCAGTGTAAACCTTTAATACAGGCTACTATCAATGACCCGATTATTTACTTATTATGTTTATTAAGAATCTTTTAATAAGATTTTTTTTAAATGCTACTAATCTACGAGATTAATAGTCGATGATAGTTGTCAGTAAAGAAGGCAATAAAACTAAAATTTCTTAAGAAGAAATTTCTAAGGATGTATTAGTAAAAATTAGTTTTGGATGACCAACTCTTTGACAGTATATAATGTCCTTCATATCATACTATAAAAGTTTTTTCTCTACAGCGAGGTCGAGACGAGTCGGTGAACTCCTCATAAAAAATTATTACTCATATGAGAACAACATTAAGAAAACAACAATGGATCATTCGCGTTTTTTAAATCGTTAAAAGTTAAAAATGTTTTAAGAAATACAACATGAATGGTGAAAATTTGTTATAAATCGTTTATATAAGCTATGCGCGCAATGCATAAGCTTTCGCGTACTTGTTAGGGTATTTAAAATATGCAGGTGAGATTCACGTTCAAGAATAAGAAGCTTCTTATTTTGGTCAAGTTGGAATGGAAGTTAAAGTATGTATGAATTTTAAAAAGTAATCCTGTAACTAACATTATAGGATTACTTTTTAATAAAGGTGGATTTGGTCAATGTTAAATTTCATTATTATTTTATATCATTTTGACCAAGTACACCTTCCGTATTCTAGAAAATGTTTTACTTATTCTTGTTGTTGCTACAATATTGCCATATCTGAAAATTCTTTGATATTTTCTTTAACTTGACCCGTTTTCAGCTCATTATAAATGATCTTAAACGAATTTAAAATAAAATAGATACAGCAGGACATCTTTAATCCGAACTCTGAAAATTTAGCCCCCGTTCGGATTGGTGAAGCGTTAGGAGTATAGATGATACGGGTATTTTTTGTGAATAAAACTAAATAATAGGTAGATACATAATACAATATCTCTATTCATCTATAAACGTTACATGTTTTGTTCAACTTTTTTGAAGAAATCCAGTATTTTGGTTTGTCGTGTGGTGTTTAAGAACAAATAAAAGGCTTTGTCTCGTAATTTACGTAAAAGCATTTTTTCTGGCAAACGAATATCCACTTGATCAGCCATTCAAGACATGTATTTAAGGCAAAAATGGCGCTTGAATTTGAAACGCTTGCCACTGGTTCAGCGTGTGAAATCTCTTCACTTTCAACATCACATTTCATCGTCAGTAAGAGTTTCAGGTTCATTTAGGTCATCATTGCTTAGTAAGAAGTTATTAATTTCAGCCTCAGAATAGCCTCTATTAACGATAAAAGCTAAAGGAATATCATCTTCGGATTCAAAGTCTTCGCCTGTATGTTCTTCGATGTGTGATTGAGGCCACAAGGAAAGCCGAGATTTTTTTATTAGCTCTGCACACAAGTGATGCCAACTTTCAACCAGTGAGAAAACAGCATCTTTCATAGTGGTCTTCTTAAGGACATCGGATACAGTACCTTCAGATTCCAATTCTTGTTGAGCAAAAAGTTGCAGTAAATTTTTTTTCTTGTAATTCACCTTTATGTTTTGAATAACGTTTTGGTCCATTGGCTGGATAAGAGCTATGCAATTAGGAGGCATATATAAAACTGTAAAATTTTCATCAATGGATTGCAGGTCTTCATCAATCGGATGTGCTGGCGCATTATCGAGAAGCAATAGCACTTTCAGAGGCAGATTCTTTTTACCTAAGATTTTTTTTACTTCAGGAATAAAGTACGTTTTAAGCCACTCTAGAAATATAGATCTTGTCACCCATGCATTCTTTTGTCTCATGTAATGTACGGGTAGTTTTCCTACAGAAGCAAGGGTACGTGGCTTTTGTGCTTTGCCAATGATCAACAAAGGCAGTTTGTGCGTCCCAGAAGCATTCGCACAGGGCATAAATGTTAGTCAGTCTTTGAAACTTTAGAACCTGGGGCTCGGGTCGGGTGTTCGGACTAGAGGGGCTTCGGATTAAAGAGGTCCTGCTGTAAATTATCAACCAAAAACAAAATTTGTGATTTAATATTATTCTTACATCATTTTCAACAACAATTTAGTCTTAATATAGAAACATCATTTGATATAAAAAAATATATATAAAGGATAAGTTAATTACATTTTATATTTACAAAACTGTACGAATCTATGTGCGATTGTTTTTCTATATTTATTTATTTTTAATATTTTAATTGCTAATTTAAGTGTTTTTGGTGACTATCAGGTTTAGATTAAAATATCATCCAGAAGAATCAGTGAGAAGAAAAGAAGAACAAATGACATCCTTAAAGGTAATTCTTTTCGATTTTATAGTCATCCACCGGACCGGATTACTTATATTTTAAATGTTACAGAGACGACTGGAAGTTTTTATCAATCTATTAAATACAGGAAAAATTAGTTCTGTAAAGGTAGACTGTGCTGAAACAAATAATTTAGTAAAACTTCTTGATACGGTGGTTATTAAATTAGAAGGCGGTACAGATGAAGATCTTGCTGCTCTTGAGCAAGAATATGAAGGTTAGATAAATTATTATATTGTTTAATGTTATTTAATAATATATTTTTCTAGAAATGGAACAAAAGTATAGAGAACAAAAAGCAAAAGAGGCTGAAGCTGACAAAGCAAAAGAAAAATCTCCTGAAGTTATACTTAAACAAGAACCAAACATTGACGATAAATCAGAACCAGACGATGTTAATAAAACAAATGGAGAACATATAGATGATCAAGAGAAAGGCGAAATTTTAGATTCTTCCGGTGAAATAGAAAATGTAGACAAAGATGTAGAAGACAAAATAGATCAAGAGAAAGATAAAGAGAATAACGACGAAAATGAGCCTATTGCTGATAAACCCATCGAAACCGAAGAAGGTGAACATGAAGCTGAAGAGAATAAACAAGAAGATAATGATAAAGAAAAAGTAGAGTCGGAGAATTTGGAATCAGAGAAAATGGAAACCGAAAGCGATTCTAAAAAACCAGATGAAACGGAGGCCAGTCCTAAAGGTATCTTATCTACGGATTGCCGATATTTTAAAAAAAGTTGTTTTTATTTTATAAACGAATAACTATTTTTCTTAAGTATTTGAAAATTCATATTTATATTCTAGAGAGAGAAAAGAAACGGAAAAGATCTTACTCAGGAAGTTCTAGTGGTTCATCCAGCAGCAGTAGTGAGAGTGAAGGAGAAACAAAAGATAAAGAGGACAAAGTCGCAGACAATGATACAAATCAGGATAAAGATAAAGATAAGGAAATTCTCACTGTAGAAGACGACAGTTCTAAAGTTGACAAACCTAAGTCTCTTCATAAAACTACTTCTATTTTTTTAAGAAATTTGGCTCCAACTATTACAAAGCAGGAAGTCGAGGCAATGTGTTCAAGGTAATTTATAATGCAATAAAACAGTCATTAGTTTTATTTTATTATATATTTTTAAAGATACGAAGGTTTTCTACGTGTGGCGCTCGCAGATCCGCAACCTGACAGACGTTGGTTACGCCGTGGTTGGGTAACATTTAAACGCGATGCTAACATCAAAGAAATTTGTTGGAATCTGAACAACATTAGGCTCAAAGAATGTGAACTAGGAGCCATAGTAAACAGAGATTTAAGTCGAAGAATCCGGCCAGTTAATGGGATTCTTGCGCATAAGCAAGTGGTTAGATCAGATATTCGGATATCTGCACGAGTAGCTCTACATATGGACAATAAAGCGGGCTTATGGTTAGATGATGACGGAAGAAAGGAAAAACCGCAACAAGTAAGTACTAGTACTAGTACTTCTAATTTTATTCAAAGATTTTCTTAATTTTTTTTTGTTGTTAGACATTTGGCTTGGTTTCAAATAACCCCGTATTGCACAATATAACCGATTATCTCATAGAAGAGGCAAGTGCTGAAGAAGAAGAGCTTTTAGGTTTGGAGCCTACAACTGATGCTCAGGATGCTACTTCAGTTGTGGAAAGAGATGAAAATTTGATTAATGTATTGGATCGTATTATTCTGTATTTGAGAATAGTCCATTCAATCGATTATTACAATCATTGCGATTATCCCAATGAAGATGAAATGCCCAATAGATGCGGCATCTTACACGCAAGAGGACCTCCTCCAACAAGCAAGGTAAAGGATATGTTTAATTTCATTATAAGTATTACCATATTGCACTTAATACTTTTTATTTACTTATCAGAATTTGTTAAGTTGCATCTGATTGTCATAAAACAAATAAAATTTAGAAAGGAATTAACAAATATTAAAATTTTACTTTTAAAAGTACGGCAAAACAGTATATAAGATATTAAATTATTTTATGGGTAATTAAGTATTTGTATATATTGGTGCGATTGGTCATTGTTGTTAAGATACTTAAAAATAGACATAAAAAGATTCTGTCAATAAAAAATTGGATCTTTTATTGCTTGTTTTAGACGGATATGACACAGTTTATTGGTGCTCCAATAGAAGCAAAAATGGCTACATTTTTACCTGAGAAAACTCAAGAAGATAAGGACAAAAATGAATCTAAACTTATCAGTTTAGCATTGAAAGATGTGGATACCGAAATTGACAAGTTTGTTCAAGCTAATACGAGAGAACTAGCGAAAGATAAATGGCTTTGTCCTTTATCTGGTAAAAAATTCAAAGGTATTGTTTTATATTTGAAATGATTGTATCGTTTTTTATTAAAAAATATTTTTAGGACCTGACTTTGTGCGTAAACATATTTTCAACAAACATGCCGAGAAACTTGAGGAGGTCAAAAAAGAAGTTGAATTCTTCAATAATTACTTGAAAGATGCAAAGAGACCAATGCTAGCCGAAGCACCCCAACCTAAACGCGAGGAAACTCCAAGTTACGGCCATCCGTAAGTAAAATTTTAAGACAGAAGTCAATGCATTTCTATATTATGATTTTTGATCTTTAAAATTTCCATTAGTAAAGAGTGTTTTATTAAGCAATTTCTTTTAAGTTCTCATGGGGACTGAAATTATAGCTTTATAGTGGATACTTTAATCTCAAAACAAATTTTTAAGATATAAAATAACAAACAATTTTTGTATTAGATTTGGAAGTGGCAGTGGATTTGGAGCGCCAGGATATGGAAGACCAACACCTTACTACAACCAAGGGTTTATACCAAGATCCAGAGGATATCAGCCCCGCTCTAGGTAAATTTTAATTTTAACTCAATCAAATTTTTTAAATTGGTATTTATAGAATTGTAGATTATAATTAGGTTCTATTGGACCAGGTGATTTACTTCACTGTGACCTAAAATATCTTTTGTATTTACCTAATCTATTTATGAACCATAAGGTCTAGACTTTAAAAAAAGTCTATTATTTGCTTACCATTACCATTTGTAATCCAATCAGGCTCTAAGAAGATCTGTCCCAGATATTTATGTCGTTGGCGATTAATTACTATGCAGTTACAGATAATATGTTCAGCCGTTTCATCTGCAGACTTACAAAATCTGCATGTTCCACTGTCCACTTTGCCGAATTTATAGAGATGATAGCTATGTGGACAGTGTCCTATGAGAATTTCTGCAACCTCTTTAAGTTAAGGTTTCTGAAGCTCTAAGATTAGCGCTGTGAAGGCAGTATTAACCTTTTTACTTGTCTTTGGCCTGGAGTGTTTTTGCATTCAGCTGTACTAAGTCCCTTTTCCCAATTTCAAATTTCATTCATTATGCTGCATTTCAAGATGACACAGACAGGTTTAGGTCCAATAAAAGGAGTACTAGCTCCTTTTTTGTGAGACTATTAGCAATCACTTTATGCCCTAGCACCCACAGTTACTTAAGAGAGTTTGCAGTTCTAGTTTGCTTTGGTCTCGAATGTGGTAGATTTTAGATCATTCAAAGCAGCTTGACTATGCTATCTGAGGTAATAAATATTCTTACCGGATTGGGGCGTTTTTTAATGCACTCTTGAGCAGAGAAGTCTATTGCTTAAAGTTCGCTTGTACATGTTTCCCTAGGCTATTAGGATCTGTAACCCGTATACCTACTCCTGGTGTTTTAGACCCATCAGTAAAATAAGTGAGTGCTCCTTATTGCATCTCTATTATTGCCTTTTGTTGCGTTGTTTTGTTCCACTAAACCCGCGTAGCATAGGTGATACGGGGTCTGATAACCGTTAAATATGTCCAATATATTATTTTAGATTTTAAGACTCCATGTTTTCCCAAAAAGCTATGGTAAATCTATATCGCTATATTGTAATTCAGGTTAAATTATTGATTTCCGTCTGTTGATGAATGAAATTACTGTCGTTTTGTTAGGATTGAGTGAAAGTCTTTCCTTCAAAAAAATAGTTATGAGCTGAAATTATACTGTCATGTTTAACTATTATTACAATAGCTAAATTATCAGCATAGCCCAGAGCACAAAACCCTTCTCCTTGAGGACAGCTTTTTGCTGCTTTTATGGTGGTTGATTGACTACTTAACTATATTCCTAGTTTTTAGCGTGGATTGTATCCATTTGATAATGGTAGGATCTATACTAATAGAATCAGATGAATTGTTATCGAATGCTTCCTCCACCTATAAACTCACTTTCTTTGTGTGAATAGTAATTTTGAGATCTTTTACAGATAATTTATCTGTTGTAGATTTACCAGTTTGTTAGGCAAATTTTTTAAAGAATATTCAATCAACACGTTTTTTATTGTTATAGAGGTGGTCCAGCTGACTTCAGGCCTGTCATTCATTACAGAGATTTGGATGCTCCACGAGAACCTGAAGAATTTATATGATTTTCACTTTTTTTGTAATTGTGTTATTTTTATGGTGACAGATATATTTTATCATATTTTTCAATAGAAGTAATATTCGGATAAAAGACTCCATATATGTAGAAATTAATAACCATAATTCGTTTTATACTTTATCTTTGTGCTTTTAATAAAGCAGTAGTTTGAAATTAAAAAAATGTAGTTATTATATAATGAAGTAGCTAGGTATTTTCCTGATAATCAAGAGTTTTTTTCCACTTTTTTATTCGTGAAAAAACTTTTATTCGTAGTTTATATCGTTTGATGGGCGTCCACTTGTTTTTCGATTATTCGAACAACAAACGGACATTCTGGTACTGGGAACTAATCTTTGTTACTAGAACGAATCAAAATCGTTTGAGTAACAACAGTTGACTATAGTCATGCATGTTCTTAGATAAAATGATTTTTTCTTATATAATAAATATGGCTGGAAACAAAAAGTTTGATCAATATTTTATGTAGTCGAAGATTTACACTGACTAATAATGTATCATTCAATTGGGAATAAAATAGAAAAGAAACCAGTAAAAATGATAGAAAGAGCTCAAAATCATGTAGTACTATGTTGGGAGAATATATTCGAAAACGGAACGAGATATAAAATACAAATATTAAATTCTCTGAAAAAATGGGATACAATATACTGGTAGGTGTAAATGATACTCTTAACTAATATGAATTGTAATATAATTAATTTAACCGGTCTTTTAATGCAGGGGTACAAAAGATCAATGCAAAGTCGATAAGTTAGTACCTTGTACTTGCTACAATTTTAGAATAAAATCCGATAAAGACGAAGAAGAACAATGGATTTATTTTAAAGCTGCAACTGAAGAAGGGCCATTTTATTGTACTTCACATATGACAAGGTATATAAATTTAGGAAGAACATCATTTGTTAGAAGAATTGCTCATATTAGGTATTTACTACATAATGCATTTAATCAGTTTTCGAATATAGTGATTTCAATGATTTTAGACCGTATTTATTAAACACTGAAAACAAACAAAATAAGACACCACTCGTACAATCTATAGATTTAGACGACATACAAATGACACACGTGTTGATCTCTTTAGGTGCTAATGTGAATAAGCCCCTTTGCTTTAATCAACGAACGCCACTTATGATTGCAGTTTATCAAGGTAAATTGCATATTGCACGTTTGTTGCTAGACAAAGGAGCAAACAAATTTGCTCAAGACGTAAATGGTTTAAATATTTTGCATTATGGGGTTGATTCAGACAACTTTGAAACAGTGAAATTTTGTGTCGATTTATTAAAAGACGTTAATTATAAAGATAATAAAGGTTGGACTCCGTTAATTAGAGCAGGTATGTTAAAACTGCATAACCTATATAATTCGTATAGCCAAATTTATTTAATTACAGGTATTTTAGGAGCGTCGAAGGAGATAATCGATTTATTACTGGAAAATGGAGCTGATAAACTAATTGAAGATAAATCAGGATTTAACTATGATACCCATTGTAAAATGACACAAACATTAGTTATTTAAAATGTACATAAGGTTTGTCCCAACTGCAGTTTTGCTGCACAGAGAAGTTGGGACAGTTTTTGACGTAAAACGTTTTTAAAATCGCGCCGAAACATACGAGTACCAGGTTCAAAAAGTGAACCGTAACGAAAAGGTCTATATCATCGTACCTTAATAATTACAAAACTATTAGTCCTAGAAACAAAAATGTGGTGTGAATATTTCACTTATATAGTCAGCTCGCTGTTATGACCTTAAGTCTGGGTCGAGCCGGGCGGCGGGGGAGGGGTACTGCGTTAACTGTGCGAAACCGGCGCTCTCGCTCGTTTCTATTCAGTGTAACTCGTGACTCCGACTTGATCGGGCGGTGATTCTTTCGTGTGTTTATCAAGATTATTGAAACCGATTGATTCATACAAAAATAAGTACAATTTGGACAGTATTTATATTAAAAATAACTAGAAAGTGATAAAAATATATATAAACATTTGCTATGTCGGCCTCAGCTCGTGCAAGAGGCAGCCAGAAATATAAATCACGGCTATCGTTGGAAAGAGGAGGCTATGGGCCACACCTAGGTACCCCAATGTCCGGAGCCGAGCAAGCGAGACGGTTTCGGGAACGTTGCAAAGCCGCTGCCGACGAAAACGTCGAAGCCGCGAGGAACTTTTCTGCTGCTGCCAACCTCGCGAGCACCTCTACCACTGGAATACCTGTACTTATGGACGTAACGAATGAACAGACAATCGATATCGCTAACATAGACGTTTCACGTGAAAATCAACGGCTGTGTGCCCCAGCACAGCCCCACACGATTTTTTGTACTCAATGTTTAATGGTCATACAGTCATTGTAGTAGCTCCACTTAGCCCGGCCCCTTATATTTTAAAAACAGATGAACGTTAAATTACTCGTGCGTAATAGCGCTAATTAACCCTAAAAAATAAAAACAATTTCTATTTTTTAATATTGTTAAAAGAGAAATATATGGATTCTAATTGTGTACCTAAATAGAGCTTCAAGCGATGTCCTCGCGATCATAGAAAATTCCTATTTTAAATAATGTGATATTCTAAAGTAGAGTTTAAATGGGGCGTCAATGAGTACAAAATGTTAATAGATTTGTTTTGTATCATGTATAGAACAAACAATTGGATGCAATTAAAATAAAAAATATGAAAAAAAAACGTTGTGTTGTCGTGGTAGGAACGGTTCCTTCGGCTAATGTAGAATCTACACAATTTGTAATTATATGAAAATAAACGTGGCTACTCACGAGTAAAATGTATCTATAATGTGAGTATTCGCCACGTGTTTGTCCATGAATTCATGAGTATATACTATGCATTGGCGGGGTGGAGTGGTAATAGAGAGAGAGAGAGAAGGGATGAGAGAACGAAAAGAAAGAGGGAGAAAGAGAAAGGTATTATACACTACTCGCTTGTGTATACGACTGTACCGCCTGCGCACGTCTCATTTAACGGTTTTATTCCACGGACTTTTTCTTACGGTTTTACTATTACATTCTTTCAGTTCGGTCGCGCAGCAAAATCCCTATCTCCTCCAAGCCTGCCGTAAGGAACTTCGTTCCAAAAACAATTATAGGATGGATATATTTGTGCTTGCTTCATCAAAACTATTTAGACAAGCCGATCTAAATTAACAGCGCAAACGGTTCAACTTTCAGTTGGGTCACTTTTTATGTAATACGCATGCGTCGTATGGTTATTTTACGGTTTTCGCTTTAGTTGGGACAAACCTAAAGAGTTCTTATGGTGCTAAGACCGATAAATGATAATTCCTCAGAGAATCTTTTATTTCACCCATTTTCTATATATACTATGTAAACCTTAATCTGTGGTGTAAAGTCTGTGGCATTACACTTTTCAACAATTTAATAACCATCAACAAATTTCACCACGACTCCAAAGGTAGACGTATGTTTCACTAACATTTTAAAATTCTCTTTATCGTCACTCTTGAAGATAGAACAGAATATTTTGTGTTTAATCTAATCATTTTTATCACCGCTCACAGGCGCTCTTATATTTTGATAACTTGGTAAATTAAATTGCTGGAATATTTTATGAAAAAAAATATATATAATAAAAAGATAACTTATTACATCTTGTATCCCTATTTTTTTGTTACACTTAAAAAGTAATCTTTTTTATTTTAATGGCGAAATTAAATGTATTATCTGCACCCTAATCTATTCTAGCAACAGCTACTATTTAAGGGAAAAAGAAACATTGTTTAGATATTTTAGAAGTATACTTATTTGTAATTATAAGAACTACATTGTTTCAAATTAAACCAAATATTGTTTTACAACATTACTTATCATTACGAAAAAATAACTAAACATTTAAAAACAGCCTGTTAAATAAATTCATCTTGATTTTATGTACATTAAATAGTATGCATTAATCATTATTTTCTGTAACATTTGGTTGTGGTTGTCCAAAACCTCGAATGGATAAATCATAAACCACTTCTTCAATTTTTTTGACGTCATATTTTAAAGCATCAAATCTTTTACGAAGAGAATCGTTTTTTAAATTCAATAATCTAAATCCAGCATTAAGCTGAGCAACAAATCTCGAAATTTGTATTGGTTTGTCATAATCTCCGAGGGTCACAGAATTTACTGCATATCTAGCCTAAAAAAACAATATTTAAAAATGAATACTATGTCAAATTGTACATATGAAATACATAACGCAATAGATAAATAAAACTGAAATAACAGGAAATATGAAATTTACCAGTTCTGAAGCTAAATTAAGTAATCCCATCAGATAATCTTCAAGATCCAAATGAATACTCTGTGTGGTGTCCACTAAAATTAACAGTTACATACAATTCAAAATGTTTAACATGAACTAATATTTTTAATTTTTATAGAATTTAACACAAGAACTAAACAAATGAGTGCTTGCATATTAAATTCTTATAAAATTAACAATCATATTAAAATAGTTACCAAAAATAAAACGTATGGAACATAGTGAGCAACGAGGGATATAGACAATTCCTGCGATTTCTCTGAGTTTAGGTTTCTGAAACTCTAAGAGTAATTTAGAATAGCACACTAAGACCGTATTAACCTTTTTACTTGTCTTTGACCAGAAGTGTTTTTTTTTCAAAAGGCTGCACTGAGTTCTTTTTACAATTATGAACTTTATCCATGGCATTTTGAGATACCACAGAAAGGTTCAGATCCTATAAAAGGAGTACTAAACTCCTTCTTTTGCAAGACTATCAGTCATCTAGTTTCCGACAATTTCTTTATGCTCTAGTACCCATAATAACGTTACTACTTTGTGTTTAGGCAGCTGCTTAAGAGACAGTTACAGGAACAGACCAAATATGGTTACAGGATTGTTTGGATTCGAATGTGGTAGATTGTAGAGGCTTCAAAGCAGCTTGACTATTGGAAGTAATATTCTTGCTGAACTGAGATGTATTTTAATGCACTCGTGAGCTTGGAAGTCTGGGCTATTGGTAGCTTAACGTTAGGACCTGTAACCCTCTGATGTTTTAGACCCATCAGTATAATTAGTGAGGACTACGGACTGTGTAATATGGGCGATTTCGTTTTGTGTTCATTAATACTAGCTTTTATTGTGAATTCGAAATCACGTTTTGGATGCATCTTTATGTATTGGGTTACTCCAACCCCTAGAATCACAAGATGAACTATGGACACTTTTCAGAGCAATACCCTTTACATGTAATTTCAAGGGTGGAATCTAGAATTACCTCCAAGGCCGTACAAGGATAAGATCTCATTACGCCAGTGATTCTTACACAAGCGAGTCTTTGCACCTTTGCAACTCTATTATTACCTTTTGGTTCGTTGTTTTATTCCACCAAATCAGCGCACATTTAGATATGACCAAAAGATCCATTTTAGGTTCAAGGCTCCATGTTTACCCAAAAATCTACGTGAAATCCAAATAGGCTTTAAGGGATATATTTGTGAGATGTGGATTCCACGTACGATTCCTGTCGAGCATAACTCCGATGTATTTTACCTCTGCTGAAAGTGAATGTGTCACTTCATTCATAACAGGAGGTTGAATCATCAATTTCCTTCTGTTGGTGAATGAAATGAGTGTCTTTTTGTTAGGATTGACTGAAAGTCGTTTATTCGAACACCAAGTAGTTATGAGGTTAAAAGCACTTTGTAAGAGGGGTGAGCAATAATACTGTCATGTTTAACTATTACCACAATAATTATAAATCATCAGCATAGCTCAGAGCACGAAACCCTTCCCTTTTATTGTGGTATGCGTCAATAGAACCATGTCTAACCTCGGTCATTATTAGAATGACACACAAGCTTTTTTAGATTAGTAAACAATATAATTAAAGCAATTTACTCACTTCCCAAAATACTTGCAGCAGTTTCCTTTTGTATCAATATTCGCTTTTCCAAAAAAACAATTAACGCTGCTAAATAGCATAATCGTTGTGTTGCAAATCTCCAATGGTCATTATATCGATAATATTGTCCCGCTGGTATAGTTTTATCTAAACAGCTAAAACCTTTACGTACTTCTTCAAAAGTTTGCCTTGCATTTATACATGCGGCATGTACTAAAATGTAAGAATTCTTAAAAATTAATAACAAATAATGCTAAATTAAAAACCTTGCTCAACATCCCGTTCATGATGAATTATTTGTAAAATCGTTGTTATTTCTCTTAGTGGCCTTTCAATATCTTTCACTATTTTTCGTATCTCCTAAAATATAAATTAATCAAAAAATGTGTCAGAGTAGATTAATTTGTATAAAATACTTCTCTTGTATCTTGTTCTGAATTTATAAATTCCTGAAAAGGACTGAATATATCGGTTATAATTGTAGTAGGTGTACACATGATAAAATAATGTTAAACGAGATTATTTTCAAACGTTAAATCATACACAATTGTGGAAATAATACAAAAAGTGAATTCAATCATCAACAACAAACACAAGAATGGATTCTTCTTTTTTTTCAAGTCTGAAGTCAGTTACAAATGTGACGTAGTTTTATTGACGTTTGCACCAAAACAAGGTTAGAATAGCAAAGTTAAGTTCAATTGAAAATCAAGTTTTGTGTTATAAGTCTTTTCCTGTTATACGTGAATAATATGAGTTACAAAAAAGTTAAAAAAAGGTCGTAACAATTACACAATAATGGCTTCAAAACCTGTGATACCTACTAGAGTAGGAAGTGATGTGAAGTGCACTTTTAAATTCTTAGACATTTTGGAAAAACGCTCTTTAGGTATCAGGAACAAACGTGTAGGGGTAGATGATTTAATAGCATATAAATTGTATAACAATTTTTATCCCGTTCATGTTGAACAAAAAAGTAAACTGAATAATATAGGAGGAATTTTTAATTTAGAATTTAGTCTAGATGGGTAAGAACAATGACTTGTTGCAATAATAATAAAATTAAAAATAAAAACGTTTTAGGAAATTATTGGTTGCAGCATGTGAAGGCAAACAAGTTTTATTATACGATGCTGCAAATCAAAGACTAATTAACACAAATACAGAAGCCCATCAGAATTGTGTCAACTGTATAAGGTAAAAAATAATAATACTATTACAACAACATAAATATATGCAAAGAATGTGGTAATGATTTACAAAAAAATGGTATCACAAATTGCAAACGATATTATTCATAACTATATAATTGATATTTCTTTAAAGAAATCAAGGAAAGAAAACTAATTATTTATACGTAATAAAGAAAGCAAAAAGGATAGAATATATTTTAGGAGTAGTACCTTGTGTTTTTTAGATTTTTAAATGATCGTCATTTTGCTACTTGCTCTGATGATAATTCAATTAAAATTTGGGATATAAGAAAATTGAATTATGCAATGAAAACCCTTCATGGGCACTCTAATTGGGTAAGATTTATTTTATAGGGTTATTTGCAGATATGATTATTTCTAATTTTAGGTTAAAAATATTGAATGGTCTGAGAAGGAAAATGTAATGGTAACTTCTGCATTTGATGGTAGTATTTATGCATGGAATTTAAAAAGTCCTAATGAAAGCAATATGATGTATGATAAAATATTTTTAATGAATGGTTTAATGAGAATGAAACTGAGTGAGGACGGAACAAAAATGATTATTTCTACTACAAATGGATTTATGATTATTATACATGATTTAAATTTACTTACTTTGGCAACTGATTTACGTTCGTTCAAGGTAACAAAACTGTATTCAAATTGTAAATTTATATTTATTCAAGAATGATACATTTTTTAGCCCAGTCTGTATAGGCTGATGCAGATTAGTGATCAGTGTTTTCCAGTGGGTACTATTTACAATTATTTATTTTCACCAACCAGGAATCGAAATAGAATAGAATTTATTGATGATTTTCCAAACAATGCTGAAGTCATAAGTTCTTTACAAATACATCCGCATGGTTGGAGTGCTGTATCTAGGAATGTAAATGGAGACGAAGACGAAGAGGTATATATGTATATTGTTATAACTAATTCCCCTTATTCTATTAGAAGAATCTCAGTTATTTGATTAAATTATAAGCAGAATAATTAGAAATTAAAGATATACTGAAAAAATTGTTATACCCTAGCTATTTGGTCAAGACTTGATTTAATTACCAAGCTGTCTCTTATTTAAATTGTCGTTAAGCATACATATGACCTTAAAGAAAGATATCGTCAACAGGGTGTCTACAATTCTTGAAATCATAATACTAGAATATATCTCTAAAATCAGGGAATTTCCTTATTTTGTTACGAATATTAGTAAAAGAATTGAATCAAAGCAAATGACATTTTAAAATATATCATAAAAAAGGTTTTTATGGATAAAATAAATCTCTTGCATGGCCTTTGCGTGCTCTGCTTTAAGTAGTTTCACTCAATCATTATGGTGTACATGATCGGAGAGAGTATCAGAACATATTTTTTCAGTCAACTTTTCTAAAAAATACTGCAACATAGATCAATATTACCTTTTTCTTAAGATATATTTGTCATTTCCATACATATATTAAAATTGTAAAGGGTTTATGTCTGTACATTAAAAAAATCTTTAAAAAAGTGATCGATATAGATCACAAAACTATAACTTTTAGAAATTTTGTCTGTCTGTCCCCTTGTGTGCAATAGACTCGAATATTGAAAGGATTTTCTAACAGTTTTCAACAACAGGTTGGATGGTTTTAGCGTATGTATACTATCGCGTTGGGAAAAGTCAAGTAACTTTATTGTTTTCACCCCAAACGAAATTACACTATTTCTTCTGGTTATAATTTCAGACAAAAAGCCTTCAATTGACATCACATTTGTATCTCTAGCACTTGTAATAACTGAAGAGATGTGTTTACAGATAGACAGACAGAAAAAATTGTGTTTGTCATTTCTGTATTCGTCGCAAATATTGAATAAAAACACTAAATATTCGAATTGCGCTTATCTTTTAAATTGTTACGTTAGCACGTAAATTTGATCTTAAATTAAATAATATTATATTCTCTTTATTTATTTTTAGTGGACTAGTGTGCATGATATTCAAAAGCGAGACCCTAAAGACTATGAAAATGCTTATACTTACATTAATGAGGAACTTCCTGAAGAATTTCTACCTGATGAGGAGATAACTTCACGACCTACGGACCTTTGGATGGGATACCTTAATCTGGATGAATACATGAGTCGGAACAGAGGCGGTTTACATCAAGTGTATCAAAACATGACAGAAAATGTTCCAATGCAATCAATGGGTATTCTAAGTTCTGGTCTTATAGGATTTAATGCATCGTTTAATTCGTATTTTACACAACACCCCGAACAGCGTAATAAAATTATGAGAAATTTACCGAGAATGACACATTTTATTCAGGAAAAAAATGTTGGAAAGGGATTCATCAAAGAACTTTGTTTTTCAGCGGATGGTAGAGTGATATGTTCTCCTTATGATAAGGGTATAAGACTTTTAGCTTTTAATCGAAATTGTCAAGAATTATCCATGTGCGTGCCTGATCATCCTCAACGACTTGAGACTGTACTAGAAATGAATGACTATCACCAGGATGTCGTAGTGTCATGTAAATTTAGTCCATTACATTACCAACTTGTTAGTGGTTGTTTAGGAAGTGAAATTAAGTGGTATCAACCTGTGATATAAATCTTAATTTTATTTTTATTTTTCACTACATAATGAAGATTTATTCAATTCAGTGTTTTTAATTTTACACTCTTACTATTGAAAATCTCTTGAATTCAACCCATTATTTTTATGCACTATTTAAAAGTCTCGTAACAAAATAGAAATAGTAGAATTATTGGAGAATATTGAATATGATATACAATCTGGGTGATTATTCTTTAGAAAACAATTTCATATACTGTTTAACTACAGGAAAAAAAATTATCAGATGTTTTCTCAAATTTTACATAAAGCATTGTGATGGTTTATCTATAAATTACATGTACGTTGTTGTATTTTAACGAGCGCGATTCCTGTAGCTCTTGTCAAAGATGCAGGTCCAAAGTCAGAAATGCGATACAAGACTGTCCGAGCCGAGAAAACGTTTTCTACATTCTCGTGTTTGTCTACTAAATAATATTTTGAACTTATGGCGCCGATTCTATAACTAGAAAGTAAATATATATTAATAAAATAACTTTTTACTAAAAAAACTTAGTGCGCATTTATTCATTAACATAAAAGACAACAGTTTATAAAATAACCAATATACAGTAAAATATTTACATTTTGTTTATCTATTTAGTTCATCTTGAATTTGATTTAGAGTTTTCCCTCTTGTTTCTGGAACTACAAAATATACAAAAAGTGTTGCTAATCCCATAATGCCCCCTAATATATAAAACGATACATGACTTCCATACGTTGTGCTTATTAAAGGAAAAGAAAAGGTCACAATAAACGCACTTGACCAGTTGATTAAAATGCATACACCTCCAGCAAATCCTTTAATCTCTGGAGAAAATAATTCACCAAGTAACATCCAAGGAATTGGTCCATATCCAATGCAGAAGAAAATCATATAGAGTATAGTACTTGAAAGTGGTATAAAAGCAAGAAATGATACATTTTCTAAAAATAGTTTCAAGTGGAAAAATATTCCCAGGCCTGTAAGGCATACCATCATTCCCAAAGACGAGAGTAATAAAAATAATTTTCTATTTGCTCTTTCTATTACTATCATTGGTAAAAAGGAAGATAAAAATTGTACCAAGTTTATAATTACAGCAGCTAAAAATGGAGACATATCAGATCCCGCTGCTTTGAAGATGGTAATGGCGTAAAAAACTAGTGCATTAATTCCAGAAAATTGTTGAAATACACAGGTTCCTACAGCTGATATTAATGCTTTTCTATTTCCTTTATTCGATAAAATTTCTCTAAATGATACATTAGACTTTTTTGCTTGGACCACATTTCTCTCTATATTTGACATTTCCTCTGTGATATCGTAGTGACTACCCCTAAATATTCGTAGAGATTTTTCTGCTTGTTTCATTTTATTTTTACTAACTAGATACACTGGAGATTCAGGCATAAAAACAAAACTAAGTCCAAGCAAAATAGGTGTTAGAGCTAGAATAACAGCTAAGCCTACCCAATTTGTAAAACTTCCAATTAGACAAGTGAAGAACACCCCTGCTGCAAGGTATAACTGAAGAAAAGAACTGAAGAATCCTCTGTTTGAAGCATCGGATATTTCTCCAATGTAAATTGGTGCCACAACACATATACCACCTGTAAAATAATTACATTACATTGTCAGTTTTATAAAAAGTTTTCAAGACACCAGCCATTCAGAATGCACGGCCACTGATTGTCAATCGTCAATAGGTTATCTTGTCATTCATGTTAGTAAAGAAATCGCTCTATTCTCGTACATATTCTAGTGGTTTAAACATAAAACTTACCTAAACCAACACCTGCAAAAAATCTAGCTGCAAGAACAACCGAGAAACTTCGTGCAAAAGTGATTAGGAGCCAGTTAATTAAGAATGCAATAGCTAGTGCTATTATAGTTGGTTTTCTACCAATTTTGTCAGCTATAAATCCTACTGGTATAGCGGCTACCAGAGCACCAATTGTTAGCATGGAAGCAATCAAAGCTCCTTCACTAGAATTTACTGTGAAACCAGGTAAAGTGTGTTCTAGTGTTCCTGTAACATTTGGAGGAAGTTCGATATGGTCCAATGCTGGTGATGTCCAACATAGTACTGTTCCAGCACAGAAGGTTCCTATTGAAACTGAAAACAAAATTTTAATGCTCTTAGATATTAGCGCCCGCACTCTCTGGTGTCAAGTTTGATCTAACTAATGGTCAATAATTAACAAGTTTGTTTAAGTTTTGATTCTTTCCATTGGGGGCTTGACGAAATGGGAATAGGGAATATGAAAGATTTTATGCCAACTTATAGTTTACTTTTTGGCGTAATAAATACATCCCCTCATACATAACCGATTAGAATAGGTATTTTTAAAGAGTCTAAAAGATATGAAATCTATATTGAAACAGTACTTTCGTTTGAATTTTCTACAAAGCTATTTTTCAAATTTTTACGATTTATTAAGTGTGTAGTTTTCTAGTTACACCCAACACCTGGTTTGGCTTTGGATCCATCTGGTTAGATGCTCAATGCCTTCACTACATTGGGATTTGCTAAAAAAAAAAATGGTGCGACAAGGTCCATTCTTCCTCATGTACTGTCTCCATTTTGGAGGTTGGATTTCATCGTTGCTATCTTCATTTTGGAAGCTGCGGCCTGTAATAGGTCAGATGACTTGACGTTAAACCATTCTCGCAAGTTCCTAAGCCAATATATTCTTCCAGCAGATCTTTTCCCCTGGATTATGATCTGCAGAATCCCGTACCTTGGACCTCTCATAAAGGCC
This sequence comes from Altica lythri, assembly GCA_964028335.1. Taxonomy (NCBI): domain Eukaryota; kingdom Metazoa; phylum Arthropoda; class Insecta; order Coleoptera; family Chrysomelidae; genus Altica; species Altica lythri. The sequence goes on along the minus strand of OZ034805.1, from coordinate 57,511,456 downwards.
AATGTATTGTAATTATCTCTTTTTCGCTTCATCTAGGACCTTTACGCCTTTATTCATTCTTCTCAGTACCTCCACGTCGGTTACATGTTCTATCCATGGTATTATTAACATTATTTGGCATTCTGCTTCTTAGAAACTCTAACAAACCTTGACTGAAGCCATTCTTCTGGTATTATGCCATGTCACGCCTGGGGGGATCTAAGGAATGTGCCATAATGTTTTGGGATGAGGGGTAGCTTACTGAAGGCACTTCCCACCCAGGTCGTGGTTATCTAACCCCTGGCTAGGTATCCTGCTGAAGGCAGACAACTAACCAAGGGAAAGATGAGATAAACAACAGGAAACAAACAACAAATATATTAACGAATAAATAAGCAATAACAATAAATGATAAAAATGTGAATAACGAGTAACTAAATACAAATCTTAACTAATCTTACCAAATAAACTACATGGTGGCATGTCACACTTACTCACGAAAATAAGTCATAAATCTTATTGAACAGGGAAGTTACGGTATATATCCAAATGTTGCTTCTTAATCAACTTAAGCACTTCTACAAGTAATTCGTCGGAGCCAGAGGCTTTTCCATCTTTGGCGGATTTCATTACTGCTTGTAGTTCTTCTTTTAAGATAGAAGATCCAGTTTCATGTTTAGTGTCAATACAGTTGGGTCCGTGGTTCTTTACCCGTGCGTCACTAATACCTGACGAGATAAAACACATACTTTTAATCTAGCGTCATTGTCTTCCACGCATGAAACTAAAGACAAAACAGCTACCGCATGTTATTAAGTTGCAATTTCCGACTTACTTCGTATGCTTTAAATGATAACGCACAGGTAAAGAACCACGGACTCAACTGTATGTATTTTATCATTGAAAAGTGTTTTGATTTAATCTTTCTACAGAATCAGTTGCTCTTTAATATCTTACACAATTTTTAATATTCTTTCATTTGTAAGGATGTATGAATTTTGTTTCCACCCAGCTGCAGTAAAATCTTTTTTTTTTTAACACCATTGGAGTTGTACAGATTTTTTACCTCAGTACACTTCTTTAGTGACTCCTGAGCTTGATGACATTTATAATTGAGGTGTTTCTGTACTTCTTTCATTTGTCATCCAGTCTTTTCGGTGTTTCCTTCTCTCAGGTTTCAAATGATTCTTGCAAAGTTCTAGAACAGCAGACCTAAAATTCAGCCATACCACTTGTGTTCAGGTTGACCATGAGTTGCCCAGTCGGTATTTCTTTTATCTCTTGAGACACACTCATTCTCACGATCTCATTTTTTAGAAGGCTGTTATTGATGGTCCTTTGGTTTCACGAAACTTATAATTTCTTAAGTTTCACCAAAATCTCCGCCACAAGGTCTGAATCTTTATCTGCTCCTGGGTATGTTTTGGCGCTTTTCACTGCATTCCTATATCTCTGGTTAACGAGAATGTAATCGATTTGATTTTAGATAATATGTTCTTCGGTGTATTGTGTAAGATTTTCTTGTGCACAGGCGACGTTTCGGTAATTTGAAAAATGTATAAGTTATTATTATGCAGTTTACTTAGCAGAATTGTTCATATTTGTGTGTAAAAGTGATTTTTTCCATGGTAACATGTTACCAGTCACACTGCAACATAATTAAGCATATTGGGCTTTTTCCATTGGTTCCTGGTACCCTTTCCAGCATTCCAGCCACTCTGAGCTCTCCAAAAATTAACTGCCTTCTACAATCCAGTGAAAAATTACGTATATTTCTGTCTGAAGACCGAGGTATATGTTCCCAGAAGGACAGAAATTTTTAAATTTCTGTCACTGTTATAAATTTCTACTCCTAAACCCTCATCAGTCATAGTTTGTGTACCAAGTGTAACATTGATGTTTAGGTTTAGCATTCCTCACATTGATGTATATCTACCTGGAACGCTTTATTGGGCAGATATGTATTTAGGATCCATGTGGTCGGATTTCACCTTTCAGATGTCTTCTCCAATTTCTTGCTTTATTTTGTTGTATCCTGATCTACGAGAAAAATTGCTCAGATTTTCTTGTAGCCTCTAGAAGCTCATTCTTGCCTCACGCTTTAAAATAATGTAAATAAGAGGAGGATGAACTAATAACTTTTATTGTTGCTGTTGAGTTGCCTCTCAGACCTCCTTATGTGATTGTTGGTTTAACTACCATTTTATAGATCACGTTTTGCCGTTCATTTGGCCACTTTGAAAATGGTTATTGCCCATTTGGTTATGTATTCAAGATCTTTGGGTTACTTTTTTGATAGCTGTGACTTGCTAAATTAAATTACAGCACCGTAGGTCTTATGATTGTTTTGCCTTAGTAGATAAAATATTGACAAAAAGAAATATTTGACTGGATATTCGAAGGGTGATATAAAATTTGGTTTTAATTCAGTAAAACAGAATATTGTACTGAACCGCACTTTTATGACGCTCTTAATATACTCGAAGTAGGTAACTGGACTAATTTTCCACGCCAGTAATCTATACATATAATAAAACTGTAGAAATGAAAATTCTGTACATTAAAGATAAAAATAATAAACAGAGGTGTTACTACATCGATATAGAACCCAAAACTGTGTTTAGATTTTTTTGTCTGTCTGTATGTACGCGCATCACATGAAAACTACTGATCCGATTTGAATGTGGTTTTCACAGATGTATTTGTTTTCTTTCAACTTAACATCTGGTGTATAAAAATTTCTCCCCCCACCACTTTTTACGGCGTACAGCTAGTATCACATATGGTAAGTAACCAAACGAATTCTTTACACTAGTAACGTCAATTTTCTATAGGTCAATTAACACACGATAACCATAACTTTACCTATTTAGGTGGGGAATATTATCTTTGTTTGTGCATTCTTCAATAGGCGACAAATACTTGTAGTAAATTGCGAAATTTGATATCTACATAAAAATATTTAATTAGAAGATTAACTTTATAACTTGTTGTAAATCAACACATGTATTGTTATGTTTCCAAATTTAACCTGAAACCATAATTTTGTTTATATTTCATATTTAAAATATAGTTAATTAATACATATTTTACTAATAAAAAGATTAGGTACTCGGATTTATTTGTTAAAACAGTTACCTGGATTAAAATTAACATTTTTTGTGGATGTTTTATATTTTTTATTTATTATTTGATTTACAATAGAATATTAACGAAGATCCCTTAAATTCTTTAAATATTTTCCTTTTGACACAAGTTGTTTTTGTGATATAATCTAAAGTTACGAAATTAAAACTAAGTACATCGTTAAAATATTAGTTTTGCAAAGAATAAATCAGTGCCATTTAAAGCATATAAATGATGAATAGGTAAATATTAGCTATCTCAATAAACCAACCTGGTTAGATGTTTGCAGTGACGGATCGTGTTTTTTTTTGTGCCCTAAGCGGACTAAATTTGTGAGGCCCTACCTCAACCTCAAGAAGCAAATTTTTTTTATTGTTTTAAAAGATTACATGAAATGACGAAAGTAAAAATCGAATTCTATTAAAACAAAAAAAAAATAAAAACAACTTAACATCCTATAGGTATTAGAACGTTATGAAAATCTGTTTTTTAATAATATTTCTCTCGGGGGCAGTGGGGGATTTAAGCTTAGTGCCGCCCTAGGCCCGGTCTGATAAGCCTCTTTTTTTGATCACCAAAATTTCTACGTTTTGATTCATAATTGTTATTCAAATACATATTTATTAAACTCTTACATAAAAAATCTGAATTTTCATCGAAACATCATATACCTACTCGTGTTTGACTTTTATCCTCTGAAATCAAGTGACTGTCCTCTGAAATCTGCCGCCCCTAGGACACTGCCGCCCCTAGGCCGCGGCCTATACTGCCTATTTGTAAATCCAGGACTGCTCGGGGGGTTCTAAGCTTAATCATATTGGGTGTTACGAAGTTAGTTTCCCGTTGGACCCCCATTTTCTTAGCAAAAAGTGGTTCGCGCCAATTGGTGTCGAAAAACTTTGAAACCGTTCCACAAAGGAAGCTTAAAAAACTTTTATAGTATTGTGAGGGGCGTTGAATCTTGTATTTACTCCTACGAACCGGAAAATAAATACCAATCCGCTGTGTGCGTGTTTCATGATGAGGAAAAATCAACAAAGTGATGCCTTCTCGAAGTGTGTCAAAAAAATGATGAACTTTTGTGTCAAAATTTGTTGATGTGGCAACAATTGCTTTAGAAGATTGAAGAACGGTTACTTCTGATTGGTATATAAACGTTTGTTTAGAAGTTATCGCGAAAGTCGGACAAAGCAACACACAACGGTGAATTATCCTACAATGCCCAAAAGACAATCGAGTTTTTGGAACATCGAATTGTTAGAACATCAAATGTATAGTCTCGACCGAAGTCCCAACGACTGTTTCACGTTCTCAAAGATAAAGAGTTCAATGCGTGGGCTGCGGTTTCACTCGCCAGAAGAAGCCTTTAAAACAGTGATTTTGCAGGTGTCAACTAAAGACTGTTTTACCAATTGGTTTAAACGTATGCAAACCAACTGTATCTTCCTCTATCTTTTATAATGCAGAAATCATTCGAAGTTTCCCAATTACCACGGGCTTGGAAGTCGTCGTCAATCACAGCTATTTTTAAGAAAGGTGACAAATTAAATCCAGCTAGCCTTCCCTCCATCCCCTTAAAATTAATGGAACGTATCATTGCAGAAAATATTTCCACTTTCATTACAAGTCATAAAATAATTCCTCCAGAGCAACACGGTTTTGTTAGAGGGAAATCTACGGTTACAAATCTTCTCTTCTGTGTTAATGATTGGTTGTAACGCTTTAGACAAAAAAAAAACAAATGACGTAATTTGCATAGATTTTGCAAAAGCATTTGACCGAGTTCCAAAAAGTAGTTTGTTGTATAAGCCTGATATTTTTGGGATCCGCGGAAAGTTAAGAGGCAGGATTAAAAATTATTTAAGTGACAGAACTTTTAAAGTAAAGGTTGGAAAATCATTCTCGACTGAGAAAAAGGTAGTACCACAAGGTTCAATATTGGGTCCCTTTCTACTCAACATATACGTAAGTGACACATTGATGGCATCCAAAACAGAAAGTTGGCGCCACGTATGTGTTGTTTACATATGTGTGAATAATAAAAAACTGACAAAACATTTACAACAATAATTAAATGATCCATCCATATAAAATGTACTGAAGTCATTAACTTACAAAGCTTAACCAAGATGAAATATACTGAAGTCATAAGCTTACCAGGCTAGATCAAAATGAAATCGGGTAAATCTGTCGAATTACGGCTTCACCTGGAAAGTGCTCCAATCTTTTTTCTATCGTTTTTTACCACTAATATGGAGTATCCTGAGTAATATTGAGGAGGCGCATGGCTTTGGACCCGTAAAAAATGGAAAAAGTCATAATATGAAATGCACAATGTTAATGATATTATCCCAGTTACCAATGGGTCCCAGTGTTATAGACTCATTTGAGTTGTTCCTCTCCACGGAAATCTTTAGTAAAAGGCGAAAGATTTATTCGCTTTGAAGAGAAACCAGAGTGCAAGTGGGTTCTACATTCAACTAAATCTATCAAGTATCGTCTCAAGTTCAACTTTCGTCACTCTCGCATCAAAGCGATAAATCTTTCGCGTTTTACTAAAGATTTCCGTGGTGATTCAACAAATTGGTCCAAAGCAATGCGTCTCCTCAATATTACTCGAGATACTCCATATTAGTGGTAAAAAACGATAGAAAAAAATTTGGAGCACCTTCCAGGTGGAGCCGTGATTCGACAGATTTACCCGAAATCGATATCGTAAATATGTTGCTATATATCCAGGTACATAAAAAAACAATTTATATACCAGCTTTAAAATCCTAGAATTATAGATTATCACAATGGTTCGGAAAGACCTCATCGGTACCAGATTTTAAAAGGGATTATAAAATCTGACCACCGGAGCGAACTAGTAGGTATGTAACCTTCCAGTGCACTGTCAGTAACTACCAATTATTGTTTTTACTCTTTTAACGTACAAAATACAATTACTTTATATAAACTCACCCATTACTTATGCTTTGAAAAGATACAGCATCATGGAATATAATATATAGGATGAAAACTACAGAAATAATTTTACTTCAGGATTTAATGTGCGTTTACCTGAGTTAACTGCCAAAATTTGCATAAATTTTCTAGGTGGAGGTTTTTCCAGCATTGGTTGAGTAGTTTCTTGATACATGGTGTTACTACGCACTGTAATACACTCACAAAATATGAATAAATTTTATTTAATAGGCAACTGATATAACTTTTAGTTTTTTATTACCTAGAGTAGATCTCTCGCTTATATATGACTCTACCGTTTATCATATAACAAGAGATTATAACATATATTTCATAATTATCTAATACAATTGTTAAATGTTTATATAGAGAATGAATAAAGGTATGAAATTGAGTAAATATGTACTTAATATTGTTACCATTATACAGGGAGTTTCACGAGAATCTAGATTAGGGATTACGGTTATTAGTATTTTTAGAAATTTAAGAGACTGGCTACCTGTGTTTTGGCCTTGAGGCGTTTAAATGTAATGGACATATTACTATCATCCTGAAAGGTTTTCTCCAAATTCTGTGAGTCTTCATCCTTTTGTGTTTAGTAGGTATCCTGCTGTTATACAGTGGAGACATAGCATTCAGGTGACCTATCCCTATTACACTTTGGTTCCTTTGTAAGATTTTTCCAAATCTTTAATGTGTTTGGTAGGTATTATGTAGATTGATTCTACTTTGATGTCTCCATATCTTGTTTTTATTATATTAGTAGTCGATTCTGCTATGATTAGACCGTACTACTTACTCTTTATCTTGACACTAGCATTTTTCTCATTTCTTCCAATTCGTATTCCAATGCCGTTTTCATAAACATTTTCTGAGATACTTCAATTTTTGTGTTTTTTTCCTCTTTTTTCTTTGTTTTTCTCGCTTTCTTATATTTTGTCAGTGTTTTTAAATATCTTAATTCCTTTACCAAATATTGCACTCTTTCGTTTATGCTGCTCAGTTCTTTCTGCAGCCTTTTTGAACTGGTTTTTCTCCTTTTTGTTCAAGTCTCAATTCCTCCAATTGCTTCTTAATTTCTTCCAATTTCTTTGTTTACTGAAAATGAAGTTTTAAAGTAATTTGTGAGGTCGTTCTATGTTCTATGAGAACAAGAATCATAAACGCTTAAAATCTAATAACTTGAATTTAAAAATCCGGTGTTCGCTTCATTGGCGCATTCACCAAATTCTTAAATTACTTATATAACTAACTTTTAAGATTTTTATGATTAAATCCTAGTTTCTAAAGATACTATTAGTTTCTATTAGTATTCACTGCACTGTTTCACACACTACTGCCTTTCACTGTTAACACTTCCCGATCGGATGTCGGGAGTGACCCACACTAGCTCAAAATATAATCGGTCATGCATTTACTTTGTTTGAGTGTTATCAGATCCCTAAAAAAGCCTCCTTTCTTGGAGGTTGCATAAGATTTCGCGACGTTCTTCATAATGGGGATTACGAATTGCTGGAGAAAGTCTGTATATTCGCCTTTTAAATTTTCCAATTGGTGGAGCAAAGTCCAAGATGACATGGATGTAAGTTTTGTAAATAGTAGTTAACTCGAAAGTTCTTTCTCTTTTTGTTATTACTGAGGTGAACATGAGTTGAAAATTGACTAGTACAATGGTCACGTATCCAAGTTAGGTGAGACTTCCATTGAAGCAAGAGTGAGAAGGGGCTGTCTACAGGGAGGGGCACTTTCACCCCTGCTTTGGTCAGCACTTGTGAAGGAAGAAACTACCCAACGAAGGCTTTCACTGCCTAGGTTTTGCAGAGGATCTGGCCATAATCGTTCAAGGAAGGTTTCTATGAACAGTCTAAGAGTGGATAAAGAAACAAATAAGCTCACAGCTGGTGTGGGACTGCGCTAGAGCCGTGACACATGCCGCAAGTAGGAATTCCTTAATACTGTCATAATATCCCAATGATTGGCTCGGAACCATTTGGTGGGTTTGCTGACAAGTTCAGAAAGACAGCCATTCAGAAATGGAGGTAAGAGAAGGCGTAGGAGTGGTGGGAAAAATCACCTGGCAAGCGACAAGCCAAAGTATTCATAAAAGGACACGCAACAAAATTACTGCAGAGCTGTTATCACAAAGCCGATACGATGTGAGAATGATTATATTATCAGTCAGTTGACAGAACTTTGTAGGCTCAGAAAACACATGAGTCAGCTAAACTTACCAGATCAAGACATCTGCTGATACTGTCATGAGGAGAAGGAGTCCACATTTCTTGTCCTATGCCAATGTGAAGACGTTTTAAGGATGCGTTATCTAGTATTGGAAGAGGAGAAACCGGCTGTTCCAAATTACGTGGAGAGGCCACTGTCAAGGCTATTAAATCTCATTAAGAGAGCAGTGCTAGACAAGGTGCTCTAATCCAATTCTAGAGATCTGATAAGGTCGCAGTGATACATGCTAACAGCCAATTCAATGAATATCTATCTAAGTTATAGCTGGCAGAATTAAGACAATTGGAAACGTAAAAACATTTGAAATAATTTGGAAAAATCAGATGTACGAAATAAGGATATTTTTTCTATTTAATCACAAATGTTCAAATATGAGATGTTAGTTTTGGTCATATACAAATTTGCATCTCTTTACTACTTCCTTGTAAATTATTTTACAATTTTTTGTATAGAGTAGGTACGTAATAAATGACATTTGTTATGGAGTTTTTACTTGGTAACAAACACGGAGTAGTTCTACGTTGTAAATATTTACAAAGATATATATCTTTATAATAAAATGTAAAAGATTGTCATTACTCTAATATACTATATATAACATTGTAGATTTGTCCTAGAAAGCAAATCAAGAAAATATTTTTTATATAAAATATAAAGCATCTGTTTGTTTAAGATTCTTATTTTTACCATAATATTATGTCACAATAAAGCTTATTGCATAAAATATTAAGCAAATAATTGTTAAGTAGCTATTACGTTTCTACAGGGTACCTAAGTCATTCACAATTTAACAAAAAGTTACTTGACCCTATCTTATCAAGTCAAATACTTATTTGCAAACAATCACAATAATATATAGGTAATACTAACTAAAGATAAAAATTAATGTCATACATGGTAAAGAAAGTAATTGATAAATATTTTAATAAATGAAATAATACTTAAAATATCCCCATATAATTTTAATTTAATGAAATTAATGTAACGAAGTAGCGACTAGTTTCTGCTCTACTGGGCCATCTTTAGACGACCTCGACTGATTTTGAATAAATTTATCGTACAACTCCAGGCGACGAGATTCAAGCTGGGCACCAGGTATATCGTAGACCATCGCTGGACCAAAATTCGTGACCTCAAAAACTCCCGAGTAATAAATTTCGTCTGATTTTGAATGAATTTATCGTAAAACACCAGGCGACGAGGTTCACCCTGGGCACCAGGTACATCGTAGACCATCACCGAAATGATATTCGTGTTCAGTGACTTCAAAAACTCCCGAGTAATGATTTTCGACTGATTTTGAATGAATTTATCGGAAAACACCAGGTGGCGAGGTTTACCCTGGGCACCAGGTACATCGTAGACAATCGCCGATATGAAATTCGTGCTTAGTGACCTCAAAAACCCACGTGTCTAAATTTGAATGAATTTATCGTAAAGCACCAGTCGGCGAGGTTTACCCTGGGTACCAGGTCCATCGTAGACCATCGCCGACATGAAATTCGTGTTCAGTGACCTTAAAAACTCCCGAGTAATGAATTTCGACTGATTTTGAATAAATTTATCGTAAAACACCAGGTGACGAGGTTCACCCTGGGCACCAGATACATCGTAGACCATCGCCGACATGCAATTCGTGTTGAGTGACCTCAAAAACTCCCGAGTAATGAATTTCGACTGATTTTGAATGAATTTATCGTAAAACACCAGGTGGCGAGGTTCACCCTGGGCACCAGGTATATCGTAGACAATCGCCGATATAAAATTCGTGCTTAGTGACCTCAAAAACCCACGTGTAATGAATTTCGTCTGAATTTGAATGAATTTATCGTAAAACACCAGTCGGCGAGGTTTACCCTGGGTACCAGGTCCATCGTAGACCATCGCCGACATGAAATTCGTGTTCAGCGACCTTAAAAACTTCCTAGTAATGAATTTCGTCTGATTTTGAATGAATTTACCGTAAAACACCAGGCGGAGAGGTTCACTCTGGGCACCAGGTACATCGTAGACCATCGCCGACATGCAATTCGTGTTCAGTGACCTAAAAAACTTCTGAGTAATGAATTTCGACTGATTTCGAATGAATTTATCGTAAAACACCAGGTGGCGAGGTTCACCCTGGGCACCAGGTTCATCGTAGACAATCGCCGATATGAAATTCGTGCTTAGTGACCTCAAAAACCCACGTGTAATGAATTTCGTCTGAATTTGAATGAATTTATGGTAAAACACCAGTCGGCGAGGTTTACCCTGGGTACCAGGTCCATCGTAGACCATCGCTGACATGAAATTCGTGTTCAGCGACCTCAAAAACTCCCTAGTAATGAATTTCGTCTGATTTTGAATGAATTTACCGTAAAACACCAGGCGGAGAGGTTCACTCTGGGCACCAGGTACATCGTAGACCATCGCCGAAATGAAATTCGTGTTCAGTGACCTCAAAACCTCCCGAGTAATGAATTTCGTCTGATTTTGAATGAGTTTATCGTAAAACTCCAGGTGACGAGGTTCACCCTGAGCAACAAGTATGTCGGACCCACCATCGCCGACATGAAATTCGTGTTCGGTGATTTCAAAAACTTCCGAGTAATGATTTGCGACTGATTTTAAATCAATTTATCGTAAAACTCTAGGCGACGAGGTTCAACCTGGGCACTAGGTGTATCGGAGACTATCGCCGGCATGAAATTCGTGTTCAGCGAGTAGAAAAATAGAACATATTTCCATTGATATTTCCCGAGTTACAAATGGTACATTTTTCATAGCTTTGAGGTGTACTTTGAAAATGTATTTTCCTTAAGCACAAAATACAATTGTCGTTTGTACCTAACCGATTAAGTTCCCAAACTTTTCTTACGCTTTCCCAAATCGAATGCAAAAAAAGTGCATGTTGATTGGTTTGCCTGCGGAAAATTGGTAGGTTTATTGTTTCATTGCCTCGCCTATATACAAGAAATTTGGGGTGCCCGAATACAAACTCCAGAAACTAAATCTAAACATTAGTTTTTAAGCCTTTATTTAAAATTTAAATATATCAATCTTGTAATTAAAAAAATGAATCAAACGGAATTGTTAATTAAAGAATAATTATTCTATAGTCTAGGTGTTTGAAGTCTTCGGAATCATTGATATATATACTAATGTTCTTTTGAAATTCTTTCCAAATTATACAAAAATAAGGTATACTGACCTCAAAATTCTTTAATAAATTTAATTCGGAACAACAATCTGGAAAACTCTACAATTTTCTGGTCAGTTAATTCTAGTCTGCTGGTAGGCCTTCTCGACAGATACGGTAGAACCTAGATGATCTAGCTTTGCTCTAGAAGTATCTAAATCATAAGAACTTTCTGCTCGTATAATATTAGTCAAGTATTGCAAGCATTTTACGTTAGCAGCATATGTAGGATGAGCGGAAACCAGATTATTTTCGTGAGGATTTTCTTGAAATGATTCTTGACTGCGCGAAATTTGAGAAACCTGACTTGTGTTTGTTGACGATTTCCTTCAAGATGTTCTTGAGACGAGTCGCGGATTCGTAGTTAGATTGTCACTAAGGAATATATCTTTAATTGAAAGCTTACAAAGAGTTAAATCAATATTTTTTTGGTCCTCCGTCCAGAAACAATACTATTAATTACTTTAAAATCGTCCGGAAAATGACATTTTCCGGCCTAGGCCGGCAAAGTAGCTTTTAGGTTATCTAAAGAGATGGCGCTATGAGTTTAAATTTTAAGTCATCAAAAATACATAATGAATAATACAAATTTTAATTAAATTTATTTAAAAACAGCGTATAATATACTAAACTTACCAATAACTTTTTCTAAAGGTAATCAGGATTCTAATTTGCATTTAATTTCTCTCACAACTTGTATTATAAAATTTGACATTTATGTCAATTTACAACTACTTATGATTCGATTATGAAAATAGTTCATTGTCTCTGCTATTTTTATATAAAATTATTAGATATTAATGTTAATATTTTCAATATAACAATTTTTACTGTGCTTGCTTATCAAAGTATTAAACAAGTTATTATACAACTATAATATTAACATCCAATGTGGCGCTTATATCTACCCGAAGATCACGTCATACCAGCTGACAGTCTGTCGGTTGACTTCTAGTCACTGGTCTTACTTTAGGTAGCACAAGCGGTCAACTCTTGAACATAACAGAACTTTTGAAAATATTAAAAATTAGTCGGACCAAAAAATAGTGTGTGTTACACGTCCGGAAAATGTTTTGCAAGTGCTCGTATTGTTTCGCCTCGGTGCTACGCACCTCGGCTACACAACTTTACTCGCTCTTGCAAAATGTCATTTTCCGTCCTTGTGTCACCATAGTACATTACGTAACGAGTGCGGAAAGCAGGTGATCCCATCACGAGTGCGTTTGTCGCGTGAGCCAAAGGCGAACGCGATAAAAAGCACGAGTGATGGGATTACCTGCTCACCGCACGAGTTGCGTATTCTATTTTTCATCACTCCGTGAGGAAAGCTCTTGAATTTGTCTAAAATAAAAGGAAAGAAAGATAATAAAAGTAGTATTAGGTCTGATCCGCCTGCACCGCGAAGGCGCTGAAGGAGGGTTGGGGGAGTCGGATCCCCCCATTAAAACAAAAATTTTTAGAGTTAAGAAATTATAACATTTTTATAAAAAAAAATTCGACAAGAGGTTGACCTTAAAGGCCATCCTTGCAACTTCCCGCTAGTTTTAACCGTAAAGCTATAGTAACGTGACGTATTTTGACGTTTTTGACTTTTTTGACTTTTTATGAAATATTTAAAAAGCGCGTTATTCGATTTTAATGTTCAAGATGGCATTCGACGCAGTTTTTTGAGACCTAAAAACGTTACTAGAGTGCAAAATCGATTAGTCAAAAAATCTGAAAAAAAAATCTTGAATCTTGAAAAAAAACACTTTTTTTGAAATTTTTCGACAACGATATCTCACGAACGAATCAACCGATTTTCATTTGCAAAACGGCATTCGATGTGGCTTTTTAAGCTTGAGAGCTGATTAGGTTATGAAATTGATCGATGTAATAGCCAAAAAGATATGCCCAAAAAACATCATTTTTACCAATTGTTTTTTTCGGTTATTTTGAAATTTCTTGAAATCTACCGGCTCGAATCGGTTCAAACTTACAGGGAATCTAAGTTAGATGGAACTCTTTGGAATGCTTTTTATTTCATTCCGATCGGTCAAGCCATTCAAAAGTTATAAGAGGTTTACATACATCCACACACACACACACATCCACACGTACATACAGACATACAGACACCCTCGTAAAAATAGTCAGGGGAGGTTCCTAAGACCTCAAAACGTTGAGATCCGATGAAAACTCGATTTTCGAAAAACGGGGTGAAACCAATAACTTCCCGATTTTAAAAAAAAAATTAATTTTTTTTAGCGGGAAGTTAAAAAAACACTTTTTTATTACAAAATTATATAGTTATGAATCTTTGTGAAATACGTTAAATGTAATATTTGAACAGTTGCTTAATTCTATAAACATATTTTTTTTATTCAACTTAAGTATATTAGATAATAATTGAGAATCAACAAAATCTTATAATGAACGTTTGATTGATTATATCGTGGTGCATTAACTACTGCGTTATCAGATGCAAAACTATTAGAAAATTCATCCTCAATTTCTCTTAATTCACTTTATATCTCATTTATTTTTGATTGGGTAACACTTATCAACCTTGTTTTGGTCATTCATTGCTTTCCGCACGGTCCTGCATGGTCGAAAGCAGTGCTTTCCGCACGGAGTGATGAAAATAACTATTTTATATTTATGGGTCAATTCTGTGCAAATCTGTAAGGTCTGTAAGAAATATCTGTAAGACTTTAAGAGCATATAAACGTATAAATAAAATGCGATTCTGTGTGGGTCTGTAGCTTACATATTCCTGTAACTTTTGTAAATTTTTATGTGCGCAGTGGGACCACTCGTGAGCTGCTTACAGGCTCGTAAAGTCTTACAGATATTTCTTATAGGCCTTACAGATTGGCACAGAATTGACCTATTAATCCAATTTTATTAGGCATTTTGAGATTTACAAGACGGTCTTGACAAATTTGACATTTCTTTCAGCATTAATACCAAGGGTCATTTTCAAACTTAGATATCAACTTATCATTTTTTTAATATAAATGGTAAGAAGTTCTTCAATTAATAAAAGAAAGTATACAGCTACTTTCTTAATAAACCAAGTAATAATATAATAAAAAAGATTGGTGAAATAAAACAATTGCAGTTGTAAAATTTGTATTTTGATGTTAATTATTATAAAATATCAACGTTCACATTTGATTAAATGACTAGATTTTTTTAATTGCTTCTTTGGTATACATTAACAAATATTTCGATACATTACTCGTTGTTTGCTGTCAGTTAAAATCTTGATTGTTCAACATTGAAGTTAACAACTTACAGTATCAACGCTAGAAATAATTTACCAGTTGTAAAAAAATAATCTGGCTATATCGATCATTTCTATATTTTCCCTGCGTTTAAACGAAGTCTTTTATTCAAGTAGCACCTTTGATTAGAATTGATATCCGAAAAGTGGGTGTCACGGGGGAATCCCATTACTCCCGTGTACTCTCATATGCCTATTTAGATTCCCACTTTGACTAAATCGTAATAAACATAATTTACATTCATACGGCTTTTCCCCACTGTGAATCCGGAGATGTTTTGTTAATGTGCTACTATCCGAAAAAGCCTTTTTACATAATCTACACCTAAAAAAGAAAACCTTAATTTAAATATAATAAAAGCAAACCAAATGACATAAAAATCCAATACGAAATTGGAATTATTTCTTAACCGTAGTTTATTACGGATTCAAGGATTTTCTATATCTTTTTGTTTTAATCTTCAATCAAAACGGACTTCTTCAATGTGCTGAGATTAAACCGAAAGAGAGCATGTAACTAAACCGAGAGAGAGAGCATATAACTTTAATTTTTCCTCTCTATCTTACTATTCTTGTGTTTGGAGCATTGAAGACTACCTCCAATTACGGATTCAAGGATTTTCTATATCTTTTTGGTTTAATCTTCAACCAAAACGGACTGCTTCAATGTTCTGAGATTAAACCGAGAGAGGGCATGTAACTAAACCGAGTGAGAGAGCATATAACTTTAATTTTTCCTCTCTATCTTACTATTCTTGTGTTTGGAGCATTGAAGACTACCTCCAATTAGTATATGGTCGAAAAAAAAAATGTTTCAATATATGTGATGATATGTAACAATGTTCGGTAAAGTCTACGACTGCGTAATAAATTTCATACCTATACGGTCTTTCTCCGGAATGTGTGCGCATATGTGTGGTAACAGACGAACTTTGTGAAAATCTTCTATCACACACAGGACACCGAAAAGGTTTTTCACCACTGTGCGTCCTCACGTGTGCCGTTAAATTTGCAGCCTGTGAAAACGATTTATTACAGTCGATACATCTGTAGGGTTTTTCGCCGCTGTGAGTTCGTAGATGAGTTTTGAGGGTGCTTGGCCGGGCATAACTTTTACCTAGAAATAAAATAATTTTTAAATTATTAATATGTTTGAAAATGCCCTTAAAAAAAACTTGTTTAAGAGCATAAGCCAGACTTCTCGGCGATTAAAGACGAGATGAAGAAGTGTACTCTAAATTTACTCTATTTGAGTTGTCGAGATAAATTTTGCTTAGTGTTTAATCATAGACTAGTGGAAATTGTTAAAAAACGATATACTTTTTCCGACAAATCATAAGACAGTTTTCTTAATTGAAAAAACTAGTGTGGCAGTCAGTGGGACTGCCGGCAGAAGTTATACTTCTATGCACGCGCATGGATTCATAAATTTGTATGCGAATGATTTAGCAAACTCATTATATGATATTCGTGTTAAGCGACCCCAAAAACCTCTTAGTACCGTGTGCACACTCTTTTTGTATCGAATTTGCATAAATTTCCTGGAGACGAGGTCCGTCTTAAGCACCAGGTGTTTCGAGCACCATCGCCATTATTATAATCGTATTTAGCGACTCAAAAAACCACCCAGTACCAAGTGTGCACTGATTTCGTACAGAATTTACATAAAACCCCAGGAGAAGAGGTAATACCCTAGACACCAAGTGCCGCGGAGACTTTTGGATTCGTGATATTCGTGTTTAGCGACTCCAAAAACCCCGAGTATATAAATTGAACCCATTTTCAGCAATACTTACCGAGTTGTAAGTTTTCTTTCTATTGTCTCTTCGGAATGTACTTTTCGAATGCAGAAATGCAATTTCCATTTTTACATTATAAAGTATAGCGACAAATTTCCTGATACTTTAACGAATCCAATGCAAAAAAATGCATTCTGATCCATCCTACGTTACAATTCGGAGGTTTTGGTGCTTTATTTCCTCGACTATTCGTAAAAACTCTGTTTATGTAGCCAAGAACCTCAAAAGCATAGTGCAGGATATACTGCAAGCATGTGACGGTATTTTGTAATGATTTTTCCCATTTAACTGTACACAAATCTCTTCCACCGAGTGCATGACTAGAAGTATAACTTCAAAAATGCTCTGTAGAAGAATATAAAAAGACAACTAAGGATTCATCACAAAATGTTTAAATTTAAAAGGCATTACTGTGGTTTCTCAGCATTCCTATTCAGCTTACATCAGTTCCTGTCACTCCTAAAGCTGCAAAAATGTCCTCAAAGGACGACATGCTGAGGACTACACCGATTTAAAACGAATGAAACTACTTAAAAGAGGATAACATTAACGTTTGAAAAAAAAACGAGTGTGGCAGTCAGTTTGACTGCCAATAGAAGTTATACTTCTAGGCACGCGCCCGCGTTTAGAAATTTTTATAGGAATAATTCAGCAAAATCAATATATGCTTGAAACATGGACCTATCTATACTAATATTATAAAGAGGAAAGGTTTGATTTTTTGTTTGTTTGTTTGTTTGTTTGAAATGAATAGGCTCCGAAACTACTGGACTGATTTCAAAAATTCTTTCACCGTTGGCAAGCTACACTATTCCCGAGTGACATAGGCTATGTTTCATTTAAAAAAAAATGGGGATCCTTACTAAAATGCCATTAATGTAACCAAACATGACCTTAAAACCCTTACATCGCGTGCGCTGAGAATACTAGCCTCAAGGTCAAACCTTCCAATTAGTAGGAATCGGTTTTTCTCATGGCCAACCGCCTAAGGCAGGTCGAGTTCCTGAAAATCAATTTATTTTGTTGCCAGAAAATAAAACAGCATGTTATATTGTTTACAGGGAAGCGTTGACCCAATATATTTAGTGGCGAGGAAAGGTTTCTTTGTTTGTTTGTTTGTTTATTTGAAATGAATAGGCTCCGAAATTACAGGACCAATTTCAAAAATTCTTTTACCGTTGGCAAGCTACACTATTCCCGAGTGACATAGGCTATGTTTTATTTTCAAAAAAATAGGGATCCTTACTAAAATGCCATTAATGTAACCAAAAATGACCTTTAAACCCTTACATCGTGTGCGCCAAGAATACTAGCCTCAAGGTCAAACCTTCCAATTAGTAAGGATCGGTTTTTCTCATGGCCAACCGCCTAAGGCGGGTCGAGCACCTAAAAATCAATTTATTTTGTTGCCAGAAAATAAAACAATATGTAATATTGTTCACATGGAAGCGTTGACCCAATATATTTAGTGGCGAGGAAAGGTTTGTTTGTTTGTTTGTTTGTTTGTTTGTTTGTTTGTTTGTTTGAAATGAATAGGCTCCGAAACTACTGGACCGATTTCAAAAATTCTTTTACCGTTGGCAAGCTACACTATTCCCGAGTGACATAGGCTATGTTTTATTTTCAAAAAAATAGGGATCCTTACTAAAATGCCATTAATGTAACCAAAAATGACCTTATAACCCTTACATCGCATGCGCTAAGAATACTAGCCTCAAGGTCAAACCTTCCAATAAGTAGGGATCGGTTTTTCTCATGGCCAACCGCCTAAGGCGGGTCGAGCACCTTAAAATCAATTTATTTTGTTGCCAGAAAATAAAACAACATGTAATATTGTTTACAGGGAAGCGTTGACCCAATATTTTTAGTGGCGAGGAAAGGTTTGTTTGTTTGTTTGTTTGTTTGTTTGTTTGTTTGTTTGTTTGTTTGTTTGTTTGTTTGAAATGAATAGGCTCCGAAATTACAGGACCGATTTCAAAAATTCTTTTACCGTTGGCAAGCTACACTATTCCCGAGTGACATAGGTTATGTTTTATTTTCAAAAAAATAGGGATCCTTACTAAAATGCCATTAATGTAACCAAAAATGACCTTTAAACCCTTACATCGTGTGCGCTAAGAATACTAGCCTCAAGGTCAAACCTTCCAATTAGTAGGGATCGGTTTTTCTCATGGCCAACCGCCTAAGGCGGGTCGAGCACCTAAAAATCAATTTATTTTGTTGCCAGAAAATAAAACAACATGTAATATTGTTTACAGGGAAGCGTTGACCCAATATATTTAGTGGCTTTTGTTATTTTTCTTTAATCCATGTGCAAAGCCGGGGCGGGCTGCTAGTATACTATAAATCCGAACTTCCGTGTTCAGTTTATAGGTTAAAATGCAATGTACAGGCAAAAAAATCACATCGGATAATAAAACTCTTCCTCTTTCCAATATCGCTTATCGATCAAAATCTAAAAATATCTACCGTGTGTACATAATATCAACTAAAAACTGTATAAAGTATGAGGTTAATTAGTGCCGCCAACGTGTGCAGTATCAAATATTTTGACTAGCGTATAGGTTGGCAACATGTTAGGGAACCTCTTTAGTAGAGAAAGATCGAAGAAAGAGATTGATATTAAAACTAGCATTCAATAGCGAAACATCAAGAAGAATTCACGTAGATAGCGTATTTGTTGACCCCTTGCACCAAGTATTCATGCCAAGTCATAAAAAGTTAAACTGGAAAAATCCCGAAGAAGTAACCTATACGCATATATGATGCGATGAATGAAACATATTGCGTTTTCTCACACCTTCCTTTTTCTTAAATTGCACAAATGTCCTCAAAGGACGACATGAAGACTTTTAGTACTGCTATTAAAAGTGGGAACAAGGTTTCCATCGATATTAAATTGCTGAGAGGAACTAATTTAAAGAGGATTACATGTTTGAAAGTAATAAAAACTTTGGTAAATAAAAAATCACTTTCATCACTTTTCTGATAAACATGCAATCACTTGTAATCACTATTGTTCAGTTGCAATTCATTTTTAAAATCAGTTGTAATCATCTCTTGCAATCACTTCTGATCACTTGTAATCTCGTTTTGACCATAATCGGTATGACAGACGTATCTTAAGTATATGAGAAAAGAATTGAATGGATACCTACCACATATCCTACACACATTCGGTTTCTGACTATCTTCTTCTATTAAATTAATACTGTGTCTTCTTCTTGGCGAAGAAAAAGTCATTGGCATCGGTTTGTACGATGTATTCGTAACAGGTACTTCTTGAGGTGGCCGAAAATCGGCGGTAAATGAATAGGTTGCTCCCCCATAAGAAGGACTCAACAATCCTTGGCTTTGATAAGTTTGCGTTCCTGTTTGTGGACTAGAGGTCCATTGTAACTGTAAAATGTAAAAAGTTTATAGAGGTAAAATTTATTTTGATTTATGGACAAAGTTTAATAAATACATAAGAAAAACAAGTTATTTATTCATTGTCTAATTTCTATGTCAGGTCAGGTTTTTGCTACAAACTTATCAGTAGTTTCAACAAAGATTTTGATGCAAACAAATATAAAACAAAAAAAGTGATTTTATTTGTTTCATCAGTAATCCTCTTATTCAAACTTGGAACATTATAATCACTCTTAAGGAAATTAGTCTTCTTTAACTTGTTTTTAATTTCCTTGACGTTAAAGAAAGATTTAACAGTATTTAAATGTTTACCTGTGGACAAGAAATTTCAGTTGAAG
Organism: Altica lythri; assembly: GCA_964028335.1. NCBI lineage: Eukaryota > Metazoa > Arthropoda > Insecta > Coleoptera > Chrysomelidae > Altica > Altica lythri. Next base: position 57,491,146 of record OZ034805.1, on the reverse strand, counting down.
GATAACCACAGCTGTTATTAGGATGGTATCCATGCATAGTCATATTCATAGAAACATTAACCGACATACTAGGAAACATTGGTGTTTGCTGAGTGAAAGGCTGCTCGCAGAGTCCTCCTGAGTATCCACCAGGTGACAGAAGCATTTGGGGATGGTAAACATGTTGTGCTTCATATTTTTCACTTGAACTTTGTCCAGGATGGACAACGGCATGTTTTAAAGATAAAAGAACATCAGCAACATCTGGTCCTGTTTGTTTTTGATCCCGAAACACCAATGGAGATTGATTCTGAATAGCAGACTCTATTCTGAAACAATTATTTTAGTAGCAATAGCAGTATTTTTTTCAAAAATATCTCGTAAACGACCGAAACATACATTCAAGGTTACATCAATTCGTACGAAGCTGAAAATTGGCCTGAATGTTTGGAACACCATTACAAAAATTTGAAAAAATCCTTATCGATATTTATTCAAGGTCAAATGTTCCAAAAATCGTGCATTTTTCAGCTAAACGGCAATGTTTATAATCAAAATAAGCGAGACAAAAATTCAGTCTTCAAATGTCTAATAAAAATTGTTTTTACCCTTTTCTCCTAAGAATCACCATTTCGGAGATATAGCGATGCAAAAGGTGAAAAAGCTTGGTTCTTCATAAAGGTTTCCCCGCCACCCGTAAGGCAGAGCATTTTTTAAGTGGTTTTCCTGGTAGGGTATTGAGGAGATTTTCCGTCGCAGGTGCGAGTAATTTCTGAACTGGTTTCCATGTACCGTCAATTAACTTTCAAAGTATCGTACAAAACAATCAGGTGGTGGTGGAAAAGATGCGTTGGTGCTTGTTCTTTCAAACACGATAATCCGCATTTCGTCTTGCGTAAAGGCTGTTTTGGTTCTTAGTTGTTCAAAATATTAATTAGGAATATAAATCACAAATCAAAAACAACAAAATTTAACTTTATATGTAGGTAGGTATCGCACCAACCAAAATTTTACGTTCGTCTGTCGCATGTAACGATTTTTTCCGATCGTTTTAACATCAAAATAATTTCACTAGACTAAAGATGTTAAGGAACTAGATAATGATGTACAGGACGATGAAGAAGAGCCTGTCAACTCAGTGACTTGCAAACAAGCGAAAGCTGACTAAAAAGAACCTTCTGGTGCCTCAAAACGAAGATCATCCTATAACTTCCACGGACTTCGTCATGGTGAATGAAGCAACTGTGGCTGAAGATGTTAAGGAACAAGATGTTTATGTCCAGGACGATGAAGGAGAGCCTGTCCTCTCAATATCTTTCAAACAAGTGAAAGCTGAGTAAAAGGAATCTTCTTGTGCCTCAAAAAGAAGACAATCTTATAACTTTCACGGACTTCCTCACGGAGTATGAAGGTGTAGTAAAAATGTTTCCAAAAGAAGCAATTCTGGCTGAAAGGTGTTGGAACATAATGATAATGGCAAGGACGATGAAGGATTAACTGTCCACCCAGTGTCTTTCAAACAAGCATAAGTAGGGTTCAAGAAATTTTCTGGTGTCTCAAAATAAAAACAGTCCTATAAATTTCATAGAGTTCGTCACGGTGGATAAAGAGGTTGTGAAGACGTTTTTAGAAAAAAAAATCTGGCTTACGATGTTGAGGAACAAGATAATGATATTCAGTACGATGAAGGAGAGCCTATCCGCTCAATGTCTTTCAAACAAGTGAAAGCTGAGTCAAAGGGATCTTCTGGTGCCTCAAAAAGAAGACAATCTTATAACTTTCACTGACTTCCTCACGGAGGATGAAGGTGTAGTGAAAATGTTTCCAAAAGAAGCAATTCTGGCTGAAAGTTGTTGGAACATGATGCTAATGGCAAGGACGATGAAGGATTAACTGTCCACCCAGTGTCTTTCAAACAAGCATAAGTAGCGTTCAAGAAATTTTCTGGTGTCTCAAAATAAAAACAGTCCTATAAATTTCATAGAGTTCGTCACGGTGGATGAAGAGGTTGTGAAGACGTTTTTAGAAAAAAAATCTGGCTTAAGATGTTGAGGAACAAGATGATGATTTTCAGGACGATGAAGGAGAGCCTGTCCACTTAATGTCTTTCACACAAGTGAAAGCTGAGTAAAAGGAATCTTCTGTTGCCTCAAAAAGAAGACAATCTTATAACTTTCACGGACTTCCTCACGGAGCTTGATAGTGTAGTGAAAATAATTCCAAAAGAAGCAATTCTGGCTGAAAGGTGTTGGAACATGATGATAATGGCAAGGACGATGAAGGATTAACTGTCCACCCAGTGTCTTTCAAACAAGCATAAGCAGGGTTCAAGAAATTTTCTGGTGTCTTAAAATAAAAATAGTCCTATAAATATCATAGAGTTCGTCACGGTGGATGAAGAAGTTGTGAAGACGTTTTTAGAAAACAAAAATGGGTTAAGATGTTGAGGAACAAGATGATGATGAAATGGCATTTTTCACGATCATATTTTAATACCTAGTTGTTTTTCTATCCGGACGAATACAAATCCAAATAATCTTTCTAACTGTATTATTATTATTAGTGAGCGAATGTCTTTATGAAACAGTATGGAAGAACAAGTATATGACCACAGAAAGTAAAGTAAAGATATACTGGTGAGACCTATTCTAATATATACAGCCAAAACAAGTGCTAAGATCAATAACAGGAGTTTCGCTAAGGAACAGACAAAGAAATAAAACCATAGAGAACAATGTGGGATACAAAGCATCATTAAATTTAAAAAAACAGACGAAAGCAATGGGATCAACACGTGGACAGAATGGAACAGAAGAGACTACCGAAAATTTCCAGGGACAACAAACCATACAGTAAAAGAACTCAAGGAAAACGACCCAAAAGATGGAAAGAACGCTGGCAGACAACAACCACAAAAACGGAATAGAGGCAGACCAACAGGAGTACCTAATCCTAGATCCTAGTCGAAGGAGAAGGAAGAAGAAGAAGCAAATTTTGTATTTTGTTACAGACCCATGAGATTGTAATGTAGCATGTATTCTTCTCAAATAGATATCCAAATATCTCAAAACAATGCTGCATTCGTACAAAAAGAAGAAAAAATTGTCAAACAGACATAAAGTAACTAAGTCAAAAAAATGTGACACTTTAAAAGTAACATGTTAACTAAATCTTTTGGAAAATATTGTAAGATCCTCAAAAGCTCAAAATCAATCGTTACCAATTCCTATAAATATAATAAAGTTTGTTGTCATCCAACAACAGGTGATAAGGAGAGAACACCACTGATAAATCTAACCTGCAAAAATGCAGTAATAATCGGAGGAGGTGGAGAAATTGGTAGAGCAACTGCTCATAATTTACTTTGTAATAAAGTTAATCAAATAGCTTTGTTAGATATCGATCCCGAAAATGGAGTACAATCAATTAGTAAGTTAAATAGTTGTTTTGGAAAGCATAAATCTATATTTGTGAATTGTGATGTAACGGACAAAAAATCGATAGCAGATACAATATGGAAGTTAAAACATGATATGAGTCCACTTGAAGTTTTTGTACATTGTGCTGGATACTGGAATGAAAAGAATTCAGATAGAGTTGTTAGTGTAAATGTTGCTGGTACTATTAACACTAATCTTGCAGTAATAAAAGCAGTTCCACATTCAAACGCAGTAATAATCAACTTAGCAGGTTTTCCCGGTTTAGATGAAGTCCCTTCATCACCAATATTTGCTGCCGCCCAATCAGCAATTATTAAATTTTCAACAAGCCTAGGTCATGATATTAATTACAAACGATTCGGTGTCCGGATTATTACACTGTGTATGGGAATCACTGAAACTGATTTTATTAAATCTCTAGATCAGAAAATGTTAACTCCTGCTATGGGAAAAGAGTTAATGGAATTTATAGATACTATGCCTTCTCAAAAAACACGCGCACTTGCTCAAGCCATTACTACACTTATTAAATATGGTAAAAATGGTTCCACTTGGGTTGTTGAGGATTCAAAATTATTTTGTGTTCAACCTACTAATTGGAGAAATCGAGCATGTTTAGTTACAGAATACACATCATGATATATTGTAACGTTATGTTAATAAATTGTAACACAGATCACTTTTAATGTTATATGCGTTTTCGGCGAGGCAAAAAAATCCCAGAGTATTGAGTTTTGGCTAATTTTTATAACGAGATTACTAAAAACTGCAAGAGACTACCTAAACCGTAGGTCTTCTGGGTCCGGAGATCATTTTTAATGTTATATTCTTTTTAGCGATCCAATACAACTGATTATTTTTTGACGTTTCTTAAAACCAATGAAATGCTTATTTATTTGTCACAAGGGTAAGTTTCAACCAATTATGTCATTATTATAGTGGGAATAAATCTCTTGTGATTATTGTCGGGAATAATCACTGTAGCTTTTATTTGCCTAGCAACTGTCAGATACTTGTCAAAATAATTACTTAATTGTGTCAACGCGAAATGGGTGAAAGTCATCGGTTTAGTTTGTGAATCAAAAAATAATCTTGTCAAATATAACTCGAGAGTTCCATAAATTAGAAAATAATTTGACAGATTTTGTTCAAACTTGTTGCCATTTGGCAATAGCCACTCGAGCCCTGCGAGCTTTCGTGACTATTGCCTGGCAACAAGTTTTCAAACAATCTGTCAAATTATTTTCAATTTATTCTCACTCTCTTGTTATATTATATATGAGTATTAGGCTTTGATTAATTGTATGACTATATTACTGAAAACTCCAGGAGAAGACGTAAACAGTAGGTATCCTGGACACTGGTTATACTCCAGAGATCACTTTCAATTTCATTTTTAGCAAGTCCAAAAACCCCCGAGTATTGAGTTTTGGCTAATTGTATAACGATGTTACTGAAAACTCCAGGAGACAACCTACCCATTAGGTATCCTGGCCACCAGAAACTCCAGAGATCACTTTCAATGTCATATTCGTTTTCAGCGAGCCTAAAAACCGCTTTTATTGAGTTTTGATTAATTGTATGTCGATATTACTGAAAACTACAGGAAACGACGTAAACAGTAGGTATCCTGGGCACCAGGTAGGTACTCCTACTTTCATTGTTATATTCGTTTTAAGCGAGCCCATGTAATGAGTTTTTACAATTGTATGACGATATTACCGAAAACTCCAAGACATCACGTAAACAGTACGTATCATGGGAACCAGCTACTCACTTTTAATGTTATATTCGTTTTCGGCGAGCCCAAAAAAAAGCCGAGTATTGAGTTTTGACTAATTGTATAATGACATTAGCAAAACCTCCAGAAGACGACGTAAACAGTAGGTATCATGGGCACCAAGTACTCCTGAGATCACTTTCAATATCATATTCGTTTTCAGCGAGCCAAAAAACCCTTGAGTATTGAGTTTTGAGTTTTGAATAACGGTATTACCAAAAACTCCAAGGGACGACGTAAAGAGTAGGTATGCTGGGTGTAGGTGGAATAATATGGACAAAGATATTGAAACTATTGTTAGAAATTGTATAGAATGTAGAAAACTGCAAAATAACCCTATAAAAGTGCCTGCGCATCCTTGGGAACAAAGTTCAGAGTCATTTGATATTTGATAGGGTACATATAGATTATATGGAATTTGGTGGAAGAAATTATTTTATCTTAGTTGATTCTTATTCGCGTTGGTTAGAAGTTTATATAACCACAGACAAATCTGGTGTTACAACTATATTTATCTGCAGAAAAATATTCTCTACATTGGGTATTCCTCGGTGTTTAGTTATAGATCATTTAGTACAAACAGTGAAAATTATTCGTAATGTCTTAGTAAATGTACCAGTTATGGTTAGAAATTATATTGGTCACAATATATGGGTTGCTGGTAAGGTGCAAGATAACATTTTTTTTTTGTTTTCGTTAATTTGAATAGCTGACATAAGAAAGAGTGTTGGGTTTTCTCAGTAGACTTTGGATTTTGGTTTTGTTATGGATACAATATACAATTTTATAAAAAAGAAAACTGATGACTTTATGTAAAATCCTGATATTAGTAACAACTCCAGAAGACGACGTAAACAGTCGGAATCCTCCTCACCAGGTGCTCTGCACTTTTAATGCAATCTTCCTTTTCAGCGAGCTCAAAAATCCCCGACTATTTAGTTTGGAATAATCTCTTCATCACTTCTTGTAATTATGTTTTCCTTTTTGCCTATGAAACCACGTTATATGCAAAAGTAAGATATTCATTTACATTTTGATTAATAAACACACCCTTTTTGAAACAATTACAGATTTGGAAATAAATAACGAGTTCTGGTTGAGATGCACTTCAAGAAACCATTTTTTGTAAGTGCAAATACAGTTTTCTTTGCAGCTTTATCTAATCTCTTCATCACTTCTTGTAATTATGTTTTTCTTCTTGCCAATGTAAACCAAGTTTTATGCAAAAGCAATATATAAATACTGATGTTATCTTTGATGTTAAAGTTCTTCTCTATTAGTTTCTGTTTTTCACATTACTCAACAATGTTGATGATAAAGGATCACCTTGTCTTACTGCTTAATCCATGTTAATTTGTTCGATGTTGTGTTATTAACTTTAACCTAGTTTTCTATATTTTTTAGTGTTAGTTTCTGATATTTCTGCCAACTACTAAGTTTTCGAGTGCTTCATTCATTTAATTTCTCTGTATTTTGTCACAAGCTTACTTGAAATCGATAAATAGTTCGAATCAATAACTTTATACTTACAACTCTCTTAGTATAAAATATTGTTTATCGTATAATATACCTACTACTTTCACTTTTGAAGCCGCAATGATAATCACTTAGGATATATTCTATTTCGTTTTAAAGTTTGTTTTTCACACATTTTGTTAAAAAAATATATGTTGTATTTGGTAGTACTTTATTCCCTACTTCTGTTTACTATTGCGGTTGTTGTTCTTTTCGCATATTAAGGTGAAATTGAAAAAATATTGGTTTCGGAAACTATATGCGATAACTCTCTAAACAATTCAGCCACAGATGCCGTTGTAATTAATCAGCTTTTTAATCGTTTTGATTCAATTCATTCCACATGTGTGTAACTTATTCACTTTTTTCTTGGATTATTTGTCAAATCGACAATTGAAACATCAAACGTTTTTGTGCCCTGTCTTATATTTTTTATCAAACATACATTTGCTTAGGAAGAAGTAATGAGTCTCACAGGTGACATGAGTTGAATCAAGACGATCAAAAAGTTGATTAATTACTAAGACATCTGTGGCTAAAATTTTAAAGCTTTACCTAGTATAGGTAAAAGTTATAGGTTCAAGTCCAGCCAGATGCAACATTTTTTCAATATCTCTTCTTAATTTCATTTTCTTGTTTGTATACTTTCTTTTTAAAGATTCTTCTTTGTTTATCATACTAATTTTACAACAAGAACCATTGGTTTTTGCAAAATTAAGTAGAAGTTTTGGTAAGCATACAAATTGAAAATTACATATAAAAGAGTTCTTGAACCCTTGCATACATCAAATAAAATATTCTCTAATATTTGATTCAAAAATATGCCTGCACATGCACTAAAAAACATCAACTTTTTTATTTAGATAACTTACTTGTAGTTTGCGTTGGTACCATTACTACAAGGTGAAATATTGAATAAACTTGGTAGTGGCTCTAAATCTAATGGTAATGAAAACGAACCCATCTCTTCGTTCCAACAAGAAGATAAATCGTCTGTACAATTTGTGACCTAAAAAAATGTTAAAAGTCGTTAAAATTTAGTCAAAGATTTTTGATGGTGTTTTTTACCTGTTGCAATCCAGCGGAAGAGCCGGTCCAGTTGCACTCCAGTTGAAGCCCAAACTGGGGATTGTTGGGAATATAACTGGCATCCATGTTTCTGGAAGAAGGGATGTTGTGGAATGATGGGAGGACCAAACCTGCGCACCTGAAATTTAACATTATAATTAATATATTATTTATAATCTCTATTCTATCAGATTATAAAAGACTAGCTGCCCGCCTAACAATCAATGATTTGTTTTTCTCATTTTCCGGTTTTTTCTCGTTTTTTAGAATGGTTTTATTGTTTTTTTGTCAATATTTTAATGTTTTCTTTGCTTGTTTCCAGTTTTTTACTTTGTTTTGTTGTATTTTGTTATTTTCCGGTTTTTTCTGTTTGTCGTTTATTTTTTTATTTTACTTTAGTTTTGCGTATGTAACTATTTTTTTCTGTTTTTTAATGTATTTCTTTTTCGATCTTTTACATTTTTTTGTTTTTCTAATTTTTGAGATTTTTTTTTCTTTATTATTCTACAAATTTATTTTTTCTACAACTGTGCGTATAAAATATTACCTTTACGGTTTAAGGTTCGTAAAGTTTAACTTTTTTTCACTAGTGAAAAAAAAGTAAAATAGGCACTGTTTTGTGTATAAGATTATGCAAATAATTTTACGTGTGTTATTGGCCGAGATTGTTAGGTGTTTACCTTCTACCCAGAGACTCGGGTTCAATTCCGGGTAAGGAAACTTTTTTTTTATTATTTAATTGTGTAAATTTGTGTAAATATATTTAATTATTAAATTATTGCAGTTTAATACATACAAAACTAGATATTATATTTAGTAATTTTTAATTTGATTTTTATTATGACAGAAATATCAGTTCATGAATAAGGGTAAGTATTTTTATTTAAATGATTTTTATTTAAATGTTCCTTTTTTGACGAATGTGAATGTTGTCGCATGAGCCGCAGGCGAATGCGACAATCACATGAGTCAAAAAAGGTCAATTTACGCACTAGTTGCATAAATAACTATTTTTCCAGTTTCTTTTTTTTTAAATTCCATTTTGCAATTATATCGGTTTTTTTTCTCAATTTTGCCAGTTTTTTCTTTAATATCAGTTTTTTCCCATTGTTTATACTTCTTCGTTTCTTCGATTTAACCATGTTCTTCAATATTTACAAACGGTTTCTTTTTGTTATACGATTTTTTTTCTCTTAGAAATCGAAATACAACGCCAGTTACTGGGTTTCTCGGCAACCTAGATGCCAATCGATAGTATACATATAGGTACATAGATTTGTATCGATAAATTAACTCGTCCGCCATCTATTAGGAATTTATACACACTTTGTTTGCTTTTTGTAATTTGTTTCTATTGTTGCAAATTTTTTTGTAATATATTCAATTTTTTTCCGTTCCTCTTTATTATATTTTTTTCGTTTTTTATTTTTTATCTTTTTTTGGTTTTTTATGTTTTTTTGTAAGGAAAAAATTGGTCTTCAATACTTTTTGATGACTGCTTCTATTGTTTAAGTCGTAAATTGTGTGTTCAGTATCTAGTAAAATCATGTTTTTCCGGTGAATTTGGTACACCAGATGAGCAAAGGAAAAAACTATTGCGCTAATTGAACAATGAATGATTTAAAGAGACGTAGCAAAGATAATAGGCGAGTGATTAAAAAAATGCCCGAGAGGACATCGCTTACCCGCCTTGTCGTGCGCGTACCGTACCTAGATGAATGAGTCGTGGTTAACATATACTAGGCATGAATAGTCTCATGTCTCATTGATCCATCTACGACAGTTGGAATTAGTTGCTTTCTTATCTTCAAGAGATATTGAGCGATGCGTCCAAGGCGCTTATACGCCTAGGCTATCACAATCTCAAATCACAAGCTCCTATGAGTTTAAATCTTCAGCTAATTTAACACCTCGAGACCCGTGACACTCCTTCCACGGATACCCAGGAAACATGGTAAGTGAATAGTGTGTGTCACACTAACACCAGACCTCCTACGAAGATTTCTGATATCAAAAATCCTGGAAGATCTGGAAGCTCATACTACTAACAGCCATTAATTTCTACAAAGACATAGATTGGACCACACCTCGAAGATTCACAATGTTTCACCGTTCGCGGACAACATCGCATTCATCGCAAATCGATGCAACCTTCGTAATTATTTTTATAAATTTTATTTGTAAATAATTATTTAATTTTAGTTTATTATATAAATAATGTCAATATACTAAATAAAAACGTACCATCGGATTTATAGATATGCAGTATTTTGGAAAACCGTAAAAATTTTAACATTAAGTTTATCCGATCTTGATCCAAATCAATAAGGTTTTTTCCCATGATATGGGGATTCTATATACCAAATTTCATGACCATAAAAATAAGATAAAAGTACAAGGCAATGTACAAAAAAATCACGTGGTTTCACACAATCGGAAAAAAAGAACTAAAATTATGCTCTTTTCAGTAGCTTTGTAGCGGTGAAGGCCCCATCTTATTTTGCCTGTATATTTAATGAGCCCTTGGCAAAAGTTTCTGTGGTTCTCTTTGTCCTCGCCAAATGGGATGCCTCACGCCACAGCGTCAATCTCCCAACCCCATATTGCACCACGTGGGTTACATTTTCACACACAGGTACACTGACACCAAAAAAGGAATGACGGTTTAGGCACGTTCGAGGAACTTTGGAACCAGAAGAAATCACAGGAGCTACAGAAGAAGCAACATGAACTAAACTTAGGGGAGTTTGTGAGTGCGGGGCCGTCGATCGATGCTAACATCATCCAAACCACTCCCTGAAAGTCCTACAACAGGGTCCTTACATCCAACACTCCCACCAACACCACACTCCTCTTCTATATTTATTCAATTCATTCGGTAATTATGTTCTTTACAATCAAATTAAACAAGTTGTATTTGGTTTCTGGTTATATAGGTGTTTAGTCGACTTTGGTGATTTCGTCATAGAACGTCTCTTAAGAAGTAATTTTGTTCTTGCCACTGCGGTTTTTGTTTTTAGATTGGATCAGCTAAGAAGATTTATACTTCAAAGATGTACTGACCTTAGAATTACAAGCCTGTCGTACATTTTTTGGAGTTGTTGGATGTCTGAATTACCAACTATCTACACTTACTCTCTTCTACAATTCAATCAAATAGAGATACTAGGGGCTACTTAAAAAGGATTGGTTTAGCTTTAGACGGTTTTCTAACTACAGTTGATTAATTAAATTTAATTCCTAAATCATTTTTAGTTCTTGTTTCTTTCACATTTTTTAAACCTTTTTTTCAGTTTTTTCTGCAGAAACATTTACATGTACGTTAATTTTTCAAACCTGAAAAAAGGACAATTTCACAAAACGTTCATAATTAAAAAATAATCACAATCGTGAATCGTGAAACAAATCGTGAAAAATTAGAAAATGTCAGAAAAATTGTTAAAAGCAGTAGTAAACTACAAAATAGTATATTGTGTATCTAGTAGGAAAAGCGATACATTCCAGGACGACAATGTAAATTGTTGGCCGAGGCGTCTAGCCGAGGCCAACAAACATTGAGAGTCCGGGAAGTTGCTTTTCCTACGAGGTACCCATACTATTTTTTCTGAAATCGCATTAAATATAATCGTAAATTAAGAAAGTTTTATGAATGCATAACTGTTTTTGATATCATCTTATTTTCTATGAAACCGTTTCGTTGACATTGTTTATCATTGTTGATTAGTGTCACAAAACTGTCAGTTCGGATAGTTACATATTGCTTAAAATATTTTAAATTATATTTAAAATGGACAGTGACGATGATGTCCAGAGGTGCAAAACGCCTCCAGAGTTACTAAAACACTACTACTAATGTTGTTTTAAATTTATTGCCAAATAAAATCAAGACGCTAAGTATGAATTTCCTTATATAAGTTTTATGGATCATTCCCGTACACAGGTACGGAATAGTATATTTCATTACCAGTACAGAAATGAGGATTTTTCCGTGCGCGCGTGACAAATTCTCGTGTGAGGCGCAGCCGAACACGGGAAGTCATGCAAGAACGGAAAATCCATTTCTGGACGAGTAATGAACGATATTTTTTATTATACTTAGGTACCTGAAATCAACATAAACAAAAAATATCGCAAAAAATATATATTCTTGTTCATATCTCCACCTGGATTTCACTGGTAATAAATCTGCACTCACTTCTGCCGCTCGTTGTAAGATATTTTCGGGAATATCCCGATTTTCTTCACAATCTGAATTCATTTTTGCAAAATGTAATAAATACATAAATACTTAATTTTCACTGACAGAAAATAAAATGTCATTAATAAATAAATCGTTGCTATAGACATATTACATATGTTTATTATTAAGCGCACGGAAATAGGGATCGGGAAAAAATTTCCGTGCGCTGTTCCGAAAATGTCATATTTACTATATTTTATAAACAGTTGAAAATGTAGTATTTTCTGTTAAGTATAATAAAAAAAATATTCCCGTATAGTTGGTTGCCCAGTAACGGACTAAAATACAAGAATAGTGTATTTTGCGGCTCGAATTTGATCCGAGAAACTAGACATTTCCAAGCGATTTCAGAAAAAAGGTTAAAAATATGAAAGCTTATTGACAATTAAAAAAAAATACTAAATATTTACAATTTGTAAATAATTTTAAAAAAAATTTCAAAATTAAAAAAAAAACGTAAAAATGGTAGAGGATATTAAAAAAATGACAAATAAATACAAACATATTAAACATTGTTAAAAATAAAAAAAAACTCTTTAAAAATGATTAATAATAGAGAAGAATTTAAAAACTTGTAAAAAAATAAATATGTAAAAGTAAAAAAAGATTAAAATATAGCCATATGAAATTTATTTTGTAAAATTCCCAAAAAATTTCTTTACTAAAACAAGTTTTGGTTATATTATTAGCATTCCCTGTAGGTACCTAAAAAATACATTTTTATATTTCATTATTTTTTTTTTGAATTTCAACGACCTCATTTTTAGTAAAAGCGTAAAAAATAGCAAAAAAATTAATAAGAAATCAGAAAAGATTTTTAAAAAATCTAAAAAATTTATGAAAACTTAAAACAAATCGTAAAAATTAGAAAATATAAGAAATTTTGTTAAAAAACAGTAATAAACTACAAAAAAGGTTAAAAATATAAAAGCTTTCTGAAAATTAAAGAAAAAAATACTAAAAATTTACAATTTGTTACTAATTTTTAAAAAAATTTCAAAATTAAAAAAAAAAACGTAAAAATGGTAAAGGATATTAAAAATATGAAAAAAAAATGACAAATAAATACAAACATATTAAACATTGTTGAAAAAAAAAAAAAATAGGGAAGAATAATAGAGAAGAATATAAAAAATAAATAAAAGTAAAAAAAGATTAAAATATAGCCATATGAAATTTATTTTGTAAAATTCCCAAAAAATTTCTTTACTAAAACAAGTTTTGGTTATATTATTAGCATTCCCTGTAGGTACCTAAAAAATACATTTTTTATGTTTTATTATTTTTTCTCGAATTCCAACGAACTCATTTTTAGTAAAAGCGTAAAAAATAGCAAAAAAATAAATAAAAAATCAGAAAAGATTTTTAAAAAATCCAAAAAATTTATGAAAACTTAAAACAAATCGTTAAAAATAGCACATTTTTTTTAAAAACATTAATAAACTACAAAAAAGGTTAAAAATATAAAAGCTTTCTGAAAATTACAGAAAAAAATACTAAAAATTTACAATTTGTTAATAATTTTTAAAAAAATTTCAAAATTAAAAAAAAACGTAAAAATGGTAGAGGATTTTAAAAAAATGTAAAAAAAACTGTTATTCAAAAGAATTAAAAAATAAAAAGTTAAAAATCTGTCACAACAAAATGTGTAAAAAAAATATATTTTACAATAAATCAATTTTATATTTAAACAATAAATTATAATATTTAAAATCCCTAATATGAATTATTTCAAATCTAAAACTATAACAAATTACCCCAATCCTGATAAATTAGGCCATTCCTAATAAAAGTTAACAAAAAAAAAATTACCTTTATTGATCTATTTTATTGCAATCACAAATATATCCACATGACACTAACAAAATTTACCACCAACAGCATTTAAACAAAACTTTAATTTTATTTTACGCAAATAATAGCCCTCGGGGGTTTGATTCCCGCGCGAAGATCAACAGAATGATTGTAACCATTTAAAACAAGACAGTAGACAGATTGACCGATCACCCGATCACCCCCATTCCACAACCTAACCATCCCCTTGCTTCTCTCTCTTCTCATAACGTATCATCTAACATTGTAAATATATTCAACATTGGATACCACATCATTGAACATGATTAAGAAGTAAAAGTCACTTTTTAAGGTATTCTGTGTTCTTATTTGAAAAAAAAAAATATTTTTGAACCATTTGATAAATAACGAAAACAAATAAGTACTCCTAAAACTACTCAAAGATCTATTTACAGTAGGTATTCGTTTAGGCATTTTTTTTAACTGATTTCAAAAAAGGAGAAGGTTCTCAATTCGACCATATTTTTTTATGTATCTTAGCAAATTTTTCAGTATTTATAATCAGATTTGAAAAATTCTTTTTGCATTTAAAAGAGTAGAGTGTTCGTGTGGTCCCATAGAAATACAATTACCAAACCTTACAAACTGACATCTGTAAGACAGGTAGCTACCCATCTACAAAATTAATGAACCACAAACACCCAGAGCCTCCAGTTTAACTAAAAGAATTCTATGATTGACTCTGTCAAACACCTAGGGTCCTAGGTCATTGTAAATTGCGTCAACTTGCAGTCTATCTCAAAAACATTTTTATAAAGTTATCAAGTACGATAATATTAAAGTTGATCTACCCAACAAAAATCCATGCTGCTCATCTATTACTAATAATAAATCTGTAGAGAGGTCAATTCTGTACATGAAATATATTTCCAAAATAACTATTAGGGGGTGATTAGGGATCGATACTGATGCCAAAAATGAAATCAGTAAAATTTTTGTCTGTCTGTCTGTCTGTTTGTCTGTCTGTATAACCGTTATAGAAACAAAAACTACTCGACGGATTTTAACGAAACTTGGTACAATTATTTTTCATACTCCTGAGCAGGTTATAGGATACTTTACATTACGCTACAATCAATAGGAGCAGAGCAGTGAAGCGAAATGTTGGGAGAAACACTTTTACGGTGTGGGGGAGAAATTTTTATACAACAATCGCTCCCCCAATTTCCAGATCCAGATAACCAGAGTAAAAACACAATTTTTTAAAAGAAAAATTGGAATTCCATCAGGATAATACGAAAACTCTGCAGGCAAAGTAATAACTATCAATAAAATCAGCAACAGTAACAGAGAAGTTATTTAAATTTATTATTCTTTCTTAATGTCATGATGGCAGGTCTATGTTCTGAGCAGACTTATATACTGAAGAGAAAAAGCTAGCATAGAGATAAACAGTATCATTTACGTTGCTATTAATATTATTCTTAAAAAAATAGAATGAGAAAACTGATGAGCTAGAACCAACAGTCAGGATTTACAGAGCTGCAATTGCAAATAATTCTATTTTCATACGCAATAATAAATCTCCCCAATGCAATGTCTTAAGACGAAAGGTGTCAAAGTTTTAGTCTGGCCTACACGTATGCCAGACTTAAATTCTTTTGCGACCAGCTCAAAATAAAAGTTAGAGCTGGTCAAAACAATGTGGCATTAGCAGAATATGTTGAGAATTTAATAAGAAACGTACTTATAACGCGAATGGAAGCTTAGATAAGAGCTAGAGGTGGCGACACGGATTCGTTTCTATGCAATGTTCTATCAATAAATGTATCTTTTTGATTACTTTGGTATATCTTAAATCGGTTTTTGTGGTCATTCTCGTGTTCTGTTTTCCTTGTTTCAAGATATCTTTTCGGTTGGCCTACACCCTTTGCAATTTTATCTAATGTAGTTTACAAAATACCATGCACTGTGAAAAATTCTGTGTAGGCCAAAGGAAAAGAATAAAGAACACCAGAATGACTATTCAAGAAATACCAAGATAATCAAAAAGGTACATCGTTGATAGAACATTGCATAGAAATGAATCACAGCTTTAATTTTGAAAGTACCAAAGTTGATGCACCTCAGAGTTCTTTACGTTTATAGTGACCATAAAACTCGTTTCACACTTAAACGGTTCGATTCGGTTCGGTGCGTATTCGATTCGTTTTCAGTAGCGCCTAAAACGAATGAAAACTCTTCACACACACTCGGTTAGTAGGATAGTAGGTATAAGGTTTGATTTCACGACCGTATTATCGAATACGAGTACTGAATTTTTTACTCACTTTTCCCACATTGCTCACTATGGAGAAAAAACAAATTGCTGCCATGTTATTTCTCTATAGAAGAATCAAAAAACGAAAAAGGAATCATCGACTTCACTGGGTACACCCAATCCTCACCAAACCAAACGGGTGGAATTTGATGTAATCAACCGATCAATATCAATGTCAAGTGAATCAGACATTGCCAAATGTAAATTACAAAATTTAAAATGAGAAAATGAAAATTAAATAATATTTTCCCTTGCCGAAAACGCGACCAAACCGAAACTAAACCGTATGTGTGTAAACGACCAATTGCTTTTGTGAACTGTGGACCCGAATGGAAACCGAACGAAACCGATTCGTGTCAAGGGGGCTTTCGGTTCTATCAGTTATCTATTAGGTACCGAACACACAGCGTATAAACCGTTTCACACTTTTCCGGCGGCTACCGAAAACGAATCGAATACGCACCGAACCGAATCGAACCGTATAAGTGTGAAACGAGCCTAAGCCACTAATAACCCAATACATGGTTTTGCAGATGATAGCAACCTACACTGTAGCAAAGCGCACAACCGTCCCATACCTCTAGATTTTCTGGAAGAGGACAGAAGATCCACAACGGCTTCTCTCAATCAAGATTTGAGAATTGTAGACGAGTGGGGAAGAAAGAATCTTGTTAATTTCAACGCTTCCAAGACAAAGATATGTTGCCTATCCAACAAGAGGCAAACATGCGACTCATCCATTACAATCAACGATCAGACACTGATAGCGGGCGACTCCATTACGCTGGTTGGTATAACGATCTCCCAGGACTTACTCTGGAACGAACATATTGCATCCATAGCAACTGCAGCAGGAAAGAAATTAGGCTTTCTGTTTAGAGTACGGAAATATTTTTCTCCATCCAACTTGGCTACTCTTTACAAAGCCCAAATACGGCCTAATCTTGAATACTGCTCGCATGTATGGGGTTCGGCGGCTCCGTCAAGGCTCGGAGTTCTTGATGCAATACAGAGAAGGGCAGTTCGACTAATAAACGACACCAGTATCACCAATAACCTAGCCCCATTATCCCACCGAAGAGCAATGGCTGATCTTTCCTTGTTTTACCGATACATAAACAGATTTTGCTCAGAAGAACTCCGCTCTATAATGCCTCCACTTGCCGGACCAGCCAGAGCAACGCGACGTGCCAACTCCATGCAGGCTTATACTGTTCAGTCCTGACATCGAGAACGGATCGATTCGATCGTTCCTTCATCTCCAGGGTCTCCAGATTGTGGAACTCCTTACCTCCCCACGTCTTCCCCACTCGTCCTAACTTGCAGGCCTTTAAATCCCAAATTAATAAATTACCTCTTCTGCCCCAATAGATGTTCTCGGTACATTTGTATTTAGGTCTATACCTACGAGGACATCCTTAATAAAAAAAAAGTGTTATACTTCTATGCACTGTTAACTAATAAAACTTAATAACTACAAACACAGGCAAGTAGAAATATTTTTTTTTTAATTAACTGTATTCAATTAAATAAATACTTAGAAAAATAAGACCAGTTGATGTGTGTCCTTACTTCAAACACGAAAACCAAACAGTAAAACGATCAATGTACAAAAAAAGTGTTTACAAAACCCAATTTGCTTACCGTGGGCTATTACAGATTTTAAAACACTAGAAAACAATGCAAAACATTTTCTAACAACATATAGGTACACACTTTTACAAAATTTTAACGCACTTTGAACTGCACTTTTCAGTAACTTTGTATTTAGGTCTATACCTACGAGGACATCCTTAATAAAAAAAAAGTGTGGCAGTCAGTGGGACTGCCGGCAGAAGTTATACTTCTATGCACTGTTAACTAATAAAACTTAATAACTACAAACACAGGCAAGTAGAAATATATTTTTTTTTAATTAACTGTATTCAATTAAATAAATACTTAGAAAAATAAGACCAGTTGATGTGTGTCCTTACTTCAAACACGAAAACCAAACAGTAAAACGATCAATGTACAAAAAAAATGTTTACAAAACCCGATTTGCTTACCGTGGGCTATTACAGATTTTAAAACACTAGAAAACAATGCAAAACATTTTCTAACAACATATAGGTACACACTTTTACAAAATTTTAACGCACTTTGAACTGCACTTTGAACTGCACTTTTCAGTAACTTTGCAGGAACAGGTTTTAACTCACACGCATGTCTTCGACTCAAAAGCATAGTGAAGGATATAATGCAACCATGTGACGGTATTTTAGACTACAATACAATACTCATTACTGAATATTATTATTAATATAAAATACTAAACTTAATATGTATACTTACTGGACAGAATTATAAAATAATATGTCAAACATAATGCGATGCGTCTAATTCATTCCACAGAGTGTCCGAATAGAAGTATAACTTCAAAAATAATAAAAAATAAAAAAATGATCCTTGCGTCGACTGGTATTGCTAACATACGCTAAAGAGTAAGGTATTAATAATTAAATCTTTCCTACTAATATAGAAGAATATGTATCCCTAAAATAAATACAGGTGCAATAATAGAAAGTGGTGATCTAAAATCTGATTCAAGTCAGAAACTGTATCCATTACATGCTGGGAAGCCACTTGATCAAACATTCATTTTATTTATTCAGCAGATTGGTGGCCACAGGTCGATGAACATCATGCTAAATAAGCCCCAGCACGTGCCTTTCTGATATTCAACACCACTTTTTCTAGTTAATTTGCGAGAGTACATTAAGTAAATAGTCTTTTGATCTGTCTAGAGGGTTATACGAATAATAGAGAAGCTGAGGTTTTTGTTTATACCTATATTAACAAACAATAAAACAAATAGAAGATTCTTACTAAAATAAATTTATTAAAATACACTCACCGGCACGAAAAATTGACCAAATTTAAAGTTTGATAATTTTTTTTCTTTTAGACCGATTTTAATGATTTTTTCAGCAACTTGTAGCTAAATTATTCGCCTTTATAACCTACTCTTTAAATAAAATAGAAAAGTCCTCTTATGTCCATTTTATACGAGGAAAAACAAAATGTTGTAGTCTACAACTTGTAGAGTCATTTTACAAGGAACGAAATCTAAAAAGTATTTTTCGCACTCAAATAGAGTAGAATATGGCTCCAATATTCGTATACATAATTACATAACGCAGCAGTCGAATGGAAAATTGATTGTTTCCAAGAGGGTTTTAAATCTAATTTATAGTAAATTTTCCTGTTTCTGAAAATGGTGTTCGATTTAAACTGAATATTCAAAATTTAGACAAAAGTAGTGAGTGAAGTTTCGCTTTACTAGTTTGTTGTGTTTGAAAACAGTAAAAGTACTTTGAGAGACTAAACCAAAATCTTTTTATTTAAGTTATACTTCTTATCATGGACTTGTTTTGTGTGGGGTTAAATGGGAAAAATCATTACATATGTAATGGTGTGAGTAAGAGAGAGACAGAAACACATATAAGGTATCAGTACATTGAAAAGAGATAGATATACAAAAAACAATCTGAGCTAATGTTTTGGAATATCATAGTGACGTATTACATTGTGTTTGACAGATTACTTTATAATTCTGTCACGTAGGTAAACATATAAAGTTTAGTATTTTATATTAATAATAATATTCAGTAATGAGTATTGTATTGTAGTCCATACTACCGTCACATGGTTGCATTATATTTTGCACTATGGGGTTTTGTAAACACTTTTTTTGTACATTGATCGTTTTAATGTTTAGTTTTCGTGTTTGAAGTAAGGAGACACATCAACTGGTCTTATTTTTCTAAGTATTTATTTAATTGAATACAGTTAATTTAAAAAAAAAAAAATTCTACTTGCCTGTGTTTGTAGTTATTAAGTTTTATTAGTTAACAGTGCATAGAAGTATAACTTCTGCCGGCAGTCCCACTGAATGCCACAGCCTTTTTTTATACTATAGAAAAAAAATTAAGGTTTTCAAGTAAATGATGATACATTCACATAACCATATTTGATAGCAGTTTATACAGATATTTTCAAATGGTCACCAAAAATCCATTTTCCACATTTAAAACAGAATTTTCTGGTGGTTTTGTCCCGAACTCTTCCATATACATAATATCTTCTTTGGGATCTGGTTCTAGCTTCGGCTGGCTACTAGTCTTCCTCAATACCAAGCAGCAGTTTTGCACGTTGTCGTAGATGCCTTGAAATGCTTGGATTTTGAGATCTTTGTTCTATTTAGGTTTTGCAAGAACTTAATACGTGATATCTTCTCGTTCATATTGTAACGGGATAACCGTGAAGGGACCTTAATTTGAAAGATTGTTATTGACAGTTGATTTTGTACATCACGAAGAGTGGAGATTTCGGAGCGCAGGTGCGATATTTGCTGCGAGAAGAAACTGGATAACTCTTCTGGTAGGGTAGACATCTGTTGTGATATTTGGGAAAATTGTTGCGTCTGTTCTTCTTGCTGGCTCGTCATTCTTTGTGACAGCTGGGACATATCTTCACGCTGGCTCTTCATCTGACTGGATAGCTCCTCTTGCTGGCTCTTCATCTGACTGGATAGCTCCTCTTGTTGGTTCGTCATTCGTTGTGACAGCTGGGACATATCTTCGCGCTGGTTCTTCATCTGACTGGATAGCTCCTCTTGTTGGTTCGTCATTTTTTGTGATAGCTGGGACATATCTTTGCGCTTATGGGGACTTTTACACAATTTATTTACAAAATTGTTAAGATACACTGAACTCTGCTGGATAACGTCTAAACTGCTTGACAATAAAATGAACTCTTGTGAATATTTGAACTTGAACTGACGTTAACTGCCCATACATCCCCTTATATACAACTTTATTTAATCTAGTCAGTGTGTTTACATATTTCTAGAATTTTCTAGAAACATTATTTAATCTAGTCAATGTGTTTAGAAGTTTCTAGAATTTTCTAGAAACATTATTTAATCTAGTCAGTGTTTTTAGACGTTTCTAAAAATCAACTGTCAATAACAATCTTTCAAATTAAGGTCCCTTCACGGTTATCCCGTTACAATATGATGGTGATATTTGTAAATGCAAAGAGCATTGTCATCCAAACGTTTGACAGGATCTGCCCAACGTAGACGAGCACGGAAGATCAGTGTCTCTATATCTCTATACCCGGCTTTCGAATCTAGGTTGCCAGATATTTTTCCGAAAATTCCTAAGTTTATATATTTTGAATAAGTTCTCTCTACTTTACTATTCAATTGTTTGTCAATCACTCTTAGAAAGATAATATAAAACTATCTTAAAAAATATATACTTAAATTAATTAAATAGGTTCTTCATATTTAAACACTAATGAAATCAATTTTGTATATATTACTTATACTTAACGACATTTTTGAGTAACGGCAACATTGTGTATTTAGCTACCCATTTTCAATTTTTTTTCGGGCTGCTTTGATATTGTATGTGAAGAAATGCCGACGCCTTTGTAATATTATTACCGACAACGATCGGAGAGTCGCTAATAGGAACCGACGTGGTCGTAACGCGAAGGTAGTCAAATTTCAGAGTTGATTTAGCAGAGCCACTCTGTACCGAAATGGGAATCGGTACAGCGAGTGGTTCTACTATTGTGACTGACCGCTGGCCTTGCATAGTGTTTCATTTTAAGACAAATAAACAGTAGCGACAGTGTGTTTATTGGAGAAATTGGTATAATAAGAAATTATAATAGTATGGCGTTTTGGCGACCCTTTGAAACGGGTGATCATGATCCATCATCGTCGCAATTATCAATAGATGACATTTATACTAATGACAGTCTCGAATTAAAACACAAAGATTTACACGTTCAATGTCAACGCGTAGTTTTAAATATGTATTATTGGTTGAAAAAAGAAAATGCTGGAATGACTGACAATGCGATTGTTTCGAGAATTCATGAATTAACACGAATCGGGTATACGACGATATATAAAATTGTCAAATTAGGAACTGTTACGGATCATTCTTGAAATCCTATTTCTTATTTCCAGATATACCTAACCCTAACACATCAAGTTCTTTTTTAACCACATCAGAACATTTTGTAACATAAAAAAATAAATCGATTATTATTTAAATCGTATTATAGTATGCATGCATATGGTAGGTACCTACCTATATATCAATAGCTAGGTAAATAATTTTACAGAAACAAATACCTACTTATAATCAAAATTTGAGAACTAGATCAAATAAACTGGAGAACATTCAATGAGGGATGCTGAAAATAACACCCTTCATTGAATTGTAAGGGCGGAGTTTCGAGTCCTATTTAGGTGAAGCCTTAGCAACCAATGGAATAGCTTTAACCCTCCGAGGGGATGTACTGGCTCGACACATATTGATTACTAAAATAACATAAAATATACCTAACAATATTTTCCTAAAATAGACTTTTCCTTAGGTAGTCAAAAAATGTTTTGTATTCAATTTTATATCTTTCAACTACGATTTATACCAAATTTTTAGAATTCAAGATTAGAAAATATACCTATTATTCAGTTCACACATACCTAACATGTGAAAAAATTGAAAAAGAAAACATAAAAAACAGTATATTTATAAAAAAGTGAGAGAAATAGAATTTTCTGCCACTGTAATAGATTCTGGAGAAAACGAGGCCTTAGGTCAGGCTCCCACTACCTCTGCAGAAGCAATACCATCTACTAGCAGGGAATATATGGGAGAACGACAGTTAACGACCGACGATCAAGTAAATTTTGAGACAAATAATGAGGCTAATCTTCAAAATTGTTCAGACGACAGAACTTTATCTCACATAGTCGCACAATTGATACCTTTACCCCAGTAGATGTCAAAGATAATAGAGAATTATGGCACACTTCAAATACTGACCGGCATTATTACTGCTAAGCCGTATTTAATTACGGACTGACTTTATTTTGTCAGTGTAAAACAGTATTCCGGCACGTATCGCTTGGGATTTATTTACGTCAAGCCTTATTTTTGTTTTTATTTGGGACACCTAACCTCTAAAACGCGTTCTAGTCGTTTTTCTGAATGAAATTATGGAAGATCAATTGGAAGCTGCAATTTTGAGGAATGCAAATGATGATGAGATAGAATATCTTATATTAGATAACATTCTCATTAATAGGGACAATTTGCAAAATGTGAATAATGGAGGAAATCATTTTTCGGCTGCGGGATCTCTAAACGGATTCTCCGATAGAACTTCTCTCAACAGCGTTAAATCGTCATTATACGTAAAACGTAGCCTTTTGGACTTATTTAATTGGGCCATATTCACTTTCACCGTCTATCACAAAATTTAGCCAAACCAAATCTTTTTTCAAATTTAAATTCAAACGTTCAAAACACAACAGTCAAAATTAGAGGTTATAGAAAACATGAAACGTAAAACAAAATTTTGTCCTATGATATAAAGGCATGGTTGTACCAGGAATAATCTAGCCACAAATAGTGGCAGGCAGTAACTTTAATAATTCCAGGCGTTATTTTTGTTTCACTGCGCATGCTTAGATGTCAAATACGGCCAGGATTTATTAGTGCCTGGCGTTATGAATTTGCCATAATTCTCTAATAATAGTATACCTAATACTATTATGACGTTTTAGAGAGTCTTTGAAAATCAAAGAACATATATAGACCGTTTACTAAGAACCAACAACTACTTCCCTGGCTATATGCCACGACGGACATTGAATTACAGTTCAAAGTTAAACGGGGTTAGTATATCTGCAAGATAGAACTAACCATTTTAGTTTGCAATTCGAAAGGATATCACTTGTAGACCGGTTTCGACGTATCGCGTCTCATCAGTACAAGAAAGATATCCATCCAGAAGCTCTAAGAGCAACTAGATTGGAGATATGTCTGAAATCACACAAATACATTATCTTTAGTAAAGAAAATGTTAAAAGTGCGATAATAGCGACATCTCCATAACTAATTGCAAACTGAAATTCTATTTGACAAAAAACCTCTCGGCTTTGTAGGGTTAACAAAAGGGAAAAAAAGTAAGACTCAACAATCAGAAATTCTAACCGCCTCACCTTTGAAAGAGATTTTTGAAGAAAAAGCTAGAAAATGTAAAGAAAAAGCAACGTTTGAAAAAACTAAAATTATTAAGAAGTCAAGTCAAGAAGAAAATATTTCAGTCAAGTTCATCTGAATCATCAGGAGATGAACGAGTTCATTACGATGAAAGCGGTAATAGTGATGTAGAAAACATAGAAGTTCCAAGAAACATGAGCAATGAACGTGAAAATCAGTCACATTGCACAATATGTCTTGAAGAAGGAAAATCGAAAGAAATCGGGTATCGGTGCCGTCTCTGTGGTGGATGGGCCCACAAGGACTGCACAGGATGTGATGACCCGAGCCGATATCGTTGTGATTTTTGCCCAAAATAGGAGTAGGTAGGTATTGTTTTATAAAATGTCATAACATTTTTAATTCTTAGGATTTATGTTATTAACTTTGAGAAAAATTGTTTTAATTTGTCTGTACTTCTTTGACTCTAATTACCCCTTTGACTCACTCCTGACTCCAATTGCCCATACATGTGGGTAATTGGAGTCAAAATAATTTTTTGGTTTTTTTGATTTCATTAATTTTCTGATTATAATTATAAAAAATGCTTTTACCACATAAGACTACAATAGTTTTAGATTAGTAAGTTGATATTTTTAAAATAAAGAAGCAATTATTTTAGTTTAAACCATTGAGTTTTCCTTAAGTGACCCCCATTTCCCCCATCTCCCCTAAAATACTGGAAAACAAAAAAATGCGAAGAGATGTAAAAATCGTTACAATTCCATTTAGTTTCTCCTGTTGTAGCACTGATTAACACTCTATTACTTTACAAATACAGAGCATGAAACCTTGCAAATCCATTGATATGCATCATAAACCAATTTTCCGAGATCACTCTTCTTCCCGGATAGAATCAACATTTACCCAACTCTTCGTTTAATGGTTCCAAAACCATCCAACGAAAAGTTCCACTGGTTTGTGAAAGTGTTTGTAGAAAGACACGGATTGCTTTGGTTTGTTAGTTTTAACACTCACATAAAACAGCAATAGTTGAATCCACCATGAAAACAATGCCAACACCTAAAAGAAACCTATCAGGCAGAACAAGATAATCGGAATGATATACCTACCTACAAGTAAGGATTTCTTAAAAAACCAAAGAGGTAACCAAAACCGTTTCAGATATAGGTATCCCATGGCTTTAAAAAGATGTTTTAAATCTGGAAACTTCAATTCTCCGGAGTCACCATTACCTCCGTTACCACCTCCAGTTCCAGCACTTGGAATAGCTGCGGTAGCTTGTTGGTTGCGGCTCCACCAAGTTCTGCGGCTTCAACTGGTTCTGCAGCCTTAACATGTTCTGCAGCCTCAACAGGTTCTGCAACCTTTACAGGATCTTCTTCGACGCCTCTTCTATAAGGACGTTGTAAGTGTCTGTACTAGGAAATCAAGTGTTACCTTAAGGCCCAATTGTCCGGCAGTGACGTCATTATGACGTAAATGCAAGTGGAACCAATGCGAAATTCGAATAGATGCTACCTAGTTGCCATCTGGAAATTCTGGACCTGGAAATTTGGGGAGGGGCGAGCTAGTGCCATATTTACCTTGGAAACTTTGTCTTATTAACGTGCAATAGAAAGAGATACTTTTAAGAAAAATTTCAAGTGGCACTAGCGCACTTAATAGGTAATGTTCTCCAGTGTTGACGTTTTTCTTAACAGTAAGTATCTCTTTCTATTGCGCGTTAATAAGACACAGATAGTACCTAAGTCTTTCTAAGTTAAACATGGCAACCAGCATTCATTCGAACTTCGCATTGGTTCCACTTGCATTTATGTCACAATGACGTCACTGACAGACAATTGGGCCTCGAGGATAGTAAGGTTCGATAGTTAAGTTTCTGAAAATTCATACTGTTGTTTGGAAGGTACTAAACGAAAGTATTGTAACGGGATAACCGTAAAGGAAGGGACCTTAATTTGAAAGATTGTTGTTGACAGTTGATTTTTAGAAGTTTGTAAAAAAATCAACTGACCATTTTAAATAATGTTTCTAAAAATTTTTGAAACTTCTAAACACACTGACTAGATTAAATAATGTTGTATATAAGGGGATGCATGGGCAGTTAACGTCAGTTCAAGTTCAAGTATTCACAAGAGTTCATTGTATTGTCAAGTAGTTAGACGTTATCCAGCAGAGTTCAGTGTATCTTAACAATTTTGTAAATAAATTGTGTAAAAGCCCCCATAAGTGTTTCAAATTGGTGTCAGGTGTGGGGTGAAGATACAAGAATGCCTGGAAAGAAAATAAATGAACTATTGGTGGCTGAGCTCAGAAAAGAGCTCGAAGAATTGGAGTTGGAAACTACTGGGACCAAATCCGTATTGTTGAGTAGGCTCCGTGAATACTACCTAGCTAACAATTTAGACCCTGACGCTGTGGAGTTTGAAGACCCAAATCAAAAAGCGAATTCTGAACTAGCCCAACAACTGGCCCAGTTGTCCAGTCAGATAATTAGCCAGCGCGAAGATATGTCCCAGCTGTCGCAACGAATGACGAGCCAACAAGAAGAACAAACTCAACAACTTTCCCAGTTGTCGCAACGAATGACGAGCCAACAAGAAGAACAAACTCTACAACTTTCCCAGTTGTCGCAACGAATGACGAGCCAGCAAGAGGAGCTATCCAGTCAGATGAAGAGCCAGCAAGAGGAGCTTTCAAGTCAGATAAGAAGCCAGCGCGAAGAGGTGTCCCAGCTATCACAACGGATGTCTACCCTACCAGAAGAGTTATCCAGTTCCTTCTCCCAGCAAATATCGCATTTGCGCTCCGAAATATGCAACTTGCGAGATGAGCAAAATCAGCAAGTGACCAACTTGAATCAGCAAGTGGACAACTTGAACCAGCAAGTCGCCAACTTGCGAGACGAGCAAAACCAGCAAGTGGCCAAATTGCGAGAGGAGATCAACCAGCAAATGCAGTCCGAAATAAGAAAGCTTCAACAAGAACTGGCAGCTTGTCGCCGAAACCAAATCATCCACCACGGCGACGGAAATGCAGAAAGAAGGGAAACCGACCACGTAGACGTCGAACGACGAGGAAACGGAGAGGCGGCCCAGGTACGGATGACGATAAAACCCCCGACCTTCGACGGGATGACTTCCTTGTCAAATTACCTGAAACAATTTGACGCAGTGGCCAAAGCGAATGGATGGTCACCCCAAGAGAAGGCATTGTTCCTAACCATGGCTCTGCGAGGCGAGGCTTTAGACGTCCTGCATGTATTGACACCGGATGAGGTTGACAATTTTGAGCTATTGGTAAATCGCCTAGAGATGCGTTATGGTCAAAGTCATCTACAACCGGTATACCGAGTGAAGTTGAAAAGCCGGAAGCAGAAAAATGGAGAAACTATCCAGGAGTTCAAAGCTGAAGTGGAAAAAATGGTACGGTTTGCGTATCCAAATGCAGCGGAAGATTTTCTGGAGTGCCTGGCGATCCAAACCTTTACCGATGGTCTTCGAGACGCCGAATTGCAACGGGCTGTACGGTTGGCGAGGCCGAGATCTCTTGTAAAAGCCTTGACCATTGCCCTGGAGTTCGATACGGCGACGGAGGCCTCACATGCAGCTGCTCGACTAATGGAAGACACTGGTAACTTCGACCATGCCGTTTATGCCGTCAGAGTAGTCGAAGCGGTAGTTGAGAGGTTAATGAAGTTTTCTTCAAAAAGAAGGAGCCCAGTGAGGTGCTGGAACTGCGGAGAACTAGGCCACATAAGAAATACTTGCCCTCATTGTACCCGTATGGAACAGAACGAGGAAAAACTTGCCTTAGTTAAGGTTGTGCCAGAAGACGAGAGCTCTATGCTGGAGGAGCAACAAGAAAACGATCCCGTTCTGAGAAAGATTCGGGAGTGGAAGAGAATGGACCGACGTCCGTTGAGGAGAGAGATATCCTCATCCTCTCCTGCTTTAAAAGCATACTGGTCCCACTGGAACTCTTTAATTTTGGACGGAGGGCTCGTTAAAAGACTTGTAGAAAATTCCGAGGGCACAGAAACAAGGAAACAAATAGTGGTCCCAAGAAATGCTGTACCGGAAATTTTAAAACAGATGCATAATGATAGTTCTGGAGGACATCTGGGTATCACGAAAACGCTGCAAAAGATCCGAGATAGATTTTACTGGGTAAATTGCTTTAATGATGTTAAAGATTGGTGTCGTAAATGCACTACATGTGCTGCCAGTAACGGTCCGCACCGAAAACCGAAGGCGGAAATGCAGCAATAACTGGTTGGAAGTCCTTTTGAAAGAATCGCAGTAGATGTATTGGGGCCACTTCCACAGACCGATGTAGGAAACAAGTACATCTTTGTTGTAATTACATTACATTACATTACATTACATTCAGACCAAGGAAGAAATTTTGAGAGCAAGCTGTTTCAAGAAGTTTGCCAAAGATTAGGCATCCACAAAACGAGAACCACAGCGATGCACCCTCAGTCTGATGGAATGGTGGAACGAATGAACCGGACTATAACCAACTATCTGTCAAAAGTGGTGTCAGATTGTCAGAGGGATTGGGATCGACATATTCCACTATTTCTAATGGCAATTCGATCGGCCATCAACGAATCAACTGGCCAAACGCCTGCGAAGGTCCTGTTCGGTAGAGAAATGAGGCTACCATGTGACTTGGTGTTTGGTTGTAAACCTGGTGAAGAAATGGCACGTGAACAATATGTCGCCGACCTTCAGAATCGAATGGAAAATATACACAACCTGGTGCGTGGAAAACTACAATTATCTAGTGATCGGATGAAGAGGTACTATGACACACGGACAATGGAAAAGAGTTACCAAGTTGGAGATTTAGTCTGGCTCTATAACCCCCGACGGCGTCGAGGTATTTGTCCCAAATTACAAAAGAACTGGGAAGGTCCTTACACCATCAAGAAGAAGATTAACGATGTCATTTATCGGATCGTGAAAATTCCCAGAGGGAAACCCGTCGTGGTCCATCATGATCGTTTGGCGCCTTACCAGGGAAACCACAGTGGAGATGCGCAGCAACTCCAAGAAGATGGTTTGGCTGGCTCAGGGAGTTTGCGGGATTCCGATGTAGGAAATAACATTCCAGGAGGAATGAATCTAAGGAGGGGGCAGTGTAACGGGATAACCGTAAAGGAAGGGACCTTAATTTGAAAGATTGTTGTTGACAGTTGATTTTTAGAAGTTTGTAAAAAAATCAACTGACCATTTTAAATAATGTTTCTAGAAAATTCTAGAAACTTCTAGATTAAATAATGTTGTATATAAGGGGATGCATGGGCAGTTAACGTTAGTTCAAGTTCAAGTATTCACAAGAGTTCATTGTATTGTCAAGTAGTTAGACGTTATCCAGCAGAGTTCAGTGTATCTTAACAATTTTGTAAATAAATTGTGTAAAAGCCCCCATAAGTGTTTCAGTATTAATTTCCTCTGCAGTGATGAACATCTCCAAAGGAGTATTCTTGATCAAGTTGAATCTGAAACTGATCTGGATTCAAACATTCAATCACAGAATCCAAACACTGATCAAATTGATGAATTTCTTGGACAAGTTGAAACTAAGCAAATTACACATTACAAATTGATCATTGTCCAATTTAACTAAATAACTACAAGACGCTCAGGTTTTGTTAAACGTTGGGCTCACTGACTAGTTCTCCTTCAGCCATTTGATCGAATACCTACTTTATTTAGTGAACGAATTAGGCACCTAACACCCCTTTCTAGAATAAAAAGAAAAACTGCCATAAAAGTAGAAATTATCATTAATAGCCCCTATAAACAACGGTTAGAAACAAAATATACAAGAAAAAATCAAGAAGGAGAGAGGAGAGAGAGGAGAGAAAAATGCTTGAAAGAATAGATTCAGTTCATGTTCCTGCTAAAGGAAAATTGCCAACTGCTTCTTCTTAAAAATAAGGCAGTAGTTGTTACGGGTGAAAAAGATGCCATTAGCACTTTCTGGTAAACTGAAAATGTTACCTGCTTCTGCAAAAAAGAAGGCAGCAAATGCACTGGCAAAGAGAGGCTGTCAGGTGTTCTTGCTAAAGGGAATCCGCCACCTACTCTTAAGAAGATTACAGGCACTTTCAAAAAGCCCACAAGTCCTCTTTGATAAGAAAAGCATATAATGCCACCAACAGGAGAATGGTTAAAGTGTTTTGTTTGTAAGGAATGGTGATGTAAACACTGCACTTCCTATGAGAAAGGAGTTTTCATTCACAATTGTACTGATAATAATTCATTTAGTTATACTAGTTATTAATGTCCAACTAATTTGAAGTAATTGTTTAATATTTAATTGATTTTGTTGACTAGTAGAAATGAAGTTGACTTTATTGACTACTCGAAATCAATTGTTAATTATGTATTGATCCTGTATATTTTTAGCAATTGTTACTTTTTTGTTTGTACAGAAAAAATACTTTTTTATTGCCCTTTGGATACCTTTGGAACGATTGGTACAAATTAAACTTAAATAAATAAGTTTTCCAAACATATACATCACTAGCAGCCCGCCCTGGCTTTGCACGGGGATTAAAGAAAAATAACAAAAGCCACTAAATATATTGGGTCAACGCTTCCCTGTAAACAATATTACATGTTGTTTTATTTTCTGGCAACAAAATAAATTGATTTTCAGGTGCTCGACCCGCCTTAGGCGGTTGGCCATGAGAAAAACCGATCACTACTAATTGGAAGGTTTGACCTTGAGGCTAGTATTCTTAGCGCACGCGATGTAAGGGTTCTAAGGTCATTTATGGTTACATAAATGGCATTTTAGTAAGGATCCCCATTTTTTTTTTAAATGAAACATAGCCTATGTCACTCGGGAATAGTGTAGCTTGCCAACGGTGAAAGAATTTTTGATATCGGTCCAGTAGTTTCGGAGCCTATTCATTTCAAACAAACAAACAGACAAACAAACAAACAAACAAACAAACAAAAAATCAAACCTTTGCTCTTTATAATATTAGTATAGATAAAAAGGTGTAATTTGCAATTTTTATGGAATGCGTGCACTTGCCCCATTTTCTCATATTTCAGGTAATTTTCTATCTATAACGTGAAGTAAGGTTACTAGTTTCATTATACTAGCTTTGTGACTATAAAATTGAAACTGCGCAGATTTAACCCAAATAACTCTTGGTACATAAAGATGTGCGCAATGATGTACAGATTCTGATCGAAAAAATCGAAAATGATTGGCTCAGGGTTTCAAGGAGTGCTGATCTCAAAAGTTTTCGAAGGAAGCCTGGTTTTAATGTAACACATACTATATAATTAGCAGGCTTCCTGGGGGTCCATGGTGATGCGTCGTTACTCGGTGGAGGAGTTCTTCTGAATAGTCAGGTGATGATTGTGCTCTCTGACATTCGTGTCATGGGAGCTTATAATTCGAGTCTGTCTTGTAATACCCAGGTCGTATAAGCGCCGTAGAAGAATCGTTCAATATCTTCCGAGGATAAGAAGGCTAATAGTTGAATTGCTATAGACGGATCAGTGAGAACTTTCATGCCTGGTATTTGGTAACCACGGCAACCTGATATCGTATGGTATATACTTCATTAGCAGTGTCCGCGTTCGTATGTACAAGAGATGGCCTTGTTACATATCTTCTATCTCACTCTTATGGCATACGTGGCAGATTGAAGTATACCAGTACGTTTCTATGTAAATAAAATTGACTGTAAGTCACTTTTTTATGCCCTGTCTAATATTTTTAATCGGTTAGAAGACCGGAACCATGTTCAATGCGATATTTTTTCAATTTCATTTAATATGTTCTTGTTTGTATACTTTCTAAACATTTCAAAAATTTTCAATAAGCAATATTTTGTTTTAAGACGGTAACCATGTTTTTAGTATTTTTTCTTTAATAAGTTTTTCTAATTTTTTAAGATTTTTGAAGTTATACTTCTATTCATGCACTCGGTGGAAAAGATTTGTGTACAGTTAAATGGGAAAAATCATTACATATGTAATGGTGCGAGTAAGAGAGAGACATACATATTTATAAGGTATATTGGTCGGTAAAAACAAAGATGAAATATTTATCACATGTTATTAGTCATAACTATAAGTCCTTTGAATACCGTTTCAAGATTCAGTCCATTGAAAAGGGATAGATATACAAAAAACAGTCTGAACTAATGTATGAATATCATAGTGACAAACCACATGATTATTTGACAGATTATTTTATAATTCTGTCACGTAAGTTAACATATTAAGTTTAGTATTTTATATTATTATTATTATTATTATTATTATTATTATTATTATTATTATTATTATTAAACATAAGTAAGGGCAGAGGCAAAGCCTATTATGCCCAGGTAGTACAAAAATTCAAAATGGAAAACAATAAATGAAAAAAATAAAAAATGAAAAATTTACAATAGGTGTTGAAACTTCAAAGTAAAAACAAACTAAAACAATATACATAACAGAAAAGTTAGTGTCTTATAGAATTTAGGTATGCGTCTAGCCTATTTTTAAAAATGTTGATAGATGGAGCAGACACAACATCAACAGGGAGCGAATTCCACTGGTCGAATATTCTGTTCGTAAAGAAAAATTGTCTCATGGTTGTGGAAAATCGTTCCCTGGATAGCTTCAAGCCATGACCTCTTAACCTTGGGTCACTATTGAGCTGAAACATGTTCCTCATGTCGATGGAAAACTTGTTGTTCAAAATTCTGTAGCACTGTATAAGGTCCCCTCTTTTTCTTCTGTCCTCTAGTGATGGAAATGCGAGAACAGACAATCTTTCTTCATAAGGGAGGTTGGACAGCTGTGGACACCATTTTGTAAAGCGTCTTTGTACATTCTCGAGTGTCTTGATATCTCTGATATAGTGTGGAGACCAGCATATTGTGTTGTACTCTAGTAGCGGCCTAACAAATGTTTTATATATCTGACTAAGAAGTTTAGGATTGGGTGATTGAAAAGATCTTTGAAAGAGATATGATACAGAGTTGGCTTTTTTAGAAATGTTGGATATATGTTCTGACCAGTCCAATCTGTTGTTGATATTTATTCCCAAATCAATCTGACTGTTAACGGATTTTAAAAATATGCCATTTAAACTATACTGAGAGTAGGGATTTGATTTGCCAATATGTAAGACAGTGCATTTTTCAGGGTTTAAAGGAATTAACCATTGAGAGCACCACTCGCTGATTTTAAGTACCTAAGTCAGAACATAATATATTGTATTGCGTAAATGGGTTTCCAAAAAATTTAGAGTCATCGGCATAAATAATATTAATAATAATGTTCAGTAATGAGTATTGTATTGTAGTCGAAAATACCGTCACATGGTTGCAGTAGATCCTGCACTATACTTTTGAGGTTGTTGGCTACTTAAACAGAGTTTTTACGAATAGTCGAGGAAATAAAGCACCAAAACCTCCGAATTTTGTAACGTAAGATGGATCGGAGTGCGTTTTTTTGCATTGGATTCGTTAAAGTATCAGAAAATTTGTCGCTATATTTTATAATGTAAAAAATGGAAATTGCATTTCTGCGTTCGAAAAGTACATTCCGAACAGACAATAGAGAGAAAACTTACAACTCGGTAAGTATTGCTGAAAATGGGTTCAATTTATATGCTCGGGGTTTTTGGAGTCGCTGAACATATCACGATTCCGAAAATCTCCGCGGCACTTTGTGTCTAGGGTATTTACCTCTTCTTCTGGGGTTTTATGTAAATTCTGTACGAAATCAGTGCACACTTGGTACTCGGTAGTTTTTTTTGACTCGCTAAATACGATTATAATAAAGGCGATGGTCTTCAAAACACCTGGTGCATAAGACGCACCACGTCTCCAGGAATTTTATGCATATTCGATACAAAAAGAGTGTGCACACGGTACTAGGAGGTTTTTGGGGTCGCTTACCACGAATATCATATAATGGGGTTGCTAAATCATTCGCATACAAATTTATGAATTCATGCGCGTGCATAGAAGTATAACTTCTGCCGGCAGTCCCACTGACTGCCACACTAGTTTTTTTAGTTTTTTTATGTATAACAATTTACGTGTTTTTGTTTTTCTAACTTTTTACGTTTTTTATCATTTTGCTTTGGATTTTTCTTAGGGTAACCTACTTTTGAAAATAAATTTATTTCTTTCTTTCAAGTTTAATCGATTTTTATCCATTTTTCACAGCTATTTGTAGTTTGCATTGGTTTAAAGAAATGTCCAGAAAATTCTCATTCAAGAATAAGATATTATAGTTACTACCAATATCGATTAATGAGTAGTATTTCCGTGAAATAGCGTTATAGCGTCGGCGTCAATTTTGTATGCATCGAGACGTTGCGTTGCCATTGGAGAATTGCTCAGGATTAATTTAATAACTAACTGAAGAAACCATTCAAGTACAATGCTGATGTTGTTCGGAAACCATAAAAAATCGCTCGATAATTAATTATGAACTTTTACATGATACTTGGAATAACATTGTTAAAATGTCCACCTAACATCGGTGACGATACCGACACTTTTAAATAGATTTATTTATAATTAGATTTAAACCAACAGAATGTATATTATTTGGCATATTTAGAACAGTTTAACTTTTTTTATACCAATAAGTTAAAGAAGTGGTTGAATATGACAAAATTTTAACTAACTTGGTTGAATTGTTGGTAATTTTTTAGACCTTATGTGTATGTATGTGTGTGTATGTATGGTGTTAGGGGTGACAGATACACGTGCGACCTATAAGATCTATTGTGTCCCCCTTTTCTTGCTATATTTCTGATGATTCCTCAGACTTATAGCAGCTCTTCTAGTCCTATCTTCCTTAGAAAGTTTAGGATATCATTCGGTTTTAAATTAGGTAGTTCTTTCTATTTCGTATGACCCTAGGTATTTGACCCTAGAATTACTTAATGCCATGCATTCTGAAAGTATGTGTATTGAGGTTTCATCCTCTACCTCACAGAATCTGCAGTTTACTTCATCTACTAATCCTAGTTTCTTCATATGTCCTCTTAATCGACAGTGACCGGTTAGTAATCCTGTTATAATTCGGAGGTTTTTCTTACTCAGGTTAAGACAGCTGTGAGATCTCTTCTGGTTATAGTTTCCCAGGAGCGTCTTCGATTGTCTTAGTCCTTCTAGATCATTCCAGTACTTGGATTTTTTGCTATCCATTTTTTTCTTTAGTTTTTCTAAGATTGTACTACTGCTGATCCCACCGGATGGTTCTGGTCCCAGGTATGGGGTTTCAGCTCCTTTTTTTGCCAGCTTGTCTGCTGTTTCATTTCCTTCTATTCCTACGTGTCCTGGAACCCATAGGAGGGTAACAGTGTTATTCTGTCCTAGTTCATTTAATTCGCCTAGGCATTCCCAGACCATCTTTGAATTGATTGTATCTGAGTTCAGAGCTTTGATGGCTGCTTGACTATCTGACATGATTACAATCTTCTGTCTACGATAGTTCCTTTCAATGTTAAATTCTATACATCTTTCGACGGCACGAATTTCCGCTTGAAAGATGCTTGGGTACGTACCCAAGCTTTCTGAGTATTTGGTTCTAGATCCAAACACCCTGTTCCTTTATCTGTCTTGGAGCCGTCCGTGTACCATTTTATGGCGTTTTGGCTTAGCCCCAATATGGTGTTTTCGTCCCATTCAGATTTGCTTCCCAGTTTAGTGGTAAATTTCTTTACAAAGTTAAATTTCTTTGGCATGTCATCTTGGGGCATTTCCCAAGTTTGATCAAGTTGAAGTGATCGAGGTTTTTCCTTGATTATTCCTTCTTTGATCATTCTATATATTGTTTTCTTCCTAGCATTTTCTACTTGAATATGCAGTGGCGAGAGATTTAGTATTACTTCCATTGCAGCAGTGGGACATGTTCTCATTGCTCCAGTGATACATGCACAGGCTAGTCTCTGAATCTTTGACAGGTTTGTCCTCGTAGTGATCAGATTAGCTCTCGTGCCCCAAGCTACTGCCCCATATGTGATGATTGGTCTCACTATTGCTATGTACATCCATTGCAATGTCTTTGGGTTACAGCCCCAATTTTTCCCAGCAATGTTTCTGCACACCATAAGGGCTTTTGTAGCTTTGTTTGTTCCAGAGTAACTTATTATCTAGGATTAGCCCTAGATATTTGACCTCTGTCTTCCACTCAACGGTATTTCCACCTATTTTTATAGTTTTTAGTTTAGGTTTCTTTTTCCTTGTAAAGGCTACTAACATGGTCTTGGTGGGGTTGATATTAAGTCCCACTGAATCACACCACTGCTTTGCTGTGTTCAGTCCTCTTTGCACTATGTCGCTGAGTACGTTTTCATATTTCCCTCTTGCGAGGATAACTACGTCATCAGAGTAACCCTGGCAAGGTATAGGTACCTAATTCGGTCAATTGCCAGAGTAAGCTCGTAAGCTGTCTACGGTGAGGCTCCACATAAGTGGGGATGCAACTCCCCCTTGCGGACAACCTCTGGTCGTATTGATGGAGATGGTGTCTTGGCCTACCTTCATTTCTGCGATTCTTGTAGACAGTAATTGCGACAACCAGGTGGAAGTCGTTCTATCTACTCCTCTATCACTGAGTGCTCTTTTGACAGCCTCGTGTGGAGTATTGTCAAAAGCCCCCTCTATGTCTAGAAAGGCACATACCACGGTTTCTTTTGTGTTTAGAGCGTCTTGGATTTCGTCAGTCAATTATATCAACGCGGTCTCCGTAGATTTGCCCATTTGATATGCATGCTGACGAGGGTGCAGTGGCGCCTGCTCCAAGACTTCTGTTCTAATATAGTTGTCTACAGCTTTTTCCATCGTCTTGAGAACAAACGATGTAAGGCTGATTGGTCTAAGGGATTTAGGGTGTGTAGTGTCCCGTTTCCCTGCCTTGGGGATGAAGGTGATTCTTGCCCTCCTCCACACTTCTGGTATATATCCCAGTTCAAAACTGCTTCGACTGATTCGGATCATATGAGGAATGATTGCCTCCTGCCCCTGTTGTAGTAGAACTTATAGGTATTTTCTATTTTTCTTTCCTATCTAACAGGCACATACTTCTTAGTAAAACAACAAGATGGATACACCCAACTGCATCCCATCAAACCCTTGGCGAAGGTTTCTATCGTTTCCTTCGTTCCCACGACGGAGAAGACACGCCACAGCGTCAATCTCCCAACCCCACATTGCACCACGTGGGTCACACTTCCACACTACGCTTACACTTACACCAAAGAGAAAGGACTTTTTAGGCACGTTCGAGCACCATGGATGGACGAATGATGGATGAAGAGAAGATCCAACTCCTCTGGGAAATACAAATTGGAAAATTTGTGAGAGCGGGGCCGACAACAGATACTAACTCATTTCAAACATTTTCATCCATTCTCTTAAAAGTTATATAATTTTCCTAGTAAAATGTTTTTACGGGGTGCAGTTGCCAATAATAGTTGTGTTATTTCAAATCTTTTTGTTAACTTTTTTCCATAATACAAAGGATATATAGACGTGGCCATGCTTAATTAGAGCAATTCTGTGAAGCAATGTGAAACTTTTAATATGGTGAGCATTAGTTTTACCAAGGTTAATGAGGGGATTACTAGACTACCAATAAAATTTTTCCTGGTCCGGATGGTGTTATTAAAATACTGTGTTAACTGTAACGTTTGTAACGTTGGTTTTCTAGCATTCCATCCGGACTATACATTTTTATTCTGTTTAATTTTATCGCGCCGATGCGAAGGTCGATTGCCGATTCGGTGGTGGGATTTGTTGTCTTCGTCGACGGAATTATTTCTCTTCTGGTTCATTTCGTTTTCGATTCTCGATAAATTCAGATTTTATTTTCTGACTACCTTCGCCCTTCATTTCTGGATTTAATGCCAAATCTGAGAAGGGCCCTACCGAGAATTACTGATATTCATATCTGAAAAATATTGCTGGGAGTCGGCGGCCATTTTGAAAACCGACCATCCATTCCCGGAATTGTTGCAGAGAAAGTTCTCTTAAGGAAGACCACTTCCACCCACTTGGGCAGTACTGTTCCGTCTCTACCGAAAACACCGACAGGAAGATCACTTCCATCCTCTTGGGCTGATTTCATCGCTACCAAAAACTCCGACAGGAAGACCACTAAAATAAAAGATAAGAGATTAAATTAATTTATGAATTTAAAATTTTTTGGCTTAA
Source organism: Altica lythri (assembly GCA_964028335.1). Taxonomy (NCBI): domain Eukaryota; kingdom Metazoa; phylum Arthropoda; class Insecta; order Coleoptera; family Chrysomelidae; genus Altica; species Altica lythri. Next base: position 57,452,720 of record OZ034805.1, on the reverse strand, counting down.
TTAATTAAATTTTGTAATATATTAACTTAAAACTGATTTTTTGAATTTTATTTGTGTGTCTGTACTTGGCGCCCTTTAATACTTGTTTGGGGGGAATTAAGCAAAAACACAGAAGGAAGCCACGACCCTTAGGAGCTAGCCTAGGGTAATTTTAAGGTTAGTTACAAAGTTGGCGCCCAACGCCAATGTAACTTTTAAAGGGTTAATTAAGCTACATAACTACCTGTCCATTTTCAAGTTAGACCACCGAGGTAACATAGAAAACTATAGGGAGATTTCTATTAAATCGACTCTTACCAAACTTTGCTCTGAAGTTACTGAAAATCAGAAAAGCACTTGGTCCGGATCAAATACCTGCCAAAATTCTTAAACTCATTTAGAAGAAGAACAGATATATGTTCTGAGTGACTGAGTATCTACAAATCAGGAATCATACCAGAAAAGTGGTTGTTATCAATTTTTGTAATATTACCAATGAATAGAATGCCTTGATATTGCACTGTAAGTTTGATTATTGCACTGTTGGTTTGATGGAGCATACAGTAAAAGCGTTTTTAAAAGATATACAGAAAGCTAAAACAGCAAAACTTAATTTGGTTTTAGAATTAGTCTTTGCACTCGCAAGACATTATTCGCACTTAACATTATGTTCCAAAAATACATTCGCGATTTATTGACTATAACAAAGGCTTCGATAAGGTTCTCCTTGTTCAGTTTGTAAAGCTGTTAGAAGAAAAGAACCTAGACTCAAGAGACATTAATATTATGTTAAACCTTTACTATTTCGAAAGAGCTATATACCTAGAAGGAATATAGGGCAACTAAGGAGTTCGTTATGGTTGTGTACCTACTACCACCAATCTATTCCAAAGAACAAAATACATCGAATAAAAAACAGCAAAGTTCATCAGGTCAGCTAGTACATTAATAAGATAGAGAACGAGAAAGGGGTGGATAGGTAACAAGGTCATCTCCCGTACGCTGAGTGTTTTTCTCGAATCACTGTTCTCGCCAAAGTTAACATAGAAAGCTTCGCTTTAAAAAGCCAATTTAACACTTTTTAAGCAAATAATCTTAATATATTTATACTCTTTCCAATCTAAATGTGAAATTTTTTGCTCTTTGGCGGTTTTTAAATGCCTTTGATGGCATTGCCGACCATTGGCGTGGAATTAAATAAAAAGGGTTCGTAAATTTTTATTAATTTTTGTTTTAAATTTCAAAAGAAAAACGGTTTTTATATATTTGTAAATTTTGTATCAATTTGAAAATTGTCAAATAACAAATTAATTCTTTCAAATTAAAACTTGTTAATTTTAGTTATTAATAAGAACCTTTGACTCATTATTGAAATAGGACATAACTCATAATAATTTTATAACAATTGTCTACAAATAATACTCATTTTGTCAGACAATCTTAAAAGATTGTCTGTCCAGCAAGGACCACGAGGAGGTATGAGCCTTCCTTGCCTGGAAAGGAAAGGGTTGGGTATGTTAGTAAGAATATAAAATTAGTTTGTTTTTGAAAACAAGTTTTCAAGATACATCACGATAGCTGTAAAGGAAATTGGTTGGAATGACTAACAAGAATTGTCAGAGTCTTCTAAAGTAGAATCGTTTCCAGGTTGAATTACTAATGGTGCTATTGGTGGTAAAACAGGATATTCCTTTTCTATTTTTATAACATGTGTTTCGCAATTTTTCCATACATCGCTATTAATGCCACTAATTACCTCTCGAATATTATCAAGAACAACTGCGCTTAAGGTTGGTGACTGATTATTTTTTCGTAAACGTTTCTTTACAGTACTCCAAACCATTTCGATTGGATAAAAAATACGGAGGTAAACGCAAAAGGGTATGACCATGTCTGCTGCAAATGGTGTCAATGACGTATTCATTTTTAAAATTCTGACTTTTGATCATTCTTATTAATTCCTTCTTTACTGGAACCTTTTTAGGAACATCGATATTTTTGATTGCCATAAGTCTTAAAATTTCATTCTTTTTTTGTGTTATTAGGTATTTTGTTTAATATGCGGAAATGATACGACGCATTGTCCATAACAATTACTGAATTGTAAGAAAACCCAATAGATAGTGTTGAATTTCGATTCATAAATAAATAAATAAATAAATAAATAAATAAATAAATAAATAAATAAATAAATAAATAAATAAATAAATAAATAAATAAATGAATAAATAAATAAATAAATAAATAAATAAATAAATAAATAAATAAATAAATAAATAAATAAATAAATAAATAAATAAATAAATAAATAAATAAATAAATAAATAAATAAACGAAAACTAAAAGAAAGTGGAAAATTAAAAACAGAAAAAATGCGAAAAAAAATAAAGTCTAAAAAAAATACCTTTCTAAATCAAATAATATAACGCCACCGTAAGGTGGCGTAGTTATTATCTTATATATTTAAACGAGAAATTCTTACTATATTAAGTACTATCAAGCCACCGTAATATATAATATATCTAATATAAAAAATCAATAAAAATCAATCACGCTAGTGTGTACTGTAATGGGGAAGAAGACTATTGGCGGTATTTGACTGTTGTCGCATTTTGCAATTTTCCTCTTTGAAGTTTGAAGTTGATAAACAGCGCGTCGTCGGCATTTGTTTACGTAAAGATTAATGGTTTACGAACCGACTTGAAAATCCGGACAGTAAATACACAATGTTGCCGGTATTTAAAAATTTCTTTAAGTATAAGTAATATATACAAAATTGATATCATTAGAAGTGAAAACTGTTTAAATATGAAGAACCTAGTTAATTAATTTAAGTATATATTTTGTAAGAATATTTTTATATTATCTTTCTAAGAGTCATTGACGAACAATTGAATAGTAAAGTAGAGATAAAAATTTCAAAATATATAAACTTAGGAATATTCGGAAATACATCTGGCAACCAAGATTCGAAAGTCGCTTCCTTTGTTGAGGTTAGAATGCGTGGTTGTCTTTTCACATTAACATTAGTTAAACTATAAAATGAATTTTAAAAGTGAAAATTATGGCAATTAACTTTTAAGTTAATTTTAGTGACCAAACATTTTTTTTCTGTGACACCTCGACGACATGTAGACTTTCTCTGTTGTATTTGATTGTGGAAATTTTAAAAGGTTAGATACTTTAGAGGCCTACACCATTTAATCAAAGAGACGTAACTTAATGATATCAGATTGATAGGTCGAGAGAGGGGGGATAGGTAACAAGGTCATCTCCCGTACGCTGACTGTTTTTCTCGATTCACTGTTCTCGCTAAAGCTAACATAGAAAGCTTGAAAACTCATTTTAACATTTGTTTAAGAAAACAAGCATAATCCTTTTAAAATGAATTTTTAAAGTTAAAATTATGGCAATTAACTTTTAAGTTAATTTTAGTGACCAAAATTTTTTTCTGTGACGCCGCGACGACATGTAGACTTTCTCTGTTGTATTTGATTGTGAAAAATTTAAAAGGTTAGATACCTTAGGTCTATACCATTTAATCAAAGAGACGTACCTAACTTAATGATATCAGATTACCATTATTCCTAAGGCAATCTTTTCGGTTGCGGCTTGTCGTATATACCTACCTATGGTAAGTATGAATACTCACACATCACATTCACATCCACATCCTAGTCGCTTGCCACCTGACTTCAACACTTGATACCAACACAAAGAGTCAATATTCGATATTTGATAATTCAGTTATACACCGTGGTCAAAACAATTTTAGAAATAATTTGTATATTATAAAGTATTTTAGACAACATTTAACAGTTATTTAAATAGCTAATAAAAAAAAAATCGAAAAGAGGACCCTGCAACTTCCTGCTAAATATATTTTTTCTCAGCTTTTTTGAGCTCCTCGAGCTCAAAAAAGATTGTTCAAAATTGTTTGCTTTCAAGATATATGACTTATAATAAATCTGTAGAGAGGTCAATTCTGTACATAAAATATATTTCCAAAATAACTCTCAGGGGTTGATAAGGGATCGATACTGATGCCAAAAATGAAATCAGTAAAATTTTTGTCTGTCTGTCTGTCTGTATAACCGTTATAGAAACAAAAACTACTCGACGGATTTTAACGAAACTTGGTACAATTATTTTTGATACTCCTGAGCTGGTTATAGGATACTTTACACCACGCTGCAATCAATAGGAGCAGAGCAGTGAAGGAAAATGTTAGGAAAACCACTTTTACGGTGTGGGGGAGAAATTTTTATACAACAATCTATACGTCACGCGAACGACGTCGCGGGTACATCGATATAGAACCCAAAAATGTGGTTAGATTTTATGTTGTACGTCTGTCTGTCTATCTAAATGTTTGTGCGCGCATCACATGAAAACTACTGATTTGATTCGATTGCGGTTTTCACATATGTATTTGTCTTATTTTAACTTAACATCTGGTGTTTAAAAATTTCTCCCCCACCTCTTTTTCGGTGTGGGGGGGGGGAATTTTTATACAAAAATCTATACATCACGCGAACAACGTCGCGGGTACATCGATATAGATCCCAAAAATGTGGTTATTTTTTTTTGTACGTCTGTCTGTCTATCTATATTCTATATGTTTGTGCGCGCATGACATGAAAACTACTGATCTGATTCGAATGCGGTTTTCACAGATGTATTTGTTTTATTTTAACTTAACATCTGGTGTATTAAAATTTCTCCTCCCACCCCTTACGGGGTGAGGGGAGAAATTTTTATACAACAATTAACACGCCACGTGAACGACGTCGCGAATGCACCTAGTAAATAAATAATCATGTAACTATGTCATTAGTAGTAATATGATAGAAAACTAACTATTAGACTTTAGTATTTACTCAGAAACTAACACGAAAGCTCTTTCACACAAGCACAAAACCAAATTGGCCAAAGAGTATAACTGCAGATGTTTTTGATTGAAATGTAGAAAATTAGGAATCTTACCAAATCATGTAATAAATTAGCTACCCTGAAAATTTCAGAGCTCTAGGTGGTCGGGAAATAGGTTTAAATTTGATTACAAAATTCCACCCGGAATGACAAAGAGAAAGACAAATAGAAAGACAAAGAGAAAGAAAAAATGAAAGGCAAAGAGAAAGACAAAGAGAAAGGCAAAGAGACAGACAAAGCGACATACAAAGAGAAAGACAGAGAGGCAAAGAACACGACGAAAATAAAAAAAAACTTTCCAAGAATGACAAAATCTGTTTTCTAACCAAATTGGCCAAAGTGTATAACCGCAGATGTTTTTGATTGAAATGTAGAAAATTAGGAATCTTAATGCCAGCAAACCTATTCAGAAATTATTATCATCTCAAGATATAGAAATTAACTTAGACTTACAATGTATTAGATTAGAAAGAACACTATTAAATGTAGAAATGTCTAAAAATCATCAAATTATTGGTAAGCCACTAATAACCCGATACATGGTTTTGCAGATGATAGCAACCTACACTGTAGCAAAGCGCACAACCGTCCCATACCTCTAGATATTCTGGAAGAGGACAGAAGATCCACAACGGCTTCTCTCAATCAAGATTTGAGAATTGTAGACAAGTGGGGAAGAAAGAATCTTGTTAATTTTAACGCTTCCAAGACAAAGACATGTTGCCTGTCCAACAAGAGGCAAACATATGCGACTCATCCATTACAATCAACGATCAGACACTGGTAACGGGCGACTCCATGACGCTGGTTGGTATACCTAACGATCTCCCAGAACTTACTATGGAACGAACATATTGCATCCATAGCAACTGCAGCAGGAAAGAAATTAGGCTTTCTGTTTAGAGCACGGAAATATTTTTCTCCATCCAACTTAGCTACTCTTTACAAAGCCCAAATACGGCCTAATCTTGAATACTGCTCGCATGTATGGGGTTCGGCGGCTCCGTCAAGGCTCGGAGTTCTTGATGTAATACAGAGAAGAGCAGTTCGACTAATAAACGACACCAGTATCACCAAAAACCTAGCCTCATTATCCCACCGAAGAGCAGTGTTTTGTTTTACCGATACATAAACGGATTTTGCTCAGAAGAACTCCGCTCTATAATCCCTCCACTTGCCAGACCAGCCAGAGCAACGCGACGTGCCAACTCCATGCACCCTTATACTGTTCAATGCGACATCGAGAACGGATCGATTCGATCGTTCCTTCATCCCCAGGGTCTCCAGATTGTGGAACTCCTTACCTTCCCACGTCTTCCCCATTCGTCCTAACTTGCAGGCCTTTAAATCCCAAATTAATAAATTGTCTCTACTGCCCCAATAGATGTTCACGGTACATTTGTATTTAGGTCTATACCTACGAAGACATCCTACTGCTCTCATCCATGATATTCAAATTTAATTTATAAATTTTTTGTCCTATTAAATTCACTCACTCTGTAGAAACTATCCCCAACACTGACATTGGAGTCAATATTCGTTACTTGAGAAGGTGTATTTTCTCCTCGCGATCCGGGAGTTTATTCATGTGAACGTCCGCGTCCTCCGGATGGTTAGTTTTAGTTTTTTTTTTTCGTTTTCCTTATTGATACTTTGTACCTTGTTCCTGTGTCACTTCGATTAGTATTGGGTGTATAGATTAGTCACCCACCACAAAGAGATTTTTTATTTCCACTTGTTTTCTATATATTAATTCTTAGCTTACCTACCGCTCACCGATTTCTAGGTCTGGGTTCTTTATAATTTCTTATATATATATATTTTTTATTTTTAAATCACATATTTTTCTAACTATTAATATTTTATTAACTTTAATTTTTATCTTTTACATTCTAACACTTAATAAACAAAATAAAAAATATCCATTTTTAACCGACTTCAAAACAGGAGAAGGTTCTCTATTCGACCATATTTTTTATGTATTTTACTGAATAGGTATCTAATGTATTTAAAATCCGATTTGGAAAATTCTTTTTCATTCAAAAGACTAGAGTGTCTGTGTGGTCCCATTTGGTTAAGGTCTGGTCATCAATGTGGAAGATATTCAAGGAAATACCACAAAAATTAACAGAATAAGCTTTGCAGTTAATATGTTAATAATGATGTATAACATAAAAACATATCTAATAATTAGATCGTTACTGTCCCACTCTAAAGCCAAAGGCCTGTTCTCACACGGAAAAGGAATGATCATTTAATCGTGTTCCCATACCGTTTCTGAAACCAAATTGTTCCGGTCCCAGTGTAGGATGCTATATCATCTGCAAAACCGTGTATCGGGTTATTAGTGGCTTCTAGTAGATCATTAATGTGTAAAAGGAATATAGTAGGAGCTACAGCCGATCCTCGGGAAACTGCAGCGTTAATCCTGTAGAGGTTGGAGGAATGTCCATCTACGGCAACTTAGATGTGCCTGCGTTGGAGAGAAAGTTGGATATCCATCTGTAACAGTTTGGTGAGGTTCTGTAGGAAAGCAGTTTGTTCAAGAGAGCTGCATGCCAGACTTGATCAAATGCTTCTGAGATAGCTAGTGAAACTATTTGAGTCTCTCCATGGTGGTGGATGGCATCACTCTAGACATAAGTTACATATGCTAGCAGATCGGCTGTTGACCTTTGTTGGCGAAAACCATATTGCCTGTCACTTAAAAGGTTGTGTGTCTCAAGGTAGCTCAGGATCCCGTGATTGACGTATTTCTCCATAGTTTTGCTAATAACATATAAAAGAGCTATGGGTCTATAGTTATAAGGCAGGGTATTGAAGCCATTCTTGGGGACTGGTTGTACTCGAGCATTTTCCAGAATTCTGGAAAAATACCAGTATCATATGATAGTTGAAATAGCTTAGTGAAAACTGGCGCTAGTTCAGGAGCACAAACTTTTAAGAATGGTTGTTGGTGTTTAGAGTAGCAAGGACTTAACCCTAAATGTGATATTTTTCATTGTGTGGGGAGCCCGTGAAATAGAAGGTAGCTCCATGTTGTTCGGTGGGTTTAGTGTCGAGTTCGAAGAGAACATTTTGGCTAAGAGTTCTGCCTTTCCTGTGGTGGACGTAACTATTGAGCCGTCATCTGCTGTGAGTGGAGGGAACGAACTGTGTGTAAAATTGTTATTGATATGTTTGGCGAGAGTTCAAAAGGACCGGCTTCCATAAGGGTTTTACATTACCTTCTCTCTCATTCGAGCATCAAAGAGACTTTTGGAATTGGTGTTTTTATCATCTTGTTTTGTTTCTTGCGATGGGTTTTGTAGAAACATTTTTTGGGACTTGATCTTAGCTTTCCTAGCTACATCGCAATCTTTATTAAACCATGGCTTTTGTTCGGCTTTCCAGATTTTGGTAAAGTGGGGAATGTAAGCTTCCATGGCACATTGAATGATTTCAGTTATACTGTTGCAAACTGCCGATGGATCTTCGTTGATAAAGCAGACGGGGTTCCAGGGAAAAGTTGCAAAGTGGTCTCGAAGGCCTTCGATCCCGATCTGCCTTTTTTAAGTATCAAAAAGTTCTCTTGGGTGGTACCTCGAATGGTTGAGATTCGATTGGACATTTGACTTCTACAACAGCATGATCAGAATTACCTAGGGGAGAAAGAACATTTATATTATATTGCTCAGGGTGAGCGGTCAGAAAAAAATACAGAGTATTAGAACTGTGCATGGTTGGCAGCTCTTGGAAAGTAAGTAAGCTTGTCGATCAGTTGGGACAATATCTCTATGGTTGGGACAGCCCATGGCTAATTACAAACTCTTCAATCAGTCATCCTTCCGTGTCCGTTTTCTTGGACTTAAGCCATTTTTCGAGGTGAACATTAAAGTCCCCAAATACAATTATCTCAGCAGAAGGGTCCTCACTATTAAGGTAGTCGATCTTTTATGATAAATAGTCAATTTCTTCTAATGTTGTTAAGATTCTATAAGTATTGACCTTCTGAAATTAAATCCTAACTGAACTGCAGACTATCTACTTATTTAATTATAAACAAAAAAATCAGTTTTTGGTAGATAGTATTTCATTTCAAATCTCTCCCACAGAAGAATTTAATTTTCATTATCTAAAGAGGTATTTGATTACCGATAAATATTAGATGTTTGCCATGGATAAGAGGATAACCGCGAGCGACACGCGTCCGATTTGTTGATTAGATTGCTCATCTATTTTCTCCCCTAGGGATAAGTATTAACAGATTACCTTCTAATTTTTCGGCAAACATCTAAAGCACTTGAGAAAATTAAATATTAGCTTTTCACTCATAATTTATTCACCGCAAATATAATTTTAAAATAATAATTTTTAAATTTATTATAGCGACATCTCCTAGTAAAATATAAAAACTATATTGTCCGTATACATTTAATAGTATAGGACACTGTTAGTGAATACAATCTTTATCTTTAAGAAAATATTTGGCATTATTAAAAATGATGTCTAAAGTTCTAACTATAACTGTATATCTTTTTTGAGCATATATTTTTATTAAAAATATTTTTAAATTAAATAGATTGTTCTTACCGCGAAAATTTAAACTAAGAAAACAAGTAGACACATCCGCCTAGTGTATTCTTGACATGCGCGTTCTTGTCGAAATCTATCTAATTTCCGGCAAACATTTCATTTTTCGTTTATGTGTGGTTGAAGGGTATAATGTTTTTTAATTATTTTAAGTAATTGCCGGTACAGTTACTAGTTGAATTTAAAAAATATGCAAATATTGATACAGAATATATACATTAGTTATTGTGGGTAAACTCGTTAAATCAATCAAAATGGCTATAACTACATGCCGGCAGTTTAGAAACATGAAGGGCGTCCGAAAATGAAAAACCTTTTGTTTACAATATAAAAGGATTTCACCAGTGACTACTTTAAGTTTGTTTACCTGAGAGACAATTTCAGCCAACAATATTTTTATCGCCAGGATATTTATATTTGTCTAACTTGTACTAAATAAGTAAGGATTTCTTTTTCTAATTTATAATGGCGGTCGTTGTATAATGGTAATCGTGGGTAGACAGGAATTTTGAATATATTTGGGTATTTAACACAGTTTGATCAGAGATCTTAATAAGAAAGTAGCATTATAAGAATTTTTGTAAAAATATACATCGCACAATGGGTGTCAACGATTTACAGTCATTTTTGGAGAGCCCCAGTTTAGAAGGTGGAGCTGTGTCTGTAGATCTTTTAAAGATAGCTCGAAATGTAACTCAAAGACAACAACCACATAATACGAATCGTAAAATAAGGCCAATTGGAAACAAATTAAAACTTATTGTTGATGCTGAAAACTGTTTAGATAGGCTCTATGGTGGTTATTTTTCAGGTAAGTTAAATTTTATATTGTTACTAGAGTTGTCATGTTTCTAATAAGATTTTTTGAATTTGTATTTTAAAAAGTGTCTGATTTCATACAAAGTTAATTTAAATTTAGTAAAAACTTTCTTTATAAATACATTTTAAAATTTGTATATTATTTATTCACATTAAAATATAAATAATAAAATCGGTCATAACTCATGATCCAATTGAATCAGCTTATATCATAATTAAAGTAATTTACTGTTATGAGCAGTGGTTAATATAATGTATAGTGGTTTAAGTAGGATTGTCTTGTTAACAGATATTGTACACAGTAATATTTATCAACTTTATAATAATACGAATGAAACAACTTTAAAAGATATTTGAACATAAATTGTTATTATTTAATAATACAGATTACAAAATACCGATCTGTACATTCCTTAATTATTAAGAGCAACACAGCTGGATTATAATTTTTTGCATACTTTATTTATAAATGTGTAAACTATTTATTTAGCCTACGAAACGTACTGATACAATAGATTATTATTATAACAATTAAAATTGAACTTAAAAAATTTGGAATTATTTTTAACTTTCAAAATTCTTAAATGAAATTCTGGGAAAAGTATAAAGAATACAAATTTATTTTAGGGGTTATGGGTATATTTTAAATTTTTTTTTTTTTTAGATTGGGCTTGCGGAGGTCAGTGGAATCGCATGGTTCAGTTTTTATCTTTGTTAACTCAAGCAATTGAACGTGGTAACATAGAATTAGCAGTTGTCTTTAATGGTACAATTGAACAATGTAGAATTAATGAATGGATAACCGAACAAGCCAATGTTCGTCAAAAAGTTGGAATGGTATTGAAGCATATTAACACTAAAGCAACACCACCACCTAAAATCTGGTGGACACCACCTACTTGCCTTCGATCTGCATTAAGAATGGCTTTAAGACATCTTGGTGTTACAGTGGTAAGTGTTTCGAAGAAATTATAGTTTTGGACGTAATTTTTTTAAAAACCAAATATATTGATAATCGCTACACTTTAGGTCAAATAGCCTTTTTTATAACGGAAATCTAATAACAGAATGAAAATTAAGGATATCGATACTTTTTTTTTTAATAAAGCTTATTTAGAATGTCATCATCATTATGAGGGAAAATGTAGTATCGTTCAAAGATAACTTTTGCTTTTCAGCAACGACAAAGAATTCACTCGGACTGCCATGCTCCACGATTTTACAAATAATTGAAATTTTTTTAAAGATTAATTATAATCTAATATGTATTAGTCTTACTTTAAATTATAATGATTAAAGCACGCAAGCCTTCTCACCACGTCAAGGTTACATCTCTCGAGAAGGAAAATAGGTTAAAAATCTACAACGAAAATGAGTACCAAATAATAAAGATTTAGATTCTAAATCCCATAAAAAATAATAAAGAAAATAATCCTCTTCAGAACTATCATCCGCACTAGACGGTTTACTCAAATCGATAACACAGGAATGAAGGAATGAACCGGAACTACTCCATAAGTATTTTAATGATAATCTGCTGAAGAACTGATTTATATGAATTACCCTTCTATAACTTCTTTGATCATTTGAAAAGACTGTATAACATTTCTAGAATAAAATTTATAAATTTTTCTTCGAATATTTTCCATCGTACCATGATCTAGTTTGATAAGAAATTGTTGTGTTCCCTTTATTCGTGGATTACACTCTTCTCTATAATACCACCTTCTTTATCGATGGTCTAAAAAAAATTGTTAATATGTGGATTCGCTTCCTTGTTCTTTACTTTGCTTTCAGATGAAATATCATCTGTGAACAGGATCTATATCAAAATACTTATTTAAAAACTACATTAAATTTATTTTACGAATATTAACCTGAGATTAAGGTCGAAGTGGGAGTTAGTAAAGAATTTTTTAAATTTAACGAATGAACTTCGGGTCTTTTCTATTCGACATTTAATGTCCAGTCTTCACACAGCCAGGTTCCGAAATAATTAAATTTATCTACTCGTTCAATGGACTGGTTGTCATGTGTGAGCTTTATATCATAATATTGTTATAGTGTACGGAAAACTATCAAGAATTTTGTCTTCTTCGTTTATTATTATTTTCTATTCTTTTTAGATTATATATAAACACCCTTTTTGTGTGGTTAGGGGTGATACTGGTGATAGCTATGAACGATTCCTATAGTCTAGGTAGAGGACAAACTGGTTATCGGAAATATTTTGATTGCCCGCGAAATCCATTACAGTATATATAAACGATTGTTTTCGTTTTAACTCTTCCACCCTTCATAGCATTCTTAAACTTTTTATTAAATCTTATCTACATATAAATGAGTTTTCAATTAAAAAAACTAGATATTTAAATTTCTATTTTGCTATGCGATATACTTGGGAAAAGAAATTTTCCTCTTTGTACCGCCCCTATAATTATATAATTAAAAGCACTTTTTATAGAAAATCATCATTGTGATCCTTTCAAATGTCCAATAAAGTAATCATTATTATCTTTTTGGGGTCTAGGGTGTTATTATTTTTTTTTTTCATTGACTTTTGTATTAAGAACTTGTTACAGTAAGATGAATTAATAAAACTACATAAATGAATAACATTTTATATAACTTTATGGTATAGTAGTGGTTAATATATTATTATAGACGATTTTAGAATAATCAAATATTTACAGTTTATTGTTATTTACAAACAAAAATGATAAATATTGAATTCATTAGTAACCATCGGTAGAAGTAACAAATATTTTAATGGAATTTCATTTCAATATTCATTTAGAAAAAAATATTTGTATTATAAATTCTACACTTCAAATAAAGTATGGTAGTCATAATATGAAATGCACAATGTTAATGATATTATTCCAGTTATCAATGGGTCCCAGTGTTATAGAATCATTTGAGTTGTTCCTCTCCACAGAAAGATTTATTCGCTTTGAAGAGAAACCAGAGTGACGAAAGCTGAAGTTGAGCTGATATTTGATAGATTTTGTTGATGTTGAACGTAGAACACACTGGCATAAGTAGCGCCATCTGTAAAATAGTTAAAGATAAACAGGGAATTCGTACAACAAAGCTGTGATGATATCATCAAGTATCGTCTCAAGTTCAACTTTCGTCACTCTGGTTTCTCTTCAAAGCGAATAAATCTTTCGCCTTTTACTAAAGATTTCCGTGGAGAGGAACAACTCAAATGAGTCTATAACACTGGGACCCATTGGTAACTGGGATAATATCATTAACATTGTGCATAAAGTCATAATAACTGCACAGACAACGGCCATACCACACTAAATCCACCGGTTCTCGTCTGATCACCGCAGTTAAGCAATGTCGGGCGCGGTTAGTACTTGGATGGATGACCGCATGGGAACACCGCGTGCCGTTGGCTTTTTTTTTATTTTTATAGTTTTTTTTTACGGGTCCAAAGCCATGCGCCTCCTCAATATTACTCTGGATACTCCATATTAGTGATAAAAAACGATAGAAAAAAATTTGGAGCACTTTCCAGGTGGAGCCGTGATTCGGCAAATTTACCAAAGCGACCAATAAATACAGATTTGTTATTATTAAAACTACAATAATTGAGTTTCGTAAAGTGATTGATTTTTCTACATTCATCAACATTATAAAATGAAATTAAAACAATGTATTAAGCTTATGCATGGGAACATTTACTTATTTTTAGATGTGTACAATGGATGACCATCATCAAGAAGTAATAGCATATTGTCGTGAGTATGGGTTTCATGGATTATTAGCAGATGATGCCGAATATGCAGCATTTGATCCACCACGATATTTTTCATCTGAAAATTTAAAACTTACATACAAGGTATTTTTATTTAGTATGTTGACTCGACTGTTTCTGTTATGTGAGCAGCTTATTGTATTGTAATATTACTTTTTACTCACTGTATTGGGTACAAATATATAAAAAATGTGCCAATACCTATGAAACAGGGTTCGAAAATATCCGATATTAATTATAAATATCAAAATATCGGATATTTATAATATATATCAAGTTTGATATATATCCATCTTGTATGAACGTCATGTTGTTATTTTATAGTATTTAATATGTATATTTGTTGCATATGTTTTACATAAACATAATAAATTATTAAAAAAAAGAAAAGTTTTAAATGGTTTCTTATATAGGTAAGTACTTAAAATGAAGGCTAGTGACAGGAAAACCTGAAGTCTATGGAGAGAGCCTATGTCGAAGGACTGCCGGACTAATGTTAAGTTAGTTGATAAGAAAAAAATGGTCTGTGAATAAAGGCTTTATTTATTTAAGCACTTAAAATCAGCAAAGAATAAAGCCTTTTTATAAATAATTCTAATCATTTAATATCAATTATCATACCTACACTTTGGTAACAGAACAATAAACATTACAAATAATAACTCTAGAATATAATCAAACAAGTCTTTTAGTTATTAATCAGTATTCATTAGTCATTAGACGAATATATTGATATATATCAGAAAAAGTCATTGGATATATATCATGATATATATCCTTCGAACCCTGCTATGAAACGGACTATACGTAACTACTTTCAAAGCTGTTCAATACAGATTAACGGTTCAGTACCTCGAAAATAAAATATCATACCTAGAAGTATTGAGATTTGAGGTCAATAGCAAATAACAATGCTATTCTATGGAACAGATTTTTGTTAGATTACTTTCCTCTAATTTCCTATTTCATTTAGGTATAATAATTTACCTTTGAGGTACATAAATATCAATAGACAAATTCTGAACTTTTTTTATTTATATAGGGTTCTATTGAAACAAAGGAATACATGATAAGTGAATTAACAAAAACATTAAAGATAACACAAGAACAAGTTTGTATTATGGCCGCATTGTTGGGGAATTTTTTATTACCTGAGAATGATTTACAAGATCTTTATAAAAAATTAAATCTGACTAAGGTTACAGCTGACAATGTGAGTATTTGTTAACACTTTTAAATCCTACGAAAATTGGTTATTTTATATTAACATAACTTTTGCTTGCACAATTACAATCCTTTGGTGTATATTAAATCCGTATGCTGTTTATGGTATATTTTTTAAAAAAAATTTAGAGGTTTTTCTTCTGTTTTGCTACCTATTAATTTGTATGCATATTTATAGAGTTCAGAAAGTAACGTCAAAAAATTAGCAGAATATGTTAGTACTCTCCCATCACCTTCTAATATGGATTCGTTGGTAATAGCTGTATTTGGATCTTTAGAAGATAAAAGGTCATCAAAATTCAGACAATCTGTGCAGTATTATTTAAATGGAACAGCTAGTGGTTTTCTTAAGTACTGTACTCCTCCCGGTAAGTAATTTTCTTGAAAAATTCTGACATTTTGTTATATGTATATATGAAAATATTTATTATTGATATTTTAGCCAAATCCAAACCAAAGAAGCATACCCAAATTCAGCAGGTGGAACAAAATTCCCATAATGTAAAATCTGAAGATCACGATCTGGATACATCTGGTTTTGCTTCTGAAACTACAGAACAAGAAGTAAGTAGTCTTTAAAAATAAACATTCAAATTTATATTTTATTATCATTTCAGCAAGAAAGTTTACAGAATTATAAACAAGCCACCGCACATTCTGTTCTTGGTGAGTTTGATGGATTAGATACTGCAGTACTTAAGGATTCTCAAAATGGAAAGTGTAAGTTCTATTCCTTTTGGAGACTACTTAAAAAACTTTACTGTCCGATTTTATTGTAATATCTAACCTCTATTTTATATAGACGATTCCCCTCTTTCTTCCGACTCATCAAGATTTAATGGTGTATCCAATGGTTCAATATCTTCAGGAAAAAATGTAGCGAGTACATCTGGAAGCAAGGTGAACATCTTGGGTGGCACTACAAATTTAAATACAGGTATCCCAGCAACTTCGCCGGTGACCAAGTCTAACAAATCTTCATGTAAGTATGTTTTGATTCTGGATAATTACATGGTAAATTAATATTGTTAATATTATAGCTTACATTAATTTAATAACTCCGATGATATCACCAGATGTATTGCGTACAGCATCTTTGCGGCATCAGAAAGGCTTAATGGCCCCATTAATATTACATGTCCTTAGTACACAAGAAATTAGATTACCTTGTTTGATGGAAGATGAGGGAAATAGAGAATTCCCTCCCATTCATGACATCTATCAACCACTCAGGCAAAGAATTTATGCTGTGTTGTTCAACTTACATCATCTGAGATACGTCCATTCTAAGAAAAAAGGTATATACCTTTATGAAATTTAATAAACATTTCTCATATAGAATCATTAAGTTTTCTGACGTTGTTTACTGCTTAATCTGTATTATGTTATAGGCTATTATTTGTTGACTTGCTTTAATTTATTACAGAAACTGGTGAAGTTCCTGAAAATGCACCACAACCAGATATTTTTGTGAAAGAATGGATATACAGTCGATCAAATCCATACCAATACCCTGAAGAAGTAAAGGCTGATCCTCTGCCTTGGGCAGTACCTACTTTACAAAGGCTTTGGTTTGGTCCTTCAGTAGATGATAAAAGACGTCGAATGCGAGCTTTACTTTCTTGTCTGAATTCAGACACACCACTGATACTCAACACAGCTTATGTTCCACAACATATGTTAATAATGGCATGTGTGTTGAGATACATTATGTCTCAAGAGAAACCTATCATGCGTAGACACGAATTAGATGCTTTCTTGTGTCACGCTTTTAATCCAAATTTGATGAATCCCCAATATTTACAAGAATTAACGGTTTGTACCAATATTTCATTGATTATATTTTTCACTATTTTCGTTAAACAATCAAAATGAAGAACAAGAGGAGTATACATAACAGAATATATTTGCGGATGATGTGTTCGTTGTTACTGTAAATCTAGATAGATTAGATAGAAAGCTTACCGCTTGGATACAAACTTCTAATCAAATATGGGATGAAATTGTATAAAAATAAAATTAAGAAAAAGGTAGTACATAAAACCCTAATTACAAGATAAGTATACAAATTGATTGAGTAGCACAAGAACAAATTGCCTAAGACTAAGATATAAAGAGAATAAAAACAAGAAATAGTATAGAAAAAATACTTTCATGCAATAAACATAAGTTTCTGGTATAAACGAGAAATTTCGATAAAAAAAATATATTCATTATAAAACGGTATAATAAAACATATTGATGATGCAAAACATGGATATAATGTCAGTAAGTAATAAAAGCAAACTACAACAATTGAAATAAAGTACTTAAGGTTAAAACAGTGAAAGTACGGGACCTAATATGAAATTTAAATATAAGAGAAGAACTGTGATCTATATTCAAGAAAGAATGATAATAGTTGGGAAATCTAAAAAATGCCGAAACAATATTTATATATCGGGATTCAGACAAATGTTGTGGGTTCGAGTCCTGCCCAATGCGACATTTTTTCAGTTTCTCCTTAATGTCATTTGATATATTCTGGTTTGTATACTTCTGAAATTTCAAAGACTTAAATTTGGTTTTCATTTAATTCAGAAAGATTTTAGAAGTCTTATAAATAAACAAGTTAATCAGTGATGAATTTCTAGGACTTATATTTCTATGGTGGTGACACAAAATCTAGAGATAGTTTCTGGAAAATATTTTATTTTTACTCTTTTTTAAATTTCAGCTTAATGTGGTAACTAGTCGTGGTGTTCAGTTAGCAGCACTCTTTATGAAAGGAGTTGATATGGCTTTAATAGCTAATGACGCATGTGGTGCACCTTTACCATGGCTTATGTGCTGTCCATGGTTATATTTTGATGGAAAATTATTTCACTACACCTTAACTAGGTCTGCACATGCAAAAAATATTCTTGAAGTTTGCGAAAACTATATTGAAAGAGTTGTAAAAGTTGAGAGAATGAGAAAAGCCATATTGGAGGGACTCGATGTTAAATTTGCTAAAGTACCACTACCACCTTTCGCTGGACGTAAGTCTTCTATTATACACATGATTTCTTTTTATACTTAATATATTGTAAGGGATAAAATAAATGATCAGGGAGTCCTCCAAATATTAATTATACTCAATATAACTGTATTTTTAGCTGCCTTGCTTCGTTCAGTTCCACCACCACACTGCCTTCCAAATATAAATTTACCTTCAACACGCGGTGGAGCGGCTTCGTTGCGTCAACGACCAATTCCGTCCAGAGGTGGCCAACTGCAGGTCGCAGGAGTTGTTGTGGGATCATGGGGTGCCAACTATGGGTATCAAGGTGGCGTTAGACAAATGGTACCAGCAGGATATAATCCGCGCGTAGGGAGAGGGCGTAATGGTACTAATAATAATCCTGGAGCTGGTTATCAACAAAATTCTTATGGAAGGGGAAGAGGACAACCAAACCGTAGACCTGGAGGAATGCCAAGTTTTCCCGTAAACAATAGAAAAAATCAGGTAAGATTTAAAAACTCTAACGGTTTCGTGACACTAATAATTATGTTTGCATATATAACATGCTGCTTTATATTCATTTGCTTTTTGAATGTTTGTAATATATTTGTATACCAAATTTCTAAAATGCTCCTGCACTTTCCGCTTTTACTAACTTTATCCCTTAATTAATAAATATTTATTAGATAAACCACTTAAGAATACATACAAAGTTACCCTAAAGAAAACGCTAGTTTTTACAAGATTTTAATAAGTTCATTTGATACCATAATTTTACCAGAATTTCGAACAAAAGTCATTTATATGATTAAGTTACCTATCGTCTTTTCTCTGCAGAGTTAAAATTAATTTGTATCTTTTATTGCTCAGTATTTTTAATGGAATCTTTTATATCTTAGATATCCATATACCAAGTTTTTGTTTATATTGCTGCATTATTATCCTACTAGAACATCGCTAAAAATTGATGAGCTCTTTATTACCAGCTTGATTACAAAGTTCAAAAAATCATCTCGTAAGAAAAATTTCCCACAACAATTGATTATTATGCATCCAAAATACATATTTACAATTGTTTAAACGCAGAAGAGATATAGTTCACAAACGCTTCAGCAAACATAATGCTTTCTTATTTTTTAAGTGTAGTTAATACCATAGTACTTTTTCTCTTATAGGCAAACAAAAAGCGTAATACTAACAAATCTAACAAAGGGCCAAAGCAACCGGGAGTGGCTTTAACTGTCAAAACTGATACCGGGTATGTAGTTTCCACATTAATCATAGCACTTCACTAAACTTGAGAATGTTACTAAAACTTACATATTTAATTTAATAGTTTTTAGTTTTTTTAATGTTTTTTATAAGTAAATACATTTTTTATTCTTTATTCATTGTCTTCCACTAAACCATATTATTTTGTTTATGTAATACTAATTATTAATAGATTAATATTCTTGAGGTAATGGTTAATTATATTACTTATTTTTTAGAGACGTGCCAGTGAATGATGTTATAATATCGGAAGACGGCACAACTGGCGCTGGAGGGAAAAAAGACTGCACCAAGAGCGTTGAACACAAAGGGCAAGGTGATGCACCTTGCAAAGTAGAATCTGCTGCCGCCACCACGTCCAATTAATATTCCAATTACTTTGTTTATCCTTTTTATCGCTTTCGTTTATTATTTTTTACATCGCGAGTGCGCGCTGAACATTAAAAGTTGTTTTAGTATTTTGTAGTAAGTAAAGTAGGTTTACGTAAACAATTTGCGAGGTGGTCGATGACATTGATGAACGACTGTAAAAGTGAACTTACTAAAACCGTGTCGCGTTTTTAAATTCTTATCAGCTCGACAACGATTTTCTATAGGGCAGCGTTGAAATCGTTGAGTCGATCTTTTTTTATACAAAAAAGTAATACAGTGTTTATCAATAGCTAATGGTTTACCTCGAATTAAACATCATTTAAACTGCAAATATGTAGAAATAAAGTGACAAGTTTATATTTATCTGTAGTATTTAATTTGAAGATAGTTTTGTAGTTATTTTATTTATATCGAATTGTTCATTGAATGAAATAAATAGTATATACTTGTTACTTTTCTTGTTGTATATTTAATAAATAGTTGGAAAAAAACATTACATAATTTATGTATTTTGAGAAATATGCTGTTTAATTCGATAATATATATTTAGAGAATAAGATTGTTTTTAATAGTAGTTAGAAACGTTGTAAAAATCTGATTAAAACACGATTTACTTTTTTGTCAAATTAATAGACTAACATTTTAAGAACATACTGTATTTACAGGGTCAGAGTCGAAAAAAAAATATAAAGTATTTAAGGTGTCAATGCTGCTCGAGTTGTGTTCAAGAAGGACTGATTGTTTTCGAGAGCCTTGTATATTTTTCTATGTTTGTTACGACTGTTATAATTATATATTGACTGAAGAGGACGCTTTAAGCGTCACTGTGATCATATTTATGGTATTTATATACGTTAGAGATCTGTTGATAGGACTCGATACGACGCTCATTATCGAACTTTTCTTCAGTTTTTGAATAACAGCTAAACACATTTTTTTTTTATCTTAATAAATTGATCATAGTTTCTGGTAACTAAAAATTGAAAATATTTCTGGCATTTACATATTTAGTATAAATCGAATATTGTAAATCTTACCAACTGAAACTAATTTATTTTGAGAGAATTTACAAGATTCTAACTTTTTGTTTAAAATGTACTAATATTAATAAAATAATTTTATAATGTTCAAAAACTGAATATATCTGATGATAGTGGGTATCGAAGGTGGTTGATGATTGATGATTTAAGGATGGTTCGCTATATAATATATATACACAACAGAAACATTTTTTGGAAAATATTCGAAATTTACCAAATATTTGTCATTTTGTAATCAATACATTCATAGTTGAAATTCACGTTAATTTACGTTTTCAGCTTAAAACGAGGTAATTGAATATTCAAACAATTACATTTATACCTGTGGTGAAATTATGTTAATATATCATTTTTTTTATTAATTTAAAGCTGGAAATTGCAAATAACATGTTATTTCAAAAATACACTAAGAGTTTGACTTAACTATAAAAAATTCATTAAGACGCGGTAATTTCTACTGTGCTGAAAAACAAATTTGCCCAATGTATGCACAATAGATTGTGCTAAATACACCCGACCGAAAACTTAAGCTTTTTATTAACTCGATGTGTAAAAATCGATAAAAAGTTGCATAAAGTTCAGAATACGCTCTGTTGCTCATTTGAGACAATATAGCTGAACTAATTTAATGGAAACACTGAGTAATCGTGACTTTAATAAAAAAATGTAAAATGAATCGATCGATTCTTCATTAAAATAAATAAATTGATTCAAAAAAAATATATATAAATAAAATAATAAAAATATTTTTCTGTGTGGGGTGGAGCTCTTTTTCTCTATAAAATCTGTACTAAATATTTACTATATGTGTGCTCATGCTCATTAAAGACATTCATCCGTTTTTTCTATATGTCATATGTAGATAATGAAAACGTCAAGACAGTAATATTTGTATCAAAATTGTATGAAATGTAATGGATAATTTACGACCTCATCAAAACGAACTGCAGCAATTGGGTGAATTAGCTGGAGTTTACATGAGTTCCAAAGTATTCAGGTTAATTCTGGAATTATTAAATTTGGGTTACAATGCGGATGTTGTATACAAATTATTAAAAGTCATACAGAGATCCAGACACCATAAGTTATGTAAATCATTTCCGAAAACTAATAGTTGTATCAGCAGATAACAAGTTTGTATTTTAGTGCTGTTTAAAATCAATTTTTTTTTTCGATTTCTTTTTATTTTTAAATCTGAATAAATAAATAAAATGTTTTATAATTATAATGAACCTGATTCTACAATAGATGTCTTTATAATGAGGGCTACCGTTTTTTTGCTCACCAGTTGGCGCCATTGGCGTTGTAGGTCCGTCCATAGAATAAATTTGTAGCTGACGCTTATCCGTCGTAACGTTTTAGAGGAAAATGCCGCAGTGTTGCTTAGTACTGTTCTTCCAGCCTGCTTAACTTTGCACCCCTTTTTCGTAGTTCTACTTTTAAGCAGTGACATTCATTGACCCGTAACTCGTTTTTTCCATAATTAAAACAATGTTTTAAATTAAATATTATACCTCGTAATAACTCCAAAGTTAATTAAAAAGAAAAATAAAACCGTGCCATCCCACCAATAAACAGTGACGCGGGGACCTCCAGCTACACTAGCGCCTCTAGCGGGGAATTCACACGCGGTAGCCGTGATTCAGTGAATTCAGAAATAAATCATCTCTATTCTCAAAAGTAAAAAGTTACTGAAATTATGATTACCCAATATGTAACCCATATTTGATTGTATTTTCTAATTTTAGGATATATTAATGGTTTTGAACGTTCATTCTATTTTGTTCATGAAGTTTTAAACCATATATTTAATACTATATAAAACATATTAAATGTGTTTTGGAAAATATTTAGTACAGATATACTGTATGTTTTAATTCAAACCGCCCCAAGTAGCTGTTCAATAAATGGTTTGATACCGTACCCCTACACTTTGTAGTTCATTAATTACATTCAATTTAGCTCACAGTATAGAAGTGTATTTAGAAATTTATCCAGTACCGGATGAAATTATGTATATTTTATGTTGTAAAATTGTTGCTTTTTTAATGTCGATATGTAACAACATTCGCACTATTGAAATATATTGAATCCTGATTTTGTTTTTGTTACTTTTTGATATAAGTTGCTTTTTTTCTTAGTCTATGTAAGCGAATGTAATTTTGAGGGTTGAGTATATTTTATATTTAACACTTTTCTGTCATTAAATAAAAACCCTCTTCTCATTTAAAATAACATTTTATAACCTATAATAGTATAATCTAATGCTTAAACATATTTAGAAATATTTGGAAATGTAGCGTAAACTTTTTTGTTTTCTTATTAATATGGTTTGGGTTAACAGTAGCAACTCTTAAGAACAAAAATAAACTGAAAGAAATACATCTTTCAGTTAGTGTTTGTTAAATAGGGTATCGGGAATTTAAATTTGTAAATATGGTTTTTAAGTACAGCAAATCAATTTAAAAAAAGATGTATATTTGTATGTATAAATACATTATCTTTATATAAGTAGACTGAATCATGCCAATTA
Organism: Altica lythri; assembly: GCA_964028335.1. NCBI lineage: Eukaryota > Metazoa > Arthropoda > Insecta > Coleoptera > Chrysomelidae > Altica > Altica lythri. The sequence goes on along the minus strand of OZ034805.1, from coordinate 57,429,225 downwards.
TATCTTGTAAGTCATATTTGTATTAATTTCGTCATATCTTGTACTCCAGACAGTCTCAAATATGTAACACAGTCAGCATTAAGTGGTAACGTAAAACGAAGAAAACCTGTTCTTCATATTCGATGACGTTGCCAAAATCCAAAATTTATAATACAGTGGAACCTCTATTAACCGGCAGGCACGGGAGCAACAGCCTACCGGATAATCGAGATTTTCATGAAAAAAGCTAAGAATTGTATGCTGTAATTATTTTTTTGAAAAAAATCATTAAAATATTTATTTAAAACTAAAATTTAACAAGAAAATTTGTAATTTTTGTTTGCTTCAATGTTTTTTCGGATTTATCCAAAGCCAATTTTCGCATTCGCCTGAGGAGCATTGCGTCTGTATTATTCGTATCCTCTTGTTGTTCGTACCATTCAATAAATTTTTGGATATTTGATGATTCAATATAACGTGCGCCAAAAGAAATCAAATACACTGCGATGTCAGCAGTGCCGAATTCTATTGAAGTAACACATCCCGAAAGAAAATCAAACGCACCGCGACATGATTTACTACTAAAAGTACATAGCGCACTATCAGTTTCGTATTTCAATGCCTCGGCAAAGGGTACCGGTTAACAGAGGTGTCGGATAATCGAGGTTCCACTGTATACATTTATTTTGGTAAAATTAGTAATTTTAAACTTGTCAACACAACAGATGCTACTCTTGTAGTAAAACCATTTCTTACATTTATGTAATCTGTATCAATAAATGATTATTTTGAATTACTTATTTATAAAGAATTTTAATTAATAGGATGGAGGTAATCGTGGTAAATATTTGCTGTACAATTATTGTAGTTAAAATAATTTTTTAATAAGAAATTTATTTCTTTTTTTTTGTTAGTTTAAAGATTCTTCAGAGTTGTTAAAGTTTGACTTAAATTTTTTCTGTATTCAAATTATTGTACTTTCTGATATATGTGTATATTGGCTCTGTGGGTCAAAGGGCATCCATGATAAAATATTTAAAAGGTATAATTGATTAGAAATAGTTATCGTGATTTTGGAAAACTTAGGACAATATTGCTCCTGTGAATATATTTTCATTTTTTTTTAAATCAATATTAAAAGATATTTAATCTTTAAAAATATATACAACAAAATTTTTTGAATGTGCTGTTGTCTTGACGTTTGTTCTGAAATCACAAAAAAAAAACTTCACTTTTTTTCTTATAATTCATAAAAACAACCGTTCAACTGTAAGACAGTTTATTGTATAATGGGCAAAGGGAATTTTAAACAATAGATTTGTATGCATTGCCAGATAGCTAAGATGGTACAGACAGTTGAAAGAGTTTGTTTGATATATAGTATACAATTGAACCATTAGTTTGTGATATTATTTCGTACCTATCCAAAAATTTATTCCTTTGTAAGATAATTGTATTTTCAGATGTATTCTCATACATGAAATTTTAGTTTTCCCAAGACCTGTATATCTCGTTTTAAAGAATTCAAACAAAAGAAAACGTTGGGCCAGTGGAAGATACTTAATACGTTCATGCTAAACAATATTTAAAAAAAGCAAAAAAGTTTTTGTAATTCGCGGTATTATTGTTGTTGAAAGTTATTACTTTTTCCAATTTAGATTTTTATATATCCTTCTGAACCGGAGTTATAATTTTGAACTAGAAACACTTGATGGTAGAATTTTACCTTTCAGTTACGTTGTTTTCAAATGACTAACGAATTATAGAACTCCTACAATTAAATCATATAAAGAAGTTGAATTATTGAATTCTTATATATCTACCTTCTCAAAATATTTCGTTGTGGTCATATTTCAAGTTATTTTATTTTATTTTTTTTTTGATTTTTGTGTTCTTGTTTTTCCACAATTTCGTTATTCATAAAAATGGAAGTTGAAATGATGTTTAGTAAAAGAGGCAGAAAAATAATAGTTATTAACAATTTCAAGTTTTGTATGGATTTTTTGAAAAACAGAACTGTTTGTTGGAAACGCGTTAGTAAAACAACCAAGAGTCCTGCTAAATTGTCAACACCGTTCATGGGTTTAAAAACGGTCATTATCTGCGTTGGTTTTCTGTTAGCTTTCGGACAAAAGCGACAAACTTATGAAGATTGGTTGAATTTTGAATTTAATAATTCAGTAATGTAAAGAAAAGATTTAATATCCATCCCAAATATGTAGTGATGTACTTTGAACTAGCTATTTACAATGAAGTAATTTCTGTGTGGAATGCATCTGAAATCATTGGTTATTGATTTCAATTATCACACCTCTCCGGAAGCTATTTATTTTGCAACAAAAATGTAGAAAAAATCTGTTTCAACAAAGTTTTAATAATAATAATAATTTCTTTATTGTCAGAAATCATAGAATTTGGGCACAATTATGTTCGTCGTTTCAACATGGTATAAATGTATGTAAATCATTTCACTCAGGGTTTTTATTCACCTCATCCAAACATATATCTATTCATTGGAAGTTAACAGATTTTGAAGTCGAAGAAATATTAAAATAAACGGTTCAACTAAATTTAACAAGTATGCTCTTTTAACCATACAATCAGTTCAAAGATAGTCTGGGAATGCCTAGACAAATTATACGAACTAGGACAGAATAACACTGTTACCCTCCTATGGGTTTCAGGACAGGTAGGAATAGAAGGAAACGAAACAGCAGACAAGCTGGCAAAAGAAGGAGTTCAAAACCCATACTTGGGACCAGAACCATCCTGTGGAATCAGCAGTAGTACATTCTTAGAAAAACGGAATAAAATGGATAGTGAAAAATCCAAGTACTGGAATGATCTAGAAGGACTAAGACAATCGAAGGCGCTCCTGGGAGACTACAATCAGAAGAGATCTCTCAGCTGTCTTAACCTTAGTAAGAAGAACCTCCCTATTATAGCAGGAATACTAACCGGACACTGCCGATTAAGAGGACACATGAAGAAACTGGGATTAGTAGATGAAGCAAACTGCAGATTCTGTAATGTAGAGGATTAAACCTCAATACACACTCTTAGAATGCATCGCATTAAGTAATTCTAGGGTCAAATACCTAGGGTCATACGGAATAGAAAAGGAAGAACTACCTAACTTAAAACCCAACGATATACTGAACTTTCTAAGGAAGATAGGACTAGACTAGAAGAGCTGCTATAAGGCTGAGAAATCATCAGAAATATACCAAGAAAAGGGGAACACAATAGATCTTATAGGTCGCAGGTTTAACTCAAAATATAAAAGCAGTGTAAGAGCAATAATATCTTGAATACCAGAAAAAAGGTAACTGTTATTAAAGAAAGCAAATAACAGAAATTAATGTAGGTAATTTAATTCCACAAATCTATTAAAAGAAAGTTGTACAAAACTCTGTAACAATGAGACTATCTTTTAATATATTTTTCAACTTTCAATACTGATCCAATATTGGTTTAAGGCTAAGGCGTGATTACGAAATTAAAACAGTAAAATCTTTCAAAGGCCAAACTTTACAAATTGCTCGACTTCGTATCAAACCTTGAGGTATAGGTCCATAAGATCGACTGTCCAATGAATTACTCCTATTATCACCTTCTAACCATACGTGTCCTCGAGGAACATGTTTATATGTAGCAAATCCAACTTTTACACTTTCTCCAGGCAGACCAACAACTCTTTTACAAATTTGTTGTTTGGGATTTGTAGGACACTTTGCTATTATTATATCTCCTTTACTTATTTGTCCCTTTAATGGTGTAATATGCTCTGTAAATAAAATGTCATCAGAATGTAAAGTCGGTTCCATTGAAGGGCCGGAGCATACAACAAAATCTCCAACGAATTGAACTGTGCAATGTGCAAGACAACCGTATTTAATTATGGCACCGAAGTTACTAAATATACTTCCCATGTAATTCATTTTAATAACTTTTAAACATTCATTTTCTGTTCCTATTATTATTGCTACCACTAAAGATATTTCGATATTTGAAATTAATAACCACAGATTATAGGTAATAACCATAGGTTAACTTATGTCACTTTACGTCTTCTTTTTCATAAAAAAAATCTTCCTTTTTTGCAATTTTAGCCGAAGTTTCGTCATGATTTAAATATCTATTTAAGTACTTTAATCTGCGATCTGCGATTTCTGTTATTTGTTTTAATACTTAATACTTTTCTGTTTTATGTACTTACTATTTGCGTACGGCCGGCTATCTCTTCAATATATATTGTAGTAATCTGGTTGAAAGCAAGTGAATATAGATATTTAAAATCATAGTAAGTACTTTTATAGGTTACATCAATAGACTCATGTGGTATTAATTTAATTATATAAGAAATGCCGTCAGGATATTCTTTAAAAAACGCAAATTTCCAGTTTAAAACTTCTTTTATCTTTGTTTATAATTCCTAAACTGCCAGCTTTTTTGTTTGTTACTTTTGAATATTTTAATATACATGCAAACACCGCTGTTCTTTTATCTTTTAATTTATATTATAACCGAATGAATTTACAGTAAAGGAAACTGTAATGAATATTATATGTCTATTGTCTGCCTCCTGTCCTTTATACACCATTCTTCCTCCAGTCCTCATCAACATGAAACTTTAGTAAACTGTTAAGTATCGCCTGAGATAAATTTTTCTATGAGTATCGCGAAGATTTCTAGCATTGTTAACGTTTTCATAGTTTGCGGGCGATGGGCGATGTAAGTCGTGGAAAAAAAATTTCATGTCTAAATAATCTTTTGAAAATGTTTTATCTGTGGGTACGCAAATATCAACATTTCATTTACTGAAACAGCATTTGATGGTACATATATGTTTATAAACTTCACTTTATATAAGACTCTTTTATTTACGACCTAGTAAGTCAGTCAAATACACATTTATAATTCAAATCATATTTAAAACATAAAAAATGAATCAAAACATTAGGCAAAGTAAACTTGAAATTATTCAAAGTAAAGTATGTTCACAAATATAGTGTCTCATTGTAAAAGTCATTTTAACACCTGTAAAACTAAATACTCTAATGTTGAGGAATTATCACAGAATACAAGCTGCCAGGGCCAGCTTATATCCTCCCTAATATTGTTATAGTTATAGTCTAGGCGAGATCTCTTTTGGATTGGACATTTTCCATAGGAAGCTATTTTTTGCTGGAATCCCTCCAGGATGTGCCCAATATCGATAATCATGATATGCGCCAGTAGCAAACCCTGTGATAAATTTTTTATTTTATACAATCTAAAAAAAAATTTCTCATTTTGTTGTTACTATTTTCGTGTATATTTCGGGAAATAATGCTCCTAGAGAAACAATTATACCAAGTTAAAAGTTTCGTTATTTAATTTTACACAATATTACGTTAGTTAGAAATTGAAAATTGGATGTTTATCGTTGGAAAAATGGCAATAATTGGGAGAAAAAGTACAAAAAATGATGTTTATCCTTTAATTGTTTTGGACCCTCTAAACTTAATTTACAACTTCCATATTCCGTCTAGAAAACTTTTTGATATGATTAACACGTGTGCCAAATTTCGTTAAGATCGGTCGGATAGTTTTTGCATAATAATTTTGCAATCCAGTCTACTAGAAAAAAAAATCGCAAGTTTTCAAATTCATACTAGGCCCTAAATAAGGCTCTCAGATAGAGGCTGTTTGTAAAATTAAAATCGGTCCACTTGGAGAGCATAGATTTTTTTTTAAAAATTTAGGCTTATAAACAATTTGAATAACTTTACGAGCTGTAAACATATTAATTTCAATTAATTTATGGACTTAAAGAACATTAAAAGACGCTTCTATTAAAAAAAGGCTTACTGGTTGCCAAGATATTAAAGGTTGAAGTTGGCATAAAAACGGTCCCTCTACCACTTATGGTTACATGTTAAATTAGGTCTTCCTTCCATTTTTCGGGAATGTCTTCTGTTTTTTATGTAATTTTCGTTTTTGATATTTCCTTCCCCTTTCCATCCTGTAGTTCTAAAATGTCAATCCTGTATCTTTCCATTTCTCTTGCTATTTCTCCCATTTTTCCTGGTCTGAATAATCTTCTGACGTTACAGGTTCCTAATGTTATTTTGTTTTGCTTATTTTTTATTTTTCTCTCTCCTTTTCTTATGTTTGATTTGTTTTCCTTTTTCAGTACTAATTTTGTCTTCTTATCCATCCTTGTTTTCTTCAGTTTTTTTACATTCTCTTTAAATTTCTTTTTCCTGTTCGCTTGCCGGATCATTTTAATGATCCTGGGTGTCTGTTTTTCTCTCTGTTCAACTTTTATTTTTTGTGGTCTTCGTTATTTTTGCATTATTTTCTATTTCATTTTCGTTCTCTTCCGGTGATCTGTCAGTGTATGTTCTTCCTCTAGTTGTTCACTGGTCTGTTTTAATGTTCACCGTTTCGCTTTGTGACGGATTTATCGTATATTCTAGGTTTTCCACCGTATAAGCTTTATCGTTTATGTTTAGCTTATTATAAAATAGTGATGATTTCTGGTCTTTTTCTCTCGCTTCTTTTGAGTGTCATTTAAGTATTTTTTCTGCTCTTGTGTCTCTTCGGAATAGTCTTTACTTAAATAAATGTCAATTACTTTTAGTTTTTTTGCATGTTTTATTATTTCATAAATTACAATAAAAACAGTAATGGCTTCATCGCTTGGTATTTAAATAATTATAAGAAGAGTGAATTTATCTATTCAACCATAAGTACCTATATAAAAAAATTTACACCTACAGTTGGGGCAAGCTTTTTGTTTTACATTCTATAGGTTTTTAACACTAACCATTTAAATGAAATTTTATCGTAATTGAATTTGTTTAATATATATTGTAGATCCTAACATTTCTACTATCGGCAAGACAAAATTATTTTTATAAATTTTACAAATTTATTCATGCGTGGGCGAAGCCGCGACTGGGAACGTGATTATATATATTATAAAACAGTAAATTACTGATATTATTTAGAAGTATTGCCAAAGTTTCTACTCGTAAATTAACAAAATCAACAGTTGCATATTAAGCTTAAAGTGTAGCAAACATTAACTTCTCGCCATTTTATTTATTATCGGTTTAAATATACCAATATAAAATTAATAATTCAACTATTTTCAAGGTCTAGTTAATAAAAGATAATATTCTTTGTTTAAGATTTTTTTGCGCAGTTCCATATTATATATTAGATCACATTAATTAATCGTATTTTGAAATTTAAAGAAGAGCAATGAGTAACGTTGGTAATATAAATAATTTACTTCAAGAAGATGGATATTTAGCCTTTCCAAAGAGTTTTGCAACTACAGCTATTCACCATGCTCAAGAACCAGAACAATGGGATTCAATGCCTGTTGTAACACCTTTAGTTACTGCTACTACTTTCAAGCAATTCAGCCCCGCAGATTATAAGGTAAAGTTAATATAAATTTTAGATTTCATTCTCATAATTTATAATATAACATTTCTTAATATCTTCATATTTATTCTTTATATTCGATATTTTCGTAATTATATATAGATATTAATGTGGTAATCGCACATGTTTTTGCAAAATAAATTACCTCACAAACTATTAAACGCTTTATCATTCATGTGTATAGCGTAATGTGTTTGGCAATAAAAAGGATAGATAAAAGCGCGTTATTGATAAGTTACTGACTGCATATTATTTTGATTATCCTTAATTCATATAAAACATGTTTATTCCTATTTATATTTTCGTGTTCATTTGCGATTCTGAAAATTGAACAATGCTTCCACTGTAGTGGATCTTCTACGTTGTGGAGTCTTTATCATTAAAATCATTGCTTTGCTGTATTGGTCATTTTCTCATCTCATTTCATAGCTTAATGATCTTATTTCCACATTTACTGCAACTAATGACAAAGGAACGAAAGGAAAATACGTATTTTTCTCTGGGAAGCGTGTATTAAAAATTATAAAATTTATTAGCTGAGCGCTTTCGGCCTAACACCGGCCATTATCAGAGCTAAAATCCAAAGGTTAATCAATACGCCAGAAGTGAAAAAGGATCAATAGACTGTACAGTCGTCCAAAAATTGTCAATCCGCTGACTACTACAACTACTTCAATGTTAAGTTCAAGTTTTCTTTTTGTCCGTTATGTCCCTAACTTCATCTTAGATGCTTCACACTGCTACACCTCCATTATTTGATGTGGATTTTTATTGACCATCCCTCGGTAGATGCTTTCTCCAGTGGATTGGCAATTTTTGAACGACCGTAGAGTCTATTGATACTTTTTCACTTCTTGGGGTATTAATTAAACTTTGGACTTTTAGCTCTGATGATGGCCGGTGTTAGGCCGAAAGCTCAGCTAATAAATTTTATAATTTTTAGTACACGCTTCCCAGAGAAAATTACGTGTTTTCCTTTCGTTCCTTTGACTTCAGTAAGTGTGTACAAAGTCTAACAGTCTAGTTCATTGAAACTAATGAATTCTTTTTCAGAATTACGATTACGGCAGATCAGGAAATCCAACAAGAAACACACTAGAAAATGTTCTAGCAAAATTAGACAACGCAAACTATGGCCTTACTTTCGCCTCAGGACTTGGTGCAATTACAACAATTGCTGGTCTATTTAAAAGTGGAGATAACATTATAGTAGGTGATGATATATACGGAGGAACCAACCGTCTTTTAAATAAAGTTGTTAGTAATTTTAACGTCGAAATAACATTGATCGATTTGGTAGATATTAAAAATCTCGAAACAGCTATTAAACCTAATTCGAAGGTAATTATACTAAATAAATTTTCTTTTAGAACTTTATACAAAACAAATCCCTCTTAAATCCTCTTTATCATCGTTATAAAAGTTTTAATACTATCAGATTCTACAAAAGATTATTTTTATAGTTAATTTGGATAGAAACACCTACGAATCCAACGTTGAAAGTAATAGACATAAAAGCTGCAGCGGCATTGGCTAAAAAGAACAATATAATTCTTGCAGTAGACAATACTTTCCTTACACCTTATCTTCAAAGACCATTAGATTTAGGGGCAGATTTAGTTGTATATTCCCTAACTAAATATATGAATGGACATTCTGATGTTATTATGGGTTCACTTGCTACTAACGACAAAGAATTGTACGAGAAACTAAAATTTTTACAAAATGGTGAGAACCTGATTTAATAGTATTACGGGTGTACTAACATATTTTTTAATAGCAATGGGTATTGTACCATCCCCATTTGATTGCTATCAAGTCAATAGAAGTCTCAAAACGTTAGCTCTAAGAATGAAGCAACACAGAGAAAGTGGTTTAATTATTGCAAAATACTTAGAACAGCATCCTCTTGTAGAAAAAGTTTTACATCCAGGTAGGTTTACAAACGTCAACGCGTTATTTTTAAATAATTATTGCATAATTTTAGGTTTACCATCGCATCCCCAATACGAATTATTTAAAAAACAAACTAGTGGACATAGTGGTGTTTTCTCCTTTATTTTAAAGGGCGATCTTCAGCATTCTAAAACGTTTTTATCAGCACTTAAAGTGTTCACACTTGCAGAGAGTTTAGGAGGATATGAAAGCTTAGCTGAATTACCGTAAGTGCCAAGTTGCAATTTTTCTTGTTAAATATGAACTTTGTGTTTTTCTACATTTTATTTTATGTATTAATTTACTTTGTAAACTTACATTCAATTATTTTTCAGATCCGTAATGACGCATGCTTCAGTTTCGCCAGATCTCAGAAAAGTGTTAGGTATTTCAGACAGCTTAATTAGATTATCTGTTGGACTTGAAGATGTTGAAGATTTAATAGCAGACTTGGAAAAAGCATTTCAAAAGATTCAATAAGTTTTAATAATAACCTTTTTAACGGAAAAATCAATTTACAGATTATACAATAAAAAACTTTTACCGCTCAACTATAATTCAAATGAACTAATTTAAACAAAATGCCATTATAATTACTAGAGAATGCATTTTGCAAAAGTTAACATACAAGTAATGTATTTCAAAATACGTTATAACTGCAAAATACAGCATTTTTAATTTACATTAAATCTAAATTCATACGTAATTATTTTTAAATCATAAATCTTCTTTTGTCTTTTTAATTGAAGTAATCAACAGTTGCTCTTTAACACAAATAGATCTTATTCCATTAATAATTGATTCACAAGTTGCTTTATCTAGAGTTCCTAGTTTGGCAAGATGCATGCGAACACTAGTAATATACTAAAACAAAAATAATAATAACAACGGCAACATACACTAAAAAAAACGCACCTTTTCAAAAAAAGTAATGTCCGAGCTATAGTATGGTTTCATAAAATCCACTCGAAGCTTCTCTTGTATCCCCGTGTTGAAAATAAATACCCGCCTTATATTATTTAATAATATATCGACTTCAAATTCGTCCAACTCTATATCAACTTTAAACTTATAAGGTACGCTTTGATCTTCAAAATTTGCTTTTTTATCCACAATCCAACATCTAAAAGGTGACGCAATTAGTGCGCCATTTAAACTGAAAGGGGATAAAATCATTCCTATACACGGCTTATTTTGACCAATCCATTGTTGCACTGACTGTTGAGTTTCTATGTCTTGATACGAAGGCTCGGGAGCAAAAGTGGGATGTGAATGAAACCACCTATAAATTTGACAAATAAAAACAAATTATTAAATGGTTTGTATACAGAAATTCTAAAAAAAATTGTTACTTTACATACCCAAGAATATCTAGGCCCTTGCTATGTATTGTATCAGCTGCCTTTGCTTGCGATATAGGGCACATATCGCAGTGGGTTGCTGATGAAGCTATATTTAGGCAAGGCTCGTAATGGGAAATTTTAAGGGTTTTACTTTGAGATACCCAATAACCAGCTATCAAACCCATTACTTCTGTTAAGTACGTGTGTGCATGAAAATCCATTGTTAATAAAGTAGAAAGGTTTATTTTGATTTTATATGGTTGCTATAATATTAACAACAAATTAGATTACAAATTTAAAGTAACAAAAAAGACCTACCACCATCTCATCTTTAAATGGCCTACAATAGATAAGTCTAACTGTTGGTTTTTTCATATATTGTTTTTGTTTAATAGGTTCTTCGTTAATAATTGTATGTTTAATAATTTGACCACTTTCATCATGTGACATTGTATGTCCTCCTTCTCCATCCTAAAATAATTAATAATGTAATTCAAATCAACCTCATCTTTATGTAGCTCACGTTATTAAATTTCTTTTTAATTCGAGATCTACAAGGAACATTTGCTTCATTTGGTAAATTTTTGATTAATTCTTTTTTACGCTCTTTGGAAGACATCCAATCATGTAACAGGTTTACTAGAGGACGCTCATAATTAACTTGATCTAAAAAATACTTATATAAAAAATACATCTCAGAAAATACATTATATATTTACCGCAACCAAAATTAATTGCTCCAATCTGTTCTAACAATCGATGTATTTTTGAAAACGAATTCACATCTCCACAATTTCTTAAAGTCTGGCGACTTAAAGTTTTATTTACATATTTTGGTTTTTGGGATTGCCAACACTGTAGTATGTGATTTCGGATCTAAACATGTTATAATGTAAATCATAGATATACGCATTCAAGGTCGTAAAAGTACTAATTCAGTACTGTTTCATATTCATACCTCACTCTTTTGACACTTCATGCAACAATTTGATTAGTACCGAAATCAGGCAAGTAAAAATAACTTGTCAATAAGCATTGTACATATAGTTGCTTATAATAGTATATTATTCGAGCGTAGAATGATGGCTATTATTCACGCAGATTAAATTTTTATGTGAATAATAGCCATTCTTCAAAAGTAGAACACTATACTACTTTCACCACGAGTGTGCGCTTTATAAAAAACTTGTTTTTAGGAAAAATCTTTAATTAACCCTAATTAACAATATTTAACTTCGCAGTTATAACAAGAAACAAACACTAAAATAACAAATAAATGTACCTGTTACTTATGTACAAAGTAATTTTCTTTTACTTTTTTGCAAAATTACAATTACTTATATTTAAGACAGTCAGTATTGAAACTGGACTAAATTTTGCTAAAGTGCTTGTCTGAGATGTGTGTGTGATGTGTGACTCTGCTGGTACTACTTTGTTCTAACGACTGAAGTATTTTGTTCGCCGAGTTCATTTTATTTGTGATCGAATGATCGAATTATTGATGTATCCTTCTGCTACGGTGGTAATCTTCCAGCCTCCATATCGTTTGAGAGTTGTAATGTCTCCTGCATCAACTAATAAGGTAGCAGAAAAGATATACGAAAACTATGTTAGGTGTACAGATTTGCATTCGGTAAATTTAATTTAAGTTGCTATTTGTCTTTCCATTGATGCAAATTTGTTAATTCCAATTTTTTGAATAGTGCATCTGCCATGTTAGTAGTTTAAGACAAATGAAGGAGTTGTTACACGTTACACTAGCTGGGCGTACCTTATAGGCTTTCGCTAGGTTACGCACGGTTTATTTGTGTCAAAGCAGTGTGATGTGTACATGTTAGCGTGAATTCGTAAAAATAAAATGATGTGATTGGCCTATCTAGCGTGAATTCCATTTCAGAATTCACCGCATAGAGAATGTATGCTATTATTCACTTTAATATGCAACCAGAATCAACGTATTACGTAACAGCCGTAGAAAAATTGATTATACCAAGAGTATAAATCTTCGCTTGATATTCACGATTTAAACACACCTAACCATGTTCTACACTTATTTTAAATTATAATTACTAATAACGAACATTTTCAGCAAGATCTAAACAGAAACTCAAAAGGCAATTAAAAATATAATATAAAAGACCCTAAAAAAGGGTGGTTACTAACCGGGTCAATTAATTATTGGTTGATATTACCTGATCGGTACGAATCACTATGTGCCTGTTTTCACAACGGTTAAATCTTGGCAGATATAGATACAAAATTCGAATCCCGTAATTACCTGCATATATCGTTCAGGTGTCTTGGTGGTGCTATCAGAAAAATACTCAAAATGCATTAATTTTTCTAAATCAGTAATATTTTTTCTATCTAAAATAATCTCCGATTTTGGTTTCTCAGAACTATGTAACTCTTGTAACAATGATTCATCAATTTCGGTTAAATTAAGAGTTTCTAAGGTAGTTCTTGGTTGGAAAACTTTGGTAAGATTGGTGATGTTCATATTTCGAAAATTATCATCTTTAGGTATCAACGTCTTTGTTTCCGGAGTACTAATTGATTTAGTAAGACACGTCTTTGTTTCCGGATTACTAATTGATTTAGTGGGAAACTCATTATCAGATAATTCAACATCTACATCTGTATCAGAATCTTCAGAAGTTAATTTTATCTAAAAATCCAACAAAACAAATAAATGACAAATTGAGTTGTTAAATCTGAAATGACTTACAATTTCTTCGCCTTCACAAATAGGAACAGCGAGACCATGTCCAGTTGTAATTTCGACCCTTTTAATTTCATTTTCGTTATTCTTGGCATTTACAATATTAATAGTTTTTTGTTTAATGACATTACCATACTTAAAAGGTGTTTTTAATTTGGATTTTATTCGAAATTTAACGGTGTTTGGCAGAGCTTTTCTGGGTTTTAATCCCTTTACATCTTTCCGAGTAATTTTTGGATTCAACAAATTTTTCCTTCGATATGTTAGAGGTGAGTGATCTTGATTTGATTCTTTATCACTAACATATGTGACTGTACTATTAGATCGACTCTTTTTCCGTGACCTATTATGAGTAAGTACTTCTACGGTAGGCTTAGCAGTGCTTACTGCTGCTATTACTTCTTCAATACTTGCTGGTATCTAATAAAAAAATAGTATTATCATTATAAATTTTTTAATCAATCAACTAACTTAAATAATTTGTTTTTTTTACCTGAGCATCATCTAAAACATCACCCTCCAAGGCACATTCACTAATCCTTCTATTAGGATGATTTTCTAGATAAAAGTTCTTTAAATAATATTTAACTTCAGGAGCTGATTTTGATCCAATAAATTGAGACAATCTAGCATTGCTCTTTCCAAAGATTTCAATACCTCTCTCCAATAGATTTTTTTCCTTTTCTGTCCAACCACTTTCATCGGTAATACTGTTTTCGGTGGATAAGTGCCCTAATTCACCAGCATGCAATTTCTCTGCCGAGTTGGTAAATGTATTACTATCGTCATACCAGTTGTCTGGATTTGTACTTGGTCGATCTAATAACCACTGAGGATGGATAGTATAGTCACAATTTAATAATTCTGATGTTTGTGATATCAATGGTCCACCATCGTATCTAAAATTAATGAATATGTTAATTAAGAAATATATGTGTAGATATTTGTTACGTTTACAAATTTGAATCACTATCAAGCTGAAAATCTCCCAATATATCAATTTCATCTTCATCAGCCATTCCATAGATGAAATATAATTAAGTTAATTTATTTTTTTACAAACAAATACAACGCGTAAAGCGTAAATATGTCAAATCTAGTTTATTTTTACATTTTTAGGTTGGCAGACCCCATAAATTGGTTACAAATGTGTTGTGTTCGGATATTCTACTCTGCTTCCACTCTAGTTTTGCCTTGTGATTGGTCAGTAATTAATGAATGTGTGTTCTTTTAAATAAGTGGGCAAAGGACAAGTTGAGCATTTAAAACGATTTATCTATAATTCAACATGTCTTCCAGTGTTTTTGTTTGTGATTAGTTTGTGTATATTTTTAATTATTTTTATATTTTGTTAAAATGAATAGTTGGAAGCCTACAAATGATGAAAGCAGTTACGGAATAGGTAATTTAATTTTTGTGGTAATTTATTCGAATATAAAGCTTATTTACTTTTTACAACTTGTTGAATTTTAATTCTCTCCTACCAAGACACTAATATTTGATTTCAGAGAACGTATTTATTTTATAGATCATTTTTAATTGTGCCATGCTTTAATTCTTACAATTACATAATTGTAATTTTATAACATTCTAAATAAAAAAGAATTATACTACTTAAACTTGCCCCTCCCACTTGCATATCAAGAAGGTTGATGAGTGTATCTTCCTTGAGATTTAAAAAATTGTGTGATTCATGACTACTAAATAATGATCAATGTTACTAGTTAATTTTATTGAAGTCGTGTTATTATTAATTATGTATTTTTAACCATTATGTTGTTTTCTTTTTATTTTACTTGGCCGATGCATGGAACGCATATATTTTTAATTAAGTAAAATTGCCAAAAGTTATTTTATTTACAAAAATTGTGACTGCAGCTAAAGTAATTGCATATTAGACTTTTCAAGATTGGATTATTTTTTACGTCCTATTAAAATATTAGAAAAGTTATTATTACATCATTGCTAATTATCATTTACTACGCTGTGGTTATATTATCATTTACATCCTCATTAATATACGGAATCCCCCATTAGATATGTTAATCGCCATTTGTGTGAAATTAAGTGATAATTTAGACCATGTAAAAGGATAATTTTTATTTCTGTAAATTATTAAAACGTTATTTGGTACTAAGTGTATACTAGACTATAAATGTTTCTATTTTTATTTCGAAGCACTAAAACTGCGAGAACTAATTGTTATCCCTGCCATGAACATTTTTGTTATAAAAGGAATTTATCCAACGTCTTGGATTATTTTTATGATTTACATTTACAAGGTGGCATTCAGAGTCAACTAAAAAAATATTTCGTTTCCTCCAATTAAAGTGGCCTTTACATTCAAATAATAGAAAAACGTAAAAAGTAAACATTGATGTAGCAAAGAAGTTATCGAGAATTCATTGTTTAGAGAATGTTTATTATTTTACACATGTTCGTAATAATCCTTTCATTTATAATTAATAAATAATTTTTGATCATTTCTTTAGTTTCGTTTATGTACCTTGCAATTCCAGAAAGATATACTAAAATATGATTTGATAAAATTTCAATGAAATTTATTTTGACTAATAGATAATAACTCTTCATATTCCGTAATAATATTAAAAACCCTTTTTTAGCAATATATAATTATATTTGCCAAGAAGACTACAAATTGAAACTGACAGTAGGCGATGCCGTCCATATACTGGAAGAAGAAACCGATTGGTACTATGGGTATCTTATCAATAATAGAGATGTTAAAGGTATATTTCCCAAAAGCTACGTACACATGAAGCAATGTCAAAAAGTCGACTCTTTAGGCCCGATTTTAGGGCAACCGGCTATTACTAGAGAAATTACTATGGTATTACGGGAATGGGGAAAGCACTGGAAAAATTTATATGTGGTAGGTAACCTTTATTTTATAGAAATGTTTGCATAGCGACTTCCAATATTGAACATTGTTAAATTTGTAAACCAGAAGATTCCTCCCCTAACTCTGCGTTTGTTTTCATTTTCATGATATGATTAATAGGTATTTGTTTTGTCAGTTTCTCTTGTGTATAATTATTATTTGAATACTTCAATAATAGTTACGTATTTGTTTACATTACAGTTTATACTTAATACTGCAGTTCTTTCTGATAATATTTTTATGAACGTAATTATGATGTGTATCTTCAATTAGGTTTGGAATTATGACATCATTTATCTACAAACTGCTTGTTATATATAGAGTTATATACCCAATTATCAGAAGGGGATGTAAAAGTTAAATTTTTTAATTTTATACATTTTAGATGAATAGTTACAGTTAACTTGTTTTTCTATGATTTCAGATGCATAACAAAAATTTCGAGTCAATGAAAACGCAAATCTACGATCTACTTTCACTAAGAAGTAAAATAATAAGTGGAACTCTACCTGTTGACGAATTAAAAAGAGTGATAAAACAAGCAGTGGAAGAAATAGATATTGGGAATAAAATTTTAGGATTAGATCTTGTTGTAAGAGACAAAAATGGGAACTTCATCAATCCTAAAGAAACTAGTACGCTTCAATTATATTATCTCCACAGGAATGCAACAGAACGAATGAGTAATCGGAGTAAAGTAAGTTCATTCAAAAACCTTAATTTATATTAAGGTCAAGGTTAACAATTTAAGCAGAAAGTTCCGCGAGGGTCAATTGACTGATGTGTGATTTTTTGTGATAGGCTAGTAATTTTTTCAGCTAATGAAAATGCAGCAACCTTCATATCTTTAGTTAATTTATTTTTATTAAATTTGTATTTATAGAAAGAAATCAAAGAAACCCAACCCAAAACTGCCATTCAACAATACTCTAATATATTTTTGGTTGCGGTTCGAAATTTTACATTTAAAATGTCTGAGGATGCAGAACTATTAATGACACTTTATGACGGAAAAGAATTTAAATCTTTTACCGAGAATTACGTTGTACGGTGGAAGAAAGAAGGATTGATGAGTGATTTGGATCAAATGCATAATTTAAGAGTTATGTTTACAGTAAGTTGAATTGTTGTTTTTATGGCTCTTTCTGTTAACTTAATTTTTTTCTAACATTTCGTGTTTACTTGTTGATAGGATTTAGGAAAAAGGGATTTGGAGAGGGAAAAAATATATCTAGTATGCCTTGTAATACGGATTGGGGCAATGGATACGAAAGAATTAGATCATAGGAGAAGTTCTGTTAGTACAAATCATAAAAAACATTATAATGAAAACATGAGACGACCGTGTGGTGTAGCTGCCTTTGATATATCAAGTTACATGAATGGAAAACTTGAAACAGATTTAGAACAAGAATTTGCCATACCATTTATTAGGTATGTCTAGTAACTGTCATATATGTAGTATTTATTCATTACCTACTTTAAAAAAATATTATTTTAGCTGTGAGAAAGATAATTTAGAACAAACTTTAAGAAAAACTATTACCAAAGAAAAATTTGAAAGTAAAAATCATTCTTTATTTGTCAACATGAAACTTTTACGAGGTGATTTAAAACAGGTTTGTATTTTGTTTTATTAGAAATTGTAATTATTTCATTAAAATGTTAGTTACGTCTTTCAACTTTAGCCATCGCCGATTATAGAATACGAGTACTAGTTCAGTTATTGAACATTTAAATACCCAATAATCTTTTTAACAGTACATATGTAAATTCACCTCTCTTTGTAACTAATCACTACTTATATTTTAAGATTATTATTACTAAACGTTTGATTTTCACAGGTGCGTGAAGAAAATCCACATCTTGTTTTGGGAAATGTATCTGTGGCACGAAAAATGGGGTTTCCCGAGGTTATACTTCCAGGAGATGTTAGGAACGATCTCTATTTAACATTATTATGTGGAGAATTTAGTAAGGGCAACAAAAAGAGTGATAAAAATGTAGAAGTAATTGTTAGAGTTTGTAATCAGAAAGGAAAACCAATTCCAGTAGGTATTTTTTTAATATAATATTTTTATTATGCTTTTCATTTTTATTAACAATTTTATTGATTATGTGTATTTTTTAGGGGGTTATAAGTACTGGAGGAGGAGTAGCACATATAGACGAATACAGATCTGTAATTTATTACCATGAAGATAAACCACAGTGGCATGAGACTTTTAAAGTTGCAATTCCTATTGAAGAATTCAAAACTAGTCATCTTAAATTCATATTTAAACACCGATCGTCTAATGAAGCGAAAGATAAAAGTGAAAAACCTTTCGGTATGTGCTACGTAAAATTAATGGAAGATGACGGAACCACCTTAAAAGATGCCAAACATAATCTAATAGTGTACAAAATGGATCATAAAAAATTCGATGAAACCAGTTTGGAATATTTCACTTTACCATCAAAAATGGAAGATTTAAAAGATCATCATAAAGAGAAACCACAAATTCAAGGACTGACGATGTCGAACAAAGATTCTTTTAGTATATCCAGTAATATTTGTTCTACAAAATTGACACAGAATGGTAATAAATATTTCGTTTAAAATGTTTATGTGAAATATAGTATGTACGTATTTTTTTTAGTTAAATTGTTGGGTCTTCTAAATTGGGCTTCTCATAAAGAGACACTATTAGAATCTCTTAAGGCGTTAGGCAAAGTGGATGGCGAAGAAGTTGTGAAATTTCTTCAAGATATACTGGATGCCTTATTTAATATATTAATGGATAATCCAGTGACTGATACATATGATACTCTAGTTTTTGAATGTTTATTGGAAATAATTAGTTTAGTAAGCAATGATTGGAAATATCAACATTTTGAGCCTGTTCTGGATTTGTATATAAAAGAGAGTTTTAGTGCAACATTAGCTTATAAGTAAGTATTTTTGGTAAGCCTAACGAAAACGAATTAATCATTAATAATTTTTCACTAGAAAACTAATATCAGTTTTGAAAATGGTAGTTGGTCGCGCTAGTGATGATATTACGAGTTCAAAGGATCTTATATTCAAAACAATGAAGTGCCTTCAATATTTTATGAAATTCATAGCAAGAAGTAGAATTCTGTATAAAGAGCTCTATCCAGAACACGATTCAGAAGATGACTTCGAAGAAAGTGTACGAGATCTGTTACAAAATATAATTTACATGATGTCTTCCAGTAAAGAAAGTTTAATCAGAGAACAAGGAGCTTGTTTAAAGTACTTACCTAGTAGTATACCTGATATGTTACTGGTTTTTAATGCCGTAGAACTAAGGTAAACCGATATCACATAACTATTATTCGTGTACTATTTCTTATTATTATTTTAGTACAATTTTATATGATATGTTAAATAACATGCCTTTGGGACGACTAACTAAACAGAAGATGATGACTATCAACGAAATAATTCACAGTAAACTCTTTTTGTATTCAGACTGTCGCAAAATATTATTACCTATAATAACAGAGCAAGTAAAAACTTTATTTGCAACAAAAGAAGAGGTAAGAAGCGTTAATGATTTGGCTTTCAGCGCTTTTAGTAATACCATACTTATTTTTAAATGAATATATTTCATGCTATAATGTACAAATATGCTTTTTCGCACAATAACTGGGTGTTATTTGGATTTAATTAAGTATATTTTGTAATCTAAATAGTTTATATACCACCAAAAAATTATCAGAAAATGGTGAATTTAAAATTGAGCTATAATTTAAATATACATTATTATATCCAAACATAATCTCTATTTTGTATATACATTTAAATTAATTTTCACTAGGTGTACATACATTTATCATGGATGTTTTGCATATTTGAACATTTTCTGTTTTCAATTTTGAGAAGTTATTTTATAGTAGTTATTGATAATTAGTAAAAGCAAATTATGAGGAAAAAATATAGAAAATTCATAAATAATCTTGTTTTTGTTGATTTTACATTACTCGTTAACATTTTTAACATAATCAACAAAACGTTTATAAGTTGGGATGTAAGAACTCCAGGAAAAGAAAATTACGAGTGTCACAAGTGGAAATAAATAATTACAAATCTGATTTTTTAATATAAAAATAATTAATCGCTATAAACTTTTATTTAAAATAATTTTCTTGTTTTAAACTAAATAACAGTATATTTTACGACCAACCACTGTTTAAAAAATATTAAATAGAGTAGGTGGAGTTTTTTATTTGTTTTTGCTAAAATATGACATTTTATTCTTTATAAATAATATGAAATTGCAAACGGATATATAGTGAATCAAAATAGTTTATAGGATCGTGTGTATAAATAAATGTAAATATGTTTTGAAAACAGAAAATTAACAAAATTGTACTCTTCTGCACCAGAGACACCTTGGCCACCGAATGTTTCATCAAACATTAAAAAAAAATTAGGTATTTTATCTTAAATACATACTAGTTACATGCACTATTAGTTAAATTTTCTAATTTTATTAATTCTACTGTTTCTGCGATTTTAAAATACAATTTATGCCTGAATTTTAGTGATGCATGCTGTTTTTCAAATCTCTTAAAACAATTAGCACAACGCACTAGAAATAGTGGGATGTTTACCAATTTTATTTAATTTGAATAAGTTATATAATGTAATTCTTATTGTTATTGTATAATACCCTTTTAAATTTTCTATCCAAATGTTAAACATTGATTTCAAAAACATTTCGGTTATTATTAAAATATGGTATTTTCGACTTACTCTTTTTATGAATTTTGTCGGTTCAATCATTAATTTGAACAATGGTAAACTTTCAATATTTCGACCACCGTAGTTGTAGTAGACACAAGTTTTTGCATGAATATTTTAGTTGTGAGTAAAACAACTTAAACGAATTAGTTATTCTATATATTTAATGAAATTAATGTTTATAATGGATCTACACGTTTTTTAAAATATCATAGTTACCTTCAGAAGATTTGTTTTGTCACATTCTAATTTGAATAATTAAATAAGTATTGTGATATAAAAAGTTTATTGCATCCATACATAATCTCATGTAGTTGCTTATATTTTTGTTTAGAATCCAAAATGTAAATAAATTTGGTTTAGATATAATTTTTTAAATTAAAATATACAATTTAGAACACACTGTGTACACATACACCTATAATACAAGAATATGTATCCCACAATGGGTTACACGAAAAGTACTTGTACCATTTGTTTTTTTGCAATGTCCCCTTAGTTCTTAGTAGGTCAGAATTATGAAGTAAACGCACTCTAGGAGTACTTGACACAATTAATCAAAGATTCAATAAGGTCTTCAGGATGTCATTTACACTTTTTGGTGTTTTCTAAACTCCAGGAATGACATTCTTTAAGGACATCTTTCGGTTAAGGAAAACGAAAGACACTTTTGGTAGTAGCGCTGAAAGGCTTAAACTCATAATGTTTTCAGCATGTCCCTTACACTTGTTTGGGGTGTTTTCTAAAGTTCCTTTAGGGATATTTTACTGTTAAGCAAAAGAGAAAAGCCAGACAGACTTTTGGTTGCAGCGCTCGAAGGCTTGAACCAATAAGATGTTCAGCACTCTTTTCTAATCTAATTCATATTTTAAATTATGTCTCAATAAAAATCTAATGAACGTAATTATTTCCAAATATAGTATCACAAAACAGTTTTTTTCTTGAACCCTCTTCAGATGATTTGTTTTTATGTAAATTACATCCAACACAATTTTTGCACGCCCAGTTGCAGACTTAGCTATGCTTTCTGTATCCATATGAGGAACTACAATCTTTTGCAGACTAAATATTTTTTAATGGTATGGGTAAACTGTAAATAGTGTTAACATAATGTGTCTTTTGTAGGAAACTTTTTATTTCTATTGCGATAACTAAAATCTATGTGGTGTGGATTAACTTTATAGTAATTATTTGATACTTTTTTGCTTTATCGTATGTAATATCGACAATCTGTAACTTTATTCTAAAAGTTTATAATAAAACATCGATCAGACTTAGGTGAACGATAAATCAAATCAGTTCATTGTTGAGTTAAAGGTATTTTAATTTTGGTGTGTATTCTCAATTACCTCGTGAATTAAGCGAGATTTATGCTATTTTATGATTGAATTTACGATCATTTATATTAAGTTTTAGCTGAAATCATACTGTCGATATCACGTACGTTGTCTTTTTTAAATTTATTTTAAAAGTGTGTTAACAAATCTCTGTTGGTTGTTTTTGCGTACTGTTTGTTAGTTTAGTGGTAAAATGGGTATTATAGGGTGTAACGAGGCAAGATGGACGGCGACAAAACAGATCGGTGGCCAAAGTGGCTCAACTTCTCGGCACAACGGAACATTTCGTCAATCAACATGTAGGATATCCAGAAGAGGTGAACTTTAAACTTAAAAAATAGTTCTTTGCAATTTTTTAATTTTATTTTAATATCGCAAATCAAATTCTGTTACTTAATGTTGGATTTATATGGAAGAAATTGTAAAAAAATATTTGCTGTCGTCAGTCTATAAATTGCTATATCTTCCATGTAAGTCATTAACATTACGTTAACTACATATTTCTCATTTAGTTAATTCTCTAATCAGAAATTATTTTATACTATTTCATCCTAATACATTTTTCATTCACTGTATTATCTTTCACGTAATTCCAGCTCTGTATTATACATATCACAAAGCACTATACATTCATTACATTTACTTAAACAAAGTATTAAATAAATGGACATTACAAATTTTTTTCTACGATCACTATTCACTATTGAAAGTTCGCTTTTCTACATCCCCTAATCGGCGTTTTCGCTGTAGAGCAGAAAATTGTTAATTTTCGGATTGCTAATTTTAATTTAAAATAAATAAAGTTACTCATTATGCTGCATTGAAATAGAACTTAGACTAAAGAATATTTTTATTTTACTAACTGATATTTTAAGAAGTTATTAAATTAAAAGTGCTAAAAAAAATATCGTAGAAAAAAAATTGTGCGTAATTCGAGCTATTTTTTCGGTAAAGTAGCATTTTCTATTCTTAATACACAATTAACTATTTCGGAGCACTTTGTAATTATCATATATCATATTATACATTAGTTCGATAATTTCGAAATTGTATTTAGGTTGAGTGGTGTATAAAGAATATGAGCGATATTTTGGAACTGTTATTCAGAAAAGATGTAGGATCAACTTTCAACGATATTTCTGAAATAATTCAGTCTGCACTTAGGACTATTATACAGAGTCATATAAACATGGAAAAAGATAATCCACATGCTGTAAGTACACGAAAATATTTACAATAAATTATGATTACTAGATTTTTCAGAATTTTTACTCAGATATATTTATTCTACTATATACTATTAGTCTTATAAGATTAGTGCCTAGTTAAGTCCGAAATCAAAGTTTTTTTCGTAAGCGTATTATCAGGAACATGGACACTTGTCATATAATCACACTAAAGGCACTTTATGGACATGATCAATATCTTTCAGAATGTTAATAAAATAAAACTTTAGGTGTTTTTAGAGAAAATACCTAATGAGGCCAAATCTGAAAAAAATCTTTTAATTCGATTGACACAAGAGAGAACTTAGATCATTCATGTACATTATGATGTCTTGACCAATTATAGTTGGTTGACTCTTGGTTGCAATAATTACTATTTTTGCAAATTAAAATATACCCCTCAAAAGGACCAAAGACCTTACCAAGCGCATAATAAAATATAAAGAAATAATCTCCTATGTATTCTCACTTTCCTGATTATTTGACGTTTCACTCAGTTTTTGACGTTGTATACTGTTTTTTGACATTTGTATTAACTTTTTGACATTTCTGTCGATTTCTTTGACATTTGACACAATTATTTGACGTTTTGCTCAGTTTTTTGACATTTAATACTGTTTTTGGACATTTTACTCAGCATGTTGACATTTCTGTTGATTTTTTTGACATTTGACGTTTCACTTGGTTTTTTAACGTTTTATACTGTTTTTTGACATTTAATTTAGCTTCTGGACATTTCTGTCGACTTTTTTGACATTTCACACAATTATTTGACGTTTCACTCAGTTTTTGACGTTGTATACTGTTTTTTGACATTCGTGTTGTCGTTTTGACATTTCTGTCGATTTCTTCGACATTTGACACAATTATTTAACGTTTTGCTCAGTTTTTTGACATTTAATACTGTTATTGGACATTTTACTCAGTTTGTTGATATTTCTGTTGTTTTTTTTGACATTTGTCGTTTCACTTGGTTTTTTGACGTTTTATACTGTTTTTTGACATTTAATTTAGCTTCTGGACATTTCTGTCGACTTTTTTGACATTTCACACAATTATTTGACGTTTCACTCAGTGTTTGACGTTGTATACTGTTTTTTGACATTTGTGTTGGTTTTTTGACATTTCTGTCGATTTCTTTGACATTTGACACAATTATTTAACGTTTTGCTCAGTTTTTTGACATTTAATACTGTTATTGGACATTTTACTCAGCTTGTTGATGTTTCTGTTGATTTTTTTGTCATTTGTCGTTTCACTTGGTTTTTTGGCGTTTTATACTGTTTTTTGACATTTAACTTAGCTTCTGGACATTTCTGTTGACTTTTTTGACATTTTACACAATTATTTGACGTTGTATACTGTTTTTTACATTTGTGTTGGTTTTTTGACATTTCTGTCGATTTTGTTGACATTTGACACAATTATTTAAAGTTTTGTTCAGTTTTTTGACATTTAATACTGTTTTTAGACAACTTACCCACTGACAATTGCAAAAATACTGTTAAAGCAATACTAAATATCTCTGTTGATACTTTTATATCCATAGTGTGATAAAAACTATAATACTATATAGTTTCCGATATGATTTTGCAATATTTTCTTTAAATGTTTTTTAGAGTAACTTGGTTGCTGTAATGGTCGACATTTTCCGACAAATGACGAATGAACACTATAATAATTATATAAATAGTTTTTCTACAAATTTTGACATTCTTGATTTTCTTATGGAGATTCTGGTTGTGTTTAAAGAATTAGTTAGCAATTCTGTATTTCCTAAGGATTGGTGTGATATGATTTTATTACAAAATAGTATAATCTTAAAATCTCTACGGTATTTCTCGCATACAATCAGAGATTCTTTTTTTCAAAAATTTGAACACGATGCTTGGAATAATTTTTTTCACTGTGCTATTGCGTTTATGACACAAGATGCTCTGCAGTTGGATAATTTTTCGTTTAATAAGAAAATGCGAATATTAGATCTATACAAAGATATGAGAGTTGAAATGGGCTTTGAAATAAAATCTATGTGGTTTAATTTGGGTAAGTACTTACTAATTTCATTATTTTTTAATATTTCTTACAATTTTGCTTTTTTAGGTCAAAATAAAGTTCAGTTTGTTCCATCTTTAGTAGGACTAATCTTGGAAATGACTCTAATTCCAGAACCAGAGCTTCGAAAAGCTACAATTCAAATATTTTTTGATATGATGCAATGTGAATTTTATTCATCTCGATATGAAATAGAGAGTTATGGAGATACAAAACGAGATTCATCACATATTAAAGCAAATTTTTCTGATTTCGAAAATGAAATGATTGTAAAGCTCGATACATTATTTGAAGGTGGTAAAGGTGATCAAGATTATAAAAATATGTTTCATGATATTATGGTCGATCTTTGTTCTAAGCACACAACAATGAATGAAGAAGGTGTTAAATTTGTAAAAATAGTTTCCAGATTAATGGAAAGTCTTTTAGAATATAGAAGTATAATTACTGATGAAAATAAGGAAAACACTATGAGTTGTACAGTTAACTTATTGGTAAGATATTTAATTTGATACAAGTTTGAGGGTGTTAAAATTAAAAGAGAACGTTTCTGAATAGTTATTTTTTGTAGGATTTCTATTCTGAAATAAACAAAAAGGAAATGTATATAAGGTACTTGAATAAATTATTTGATCTCCATTTGGAATGTGATAATTTCACTGAAGCTGCATATACTTTAGAATTACATACCAAATTATTAAACTGGTCTGATGAACCTCTTAGTACTTTATTAAAAGGAAAAGGAGATAAATATAAAATAGCTAAAACACATAGACAACTTAAAGAAGCATTGTACTATACAATTATTGATAATTATAGTAAAGGAAAAGTAAGCCAGTTAGTTCAACTAAGAAGAAACAACTACTTCCCGGGCTATATGCCCCGATGGATATTGGATTACACTTCAAAGTCAAATGGGGTTGGCATATCTAATAGATAATTTAAACCAACCATTCTGGTTTGCAGTTAAGGGACATATAGCCCGGGAAGTAGTTGTTTCTTCTGAGTTGAACGGTCATTGTCTTTGAAAATGTTTTTCAAAGCTTTTAAAGCTTTTTGCTATTCTTTTTTGATATCTATTTGTAATTATTACCCCCAGATATTCAAATTGATCCACTTGTTGAAAACAGTAACTTCTTCGTCTACTTTTATTCTTAGATTGCTTGTTTCTTTTGAAATTCCCATTGTCAGATATTTTGTTTTCAACTCATTTATCCTTAATCCGCAATCTTTTGCTTGCCTCTCGAAAATTTTGAATATTCTGCGTAATTCTTCGTCTGACCTGGTTAAAAAAGTGAGAGGTGTCAAAGGGACACCCGGATGGAACGAAGTTCCTTTCGATTAATTAGTGAAGGAATTGTATATTGTAAACACAACAGAGTGTTTATACATTTATTATTGTCTGTATAAAATCTCCACTTACCTACCTAACTCCATCAGCAATATCCAAAATTTGTGGAGAACCACTGTCAAGAAACATTATTGTTATTATTTTCTATTATTTTATTATTTATTATCTACAAAAACCTGTATAAACTTAACAAAATCACGACACTACACTGTTCAAAGCGAAATAGAAAATAGTAAATCCATTATTTTCAACAGTTCGTCTCTTTTAACAAAAGTGTCCATTTATACAATACCAGAGGTTTAGATGACATACATATATCTAGAATTACTTTTTATTTCAATTTAATTTAAAACAGGAATTAACAATTTAATTCAAAATTTTAAAATTAAAATATTTGGCAGTAACTGACAGTTAAGGTAATTTGACGTAGGTACCTAACTAGTCAAGTTACGAACTATTTTTAAAATGTTTATGAATATATCTATCTATGAGAGAGAGAGAGAGAGAGAGAGAGAGAGAGAGAGAGAGAGATTTTTTTATTTTTTGGTCTGTGAAAGAGAGACAGACAGAGAAACATGCGTGTGTCGTGTCGTGACAACTTTTGGTCTGAATTTTTTTTGGCTAGCCTCTAGCCTGAGTCGTAACTGCTCGTAACGCCCGAAAGGGAACTTCGTTCCTCTAGCCTGAGTCGTAACTGCTCGTAACGCCCGAAAGGGAACACTACATCGTCCGCATATGCTATACATTGATGCCTCTTGCTATATATAGTTCCTCTTGTTTGCATTCCACACTTCCTCATTATAACTTCCAGGATAACATTAAATAGCGTGGTTGAGAGCGGATCCCGTTGTTTCAAACCCGCCTTGACTTCGAATTTTCTTGATAACTTTCCATCCACTGCCACTTTACTTCTAGTACTTTCGAGTATTGTATGTAGTCTTATTAGTTTAGCAGACACCCCAATTTCCCTTATTGCTTCATATACTTTTACTCTGTTAATTCTGTCATAAGCTTGTTGAAAATCTATGAACAACATATGAAGGGGCTAACCTTGTCCGTAGGTGGAGCTTTGGATTTGTTTTAGGACGAAAAACTGATCTGTTGTTGATCTACCTTTTCTGAAGCCTCCTTGATATTCTCCTATTTCCTCTTTACTACATATATGTATATTAATACAATACAATTTTTGTTTTAGATGTGGGAATGTGCAATAAAAAAATGTCAAGAATTGGCAGAGCAATATGAACAAGAAACCTTCGATTATGAAAGGCTTAGTAATTTGCATCATAGAATGGCTGTCTTCTATGATGATATTATGAAAAAAGCAAGAGCTGAACCAGAGTATTTTCGAGTTGGATACTTTGGTAACGGTTTTCCACAGTTTCTTAGAAATAAAGTATTTATATATCGTGGAAAAGAATATGAAAGGCTTGCAGATTTTAATGCAAGAATACTCAATGAATTCCCAAAAGCTGAACTATTAAATAAATTAACAACACCTGGAGAAGAGATTATAAATTCAGATAAACAATGTATCCTTTGAATATTTATTTTTTCTTTAATTGTTTTTGCTTAAGATTTTTTTAGTAAATTTTCTTTAATAATGAATAGATATTCAAATAAATAAGGTAGATCCTGTAATGGACGAAAAGAAGCAAAGATTTTCAGGAAAACCAATTTCTGATCAAATTGTTAAATTTTATCGAGTTAACAATATTCAAAAATTTACTTTCTCCAGGCCATTTACTAGGAAAGACCCTCTTGTAGAGTGTTCAAATGAGTTTGCACATCTTTGGCTAGAAAGGACAGAATTAACAACAACTTATCCTTTACCTGGTATATTGAGATGGTTTCCTGTTGATTATTCACATAACCATGAAATTTCACCACTTCGAAATGCTATAGAAACAATGGAAAAGACTAATAAAAAGTTAATGAATTATGTTGCTATCTATAATAAAGATAAAAATATGCAAATTAATCCATTGAGTTTAACTTTAAATGGTATGTAACATGATGGTTGATTATTTTATACTTATTTTTTATAATTACAAATCATTTTTATTTAGGAATATTGGATGCTGCTGTCATGGGTGGTGTAAAAAATTACGAGGAGGTGTTCTTTACTTCAAATTACGAAAGTCACCATCCTGAAGATCAAATACTTGTAGAAAAGTTAAAAGATTTAATAGCGGATCAGATTCCATTGTTAGATCTGTGTATCCAAATCCACAAACAGAAAGTACCTGAAAATCTGCAACCTTTGCAGAAACGTTTAGAAGATTGCTTTTCTCAAATGAAAGACGATGTCGAGAAGAAATATGGCAAAAGAGTAAGTTAATATTTATTTACAGGTACTCTCGTACTATTCATAATTTTTTTTTACGATAGGACTGTGATATAAAATTAGAAAATGAAGTTCAAATGCGTCGGCATTATAGTATAACAAGTGATAGCAGGCTGTCAGATATCACCATCACGCCAGAGTAAGTAGTTCCATTTTGTTAAGTATGTAAATATTAAACAATGACGGATTTGTAATTCAGAGGAACAACTCTATTATAATTAAATACATCTCATTTATACAAGCCGATGATTTTATATATAGAACTCTTACATCGGACATCGACGGTATGCGCCAAAACAAAGGACACTGAAATCAGGAAGCCTGTGAAATATAATCGTGTCATATCAAACAAGTGACAATAGTTGTCATGGTATTTTTAAACATTGTTTATTCTAACAAACTGTCAAAAAGATTCGAAATGGTGCTTACAACGCAAGAAAAAATATTTATTATTGAGTATTATTTCCGCTCATACGGAAATGGACCTAGTTTGTTAATGGTTGCCAATCAATTTCGGGAAGAGTTTCAGAAGCCTACACCGACTAATAAGGACTTGTTAAGAGTCGTTGCAAAATTTCGACGAACAGGAAGCGTTCTAACTCAACGCAATAGCTGTACTGGTCGTCCAGTTACCGGGACAACAAATGCGAATCAAGGAAGGCTATTTCAACAGGTGTTAGAATCACCAAAAAAAAGTCTCCGAAGAACATCTCTAAAAATGAATTTGAGTGAAACGTCTACCCGAAGAATGTTTAAGAAGATTGGTGGTTTTCCCTATAAAATACAGATTGGGCAACACTTGACAAGACAAGACAAGAAATCAAGAGTTGTTTATTGTGCTTTAGTCTTGGTAATGGTTTATGAACAACCCCTATTTTTTTCTAATGTGTGGTTTACAGACGAATGTCACATCCATCTGAATGGATTTATCAATCGACAGACAAATCGTTTTCTTGCTTTTGAACAACCAGACATCATCGTAGAGAAACCTCTTCATAGTGACCGTGTAACGATTTGGTGCGCAGTGTCAAGTCATGGATTATTGGGCTCTTACTTCGTGGAAGACGAGCGTAGAAGACCCGTTACACTAAATCAAGTGCGATATAGAGAACAAATTTTGACATAATTTTTTATTGATCTCAGACAATTCTGTCGTGCCAGAAAAATACAGTTGAATAACCAATGGTTCCAACAGGATGGGGCTACTTGTCATACCACGACAGTATCCTTAGATCTGATTCGAGAAAATTTTGAAGACCGCGTAATTTCCCGTAACACGAATTTTCCTTACCCTTCTCATTCACCTGATCTAACAACTCCTGATGCTTACGTATGGGGTATGCCGAAACAAGCCATTTTTACAGAAAACCCACCGGCAACTATGAAAAATTTTGACCTTTTTCAGAAGAATGCAGCAGCCTATTTTTAATAACATGCTAAGCAATCTTGTTAAGCGTTATGAGTACTGCTTGGAACGCAATGGCGAGCACTTTGAACACATTTTGTATAGAAGCAAAACTTAAAATTCGCTTTATTTGAAATGTCGTTATTTAATTTTTCATGTTTAATAAAGCTTTAGTTTTTCAGTGTCGTTTGTTTGGCGCATACTGTACCATAAATAATAACAGTCCTAATCTACGGATGACTATCCGCTATATTCCATTTATTAAACTTTTTTTGTAAATGTAGCTTATATGTGTGTCAAAATGTGTATTTATGTTGCTTTCTATCTGTATTTGCTTGTTCTTTATTTTGGTTTTACTTTTATTTAATAATTTTTATGTAGTAACGTTGGCAGTCGCAGCCGGGTTTCCAGTTTAACTAGAAGCCAAGTGGCATCGCTAAGAAATTTTACTGCAAATTTTAATTTTGCTGTCGCCTCGCCTATGGTTAATAGGTTTGTATTTTCTGTGTGCTTTTTCTAGTTGTAGAGTAATATTGCTGATTTATCACTATCAAAAGTGAAACTGATTTTAGAAACAATACAGATAACAGTTTTGCTTTTTGACCACCTTCTGCATAGGTTCCAATAGTTTCTCAGCTAACAAGTCGTTTTTAATTTTCAGAAAACCTCTATATTTGGTGCATAGCAGAAACACATTTGCTTAGTAGAAACTAATTATATTAAATTAATATTAACACTTCTTTTTTTTTAAATATTAACAAAAATGGTTTAAAACTGGAATTTGGTTTACTACGGTAATTATAACATGTTACTAACCATGCATGTTTAAATTCGCATGTTATTAACCCTTGTATTAGATTTTAAATATTTTTGCAGCACTAAATAAAGCAAGTGTCAAAAATATTTCTTCGGTAAAAGGAAAAGCAAGTTTTCTAGATTGTATTCTTGTAATTATACCGTTATCTTTTTTTTTTACGTTAAACGTCTTTAAAATCGCACCGAAACATACGAGTACCAGGTTCAAAAAATGGACCGTAACGAAAAGGTCTATATCATCGTACCTTAATAATTACAAAACTATTAGCCCTAGAAACAAAAATATGGTGTGAATATTTCACTTATATAGTCCGCTCGCTGTTATGACCTTGAGTCCGGGTCTGAGTCGAGCGGCGGGGGAGGGGTACTGCGTTAACTGTGCGAAACCGGCGCTCTCGCTCGTTTCTATTCAGTGTAACTTGTGACTCAGACTTTATAGCGCGGTGATCCTTTCGTGTGTTTATCAAGATTATTGAAACCGATTGATTCATACAAAAATAATTTCAATTTGGACAGTATTTATATTAATAACAAGAAAGTTATAAAAAAAACATTTGCTATGTCGGCGTCAGCTCGTGCAAGAGCCAGCCAGAAATATAAATCACGGCTGTCGTTGGAAAGAGGGCCACACACAGGTACCCCAATGTCAGGCGCCGAGCGAGCGAGACGGTTTCGGGAACATCGCAAAGCCGCTGCCGACGAAAACGCAGACGCCGCGAGGAACTTTTCTGCTGCCGCCAACCTCGCGAGCACCACTACCACTGGAATACCTGTACTTATGGACGTAACGAATGAACAGACAATCGATATCGCTACGTTTCACGTAAAAACCAACGGCTGTGTCGATTGTATTTTTGAAGCTAATTTCAAATTTATTATCTCAGTTATTGTCAAACAGTTGATTCACCCGGACAAATTTAATTCTTTTATTATTATTCTCCAGAACTTGCATTTACTTATTTGTTTACTTTCGCATCCTGCTCCTTTCTGGATGCAATATATCTGTATTTATAGAAAACATTTTTTTTTATTTAATTAAAACTTAATTTACAGTAAATCTGGTCATAATAGTCTCAGTAAAAATATAAACTATTCACCTTCAAAGAGTCAATCAGGAACGCCTAGCTTAACTTCCAAAAAAGCCCACAAAACTCCTAAGGAAAAACGAAGATCAAGTAAAACCGAACTTATTAACCAGTCTATAGAAAAATGTGCTACACAATGGTATACTTCAGACAATGAATTGAACACTACAATAAATAATAATAACAAAACCAACACTGTATTTGAACTAACACAAGAAGTAAGTTACAGATGATTTTATAAAAATATATTAGTTGATACCCATGTATATACAAAGACTAATTATAAGTGCATGCAACAACAGATTAAATAAAGAATGTTTTTTTTTATTAAAGTAGTAGTAGTAGTATTTTTGGGTCGGTAGTCTTATTTGTTTTATTACTTTTAGTTACATCCTAAAAGACCCCTTCGTTCTGAAGTAGAAAAAGAGAAAAGGTTAAGTCGTCCTACAAGTGGTCAATTTTCTAGACCTAACAGTCTTTCTATAACAATTAGAGGAGCTGGAAGTTCTGGAACTAGTAGTAACAGGGATTCTATAGGTAATTTGAATCACTTAAAAAAATGTTGCAGTGCACAGTCTTTGATTGCTGTTCAGTCACAAAATTAATTCACTACAAATAAAAAATACCGAAATGAGGGTGAGGGGTGATTAGTTTATATTTCCAATATCTTCATTGGCAGAGGAGAAACTCAATATAATTAAATATATAAAAATAATTAGTTAATTACCTACTTATTTGTAATCGTATATTGTGTGGCAAGGGGTGAAACAAGACGATTTCTGACTAGGGCGAAAGTCGTCTTTGTTTCATCCCGTGCCACACACTATATTTTTCATATCACATGCATTGAAACAGCGAGTTTTGACCTGTGTAGCCAGTCGAAGTAAAACTATTTCAGACCAATGCAACTGTCAGTTAGAAACCTTCTGTCAGACAGACTTGAAATAATGACATTTGTTTTAGCCCTAGGGGAGAAACAACTGTCAGCTTCTGACTGACAGTTACATTGGTCTGAAATTGTCTTGTTTCGACAGGCAAAACAGGGATCAAAACTAGCTGTTCAATGCATGTGGTACGAAAAATCACATATTTCATAAAACCTCGACGATTATACTAGCTGGCTATGTCTTTTTTTTATCTAAATAAGCTTTTTTTTGTAATTAACTTCAAATTTTATTAGTCTTACGCTAGAAAGTCAGGAAGAGCCGAAAGGTTAAGTAAGCTATATGATTTAAAGCAAATACAATTACAAATGTATTTACCAATATTTTTGTTAAAGGCACGACAGACTCCAGTATAAGTGAAGAAGATGTGATTCCACCCCCATTACCAATCAAACATAGAGACAGCGAAAACATTAATCCAGCTACATGTAATGAAAATTACAGTTTTCTTTATTCCCAAAGAAACTCAACGTTAAGAAATACTTTAACAATAGGTTACACAACCGAAGAATCCATAGAAATAGAATTGGAAAATATTCCACCCACTCCTCCGCCCAAGCCACCAAAAAACAAAATTACCAATAATGTGCTTCCTTAGTATTTTTGATTGTACATATCTTTAATTAAGATCCAAAATCTTTCTAAACTTGATTTGAAAGTGCTTTTAAAATTGATATTAGTGTAGTTACCGTAAGTGCCATTAATTACATCTAACATATACTGTATTCATACCAAAATGGTATTCTTTTTTACTTTATTTTGAAAAGTAGTATTTATATTTTATATAAACCAAAGATTGTATTTATTATAAAAATTATAAAATGTAATTTATATACTATATTATTATTTCTACCATTATTTTGTACCTATAACTTTACATTCAACAGAATTACATAAGAGGTAAAAAATAAGAACAAACTAAGTTTCAAGATATTTATTTTGAAAATTTTGTGGAAGTCCAATAGCCCTACCAATTTCTTTTCAAATGCTGTACTATTTTGTTCATAAAAATGTTATTGCGTACTTTCGTTTTCCCAAATCTAAGTTGCAGTCGGTGATACCATTTTCTACTATTTACGAGACATTTTAAAAAGTTTTCATTTTTCTATAAAAATATACTGAGCAAATAGTACACCACAACTGTAATTTCAATTTTTATATGAACATCATTATGTAACTTTTAACTAATCTGATTTTCGAAAAAAAAAATTTAAGTTAGCTGAAAATCTTTATGTAACTCCGTTGTAAATTTTTTACCAATTATATTTACACGCAAAAAAAATGGACTAATTAGACTTACAACCGGTTAGTTTTCTTTTACAAGTCTTTGGTAGAAGTAGAACACTCGCTCGAAATATAATTATATAATCAGCTGCCGTGATTAAAAGATTAGTTAAATTCTCACACAATACTATATCTTACAATATTCATATCACTCAAGGACAAAATGCATGTATATTAAACTAAAAAGATAATATTTTAATCATTCATATATTTTCTTTAAGCAATCATCTTTGTATTAGAAGAAATTTTATTTGGTTATTGTTAAAACACTTACCTTAAAGACATTCTTAAAAAATGGCGAATTTGTTTGAAATAATATTTCCTCTTATCACAAATTAAAGAAAGCTATATAGAAAAGAATAAAATATTTTTTCATATCACATGCATTGAAACAGCTTGTTTTGATCCCTGTTTTGTCAGTCGAAACAAGACAATTTCAGACCAATGCAACTGTCAGTCAGAAACTGAGAGTTTTTTCTGCCCTAGGGGAGAAACAACGTTATTTCTGCCCGTCACATTCATTTATTTATTATTTATGTCTTTATTTCAAGTATGTCAGAATCGCATTCGTAATAAACAAAAGCGAATAAAATCATAATCGTCTGACAGCTGTCGTCAAATCGATGTCAAGATATTACTATGATATTTGTCTGAAATACTCTTACTTCAACTGGCTACAGAGATCAAAACTCGCTGTTTCAATGCATGTGATATGAAAAATATAGTGTGTGGCACGGGATGAAACTAAGACGATTTCTGACCAGGGCGAGAGTTGAATGCCCGAGCGAATCATCTTGTTTAACCCCTTGCCACACAATATACCTACTATCTCTCTACTATAAAATCACGCATAGGACCTTTTGTATCTTGGCTAGACCATGCATTTTTCTTGCCAAACCAATATGTGGAATGTAAGTCTTACTGCAAATAAAAAGAAATAATATGATAACAAAAATACGCAATAAATTAAAAGCAGTTTGTATGTTACTGAAATTAGTCACAAATATCACTAATATTCTACAAATATGAAATTTTTATCCATACCGCACACTTCACCTTAAAAATGTACTAAAAGTCCACTTTTTTTAATCCTTCACTGGTTACTCTTTTTTTTAACAATGTCTCATCAGCTTAACTTTATTCTCATATAATTTATAGTATATTTCGTCTAAAAATGTAATGCAAAATCCTTGGGCTATTAACCATTCATACAACATTGCAGCATTTCCTAAATAAAATGATATTGTACACATATACAGGGCTGAAACTATAAAATGAGAATCACAAAACGAGACTTAATACTTTTAATGACTAATCATGAGGAAATATTCAACAACAAAAGACAATTTTAAAATTTATATCGAAAACAAAAATTAATTTTAAAATTATCTGGTTATCTTAACATTTAATTAAACAAAAAAACGCAGTTTTACATATCATTAGATTTTGGGCCCGTTAGGTTGAAACCCAACTAAATATGCCTTTATAAAAATCAGTTTCTGCAAATAAATATTTTTTCATATTACATGCATTGAAACAGCTTGTTTTGATCCCTGTTTTTTCAGTCGAAACAAGACAATTTCAAACCAATGCAACTGTCAGTCAGAAACTGACAGTTTTTTCTGCCCTAGGGGAGAAACAACGTTATTTCTGCCCGGCACATTCATTTATTATTTATGTTACGAAGTATAGATACCAGGAGTCTACATGGTATAGGCTTTTCCATAATATTTCTGGTACACAATAATCAACACAGATCATAGTTCTATTTTTTGCCACTGGCTGCGCAAGTAATCAGGAGGTACCGATGTTTTTATTATTATGACATTTAAATGTTGCGAAATTAAATTCAATATATAATATTAATTTATTTATTTAAAATTACTTGTAATAAAATTAATAAAAAGAAATGGGGAAGTGTTGTGCTGTTCATGGTTGTGTTAGTAGCCGAAAGGCAAGTGGCAGTGTAAAAAAAGTGGGTTTATTTAAAGCACGAAGTATATTCAAAGCACCAAAAGTGGGTAACATCAAAATAATATCTGTTAAAAATTTGTGTTATGAACAATTAATTTATGTGGCGATTGCCGAGTAGCAGAGCCATATAACAAACAAGGACAACAACAATTAATTTATAAATTTGTGTAGTTTTTAACCAATATTTGAAAAAAAATTGCATTTTCATTTCTTTTGAAATATATTAAAACTTTTATTTAAATCCACGTTTCTCAGAATATTTTTTACAGAGCTGTAAATAGTAACAAAACTATCCGCGTAAAGATTTCAACGAGTACTTCTTGAACAATGGCGCACTGTACCGGCAATAGTTCTGTTCCCTAAATTGAGACCATTTGTTCAACATTACGTTTAGACTCCTGGTATCTATACTTCGTGATTTATGTCTTTATTTCAAGTCTGTCAAAATCGCATTTGTAATAAAAAAAAGCGAATAAAATTATAATCGTCTTACAGCTGTCGTCAAATCGTTGTCAAGATATTACACTATTTGTCTGAAATAGTCTTACTTCAACTGGCTACAGAGATCAAAACTCGCTGTTTCAATGCATGTTATATAAAAAATATAGTGTGTGGCACGGGATGCAACAAAGACGATTTCTGACTAGGGCGAGAGTTGACTGTCTTCGCCCGGTCAGAAATCGTCTTTGTTTCACTCCTTGCCACACAACATACAATTTTGTAACTATATAACCCACATTCTGATAAAAACATGAATAGGCACTTGAGAACAAATTATTTAGTCATGAAGTATCAAAATAGAATTAAAATAATAAAAAATGTTTTTTAAATATATATGATTTTTGTTACAAGTCAATATTATAAAATTGTAATATGCAGTGTTATTGTTTAAATAACCAGATAAGTAACAAAATCAGAAAGAAAAATTGTAGCAATATTTATTTTTAACGGCTTTTGTGATTCCAGAATAAATTATTTCGTCATTGAGCCCCTTTTAAGGTTTGAGAACTAAAACTTAAAATACATATTTCTTGTAAAAAATACAGCAGTTTAGCTTTCTTCTGAACTTATAATGCACTTAGTATTAAAAAGACAAAAATAAAAAGATAGTGAAATGTAATCATGATTTGCACAAGGCATACCAGAAACACGTTTTAAATCTACAGAGCACAGAATTGGTAAATGGTAACTTTAAAACGATATTTGATTGCATATATAAAGTAACTTCCAGATTTTTTTTTCAAATTAAACTATTGAAAGGGTTCTAAAATTTACAATAAAATTCAATAGTTTGTAAGGAAAATTATAGGAATCTCATATAAAATAGCTATTTATATAATTAGTTGCAAAATGGACGTGTTTTTTGCACTAGATGCTCGTGATCCAAACTTCACATCTAGTGCAAAAAACAGGGTGTATTGCATCGTGTTTATATACAAGATTTTTGTAATGCAGCTTCATTTTCATTTTGAATTTATTTTCCTTGGTTATTGTTTAACGTCGGCCTATTTCTGCTAGATAGTATCAAAGCCATCCTTGTTTGTTTCTATGGAGATAACCATCACATTTATCAAAGAGTGACAAAATAAGATTTCATTTTGTCACTCTTTGATAAAATGAGTGACAAAATGAACAAAATTTTGTATCTAGAACGAGTGTCAAAATTATGATATTTCGTAACTGAATTACAAAAATCATTGTTCAGGATCCTACTTATATTTTTTATGTAAATTTGAAATTGGTTTGGTAGTCACTATAAAAGCCAATAAAAAATTACCATCAACCTATTCTTTATAAAAACTTTATTTATCAACAAACTTTCTCTATTCAATAATGCTTGATGATAATACTAAACAAATCAGAAAAAAGATGTTTTCTCTACAATGTTAAGCAAGAAAAATTCATAAAAATGTAATAAAAAACATCTAAATATGCAATTTAAATCCAATGATTTAATCAGAAACTATAATCACTTATTTTTAACAGACAGAGCCAACGTTAAAAATTAGAACATATCTTCTTTAGGTGTATATTACATAGAAAAAAGAATTACATATAGGAAGATTTTTTATCATATCAATCCTAACTCTTTCAATATGAATGAATTTTTGATTCTATTATATAGAACCTTCTTCAAAACTACTACTGTTAATCTTAATCACCATTTCTAACTAATATAATTTGAGTAGTATTTTTGTACATATAAATATTAACTAAAATTTTTAGAAACATTTCATACTCTTGCTTTTTATCATATTTTACAAGAGATAATTTGCAACACATAACATTTTATTAATATTTGATAATATAAATTGTAGGTACAGAAGAAGATATTTTCCAAAGTCAACTCAGTCTGTATACTTTCGACTCATCTGAAAACCTAGTTACTAAATCACATTTCCATGTAACTAATAATTCCGCACTCATTAAAACTTGATAAAAATGCTTATATACATAAATACTTTTTGATTCTTGCAAAAATAATTAAATTACAAGTATAATAAAATCACATACATTTAAAAATAAAATACACCAAAGGTTTCAGATTGAGTCAAACATGGTGTTTTTTTAATTTTTTTTTATAAGGCATGTGATGTAGAAAGTATTTCCCATTTTTACGATATGTATACCTTAAAGAGTTGAAATAACATGAACATATTTAAATGATAATGTGATTCAACATGCACTCCACACATTCCTAGCAGTACTTTGCCCTTCAAAAAATTCTTAGCTGGATTGTTGAGACACCGTTAGTGGACTTCCGACGGTTCCGGTTTAGTTGCGTGATGATTCGCTGGATCTGGAGTATTCATGGGCTGCAAAAAAAATTGGTATAGAATATATAGAACAAAAAACAAATCACACAAAAAACGTGATCAGTACTTTTAAGGAGACCAACTTTTTTATGTTTTTTGAAACCGGAGTCCGTTTTGCTCCATCCTGCTTGAGTTTTGAGTAAACTTTTAGCCCAACGATCAGAGTTTAGGAAGTATCCCTGCTTCTTATGTTTATAGGATAGCCGACATAGAGAAAAGCATTATTTGAAAAAAATAGGGCCAGCTAGAATAAATTTCGGTTATACGAATACCAATGATTGATCCTTCTCATTTACATATTAAGCTTGGTCTCATAAAGCAGTATTTCAAAGCTCTTGATAAAAACTGCACTTGTTTTTAATATTTGGGAGAAAAGTTCTAATTTTGTTTTGTAAGAACTTATTTTGAAATAAAATAGTAAGAATTACCAAAATTTAGCCAAGAAAATGCTGATAAATTTTAAAAATTTAGGTTGTTTGATGAATCTTAAATTGCATTTCCCACACTCTCATCTTGGCTATTATCCTCAAAACCTTGGAGACTAACGTGAAGAACAAGGTGAAAGATTTCAATAAGATCTAAGTGTCATGGCAGCTCGGTATGGATGTAAAAAAGAGAAACAAATCAAGCTAGAAAACGAAAGAGAAGAAAAAAGAGTGCAATACAAGCGAAAAACTGTCTGAATTTTTTATGTATTAGCCATTTTCAGAGCTTTTTTATAAAAAATTTATCTCTTATGGACAACAAAGACACTAGATGTGTATTACGAGCTTTAAAGTTAATAACAAATATGCTCACATTAGTCGAAAATACTTTAACACTCTTATTTTTTGCGATATTTGGTAAAAATAAAATAAAAAAATAGATTAACCTTAGTAAGAAGAACCTCCGAATTATAACAGGAATACTAACCGGACACTGCCGATTAAGAGGACACATGAAGAAACTAGGATTGGTTGATGAAGCAAACTGCAGATTCTGTGAGGTAGAAGATAAAACCTCAATACACATACTCTCAGAATGTATCGCATTAAGTACTTCTAGGATCATACGAAATAGAAAAGGAAGAATTACCTAACTTAAAACCCAATGATATCCTAAACTTTTTAAGGCAGATAGGACTAGAAGAGTTGCTATAAGTCTGAGAAATCATCAGAAATATAGCAAGGAAAAGGGGGATACAATAGATCTTATAGGTCGCAGGTGTATCTGTTACCCTAATAAAAACATACATACAAAAAATAGCTTTCTTCCAGTTTGGAGTTAGAATAAAACATTAACTAATTCCAAATTAGGACCCTAGTATCTGATTGTTGATTACTTACAATAGCATGCGGTGGTCCTACAGGAACTGGTCCAACGGTTGGTGCAGGCTGTGGTGTAGGCGGCGCTGCGGAACTAGGTGTTACAGTGAGAGATGCTTCGTGTGGTGTAGTAGAGTGTGCCTGTTGAACCGGTAAAGCTCCACCTTGGTAGTAACCTCCATTTACACCAGCCGGTGACACTATAAATTTGTTTGGGTATTTTACATTACATTTTAATTTTTTTTAATATCTTACTACAATGCTATTTTTGTAAAAAAATGTGATATTTCAATAACAAACGTGTAAATTTATTTGAATTTAGAAATAACTTTTTCTTGTTTTTTAAATGCATCTGTGTGTAAATAAAGTTAACCGTATAAATACTGTTTAAAATTATATGGAAAAATAAAGATTATTGTTATGAATTTATAATTAACGCATTAAGTTATATTTAGAAGTATTTATTAAACACATTACATAAATGCGGTGAGAACTTTTTTCGTTTTAAATGGAAATATTTTACTCAGTTTTGTATAAATTAAATTTGCTGTATTAAAAATTATTATCAGTGTTTATTTGAATACCATAAATTATTTAAAACAAATATAATAGCCACAACGAATTTTTCAACTACTGATGAACTTTACTTTTAACTCTAAACAATAATAATGTATTTTATTAGTAAACGAACCTTAAAATTTAAATCCAATTGAAGAACATAAAGATCCCCTGAATGGCTTCAGAGAGATTATATAAATGGAAACAATGATGTTTACACATGATTAAACACATTCAGCTAAGATAACGTAAATAATTTATTGGAAGTTTAGAAAGAAGAAAAAAAGAAGAAAGATGTTAGTAACATTTGTATTACCTGTACCTTCAGGGTATGCTCCCGGTCCCATGAAATACTCCTTATTAACACAGTTCCTTAAACATTCTGGTATCCTGCCCATAATCGCCCTTCTAATTTCAGATGCAGCCATTTCTCTGAGTTCAGTAGCTGATGCATCACTATAAAAAGCTGCATGAGGTGTGCAAAGTAAATTTGGACATTCTTTTAATGGTCCTGTAAATACATTGTATGGTTCATTTTCATGAACATCCAAAGCAGCGGCTCTTATTCTTCCTTGTTTCAACGCTTGTGCTAACGCGTCATCGTCAACAAGACCTCCACGTGCTATTTAAAAAGAAAAAAAATGTAGAACATATCATTTTACTCTTTCCGTACATTGTTATTACTGAAGACCTGATTTAAATTTATATTCTCTTGTTTGAACTTAATGATTTAGATATTTCTATTTAAAACTTACCCGTATTCACTAAAAATGCTCCAGGCCTCATTTGTTTGATGGTGAACTCGTTGATAAGGTGGTGGTTATGTTCGTTGAGGGTACAATGTAGTGACACGCAATCTGATTGGAATAAAAGATCTTGAAGTGTATATACGCGTGTGAGCCCCAAACTTTTTTCTATGCCATCAGGAAGGTATGGATCGTAGAAAATAACATTGAAGCCGAATGCTTTCGCCCTTAAAGCTACTGCTGAGCCAATTCTGCCTAAACCAACGATACCTAACGTATCGCCTCGTATCCTTGCGCAACCTGTGGCTGCCTCCCGCACCTTCACAAAAAAAATATTTAAATAAATATGTATATGGACAACGAATAACTTTAGGTTTATACGTGACACATTAGGAACATTTCCAAATTACATTTTTTGTATATAAGAAATTTTTTACAAAGATTAGGATCTGCTGAGAATAAAATATTTCTCTATTCTTAATAATATAACTTAATTCTATATATATATAAATCCTGTAATCAATAAAAATAGAGGTAGAAGAAGTAAATATTTTTATATGGAAATCAATGTATCTTCCAAAACAAGCAA
Source organism: Altica lythri (assembly GCA_964028335.1). Taxonomy (NCBI): domain Eukaryota; kingdom Metazoa; phylum Arthropoda; class Insecta; order Coleoptera; family Chrysomelidae; genus Altica; species Altica lythri. The sequence goes on along the minus strand of OZ034805.1, from coordinate 57,386,311 downwards.
TTACGTAGAATTGAGACCATATTTTTTTAATATTAAAAATATATAATTAATAATATTTACATGCAATTATATTCCCAATTATATTCAAGATTATATTACATTCAAATGAACTGTTACCATTTCATTTAATTATTTTGTTCAAAATTAAAATGTATTTAACGTATAACTAGGGCAGGGTGGAGAAAAGAGGTGGTCTAACGACTGTATTTCACAATAATTTAAACAGTGTCACAAAGCTTGGTATACCTTTAATATAGATGTCACACTAGGTTCTGGTTCTATGCTGTTGTGTGTAAAGCATGTGATACAACTTATATCTAATTTATCATTATGATAATCTCAGTTTTTATACTGTATTAATTAAAATATATGTAAAAACCGTTTAAAAATATTCATTTCACAAGCAGTATTTGCTAAAAAAATACATATTTAGAATTATTATTACGCACGGACCACAACGGGTAGAGTCATCTACCAATCATTTAATGAAATGTCAAATATTGTGACATAGCCAAACAAATAGCTAGACCACCTCTTTTCTCTACCCTGGATTAATATAGTATATTGTAATACAAGTGTTACAATGACAGAGGTTTCGTAGTACGAGTTCAGTTTCGCAAAGAACGAGTACTACAAACCGTCATTGTAATTCGAGTGTTACATACTATTTTTTATAATGAACTTTAAAAAGTATAAAAAAAAATAAAATGAGAGTTTTTAGAAATATTTATTTATGTTGGCAATCTTGACAGTTTTGACACTTGTCAGTTTTAATGATTTTAAATTAGAATGTTTGTCAAATTTGTATAAAATATTCCGAATTTAGCAATAACGCTGATAATGTAGTTAATAATTTACTACAACATACTTTTCGATTTACTACCTGAACTCTTTCGTTGAAAATCAGTGCAGTGCAACCAATTGTGTAAAACAAAAAGTTACCAAAAACAGTGTTACAATGAATCTATTTCGATACTGTTTTTAGTGTCGAAATAGAAACTTTGTGAACGTGAATTATAAAAAAAATATTTCTTTAACCATTAGCGATTTAAATAAGGAATTCTTAATATATTCTCTAATTTTTCTCCGATAGCCACACATGATGAAAGCAAATTCAAAATAGAGCATTTTAACGAGCTGTGGATAAATAGCCACATGTTGACAATCCTTTGGATCAAACACAATAATCGAACATCCAAATGTCAAAGACAGAGCAAAAGAAAATATACAGAAATTTGCAGTATTTTTTGCTAAAAGCTTAGAAGCAAACGAAGTATTTATAGTATAAACTAATTTAAAGGTATAAACCAAATTTACTTTTGTCCCTGGGTTCTCCAACAAATTGAGAGAATAGCTGCTTAACTGACAACGTGAATTTTAATGTTTACTACTTAAAAAAAAAATTGTATATTGTGTGGCAAGGAGTGAAACAAGACGATTTCAAACGAGGGCTGTCATCGCCCCGGTCAGAAATCGTCTTTGTTTCATCCCGTGTCACACACCATATTTTTCATATCACATGCATTCAAACAGCGAGTTTTGATCTCTGTAGCCAGTCGAAGTAAAACTATTTCAGACCAATGCAACAGTCAGTCAGAAACATCCTGACAGACTTGAAATAATGACATTTGTTTCTGCCCTAGGGGAGAAACAACGTTTGTTCTGACTGACAGTTGCATTGATCTGAAATTGTCCTATTTCGACTGACAAATCAGATCAAAACTAGCTGTTTCAATGCATGTGATATGAAAAAGTTTTAGTTGACACTAGGCTCCCATTACCCGAAGTCAAGAGATAAATAATGGTTGACTTAGCTTAGTCTTCTCTGATGTTTTGTTTGGGATACACAGCACTGATACTCAAAATAAAAACAACAAAATACTTATAATCCAATTGATAGTTAACCAAGTAATCTGGACTAATGATATACTAATTATGCGACACGATTGTACTGATTTGGCTTTAGCCTTATGATATTTAGCCTGCGACTAACACAGTAATTTTTTGGTTGTGAATGTATCTGAAAAAGTAGTAACAGTGCAGATAAAATAAAATTTTGTTTAAGATGTACGTAAACTTAATTTTTCAAATTTTTAGTCTTCTTTCGCTCTTTAAAACATGCACTACTCGTTATTAATCGTAGTTTGTTCAAATGTGGTGATAATCAAAAATAATAATAAATACAAGGAATAAGTTCTAAGAGATAAAACAGCGTAGTATTTTATATATACCTAAAGTGATAGTGGTTTTATTCAATTAATATTTAATTAATAATTAAACTTTATACCTGTTCAGGTCCTGTGAATTTTTTGCCGTCCCTAACCATATTAGCCAACCAGTATGTTCGCCTATAGAGGTTCAATATGAGACACATAGTTGTATCGGCAACTTCCTCGACACCGTAACCCGGCACATTGCACACCGCTATACCCAATTCACCTGCCGCTTTTACATCAATATTATCTACGCCACTTCCTATACGCACTATAATACGTAGCGTCTTAAACTTTTCCAAGTCCTCCTTGGTGAGAATTATAGTATGCCACATGAGCGCTCCGACGGCCTCATTTAAAACTTTTTCATGTATTTCGCTGGTACTTTGCGCGTCGCAAAATGCCACCGTGGCTACGTCTTTTAATATTGGCATTTCTATAGAGCAATCGCGACCGTCTAATAACGCGACAAGTGGTCGAGTTTGCATGGGACCATTTGAGATGGGGCCGCGTGGCTCAAACCTAGGCCTTTTTGGCATCATTTTTCTTTTGTCCATTGGATGTAACTAGCCACACATGCACTAAACTTTTGCCACGGCCACCGCGCACACTTTCACTTACAGATTTTTATCGGTCACTTATTATTTTTTGTTTTAATATCAAATTTAAGAGTCACCGATTCCGCGATGACGACCCTCAGGTTACCTTTCGCGGTTGAAAGAGGGCTTCATTGTTATTCATGAAGATGATCTGAAACAAAAAAATAAACTGTAAGAAATTAAATCAAAAAAATTTATCCTTAGTTTTTAGTGACACTTTTTGAAGTGAATCTCGATTTTTGGATTTTTTTTTAAAATTAATTTTCTATTGATTACGTTTTAACCCTTTAAGTTAACAAGTAATATTCGAGTAAAACTAGCAATTTAGCAATTACAGAATAAATAGTATTATACGTTACAAGGTCGGTAGGTGACTTATGAGTTAATTAACGGACGAGGCGACGTAGGAGCAGAGTCTGGAAATAGAAACGAGTACTGTAATAATACCTAACGACCATGTATCGTATCATATTGGAACGAAGTTCCCTTTCGGGCGTTACGACTGAGGCTAGGAGCTAGCCAAAAAAAATTCAGACCAAAATTTGTCACGACACACGCATGTTGTCTCTCTCTCTCTCTTTATTTAAATAGGAAACTCTAATATACATAAATAAATACTAATAAAAGTACAATTAAAAAGACACTAATTTAAATTAAAAGAAAATACTGTAGAAAAAAAAAATAAGTACCTATAATAGTATAATATTATATTTCATCCTGTTTTTATAAATTAATAAATTCATAAACATTTTAAAAATAGTTCTTAACTTGACTAGTTAGGTACCTACGTCAAATTACCTTAACTGTCAGTTACTGTCAAATATTTTAATTTTAAATTTTGTATTAAATTGTTAATTCCGGTTTGAATTAAATTGAAATAAAAAGTAATTCTAGGTATATGTATGTCATCTAAACCTCCGGTATTGTATAAATGGACACTTTTGTTAAAAGAAACAAACTGTTGAAAATATTCAAGTGATAATGGATTTACTTTTTTCTATTTTGCTTTGAGAGTGTAGTGTCGTGACTTTGTTAAGTTTATACAGGTTTTTTGGAGATAATAAATAATAAAATAATACAAAATAATAACAATAATGAATCCTGACAGTGTTTCTGTTCTGCAAAAGTTCCGGACATTGTTGATGGATTTAGGTAAAAAGAGATTTAATACAGACAATAATAAATGCTTATGGATGTATAAACACTCTGTTGTGTTTAAAAATTACAATTCCTTCACTAATTAATCGGAAGAAACTTCGTTCCATCCGGGTGTCCCTTGACACCTCTCACTTTTTTTTTATTTCATCCTGTTTTTATAATAAATGAATAAATTCATAAAAATTTTAAAAACAGTGCGTAACTTGACTAGTTACGTCAAATTACCTTAACTGTCAGTTACTGTCAAAGATTTTAAAATTTTTGTATTAATTGTTAATTCGTGTTTTAAATTAAAATAAAACAAAAAGTAAGTAATTAATTATTTTATTTTTATAGTCATTATAGTGTTTTTAATTGTCAAAAATTAAAAGTAGTTGTCTTCCCTTAAGCAATCACAGCAGAGTTGCTAGGCAACACATTACAGTACGTGATACCGTATTGTTTTACTTACCGGCGCCGAATTGATAATAGGGAAGTTTATTTACTGGACAGGATGAAATAATAGTATATTACTTTACGAGTGGAGTAAATTGCATATTACAGCGAGTGTGTTTGACCCATGAGCGAGGTTGTGAGCGAATGGGGTAAAGAAACAAGCTAAATATGCAATTTGTTCCTCGAGTAAAGTACTATGCTTAACCCACGACTTATCCAATGGTTTTGTATAAAACTAAAAATAACAAACATAAAATCTAAATTTTGGCATAAGTTGTCAAAAATATTCAATTTCAATGAGAAGTTCTGTCTGAGAAATGTCAAATGTTAGTTTAATTTAATGTATACTGTAGGCAACCAACTATACTGGTTCAGTTATCTTACCAATGTCAAATATTAATTCAGTGCATAATACAGGTTTCTATTTACTTACTCCACTAGTGAAGTAAATGAAAATAAACCACAACTCCTCAATAATTGACACTTACTGACATAGATATAGGTTAAAAAAATACGCAATTTACTTATGAGTCGTGGGTAAAAATATTTGTTTTTCAAAATTTTCCGAGTTTCTTTAAAACACAGTGTAAAGATTTCTACATTTTACGCACACCAAAAATTTTAAATGTTATTCATACGAATATTTGGATAAATTGTACACAATTGCCAAAAACATTAATTAGTTATGCGAAAATAGAAAAAGTTGCATAAAAAAATCAGATACACCTACAAAATGATTTATTTTATATGGTAAAGTTACGATCACCACTGGAATCTAGTCAAGTAATCTTCATAAAGTGCAGTTACACTTCGAACGTTAACTGGTACTTAGAATTTATTACAACATTAACGTGTTCGTTCAATTCAAAAACGTTTGCCTATACTTGTTTCCTTATTTCGTGTTCAATTAGTATGTATGAAAGGTTTAAATATATATTAATAAGTTAACCATTGTTTTATAATTTACAATAATTGCAGTTTTAAAATACAAAAATTTTGATTTTAATTTTAGATTTCCACTAAATAGCACGTCTACACTAAATATGTAATAAAAAGTTAGTTATAATTGTGTGCAAATACAAACATTGTCGTTTATAAAAATGAATTGTACAACATTTTGCAAGTGAAAGTACAATTCTACAGGTGATAAAAATGTAAATATTGATAAGAGCAGCAACCTTCAATAATGCTCTGAGCGAGCGGCGAGTAATGACAAAGATAAAATGAAACTGCTATTTTTCTTGCAGCACCTTTTCTCTACCAATTAAAACGAAATGCGAAAAAGACTGCAATAGCTTTATTATATCTTTTTATCGTTCCTAATCTTGCTTTCATATCATTGAAGGTTGTATTAAGGCGCCTTTTCACAATTCAAGTATAGTTCAAAACCTTTGCAGATGGATATCCAACAGGCACATTCAAGTTGCTGTAGATGGACATTCTTTCAACCTCTACAAGATCAACGAGTTCCCCAAGGATCGGCTCTAGCTCTTACTCTATTCTTAATGCACATTAATGATCTACTAGAAGCCACTAATAACCCGATACATGGTTTTGCAGATGATAGCAACCTACACTGTAGCAAAGCGCACAACCGTCCCATACCTCTAGATATTCTGGAAGAGGACAGAATATCCACAACGGCTTCTCCCAATCAAGATTTGAGAAGACTACTGAGGAAGAAAGAATCTTGTTAATTTCAACGCTTTATTACGTTTTTTATGACACTTATTTAAGCAATATTTATGCCCTTTTTTAAAACATATCTTTCTCTAATTTAATATTTTAGTATCACAACCTCACACTGGATTAATATCACAAAAATTATTTTGTTTTTGTGGTATTATCATATCTAACCAATATCAAGATAACAACAATATATATAATGTTAATAGGTATCTACTATATATAGAACTGAAATAATCAGGGAAAATATTGCAGAGCAGTAAAATAAAAAGTATACAAACAAGGATAATTTTCAAATCATCTGATGAAAATATTCAAAAAGTCACATATGTCTTTACTGATTAACATTAAGATATAGATAAAGTTTGTAAAATAGACATCTACGTACGTAATAATTATAATTTCTAGAATACACATCAGCACATACGTAGCATAATAAATAATCAAGTATACGAAGCTAGCACCCCAGTACGAAATTATCGCAATAAAATACCAGCTATTTGGAGCAAGTATGATATAACGTAAAACTATTTAGTTTTGAAGTAATCTAGTTTTCTTCATAGAGTTGGTAAACAAATTTTCTTAAACTTTATTAAAAAACAATAAGAAACTATTTATTCGTCGAAGTAATTGCCATTAATAACCTTTTGACAACGTAGAACCAATTTTTGTATCTCGGGATTTGGAGTCAAAAAATTGCTGGACTGTTTGTCAACGCATATGGGACCCATTTGGTTAACTTCCACGTCTTTCCTAGCTGATGCAGATGCAAACGAAAAGATCCAGGGCTCACACTGAACATTTTATCGCCACATTGTCCTGCAATTTGCATACAAGACCTGTGGAAGATCACTGTTATCCATAATTGTTGGTCTCCCTCATCGCGGTTCATCGGTTAAACTAAGATATTCAGAAGAAAGTTTTTACGTAAAATTCGCTGGTTAAAGAGTCTTTCGCGTCACCCCTTACCTGAGCCCAGCGGGATGCTAATAAAAGACCAATAAAAGAGACTTTTCCCCTACCCTTACAGCATGTGGTTGTATGCATTCACGATTTTACAATCTATCTAATCAAGTACCTGTTTCCACAGTCACGATAAACGGGATCTAAATTTTATCAACTTTAGAATCGAATAATTTCTAATACTTTATTATTTATGGAAGTTGTAGAAAAATAGTAACACTTTCTTTTAAATTGTTTTATCTATACCTCGAGGCTCAATTGTCTGTCAGTGACGTCATTGTGACGTAAATGCGAGGTTCGCATGAATGCTAGTTGCCATGTTTAACTTAGAAAGACTTACTATCTTTGTCTTATTAACGTGCAATAGAAAGAGATACTTTTAAGAAAAATGTTAGCACTGGAGAACATTATTAAGTGAGCTAGTCCCGCTTGATATTTTTCTTAAAAGTATCTCTTTCTATTGCGCTTTAATAAGACAAAGATAGTAAGTCTTTCTAAGTTAAACATGGCAACTAGAATTCAGTACTTCACATTGGTTCCACTTGCATTTACTTCACAATGACGTCACTGACACACAATTGGGCCTCGTAAACACAACTTTAGTTCCCACTGCTCTTTTAGAGAACGTAACCTAAACCAACAGGTTTATTAGTATTATTAATTTTTGGTAACTTTAGTTTCATTATACTTAGTTATCTATGAGTGCTTGAAGGGCAAATAAATTCCCGTTTCACTTTTAACTCTAGAGCGAACACCATCAGTAGAAGTATAAGAGAATATTATTTTAATGTTTCCATTAGTAAACTTAGGTTTTCAGAAACAATTTAAATCCCTAACTGACTAAAAGGAGCGACCTATCGGCCTAAACCGTACAGTTAAAGTAGCAAAACAAAGATAAATGTCGTTATAGCAGTAGCAAAGTTTTGGGATGGAGAAGGCGGTTACATGCACCAGTAATTGGAGTTAGTTTCCTCGGACGCATAACTTGTTCAAAAAACAGTAGCGTACACAAATTATTATTCTATTAATTTAGTCTTGGATTTTGTTATCTTGCGGCTGAATAAACAAAAACAAACCTGTGGACAATAAATATAATATCACAACGGTTAAATAAAAATTTACTTTACGAATACTCTAATGATAATGGTTCTAGGTGAATTGTTTCAACACAACTGCTCGGAAACGAACTGCTCGAATAAAAAAAGAAAATTGTTTGTTTTGGTTATTTTGAGTGTAACATTTACATAAGAAAGATACTTTTAATCTTAAGATTCTTAATCATTTTGCGATTATCTTCATCTAACAACGACCGCAACCACAATGCCGACGCTGCAAAATTAGAAGCAACAAAAGTTATGCAGAGAATAAGAGAAGATGCAGAAAACACAAGGGATTCTCCTCAATATATTCTATCCCAAGCTTCTACAAACATAGGAGAGGCTGTTGCAGCCAAATTATCTTCTGTTGGAAATATGAAGCGAACCTCCTTATTTGCAAAAAACTCAGACAGCTAGTTTTCGCAAGCCTCTTTTGAGGCCAATTTAGTATCACCCAGAGCGTTTTGCATGGACCGGAAGAGATGGTAATCACTTGGTGTCAGGTCCAGACTATACGGTGGGTGCGATAGGACATCCCATCCGAGCTCCCGTAGCTTCTGGCGGGTCATTAAAGAGGTGTGAGGCAGAGCGTTGTCCTGGTGGAGCACAACACCATTCCTACTGACCAATTCTGGCCGCTTCTGATCAATCGCCTGCTTCAAACGGTCGATTTGCTCACAGTAGAGGACCGAATTGAGGGTCTGGCTATAGTTGAGCAGCTCATAGTGGATGATTCCCTTTCAATCCCACCAAACACACTGCAAATCCTTCGTGGCCGTCAATCTGGGCTTGGCGATGGTTTGGGCCAACTCGTCGCTCTTCGACCACGATCTTTTTCGCATGGCGTTGTCGTACGTGAACCACTTGTCATCATCAGTCACCATCCGCTTCAAAAAGGGGTCGAATTTGTTCCGTTTCAGCAGTGCATCGCAGGCGTTGATTCGGTCCAAAAGTTTTTTTTGCGTCAACTCGTGTGGCTCCCAAACAACCAGCTTTTTTTGAAATCCAATCTTCGGGAAATGGTTCCAAACGGTTTTATGGTCTACACCCAGTTCCTGGCCAATCGAACGAATGCTCATATGCCGGTCTACTTGGATGATTTCGACGATTTTATCGGTTTCTACGACCATTGGCCTACCACTACGGGGTACATCTTCGACATCCACTACACCAGAACGAAATCGATCGAACCAACGCTGTGCTGTGTGAATCTTTACAGTATCGGGCCCATAAACTTCACAAATTTTTGAGGCCGCCTTAGTTGCATTTTTACCTCTCAAGTAGTAAAAACGTAAAATATGACGAATTTCTTGTTTGGTGGACTCTATCTTTGACGCGCTATAACTTAAGACTGAAACGTACGCGATCACAACACTGTCAAAGTGACACTTCAAATCGCCGTTTAGTGTAAAGAGATACGATAAGTACAACGCAAGATATGTTTTTAAGTGTTGCCATCTATTGACAAAATACGACTCTACTTTTTTCCCAACCTATTATTTATTTTCCATTTCACATTTTATGAGTTTTTGGAAGATTGCAACTGAATTGCTAATACATTATAAACTATTTCCTCAACTTTTTCATTACTTAAGTAAATCTTCCAATAAAACCATGAAAAATTTGCTGAAAATTATATTATTACAATTTTACTGAATGTATACAAATTTGGCCAATATATAAGTATTTTATCAATTTCTTTTCCGTTGAATGAATTTGAATGTACGAACCTGGACATAAACCAACTAAATTCAACTACGACCCAAACACCGAAATTGTGTGTAACTATTATTACCAAAGTTTAATTTTGATAAAGTTAGGAAATGTGTTTCGAAATATGGTAAAATGTCTCGAGTCGGATAGGCAACTTAAAATATTGATTACCGGTTTATCTTTGAATAAAACAAAATTTTGTCGAATAACAAACAATAACGTAGAGATAAAAAAATATTAAGAATTTGCCACAGTTCTCATATTATAATAAAATAAAAATACAAGTTTAAGTATCAAATATTGCTTATAACAAAATAAATTTTGAAAGGGCAACACAGTACAAAAATGTATAAATAATCAATGGTTTATTTAACAAAATTTTCAATTAATTGTTTAAAACTGGAAAGAAAATCACATTACGAAAATGATTAGAAAACAAAAGATATCTCGTTAATTAAACTATATCTGATGAGATATTAAAAGTTTCTTCGGAAAGAAGTTCCCAAGTGGAGCTTGCGATTTCGCCACCGAAGTGCGCGGGGAAACGAAACGCGAACGAAGACGTCGGAAAAGTTTTTAAGAAGTCCCGCAACTCCCGCCCACGCCCGCGACATTCTCACCGAAAAGTTCGTAAGAGAACTAAAGTTGTTACAAAAGTGTAAGTTTATATACTTTATGGCAGAAGTTAGTTCACGAGAACTGGCGGTCGATTCTCTCGTTTGGAAGTTTCAGTAGAACTCCCGGACCGGTCGGTTGAAGTTTCAACTTTACGGCGACCTCGACTCATTCGTGAGTTTGTTTTCGTTTAAGAGGGTTAATCATTAATTTATTATTTATAACGCCGTTATTTTTGGATTCTTTTTAAAGACTAAATATAATAAAGTCCAATTTGACACTAGATTGGTTATCAGTCGAATTACCCGCGTGTTGTGAAAAAGATTTCAATCTCATAAATTTCTACCATAATTGTTTTCTCTTCTCTCTTTTCCTTCTGATAAAAATGATATAAATATAATCTTTCGTTTAATCTATTATACTCGTTTTTATAATTAACCAATTATACAAGTTCTTTTAACAGAAATCTGTAAATATGATCCTGAATCACAAAAGATATAATTAAGTCAGAAATTAAATAACTTCAAGTCGTAATTTTGTCACTACTTATTTTAATGTAAGGTTTTTTAAAACTTAAATAGCTAGCCTCAACTGCGACAACAAATCATTTCTATTATTATTAAAAGTATTTGTCGTTGTTTAAAGACATATTAAGATTGTTTACTCAATCAGAGAAACATTCACATAAGTATCATAATTATCCACAAAGTATTCCCCAGATTGTGTCTGTTAAGCATCCATTCCAAAATCTAATAATCAACTTCTAAGTTCTCTGACACGGCAAGGCACATCAAGTCAACCATCCGACCAACTACCACACCAAAACAATCAAGAAAACGTACTCGAAGGAGAAGTAGGAGCAGCCAAAAGCAGTAAAGTCACTCTGTTCGACAGAGTTGGCTCCCATATTCATATTGTTGTACGATAATAATTCATTGAACATGTACAGAAGAAGTATAATTATTAAAATATGACTCAATTAAAGTACTAAAAATCATTTGAGGATAGAATATCATCTCTTACACAATAGTTGTCAATTTTTTAAATTGAAAGTGTGTTGAATACATCTTAAATTATTCATCCAGTATTTCATGATGAATTATGTACAAGAAAACCACCCGCTTGATGGGTGTTTACCCCAAACGATAAAAGAAATCGTTTAGTAACTTCGAAGCTTTGTTACGAGATGTTTCAGAGGAATCCGTTTGAATTTTTGCATCGAGTAATGACCTTTGATTAAATTTGAATTCATTACGTCACACTGAAAACAATGGACAAAATGCTTGGAAAAAGATCAAGCGATCGGGCACGTTTTGATTTTGTTTGTTGTCATCTAAGGCTGCTCCAAAAAAGGAGACCCATATTACTGTGAAGTTTTCACAAAAAAAAAACACACACACACAAAGCATATAGTTAAGAAAAAAGTGTGGTTAAAGAGTCTTTGAAGTCACCCCCTTACTTGGGAACAGCGTGTGGTCTATAAATAAGACGCTTTTCTCGACCCTTGATCCAGTTTATAGTTGTGTACATTCATAATTTTACAATCTATTGTCAAATTTAAAAAATATGTTATTTTATTCATAAATAATAAATACCAGAAACGTAAAGATTTTAAAAATTGTCAAGGTCATATTTGGACGTAAAATTTCACGCTCTTTCGATTCATCTTGTCAAAAATACATGATTCCATTTAAAAACTTGACCTGACCATGATGGTCATAGTCAAATCCATCAAAACCATCTGATAGCCAGGGAACCACCATAAACTTTTAGTCTTGGAATTTTTAGTTTGACCCTGACCATGATCATCATGGTCAAAATTTCAAGGTCATATTTGGACGTAAAATTTCACGCTCTTTCGATTCGCCTTGTCAAAAATACATAGTTCCATTTAAAAAAATTGACCTGACCATGATGGTCATGGTTATGGTCAAATCCAGAATTACTATCTGATAGCCAGGGAAAAATCATACATTTTATATCTTGCCAGTTTTTTTCTGTAACCCATGGTTTTTGAGTTACAACGGAGTTTCCGTACTTTTTCCTCACCCAGTATCCTCACCCTTTATCATTCATGGAAATAAATTTAAACCACTAAGGAAATGAGTATTATCATAAGCCAATTAGTCATTATATGGATTGTTAAATCTTGTCAGTCTTATAATATAAAATTAATTAAATTAAAAGTAAGTTGTCGTTAGATGCCTGTTAAAATTACCAATTTTATTATCTACATCTAATACAGAGTTAACACTATCCACAGATGTTCGAGCTACTTTAGTGGCTTGGTTCAGTGGTCTCGTAACATTTTCAACACACCTGACGCTATATGGCAAAATCACGCCAATAAATTTTTAATTGGAAGTCGAAAATATAATAGTTATCAATTTGGGTATTCTGTCCGTAAGTCCATTTTCGTTAACTTAACTAAGTGATGTTTAACTTTTAAAAATCTGGAATTCATATTTTTGTAGGGGGTGTATGCTACATCTAAGTATAAAAACAGATACAGGATCCATATATTTACCTATATCTGGTATTATAATTAAAAAAAAAATGATAAAACTGTTTACAACGACACCAAACCAATTTTAATATGGACCTTAAAAATATTCGATGATTTTACTTATTCTAAATTGAGTATTTGCTGCAACTTGTAACGATCAATTGGATCGTTTTAGTATTGGAATCCACCAGACTATACTCGGTGAAATTTATTTTAATGTTATCGCCGTAATTATAACTTGTTTGATACAGGTTTTGACTGATATCGAAGTCTTCTTTTTCGCTACGATAGATTTTTAAATTAATTTTCCTATCTGTTTTCCTCGTGGTAACATTCTCCTCTACAATACAAGTAAGTTAATTTTATTGTTTCATTTAATTATTTTATTTGTATAAAAGTTGAGGTGATTTTATTAAATATTACTAACATCTAATTTCAAGTAGTTTCACTTTCGCCAAACATCAGTTTTTGTAATCTTGATTGAATTGTAGTCGTGTTTACACGTGTATTTAAAATTAATTTATTCTCAATAATATGGAAACAACAGAAAGTGATTCTACTTTATTGTAATTCATTAAGGGATGGAATTCTGGTTATTAATTTATTTCATTATTAGGGTTATTGCCACATTTGTGAGGAGACCTACGTAGGAGCTAATTTTTTTTTTGGAGGCGAGTTCGAGCCGTCCGCCATGTTCGTAAAAGTAAGCCGAATTTCGACTTAGATCCCAGTTTGCATCCAATTTGATTTAACCGAAGAATATTCAATTCCGTAAAAAAAGGCAACAGTTCATCCTAGGAAGAAATTTGTCCAAGGGAATCCTTTCCGAAGAAACAACAACAAAGAGAAGAGATTAAATTAATTTACGAACTAACTAAAATTTAGTTTTTTTATTATTACTGATATTTTTTTAAATAAATCATCTAAACTGGTGTTTGAGTGTTATTTGCTTGTTTGTACTCTGGCGCCCTTATAAAAACTTGGTAAAAGTCAGAAAAGAGGCCACGACTCAATTGAGCTAGCTAAGGGATATAATTCCTTTAGTGGGAATTTCTACAGTTACAAACTCGACGGTTTGTTGGGTGATGTATATTTTTATTGCTTAAGTATATATTATATAATATAGGTATTTTGCGCCGGCATTATCTATCTGGATTTAGTGTCCATATATTTGGTAGTATCTGTCGTAATATTAACAACAATACAGTTTAATAAGAAACCTCAAATAATTTCCAAAAGGGTTGTTGGGAGTTTAAGGACATGTTGGCGGAACCAACCAATAAAAAACAAAAATAAATATAAAGTAGTTTTATTTTATAATAAGAAATATAGATATTTTTTTTACAAAATCTAATGAAATAGTACTGACACGCTTTACGATTGAATCCCAAACGGAAGCGTAAGTGTAGAATTTAATACTTTCTGTTCGCTTGAAAGATTATTGCAAACCCATTATGTTACTCTATACTCTACAAGCAGTCCATGGGATCTCTTGTAAGAAGGCATACAAAAAAAAACGAGAGCTGGCACTCCAGTATTATTAAAATATGCTGTTTTACCTTAATTAATATATACCTCTTTTTTGTACTTCATTACAATATATTTATACAATTTTCTGAATAAAATATCGAGAAAATTTTGGATGTATTAATAATTACTCTTATTTTTTTATCATTCGTAAACGTCAAATTTAATTACGTTTTTAGTAAGACAACTAGTTCCGTTAGGCTCGTTCTGTGCGTGATTTTTTTTTTGGTCTCACTTGCCCAAGAATATTAGTAGAAAATAAAGTACACGCAAAAATTTAATATTGATAAAAAAATAACCCTTTAGCCTGTGATATAGTGAACTTTCTTGGTCCATAATTTTTACTATAAAATCCTGACACGTCTTTAAAAATTTAAATCTCGATTCGATTTTTGAAGCCGGTTCTGTGTTTCTCCAACGCTGAGCATTCCGCAGATCGCCCTTTTGTCGCCAAATCCGATGATGCGACGACCCCTCATCCTTCCCTATATCCAGCCTCACCACCCACTGACACCCGACACCCCCTTTCACCGAAGGCAACTCTGACCCTTAGCAAACAGAATAGGACGAAGAACGAAACCGGTAGCAACGTGCAAGCCAAAGCTAGCAGGACAAGAACGAGCATGAAAAGCAAGAGACAGAGTATCAAAATCGGCAACCATAGACCAGTTACAAGGTTTAATAAATTATCCATAATCTATAGAAAAGTACCTTATTATTACTCACTTATATGATAGAATCTTGTATTATGTTTAAACGGGTTGTTTACTTAATTTATCACCACATTTGACTTAATTAAAGTACCCTGTAATATAATTTTCAGTTACATGTATGAATGAGCAGGACACTTGATTTTCTTTACACGTAGGTAGGTACATGTAAAATCATCATGAAGTGTTGTACTAATTTACGCTTTTACATATTGTTAACTAAATTATATTTTAATCCACAATAAGATTCATGTTCAGTTTCACCAATATCGTCACAGAGTTTTTCTGCTTTTACACATTAATTTATCATCAAATTCTTTACTAATGTGCATATTTATGTACTTTATAAATAAGTTTTTTATAACTTGTAGAATCCAGAAATATTTCATCACATATTTCAATAGTGATTCAAAACATACAATAGTAAATTTGGAGCTCTATATACAGTGTGGTGCAAATGAAAGGAATAAATTCGTTATTTCGTAAACCGGCTATTTTAAGGAAAAATCCTGAAACAGGTCGATTTTTATTTTTAAACAGGCTATTCGTAAGTATACCTTTTTATTTTTGACGTCATCTATGTGCGCGTGATGACGTCATCGCTAAAATTTTTAAATGGAAAGGTGGGTTTTGTAATATATTATTTGAAAGGTCTTTTAAATACCTATTCAGCCATATTAATATGCCTAAATAATTCATGTTTGTTTTCGGTTAAAAAATTAATACATTTTAATTATTACAATAAATATTTATTAGTATTACTTATTCATTAAATACAAAGTAACCCAAATGTATTAAAGATTGGTAATTTTTTAACCGAAAACAAACATGAATTATTTAGGCATATTAATATGGCTGAATAGGTATTTAAAAGACCTTTCAAATAATATATTACAAAACCCAACTTTCCATTTAAAAATTTTAGCGATGACGTCATCACGCCACATAGATGACGTCAAAAATAAAAAGGTATACTTACGAATAGCCTGTTTAAAAATAAAAATCGACCTGTTTCAGGATTTTTCCTTAAAGTAGCCGGTTTACGAAATAACGAATTTATTCCTTTCATTTGCACCACACTGTATAACTGAAAATGACAAATTGTGAATTGTGTATGGAAAATCTAAATATAAAATAAAATGAGATGGAAAATTATCAAACTTCGTAGTTAATCCTAAAGAAGAGTAGAGGACAAGGACAGAGCTTAACAAGAAACCCAGTAACAAAATATTTAGAAATCCAATTCTGAAGTGAGTACCGAAAAAAATGAGGAACAGAATAATACTATAAAGTCATAAATCGGCAACCAACAAGGAATAGCTGGAAAATGTAGATCAAGAACTCATGGTACGAGAAAATGAAAGATAAACAAGGATCCAATTACTGACAAAACGCGAAAAACAGAAGCTAAAGTAGAAACAAAGGTAACCTTGACATACTGACTGTTTGCAGAGACAATCGTGAATTAGACGACTCCAACTGCCTTAGAACAGATATCAAATTAGTCATTTGACGTAGTTGAATTATAAATGATTTTATATAAAATGTATAATATTACCATTTAATCATTCAAATTGTTCCGTTAGGGTAAAGGTTTTACTGCAAAATAAATATTTCCGTTCTTTTTCATTTCTGTACCTTCTAACAAGATTGAAATCGAATAAAATGACGTAAATATACGAAAACTAGAGTGTAAAGTGAAAAGAAAGATAAATCTAAGATTCCAAATCGATTTGTTTTAGTGTCTCGATTCGATTGAATAGCAGATTGTAAACGAACATGCAATTTTGGTATACAGAACTATACTGAATAAAATTTTATAAAGTACTAGCTGACCCGACGAACTTCGTTTTTCCTAATATTTAAATATTGTATTGTACAGCATTTTACTTTCTTTGACATTTTTAGGCTTTTGTTTATTTTTCTCTATTTTTTTTTTTTTGGTTTGATACCTACTTTCTTACAATTTTTCCTGTTTTTCAACATATCTGTATGACTTTTTGCATTTTTTTTAACATTTTCACCAAGGTTACATTTTTATAATTTTCAACAATTTTTAAGGTTTTTCAACATTTCTGCTCGATTTTCGTCATCTTTTTACCATTTTCAACAGTTTTTGAAGATGTCAAGAATTTTTTACTATTTTCACCAACTTTTCACGATTTTCATTGTTTTTTTAAGATTTCCAACATAATTTTTCAGGATTTTAAACGCTATGTCAGGATTTATAAATATTTATAATAATTTTCACCAATTTTTTAAGATTATTAATAATTCACAATTTTCACCGTTTTTTTTTACGATTTCCAGAATTTTTTGGATTTTTACCCTTTTTTCAGGATTTTCGTCAGTTTTTTTTTACAATTATCAATATTTTTTCAAATTGTTTTCAAGATTTTACGATTTTCAAAAACTTTTCCAAAATTTTCAACCAAATTTTTTAGGAGTCCGATTAATAATTTTTTTTAGAACGGAGTAAGTTTTAAATAATATTTATACAAAGTTTCAATCTCTTATTTGCACCCCTTCAGAGTTAATTTTTTTCAAAATCCCTTCCAAGTAGGTTTTCATATTATAAAAATAAACATCTGTCGAAATTTCACGCTTCTACCATCAGCGGTTACGGCTGTGTGTGCGACTAAACCTCAGTCAGAACTTCACCTTTTATATATATATAAATACATATTATATAATGATATTAACTACGCCACCTTCCGGTGGCGTGATGGGACTTAAGTAAGAATTGCTTATTTAAATTTATGTGATATTAACTACACCACCTTACGGTGGCGTCATGGTACTTAGTTGAGTAAAAATTGCTCGTTTAAATATTGGGCGTATGTCAACTGGGCCACTCTTACCTGAAAATTATCAATTTTGCATGTTTGGGGATTATCTAACCGTCATTACCATGTTCAACTGGGCCACGGTACCGGTACCTGTAAATAATCCCTTTCTACCTGCAATATTTTAATAACTAGTTAATAAGAAAAATGTTTACAAGTAAATAAATAAATCAATCAAAGAATTCTTGAACTGTAATGACGAATTTGTTTTGAAAGTCTGATAATCTTTGTTAACACCACTGTAAACAAAGGTTATAAAGGGCTGCAAGATTGTGCGAACGTCATTTACCTATTGATAATTGGTTGGTGAAACAGTGAAACTATGGAAGTGAAAACTATGTTTAGTCAGAGGGGTGCAGACCTTTTACTTGTCAACGGGTATAAATTTTCGAAAGTACATATTAGTGGAGAAGGAAAAGTTCGGTGGAGATGCAGTAACCGAAAATGCCTGGCGAAAATTTAAACGGACCGAGAAAATGAAGTTATCAACGATAGCAATAATGTTACGATTCATAATCATGAAAAAAGTGCAAATTTAAATAGGGAAGCTGTAAGTAATGAAGTGAAAAGAAAAGCAACTGAAGATCTATATGCCAAACCTTCTAAGCTAATTCATTTACAGTTAAGATCGGGTAAGTGTTTTATTTTTTTATAAGTTCAATAATATATCTTTTGCTTAGTAGTAGGTAGCACAAAGCATTGACAATATTCTTTATGTTTTGTAGACGAATTTAGAAACAGTCAATTGACCACAAATGATCTAAATGGCATTAGAAGGAATATGTATATATCTAGAAGAAGCCGTGTACCACCTCTACCCACATGTAGAAAAGACATACTAAAAATTTTAAAAGAGTATAATGTTCAAACAAATAAAAATGAAGATTTTTTTATACTCCATCGATGAAGAAAACAAAATTGTAATTCTTACATGCAGTAAGAATTTAACTTTTTTGTGTACAGTGGAAACTATTTACGCCGATGGTACTTTTCAGTACTGTGCAAAATATTTCCTCCAACTTTTTACCATCCACGGATTTAAAAATGGCCATTATATACCATATATACTTATTTATTGACACTTTGGTGAGTTTCCAAACGGAAACTTATGTAAAAATATATACAGCAAACCAATTTGCCAAACAAGACCGGCCCGACAGCAGAAGAAAAAAGGAATTATTCGTTTCAAAACGAGAAGAGTTGGAAAATAATATTTTAGATTTAACCACATACACAAAAGTGATGGCTTTTAAAAATTTACCAATAATGTAAAATAAATTGTTATTATTAATGTATTTGAATATTATTTAATCATACCCCGGTGTACCTAATAATCCTAATCCTCAACCCTTACCCCGGTGGCTCAGTTGACCAGGGAGATTAAAGACCCCCTAAAGCGCGTGGCCCAGCTGACATCCTCCGTAAATATTTAAGATTTTAACTTTTTAAATTTTTCTCTGCGTAAGAACCATCCTTGTACATCAAAGAATATTTTAAAAAAAGCATTAGCGAAATGGGTTTAGTTGCTCATGAGATTTGCGCTTACCAACACATTTAGCGATTCATTTTTATATTATAGATAATGTGTATGGCAACTTTAATTAAAATATTGTCGTGTTAATGTATTGATTGATTGATGAATTGATTTTTCTGATTTTTTTTAATGAAAATTTCGCTGTTTAGACAGAGATTATTTGTAACACTGGTCTATTAAATGAATGGAGAGAATTTAGGAGAAACAGCAAACGCCTGGAATCATCGTTCGGTCGACAACACGACCGAAGTCTAGGATCGTTGTCGGAATCGGGATCAATCCAGTTGAAGATTCTATTGGTTCCTATCACAGAGACCTACCGGCCTTAATTACAATACTACATGTTTACTGTAGTTTTAAAAATTCTGAAGTAAATATTTGTTTTTTAGAGATAAACAAGAAGTACATCAAAATCAAATCAAATCAAAACACACCAATGTTTGTCATTAATTAAAGCATGCTATAATTTATTCAGAAGTATTATGAATATTCATTACAATTGAAAGTTAACTAATTTATAATTTGGAATGAATAATGATCAGCATAAAATTCGATAATATGTTGAACTACTACATCAATTGCTAGTAAAGTAATTATGTAAATCCTATAGACATCGGTTTCCCCATTGTTTTTTTTTTATTATTAAACACACAAGAGTAAATTAATAACTACACGAAACTTTTTTTAAATGTTAATTAATTGATCTATCAAAAATTTAATTAAGTATAATTTGATAAATATATCAGTATAAAACAAACGTCAAAACGGTGAGAGAATATAACAAAATAGTAACTTTGAATTTCAAAATTAGAGAGCTTTAATTACGTACCTGACAAAGGTAAATAATAGTTATTTATGAAACAGTTCGTGAAGTATGCTTTTTGCGCACGCACGCGATGTTTAGAGCACGAGCGAAGCGAGTGCTATATATCGCGTAAGTGCACAAAAAGCACTTCACGCACAGTTTCATACAATATTGAAACACTTATGGGGACTTTTACACAATTTATTTACAAAATTGTTAAGATACACTGAACTCTGCTGGATAACGTCTAACTACTTGACAATACAATGAACTCTTGTGAATATTTGAACTTGAACTGACGTTAACTGCCCATGCATCCCCTTATATACAACTTTATTTAATCTAGTTAGTGTGTTTAGATCTTTCTAGAATTTTCTAGAAATATTATTTAATCTAGTCAGTGTGTTTAGAAGTTTCTAGAATTTTCTAGAAACATTATTTAAAATGGTCAGTTGACTTTTAGAAACTTCTAAAAATCAACTGTCAATAACAATCTTTCAAATTAATGTCCCTTCCTTTACGGTTATCCCGTTACAATATTTTATCTACGATAATCAAATAAAAAATAATTACAAGAAAGCAATTTATTTTCAATTCATTTACTAACAAAACTAATGCTCTCATAGCAACACCATGGCAACGCGAATGCTAAGGATATTTGATTATATGAAGGTGTGTCAAAAACAGTGCGAAAAAGTAAATCCCATTTAAAATACATTGTTACTTCACGCACACTTTCAATCCTTCACGCACTGCTGTCTATAATGACAGTTTTCACGAACTAAAAATTGATACATAATATGAGGTAGAGTAGATAAATATAATTAAATGTTTGGGAGAAATTGACAAATGTTGAAAAGTATAAACAAAGTAAGAAAATAATAATGTACAAATCAATAAACCGACAGGAGAACATCAATGAACAAAAAAACAGACAGTTGAGAGGAATAAAAAGATTATATAAACTACTCAAAAGGAATACAGAAACAACATCTAAAAATCAATAAGTAAAAAAATATATATTATTTTGTCAAATATTTATATTTTTAAAATAGTTTATAAGATGCCTTTCTTACATTGGCTGTAAAGCCAATTACAAATAACATTTATTTAAAGAAAAAACTAAGAAAAATGTTTATTAATAATGAGTATCCATCTCTGCCTCTAACAACTTCGGCACAAAGATGAGACATGTTTTCCACCAAATTTCTGATTACTTAATGTGGTAACTGCTCGTAAATAGACAAAACGGCAGCTGCAACTTAGTTCAGATTTTGGAAGGGTTGGTTGATGATCGTTCAAACGTCTTTCCAGTTCATCCCATAGATGCTTAATAGGATTTAGATCCGGGCTATTAGCTGGCCATCTTATGGCATTAATATTGTGCTCCTGTACGAAATTTACCACGACCCTGGCATTATGTTGTTGTAGAATAAACCCATCACCAAATGGGACGTAATAAGGTTCCATAATCTCCTCTTTGTATGTTAAAACCCCCTCCTGAAATACCACAAGATCCGTGGTAAATGGAACAATTTCTTGCACATAGTATATAAAGTAGTGTCCGACCGAAACAGATTTTCACTTAGTTTCGGCCGAAACAGAAACTTACTTTACCATATTTAAAATTTCTATTACTTACTAACGTTACAAAAGCACTTGATGGTAACTTGATTATTCGGTAACGACTGATTAATGACTATTCTTTATTCTTGAATCCTTAGGAATCTCGAGATCCCAGTACAAAATCGCGGATTGGGCATATTAGGGGGTGGATAAAATAGAAATTAGAAATTTTTATACAACAATCAACACGCCACGCGAACGAAGTCGCGGGTCAGCTAGAAAAAAAATATAGAATAAAATAATTTTATTAAACATCTTGCAAAACATAACGGCGGGGAACAAAGATGTGGCCGAACGACACACGATATTTCACAAACACTCGATTTTCGGCGAGGCCAAAACCGAACTTTTGGTCGGTCACTAAGATAAATATATAACTTTTTTTTTCATCTGTAAACAACAGTGACCCACTGCTCTAAATTCCCATTAAGATGCTCTACGATTTCCTCGATGAGCTAGATTCTTGCACGGAGTTTTCCTTCGTGAAGTCAGCTCGTATCGCTTGCTTCGCGTTACCATAGCTTCTATAAACCGATTTTGCATATGATCTTCTCTCTGGGCTGTTACCCTTTGTCGATTGGGATAAAGAGCTCTTCTCACTATGCTCCCAGGCTCTGCAAACCACACGATGACTTAATTTAGGCCTTTTGGCTACACGACACCTTGAATAAGTCAGTGTAAGAACACTATAAAAACAAAGTAACTAAACTGGCCCCTATTCAGCGAAGAAATAGAAAAAATCCAGATCACGATGGAAAAGGATCAAGATGTGAATTCAATATCAATTTATGTAATGTATTTAATTGATTTTTATTCAATTTCTACAGGAATACTATTTTCGATATTAGCCTGTACTTCGTTTTCTATACTATGCAGATGCTGATCGGTTCGGTGTTATCGAAATGCCTCCCGTTTTTTCAGGTACCTATTTTCATAGATGAAATGCCTCCCGGGTACAATCGAAATGCCTCCGGGTCCTTAATCATTTATGGTAATATTTTGTGTGCTTAATCTTTGTATAATGACACAATGTTGCCAAATTATAATTTGAATAGGTAAATATATATCTATTTTTATTTTTCTAATTCTTATGCACTGTACATAAAATCTGTTAACAAAATATTTCAGAGTACGACATTTTTGTTTAGAAAATAAAATTGTTTACAATTAAAAACAAAGCCGAAGTACACTTAGTATTCCAATTGTTTTGATCTAACACGATTCTAA
Source organism: Altica lythri (assembly GCA_964028335.1). Lineage (NCBI taxonomy): Eukaryota > Metazoa > Arthropoda > Insecta > Coleoptera > Chrysomelidae > Altica > Altica lythri. The sequence goes on along the minus strand of OZ034805.1, from coordinate 57,363,051 downwards.
TCTCTAATCTATTCCATGAATAGGGTAGTTTGCACCTACTAAATCTGGTAATTAGTTGTTTATAATAAATATCCTTTCTATAATGATGTGATTACTTAATCAGTGTACATTTTTGTTTAGAAAATAAAATTGTTTACCATTAAAAATAAAGCCGATGTACCTACACTAAGTATTCTAATTGTTTTGATCTAACACGATTCTAATCTCTAATCTATTCCATGAATAGGGTAGTTTGCACCTACTAAATCTGGTAATTAGTTGTTTATAATAAATATTCTTTCTATAATTATGTGATCACTGAATTTTTGTATAAATACTTCAAGTTTATTAGTTCTTGTCTCAGTTTTGTCGATTTAAAGCTTGTATCAGTTTGTCAATTTTAAGTTCAAATTGTGTTTAAGTGGATTAAGTTATAATATTCGAAATAATGGAATCAACGATGTGTTCGAGTCAAAAGGGCAAACCTTTAATATCAATTGATGGTTTCACATTCGGTTTTCAAAAAATGTTGGCCAAAGATACGGTAAAGCGATGGACATGTACTAAGAAAACCTGCAAAGCATTTGTGAAAACGCAGGGATGTGACAATTCGATAATTGAGTCGATATTAGATCACAATCACGAGAAGTTGTCTGCCGAAGTGTCCAATAGGAAAGCCGTAAGCAATTCGATAAAAAGAGCAGCCGTGGAAGATATCAACGAAAAACCAATGAAGCTCATATGTAAAGAACTTAAGAAGACGAATATAGAGACATTTACTACCAACGATATCTATAGGGTGAGACAGAATTTATATTACGCTAGAACAACTAATTCTTTAATTAAACTTCCTAAAAGTATATCTGAATTTCATATTGCTATCGATTCAACTTCGATTATTACAAATAGGAACGAAAATTTTATAATTAAAAATGACAAAGATAATCACATTGTTATATTATCCTGTTCTTCAAATCTTTCTTTTCTTTCGACTGTTTCCAATTGGTATGTCGACGGAACTTTTGAGTACTGTCCTCGCTTTTTCACCCAATTGTTCACTATACATGGCTTAAAAAATGGACATTATATTCCTCTCGTCTTCTGTTTACTTGAAGATAAAAAGTCATCTTCTTATTATCTCGTGTTTAAATATATCATAGAAGAATGTATTAAACTCAATTGCCCTGTATCCCCTAAAGTAATAACTTCAGACTTTGAAATTTCTATACATAATGGTATCCGTAAGGCATTCCCTGAAGCAGATCTTCGTGGATGTCGTTTTCATTTGGGTCAGGCTTGGTATAGAAAGCTTCAAGCACTGGGCTTAGCTCCAGAATACCAGAAAAAAGGTGCTGACTCAAGTGAAATTACCCATTTTCTGTCATATATTTTTGGCCTATCATTCTTAGATCCTGAAGAAGTTGGCGATTTTTTTGCAATAGATTTGTCCGAAATTAAACCAGTCGATGAAAGGGTCACTCAGTTTTGTGATTATCTTGTGGATAATTATATATCGGAAAATTCGAAATTTCCGCCACATCTCTGGGCTGAGCACTCTTCATCTTTAGAAAGAACCACAAACCCATGTGAAAGTTTCCATTCCAAGTATAACTCGTCTTTCTACTGCCCTCATCCAAATATAAATAATTTTATTGAGATTATTTTACAATTTCAAATAAATACCTATATTAAAATAAATTCTGTCTCGGTACCAAAAAGAATTGTTGAGGAAAGTACAGCAAAAATCAATTTTGTAAATGAAAAAATATTACAATTAAGAGAAGGTACAATAAATAAATTAGAATTTGTGAAACTAGTGTCATACAAATTTAGGAAAAATAATTTGTAAGTTTGTAAATTTCTTCTGATGATTTGTATATAAAATTGAATAGTTCAGTCTGCAGACTGAATTTTATTGTTTGAGTCGTAATTTTCTTAAAAATTGGTGTTTTTAAATTTTCTGCGATGATAATATTATGTAATTTTGTAAGTTTCTGCTGATGATTTGTTTTAATAAATGTATAAAATACTTATCATGTCTTTATGTTTTTGATCAAAATAATCAAAATATTAAAACCAAAAAATAATGGTTAATATTGAGTTATTAACGAAATTCTATAAAAGGACGAAAGTTTGGCAACGTCTCACCTTCGTACAAAGATTAGAAGCTGGTAATTTATTTAGAGCTTAGGAGGCAATTCGTATGTGACCCTTTTAGCGACAGGTAAGAAACCCTTTTTCGGGAGGCATTTCGTATCCGGCCGATCGGTTACGTTAGTGTATAGAAACTCTTTCTATTTCCCTCTTAGTTTAATAAATGGATTTTCCAAACCACTGATACATTATTTCTAATTCAACCTTCGACATTTGTATATCTCACTCCAGTACGCACATAACTCTTGCTCATTTCTATCTTCTCCGAGCTTTCTATTAACCAGAGAAAAGGGTCCACTTAGTGTCTTCTATCCTTGAAACTCGGGAAAACTGTTACAGGGCCGAATCGGTACAGGTAAAAAATATTAATTTCGATTACCGTCACGACCTTGAACGATAAATTTAATGAATATTTGTTTTTCATATTGTTTCAAACGTCAAAACAAATACAGCTAATATTTATGTTTAATATTGAATTAATTTAATCAACATAATGTTAATTTCGATTACTACAATCAGAATCAATTTACACACACACACACACACATTTCCCGAGTATCGGATTTTGATTAGAGAATTAGAATTACTTTTTTTTTAATTCAGAAAAGTCAGAGTGAACAGATTTAATAAATATACAAATAGAAAGACAAATTAAGTTTTTGGATAAGATTTAAAAAAAATTGTTTTTAACTGTAGTTGAGTAATTTAGAAGAGCAAAAAAGCTCTATTTTACACAAGACTACTATTTTCATTTATAAAATTCACACTTCCTAATTGTAACACTAGATATCTGCAATAATAGTAGTTTACGTAACAAGTCCCGAAAGTGGTCTTTTACTGGACGAGTGGGCAAATTGCAGGGCGAGCCCTGCAAGCCTGCGAGTCCAGTAAAAGCACTTTTGGGACGTATTACGTACAATATTTTTATTTAAAACGGGCATTGTTATGCCATAAACTTCATATTAATTAGTTTACATTTTTATAACAAGAACACTTTATTAACTAATTTTAACATTTTTTTTAACAAACCTTGCTTGGGTGGCCGCCTTAACAATTTCATCTGGTATAATTTCATCTTCCATTAATTCACAATCAAATGCATCATTTTAAACATCCATTTTATAATAAATTTTACATTTTTAACTAAATGTCAAAATATGTCAAGTTATTTTATAGTGTTTTAAATATATACAAAACTCGGTTACCATAGAAACCAATTGACCGCTATCTTAGACTAACTATTTGATTGTTTTTTTCATTAAAGATAGGCCGGAAAGTAAATAAAAATGAGTCCGGTAATAGTTATTTGTGACACAAGGACAGAAAATGCCATTTTGCAAGAGCGAGTAAAGTTGTGTAGCCGAGGGGCGTAGCACCGAGGCGAAACAATACAAGCACTTGCAAAACATTTTGCGGACGTGTAACACACACTATTTTTTGGCCCGACCAATTTTTAATATTTTCAAAAGTTCAAAAACTGTTTACTTTGTGACATACAAGATTAGGTGTATATTGACATCTATTGCACGATTAAAAGAATTAGTAATAAGGAATGGAGGACCAAAAAAGCTTTTGCCGGACTCATTTTTATTTTCTGGCCTTGTCCGACAAAATAGATTTTCTGACCTAAAAATAAACCGGAAAGTATTAATTTCGGGCCGGTTTTTACTAATAAACATATTACAAAACGATGTTTATCTGGAATACTTACAATAAAATCAATAAATGATTTAAGAGCGAAATAATTCAAACCAATAAAATATTAATGTAATTCATCATAAATTATTCATAATTAATTTAAAATAAAAATACTCTATATCGTTACAAAATAGAAAGCAACGAACAACAAGGAATTATCAATCTAAAAAAAACTGTCATGCATTTTAATTTCTTATCAAAATTTATTTGTAGAGCTATTAAATTTAAAGTGCTTGTAATTGAAGATTTTTTATTTGTTTATATATTTATTTATTTAATATTATTCAAATCTGAATTGTTTTTAATTGTTTTAGAGCGGGCGTTACGATAAGACGCCTTGGCGTCTGGATATCTTTTTTACAAAACAAGCATTTAGTGACAATATCTTAATCTTCTAAAGATCTTAAAAGATTCTCTCCTATTTTTAGTACATATTTATATAATAGTTATTATGTTATGTATACACAAAAACATACTCTAAACTTCCAGTAATTTGTTATAAAATAAAAAGTCGTTCGACTCTCTTCTACAGGCTGAAAGTTTTGATAAAACTTCTCCCAAAAAGTTTTGACGTAATCCGAACTTCCAGAGCGAATCCAATTAAAATGTTTCTACTTTGGAAATTATCCTTCTCGCAGAAAATTATTGTTATAAAACTTTTTAGTTTGTACAAGCACAGAAAGAGCGAAAAACTTTTATAAACAGCGGTGCGGAGCGACTCTTTGAGCTGAGAGTTTTTCTTTTGATTAGAGTTAGAATCGAGTTTATTCATAGGCGTACACACGGAATTATTTTTCCATATAAATATCGTTCAGAATCTACCTAAAACAATTAAGTAGAACTCAGAACGCTTACGATTCTTTATTCACATATAACCACAATTTAAATTCAACGGGAGGACAAACATTTTCTGAAGTGGGGAAACATTGTTCGTCGTGGTTTTTCATAACGTAAAACTGTTTTTTAATAACTTTAATAATGTCAAATTTAAAGGTAGTGGACAAATGTAGTATAGCAATTCTTTCCCTAAACCAAGCTTTTTGATAGTATTAGAGATAAGCGGTTTGTTCAGAAAAAACGAATATTTTTTATTTCACGGGCTACTATCTACTATCGAACAAAATGGATCAAATGAATCTGTATTAAATTTTGCGTTAAAAATGAAAAAGTGTGCCAATGCATTCAAAATGTTGACTGTGGCATTAGGTGAATCTACTATAACACTATGAGTAAACCAAGAGTGTATAAATGGTATAAACGCTTCAAAGAAAGCCGAGAAGATATTGATGACGATGACCGATTTGGACGCCCGAGCACGTCAACAACTGATGAAAACGTCGAAGGGGACAAAATAGATATTGATGAATAAATAATAAATTTTATGAGTTATTCAAATATTCTCGTTTTTTTCTGAACATACAAATAGTTGTGCCCGATAAATAATTCGAAGTTTTGACGAGATCAGACCTTTGGGTAAATGTGAATCTTCCTCTCTCCTAAACAAACCCTTTTTAATGTAAATTACATAAAATTAATATTTGGCAGAATGGTTTAAAAAAATCGAAAGATTAGATAAATCGATCAACATTTAGATCCGTTTCCATCCAGGAACAAATAACTTTGAGATATTAGGAATGAATACTAAAAAAATAATAATAAGTTCGAGGGAGTGGTATTAAAGCATGACCCACAGTCAATTCTTTCCGGTTTTATGATCTAAAATTTATCATATTAATTATCTGAACATTAAAACTGAGTTAGTAACTTTTATAAAGGGAGAATTAGGGTTTTTGTTCATTTTTAAAGTATCTATTGTTGGTATTAAATTAAAAATACTTTAATTTTGTTAAAATAAGGAGATTTGCTACAAAATGTATTATTAAATTTAACAACACGTATGGTTTATATCAAGATAACATAGCAAGGTATATAATATTATAACACTCTCAAGAAGAATTTCCTATTGATAATTCATAATTGTTCAGAAAGTTAGTTGGAATTTCACCTGGGAATTCAGGGATTATTATTATGTACGTTCCCAAATAGTTTCCTTCGTTGTTCGTATATGAAATTGCATGATGAGCGCCTCGCGGAGAGAACTAAACTCAAAGTTTGTTTGTCGGGGCGTTAACTGAAAAGAAAATCATCGTGCCTCTATTATAGTTTATAAATCATGTCGTGAGGAAATTTAGAGTCGATTCTCCATTTGTAAAATTTTATAGCACTGACTTTAGTCACTATTAATACAATTTTAATTTTATCATTAACAATATTTATAGATTTAATCCTTAATTCTATATTTTGATGTTTTAAACTAGACATGTATATATCCTATGGTAACCTATGTATAGTATGTTCAGAAATATATACTTATAACACTTTTACTATGTCAGCCTAGATAATATCGACTTATAAAAATTATAAATAAATCTACCTACATTTTTTATTTTAATTACCAGGATTTCTAAATAGTAAAGTCACAGTAAATATAGCACCCATTTTTAGTCTCCTGTTATAAAAGTCAATAAAAAAAGTATATAAAGTCCGTTACAAGTATTACCACTGCTAGTGTCAGACATTACAGCATATGTAGTCAAAACCAATCAAAAGAGGTAATAATTTCCCTCAAATCATACATCACAGGGTCACCGTACACATAAGACTTATGTGTACGGTGACAGGGTTGTATTTTAATTTGTAATGAACATTCCATTTAGACTCGTGAGTTTAACCTTAAATACGTAGCGTTCTTGGTTAAAAAAGTGCATTTATCGCCTGATGCGAAGGCTATTACAAATACGTGTATGAATCGTAAATAATTCGAGGCTTAAGAAATATCGTTTCAAAAGATGAGACATGTCAGTTGGCTAAAACACCAATATCCTTTGTAGCCGAATTATTTTTTAAGATATTTGCAGACAATGAAATGATTTGTAAGGTAAGGGATATAAATATCGCGATTTAGAAAAAACTAATATTAAGCAGTACAACCTATTAAACAATAAAACTTATTCATATTCATATAATGTTATTCGCATCCATATCTTTTCCATACGAATAATAGGAACTTTAACATTTAAGAGCCCTAAGCAGTCAGTTTCTCTTATGTAAGAGCGTTTTCTACCATGAGGCGTTTAAGAAAATTTAATTTGGATTGCTAAATTCGATTCCAAATTTTACAATCCGATCCACGATGAAAATTACTCTAATTTATTTTTAATACCGGTATTACACCTACAATTTTATCGTGAAAAAGTTCATGAATTTATTTCTAGGTCACTATTTCATATGCAATTTTGTGTTTTAGTCGAACTTATCATTTTTTCGAAATTATAACATGTTCTAATTTTCATCAAATACTATCGTTAATGTAAGGATGTAAGATTATTGCTACTCTTGTTCCACGTTTGTCTTAGTTTTATTATTAATATTCAGTAACGTAGGTGTGTGTATGTGAGTTTTCTCTGTTGATTTTGTTTATTATTCATGAAATAAAGCGCAAAAGTTGAGAAATATGAAAAGTTCGTTAAATTACCAAATATTTTAAATACTTTAAAGGTTGATAAATCTGCACTTCATCAAACGATTTGGTGAAATTTGATATACAAGTATAAATACTAACGCTATCGTAAAGAAGACCTTGTTGGTTAAACTTTTTCACGATAAAATTGTAGATGTAATACCAGTATAAAATAACCTTATTGGGCATAACTGTATAAACTACCATAATATCTAAATGTGATCAGTGGTTAAAAAAAGTGAGATTCGGAAATTACACAAGCATCCTATTCACAATGAATATTTTCAATAATGTTTTAAATAAATGATTAATTATAATTAATATTCATTTGCGCAAACTAAAGCTAACAATGTTTAGCTGTAGAATCTACAATCACTATTTTATAATTTTTCCAAAGATATAGTGGGTTACGAATTTGGTTTGTTATTTGATAATAAGACCCTTTAAAAGAACTCGGAAAGATAACAAATTGATAGCTATTTTAAAATATTTTATGGAGCGAGGTATACACCCATGTTAGACATTAAAAACATATGTATTATATCTGTATGTTAAATTAATAATTTTGTTACCATATATTTGTGTAAACACCATCTCAGAAATTTATCTATAAGAGTTATATTCTAGATTAAAACTTAAAGAATAACTCGGAGCTGTATCAGTCAAGCTGAGTTACTCCTACGTATAAAACGACGTATAATTTGGGCGAATGATGTTTATGATTTTAGTGCTTTATCTATAATAAGTCTGCTTTGGGCGACAAGTTTGTAAAATTAATGATAAGTGTATGAATTTAGTCATAACGACACTTTTGGAACGATTGTACCTTTTTATTTAACAGACATTTAAAATCTAAGGAAATGTCTGTTTTTACAAAAATCTTTATAATATGGCGAACAATGCAAAGTATGAAAATTGTTAACTGTCACATTAAGCATTGAATTCTAAAATTAAACATATTTATTAGAAACATTCTGAAATATACTCATTTCTATTTACTAACACTGATTGATAACATAATATAAAAAATAAAACGTGACTAAAATTGAATTTGTTAATGTTCACTAATTAATAAACATATATAAAATTGTTTAAAAAATACCTGCTCAGAAATTGTCCAATAATAGATGGATTATACAAATTCAATATTACGAGATGGATCGATAGTAATATTAAAAAAAAAAAAGATAAATATTTGTTTACTCAAGATAGTTTTTATCTTGCTAAATTTGAACTGTTCAAATATTTAATGCATAACAAACAAAATGCTGACTCAGCCAATACGCGAAAATGTTTGGTTTAAAAGAATTGCTGAACAGTTCGAAAATTTATCGATTTGTTTCAACTCTATTCGAAGATAGATCAATGACAAATTTGTGCAATACGGTGTGTGGTTGATGCATCATCAAAAATATTGATAAAAGAAACAAACACTATGACGCTCCTTAAAATTATGTTTTATTATTAAAGTTTACTAATATAAAAAAGGTTTAATAAGGAAATGGAAGAGTATCACAAATGGAAACAAAAAATAACTTTTGGCATGTTATTCTAGTATATATTAGGGTTTATTCGACATAAAATAATAAGATATATAATAATATATGATAAAAAAAAATGAAGAAATATGTGTAAATGCAAAAATATAAATAATTAGAATTGATTACTATTAAGGTATTTTTATACAATGAAATAAAATACACATCATTTAAAATAGATATTTAACTAGAATTAACATATTGGAGATCCACCTAGATGATTTTAGGAAGATGTAAACAAAACAAAATTATACTAAAAATGATATGAGCACACATCTGCATACATTTCTACGAAATACAATTCACATTCTGAAGTTAACTAAAATTATTGTGTGAGTATATTTATTTATTGGTCTAGAAGTCATTAAATCTACAACTTGGGGAATCAGTCATTGGGATATTGGAAAATCTACTTTCTTAAATTTACTTTCAAAAATTTGAAACTGGTAATCAACATTTTAAGATATGGAAATATTATTTAACACTTTCTGAGTATAAAAAGTGAAGACTAAGTTTGTTTTACTAGGTAGTAATTAACAAAAAGTTTATTCATTAAATATTGCATAAAGTTATAAATTGAATACGAATTTATCTTTCGGGAAATTTTGGGAAGTAGTATTTTCCTGCTGAATCATAGACATCGTCAATTTAAAATCAAATTCAAAATATTTAATAAAAATGATATTAAAGTGCTTTAAAAATTTAATTTTTGGTTAAAAGTCGTGTGTTTTATAACTATTAACATTTCATATATTTTCAAAAAAAAAAATGCGAGTTTCTACCTAAATACATACCATCCACATTTTAATTTTTGGCATCAATTTTATTGAATTTTTTTAAACATAAAATATGAAAATTTAGATAAGTTGGTTTCATGTTTAATTAACTTAAAAAGTTTGTTCATTACGTGCCACATAAAACGAGAAAGTTCAATACGAATAATTCTTATTCCATAAAACTTACGAAAGAAGTTCCGCGTGCATTTTAAATGACATTTTCATGCTTAACCAGGGACAGCGTCTACTTTAGAACTGATTTTAACATTATCTAGAGATAATATTCAGTTTAGAAAAAATTAATAATTTTAAAAGAGGATTTTCCTACTTTTATTTTATGTTTATAACAAAATATTGTTACACAATTTTAATGAAACTTAAAACTTCACAGTTTACCTGTTCGTATACATTTCATTCTAGGCTATTATATGGTATAGTGTTTCAAATTATATTTATATTAATTATAATTTTTATTTTCATTAACAACCTATATTAGCAAACAAATCTTGTTATTACCTAATTTTACGTGACTTTTAATATTACTGATTTTGGCACGTGTCTTACACAATCAAATTGTTTCACCCTTTAAACACTAAAGTTTCGAAGTTAGTCTTTCACTTAGTTCAAAAATGCGTTTAAAATTTAACCATTGCAACGCCTCTGCTTTAAAATGTTCTTCCCTTCAAATAACGAAAAACAATTAAACTTTTTTTTCGCCTTTCTTTGGCTCGGAGATTTTTAAATTTGGATTTATAACTTTGTATAATATACTTGGGGCATAATTTTTTAACGAATTAAAAGTTTATATAAGAAAGCATAATTGAAGTTCGCCACCATTTGATGATTAAAATAAATTACATTACAAAGATCTGATTTCAAACAAATAATTTAACAATTCAATAATTTTAATATTGGAATTTATAGTAATTAATATTACATAAGCAAATTAACTATTAACGATAAGATTCGAAGCTACTTTATTAAGTACTATAATGTATTATTTTTTTAAATAAAGAATGTTAAAATAATAGTACAAATAAACATAAAAATAACCATATAATTAATTGTTCACAAAGTAAAGTGTTACCAATAAATAAATTACAAATGAATACATTAAAATATGAACTACTAAGATATTAACTGACATTTCTCACGTTATTATATAATCCTGAAGATACTAAAGAATATTTAAAAAATAATGTCCTAATTATTTATTAAATACAGTCTACTGGTAGCATTTTGATTACATATTAATTTTTGTTTCTTCAAATCCACGCATTAATAATAAATAAGTAAACAATCTACGCTCATTAAGAGGTTATTTTATTCTACTTTCATATTTTTCATACTCTTAAAAATCCAAATTTAAACGGAACGAGTGTAGTTAGAAGTCTTTAGATTCAAAATTCATTTGAGATTTTTTAAACCTTTTAAGTTTCCAATTATATTCAGATTTAATAAGGATCTAAAAAATTTTTTATTTTTATCTTCGGCAATTTATAAGGTGTTCGAAAGTTTGTTTTACTTAACAATCCCCTTTTGGTATTTTTGAAGTTTGTTCTAGATTTAAATTTGAAATTTTGTCAAAATAATCTGTTAGTTTATAAAGAAAGAAAGTCTAAAGAATATCGATTCCAAAATTATTATTTAATATCTCAACTGTTGTTTTCTTTTACAATTACGTTTTGTTTAAGGTCTTTTTTTTATAGAAAATTACAAATTGTGTAACTATAAGCAACCCAAATGCTTTCCTTTTAATGCCACCCAATTTTTTATTTATATTTTTTAATGAAAAAATTCAAAATTCCAGTTTTTTATTTAACATAATTTAATTTTACGGAATATACAGTTACTGGTTTTATTTGGTGTATTCAAATTTATAATTGAGTCATTCAGAACTTCAGAAGTTGAAGATTGTCTTCTATAATATACTGTAGTTAATAGGTATAACTGGGTATCAAAACTAGTTATCCATTAAATAATTAAGATTTCTATCATGCTGTTAATCTATCGATTATTAGGTAGGTATTATAGTTAACAAACAACTACTTAAATTTCTTTTAAGCAGAACTTACAACTTTTAAAATAATTTTTTGCTAAACTTCTAATTAATGACCCAATTTTGATGAAAAGTTGCATTCTTATCGAAGAAAATATAGTTTTCAGCATTTTTTTATCTTCTAACAACTTTGCATATACTGCAATTTTTAAGAAAACAAGCTGTAAACTACGTTTACTAAAATTTAATTCACAACACACAAATATGTAGGTGACTTTTTCAAGTTCATAATTTTATAAAAGACAATCTAAAATATATAAAATACAATACACCAACAACTAATTACAATTAAAGAAGTTGTTAAAACCGTTATTTTAAAAAAGAACTGCTTTAATTTCAAATTAAAAAATATTTGTTTACTGATTGCAACAGAAACAAAAATATCATTAAAACTTCACTTTTAATTAAAATTCTACCTTTTAGTACTAAAAGAAATAATTTTTAACAATAAATAAAGTGAAGCTAACAAATAATTACAGATTCAAATCGTTCTAAACAACAATTTTTAACAAAAACCAAATTATGGTTACGCACATTACCGTGGGCTAGTATTTATAAAGAGTAAAAGTTCAAAAAAAGTTAATTTGTCAATGCAGAAGTGATAGTACCTTAAGTTGTTGAAGTGAAATGCGGGTCAATGCCGTACTTGGATAGCCGACAGAAAAAATATTACTACAAAAAGGAATAAACGAATAACATTTCATATTTTGACTTTCCTATTGTGGCTTTCATTACATCAATACGTACTCGCTAAATTTGTGTAACAAACATATAAACATGATTGGCATACCTAGCTGGGCTAGATTAGGTACTAACTACCCAATCCGATACACGAGGAATTAAAAACACCGACTAGCCGTAGCCGCTATTTTTAAACACAATATTTACTTCATTTTTTTTGTGTATATAAGCTCTTAACACAATAAAAGTATAATATAGAAATGCTTACCTTACTTTCCCTGACTGAAAGTATAGAAACAAAGAGAAGCCAATGGAGCCACGCTGTTAGATTCCCAGTTGAACAAGCTTTCGTTACTCCAAAATCACAAAACACAATCACTTTGTTAAACGGCCTAAGCAACTAAAAGTCGTATTTATGTTTATAGTTTACACGAATTTAATAATAATATTAAATAAATCACCACTTTCGCCAACTTCTTTCAATAAGAACGCCAGTTACTGTATCCCCACCTCGGTAATGTAAAGTAAAATGGCGGTCTTGAGAAACCAGCAGAGTATTTCTCTGTTTGTTTCACATGCTCCAGCGTGCTCTCGTAGAGTTCCGAAGAGTAAATAACAATTTTATGAACCATTAAGGCAAGTTTTCGTGCAGCTCCGTTACCGATTAAAATTAAGTTTTCGATAATAATTTACGATAATCGTTTAAAACTACAATAATTTTAGTGGTTCTTTTAAAATTATTGCTTGCTATTAAAAGAAGCACGAATAAGATTTAAAAAAAATACTGATCACATCAATCAGATTATTATATACTTTTGAACATGTTTGCAACTGTCAAAGATAATTTTCGCGCGCTTTTAACTTTTGTCATGACAGTTTTTTTATGACAAGTGTATGTTTTCATTTTACTGTTTAAATTTCTAAGTTTTTTATTTAATTAATTATTGAATTTCAAAATGTCTATGAGCCATGAGCCACTTAGATATGCTCATGATGAGGGACACACCGATGTTTGTTTTTCTGAGGATGGAAGGTAAGTGCATTTTAGTTAATATTTTAATTACAAAAACGAATAAAACAAATGTAGTTTTTTTCGGAATTTTGTACATTTAATCGATTAACTAATTGTTCAATACATTTTTAGTAAGTTTATTACGTGTGGTGCCGATGGAGATGTTAGAATATGGTCCACTGATGAAGGTGAGGATCCATTGCATAACTGTGTTGGAGAATGTGCATTATCAGTTGCTCAAAAAGGAGATAAAATTTATGTTTCAACTGGTAATAATGACGTTCAGATACTGTCTCTGGAAGATGGTGAGAGAGCTGGTGTTCTTCATAGATCTACTTCCTCAATCAATCATATTGTGGTTGACAAACATGAAGATGTAATATATTTTTGTCATTTTACTATCTTTTCTTTTCAAAAGATAAGTATTTTATACAAATGGTGATTACTTATTCTTTTAGCTTATCGTTATTGCCAGTGAAGGAAAAGAAATAAAATTGTTTAATTTAGAAATTTCACCCAATGAACCTACCACATTTGAGGGGCTAACAGGACCGTGTCTGAGTGTTGCAATATCTTCTAAAAACAAAATGTTAGCAGCTGCATCAGGAGATTCTAAACTTCGAGTTTGGGACTATCACAGTAAAGTTGTATTAAAAGAAATACAATGTTTTCCTGTTGTAAACAGTTTTTCAAATGCTAAATTACTCTGTAAGTATTACACATGTTCCCACAAATTTTGTTACATCGATAGCGATAGAAAATATTTCGTGCTTATATGAAACCTTCACTATTGTGGTTTAATTCGTATGCTGCCCGATTTGTATAAATGAAATAAGGACACAAAAAAGAAAATCATTAGAGCTTAGTTTTTATTATCTTATTGTTACCAAAGTATACGTTAAATTGTATTAATCTCCCCACTACCATGACAGGTTTGACTGCCATGAAAGATTTAGGAAAAATATTAATAAAGATCTTATTTAAAATTTTATTCTTTAATTATTATTGACTATAAGATTTGGGTTTCAGGTAGAATAGATTTTGAACCCAATGAAGCAAAATATTTAGCATATCCAGAAAAAAGTGGTGTTGTTATATTGAATGTATCAGACTGGTCCCAGAAGAGTATCTTAACGTGTGGTGAAGTTTCTTCACAATACTCACTTGTACAGTATTCACCTTGTGGTAAATTCATTTTAGCAACATCTGATGAAGGGGACTTTGTTATTTGGGATACTATGACTGAAAATGTTTCTAATGTTTCCAAACATGAAAATGCTGTATCTATTTGTGGCTTAATGTGGAACCCTTTAGGTATATATCAACACTACCCGTGTTAATCACAAAGGAGTACCTACAGTTTTTGAACAAATTGAAGTTTTAACATATTATCAAATAGTGAGAAATGAAACACAATTTCATCCATCTAGATGTAGTTAACTACTTTGTGTTTAACATCAGTTAAATTTAATTAGTTCTTAAAATACGCGTCAGTTTCATTGCTGATTTTGTTTTCAAAATATTTTTTTTGTATTTTCAGGAAATGGACAGATTGTATATACAGATGTTGAAGGTCAGCTAGGAATTATTGAATGGTCTATTAAATCTTTAATTGACAACACAACTAATAATGAAAAAACAGATGTAGTTGATGATGATAAATTAAATTTTGATAACATTCCTGTTGATGATGATGATGATGAGGACAATGAAAATGTAATTTCTGTTAATAAACTTAAACAGCAGTACTTTGGCGATCTAGAAGATGAAACTAAAGGTTCTGAAGCTGGTATATTGTTTGTTTTTACTTGATTTTTATTGGTATTTTCTGAACGCAATTTTTAGGTTCGGATAATCCAGAAACACTAAGACCTCGCACTCCAGAAGTACCTATTCAACCTCCGTTTATGCCTTCTTCTACACCTGAGCATTTAGATCCACGATATATGTGTTGGAATGATATTGGTGTTATTAGATGTTATGGAAATAATGCTGATGAATCAGCTACAAAATCTATTGAAGTAGAATTTCATGACTCTCTTTTTCATAACAGTATGATGATACAGAATTATCAAGACTATACTATGGGTACATTAAGCAAAACTGCACTGCTGGTAGCAAATTCTAGGTGGGCTATTTAGATCGAAAGTGTAGTTTTCGATTTCTTTTTTATATTCGCTAATATTTTAGTCAAATCCATGTGATACCTCTTATAGCAAGTTCTAAGGAATGGATTTTAAAAATTGATGAAAATGAAGAAATAGTTCTCGTAGCTGTTTCAGAAAATCTAGTATGTTTTGCAATGGCTAATTACATTATAAGAATTGCTTCTATATATGGTACTCAGCGAGGAGTAGTATCTATTCCTGGACCAGTTGTATGCATGTCCGCTTTTAAAAATCTGCTTGCTGTAGCTTATCATACTTCAAGTGTAAGAAATGGAGATCAATGTATTAATATAAGACTGTTCAAATTTGAAGGTACGTATGTAAAATATTTTAAAAATTTAATTAGGGTACTTCATCAAAAATATTTCTATCTGGATTTAGTATCTGAGTTTTAAGTTTCCAATTAAATTGTATCCTGGTACCCACATAAGGGCGTTTATATTGGAAGTCATATATCACAATGTATTAAATTTCTATGTTAAAAAAATAATCTATTGCATTCAAATGATAGTGAATTAAAAATACATCTTTATAAGTTATTACATAGTAAGAAGTAGCATATTTAGGAGAAATTAAAAAAATAGGTATATATTACTCCAACCTGTGTAGACTAAATTAAATCAATAAAATTCTATTCCTAAGACACAAAGGAAAATATACATAAAAGAAGACATTGTCTTCTAACACAATAAATGCTAAGAAATGGTTTATTTAATTCTGTATTTACATTAAGGGAATAAAATACTGTCAAGGATGAGAATTACACTAATACCATTTAAAACTTATTTATTTCTAAATTAACAGATGTATCAAATCGAAAAATTAATTTAATAACACAATTGGGCTATATCTGCAAATATTAAATCACACTTACTATTTACAAATGTTAAAAAATACATCTAGATGATAATCTCCGTGTTGCCCAGTTCTTCATCAGATGGAAGTTCAATTTTAGATGGATCTATAAAATTGGGATCAATCAGTGGTAATCCATTTTCTTCTCTTCTTCGAAGCTCCAGAAAGGCTTCTCTTTGAGCGTAGTCATTTAATGCATAATCTGGCATGTACGCGAAGAAAAATCCTCCAACAGTTAGGCACAAAGTTATAGAAGCAAACATTATTGAGTGCATAGCAGTTCTATCTGCTTGTTTCGAGTCGAAATCAAATCCATAACTCACCCAATTTCTTTCTGCAGCAGCTTTTGATTTTGTTGCTTGTTCTATTACTTCTGCTGTAATAGTGTCGTTATTCTTTTTGGAAGTCGAAACACCTCTTTTTAATCCTATTGTTGGTGTTTTTCTCCATTTTATATTTTGAAGGAGAAATCTTCCCCACATTATGAAATTTCGTCTATAGAACAAAAATTGAAAAATGAGAGGTGAGGTTATGTTGTGTTATATCATTTGTGTACGTTCGTTTGTACTTTTCGAACGATGTACCTGTTTGACGTCAGTTGTCAAATTTTGTGATATAGTTGACATTTGGTTGTGGCGGTTGGCGGTATTATTTGATTTAAATGTAAACAAATAAACATTTTATTATAATGTAATTAATAAATAAGATAATGGAGATGATCATTTTTGTGGTAGTATAGAAAAAAAATGTGCACGCATTTTTTCAATGTTTTATAATAAAAATTAGTTACTTTTCTCTTATTGGAAATAGACCAAAAAACGATGGTGAAAAATCTTTGATTATATTCAAAGTGAAAAATAATCGAAAAAGTACTGGATGAAAGTATATACGAAGGGCGTCTTATCTCGTGAGTCAAAAAATAATTGCGTCATACGTTTTTGTAAACATTTAAGCCAAAAACCCGGCATTTTTTTAAATTCATCATATTGTAAATAAACTACTAGGTATAGAGAAAAGTGGCCAACAGATGATTTGTTGGTCATGGAACCAGATTTATTTTGAGACTAGGTAAATTAAATTTGGTTAATAAGAAAAAAGTTATTGCTTGGTCTAAAGTAAGTTTTTTTTCTTTACTATATTTTATATTATTTGTAGGTATGTCAATTGAGGCTAAAGATATAAGTTCAGCATTGGGACCAGAATCTACTTTAATGTGGTTGGGCTTTTCGGATATTGGCACCCCAGCTTTAATTGATTCTTTAGGCATGTTGTCAATGTATCCACATAATACAAATACTTGGATTCCTTTTTGTGATACAACAAAACATGTATGTTTTATTTTAAGTAAAATTGAATTTAACGCTTGAATACATTGATCCATTTCTTACAGAGAAAATGTCCAGGAGATGGTTTCTTTGTAACAACAATATTCGAATCAAATGAAACTATTGGTGGAATAAGATGTAAAGGTACCATATATCCAGGATTTACACCTCGTCCAACTATGTGCGAAATACCAATTGAGCCAGCATTTACCGAAACATCTACTGATAAGACTAAAATGGAAATGAATTTATTCACGTGGTCTATGCTACAGATTCCAGATACTGATAAAAAATTTAAAGAAACAGCAATTAAAACATTTGCGGTAAATAACCCTTTTATTCCTATAAGAAAATAGTTAATTAATTAGTGTAACCACTTTGTAAAGAAATTGTATTTAATTGAATATCACTAATTAATTATCATCCCATAAAACGAATTGCAATCTTACCAATAACTACAAGTATAATATATATTTATACTAAGTGAAACGCTACATCTTCTGGGTAATCAGTAATTTAGGGATATTCCATTCAATTAATTGTGTTTAATTAAAATTTCTTTGCAGTGAATTTTTGTATACGCTTATTTATGAATGTTGTATTTTGAAATTTTAGTTAGCTTGCAAAAACAACTTGGACGAAAGGGCACTAGAATTAATGGAATCCATACTTAATCCTCAGTTAATAACTCTAGCTCTAAAGTATGCCACTAAACTTGATAGAAGAAGATTAGTTGAAAAACTATCAGACTTGTTGGCGAAAGTTTCCGAAGATGAGAAACTTGAAGAAAATGTAAGTAAATTTAATATTGTACTCTATTTACTCAAAATTTAAAACATTGTTAATATTCTAATTATATTATTTAATCATTTTTATTTTAAACTGGAGCTGTTAAAAAATCAGTAACATTGGATGTATAATTTATAAAATAATTTAACCTGTAAATGCGTCTTTCATCTTTCATCGGATTACCTTTTATTCTATCTTCTTTTTATTATTTAATTTTTTAGGATTCACAGAAAATTGAAGAGACATCGATAAGACCGGCGTATAAGAAGTTAAGTTTAAATATGTCTAAACGTACACCAAAGATCAAAAATGATAAATTAAAAGAGGTAATTTATTAGATTAGATTGTAGATTATAAGTGGCATCGATTCAACCAGGTGACCTGACTGCACTGCGATTTAAATTTATGTATACCCTACATCTAATTATTCCATAAGGTTTAGACTTTTAAGAAAGTCTATTAGCCGACAGGTCACTGCCAATTGCGACATCTCTTTAGGATGAAATTAACAGAATCGCCGCTATGCAGAGGCTGCGTACAAGAAGAGGAAACAGTAGAACACATAATGTATGACTGCTTTGCTTTTTCTGAAATCAGAAGATCCGTGTTGGGCGAGTACTGGCTTACACCAGCCGATGTCAGGTAGATCCCCCTCGGGAGTCTCATCACCTATTTTAAATCACTAGGTCTAGTGGCAGCCTGAGGTGAGGATATCCCTACACACGGGAGGATGCACAATGGGTCATATGTGGCCTCAGTGCTGGCTGAGCACAAGTTTAGGTTTCTGAAGCTATAAGACTAATTTAGAGAACTTCAGTGAAATCACTTTACTTGTCTTTGCCTGGAGTGTTTTTCCAGTAGACTGCAACAATAAAAGGAGGCTCTTTTTTTGCGATACTATCAGCAATCTCGTTTCCGAGCTGGAACCACCAGCAAAGTTATTTTGTTGCGTTTAGCCAGTTACTTTCAGTTCCAGGTTGTATTGGAATCGAACGTTGCAGATTGTAGAGCCTCCAAAGCAACTTGGCTATCAAAGGCAATAAATATTTTGGCTGAATTGATGTTTTTTAATAAACTTTTGAGCACAGAAGTATATTGCTAAAAGCTGCACTTGGAAGATTATATGAGTGTTTCCCATGGCTTTTGAGATCTTTACATTAGGACCTCTAAAGCCTTTACCTACTCTTGGTGTTTTAGACCCATCAGTATAATAAGTGATGGCTCCTTTTGTAAGTTGAGCGATTTCGTTTTGTGTTAACTCACAGTCAATAATACTAAAATTTAGTGTGACTTCCAAATCTCGTTTTGGAGACATCATGTGTGTAGGATTGGGCTGCTCTGGCCCTTAGAATCTGAATCGCCAGATTTTAGAGACTTGGTACTTTCCAGAGCAATCCTCCTTACATGAGGGGAAGGTAAAGAATTACCTCCAAGGCTGCACTAGGATATGGTCCCATTGCGCCAGTTATACCAGCAAGTCTTTGCAACTCTATTATTGCCATTTGTTGCGTTTTTTTGTTCTACCAAAGGTGATTAGGGATCTAAAAACCGTTATATATGACCAATAAGTCATTTTAGGTTTAAGACCGCACTTTTTCCCAAAAAGCCTACTTTAGGCCACATTAGCGCTTGTAGCTTTAGAGGTTATATTTCTGAAGTGTGGATTCCACGTAAGTTTCCTTTTGAGTATAATTCCGTGGTATTTTAACTTTTAGCATGAAAGTGTCACTCCATTTATAAAAGAAGGTTAAATCTTCTGTTACTGATTGAAATGAGTGTCGTTTTGTTAGGATTGTCCTTCCTTCTAACATCAAGTAGTTATGAGGTTTCAGCAATAATTTTGTCATGATTACCTCTTTCCGCAATAAATCGTCAGCATAGCCCATAGCACAAAACCCTTCTCTTTTAATTAAGCTGTACTAATTTATTACATTATATATTATACTATTTTTAACATACACATTTTACCTTTCAAGAATCCAGTTACTCCAGCTACTCCAGACTTTGTCGAAAAATCACAAAATTCGGTAAGTATATAAGCAATAAATGTTGTATTGTAAATAAAATCAATTCGTATTTAATTTACAGGACATTACAACTCCAAGTTTAGAAACGACAAATATATCAATAAATACAACTGTAACTGAATCACAAATCCAGGTACAATAAAATTGGATTTATTTATTACATAAATATCTATATTTATATTAACTTTTAGAAAATGGAAGAACAGGTTTGTGCTAATCCTTTTTTAAAAAGGTTAAAGCCACAGAAAAATAATTCATCAAATCCTCTCAGCTTGACGAATAAATTTGCGGGTGTTAACTATGAACATGAATTAAAAGAAAATAAAGATAAAAATGTCGAAGTAATTATTTTTTTTTCTTTATATATTCTGGTTAAATTTATCAAGAGTGTTTATTTAAAAAAATATTAATACTAATGTTTAGAAAATATTTAGTATTTCTTTAGCTTCAACTGCTATAAAAAAATTGTTTTTAGGTTGGAGAAAAAAGAAAACTTCTGAGCTCCGATATTGAAAAACCTAAAGAGAAACAAAGAAAATTGGATTTATTCAAATTTAAAAAGAACTCATAATTTTGGAGTTTGTATTATGTAGGTTTTAATTGTTTTTAATAAGAAAACTATTTTAGGTTTTAAAAAGTGTATATATCTGAATATTAATTATAATTTTTCTTATGAATATTTTTGTGTTTCATTATTTTTGTACAATCTATATACGACTGTTGGTGGGGGTGTTATGTAAAATAAAACTAGCATTTATTTACAGTTTTTTTATCTTCGCAAGAATAGAAGAATGTAATAATACTTTATTATAACTTGGTCTGGTTTACTTTGCTTTCCTGGGATCACTGAATATTCCTTTAGCAAACATATCTTCCCACTCCTTTCCATTAGGGTAAACATAGTTTTCTAAAGATTCCTTTTTGATTTCTGTGTTGTAACCGGGTGCCTAAAAATGTAAAAATACTCATGAAGATTACGCAAATGTTACCAATATGAATTCATACCCTCGGAGCTAAGTAGTGAGCATTTTTAATAACAGTTGGATTAACGAAATGTTCATGTTGTTGATCCACATATTCTACCCATTTTCCTTCAGAAGTACCGGACAATGCAACGTAGTCCCACATTTGTAAATGCTGTACCATTTCACACAGGCCAACACCTCCAGCATGTGGACATACTTTAACTACAAGAAATTATAACATATAGAGTCTGATATACAAAAGTCAAAAGAACTTATTGTTAAACATAAAGCTGCTTGATATTGTCATAAGATAGTAAAACTTAGGATCAGAAAATGTAATGAACCTGAGATCTGTTTTTAAGTTAGTTTATATTAATTATATTAAATATAGAACCCGCGTTCCAAATAAATGTATTTTGCCAAAATGTATTAGCTTTAAAAACATCAGCATTTTGTGTTGTGTTTTACATTTTTTTTATTCTTGTGGAAAGATGTTACACGCAGATATGCTGGATTCAGAATTTTGCAATTTAAGTCAAGCCTGGAGTTATTCGTGGACAGAATTTGGCGACTGTACGATGAGCGGTGCGCTTCTATGGCTTCTAAGCAAAATTAGTATATATAGTGACGTTTTTTTAAAATAGCTCAGTTAAAATAATAAAAATGATTGGCATTTTAATTTGGGTTCGATAAAGAGTACGTGGTGGTGGAATATAAATTATAATCCGATCTGAAATCTACACCAGTGTCATCAAGTTGCAATATTATTGCTTTTGAAATGTTCCAGGAAAAGATTTTATTATTGGGTATTTCTCTAACTTACTATTTTCCCCTCTAATAACTTACTAAAGGTGAAATGACACTGGACTTAAACTTATATGATCGACACAACACATAAAAATAACATTATTAAAAAATTAAATATACTAACTTCCTAATTTGTGAGCCATTAAATAGACCGATAAAATTTCATTAACACCTCCAATTCTAGCAGAGTCAATCTGACAATATTGGATAGCATCAGTTTGTAGGAACTGTTTGAATAACACTCTGTTGCAACACATTTCTCCAGTTGCGACATGGATTCCTAAAGGCTTAAGTGCCTTTGATATTTGAGCATGTCCTAATACATCATCTGGGGATGTTGGTTCTTCGATCCAGAGAGGTTTGTATGGAGCTAATACAGTCATCCAATCAATGGCTTCCTGGACTTCCCAAACTTGATTAGCATCAACCATCTAGAATGCGTTTCATATTTAATTTAATTATTTTTTAAACATAATTCATTTTATTTACTAGAGTTTTATCCCAGCCAATGACATTTCTGATGAATTCAAGTCTCTTTACATCATCTTTCAAATTTTTTCCAACTTTAACTTTGAATGCAGTAAATCCTGCATCCATGTATTTTTGGGCCAACTGTTCAATTTTTTCATTTGAATAACCAAGCCATCCTATAAAAATATAACAATAAGTAAAATGAAAATGAAAAAATATAAAAAAAAACTAGAAACTATGATCTATTTCGTTATTTTAGTTATTCATAAAAATTTCACTTTTGTTTTTAAACTAGATTACATAACTTGCTTTGTTGATTCACGATTATTACTTTGGTAAATATTGATACATGTGAGAAACACACATCTAATAAAATACCTTTCCATCTCTCCTATCTTGGAAAAATACTTATGATAAATAAAAGGTGAGAAATATTCCTTTGGTCTTGTTAAATCTTTGTCGTTCTTCTGTATTTGAATAATAATATTTTAATTTGACTAATTAAAGATAGATAGATGAGTAAATTGTGATAGTGAAAAATGATGCAAAAAATTCAGAGAGAATAAAAAAGGATGTATAAAAATTAACCAATTAACCAGAACACAATACTAGGTTGAAAGAAATAATATGGACAGAAAAAAGAAAAATGTTTAAATTTACAATACTGGATCTACCATTTAACACCGAATGTTAAAATAATAGAACTAAAATATTTTTAATAATATCAGTTATGGAAAGAAATTATATTCTACATTAGCATATTATATTTTACCTGCTTGAGTGGTGTAGCAGGGATATCCCTTTTCTAAAAGTTTATTCATTCTTTCCTCTTTTCCTTGTCTTCCTTTCTTTAATAATTCTAAGGCTTCTTCTTTGGTAATAACATTTGAAAGGTATCTGAAGTCAATGCATGATATCAACTGTTCTGGTTCCATATCGGCCAAAAGTTGCCATACTGGTTTTTTAACAAGTTTACCCCACAAATCCCATAAAGCATTAATTACAGCTGCAGTTGCAAGAGCAGTTACTCCCTTTTCGGGGCCAATCTAAAATTAACTTTTAGATAGGTATAGTTTTTAATTTATTACGTTTACTTACCCAACGCAATTGACTTTCGCTTGTTAATGATCTCCAGAATGCTCCAAAGTCTTTGTAGATGTCAGTAAGAACTTGTCCAACGACGAGGGGAATCATCGATTTTACAGCAGCAACTATGACTTCTGTGCCTCTACCACATGTAAATGTGAGCCCAAATCCTTCTAATCCCGACTGGATTTTGATTGTTACATAAGCACAGGAATAATCTGGATCGGTATGCTGTAAAGAATATAGAAGGGAAAGTAATAATAGTTATCAGTTTTAGACACTAAAAGATATCTGAAGTGAAGTTCATTCGGATAACCTTTTTATTGGAAATTAGAAAATAAAGAGCCCATTTTGTCTAGGAATATATGAAAGTTGGTCGAAAAAAACATTTCTAAAAGAATATTCTTCGACGCTTTTGTGCGAATGAAAAATAGCAGCAAACATACAAGGATTCTATGAAGTTTTACCTGCTTTATTTCATAAATACGTGCATTAATGTAGTATTTTATAACTGCTTTTTTGTTTCTGGACTGAGAGAATAAACTCCTGTCACTGACTGCAGCAATTTCAATTCAAGTAGACCTTGCTTTTTTTGTAAGGCACTATAAACATCTATAGTCCCTTACTCTTTGAAGAGATTCTACAAATTTTCCAACTTGTATTCTAAACTTGGAAGTAGTTTGCTCTCTTTGAAGAGATTCTACAAATTTTCCAACTTTTATTCTAAACTTGGAAGTAGGTCTTCTATCATTATATAATATAAAATCTTCCCCCTTTGCTGGTTTTCTTAAATTCTATTCCAATTCAAGTTCTTCAATCGACTTCGACACGAGGTTGGGTTAGTACAAAATCTACTATTTGTATGTTTCATATTTTACATGATACTATTTACATAGAGTTTAAGCCAGTAATTACATACGCGTCTTTGGTATGGTGGCCAAAAATTGGATAAAGAAATGCCATCAACAAGCAAAATAAGGTTCAAAGGCTTGTTTGCTTTGGCATAACAGGAGCAATAAAATGCTCTCTATCAGCAGTAATCGAAGAACACTGAAATGGCACAACCCAATGAAACCAAGCTTCAAAATTACGTTTGGTCCACAGGTGCGTTCAAGAATAAAAAGGGTCCAGGAAAAGGAATTTACTGCAGCAATGTGAATGTGAGAATTGGTCCCACTGGGAACACACATCTTTTTATTTTAGGCAGAGCTTCAAACAGGCGTTTATTGGGGCCTTGAAGACTATCAAGGTGATCTCCAGACTATCATACAAATGCCGAGATGCACTCGAAGTTCTGGTGGAACATAAAAGTATCAAACTAGTTTGGGAGATACGAAAAACACAGGCTGACAAACTTGAAACGAAAGAATCAGCGACAATAGTCTACCGTCCAGGGCCAATTTTCTGGATAACAAAAAGTAGGTAGTGCCAGAACCGGATGAAAACGTCGATGCCTCGATCCGTATACAACACAACTATCATTGGAAAGATTAATCCTGCAAGCACCCAATTAAAAACTTAAGCACTGCGAAGAACAAGCAGGAATTAGCTAAGATTCATTATACGATTTCTTAATGGTAAGATTCATTCAATATAGGATTTCTTATCGGCCATACACCGATATAGGGACTTCTGTACATCAAGGGGCTATTTAAAAAAGATCCTAGATGCAGGGAATCTGAAATAGTCAAACAAGAAAATTACTTGCAGGAGAGGGTCATTTTTTAGAGTGACTCTGCAAGTATATTATGGATAACTACGAATAGATACCATGAACCAATGGAAAAAGTACCTAATTAGTCAACAGAATAGCCGATGACAATGTGAGACAACTTCCAAGGAAAAAAACAGACAATACAGATTCGAATAACGTACTTTCGAAAATTTTTTCGTGGGTAAAATCTTGGCTATTTTTGTTAATTAAGAGACAGAATTGATAATTGAAACTAGTGAAGATAACATTTGAAAAACTCAGTGAGTTAGACGAATCAATCAGAATCTTTGATCTATAACCAAAAGTGACTATTAGAAAAATAAATAAAAAAATAATTAGTAGAGAAGACTAGATATAAAAATGTAACAGAGATAAAGTGGATGATGGGATAAATAAGATTTAGGAAATCTATAATTATCTATTTCCATTTTTTTTATACATAAAGCACTTTTTTTATAAATTACTAAAAAGATTCTTTTGTTTGATAATTAACTTATTAAGATTACATAATAAAAAAATCAACTTAGGTTGATAAACACTTAAGTACATAATTCTGATAAAACAGTACGTTGCTAAATAAAATATTCTAGAGAAGTATTTATTATATTTTATAGAAAATTACGATTAAAACAAATATTATCTTTTACCAGAAAATTATGAAATACTTAATTATGTTAAATGTTAATCAATTTTAAATTTAAAAACATTAACTAAGATTTAAACTTTACCGAATTAATGAAATATACATATCAAATGTAACGTAATACATTATTTGTATAATTCTTACCATAGCATCAGATCCATCTGCTTGTAAAGAAGTTGGAAAACGAACATCCTTCACATCCAAAGAAACGATTTTCAAATTTTCAACTGTTAAAGATTTACTCATTTTGTCTAGTCGTTTAATGATTCTCTGCGACCGACAAGCTTAACGTTAAATAAGTAATTATCGTTTCAATTAACAACAATTTTATAAATATATTATACTCGAGTTATCTTACTGATTACAGTCATGAGACTTACTAACTTGTTTTAATATATGACCGATATTTGTTATGCAACTTAACTTGAGTACCTACTTCAAACTTTTGTAAATGAGTAAAACAAATTCAGATTTGTATACTGATTAGCACAAATTTATCTTTGGATATTAAAAATAATAAAATAAATTAAAAACAGATATTTTCCATAAGTTATTCATACTCTAACTGTTAATTATTTATTTTATTATTAATATTGTATGTGTTTGTTTCGTTCAATATTGTATACATTGTCTTTTAATGATAACACTTCATGAATAATAAGTAACTATACGTAACAAGCGATAATAATAACTATAAAAAACTAGTTATATTTATAGGACTGTTACCTTTAAAATAAATAATAGTTAAAAAAAATAAAAAAAGCTTTTTTGAAATCCAACTCAAAAATAAGAAATAAATAAAAGTCAAAATAACTAAAACTTCACGCTTTTGTGAAGAAATTGTTATTATTGTAAATTCAAAACAATGCAAACATGTTTGGTTGTACCGGTTTTTCCATCGTTTTGTATCAAAATAAAGTTTACTTTTATTAGAATAGTGCATGGTTATTAATCGTGTCTTTTCTTTCGTCCTAAATAACAGAAATGACTTAAAAATTAAAAAACATTTTTTTTAAATATGAATTAAGGATAGTATAAATAAAAAAAAGTTTTACAATATAAAAAGCGCGGATACCGATCGAATCAACAGAGCCTGCATTCAAAAGCAACCGTGTATTAAATCGCAACGTTCTAACCCATTGCGCTATTTAATCGACATAGCAATTATGATTAAAGTTGCGATACTTTCTGTTTTTCTTATCTGTTTTTTTATATATATTTTTTATATTATTGCATTGTCATAGGTCCTTGATAAGTGCGCAAAGTTTCAAATTAATCTAACATTTCAAAGTTGGTCAAAATCTCGTTCATAGTTTCCGAACAAAGCTAATAAAAGAGTGTTAAAAATGTCCTTTATTATCTTTAATTTTATATAGCAGTTATAAACAAAAAGGCAGAATTATTGTAGTAATAGAGACAAATACATAAAAAAATTGAAGTATATTGCTATAATAGCAATACCATATTATTAATCATCATCATCATCTCTTTGCGTCCATTCCTGAACATAGGGCTCCTCTAAACTTTTCCAATTTTCTCTGTCCTGAGCAGCCAGGATCCAGTTTGTTGAAATTCTTTTTATGTCGTCTGTCCAGAGGGTAGGGGGTACCTAGTCCTCTATTTCGATAATCGTTTGTAGGTCTCCATTCGATAAGTTTCTTGGTCCATCTTCCGCCTCTAAGTCTTGCAAGATGTACTGCAGATTTCCATTTTTGTTTTGAGATGCGTTCTATAATATCATCCACCTTAATTCTTCTGCGTATCTCTTCGTTTCTTACTTTATCTTTTAGTGTCCATCCAATCATAAATCTCTCCATTCGTCGCTGGGTCACTCAGTTTTTCTGCCAATGTTATTGTGAGGGTCAATATCTCTGCGCCATACGTCAGGACTGGTAGAACACAATGATTTAATGCTTTTTGTTATTCTTCTGGTCAATTCACAGGTTTGATTATCTCTGTGAAGTATCTCATGACCTAGGTATAAGTACTGGGTTGTTATGTTTATGCTTTTATTTTCTATTCTGATTTGCTCACTGGGGACCAGATTAGTTATCGTTTTGGTTTTGGAGAAGTTTATTTTTAACCCCACCTGTTGCATAGAATATTGAAGTTCATAAAGCATATCTTTGGCTTCTCCTTAATTGTCGGATATTAGGACAAAGCGGAGATGATTAAGATTGTATACATCAATGTTAATTCCTTTGTGTTTCCAAGCTAATTTCTTAAATGCGTTTTCAAGAACTGTAATGAATAGTTTGGGTGACTTAGTATGGTCTTGTCTTTTGGAAGTGAACGAAAACAAGTACAATATGTCGATTATTTTTAATGCTTTTTTCTATGAGTGTTTTTAGACATAATGAAGGTGGTTGGTGGTACCGAACTCGGAGCGAAACCCAGCTTGTTCCCGAGATTGATAAGAGTTCAATTTTGTTTCTAGTCGATTTACTGTGTATATAATTTGTGTAGGTGGTTAAGTAGACTTATTGGCCTATAGTTTTCAGGGTCCATTCTGTCACCGTTTTTATGTAGCAAAATCGTTGTCGGAAATGTTTTGATTATGCAGGCATAGAATAAATAATGTTTGGACTTTCTCGATTATTGCTGATCCCCCTATTTTTATGGCTTCTGTAACTACTACTCCATCATCTCCAGGAGCTTTATTGTGACTCATCTTCTTTAGAGCATTTTGAATTTCGTCTGTGGAAATATCAGGAATATTTTCTAATTCCTGGTTTTGGACTTTTCGATGAATATATTCGGTTGAATTTAATGTCTGTTGGTTCTTACCTTCTTTGCTCTATTTTAAGTTTTGTTTCTAAGTTCTTGTTCTTTAACTTTTACTGGACAAAATTTGTTTTGTGCTTCAGTTATTGTCGACAATTTTATTGTTTAATATGTTGATGTCATTTGTTCTTGGTTTCTTATTATTTAATGACTTACTGATGTAATTTTCAAACACTATTTTACTTTTTGTGTTAATCAATTTCTGCCGTTCTTTACTGGTGTTTATTTTTATCCTTGCTCTTACTCGATCACTGATCGAGGTAAACTTATTTCACACGGTAAAAGTCGTGGAATATATGTTTTTGATCGGTGATGAAAAATCTATCTCATTTTGCGTTTTGCCATCTTCATAAAACTATTGCTATCTCTTTCGCATCTCGCTCATTAGGTTTTGGTTTAGGGAGTTGGGGACAACTATATCCACCAATAAGAACAAGGATCAAGAGAGAGAGCATATAGTTTCATTTTATCTCTCTGTTGTTATATACTCGACTCGACGCACAAAGCACTTTTATAAAAGAATAGACCTATTTTGGAGATAACTTCAATCTCGAACAAGACAATATTTTCTCAGATTATACGTTCAAATTACAGAAAGACATGTTTTCATGAAAGAATCTTGGAATATAAAATCAATCTATACTAAAAATATCCAAAAAAAAACATTTTTTTTTCCTGCGACTGGTCTTCTTTCTGCTCCTCTACTTTCTAGCTTCCTATTTCTGCTGCTCTACTTGCTATCTCCTCTTCTCTGCTTCTCTACATTCCAGTTCTAGCGTCTTCTTCTATTTGCTCCTGATTTTTGTGTTTAGTTATTTTTTTATTGATCAATTCTTTCTATAATTATTATTTTTTTTCTTATTATTTAATATTAAAATAAAATATTTATTAACATTTCAATTTATGTTATATATTTCAACAACCATTACATTATACATTCTGCTCACAATAAAAAAAAAATCATGACAATCTCATCAACTAAGATTACCAAAAAAAGCTAACAAAAAAACTACATTTAAAAAACCTAATCTTAGCAACCGATTTCCTTAAGTGCGATTCACACTCCTGGTAAGTCACCGAAAGAATGCGCCTCGAAGTAAATCCATATCAATATATTTTTTTAAAGGTAATATATTTTAAAGATAATATTCTAAGATCAACATTTTCTATTTCTTCTTCCATTTTTTTTATGATGTGACGATTTTAATAAAAATGAACAGAATATTGATCCCTTTTCCAAAAATTTATAAAGAATTCTAATAATACATAAAAAGATCACATTCCACATTTTCTGTATCTACCACAAATTAAAAATATTTTCCCAAATTTTGATGTAGAAACATGATATAGATATTTAAAAAAATTTAGGTAGGTACTACAATTATCAAAAATTGTAATTGAAGAAACATTAGTGTAATTAATCCAAAGCCAAAGATTAAATTTATAACAAAAATATACCCAAACATACTTTTTCGTTCGAACTTAAGTTTAATTGTTAAGATTATAAAATTTCAAAATATCCATCTTTTAAATAGCGCATGTAAATGCTATAAAAATATAACATACCTTATTATAACTTAAGAGGAATCAGTATCTGTTGTTTCACGCTCAGAATTTTGCGTAAGTCCTTTAGATTTCTTCATTTTATTTTTACGGAAAAAATTATATTTGGTTGAATTTCCATCGTCATCAGTTGAGTAATTGTTATTATTATTCTCTTTTTTCTTTTTGCTCAGTTTCTTTCCTTTCTTCTTTTTATCGGATGACAATTCTAAAAGAATATAATTGAATTTTTAGAGATTGCTGATAAAAAATTATTTTACCATCATAAGAGAAATCAGTTTGTTCTGTTTTATCATTTGTCGCAGTTGGTCCACAACAAGAGTTTATTTGATTTTCTTTCGGATTTGGATTTTCGAATTCAACACTTTTTTTGGTATTATTATCAAGAATATCAGCTACATGCCCTTGTGGAGGTGTGTGTGGTTTACAGATTGACAAATGCTTCACCTAAAAATATTGATATCTATAAAAAATGGTTAAATAGTACATTACAATAAAAGGGATTAAAGAACAACATCCCTCACTGCAGATGAATTGTCCACCGAGGCGAAGCTGAGGAGTGCTATTCGTTGGAGTGATGCATGTTTTTAGGGCAGAAACATCGACTTTTGGTAAGGACGAAAGTCAATTTTTCAACCAGGGAAAGAAGAAAAAATAATTGTGACTAGTACTTATCATCTGTAAATTTTACTTATAAAATATTAGACAAAATATCATTTTACGAGAAATTTCGTTGAATGTAATGTAACGTTCGTTTTTGGGCCGGAATCCACCTTTATATATTTGGTATTTATTTTAAGTTTTATCGCGTCGTCGTGGAGGGAGACGATCGAATTATTTTCTTCCTCAGCTTATTAGTTCGATTCGTTCATTTTCACTCTGTTTCTTTACCAAAGTAGAAACATTATTTGAATACTTCGGCACTTCGTTTAAGTAAGTAAATTTTTGCTTCAGTATAAATTTCTATTTGTCTTAAAAATTATCCAAATTGCGGTGAATTTGTTATTTTAAAATTTTACTAACACTTAATTTCAAATACATTTGCTATCGTAAAAGTCAGTTTTTTGTGATCATAAAATATATAAACATGTGAATATAATTAATTTTTTCTCGAAAATATGGAGAACCAGATAGCGAATATATTTGATTGTAAATTATTAAAGGTTGGAGTTTTGATTATAATTTCTTTATTAGGGTTATTGCCAAATCAAGAAGGGCCCTAGTAGGAATTATTTTTCAATTCAATTAAGAATCGCTGACAGCCGTCAACCATTTTGAAAACCTGACCAAAGAAGTCGTCAAAAAAGAAAAACCATCCCGGGATAGTTTATTAAAGGAGATTTTTTTTAAGAAAAGTCCTGACCACCCTTGATTGGAAGTAGGAAAGAATTCTTGAGGACAGATAGTCAAGCTCCACCGAATAGAAGCCAGAATAAAATAAGATAAGAGAAATAATTAATTATTTTTTTTTTAATTTTCTTAACTTAATCTTGACTTAATAAATCATCTTAAACTGATTTTTTGCGTATTATTTATTTGTCTGTACTTGGCGCCCAGAATTAATTGTTTGGAGAAAATTGATAAAACTCAGAAGGAAGCCACGAACCCAGGAGCTAGCCTAGGGTAAATTAGGGTTAAAAATTTGGCGCCCGACGCCAATGTAATTTTTAAAGGATTAATTAAGCTACAGTAAATATAAAATCATTCAAAGTTACATAATAATTTTGATATTTTCTGTAGTTTTTCAAATATTTCTATTTAAGTACTTACATTAGTGCTTCCCTCACAAGTGGTTTGAGTACTATCATTAAAGAAGCAGCTTGGTACACCTATAATTACAGACTAATTATTAATTGAACTGTTTTAAAAAGACTGCAAAAAGATACCTGTATTTGGTTGGTGTCCTTGATAAAGAACAGCATGATCTTGTTGATACTTCAAACCACAAAGATTTTGAAAATCAGCAGTACCCTCTAAAACCAAATAAAGTTCAATTTTTTTTTAACTAGAATTAGTACATTAAATAAGTTTTAATACGTACGAGAACTACCGTTCTGAAGATCCGTACATGATGTTCCACTATCAAAATGAAATTTCACTTTATATAAAGGATATTGGTGGGCTTGGAGGAAAAATGGGTTTTGAGATAATTGGTGTTGGTAATCTGATAAACTGTATTTGTTTGGGTTAAAACCATTAAATTGTTGTTGATAGTCCATGGAACTAGGTATCGTTTGTCCAAATACGGATTTGCGAGAAATTGTTGGACATGATGAATGCGGAATATGCATTGGATTGTAGATCATTCCATTCTCTGGACATCTTTAAAGTATTTGTGTATAAGTAAAAAAAAAATTAAACATTAAGTATTAGCTGTATTTGTTGTGTCTTATTTATATCCAGTAATCTATCCTCTACTTGTAAAAAAAATCTAAAGTGAGCCTGCAGGAAGGTATAGAAAAATTTTGATGTCACAAATTTGCTACAGAGATTATTTAAATATATAGGTACACGTTAAGTGTAATTTCCTCAAACAAGTAATTATATATAGTGGATCCCGGATATTAGAATCACGGATTAATGTTATCATAATCAGTCAGTCCCATAATCCGCATATTGTGATCAAGGTTATTGTTATCAGTTATGTTTACTAAAAATATGACTGCAAATGAACCAGATGCAAATTTGGGGGAATTACAAAACAAAAAGGTACAGTATCATTCAATTCTGGGAAAAATGATTCATAATAAGAGAGTTTATATCTGATAAGAGACGTATAAATGTATTCTTGGGACGATTAGATACATAAATAATGCTAAGTTTCTCAAATTTTCAGTCAAAAAGAGAGATCGATTTGAAAAAGACAATAAAGTTGAGTCAACATTAGAATTTGGTTTGGTAAAATTTTAAAACTGAGCTAAAATGTAAGCTTCTTAAATTTTCAGTTAAAACATAGCTCGACAGAGAGATCGATTTGGGAAAGACAATCAAATTTAGTCGATATCAAAATTTGGTTCAGCAATGCCTGAGCATACCTATTTTGTTTAAAAGTATAAATTGCGAATGATTTGCAACAACGGGTGACATCTCTTTGTTGTGCCAATATGATAATGAGAAAAATGAAAAATGTTAGTTACTGGGAAAACCAAAAACATACGGTGCTTTAAAGGTGTTAAATTGCCCATTGGATGAGATTGGATAAGAAGTTTTATTTTCCGAAATGTTTAATTAAGTATAAGATCAGGAAATAAAGTGCAAGATTTTCTTATTAAGAGAAAACTGCACAACATTCACAAAACATAAATATTATCTTCTAACACTACTTCAATAATGGAACCATGAGACCAAGGTATAATACGGACATTAAAAACCTTTTCGGGAAAAAATTATAGACGCAAATGCAATTAAGAAAAAATTCTTTCTTAGGGTGTTACTGTTGCTCTAAGTGAAACTTCAAACCAGTGGTTAATCAATCCTCGACACCTCAACTTACACTTTGGTTTAGTTCACAGCGACAGCAGGTACAAATACAGACATAGAGAAGAAGTTAGGGTGTGGAACGAGTTTTTAGTAGTTTTATTAGGACTTTTATAGGACTTAAAGTCCTCTTCAGTGATGGGCTTGCTGGATGTGATGGTAATCACTCGCTGTTCGGTCTTGTGCTTGTCTTGTTCGAAAGAGAGTGCTTATAAATACAAAATTCAGTAACGTGTGTGCCTTAGTAAGGTCTATGTAGTGAAATATGGGGTCGGGAGAATGAAACGGAAGCGTTTCACAAAAGTTATTAAGCCTTCTCACCTTACTTATAACGACTGGTAATTATTTATTCATTTGGAACGGAGACGTGCGTAGAGTTGACGGGAGGATACCAGAATCTGCGATAACTTCTTATCGTCGGGATGCCACAATAAATTTTCATATAAATTGTATAGTGTTTTAGTTAATAATTTACTGAACCTAAGAGGTGGTATCTTTTTTAATAACTGATAGCATAAAGATGTGACGATCAATCACGTAATTTAATTTTTAACTTTTTAGTAGACACTACTTTTTTAATTTGATTATGGTAATATAAAATATATACTTTAGGTGCTAATAAGAATCTCTGAAGTTAGTATTCATTGCAGTAATTTGGTACTTACAAATGTGGTGTAGTGAAAGTGCCACACGAATGGATGTATGGTGAAGAAAAACTAAATAAAACTCCGGAAGGTGGAACAAAATGTTTTTCAGCTTGAATGTAGTTTCCTGTCAAAAATCCGTTTAAGCAACCCGTAGGAAAGCTAGGATTAGATGCAATGTACATGTTCTTATTTGGTGCATCAAAATTGTTGAACGGAGAACCCATAATAGAAGTATTAAGTGAATCTACCAATTTTCGTTTTTTCTCTTGTGAAACGAAAACATTTTGGCCATTTACAAAACTTGGTGCTAAAACAGTGTTTTATATAGAAAGGTTAATATTTACCATGGAAAAAGCTACTGGGGACCTCATCTAACAAATTAATAAAAACTTTTGTTTAAAACGTTTTTTTTTTGGATACTTACTTGCTGTAAAAAAGCTTTCATCGATGAAGTTGGTATTGTTTGATATAAATGGATTATTATACATGAGTTACAAAAATTTTGATGAGAGTTATGAAATATGACATACGATTGTGACATACCTAGGAGAAAGGTTTCAAGTGGTAAACTTACACTTTAAGCATAATAGTGAGTACCCTTCTGCTGAGATAATTGTGCTTGGGGACTTTAATGTTCACCACGAAAAGTGGATAAAGTCCAACAAAACGGACACGGAAGGCAGGCTAACTGAAGAGTTTGCAATCAGCCATATGGGCTGTCCCAACTAATCGCCAAGCCCACTTATTTTCCCAGAGCTTCCAATCACAGTTCTAATACTCTGGATCTTTTTATAACCACTCACCCTAAGCAATATAATGTAAAAGTTCTGTCCCCCCTAGGTAATCCTGATCAAGCTGTACTAGAAGTCAAATGTCCAATATAGAACTTCACCCAGTGAAGGTACCACCCAAGAGAACTTTTTGAAACTAAAAAAAGGCAGATTGGGAAGGCCTACGAGACTACTTTGCAACTTTTTCCTGGAACCCAGTCTGCTATATCAACGAAGATCTATCGGCAGTTTGCAACAGTAGTACTGAAATCATTCAGTGTGCCATTGTAGCTGACATTTCTCACTTTACCAAAAGCTTGAAAGCCAAACAGAAGCCGTGGTTTAATAAAGATTGCAATGTAGCTCGGAAAGCTAAGATCAAGTCCCACAAAATATTTCTACAAAATCCATCAAAAGAAACAAAACAAGATGATATAAACACTAGATACAATAACACCACTATTTCCAATTCCAAAAGTCTCTTTGGCGCTGGAACCCTAATAGAAGCCGGTCCTTTTGGACTCTTGCCAAACATACCAATAAAATTTTTACAAATAGTTCGTTCCCTCCACTCACAGTTCTTGAGACACACAAGTTTAATTGACAGGCAATATGGTTTTCGCCAACAAAGGTCAACAGCCGATCTGCTAGCATATGTAACTCATGTCTGGAGTGATGCCATCCACCGCCATGGGGAGACTCAAATAGTATCACTAGACATCTCAAACTGCCTTCATACGTACTCTCGCCAAACCTTTGCAGATGGATATCCAAATTTCTCTCCAACAGGCACATCCAAGTTGTGGCAATCAAGATTTTAGAATTGTAGACGAGTGGGGAAGAAAAAATCTTGTTAATTTCAACGCTTCCAAAACAAAGACACGTTGCCCATCCGACAAGAGGCATACGACTCATCCATCACAATGAACTAGTAGCAAGCGACTCCATTACGCTGGTTGGTATAACGATCTCCCAGGTCTTACTCTGGAACGAACATATTGCATTAATAGTGTAACGAGCGAGATTCCCTTAGTACGCCTCTGCCGCCCTGATAGCGCTTGGTAAACAACTGATTCCCGGAAGTATAGTCACCGCGCGTACACTCGAGAAAATTCCTTCCTTTCTACGCGCGTCGAGAAAGTGTTATCGAAAGACGTTCTGGAAGCAGTGAACTGGTATATAAGCTGAGATGCCGCGGACCACAGGGAAGTTGAAAAGTTAACAGAGACGGTCTAAGTCTAAATAGTTGAGCGACCTACGAAGTGAAAATAAATAGTGAATATAAATCGAAGTTAATTGTTGTACATAAATTAGTGTGTTATAGTTAGTTTAGTTATTTAGTTATAATTCGTTTAGTTTAAAGTGTGTAAATAAATTAGACATTTTCGTTCAGCAGTGATTTTATTTTAAACCCCTAGAACGTAACAATTGGTGTCAGGTGTGGGGTAAATTAAACTGCTGTGTTAATTTAAATTGTGGACTTCATTATTGAATATTTTGTATGCCAGTAACGAGATCACAGGCGAAGAAAATGGATCAGGCGACAATGGAATTTTTCCAGCAAGCCCTTGAAAAAATGAGCTTGAAAATGGAAGAAAATACTAGAAAGATAATGGATGAGAACACTCAGAAAATGGAGAATAAAATGGAAGAAAACACCCAGAAAATGGAGAATAAAATGGAAGAAAACACTAAGAAAATGGAAGATAATTTGGGAGATAAATTGACATTCATTGAAAATGAGTTGAAGAATAATTACTCCAAACTGGAAAATGAGATTGGAAGCGTAAAAGACGAAATTGGAAGCGTAAAAGACGAAATGGGAAACGTAAAAGACGAGATGGGGAACGTGAACAATAAAATTGGAAAATTTGAAGACAGGGTTGGAAACATTGAAGGCAGATTGGTTAATATGGAGGAAGAAATGCAGGTAAACTTGGAAGAACAGGTGAAAACCATGGAAGAGCGATTGAGTAAGAACTTCAGCAAATATTGTTCGGTTAAGCTGGGAGAACGGGGTGAGCCAGGCCGAACAAAGATCAAACCTCCAACTTTTGATGGCAAAACACCCTGGAGCACATACCAGAAACAATTTGAAGCAGCAGCCAACGCCAACTGCTGGGACGATGAAGAGAAAGCAACTGCCTTAATTGTTGCATTAAGAGGAGACGCACTGAATATCCTTCAGACCATTCCTGTAAGTCAACAAGGTGATTATAAGACTCTGACAAGTAGACTGCAAATGAGATATGGTGATGCACATCTCCAACAAGTGTATCACGCACAAATCAAGAGTCGCCATCAGAAGAGTGCAGAAACCTTGCAGGAATTCGAAGCAGACATAGCAAGGTTGGTA
Source organism: Altica lythri (assembly GCA_964028335.1). Lineage (NCBI taxonomy): Eukaryota > Metazoa > Arthropoda > Insecta > Coleoptera > Chrysomelidae > Altica > Altica lythri. The sequence continues at coordinate 57,325,187 of OZ034805.1, read as the reverse complement.
AGGCTGGCCTATCCTTCAGCACCGGACAGCTTCCTAGAACAACTTGCTGTCCAGACCTTCGTCGATGGGTTGAGAGACACGGAGACTCAGCAGACGTTGCGGTTGGCCCGGCCCAAAACCCTAGATGACGCCCTGGCCCATGCCCTAGAATTTGAAGCTGCTAAACAAGCTTCGCACAGAGGACAGAGCAAAGTGAGACAGCTTGATGATTTGCCAGTCTGCGACGAGAGTATTGAAGACGTAGTTCGCCGAGTTCTCCAGGAGAAACGTAATGGGGGACCAAGATGCTGGAACTGCGGCGAAAGAGGACACATTCGGCGTAACTGCAAGAAGCCGTTTAAACCACAACGCCAAGAACAGGAAAACTGAAGCGGGTTGGCAAGAAGGGGCATAAACCGACCCGCCACGACAATGCCCCTGAGGTTATAATTCAGGCCATCTCTTCAAGTATTTATGTCGACGGGAAAATTAATGGGAGGTCCGTAAAAATGTTAGTCGACACTGGCGCAACCCGAACTATAGTTAAGCCGAGTGTAGTCGAAGGAAATGGAAAAACCTTACCAGCGATGGTTCGTTTACGGACTGCAACTGGTGAAGGTTTTTCGAACATGAGGTGCTGGTGGCAGATATCATGGAGGAAGTCATCTTGGGAATGGATGTCATTAAGGGTTATGGCTTCCAGATGGATATGAGAAACGATGTTCTGAGGATCGGAAGTCTGGAAATTCCATTCCTGGGATGTGAAGATATCACGACTCGAGTCTTACTCAGCGAAGATGTTCACCTAAGTGGACAGGCGGAAACCATAGTGAAGGGGTATATTTAGATAGAGACCTTCGAGATAGCTGTATAAGACTCATCGAACCAGCCAGTGAGAGTAACCTCGGGAAAGGACTGTTAGTCGGAAAAACCTTGGTGAGAGGCGGAAACGAAGTTCCTGTGAGAATGTTGAACACCAACATGTACCCTGTGATCTTAAAGAAAGGTACGATCCTGGGAGAAAGCTGTTCCGTGCTTTGTGTGACAGGAAGCGTTCAGGATGTGAAGAACCCGCTACCAAGAAGCGAGAAGAGTTCGAAGAAATTATTTGAGACATTGGCTTCTTCCTGCACAGAACTTGCACCAGAACATATTAGCAAGGTGAAGAAACTAATTCATGAATACAGTGACGTTTTTGCTATGGACAACACTCAGATGGGTAGGACGAATGTTGTGAAGCATTCTATCAATACCGGAAGTTCAGATCCCATTCGCCAACAACCGCGAAGGCTTCCCATAGCAAAGAGAGAAGAAGCAGAAAATATAATCAAGGACATGCACGAACAAGGAATAATAGAGCAATCTGATAGTCCTTGGTCATCACCTGTGGTTTTGGTGAAGAAGAAAGATGGCAGCACCAGATTTTGTGTCGACTATCGTCGTTTGAACGACGTCACCAAGAAGGATTGCTACCCCATTCCAAGGATTGACGACACTTTGGACACGCTTTCTGGCTCGAAATGGTTCTCCACGCTGGATTTGAAGAGTGGGTATTGGCAGGTGGAATTAGATCCCAAAGACAAAGAGAAAACAGCTTTTACTATTGGTACAGGATTGTGGCAGTTCACAGTAATGCCATTTGGCCTCTGTAACGCACCTGCAACTTTCGAGCGATTAATGGAAACCATTCTTCGAGGATTGTCATGGAAGTCGTGCCTAGTTTATTTGGACGATGTCATAGTATTTGGCCGGACATTTGACGAACACCTGGAAAATTTAAGAGAAGTCCTTGAAAGACTACGCACTGCAAATTTAAGACTCAGTCCAAAGAAATGCCACCTCTTCAGGAAAGAAGTGAAATATCTAGGACATGTAGTATCTGCAGATGGCATTAGTGCTGACCCAGACAAAGTCAAGGTTGTACGAGAATGGCCAGTACCACAGGACAAGCACCAAGTAAGGAGTTTTCTTGGCTTGTGCACATACTACAGGAAGTTCGTCTTGGGATTTGCTGACATCGCGAAGCCTCTAACAAGACTGACGGAAGATGGAAGGGACTTCAAATGGGATACTGAATGCGAGGATGCTTTCAATCGACTAAAGCAAGCACTAACAACAGCTCCTATATTAAGTTATCCTCAGACCAGTGGAAGGTTTATATTGGACACGGACGCAAGCAACACGGCCATAGGAGGCATATTATCCCAAATTCAGAATGGCCAAGAGAAAGTTATAGGATATTTCAGCAAGGTCCTGTCGAAGCCTGAGCGTAACTATTGTGTTACGAGGAGAGAACTTCTCGCCGCAGTCAAGTCCATGGAACATTTTTATAAATACTTGTACGGTCGCGAATTCCTTCTAAGAACAGATCATGCTGCTCTGAAGTGGCTTCTACAATTCAAGAACCCAGAAGGTCAGGTCGCGAGATGGATAGAAAGGCTGCAGGAATATCATTTTTCTGTGGAACACCGGGCCGGAAAGTCACATGGCAACGCTGACGCATTATCTAGGAGACCTTGTCCTTCCGACTGCAAACACTGCAGCAAAGCAGAAGAGAAGGAATTCTGTTTAAGAACCACCGTCGTGGATCTAGATTGGCTGCCAGAATCCCTGAAGCGAGACCAAGAAGGTGACTCCGAACTAAAGATGTTGCTTGACTGGAAAGCAAAAGGACAGAGACCAAGATGGGAAGAAGTGAGTCACCTGAGTCCTAGGGTCAAGTCCTACTGGGCGCAGTGGGACTCCATCATTTTAGAGGATGGGTTATTGAAGAGGTCCGTCGAGAATGACGAGGGTACTGCAGCTAGGACTCAGCTGATAATTCCCCGGAGTCGGACGACAGAAGTATTGGAGAAACTTCATAATGGAACCTCCGGTGGACACTTCGGCATCAAGAAAACGTTGGAAAAGATCAGAGAACGTTTTTACTGGGTCAACTGCAAAGAAGACGTCAAGGACTGGTGCCGAAAATGTAGACTTTGTGCTTCAACGAATGGCCCAAGAGGAAAACGACGAGCGCCAATGAATCAGTATAACGTAGGCAGTCCTATGGAAAGAGTTGCTATAGACATCGCAGGCCCATTCCCAGAGACCGACGATGGGAACAAGTACATATTGGTGGCGTCGGATTACTTTACCAAATGGGTTGAAGCACATGCCATCCCAAACCAAGAGGCCTCGACAGTGGCAGACGTGCTGATAAAGGAAATGTTTAGTCGGTTTGGAGTGCCACTGGAGCTACATTTTGATCAGGGACGAAATTTCGAGTCTGGCCTATTCCAGAGCATTTGTGAAATACTCGGAGTCAAGAAGACCAGGACAACACCTCTTCACCCACAGTCAGATGGCCTAGTCGAAAGAATGAATAAAACTGTGGGAAAATATTTGGCTAAAGTGGTCTCTGACCATCAAAGAGACTGGGACCGGTACCTTCATCTGTTCACCATGGCCTACAGATCAGCCGTGCAAGAGTCTACTAGAGAGACACCAGCTTGTGTCATGTTCGGCCGGGAAATAAGATTACCCTGTGACCTAGAGTTTGGATGTAAGCCCGGAACAGAGATAGCTGGTGAGGACTACGTGAGCACATTGAGGGGCAGGCTACACTACATTCATGAGAAGGTCCGACAAAACATACAAGTAGCTAGTGACCGAATGAAGACCCGCTATGACAGCAAAGCTACAGAAGGTGGTTTCAACGCTGGAGATTTGGTCTGGCTGTACAACCCCCAGAAGAAGAGAGGATTATCACCTAAGCTACAGAAGAGTTGGGAGGGTCCATACAGAGTGGTAAAAAGGATCAATGATGTAGTGTACCGTATACAAAAACTACCAAGGGGCAAGAGGCGCGTGGTCCATGTAAATCGGTTGGCGAAATACGAGGCGGACTACGACGAACAAGACGAGACCCTTCTGAGAAGGACGACCAGCCCAGAGCATGTTGAGATGAGTTTCGACCAGTTCATGGAGAACTATGGTGGAACTGGGAAGGCACGATTCGGAGTTACCACCGAGCAGCAGCAGGACCTCTTCTCTGTGCCTGGAGATTATTCCCTAGCCCATTGTGTCGCCGAAGATCTGCGTATGTCCAGGGGAATAGCATTAGTCTTCAGGAAGAAGTTTGGCCGTGTATCTGAGCTCTCCAGACAACAGCCCCATCCCGGAAAAATTCTAAGTCTCACTGACGGTCATCGTCACCTCTTCTACATGGTGACTAAGAGGTTTTCCGATCACAAGCCTAGCTATAGAAGTATGTGGAATACCTTGCTGAACCTAAGAAACGAACTCACCAGGTTGGAAGTGAAGAAGCTGGCTGTGCCTAAGTTGGGTTGTGGTCTAGATCAACTCAACTGGAGAGTCGTCCGGAACATGCTCGAGGTGCTTTTCCATAAGACAGGAATAGAGATACTCGTGTGCATTTTCAACCCGAGCGGAAACACAATGAAGGAGAAGACTGTGGATTGCTATTTCGAAAAGCAAGGGAGCTGCAGAAAGGGAGATACCTGTAGGTTCAGACATACCAACCAAGGTGTTCGGGGACCGAACGTCTTAAGGAGGGGGCAGTGTAACGAGCGAGATTCCCTTAGTACGCCTCTGTCGCCCTGATAGCGCTTGGTAAACAACTGATTCCCGGAAGTATAGTCACCGCGCGTACACTCGAGAAAATTCCTTCCTTTCTACGTGCGTCGAGAAAGTGTTATCGAAAGACGTTCTGGAAGCAGTGAACTGGTATATAAGCTGAGATGCCGCGGACCACAGGGAAGTTGAAAAGTTAACAGAGACGGTCTAAGTCTAAATAGTTGAGCGACCTACGAAGTGAAAATAAATAGTGAATATAAATCGAAGTTAATTGTTGTACATAAATTAGTGTGTAATAGTTAGTTTAGTTATTTAGTTATAATTCGTTTAGTTTAAAGTGTGTAAATAAATTAGACATTTTCGTTCAGCAGTGATTTTATTTTAAACCCCTAGAACGTAACAATAGCAACTGCAGCAGGAAATAAGTTAGGCTTTCTTTTTAGAGCACGGAAATATTTCTCTTCATCCAATAACTTAGCTACTCTTTAAAAAGCCCAAATACAACCTAATCTTAAATACTGCTCGCATGTTTGGGCTCCAGCAAGGCTCAGACTTCTTGATGCAATACAGAGAAGGGAACTTTTCTATTAAATCTTTTCGGTTCTAGTATTTTAAATTTTGATTTTGCGATTTCTATTATTTCTTTATCAGTGATGCTATTTTTAGCTTTTTATAAATTCGTTTGCATATTTTATTGATTTAAATTCTATACAAAGTCTATTCCCACCTTTTCGTGTTATTTTTTTATTACCTTGTTTATTGTTTCTTAAGAATCTGCCCAAGGCCACTGAATGTAAGTTACCAATGTTTTTGTCATCTTTTTTTCGTTTATAAGAACAGTATAGCTTGTCTAAGTATTTAAATTATTTGAAATTATAGTTAGTTTTTATATTATCTGAATTATTAAATGACTTGTTTTTGTCAGGAGGGACCAACAGGGGCTCACCGGGACCCCCAAGTCCAGACTCATGGATTATTTTTTATATGTGACGTGCAAGCAATAAGCGGTGTTTTATTTAAGAATTAGGTTAAGCAGGGTTTAAATTAAGCGGTAGACCTATTAGAATGTCAGACTTACCCTGTGTTAGTTTTCAATATCACTCTAAATCTTTTAGCACCCTAAATTCGAAATATTAAGTCTCTGCAACTGAAAACTTCATTCCAAAAAAATCTAAAATTAATTGATCAGTACCTCTCAATATTTTGTTTCGGAAAAAAGATAGAGAATCTAATCTTAATCTAATTATTTTATTCAAAAATATAGTACAAAAATAAACATTTGAAAAATTGATTTGTTGAGTATCAAAATCAGATCAAAATAACGTTTTAAAAAATATAAGCAATCTATTTTTTTCTTGAAATATGTACACATTAAACTCACCTTAATTTAACTAATAAAATATGTATCTAGTTTTGATCTAAACAACTCAATTATAACTAATAAACATTTTAAATTAACAACTTTGTAGTTCATTCCACAAGATATATTTTACAATTATTGATCTCTTCTTTAAGATCTGCCAGTTGTTTTGTTGCTTCACTGATATCTGGTTTTAATCCTTGATATTTACTAAGTTCTGATTCCAAACATTCTTTAGTCTGCCGTAAACTACGCAATTTATCAGCTGATTTCTTTATGTTAGGTAAATAGAACGTTGGATCTTTTAACCATGGATATCTATTCTAAAATAAAGAAAATATACGAAACTCTTTTCTTACTCTAAGAATATATATTTACCTCAAACTTTTTTAATTCTTTTTCGTATTTTAATGCTTTCTCTTTTAATTTGAGGATTTCCGTACTATCTACGGTTAGTATTTTACTCATATTTTCGTTAAACCGTTTATGTTCCCTGAAAATTATATTTTAACAAAATATATATTCCTTCAAGTTGATAAATTACCGCTTTGCCTCTTGGATATCTTCAGAAAGTTTTTGGTTTATTTTAACGTATATGCGAATACCTAATTTTAGTTTGGCAAAATACGCAGGATATTTATTTACGTTTTGTTCAGTTGCTACTGTGTTTTCTAAATGATTCGTTACTTTGGAAACTTTCTCCATTATGTCATCTCGCATAGTATAATCATCGTTCAGAATGTTGATATTTCTTAAGGTTTCTCTCAGACGTGCATCTAAAAATATATTGAAAAGAAATACAATTAAATCAAATTATAATTTAAAAATCTTACTTTCTTCCCTATAAAAATTAATTCTTTCTTTAAGTTGATTAGAATATGCTTGAAAGTCTAATGACCCTTTTTTCGACATTTTTTAATATTATCCCAGATTAGTTTTTGTTTGCACAAATTCTTTTCGTTCAACACAAATACTCTATTATTCTAAATCAACTAACCCAACAAACACACATTACTTTACTGTACGACATCCACAGATTATATACTACTAACGACATCCAAATCCAACGAACTTAAATTTGAAATGAAAATTTAATGTTGACATTGACATATGTCATCGGTTGTTAAATGAACTTCTGATATATATGTAAAAAATCATTCTGATATTTTAGGAAAATTAATTAAAGAAGATATATAATAATTAGAATTTGTTTCTACCAAAATAAGTCAAAGAAATATTATCTTTTTAAGCAATTTATTTCTATTTGAAAATTATTATTCAATTACTAGTGCAATATTAAGTTAAAGACAAAGGTCAATAGTCGCTTCCATTCGCTCTTCTTCTTTTTTTAACATTACTTGAAATTATTTAATATTTAATCCATGGTTGTTTACTTCGAAGTAAATATTAATGAAACAATAAAAAAATAGTAATTGTGAAGCTGGTTGATTGTCCGTTAAATTCACATTCACGAATATCTTAAATATTTGGTTAAACCTACGAAGAGTAATGAAAATATTGAAAAAAATTGTGTTGTGGAAGACCAATGTGCTTTCCTTTTAATTTCTTTAATTAAAATAAATTATGTTTTAAATCCCTAAATTGTAAACCAAGTTTTAAACGTTTTATTATTTTAGGTCACAAAAATGAAGTTAAAAACAGTTGTAAAAACTTTCTGAAAAATAACTGTAATGTATGGGTTCAGGCAAGCATTATGCACAATAGTTGACTAGGTTAGGTACTAATTAACTTTCGTTCGGTAGGCATGTGAAAAATATCTTAAGCTTTTCAGACAACTGATTCATGATCTTAAGTAGCAAACATTGTTTGCCAGAAAACATGAAAGTGTTAAATCATATACTTCTTTTTTATGCTCCAAATGTTTGGTATCAACAAAATATACTCTTATCTTCCATTACAAATAAGTCAATAGTATATACACCATTGCTGTTATTTCCCATTGTGACTTTTTGAAGGCTTCGACTGCGTTCCTCACAACCTCTTATTATGTAAAATAAGCATGAGCATTGTGGTATACATCCTGAAGGATTACCTTGAGAAGAGTATGTTGAGTGGGATGGTGAAGTCGCTATACCTTGCAAAATATCTAATGGCATTCCACAGGGATCCTTCTAGGGCTTTGATCTTTATAATTTTTATAAACGATCTATGCTTCTATATGTCTCATACATTAACTGTTAATTTTGCAGATGATACCACTTTTGTTTCTTACTCCAAGGATGCATTCATTCTGAACCAGGTCTTCGACTATGTCGTGGATAGAGCGCAGGAGTGGTTTAGCTCCAATAAATTAAAACTAAATATAGAAAAAACTCAGAAATTATTAATACTTAATGGTAATTCTCTAGCATCAATTAGTTCGGTTAAGCTCTTGGGCATCACTACTGATGACTGTCTGAACTGCTCCTGTCACACATATTCTTGGTGGAGAACTCTCCAGTCTAACTTTTATATTAGGTAGATTTTGATTAAGAATGTTCTATTTTGGTTTGTTTTATTCGAAATTATCCTATGGGATGGTTTTACGGGGAAATATTTCATCCACACTATAAATATTCAAACTACAGAAGAGAGTAGTTCGTAATATAAACAACATTGGGTATAGAGACCACTGTAGGTCATTGTTTAGGAAATTAAAAATTATGCCTCTACCATATATTGGTATTTTCATCCATTTTAGCCTAATTGAACTTCATGAAAATTAGAGATCCACTAGCTGCACACACATAATGTGAGAAAGGATACTTTCACTATTCCTAAGACAAGTTAGCAAAAACAAAAAACAATTCATCTAATTTACATTTATACAATGTTCTCCCGAATGGTGTTCAGCATTATAGCCTTTCAAAGTTTAAGTTTGCAATAAAAACATTTTTGTTAAAATACTGTTTTAACTCTGTTAGTGAATTTTTAAACAGTTCAAACTTGGCTGAAATTTTGTAAGTTTATTGTTTGTCTTTTAGTATGAGTACTTCGTTTTATTCTGTTTGTATAATGTATCATTTATGACTTGTTACAATGTATTATATATATATATATTCAGAAAATGAAATAGGTGGTAGTATGCACCAAAATATGCTGAAAAGTGTTAATAAACGGTTTCTGTTTTTGTATCATATTTGGATTATCTTTTTTTTTCACTCTCAAAAACTTGCTTTTCTTATCATTTTCGACGGATGTTGTATCTAGATATTATTTGTAGCTTTTATTTAGTTGTTGGTGGACAATTTAACATCACTATTCCTGTTTACAGTAATATTGAATTAACTGATATGCATTTCATATACGGTCGTACAAATGGTAATGCGATGGAAGAGCTACGTCTGTATGTAGACGATTTCCCTAATCGCCACATGCCATCAGTTCGTGTGTTTGGAAGACTGCACCAAAGATTGCGTGAAACAGGTAAGAAGCAATTTTGGCACGAATAGAGGAGAATCCATAAACTAGTTTGAGGAGTTAGGAATTGGGGCTCCTCTGGTTTGGAGAATATCATGCCCAACGAGTACATGCTCTGAATCCACTTGATCATCAGGTACATTTGAAGTTTTGCCGCTGGTGTCTAAGAAATGATGGTGAGGACCCCAATTTTATTGCAGAGGTTCTTTTTACTGATGATGCAGGGTTTACAGGAAATGGAGTTTTTAATTTTCATAATTCGCATATGTGGACCGACAAAAATTCCCATAGTATTGTGAAATCCAGTAATCAAGAACGTTTTTCGTTGAATATTTGGATAGGTATTTTGGGTGACCGGTCCGGTTGTACTACCTAAACGATTAACGGGAGCTGATTAGGTACTTAAACTTTTTGCAAAACACATCGGGTGATCTTTTAAACAATATCCCTTTAATACAAAGAAATCAAATGTGGTTCCGGTACGATGGTGCTCCTGCCCATTTTTTAATTGCCGTAAGAGCATTTAGACGGATCTTTTGGAGAAAGATTGATAGGAAGGGGCGGACTTGTACTATGGCCTGCAAGATCGCCTGATTTAAACCCCCTTGGCTTTTTCCTTTAGGACCACTAAAAAAATTTCGTATACGCCACTCCTGCAAATAACCTTGAGGAGCTGCAGCAGAGTAGAGCAAGGATGCCATAAAGTCCTAGCCAATGAAGTCATTTTGGAAAGAGTTCGACAGTCACTGCGGAGGAGATGTCGTAGCTGCAATGAAATGGAGGGAGGGCAGTTTGAACATCTTATTTGACTCTTATGTTTCTATGTTTGTTAATAAATACCATCCGAAGCTTACTTTTGCAGACATGTGTTTATTAACACTTTTTTGTTTACTTTCGGACATACTATCACCCATTTCATTTTGTGGCATTTTTTTTAACACCCTATATACAAACGTGGTCACATAATGAATTCTATTCATTGTCTATTAAAACTTTCACGTTCCTAAGCACACAGGAATCTTTTTAGGTACGCTTTTCACATAGCAAACTGCGTGTACAGCACATCCCATGTAGCTATCGTGTTTTGTATCCGTTGGTTATTTAATTCTTTAAGAGTTATTAAGAAATAAAAAGGAACGATCCTTGTCAAGGTATAAAGAAAAAGTAGCAAAATATAATAACATCGAATACAATAAAAGTTATTTTTTATATTATATATTTCATAGCATGTAATGTTTATTTTTAGATAATAAATTAGCACTAAATTGTTAAAAAAAATAAATTAACTCTAAATATAAAGCTTTTTCCTATCTATTTATTTAATGTAGCAATAATTCTTTGTAAATTCGCAAGGTTAACTTCTAAATCAATTACTTTCGGTTTTTCTTGAGGTGGCAGAAGATCTTTTGAAATTTTTATATATCCAACATTCAAAGGTTTGCTTTCATTTAGCACCTAAAAAACAGTTTATTTATTACTAATTCAACTAATTTCAACACTTATTAGTAAAAAGACTCAAAGTTATAAATCAACGTAAGTGCAACTTTTGTCCTTTCTTCAAACTATAAAAACTGACTTAGGTTCTTTTGAGATTAAGCCATTTAATTAGAATTATTAGGATGTTTTATGAATTTAAACACAATTTCCTTACTTTAGACATTTCCTTTGTAGGAAAAATAGTTAAATCTGTTTCAATTTTGCAACCAAATTTCCTTTGAACCGCTTCAGCTGCCACTTTTGATTGGAAATCATCGGATCTTCTTTTTAATGCTAACAATTTGCTTTGTTCCTCAGCAAAATGTCGTTTCCATGCTGCTGGACCATTACCAGCTTTTAATTTGTAAATGGAAGGAAATGTTGGTTTAGCCAACTGCATCAAGAGCTCCTAAAATTAAACAATATTAAAAACACTTGCAAATTATTTAATTTTTTAAGGAGACCCACTTGTTTCAGAGCTGATCCTTCTTTGAAAAGACTTTCTAGTTTTTCATCGGGGGCGCTTGTGAAACTAGGCAATGGTTTCATGCTATCAAGCAGTTCTTCCAGTTTTTGATTCTGTAGTTTAATTTTTTCATTGTGCTCGTTGTGGAAAAGTTTCCTTAGGTTGTGAATTTCTTGCAATAATAATGGAGAATCTTTTACTACAGCAGGGAGAACAGGTCCCATTGACTGTAGTGAGGGTACTTGAGAAACTGAAACACACCAAAACAATATTTAAGGAAATACAAAAAACAACTGATAAATTTACCTGGTATTCCTTTAACCAAATTTGAATCCACTTTTTTGGATGCAAGCCTAAGTTTCTCTTTCATTTCTCCTTTCTCATTTTCTAACGAGTCTATGTCAGTTTGAAGATGATCCAGCGTTTCTTCAAATTCTTTTTCTTTCTTCTTGTAATTATTGTGTGCTTCTTCAAGTTTTCTCTGTAACTTTTCAATTGTTAACTCATAATCTTTGTTAACGTTTCCTAATTTTTGTTCAGCTAATTCTTTTCTGATTGTCATTTCGGAAATTTGCTCTTGCTTATCTTTAAGAAGCTTTTTGAGTTCTTTAATATCAGATTCCTTATTTTCTAGTTTGCTTGTTAATGTTTTTGTTTGTTCTAATTCTTTCTTGATAGCTTGCGCTCGGACTTTTACTGGTGGTATTACCTAAAATGAATTACTAATAAATACAATCAAATTAAATTAAATGTCGAGGTGTATACCTGCGTATCATTTTTATTGGTAGTAGCAATTTCATATTCATTATCCTGTAAAAATTGAGCTAATTGTGTTATTTGAGTTAATATAAAGCTTAGGGAATTTTTAATACTTTGAATGGGACCAAGATCGTCCTGTTCATAGAACTTTTCGCTAGCATTGATTGCAATATCCTTTAATTTATCAGAGTTCACTCCTTTATCTGAATCTAAAAGAAATAAATTTAGAAAAGGGCTGAAAAAAATAGTTTAAAATATATAATGAAGCATATTTACCACCACTACTCATAATTGTTTGCACTGCGTTTTTAACTATATCTTGTAAAGTTTTTGACACTCTTTGGGCATGTTGATAACATTGGTATAGGTTCTCATGTATTTGTTTGTTTAAGCCCAAATTACTAATATTCGTATCTAGAGGTAAACGTCTTTTAATTAATTTCAGTTGTTGCTGAAGTAAATCTGTTGTTGTGATAATATATTGGATTAAAAGATCTAAATCTCCTTGTGAATTCTCCATTAAACACCGAATCACTGTAGCATCTACTACCAAGCTATCAGCGATAGTTGTTAAGCATTTAACATTATGAGTCAAAAGCTGCATATGATTAATGTTGGCATCGGTTCCGTACAAAACAGGAAATAAGCTATTGAAATAATTCACACATTTCTCTAGTGCTTCACTGGAAACATTTTCATCTAACTGGTCTCGTCTTAAAAGTTCAATGAAATCATCTACTACTTTTTCCTGCACTACCATATCAGGATATGTCGCGCCATTTTTTAGAAATACATCTGGTTTACAAGTGTGCAACACATAATCATATTGATATAGTATAATCTAAAAAAAGAGTATCATATTTTATTACAGTAAATTATTAAAGAAATAACAATTATTATAAAGGAAAATCAATAACACTGCTTCTTGATATGGTGTAAAATAAAATCCACAGTTGTCTGATAGTAATTAGAAAAAAAAAACATTTAAAACTGTTTGATGCGTGGCTTCATTATGATTAAATCGAAGAACTATATTCTTAAATTTTCCAACCATAGAAAGATGGGTGGGAATAAGGAAACAACAAACAGGAGCAGTAGTTAGTGAATAAATTTTGAAATTATCAGTATAAGTATTATAAAGAAACGCATACTGTTTAAGTTTTATGCACAATGTGGTCAAAGTGGTGCGAAATTTGAATTACCTTGATCTTTTCACAAAATCAAGAATGGTTAGGGTGGTTTATAAACATACACACCTCTCCGGAAGTCATTTATTTTGCAACAAAAATGTAGAAAAAATCTGTTTTGACTAAGTTTTTGGGACATTATAATGTAATATATATGCGTATAGGTTACTTCTTCGGGAATTTTCGTGTTTAAATTTTTATGACTTGGCATGAATACCTGGTGCAAATGGTCAATAAATACGCTCCCTACGTGACTTCTTAAAGTTTCGCTATTTAATTATAGTTTTTATACCACTCTTTCTTCTATCTTTCTATATTAAAGGCCCTTCACCTTGTTGCCAACCTATACCCTAGTCAAAATATTTGACACTGAACATGTTGGTGGCATTTGGCATTGATTAACCTTATACTTTATACAATTTTTAGTTTTATGTACACACGATATATATTTTCGCAATAAATATTTTTAGATTTCGATCGATAAGCGATATTTTGTAACATACTATTGGAAAGATGAAGAGTTTTATTATATGATGAGAAATTTTTTTGACTGTACGACATTGCATTTTAATCTATTAAATATACATGAAAGTTCGGATTTATAGTATAGTAGGTCCATGCTTCAATCAAATAATGATTTTGCCAAACCATTCCCATATAAATTTCTAAGCCCCTGCGCGTGCATGGAAGTATAACTTTTTACCGGCAGTCCCACTGACTGCCACACACGTTTGTTTTTTTGTATTGCTAAACTTTGTGCACAAGAATACAAAAAAAATTCTTTCTATAGGTAACTTATCTTTCTTCTAACAATAATTTTTAACTTCTTAACAGAAGAAGAATGAATAACTAAGATACTTTTAATGATATGAACCTCCAGAATCAGAAAAAAGATTTTATTATTATTAAGATATATTCTAATCGTAAAAAAAATTAAGTTTTTCCTGTTTTGTTTTCTTTAAAAATTATAATACGGAAAATTTGACGTTTTAATTTAAATTCAATTCATTCTTCTTCTTTTATTTCAAGGTATAACATGAAGTTAACTACTATTATTTGTAAACGATGGACCAATACGAACGATAAAGAGGATGATTATGTGATTTATATTTAAGTGAGGAGTTAAAATGTACATTTCTAATGCAAAAATTTAAAAAAACATAAGAGGATCTAACAAAAAATTTAGCAGACCTTTACAGACCCAACAAAAACATCGATCCATAACTTTAGTAAACTAGTTGTAACCACTTTCCTTACTCAGTAAAAGTTTCTATTTCATAACCTTACTTTTCTACTTCTGTCACTTTCTACTGTACAAAATTAGCGCCAATTAATAATTGTACATCACAACTTATTTTCGTTATTATGGATATTGAAATAACTCCACTTCAATTGATTCAAAACGAACTTACGTTTTTAAACTCACTAGAAGATGAAACTGTTCGGAATAAAATACCACTACTCAATGTAAACAAAACAGAGAATATAAAAAACGGTAGTTTAGTGCGATACATTGGAATGATTCAAGATATGTGCAATTCTGATTATTACCTGGAAAAATTTCAAATTATAAATGAAGTTACTGGAGAAAGTATGTGGACAACATCGAAGTATCAAGAGCGTATTACACTTAAAGATAATGAATATATTGATCACGACAATCCATCAAATGTTACTTCGGAAGTGCAAACATTTGTAGTGATATCCGTTCCGGCTTTAAATAATTGGGTCCAACTTGAAGAGAGTAAGTTTAAACTTCATACATCATTGCCAGAAAGTTGCTCTTACAAAAGACCTCTTGAGGAATGTATGCAAACTGAAGAAGTTCCTTCAACTAGTCAAAATAAAAAAGTATGTAAAGACCAAAATAAGGAACCAAGTAATGTATCTGTAGCTCCTGATTGTGACATATTTCCACTTCCTAATACAGAAAATTGCGTATATCATTTGAGAGTGTACAAGGATCAAGATCAACTGAAAGTTAATGATGTTTGTGAGTTTATCGGGTTTCTGAATACTGATATTGTTGTTAATGATGATGATGAAATGGTTGAATCTACAGGAGGGTGTTCATATTTTAGGATTCACTGTGTAAATTTCAGAAAAATTAAACACAATAATCCTTTACTAGGTAGTGAACCAGCAGTTGGAAATGAAGATTTATATAAGGCTCGTACAGATTTGTTGATTATTCTGAATCAGTTATTTTTGGGTGATGAATTGGCAGCGGAGTATTTCTTATATCATTTAATATCAGAGGTTTATTCACGTAAAAATGGTATGGTATTAGGAAAATTTTCTTTAAATATTTCGCATATTCCAACATTTCCAAATTTGTCGTTTACTGATGAATTATACAAATTTATAGAAAAGCTTGTACCTAAAAGTTTTTACCTGGCAATGAGTTTAGAAAACCTCAATGATTTAACGTTTACTCCGAAGAAAAATTATGATAAAGATTATTTATCATCAGGAGTGTTGCAGTTGAGTAAAAATACTCATTTTGTGTTAGACGAAACTAAATTATCTCCCGGTAAATTAAACGAAGCTGGCATAAATAACGTAAAAGCTCTTAGAAACTCTATTCAACAACAAACTGTTACTTACGATTTCAAATATTACCCTTTAGAATTTGAATGTGATATACCTTTCTTGGTTTTATCAGAAGGTAAATCTATGTTACCAACCGATATTCAGGTTCGATTAGAACCCGATGAAATGTGCATAAAAAATTTTAAGGAAATTATAGAAGCTTCCAATTTTTACTTGAAACCATCACTTTTAAATAATATTAGAAAATATTTGACAGTTGCAAGAATGTCTGAATATTCTTTAAGTGATAAAAACGAAGAATTTATTCAAAATGAATTTGTGAAAATGAGACAAGACAGAAGTGTTACTGGTGATGATTTGCATCAGATGCTTATTTTATCACGACTGATTTCTTTGTCCCGTGGAAAAGTTTGCTTTGATGAAGAATCTTGGGCTACTGCCTTAGAATTGGAGAAAAAAAGAAAAATTAGAATTAAGTGAACTTTGTGCTGTTGAAACTTTTATATTAAACTTATTTATTTTGTACTTATTGTAACAAACCGTTTTATGTATTTTTTTAATATTTGAATAAATACCTTAAATGTACTATCTGTTAATATTACTGTTTTAATTTCGTATTATTTTCATAAATTTGTTTCGATATCTTCGTTTTTTTTTATTTTAACAACAAGGCACATGGATCAAATTTTGTTTTTTAAAATTTTTAAAGTTACAAATTTTAACAAAGCAAGATTAAATTACCTTAAATCAAGAAATTCATGAACTAGTTCATTTGACTTTGGGTAATAAGAAATATTAAATTATAAAAATTTATACATACTTGAAGTGCATATATATAAAAACTTAATCGGCATTTAAATGTATATTGATTTACAGCATGACCCTTTAGCACAACGTTTCTATCAATTTTTTCAATACTGCCAAATTTATCTTTGACTTGTCCTAAAATTATTTCCAATTTTTGTATCATTCTTGGTATTAATAATAGAACTAAAACCGCATCATGATCGCCTGTAAAAAATAGATGATTGTATATACTTTGTGATGATGAATAATAAATAGTTATTTGTGACACAAGGACCGAGAATAACATTTTGCAAGAGCGAGTAAAGCACTTGCAAAACATTTTCCGGACGTGTAACGTGTAACACACACTATTTTTTGGTCCGACTAATTTTTAATATTTTCAAAAGTTCTGTTATGTTCAAGAGTTGACCGCTTGTGCTACCTAAAGTAAGACCAGTGACTAGAAGACAGCCGACATACTGTCAGCTGGTATGACGTGATCTTCGGGTAGATATAAGCGCCACATTGGATGTTAATATTATAGTTGTATAATAACTTGTTTGATACTTAATATATGTGTTCAGCAGTTATTAGTGTTTTAATTAACCTATGTTGCAAACACAACAAGTTCAAAAACTTTTTACTTTGTGACATACAAGATTAGATGTTTATTGACATCTATTGCACGATTAAAAGAATTAGTAATAAGGAATGATTTTCTGATAATCGATTTCAAGATCCTTAATTTTTATACATACCAATACTGTGCTAATAAGCAGCACAGTAAAAATTGTTATATTGAAAATATTAACATTAATATCTAATAATTTTATATAAAAATAGCAGAGACAATGAACTATTTTCATAATCGAATGATAAGTAGTTGTAAATTGACATAAATGTCAAATTTTATAATACAAGTTGCGAGAGAAATTAAATGTAAATTAGAATCCTGCTTACCTTTAGAAAAAGTTATAGGTAAGTTTAGTATATTATACGCTGTTTTTAAATAAATTTAATTAAAATTTGTATTATTCATTATGTATTTTTGATGACCTCAAATTTAAACTCATGGCGCCATCTCTTTAGATAATCTAAAAGCTACTTTGCCGGCCTAGGCCGGAAAATGTCATTTTCCGGACGATTTTGAAGTCATTAATAGTATTGTTTCTGGACGGAGGACCAAAAAAAATATAGTGTCACAATTGTAGTTATTAACAGATAAACTTACCTCCTCTAGACATGAAAGAATCGGGCATATACGAACTCAATAACTTTATATGTTGTTGTAACTGATTAATATCGATCCTTCGTAATTCTAAGTCAACAGATTTAATATGAGCTTTAGTTTCTATAAACATCTTTTTGAAATCTATAATTTCGGGCAAAGCAGATATGGGTTTGCTTGTTTCTTTTTCGAGACGTTGTTGTAGATCCAACGACTGCTCTTGAAGTTGGTGTACCAACTGCCGGAATTTACCTATTGTTTGTTCTCGATCAGCTATTGTTTCCAAAGCTGCATCCTTTTCTCGTATAGCCTACAAATACAAAAT
This sequence comes from Altica lythri, assembly GCA_964028335.1. Lineage (NCBI taxonomy): Eukaryota > Metazoa > Arthropoda > Insecta > Coleoptera > Chrysomelidae > Altica > Altica lythri. The sequence continues at coordinate 57,307,070 of OZ034805.1, read as the reverse complement.
AGTATAATAAATTCTCTATTTATAAGTAGCAATTTATATTTACTTCTCTGGTAGCAGCCTGCGCCATATCTAATTCTTCTCTAAGATCTGCTTCTAATTCAGCATTACTTTCAACCAATTGATCATTCATATCTTGCAAAGCTTCTAAATCTGCGACTTCCTCTTGTAATTGTGCAACCTTTTCTTCTAAAGTTAATTTTTGATCACTTAAGATGACTACCATCTCTTCTGCACCTAAAGCAGCATCAACCTAAAAATATGTCAAAATAAGTTCTTACATTTCGAATATTTTTTTTTTATGTAAATATGATTTACTTGCTCCTGTAGATCACTAATTTGCTGTTCCATTTCTTCAACTCTAGTACTTAATTTCTCTTTTGTTTTACCCAATTCGATTATTTCGGATTTCTTTTGGTCAATGTCTTTTAACAACTTTTGTGCTTCATGTTTTTCATGTGCTGATAAATCTCTTAATTTGACTAGAGTTTCTCTCAATCTAGCATTTTGTTGTTGTAACTGTTTTATTTCATATGCAGACATTTGATCTTCGGTAGAAGTAACATTTGCACCTAAAATTATTAGTAATATACGGTTAGTTAAACAGATAGGAGTACACAACCAAAATTAAGTTAGCAACTACCTTTCTCTTGCATTTCAGTTTTTAATATCTCAAAATCAAGTGTAACTTCCTCTAATTTCTCCCTGCATGCTTCTAATTCTAGTTGCAGAGTTTCAGCCTTTTCTTCAGCCATCTCTCTATCGAGTGTAGCCATTTCAACCGCTTCTGCTAAATCAGCAACTTCTTCAGCATGAGCCAATTTGGCTTCAACAGCTTCCTTAGTATCTTGTTTAGCTTTCTGCAATTCCCTTTGCAAACTTGCTTGGGTAGCCATTATTTTTGATTTAAATTCTAATAACTGTTCAACCTGAAACATTATTATGATTACTTTTTAGGTGAAGTTCAATATTAATTAATTCTGTAAAAAAATAAATATACTAAATTCTTGTTCAGTATTTTTTAAAAACGCGTACAAATGTAGAGTCAATCATTTTGTATACCGGATAAAATTATTACATCAAAAAAAAATTGTACCTATAGTGTATATTTGACAAAGAAAAACTATAGAATCATTTCTGTAAATAATAAAAAACAATACGATAAACAATTAACAATATAGCCTACAAAATGAAAGAGTTGTTTATATTTTAGTTTGTTAGTTCACACCAAAGAAAAATATATAAAACATTAATATCCTGTATTTTTTTCTATGAGTTACACAAAGACAAGAGATTGAACTTTACTAACAGGAAACTAAACGTCATATTAAAATAAGAGATCAAACATTTGTTTGCTTAGAAGCAAAAATTATTCGAAAACCTAGTTCAAAATAAATATAGGTATGCTAACCTGAATTTTTAGTTTATCATAGTTTTTAAGGTGTTCTTTATCTTGTTGTCTTTTACTTTTTAATGTTTCTAGTTTTTCTGTCAGATCTGTAATTTGTTGCGATCTGTTTTCTAATTCTTGTTGAAGTTGCAAATAGCCAATTTTATCATCCATAGTTGTTACTGGAGTAGGTGTAGTAGTCATTGCATGACCAGGAGTAAATTGAGGTTTGAGTGTTTCAACAAACCCAGTCTAAAAAACAATATATATGTTTTAAACTAATAAAGACTCACGAAGGAATTAATATTTATAAAGGTAACGAATATATAATAGTATTACCTCCACAAAGGAAGCTCTTTTGGGTGTTTGACTTGCAGCATCACTAGGATCAGGTTGTTTTTCATTTGGTGAGTCCAAATGACTCCTACTTCCACTTAGTGACTGCTTACTTCCTGATAAGGAATGCCTACTGCCTGCCAACGAATGTCGACTGCTTGCCAATGACATCCTAGAACTAGAATTTGTTTATATAGCTTTTGTTAAAAAATCGGAAAAATTGTACAATTATGTTAGATTAAATTTAAAAACATTGTACAAAAAATAACAAACTATAAAATGGAAGACAAAAAGAAAGAATAAACACACTTTGTAAAATATTTTAAATATATAATTCCTATTATTTACTCATAAGTATACCTGGAAGCAGAAAGAGTAGCATCTTGCTGTGACGTTTTTCGACGAATACTTAAAAAGGCAGCATGAAAATATTAAGAGTTAAATGAAAATTTACGGTTTATTAAGAAGAATTAACTTCTTATGAAATTGTTTAATTTCGTTAAAAGGAAACAATTAAATGTAGTATGGTAAATATGGTAAATAAACACCTCATATTGGTTACTTACTTTGTAGGTTTGGGCTTAGTATTAGGTGTCCTAAATAACAAGCAGCAGTAAAGAAATCAAATTAAAATACAAATAAAAATATCATATTTTAAATCGTATTCATAGCAATTAATTTAGAAAATCCTTAAAACGATTTTTTTTTAATTTGATACTTGTAATACAAAATTGATTATAGTAATAATAATACTAAACAAATTTGTCTATTTTTACTACGTTAAATTTAAAAGCTTTTAGTAAAATTTTTACTTACACACTCTGTCGACTCCTAGCAATTTTTGAAGGTGGAACATCTTTAATAGGAATTGGTTTTCCATTTTGATCTAGTGGTAGTATTTGGTTCTCTTTAACAAACATGCCATAATTTTCTTCGCACTAAAAAATAAGATTTTTTTTATATTAATATTGTTTTTAATAGCTTATTGTAGTAAATATACAAACGTTTTTGTTATTTTATATAAAAGCTCTTTGTCGAAAGGATAGTACAAGAGGTGGACATACCTTAAAATATTCTTGTCCTTTAACTGTGCCATTGTTCTTGCCCTTTGGTTCATCTAATATTAAACCTATCCAAGTGTTTGCTGCAAAACTTGTTTTACCTATGTATGCAACTACTCCTTGGACACCTTTTCCTGACACTTCAACTCGCTGGCCAACTTTTAATGCCTCAGACATTTTAAATTTAATTTTATCAAGTTGCAAATAAAGTGGCCTTTAAGAATATTAGCAGTTTGCGTTTACAAAGTACAAGAAATCAACAAAAAAGACAAGTGTAGGTAAAACATTATACCAAACCGACAGCAGGATCAGTTTTCGGTAATAGCGATTACGGAGTTACGGACATGACAAAATTACAGATACAGATGGTGATGGTACCAAAATATGACAGAACTAAAATAAATTTGGCAACATCGTCTAGGTAAGTTTGTTTGTTGATTTGATCACAACTTTGGCCTCGACAGAATTGCAAATGTCATTTTACGTCAACATTAAAATTTTGCATAAGATATAAGATTACCAAAAAGCTCCAACGTGGAGTTTGTTGTTTCAAATAGAAGTTCTTTTTTACTTATTATGAATTAACAGTATATTTATTTTGTAATATTTAAATTTTATAAATAAGTTATGGCTGTAAGTATTGTGTACTTATCTTTTTTTTTATAAATGTTTTATGATTTAATTTTTCAGCCTGTACAGAAAGGTAAACAGGGAACTAAAGGAGCTAAACAAATTGCTGAAGAAAATGTGTCTACATTACAGTTTTATAAATATATGGCAACATTTTCTAATGCCTTTTCATTGTGTGTGTTATGTTTTTACAATTCTACAATTAGTATAGTAAGTACAAGTACCCACGTTTAATTAATTCAAATTATTAATTGTGGAAAACAATTTTTAGGTTTTATATTTGTTTTCGTGTTTGGTGTATATAGCATGTTATAAATTTATGGCATATATGGCTAATGCGAAATATTCAGAGACTGGTCAATTACTAGATAGTGGTGTAGATCTCAATATGGAAGGAGGTATTGCAGAGTATGTTCATATTTACTCTTATATCATAATGAAATATATAGTGTACAAAATATTTAGATAGGAGTGGTGAATTGTGTTACATTTTAAAAACAAAAACTGTTGAGAACATACATAATAGTATCTGTCATGTAATAACATTGTTACCGTATTAACGTTTCTCAAAGGGCGTTTAAAATTTTGAGTTACATATTTACTAATGTATAGAAGGACTACTATAAATAGTTATATATGGTAGAAACAGTACTGACAAAATTCGGGTTTTGCTTTTCTCAAAAAACAAAAAAACTATACATATTTTTCGTGGAATATGTTTCTTATTAAATAGGTTTTAATTCTTTTGAAATTAATTTAAGAAACACTGGAAAATCAAGTTTATATACTTTAAGTTGGATAGAAATGTAATTCATTTGAAACGAACATTTTTTTTTATTTTCGTTGACACATGAAAATTTGGTTACATCCCTCCAAAGATGAGCCCTTAATTGTAAATTTAAATACTTCCTCTCGATAGTTGAATTTTTCCTATTTGAATAACATGTAAAACATTGTTTTTTTTTAATTGTTACTGTTTAGCCCAATTTAATGATAAATAAAAAAAATGTTCTTTTCAAATGGATCATCGTACTGGATATTTGAAATTTTTTAATTTTTAGAAAGTATACAAACAAGAATATATTAAATGACATTAAGGAGAAATTGAAAAAATTTCGCTTTCCAGCAGGACTCGAACTTTAATGTCATTTAATGTATTCTTGTTTGTCTGCTTTCTAAAATTTCCAAAATCCCATGAGAGATATTTTAAATATGCGTTTACTACTAAAAACCCTACTGGATGGTCTTAAATGATTTTTTGTTGTTGCAGACACGTGAAAGATATAATAATCTTAACTTCAGGATGCCAAGTATTATCATCTTTAATTTCCAATTACTTTTGGTATTTGTGGTTGTTAGCACCTCTTCGAGGTTTCTGGATAGCCTGGAAGAACATTTTACAGCCTTATTTTATGCAACCATCTAGTACAGAACCAGAAGTTAATGAGAAAAAACAGAAGAAAATGGAAAGGAAAATGAAACGTATGCAACAAAGATAGTGTAACTGACAAAATTTCACAAAAAACAACTTTTTATTTATTAATTTTGTTTATATTGGTGGAGTGTATGTACAGAATAAGAAAGGAACAAGATATTTATTACATTTAATAGAATTGTTCAAGCCCTAATAAACTTGAAATTTCTCTAATGTTTATTTAATTTTGTTACTTAAAAACAAGTATTTTATCCTTAAAAGAATTATAACAAAGTCAATGTAAGAAGTACCATCGGATTTGTAAATATACATACAAACCACCCGAAGAAATTTAGCAGAGGTCGATACTAAACTATTAGGAATCTTTTATCAGCTAAGCAACAGACTTCACCGAACAGACTGGGATAAAATTGATGCAATATCATATAGAAGCATGGAAAATGAACTGCAAAGAAACACCGACCGCCAAAAAGACAAATTTGAAAGATTAACGAAAAACATTGGATCAAAGCAAACGCTAGACACTCAGAGAACAGTGATTAATGTTAGCAATCGGAACTTGTCTCCAGATGAGGTCTCCGTACTTGCTAAGGGCGGCAACTTTGCTATAACGCCAAAAGATGTGCCAAAGGAAGACATTATCGCAAATCTAGAATCCGCACTAAGATGTCTGCCAGAAGAAACAGCTCAGGAATTACGCACCGAATCAGCAAGAATTTTACAAAAGGCCAAACCACCCAAAAGTAACCTAAAGCCTAGGGAGTTAAGAGCAATTCAAGATCTAAACAAGGATGAGAGTATACTGGTGTTAGCAGCGGACAAGGGAAATGCGACTGTCGTAATAAATACCGCGGATTATAAGGAAAAGATAAATGATTTACTAGATCCTAGCAGTTACAAGGAGTTACGCAATGACCCAACACAACGCGTAATTAGAACAACAAAGACCTTAGTGAAGAAGTCAAGTCTAGAAGAACAGACAAAGAAATTAATTTGTAAAAGTGAAGCTGCTATACCAAGACTCTATGGTTTGCCAAAGATACACAAAGCCAACATTCCGCTGCGTCCCATTGTAAGCACCATTGGTTCACCGACATATGATTTAGCTAAACACCTGTCATCACTCCTGCAACCATACATCGGACTTACTGATTCGTATGTCAAAGATTCCACCCATTTTATTTCAAAAATTAAAGACTTAGTTCTTGAAGAGAATGATATATTAGTAAGTTTTGATGTAGTATCTCTCTTTACAAAAGTGCCCCTAAGCAATGCAATGGAACATATAGATAATAAATTCCCAGAGGACATCTCCAATTTGTTTAAACATTGCCTCACCACCACTTATTTTTCATGGGAGAATAAGATTTACGAACAGATCGAAGGAGTAGCAATGGGAAGCCCTCTCAGCCCGGTAATAGCAAATTTCTTTATGGAAAAGTTCGAACAACTTGCGTTGGACAGTGCCCCATACAAGCCGAAAGTTTGGTATAGATATGTAGATGACACATTTGTAATATGGAGCCATGGGCAGGATAAATTGCAAGAATTTCTGACACACATTAACAGCATCCATGAAAAGATACAGTTTACGATGGAAATCGAAGACAACAACAAGCTGGCGTTCCTTGATGTGTTATTATCACGAAAAGGAAGATCATTGAGCCACACAGTGTACAGAAAACCTACACATACGGATCGGTATTTACATAGGGATTCCAACCACCACCCATGTCAGAAATATGGAGTCATCAAAACCTTAGCAGAAAGGGCAAGAAGAATTTGCGAACCCGAGGCACTAAACGCAGAGCTAACTCATATTCATGATGCTTTAAGGGCCAATGGTTATACAGAACGGGAAATCAAAAGATCGATTGGACCAACAAATCGTAGACCCAAGGAAAATGAGCAAATCCAACCAGTGGCAAAAGCATTTCTGCCTTTTATTCCGGGAGTGACAGACAGAATTGGTCGATTGCTAAGAAAGAAAAATGTGAAGACTATTTTCAAACCAACGAGAAAAATCAAAGAATGTCTTCGATCGGCAAAAGACAGAAGAGATCCACTGTCGGCTTCGGGAATTTACCGCATTCCGTGCACATGTGGAAGCGTGTACATAGGAACCACCAAACGCTCGATCAACACCAGGATTAAAGAGCACAAAGCCAATTGTCGTCTGGGACAGACAGACAAATCCGCCGTAGCGGAACATTCTCTCACTATGGACCATCGGATTAAGTTTGAGGAGACCCAAGTCCTCGCCACTACATCAGCATACCATTCCAGACTCTATAGAGAAGCCATAGAGATAGAGAAGCACCCCAACAACTTTAATAAAAAAGAGGAAGCAGTCAAGATTAACAAAACATGGGTCCCGATAATAAAGAGTGCGAAAACTCTACCCTTAACGAACAACACCGGCCAGAACCGATTGGAATCGAAAGCAACTGTGGCCCCGCCCACTTCCTTCCCGACGTATAAATACGAGCTGCGATCACGCAAAGCTTAGTAAGTCGCAGACTGTCAACCAGGAAGCAACTTCTGAAGATGCCAACCGCTCGTGTTGGCGAAACGTCAAGTCAGCAAGACAATCGACGCCGGCCTAATAGCCCAAAAACCATTGATACAATACCTACATTATATACATGAGTTTCGGAAAACCGTTAAAATTTTACCGTTAGGGTTATCCGATCTAGACCAAAATCAATATGGTTTTTCTTTATGAGATGAGGATTCTATATACCTAATTTCAAGATTCTGGGACCTTTCATTCAAGAGGGAGAGACACACAAGCCGTGGTGCTTAATAAAGTACATTTTGCATCTGTTAAGTATTCAGTTAATTAAGCTTTGTAGAAAACGGTTAAGATAAACTCAAAGTTACAGAAAAAGCTACCAAAGGAATATCAGGTACTCATTACAGACAGCCAGACCTAGAGTCTCTCTTTTGTAACACGTGTAATGTTTTATAAAAAAAAAATGATTACAACTAATCATGACACATTTTTTTCAGCTATTGCAACTTTAGATTTATACTCTCACAGAACAAGTAAAATGCTTCTGTTTGGAGAAAAATTAAAACTAAGTGGATTTAGCTTCAAGCAGTTGTATTTCCCTATGATTGGATCATTGAACCTCACTCTTCGTTACTTTTTTAAAATAATTCCCTAAAATCCTACATTACCTTTAGTTATGTAGCAAGATGTTATTAATATCGTGGAAGCCACCCTGTTACTCTACTGATTTTGACATATTTACGTATAAAATTCCTATCATTAACACAATGTTTAAGAAACATTCACTAACTAAACAGATTCCGTTCGAAAGATTCTCAACAGTCGCTTCAAAAAAATCCAATAATTTAAATAAAGAAGAGTATAGGACTTGTATTCGTGTACACATACCGAGTTAAAACTAATCATATTCTGAAAGGATGCCTACATTAACTAATATATTTGAACTGCGGAAACGATAGCAGTATACTTAAAGCTCGAAACCTTCGTGAGGTGAGAGGTTTTGAAAAGGCTATATTTACGGATTCAATAAGTGCCATTGACAAAATTTCTAACAGTATTATTTCTCCATACAATTATTCTAGAACAAAAAGTAAAATATTCCATTTTAATAATAGAGGTGTGCTAATATTCGATATGCTGGATACCGGGACACTCTAACATACGAGGAAATGATATTGCGGACTTACTTACCAAAGTGGGTGTTGGGTTAAAAGAGCCTAGTCAGTTTAAAATAGAATCCTTTAACTTACTTCAACTTCAAAAAAATAGAATACTAAACTTACATCGGAATCATTGGAAAAATCCTTTCTTCTGAAATCATTCAGAACTTCTTTCCTCACAGAGCTAGGTATGAAAGAATTAATTTTCTTGGCCGAAGACATGTTATGACTATTGCCAAAATGAGGACTGGACATTGCTTTACAAAATCACATTTGTATAAAATTAACATTCTCGACAGTCCTTATTGTTAATGTGAGAAAATTGAAACCCCAGTCCAGATCCTTTGGGGAATCCTTAAAAATAGAGTGGAAGGTTACGATATTTACTTAGAAATTATTAAATTATGTATTTCAGCACCTTTAAACTTATCAATGCTTTTAAGAGTCCCCCAAACCCAAAATCCTATACACCTTAATGAAATTCCTGAACACTTTCCAAATAAAACTCTAATCCTACACAATAATTAAAAACCAACCACACAATGGAGACAATTATTTTCAGTTTACACGAAAGAAGCTAAACAATTGGGTTTGGATTAAATTCCAGACCCACGAAAGTGGACCCAAAAATTTGAATCCAAATGCACTGGTTTACTACTTTGGAGAGTAAAGCCAAATTAAACAAGAAAAAAAAAAGAATCAAAATGTTAAAAACACAGTAGCAAAATACTTACTTCACAAATTTTTACCGATGTTTCAAAACGTGATGAAGAAAGGCCCTCACCAAAGAAGACTTTCATCACTGCTTTGATCAATGAAAAAAACGTATGGAAAGGTGTGTGGCGAAGGGAGGGGAATATATTTTACTTAAAACGATATATTAAAATATTCCTTAAATTGTTAAAATAAAAAGAAAGAAAAATAGAAAATTTAGATTTATTTGACTTTTTTAATTTTTTGTTCATAACTTTTTGTGTTCAAGATAGGTATAGGGATTGCTTTACATAAAAAATTTTGCTTCGTTTTTGAGATAAATATATTAAAATACTGCATTTTCACTCCTATCTCTAACTTCCACCCCTGTCACGTTTTTTTTTTATTTATTTAAAACGTACATTAACACGATTCCTAAGATATAAAAGATGATAGTTCATTTATAGTTTCAATAAAAAGTTTACATGAGTTACAATTTATTCACGAAGTATTTTTTCCGTAGTGTTTTTTTTTATTTTTACACATGCATTGCAGTATAGTTTTTTCTTTATTTAAAGGAAATTGAACGATAAATTATTAGTCAATAAGTACTGGTCGTTACAATTAAATTTGTTAACTTCGCATAAGTGTATATATTTTATTATCCTGGCCGTTTATTACAACTTCCTCCATATTAATTGTTAATGTAAAGTATTTAATTAAATGGAATCTATAAGTGCATATCTATTATCTGCGTCACACCATTTAATTTTAGAGTTGTCCTTGCAAATAAATGTAAAAACTATAAAACATTTAATACAAAGATTTGTATTAAATTTATTCTTTATTCATAAACATAATTGAATGGAAAATTTAATTTTAATAACAGTATAGTTTCAATCTTTACATCTAATAATCAATGCCTTATGTTCTTTAGCACAAGATTCCTACGACCATATTGGAAAGTAACACTTATCACACTCTCTACTCCCATGAAAAGTGCTACTTTTTCACACAAGTGCGTAAAGTTACTTTCCGCACGGAAGGATACCTAACCAATCAAAGACGGTTTTCTGATTTACATTTACAAATATAATAACTACTAATATAAAACAAAACACAAATGGACAAAAGTTATAAAGGGTGCTGATTATTCCCGATGGCACATTAGACAATTATAGAGAATAAATATCTGAGAATTTGTAATAATAAGATTTCAACATATTATCTACTATTTACAAATATTCAGTTTTTTAAACAGAGTAATTTTGGTATAACGTCCAATGTGCCACATAAAAAACGTATACATTTGGACATAGAAAAAAAAACTATTGCCTGGAATTGAACCAGGATTTACTTTTAGTGTAACGTCATACACTCGCTTAAACCACTGTGCTCAGTTCCATATTTGAAGTAGGTATCTATCTTTTGAACATTTTTACAATATAATGGAACTATCTTATGCTCTTTTAAGTAATTTTGCTCTAAAAACTGATTAATTAATAAAAAAATAACGTTTAAAATCCCTTAAAACATCGATATTTCTTGCATTTTTATATCTGTTACCCGCCTATGGGTTCCAGGACACATAGGAATAGAAATAAACGAAACAGCAGACAAGCTACAAAAAGAAGGAGCTGAAACCTTATACCTGGGACCAGAACCATCCTGTGGAATCAGCAGAAGTACAATCTTAGAAAAACTAAGGACAAAAATGGATAGCGAAAAATCCAAGTACTGGGATGATCTATAGAAGGACTAAGACAATCGAAGACGCTCCTGGGAAACTATAACCAGAAGAGATCTCTCAGCTGTCTTAACATTAGTAAGAAGAACCTTCGTATTATAACAGGAATATTAACCGGGCACTGCCGATTAAGAGGACACATGAAGAAACTAGGATTGGTAGATGAAGCAAACTGCAGATTATGTGAGGTAGAGGATGAAACCTCAATACACATACTCTCAGAATGCATTGCATTACATAATTCTAGGGTCATACGAAATAGAAAAGGAAGATCCAACCTGCCGTACGAAAAATACATTATTGTGCGAAAAGTGGCTTTTTCTCACTCGCTATGTAATACTACCTATTCCATATCTTTTACGATTTTACTGTATTTTTAACTTTAGTTATACCTCGAGGCCCAATTACCCGGCAGTGACGTCATTGTGACGTAAATGTAAGTGAAACCAATGCGAGGTTCGAATGAATGCTAGTTGCCATGTTTAACTTTGAATTACTTTTATCTTTGCCTTATTAACGCGCAAAATAGAAAGAGATACCTACTTTTAAGAAAAATGTCAAGCGGCACTAGCGCACTTAATAGTGTTTTCCAGTGTTGACATTTTCCTTAAATGTATCTCTTTCTAGAGGCAACTTCAGGTTTCTAATATTAAGGAATATCCGGATCCTCCATTCAGAAATCATCGTTTTTAATCTTTTTCTAAATATTAGGGTGTGAGATATAGTTATACCCTACTTACTGAATGCACTATATTGCCAACTCCATTTTTTACCACAAAGAAAAAGATTTTAGATTTTTGTCCCGTTTTTGAAGAAGTTTTTTTGTTTTTTCAATTTATGCGTTTTCCGCAATTTGGCAATATATTTTTCTATTTTTTCCGATTTTATTGTATTTTGTATAATTTTTCAAATAATCACATCTTTATATATTCTTACGTGTTTTTATCTGATGCTTTTGAAAATTCTTCATCAACTCTTTTACAATTTTTTTCAGTTTCTTTAATTTTGATTTTTTCAATGGTCATAAAGAATTTATTTAATTGTGTTACAAATGTTGGAAAATTGCATAGAAAAACCTAAAAACCTTTTTTGTACCCAAAGTAAAAACTGTTGCTTTACAAGAACGAGAGCTTATGACAACAACACCTGTTCCAAAAAAACATCTGAAAGAAAAATTAAAAATTGCAGATGTTGATAACTTATAAAAAACCTTCAATTTTACGACGTGATTATTAAAATACACTAAAAAATTTGTGTAAGTATGCAGTTAAATAGTTATTAACAAATAATGTTCTTATTGTTTTGACATACATATACATACATGTCTGTATATTTATATAGGTGGGTATGGTCTTTTGTAAATTATGCTTTTATATAAAATTTATTATCAACTAATGAATTAAATGTGAATTTAATAAATTTATTAATATTTAATTAAGTTGGTCTCAATACATAAGTTGTATAATGCAATTAACAATTTATACCAAAAAAAAATCGAAAAGAAGTTGACTGCAGGGCCATTCTTTCTACTTCCCGCTGTTTTGAGCTACTCGAGCTCAAGAAGGTATTGTTTGTGCTGTTTTAATCATCTTTAGCATAAAAAAATATGCAAAGTTTGAAAAGCTATAACTTGAGCGTTGAGTGGTTTTGGAATCGACGCAGTTTTTTTGAGTGTTATGCTTAGTGCACAATTGATTAGTTAAAAAATATGATTTTTAAACCGGCATTCGACGTCATTTTTTGAGGTCTTAGTTAAGTGAAACTCTTTCGAAGACCAGAAGGTTCGTTTCGATTCGTTAAACCGTTCAAAAGTTATAAGAAGATTATAAATACACATACAGACATACGGACATCATTGCGGAAAATGGTCAAATTTCAATTATTAACACAGAAAATAAAAAAACTTGGTAGATTGGCTGGCAAAAGCTATGCTTCTATTCTTATGTAAAAATGAATCTGTAGTCACTTCCATTTTTCGATTTATTCCAAAACCCTAAATGTCCATGCCGGAGTAAAATAATTCCGACTGGTTAATTCCCATGTGAGCAATATTAAGGAATATCATACCACGAGTGATTTTAAGAGGAATATTTTATAAATAATCACAATTTATAAAAAAAAACTTTTTATAGTAGAAAGTTTTTTTTATGATTTATAGGTCATATTACTATTATATAAATTATTTTGCTACTTTCACATGTAAGAACAAAAAAAAAAGAAAAAAACTTCTCTCCGAGATCAATCCCATTACGATAACTCAACATTCCCAACAGAATTGTCACAATCAGCCGCTTATCCAAATATGCCACGCCAAACTTATATGAAGTCTTTCAAAATGATAATATGTATACATATTTAATTTAATAACAATTCAGTATAAATTTCGAAATAAATGTATATGCCTAAACACACTGGAAACATGCATTGTCATCCAGTTCTTAGCTATCCTGAAAATTTCAGAGCTCTAGGTAGTCGGGAAATAGGTTTAAATTCGATTACAAAATTCCACGGAATGCCAAAGAGACAAAGATCACGGCGAAAATATAAAAACTTTCTAAATATTGTTTTTTTTTTAATATACAGGACCATTTTTATACTGAAAGGAGTAAATTATAGAAGTTGAAAAGTAGCACACAATTTTTTTTTAGTATCGAAATAAGTAGCGCGATACTTTTTTAAAATAAAGTGGCTTTATTAGCATCGCGCTACAAAATAACATTCCATATTTGAAGCTATAGTTTTTTGGAACTTTATTAAATTAACCATAACATTTATAAAAAAGAGTATCTACTTAAACATCTGACAAAATTTTAAAACATTGAAAAATTTAAAAATAGACAGGATTTCTAAAAATTTTAAAAGAATCTCTGAAAAATTATAAAAATGTAATAAGCTGGAAAACTATAATATTGAATAACAGTAAGAACCCCAAAAACACGAAAAATTTTTTAAAATGATGTAAAATTTTTTGCAGAATTGCAACATTGTTAAAAATTAAAAAACGGAACTAATAACACTAATAAGTAGACAAAAAATCCCAAAAAGTTCGAATATATAAGTATAATCTTGATAAATTGGATCTAAATATAATCACATATACTTACTTTTAATTCAAAACTTTCTTTCGCGTCAAAATTGATAAGAATATTTCCTGATCTTACGGCTATCGCATATCTACAATATCATATTAAATTTACCTCTCTTTGATTAAAACTATTAATCAAGGATTCAAATATCAAATTTCACATTTCTGCATTAATCAGTAAAAGGTTTGCACATTTTAAAAGTTCAACAATAACGCCTATCGGATTGTGCGAGCGCCTCCCGCACTCCATACCCTCGCGCTTCCCACGTGTCACGTTCAACTGACGCATTTCCAGTCTAAGATGAACCCTATTTAATATGATTGAACATACAGATCTGAGCTTCATTTTTCTTACTACATATTACGTGATTGACATAAATTGACATAACTTCTTAACTTGTTAAACGATTTGTGAGATTAGTGTTAACAAATATATAGACATAAAGACATACAGACAAACAGACGAAATTAAAAAACGTTGTTTTGCGTTCTCTTGCATATGTACCTAAAGGTCCCTTCATAATATACACTTTGCGACGAAATAGCATTGGTCCATAAATATAAATACTTAGGGCATGAAATCCAAATTGCTAGGGACAATCAAACTGCCGAACTACAAATCATCTTAGCATGGGCCGCATATGGAGCTCTATCAGACATCTTCCAGAGCAACATGCCAAATTATCTGAGAAAGAAGACGGTAGACCAATGTGTGCTTCAAGTCATGACTTATGGCACTGAAACATTATCTTTAACCCAGACCACAGCAACCAAACTTAGAGTGACCCAAAGAAGAATGGACGGTCACTACTTGGACTGACTCTCAGAGACAGGGATAGAAACGAGAAAATGAGAAGAAGATTACCTCACGTACCCCCATTCTGAAAACTGCCACTGGAGACCGTATCACTGTATATGGCGAGAGCGAAGTTAAGATTGGTCTGGGAAGCTTGGAGATGAAGGCTAATGTACTAGTGGCTGATATCGTTGACGACTTCATACTCAGACTTGACATTATGGCTGCTCATGGGGTTGTAGTTGATATGCGAAGTTAGATCCTGAAGGTTGGAAACGAAGAGATTGTTTTAACCGTGCCGAACCAGTCATTTGGAACTATTGAACTCGCATCGTATTAGCAGAATATTCCAGAATACTTCCGAACACTGAAAGGAACATTGCAGGTGAGATTGTTGGACCTGGTAGCCTGGAAATTTCTGTGGTAGAGCCGCCCGAAAAACTCCT
This sequence comes from Altica lythri, assembly GCA_964028335.1. Taxonomy (NCBI): domain Eukaryota; kingdom Metazoa; phylum Arthropoda; class Insecta; order Coleoptera; family Chrysomelidae; genus Altica; species Altica lythri. The sequence goes on along the minus strand of OZ034805.1, from coordinate 57,291,779 downwards.
GGGTGTATGTGTGGCCAAATGCATAGTGGACAGCAGCAACAAAGTCGTTCCAGTGCGAGTGGCGACCCCGACGAACAGCCGAATCACTCTCAAGAAGGGGAAGCCCATTGGAGAGTGTGAGCTTGTGGTTAAAGTGACAAGGATTGAAGAGCAGGTTCTGGACAGTGGCAGTTACCAAGTTTCAGAAGAATTCGTGGTCGCTTTTAAAAAATCGTGGAAAAATCTCTCGGAAGAAGAGAGAAGAAAGGCAACAGACTTCATCAAAAGGGAAAGCAGTTTATTTGCAAAAGTGAAAATCACAGGTCGTACAAATCTCGTTCAGCACCGGATTAACACTGGTACGTCGATTACGAAGGACATGTTACAGGAGGGAATCATCGAGGTATCCAATAGTCCCTGGTCATCTCCTGTGGTACTTGTTACCAAGAAAGATGGGTCTACAAGATGTCATAGAGCGAATAGCATGGCTGAAGTGGAATTGGGCGAGCCATGTAGCCAGAATAAAAAACGGAAGGTGGACCCAAAAGAAAACAGTGTAGAGACCACGAGCAGACAGAAGAAGTAGAGGTATACCACCTACACAATGGACAGACGACGTCAAAAGGGTTGCTCGAAATTGGTTGCAGGATGCCCAAGACCGATAGAATTGGAAGAAATTAGGGGAGGCCTATGTTCAACTTTGGATGCAGAAGACTGGATGATGATGCACTTTGCGTATAATTCAGTTTATAATAATTACACATAATAAAAATCAACTTTTATTAAGTGTTAAATTATTAATTTATCTTTGTTTAAACATAAAAAGTTTAATTTTGTTCCATTTAGAAAAGTATCAATAGACGTAATTCAAAATTATTATATATTATAAATAACAATATGGCTTATTAGTCTAGTTAATTCACAAGCTATTCATTACTTAAACTATACCCTCAAATTACATTCGTTCGCGAAGATAGCGATTGCATTAGTTACTTTCCACGCATTTATCACGTAATAAAACTGAAAAAAAATTAAATCAGAAAAAGAATGAAATGGAAAATGATCGTGTTACAAGCACAGCGCAATATATAAAAGTAGGTCATTTCTCTATGTAAAAAACACGTCAAGGAAATGATTTTAAACAAACGATGATATAACAACAAATTATCATTGCAAAATTTAGATGTACATAAATATTATGTTATTTTTTGTCGACCTTGAGTATTAAAGTAAGATATTTTAAAGTACCTAATACAGTTTTAAAAACAAAATAAGAAATTTGGAAGTTAATGTATTGAAATGGATCCTCCTTCTGGAACACCCTTCTTCAATAAAATTATCAGTCATGGATTCCAAAATTTTTAAGTTGATTGTCCTAAAAATAAATTAAAAGAAAATATAAATATAAAAATTTATTTTCTTCCTCTTCTTTCTACTCCACTTCCTTTTTTCTGTTCTTCAACCCTTTTCCTATACCTTCAAATTTCTGATTTCTTCCTATTCGCTACTTTTTTCTGCTTCAAACTTTCTATTTCTTGCCTTTAATCTCTTCCTACTTTCCAGCCCTGTCCTCACTGCTTTTCTGTATCTGCTATCTTATCTGGTTTATGTCCAATAATTTTATTTTTTTACTTATTTATAACTCTTCTTATTATATTTTTCTTCTATTCTTTTTATTTTAATGGAAATAATGATGTTTATTCTATTTTTAATCAAATTCTATCAATTTTTTAACTTTGTTTATTTTTTATAACTTTTTCCAAATTACAACTCTCCACAATTCAATCAATAATAATCCTCATAACAACATAACATCCTATCATCTAAACAAAAACAATCCAAATACCAAAATACTTAATCTAGACAACCAATTTAAAAATAATGGATCACGTTCCAACATTTCATTGATGGAACATGCACCGATGAAGAAAAATCCATATCAGTATATACTAATAATATCTTAAGAAAGCAGTAATTTTATTTAAAATAGTATATTAATGACGAAAATTTTTATAGTTAGATTTTCTATTCCAAAAAGAAAAGTGGATTTTCGTCTAGTAGGTACCTACACGAATTGTAGTGTATCCTCAACGAAAGTTGGGATTTAATTTATAACATAACGAAAACTAAATTATCTAAGTATATGTCACCAGAAGAGAACAAGATCCGCTAGTTTATATCTAAATTTCGTAGGATTCTAAACGAGAGATAAATAATTGTATTATTTTAAGCTCCCATTTTCGCAAATATATCAATTTGTGACGTATCGGAGTAAATTTTTAACTAACAAGAAGATTCAGAGACTAGCCTGTGCATGCATCACTAGAGCAATGAGAACATGCCCCACTGCTGCAATGTAAGTAATCCTAAATCTGTCGCCACTACATATATTATACAAGTAGAAAAGGTAAGGAAGAAAACAATATATAGAATGGTCAAAGAATTCAAAGAAGGAAGAATCAAGGAAAGACCTCGATCACTTCAACTTGATCAAACTTGGGAAATGCCCCAAGAAATTTAACTTTGTGAGAAAATTCACCACAAAACTGGGATGTAAATCTAAACGGGACAAAGACACCATATTGGGGCTAAGCCAAAACGTCATAACATGGTATACGGATGGCTCCAAGAGAGATAAAGGAACAGGAGCAGGGGTTTTTCGTTCTAGAACCAAATACTCAGAAAGCCTGGGTGCGTACCCAAGCATCTTTCAAGCGGAAATCTGTGCAATCGAGAGATGTATAGATTTTAATATCGAAAGGAACTATGGTAGACAAAAGATTGTAATCATGTCAGATAGCCAAGCAGCCATCAAAGCTCTGAAGTCTCACACAATCAGCTCAAAGATGTTCTGGGAATGCCTAGGCAAACTAAATGAACTAGGACAGTAGTGCCTAGCAAAAGAAGGAGCTGAAACTCCATATCTGGGATCAGATCCATCCTGTGGAATCAGCAGTAGTACAATATCAGAAAAACTAAAGAAAAAAATTCGAAAAGAGAAAGGCCATCCTTGCAACTTCCCGCTAGTTTTAACCGCAAAGCTATAGTAACGTGACGTATTTTGACGTTTTTGACTTTTTTTGAAATGTTTAAAAAGCCATAACTTTTTAACGCCTTATTCGATTTTGATGTTCAAGATGGCATTCGACGCAGTTTTTTGAGACCTAAAAACGTTACCGAGAGTGCACAATTGGTTAGTCGAAAAATCTCTAAGTTATTGAAAAAAAAACACTTTTTTTGACATTTTTCGACAACGATATCTCACGAACGAATTAACCGATTTTAATTTGCAAAACGGCATTCGACGTGGCTTTTTAAGCTTGAGAGCTGATTAGGTTATGAAATTGATCAATGCAATAGCCAAAAAGATTTGCCCAAAAAACATCATTTTTACTAATTGTTTTTTTCGGTTATTTTGAAATTTCTCGAAATCTACCCGCTTGAATGGGTTCAAACTTACAGGGATTCTATTTTAGATGGAACTCTTTGGAATGCTTTTTATTTCATTCCGATCGGTCAAGCCGTTCAAAAGTTATAAGAGGTTTACATACATCCACACACACACACACACACACACACACACACACATCCACACGTACATACAGACACCCTCGTAAAAATGGTCATGGGAGGTTCCTAAGACCTCAAAACGTTGAGATCCGATAAAAACTCGATTTTTGAAAAACGGGGTGAAACCAATAACTTCCCGATTTAAAAAAAAAATTTAATTTTTTTTGCGGGAAGTTAAAAATGGATAGCGAAAAATCCAAGTACTGGAATAAGGTAAAAGGACTAAGACAATCGAAGACACTCCTGGGAAACTACAACCAGAAGAGATCTTTTAGCTGTCTTAATTTTAGTAAGAAGAGCCTCCGTATTATAACAGGAATACTAACCGAGCACTGCCGATTAAGAGGACACATGAAGAAAGTAGGATTGGTAGTTGAAGCAAACTGCAGATTCTGTGAGGTAGAGGATAAAACCTCAATAGACATACTCTCAGAATGCATGCATAACGTAATTTTAGGGTCAAATACCAAGCGGCATACGACATAGAAGAGAAAGATCTATCTAACTTGAAACCCAACGATAGCCTAAACTTTCTAAGAAAGATAGGACTAGAAGAGCTGCTATAAGTCTGAGGAAATCATCAGATATATAGCAAGAAAAGGGGGACACAATAGATCTTATAGGTCGCTGGTGTATCTGTTACTCCTAATTTGCTCATACATATACATACATTAGTAATATTCTAAACGTTTCGACGAATCACAGAAGAGCTTTTAATTTTACGCTTCTTGAGAATAAGGCAAATAACACACTGCTCTCTAATTGGACCATTTTGGCAGAGACAATGCTTGTGTCCATAGACTTAGGTACAATCAGAATCGTCAAACTATAATTTTATCAGTTTTAAATACCTACCTAACAGTATTATAGAGTTCAAATATTAAATTTACGAAAAAATAATATATTATAGTATCCAAAAATTGGCTGTTAATAACATATTCACTTACTTTCGCCATTAAACATCATTAGAGAAAGAGTAAGTACAAAAGGGTGCTAAAAAGGATATAAAGTATTTTTTATTACATTAATGGAGATTAACTGACTTGTTTTAGGAACATGCATCCAGTTTCCAGAATTTCTAGACGACCATTAAGGGGCTATATCTACATGGTTACTAGCATTTGTTTGAAAAGAAATTTTGAAATATTTCTTTTCGATTTTGTTATTGATTGTAAATTTGTTGATTTCATAAGTAAAAGTGGTTGGTATTTATTTTTCTCTTTAAATGTAATTACCTATGTAAATATTTTAAACTAATCTTATTTTAAATAAATATTCGAGTTCTATTACACAAATAAGTGTTAAACAATTATATCGGTGATTGCTTGAAATGAAAAATGATCTTTCTCTTATTTTGCAAGATTTAAATGGTATCTGCAAGTATACTATTAAACATTTTTCTCCACCAATTAAATTACATGATAGAATAGAAAATAGAATAGTTTAACACCGCTAAATTAAATTGGCATAACATGAGGATATTTTCGGTTAAATAATTTATAAGAAAAATCCTTTACGAATCACTTTATATTGATATAGAACTCCTCAGTTGGACACCTTCTACTCTACAAAATCTCCGGGGTGTGGATTCAATTTTCTTTTCTTCTTTTCTGGTTGTTTGGATTTCTTTCCTAGTCTACTGCTTGTTTCGACTTCTGTTCTTATCTAAGTTTAATTTCTAATTTAATGTTTTTTTTATTATATATTCATTATATTTAACTGTAACTATTTTCTTTGTTTTTAACATATCTTATTGATATTTTTAAAATTAATTCATGACGTCTCTCTCTTAAAAATTAAAAAACTATCTAACAAAGTCTGAACTTTCACAAAAAAATCAAATCTTAGCAACCGATTTCCTTAAAGGCGATTCATACTCCTAGAGTCCTCGAAAGAGTGCTATATATTGATATGGAATTCAGCATCGAGGATTTCTTATTTCTTACTATCAACTCTCTGGGTGCGTGGATTTAGCACTTACAAAATTGATTGCTATAACAAAAAATATACAAAAAATACAAGTTACTTTTTTTTCTTTTTTCTGGTTTTATTTCGGCATCTGTGAACACCTTCTACATACTTAAAGTCAGTTACACAAAGTACAATAATAAAAATAGTCATAATCACAAACAAAATACCTACATATAAAGTAAAATAAGATAAGAGTCAAAATTCAATTAAAATAATAAATACAAAAATAACGAAAAATATGAAAAAGAGGAAGCAAACATACAATAAATAATCGTTTAGGAGAATATTTTTGTTGTTTTAATCGTTTTGGAGGAGTGCAGTATATTGTAAGGAATAAATTGTTAAATCTTTATCAAATTTTAAATGATAAGAGTTAGTAATCCAGTCAGACACGTCATTAATTAAAAAGTTAAAGAGGACTAGGCCTAAGTGCGATCCTTGAGGAATTCCCGATAGAACGCTAATTATTTTTCATACACTGTCGGCTTTTTTCACACATTGTGTACGGTTTTTAAAAAACTGCTAATCTAACTAAGAATTTTACCATCAAAACCAAACCCTTCCAACTTTGCTAACAATAAATTGTGCTTAACTTTACCAAAAGCTTTGAAAAAATCTGCATAATCAGAGTCCACCTGGCAGTTATTATCAAAAGCTGAAAGCTTGATATATCATAATATAGAGGAATGCCATTTAGAGCAGAAGTTAATTTGGAAGGCAGGGAAGAAATTTGATTAAAAATATATATCATTTCTATTGGTCATGACGTTATGTCTTCCTTATTATTATAGTTATATTTTGATAGGGTTAAGTCGTCTCCAGGCTCATATACAGATAGAAGAAATCTGAAAACATATTTTATGGTCGTTACTTCCGATTTCATCTTTGTAATTAATACATTCTCCCAGGTAGATTGTTGAAACTTTTTAGTTTACGGATGGAGGACCAAAGATACTTTGGCCTATTAGTTATGTTACTTTTCAAGTTTTTTATGTGATCTATATGGCATTTCTTAGTTAATCTCTAAGTATGTATTTCTTTTATAATTTACTCCTCTTATTATCTATTTTTTTATTTTAATTTACATTTCTATATTTTTTACTATTTTTAATTAATTTCTCAATAGTTTACAATTTTTGAAAATTAACCTAATCTCAATTCAATTCTTCTTATGACAAACTAATCCTTATCTAGTATCTATAACAACAAAAAGAACAGAAAAAAACAAAAACCCATCTATACTAAAATCACAACCTAAAACTAAGGTGCGAACTGCATTCCCAGAAATATACTGAGAAAACGTGCCCCCCAAGAACTATTTACCAAACTCTTACAAAAAAAAAGACAATCTTAGCAACCGATTTCATTAAGGGCTATTCACCCTCCTAGATAGCCACCGGCAGAGTTCGCCCCCAAGGAAAATCCATATCAACATGTTATAATCAACGACGAAGAACTCCATCAAATTACTGAAAGTTTAGGTGTGGAAATAGAATATACAAATTTAATTAATTCCTAAATAGAAGTGTTGATAATGTATAGTGTAATATGTTATTTTTAGTGTCACTGAATTTGTGATTTCGTTTTCATCTACATATTATGTTGTATTTTTTTATTTATACTTATTGTTGTAAATGGGAATTTACAACCGTAAATTGTGATTAAAATGCAAATCCAATTGTTAGGAAATAACCGACTCTGTGCCTCCAGCAATTTATTATTTTACGCTGGTTTTATAAACAAAAACTGCAAGCAAAAGGTCGGATGTTAACATGCATATGTCAATTGTGTTGTGATATAATGTCGGTTGTGTAAAATTTTATAAAAATACTAAGCATTTGGAGCAATTCTAAATAAGAAGAAAAGAAAGGATAATGTTCGTCACATTTATGTATATCTATTTTTTTTTATTTAAGGATGTTCTCGTAGGTATAGACCTAAAAACAATCGTACCAAGGACATCTATTGGAGCAGAAGAGGCAATTTATTTATTTGGGATATAAAGGACTGCAAGCTAGGACGAGTGGGGAAGACGTGGAAAGGTAAGGAGTTCCACAATCTGGAGACCCTGGGGATGAAGGATCGATCGAATCAAACCGTTCTCGATGTCTGGCATTGAACAGTATAAGGGTGCCGGGAGTTGGTACGTCGCGTTGTTCTATCTGGTCTTGCAAGTGAAGGCAATATAACTAGAGCGGAGTTCTTTTGAGCAAAATCCGTTAAAGTATCAGTAAAACAAGAAAAGATCAGACACTACTTTTCGGTGGGACAATGGGGTTAAGTTTTTGGTGATACTGGTGTCGTTTATTGGTCGAAGTCCAAGTATTGTATCAAGAACTCTGAGCCTTGACGGAGCCGCCGGCCCCCATACATGAGAGCAGTATTCAAGATTAGGTATTATTTGAGCTTTGTAAAAAATAGCTAAGTTGGATAAAGAGAAATATTTCTGTGTTTTAAAAAGAAAGCCTAATCTCTTTCCTGCTGCAGTTGCTATGGATGCAATATGTTCGTTCCAGAGTAATTCCTGCGAGATCGTTATATCAACCAGCATAATAGAGTCGCTTGCTACTAGTGTCTGATCGTTCATTGTGATGGATGAGTCGTATGTTTTCCTCTTGTTGGATAGGCAACATGTCTTTGTCTTGGAAGCGTTAAAATTAACAAGATTCTTTCTTTCCCACTCGTCTACAGTTATCAAATCTTGATTGAGAGAAGACGTTATGGATTTTCTGTCATCTTTCAGATTATCTAGGTACCTATATGGGACGGTTGTGCGCTTTGCTACAGTGTAGGTTGCTATCATTTGCAAAAACCGTGTATCAGGTTATTAGTGGTTTCTAGTAGATCAATAATGTGTAAAAGGAATAGAGTAGGAGCTAGAGCCGATCCTTGGGGAACTCCATCATTGATCTTGTAGAGGTTGGAAGAATGTCCATCTACGGCAACTTGGATGTGCATTCGTAGCTTAGTTGTTAGATCGTCATCGCGTATAGCTGAAGGTTGCGAGTTCGAGTCTCGCTGGATGCGAAATTTTTTCAATTTCTCCTTTTTTCAATTTAGTATATACTTTATAAAAAAATTTCTTGTGAATTGTGATTTTCCTGTTTTAAGTGTGATTAAATTTTTAAAATTTTATTCAAAGGTGGATACCTACTCATTTTAAAAACGAATTAAGTTATTACATCAATCTCGAATTTAAAACGCAAATAAATATGACAATAAAAATGAGTGAAAGTATTATTAGTATAGACAGTACAGGGCTTGCCAAATCCATAGGAGGATAACTAGAACCTTGTTTTAAGTAACAAAGTCTGCGTCGTGCTTTTCGTACTAGATTTGTTAAGTTGCGTTTTATTTGAGGGTACCACAACTCAGTCGAAAGTGGTCGCTTATTCAAGTGTGTTGTTTTTATAGTGAACTACAACAGTGAAGGTAAGCTTATTATTTTTTTTATTAAACGGAATATATTTTTGTAAAATAAGATTTATTAATTTATCAAATTATTTTATTTATCTAAAACGAAAAATTACGTGGGTTTACATTAAATTATTAGATACATACGATACTTTAAAAAAAAATTAGAGGCAGTTATGTTGTGTATATAGTATACCATGTGATTGTGGCAAATTCTACATTGGGGAATAAGGAAGACCTCTTGAAGTTCGCCTCAATGAACACAAAAATTATGTAATAAAAGGAGATATAGGTAAATCTAAGATTTGTGAATATGCTGTAAATTTTCTGAATCACGAAATTAGGTGGAATGACACAAAAATTTTATGCAAAGAAAATTTTGTAAAAAGGATATTAAAAGAAACAGCACACATTTTATTAAATCAAAATGAATGTATTTCCAATTTTACTTTGGATTTATCTACATCTTGGCTAACCGCCTTTAAAAAAGAATGAGTTGATATAATCTTTGTATCTATAGAAACAGAAGGAAACGAATTATAAATTTAAAACCAAAGAGCATTGAAAAAAGAAGTATATTTTTTCTAAATTATCTTTAAGAACGACAACCGATCTGGTTTTTAAAGCTTAGAAAAGAAAATTATTTTAATTTTTGTTAGGCATTTTCAGTTTTGAAAAAACGCCACTTGAAAAATTTGAAATATCTATCCAGATAAATAAGCAAGGGTCATTTTCAAACTATTGATTTATCATTTTATTATTTGGTTTTAGTAACAAAAGTTCCCCGATTAAAGAAGTAAATATCTACAGGAAAATCTCACACTTTTATCATTTTTTTAAAGAATTCCTATGATGATATTTCTTCTTAGTAATTTTAGACTTTTGTAAGTAAAAGTTGATTTAATTTAAAAAATTCTGTTCTACGGTTAGTTTTTCTAATCCAGTACAGAGGACCAGTAAATTTTCTTATTTGTATAATCGTTTAAATATTGCCGTATTGGTTTATAAAATTCAGGAAAATATTTATTAAAATGATACTTTTTTTTCTTGATACTTAAAACTTATTTTGTCTAAAAACAGTAATTTTGAAGAATTTATCAAAAAGTAGGCAAACAACCATAATTTGAAAAAAAATTAACATTTCTTCTTTTTTGGAATCAGTCAAATTCATTTTTAAAAGAAAATAATCTAAATTATAAAAATTAAATAAATAATTTCCTAATCTATACTTGAAATTAAGGGTTCAATTTTCTAGTTTCACTTTCATTAGTAATAGGAATTTCCTCTTTTTTTCAATAATTTGTATCGAAAGGTCAACAAATAAAAAAAGGAAGAAATAAATATATGAAAACTAAAAAAAAGGTAGTAAATATTAATTATTTTTTTAAATAAAAATAAAACCATATCTGTCTCTTTGAGTTGTGTCTTAAACCATAATAATAATTGATTTTCTTATTATTATTATTTTTTTAAAATAATCATGTAATTATTGTTATTATTATATCGATTTAATCAATACAACTGTAACCTTAACTTTTAATAAAAATACTTGAATCAAGGATTGAAGTGACACTGAATCACTAAAAAAATAAATATTTTTATATTCATTAAAAGTTTATATATTTCTAGAATTGTTTATATCAACTCAACGGCGTTACACAAAACAAGTATGAAAAAATAATAACAATATTGATAATAATTATAAAACAAAATGTAATTATTTATATTAAATTTCAATATCACAATATTTCGATTTCAGTTTCTCTATTTGTCTATTTTAAATAAGAATTTATCAGGATTTTTCAAGTGGTTTCCAATTTTTCACTACCTTACCCACGTTTTTATGATTTTTCAATATTTTTCCAGTTTTACATGATTTTTAAATTTTTTCTAATTTTTTTTCAAGGATTTTTTAACTTTTCCAACGTTTTTCAAACAATTAATAGTGTAACACTTTTTGGTGTCGTTTTTAAGGTTCCTTAGTCAAATGGCAAAAAACGGAACCCCTTTAGATTCGTAATGTCTGTCTTTCCGTCCGTATATCGCAGCCAAGTTCTTCTCGTTTTTTTTGGTTTAAATGTTTTTTTTTGTTGTTTTCATTATATGTACTCATTAATTTTCAAGCTTTTACTATTTTTCTTTCGTTGTATTCCAAATATCTAAGATATCAACTGCACTACCTTACGGTGTTGTTAGACTTAATTTAGTAAGAATAGTTGGTTTAAATAAATGAGATACTTATTACCTGCGCCACCTTACGTGGCTTCATAGTACTTAAATTAGTAAGTATTACCTTATTTTTCTGTTTTTTCGGGTGTTTTCCATTTTATGTAGTTTTTCGTTTCCCTTTTTATTTAGAAATCAAAATGCAACGCCATCTAGCTGGTTTTCCCGCAACTTACCTAGCTGTTATAACGATGGTACATATATTTTTTTCGACTAATTCACTTTCACCCCCATCTATTAGGAATTTATAAAGCTAAATAATAAATACACATTTTGCATTGACCCGCATATTTTCTCGTTTCTGTGAATAATACAAAAATCAAAACACCGCGCTATCTACCGGGTGTTGACCCAACCTAGATGTCAAACTGATATAGACATATAGAGTCATATCAATTAACTTGTACCGCCGTCTATTAGAATTTTGGTAGAACTACAAATTTTGACCTAGGTTTCGACCAAAAGTTTTTGGGACACAAAGCCACCACTGAAAAATACAGTAATGCCTTTGGCATTAATTTGAAACATATTAATATTAAATCATATTTAGAGAGTAAAATATATTTTTTTTTGCCAAAATTATTGTCTTTGGATAAAATCATCCATACTAAAAAAATATATTTTAGCAGTGGGGAATTCCAACTACTAAAAATAAATTTTATTATGTTTTAAATAAAATATTTAATAAACATTTTTTTTGAATTTGGCGTCAAAACGAGTTAATTTGTTTAATTTGCATTGGTTGAAGGCTGCCTAACCAACGGAATAATAGCTTACACTTGTTTACACAACCTTGAAAGAAAAAAATATATAAAACCAGCTTCCTTAATATATATTAATTGTAAACAAAAATTAATAAACTTTTATAAACATTTATCATAGAATCATGTAAAGTATACAAAATACGTTCTTGAGTATACATATAAAAAGGGCTCCACAAAGTTTCAAATTTTTAGGCCAATTATTTATACCTTTTATCCCATTGTTTATGTCAACAGATATTAGGAAAAAAATTGTTAGTTAACAATTGAATAACTTTTTGAAAAACAGTGATAAAATGTTTTTTCCAACTGATTTAGATTCTTTCAAGTGTTAGGAAAATACTGGAATTTTTTCAAATTTTTAAAATAACATTTTATGTCATAAAAAAAATATTTTGTCTAATAAACACCGTTTAGCGGTAGCGCGCGTATGCCGTAAAAGCCGCTCAAAGCCCCATTTTCAACGTCAAATTAAAATTATAAATAATGGAGATAGAGTTCCGGGAGGACGGACTTTTTTTTCGGAAATTTCCTCCTCTTTAACGAGCTTTTTTCAAAATTGCTTAAATATTAATATTTTTCGAGTTATTAACAAAAACATAAACATCTGTTTTTTTTTCATCTTATTTTGTTAATAACAATGGCAATTTTTTGCCTGCACACTTTTCCTTCAAAAACATTTTTCTAGAGGAGATTCCGAATCCAATGGGCTATCGCTCATATTTTTAGGACCTTTATTTTAATTTTTCACGTTTTTGAAGATGTTGACTAGAGACTAGAGACTAGAGTATAGGTATACGTGCGCATATACACCTACTTATAATAATCATCAGGCAATGCGATGAGACGCGTTTACCTCGGTACTGGGTTATATTCCATGTAACGTTTGTTTCTTTCGCACTTTCTATGTTCCCTTTGACCGCCAAAATATAGTTCCAAAAAGGCATACCAATTATTTAAAAAGAATATCGAAGAATAGATGCTAAACTATTTTCTACTATTTTTGTGATACTGAAAACATTTATTCCACACTAGTCTCAAAATTGTTTTTTATAATTTGTTGACTTCTTTTATATTAAAAAAATATCATCATTCAGTTCAGTTGTGTCAAGAAAAATTGTTAACTATGCATCAATGCAATTAAATAAAATTCGAGTCTATGTTTGTAATATTAAAATAAATACTTTTACTAAATGCATATGTACGTATACGGTACCTAGGTACATATACCAAAATAACATTTTTTACAATTCTTGCCTGTCTGTGTGTTTAGGTGTCTGTTTGTGTATCTGTCTGTCTGACCGACCATCCATCCTTCTGTCTGTTTGTTTGTCCCTCCGTCCGTCCGTCTGTCTGTCTGTCTTTTCCGGCTAATTTCTGGAATGGCTGTACCGATTTTAACGGGATTTTTACTGGCAGATAGCTGATTTAATAAAGAGTAATTTGGGCTGCTTTTATTTTAAAATAAATATAAATTAAAAATTTAAAAACCCCCCAACATTTTCTCATCAAACGAACCTAAGAACACTCTCGATTAAGTCGTCAATATTCTCTTTCTGTGCGCTTTCATTTCATACCCCACACGTATATTTGCAAACATTCGGTTATTCTTCCCCACTTTCACTCCCCACAACTTTCATCAAACTTGTCTAAGAATACTGCCACATAAGTCACCTTTAATACAAAACAAATGAACTCGCTTTTTTTGTTCGGGAGCTATGATGCCACAGACAGACAGACACACACACACACAGACATATCAAACTTATAATACCCCCCTTTTTCCGTCGAGGGTTAATTACACAAAAGGGCTGCTTGTGGCGAAGGCCAAGAACGCAAAAACGGGCTATCGCTAACTGTTATGTCTTAACGACTTCGTTTAAAAATTGATTTTCGACCCGTATGCCTTACTTTTTCAAACACACACGAATTAAAAAGGCGTTGTGTAGGCATTCTTAATTTCCAATATATTTCATATATATATATTTCAAATATCCAATATTAGATTTTTTATTACCACTAAATCAAGGGCTGCCTGTGCGAGGGCTCAGAACGCAAGAGCGGGCTATTGCTAACTGTGATGTCTTAACGACTTCGTTTAAAAATTGATTTCCGTTCCGTATATCTTACTTTTTCATACGCACACGAATTAAAAAGTCGTTGTGTAAAAGAAGATGCTACGCTGAGCTTTCGAAAATTTTATTTCCTTTATCAAAGATATAAAATATAGAAAAGCGACATTTGATCTTCAACATGGTTTTTAAGGACTCTGTAACTCTGTTTTTAAAAAAAGGACATTTCTGAAGAATGTTGCTAATGTAGTTTTTGCCATATTACAGAAAACGATATCTGTTTGCAGCATTAAAATAACGATTTTTTAATAAATGTATATGCACGTATACAAAGTATATAATATTAAAAATTTTTGTCTGTTTGGTCGCTAATTTCTGGAACGGCTGGACCGATTTTAACGGGACTTTTGCTGGAAGATAGCTGATATAATAAGGAATAACTTAAGGTAATTTAATTTTAGAATTATCCACAAATGTTGCCTGTCACGCTGGCCCAATGTGCGAGCGGGCTATTACCAACGGTTGTGCCTCAAGGACTTCGTTTAAAAGTTAATTCCCAGCACTTATATCATACTTTTTTAAACGTAGTTTAAAATAATCTAAAACCAACTAATATTTCCTTTTTAGATCTTAAATACTTTTTTGTTTTAATACTGCATTTGCACTACCTACATCATTAAATTATTATTAGATACATCTGTATGATTATGAAAACTTTTCTTATAATAAATTCTAAAATATTTCTTTTAAACAATAAAAAGTTAAGAATGTTTATTTATTAGTATATAGGTACTTAAACTCGTTACATTATATTGTTACGTAAAATATAGGTGTTCTTAAAGTATAGAATATCATTTGATTATTTTCCAGCTATTAGTTGTGATGACAACATGAATAATTATGATAATTAATACTTGGTATCAACCATGATAATGATTGTTTTCTTAAATTTTATGGTTATTTGTTGAGTATCTTTCCAAAAATAAACAGTCGTAGCGAAAAATGTCACAATACTTATATAATAAAATTAATCTTTCTTCTATTATTTATGATGCAGTCAAGGTGAACAACGACAATGTAAATAATAGTTACATCTTAAATATTATTAATTTCTTTATATTAAATGATCTTTGGGTTCAAACAGGAGTTAATGACTATTTTTTGTCTTACGCGTATTGTTATGAATACGTAGTTCATACATAATGAAAATTTTATTAATTAATGATATTACTTGTCAAATAAAAACGATTGTTCCCAAATTGTCTTATTCGAATGCTGGTTTTAAAATTTATTTA
The DNA here is from genome assembly GCA_964028335.1 of Altica lythri. NCBI lineage: Eukaryota > Metazoa > Arthropoda > Insecta > Coleoptera > Chrysomelidae > Altica > Altica lythri. The sequence goes on along the minus strand of OZ034805.1, from coordinate 57,276,491 downwards.
GTTTGTGTCATTATTTCGATAGTTCGATGATTATCAAACAGAAAATTTGCGATTACTAAATTTGAACCAACTAGTTATACGTTTGTCCGTAAAACACTAGCACACTCCCAATCGAGTAAATGCCATTCAAGCGATTGTGAAGGCTTGTGAATGCTTGTGGAGACTTGCCAAGCGTGTAAACCTAGCTTTAGAAACTTATACTGGTTCCATGAATGGAACTGCTGCCTTCTTCAAACATTTGCTTGATTTTCCAGTTATTGTAAATTAAGTATATTACCTTATGTTAACATAACACTCGGATTGTAACAAAATATTATTTCATGAACTAATTAAAAGTTATGGTAAAATAATATACTACTGTGCAATCAACACAAAATTTGGGTTTAAGCTCTACTTGCTTTTTACTTCAAAATCTACCCTGTGTCGGGACGGGTTTTATTTGTAAAGGTTGGAAACTACTCTTTAACTTCTTAGATTCGGCACTATACAAGATTCACTACTAAATGAACGCGCCACTATTACATTAACCTTGCAAATCTTGTTGTAACCCCTTCAAAACTTATTTGTACAACAGAACATCCATGTAAAAAAATAGGGGTTGAATTAAGATGTCATTAAGTAATCTTACTGGTCAACTTGTGCGCAATTTAGTTGGTCGACAGTACCTTGCAGTTATCCAGTAGGCTATCTTAAAAGCAATACGTGTTTAGATTAGATGTTTATTGGGTTGGCTGTTAGCCTGTATGACTGCGACCTTTGCAGGTCTATTGTGACCACCCATTATCTCAATAATAGGATTAAAGAACCTTGTCCAGCCCTGCTCTCTTAATGAGACTTAATAGCCTTGACAGTGGCCACTCCGCATAACTTGGAGCAGCCGGTTTCTCCTCTCCAAGTACTAGATACCGCGTCCTTGCAAGACCGTCGCATTGGCATAGGACATGAAATGCGGTTTCTTCCTCCTCTTGGCAGTATCGACAGATGTCTTCATCTGTTAAGTTCAACTGATTCATGTATTTCTTGAGCCTACAATGTCCTGTCAAGAGACTGACAATCATCCTGGCATCGTTTCGCCTTTGTGATAGCAGCTCTGCAGTAAACTTCGCCGAGTGTCCCTTTATAAAGACTTTGGCTTGGCGCTTGCCCGGTGATTTTTCCACCACTTCTGTGCCTTCTCTAGCCTCCATTTCTTAAAGGCCATCTTTCTGAATGTGTCAGCAACTCCGCCGAATGGTTCCGGGCCAATCATTGGGATATGAGCTCCTGCACAGGCCAATTCATCAGCCTTCTCATTGCCTCGAAACCCTGAGTGTCCTGGTATCTATGCCAGTGTCAGAGAATTTTGCAGACCCACACCAGCTGTGAGCTTATTTGTGCCGAGACTATCACCTTTAGAGCTGCATGGCTGTCCGAGTATATGACTACGCTTTTACCCGTTATACCCTGACTTAAGATCTCCGTTGCACAGTGTTGTATGGCCATTACTTCAGCCTGAAACACTGTGGCATACGCACCTAGACTTAGTTGGACTTTTATCCTGTGCCCTCTACTGCATATACCTGACCCTGTGCCTTTCTCAGTCTTTGAACCATCGGTATACCAGATTGACTTCCCTTGGATTGGGGGGCCATTGTTCCATGAGTCCCTCTCCAGTATTTCTACTCGAAAGTTTCTCACAAAGTTATATCTGGGAACTATCCTGTCCTGAGGCATGCTCATTATTTGATCCGCCTTAACCCTATCGTATAACTCTGCTTGCTTTTTCCCTTTTTCGAATAAAGATCTCATTAAGTAATCTTAACTAGCTAGTCAACTTGTGCGTAATTTAGTTGGTCGACAGTACCTTGCAGTTATCCAGTAGGCTGTCTTAAAAGCAATACGTGGTTGCTTTATGTCATTGTTGCCAAAATTAAAAAGGAATCTCTTTAGTGTCGTTTATATAACAACGTTCTTTTAAAGTAGTAGGTACGTATAAATGATATCAAGTTTCTTTGAAAAAAGAATACATTTTATTATATAACAAATTCGATAATTTAAAGAATATATTAAAAATATTGATTATATATTTTATGTATATTAACTACTACATTCTTAAAAGCAACATAAATAATTATGATCTTTGGAGCCATGACGAGATGTAAATCCTGTTTTATTTAAAAGCGTTTTTTTAATATTTATATTTATATTAAAATTGGGTTTCACAAAAGTTTTCGTATTTTTGCTGGAAACGAAAGTATTTTTTTTTATATTTTTGTTAACACTCTGTCGGTTACTCTATAAAGAAGAATATTTCACTAAAGATTATATTATTTTCATTACCTACTGCTTCGATAAGATGGTTGGTATTTTATGTATTGTATAAATAAGACAATTTGTGTATAAATAAGCTACTGTTAATTTGGAGATTGAGTTAAACATTTATGGGTTTATCGGTTGTCTGTGTTAATTGGTTACTTTCCACCCTTTGGAAAACGTAACTATTTCCTCCCTTGTGTAACAAGTGACTACTTTTAAACCTGTTTAACAATTACCTACTTCCCAACTTTTTAATAGCCTGAAAAATCCTATATTTTAAATTGATTGTAAATAAACAATGTTCACATTTATGTAGGCGTTTATTTGTTTTTGCAAGAATTTGCATAATTTGGTATTTAGGCATATTGCAGAGACATTTAATTTATTTAAATTTATAAACTAATATATCCATTTTATACAAATATCTTTATGCCATGATTACAAGAGTTAAGATTGACAATACACTATTTTCAGTAATTGTAAATAGGTACTAGATTAGGAGTCCAGGGAAGAAAAAAAAGTAACACAAGAAGAGTTACGTAGAGCAATAATGTTTATGAAAAACAACAAAGCACCAGGACCTGGGGGAATTACAGATGAATTAATCAAATTCGGTACCGAAAAGTTATAGAGAATCTTGCGACGGTTCTTAGAAAAAATCCTAAATGAAAGAAAAATACCTAAAGAATAGAAGAAAGCACACGTGACATATTCTATTTTTAAAATGGGAGATAGAAACAAATGTGAAATCTATAGAGGAATTAGCGTAGAAAGAATATAATATAAAAAAGAAGATAGGAGAAGAACAAGCAGGCTTCACAGCTGGAAGGCCTTGCTTAGATCAAATTTATAACATACAGCAGCTAATAGAAAAGAAGGAGGCAAAAATAGAGACGTTTATCCGGCATTTATAGACCTGAAACGAGTGTATGACATGTTACCCAGTAAAGGACTTTGGGAAGTTATGATAAAACTCGAAATAACAAGAAAACTGGAAAAAGTAGTCGAAAACCTATAATAAAACAATACAGTACTCATGAAGTCACGAAACAAAATTATCGGCAGGTTTAAAACCTCAAAGGATCTGCTGCTATGGTGCCCATACTTCACCAACCCTTTTTATAATATTACTAGAAGATACGTTGAGACCATGAAAAGAAAAGTGCCAAGGAATCGAAATGGGAATTAACATTTCTATACTTTATTTTTTAGGTGACCATTGACAGGTTATAATAGCACATGATAAAGAGGATCTTAACTACTTGATAAGAAAACTACAGCAAGAATACATACCAAAAAGACGGTCTTGAAATCATTTTCAAAAAATCAAATTTTTACCGAAAAAGAGAACATAAAGAACATGGAAGTCAAAAAATTAATTACGTTGAAGAATGCAATTAGAGAATGACATCACTGTATACGTTAAAGAAAAGAGGTTTTTGAGGTATGTGTTTGTCAGAAGAGCGGAAAGCAAGTGATAAATATAATAACAGAATGGAGTCCGATGGGAGAAAAACCACATCGATCCTGAAGATATAAAGTAAATGACTCTATGCGAAAGAAAGGACTCAATGAAAATTTTTGTGAAAATAGAATGGAAAAAAGAACCTGGTTGAAGAATGTGAGGCGGCATCAACCGTTGAAACTCTACAGAAAAGACCTGCTCACTGAGAACGTAGGCCAAAGTGACCTATTTTTCAAGGCAAAAATTGTACTTTTCCGAAGTACAAGGCCCGAAATATGTTAAGAGAACTGGTGCATCTTACATCAAGATAACGCGCTGGCTCATAACTCGCTGTCTCAACTACTTTTTAGCCAAAAAAACACGTCACAGTCTTGGAACACGGCCTATTCACTAAACTTAGCACCCTGCGACTTATGCCTGCACCCAAAAATCAAATTCTGCTTATAGGGAACCTGCCACAAGTCTATAGAAGACGTAATACAAAAATCGGAGCAACTACTAATCAGTCGTTCAGAAGATGACTTACAGCACTGCTTCGCACTGTAGAAGTTTCGGATGGGGATGCGGATGGAGGGTATATTGAAGGGGGAACAATTGTAACGTAGCGCTCTGATCATAAAAAACGATCCAGCAGAACGAGCTCAGTTCTACTGCCAAGCGAAATTTCTGCCCATACCATAATTGTGCCTCTTCTGTAGCTGTGAACCTATTGTGTATGTTGTATTCAATTTCTTGCGCCAGGTTCTCTCCATACGCGTATCCTTCGAGAATCTGGATAAAACCAAACCGAGATTCATCGGTAAAAAGAACATTTTGCACTTGCATTTTGCACAACGTAGTCGACTGCCGCGATTCCCTCGATTTAAAGGTTGGTATCTCCAAGGTCTTCGGCTCGGCTAACTAAATTACCTTCTCTCAACCTTCTGTAGATGGTATGTCTGGAAACAGTCACATTATGAGCTCCATGGTGATGATTAATTAACTGCCGTGCCGTCACTGTGCGAATTCGGATGAAAAGGTGTCGGAATGCGGATGGAGGGTGAATTAAAGGGGGAAAAGTGGAAAAAAAGTCTCGGAACCTAATAGCTAGAACTCGTATGTATACTATTTTGTAACTTTGCTATGGTGCAGGATGTACAGTAACTAACCATGAAATGTCAATGTTGTCATACACTCTAAAAGCCATTTTCAAAATTGAAATCTTCGTCCACAGAGAGTTGGGAGAATAAACCTCTGATTTTTCTTTTACATAGTCTGGTAGTACATCTTTATTAGCTACCTTTACAATCTTACTTTTACGTCACTCTTCAAAATTTTCATATTCTTTCTAATATCGGTCTTGCTTTATATTCGGCAGTATAAATAGACGCTCGCTTCATGTTAATCTAACAATACTTTTAATCTATGTTTCTCAATTTCATCCATCCTTACAAACAAAAAACTTTTTAAAAACAGATCTTATTAATTTAGTATTTAAACTAATTGGCATAAAATATTTTGTAAAAAAACAATAGAAATGTGTATTATTATTACACAATACATATAACTTACAGAGGTGTATAAAACTTTAATTGAATAAGTTACTGTAATTAGTTTCCTGTATCCCATATCAAAATTATTGATAATTATACCAAAACATAACAAAAAAAGCCGTAACTTCCATTTCCTATTTTCTAACTATCAAAATTTCAACCATTAGCCAATTTTAATGATATCGGAAACAAAGTAATTACTATAAAGTAGAAATATAATCCTTTTCATCTTATTAAACAACATTTTTTGTATGAAAGCCGACTAATATTTGTACAAAAAATACGTAATCGTAATCATATCAAAAACATTACCATTACGAAATAGTATGTAAACGAAGACAACTTGAACTTGAAATACCAGAACTTTCGCTAATTATATAATGTTATTATTTGTCTCGTGAGTAGGTAACTAGGTAGTTGTTTTTCGATGCAGTTGATAACACATGAATTAATGGAATTATCATATTATAGGTAACAATAAAGAGAATGTTATACAAGTTTTTATGCCTGCATTTTTGTGTTATTATGTGGGAGTATTATTTTAATATATAGCTTCTCGCAAACATGTTACATAATATGACAACAGATAATGAAATATATACTCATAACTAATTTTAATAGTTTTTACTGATGAAAAATTTTCGTTATTAGAAAATGAACAAATAGCTGTTATGAAATTTAATTCATTTTAATATTATGTATGTGAAAGTGTGTTTGTTTGTCTTTCACGTGAAAACGAAGAAACGAATTCGTGTGATTTTTTATGTAGAGATAGTTGAAGGGCTGGAGAGTGACAAAGGCGATTCCCTATATTCCCCCAGAAATCAATCTCCCGAAAAACTACCTAACCAATTATTTCCCCGAAATATCATTTTAAATACAAATACCATACTTTATTAAGTCATTTTAAATACCTACAAAGATAATTAAATATAAGCTAATGAAATAAGTAACTAATTTATTTCTTTTGTTTATCATCCGCTTTCTTTTTATCCTTAAGACTTCCAACAGCTTGACGAATGGCTTCAGATTGAGGATCCACACCAGGTAAATTTTCTAATACACTCTGTAAAAATGCAGGATCATTCATAACCTCTGAATAATCTTCATCCCCTTCAACTTCCATCGTTTCATCTTTTAAAGCAGAACCTCCTTGTGGTATAAAATATAAAAACACTAAACCTTTAGGAAGGTTTTAATGAACAAATTCTGACATTAATTGACAAAACTTTAATATAAATAATTTGTGTAACAACAAGTAACAAAGTATAAGTAACAAGTATACTAAATTACACTACATTCTCCCGGCCTTTAGAAGTGAAAATAATCGGGTAATTTTCTACTCCGAGTCGATCTTCTAAGTGCCGGTGTAACATCAGAACATTTAGATTCCTGGAATTCAGAAGTAGTCTCAGGCGCCGTAAGTTCGGGAATTTCAATAACTTCGTTATTTTCTTCAGCATTAACAATTGGCTCAGAGAAAGATGCCTCATTTGTTTTTGTAACATCTCCAGCTGGAGCTAAATGTCTTAAAGAAATGGTAGATTCTCTACCATCTGCAAGTCTGACATAAGCATAATGGGGGTTAGCTTCTAGCAATTCGGCCTGTTCCACTTCAGGCTCATATTTGTTTTGTCTATTGAATTTTCTTATTAGTATAGGACCAGGAGAGCTTAGCCATGTTGGAAGAGATATACCGCTAGAAGACCGTCTGGGATGTATAAACATCCTTTCATGCGGTGAGACATTGGTTGCAGTGCATAGTAAAGATCTGATTGAATGTAATGCTTGTGGTAGTACCATTTCCCATTGATTTAATTTTAAATTATTGGATCGAATGCCAAGATGAATGGTTTTCCAAATTATATCATTATACCTCTCTACCTGTCCATTTCCTCTAGGGTTATACGGAGTTGAGCGACTAGTTGCTATTCCAACAGAAGTAAGAAAAGATTTGATTTCTTTTGACATAAAAGATGAACCTTGATCAGAATGAATATAAGAAGGAGTTCCAAAAAGAAAAAATAAATTTTTAAGATGTTTAATCACTTCTGATGACGAAGTATTAGAACACGGAAAAGCGAAAGGAAATCTTGAAAATTCATCAATTACAGTGAGCATATAGGGCTTCCCAGTGCAAGTTGGGAGAGGTCCCTTAAAATCTAAATTTAAACGTTCAAATGGACTTGTAGCTTTTATTAAATTACCCTCATGTTTAGTAAAACGAGGTTTTATTTCTGAGCAAATTTGACATGAAGAGGTCATTTCTCGAATTTCATTTAATGTTACAGGAATATTTTTAATTTTTACCCAATGATACATGCGAGATATTCCAGGATGAAATAATGATTTATGTAGATCGTACAGATCAATTTTTGGTTGTGTTGAAAAACAGGCCCTAGAAATTGCGTCCGCCGCGATATTTAAAGATCCAGGGCGATATATAATATCATACTGAAAAGGAGACAATTCCAAACGCCACCTCAGGATTTTATCATTTTTTACTTTTCCATGACTTTTATTATTTAACATAAAAGATACAGATTTTTGATCTGTTATTAATTACGTATAGACTCAACTATGGCATACGCTTCTTTCTCAACAGATGAGTGATTCTTTTCACTGCCAGTAAGAGTTCGCGAAAAGAAAGCTACTGGTCTGCCACCTTGACTCAATGTTGCTGCCATTGCAAATTCAGAGGCATCTGTTTCTACTACAAGTATTTCAGAATTGTTTATTGTAACGATCATTGAAGAAGCTATATCTTGTTTAAGAGAATTGAAAGTTCGTATTGCCTCCTCTGACAAAGGAAAACTAGAAGAGTGAGCAAGAGGACGAATTTTGTCCGAAAATCGAGAGATCCATCTAGAATAATGAGCAAATAACCCCAAAGTCCTCCTTAAAGAAGGAAGGTCCTTTGGTTCAGGAAGATCTAAAAGAGGTCGAAGACGATCAGGATCGGGTCTGATTGTCCCGTCTTTGATAGTATGTCCTAAGAGACTTATTTCATCAACAGAAAATTTCGATTTTTGTTGATTTATAGTTAGGTGGTATTTTTTTTGCAACTTCTAAAAATGTATTTAAATTGATATCGTGCTCTTCTTGATTTCTACCACAGATAGTTATATCATCTAAATAAGCAAAAGTATCGCTAAGGTTTTCAGTAGTAATTATTTTATCAATTACTCTTTGAAAGGCTGCTACACCATTAGTAACTCCAAAGGGAATTCGTTTAAATTGATATAACCTTCCACATCCCTCAAATGCGGTATAACATTTATCAGATTCCTTGATTGGAATTTGATGATATGCGCTTCGAAGATCTCTAGCACTAAATATCCGATACTGACTTACTTTATTAATAATATCCTCTATGCGAGGAAGTGGAAATGCGTCAAGAAGTGTAAATTTGTTTATGGTTTGAGAATAGTCCACCACCATACGTTTTCTATGGTTATCATTACTGGTAACCAAAACTTGAGCTCTCCAAGGAGATTTACTTTCCTCAATTATATCATTTTTAAGTAAATTACTAATTTCAATTTTTATAAATTCTAAATCATCTTCAGAATATCTTCGAGATTTAATAGCTATTGGATGACAATTTGAAGTAAGATTTTCAAAGAGAGAAGCTTTTGGTACATTAGCAACAGCTAAATTACAAATATATAATGGACTTCTTTTTCCATTAAAATTTAATTTTAAGTATGAATGCTTATTTAGAATGTCATGACCTATTATAATATCAGCGCACAAGCCACTTATTACTGAAATTTTAAAACTTTTATGAATTTCATTTAATACATTTAAATCTACGATACAGTATCCTACAATTTGAGTACACAAAAAGGTAGAAGCCATAGAAACACTGCCTTTTGATGGAAACATAGCAAGAGATTTTTCTTTAACAAATTCTAAATTAATGTAACTATCTGAACTACCTGTATCTATTAAAGCATCTACTTTAATTCCATTAACTTCAATTTGAATGATAGCTTTAGTTAATTTAGGATGGATAGTAGCAATAATGGGATTATCAGACACTAAAGAAGCCGATTGATGTTCTTTAATTTTAGCCTTAGAGTTAGATGACTTACACACTACTCCCCAATGCCCAGACTTTTTGCATGTATTGCAGATGGAATTTCTCGCCGGGCATCTTTCTCTAGCATGATAATTTTGACCACAAAAGAAGCATTTTCTTCGGTTAGGAATTGCATTAAGTTGTGAATCGTCTCCTACAGAACCTAAGTTGAGGCTAGAATTCACTGTAGGATTCAAAGGTACAGAATTCGAAGTTGATCCACCATAAGATACAGATTGCTCTTGAGCAGCTTCTATGGATTTTGCTTTGCTGACAGCTTCTTGAAGAGTCAGCATACTATTTTCTAGGAGCCTTTGTCTAATTGTTCCAGAAGATAATCCTCTTATAAATGAATCACGAATATACTCATTTTTATATTGGTCAGCAGTGACATCTTTAAATGAACAATTTTTACCTAATGTTTTCAGAGCTTGTAAGTATTGATCAATATTTTCACCCAAGTTTTGCTTACGTGTTGCTAACATGTGTCTAGCATATATTTCATTCAGTTTCTTGTCATAAATTTCTTTAAGTAATTTGATTGCTGCATCAAAGTTTTCACATTCTGCAATTAAATCGTATACTGCTGGTGAAATGTGATTAATTAGAAGACTTAGTTTCTTATTTTCTTGTTCATCGGGAATGTTAGCAGATTCAATAAAGTTTTCAAAAGTCTGAAACCAATGTTTCCATTCCAATGGTGCGGTATGACTGTTAGGATCTTCGCTAAAACGTTCTGGTCTCAGAAGCCTATCCATTTTTCTAATTTGTTCATTAAATTTTGTGGTATAAAATATAAAAACACTAAACCTTTAGGAAGGTTTTAATGAACAAATTCTGACATTAATTGACAAAACTTAAATATAAATAATTTGTATAACAACAAGTAACAAAGTATAAGTAACAAGTATACTAAATTACACTACACTCCTGCAGTATTTTCTTGGGCATCCTGCATAGAGATTGGCATAGCGAAAGCAATTTGTTGTTCTTCAGTCATATTAGCGAAATCGACAGGTTCTCTTGTTATTGTAACAACTTGCTTATCACCTTGTTCCATTGACATTGCTAAAGCTCGTTCTAATAAAGCTTCTTCAGTAGTTTCTTCTTTAATTACTTCAGATTTAATACCAGCTTCAGTGCTACATGCATCTTTGGCTCTATGAGCTTCATCTTCTTGTCTTTGATGCTGTTCTTCCATCGAAACAAGAAGTGCCAAAGCTAATTCTGGATCTTCGTTAGGATCAACTCCTAATTCGAAACCAGAACCTCCTAAGCTCGTTGCACCACTACCATCTTCTCCTTGAATAATTGGTGAAGAAATTAATGCGTCAGATAAATGAAGTCCAGGAGGAATTGTCACTAAATGGCTTGTAGTACCATCTTTTCCATTTAAAGTATTGATGAATGTTGTAAGAACATCAGAATTAATAGAATCTTCCTCAAAACAGATAACATCAACATTAACTTTTTCCTTTTTTAACTTTTTAGCAAGTTTTACGAATTCTTTTTCTTCACTAGCTACGGGACTTCCAACAAAAGCTCCTATACGCATTTTATGATTTTTTCCTTGGCGATGCTTGAGAGCCAGATGAGCAATTCTTATTCCTGTATGAAGGTTTATCACACCATTTGGTTGAACTTGGTAAAGTTTCGATAAGATGCGACCCGCATCACTTGTTAGAGTTGTCAGTACTTCAACTTTGGCTAATGTTAGTAAACCAACATTATTTTCAGGATTAGATCTTGTTTTAGAGTGACAAACTAAATTAACAGCATCTTGTGCTTGTAACCTAATCGGTAGAAAATCTCCATTTCTCATAAAATCACTATTATCAACACATCTCATAGTACTTTTCAACACCATTTTAATAGTTAATGGTATTACTTTATACAACATTTCTTTCAACTAATTGTTTTTATTGTGAATTCCGAAAATGAAATGAAATGCCCGAATCATTAATCCCCCGAAAACAATTTACCCGCATAATTAATTATCCGAAAATAAATTTTCCGAATATGTAATTGTAGGTAATCGCTCCTCTACACGATTGGCTAATTGTGTGATGGTCCATGATTGACATTATCATTCTTCGAGTATCCACACAATCGGTGTGTAATTAGTTGCTTAGTGTACGGTATAAGTACATATAATTGAATAATATTTATTTTGTGAATTATAAACGCAAACTATAAAAGTAGTTGTTAAATGAGTAATAAAACCACATTAAATAAATAACGTGCTTTTATTCTGTCTATATGGGATCTATATTTTGGGATTCCAAATTTCTGAATTACTTCCATAAGTTCAATAAACTTAAAAGTTTTATCATTTGACCACTCAGAAGTCATTATATTGATAATATCACCAACAATTGATGTCAAATAAACACCTTAAACGATTTATTTTTCTGAAGCCTTTCCAAAGCACTACCGTCTTAACACACATTTCCCTGCTCTCATTGCATTTTGGTAAAAACTTTTACAAATCTGTGGTTTTGAAGAAAATAACACTTTTATTGGGTGACTTATTCGATAATTACATAGTCATTTTTATCATTGAACGAAAATTTTATTCGTTACGTTTTGATTGAGCAAGTAGTTAAGGGTCAAGCCGCGACATGGCGCCACTCGCTTAACAAGGCGAATTCCGTTTGATGTGTCTCGAAAAAACTGATAACTCACCGATCGTCCCATTACCTTATTAAAGGGAAAAAAGCAAGCACAGCTATATGATAGGGTTAAGGCGGATCAAATAATGAGTATGCCTCAGGACAGGATAGTCCCCAGGTATAACTTTGCGAGAAATACTGGAAAGGGACTCGTGAAACAAAGGCTCACCAATCCAGGGAGAGTCAATCTGGTATACCGATGGTTCAAAGACTGTGAAAGGTACAGGATCGAGTATATAAAGTAGAAGACACAGGATAGAAGTCCAATTAACTTGCGTATGCCACAGTGTTTCAGGCTGAAGTAATGACCATACAACACTGCAACGAAGATTATAAGTCAGGGTATAAATGGGTAAAACCGCAGTTATATACTCGGACAGCCTAGCAGCTCTAAAGGCGATAGTCCTGGCACAAGTAAGCTTACAGTTGGTTTGGGACTGCCTTAGGGCCCTGACATATGCCGCAAGTTGGAATTCTTTGACACTATACCAGGACACTCAGGGTTTCGAGGCAATGAGAATGCTGATGGATTGGGCTGTGCGGGAGCTAATATCCCAATGATTGACCCGGAACCATTCGGCGGAGTTGCTGGGACCTTTAGAAAGGCAGCCATTGAAAAATGGAGGTTAGAGAAGGTCCAGGAATGGTGGGAAAAATCACCAAGCGACAAGCCAAAATCTTCATAAAAGGACACTTGGCGAACAAAGGATGATGTCAGAATGATTGTCAGTCTCTTGACAGGACATTGTCGGCTCAGAAAACACATGAGTCAGCTAAACTTAGCAGATGAAGGTATTTGTCGATACTGCCAAGATGAGGAGGGGGAAACCGCATTTCATGACCTATGCCAATGTGAAGGCCTTGCAAGGACGCGGTATCTGGTATTAATAGATGACAAGTTATGTGAAGAGACCACTGTCAAGGCTATTAAGTCTCATTAAGAGGGCAGGACTGGACAAGGTGCTCTAATTCTATTCTAGAGATAATAGGTGTTCACAATAGATTTGCAAAGGTCGCAGTGATACAGGCTAACAGCCAACCCAATGAATATCTATCTATACGGTAATTAAAATTATTCCTTTATATTCTTCTTTGGACCTAAAATAATCCTGTATAATTGTGTCTAAACTCACTAAACTGTCATTTTAATAGTTTTTCTAGTCTAAAATGAGAATTATTTCTGTTTCTAGATCCTAAAATGAACATTTCTACTTTTATTTGTGTCTGAACTAACCATTTTTATTGTTTCTTCGTCTAAAATATATATTTCTATTTTTTTTAATGAAATGTCAAGAAAATATAAACTTAATTAAATTAATGACCCTTTTGTCAAACAATTATTACGCTTAATGCAATAACATATAAATTTATGTATTTTAAATTAGTTTATTAAATTTATATTTGTTGATAAATGTTAATATAGACTTGAATATTTTACCCTATTTAAATATTTTACCTTGTTGGTATTTAATAAAGTATATTAATATTAATTAACTTTTCCGTAATACTGGATAATTGAACTTGCATAGGTATATAATTAAATGGAAAAATAAATTTCAACTCGTATTTAAAAACATTTATTAAAAATTATAATTTTAGGATGCTGAAAGTTCTAGAATTGTGATAAGTTATTTATTTAATTTAAACTGAAAACAGTTTTATTATTTTTATTATTAATACAACAATTTATTTACAAATTAATACTATTTGTATGTTTAGTTATTATTCAATAATATTTTAGAGGAGATTTTAGAATTTATTTAAATATATTAAGATGATTTTTATGTCAAGGTGTCATTACGAAAATACCATACCATTTTTTGGTATATTATAATTTTTTAATGTTGTATTATAATTTTTTACTGGGTGAATTTCCAATATCAATAAATTAATTGTGTTGTAATAATCAACAAAAGGCTAATCACCTTTAACCCGTCTGTTAAATTTTTCATTTTTTATTACAAAATATACTAAATTATTATAAAACGAGATGTTGATAAAACCAGAATTGTATAAAAAAAATATAAAAAAAAATATAATAAAAATGTTTATTCAAAGAAAAGATACAATACATACAATGGAAATACATTAAGATCATTATAATTTCCTATAAATAAACACAAATACCACTTGAAGCAGAAATGCTTGTGCAGTGGTTAATTGGTTTCATGTATAATGCAGAAAATAATATAAGTATACACTATCCTTTCACAATCAATACAAATTTTTATTACTTATGAATAATAAGACAACAAAAAAGAAAAAAAAACAATGAATATTCCATTTTTATATTATTAGAAAAAAAAACTGTATTTCAAAAACTAGAAAAAAATTGTATCATCCCTACGTTCTGTTTATCAAAAAATAACATACCAACAAATGAGAAAAAAAAACACAATTACTACTATGAGTCCAATTATTTAACACTTTTTTTATTTTCTAATGTCAGTTAAATCATGAATTACTCGAAGAGGCGTTTCTGTAATATATTTTTTTATTTTGATTTTGAATTGTTTTATATTTGCAACATTCTGAATATAAAACGGTAAAATATTAAATAACCTAGGTGCTAGGTATGTGAAGCAACGCTGTCCAATTGTTTTTTCACTTTTCGGGGGTATTGCTTTATTCCTGTTTCTAGTGGAATATTCATGTAAAGGAAACTGTAGTGTATGACTATTTTTATATTGGTATACGGTAACCGCTTTAAAATAGAGCTGCCTAATATCAAAAATATTAGTTTCCTTGTAAAGTAATTCCGAAGAGTAAAGCTTGGGTTTGCGATAAATTGATTTTAAAATTTTTCTTTGGACGACATTTAGTTGTTTCAAATAATTGCCATACGCCCCACCCAACCCAAGAATCCCATAGGATAATTTGGATTCTACTAAGGCAAAGTACAAAGTTTTTAAGAGGGGCTGTTCTAGTATATTGCTTAAGTATTTAAATTTATATAGTAAACTCCGAAGGTTTTTTGTCACATTCGCAATATGTAGGTTCCATTTTAAATGCCTATCGATTGTAATTCCCAAATACTTTACAGAATGAGCAGACAGAATATGTTGATCGGTACGTCCTTCATTGGATATTATTAGTGCTTCGTAGTTAGGCAGACTGGTTTTGTAAGATCCAAAAGGCAGAAAGAACGTTTTTGTAAAATTAACAGTTAGTTGTTTGTGTGCAAACCAATCAAAACAATTTTTTAAATCATCTTCAGCCAATAATTTTAGGTTCTCCCAATTATCTGCAGTATACAGAACAGCTGTGTCATCTGCGTAACTAATAATTTTACCTTTTAATCTCAAAGACAGTAAATTATTAACATAAATTATAAACAATAATGGGCCAAGAATCGTTCCTTGCGGAACACCGTAATTCATCACCTTACCCTCACTAATACTTTCATTTATTTTTACCCTTTGTACCCTATTGTCTAGGTAACTTTCGAAAAATCTTAAAACGTTGCCTCTGAAACCTACATCAGCTAAAGTTTCCAACAGTTGCTTATGGCTAACTGTGTCGAAAGCTTTGGCCAAGTCTAAAAATACACATAATGTGGGCTTTCCTCCATCGACTAAATCATAAAAGCGACCCATTAGTGAAGCAATGGCATCATCTGTACCTCTGCCTTCAACAAAGCCAAATTGATTATAAGAGATGATTTTATGTAGGTCTAAAAATTTTACCATCCGAGTTTTAATCGCTTTTTCCATAATTTTTGCAATGCTTGAGATTAGTGAAATTGGACGGTAATTTTGACTTAATTCCTTATTTCCTGATTTATATACAGGTTTGATAATTGCGTCTTTAAATTCTGTCCGACATTTTCCATTTTCAATAATTTTATTTAATAAATATGTTAAAGGAGATACAATTTCTTCTGACACTTCTTTTAATATTTCAGCCTTTAATAAATCAGGTCAGGGTGCTTTATTTAACTTAAGGGATTGAATAATCGCTATAAAGGTATAATTCCACTTTAAAATTCTTTGCGTCATCAAAAAAACACTGAGGCTCTTTATGGGTATATTTCAATATATTATTCTGAATAACTCCCAAATATTTCGTTTTCTAAAATATTAAAGTCGAATATCTCAAAGTTTAATTTGATGAGGCCGGTACACTTTGCATAAATCCATTTGGCCGAAAAAGACTTTTGATTAAAAAGCACATTTGGCCAAATTCTATTTAAACGAAAAATATTGCAATACTAATAATATCATTACTTTCACAGTTCACTGCGTCATAGCCATAAAACAGGTCATGTATGTATGAGCACGTTAGGGGTAACAGATACACCCGCGACCTATAAGATCTATTGTGTCCCCCCTTTCTTGCTACATTTCTGATAATTTCCTCAGACTTATAGCAGCTCTTCTAGTCCTATCTTCCTTAGAAAGTTTAGTATATCGTTGGGTTTTAAGTTAGGTAGATCTTCCTTTTCTATTTAATGACCCTAGGTATTTGAGACTAGAATTATGTAATGCAATGCATTCTGAGAGTATATGTATTGAGGTTTCATCCTTTACCTCATAGATTCTGCTTTTTGCTTCATGTACCAATCCTAGTTTCTTCATGTGTCCTCTTAATCGGCAGTGCCCGGTTAGTATTCCTGTTATAATACGGACGTTCTTCTTACTTAGCTTAAGACAGCTGAGAGATATCTTCTGGTTGTAGCGTCTTCGATTGTCTTAGTCCTTCTAGATCGTTCCAGCACTTGTATTTTTTGCTATCCATTTTTTCCTTAGTTTTTCTAAGATTGTACTACTGCTAATTCCACTAGATGGTTTTGGTCCCAGGTATGGGGTTTTAGCTCCTTCTTTTGCCAGCTTGTCTGCTGTTTCGTTTCCTTCTATTCCTATGTGTCCTGGAACCCATAGGAGGGTAACCGTGTTATTCTGTCCTAATTCATTTAGGCATTCCCAGACCATCTTTGAGCTGATTGTATATGAGTTCAGAGCTTTGATGGCTGCTTGACTATCTGATATGATTTCAATCTTCTGTCTATGATAGTTCAATATTAAATTCTATACATCTTTCGATGGCACGGATTTACGCTTGAAAGGTGCTTGGGTACGCATATAGGCTTTCTGAATATTTGGTTCTAGACGTCTAGATCCAGAAACCTCTGCTCTTGTTCCTGGAGCCATCCGTATATTATTTTATGGAAAACAGGTCATACCAACGACACACGAATTTTTTTTATCAGTTACTGTTTTGGAGGTGGCGCTACTTATGCCAGTAAAAGCTACATTCAAACAAATCTATCGAGTATCGTATAAACTTTAGATCAGTCTGGTTTCACTTTATTGTGAATAATTTTTTCGCATTTACAAAAGATTTTCACGGAGAGGAACAACTCCAATGATTCTGTAATATTTTTTTGTAGCTTACCTTTTTAATCAAACAAAAACGTTTGTGTTACCTATTTCCCAGCTCAAGCACCCAATAACCCAATAACTCAAACAAACAATGTTCATATCGGATAATTACGGATAATATAAAAACGACACAAATTATCATTGTACTGTCAAGTAGTCACTTAGTAACCTTTCCATTGTACAAATTTTTGATAAAAACAAATAATTGTAAGAATAAATAATAAAATAAATAAAAAAAAATAAACGTAAAAAAAACATTTTATACCATGCCGATGGCAGACATATCTGTCTACGAATACATAAATATAAATACAAATTTCCTATGCCTTGAGAAAAAAAAACGTATAGATAGGAAGAAACTGAAAATGAGAATAAGAAATTACTGCTTGTTAGGCAGTACGAAGTTCGCCGGGTCAGCTAGTTAATTACCTATTTCGGCCAAATGTCTGTTTCGGTCAAATGTCTATTTGGGCAAAATATCGTTTTCGATCAAATGGATTTCGGCCAAATGAATTCGGACAAATCGATTTCGACCAAATGGACTTCGGCCAAGTGTACTGTTACGAATTTGGTATATATGGTTTTAATTTCAGAAGTGTTATGGTTAATCTGTAATTTACCATTTCTTTAATATTGTTGTAGACTAACTAGTAAACTTTTTCATACCCCGCTTTGCGTAATAAACAAATGGTTACCTACCTCACGACTATGCCATAATTCATGAGGAAGTCAAAATTTTTTGTGCTTAAAACTATTTGACTCTAGCCAGTCTAGCCTTCGAATTTATTCAATTCATTTTTAAAATATTAAAATTAATATATGTATGTATAAGCTGCTTGAATTTAACTCACTAAACATATTTAAAAACTAGCTGTGACTCAGACATCGTGCGCGTTTGAAAAATGATGATATAAGTGGAAATCTGAAATCTATAATTTATCCAACTATAATTTAACGAATTAAATTAAACTTTATTACTCCATAAATCTAAAGATCGAAATATTGTCGAAAAAACTATATATTATTAGTAATTATTACCTAAATTTGTTTCTCATGTAATTAATTATAATTTAAATGGTTAAATTAAACGTTATTAATTACATAAATTTTAGAAAATTCCCAAATTTTTATGAACCTGTTCATATCTTAAAAATAAAGCGTAATTTTAGATATAATGATGCGTTTTAGTAAAAATTATTCTAAAATATTTTTTGTGACTCTGAGGTATCGTTTTTTATAGCACTATCCCTAAATTAAACTTGCAAAAAATGTAAACTATGGAAACAAAAATAGAAAACAGATATAGTAAAAACTTGCAGACGTAAAAAAACGCAAAAGATCATAAACACTATAATATATTTAAAAAAAAAACATTTAAAATATTATAAAATCGTGATAAAAAAGATATGCATATTTACTCTAGTCAACATCTTCAAAAACGTGAAAAATTAAAATAAAGGTCCTAAAAATATGAGCGATAGCTCATTGGATTCGGAATTACCTGTAGAAAAATGTTTTTTAAGGAAAAGTGTGCAGGCAAAAAATTGCAATTGTTATTAACAAAATAAGATGAAAAAAAAACAGATATTTATGTTTTTGTTAATAACTCGAAAAATATTAATATTTGAGCAATTTTGAAAAAAGCTCGTTAAAGAGGAGGAAATTTCCGAAAAAAATGTCCGCTCTCCCGGAACTCTATCTCCATTATTTATAATTTTAATTTGACGTTGAAAATAGGGCTCCGCGCGGCTTTTACGGCATGCGCGCGCTACCGCTAAACGGTGTTTATCAGATAAAATATTTTTTTTATGACATAAAATGTTATGTTAAAAATTTGACAAAATTCTAGTATTTTCCTAACACTTGAAATATTCTAAATCAGTTGAAAAAAACATTTTACCACTGTTTTTCAAAAAGTTATTCAATTGTTAACTAACAAATTTTTTCCTAATCTCTGTTGACATAAACAATGGGATAAAAGGTATAAATAATTGGCATAAAAATTTGAAACTTCGTGGAGCCCTTTTTATATGTATACTTTACAAGATTCTGTGATAAATGTCCATAAAAGTTTATTAATTTGTTAATTATGATTTTTCATAACTATTGCGAAAAAGTAAAAAAAAATACAGAATTTTTCTAAATAAATGCATGTAGTATCTAATAAACAATAAATACGAACTTGGTCTTAGAATTATTTAAAAGAGAAATTTATTTTCTATAAAAAACACCTGAATATCCTTTATCATATCTCCAATAGTTTAAAAGATATATCATTTTTTTAATTGGCAAGTTAAGTAGGCGTTACAGTTAACGTGACGTATGATATTAGAAAGTATTATTAACAAATTAATAAACTTTTATAAACATTTATCGCAGGCTCTTGTAAAGTATACATATGAAAAGGGCTCCACGAAGTTTCAAATTTTTAGGCCAATTATTTATACCTTTTATCCCATTGTTTATGTCAACAGAGATTGGGAAAAAATTTGTTAGTTAACAATTGAATAACTTTTTGAAAAACAGTGATAAAATGTTTTTTCTAACTGATTTAGATTCTTTCAAGTGTTAGGAAAATACTAGAATTTTTTCAAATTTTTAAAATAACATTTTATGTCATAAAAAAGGGTGTGGCAGTCAGTGGGACTGCTGGCAGAAGTTATACTTCTATGCACTGTTAACTAATAAAACTTAATAACTACAAACACAGGCAAGTAGAAATAATTTTTTTTTAAATTAACTGTATTCAATTAAATAAGTACTTAGAAAAATAAGACCAGTTGATGTGTGTCCTTACTTCAAACACGAAAACCAAAAAGTAAAACGATCAATGTACAAAAAAAGTGTTTACAAAACCCGATTTGCTTACCATGGGCTATTACAGATTTTAAAACACTAGAAAACAATGCAAAACATCTTCTAACAACATATAGGTACACACTTTTACAAAATTTTAACGCACTTTGAACTGCACTTTTCAGTAACTTTGCAGGAACAGGTTTTAACTCACACGCATGTCTTCGACTCAAAAGCATAGTAAGTGAAGGATATAATGCAACCATGTGACGGTATTTTAGACTACAATACTATACTCATTACTGAATATTATTATTAATATAAAATACTAAACGTAATATGTATACCTACTGGACAGAATTATAAAATAATATGTCAAACATAATGCGATACGTCAATGTAATACAATAACAATAGCTCAGACTGTTTGTTGTATATCTATCTCTTTTCAATGCAATGAATGTTTAAACGGTATTCAAAGGACTTATAGTGATGACTAATAACATGTAGTAAATATTTCATCTTTGTTTTTACCGAACAATATACCTTATATCTTATATGTGATTCTATCTCTCTCTCTTACTCACACCATTACATATGTAATGATTTTTCCCATTTAGCTACACACTAATTCATTCCACAGAGTGTCCGAATAGAAGTATAACTTCAAAAAAATATTTTATCTGATAAACACCGTTTAGCGGTAAAAGACGCGCGGAGACCTATTTTCAACGTCAAATTAAAATTATAAATAATGGAGATAGAGCTCCAGGAGGTTGGACTTTTTTTTCGGAAATTTCCTCCTCTTTAACGAGCTTTTTTCAAAATTTCTTAAATATTAATATTTTTCGAGTTATTAACAAAAACATAAATATCTTTTTTTTTCATCTTATTTTGTTAATAACAATTGCAATTTTGTGCCTGCACACCTTTCCTTCAAAAACATTTTTCTAGAGGTGGTTCCAAATCCAATGAGCTATCGCTCATATTTTTAGGACCTTTATTTTAATTTTTCACGTTTTTGAAGATGTTGACTAGAGTTATTGCAAAATAATTACAAATCAATATAACTAGAAGTTTTGAAGAAATATTTTTTCAAAAAGTGTAGGAATTCTAAGAAATTAAAAAAAAAAAGAAAAGAATTGGAGGAATTTTAAAAAAAAATTTAACAAATTGGAAAAAATAAACAATATTACATTAAAAAATAAAAAACCTTAGAAAATTGTAAACAAAAACATAAGTAATTCTAAAATCTGTAGCTATCATGCTAAATGCGTTAAAATAGGAAAGCATATTGTTAAATTGTAAAGATTTTAAAAAATTCAAAAACTTAATAAAAGATATTGAAATTATCATAGTTATAGATTCTACACCTTGTATAAAACTGAAAATATTCTTTATGACATATTATGCCACGCTACCTCCTACGAATCCACAGAATACGTCCTGATTGTTTTTGTGAAAAGTTTATTTGCTTTTAAACATAATATATCAGGTTTTTCAAGGGAGAGAAAAAAAATCTGACAGGTGATCCAACATTTACAGTGGATGGTCAAACAAATACGGGAAATATTTTTACACAACTTTTTGGTGTTTGTTGAAAGTGTTGATGGACCTTTGTTCTTTAAATTTAATTGCTGTAGATATTGTTAAGTAACTTTGGATAACTTCCTATTTTTAAAAATCTACACACACTAGAATGGTCTGGAGACTACTTTCTTTATTGTTTTAATTGAAAGCGTGTGTGCGAACGAAGAGTATGTGCACTTTAATAACTTAATAAAAAAAAAACAAATCACTGTGTACAAAAAAAAAAGAATGTTGGTCCTTAATGGATTTTATTATAGTCTACGAAGAAACAAAAGTATTTCGTATTTGCCACTGAGAGAAACAAGAAATGTGGTCCTTAATTGCCTATACATAAAACAAGAGTGGATGAAATAAGAGTAACGAAAGAAAATTATTCGAAACAAAAGTGAACGGAACAAGATTATCCCAAAAAAGAGTATACGAAACAAGAGAATACTAAAAAAATGTACACTTTAGTAACTTAATCGGAAAACAAATGATTGTGTACAAGACAGGAAAAAATCGTACGAAACAAGCATGAATATGGTCTTTAATTGCGAGAGTATGAAAAAGTATTTGACAGTGTAAGAAACAAGAAGAAATAATAGCCCATTTACACAACAAGATTGGATGAAACAGAATTATTCGAAATAAGTGTGTACAGAACAAGATTATACGACATAAGAGTGTACGAAACAAAAGAATACTAAAAAAAATGTACACTTTAATAACTTAATCAAAAAACAAATGATTGTGGTCCTTAATTGATAGTGTACGAAACAAGCATAAATATGGTCTTTAGTTGCCAGTGTACGATACAAGCAAAAATGTGTTTCTTAGTTGCCAGTGTAAGAAAGAAGAAGAAATGTAGTCCTTAAATGCCCATATACAAAACCAAAACAAGAGTGGATGAAACAAGACTTTACGAAACAAGAGTATGTTAAATGATCTAAATCAAAAAATAAATGGTTAACAAAAACAAAGGTGTTTCTTAATTGATAGTGTTCGAAACAAGCATAAATAATTCGAAATAGTGTAGGGAACAAGATTATACGATATAACATTGTAAGAAACAAGAGTATTCTAAAAAATTTGCACTTTAATAACTTAATCTTAAAACAAATGACTGTGTACAAAACAAGAAGAAAGGTGGTCCTTAATTGATAGTGTACGAAACAAGCATAAATATAGTCTTTAAATGCCAGTGTAAATGTGTTTCGTGTTTGTCAATGTGGAAATAACAAGAAGAAATATGGTCCTTAATTGCCCATTTAAAAAACAAGAATGGATGAAACAAAATTATTCGAAATAAGAGTGTACAGAACAAGATTATACGACATAAGAGTGTACGAAACAAAAGAATTCTAAAAAAATGTACACTTTAATAACTTAATCAAAAAACAAATGATTATGTACAAAACAAAAAAAAAGGTGGTCCTTAATTGATAGTGTACGAAACAAGCATGAATATGGTCTTTAATTGCCAGTGTACGATACAAGCAAAAATATGTTTCTTAGTTGCCAGTGTAAGAAAGAAGAAGAAATGTGGTCCTTAATGGCACATACACAAAACAAGAGTGGATGAAACAAGACTCTACGAAACAAAATAATTCGAAATAAGAGTGTACGAAACAAGAAAAAATGCGTTTCGTATATGTGATTCTTCATAAAAAATATTAATTACTAGCAGCCCGCCCCGGCTTTGCACGGGGATTAAAGAAAAATAACAGAAGCCACTAAATATATTGGGTCAACGCTTCCCTGTAAACAATATTACATGTTGTTTTATTTTCTGGCAACAAAATAAATTGATTTTCAGGTGCTCGACCCGCCTTAGGCGGTTGGCTATGAGAAAAACCGATCCCTACTAATTGAAAGGTTTGACCTTGAGGCTAGTATTCTCAGCGCACGCGATGTAAGGGTTTTAAGGTCATTTTTGGTTACATTAATGGCATTTTAGTAAGGATCCCTATTTTTTTTGAAAATAAAACATAGCCTATGTCACTCGGGAATAGTGTAGCTTGCCAACGGTAAAAGAATTTTTGAAATCGGTCCAGTAGTTTCGGAGCCTATTCATTTCAAACAAACAAACAAACAAACCAACAAACCTTTCCTCTTTATAATATTAGTAAATATATCCGTAAATCGTTTGGAAACCTACTTTCTTTATTGTTTCAATTAAAAGCTTAATATTTTTCTATCAGATTCAAGCGATTCGTTAATTGCATTAAATTCTTTACCAAATTTACCTACTTAATTTTCAAATCTAATTATTACATTAAATATTTCGGAAAAACCTACTGTTTTTCAAATTTGGTCTTTAGTTGCCAGTGTACAAAACAAAAAAAAAAAAATGTGTTCCGTATTTACCACTGTAAAAAGCAAGAAGAAATGTGGTCCTTAATTGCCCATTTAAAAACAAGAATGGCTGAAACAAAATTATTCAAAATAAGAGTGTACAGAACAAGATTATACGACATAAGAGTGTACGAAACAAAAGAATACTAACAAAATGTACACTTGAATAACTTAATCAAAAAACAAATGACTATGTACAAACCAAAAAAATGGTGGTCCTTAATTGATAGTGTACGAAACAAGCATGAATATGGTCTTTAATTGCCAGTGTACGATACAAGCAAAAATTTGTTTTTTAGTTGCCAGTGTAAGAAAGAAGAAGAAATGTGGTCCTGAATTGCACATACACAAAACAAGAGTGGATGAAATAAGACTCTACGAAACAAAATAATTCGAAATAAGAGTGTACGAAACAAGAAAAAATGCGTCTCGTATATGTGATTCTTCATAAAAAATATTAATTATATCCGTAAATCGTTTGGAAACCTACTTTCTTTATTGTTTCAAGTAAAAGCTTAATATTTTTCTATCAGATTCAAGAGATTCGTTAATTGCATTAAATTCTTTACCAAATAACCCTTTTAACTTAATTTTCAAATCTAATTATTACATTAAATATTTTGGAAAAACCTACTGTTTTTCAAATTTGGTTTTTAGTTGCCAGTGTACAAAACAAAAAAAATATGTTCCGTATTTACCACTGTAAGAAACAAGAAGAAATGTGGTCCTTAATTGCCCATTTAAAAAACAAGAATGGATGAAACAAAATTATTCGAAATAAGAGTGTACAGAATAAGATTATACGACATAAGAGTGTACGAAACAAAAGAATACTAAAAAAATGTACACTTTAATAACTTAATCAAAAAACAAATGACTATGTACAAAACAAAAAAAAGGTGGTCCTTAATTGATAGTGTACGAAACAAGCATGAATATGGTCTTTAATTGCTAGTGTACGATACAAGCAAAAATATGTTTCTTAGTTGCCAGTGTAAGAAAGAAGAAGAAATGTGGTCCTTAATGGCACATACACAAAACAAGAGTGGATGAAACAAGACTCTACGAAACAAGAGTATATTAAAAAATGTACACTTTAATAACTTAATCTTAAAACAAATGACTGTGTAGAAAACAAAAAGAAAGGTGGTCCTTAATTGATAGTGTACGAAACAAGCATAAATATGGTAATTAATTAGCAGGGAACGAAACAGGAAAAAGTGTGTTTCGTACCTATATGTGAATTTTCATATAAAATATTAATTATAAGCCATTCACTTTTTATTTCCATCTCAGTAGGCTCTGTTAGTTACATGAAATTCGCCCAGTATAATACACGTCTGTTCATATTGTTCTGTGGTCTTATTAATTGTAAATACGATGTTGTCACGTCTTCAATAAAAATATGTGTATTCATTACAAATATCTTAAGTAATTAAATCTGCAAACCAAATTTAAAACTTGCCGAAAATAAGTCAATGTATTTAATATTAAATTGAATAGGTACTAAAGTAGATACGTCAGTTGTCGCTGCAAGTAGGTACTATTAATATCCAAGAATGGTCTATTTAAATTCACATGAATTTTGACTGATATTCAAAATAACACATTCCTTTGCACAGAACAGATCCCTGTTTATAGTCAATTATCATATTATATTATTGATCTAGAACAAAAATAGTTATTATCCTATCAAGTGCGGAAAGTTATACTTTCCCGCAAGAGTTAGGATCAATATTTTTTCTACAAGCATAAAAAAGATACTTTATTCATTTTTTAAATTTTATTTTTAACTCCTAACAATGTAGCAAAATTTTAATTTGTGACAATTAAAGTTTGTTGTTGCTTTGAGTAACGTTTACAGAGGTGTTTTAATAAATTATGATTTTTTTAAGAACAAACATTTTAAAAATCTCTATTTTTATGCAAAATAATCTTTTTTTTACTATTTGTATGTAGTAGGTACAACAACATAAAAGTAATAATACAATAATTTTCCAAAAGGTTATTGAAGGACATATTCATTTAATAAAAAAAGAGAAAGAGATATTTTCTGAATTAAAATGCGTGCGGAAAAGTGTTGTTTTACGCATGCTTGTAGAAAAATATACTTTTATATTTACATTTTATTACAAATAAATAATATAAGTAAAATTCAAAATGTAGCACATATACATATATTAATAAAAACGTTTAATACAACTTTTAAATTACTCAAGCAATAGTAAAAGATCCTTTTTACAAATGTATAATAAAACTTTTAAATTATTCAAGCAGTGGTAAAAAAAATTATTTCATCAGTTTTGAGTTTAACATAAAAACACAGTACTCAAAGTCTATAGGTATCCATCTTTTTTAAAGTCTTCTATTTTACATCCAAATGGCATCGTAGTGTAACATTATTGTATTAGTGGCTGTAGGATAATAAAATTTCACATCCAATGGGTTAATTGAGGAAACTATACTCCAGTAAAAATTTGATTTTCCTGGTCCGCCCCAGGTGGTGTCGCATTTGACTTAAATATGCTGATGTTTTAATAATGTTCTTTATAACAGAAATTTTTCAGAAAAATTAAGATTTGTTAGACATTTCAAACCGATACAATGAAAAAAATATTTTAATAAATTACATAAAAGCAAATAAAAACAAATACAGATGCAGATTTAGATGTAACATGTAAATGTTGTCGGTGTATTTGTATGATCAATCCTCTTCCATTATTTTACGGGAAGAATCAGAGTCACTATCAAATCCAAAATCGGAATCGTCAGAATCTGATTCCTCCAATGAAATAATTAAAGGAGGAATATTGTCATGTGAGCAGTTTCCCATGTAAGTAGTCCAATCTGCCAAAATAAGTTCGTCTGTATGTCTACAAAAATTTTGCCACATGTCTGGTGTACATTTAGTCAATGCTTCTGTCCAAGTTTTTTTAACTCTTTCCTGGTCAAGATAAGTAGATGTAATATGTTTGTTATAATATGTCTTAGTAAACCCCCATGCTAGTTCTATTGGATTGTAGTGACAATGGTATGGTGGTAGTCGAAGTACTTCATGTCCTCGTTGTTTTAAAATTTCATCCACTACATATGTCTTTTCGTCAGTTTTATAAGGTAAGATTATAGAATACAGTTGTTTCTTTGTCATTTTTGTGTCAAACCTAATGTTATTGTTAATCAACCATCCCTGCATCATTGCTTTTTTCGCTGAAAAAGAGGGTGGTTTGTTAATTTGAACTGAATGGTATGGCGCGTTGTCCATGACCACCACACATTTTTCTTGAAATACAGATAGAGCAGGAATGAGTTGATTAACAACCCAGTTTTTAAAAAGGTCACCATTCATACTTTTGTGATAGTCAAGGTCTGTATTCGAAGAGTCTAGTAACAAGTCACATCCTTCCAAAAATCCAGTATCAGTCCCTGCGTGTAAAATAGTAAATCGCTTTCCTTCGGATTTTACACGAGCTGGATTACTTTTTAGGTCAGAATCGTGCACCCACTGACGCACTGAACTACCATTTTGATAGATCCATGTTTCATCTAGGTACACGAATCTAACTCTCTCAGCAAGACTTTTTAGTTGTTTATATTTCCGAATGAAAGCGATCTTTCTAATTTTAACGTGTCGTTGTTCACATAAAATATGTCGTCCATTTACTTTTTTAAATTTGTATCCCATTAATTTTATAAGTTTGTATAGTGTCGTACGTCCCCCTTTAAAATCAAAATTTTGTTTAGCATCAGTCAAAAGTTTGTCTAAAGTAAAATGTTCAGTTTTAGCATGGTACATCCAAATCTGTCGCTGTAAGTCTTTTTTTAAAATAAACTTCTCAAATGTATCAGTTTTACATCCTTTATCTGCGACTTTCTCATTATTTTTCAATCCTTCTTTAATAATCTTCCGTATTTTCGATACACTGATCTAAAAAAATTAAGCATTTAGAATGTTTGAATTAAATTTGAATTTTGAATTAAATTATAGTTACAAAAATGTATAATTTCGAAATTTGAAATCTGACAACATTGTATATAATTTATTATGATATCTGTCAAAAAAGGTTATGTGTTCTTTTAATAATATAAATTTTATTTAAAAAAGTGATACATATTTATAAATTCATTACAAAAACCTCTCTCAATTAATCTAATGCAAAATATATAAGTTTATGTTAGCGACTAGCATTGATTTAAAAGAAATACACATAAAATCGTACTTACTTGAAAAACCTCGGCCAATTGATTTAAATAAACACTCTCACAGCTGTTAGCTTGTTTCCTAAACATACCATAACATCTAACGATGCTGTTGTGAATTTCTGTACTTATTTTTTTTGGCATTGTATATTGAATCTAAGAAAGCATCAAATATTTCGTTATTGAATCTTCAACAATTTTACCTTTGACAATGTGCTGTCAATATTTCGACAGTAGGTACCAACCCAACAAATTGAAGTGCCAATCCAAGAAATAAAATGCATAGTCTACTGAGATTGAAATAAGAAGTGAATGAATTATACCTCCGTAAATCGTGAAATACTTGTAATATTCAGGCACTTTAAAAATTAAAAGTCATAAGCCATTAAAATTCAATAAACTTTTATAATTATTTTAATTTTAATTAATGTTCAGTGATTATATAAAAAATGTTAGCTAATTATTTGCTTTTGATGTAGTTAGTTATCAAATAGTTATAGTTTTATTAAGAAATTAAATGTATTTTTTAATGATGTGTCTCGAATCGTTTATTTAAAGTTATTTATTATAATTTTTCTTGACTACACATTATTAGCTGATGCAGAATTAATTGGTGGTTGTTAGTGACCCTGATGAATTGCACGTTCTGTAAATCTATGTGACATATAATAATAATTATAAGCAAAGTGCATCCATAATAATAAATGCACTGACCTTTTTTTTTATTAAAACCAATTATTGTAGGTAATTTATGTTTTCAGATAAAAATTTTAAGTTTTAAGTTTTTTCCCATATTTATTACTAGCTGTTCCGGCGGACTTTGTACCGCATAACACTGTCGTGTCTTTTGTTCCATTTTTCATTTTTTCAAATTTGTACCATTTTGCTTTTTTTGTTTTCAATGATTTTTTTATATTAGATATTTTATATAAGATATCCACTGCACCACCTGGTGGCTTTATAGTACTTAATTTAGTAAGAAATTCTCGTTTAAATATATGAGATAATAACTGCGCCACCTTACGGTGGCGTCCTAGTTATTTTAAAATTGTAATATCTTCTAAGATGTTCATTGAAATTAAGTGATGTCAAAGACAATTTTGTTCACAATTAAATACTCTTAATCAACAACACATTTATTTGGATAAAGATTAATATTATTACGTTGATACATCTCTTAACAAATGCATTAATTTCGACAAAATTTGATTACCATAAAAACGGTTCTAGTGAGTTAATCTTAAAAGATAGACATATACTGTCGCGGATATTTTTTTAGATCATTTCAAAAGGAATAATTCTTTCATACATATATTTTTGGTATCTTAAACCGTTTTCGCAGCGCACGCAATGGAAGCCCTCAAGGATCAATAATTTTCCCCGTTTTTTTTTCACATTTTTCATTACTTCTTCGCTCCTAATAGTTGCATCGTGATGTTATATAGCCTAAAGCCTTCCTCGATAAATGGTCTATTCAATACAAAAAGAATTTTTCAATTCGAACCAGTAGTTCCTGAGATTAGCGCGTTTAAACAAACAAACAAACAAACAAACAAACTCTTCAGCTTTATAATATTAGTATAGATTACTATGTTTTTTTTTTAATTATTTTTGTTACCATTGTGCCGTTATATTAATTATTATTTTTTTTATTATTTTTGTTTTTTCGATTTCTTAATTTTTATATTTTCTTCATCTTTCCAGATGTTTTCAATTTGTGTGATTTTTCTTTTTATGCCTATTCTTATTTATTTATTCTAATTTATCTATGTTTCTCGTTTTGTTTTATTGTTTGTACCTATATTATGTTTTTTGATTTTTTTGTTGATTTTTCTTATTTTTTTTGTTTTTTTTTCAATTTTTTCTACATATTTACACAACAGTTTTAAAGAAACACCAATAAACCATAAAGATATATTTAGAACTGTGAAAATGTTATAAGAATACAAACATTAGTGACCCACTCTAAGATATGTTTGGTATATGAATTTTTTCCCATTTTTTTATTATTTCTGTTTTTTTTTTAGTTTTTGCTCTCCTTTTTTGAATCCGTAATTTCATTATTTTCCTCAAATTTTTTCAATTTGTGCGATTTTTCTTGTTTTTTGCCTGTTTTTTAAAGTTTTCATTTTTTGGACTTTTTAATATATTTTTTTCTACTTATTTGATTTTCCACAATATTTCATTTTTTAACCATATTTTCAGAAAATTACCAAAGTTTCATTAAGCTATTTCATATCTTAAAAATTTAGTATCATTTTAAATGTATCGAATTCTTTTCTAAAATATTTTTTCTATTAAAATTCTGAGATATTAATATTTTTTTGAAGTTCTTTTTATTTTAATTTTAAAGTAGGACACTTCAAGCATCACTTAGGGCTGCAAAAAGCTGGTGGTGGTTTTCAAACTGCTGTTGTTTCCGAAAAATTTTTTCGTGAAACATATTCCATGCATTCTCTATCGGATTTAGATCTGGTGATTCAGCAGGCCATAGTAATACATGAAAAAACTGGGTCCAACATTTTTTTTTGGATTTCTTTTTATTTTCATTTTGAGGTAGGACGCTTCAAGCATTACTTAGGGCTGCAAAAAGCTGGTTGTGGTTTTTAAACTGCTGCTGTTACCGAAAAATTCTTCCTTGAAACATATTCCATGCATTCTCTATCGGATTTAGATCTATTGATTCAGCAGGCCATAGTAATACATGGAAAAACTGGGTCCAACAACTCTGTTTTGTGACAACACAATAGCGTGTAGAATTTGTTCGATATACTGTTCAGTGGTTAAAAAAATTCTCAAACAAAACGAGATTAGTTCTTTCTTCTAGTTTTATGCCCATTACAGTCCGACCTTTATCGCTGTACGCTTTCTGAACATTTTGAAGAACCGCCGCTCTGTTAGTTTCTCTACACACTCTTATCCTACCTGAATCTGGATTAAAACCAAATGGAGATTAATCTGTAAATAAAACTGAGGCTCACTGATTTTGCGTCCAATTAACCAAATTTAATTGAGTGTACTATTCCCTCTTGAAAAAGGTTGACATCTTAGGGGTCGTCTACTTCTGAAAACACTCTCGTGCATTTTTTTTCTGATGGTACTCTCCGATATTTGAATATTAGAGTCTTTCACACGTCACCCCTTACCTGTGAAACCAATAAAAGAGACCTTTTCCCTGACCCTAACAGCATATAAGTACAATATTGTAGGTAAGACAAAAAACCTTTGTCTTACTTTATTTTATTACGCTTACCAATGTGTGTAGCGAATTAATAATAATAACTTATAAAAGTAATTAATTTCAATTGATTATTCACATTTATCAAATCACACGGTTATTATTAATAATGTTGTAAAATTATTAATAATTTTCAATTAATCAAATTTACCGTAACATATAGGAATACTCTGTTTGCTGTACCAGTATATATACTAGCAGTGCATTACAGTTTACCTATCTTATTCCATTTTTGAAATAACAGTATTTTATTTAAAATAAAAGAAATTTTTAATTTCCTTTCGCAAACTTGATAGAAAACTATTGTTTTATTGTAATTTATTGTAATTCAATATTTTATAACTATTTACTAATAATACTAATTATTATTTTTAGATGACCACTTCAAACGAACTTTTAATGGTGAACTCTTGGCCAGATTGTTATAATAACTTATCATGCAATAAAAAAGTATCTAATAGTAATAACAGAATTCTAAATATTAGTGAAATTGCTAGAAAAGAGCTAAGAGAAGATGAACAATCAAAAAAAGAATGTTTGGATCATTTTCGACAATGGATAAAACAAAATGTGGATGTAGAAAATTGTCCAACTGGTAAGTTATGTTTAGTAATATTTTCATTATCAGTAAAAAAGTGTAAACAGTTACAGATCCGACAAAAGTTATTACGTGACTGAATTTTGTAGTTTCTTTAAAAATATATCATAAAGTTTCATCAATTTTCCCTGGATTTATTTCGATGAATATCGCGCCAGGAAAAGTCAAGAGACTTTACTGTTTTCACCACCACGACTTTACACTATTTCTTCCGGTTATAAAAATCTCACCTATAATAACGTCTTTAGACAAAGAGCTTTAATTTGACATCTCTTTTGTGTCTCTAGCCCTTCTAATAACGGAGAAAATGTATTTACAGACAGACAACTGGACGGACACACAGACACAACAATTTCTACGTTTTCTTTATTTGATATTGGAATGAAAACAATTTACTAGAAACTGTAAACCTTGTTTAACAGCTCTGAAAATATACATCGATTTGTTAAACTTCAGTTTTTGCAACGAAACATTCTTACTGTTTGGAGAAAATTTTTACAGCAATGTATCTTAAAAAATTAATGGTCACATTATTGGTGAAATGTTAGAAAATCTGTTTGAGTCTAAGAAAAATATTAACGCCAGAAATACTATTGGAGATATTTTAAGATATACTTATAAAAATATTGATTGTAGTTATTACTTTTGTAGAGATGAGTTATAAGAGCTCTTTTTGATCAATTAATTTTTTCACGTTCTTTTCCAGTTTTTCACGATTTTTCATGGGTTTTTATTATGTTTTCAACAACACTCGTATATTAGTGTGGAGACCACCTTAGATTTTTTAAAAGCCCCAGTACCAGGCTGACTATCTGTACATATAAACTATTAAATTGTTTTCTTTTATGCATTCCAAGATTGCCTGTTCCTCTTCTTGAAACACAAAGATATGTGTTCCTAGTGGAACATTTGTGATATTGCTCTAAATTCCTGCTTCTGGACTCTATTTAGTTTGTGAATATGCATGATGCGATTACCCATTCTTCCGTTGGTTCGTGGTACTCATTCCACTCTTGGTGTTTTCTAAAAATTTGTACCGATCTAGAAGATATGTTTGCCGAGTTTCTTTACAGTATACATAGTACGTAAGAAATTTTGTTCCCATTTACGGCTTCTGGCACACGACTGTTCAATATGCATTTACAGTGATAGTGATGTTATCTATGGA
This sequence comes from Altica lythri, assembly GCA_964028335.1. NCBI lineage: Eukaryota > Metazoa > Arthropoda > Insecta > Coleoptera > Chrysomelidae > Altica > Altica lythri. Next base: position 57,243,138 of record OZ034805.1, on the reverse strand, counting down.
TCTAGAATTGTATAAGTAGGTCAGTAAAAATAGCATTTAACTTTGCACTAAATTTCCGATCCAAATTTCTTTTTTTATAAGGTTTCGGATAACTTACTGAGTATGAAATCACAAAATACTGACAGATCCAGGTGACGCTAGAGGCGCCATCTTGAAAAAACGTTTTCGGCCGATATCTCGGAAACTATGCACTTTAGAGCAAAAGTCATATGGACAATTATTATAGAAAATAAAATTTTGCATCTTTTGTTTGCAGCAAACTTTTTTGTAAAACTTACCGTTTACGATTTATGGCCCATTTAATGAACCGATTTTTCGATCGCAGCCAATAACTATTGAAAGATTAGAATAACCAATAAAATGCATCAATTCATTTTTAAAGATCCGTTTATTCTCCACAACTTTTGTTTTAAACTTTTTTTTCTAATGTCCATAGTTTTTGAGTCATAGGACGTTTTATGTTGGACTACCGAGCGAAAAGTTGAAAATTTCAAGATACGTATAGAATATAATAGTACAAATTCAACAAATAAATTAAAAAATATATCCCGATTGTTTATGTAGTTAACAAATAATAGTTCAATTCCTTACCTGCAATAGTAACAAACATTTTTTTATTTTACTTAATTATATTTCGCTGCCGCGTCACCCGCCGAGCGTCGACATTTCTCCATTAAACGTCCTATAACTCAAAAAGTATAGACATTAGAAAAAAAATTTAAAACAAAAGTTGTACAGAATAAACGGATCTTTAAAAATGAATTAATGCATTTTATTGATTAATCTAATATTTCAAGAGTTTTTGGCCGCGATCGAAAAACCGGTTCATTAAATGGGCCATAAATCGTAAACTGTAGGTTTTACAAAAAAGTTTACTAAAAACAAAAGGTGCAAAATTTTATTTTCTATAATAATGGTCTATATAACTTTTGCTCTAAAGAGCTTAGTTTCCAAGATATCGGCCGGAAACGTTTTTTCAAGATGACGCCTCTAGCGTCACCTGGATCTGTCAGCATTTTGTGATTTTATGCTCAATAAGTGATCCCAAATCTTATAAAAATAAAACTTTGGATCGGAAATTTAGTGCAAAGTTGACCCGAAAAAACGGCTATTTTTACTGGCGTAAAGGCCCTGGACCGTACTTTTTACCTCTAGAACTGGGTCTGGACCACATAAAATTGTGACCCTATAATATCAGCTTGCTTGTTGCAAACTAGTTTGGCATTGTTAAAAGTTTTTTTGGCACTAGTATATTAGTGTGAAGACCACCTACGTACTTAAAATCACATTTTCTAAATGTTAATTTGTTAGTGAAATAAGGTGCGACACTCAGGTTTTTGGAGGAGAGCGAGTCATGGATTCTCAAGTAGTTAAAGGGCCAAAGTGTTCGATGTTAAATTGTAATGAGGGCGCCACTTAACTTTTTTTTCCAAAGTTAAGAAACATGAAACCATAAGAAATATACGAAAAGGATATAGATAAAGTTAACAGGAATACGACAATTTACCAAAGTACATAGTGCATATTGCGTCATCTTTCTTGCGAGATAACCATTGCACGGGAAGCGTCGCGCTTTTTGCGTTTGCACGTTTTACGAGAACGGTCGTTCATACATCTCTACAAGGCGACAGTATTGTTCTGAGTATGGATTAACACACATTAATGAAGCTCCGAGCCCAAATTTAATTAAAATATGGATAAAGCGATTTAAAGAGACCGGATCCACGTTAAAACCACCAGCAAAAGGTCGGCCAAGAACCTCTAGGACCACAGACAATATTGAGAGGGTGAAGGAGTCAGTAAGTTTACAGCAAATTTTGAAGTTGGATCTTAAACTGCATCCATATAAGCTCCAGTTAACACTGGAATTAAAAGAGTCCGACTTTGGAGCAGGGTTGGCATTTGCTGAAGAAATGTTTAGTTGATTTTCCACTTTTGACAACATTGAATTCATTCGTAAACCGACAAAATGGTCGTTATTGGAACGACAAGAATTCAAAAATTAAACATCAAAAACCACTGCATAGTCCGGTTTGGGCAGCAATCTCAAGCAAAGGAATGATTGGCCCCTTCTTCCTTGAAGATTCACGAGGACGAAACATCACCGTTAACACCGACCGCTAAGTTAGAATAGCGAATATGAGGACTTGGTTCCAGCAAGATAGGGCGACCTGTCACACATCAAATAACTGAGGTTGTAGGACAGATGTTTTTTGCAAGATTAATTTCCAAAAGAGGTGATATCCCTTGGCCACCACGTAGCCCTGACTTGACGCCTCTTGACTTTTCTTGTGGGGATACCTCAAATGTAAAGTTTACATGAACAATTCGAGGAACATCAGTCAACTAAAGGCAAATATTCGTGCAGAATCACCCCAGATTTATTGACAAATCTGTGATCGCGTTTAGAGGAGAGGGTCGTCATTTAGATGATATTCTTTTAAAAAAATTAACTACATTTAAGAACCTAATCATCCTATCTTTTATTTCAACTATACCGCTTGCATTTATTTTCTTTAGCCTATACTTAACAAATGCACGTTCTATTTTGCCACCCTGTATATAACAATTTTAATAAAAAATATTATTCCTTCCCGAATTTTTAACTATTTTCAACCAACACTTATAAAAGCACTCAATCCCCTACTTGAGGTTAATGTTAAGACAATTTCAATCGAAAAGTGAACCAATTGTTAGAAAGATTGAATTAAGACACAAACATGTGTGTTCCCAGTGGGACAGAAATTTTCACATTTCGGTCATTGCAGTAAATTCTTGCTTCTGAACCCTCTTAAGTCTGTGAACCAGATGGAACTCTTTTGTTGAGTACATACATGATACCATTCCCCACGTTAATGTATATCTATATACTGGACTGGGAATGTTATCTTAGGAAGATATTTGGGAACCATATAATCTAATGTCTAATCCAAATTTCTACTTTATTTTGTTGTGTCTTGATTTAACAAAATGTTGCTCAGGTTTTCTTGCAGTCCATAGAAACATATCTTTGTTTCGCCCAGCAAAATAATATAAAGGGGAAGGAAGGTCTAACAGAACTTTTATTGTTGATGTTTGAGTCTCTCTTTGGGTCAAGGTTTGAAGATGATTTAATATAATTCGATTTGTTGACATAACTAAGTTTACTTCATAGTTGTTTCCTTATTACCCACTAACCTCTTTTACAATTATATAATTTTGGAACATTTTTATTTCTGAATTTAGAAGGCTAAAACCCAATATATTTTCAGACACGAAACATTTTAAAAACGCGGAAATATCTGAGACCTACATTACCTCTTACACGCATAAGAATATTTTTCAATTAGAATATAAATTTCATTTAAAATAATTTATATAAAACACTTATGATGTGTGTAGAACGAATTAAGTGAGTCTGTTATTAAACTGTTACAAATTCATTACTTAAGCACTAATTACTCTCATGTAGACAAATATTTAATCAACAAGAACATTATGACATTAAAATCATAAGTACCGGATAATATTTCTCAACTTGAATATGTAATTCGGATGATTCAATGTTTAAGTAGGTAAAGTTATAACACACTTACATACATACGGATATTAATATAAACGTAGGAAAGGAAAGTTATTTGCGGTATGTTACAATTTCATTTCAATAACTTTTAATTTTTGTCGTTTTATTCAAATGATTAATGAAGTAAACTTTAGTAATCTTTTTCGTGTCTTAAAACTCGTGATTACATTACGTCTCTGTAATTATAGTCACAAACATTTTGAAATTTCCTGAAAACATACTAGTTTAAAAGGTTATATTATGGGTATACCTACTTAAAAGAGAAGGTGAAATTGAAACGTAGGTAATATCTTCAGGTATATACAGGGTGATATATAACAAATAGAGAAAATTTTCAGATAGTGGGGTCTAAAGTCAACATTTTTGGAGTAATATACTTTTTAGAAGAAATCAATAATTAAGTACATGTAGGTGTTTAAATTATTATAGAAAACAGATAATAGAATAACTACATAATTAATAAAATGATCAAAATAACAATTAGGCTGGACACTTTTAACATCTTATAAAAGTATCACGTAGACATTTCTTCTCTTTTTCTTTTTTTCACCTTATCCCAAGTCTAGTTGTGGTCGGCGTTAGACTTTCTTAGCATTTTTCCACTTATCTCGCTTTAACGCATCATCTCTTTCCCAATTTTCTCTTTCAGATCCTCATTTATTCTATCCATCCATCTCAATTTCGGTCTTTCTTACTTCCGTTTACTCCCAATTCTACATTCATCTACTCTTTTACTTACAAAATTCTTATCCCTCCTCTCTACATGACCAATTTATCTCAAACAATTTGCAAGGATTTTCTTGCTCAGCTGTCCCTCTATCACTGTACCTCTTACTCTCTCATTTCTTTCTCTATCTCTCCTCGTTAATCAACACATCCAACGCAACATCTTTATCTCCACCAAAACTTTAACCTGTCTCTCTTGCCCTTTTGTTATTGACTAGGTTTCTGAGTTATACATTAATATTGGTGTTGAGCCTTTTGTAGCATTTGTTTGCACTTATCTCTGTTTAACGCATACCCTTTTCTCCATTTTTCTCTTTCAGTTCTTCATTTATTTTATTCATTTATCGCAACTTCGGTCTTCCTCTCGTCCTCTTACCCTTAATCTCACATTCATATATTCCTTTACTCACATAATTCTCATCCCTCTCTACATGATCAAACCATCTCAACCTATTTTGCTGGATTTTCTTGCTCAGTTTTCCACTTCACTGCACCTCTTACTCTCCCATTTCTTACTCTACCTCTCCTGGTTAATCTACTCACCCAACGCAACATCTTTATCTCCACTACTTCTAATTTTCTGTCTTGCTATTTCGTTATTAACCAGGATACTTAGTTATACATTAAGACTGGTCTTACAACTCTGTTGTACAGTCTATATCTTATTTTTGAACTCCTATTACTGTTACACAAAACTTCACTCAGTTTTCTCTAGTTCATTGATCCACTCTTAATTATATGATTCATGTCACCCTTTGAATCTCCATTCTTTTCTAGCACAGACCTTAAGTATTTAATGTTTTGGATAGCTGGTAGCACTTGGTCCCGTAGATTGATCTTAAGTCCATTCGTTTCGTCTGTTTTCATATACTCAGTCTTTCTCCTACTCACTCTCAACCCTCTACTCTCAAGCACTTTTCTTCATTTCTCAAGTTTTCCTTCCAGTCTCTCTTTCACAAGATCTACAATCGCAATATCCTCCACATTTTTACATCTCATGGGCCTTCACCTCTTGTCTCTTCAGTTATCACATCCCTCACTATACTAAACAGATAGGGGCTCAGCACCCACCGCTGGTGGAGCCCCACATGTACTTCAAATTCCTATATAACCCCAACAAGGCTTTTCATTTCCGTTTTTGTTTGGTCATACATTTCTTGCACTAATCGGACATACTATTCAGGTATACCTTTCACCCGCATAAATCTTCTCAGTTCTCGTCTTTACACTTGCTCATACGCTTTCTCTAGAACTATGAAAGCTTCTCGACATGTTTCCATCATTCTCCTTATAGCAAAAATAGCATAAGTCTTTCAGGCATAATTCCGAATTGTCCTTCACTTATACCCGTTTCTTCTTTTAGTGTCTTCTCAAATATTCTCTTCCAAATAATCAATTTTTATTTAAAAAATACACTATACACTTTAAACATTTAATTTTTTCATTCATAAATACACGGAACTCGATTTTTAGAAGTAGGTAACTGTATTTTTTTTTCAGATGATCTTTTTTTGCTTCGTTTCCTCAGAGTTAAGAAATTTAGTCTGCATATGGCAGAACAAACTTTATTAAAATATCTAAATTACAGGAAGAGATTTAGGACTTTTATGACCAATTTGGATTACACAGAACCAAATGTCGCAGAAATTATAGATAATGGGTAAGTAATCAATAACATACTCTTTTCCCATTTTCCGTACGTTTTAAATAAAACACGTAATATTTATATTATTTGCAGGTATTTGTTCGTAAGTCCTTTCAGAGATTCTCGTGGTAGACGAGTTATTATTTACGATTTAAGTAAGTACCGTTTTATTTGTCATTAACTTCAATTTATCTATCTATCTATGTATACCTATATATATTTACAATAAAACCGAAAAACAATCGAAAAACCGAGAAAATAATCGTAAAAATTAAAAACGAGAAAAAGCAATCATTAATTAATAGGTGGTACGAAGTTCGCCGGGTCAGCTGGTAAAATAATTAATTTTAAGATACTTACTTACTTACTTACTGCTTGGGTCTACAACCCCTGGTGGGTCTTGGCCGACTGTACTATTTGCCTTCATCGTCATCTATCTTCCATTAGGGCTAGGTCATATTCAATCCTCATACTTCTTAGGTCTGCTTGTATGTTATCTCGCCACCGCATTCTAGGGCGTCCTAGGGATCTTCGTCCAACTGTTACTCCTTCCCAGGCTCTCTTTAACATTCTTTCTTCTGGTTGTCTCTGTACATCACCCGCCCATTGCAATCTCTTCGCTTTTATCTCCTTCACGATGTCTGGATCTCCATATAGTTTCTTTACTTCTTGGTTGGTTCTTCTTCGATACTGTTCTCTTAGTGGGATTCGTATTGGTCCGAATATCTTGCGTAGCAATTTTTTCTCAAAGATTCTTTGTCTCATTTCGTTTTGTTTAATAACCGTTCACGTTTCACTAGCATACATGACGGTAGGTCGTATGACGGTCTTATAAATTGTGATTTTTGTTCTCCTTAAAATATTTTTGGATGCCATTGTAGTCTTTAGTGCATATAAACACTTATTTCCATTCTGAATTCGGATTTTTATTTCTTTCGTCAGGCTATTGTCTTGTGTTATTGTAGCACCAAGGTACCGTCTCAAAATTGTGACATTTTGTCCAACCCTATCTCTGTGTCCTGTTCTGCTGGTTAGCATGTATTTAGTTTTTTGCTTATTTATTCTGAGACCCATTTCTTTTGCTTACGCTTCTACCCTCGTAAATACCTCTTTCGTGGTTAGTATCGAATTGCTGACTAGATCTATATCGTCTGCAAAACCAAGCAACAATCCAGGACCATCCCGACCGTAGAGTTCAAAATTTAGCTCCGCAGTTCTTATCGCTTTGTCTAGAGGGCAATATTAAATAGGAGATATTGAATCACCTTGTTTCAGTCCGCTGATTATTTCAATGAGATCAGGCAGCATGTCACCGATCCGCACTCTGCTCCGTGATTTATCTATGCAGATTCTGGTCATTTTTACTATCTTCTCAGGTATAGCAATCTCCTGCCGTTGCATACCAAAGTTTTACTCGTAAAATGTTGTCTTATACTTGTGCATGTATCGGTATGATTATGCTCTCTCTTCACTTATCCGGGATTGTTTCTCGTTCCCATATCAGCTGTACGATGCCACGTATTTTAATGAATTTAAAACAAAAATCGAATTTGGAAAAATAAGGAGATTTGACTAAACGAAATACAACTCCAGCTGAGTTCGGTGGTGGTTTCTCTACTGGCAAATTGTGCCCAGCTCAGCCGTAGAGGGTAAGTGCCAAAATAAAGTGAGTGCGCCACCGATTTAGTACGGTTAAAATCGGAAACCCCTGATGTTCCAGGCACCACTTCACCCACTGGAGATAATTAAGTAAATTCAAAATTTTAAACGGTACTATTCGAATTGCACTATAACTGAAAATAACGATAAGTGAACTAAATAAAACTAAAATATCCACTAGACTCTTCTTTAATGAACAAAATAAGATCTAGAATACAGACTGTCAAGCCTCGTGCCTGACACACAATTGATATTTATATAATAAATTATATGAACAATTATAAAAAAAGGTAAATTTATCAAAAAGGTGTGATCACACGCAACAAAAAAAAAGACAAGGAAAAATAGCTATAACTAAAACTATGCCCGCCTTAAAACTAATGGCTTATCTGTAAATTTAATGGTTTGCCGCAGTCCTGGGCTTCACCAATACTTGGGTCAGTTCCAAAATTTAAGCCTTATCCAAAACCAAAAGGCTTGCTCCAAACACAATAATCCAAGCTCGTACCAAGTATTAGGTCAGCCACCAGAATTCCGCCTAACTCAAGGACTTATGCCCGTAACCAAAAATGTAGCCGGTAACTAAAAACCCTAAAATCGTAATTAAGCATTAACATTAGGTTAAAAAGATTTGAATGACTCCTTGAATTAATCTGATTTAATAACATTACTCTACTTTACTGACTTAAATACAATTTAGACATATTGACTGATACTTGTATAACAATGAAAGAACAAAAGTGAATTTAAATGAGTTTTACAACATTTAGAAGCTGATTTTACTGAATTTATAATTAATGATCAAAACTAATAATCAAAATGTGCTTAACAAACTTAATTTTTACTGGCTAGTCCTTACAAAATTATAACTATAACTTTAAATCAAAGTTCACATAAAATTAATTCGTAATAGTACAAAAATCAATTTCGATAGTAAAAAAAAACTAAAAGGAGTCTAGTTAAACAAAATAAAACCCTGTGGACGATACAAAAGAAATATTCATATAAAATAGGAATTTTAACCAAAAATTGATTATATGGCGTCATTAAATTATTAAAACGTAATTATAAAACTTACCTATTTAAAACAAAATAGGGTTCTTTTTTCGTGAGACGATATCCCAGTTGATAGTTGGGTAAGTTTTAGGACAAAAGAAAACAATTTCCTCGCTGCTAAATGCAATGTCGTACAAGCTCCAACCACGATGGTTATCCAAAAAAAAGGAAAGGTTCCAAAAATACCAGACCCCGCTACTGTCTGTTTCATAAGGGACAAAAAGGAACATAAAGATCAAATAATCACATGGATAAAGAAGCATGTCTTACTTACCAATAGAAAATCTCAATAAAAATCCGGACAAGCCGAAATCTCCAACAAATTCACCAAAATCCAGCAAAATACCTTCTACACAGTTTTCGATGGAGACAGATGGAACTTAATTACACAAATCCAACCTACGTCGCCCCCGATGTACAGGGATGCAATCAAGTTCCCAAAAATTTTCTGATTAACACGCGTTCACTACGAGAGACAGGAGTCAAAAAGAAAGAGGGACTTCGATTATCAAACTTCACTTAGATTTGACACACTTCAGTACGAAACATGATGGCCTCTACTACGATACTGACAATAACCATGGTTAATTCAGCCAGCCACTCATGAACAAACAGAGGTTATCTGATACATTTAATCTTATTATTTTAATTAACTAACAATAAATAACCCAACATTACTTAGTTTCCCTATTTATTTTTGATACTAACAATAAAGTTAAAAATGCGACTGATCATTGGCTGCAATACACTACCGTCGGACTATTGACAAAAGAACGAAGTTGCGCTTACAAGACAGATGTAAATGAAATGTCAATAATTCAAACCATAATAACAAATAAAATCGATTTTAGCAACTACTGAATATATTTATAAATTGATAACTAACTATAAACAACTTAAATCAACCGATTTCTTACTTGAATAAACACTACAATGATAACAAATTAAGGTAAGCAATTTCGTTAGTTACTATAGTAAATTTTGACCCGTGACAACATCCCCTCCCCTAAGAAAGGAGAAAATCTACCGAAGATTTTCGACGATAACGCAATAGTGCTAAATGAGCCAACGATCACGATAAAAAGGGACAACAAGCCTAACAATAAAACTAATAAAACGCCATATACCATTTCGTAAGAAAATACGAACTAACTACACCTCAAAACCCAAAGAAGGAGAAAAAAAAAAAACAAAAATTTTGAGTAATACTCGGGAACAACAGCACCCAGTGCAATAAAGCTGCACCAAACTAAAACGACATCGGTCCTTCCATTTCGGAGGACTGCATTCGAAGTCCGCTTAGGTAAGCGGAAGCAATGCACACTTCCAGGGGCGACCTCGCGAAGGATGTTAAACGCGTCATGGTTACACACCCCTGGACCTCACACCATACAGTGTACAAAGCCCTCTCACCCAGCAGCCAACGAACACAATCCACACCCACTTCCGGACCTCCGCCGGTGAATAACAAAGGGACAAGTTAAAAGGTATCAAAGATTCCGGTACTGCTGAGACTTCCACGGGAGGCCCCGCAAGGTCATCTGACTCTGACAGCAGTAGTGAACCCCCGCATAGTGACAGTTTTCCCTCGGGTCCCTGCCGGCGAGCAATCCACCTCCCACTGACGGAGCGTAACCAATGCGGTTCCACTTAAGGCGACACCCCGTGCAGCCCCAGCACCCACCGGAGCCTAAGGCCATAAAGCAAAGTAACACGGAGGGACATTTTGGGCCGAAGCCCGGGACCTGAAGGGACCCAAAGTGATAAAGTTCACCCCAGACTAAAAACCACAGGAAAAAAAAACAGAAACCCCCCCAACTAACGTAATTCCCTAACAACCTAGGGACTAACAAAATAACAAAATTAACAATCCTAACGTACTCCTAGTACCAAATCGCAAAAAGGACACTAAACCAGACCAACATCCAAACTAAACTGGACTAATATCCACAACACAAACCCAACAACAACATTACCCCTAAACTATGAACTCGTAGGGTACCAAATTCAGGTACGGTATGCCTAATCCTCGCTCCAGACACAAATAGGGTAACACAGTGATCAATAACACAAAAAAAAAGAAAACTTGGGAGGAGGAAAGAGACGGTAGCATACTAGAAATGCTGATGGAAGCACACAATACAATTACTGATGGAAGTAACGTAAGATAATATGGATTCGGAGACTAGAAATAAGATACGATGGAAAACAGATAACAGAAATTCCGAATCCTGTAGTGTTAAGGTTAGGGGACTCTTACCCGCTCCGCCTGGAGTATCCTCGGGTGGTGAAATTCTAAGGCCTCCAGCCACAAGGCACAAAAGGGTCAACGATGGTCGTGTTGACAAGGTTTGAATCCAAATAACGAAAGATACCATAAGTTTACAAAACCTAAGTTCCTGCCAAACAGACTGAAAATTCCCTCAATAAATCCCAACAAATGGTTTTTCCACCGGGCACTCAACAACCAATGGCCCAGTCGGAAAATAAAAGGTTTGGCCTCGAAATCCACACAAAACGTGCCGTAGAACCACTACAAATAAAGCCAAAACCATAAGGTCATTCTAAAGCCAAACAAGCAGGAAAACGATGTAACTAAATATAGATAATGGTAAAGATAAGTTTACTAAGGCAGAACGAAATTTGGATCCAGAAAGTGTTAAGGTTAGGTAGAAATCAACGATGGACTTGCTGAAAGGGTTGGATTCAAGTGACGACGGGTAAGATGGGATTACAATAAAACAACCCAAAGTAACGAACTTGAATCCAAAAAGTGTTGAGGTTAGGGGACTTTTACCCGCTCCGCCTGGAGTATCCTCGGGTGGTGAAATTCTATGGCCTCCAGCCACAAGGCCGAAACAAGAAATCAACGATGGAATTGTTGAAAAGGTTGGATTCAAGTGACGATAGGTAAGATGGAATAACAGTAAAACAACCCAAGGTATAACGAAACTTGAACCCAGAAGTGTTAAGGTTAGGGGACTTTTACCCGCTCCGCCTGGAGTATCCTCGGGTGGTGAAATTCTAAGGCCTCCAGCCACAAGGCCGAAACAAGAAATCAACGATGGAATTGTTGAAAAGGTTGGATTCAAGTGACGATAGGTAAGATGGAATAACAGTAAAACAACCCAAGGTATAACGAAACTTGAACCCAGAAGTGTTAAGGTTAGGGGACTTTTACCCGCTCCGCCTGGAGTATCCTCGGGTGGTGAAATTCTAAGGCCTCCAGCCACAAGGCCGCAAATACAAAACACCAAACAGAAAAGTGAGAACAATAAAAGAAATAACGAAAATCACAAAAGAGAAACAACCAAAGATTCAAACATACTACAAGGAATTGTCGTCTGGAGCGAGTGATTCATAAAAAGGCTTCAAATCCTGTACATGCCAAATACCTTTCGAATTCCCTAATTCATCCTGGAGTTCATAGGACCAAGAACCACACCTACGCTTTACAACAAAAGGACCAAGATACGCTGGCGCTAATTTTGCCGAATAGAATTTCAGAGCATCAGACAGGACTTTATTCTTTCTCCAAACTTTATCCCCACAACTAAAAGATAGAGGTCTACGTCGCAGATTATACCGATTTGCATTTTGCTCTCTTGCGGACTCTATACGCTGTCGAACTTGCTGATATAACTTCGCGAAGCTCTCACGACGGTTTTTAGCATAATCATTGATTTCGATTCGGTCCGTCCGAAGTTTATCCTCGTAATCCGTTCCATAAAGTTTGTGTTCCCTACCAAAAAGAATAAAGTATGGACTATATTTAGTGGTTTCACTCGGTGTTGTCCTAATTGCGCAGCCAATTTCATTAAGATGTTCATCCCAAGTCCGGTGGTTGTCTTGCTTTACAAAGGTACGTAACATGGTCTTAATAACTCTATTGTGCCGTTCTGTGGGGTTAGCGCGTGGATTGTAATGTGCAGTAAAGAACATTCTGATATTATATTTTTCACACAATCTCCGGAATTCGTTCGATTTCATTTGGACACCGTTATCACAAGTTAAAGTCATGGGTGCACCGTACAACAAAAAGAAACCTTCCATAATTTCTGTCAAGTTTTTGGCAGTAGCGGTTCGACAGGGATATAAGAAGACTGCCTTACTGAAACTATCAGACACAACGAGGATATATTGGTAACCTTTTTTCGATCTAGGAAGAGGTCCAATGTAGTCTAGACTTATTGCCTGGAAGGGTTCGGATATTACAGGACGATCGCCCATCAACCCTGCTGGTGCTTCTTGCTCAACTTTATTCTGAGCACAACTCTTGCAACGACGAACATACCTAGACACATCAATTTTCATTTTGGGCCAGTAAAAGTTATGGGAGATTTTCCCAAAGGTCTTATTTACGCCTACGTGTCCAGAAGATGGTAAATCATGATAGCGTTGTAGGATGGGGCCGCGTTGGTCTTTAGGTACTACTAGTTTCCAGTCGTCTGAGAGCGGAGACAAATTAAGAATATCTGGCTTCATGAATTTGTACAGGGCACCATTTTGTACACGCCACAATGGATATTTCAAAGGATTACTCTGTACCTCAACTAACATTCTCGCATACCATTTATCGTTGGTGGTTCCCGGTGTAACAAGACAGGAGTCTACCGTATTCAGCATATCAACAGACTCCGGCACGGATCTAGAGAGAAAATCCGGAACTACGTGATCTTTACCTTTACGATGGACGAGTTCGAAATCAAATTGTTGAAGACGTAGTTGCCAACGAGCGAGACGACCTTGGGGATCTTTCAGCCGATGTAGCCACAATAAGGATGCATGGTCTGTGATGACGATAAAGTGGACATGATCTAGATAATGCCTTAATTTCTCGACTGCCCAAATAACTGCCAAACATTCCTTCTCGGTAACTGACAATTTCATCTCCTGCCTAGTCAAGGATCTAGATAGATAACAAATAACCTTTTCACCTTCCTGATATTGTTGTGTCAACACTGCACCGAGTCCATAATTTGACGCGTCAGTTTGTAAATAAAACGTCTTTTCGAAATCTGGGGCTGTTAATATTGGTGCCGTAACCAATCGCTCTTTAAGTTCGGTGAATGAGCGCTGACAATCTAGAGTCCAGTTCCAAGTTGCATTCTTTTTTGTTAATCTCAAAATGGGTGCTAACACAGAGGAGAAATTCGGGACAAACCGCCTATACCAAGATGCTGTACCTACAAATCTACGGACTTCACCTACATTCTTCGGGGGTGGAATATTGATGATTGCTTCCACCTTCTCTGGATCTGGGCGTAACCCTTTATCATCGACTACATAGCCTAAATACTGCAACTGAGGTTTACAGAAGTGACACTTTTCTTGAGAGACTATCAGACCAGCAAGGCGTAAACGATCAAAAACCTCTTCGAGTAGTCGCAAATGTTCGGAGAAGGAGTTGGTGATTACAATAATGTCGTCCAAGTAAACCATTACATTCGGCTCCAATTCGGGACCTAGGATGGCATCCACAATCCTCTGCCAAGTAGCTGGTGCATTCGATAATCCGAACGGCATTCGGCAAAATTGGAATAATCCCCTACCAGGTACTGTAAATGCAGTAAACTCACGTGACGACTCCTTAAGTGGTACCTGCCAAAACGCGGATTTTATATCGATGGAGCTGATAAATCGCGTATCTCGCAACCGGTCTAAAATGGTCGAAATATATAGGATCGGGTAAGCATCCTTCTTGGTGCATGAGTTCACCTTGCGATAATCTACACAAAACCTATACGATCCGTCCTTTTTCCTTACCAAGCATACGGGACTAGACCAAGGACTCTTTGACCTCTCTATCACTCCTAATTTCAACATCTCCTCTACCTCATCGTCGATGACTTTCTGTTTATGGGGAGACACCGGATAGTAACGTTGTTTGATGGGCCTCGTTCCAGGCTCTAACTCAATTTCATGCTCTCCTACTTTACAACAACCAAGACCTGTTCCCATAACTTCGAATTTCCGTTGTACTAATTCAGTTAGTGACTTCCTTTCCGTCGCGGTTAATTTGTCAATACTTTGAACACTGGCCAGTTCCAAATTTAGCGATTCCGAGAAATGCCAAACATCCTGATTCAGATCCGGAATAATCTCCATGGCCTTCCAAAAATCGATTCCCAAGATGATAGTGTGGGACAATGCGGGTAACACAAGGATGTTAATTATTCGCGTTTTCCCCATTAGCGTGAGAGGAGTTTGAACGTACCCACTACTCTGACAAACCTCGCCATTAGCCACTGTACAAGAGCTCGGATCTTTTATTAGCTTAAGGCCTAAACTGAGTAAAATTTCAAAACCAGGTAACCCTACTATTGTGCGACTGGCACCAGAATCTAGTAAACCTAACAAGGAATAGCCTAACACATTTATTTGAAGATAAGGCCGTTGATCTGCCTGTGCATGGGAAATAACATAGTCTAGAAGCATCTTATGAGAACTATCTAACGTATTGGTCGTGCTAATACTGCACTGGGAGAAAGGGTCACGACCTAACGATTCTCCCGAGATCCGTTTCCCTGCTGCCTACATTTCAAACAGTCCCTCTGGGTGACATTGGGAGTACCACAGCGATAGCAATGGACCTTTCGGGGGCTGGGACAATTCCTACTAATATGTCCTGTATTACGACAATTCCAACAGATTGGAGATCTAGAAGGACGACCTGAGCTACTAGGGTCTGTGTCAACTCTATTTATTCCCGACTGTTGGAGATCGGGGTCTTCCCTGTGGGGTTGTGCCTCAACAAAAGCGAAATCTGGTTCAACGAATTGATTCCTCCTACGAGAAGGGGGCACGTAATTTTCTACCCGGTATTTCTTAGTCTCCAACTTCATACATTCCTCTTCCAACTCTTCGATAGAACGTACGACCGGTAATTGAGTAGCGTAAAAAGGGGACAGGTTCCTAACCAACAAATCCAACTGTACCTCAGGAGCAAGACTACCATGACGCCGAAACAACGCCTTCATGCACGATAAATAATCGATTATCCCTTCAGTTGTATCTTGGGTCCTCTCTAAAATCTCTTTGAATAACCTGGCACGATAATCAGGTGGTTCAAAGTGCCTCAGCAACAACTCTGACAAACTCTGCCAATCCCTAAACCTATCGACGTTGGCTCTATACCAAGTTAATGCTTTGCCAGAAAAGAGGTCTATGGCACTAGAAAATAACTGATCCTCGGTGACATTACGAGCTATCCTAAGTTCTTGAACCCTATCTATAAAGTTGTGTACCGATGACTTGGCATCCCCAGCAAACTTCACGTTCCATTTCTCCAAATTCAATGGCTTCGATTGGGTATAATGTACCGTTCGAGTGATATTGGGGGAGTTCGACGGTGCAGAAACACGAGAACTGTTATGGACTGGTGGAGATTCCTCGTCGAGATCTTGAACAACATGACTGAGTTCCGGGTTTCGTTTAGCAGCAATATCAACTGAATCTAAGGCAGCTAATGCCTCCATCAACACTTTGCCCCTCTCCATCCTCTCTTCGGGTGTTAATCCGGCCTCTGGAATACGTTGGGCACGATGGTAAATATGGACTAGTTTCGACATAGAAGAGTTATATTTCCTCTCGATATTTTCACCCTCAAAATTAAGAACCGTTTCCTCCGTCAACAGCTTCCGTATCAACCCTATCTCCTCTTTAAAATCTGCTACAGTATAAGGAGGTAGCGTAAAGGTGCCTGCTCTCTCCATCTTCAAGATCGGCCGCAGAGCTGTCCTCATCTGATCAACTGTTTGCCTCGAATCGACTAAGATTCCCCTAACTAAAAGTTCGTGGATCAACATGTCCTTTTTAAGGTATGAAATATCCATTTTATACTCCATGATATATGGTTAAAATAACAACTATTCAACAAAATTCAACAATAACGAATAAGTGACAACTACAACCTTTTCAACAAATAATCAATAAATTGCGGTTCGGTAGCAATTAGCAACGTTGGATAATATTAAATAACTTACCAATGATATATAGATAAAAATAAGAAAGTATTCAACTATGTAAATCGTTTCACGTTTGGTGTGATCTGATGTTAATAACGCCAATAATTAAAATATATAATAAAAAAAAAATTCTACTTAGCTCACTTATATACGCGATTAATAAACAATAAAAAAAAACTAACTATTACTCGCCCAATTAAACAAATATATGCCCCACGTTGGGCGCCAAAAATTTGCCACGTATTTTAATGAATTTAAAACAAAAATCGAATTTGGAAAAATAAGGAGATTTGACTAAACGAAATACAACTCCAGCTGAGTTCGGTGGTGGTTTCTCTACTGGCAAATTGTGCCCAGCTCAGCCGTAGAGGGTAAGTGCCAAAATAAAGTGAGTGCGCCACCGATTTAGTACGGTTAAAATCGGAAACCCCTGATGTTCCAGGCACCACTTCACCCACTGGAGATAATTAAGTAAATTCAAAATTTTAAACGGTACTATTCGAATTGCACTATAACTGAAAATAACGATAAGTGAACTAAATAAAACTAAAATATCCACTAGACTCTTCTTTAATGAACAAAATAAGATCTAGAATACAGACTGTCAAGCCTCGTGCCTGACACACAATTGATATTTATATAATAAATTATATGAACAATTATAAAAAAAGGTAAATTTATCAAAAAGGTGTGATCACACGCAACAAAAAAAAAGACAAGGAAAAATAGCTATAACTAAAACTATGCCCGCCTTAAAACTAATGGCTTATCTGTAAATTTAATGGTTTGCCGCAGTCCTGGGCTTCACCAATACTTGGGTCAGTTCCAAAATTTAAGCCTTATCCAAAACCAAAAGGCTTGCTCCAAACACAATAATCCAAGCTCGTACCAAGTATTAGGTCAGCCACCAGAATTCCGCCTAACTCAAGGACTTATGCCCGTAACCAAAAATGTAGCCGGTAACTAAAAACCCTAAAATCGTAATTAAGCATTAACATTAGGTTAAAAAGATTTGAATGACTCCTTGAATTAATCTGATTTAATAACATTACTCTACTTTACTGACTTAAATACAATTTAGACATATTGACTGATACTTGTATAACAATGAAAGAACAAAAGTGAATTTAAATGAGTTTTACAACATTTAGAAGCTGATTTTACTGAATTTATAATTAATGATCAAAACTAATAATCAAAATGTGCTTAACAAACTTAATTTTTACTGGCTAGTCCTTACAAAATTATAACTATAACTTTAAATCAAAGTTCACATAAAATTAATTCGTAATAGTACAAAAATCAATTTCGATAGTAAAAAAAAACTAAAAGGAGTCTAGTTAAACAAAATAAAACCCTGTGGACGATACAAAAGAAATATTCATATAAAATAGGAATTTTAACCAAAAATTGATTATATGGCGTCATTAAATTATTAAAACGTAATTATAAAACTTACCTATTTAAAACAAAATAGGGTTCTTTTTTCGTGAGACGATATCCCAGTTGATAGTTGGGTAAGTTTTAGGACAAAAGAAAACAATTTCCTCGCTGCTAAATGCAATGTCGTACAAGCTCCAACCACGATGGTTATCCAAAAAAAAGGAAAGGTTCCAAAAATACCAGACCCCGCTACTGTCTGTTTCATAAGGGACAAAAAGGAACATAAAGATCAAATAATCACATGGATAAAGAAGCATGTCTTACTTACCAATAGAAAATCTCAATAAAAATCCGGACAAGCCGAAATCTCCAACAAATTCACCAAAATCCAGCAAAATACCTTCTACACAGTTTTCGATGGAGACAGATGGAACTTAATTACACAAATCCAACCTACGTCGCCCCCGATGTACAGGGATGCAATCAAGTTCCCAAAAATTTTCTGATTAACACGCGTTCACTACGAGAGACAGGAGTCAAAAAGAAAGAGGGACTTCGATTATCAAACTTCACTTAGATTTGACACACTTCAGTACGAAACATGATGGCCTCTACTACGATACTGACAATAACCATGGTTAATTCAGCCAGCCACTCATGAACAAACAGAGGTTATCTGATACATTTAATCTTATTATTTTAATTAACTAACAATAAATAACCCAACATTACTTAGTTTCCCTATTTATTTTTGATACTAACAATAAAGTTAAAAATGCGACTGATCATTGGCTGCAATACACTACCGTCGGACTATTGACAAAAGAACGAAGTTGCGCTTACAAGACAGATGTAAATGAAATGTCAATAATTCAAACCATAATAACAAATAAAATCGATTTTAGCAACTACTGAATATATTTATAAATTGATAACTAACTATAAACAACTTAAATCAACCGATTTCTTACTTGAATAAACACTACAATGATAACAAATTAAGGTAAGCAATTTCGTTAGTTACTATAGTAAATTTTGACCCGTGACAACGAGTTTGTGTAGGTGTCTATGTAGTGGTTCTCCTCCCTCCTTAATGCACTCAGACGGAATCATGTCACCCCCAGGGGTTTTACCATTCTTAAGTTTATTTATGGCTTTCATCACTATTTCTCATGAAGGATCGTCTACGTTTGGTTCTGCTGTATGACGTACCTATTAATTGAGTATTGCCATCATTATTTTTGATGTTCAAGATGATCCTTTTTTATTAAATTTCGTTTGGATAAAGTACCATTTTTATAGAAAACACAATAAACGTTTTCAAAGTTTTCCAATAAAGCTAGTTCATTTATTAAAAAAAATGGTTCGGAGTCAAACTAAAATCTGATCTAAAGAATATCTGTAGTGTGAATCAATTTTTACTACCGAACACACATGTTGGAAGTTAAAGTGTTCAGTTATTTTCAATAAAAATATTTTTCTGTTTTAGGTAAATTTAACTTACAAAAATTTACTGGAACTGATATGGCAAGAGTACATGCACTAACATACGAAACGTTATTGGAAGATGAGGAAACTCAAATTTTAGGAGTAAATCATGTCGGTAATACTGCAGGTGCAAGTATGAATCATTTACCATTATTTTCAGCTACAGAATTTGGATATCTAATACGATGGGGTGAAGTAAGTAACTGACGAAATAATTAAATTAGGTTTGGTAATATATATTTTTTATTTTCAGCAATCTGTTCCACTCCGACACAAGGAGTTTAACATTTTGAATATGCCTACTGTTGTGAAGTTTATTTATGACTTCGCCACCTCTATTGCTAGTGAAAAAATGAGATCTAGAGTCTTTGTAAGTATTTCTATTGTAAAAAATCAATTACGAATTTAATTGTTATTCAAAAATCCATGTGTGAATTATAAACAAAATTTGCTTGTGTTCAAGAACAAATACTTATTTAGCAACCTTTTTGGAAAAAATGCTGCCATTTCTTCTTTGTATTGTTATTTTTGCTAGTCGCTTATTGTTTTGAAATCTTTCTTTATTTTCTTCATTCTTTCATAATCATCGTCTTCCTAGTTTTTCTTTATATTTATTTGTTATTACAAAGTCCATTACTTTAGGTGGTAGGGACTGATCATAAGTCACTTGATTGAATTGCAGTAATTATGTTACTTATCTGTATTATTTTTTTTGCATTTTTGGATTAGTAATATATTTAAATTTAGCTTCTTCTTTCTCTCCACCTTACCACAAGCCCAGTTGAGGTCAGCGTTAGCCTTGTAATATTTGTTTCCACTTATCTCTGTTTAACGTATCCTGTCTTCTCCACTTTTCTCTTACACGTCCTCATTTATTCTATCCATGCATCTCAACTTCTGTCTTTTTTCCTCTTACATTCATCCACTCTTTCATTCACATAATTCACATCCCTTCTCTTCAAATGATCTACTCACCTCAATTATCAAGGCGTTTAAAAAATTATAGAAATGAAATAACAATGTAATTAAAAAATGGTCAAAATTACGCCTTTAACATCTTACAAAGTATTAATTTCACATTTCTTCTTCTGTTCTTTTTATTATTTCTCTACAATTCATGCCAAGCCTAGTTGGTGCCGGCGTTAGCCTTTCGTAGCATTTGTTTGTACTTATCTCTGTTTAACGCATACCATTTTCTCCATTCTTCTCCTTCAGATCCTCATTTATTCTATCCACCTATCTCAATTTCGGTCTTCCTCTCTTCTTCTTACGCTCAATCTCACATTCATATATTCCTTTACTTACATAATTCTCATCGCTTCTCCCTACATGACCAAACCATCTCAACCCCTGTTCCACTTTCACTGTACCTCTTACTCTCTATTTCTCCTGGGTAATCTGCACATCCAACGCATCATCTTTATGTCTGCCACTTCTAACTTTCTCTTTTACTATTTCATACTCAGTTATACATTAACGTTGGCCTTACAACTCTCTTGTACAGTCTATTTTTTATTTTTGCACTCACATTCCTGTTACACAAAACTTCACCCATTCTTCTCTAGTTTATCGATCCTCACTTAATTCTATGATTTATCTAACTCTTTGAATCTCCATTCTTTTTTTAGCACAGACCTTAAATATTTAAAGTTTTGTATAGCTGGCAACACTTGATCCTGCAGATTGATCTTAAGTCCATTCGTTTCGTCTGTTGTCATATACTCAGTCTTCGTCCTACTCACTTTCAACCCTCTACTCTCAAGCACTTTTCTTCATTTCTCAACTTTTCCTTCCAGTCTCTCTTTCACAAGATCTACAGTCACAATATCCGCATTTATCACATCTTATGGGACTTCACCTCTTATCTCTTCAGTCATCACTATACTAAACAGATAGGGGCTCACCATTCTTCTCTAGTTTATCGATCCACACTTAATTATATTATTTATCTCACTCTTGGAATCTCCATTCTTTGTTTAACACAGACCTTAAGTATTTAAAGTTTCAGATATCTTGTAGCACTTTGTCATGGAGATTGATTTTAAATCCATTTGTTTCGTAAGTTGTCAAAAAGTTAGTCCTACTCACTTTTCCCCATTTCTAAAGTTTTCCTTTCAGTCTCTCTTTCACAAAATTTACAGTTACAATGTTATCCGCATACATCATGTCACATGAGACTTCACCACTTATTCCTTCAGTCATAACATCCATTACCGTTTATTTATTCATTCTGATATAAAACTGTTGTTGTTTGGATTATCCTAACTAAAAATTTTGATAGTTTAGGTTGCTAATCCATAGAAGTAAAACACCTCTTTATTCTATCCATTGATGTTTTGAATTTTGAACCATAAGTTGCCTCTGGTCCATAGTTAATTGCAATATTGCAACCTATTCAATCTGAATATTTATGAGTCTGATTTTTGCTATTGGCCACTAATATTTTAGTTTTAATTAGAATATTTTGTTGTATTTTTATTCCATTAGCTGGTGGATCTTTGGATATAACTTGCCAAAAGGTGATCAAATATGAATACACCTCCGTCTACTTTAAAATTTTTCCCTATTGTATTTCTGCTTTCTAAAAAGAATATTCTTATAGTTTTCTCCATTCAATTATTATCAGGATAGGTGTTTTCTGATAAAGAAGACACAGAAGATATGCATAGCCTTTCTTAGTTAATAAAAGCTTAAAAAACTGGTATGCTTTACAAGAGTAAATATTGATTATTAATAGTTTTTTCTTTGACAATTTGTACCATCTACCTCTTTTTGGTTAATATATAATATTTATGGTATCCAGTAATGGCCCAAATTGAATTACTGATTATTCTTTTTTATGACGATTACAAGTTAACGTACTGATTTTCGATTTTCCTTTGGATATGTCGATAATTGAATAAGATGTGATAACAACTCAAATATATATTTCAGGTTCATTCCTCATTTGATCAACTGCATAAACATGTAGACAAAAATTGCTTACCACTTGAGTTTGGTGGAACTATGCCTGCAAAAGAAATGATAAATTTATGGAAAAAGGAACTGGAAGCAAAAAAGAAAAGATTACTTAGTTTCGATAATATGAATTTACTAAGTGACAGAGGAATCATAAGAAGCCGTAGGCCTCCAGCAGAGGACCAAACTGGGATAGGAAGTCTACCTGGAAGTTTTAGAAAATTAGAATTTGATTAATAATATAATTTTATAGGTGTTTTATTTAGGAATTACTGGATAAGGTACAAAAGTTATTTTAAAGTCATTCATTCATTAGTTCACTCAAGCAAATTTACTATATGTAAATGTGATAAAAGAACTTTGTATCTTTTGTAAGAATTATGACATTAGGGATAATTTCATTGTTTTAACAGATAAGCTAGTTTTCAGTTGTCCGAGTGATATTCTGTTTTATTTTAACTTAAAAAAATATGATTTAATTAATTTTATATTGCATCAAGTGTTTTATTACACTGAATCAATCAAATTTTGTAGTATCTAAATTGAAATATTATAGGAGAAACAAATCTTGATTAAAATATGTGTTGCAGTAGAGATTTCTTATAGCTTTGTACTATTTTAGTAAAAGGAATTTTTATTACAACTCAATAGGTAAGTTTTTGTTAATACATTTTTTAAAATATGCCACAGTAGCATCACAATTTGTAATTCTGTTTATTTTTTAAGATTTTATATAAATTCTAAATTATTATTAGACAGAATATACAAAATTTAATATAGATTTGTGTATGATATT
This sequence comes from Altica lythri, assembly GCA_964028335.1. Lineage (NCBI taxonomy): Eukaryota > Metazoa > Arthropoda > Insecta > Coleoptera > Chrysomelidae > Altica > Altica lythri. Next base: position 57,219,898 of record OZ034805.1, on the reverse strand, counting down.
GGATTAGAAATAAATTTATGTAAAATAATGTTTTTTATTTAATTTTTTAAAATTTAAAACAAGGGGGGTTGCGATTTATTGCTTCTTAATTATTCCTTTTATTACTATCAGTTTTTTTTTATATTTTTCCTCTTTACTTGTTGAGTTTTAATATATTCAGATTATCTATTTTTAGAAAGTTTTATTTTTATTTTCGTTGTGTTCTTTGTCTCTTTGTCTTTCTCTTTGTCATTCCGGGTGGAATTTTGTAATTTAAACCTATTTCCATCACCTAGCGCTCTGAAATTTTCAGGATAGCTAAGAACTGGATGACAATGCGTTTGGGCATATATACAGATATTTTGACACAATTTTGGGTTGATATGAGTTTTCCATCGATTTCAAAATTCCCACATAATTTATATAAGAGTAATGTGACCTATAAATCAGTAAAAAAACTTTCTACTATAAAAAGTTCTTTTTATATATTGTGAGTAGTTTGTCTTTTATTGTCCCACATCGTATAAATACGTTTTTTCACCACTTTTCTGTAACTCACTTTTTTAGGTCTAATTTTTGCGCTTTTTTCTTTTTCCTTTTTTTTATTTCTCAATTCTTTAATCCAATTTTATTGTTATACTAGCTTTTACCCGCGGCTTTGCTCGCGTGGAATTGGGATATTCGCAAATGATTTAATGACTATCTATTTTACATATAAAATTTTAATTTTAATCATTCTGTAGGTATATCCTTAGTAAATTAAGTCTGGCCTAACTACTTCTAATTTTTTTTTTATTTAAAATTTCATGTTTGTCAGTCAATCACGCTGCAACCAGTAAACAGATTTTGATAACAATAATTCATACAACACCGATTATGACGAACTTATAATATTGATCTCTGACAGTTCTACATTGGACCTAATCATCTGTATGATATATGTAGTAACTTGTGAGTCATTTGTTTTAATAACCTCATAGCGCCATCTAGTTTCGAATATCAAAACTAAATTATAGCACATATGTATGCATAAATACGTGCTAAAATACATCTGTGAAAACCGCATTCAAATCAAATCAGTAGTTTTCATGTGATGAGCGCACAAACATACAGACAGACAGACAATAAAACATCTGACCACATTTTTGGGTTCTATATCGATGTACCCGCTACGTCGTTCGTATGGCGTATTGATTCTTGTATAAAAAGTAGCCTATGTCACTCTTCATGCTTTCAACTATCCCGATACAAAAATTATGCCAAAATTTTTATACACCGGATATTAAGTTAAAAGAAGACACATACATCTGTAAAAACCGCATTCGAATCGAATCAGTTGTTTTCATGTGATGCGAGCACAAATATACAGACAGACAGACAGAAAGACAAAAAAATCTAACCACATTTTTGGGATCTAAATCGATGTACCCGCGACGTCGTTCGCGTGGCGTTTTGATTTTTGTATAAAAAGTATCCGACCCCCGTTCAATCCTTTTGAAGGGGGTTGATTTCTAAAAATACAATATAAGTACACCTCCACAACCTCTAAAGAGCACACATTTTAATTTTCTAGTTCCTTACTCCAAAAACATAGGACTTTCATACAAATTTCCAACCCCCGTTTTACCCCCTTAGGGATAGAGTTTCAGAAAATCCTTTCTTAGCGGACGTCTAGACCCTATAAGGAACCTACCTACCAAATTTCAAGTTTGTAGGTCTTATAGTTTCGGCGATATGGTGATGAGTGAACTTTCGCTTTTATATATATATAGATTTATTTATTGTTAGCTTTAATATTTTTCTTATCTTTTCTATTAATACTTTTTTGGTATTGATTTTTGATTACTGAGGAAGTAAAAAGTTTTACCAGTTCAAGTTTTTAAACCAATGATTCTGGTTTTCCTTATTCAGAATTCTTGGATTAATGCAATTGTGTCCTGTTGCTCAGCAAGGTGGCGGCTGATGGTTGCCATGACCACTCTGCTCTCCTAGAGGTTACACTGAATAAATGAAGTCGTGTCGGCTCCTCCTCTACGTTCCGTTTTCTTTTCCATTTATTTATTCTGAGGACACGTCGGTCTGCATCTTTTCAGATGCCTCCTCGGATGCCTCGTCTGCAGGGGTGTCGACCGCTAGGCTTCATGGCTTGACGGCACGGCTGGTCTCCTCTTGACCTCCCTTCTTGGCCTCTTTGGCTTTAACCCACATAGTCAATTAGGTGATCGCACAGCTCAACCTCATCAACTTCCGTTTGAGGGTGGTCAAGTCCTCGTCCTCTACTCCGAAGACGAAGAGATGCCTTTTCGGTTCTGTTTTGTCCTCATGGTGGAAAGAACACCATCTCAAGACCTTAAGGTCTAAGTTTTGCCCACTTAGGCGTCGCAGCACTACCTCCTTCTCTTTAGTTCCGCACCGCAGACTCGTTTACCTCTGCGGTGCTAGGGTTTTTCTGATTGAGGCGGACATTTCTCTCTTGCCTGAGTGGTGTTGTTTTTTTGTTGGTTTTCGGTTTTCATGTTGCTCCCACGAGTAGCAATGGAAAAAAAGGTCTTCACCTGACAGAGTACTGCATGTCAAGGGAAGGATAAATATAAGAGGGTGCCGCCCTGTGCCCTTAAGGGAACGTTCGCGACCACATTCTAACCAGTGGCCTTTCAGTCCTCGGCACGTTACTTTACACTTTATCATAAGTTAAGCTGGTCTGCGGTGACGGCTATCGCAAAAGACTTTAGGGGTTTTCAGGTTCCTTCACCCTACTTATAACCGTAACTGATCAAGTTGCCCTGACCACCTCCTATTCGCCACCAGTAGACGCGCCTAGTAGGTAGCTAAACCCCAAACAAATTAAGTACACAAACTTAACTGATTATGCAATAAATCTTTCTCAGGAATCACTCTACGTGTTGTTGGAAACTGTATGAAAATTCCTTCAGAAGTTTTTGCATCTACCGCGCAGAAGGGGACAGACAGACAAACTGACAGACAGGCATGACACCGCTATAGTTTTCTTACATGTATAGACAGGAAATAAGCAATGGAATGAACAGCTGATTGGAAAATAGTCTAACCAATTGTACAAAATTGATGAATAGAAAATTACAGTTTTGATTTCAAGATGGTGGTACATTTAAGCTTAACTTATCGCCGCTCTAATTTAAAATCAGTTAATACAACTAGCTTGAGCCACTAATGCATTTTTACAACTGTAGATATGTTTCCTGGTAATAACATCTGTTTTAATTGCTTGATTAAGATAATTCAAAAATTATCAAAATATAATACATACAGAGTATGTATGTATGTTTTTATGTGCGTAATTTGGGGTAATAGATATATGTACTTGCGACTAATAAGATCGTTTTGCGTCCTCCTTTTCTTGCTTTTCTTGTCCTATCTTTCTTAAAAAGTTTAGAATATCGATGTGCTTTAAGTAAAGCAGATCCTTGTCTTCTATTTCGTATTATCCTAAGTATCTAACCTTAGAAATACGTAAGGCAATGCATTCAAAGAGTATGTGCTTTCGTCTTTTTTTTTTCATCATGTGTCCTCTTAATCGGCAGTGTCCAGTTCTTACTGAGGTAACAGGAACTGATAAATCTCTTCTGGTTATAGTTTTCCTGGAGCTTCTTTGGTTGTCTTAGCCCTTCTAGATCTTCCCAGTAGTTGGCTTTTTCTCAATCCGCTCCTTGTTTTAGTTTTTCTAAGACTGTACTATTGCTGATTTCAAAGATCATTCTGGTCCCAAATATGAGTGTTTCAGCTTCTTTTTTTGCCAGCTTAACTGCTGTTTTGTTTCCTTCTACTCCTATGCGTCTTGGAACACATAAGAGGGTAACAGTATTATTTTGTACTTGTTTTGTTTAGTTCGTCTCGGCATTTCCAGACCATCTTTGAACCTATTATGTGTGAGTTGAGTGCTTTAATGACTTCTTGGTTATCTGAAATGATTACAATCTCTTGTATACAATAATTCCCTTCGATATTAAATTCTACTCACCTTAATGGCGCGGATTTCCTCTTTTTAAAATGCTTTGGTATGTACCCAGACTTTCTTAGTATTTAGCTTTAGGTCCTGCTCCAGTCCTTTTATCTGTCTTGAAGTCGTCCGTATACCACTTTATGGCATTTTGGTTTAGCCCCATTCCATTCAAATTTATTACCCAATTTTGTAGTGAATTTTCTCTCAAAATTACATTTCTTTGACATGTCATTTTGGGGCATTTCCAAGTCTGATTAAATTGAAGTGATCGAGGTTTTTCCTTGATTATTCTTTTTCTGACCATTCTATAAATTGTTTTCTTTCTTACACTTTCTACTTGACTTTGTGGTCGCGTGAGATTTAAGATTACTTCGATTGCAGTAGTGGGGCATGTTCCCAACATACACAGTAAAACCAACAACTGATTTTCATAATCAGGTTTTTTCAGTTAAACAATTTTATCTGGGTTTTAAAATTAGTTTAATGTAAATTTTAGTGAACAATCTCATAAAAAGTAATTAGGAAATAGTTGTAGGTACAATATTTTTCCAATAGATTTAGATATCTTTATAATTTTCTGTATAATTTAATTTAAATTAGGAATTGAAACAAATTATTGAAGTTGTTAATATGTTGATTTATCTATTATATGTTAATGTTCTTTCTAATTTATATTTAATGATTGTGTCTTTGTATTAATTTAGTTTAAGTTTAACATTCGTATTGTTAAGTTGTTATACAAAAAAAGTAAGTTTCTATTTTTTATATTACAGTTGTTAGACACATTTTTAAATTGTATTTGCATTTGGTAATGGTTGTTTATGACTAGGTTACATTGTAGGTAGATAAAATATAAAAAATATATAATACATTAAAATATCTTAATAGTCATTATTTATATAAAAAAATCCATAACATCTTGGTGAAATTGTCCCTTTTTTTGTTTGCTTCAAAATTCCTTCTGTATTTGGAGAAAATAAAATAGAATAAAATTATTGTTAACTTTTAGATATGAATATCGTTAAAACAAAAAAAGATTTGGAATTACCATCAACAGTTTCTAATAAAGAAATCTTAATGGATCGAGAAAATGTGATGAACAGTGATCTATTTGAAGAAGCTAAAATTGAAACAAGGGAAACAACAGCCATACGTAATGAAAGTCTGCGTCAATTAAGAATTTGGATACAACAAAATCCGGATATTGAAAATTGTTTAACAGGTAATAATTTAATTATTAAATTAATTTATTTTTTGCAAACTATTATCGAAATGATTATTTGCAGATGATAGTTTTTTACTTCGATTTCTTCGAGTTAGGAAATACAGTCTACCTATGGCTCAACAGACTTTGTTAAAATATTTGAATTTTCGGCAAAAGTTTAAACATATCATGTGTAATTTAGATTATACACTACCTGGAACTCTGGATTTAATAAATAGAGGGTAAGTTTTTAGTAAAAAATAGATTTAAAATTAATACAATGTTGATTTGTCTGCGATGCGTTCTTTTTGGTGTTAGTATAATAACATACAAGAGTATTTTTAATTTAGCATATAGTAAAAAAGACAAAAAATATATAGACCTAAGGTACTGTATTGCTTTTCACAATTTGTCCTTCCAAGATTGATACACTTTTGCATATTTTCAAACCAGTTGACAACTGGCAAATGGCTATTTTAAAGGCATCGATGGCTTTTTCTGGCCACTGGAATAGCTGCCCAACCATTGTATTCTTGATATTTAAGAACGCGTAGAAGTCGTTGGGACCTAGGACTATATGGTGGATGGTCTAACAATAGAATATTTTAAAGCTCCAAAAAACTCTATAGTCTATTGGGCAGTGTGAGCCCTTGCATTGTGCTGATGTAGAATGATTCGCCGTTGTGTCTTATATACCAATCGGAAGTAACTATTCTTTAATCTTTTAAAGCAATTGTTGCAATATGACCAGATTTAGACACAAAAGTTTAGACCATTTGCTTTGACAAACTTTCAGTACGGATCACTTTTGTTGGTTTTTCCTCATCCTGAAACACTCACACAGCGGATTGGCGTTTATTTTCCGAATCGTAGGAGTAAATTCAAAATTCATCGACATTAATAATACTATAAGCGCCTTTTGTTGAACCTTTCCAATGATTTTTTTCCTCCTGTGATCAAATAAGGGATTCAACGAGACACCAAATTCGTAACACCCCGTTCTGCACGTTCGATCTATTGGATCGAGGTCTTTGAAATGCCCAAAGATGCCTCTAACTCCCGGTTTGATACACGGCGGTCATATTTAACTATCTGATGATCTAGCCTGGATTCGTCACTGGGACTGGAGCGATCACGTTGAAATTTTCAATACCAGTGGAAAATAGTTGACTGGCGTGGTGCTTCATTCCCAGCAAGACACTCCTATTGAAAGAAAGAAAGAGAAAGGAAGAGGGTTGCCAATATTAAAAAGAAGAAAAACTGCTTATCTACGGCATATATTTCAAAATTCCAAGTGCCAGTTCTTAAAGCTATGATGGAAGGGAATATAGAAAACGGGGAATTGGAAGAAAAAAACAAACATGGCTTAAAAACATAAGGGATTGGACAAACCTCGATACTCTTTAGCGCCACACAAGATCTAGAGGAGTTTGACAGAATTGTCGCCAAAATCCACTAACTAGATTAGGCACCTTAAGAAGAGAAGATTGCTATTGGGATAATCCTCTCTGAAAATTGTAAAAAAATTATTGCTCGCAATTGTTCCCGGCTAAGATCCATTGTTCGAGTTCAATACAACAGAGTAAAAGTGTACCACAGACATTAAAGCCATATCTTTAACATATGTGCCAAGAAGAGTAGTTCTCATGACTCTTATAGCACCTTATAGAGAGGAATGATGATAGATGGATGATTAAATGAATGATTTGGCAGATTTTTGTCCATGAAGCAACATGACCGCAGCACATTAGCATCAGGTGTGGTCAATGGACCAACAGCATTATTATGAAGATTTATATTATTTTTTTAACTATATTCGATGTTAGAGTTCCATGCTACAGAAAGTGACACCTACAAATTTGACTCTTGCAGCAAAACTTAATTTTCCTCTCGATATTTTCAATATCTACAAACATAATTGATTTAATTTTAATTTATTTGAGTTAATTTATAAATGTAATTATTGTCTTTTGCAGTTATGTATATGTAAGCCCTTTTCGAGATCGTAATGGTAGAAGAGTTATTATATATGATATAGGTAAGGTTATTTAATTATACATTTTTTTAATAGACTCATATAATGTTAATACTTAGAATAAAACGTAATATAATTATATATATCCAATCAATAAAATCTGCTTAAAAAAATCGATTGCTATTGAAAAAAGTGTACACAACAAAAATAAATTATTTTTTCTTCTTTCTCTGACTGGTCTTCTTTCCACTTTCCAGCTCCTTCTTTCTGCCCTTCTATTTTATATCTCCTTCTCTCTATTCCTCCGCTTTCCAGCTCTGTCCTCTTCTACTATTAACCCTAGCTATGCATTTTTAATTATTTCTTGTGACTAATTCTTTTAATTCAAACTCCCACAAAACTAGCAAAAGAAATATGTTCACTGCGGAAACATCTTTCAATTATTACAATTTCTGAGTAGTGGATAAGTAATCAATGATTACCATTACAAAAATATATCTTTTTGTTTTTTTTCTGCTCCTCCCTATACCTGTTGGCTTCTTTTATCTGTTACTTACACTTTCTTTTTTTTGTAAATTTTATCAGGGTAATTTTTTCTCACGAAATTGTTGAATTATCGAATTACCAATAGAATACATAAAAACGTGTTTATTTCTTTAGGTCGAATTGATGTTAATGTAACAGTTAGTCAAGATATTTTACGTGCTGATGCTGTTACCTTTGAAACACTATTAGAAGACGAGGAAACTCAAATTATGGGAGTTACACATATAATACAAGCAAGTGGTGTTGGTCCATCTTATCTACCTTTATTTCACACAAGCGACTTTGGATATCTAATAAAGTGGGGAGAGGTATTCACCTTAATAATTGTTACTGCTGTATTTTTACCCTTTTGTTTTTTGTAGCAATCATTTCCAATGAGACATCATTCATTTATTGTAACAAATGTGTCTTCCATTATTAAATATGTTTATGAACTTACTAAAACGTTGATAAGTGCTAAATTAAGAAATAGGATTACAGTAAGTAGTTATTTGAATAATTTTCAGTATTAAGTAGAGCATTTTTATCCAAATTCCATTTTTTCAAAACTCGATTAAAATAGTTAAAGTAATAAAGAAAACTAAACATAAAAAACCTTTTGTTAACCAAGTCTAACTCATCTAGTGCTAGACATGATTCTAGTTGAATAATATCTTTGAGTACAAATTAGGAATGCATACACAGTAAACTCAATTTGTTGTTCATTAGTTGTACCTACTATTCAAGATTTTTTTCTGTTTAGGGTATTTTAAACTTTTAGTTAGTATCTTACTTCTTAAGTATGAACTGAACATGCCTACGAATGTAATTATATACTCAGGTTTCATTTGAAAGGACCAAAACTTTTTGGATGGTGGTGAAAATGTAAATAGACATTCCTCCAACCTTTACAAGATCAATGCTGAAGTTCCACATGGATTGGCTCTAGCTCCTACTCTATTCCTTTTACATATTAATAATCTAATAGAAGCCACTAATAACCCAATAGACAGTTTTGTAAAGCGCACAACCGTCCCATATCCCTAGATATTCTGGAAGAGGACAAAATATCCACAGCGGCTTCTCTCAATCAAGATTTAAGAAGTGTAGACGAGTGGGAAAGAAAGAATCTTGTTACTTTCAACGCCTCCAAGACCAAGACATGTTGCTTATCTAACAAGAGGCAAACATATGACTCATCCATCACAATAAACGATCAGACACTAGTAGCAAGCGACTCCATTACACTGGTTGATATAACGATCTCCCAGGACTTACTCTGGAACGAACATATTGCACCCATGGCAACTGCAGCAGCAAAGGCTTTCTTTTTAGAGCACGGAAATATTTCTTTCCATCCAACTTATCTACTCTTTACAAACCCCAATTAGGATATAATCTTGAATACTGCTTGCATGTATGGTGATCAGCTGCTCCGTCAAGGATCAGATTTCTTGATGCAATACAGAGAAGAGCAGTTCGACTATAAAGGACAACAATATCACCAAAAACTTAGCCGCATTGTTTCACCGCAACGTCTGATCTTTCCCTGTTTTACCGATACTTAAACGGATTTTTTCTCAGATGAACTCCACTCTATAGTGCCTCCACTTTACAGACCAGCCAGAGCAACGTGACGTGCCAACTTTATGCACCCTTATACTGTTCAGTGCCAGACATCGAAAACGGATAGATTCGATCGTTCCTTGATCCCTAGGCTCTCCAAATTGTGGAACTGTATGAGTCTTTCCAATTTTTCAGTTAAAATCCTGTACTTCTGATAGGAATCATGGGTTATTTAGTAAACGATTATTTGAGATTTTTGATAATAATCCATGGTTCCGGTCTCCTAACCGAATAAAAATATAAGATAGGGCCCTAAAAAATGACTTAGAGTTGATGTTTCAATTGTCGATTTAATAAAGTCTCTCTCTTATTAAGGTCATGCTATATGTGCTTAGGGAGAAAGTGAGTAAGTATCACCAGTGGGAGGAGACGAATTTAACGACCTATAAGCGATTTGATAGCTAGGCATTTATAGCTTAGTTGTTAGGGCGTTAGCGCGTAGAGGTAAAGGTGGCGAGTCCGAGTCTCGCTGGATGCGACATTTTTTCAATTTCTCCTTAATGTCATTTAATATATTCTTGTTTGTATACTTTCTAAAAAATTCAAATAATCAAAGTATTTTTTATAATTCACGTTCACAAAGTTTCTATTTCGACACTAAAAACAGTATCGAAATAGGTTCATTGTAACACTGTTTTTGGTAACTTTTTGTTTTACACAATTGGTTGCACTGCACTGATTTTCAACGAAAGAGTTCAGGTAGTAAATCAAGAAGTATGTTGTAGTAAATTATTAACTACATTATCAGCGTTATTGCTAAATTCGGAATATTTTATACAAATTTGACAAACATTCTAATTTAAAATCATTAAAACTGACAAGTGTCAAAACTGTCAAGATTGCCAACATAAATAAATATTTCGAAAAACACTCATTTTACTTTTTTTTATACTTTTAAAAGTTCATTATAAAAAATAGTATGTAACACTCGAGTTACAATGACGGTTTGTAGTACTCGTTCTTTGCGAAACTCACCGCTTCGCGGTTCGTTTCACAAACTGAACTCGTACTACGAAACCTCTGTCATTGTAACACTTGTATTACAATATACTATTTTGGTAATTTACCATTAATTGTTAATTCAATATTTATATCTGGAAGTGTTAACTGTTAGAAAATATATAAGTACATGCATGCACATTGGTAATTTCCTATGTTTTCAACAATGCTCTATTAGGATTTTATTGTAATAGAATAAATTAAATTACCTGTTTGGAAAATTTCAAAAAATATTAATGTTATTGATTTCTTGGTAAATTAATTTTATGTTTTTAGTAATGTTGTTATACTTTGGTAATATACTGTTCAATAATTAAATAATGCACTATAAACACCATATAGCTTTTGGTTTTAATATTTATTACAGTAGTAAATTATGTATTGTCATAAATTACTTATCGATAAAATTGCTATACCTAAATATGTTTTCAGATGGACGATAGTTTACAAAAACTTCATGATAGAGTTGGAAAGAAATGTTTGCCATTAGAATTAGGTGGAATAATCCCAGAAAATGAGATGATGGCGCTATGGAAAGCAGAATTGCAAAGTAAACGAAATAGACTTTTATCTTTAGATAAAATGAGACTTCTTAGTGACAAAGGAATTATTACCAGTAGATCACGTCATTTGGATGCCACTGGTATTGGAAGTGTAGCAGGAAGTTTTCGGAAATTAGATATAGATTAAAATATTATTATTATTTTTTGAAAAAATCAATTCTGTATTAATGCCTAACGGAAATTATTATCAATAAATATATTAAGACATTTCATTTATATATATTTTTTTATTAATATCTCAATTTTGTAGGAATATCTAAATATTCAACTTGAAATTGTAGTGGCGTGAGATTTATGATCACTTCCATTGCAGCAGTGGAGCATGTTCCCATTGCTTCAGTGATGTATGCACATCACATGCTAGTTTCTGAATCTTCGAGACGTTTGTCCTCTTAGTAGTCAGATTAGCGCTCAAGTCCAAAACTACTGACCCGTAAATGATGACTGGTCTCACTATTGCCGTGTACATCCATTCCAGTGTACTTGGGTTACATCCACAATTTTTTCTTGTAATGTTTCTGTATACCATAAGACAGTGGAGCATTTTCCCATTGCTGCAGTAATGCATGTTCAGGCAAGTCTCTAAATCTTCGAGAGGTTTGTCCTCTAGTAGTCAGATTAGCACTCGCGTCCCAAGCTACTGTCCCGTAAGGGCCGTAAGTGATGATTGGTCTCACTATTGCCATGTAACATCCATTGCATTGTACTTGGGCTACATCCCCACATCACACCATTCTACGAATCAGCTAAACCCACATTCATACAACTGGATTATTATTCAATATAATGAATTTTTTAACAAATTTAATAGTAGGGGAACATGGGCGAATTGGAGTCATTGGGTAATGACAACTACTTTCGTTTACTTGTTTCTGAACAAGTTAAATGGTGTTTTGTAATTAAGTTACCTAGAAGGAGTAGGTACGCGTGACTCGTTGCATCAAGAGTTAGTGAGCTTTTGTTGTGCAAACGGACCACACGTCGGTTGTGAGTATTTTTTTTAAGGCCGTTTGTTACACCTACCCGGAACCGTCGTTGGTTGACATTCATCAGGTAGGTGTCGACTGGAGTGGAAATGTTTTATAACCACCCCAACCGGGTAGTGTGGGACTCCCAGACCTCCCTACGAGTTTGTATATTCACTAAAACCACTCGTCTATTTTGTTCTTGTTTGTTGTTTCTTCTGAAATTTCCTTCTAAGGTGTCTTCATCCTTTTTCTGATTTCGTCTTTTATCCTGTTCTTTGATGGTCATTATTGTTTGAGCCAGTTTGCTGACTGTGTCCCATACTACTTTTGAGTTTATGATCATGTCTATTAATTCATCTTTTTTCATAGTACCTATGTTTGCTTGGGCTTCTGCCCTGTTCCTGTACCATCTCTCGCATTCAAAGAGTGTGTGTTCCGCTGTGTCTATTTCATTTCAGTAATTGCAGTAGGCATACATCCCGTAGTATCGGAAGGGTCCGTGTCCACTTAATATTTGTGGAAGTAGTTCGTCCCCCTATGCTTACATTCTGCCCACGTTACGACATTTTTTATTAGCGCCCTTGTACTTCAAAGAGGAATCACTCTCCTCCACCATCTGCTCAACCGGTGGGATGCCCGCGATGACCTGCGCTACCTCCGCTGATATGGTTCGGTAACCGGCTATAACTCTGTTTACTCTGGAAGCTTTTTGTCAAGGACTTATATTTTTGAATAGACATTGTAGAGTGCCACGCTGGGGCTCCGTAGAAAAGCTTTGATTCTATGACTCTATATATAGGATTTCCCTCTTGTTGGTAGAGGGGCCTCCTATATTTGGAAGTAGTCATTGTAGTCTTCCTGCTACTTCGCTTGCTTTTTTAATTGCTTCAGTCACATGGGGGCCGATGCTACGCCTGTGTAGAGCTATTCCGAGGTATTTCAGTGTTTTATTTGGGGAGACTTCGACGTCTCCTATTTTGAAATTTATCCCATTGACGTCCCGTCTCCCGTTTAAAATTATAATCTGGGTTTTCTCCGGCGGTAGGTCTAAGGAGTTTTCCTTCATCCACTTATTTGCTATCGTCATTGCGTTATTGGTCCTGAGCTCTAACACCGTCCAAAAGGGCGCCATCGCAACTATTGCCAGGTCGTCGCGTCGGCTAACCCTACTGTTCAAACTCCTGCCTCGTAGTTAAGATCTTATCATAGAAAATGTTCCATAGCAAGGGTCTTATGACGGAACCCTATGGTATTCCTGCGTTCATTGTGAGCCTTATTTAGGGCCTAGTATAAATTTGAAAATTTGCGATCTTTTTCTAGTAGGCTGGATTGCAAAATTATTATGCAAAAACTATCCGACCGATCTTAACGAAAAGTAGCACACGTTTTAATAATCTTAAACAGTTTTTCTGGGCGGAATATAAAGGTTGTAAGTCAAGTTTAGAAGATTGAAACCAATTAAACGATAATCTCCATTTTTTTACTTTTTTTTCAATTATTGCCATTTTTCCAACAATAAACATAAAATTTTTGATTTCTACCTAATAAAATATTATAAATATAAATATTATTAAATAACAATACTTTTAACTTCCTTTAATTTTTGAAGTAAAACTTCTTTAGCGGCACTAGGGGTAACTCAGTAATTCTAACGGACGTGACGTCATTCTAATGTACCGCGTACCGAAAACAAAACCTGATACAAAATACCTAACACGATTCCGCCTACTATATTAAATCAAATTAAATCTGTAATTGTATGAATTGACAGCTTGTCATCTTGTCAACCAAAATACATTGGTGGTAAATACACTGCCGTGCAAAAAATTTAGGTCACTTTAAATTATTTAAAAAAATTGCAAACAATTTAAAAAATTAAATGTATCACGTTATATTTGCAAATTGTAAATTTATTTACTGCATTTTTGTAGCTTTTAAACATGGAATCAGTAAACATAATTCATTTTTTTTATGATTTATTCTTGAAAAACCGGGACTTTACATTTTAAACGAAGTTCGAATATTGTTATTGGGAACGACATAAAGGAATAAAACTTAAGATTATTAAAAAATTGATAATAATAAATGACAACAATATAACTAATAACGTGTATTACCCCCTCTTGCATTAATGACCGCTTGCATTCGACTAGGCATACTCTGAATTAAATTAAGGATTACATTCTGATCCATGTTATTCCAATCCTGCAATAGGAACTCTCTTAGCTCCTGGGTAGTTCTTGGGGCTGGTGTATGCCTTCGAATACGCTTCCCTAACTCATCCCAGACATGTTCGATGGGGTTCATATCTGGACTACATGCTGGCCAATCAAACCGCCTAATTCCTACCTCATCTAGATATTCACTGACAATCCTGGCAGCGTGTGGCCTTGCATTATCGTGCATAAAAATGCCTTGCTCGTTTATAGTGACCATAAAAGGTACAACATGATCTTCCAGGACCTCTGTTACATATCTGTGAGCTATTAGAGAGCCATTCTCTATTAAAACCAACTCTGTACATGCTTCTGAAGTAATACCTCCCCAAACCATAATAGACCCACCACCAAATTTACGTCTATGGTCCATACAAGCGGGCGCGTATCTTTCTCCAGGTCTTCTCCATACTCTTCGATGTCCTTCTGGTCCATTGAGGCAAAAACGAGACTCGTCTGTAAAGAGTACCTTGCTTCAGTCGTCATCGTTCCATAACAAGTGATTTCGAGCAAAATTCAATCTTGCAATTCGATGCTGGTGGTTCAATGTTGGCCCTGTAGCCATCCTTCTGCAAGACAATCCACTAGCACGAAGCCTTCTTCTAACTATCCATTCGCTAACATTAACGTCTCTAACCTCTTGAAGCTGATTAGGTAGCGAAACTGCAGAAGCTGTTCTATTCCGCAAACTTGACATTAACAAAAATCTATCATCTCTTTGACTAGTGGCTCTTTTTCGGCCAGATCCGGGTCGTCTGGTTATAAGACCATTCTCCTGGTAACGTTGGTACACATTTTGTACAGCACAGAGGCTCTTACCAACAATTCTGGCGGTTTCACGTTGTTCTCTACCATCTTGTATGAACGCTACAATTCGTGCCACAATAATAGGATCTAGAGGCATTTTGGACCAGTAAATAAACAATAAATAGCAATGAAACGTTACTTTACACAATAAACCATACAACGGATCGGTTTTAGAGAATAAAATTGAAAAATTATCAATGCAATATGAATTCGTAATTAGTGCTAAATTTTGTAGTTAACAAGGGTTGCAAATAAGGTGTCAGAATGTGACAGACGCCAACTATGACAAATAGCATCCATATCCAACAATATAAATTTCACCGCCCACTATGCCCATGACTGATTAGTTTTATTTTTAAGATTATTTGCCATTTCTTAAATTATTTAAAGTGACCTAAATTTTTTGCTCGGCAGTGTAGTTTAAATTTGTGTATAAAGTGTTTGTTTTAAATATAAATAAACAAAGTGGATTTCTTAATGAAGAAAGTGATGATAAAATATTGAATGAAAATGAGTGAGTACCTACTCTCTATGCATACATTTTATTTTTGGTGTGTAATTACACTATTTATACCTAATTATTTATACCTATTATTTATACCTAGCTATTTTCGTTTTATAGACTTAAAGAGCTAAAAAGAAAAAGAAATTATGAACGTCAAAGGGCATATTATAAGCGCCAGAAAGATTTGAAGAAAAATGAAAATGAAAAAAAGACGAGACAGCGACATTCATTATGATTTGATTAAGTAAGTTTATATACATACATACATGATAGTAAATAATTGTTTATAGGGAAGCTTTACGTTAAGTAAAGAAGCATGTTGCACGTTTTTGTTCATAAAATAATAATATTCGAAATGTTTTAACACTTGCTTATACTTATTTTAGGTTTGGTTAGGTAGCCATAACGGCCATAAAACCACTAGTCAGGATGGCTGATCTTTTACCAGCAATAACAGATCCTTCGTAGAACTGAAGAAAACAAACTCAACTGAGGATTTTAAATTTTATGGAATATGCTATAAAATGCTACAAAATGAAATGGTTATCTAACTATTGAAGGCTCTTGTGTTGTGTTGTATTACAATAAGGTAGATACAGCTACAGAATCACACATTCTAAACGTAATGTGTGTATATTTTTAATATTGTTTACCTATTATTGAAGCAAAACTTCTTTAGGCGCGACTAGGGGTAACTCTAACGTTAGATTCTAACGGAAAATTCTGATGGAAGTACCGGTGTGATTTCAGCTATGGGAGGAGCTTAAATTTTCAAAATTTATTTATGAAATTTTCAAAATTTTCAAACGGTTTCAAATACATTAATGGTATTTAGAGAGTAAGATCTATGTTTCACATTTTAGTTATCATAAACCTATTATTTCATATATAAAAAATAATGATAACTTTTAAATTCTAATTTCTAATGAATAATATAAATATCCGAAACGTACGTCAACAAGTTTTACTTTAATCGCGCGTAAAGGTTACACGCACACTCTTTTTTTTGTCTAGGAGCAATATTTTCCGAATTATACACGAAGATAGGAGCAATAAAATAAGAAATTTTATTTTTTTTCAGATTTTGTTAAATAAAAAAATGAGCACAGGGTTTGCGACTGACGCATATCTTGATTATCGATATTGGGTACATCCTAAAGGGATTCCAGCAAAAAAATAGCTTCCTATGGAAAATGTCCATTATGGTCTGTCTGCATTTCGGCTGGTCTATAATGCAAAAAAGAAAAATAATCTCTCCTAAACGAGTTCTTAAGAAGATGTATATAAATTTTCTAGAAATATTCATGATTGCATGTGATCAAATTTAGTATTAATTTACATAATTGAAATTGTAAATATTTTTTTCTTCAAGCGAACGTCACTATCGGTTTATTTGCTGAATACGATAAACAATTAACAGGAATGACAAATAAATTCATTCTAAAAAAAGATCGTAGTAGCACATTTTTTCAATAATTTACAAAATAACATTATTTGAACAATTATTTGTCAATGCCAACATTATTAGGTATATATACATATATAGGTCAAACCAACATATTAAGTTATATTAAGTTATTCGAGCTAGTGGCGAGTTTTACATTTCTGTTTTCAATATTATAATGGAGAGTTCTTACAAGGTATAAAATTAATATTATAGTTGTTATACTTTAATCCTATAATCCGATTTTCTATTTTTTTTCTCGTAGAGCACTTTTATTAAAATGTTACTCGTTTCTGTGTACACCCTTTAGCTACATTTCTACCATAATCCCTAAACTTGTGAAAAATGTGACGATTAAATCTAACGATAGAAATTTGTTTCACGACTGTGTTTAATCCTAAATTCAGAGTGAGAAAAGTATATTTTTTATGTGTTCTATTTATTAAAATAATACGAATACAGACTTAATAAATAGAATTATAAATAAATGTTAATAACATTATAAAACATAATTTCCATTGACTTCAACAATTAAAAAATAGTAATAATTTTCATACTACCTGGGCATAATAGGCTTTGCCTCTGCCCTTGCTTATGTTTAATAATAATAATAATAATAATAATAATAATAATAATAATTAATAAGCAATTATCAATATTTTGCTTCAGTTTTGTCAGAAATAACGGCAAATCTCCCGTTCTGTAATGTTTAATTTTCTAATAAAGTATTCTAACGCTTTACAAGCTTTGAAAAACATTTTCAAAGACAATGACCGTTTAACTAAGAAGAAACAACTACTTCCTGGGCTATATGCCCCAACGGATATTGGATTACACTTCAAAGTCAAACGGGGTTGGCATATCTAATAGATAATTTAAACCAATCATTCTGGTTTGCAGTTAGAAGGGACAACATAACTTGTAGACCGGTTTCGGCCTATTGAGTCTCGTCAGTACAAGGTATATGTTATCCGTCAGCAAGCTTAAAGCATAATCGCTGACTGAAAATTTTCTCCTTTTCTTGATTAATAGCTTTTTAACGACATCGACATTTTTCAACAAGGAGTGACGAGGTGATATTTTTCGGGTGTTTTTGGCTGCAGCCAAAATGTTACCTTTTTTTTATCACCTCCACATTGTCGCTAGGCTCAAGTAATATTTTTATCTATTTTTTCGGTCAATATGCATTGCATCTAAACGTTGAAAGTATGTTTGAATATCATCAAGACATTCAGCCTGTGGCAAGTTTGCAAACTGGGAGAATTCGCGCCTATTAATATTCTGCTTCATAAGTTTTAATTTTTCAAGAAAACCCGAAATTAATCTATTTGTTTATATCTAATATTGTGGCAAAGAACTTAGTGAATACCATAGCCCCCTCTCGCGACCCACTCTTGCACCTTTCTGGTACCAGTTTGAATTCACTCAGTTTCTTCCTTACACCCGTGGAGAAAACAGAGCTATGCAGTAAAATCGACGACATCAAAAATAAATCATCCGGGCATGATGATCTTATCCTGAAAATGTTCTTTAACCTTCCCAAATGTACACTGTACTCTCTCACTGCCTTAATAAACAAATCATTCCAACTTGGAACCTTCCCCAACTGCCTCAAGACGGCAATAATAATACCTTTGTACAAGAGAGGAGTTAGGGACCAAGCCGCCAACTATCCTCCGATTGCTCTTCTTCCTAAGTTATCCAAGATTATTGAAAGATTGGTCAAAAAAAGACTTTTTTATCATTTTTTTGTAAATATGACATATTGACAAGTCAACAGTTTGGATTCCTGAGTGGCCGTTGCACAAATGATGCTATGTTCTCTAATATTCTAACTTAAATGACCAGCATCCTACAGCTTCAATTTTCTGCGATTTCTCTAAAGCATTTGACTGTGTTAATCATAATATCCTGATCAAGAAGTTGCGGCACTATGGAATCCGTGGCACTCCTTTGCAATGGCTCAAGTCTTACCTGAACAATAGAAATCAGCTGGTTAGAATTGATTCATCCACCTCTTCATGCAAACAAATAGATTGTGGGGTGCCTCAGGGCTCTGTTTAAGGCCCCATTCTATTTCTGTTCTTCATCAACAACATTGCTTGTCTGGACATTAGCGGAAAAATCTGCCTTTTTGCTGATGATACTAGTTATACTTGGAGCAGCCTGGATGTGTCAACTCTGTATAGAATTATGTCTAACTAGCGGCCACCCGCGACTTCATCCGCGTGGACTTTAGTTTTTTGCCACCGAGTTTCATACAAATTTGCGACCCCTATTTTAAATCCTTAGGGATGGAATTTAAAAAAGTAATTTCTTAGTACTCCACTACGTAATAAAACAAATTTATTCTCGAATTTTTAAGACTATGCGCGTCTATCGACAGTGTCGGCCAGCAGCAGCGTGCTACCGTCTCACCGCTCCACACACCCCGCTCAGTAAAGCGCGAGTGGTATTAGACTATCATTATTTTAAAACTTTAAAAACTTGCATGCTATATGCATGCAAAATCTCAGCCCGATCGGTTTGAAATTAACAAAGTTTTATAAAAACTTTCATCTCTATTTTATCCCTTAGGGGTGGAGTTTATCAAAATCCTTTCTTAGGGGATGCCTATGTCATAGTAGCTATATGCATGCAAAATCTCAGACCGATCGGTTAAAAATTGAAAAAGTTTCATACAAACTTTCATTCCCTTGTTTATCCCCTTAGGGGTAGAAATTATCAAAATTCTTTCTTAAGGGATGCCTACGTCATAGTTGCTATATGCATGCAAAATCTCAGCTCGATCGGTTTAAAATTGACAAAGTTTCATACAAACTTTCATCCCCTATTTTATCCCCTTAGGAGGGAATTTATCAAAATCTTTTTTTAGGGGATGCCTACGTTATAGTAGCTATATGCATGCAAAATCTTAGCCCGATCGGTTTAAAATTGACAGAGTTTCATAAAAACTTTCATCCCCTATTTTATCCCCTTAGGGGTAGAATTAATTAAAATCCTTTCCTAGGGGATGCCTTCGTCATAGTAACTATATGCATGCAAAGTTTCAGCCCAAACGGTTTAAAATTGACAAAGTTTTATACAAACTTTCATCCCCTATTTTATGTCCTTGGGGGTGGAATTAATCAAAATCCTTTCTTAGCGGATGCCTACGTCATAACATCTACCTCCATGCCAAATTTCAGCCCCATCCGTCCAGCGGTTTGAGCTGTGCGTTGATAAATCATACAAACTTTAATCCCCTATTTTACCCCGTTGGGGATGGAATTAATCAAAATCCTTTCTTAGCGGATGCCTACGTTATAACATCTACCTGCATGCCAAATTTCAGCCCCATCCGTCCAGGGGTTTGGGCTCTGCGTTGATAGATCACTATATCAGTATGTAATCTTAGATTCTAAGTTATATTATATGTATTAAGCAACCAGTGCTGTAAATATTACATTGTATGTATTGTATTCCTCTGTAAATGGGAAACTGTTGGGGAATAAATGCTATTATTATTATTATTATTATTATTATTATTATATCAGTCAGTCAGTCAATCAGTCAGTCAGTCAGTCACCTTTGAGTTTTATATTATGTCTAATGATTTGTTGACCATCAAGTCATTGGCGTAGATTAAAGTTTTTATATACATTTTACTTTTATAATTAAACATTATAAATCTGATCTTTTTTGAATTCGTTTCTTATACTTTAATTTATAATACACTATTACTAATATTTATAATATTTCTGATTGTTTCAGATATATATTCCAATTCTTGTTATCAGTGTATTGAGTGTATCTGTTAACCCATATTCACCAATCAACAATACTATTCAACTGGATAAGAAATATCAATCACATGAGCTAGAATTACAACCTAAGGAAAACAATTACCTTGCGAGCTTGTCAGATATGGATATAAAAAGCAATTTGGAAAACTCCTTTCATAAATCTAAAAGAGCCCTAAAAGATATCCAATATGATCTGAAAGAGAGTACTAAACAAGAATTTCCAGGAGAAAAGAGAATTAGTAAAAGAGCCGATAGTCCGAGGAGAAGAAGAAAATATTTTAGAATTGTAAGACCATAAATGAAAACCTAATTAATTGATATTTGTTTTAGTTTTTTAATTAAATTATTTTTTGTATATAAATCTCTAAGTATATTTGTAGTTTTTATATAATTTTGTAAACAAAAGATAGGTAGAGTAATAGTAAACTTGTTATCT
Source organism: Altica lythri (assembly GCA_964028335.1). Taxonomy (NCBI): domain Eukaryota; kingdom Metazoa; phylum Arthropoda; class Insecta; order Coleoptera; family Chrysomelidae; genus Altica; species Altica lythri. The sequence goes on along the minus strand of OZ034805.1, from coordinate 57,198,887 downwards.
CTGATATATCTATCATTGGATTGGAAAGTATTCAAACAAGAAAAAAGATAATAAAAAGAAAAATCTCAAATCCAGCAGGACTCGAACCTGCAATATTTATCTATACGCGGACGCTTATACACTTCAGCTACAGATACCTTAGTAATTAGTCGTCGTTTTGATCGACTTGATTCAACTCACTTCCTCTTTTAGCTTATGTATAGGTAACACTTATGAGAGAGAAGATTTGTCAAATCAAAAATTGAAACATCAAACTTTTTTTTGTGGCTTGTCTTATAATTTTATTCGGTTAGGACATTAAAATCTTTAAAACGTTTTTCTTAAAAAGATATCCAACTGATAACTTTTCCCTGAGTTCCAAAAGTTATACATTTTTTGATTACATTTCAACATTATGACATTGATGCCAAACGGGTATCTCTAAAGTTATCATTAAGATCTCTTTAAGATTACTTCTTCAAAAAGATAACTTTTCTCCCAGTTTTTAAAGTTCTGATGCCGAACGGAAGGTTTTATTATTATTTTTAATTAGCTGAAACATCGTTTACTGTTTCATTAAAAAGTCAAGCAGCACTGGCGCACTTAATATTTGTCCAATGTCAATACTGAACAACAATATTAGGTGCGCTAGTGCTGCAAGACATTTTTCTGAAAAGTATCTCTTTCTATTGCGCGTTAATAAGACAAAGGTAGTAAGTCTTTCTAAGTTAAACATGGCAACTAGCATTCCTTCGAACCTCGCATTGGTTCCACTTGAATTTACGTCACAATGACAGATCATTGGGCCTCCAGGTATAGTGGACTGACTGGGTTGGTCTGTTTGATCTGGTGTGTTGTTGGCAGACTGGCTGTGTTGTGTCCAGTTTTTTTACTGAAACTGCACACTTGGAGTTTCTGCTGCGGTGATGTTCGTCAGGTAGGTTTTGATTGGAAGATACGTAGTGCTGATTCTAATACCCGGGTAATTATGGCACATATGGCTGGATTGACATGATTTTGATTTATTTGTTTGGTTTCAGATTGTACAGGTAGTATTATTTTCGGCTTCATTTGGTGCTGCACCTGCTCCATATTTTTGTGAAAGATATGGAAGGACATACTGCATCCTGAGTTCACTTGCTCATATAAAGACCTCCAAGAATGTATTTTAAAATATATTTGCGATGTACAGTAAGCGATCAGTTACAGTTTTATTATAATATGTACCTATAGATTATGTGTAATGGAATGTAACGAAACGACATTTAAAAATTTATTAGCCAAACATTACACTTCCATGTGAATATTGTGGCTTTCTAAAATTTTATTAAAAAAGTAAATACTGCATGCCAATATAAGAAAATACAGCAGACTAAATCATGATACCATTTTGTTATTTTGTTGTATAATATTATTACACCAGTGATGAAGCCGATTTGGTGTGAATATAAAGTGAGTAATACTAATCTTGATTTCCATAATTGTAGAATTTTATAGTAATAGTAAATAGTTCTCTCCATTTACGATAGAATTCGTAAATATAATGTGCTTGTAATTTCCAACAAATTTCATAATCATCATTTCCATAAACATTATAATTACTTTGTTAGTTTCGTATCAAGATACAAGATAAAATAAGACAGTAGGTAGATAAGAGAAAGTTTAAAGAAGTGTTGGTGTCAGTGTTATTTCTTCTGTAGCTCCTGTGATTTTTTCTGATCAAAGTTTCTCGAACCTGCCTAAACCGTCATTCTTTTTTTTGTGTTCGTGTAGGTGTGTGTGGAAGTGTATTCGTATCAAAATATTTTTCTACACAAATCTACAGTTATAATGTTCATTAGAGTTAGTTATTGATGTTTTCATATGATGTTATGATTTGTTGTATCATTCGTAATCATAAATAAGTAACGGGTTTTCCAATAGCAATATAATTTAAAAATGAAAAAGAAAACTTTAATTATTCAGTGAGACACAAACGTTCTATTTTATATGAAATGTTACAATATGCCATTATTTATGGAAAATAACTTCATTTAAATGACCACCACGAATTTTCCGTAAGGTCGGGGTGCATTGCATTCGATGAACTCAATTTTCCATCACTTTTTCTAATAAATGTGGCTATATTTCACCAATAGCACGTTCAATGTTAATTTTTAATTGTTCAATTGTTGTTGGATTATCAGCATAAACTTTTGACTTAACACATCTTCCAAGAAAGAAATCACAAGGTGTTAAATCACACGACCTGGGAGGATAATTAACAGGACCATTTCTTGAAATAGATAATTTCATCTCCAAATTATTTTGTTTTTAATATATCGATTGTTAAGGTGGCTGTGTGGCAGGTGGCACCGTCTTGTTGACTACATATCCTTCAGATTAGGCTCAACAACAGCAGGAATAAAAAAAACATTTAACATTGTCTGTATCGTCTCCAGTGACTTTTACTCTTCTACCATTTTCTTCAAAGAAATATGGACCAATCACTCCATCAGCATGAATTGCACATCACACAGTGACTTTATAAGAATATAATGGTGTCTGAATAATTTCGAGTGGATTTTCATCCCACTAAATTCTGCAATTTTGTTTGTTTACATAACCATTTAACCAAAAATGAGCTTCATCACTACATAAAATTTTTCGATAAAAATGTTCATCATTTTTAAGTTGTTCAAGAGAAAAATCAGAAAACAAACGACGTGTATGGTGGTCTAATGGCTACAGTTCTTGAACCAGTTGAATTTTGTAAGGATGTAAGATGTAAACCAAATATTTTTTTAAAATGTATGTATATTTAGGGTAACAAACAGATACTATCTCACATATTTAACGAAATTTAGTGCAAAATATTAGTCAATATTTATATAGGTTGTTTTTCACTTGTTTTTTCCTAATTGTTAACTATTATTACGTAATCTTTCTTATGTATAGGGGAAACCCGGGCAACCTTAAGCTTTTCTTGACTATTTTCGTTTAGGGAAATTGTTTATAATAAATCCACATTTAATAAAATTACATAATGCAATAACGGTTGTCCTTAATATTAATTTAACTATTAGATATAAGACCAGTTTTCAACCAAGGCAAGAATATCCACTGTGCCCACCACCCCGAGTAAAGTGAATTCGGTAGTAAGGTATAGAATGCTATGGAACTAAACATTAAAAATAAAAATAAAAACATAAAAAATTAAATATCACCACATTATTCTTGTTTATGTACTCAAGTGCAGGATAGTATATGTGACTGATTGTCTAGTATTAACAGGACCTTTTTGTCTGCTGTTGGCCATAATTGTTCTACGAAAAATTGCAATTCAAGAAGACTTCCTCAGATGTCTAACCATAAGTAGTATTCCTTTAGTTTCTGCCGGACTTCCATCAAGAAGTATTGGCTGAATCTTATTTCCGGCAATGACAGTTGTCAATTGGTCGTGTTCGGCACTTCTGAGCATACTCACTTTGTTTTACAGAGAGAACCTTTGGAGGCTTATTTAAAGGGCATACCTTTCCCGGTTTTATACATATTATAAAGGCTTCGATCTTAATTTTTTTAACGGCAGATTCAAGGTTATCGAAAAAATGGGTTAGGTACTTCGTGGCGATTAAATAATTTGATCTCGCCACAGACGTCGATTATGGGGCTCCTAAATTCAAGTTAATATAACGTCATAAAATTTTTTGCAGTCAATCTTTTCTTGCTTTGTTATGTTCATTCCAGCTGTCAGGTTACTGTAAATAGTTGCGTTTTGCATACTCAAATGCCTGACTCATATATTCATTTTGAGTAAGGCCAAAACACACTGCGTAGATAAACCGCCATTTAATTTTCTTGGTCGTTCGTAAATATAGGACTAAATCGCTTTAGCTGTAAAGAAACAGTTCCTGTTTTGACATAGTGTACCATACTCTAGTTCGTATTTTTTTTCCGTTCCTTTAATAAATTCTCCCGCCAAACACAAATTTATAAGAGCCTGCATGTTTTCTTTAGTCCAGGATCATTTTCTTTTTTATATTTAAACACCATCTGCAATGAAAAAAAAAAGCTATAAAGTCCATAATTCCATAAAATTATATAACTTATTATGGTCGGAGAAATTGAATGCCGTATCCACTTTGCCCACTTCGCTTTGCTATTCAGGTACATTTTTGAAGTTAGGTATCCCAAATAATAGAGTTATAGGCAGTATTCGCTTTGCCCGGGGTATCCACTTTACCCGAGTTTCCCCTATTTCTAGAAGATAATGTTTTTGTATGATCAGGTGTAATTTATTGTGCACTTGTTGGTTTTATTTTTGTCGTTCCTTCTCTCTTCATAGGCTTAGAAATTCTTTAGTGCTCGCTAAGTTATGAACGGAAATAAGAATGATATGAATTTACATTGATGCTATAAACCTAGAATTCATCCTAGATGCAAATGTGAATAAAGTATATGATTTTGCTATTCAAACTGTTTTTCTTCAGACACAAGAAGGAAAGGAACCTACAAGATGCGAGACAATGTAGTTTACGACTAAAAAGTTGTGGCATAGAATACATTTATACTTACCCTGTTTTTATTAATTAACACGCTTTTATATTAACTTCACCTGTATGTATGTATGTATGTATGTTTGTTTGTTTGTTTGTAACTCTCCACTCCGTTATATAATTATATCTCGAAAAGTTATCGTTTTTTTGAAAAAACACAAAAATACTTTTTTGTTTAGAATTAATTTTTACATCAATTGTCAAATTATGACAGCTGTCATATTGACAGTTTTCGAAATAAACACTATTTTGTGAATATCTCGAAAAGTTATCGTTTTTTTGAAAAAACACAAGAATACTTTTTCGTTTGGAATTAAATTTTACATCAACTGTCAAATTATGACAGCTGTTATATTGACAGTTTTCAAAATAAACACTATTTTGTGAATATCTCGAAAAGTTATCGTTTTTTTGAAAAAATACAAGAATACTTTTTCGTTTGGAATTAAATTTTACATCAACTGTCAAATTATGACAGCTGTCACATTGACAGTTTTCGAAATAAACACTATTTTGTGAATATCTCGAAAAGTTATCGTTTTTAACACGCTTTTTATTATTAATTAACTTCACCTGTATGTATGTATGTATGTTTGTTTGTAACTCTCCACTCCGCGGCTGCTGCCTCGGGTGAGCCCATATCGTTATTTTTAGTCACTACCTCCCCGTGCCGGGAGTGGGTAATAAACAATACGTTTAATTATAAACGATATGAATGAAATTGTCTTAGAATTAATCTAACAATTCTTTAGATTTCACAATAGTAATTTTTTTTCCAAGTTCTGAAAATAATACGTTTAATTATAAACAATATGAATGAAATTGTCTTAGAATTAATCTAACAATTTTTTAGATTTCACAATAATAATTTTTTTTTCCAAGTAATTGAAACAATATGTTTAATCATCAACAATATGAATACAATAAATAATATAATTTGAGAAATCAAAAAAACACGCTTTCAAAGCATTTCCAACTAAATAAACGAATAATGATTGAGTGAGGGTCTTGTAATCGTCACAGAAAATTAACGAATCTATTGAAATAAAATAAATTGGACTAAAAAGTAAAAAATAAATATAGCTTAAAAAAACTAAAAAACACGCTTTTATAAAGCATGTTTCTAAAAAACATCGAACTAAAAAGTTAAAAATAATTTTCAAAATAAAATTAAAACAAAAATAAATGAAAAATACTAGTATTATTGTGAAAAAAGCGTGGGCGCTGCATACCATATTTATCGAATGTCAAGCGCCCACGCTTTTTTCACAATAATACTAGTATTTTTCATTTATTTTTGTTTTAATTTTATTTTGAAAATTATTTTTAACTTTTTAGTTCGATGTTTTTTAGAAACATGCTTTATAAAAGCGTGTTTTTTAGTTTTTTTAAACTATATTTATTTTGTGTCAATTTTACATTTTAGATGTAAGAACTAAAGAATCGTTGTATGTTGTTTAGATGAAGATGAAGTTCTCATTTGTAAACCAACGAAGTTTATTAGAAAGGAGAGCACTTGAGTTCAGTTCAAATCTTTATTCACAGTTTATAAATTTATCATTAATGCATAATTTACTTAGATTATGTCTTCTTTGTTTAATGGTTATATGGGCAGTTTTTGTGTTCACAAGTTTTGTTTTAGATAACGCGTTGGTTGATTATTTTATATGGTATATAATGTGTGTAACTCTACAATGATTGTTTAAGGGCTAAATTAGATTTATATTTTTTTTTCAGATAATTACTTGTCTTATATTATCTTGGATTATGTTAACATTTGGATTACCTCAACTTTCTAAAACCGAAGTAGTTTCTGTTCAAGAACCGAATAAAGCTGCGGAATATTTAAATATAGGATTGGAAGAACCAGACGAGATTTTAGAGACGGCCCATAGAAATTTTAGACCATTATTTTTATATAGAAAACGAATATTACAAAGAAATGCTAATGGAAATAGAAATCGTCGACAAAATTAATATTAATTATCTTAGATTTTGGTCTTATTTGTTTTTCTAGGTACATACAGTTTAATAAGTTATTTATTCATATTATTACTTGGAACATTTTTATAATTCTGATCTGTAAATAAATATTTAGTTACTAATTGTAGTTTTTCTATTATATACCCGTTTATAAACTACTCTGTGATAATACCCAAACTTCAGTTTACAGTCTTTATTTTAATGTAATCCCTATTAATATTTAAAAGTAGCGGATTCTTTATTTACATTAATTTCCCTTTTCTTTCGCTTCTGCAGGAGATAAAAATGCTGCTCTCGGCTGAAGTCCAGTTGATGTGGTTAAAATCTAAGTGACTGATTTGGTGATCTTTAAACTTTTATGCTGCTATCTTAGAGAAATCTTAAATCTTTTTCGAACTTTATTCCCAACATATTTTAAAATTTTATTATCATTATACTTTAGTCACAAAACAGGAACTCAACTTGTGTCTTTTCAGGTAAAACTTTGCTAGTAGCAATCTGGAAAAATTTTACCGCAAAAAGGTCTAGTCAGAAAAGGGAATTCACAAAATAGGAATATAACAAACGAACATGGTTCTTTTTGATGAACAAAAATAATTACAATAAGGATTATACTTATATATTTTAGATTCATATTATAATCAGTTTCGATATTTAATTTTTAATTTCGTGTACTCCTTCTCCGGTTTTTAATTATTCTCCCTCTTTGATACCTTTTAATAATAACAAATCTTGGTATATATAGCTGATTAGCTGTAAAAAGAATTTCGTCGCTGTTAGGTTTTACAATCTCAGCTTGTCCTGAGAATATATCTTCCTCTCCTTCAGTAGGATTTATCCATATTGCATAACTGATGATAATAACAAGCATTAACGAAACCTAAAATTAAAAAAAAAGAAATTATTAAATCATTAAAACCTTAGAATTATTGACTAACAAATTATAAAATAAAAACTTTATATGAAAGCTTTTATGTATTAAAATTTACATACAAAATGAAAATATAATTTTGAGTGTAAATCACAATTTTAACTTTTTTCTCAGTAGGACTTCTCACAGTTTCAGTAAGTAAATATAGACCAGTTGGTGTCTCTTTTGGGTTAGGTAGATCCTATTTTTTTTTCAGTGCACACGAATAGTAAAAATTGTAATTCCCTTGATAAATTGCTTACTGATGTCTTGTTAATCCCTTACTCGAATTGCAAAAACTAATTAAGGCTGCCGTAAACGATCGAAGTGGTAAATTAGGGGTATGTATGTATTGAGCAAGTTAGGGGTAACAGATACACCTGCGACCTATAAGATCTATTTGTCCCCCTTTTCTTGCTATATTTCTGACGATTTCCTCAGACTTATAGCATCTCTTCTAGTCCTATCTTCCTTAGAAAGTTTAGGATATCGTTGGGTTTTAGGTAGATCTTCCTTTTCTATTTCGTATTTAACCCTAGAATAACGTAATGCAATGCATTCTAAGAGTATGTGTATTGAGGTATCATCCTCTACCTCACAAAATTTGCAGTTTGCTTCATCTACCGATCCTAGTTTCTTCATGTGTCCTCTTAATCGGCACTGCTCGGTTAGTATTCCTGTTATAATGCGGCGGTTCTTCTTACTAAGGTAAAGACAGCTTAGAGATCTCTTTTTGTTGTAGTTTCCCAGGAGCGTCTTCGATTGTCTTAGTCCTTCTAGATCATTCCAATTCTTGGATTTTTCCACAGGATGGTTCTGGTCCCAGGTATGGAGTTTCAGCTCCTTCTTATGCCAGCTTGTCTGCTGTTTCGTTTCCTTCTATTTCTATGTGTCCTGGAACCCAAAGGAGGGTAACAGTGTTATTCTGTCCTAGTTCATTTAATTTGCCTAGGCATTCCCAGACCATCTTTGAACTATTTAGGTATATGTGAGTTCAGATCTTTGATAAATGAGGATAGTTTCTTTCAATATTAAATTCTATACATCTTTCGATGGCACGGATTTCCACTTAAAAGATGCTTGGGTACGCACCCAGGCTTTCTGAGTATTTGGTTCTAGGTCCAAAAACCCCTGCTTCTGTTCCTTTATCTGTCTTGGAACCATCCGTATACCATTTTATGGCGTTTTGGCTTAGCCCCAATATGGTGTTTTTGTCCCATTTAGATTTACTTCCCAGTTTTGTGATAAATTTTCTTATAAAGTTAAATTTCTTTGGCATGTCATCTTGGAGCATTTCCCAAGTTTGATCAAGTTGAAGTGATCGAGGTCTTTCCTTGATTATTTCTTTTTGGTCAATCTGGTGTTACTATCTGATTGGTTTAAATATCATTTAAAACTGAATGCGTGGTTGGTTATACTAATTTTTTATTGTTTGAAGTATAAATTAAAAATGGAAAAAATGTTTTGGTGAACGGGAAAATGAGCAAATTTAATTCTTATTGCACATCACCACATCCAAATATTCATGTTTTCATAAATACATTAATAAATATACAAACAGACTCTTATATAAAAATTAATAGTTCTATTTCTGGGGCACAGTTTGATACGATCCATAAACATATTCGAGATCGACAAATTTATCTTCGAAATAAATTACAATACTATTAAAATAATGAAATTTCAAGGGCAAATTTTGTAAAATGTTGTTCCTATAAGTATGGTAGCTAATTTTGTATAATAATATATGTAAATATCATCATTTTTGTGCCAATATTTTGACAAACTAATAATTCAATGTGTAATTTCTACATAACAACATAATATGTAAATATATAAATATATCTTCATTTTTGTGTATATACTCATATTTCTTGATTTCTTTGACAAACTAATAATTTTGAAAATATATATTTTATACCTACCTAGCATTTTGTTGTATTTATTTATTTTTCGGAATGTAGGACATTAAAAAATTAATTAATTGCAGAATATAAGAGAGCATTAAAGGAGCAGTTTATTGAGGAAAAAAAACTTTGTTGAGCTATAGAAAAAGTAATTCCAGTATTTTAATTGCAAATCATGAATTAAAAAAAAAAAATGAATTACTGGAGCAATTGCGGATTCTAAGGGATCATTTAAGGAGCAATTTTTTATGTATGATTTAAAAATTCTATTAATACTCCACGCTATAATTTAAATCATTGAAATTCGTTGAATAGGGGAGTGTTTCGTGTAGTAAACTGTATAAACGCTGGTTAATTTTATAACTTTAATTACAAAGAAAATAACGTATTAAATACAAATGTAAAGGTGTAACTAATCTAACGTCTAACGAATGTCGAATCTCGAATATGAATGTTTTTCGTCGGGGTTCACTCTCGCACGGGAACACAGGGTTGAACCGCACAAGATCGCACTACACAGGGTCGGAACATGCCCCCGGCCTTGGAGGGTTAGCTGACAACTGGTAAAGGACATATTCTGGTCACTGCTCTGCTTATGATACCTTCGGCTGTCCTAATAGATACAACTCGTGTAACTCCATCGGACCCAGGAATAAGTTTAATGATCCGTCCTAGTCTCCACATTGCTGGAGGCAAATTATCATCTTTGATGAGGACTACCTGATTCAAGTCCACGGAAATTTGACCTTTTCTCCATCGAGTTCTGCGTTGAAGTTCGACTAAATATTCACTGCTCCAACGTTTCCAAAAGTGCTCGTATAGTTTTTGGAGAAGCTGATAGTTGGTCAGCCGATTTTCATTTACGTTAGCAACTGGAACTTCTGATAAAGTCATCGTATTTCTTCCAATGAGGAAGTGTGCGGGAGTAAGTACTGTTAAATCTTCCGGATTGGAATTTAAAGGGAATAAAGGTCGCGAATTAAGTATCGCTTCAATACGTATTAGCAATGTCTGAAAATCATAAAAGAATATTGATCTGTTTCCCAAAATTCGTTTTATGTGATGTTTGAGACTTTTAACTCCCGCTTCCCATAAACCACCGAAATGAGGCGAGTTAGATGGAATAAAATGCCACTTTATTCCTAAATTAGCCGCGTAGCTTGTAATATTTAAAGAATTTAGTTTTAAGAAATCAGCTATTTCCTTTAAATCTTTATTCGCTTTGACAAAGTTTGTTCCGTTATCAGAAAACATTTCGTATGGTTTACCTCGTCGGCTTAAAAAACGTTTAAATGCTTCAATAAAATCTGCACTGCTTAATGATAATACAAGTTAGACATGTATCGCGCGAGTAGAAAAACAAACAAATAATGCTACCCAACATTTGATAGGTTTACATCCTCTGGTGGGTTTATCTTTGATAACGAAAGGTCCGGCGTAATCTACACCAACTACTGAAAATGGTAAAGTTGGCTTGACGCGCGCAGCAGGTAATTCACCCATGAGGGGTTGAAATGATTGACCACTGTATCTAACACATTTTACGCAATTTTTCACGGTTTGACGAGCTATACGTCGACCAGAAATAGGCCAAAATCTTTCGCGAATATTAGCAAGAAGTAGTTGCGGTCCCGCATGTAATAAATTGCGGTGTTCGAAATCAAAAATAAGTTTAGTCAATGGATGATTAGATGATAGAACAATCGGATGTTTTTTCGAATAAGGAAAATCGGAGTTACCCAATCGTCCACCCACACGCAATACGCTCTCGGTTTCGTCATAAAAGGGATGCAGACTAAGAATATTACTATTATTACATAAAGTACCGCCGTTCTTTAAGGTGATATACTCCTTGCGAAAGGATTCTATTTGAGCAATTCGTATTAAATGATTAAATGCTTCGTTTAACTCTTCTGCAGATAAGAAGAGATTTTTGCGTTGTATAGATTTTGATTTGCAATTGTTAACAAACCGTAGCACATACGCGAATAATCGTTTTAGCTTAGACAGATCCGAATAATTTTCGAAAGGAAAATTAGGATAAACGTTTATAGCTGAAACACAGTTTTTTCTTTTCTCAGGAAGATCTGCCTTTAGGATTGGAGGTTTCGGCCACGTATCGGACTCAAGTAGTAACCATGAAGGTCCGTGAAACCACATTTCAGATTCGATTAATTTCTTTGGAAGGAGACCACGTGAGACAATATCCGCTGGATTATCCAGAGTTGGGACATGATTCCAGCAAAATTCATTTGTTAACTTCTGTATTGTCGATACTCTGTTGGAGACGAATGGTTTGAGCAAACTTGGATTCATATTTAGCCATCCTAATACAATTGTCGAATCAGACCATAAATAGATATTATTGAATTTAATTGTAATGGATTGTAATACTTTAGATACGAGTTGGGATAAAACTAGAGCTGCACACAGTTCAAGACGCGGCGTTGTTAAAGTCTTAACTGGGGCGACCTTTGACTTCGCGCATATTAAATTTGAGAATTTCTCATTATTTGCATTAACGGAGACAACATAAATGCATGCGCCGTAACTTGATTCTGACGCGTCAGCAAACCCGTGAAGTGATATTTGCTTAGGACTGTCACAAAGAACTTTACGAGAAATTTTAAAATTATTGAAAACCGGTAGTTCATTTGCAAACGTTAACCAATCATTGATAATGCTCTTTGGTAACGGTTGATCCCAAGTAAGATTTTCGGACCATAATCTTTGTAACAATATCTTGGCGATTATAATGGAGGGGCTTAATAATCCTAAAGGATCAAATATAGTCGCGATTCGAGAAAGAATTATTCGTTTAGTGATAATATTTGGATGATGAGAATCTGCAATTTTATATGTCAGAACATCGTCGTTACAATTCCAAGAAAGACCTAATATTTTTGAAGACCGTTCTTCAGTAGGAGAAAAATCGATTACGTCTGAAGACTCGTCGGTGGAAAGGCCAGTTAAAACAGATTTGTCGTTTGATTTCCATTTTCGGAGCTCAAATCCACGTTTAATAAAGATAGAATTTATGTTTTTGCATACGACGGAAGCTTCTTCCTTTGTATCTACGCACGTTAATAGATCATCAACATACATATCGTTTCGAATTATTTTAGCGATAGTAGGATGATCCTTTTCGCATTCGAATGCAACTTGATGCAAACATCGGATTGCTAGGAACGAAGCAGACGTCGTGCCATACGTAACCGTGTTAAGTTCGTATGTTTTTATTGGATCATTAGGCGATGAACGCCATAAAATCCTTTGTAGGTGTCTTTGTTCAGGAGAAATAAGCACCTGTCGATACATCATTTTAATGTCGCTTGATAGGGCAATTGAACGAGAACGAAAACGTAAAATGATTGATAATAAATCGTTTTGTATGGTAGGTCCGGTCATTTGTAAATCATTCAAAGAGAGGCCATTAGAAGTTGGACATGATGCATTAAAAACTACTCGGAGTTTGGTAGAAGAACTCGATTCCTTCAATACCCCGTGATGAGGCATAACGTATTCTAGTTCGTTTTTCGTGTTAATGTCTGCAATTTCTGTCATGTGCCCTAATTGTTCGTATTCGTTTAAAAAATCATTTCTTAATGTTTGGTTAGAAATGAGTCTACGCTCCAATGATAAAAAACGTTTAATAGCGAGATCCCTTGAATCACCTAGTGATTCGGGAGCTTCCTTTAACGGTAAAGTTACTATGTACCTACCAGTTTTGGAAGTTCTTAAAGTTTGCAAGAAATGGTCTTCACACGCTTGCTCTTCAAACGACCACGACGTCTTAGTTTCGCATTCCTCAACCTCCCAAAATTTACGCAATTGATTTTCAATTGAAATATTCGAATTTTGATTAACGTTTAAGTAACATTGAAGTTTTTCAATTGGTGTGTCCATACAGCCTGCAACTATCCATCCTAATCGGGTGTTTTGTAATAAGGGTTTGTTTTTCCCTAAGCTAATTTGACCTACACTTAGAATGTGCCAAAACATATCTGCGCCGATTAATAAATCTATAGACTGCGGTTCATAAAAATCTGGATCTGCTAACTGTAAATTTACAGGTAAATGCAAGTTCTGAATATCGATATTCATACTTGGTATTTCTGACGTAATTTTATCTAATACAAAACATGATAAGTCAAACGCATAATTATTGTCAATAGATTTTACGCTTATATTACATTTAAATTTGACATATGATAACGAATCACTTATACCTGAAACTGTCAATTTAGTGTCTGTCTTAGTTAAGCTGACAAAGTCTGGTAGTTATAAAACTGGATTGTGAACCACAATCTAACAAGGCTCGTACTGCAACGCTTTTTGATGTATCTGTTTTACTAATAACTTGAACCCTAGCCGTAGATAGAATTGCATTTTGATTGATAGAGAGGAGACTGCTCGTAACATTATCTGAACAACCAGGAGTGCTCAGAGATTCTGGTTGATTATTTGGATTATTCGTAATATTTTGCGACGATTTACACTCATGTAAAACAGTATTATGCTTTTTTCCACATACCTTACATCCGCTCCATCTACAATCCTTTATTGAATGATTGCGCCTAAGACAATTTAAACAAAGATGCAACGAATTGGCCTTATCTATTCGATCTTGTATGGGCAGTTTTAAATACTCCACACAACAAAATAAATTATGATTACCCTTGCAATAAAGACAAACGAGTTTCGAATTGTATTGTGTAATGGGGCCTTTATTATCCGTTTGACTAAATAACCCTCTCGAGGAATTATTCGGTTTCGCATATTTTCGAGAGTTTGTGTTAAAGTTTTCGTATTTCTCATATTTTTTATCTACTTTTAAATTCATTTCGACTGTTTCCAACAAGTTGGCTCGTTTTTTGAGAAATTCTTTGAAAATTGTTAAATTTATAACTGAACTATTACTTGCTAAGTTAATTTTGTGTTTTTCCCACTCATGCGCAGTGCCTTTATCGAGTTTACCTGTTACTATGAATATTATTAATGTATCCCAAGAATCTGTAGGTTCGCCTAACTGATTGAGTGAGGTTAGGTGTTTAAATAAATTTTCATATACGTGTCGAATTTTCGCCGCTGTCGCGTTACTAACCGGTTCCATATCAAAAATGGCCTTTAAATGATTTTGTATTAAAAGCGATTTATTATTAAATCTATCGCAAAGAGTGTTCCACGCGACGCTATAGTTTTCCGCCGTGAACTCTATAGACTGAATTACCTGCGGAGCAGATCCGATCAACGAAGCGCGTAAATAATGGTATTTTTGCATATCATTTATCTGATTATTCGAATTAATCAACGAATCAAACGTGTCTCTGAATTCCATCCAGAGTTCGTATTTACCATCAAATTTAGGTAGCTCTATTTCCGGCAGCTTTACTCTATCTAAAGAAGTCGTATTTATGGAAGATTGTCTTCCATCGGAATTTTCGGATTTTGTTTCCTCGTTTTTAGTCGCGTAATTCTCTAACAGTGACTTAGCCTTAGAGGTATTATGATAAAACTTGTTTTCGAAATCTGTTCTGATAGTGAACTGTTCGTCAATGTCATCAACTAAACATTCAATCTCGTTTTGAACTTGATCGAAATCAAAATATATTTTTTCCGCATCATTACTTCGTTGTTCTAATTCAATTACTTGTAAACGGGTTAAATCATCAACAGCATAGCTTTCGAACGAGACTAAAAACTTATCAAAGGCTGTAAGTTTCGCTTTTATCGAGCCACGTTTTCTTACTAACGTATTAAGAGTTTCTTGTTCCTTATCTTTCCCCATGATACGAAATAAAATAATTAAAGTACCACTTTAACGAATTTGTAAACTAATATAGTAAAATAATATACTAAATAAATTAGAAATAAGTTTTCCGTCTACTAAAATAAGTACGTGTTACAATTTGAATATTCAGACAAAGCTAAGATTGAAAGAATACTTATGATGACTATAGTATCTAAGTAATAATGAAATAAGGGTTATATTTGAATTGTATACTCACGCACACTTCACACTATCGAGGGAAGATAACAAACAACCAGCTGTAGTTTTCACGCTTCTTCGCACAACTTAGATCACACTTTGACTGGTCGACTGGATGCAATATGTCGGTTTGGATGCACTTGTTGAATTTCGTATGATTTCTTGATTTTTTCGTTTAATTATCGCTTTAATTTCGCTTAGTATCGGGTCGAAGGACCAATGTTTCGTGTAGTAAACTGTATAAACGCTGGTTAATTTTATAACTTTAATTACAAAGAAAATAACGTATTAAATACAAATATAAAGGTGTAACTAATCTAACGTCTAACGAATGTCGAATCTCGAATATGAATGTTTTTCGTCGGGGTTCACTCTCGCACGGGAACACAGGGTTGAACCGCACAAGATCGCACTACACAGGGTCGGAACAGGGAGTCTAGGGAATTTTTTAAAAATTTGTACAGTTTTTAAGCTAACAAACAAATAGAATAACTTATTCAATTATCAATAAATACTTTTTTAAACAAAATAATAAAGAAATGTTTCCGTATAATTATTTAAGTGTATGAAATTAATGTAAGGAAGTAGTGACTAGTTTTGGGCTCCACTGAGCCATCTTCAGGCTAACAATAATTATGATGGTAATTTTAAAGCGGAAAATGAAAAAAACAAAATTAATAATTATTTATAAGGTATGTATTCTTAACATATTAGTTAAAAAAATGTAATTCTTATTTATTTAGCCTGAAGATGGCTCAGTGGATCCGAAACTAGTCGGTACTTTGTTACATTAATTTTATTAAATTAAATAATTATATTGGGAATTTTTTTATATTATTTTATCTAAAAAAATATTTTTTGAAAATTAAAAAAGTTAGTCTATTGGTTTATTAGCTTAAAAATTGTAAAAATGTTTAAAAAATCTCCTAGACCCTCCTCTTCAATGGGTTTTAATGATTCAATTTTTTTTGAAAGCTTAAATGTTCTTTTGTATGTAAAAAAAATTTAAAACAATTTTTTGTTTGCTCTTCATCATTTTATAATTATTGTATATTAAAAAGATTTTCTAGGTAAGGCTTTTAAATGGCTGAAAAAGATTATTGAAAAACGATTGAATATTGGCCCTTTTTTTAATGATTTGTGCTAATTTTGGAATAATAATAATAATTATTTCAATTTGCAATCAATCTTATTTTGTAGGAAATTTTCTAAGATGCATAGCTGCCAAGATATAGCAACAAAAAGTAAAAAAAATATTATTTTTTTCACAAATAGTTTAACAAAATAAATTATAATTATATTTCGAAGCAGGAAGCAGTTAAAGCTAAGATAATCACAATTTATAAAAAGAACTTTTTATAGTAGAAGGTTTTTTTACTGATTTATTATTGGTCACATTACTATTATATAAATTATTTTCTAATATCTTGAAATTGTGTCAAAATCTCTATGTATATGCCTAAACACACTTGAAACATGCATTGTCATCCAGTTCTTAGCTATCCTGAAAATTTCAGAGCTCTAGGTGGTCGGAAAATAGGTTTAAATTCGATTACAAAATTCCACCCGGAATGACAAAGAGAAAGACAAAGAACACGACGAAAATAAAAATAAACTTTCTAAAATAGGATCCATAAACGATTTACCCAAATGAGGCTGTTTTAAAACAGATACCGCTTGGTCTAATACTCATATTTATTTAAAATAGGTATATTAAATTTTAGAACTTTCAAATTTTCAAAAACAGAAATATGTAATATCTATAAGTATCTATTTTTTGTCCAAAAATAATATAAATATACTTACATATTTATTATTCATATTAATGTAGTAGTTATTTCTGACTTATTATTCTTTAAATAAATTGTCGTATACTTGTGAAATAGCATTCAATAACAACTCTTTATATTTAATGAACGGAGATTAGTTGAAAACATTTATAAATTCATTGGTCTTCCAGTGACAATTAATTCGGTAAATATTTTTCAAGCCTTGTAAACTGCACTCAAATACTATTTTACGAGGAAATTTAAAATTATTTTTAACATTATGAAAATGTAATATTTAAAAAGTGATTCATTTTACAAATAAATTGGCAACGTCGATGGAGGTGCATACCTATAACATATTTCATTTGTTAAACAAATAATTATAATAAGATGTAAATCATAAACAACGTTAAGAAGTACCTGAATTAGCTTTTTCACAAACCTTTAGAACATACCTTCTCTAACTACAATTTTATGTATTTTTTTATACCATAGAGGTGGAAGAGAATTCAATGTTACTCGAATAAACATAGAATTAAAGTAAAGAAGATATATTAAAAGTAAAATTAAATAAACGGTTCACCCAAAAGTAATCACAAAAAAAATAATTCACAACATTATCAACAGAATCATCATTACTTTTGGGTTTGAGTAAAAAAACGTGCAGTCATAAACTACTATCTTCACTGTTTCTTCCTGTCATTCACTTTTCCTGCAAAGAGGTGTTGAAGAGAGTCTTTTTCGAAATTGGCATGACCGATTGCGATTCCCATAATTATATATAAGAAGATTCTGTCAATATTTAATTACTGCGTTAGAATACGGAATAGAAGGAAACGAAACAGCAGACAAGCTGGCAAAAAAAGGAGCTGAAACTCCATACCTGGGACCAGAACCATCCTGTAAAATCAGCAGTATTACAATCTTAAAAAACTAAGGAAAAAAATGGATAGCGAGAAATTCAAGTACTGGAATAAACTAGGACTAAGACAATCGAAGAAGCTTCTGGGAAACTATAACCAGAAGAGATTTCACAGCTGTCTTAAGCTTAGTAAGAAGAACCTCCAAATTATAACAGGAATACTAACCGAACACTGCCGATTAAGAGGACACATGAAGAAACTAGGATTTGTAGATGAACCAAACTGCAGATTTTGTGAAGTAGAGGATGAAACCTCAATACACATACTCTCAGAATGAATCGCATTAAGTAATTATAGGGTCAAATACCTAGGGTCATACGAAATAGAAAAGGAAGAACTACCTAACTTGAAACCCAATGATATCCTAAACTTTCTAAGGAAGATAGGACTAGAAGAGCTGCTATAAGTCTGAGAAATCATCAGAAATATAGCAAGAAAAGGGGGACACAATATATCTTATAGGTCGCAGGTTACCCCTAACTGCTCATATATACATACATACATACATACATAAATACATAGAATACGGCAATAGTTCTCTAGAAAGTCTGCAGTCAGTTGATTTATCCAAGCAATTGACGTAATTCTGATTGGAATTTTAATTTGGTGGTCAGTTAAATTTGTGGTATATTTGTGGCTTGCAATCTTCATTTTATTAAAGTGTCCGTTATATGGTTACCGTTAAAGTTAACATGCTCTCTTATTCAGCTAAAGGCAATTGTGTTCATCTGAATTTAATGACATTCTCAAGAGGTATTGCTTGGTCTATTCAAGGCAAGTTCTTTTCGGACTATAGCTAAGATTGTAAGTTTACTACATTAATCACGAAAGCTATAGTTCATTACTCATTATATATCCCATCTTACCCGTTTAGATGTATTCGTGTACATGCTTAATGAATTCCACTTTATTGTAATTTGCTATTTGGTTAGTTAATAAGGTTTGTCATTTGTAAGAGATTTTATTAAAGACAATTTTTTTGCGCGATTCCTGTAGACTTTATTGATAGGATTCTTCTTGTTACAACTCTTCGATATTTCTAATGGTAAAGGATCGGACACAGGTAACGCTACAAGATCCCTCGGTTGCTGATTCAAATTATAACGCCAATGATAAAGCATATACCTACTAAAAGTTTGAGTAGTTTAGACGAAGAGTTCTTAAACTGTCGACTTCTAGACATTCCAGAATGCTTTTAAGTAGAAAGGTATAAACGAACCGTACTAATCCGGCGTGGTCAACTCATTCATAAGTTGCGATATGTCGGTGGAAAATGTGACATTTTCGCATTCAACTTATCATTCATATGCTTAATGAGAGCAGAAATTTGGGCATTTAAAGCTTAATGGATTCAGACATTATTTCCCTAGATAGCTCAACAAAGTTGTTGGTTACCTTTTAAGATTATTACCAGTCTACTCGAAACATGTAGTTGAGGGTGCCACAAATTATACTCAATCAGCCGTATTAAAAGATTTATCACAAAATTTCATTACCTCAATTACAAATAATTTTAATAAAAAATAATGAAAACTTGAATTTTATATCAAAATCAAATTGAATGTTTTAAATAAAGAATAAGACCAAAAGTTTGTTGAGAGTTGCTGAAATGAACATACTAGGAACAATAGTAGGGAAACAAGACAATATCGAGTCATGAACACAAAAAAAGAGAGCAATGCGGAATACAGGATGTAGTAAGATGGGAAAGACAAAGAAGAAGGCATAACTACGAAAGAAGAATGGATAAAATCAGGTTACGGAAAATAGCGTTAGTTGGAAGGCCAGCAGGAAAACGAGCGCTAGGGAGACCCCCAAAGAGATGGAGTGACAGCTGGCAGTCCACATTACAGAAAATGCTACAGCGCAACGTTCGAAATTAACAGATCAACAGATCTAATAAAAGAATAAGAATAAGAAGAAGAAGAAGAAATAAAGAATTAATTATTCTCTTATATCTCTAATGGAAGTCTTCAGAATCCCTTGAATTGGCTCATATGTAACGGTAACTATTCTATAGGGATGGCTTCTCTTCCAAATTCCAAATCCGGGACGAAATGTCTTAAGATTCTCCAGTAGTGGTATTAAATCCTTCCTATTTCTTCAAAATATTCAGAACTTATCCAATCTAGTAAATGTTTAGCAACTCGTGTGGACCTCTTTGAGTTAATTTAGAAGGGCCCTTAATAGAAATGAATAATCCAAAATATAAATAACCTCAGTATAAACTGTAAAAACAATAAGAGACCAAAGATAAAAGAAAACACGGGACAAACCACAAGAAATGAATGATTGCATGGTTTCAGAAGATTTTAATTTGACAAAATTAGGTACTTATTACTTATAACTATGATAAAAATTCATACTAAAATGAGAAATTATTCAATTTTGTTTTAATTGTTGATTTAAAATTGACTAATATTTTTTTTAGGAATGTCTCACTCTATCTAAACAATAATTTACAATATCAACAACAAGAATAATATGAATAGAGCCATTCATCAGCGATGACTTTTTGTTGATTTAGAATTTTTATGACCAACGTTATTCAATTACGTAGTATTTTAATTAGTTTTATTTATACAGTGTATATGTACATATATATTGGCATACTTTGATTGGTTTCTCTTCAAATAAAATTTAGTGCTAAAAACAAGAACAGTTAAGTCAATTTGCGATTTTTTTGCGTCAGGATGTTTCAAGTAAGTGGTTTGATTTTTTAAATTAAAAAATTAAGTTTGAGTTCTTTTTAATAATAATAAAGATAAGGCTTTAAATAATTTAAATACTAATTGTTTATAGTTTATCTATACTAATATTATAAAGAGAAAAGGTTTGATTTTTTGTTTGTTTATTTGTTTGTTGGAAATGAATAGGCTCCGAAACTACTGGACCCATTTCAAAAATTCTTTCACCGTTGGCAAGCTACACTATTCCCGAGTAACATAGGCTATGTTTCATTTAAAAAAAAATAGGGATCCTTACTAAAATGCCATTAATGTAACCAAAAATGACCTTAAAATCCTTACATCGTGTGCGCTGAGAATACTATTGATTATAGAATAAAATAATGTACTACGATTTTGAAGAATATATAAATATCTACAAAAAATGCCGCTACAGCATATGTCTAACTGTTATAGTTACGTGACAATAACTAATTTTTAATTTTTTAATAGTATATTGTTATACAAGTGTTACAATGACAGGTTTCGTAGTACGAGTGAAGTTTGTGAAACGAACCGCGAAGCGGTGAGTTTCGCAAAGAACGAGTACTACAAACCGTCATTGTAATTCGAGTTTTACATACCAACTATTTTTTATAATGAACTTTTAAAAGTATAAAAAAATAAATAAAATAAGAGTTTTTCGAAATATTTATTTATGTTGACGATCTTGACACTTTTGACACTTGACAGTTTTAATGATTTTAAATTTGAATGTTTGTCAAATTTGAATAAAATATTCTGCATTTCGCAATATCGCTGATAATGTAGTTAATACAACATAATTCTTGATTTACTACCTGGGACCCTATTCACTAACCGTGTGAATGCTCGTGTAGGAGAGCTCTCTCACAATTTAGCTTCACTGCGCAAGTTACTCCCCTAAAATTATATAATCCGTATTCACGTTCTAAGAGAATGCTCCTACGCGAGTACTCTACTGGGTAAAACCAAGAGAATTGATACATTTTGAGAGAGTGGAGTGGACTTGCGCACAATGGGTGTTGTCTCATGGCAGACATGACATGGGATTTTTCAATACAGTTTATTTTTTATGATTTGTTATTGCTAGAGTTTTTGTTTGGTTCATTAATGATTATTTAGTTTTTGTTAGTCTTTTTGTTGTTTTATTAGTGACAATTTTCTGCCAGTGTGTTGTTTTTGGGGTTATAAATTGTTTTTAAAATGGATGATGATGATTTATAGTGATGCAAATGCTAATAAATGATCTTGACGATGCCAAAGAACAAGGACCCTTTCTTGAGATTGTCCGATTTATTATTATTCTTCTCATCCCGGTGGCTGTTTATATTTTACAAACCTAAAGTACTAAATAAATAGTTCAAATGTGATGGTTAAACTTGGCAACGTTGAGCAAAAAGTAGTAGACTCACCGATCTATCGTGAATGTGGCTTTTTAGGATCATGTGAGCGATAAGTGAGAGAGTACTCACACCGATGAGTAGTCGTACACGAGCACTCTCACAAGTTACAGAATAGGGGCCCTGAACTCTTTCATCTTTCGTTGATAATCAGTGCAGTGCAACCAATTGTGTAAAACAAAAAGTTACCAAAAACAGTGTTACAATGAATCTATTTTGATACTGTTTTTAGTGTCGAAATAGAAACTTTGTGAACGTGAATTATAAAAAAGTTTTTATCTTGGTATTAATCCTTATCAAAATAACTTATTTCATAATTACAAATCACAAATTTAGCATGTGCAATGGGACGAGGCTACTTATATAAAGAAATTAAAGGACAATTAAGTTGTAGCAACCATTATAACTGAACCACCAGCTGGTCAACTACCTCATACACTGAGGATACCGATGATCCCAACTGATCTACCAAATCCATTTAAACCGCTTCAATTTCCTATCAAAACATCTTTCG
Source organism: Altica lythri (assembly GCA_964028335.1). Lineage (NCBI taxonomy): Eukaryota > Metazoa > Arthropoda > Insecta > Coleoptera > Chrysomelidae > Altica > Altica lythri. The sequence continues at coordinate 57,176,270 of OZ034805.1, read as the reverse complement.
CTTTTACTAATAACAAGTCTCAAGGTCAAACCTTCCAAATAGTAGGGATCGGTTTTCCTCATGGCCAACCGCCTAAGGCGGGTCGGAGCACCTGAAAATCAATTTATTTTGCTGCCAGAAAATAAAACAACATGTAATATTGTTTACAGGGAAGCGTTGACCCAATAAATTTAATGGCTTTTGTCATTTTTCTTTAACCCCCGTGCAAAGCCGGGGCGGGCTGCTAGTATTATATATGTTATTTCTTTGTATAGACAGTTTATTCTCATTTTAAAATCTATTTATGAATTTTCCTCGTATACAATTATTAAGACTAAGTTTTCTTATTAATAAAATTCATCGATAATTGAAAAATAATTTTGTTTCCAATAAAATTATTTGCTTTTTTTAAAAAACGTTTATCAGCTTCAAAAAAGATATAACCATTCGAATATTTATTACTTTTTTCGTGCCTTAAACTGAATTCAGCAGAAAATAGATTTGTGCCAAATGAGACTAATTTTTGCATTTTATGAAATTCAAGAAAATTAGGATTGTGATTAGCTTACATTTTTTATCTTATTAATCCCGTTTTATTAAAAGGTTTTATTTAGTTTGCGTTTATATATTTGGGTCAAACGGATTTTTTCTCGGGGACACATTCTTTTGGTAGAATTCCGAGAGAGTTAGTCGGTAGCTAGCTTTAGTTTTTAGTTATTGTGAGATAGTTTTTTTTTAATTTTTTGTTTGTATTGTTAAAGTGTTTATTGATTGGATTGCTAGAATAATTTTTTTAAATAGTACCATAAGAATGAAATAAATAAAACACAACAGTAAATAAATAAAAGAAGGAAGCAAATATGGAAAAAGTTATACTTCTATTTGCGCGCCCGGCTTTGGAAATTTGTATGGTATTAAATTGGCAAAATCATTACATTACCTTACTTAAGTAATGGCATGAGTAAGAGAGAGACAGAAACACATATAGGTATATCGGTCGGTAAAAACAAAGGGTGTAGGTCACTTGCGCGCTGCGGTCACTTTTACGGTTTGCAAGGGGATTATGGTCCCAGCAGGTAATAGGACACTTGCGCGCCAGGCATAATTATGGTAGGTACCTGATAATCCTGATACATGGATAATAAAGTTAATTATTTATTAATGATGCCATCATATTCTTTAATATAAACTCACAATTTAGAAATTTTGTGTTATTTCTCTTAAAAGTGCCAAAGGGTTTAATAGTTGCTTCTTAATCCTTCGCCATGGAAACGATGCTAAGTGTGCGAGGAAAAAAATTAATAGTTTTGGATAAATACACCTTTCGTAAAGATAAAGAAACTGTTATGGACGTTACATATAGGTGTACCCAAAAAAATTGTAAGGCTTCAGTGTGTGTCGATAAGTCAGAAGAAGTTTTACTCCAAAGAAACAATAATTGTCATAACCATCCCTGCAGTGACAACTTGGACGTAAAGGTAATATAATCTTTACTTTTAATAATTTATTATTATACTTATTAAGTAATAATTTATATGTAAACAATTGTTTTTTTTTACTGTACCAGAAATTACAAAACGGTCTTAAGAGAAAAACTATGGACGATATATCAGAACGACCATCTAAATTCTAAACTAATCAATAATGGTATTAACCAAGGACCTATGGACATAGACGTTACAATTAAAGATACACAAAATATCTGGAAAAGTATTTACAGATCAAGAAGAAGTGTTTTACCACCTCTACCTCGTTTACACCAAATATTTGGGGATTTTGTTTTAGCACTACGGAACGAAGCACGGATGCGTGCGAGTCATTTCACAGCAAATTTAACGCAAGTTTTTACAACTCTCATTCAGATATTTTTAAATTTATTAATTATCTAAAAGATGTACACTAAACACGTATATAAAGATAAACAGCGTTCACTTGTCAATAACTGGAACATTAATTACAAAAAACGGAATGAATACGTTAATAATTTAATTAATTTATACAGAAATGGACGTATTACTAGATATAATTTTGTAAAATTTATTTCATACCAATATGTTAAAAAATAAAATCTTAAATGAAACTATGAGTGTATTATTTCCTATTAATTTCAATTTAAATTGATAAATTTTAATATTAACGAGCAGGTAGGTAATCGGCGCGCAACCGTCCTATACCCCAAAGGGATCTGGCGCGCAAGTGTCCTATGAACATTAGGACTACCTCAATATTTTTCTGACCGCGGCGCGCTAGTGACCCATGCCCAAAACAAAGACGAAATATTTACAACATGTTATTAGTCCTTTGAATACCGTTTAAACATTTAGTACATTGAAAAGAGATAGATATACAAAATATAGTCTGAGCTAATGTTTTACTATCATAGTGACGTATCACATTGTGTTTGACATATTATTTTATTATTCGGTCACGTATACATATTAAGTTTAGTATTTTAAATTAATAATAATATTCAGTAATAAGAATGAGTATTGTATTGAAGTCTATAGTACCGTCACATGGTTGCAGTATAGGTCATCTTATATCCTGCACTATACTTTTCAGGTTGTTGGCTACATAAACAGAAATAAATAAGAAATATATTTCAGTCAAGTTTTTGGGAAATAATGTATTTTATAAATATTCTTTCATTATTTTCACAAAATTATTATAAATATTTTTTCATTCATTGCATTATATATGCGCATAAGTTGCTTCTTCGGGATTTTTCGAGTTTAACTTTTTACGTCTTGACGTGAACGCAAGGTCTCAACAAATACGCTACCTACGTGACTTATTCTTAAAGTTTCGCTATTTAATGATAGTTTTTGAATCACTCTCTTTCTTTGATCTTTCTTTATTAAATATGTCCCCTTACCTTGTTGCCAACCTTTACGATAGTCGAAATATTTGATACTGCACACGTTCGCGGCACTGATGAACCTTATACTTTATACAGTTTTTATATGATATTATGTACACACAATAAATATTTTGGCAATAAATATTTTTAGGTTTTCATCAATAAGCGGTACTTTGTAATATACTAGTGGAAAGATGAAGAGTTTTTTTATACGATGTGAATTTTTTTTTGACTGAACATTACATTTTAACGTATAAAATGGACAAGACAGTTCGGATTTATAGTATAGTAGGTCCATACTTCAAACATACAATAATTTTGCTGAAGCATACCCATACAAATTTCTAAATCTGGGTGCGTGCATAGAAGTATAACTTTTACTGGCAGTCCCACTGACTGTCACACCCGCTTTTTGTTTGGATATATTTTTTTAAATAGAAACTAATTGCAGAATCCACAATCTCGAAGATTATTATTGGTTGGAAGATGTCCCAGGAGGAATTCCATATTATTTTTAGCTACAGATTTACTCCACAAAAATGATTATAATTTTACGTGTGTTTCCGGCTAAGCAACGTTTTAGAGAACCTTAGGATTTAATGGAACCTATGTTAAATAACTTTGCCATAGAGTACAAAAAATGCTAACAATCTGTTTTCATTCTGTTGTTTTTCTGTATTTTTGCTACTGTATTAGCATCTCCCATCCAGATTCGGATTATGAAGGCAATAATATAAAATTTCAGTGTAGCAGTGCCCGCGACTTCGTATAATTTACATTACTTTATTTTTTAACCGGTTTGAATGAAAAAAAGAACACAAAATGTTAAGTGTAGTCCGTCACAGTATATTCCTGAAAACTGCATCAAAATCAGTTAAATCGTTTCTGAGACTAAGCGTGCACAAATATACAATCCCAGATACGGAGAAACAGACATATCAAGAAAGCGAAATGAAGAAATAACAGCATAAAAACATAAAGACATTAAGACAAACATACAGACAAAGACAATCCATTATCTGAAAAAATCTTGGTATAGATGACTAAACAAACACTGGGATTTTATGGAGCCAGGCTTACCTAAATAAAAAAGGGTGTGGCAGTGAGTGGGACTGCCGGCAGAAGTTATAATTCTATGCACGCGTTGGGATTCATAAATTTTTATGCGAATGATTTAGCAAAATCATTATATGATATTCGTGTCCAGCGACCTCAAAAACCTTCTAGTAACGAATACACGCTCATTTTATATCAAATTTGCATAACATTTCCTGGAGAAGAGGTCCGCCTTAAGTACCAGGTGTTTCGGACACCATCGCCATTCGCCATTATCATATTCGTATTCAGCAACCCAAAAAACAGCCGAGTTTCAAGTGTAATTTTGTACAGAATTTACATAAAACACCAGGAGAAGAGATAAATACTCTGGGCACCAAGTGCCGAGGAGACTTTCGACATCATGATATTCGTGTTCAGCGACCCCAAAAACCCCGAGTACATAAATTGAACCCATTTGGAATACTTACCGAGTTGTAATTTTTCTATCTATTGTCTGTTCGGAATGCACTTTTCGACTATTCTTAAAAACTCTGTTTATGTAGCCAACAACCTCAAAAGCATAGCACAGGATATAATGCAACCATGTGACGGTAGTATGGACTACAATACAATACTCATTACTGAATATTATTATTAATATTATTAATATAAAATACTAAACTTTATATGTTTACTTACGTCTGTCAAACACAATATAATACGTCACTATGATATTCCAAAACATTAGCTCAGACTGTTTTTGGTATATCTATCTCTTTTCAATGTACTAAATATTTAAATGGTATTTAAACGACTAAACATGTGGTAAATATTTCATCTTTGTTTTTACCGACCAATATACCTTATATGTGTTTCTGTCTCTCTCTTACTCACACCATTACAGATATAATGATTTTTCACATTTAACCCCACACAAATCGAGTGCATGAATAGAAGTATAACCTCAAAAATGTTGACTATCTTTTTTCATCCTTACATCTATAATTTTAATCTTTTGTTTTTAATTTTAGGTGACCGGAACCCTGGTGTTTCTCTGTATTTGTGCTACTGTATTAGCATCTCCCTTTCTGGATTCAAATTATGAAGGCAATGATATAAAATCTGAAAGTTCACAAAACGAAATTGATGAAATAAACTCTAAATTCGTTAACACAGAAGAAACAACAGATTCTACTTATGATGCGGTAAACGGAGATTCAGATGATATGGAAACTGCTGATATGATTATATTTCGACCAATGTTCCTCTATCGAAAGAGAAATGCTCAAAGATACAGAATTAAAGCAAATAATAATAATAATTATAATAATAATAGGCGATATTACAGCCCTTACTATTATTAACACATTTTTATTTACTTCTTTTTTTCTGATGTAATTTATTAATGTTTTTGGATCTTATTTATTAATCTTGCCTAAAAATTGTAATGATCTATTTATTTATTTATTTATTTATTTATTTATTTATTTATTTATTTACTTTTCTATTTATGTAACCAAATACCTATAATTTCCGTTGTTTGAGTAAAATATTTAAACAAATATATTTGTTTTACTATTTATTGAGAATATTCTAAACTATTCGTTTAAAAACATTTACAAGATTGTAAATAGTAAATATGTAAATAATAATAATAATATTTTCTACTGTTATTTGGGGTACTTTTTGCCACTAAAATAAAAAATAAATCATTATATTTGAAAATGGCCCTTACTTCTTTTATTAATCTTGATGGAGATTTGTTAAGGGCTTTCTTTAAAATCTGAAATATAAAAATGTTTCAAGTTATGAAAACCACATTAGTTGTCGTTTAAAAGAATAAATTAAATTAGGACAACGCTATAAATTGGGGTGTTTACAATTTCGCCAGTAACCCTCATTATCGGATTATACAATAACCGAAGTCGCCATCATACCTATTCAAAACACCGACTAATCCTTCAGGTGTTTTCGACAATGAATTTCTCAGATTAACTACCCAAAACTTTATTATCTGTTTACTATCAAGGTTGGTTCCGTTGAAGAGATTCTTAATGTAAATTTAATGAGGGTTGTAATCAATTTATAAATGGGCTAAATAATCAAATCAGCCCTTCTGTTATTTATCTGTTACTCGAAGATGGATTTACCAATCAAAATTTAAACATTAACAAATACCATTCCATTTCTCCTTTTATTGATTCCTGAGTATACTGACTTTAAATTTATTTGATAGATTTTGCGTTAAAGATAAGTTTCTATAAGTAAAAATACGTTATTCGCCAGTTGTATAATTTCTTTCACTTACTAACTTGTCTTTGTTTTTGATTTTCTTCTTATAAGATTAGATAATCACTACCTACATCTACAACAATAATTTTGGGTTTAAGTCGTATCAGCACCTAGTATCAGCCTGCCAGCACTGACATTAAGGCTGGGCGTAAACGCACGGATTCCTGATTCGGTTTCCGGATCAGGAATTCAGATTCGGAATTCCGTGTGCCTAGCGCAAACATCCGTTTTTTTTGTATTAGGAATTTATACTGTCAGTTCAAATAGCGACGTTTCTGTGAAAGCATAAATGGACGACGACGATGAATTGATTGCTATTCCACTTTTACTGGCGCTAGATATGAAGAAGAAGAGAAAACGAAGTTTTTTTCCGTTCTTACGACCCAAACGCACGGAATGAATTCCAAAACGAATGTCGGTTTTTTTTTCGTTCGGAAACAGTTAGGACGTGTGCGCCTTGTTAAACATTTTGTATGTAAATGAAGCATTCAGGTTTGAGAATCTGAATTCCTGATCCGGAAACCGAATCAGGAATCCGTGCGTTTACGCCCAGCCTAAATTCAATACTCGATTTGGAACTACTGTCATTTAAACCTTCTGACATCTAGGACTACCGTCAATTAGTCAACGCCATCACGAACGACATATCCTTTTTTCCACTTTCGACCACGACCGGAACAGGAAGACATTTTCGCTGTAAATTTCAAGTGTTAACATCTGTCGCGCTTGTCTTGAAAAGAACGCCATTGGATTTTATTTAATTGGCTTAATTGTGGGCCATCTTAATCGGATTTGGTAATAAAATCTACCAAATTTGGATATTTTATGTGAAAATATTTCTTAGTTTAGTATCGAGTAGAAATAACTACATTGTGGGATTTATTTTGAAGTTCTTTGCTTTCTCTTAATTGTAGTCAAGCAGATTACCGTTCATTGAAGCCACGAATTGGAGTTACAAATCGTTTCTTTTGAGTGGAGAAGTTTTTAAGAATTTTAGACAGCGAAGAAGTTTTTGATACCGGAGAAGATTTTGATACGGGAAAAATTTTCGATACCGAAGAAGTTTTTGATCCCGGAGAAGTTTTTGATGCCGGCGAAACTTATTTTTTGATACCCTACTGGATTCTTTATTATATTGGAGACTGGTTTTTTCCTTAAGCCGAGACTTCACCATACTAGAATTTGGGGAGGAATTACTGTCGACCAGAAGAAGACACCGTAGGAAGCATAAGACCACAGAGAAGTAAATTTTAAGTCCTTTCTGGGAGTTCATTTTTTTTATGTTATTATTACCATTGTTAATCGGAATATAATCGTTCGAACGGGTGATCCCAACGGAATCAAAGTTTTTTGGAACATTTAATATAATTAACTTTGTATATTAGCTTTAGCTTATAAAGATATAGAACTCTATACCCTATTTCAAAAGAATGTAGAGTAATAAATCACGAAGTGTCATAAAATTTGGCTGAATTTCGATGTCGTCCATGGGCGTAGGCAAATCTTAGGATTATTAAACTTAATAATTAAAGCAAATTAAAAATTATAGACAGATAACAATAAAAGGCCATTTTTGAAAAGTAATTTGGTCTGAAATTTAAGTACCTACATGTACCTATATGTATAGTTTTATTTATTTAGCTTACCTAATTAAAATCTTTTGTTTTACTGGTTTGACAGGCACTGACCAACCTCTATGGAACTAAACAAAGTAAAAAAAATATTGTTCCATAAAATTTATTAAAAGTATACGAGGGAGAGATTGTTGGTTTTAAATAATAACAAATTTAGTTTTCATGCGAAAATAACGGATGAAAGTTTGTGGAAATGTGCAAGTAAACAATGTAAGTTTACAGTTCATTTTCTTGGCAAACTTAATTCAAATATTCTTGTAACAAACAAGTTGAGAACATTGCCATTAATATACAGTATATATAATCTGAAGCCTTATTTTTACCCGAAGGTGTTAAGGTTTACAAAACATTTAAATCAATAGTTTCAGTCATTGGCGAGTTCACCTGTCCTCACATTTTGAAAAATGTTTGTTCATTTATTATAAATGATATTGGCTTTTTAAGATAATATTTTGTTTTAATATATTTCTATGATAATGCAATATTCTTTAGCAAGTTAAGACAGTTCATGTGAGGCGAGAGCGAGATATAAGTTATTTTCATAAAGCATTAAATATTTTCTGCAACTCTAACAGAACTAGTTGATTTTTTAACGCAATAAATGTCGGAGATGTAGACAAACGACAAATTCTACAAGAGAAACGTAGTTTTGTTGTCAATATAAATCTCTCGACTGCAAAAGTAATGAGTGTTGCTGAGTGCATATATATTTCAACCATAAAAAAACAGCATTTCAGAACTTAGATTTTGTGAAACATTTTTACCAAACTAAGGAACGAATATCCTAAATCACAATTTTCTTTGTATGCACATTGATCATTTTAATTACTTTTTTGAAGTTATACTTCTATTCGTACAGTCTGTAGAAAAAGATTGTGTAGAGTTAAATTGGAAAAATCATTACATATGTAATGGTGTGAGTAAGAGAGAGACAGAAACACTTATAAGGTATATTGGTCGGTAAAAACAAAGATAAAATATATACCACATGTTATTAGTCATACCTATAAGTCCTTTGAATACCGTTTAAACATTCAGTACATTGAAAAGGGATACCTAAATATACAAAAAACTGTCTGAACTATTGTATGAATATCACAGTGACGGACCAGATGATTATTTGACAGATTATTTTATAATTCTGTCACGTAAGTATACATATAAAGTTTAGCATTTTATATTAATAATCATATTCAGTAATGAGTGTTGTATTGTAGTCTAAAATACCGTCACATGGTTGCAGTATATTTTGCTCCATGCTTTTAAGGTTGTTGGATACATAAACAGAGTTTTTACGAATAGTCGAGGAAATAACCTCCGAATTTTGTAACGTAAGATGGATCGGAATGCTTTTTTTTACATTGGATTCGTTAAAGTATCAGGAAATTTGTCGCTATATTTTATAATGTAAAAATGGAAATTGCATTTCTGCATTCGAAAAGTACATTCAGACAATAGAGAGAAAACTTAAAACTCGGTAAGTATTGCTGAAAATGGGTTCAATTTATATACTCGGGGTTTTTGGAGTCGCTGAACACTCATATCACGATTCCAAAAGTCTCCGCGGCACTAGGTGTCTAGGGTATTTACCTCTTCTCCTGGGGTTTTATGTAAATTCTGTACGAAATCCGTGCACACTTGGTACTCGATGGTTTTTTTAAGTCGCTAAATACGATTATAATAATAGCGATGGTGTTCGAAACACCTGGTGCTTAAGACGGACCTCGTCTCCAGGAATTTTATGCAAATTCGATACAAAAAGAGTGTGCACACGGTACTAGGAGGTTTTTGGAGTCGCTTACCACGAATATCATATAATGAGTTTGCTAAATCATTCGCATACAAATTTATGAATCCATGCGCGTGCATAGAAGTATAACTTCTGTCGGCAGTCCCACTGACTGCCACACTAGTTTTTTTTCTAAAAACCGTCTGCCTGTTTCCACTTTAAAACAATTTATTTGCTTCGAAGAAAACTTTTGTCCTACCCAGTTATAAATAATATCCAAAATTTAATTGGTTAATATGAATTATTTGTTTTACAAATTATTTGTAAACTATCATAGTCGCCTGACAAGAGTGCCTAAGCTGAGTAAGTATAATATTTCACAACCAGTTGTGAAAAGTACGACCATGCGCTCCTACAATAACATGGGACGTTGATTTTGCCCCAAAAGCAACCTTTATAACGAACTTCTACTATATCGACACAGATGGATTCAATGGCCCAGTCGGAAATTAACGGCTTGTCTCAAAATCCAAAATTAAAAGGCGAAGATTCACTTTGATTACAACAAAACCACGAGGTTACTTCTTAGTGGATAAAATATCTTACTCAGGAGCTGCTTTCGGTGAAAACGTTAGTTAAAATTAGATAAAACGAAATTTTGGAAAAATAAAAGGGAGAATACTACTGAAACCGAATAAAATTTATATAAAGATTGATGAAGGTTAAATATTTTCAATCACATAAATAGGTGAGTAATTTGATTTTACAATTTCAATATTCAACAATCCTACTATCCTATCCTATCCTACTAATATTATATAGGCGAAAGTTTGTTTGGATGGATGTATGGATGTATGGATGTTTGTTCCTCTTTCACGCAAAAACTACTAAACGGATTTTAATGAAACTTTACAGTAATGTAGCTTATAGATCAGAATAACATATAGGCTATAATTTATAAAGATATTGTGTGAATTGTCCAAAATATAACGATAAATGTCATTTAAGTCTGAAAAAATTCTGCAATCTGCGAGCTACTCAGGCGTGTGCTGCAAAAACAGTTAGTGCTACATGTATATAATGTATGGTGAAAATATTTATCCTACTAATATTATATAGGCGAAAGTTTGTTTGGATGGATGTATGGATGGATGTTTGTTCCTCTTTCACGCAAAAACTACTAAACGGATTTTAATGAAACTTTACAGTAATGTAGCTTATAGATCAGAATAACATATAGGCTATAATTTATAAAGATATTGTGTGAATTGTCCAAAATATAACGATAAATGTCATTTAAGTCTGAAAAAATTCTGCAATCTGCGAGCTACTCAGGCGTGTGCTTACATAAAGACCTTGATTTTATTCGAATTACACGCAGACGACGTCGCGGGTAACAGCTAGTAGTAAAATAAAATAGGCCTGTTACAAATGTTTAATTTCTACAGTTTTATTATATGTATAGATTCTAGATTTGCGCATTAGAAGATGATAAAAATGTTCAAACGTATATTTAATTTAATAAATAATGTATTATTCCTTCTTCCCCTAATTTTAGTAGTTAATCAGTAAAAATTAAATTAGTGTAAATTAAATTTTTAGGTTAACGCCCACCAGGCATGAACGCTTTAACTGATCCATCTACGACAGTTGAAAGTAATAGTCTTCTTATTCTCTGGAGACATTAAGCGATCCGTCTACGGCTCATATATGCCTAGGCCTAGAGTGTTACCAGCCAGTCTCAAATTACAAGCTCCGATGACACCAACTTTAAAGAGCAAAATCCTCAGTCAACTCTTCAGAAGGACTCTTTCACCGAGCCACGTGACACCACTTTCACAGCAAATGTTACACTAATACCAAACCTTCTAGAGAGACTTCTGACATTATCAATCTCATCACCTGGAAGCTCATACTAGTCAGTCTGTGAACTCTACAAAAACGTCGACCCAATTGCACCACCACTTATCACCGTTCGCCGTCAGCATCGCCTTCATCGCAGATCGACGCAACCTTTGTAATTATTTTGTTTTTACATTTTATTATTTGTAATTAATTACATAAACAACTTCGATGCAAGAAGTAAGAAAGAACCATCGGATTTATACATATTCTTTATTTACACGAGTTTCATTAAAACCCTAAAATTTTAGGGTTGTCCCATCTGGACCAAAATCAAAATGGTTTTTCCTCATGAGATGAGGATTCTATACATCGAATTTTATGATCTGGTGACTTTTCGTTCAAGAGTTATAGCGCACACGAATAGAGGGGCATATGCATTATACATGAAAACCATTAAAATTTTATCGTTAAGGTTATCCTAACTGGACCAAAATCGATAAAGTTCTTTCCCATGACATAAGGATTCTATATCTCAAATTTCATGTTATGCGACTTTCCGTTTAAGAGTTACAATGGTACTTAATATGACCATTCAACCAATCAGCAAACCTTTAATAAAAAATGTATATCGATAGATTGTTTAATTACTTTATTTTTTATTTTATACATAAAGGTATCAAAAATACAATAAGTTTTATTAACACAGTTATAATCACAATTTTTAAAATAGTTTGTATAGATTTAAAACAATCAACAGTATTGCCGAATTATTTCTAAATACAGCGTAATATCACGAAGAGGATTTGATTCGTTATCATGTATTTTAAAACAGGGCTCTAATTTACCATTTCGTACAGCGTGTTGTAAAAAATTGTTCAGTGCCGTTTTAACTGACCAAAGTTTTCCGGAAGCATTACCTAAAAAGACAAATAGATACTTTATGAATTTATGAGATATATTTTAAATAAAGTAAGTGAGCGTACTTATATTGCGTCTGACTCAAAGCAAAAAAAAATCAATCCTATACAAGATAAAAGTTCTGTTGCAGGTTTGCCATAAGTCATTGATACACTTCTAATAAACTAATCTCAACGTTCGCATACGCAAAGCAACTGATTTTTTGTATTAACAAAACGTTAGATTGTTAAGACCTACAATCTCGAACCAAACCACAACAGAAGTTCAGAAAGTATAGAAACTATATTAAATGACATTAAACATTTGGAAGGACTTGAACCCGCAACATTTACCTTAACGCAGTAACGCTATATCCACTAAGCCACAGATACCTTAGTTATGAGTCAGCCTTTTGGTCGTTTAATTCATCTCATGTCGCTCACTTTCTCCTTAAGCACATGTATGCATGATGAAAGGGAGATTATTTGTGAAATCGATATTTCAATTTCTTTTTAATGTCATTTAATATATTCTTGCTTGTATCTTTTCTAAATTTCAAAAATTCCATCAGATATTTCTCAAAAAAAAAATAATAATAATTAGTTTACTAAATGAAACCAGAATCGAGGGTATGCAAAAGAGTATTCCTCGTTACAGTCAAGTTTCTGTTTTAAATTATTGTTAATAAATTAATATCATACCTAATAAAGCGATGCTTATATAAGTTTTATTCAAAATTGTTGCATTTTGCCAGCCTCTGCCTTCATATATTATTCCATTTTTATCCACGATAAAGTTGTATGGAATATCAGGTTCTCCCATTTTTAAAATATGAGTGTTTTGTATGTGCTGTAAGCACGCAGTTGGACCCAAACCAAGATTATAACATTCATTAGAATTTAATTCTGTTAAAAATATATCAGTAACAGGTAGTCGCAACTCCGGTAAATTTAGTTGAGGATTAAGTTCACTCCAGTTTTGTCGTTTTACTAACTCGTAATAATCAGTAGGAACCGAGGCTACAAAAAATAAAAATTAATATTTGATTCTCCAGATAAATAATTATAAGGTACTTTGGTTTTTGGTTTGATGATTATGATAAGACCATGAAGTATCATTTGGAGATTTCGCAATTTTACATCTATAAGGAATTAGTCGATTCATACAGGGGATGTCTCTTCATTAGTGACTGAAGAGACATAACCTATACTACACTGATGAGCTCCAAAAAGAGCAAAACACGGTGTCTGTAGTTGGTTTTGCTCTTGTATAAGCTGATTAATATCAGTATACTTATGTCGCAGCATCTACCGGTGTCTTCAGTTAGAAAATCTAACCAAACACCAATCCAGTTTAAAACTGGATTTATTATTGACAGCACGGCACTAGATACGTTTTGTATCATCTCTTACATCTTGTTATATAAGACTGTTAGAAACAATCTGCTCGTTTTATATATATTATATAATAAAACTGTAGAAGTCTGTTTGTTGTCCGGGTTTAACGCATAAACTACTTGATGGATGTGGATGATTTTTTTTGATAGTTATACCTATAACTTTAAGTCTTCGGCTACATATCAGCTACAATTTTTATAATAATTTAAAAACATCATTTTAACATTTGTAAACTTAGTATTTATTATTTATTTCTATCAATTCCTAATAGACCCCGGTATAAGTGAATTTTTCTACACCATCGTTTAATATATAGATTGCGAAGAAACTCGGTAGATGGCGTTTTACTTAGTGATTACTAAATAATACAGTTAGAAAGATTATTTGAATTTGTCTTTGTCCGGATAGAAAACTGAGTATTAAAATATGATTTTTGAAAACTTGTTGCTAGCCTTGCAAAAAATGTTGCTGAAAAAATGTTGAAAATACAGAAAGAGTGTTGGAAATGGTAAAAAAAAACGTTGAATATTCTAAAAATGGTTAGTTATCTTAAAAATGGTTAAAAAGGATGATTTTTGAAAATCGTGATAAAATGTTAAAATTTGAAAACCGGAATTGTTGCAAATCTTAAACAAACATTGAAAATCGTAAAAATTTAACAAAAATTGTATAAAAAATTGTTAAAGTTAAAAAACTGTTAAAAATGGTCAAATTATGTCGAAAAATATAAATACATGTTGAAAAATGTAAAAAATTGCTGAAAATTTTAAGACATTCTTGACAATTTTTTTTAAATAGTAAAAAAATGAATGTAAAATAGTAGTTTACGTAACAAGTCCCGAAAGTGGTCTTTTACTGGACGAGTGGGCAAATTGCAGGGCGAGCCGCAGGCGAGTCCAGTAAAAGCAATTTTGGGACGTATTACGTACAATATTTTTTCTAAAACGGGCATTGTTGTACCATAAACTTCGTATTATTCAGTTTACATTTTTATAACAAGAACTATAACAAGAACTCTTTATTATTAATTTTAACATTTTTTTTAACAAACGTTGCTTGGGTGGCTGCCTTAACAATTTCATCTGGTATAATTTCATCTTCCATTAATACACAATCAAATGCATCATTTTGAATATCAATTTTATAATAAATTTCACGTTTTTAACTAAGCGTCAAAATATGTCAAGTTATTTTATAGTTTTAAATATATACAAAACTCGGTTACCATAGAAACGAATTGACCGCTATCTTAGACTAACTATTTTATTGTTTTTTTCATTAAAGATGTGCCGGAAAGTAAATAAAAATGAGTCCCGTAAAAGCTTTTATTTCATCCTGACCAGTAAATAGACTTTCCTATAATCAATTTGGCGCCGCCGCCGGTAAGTAAAACATTACGGTATCAGGTACTGTAATGTGTTGCCTAGCAACGCTGCTCTGATTGCTTAAGGGAAGACAAATACTTTTAATTTTTGATATTTAAAAATACTATAATGACTATAAAATTAAAATAAAATAATTAATTACTTACTTCTACATCCATATTTAAAAAGAAGTCAATGTTATTCAATTTTATATTAACAATTAAATGTTAATAATAAAAAAATTATTTGACAGTGACAGATGGCTTTCAAGGTAATTTGACCTAACTAAACAAGTTACGAACTATTTTTAGTTAAGTAACGAACTACTGTTAAATTTTTTATGAATTTATTAATTCATAAAAACAGGATGAAATAAAATATAATACTTTACATGGTCGTTAGGTGTTATTACAGTACTCGTTTTTATTTCCGGACTTGGCTCCTACGTCACCTCGTCCGTAAATTAACTCGTACTGTAATAAGTCACCTACCGACCTTGTAACGTATAATACTATTACCGGAATCATGTTTATTTTCTGTCCTTGTCCGACAAAATGAGATTTTCTGACCTAAAAATAAACCGGAAAGTACCAATTTCTGGCCGGTTTAAAAAAAAATGTTTACAGTCGTAAATAAATGTTGGAAAAACTAAAAAAATATGTGAAATAGTAAAAAAATTGTTGAAAATCTTTAAAAAATGAAAATAGTAAAAAATTGTCGAAAATCGAAAAAATTAAGCAAATTAAAAAAATGATAAAACCAGTGAAACTAGAAAAAAAAACTAAATTAAAAATAATAAAACAGAAACATAAAAAAATAGATTATACAAAAAAAAGGAAAAGAAAGAAAAAATCACAAAAAGTACAAAGAAGTATATATGATTTTCTAATAGATAAAATAAAATATATGGAATAATTGGAAAAAAATGGAAAAATAACAAAAATTGGAAAAAATGTCGAAAATGAAACAAACGGAAAACTAAAGTAGAAAGTACACCGAAAAAAAAAGTGAAAAGCTGGAAAAGTACAAAATATATGATAAACTCGTTTGAAACACAAAAAATAAACGAGTAAAAATGGTAACAATCGGAAAAAAAGGAAACTGGGAAAAATCAGTAATTGTTCGGCAGTACGAAACAAAGTTCTATTTTATACAGTTTACAGTTTGGTGAATATACACACGTCTTGTTTTAAACGTTAATGGAATCTTAAAAATCATATTGGAAGAAATCGTGGTTGGTAAGTGCAAAACTAAAAAAGAGATGATAAATACTTAGTATATTAAGTATGGAGAACGGTAAGGGTTTTATACCGATCGAAGACAATTATTGTCTGAGATCGGTTATCCTTAACATTCGACATGCTTATAACGTTTTTTGCACGATTGATACCATTATAAATTATAAAATAAAACATTTTCGTCATATTGACTAGTTTCATTCATTTTATCAAGATAGATACTTTGGTTGTTAGGTAGTAACTAGGGTGCATAACAACAATGGAGAATTGAGTTTTATTTAGTTGTCAATAATTTTAAGTACAATTTTGCTTATTATAAATTAAAATATGAGCGAAAGTGAATTTGAAGAAATTGAACGGGCTTGGGAAGAAGGGTGTTCCGCAATTATTTCCGAAAAATCCACAATCCGATATCAAAATACCTTCCAAAGTTTTAAAAAATGGTGCGAAGGCAAGAATTTAAGAATCGATGAAAAGACTCTATTGGCATATTTCGTTCAAAGACATATGCAGTTGAAAGCTCCTGGAAGCCTCTGGGCAGAATATTCAATGATTAAATCCACCGTTTTTCTTTATGATGGCATTGATATTTCCAAGTTTTCAACTTTGATCGCGTATTTGAAGAGAAAAAATGTTGGCTATAGGCCTAAGAAAGCGAGCATTTTTACACGGGAGCAATTTGAAAAATTTCTGATGGAGCACCGGATGAAGAATTTCTAATTCACAAGGTAATGTAAGCTAGTTTAGGTAAAAGAAATGCTCTAATAAAGATTTTTTCATAATTTGTAGGTCGCAATGATATTGGAAATATCTGGTGCCTGTAGAAGAGAAGAATTATATAATATTACTATGAATGACATTCAACAAACCGATGGTTTAATGATTGTAAAAGTACCCAATACAAAAACGAACATCCAGCGTACCTACTTTTACAGTCGTTCATAAACCAGACGATAAAATTCCATATTTAGAAATTCTGCAAAAGTATATAAAATTTCGTCCATTACAAGTAAAATCAAATAATTTGTTCTTAAGATACGCCAAAGGAAAATGTTGTGCTCAAGTAATACGGAAAGGGACAATCGGGGGCTGGCCTTCTCAAATTGCCAAATTCTTAAATTTGCCTAATCCCGAAAACTATACTGGCCATTCGTTCAGGAGGACATCAGCAACGCTTTTGGCTAATAAAGGTGTTGATGTCCTCGGATTAAAGCGTCATGGAGGTTAGCGGTCATCCACAGTGGCAGAAAGCTATGTAGAAGATTCTCTTCAAAATAAAATAGATTTTGCCGAAAAAATATTGTGCAATACTAGTAATACTACTAATGTATGCGATTCTGCAGGAGTTTCTGTTAGAAGTGAAACCACAGCCCAAACAAGTGGGATTTCATTAAATAATTTAACAAACCATAAGTTTCAATATTAATAAATAATTCGTTAGTTTTCTTTATTCTTTCAAAAAATAAATTAAAATTGTTGTATCCATTATCAGTAACGAAGGAAAACAAAAGAGGATATATGTCAATCATTAATCATTTTCATATTTTTAAGTTGTGAGTTTAATAAAAGTTTTATAGAACACAATTAGCCTTACTCGACCATAAGATACAATAAAAATTAAGAGATTTTTTAACTCGACGGTAAGTGAATTACTTACCGTCGAGTTGGATTACTTACCGTCGAGTTGCTAGTAAAATGTCACCTACTGACGTAAAATCTGTCACGGTAAACAGTCAAAAATGATCAATCGTGCAAAAAAATAGATTTCTAACTATGCAACTATAGAAAACAACAACCAAGTAACAATTATATACCTATCTAGTAAAAATTTTTCAATTGAAAATCTATGTATTTTGTAAATTTTTCCTTACCTTGTTTTATTAACAAAATGAGTCCAATTATTATTCCAACTATAAGAAAAATTCCAAGTATTACAGCGGCTATTTTATCCTGTAGTCTATGTACTAAATCGGAATTTTGAAAATTAGAAGGTAGTAATGGTGTATTTTCATTTTCGTCGATCTGCAGATTGGTAATAAACTCTTGACGAACTAACAAAAAAATATATATACTTAAAACCACAATTTAGTTACAATTCATAAATAGCACCAAAAGTAGTGATAGAATCAAACTAAATACAGACAGAACTAAAAAAAGCTACTTTAGTGTGGTGACTGTGAAATCAGCTAAAAATCATTATAAAGGGCAGTTCACCTCGAAATTCGACATACCCAGCTAAAAACTTGTATAAACTTATATTTGTACATCCCAAAAATTACATATAGCTTCTTAAAAAATCAGTGGTCAAAGTTAAAAAAAAACTATTAGAGTATCATTCGGGGTCAACTCGTAGTCTCGATCGGAAATATTTCTTGTTCAAAAGTTTCATCATCACTGGCTTCGGTCTTATATGGCACAGCATTGAGACAAGCTTGCCCATTGCACTGGCTACAAGTTAAAGAGCATTAACACCCGACTTTCTTGCATCCACATTGTTTTTAAGATAGATGGCGGAGAGCGCACGGTTAGATTATCATTCGGAATCAACTTGTAGTCTCGGTTGGGAATATTTCTTGGTCAAAAGTTTCATCAATACTGGCTTCGGTCTGATTTGGCACAGCATTGAGACAAGCTTGCCCATTGCACTAGCTACAAGCTAAAGAGCATTACAACCCGACTTTCTTGCATCCACATTCTTTTTAAGATATATATCGGACAGCGCACGGTTAGAGTATCATTTGGGGTCAACTCGTAGTCTGGATCGGAAATATTTCCTGGTCAAAAGTTTTTATCATCACTGGCTTCGGTCTGATATGGCACAGCATTGAGACAAGCTTGTCCATTGCACTAGCTACAAGCTAAACCAACTTTTTTGCATCCACATTGTTTTTAAGATAGATGGTGGAGAGTGCACGGTTAGAGTATCATTTGCGGTCAACTCGTAGTCTCGATTGGGAATATTTCTTGGTCAAAAGTTTCATCAACACTGGCTTCGGTCTGATATGGCACAGCATTGAGACAAGCTTGCCCATCTAGCTACAAGCTAAAGATCGTTACAACCAACTTTATTGCATCCACATCTTGAGCCACAACCACTCTTGCAGTTACATCCGGAGCAGATAGTAAAATTGTAGTGATAGGTTCCAAGAACTCATTATGTATTGTCCAACCCTGTTGTTGGGGTTCCAAATCATGCCCTAACCAAGTTTAAACTTGGTAATAAACACGATTAAAATTTTGGTGAGCTGCTCCACTTGTTGATGAAATATTTAATCACTTCACAGGTTTGCATAACAGAGATGTTTCTTTATCTCAAAAACAGTTAGACGTATGAAAGGATATTTTAAACAAATGTTGTACAGAATTTAATTTGCTATAATATTGCTAATAATTATAAATAGCGTGAAACTCACAGGAAACGAGATTATTGTGACCTTTGACCTCTGATTTATTAAGAAGCCAACATCTTTTGATATATAAATTTTGAGACAAGTTTTGGGATGTCAAAATACAAGTTTATATGAGTTTTTAGTTGGATATGTCGAATTCCGAGATTCTCACCTAATTTTACTAAGATGACTGGACTTATTGTGATTTAGATGAATATTTTGGATCCATCATCCCTTGAATGGCAACTTATTTAAATATTCACGATGTATCGTCTAAATTAAAATATGTATAAGAAAAGTCATTTCTAATATAAAATTTATACTTATCTACAAACAAGTATAAGTCAGATCGTAAACTTAGGTATATACAAAATAAACTGAGCGTTTCATCCGCAAAGTGAATGGACCATCTCTCTTAACTTTTTTCCTCTTATTCTGTGTATTTGTACAAAAGAGTGTTTTCGACTAGAAAAGGATAAAGGAAAATAGTTAAGAGATCCGCGATCTTTAACGGGTTTTTAAAGCTTTTGTAAAGTAGTCTGGATAATAATATATCTTCAAAGTTTTTTAAGATAAACAATTTTTTTTCTCGACCTTTTTTTTTCTCAATTTTCTCACAACCGCATATTTTGGGTATAACACAAAACACTCTCTGCGAATATTTAAAAAATATTTCATAGATATTTAGGTACACAACTGTTATGAATACACTTACATTCTGTTTGTGATGAGACTGCTGAGTCAGGATAACTTTCCATATTTTCTATTTTAAAATTCACTTCTGATTAATACAATTTAAAACAATTTAACACACTGCCACCGACACGATACCAAATCACACTAAAATGATAATAATAAACTCTAGGAGGTATACGTTGAAAAAAACTAAAAACAACGAAACTTTGTAAACATTTAATTGGAGTAACCAAGTTCAACCAAATTTTTACCGGATGATAAAGAGATAACTAGAATACTGATACGAGAAAAGTTGAAAATATTGGTGATACAATAATGAATAATGTTACTGATTAAATATTCTCTTAATATTATGTGTTAAAAACTTTCTATGATTTACCTACTGATTCAAATACTAAAAAAATGTTAAATCAAAAAGTGAATAAAAAAAAAGTGTGCGTGTAACCTTTACGCGCGATTAAAGTAAAACTTTTTGACGTACGTATCGGAAAATAAATATCTAATTACAATTCAATTATATTTATTGTCTATATACTTTACAAAAAATGAGATGTTATATTTATATTATTCATTAGAAATGGGAATTTGAAAGTTATCATTATTTTTTATATATGAAATAATAGGTTTATGATAACTAAAATGTGAAACATAGATTTTACTCTCTAAATACCATTAATGTATTTCATAAATAAATTTTGAAAATTTCATAAATAAATTTTGAAAATTTCATAAATAAATTTGAAATCACACCGTTACTTCCTTCAGAATCTTCCGTTAGAATCTAACGTTAGAGTTACCCCTAGTTGCGCCTAAAGAAGTTTTGCTTCAATAATAGGTAAACAATATTAAAAATATACACACATTACGTTTAGAATGTGTGATTTTGTAGCAGTATCTACCTTATTGTAATACAACACAACACAAGCGACTTCGATAGTTAGATAACCATTTCATTTTGTAGCATTTTATAGCATATTCGATAAAATTTAAAATCCTGAGTTGAGTTTGTTTTCTTCAGTTCTACGAAGGATCTGTTATTGCTGGTATAAGATCAGCCATCCTGACTAGTGGTTTTATGGCCTTTATGGCTACCTAACCAAACCTAAAATAAGTATAAGCAAGTGTTAAAACATTTGGATATTATTATTTTATGAACAAAAGCATGCAACATGCTTCTTTACTTAACGTAAAGCTTCTCTATAAACAATTATTTACTATCATAATATGTATGTATGTTATATAAACTTACTTAATCAAATCATAATGAATGTCGCTGTCTCGTTTTTTTTCATAATCATTTTTCTTCAAATCTTTCTGGCGCTGATAATATGCCCTTTGACGTTCACAATTTCTTTTTCTTTTTAGCTCTTTAAGTCTATAAAACGAAAATAGCTAGGTATAAATAATAGGTATAAATAATTAGGTATAAATAGTGTAATTACACACCAAAAATAAAATGTATGCATATAGAGTAGGTACTCGCTCATTTTCATTCAATATTTTTTCATCACTTTCTTCATTAATAAATCCACTTTGTTTATTCATATTTAAAACAAACACTTTATACACAAATTTAAACTATTCACCACCAATGTATTTTGGTTGACAAGCTGTCAATTCATACGATGACAGATTTAATTTTATTTAATATAGTAGGTGGAATCGTGTTAGGTATTTTGTATCAGGTTTTGTTTCAGGTACGCGGTACATTAGAATGACGTCACGTCCGTTAGAATTACTGAGTTACCCCTAGTCTCGACTAAAGAAGTTTTACTTCAAAAATCTTTACATTAACTTGGTTTAATTAGCACTTAATTTTTTTGTCATATTCTATTCTCATTATTCATTTAAGGTACGCTGACTGCATGCAATTATTAAATCTTTTTCCGTTTAAAATAGATAAAAACATGCATATTCGAGACTGGTACGAGAAACTAATCTATTCAAGATCATTTCTAAATATGAATTTCAATTAAATTTTAGACTAAAACCTTAATTAAAAATATATCATTTAAGCATATAAAGTGATGTATTATTTCTTTATATGTCAACACAGAAATATAAATTTCATGTAGTGTAGAATATAACATAACAAGAGTGGTAAGTAGTTGTACACAAACGAATGAAAAAAATAGGCATGAGGTGTGTAGCGATAAATGTGAAATTCCACGAGAGTATAAGCCGAATTACCACACGATGTTTATACTATACTTTATCTACGCCCACTACTGTAAATTGATAAGGATAAAATAAGAAGTTAAAAAATATGTAAAATCTATTGGCCGATTCGAACCAACTATCTTAGAGAACGACATGTCATCAAGCCATCAGCTACCCTACTCGAGTAAATTCGGTTTCTTTTAATTATATTTATACAACATATTTGTAACAGTAATATAGTACTTGTGTTCCCATACTAACGATATTAGTTAAATTTTTAGTAGTAAAAAAAACACTTTTTTAAAACTTTCTTATGATTTCAAATGAACGTTTATTAAAGATAGTAAGGCAGTATTTCCGCACATGCTGTAAATTCATATTCAATACCTATCTTATTGCTTAAATACACAAAAAATACAATTTTTTGTTGTGTCTGTCGCTGGTATTTTTTACTCGTACCTTTAATTCTACTTTCCAACTTTTCTTCCCTGTCGGTTGTTGTCTATGTTGTTATTATTTGGGCTCCACTTTTAATTGACAATTTTGTTATAGTTCTATTCTACTCCGGCTTCTTGGTCTGGGTTCTATCTCTATAAGATAAAATCGGTCTCTCCTCCTAACAAAAAACAAAAAAAAATCCTTAGGATTCTTTAAGGGCGATTCATACTCCCGAAGAGTCATCGACAGAATGCGCCCCTGAAAAAAATACATATTTTGCAGTCATAGATATTTCTCTATTTTTTTTAGGATATTTAACATTATTTTATGATTTTATACATTTTTTTAGAATTTTCAACAATTCTCCATGATTGTGAAAATTTTTTACGATTAACAACATTTTTTTAACCATTTTCAACATTTTCAATAATTTTTAACAAATTTTTACCATTATAGGAAGGCTGAAGAATGAGTAGTTTGGGAGATAAATATGAAAATTTTTAGGAGTTTGGTACGTAAGAGGACCCTGCTGTAGGACTTACGTCCTTTTCAGGGAATGGATGGAAATGTTTGAAAGGAGTTAGTATCCAGTATCTGTCGTCGGCCCCGCTTCCACAAACTTTCCAATTTGTATTTCCCAGTGCAGATCTTCTCTTTCTCTAACCATGGTGCTTGAACGTGCCTAAAGGGTTGGGAGATTGAGGCTGTGGCGTGTCTCCTGCGTCGAGGAGCCCTTCCATTCGGTAAGGACGAAGGGAACCACAGAAACCTTCGCTAAGGGCCCATATTTTTTTTTATTTAAATTAATTTATCCTAATTGATATATCAAATTTGTCTTTATTTTGTTAAATTTTTAACCCCTGTAAATGAAAAAATTAGGTGCTAGAGATATGGATATTTTGATTGATAATAATATACGAGAAACTCTCATCCACAAAACAGGAAAACATAAACAGTTAAAGTTAATATGTACCTACAGTAGTACTTACTACTATGGAAAATACAAAAATTATTTAAACTCAAAAAAATTATAGATAACCAATAAATACATTTGCATTCAACATATATAAAACATATCAATCCAATCAAACAGGTTTGTAGCATTTATCCATAATACATATTTCAAAATTTGTATCTACCTTTTTTTCATTTCATATAAATATTACTGTTAGTTACTAATTGAATTTTGATATTTTTAGAAACAAAATCAAATGAAAACCAAATAATCAGTTATTAGCTATTAAATCAAAATACAGAATATAAAATGATCTAAGTTTCCGTGATCCTTTCCAATTAATGAAGTAAAGCACGAATAGATGTAGATTGTAGACGATACGTAATGCGTTTTTATTAGGACCGGCTTAATTTCTTTCTAAACATTTAATGAAAAAATATGAAATTAAAATAAAACAAGTTTAATTGGAGAATTTGGATGTGTCTACGATGTGGATTAAGAATTCTTGTGACAACTAATTTAGAACATTACAGGAGTTTGCAAAATAATGTTTTGCTTTATGAAGCAACAACTTTTATAAATTAAGTTAAATGTCAAAATTACAATATCAAATGTAAAAATTGTCAACACCAAATATTGATACTATTAAACTTGTCAAATTTGAATATAATAAAAATTGTTGTGTCAAAACTGTAATGTAACATCTTAAAGTTGTAACTTCAAATGTAAAAATTGTCATATTTGTAGCGTCAAATGTCAATATTATTACAATTTTTAAAATTTAGAAGTTAGAAATAGAAAAATTGTTACTTCTGGCAGAATTCGAACCTGCAACCTCTATCTATGTAATTTTCTTAATCGTATAATAATTTCCACATTTTAAAATCCTTTGAGAATTATCTCAAAATAATTAGTTTCCTAATAAATCCAGTTGTTTCGCAAAATAAAAAAAATGATCAAAATTTTTTTTTTATTATAATTGATAATTCTAAATGGACCGTATCATTTCTTGAGCCAGAATCTTAAGGCTTCGCAGGTGGCATATTTCTTGTAGAGTTCTTGTTACCTAAAAACTAGGAAAAAACAATACATAGAATGGTCCAAGAAGGAACAATCAAGGAAAGACACCGATCACTTCAACTTGATTAAACTTGGGAAATTCCCCAAAATGACATGCCAAAGAAATTTAAGTTTGTCAGAAAATTCACTACAAAACTAGGAAGTAAATCTGAATGGGACCAAAACACCATATTGGGGCTAAGCCAAAACGCCATAAAATGGTATACGGATGGCTTCAAGACAGATAAAGTAACAGGAGCAGGGGTTTTTGGAACTAGAACCAAATACTCAGAAATCCTGGGTGCGTATCTAAGCATCTTTTAAGCGGAAATCTGTGACAAAAATGTATAAAATTTAATATTGAAAGGAACTATCGTAGACAGAAGATTGTAATTATGTCGGATAGTCAAGCAGCCATCAAAGCTCTGAACTCACATAAAATCAGTTTAAAGATGGTCTGGGAATGTCTAGGCAAATTAAATGAACTAGGACAGAATAACACTGTTACCCTCCTATGGGTTCCATGACAATTAGGAATAGGAGGAAAAGGAAACGACACAGCAGACAAGCTGGCAAAAGAAGGAGCTGAAACCCCATACCTGGGACCAGAACCATCTTGTGGAATCAGCAGTAGTACAATCTTAGAAAAACTAAGGAAAAAAATGGATAGCGAAAAATCCAAGTACTGGAATGATCTAGAAGGACTAAGACAATCGAAGACGCTCCTGGGAAACTACAACCAAAGAGATCTCTCAGCTGTCTTAAACTAAGTGGCCTCAATGCTGGCAGAGCACTTGCTCGCCTCTCCCCAAATTTCCAGATCCAGATCCAGAGACAGCACTAGACTCCGGAGCTGTTGATTTTTTTTACTTTAAGGAAGATTATACTTCATTATGGACTTATTATTTCTTAAACTAAAGTTTTTACTGGCAACATAATTTGTTTGACTATTTTACTTTATTAGAATATTAGATATTTTAATGTGTTTATTCCATTCTTGGCTTACTCCAATCTGATTATCCTAATATTAATAGGGTCTTCATAAAGATAAGTAAATTTTAGAAGCCGGAACTGTATTCTTAATTGATTATACAAATTGATATATTCTATATTTACGTTATTTATTGAAAATACTATTTCCAATTTCGTACAGAAAAGTCAGTAACTAATATTGCACCGATATGGAATGCAAAGGTTGGCTCAATGCGATGAAAACATTAAAACCACTGAAAACATTTACTTTTTGTTTTTAAAATAAATACCTTCGGTCTTTATAATTATTGTAGACATGCAAATTTAAAATTAAAGTAAATGCTGCATAATAAATTTCTAGTTTAGTGTTTAACGTCTAACTAAATGGCCGATGATGAGGAGCTTAACAAGGTAAGTCTACGATGTTGTATTATGTTAATATAAGCTTATCTCGAGATTATCAACTCATGAAATACTAAACTAGATGATTAAATTTGATTAATGAATGAATTTGGATATTAATTTCTAGTTAAGAGGGTCTAGAGAACAGTTTAATGCTAGGTAGAATATACCTACGTAATTATTTTCTACCCAAGAAAATTAAAAGTATGTATTTTTATGCTATTTATAGTTTTTTAAGCATATGGGTCCAACAATATAAATATATTAAATATTGAAAACTATTGCATGAGAGAGCTGCCAATAAATACAACATCAGAACAGATAATCAAATAATCAAATGAAGCTATTAACCAAACATTTTAAAGTACCTTCAAAATGTACCATAAACATCATCAACATTAAATTAGTGAATACTGAGAACAAAAATGAAGCATGAAAAGTATTCATTCTAGTACAGAAATTAACCAAAAAAAAAGTTTATTTAAATGTACTGTAAAAGATACAACTGATTTTGTACACCAGAATCATAACAACTCCAAAATTGTTGCTCTGCCACAGGTCCAAAGAAAAATACTAGAATAATACTGATGTATGTTAATTAGTTAAATTAATTTTAAGAAGTTACTCAACTTGAGGTGTTTTTTTCTTATAAAAGATGATACTCGCATGTATGGGGTTCGGCATCTCCATCAAGGCTCAAAGTTCTTGATGCAATACAGAGAAGAGCAGTTCGACTAATAAACGACACCAGTATCACCAAAAACCCAGCCCCATTGTCCCATCGAAGAGCAGTGTCTGATCTTTCCTTGTTTTACCGATACATAAACGGATTTTGCTCTGAAGAGTTCAACTCTATAATGCATCCACTTGCCAGACAAGCCAGTGCAACGCAACGTGCCAACTCCTTATACTGTTCAGTGCCAAACATCGAGAACAGATCGATTCGATCTTTTCTTCATCCCCAGGGTCTCAAGATTGTGGAACTCCTTACCTTCCCACGTCTTCCCCACTCGTCCTAACTTGCAGTCCTTTAAATCGCAAATTAATAAATTGTCTCTTCTGCCCCAATAGATGTTCTCGGTACATTTGTAGGTAATTAGGTCTATACTTACGAGGACATCCTTAAAATAAAAAAAAACATACCATTTCAATACAGCAGTTATCTACATAGTTAGTAAATGTTTTTGTACACGACTGATCGACAGAACGTTCATTATACCTACAAGTGTTTCTTTAAGATTAATGGTACCTATTAATCACTAGTGAATAATGGTTCATTATTCACTGTATGACGTTACAACAGAACGTATGTCCTAACTTAATATGAGAATATTATTTAAATTATTAGGACGTTCGATTTTGGGATTTATAACTTTAAGATCACCTAAAATTTAGTACAATGTCCAATTTATTTAAGATTTATTCTAATATAAAGATTAATTCTTCAAATAAACCTATCCGAAAGGACATAATTAGGTATGACATCAAACTTGCTTACCATTTCAAAAATGTATTAACCTTTATATCACCTGTTTGTTAGAAATTTTTCTTTAATTTAAAAAAAAATACTTACTTTTATCTCTAAATATATAAAACTCAAAGGTGACTGACTCACATAGTGATCTATCAACGCACAGCCCAAACCACTGTACGTATCGGGCATTCAGGAAGATGTTATGACGTAGGCATCCGCTAAGAAAGGATTTTGATAAATTCTACACTAAAGGAGATAACAGTTAGTATGGAACTTTGTCAACTTTAAACTGATCGGGCTGAGATTTTGCATGTATATAGCTACTATGACGTAGGCATCCTCTAAGATGGGCCCTTGGCGAAGGTTTCTGTGGTTCCCTTCGTCCTTGCCAAATGGAAGGGCTCCACACTCCCATCCATTCCCTGAAAAGGACATAAGTCCTACAACAGGGTCCTCTTACATTCCAAACTCCTTAAAAATTCCCATATTTATCCTCCAAATTCTATTCTCATTCATTCATTCATTCATTCATCCTCTAAGAAAGGATTTTGATAAATTCCCATCCTAAGGGAATAAAATAGGGGATAAAAGTTCTTAGATTTTCAACTGATTAAACTAAAATTAAAGATTGGAGCTACTGTGATGAAGACGTCCCCTTAAATAGGATTCTGATAAATTCAGCCCCATGGAGATAAAATGATGATGAGAGGCTGCCGTATCCTATAGTATAGTTCATACTATACCTAAATATTTCTAGCGGATTTTGGCTGTTCTTTTCTTGGCAAATTTTGGATTGGATTTGCTTTGTTTCGGTTTAGTAGTTTTGGTTATAGACTCTTGTTTGTATTTGGCATTTGTTTTGTTTTCGTTAGGTTTAAGTATATGTTAGATACCGAATGATATTCCCATGGAGACTACACAGATATTCCGTTCAAATTTAAATAATTACAGTTTATCCTTAAAGTCTGCTTTGACAATAAACAAGTCTCAGGGACAAACTCTCAAATTTGCGGCTATTGACTTGAGAGAACATTGCTTCTCTCATGGACAGTTTTATGTTGCTTGCTCTTGAGTTCACTCAGTAGCTTGATAGTTTTAGCGCCTAATCGCAGATTAGTTAAAAAGATTGTGTTCAAAGAAGTTTTGTAGGCCCTAATTTTTTACACACGCTAAACAAAAGTAAAGCTGCAAAAACTATACCTAATTAATATTAATCTTAACTTTCTTTTTAATCCTTATCCAAATAAATAAGTAATTTATCACAGGCACTTGTTTTTAAACAAAATAACCCTTTACAGTTATTTTTCAACCAATATCTAAGAAGTTTTTAAAGTTTTAAAATAATAATAGTTTAATACCACGCCCGCATTAATTGGCGGGGTGCGTGGAGCGGTGAGGCGGTAGCACGCTGCTGCTGGCCGATATGACACTGTCGATAGATGCGTTAGAGTCTTGAAAATTGAAGGATTAATTTGTTTTATAGTAGTGGTGTACTAAGAAAGGTTTTTTTTTTTAATTCCATGCCAAAGGGTTTAGAATAGGGGTTGCTAGTTTGTATGAAACTCGGTGGCAAAAAATTAAAGTTTACGCGGACGAAGTCGCGGGCGGCCGCTGGTTTCTTTATATAAATAAATAATAATGTATATAATTTTCGTTTAATAGGAAAAGTATAAAAAAATATTTTCTTTACCGATGATCTGTTCTATATATATCATTTCATTCTTATGTTTTATTGTAATTAATTTCCTTTATGAGCAAATCGTTCTAATAATTTTGAAATTGCTGGTTGTAAAAGTGTTCATTTTCAAGGGCACGTTAAAAGTTAAACCAAGATTTGAAAGTTATTTTTACTGCACCATGTGTCAAGTTTTCACCATTACTATCAGGAAATGTGTCGAATATCACGCACCTTCGATCAAACCTAGTTGCTATGGTACTTAAAATAAAAGAATTATCTGTAGTTTGATTCTAATATATATTAAAGGTATTCTTTTAAATACAGTCAATGTGTTAAATAAGTATTGCATGCCAATATGGCTGAAGAAAATTTAAAAGCTAAAAGTAAATCACGGCGATTAGTTCTCCTCCAGGGAATAAGAAGATTAGCAATGCCAAGCCGATCGTTTAGTGAGGGAACTGAAAATGTAAGTAGCTAACCAAATAGGTGTAAAAATCGATAAGATTAAGGGTTGTAATGCTTTACTCTTCAATTCGTTGTTAACGATATTTAATAGGCCAATCCAAAAGGTATTTAATGATCACAAAGCTTATGAAACGATTATGGTTGTAATAAATTAATCCATATTGCAAACAAACTATGTTTAAATTATTGAATACTTTGAACACATTAGCCTGTTATGGTCTATCGATTTTAGAACAAGAAAGAAAGTTTACTAAAATGACGTTTAATGCAGTTATAAGCTTTTTTATTCAAAGTATAATTAATTAATTTTTTCATAGGGTGCCAATATTTGATGCACAATAAGAGTCATCTCTCTTATTAAAAAAAAGTGTGTAAAAAGTTAACACGAACTAAGAAAGTTTAAATATCATATCAATTACCATTGACTTAATATGGAACAATTTAATAAATTTTTTTGTAGTTACAATAGTTGAGAGGTATCTCTCATGAGATTTTTAAAATTTAAAAATTAGGCAAATAAGAATTGAGGGTGAGGACCTGCTTACGCAATACCGCTCGAGCCGTAAGAGTTATGGTTCAAACCATTAAATTAAACAATCCATGTTTCCCATTTAAAGAAAACTTTAACAGTTGTTCTAGAATTTAGATGGAAATTAACTTTGCGTGGAATATTAATATATATTTTTTTAATAAATACATAAAAAAATGCTCCCTAAATGCTCTTCTAGAATCCGAAATTGCTTCAGTAATTAATTAATTATTTGAAATTAAAATTACGGAATTTATTTTTTCTATATCTCAACAAATTAAAATTCGTTTATCAATTTTGTGACGTCACCATCGCAATTAAGTTAGCATAGAAAATAAAAAGATTTTTTTTAACTCAAACATGACTAAATTGATCCCTTAGTGCACTCTTGTTTCCTCCTCCTCTTGACAGTACCGACACATGTCTTCATCTGCTAAGTTCAGCTGACTCATGTATTTTCTGAGTCTACAATGTCCAGTCAAGAGACTGACAATCATAATGACATCGTTTCGCCTTTGTGACAGTAGCTCTGCAGTAAACTTCGCCCATTGTCCCATTATGAAGACTTTCGCTTGTCGCTTGCCCAGTGATTTCTCCCAGCACTTCTGGGCCTTCTCTAGCCTCCATTTTTCAATGGCTGTCTTTCTGAATGAGTCAACAACTCCGCCGAATGGTTCCGGGCCCAATCATTGGGGTATTAGCTCCCGCAAGGCCAATTCATCAGCCTTCTCATTGCTCGAAACACTGAGTGTCCTGGTAATAATGCCATTGTCAGAGAATTTTGACTTGCAGCATGTGTCAGGGCCCTGGCGCAGTCCCACACCAGCTGTGAGCTTATTTGAGCTGAAACTATCGCCTTTAGAGCTGCTTGGTTGTCCGAGTATATAACTACGGTTTTACCCATTATACCCTGACTTACGATCTCCGTTGTACGTTTTATGGCCATTACTTCAGCCTGAAACACTGTGGCATACACACCTAGACTTAGTTGGACTTTTATCCTGTGTACTCTACTATATATACCTGATCCTGTGCCTTTTTCAGTCTTTGAGCCATCGGTGTAGCAGATTGACTCCCCTTGGATTGGGGGGCTATTGTTCCATGAGTCCCTTTCCACTATTTCTACTCGAAAGTTTCTCGCAAACATATACCTGGGGACTATCCTGTCCTGAGGCATGCTCATTATTTGATCCGCATTTACCCTATCATATAGCTGTGCTTGATTTTTCCCTTTTAATAGGGTCATGGGAGCCTGGATCTGCTGCAGTCTATGATCGGTTGCCATAGCCTCGCCCTGTATGTAGATGTGCAATGGTGGTAGGTTGAGTAGAACCTGTAGTGCGTCCGTTGGGGCGGTCCCCATGGCATCTGTAACATTTAGTAACATGTCTGCCTTTGAATGCTTTCCAGCTGGCTGATCGCCCCAGACTGCTGCGTTCTACTCCATCACACCACCGGGTCTAATGACTTGTGTATACAGCCAAAGGTTTATTTTGTGGTTCATGCCCCAGTTCTTGCCTCCCAATTGTCTACACCTACCAAGGGCTATTGTAGCTTTGCGTGTGGTCTGCTGAGGACGAGGAACTCGAACTGTCACTATCTGAATTATGCAGAACGCACTATTATAGGTAATCCAACTTCTGATTGTAAGAAATTAAACTCTTCACCAAGTTTACAAAATTTATATTCCCCTATTAATACAAAAACAACCTTTTACCTCGATATTCAAAACTTGCCTGTACTAATTAACAATAACTAGTTTATATCTAAACTGATTCTTCAACACATTATAAAATAAATGAGTCTCTCTTGGCTCATCGATGACACAATATTTAAAAATCCGATAGGAGCCCTAAAAACCCTTACACTTGACAACGACTAAGAGGCATATACAATGGAGAGGATGTAATAACTGCAGTCCGCTAATTTTTTGACTCTAAATCCAGGGAGTTCCTGGCATAGAAAATTGGTTTCACTTTGACAAAAGGCATGGCAATTACTTCGACCAATAAATCGTATCTTATTGTTTAAAAAAAAAAGTAATATTTTTCTACCAAAAACCACACGCATTTATTCGTTTACCGGATACACAACCTTTTGTTTCATTTATCTTTGTATGATTAATGAGGCTTGTTTTAGCAGTTTTGTTAAAATTGGAAGTATTAATCATATTTGTTTACACTGAATTGTTGTTGTTAGGTCCGCCATTGGCAATTTAAACTTACTCGAATCAGGAATGTGTTGGTGCCAGTTACTGCGTGCATTAAAGAGGAAACATCACACTTCGTTCTACATAAAATTCTGACACTAACCTGAAACTGAGTAGCACGATATAGACCGGAAAAGGACCTTTAAATAGCATTTCACAACTGAAAGTAGACGTGTTTGTTCATTTTAAAATTTAACAGAAGTGCTTTGTGGAAATAAAGTTTGTGTTCTAAGTGATGTATACATAAATTAAAAAAAAAATAAATACCTATAAGAAATTTCATATTGAATTTGTTCAATATTCATTTGCTATTTAAATCAATCTGCAATTTTCTTATTTAAATCAATTGCTTTTAAATTCTATTAAAATAGACGGACGTTGTTATTTATTTCGGAGTTTTTATAATTTATTAAATCCAAGTTTGCATTTGTCGATCTCTGAATTATAAACTAAAATTTTAAAATTGATTCTTAAACTAATTATACAATAACTTCTGTATACCTGCCAACAGTACTATTTCACATTTTTTGAGCTATCCATAACATATAGTGCTTTATATTTTGTTCTCTACAACACTTTTTCAATAAAGCTGCATGATTTATATTAATTTCTATTTTTATAATTGAAATAGCCAGATTATGAAATGGTCTTCTATTAATAAATTTTAAAAATGTTACATCCAAATTTACAAGAGTTTTTCGTTTGATAAATATGTGATAATAATTTCTATAAAAAATCACTTAAACCTCTCCCATAAACGGTAATATAATAAGAACTGATAAGTAAATATGTTTGTACACGGAATTCATGGAGATTATACTTCAACTTCTGAAGACGAATTTGAAGATGATGACGATGAAACTGATCCAGAAAAAATGCTTCTTGTAAATATTTAATGTATATTTTTTAATAACTTCTAATTGAGTAATTAAACTATTTTAATTAAATTTTGTCTGGTCCTAAAATTGTTGTCTGGTAGGACGAAATTTTTTTTTCAATTTCAATTAAAATTTTCGGGAGTATACCAGCAGAAGTGTGGAAGGTGCTTAGTGAGATTGTAGTAGATATTCTGTTGGACCCAGTGAAAAGTGATGAATCAGAAAAAAATACCGAGTGAGTGAAGTCAAAGTGTGCTTGTGCCATTCAATAAAGGTAAGAGGGATGTGTAAGAATGTGGTAACTATAGAGGCATCAAACTGATGTCGCATAGGTACTTTAAAAGTTTGGGAGAGAATATTTGAGAAAAGACTGAGAAACGAAACGAGTATAATCGAAAAACAATTTGTATTTAAGACTTAGGTAGGAAATCCTGATGCTGTTTTTGCGATGAGGAAAATGATTAAGAGATGTTGTGAAATATCCTTGCTGTTTTCATAGATTTATAGAAAGCTTATTACTGAGTGCCGAAACAAGAAGTGTGGAGATGTATGCGAGTAAGAGTTGTACCAGAAAAGTAAATTCGATTAGTGCAAGATGTCAAGTCTTATTTGATGTGATGTATGCGGAATCTATTGTAATTGTAGGTTTTGTGAAAGAAAGGCTGAAAGGAAGTAGGAAGAAGACTAATATAGGTCAATAGACGAAAAGAATGGACTTAAAATTAATCTGAAGGTGCTTCTATCTGTCCAAAACTTTGGGTCTCTGCTAGAAAAGAATAGATGGTTAAAGAGTAAGATGAATCATAGAATTAAGTGTTGATGGATATAAACTGGAAAAGAATGAGTGGAGTTTTATGTGACAGGAATGTGTGTGCAAAAATGAAAGGTAGACTGTATAGTATAACTAGACCCACTTGGATAGGAATTATTTTTACGATTTTACCAGAGAAAACTCAAAAGAACGTCATTATATGAACGACCATAGTAAAATTTCCATTTAATTATGAATTTAACTTCCCGACTCACACCTGTACGCCCATGAAGAGAATTCTTGGAAATTCTAACAGCGCGTTGACCACGCCCATTCAATTGGTTTTGGATAAACTATACAATAGAGTTGTAAGACCAGCGTTAATGAATAAATCAGACACCTGGTCCATAACGAAAGAGCAAGAAAGAAATATAGAAGTAGCCGTAATGAAGATGTTGCATTGAATGTGTGGATTAATGAGGACAAATACAGTAAAAGGTACAGTAAAGGTGAAACAGCTGAAAAAGAAAATCCCGGAAAATAGGTTAAGACAGTTTGATCATGTAGAGAAGAGGGAAAAGAGTAGATGAATGTTAGATTGAGAGGTAAGAGGAAAAGAGAAAGACCGAATTTGAGATGGATGAATAGAATAAATGAGGACTTGAAAGAAAAAAAATTGAGAAAAATAGATGTGTTAAACAGATATAAGTAAAAACAAATGCCACCAAAGTCTAACGCCGACATCAACTAGGCGTGGGATAAGGTGTAGAGGAAAAAGAAGAAGCATTATTGTCTATACTAATATTATAAAGAGGAAAGGTTTGTTTGTTTGTTTGTTTGTTTGTTTGTTTGAAATGAATAGGCTCCGAAACTAC
This sequence comes from Altica lythri, assembly GCA_964028335.1. Lineage (NCBI taxonomy): Eukaryota > Metazoa > Arthropoda > Insecta > Coleoptera > Chrysomelidae > Altica > Altica lythri. The sequence continues at coordinate 57,141,067 of OZ034805.1, read as the reverse complement.
TGGACCGATTTCAAAAATTCTTTCACCGTTGGCAAGCTACACTATTCCCGAGTGACATAGGCTGTTTCATTAAAAAAAATGACCCTTCTGGTAAGCCAGGCGCATCAGTAGGTTTATATTAATTGAATATATTAAAAGTATACGTTTCAGAAAAAAATTATTTTAGATAAAAGTTGTAGGTCTCTTAAAGACAAACAAAAAAGTACCCTAACATTTTTTTGTACACGGTGAAGTAAAAAAGTTACGAATTTTTTTCCATTTTGATTTGATGTCACGCCCAAACGGCCGTACCGATTTGGCCCATTAACGAACTCGACCGAGATTTTAGGACGATTAATTTTTGTACCAAATTTCATTTCGATCTGTTAAGAAATGCGACCGCTATCTTGTCCACAGATTTCTTTATATCGGATCTATACATACATACATATCATAATCACGACAGATATCACAAATTTAGCATGTGCAATGGGGCGAGGCTACTTATAAAGGAATTAAAGGACAATTAAGTTGTAGCAACCAATATAACTGAACCACCAGCTGGTTAACTAGCTCATACACTGAGGATACGGATGATACCAACTGATCTATCAAATCTATTTAAACCGCTTCAATTTCCTATCAAAACATCTTTCGCTTTTACTAATAATAAGTCTCAAGGTCAAACCTTCCAAATAGTAGGGATCGGTTTTCCTCATGACCAACCGCCTAAGGCGGGTCGGAGCACCTGAAAATCAATTTATTTTGCTGCCAGAAAATAAAACAACATGTAATATTGTTTACAGGGAAGCGTTGACCCAATAAATTTAATGGATTTTTTTATTTTTCTTTAATCCCCGTGCAAAGCCGGGGCGGGCTGCTAGTTTCTTATAAAATTTAAAAATCAGACAAACAAGAAATGAAATTAAGGAGAAATCGAAAATCTTGTAGGACTGGAACCTGCGAATAGCTGGTGGCAAATTAGAGTAAAGTATCCTATGCGACATGATCAAGATATGATCAAAAACCCTAATTTGCCACTAAGGCATTAATGGTCAAGTGTTTTAAGGCACTATGAGCTATAGATAGTGATCGCAGTGTTAAGTCCTGCCAGATGGGATAATTTTTCTACTAAATGCCATTTTTTGTTGGTCCAATTTTATAAAAAAAATAAGAAGTTTTATATTTGCATTTTATAAACTGTGTGCTTCTATTTTTTACAAGTATTAAATATGATTTTAAATTTCAATGATCTAATATTAAGTTTGTTTTTTCCATAGCGCCGTAGGGAAGAATGCGAGCGAAAAGCAAGAAGGGGGGAGATGGACCCCCGGTTGGAGTTCACATTCCAACTTCTTATGGATGCCACCGGGCTACCGAGAAACGAAATTATGGATCATGTTTTTGAAGGAGACATGGTACGTTAGATACATAACATTCACGTAAACAATTCGTACACCTAATTAATTTAAAAACAGCACATATTTGTAAAATAAAATATCATTTTTTTCATAATTAAATGGCCAATAAATTAATAAAATAGCATCATCTATAGATTTCTCCGAAAATATATCTTCTCATAAATGATTTTGAGATATTTTTGAAATATTTTGTTATATATTAAAGTTAATTTGATATTGTATTTTATTTAGTAGAACCATAGAAAAAATATAGTGTTTTACTCGCAAAGAATGACTTACTTCCCACTCCTGAGAAATGAGTACATCATTGCTTGCTCATAAAACAATATACTATTCTAATTTAAAAACATATTTTTTAGTTGGACGAAATCAATCAAATATTTCTACCACACATGAAAAATAAACTGATGTGGTTCTATCAAGACATGGAAGAGTTATCTTTAGAGCCAGTTGTAGATCCTAACAAACCAAGTACAAGTAGACAGCTTCAGCCTAGTACAAGTAGAGCAAATCTTTTACAACATCATACTTTAAAGAAAAAGTTATTTCTAACTGATGGTGTTAATGTACCATTAACAGGCACATTAATTTATATTTTTAGAACGAATAGTGGCAAACAATTACCAGAGGAAGGCTTTCAAAAGGTTTGCAAATTTTAAATTAAATTAAAGAATAAATCTGATCTAAATTATATACTACACTTCTTATGCAAACAGTTCTGATCATAAACATTTTGGTACCAGAAGGCGCTTCTGTTATCCAAGCAATCAGTAAATGTATAACCAAGGTACACTATGAGATTTGCTTTGGTGGCATTTATTGTCGGCATCAATCATTTGCCGGCATTCTTTGTTGGCATGAAGTGTGAATACAAAAAAAGCACAAAATTAACTTTGAACGAAACTCTACCATTAGTGATCGGAACATTTACTAGTTGAAACTAAAATGCCAGTAAGGTTTGCATCCTATGAAATTTTAGATTTTTTAACTATTATGATAAACTCTTGGTCAGAACGTTGGCAAAATATAATTTTTTTATTTTTGTAGGATTTGTTTTGTGGAATTATAGATTCACAAAATGTAGGTTTAGTAACAAGTATTCAAAGAATAATAGAATTTGTTTTTATGGAGGCCTTAGCACATCCAAGTTTAGACTGTGAAGACGATGCAGCGAACTGTCCAATGGTTAAAAACAATTTACTACCCAATCTAAGATCTTTTTGCAGTGTATTGAAAGGTATTTGTTAAATAATTTTTAAAATTCTAAATTTTTTAGATTTAAATTTAAAATTTATAATAATTTAAAAACTTTAATTTCATTTTTCAATGCAAAGTGTATATTTATTAATTAGGTGTACGAATTCCTTTCCTAATAAATGTCAGAGAAAGTTTAATAATCGTTTATATCTCATTGATATCTTATATATTTAATCGATAAATTACAAAATACAACATAAAAACCTGGAAAACAACGAGAAAATATAATGTTAAAGACAAAAAAATAAATAAAAAAAAGAGAAAAAATCAAAAAACGAAAAATGAGAAAAAGTTTTAGGCATTGTTGGCCTGGAAACCTTTCTAGATGAAACCCCCCTTTCCTACCACTGGTGCCCTCAGCTCCACAACTGGATACTGGAAAAAATGAGCCCTTGGCAAAGGTTTCTGTGGATCCCTTTGTCCTTGCCAAATGGAAGGGCTCCTCGACGGAGGATACACGCCACAGCGTCAATCTCCCAACCCCACATTGCACCACGTGGGTCACACTTCCTAACTACACCGTACATCAAAGAAAAAAGACTTTTTAGGCACGTTCAAGCACCATGGTTAAAGGAAGAGAAGATCTGCACTGGGAAATACAAATTGGAAAGTCTGTGAGAGCGGAGCCGACGACAGATACTGATACTAACTTCTTTCAAACATTTCCATCCATTGTCTGAAAAGGACGTAAGTCCTACAGCAGGGTATTCTTACATACCAAATTCCTAAAAAATTTCATATTTATCTCCCAAAATATTCAATCTTCAACCTTCAACCTTAGACAGTGTTAAACTCTTAAAGTCCACAATTAAATTCTCTTATTAATTTAAACCCTCAAATAAGTTTGGATAAAGTAAATTCTCTGGGATTATTTGAATCGCAAGTAGTGTTAGAGCGATACGGATTTTTCATAAATTTATTCGTTTTTTTAGTCTGCGAAGAAGTGTGTGGGGTTGGAAATTTATTTGATGACGGGAAAACAATAATGGGGCAACATGATATCGAAGATATTAAGGAAATTGCTAAACATGCAGATCAAATACCACCGCTCGAAACCAGAGTTAAAGGATGGATTAAGCGATTGGACGAAATTCTTAAAGAAAGCGAACAAATTAGACGAGAAAATGACTCTTCTGGTTGGTTTTAAGATAAATACATTATTTATCAAATCTTTGAGTACATTTAATGAGGTATAAAAAAATATTTCAGGGCCACAGGATGAACTAGAATACTGGAAAAAAAGAGGAGCTCAGTTTTCTCAAATTGTAAATCAAGTGAATGAAGCTGAAGTTCAAATGACTATTTTGTGTTTAAAAATGGCACATTCTAAAATATTAAAAGAATGGAAAGATACTGATAAGAAAATAACATTTTGTTACAATGAGGCAAAAGATAATGCAAAATATATTCAAGCTCTTGAAACTAAATGCCATTCTTTATACCTTGATGATCCTGTAAATATTTGTTTATTTATAATAATTTTATTAATTATATTTAAAAATAAGTAAAGCTACAAATTCACATGTAGGTAGGTCTATACATCTCGAGTGTAAGTTATAACTTCCAAATTCTAATTTTAAATTCCGATAAATTATGAATTTAGAGTTCAAGTGTGAAATGCCGATTTTTAACTTATAGTAAATGCTAGTTACAGTTATAAATTCCAAATTGTATTGATTAATTTTGATTTCTAACTATCAAGTTTTAAAATTCGAGTAAAAATTGTGTTTCTAGTTTCTAGGTTTCTAATTGAGCCTCATTAAGCTGAATGTGAACAGTCAGCAAAAATAACTAATCTTTTTGTGTGAATTTGATGCTAAATAGTTGCTAATTAGTTGCTGGATGACCGATTTTGTAGCTCCCCAAAAATCGAGTTACTGCTATTATCAGTAGTAATACCCCTAGGGCCTTGATAATACCGAGATAATTTTGTCATAGAGGATGCTGAAAGCGTGTTGCTTGATAATAGCCCGAGGCCGCAGGCCGAGGGCTATTATCTTGGAGCAACACGCTTGAAGGATCCTCTACGACAAAATTTTGAGTATTTATCAAGGCCTGAGGGGTATTCGATAAAGATAATTTTTTACTTTGTAGATTTCAGCATTCAGTCGTATTTTCTGGCCGCACAAAACTCGAGAAATATTTTCCATACATATTTTTTTGATTTTATTGTATTTTTTGGAGTATTATTGGATATAATATCATTAATTGCATCGTTAGTTGCAACACCAAATCTTTGCGACATTTTCAAGCCAGCTGTCAGTTTGACGTTTAATTAATTTTTAATCAAATACTCGATGATCTTTGATGAAAACACCAAACTGAAAACACCACATGTAGAGTGTTGTCGCTGTAATCCAGAGGTGATTGGATGGAATTTGACATATGACTCAAAATTGAATAATTTGATTGGTTACTATATTCAGTAAAAAATTATCACAATAAGCTAGCCGTAAAATCGCGAAACCGGGGTTAAATAAAACGACTTATTGGTGGGAATTTGTTTCTAATTTGTATATGAACAACATCGACCGAAAGATATGTATGTATGTATGAGCAAGTTAGGGGTAACAGATACACCTGTGGCCTATAAGATCTATAAGATCTTCTAGGCCGATGATTTCTCAAACTTATAGCAGCTCTTCTAGTCCTATCGTCCTTAGAAAGTTTAGGATATCATTAGGTAGTTCTTCCTTTTCTATTTCGTATTTGACCCTATAATTACTTAATGCGATGCATTCTAAGAGTATGTGTATTCAGATTTCATCCTCTACCTCACAGAATCTGTAGTTTGCTTCATCTACCAATCCTAGTTTCTTCATGTGTCCTCTTATTTGGCAGTGCCCGGTTAGTATTCCTGTTATAATGCAGAGGTTCTTCTTACTAAGGTTAAGACAGCTGTGAAATCCCTTCTGGTTATAGTGTCCCAGGAGCGTCTTCGATTGTCTTAGTCCTTCTAGATCATTCCAGTACTTGGATTTTTGGCTATTCATTTTTTTTCCTTAGTTTTTCTAAGATTGTACTACTGTTGATTCCACATGATGGTTCTGGTCCCAGGTATGGGGTTTCAGCTTCTTCTTTTGCCAGCTTGTCTGCTGTTTCGTTTCCTTCTCTATTCCTATGTGTCCTGGTACCAATAGGTAGGTAACAGTGTTATTCTGTCCTAGTTCGTTTAATTTGCCTAGGCATTCCCAGACTATATTTGAACTGATTGTATCTGAGTTCAGAGCTTTGATGGTCGCTTGAATATCTGACATGATCACAATCTTCTCTCTACGATAGTTCCTTTAGTGTTAAATTCTATACATCTTTTAATGGCACAAATTTCCGCTTGTAAGATGCTTGGGTGCAAAGCGGGTATACTCTTTCGGACTCTCCCTAAAGTTGTTTAGTATATCAGGTTAAGTGAATTTTTAATGAAAAAAAGCTAACAAAAACGTGTTACAAATAGAACGCGACTAACTAAAGGTTAAAATTTTAGGTTAAAATGCGAAGTTGTATAATGGGATTACTTCAGACAGTTCGTTTAATACATAGTGTATCACAATTTTATAATACTTCAGAAAGAACATCAGCGTTGATGGTGAAGGTAACAAATTAATTTATTCTTATCTAAAAACCTTTTTATCAAATATTTTTTAGATAACAAATCAAATGATTGAAACCTGTAAGGATTATATAACATGTAGAGGTCAAGAGAGTATCTGGTCACAGGACAGAGCTGTTATGAAAGAGAAACTAACCCATTGTATAATCCTGAACAAAATTTATAGAAAAACATACAATGTTGTTAAAGCTCAACCATTTTTACCAGGACAACAACAATTTAATTTTTCAGAAAATTATGTATTTGGAAAGTTTGATGCCTTTTGTAGAAGGTTACTGAAGATTATTGCTATGTTTGATCTGATAGACGATTATAGCGGATTATTTCAAAGGAGAATGGAAGGACTGTTACTTGGAGATGGTAAATATAATATTTATATATTAAGGCGTGTTTACATGATGCCAGTGACTAGCGCCAGTCTCACTGGCATGCCAGCGCTGGCATGGTACTGGCATCATGTAAACACTTTCTTGTGCCAGTCCAGCGCTGTCTGCCAGCGCTGCCTCGAATAGCAAGTTGGTCTATTTTTCATGCCAGTGGCCCTCGTCTGCGTCCCCTCCAATCCCGCGAAAGTGGTTGTAGACACGTGTAAACACAGCGTTCCAGTGACTGGCGTACATGTGAAGGTTAAACTTCACCAAGTAGGAACTAGGGTGCTTGTGAGACTGTCGCTAGCTTATCAAGCACTGGCATGCCAGTAAGACTGGCGCCACTTACTGGCATCATGTAAACTTTGTCTACTTTTACATTATCGTTTTGTACTGAACTACTTGATTTTACCAGAATATTATTACCAAATCCAAGACTAAAAAAACAAGTAAGAGGGGACGTTTGTTTTAAATTGAATGTACTTTTTATTAAAAAAATAACAATTATACAAAATTTATTCCGTACGATACCAAAACAGATTTCAGTCTTATATTAGAGTATACACGAAATCAGGTCAAATCAGTTTCTTAGCTCTTCATCTTTTATAAATTACTTATAAGTAGGTATATAACTATGATGGAAATAACCAACCAGTGGTTAAATGTTTTTTATTTTTATTTGTAGCTTTAGAAGAAGCGATTCTAAAGTTTTCTGAAATAAAACAAATAGTTATGAACAAAACCTACGATTATTTAGATCACAGAAACGGAGAATTTGAAAATGATTTTAAAGCTTTTCTTCTTAGCACAGAAACGTTGAGACAAAACATTGCTGAGTCAATTGAAAGAAACTTTGATAGCGTCTGGGAAACCCCGCAGGGTATTAGATTTTTAACTCGATTTGAAAAGGTATTTTTATTAGTATGTATCTTGATTAATTTAATTTACTTTATATAAATAGGTCAGTGAAAAAATTCCTCTATCAAACATGGAAGATAAATACGATCGAATTTTAAAGTACTGTGAAAAAGAAGTGGAAAGGATTGTAAAAATGTATAAAAAACAAAAAGATGATCCACCTGTACCACGTCTATTCCCACCAATAGCAGGTTCTTCTTGAAATAACACTTATCACATAAAAAAATTATTTTATAAACAATTTTAGGGAGAATTAAATGGTCTAGAGCATTAGTGTCTCACTTAGATGAACTTTTGACGACTGTGACAACACATCACATTTTAAAAAGCTTACCTGCCACCGTAGAACTTTCAAAAAAGCATAAAGCTGCTGAAATTATGTTAAAGGCTTTTGAAATTGATATGGTGGCTCTTTGGATGAATCAACACGTAAGAATCTTATTTTTATATCCTCTAACATCTCTTTGGACATCTCTACCATACGTTTTGTGTCGTCTCATGAGGACCTAGATGTTACTATCACTAGAGACCTTTCATCCACATCTTTAATTCTGCTCCACAAAACATACATAAGGCATCACCTGAATGACTTCGAAGAAGATCCAGAGTCCCGAAAAACAAGAACCCCCTTCTCAACCTGAGACTCCTCCAAACGGTAGACAGGGACCTTCCTGAAGACCTGAAAACCATCCTAGTTGAATCCCCACTTTGTTACAGGTAGATGGTGCCCACATTAGGAGGACCGAATACAAAAAAAATGAGCCCTTGGCACACACACACACACTTACACTAACACCCAAAAGAAAAAAGACTCTTTAGGTACGTTTAATGCCATGGATGACAAAAAGAAACAGGAGCAACAGTCGAAGCAATCCAACCTGCTGCAAATGAGGCGGTTTGTGAGAGCAGAGCCGGCGACCCTCTGAAAAGGACACAAGTCCAACAACAGGGTCCTTAAATCCAACACTCCTATAAACTTTCTCTCATCTACCTATCAATCTATTGTCTTGTCTTGCCTTGTCTTGCCTTGTATGCAGTTGCAGGGTGGTCTGATACTTAAACGCGACCAAAATATACTGGAAAGTATAGTAGAGCAACCCGCATCTCGTTTCGTCTTTCTCGCACCCAGCCATCGCATGCTAATACTGGAAACCTACCTTTCGACTAACGTGGTTTAAGCGGTGATTTGATTATAATCTATTGTATCTTGAAACACGACCACGGCAACCTTACAAGCATATTATTATTCCAAACCGAGATACACGTTTGAGAGGTCATTTACTAAAACTTAAAAAAACTTTAAAACAAAGCAATACTAACACTTTCTCACTAATAGAAGCTTTGATGTGTGGATTAGTTTACACGTAGTGGCTATTGACGAACCCTCTATAAATTACTTTGAAAACAGTCTGGATGAATATTTATTTAACTAATTACCATTTTTCGTTCTATACTAGTCATTTATTTTATTGTAATTGTATAATCTTAGGTTGATAGGATTTTTCCTCTAGCTTTCTCTATATGTAATAATAATAATAATAACAACCTATTCATGTTCTTATATCTTTAGGTGTCCGATGTAGATATCTGTCTGACCAGAAATTTATTATCTATCTGCCAAGAGCAACAAAAGTTAAAAGTTAATCTCCATCCAGCGATACCTCTGTTAATAAGAGAATCAGATTTGATGATTAAAATGCAGTTACCAGTACCAATGGTGGCTATGACATTATATGCTAAACAAGAACATTTCAGTTTAGTTCAGGATTCATTGCAGGTATGTTAATTAAAGTTTTTTCTAAAATTCTTAAACTTAAACTAATGTGTTTTCTAGTTTTTAATCAATGATTTTTTCAAAGCTGTAAAAACTGTTAAACTTGAAGTTCGACCACTGTTTTTACCGCATTTGATTAAGCTAACTCACAATATTGAACCTGGTTTAAATAAACTTAATTGGGTATCTTTGGACTGGCAGATATTTATTGATAAAGGAAACAAAGCTATTAAAAATTTTAAAGAATTGGTAAGAATAATTGTATATTTACAAAAACAATATTTAATAGAAATTAATGTGTGTTTAGACCGATAGAGTTCACGATATATATGTAAATAGAGTGCTTGAAGTATTAGAAAGTATGCAGATTATACAATTATATACACTACCAGAAACTGGAGAGGATCCTTGGATTGTAGAAGTTTTCAGTAACAAAAATGATACAGTTTGTAGAAATGCTGCTATAGAATTAAATAAAAAGAGTCTAATGATTGAAGAAGCCGTTGAAGAAATTCTTTCTTTAGTTAAGAGAGCTGATATTGATCCTCAAAGTAGTCTGGATCAAGAGGTCATTACGTTTGAAGGTAAATTCTCTAAATCCTCTATCGCATTATTTGGGTTGTATTTAGTTTTTACTCAGTTAAAACTGTTCTTTAATATTTTTAACGATTATTTATCTCATCCGAATTGCATCACTATAGGTGAATTTTGCAACTAAGACCAGTGTTAATATATTACTCAGAAAACTGGTCAATAACGAAAGAGCAAGAGAGAAAGTTAGAAGTGGCGAAGATAAAGAAGTTGCATTGGATGTGTGGGTTAATGAGGAGAGATGTAGTCCGAAATGAGGGAGTAAGAACAACAGTGAAAGCGATATGATTTGGACAAGTAAAGAGAGTAGATAAATTTGAGATTAGGAGTAAGAGAAAGAGAGGAAGACCGAAGTGGAGATAGATGGATAGAATAAATGAGAACCTGAAAGACAAATATTTGAGAAGAAAGGATGCCTTAAACATACATAAGTGGAAACTAAAGCTACGATAGGTTAACGCAGACCAAAGCTAGGTTTGGGATAAGGTGGATTTTAAAACTTTTCTTTTTTTAAAGTCTATTAACTAGTTCTGAGGTTAACCGAACCTGATAAGAGAGATTTTTTAATTTTTTTGGTCCATTTTGTCCGGTTCACAATTATTACTTAGTACTAACATTGCAGAACTCTTTGCTCAGGATTTTCTTTCAAAATTTCTCTTTCTTTTAGCAAGTGATATATAATATAATTTTTATTTGTTGTAGATGAAGGAAACATTACAGAAGCTGGTTCGTCTGCACAACAGCAGTCGGATTGGTCGCTGGTTTGGGAATGTTTTGAAAAGCCTCATATACTCATTGGAGGGGCAATGATTAAATCATTGCAAGATATTGTAAAAGGTGCACTTGGAGAAATGCGACGGTATTACAGCAGAAAAATTGTAGATGTCTTAGTTAAAGTAACTCGAAGTTCTCTTGACGCATTAAGAAAGAGATTTTCTATGGAATGTAAGAATGATCACTTTTCATTAATATAAATTACTTAAGGAATTTTGGTAATAAAGTAATATTTAATATTGAAATAAAACGTTTTTTTAGATACAAAAGACAGAACTCCTGTTTTTAAACTCAATTCAATTCTGTTAATTCCAAAAGTTGGAATAAAACCCAATTTGGAAGAAGTTCAAGATATTTTGGTAGCTGTAGGAAAAACTATTACCTCTGTTTCCAAAGGAGTAGGACAATGGGCTGGACACGCAAACGTATGTATATTTAATTTAATAAAACATTAATTTGTGTTGCATATAGGTAATTAGATTTTTCAGTAAACATTTTTTATAGGATTTTTTAGAAAACTGTTTACAGTTTTAAGTAGACAATAGTTACCTATTTGAAATATCTTTGAGAATATTTTTTTGGCACATTCAATTTAATGATTGCAATAAAATAAAAAAGTTTTTAGTGAGAGCATTTAACGGCGAATAGAACTTTTGAAATGATATTTTTTGCAAAAGGTTTACAATAAAATGTTTAAGTAAAGTTGTTTGAAATGTGTTTCTACCAATTATGTATGTATGTATATATGAGAAAGTTAGGGGTAATAGATACATCTGCGACCTACAAGATCTATTGTGTCCCCCTTTTTTGCTATATTTCTGATGATTTCTCAGACTTATAGCAGCTCTTCTGGTCCTGTTTTCCTTAGAAAGTTTAGGATATCATTGAGTTTCAAGTTAGGTAGTTCTTATTTTTCTATTTCGTTTCAGCTCCTTCTTTTGCCAGCTTGTCTGCTGTTTCGTTTCCTTCTATTCCTATGTGTCCTGAAACCCATAGGAGGGTAACAGTCTTATTCTGTCCTAGTTCGTTTAATTTGCCTAGGCATTCCCAGACCATCTTTGATCTAATTGTATCTGAGTTTAGAGCTCTGATGGCTGCTTGACTATCTGACATGATCACAATCTTCTGTCTACGATAGTTCCTTTCAATGTTAAATTCTATACATCTTTTGATGGCACGAATTTCCGCTTGAAAGATGCTTGCACCCAGGGTTTCTAAGTATTTGGTTCTAGATCCAAAAACCCCTGCCCCTTTTCCCTTATCTGTTTTGGAGCCGTCCGTATACCATTTTATGGCATTTTGGCTTAGCCACAATATGGTGTTCCTGTCCCATTCAGATTTACTTCCCAGTTTTTTGGTAAATTTTTTTACAAAGTTAAATTTCTTTGGCATGTCATCTTGAGGCATTTCCCAAGTTTGATCAAGTTGAAGTGATCGAGGCCTTTCCTTGATTATTCCTTCTTTGGTCATTCTATATATTGTTTTCTTTCTAGCATTTTTTACTTGAAGATGCAGTGGCGAGTGATTTACGATTGCTTCCATTGCAGTGGTGGGGCATTTAGTGATAATATGCACAGGCTAATCCCTGAATCTTTGAGAGGTTTGTCCTCGTAGTGATCAGATTAGCTCTCGTGCTTCAAGTTACTGCCCCATATGTGATGATGGGTCTCACTATAGCAGTGTACATTGTGTCCATTGCAATGCCTTTGGGTTACAGCCCCAATTTTTCCCAGCATTGTTTCTGCTCACCATGAGGGCTTTTGTACTTTTGTGCAATATTTTAGAGTAACTTGTTATCCAGGGTTAGCCCTGGATATTTGACCCCTGTCTTCCACTTAACGTTATTTCACCCATTTTGACGGTTTTTAAGTCATTTTTCTTTTTCCTATAAAGGCTACTAACGTGGTCTTTGTGGGGTTAATATTGAGTCCCGCTGAATCGCACCATTGCTTTGCTTTATTCAGTCCTCTTTGTACTATGTCACAGAGGACGTTTTCCTCTTGCGAGGATAACTACGTCATCGTAGTAACCTTGGCAAGGTATACCTAGTTCGATTAATTGCCAGAGTAAGCTGTCTACCGTGAAACTTCACATGAGTGGGGATGCTACTTCCCCCTGCGGACAACCTCTGGTCGTATTAATGGAGATAGTGTCTTGGCCTACCTTTATTTCTGCAAACAGTAATTGCGATAACCAGGTGGAAGTCGTTCTATCTATATTAGAAAAAGTATTTATCGCAAAAAAGGGGAAATGTCAAAAATCATATGCTTTTTTATATATGATACATCAATCTTGAAGAAATTTGTGAACTTATTCACGAATAAATAGCAGATTTAATACCACTATAAAAAATATCGGGTAAACCTAAAATGTAGTAGTAAAATCGAAAACATAAGGCGTTTATAGCTAAAATATGATTTAATTAGATATTTTTAATTTAAATTTAAATCGATTTATATTTTTGAGGACGAAAACAAAAATTTCTAATTTACAGTACAATAATAAAATATTTATTTTTAAGTATACTGAATATTATTAATTTTTTTTTATTTTTTTCTCTTTTCCACTATAACACTTATTCAATAACTTAACACACTGTACCGTATATTCTTAAAACACATTCACAAAATAATTGTACACTTTTCACATAATATACTCCGCTCACATTGTGTCCATACATTATATCACAAACCACGTAAAACTCCTTTGGCATGCGGCTTTGTAAATAAGGCAATCTCACTCTCGAAAGGATCAGCTTGGAAAAAAATTGCTAATCCGAAAGTTAATCTAATGGACATTGTAAATCGTTCACGCTTCGACACACAGAAGGTTGCCAAAATGCCAGTAAAAACCAAGGAAGAAGAATTTAAAATCAGGAGGAGAAAGTTGTATAGATTGCTTACTGAAGAGAAACCTACAATTCCAATACAACAAAGAAACTTCTATAATCACGTTATGGAAAATAAAGAAGTGGTTAAGACATTATCCTTGTTGTCCAGCTGCATGCAGGAAATGAAACAGGTAAGAAACTGTAGTATTGTTTACGTTTGGATTATTCTGAAATCTTATACTAACCCATTGTATATGATGTTTTTATATACTTCTTTTCAAAGGTCAAGTGTTCCTTTTTTAATGTTTATCTAACTCTTAGTAATCCAAATTTAGATATAACAATGACTATAAATGTAAAGAGTTTTTGTTATATAGCTGTTAGTTCTTGGCAAGATATAGGCTATATAATATTATACTTTTTTATAATAAAAATGACAATTTATTCTTTTATGTGTGTATTAATTCGTTCTATGAATCCCTAAAAGATGGCGGTGTAAGTTAATATACCAAAAAAATGTATACCAACGTTTAACATCTAGGTTGCGATTTGCATTTTCTTAATTATACATCTATAAAGATTATTTGGATTATCGTCCTAATAATGAGTACTAAAATATGATTTTCGAAAGATTGTTGAAAGTCTTGAAAAACTTAAAAAACGTAAAAAATAGACCAAAATCAGGAAAATTTTTGACAAAAAATTGTTAAAAATGGTTAAAAATCTTGGGTCTCTATGTCTTCCACTTTTAAGCAAGATCTCCATTTCATCCTATTTTCCCAATCATTGTCATTAAGTCCTCTTCTTTGTATAGACTCATCTACTTCATCTCTTCAGGATCTACGTAGTCTTCCTCTCTTCCTTCTACTTATCAGACTCGGTTCTCTTATTTATCCACTTGGTTTACGCTTTTCTGACATGTTCATACCACAAAAGTCTTTTTTTTTGTATCTAATTATGTCATTCTCCAAATGCATTATTTTGCATATCTCAACGTTCGTCACTCTATCCATGCTTGCAAAACCGCAGAATCTTCTCCACTCTACTCTTATTCTGTAGCTAGAATGTTCTCTTTGTTCTTTTTGTTTGTTAACCACAACTCTGGGACATAGATCATAATGCTTTGGACTATGGAGTTGAATATCATTTGCTTAGTTTTTATCTTGTCCCAAATCATAGAATGTAATTGTTTGATAGCCATAATGAATAAAGATGTGCGTCTCTAATATTAATTACCATTCCTGGCAGTTTTCTTTCCATGGTCTCAAGGTTTCTTCGAGACATATTATAAAACGGGTTGGTGCAACAAACCCTTTGAGGTTTTAAATCTGATGCTAATTTTATTGTTCTGATTTTATGTGTACTGTGTTGTTTTCGTATAGATTTTTGACGGCTCTTTCGAGTTTTCTTGGTATTTCGAGTCTTTGTTACATTAAAACGGCCTAAAGGTTGTTAATCCCCTAGCTAGCTCACTTCGTGGCTTACTTTTAAGAGTTTTACCAGTCTCACTCAAACATAAAATAAAGGGTGCCAAAGTACAAACTAAACAAATTATACTCAAACACCCGTTTTAAATGATTTATTTAAAATATAATTGTCAAAAACAATTAATTAAATTAATGTAAAAAATTTTGAAAACTGAATAATAAACGTGGTTAAATTAGGTTTATCAATGAGGTTTCGATTCTACTGTAAAGATTTTCTTCCATTTTCCTATGGTCGGCACAAAACTAGGGATCAATATTCTTTTTCTATTTCTTCACAAAATGTCGGGTTTTGGTACAATCTCGAAAATAATTAAAATTCTGCTTGACCCTCTCGAAACAGATTTGGATAAACCCCTAATGATGAAATGAATAATCAGAAATTGATTCTTTAACAACTTTACAATCAAGAAGAATCAGTTTCTAGCCAAATCGGATTAATCAATTTTTGTGAGAGTAAATTAATTCTTACAACACGTGTAAAAACCGGTCCTGATTTTAATAAAAATCACAAAAACTGATGTTGGGTGAAAGTGAATCTACTTGATATTGGTTGGTGTTAATAAAATATCATCCCAATTTTAGACACTTAATGAATAACATAATTAAAGGAAACATTATTAAAATTGATTTACTTATATTTTGAGAAGTAG
This sequence comes from Altica lythri, assembly GCA_964028335.1. Lineage (NCBI taxonomy): Eukaryota > Metazoa > Arthropoda > Insecta > Coleoptera > Chrysomelidae > Altica > Altica lythri. The sequence goes on along the minus strand of OZ034805.1, from coordinate 57,125,411 downwards.
GTATACAATAAGGGAACCAGATTGTTAGATTGTTGTTACTAACTCGTTCTGATTCGAGAATTACTAATCGCTACCAGAAAGAGTCGAAATTATACTATAAACCGCTCACAGCACAATTTTGAACTACAGCTATTAAACTAAGTAGTTTTTACTGATATAGGCACGGAAACAATATTGAATTCTTTAAATAAAACGATCCGATAGATCCTTACATTTTCTCGTAGTTTTCCAAACCTTTTTTCAGGTTTATACACTTTTTCTTTTCCATTAGCTGCTGTATTATATGAATGTTATCTAAGCAAGACCTTTCTGCTTTAAAACCTGCTTGTTCTTCTTCTATCTTTTTTTATATTATTTTCCAATTTATTTTTTATTATTCTACGATGTATTTTTTCCTTCCATTTTCTAGGTATTTTCCCTCCATTTAGGATTGTTTCAACGAGCTCTCGCAAGAGTTTTTCGTACCATATTTCATTAATTTAGCCGTAATTTTCCCAGACCCTAGTGCTTTGTTACTTTTTATACATTATTGCAGTACGTATCTCTTCTTATGTTACTGTTATCTCTTCTTCCCTGCACTCCACTCTTTTTTCCTCTGTATCTAAAAATTAACGCCTTTTCTCTGTTAACAGATGTGTATAATATGCATTTTATTATTCTATCCCAAATAATAAGTTGTACTTTCATAGTGAGGTGTACAAATAGTTTTATAAATTTCGACAAATAGAGCAAAACTTCAACTGTAGTTATTTTGTAGCATCGTTTTCAAAAGATTATCCAAAACTCCAAGAAGACTCATTCTTTTTCCGATAAAAACAACTTGATTAATCGCTCATTTAGTTTTTATAATTTGTTTAAAATTACTCTAAGACTTTATTGCCAAAATCAGTAGTTTAATAATACATAAACAAAACCTTCTATAGGAGGTCACTCAGTTCATATCCCGATGGCGTCCATATAACATTTTATGGAGAAACGAGAAAACTCAGCGTGAATTACTAAATGCAGTACTGTCAGAATTTGAAACATCCTTAAGAAAACATGAAGAATTAACAGAAAGATTAACAACAGAACCCGATGTATTTGTGATAGCCAACTGCCTTGCAATATCTACAGAAAATCTTAAATACGGATTATTAACGGAGATTAAATCTTGTTCCCATAGGTAATGTACTTAGTTAATAACTTTATACAATATGAAAGCCAGCAATTATTGTACTTTCCTTAATACATCACCAATTTATATTTATTTAACTTTAGTTCCAATCGTTTAATCTTATAACAAACATAGTTATTAGACTTTACAATGCTTTTATTTAATAAAAGTAAGATAATAAAGATTGATTTCCTGTTCCATGCTTAACCATTATATTTATTAAATTGGCTTCATACACATACGAATATCATTTTAAATTATTATTACAACCATGAGTTTTAAAGTTTTGGGTTTTTATTGGCTATAAATCACTATAATCTGGTATTTATTGCTTTCCATTTAGTTTGATAAAAGGATTTTTCACAGGATTGGTCAAGCGATGAAGAAAAAGTATAGAAGAGAAATGGATTACGTCTATGCCGTTATAAGTGAAATGGACAGGAAACTTGAGAGAACTATAAGAGATCTCGACGACGTTAGACTTATAATGGATACTTTGAAAAAAATACGAGAACAAGAAGTTGACATGGATTTAAAAATAGAACCTGTTGAGGTAAAACATTTTTAGACGGAATTTTCAAATGTAAAATTTGCATTTACATCAGAAGAAAAAAAATAGAAACGTTATTGTATTCTTTGAAGCTCAATTCAATTCAATTCAATTTCTTTATTTTCCATACGACAATACAAATTGTATAGGATTCGTCAATAGGGTTACAAGAATAAAATGTATAACAATAAAAAGTAAAAAATAAAATATAACATAAAAACCATCATAACAAAATAATAATAATAATAATTTACATAGTTAAAAATTCATCGATGTTATAGTAACAGGACTCTACTAAAAATAGCTTTAATCTTCCTTTGAAAATACTTAAAGACTTGGCCTCTTTAATATCATTGGGTAATTTATTGTACAATCTAGGTCCCAAATAATTAGGTGAACTAGAGGTAACTTTTAATCTACAATATGGAACATATATTTTACTTGTTTGTCTCGTTTGATAGGAATGTATATCATCAATTGTTGTCATTAATTGACGATTATTGTAAACATAGACACACATTTCAAAAATATATAACGAGGGTAATGTAAGAATTTTAAAGTTACTGAAACACGATTTACATGACGTTAATCTTGATGCTTTAGCCATACATCTCAAAATCTTTTTTTGGGCAACAAATACATTTGGAGCATTAGTAGAATTACCCCATAGACATAAACCATATCTAAGTCTCGATTCTATCTGGGCGTAATAAACCATGATAAGTTGATTTATCTCTAAGATAGACCGTAAGTTAAGAAAGAGGAACTTTAATAAATTTATTTTTGAAATAAATTGATTACAATGCGATTTCCAATCCAATCTCTCATCCAAAAAGATACCCAAGAAACGTACATTTTCAAAGGAACAACTTAAACTAACTAAATGTTATTTAACAAACACATTTCTGTCTGTAAAAAACGTTTTGTTTCTATATTTATTATACTTTTATTATTTCTTTAGGAAGCTTTTAACGTTTTACATCGTTTTAATGTTTCTGTTGAGAGAGAAGTCACAGAACAAGTAGATAACCTAAGATATACCTGGAAACAACTTTTACAACGTGCTATGAAGGTACAGGTTAACCTTCTGGATATGCAGCCGCAATTCGAACAAGATCTAATGAATAATTTAAACAAATTCAAACAAGACAAAATAGATTATTGTAACGAATATCGTACTGCTGGTCCTATGCAATCTGGTTTGTCTCCACGGGAAGCATCTGACCGGTTAATTCTCTTTCAAGTAAGTCTGGAGTAGTTGGTCATAGTTTTTTCAAGATCCAATTACAATAACAGTACATGTATTTAGATTGTAATTTTTATTTTTAATTAAACTTTGAACGGTACTGTATATAATAATTAACAAAAAACTAATTTCTGGTATAGTTTATCCAACACCACTTGAATAGGCGCGGTCAACGCTCTTTTCGAATTTCCAAGAATTCTCTTCATGGGCGTACAGGTGTGGGTCGGGAAGTTAAAAGCAACATTAAATAGATATTTTACTAGGTTCGTTCATATAATGACGTTCTTTTGAGTTTCCCCTGGTAAAATCGTAAAAATAATTTCTATCCAAGTGGGTCTAGTTATACTATAGGTACTAGAATCAGCTTTTAAATAAATATTAAAATATCAATGGATAGTAGGTACTTTTATCTGTTGTTTCGCCTGAGAAAGAATAAAACGAGAATAGGGTATAAGAAAAAAAAAAAAAGATAGTAGAGGATGCATAAGTTTATTTTTTGAAAGTTTTTTTTTGTATTATTAGTCTGAAATAAAAATAAAACTATTATAAATATTTTAGAATCGTTTTGATGGTATGTGGCGTAAACTTCAGACCTATCAGAGTGGTGAAGAACTATTTGGTTTACCACAAACTGATTATCCTGATATGGCTCAGATTCGCAAAGAACTAAATCTTCTTCAAAAGCTGTACAAACTATATAATGATGTTATTGATATAGTTAACAGTTATTATGATATTCCATGGGGTGAGGTTAATATTGAAGAGATAAATAATGAATTAATGGAATTTCAAAACAGATGTAGGAAATTACCTAAAGGTATAATTTTCTTTTCTCAATTTGATCTTCTATAAATATTTGGACATTTTTTAAGGTTTAAAGGAATGGCCAGCATTCTATGCTTTGAAGAAAACCATTGATGATTTCAATGATATGTGTCCATTATTAGAATTAATGGCCAACAGAGCAATGAAACCAAGACATTGGCAAAGAATTATGGACTCTTTAAATCATACTTTTGAGTTTGAAAGTGAAGGATTTTGCTTAAAGAATATTCTTGAAGCACCTTTATTACAACATAAAGAAGATATTGAGGTAGGGAGTATTTATAGTAAGTATAAATATATAATCTGTATAATTTATAGGATATCTGTATATCTGCTATGAAAGAGAAAGATATAGAAGCAAAATTAAGGCAAGTTACAAATGAGTGGACTGTACACGAATTGACGTTCATGACATTCAATAACAGAGGTGAACTATTACTGAGAGGTGATACTACAGCGGAAACTATTGGCCAATTGGAAGACAGTTTAATGATATTAGGATCCTTACTGTCAAACAGGTTAGATTAGGTTAAAGATGTACCTCATTTTATCTGTTCCATAAAATACTTTAATTTTGAAATGATACAGAGCTTGGAGGGTTATTATCCTTCACTGAAGCAATTTCAGTAGCCAGAAGAAGCCTTTAAAACAGCGATTTTGCAGGTGTGAACTGAAGACTGGAATAACTGTTTTATCAATTGGTTTAAAATGTGTATCCATCACGGTTGGAACATATTTTGAAAAACCATGAAGTACTTTAAATCCATATGTATTTTTGTCTTTATGGCTATATTCAAAACTATAAAGACAACCTTCGTTAGAATCAATTCTCAATATTTATGTGTTTTACCTGCGAAATACCTGCGCGAATATTTACCTGGACCCAGACATATTTTCAATTTTTTAACCAATGTAGGTAACTGTTTGTAAAACTACCTTTAGAAACTTGTATTTAATCTCGTTCTTCAATAATTATTCTTCTGTACAGTATTTTTACTCTCATATCACTTCCAATTACTTGTGATTACTTGGAATTATTTTGATCAGTTGCAATCAGTTGTGGTCACTTAATACCATTTACGATCAATAATTGTGACCCTTGTGATAACTTGAAATCACATTCTTTGTATGGCGTATGTATTGTGATGGCCCTGACGTCACGTAATCAGGTTCTCAAGTCCAGCCATTAGAAAGCTATGCTTCCAAAAATTGTTTCTTACACGTAGTTCAAATTTTACTTAACATTATTAGGCCTCGTAGGAAAAGTATAGTGTTTTATTCGCAAAGAATGATACTCGTTTCCCACGAGTACGAAATCGTAGTTATTATATACGGACAGCATTATTTATCAATTTCCTTTGATTATATAAACATTTTATAGATACAATGCTCCATTTAAGAAGCAAATCCAACAATGGGTTTATGATTTATCCAATACTAACGAGATCTTAGAACGATGGTTATTAGTTCAGAATATGTGGGTATATCTTGAAGCTGTATTTGTGGGTGGTGATATTGCCAAACAGTTACCTAAGGAAGCTAAACGATTTTCTAAAATAGATAAGTCGTGGCAAAAAATTATGCAAAGGGCCCACGAGACTCCTGGAGTTGTAGCTTGTTGTGTAGGTAAGTAAAAATCTACATATTTTTTTTAAACTTCATCATTTGGTTTTCATTTTCTTTTTTACAACTACGTTGTATTTAAGAATTATAGAAGATAAGATGACTAAATTTTATTATTTAGCTTTTAAATTATAATGGGACTGAATCTGACCTTTTTATTTATTTCACAATCAGTTTAAAATATACGATTCTCCAGCGTAATATAAAAATTAGTAAATAGACAATTGTTGAACAGGCTAGTAAGTGGCCACTTTGCTTCCTCTAAATTTAATCTCCTAATTTTATTGATTTATAAATTTTATTGTTTTGTTTTGAATGATTGTAAATAAAGTGGTATCCATATATCGGCAAAATACCATTTTTTCCCCGAAAAAGATAGCATTTTGGTCCTTGACCGCGCTGAAAAATATTTTTCTCTCGTAAAAAATGAAGTTTTCAATTAGAAGAAGTTACCAAGTTCAACTATCTAGGAGTAAAAATAGGAAAAAGCAGCAAAAAGAGAATACAGGAGAGAATCCAGAAGGGTATGCAAGCTCTTGGAAGAAATAAACAACTACTCAGATCCAAAAACCTCAGCAGAAAAACAAAAATCAAAATGTACAAGACATTGATTGGACCAGTTATCCCCTATGAAATGGAAACCACGACGCTAACAAAAAAAGATGAAGAAGATCTAAGAATAGTGGAAAGAAAAATAATGAGATCAATATCAAAAATATACAACTGATGGGAAAATAATAATAAAGACTAACAAAGAAGTTAAACAAAAAGTGGGAAGAGAGAACTTAGCAAAATACATAACATCAAGGCGACTAAAATGGGCAGACCACATACCTAATGAGAAGAACACCTACAGAAATGATAAAAAGAATCACGAATAGGACACCGCTAGGACCAAGAAGAAGAGAAAGACCCAGGTTAAGATGGCTGAACCAGATAGAGGCAGACGTAAAAGTAATAAAAATAAAAGACTGAAAGACGAAATGCAGAGACAGAAAAGATTGGAAAAAGATAATCAACGCCGCAAAAACACATGCAGACCTATAAAGAAATAGACTAAACAAAAATAATCCACCTGGAAAATCGGATTACGATATGCCTCGGCATTGCCATAATCCACTAGGATTGAACAACACTGATGATGATGATGATAAACTTTTCGCAAGAATAATCATCACTAGTCTGACAACAAATTGGACATAGAATAGGGAGTTTTTGTGGCCACTTGTCCTTTTTTTTATGGACTTCATAAGGCCTTCGCTACTGTTGAACTGGACGCAGTCTTGATGGCTTTTCATTTATATCGTGTCGATTACTGTTATACTAAGCTAATATACAATATCAATAAAAATATCACCATGGTGGTGAGAAAACCTATTCCAAACGAACTGGCAGAGAAGTACGAGAGTGCCATACTATGTCACCCAAGTTGTTTATCACTGTCCTGTACACCATTAAAATTTAACTGGAGTGGAAATGGTGTCAGTATAGATGAACAAAATATAACAAACTAGCTGTACCCGGCGCGCGTTGCTACGCCAGCAACTAAAATAAATTCAAGGAAAATAAAAGAGAAGAAGAGATAGAGAAGGAAAGAAAGTTTATAGTTTTGTTTTACTTATCGCACCAAAAATATATTTTTCGAACTTATATTTATACGAATTCGTGTAGATATCTATTAATCAGTATTGAATTTTATACATGGAAGCGCCATCTGGTGGTAACTTCCATTAATACGAATATCATATTCATCTTACCCGTAAAAATATATCATCATACTGATTTTCCTGACAATAGGTTGAACGGGACAGAAGTTGCTAGTCTGCAGCGCCACCTGGTGGCGAGTGGCATCAATGAGCATATCATACAAACCTTCTCCGTGGAAAAATACATATACATACCAATTTTCATGACAATGGGTTGAACGGGACAGAAGTTGCTACTCTGCAGCGCCACCTGGTGGCGAGTGGCATCAATGAGCATATCATATAAACCTTTTCCGTGGAAAAAATACATAAACATACCAATTTTCATGACAATCGGTTGAACAGGACAGAAGTTGCTAGTCTGCAGCGCCATCTGGTTGCGAGTGGCATCAGTGAGCATATCATACAAACCTTTTCTGTGGAAAAATACATATAAATACCAATTTTCATGACAATCGGTTGGAGGGGCAGAAGTTGCTAGTCTGCAGCGCCACCTGGTGGCGAGTGACATCAATGAGCATATCATACAAACCTTCTCCGTGGAAAAATACATATACATACCAATTTTCATATTAATCGGTCCAGTAGTTTTTGAGTTCATTGAGTACATACAGACATACAGACATACAGACATATATACATACCGACAAACATTCATTTATATATATATATAGATAGATTTGCGTTTCGCGGAAAATATTAGAATAATGTTGAAATACTTTCAAGAAGTGTGCCCTCAGGTCGGGCTAAAAATTAACATATCTAAAACAATACTAATGATAAATCTAGACACCAGTAAGTGAAGATTGTACAGTAGAGTCAAATTTTTTTATACAAAAGACATCTTTGTTTCAGCAAACGAAATGGTCCATGGCCCGTTGACTATTATGTTGAAAAAGCTTATTTTTGGCTAGCTTTTGTAACCTGGCTTCATATTTTTTTGCGTGGAAATGATATTTTCTACTATTTAAGTTTTCTACCCATTATAGAATACAATTTGTTAAAATTGTTTAAAACATATTCCGGTATACAGATGGTAACAAACATTTTCATTTACAGGAGATGACCTCTTAAAGCAACTCCTACCGCATCTCCAAGAACAGTTAGAATTATGTCAGAAATCTCTCAGTGGATATCTCGAAAGAAAACGTATGATGTTTCCTCGATTTTTCTTTGTCTCTGATCCAGCTTTACTTGAAATTCTCGGTCAAGCTTCAGATTCACATACAATTCAAAATCATTTGTTATCAATTTTTGATAATACACGTTTCGTAAAGTTTCATGATATTGAGTACAACAAGATAACAGCTATTATATCTTCTGAAGGTGAAGTTATACCTCTGGAAAAAGCTGTTAGAGCTGAAGGAAGTGTAGAAACTTGGTTGACACAACTTCTGGTTACATCGCAGATGTCACTACATTCGATAATTCGACAAGCTTTTGGTTTAATAAATGATGCTAATTTACAACTGTTACAATTTTTAGATAAAATGCCAGCGCAAGTAACTTATATAATATTTTTTACTTAATTTTTGACTGTATAAAGTATATTATAGATTGGATTACTTGGTCTACAAATGATTTGGACACGAGATGCTGAACTGGCACTCATGCAAGCCAGACATGATAAGAAAGTAATGCCAGATACCAATAATAAATTTCTGGAATTGCTTAATACTCTTATAGATCAGACAACTAGAGATTTATCTAAAATAGAAAGAACAAAATTTGAAACACTTATTACTATTCATGTACACCAAAGAGATATTTTTGATATATTGGTAGGTCTATTTTACCGTTTATTACTTAGGGTAATAATTGAAATTAATATAAAAACATCTTCATTTCAGTGTCGATTAAATGTTAAACATGTAAATGATTTTGAGTGGCTAAAACAATGTCGATTTTATTTTAAAGAAGAACAAGATAAAACTCTAATTATTATAACTGATGTTATCTTTTCGTATCAAAATGAATATTTGGGTTGTACTGATCGACTGGTGATTACACCATTAACTGATAGGTAATACTCAATGCATATATTTAGTATTTGATCCTCTTTCTTATTTTCATGTTGGACTAAATTTTTACGCTAAACTCCTTACACTGTTTTTAATAGCCAGATTTCATGATTGTTTATGTATTAGATACATTGTTTTATATTATCTAGTTTTCAACTGTACAGGTTTGGTTGCACCAATTCCAGTATTTTTTTTAATGATAATCTAAATTCAATTCAAGAAAATCTCTAAATAATCAAACTTTACGACAATCTAAACAAAAACAAAACCTAAATTTTGACAAACTCATAAATTGAACACAACTAGCAACCAATTTCCTTAAGGGTGACTCACACCCCCAAAAACTATTGAAAGAATGTGTCTCCGAGGAAAAATCCATACGAATTTTTTTAAAGAAAGAATTATGTTTCCTAAAGCTATATCTATACAGGTATACAGAATAAGGTCCAACTTATATAATTAATGTTATATGTCCATCTCGGGGCCGATCGTAAAAGATAGGACGGAAATTTTTGCTCAAGACATTGGTTTCTTTAAAGCATCAGAAGGATGGCTCGGAAAATTTAAGCAACTGCATCATATGAACTCTGGTAAAATAAGTGGAGGTGTTGATACGAATGTTAACCACTATTTGGGTGGTTAGAATGTTGTTAAAATTGACAGAATAACGCCCCAAGTGACATTTACAATGATAAAAATCTAAACTTTAAGGAAAAAAGTTCAACATGGCAGAAAATTTTAATGAAAATTTCTAATCCTACATCGAAATAAACGATTGCGTGCTTCACTCAGAGACAAAGAAATTTCGGATTCAGTGAGAAAAATTGAGGATCAAGAATAAGGAGATGGCGCCACTACTAGATGAGTTGTACCACATGCATCACATATGTGTTATTTAAAAGGTTCAATCTTTAGTTGTCATAACCACAAAGAATAATTTGTTTACAGTGTGTGCGCGTGTATTTTTTTACAAAATGAATATTTTTCAAAATTGGAAAAAAAAACAGCATTTACGGGAAGTTTTGTGGAATATTTTTTTGCAAAAGGATATTGCCAAAGGTCCACGTTTGCTGGTGAAAATCATTGAGAGTACTTCTACAAACCATTTCAGATCCTGAGGGTCGTGGCTTCCTTCTGAGTTTTATTTAATTTCCTCCAAACATTAATTAAAGGGCGCCAAGTACAGACACAGAAATAAAATTCGATAAATCAGTTTTAAAATGGTTTATTATTTTAATTATGATTAGTAAAAAAATTAATAAAATGAATTAATTAATTCTCTTATCTTTGGGAATTATCGATGGCTTCTGACGGAGTTTCGATAACTTGTGGAACGGAACTGTAAGATGGATGGAATTCCTTCCAGGGAATTTCCTGCCAGATTTTCTTTTGGTGTGGAACGAAACTGCAATTGGATTGTAATTTCCCTTCAAGGGACTTCTTGTCGAATTATCGTTAATGGCGGAACGGAACTGCAAAATGGCGTCGGCTTCAACTGATTGTCGACTGACTGCGTAATTTCTCATATGTTTATAGCTATAACCCTATTAATAAAATTGGAATCAAAACTCCGACTTTCAAATAATATTTATCGAACACAATCGCTATAAGTCTCTCCAAATTTCGAAAAAAAATTAATTACCTTTCATGTTTAAATATTATAATACCACAAAAACTGACCTTGAACAATAGCAATTGTATTCGAAAATTTAAATGTTAGTAAAATAAATAAAATATTATATTCACCGCATTTTGGATTATATTTAACTAATAAAATTGAAACCAAGACAAAATGGTGCTCACCAGAACAGAAGGGCAAAGGTAGTTGGAAATAACTCTGAATTTAATCAAATTCACAGATAAAATGAACGAATTTAAATCAAAAACTCTCGAAGAGACAAATTCTCTCCTACCAACTGGCAATCCCCTCTCGTATCGGTGCGATAACAATAGATAATATAAAAATATATATAGTCCGGATGGAATGCTCGAAAACCAACGTTACAAACGTTACAGTGTATTATGAGCTGTGAAAACAGAATGAAACGATTATGGAGAAAGTATATCGACGTCAATTAATTTATTAGAGCCAAGTATTTAAGGATAAATGTTAAAATACCACGACAGACATGACAAAATTATCCTTAACATGACAATGCCCAACCACATGTTGCTGCGGTAGTCAAAACATACTTGGAAGGTCACAAATTGGAAGTCTTAGCCCACGAGCCATATTCACCAGATATTGTATTATTATACAAATAATGTATAATTTCATTTGGTTATTAAAATAAATTTATTATCTATAATTTAATCCAAAAAGTCTCGTTTTCAACCAGTACTCCTTATATAGTACTAATCAGTACTTTAAACCCTGATTTATCTAAGCAATAAAAAGTTAACTAAGAGTTGTTTGTTAAAAAAAAATTACCAAGATTAATGTACTTTTTCTAGATGTTACATTACACTTGCTCAAGCTTTAGCAATGAGTATGGGTGGGGCTCCATGTGGTCCAGCCGGCACAGGTAAAACTGAAACTGTTAAAGACATGGGAAAAACACTTGCCAAATATGTTGTGGTTTTTAATTGTTCTGACCAAATGGACTATCGTGGACTAGGTCGGATTTATAAAGGTAAATTTCAGCATCTACATTTAAAATATTAATGTGGATTAGATTGGTAAAGAAAATCACCTACAAATGAATCTCACCTCATTGAAAGTTATTATTAACCTAATAAAAATATTGACACTTTTAAATTGGATTTATAACATTTTTAGATTATTTATAACACTTGTTTTCTCATAAAAGCATTTAGAACAAATTTCCTATATAATTTTCGCCTCTGAAACTGACAATATCATACGTTACTAGTTACTAGTTTCTTTTTGTATTTAAAAAACCATTTTATTTAATTATCCTTTCTACTCTTTATCCGGAAGAGTTTTTTTATATCATATTGCTATCCGAAGGTTTTTAAGGCAACACCAGAACAAACGATATATAATTGAGAAAAGCTGAGAAACTAATAATAATATTAACTTATTTTTTTTTTAGTTGTGATTTTTCTTGCTATGACAATTTTTGTTTTCTTCTACTACTTATTTATAGCTTTGTCGGTTAATTAAAAATACGGCTTATGGTATCATAAATTAAAATTAATTCAAGTTTATACATTCTGGTCATATATTAGTTTATTTATTTAGGTTTAGCGCAATCTGGGTCGTGGGGATGCTTTGATGAATTTAATCGTATAGAATTACCCGTTTTGTCAGTAGCAGCTCAACAGGTTGCCGTTGTGTTAGCTAGTAAGAGAGAAAAGAGAAAATCCTTCCAATTTACTGACGGGGATATAATAGAGATGTGTCCGGAATTTGGTATATTTATTACTATGGTATGTTGCGAAACATACACAAATATCTACTTTTTAATAATTTTAACGTTTATTAGAATCCAGGTTATGCTGGACGGAAAGAACTTCCGGAAAATTTAAAAATACAGTTTAGAACTGTTGCAATGATGGTACCAGATAGACAAATAATTATTAGAGTAAAACTAGCTAGTTGTGGCTTCTTAGAAAATATAACATTAGCTCGAAAGTTCTATACTTTATACAAACTTTGCGAAGAACAATTAACAAAACAGGTATAAACCAACTGTATCACATTCTCTACTGTACTATATTTTATATTACCTTTAGGTACACTACGATTTTGGTCTCAGAAACATTCTTTCAGTTCTACGAAGTCTTGGATCAGCTAAAAGAGTAAACAATAAAGATTCTGAGAGTACAATTGTAATGCGAGTTTTACGAGATATGAATCTTTCGAAACTTATCGATGAAGATGAGCCATTATTTATATCTTTAGTAGCAGATCTTTTTCCCAATCAAACTTTGGAAAAAACAGCTTATCCAGAATTGGAAGAGGCTATTCATAATCAAGTAGAACTAGCGGGATTAGTTAATCATCCATCTTGGTCACTGAAGTTAATACAGGTAAGTTATTTATTTTCTTTTGAGGTCTACAGTACTAAAAAAATATTTTCGTTTAAAAGCTATATGAAACTCAGAGAGTTCGTCATGGAATAATGACATTGGGTCCAACTGGAGCAGGAAAAACAACCTGTATACAAATCTTGATGCGGTCTTTAACAGAAATGGGACTGTCTCATAAGTAAATAGGTTTATTCAAATTAGATATTGAAATTAACACCTTTATAAGTTTACTTTAATTAGAATCTTTAAATATCACCTAGGTTCACCATTCAGATTTTTTTAATCAACAGTTTACTGTTTCATTCATATATTCTTATTATTTCTTAAGAACTTTTTGCATTTATGTTTTAAGTTTATAATAGCTGTTAACATTTTTAGGGAAATGCGAATGAATCCTAAAGCAATCACTGCAGCTCAAATGTTTGGTCGTCTTGATGTAGCAACTAACGATTGGACTGATGGTATATTTTCAGCATTGTGGAGAAAAACTTTAAAATCAAAACCAGGTAAATATCTAATTACTAATCTAAGGAAACAATATCCAATGTATTTTTATTAAGGTGAACATGTTTGGTTAATTTTGGATGGTCCAGTAGATAGTATTTGGATCGAAAACTTAAATTCAGTTCTCGATGATAACAAAACATTAACATTAGCAAACGGGGATAGACTTTCTATGTCGCCTACATGTAAAATTATCTTTGAACCACATAATATCGACAATGCATCTCCAGCCACTGTATCCAGGAACGGTATGGTGTACATGAGTTCGTCTGGGTTAAATTGGAAACCCGCTATTAAAGCCTGGTTAAAAGGAAGAAGTCCTAAAGAAGTAGAAGTATTTCAGAATTTGTTTGATGAATCGTTTTCAAAAATGTACAGCTGGGGTACACAGAATTTAACTTTTGTTATTGATATTTTACAGTGCAATATTACACTACAAATTATTAATTTATTAGAAGGTAAATTAACTTATTTACATGAAGGAACCATTTTTTTGTACATTATGATATTTAGGTTTAATACCCAAACAAACGACAGAAGAGGAAGAAGTTTCAGCTGCTAAATCAGATGCTGGTGATTTAGAAGATGATGGAATAGAAGAAGTAGAGAAAACAGAAGAAAACAAAATCTTTACAAGTGAACACTTAGCTAAATTATATGTGTTTGCTTTAGTATGGGGAATGGGAGCATACTTAGAAACAGATGATAGACTAAAATACGATGCTTTTATGAAACAAGAATTAAATTTCTTAGATCTGCCTAAGAATGACAAAAAAAATTTTGATGTAAGTAAATATAAAAAAAATTACCAAATGAAATAATAAAATTAAACAAATTTTTCCTAAAAATTTTCAGCAGTCAATTTCTAAATCTACTTTTGTTTTTGTACTTCATTTAACTATTCTTTTTCATACTAAATTCTCTCTGAAATCAAACAAGATGACACTCTTTAGGCAAGAAAAGTGTTGTTAAGTAGATCAAGGAGTTTCTAGTTAACTATCCATAGAATTTGTGGCTCTAGGCTTTTTGTGTTGATGGATATGTATTTGATTTTCTTACTCGTAACACTTCAGCTACTCCTTTTCGTTCCGTTTTGAAAACTTTGTAGATTTATTTCTGTTGAGTCTAAAAAGTCTCATACTATTTCCATATTAAATTCAATCATTCTCCAGCATTTAAGAATGTATCATACAAAATGAACTTTTATACCAAAAAAGTAAAATACATAGAACTCCTAGATCAAACTTTATAGATTTTATAGCCCAATATTTAATTGATAATTTTTAAGTATAGATAATGTTTTTTTATCAACATATTATATTCTTTTAGGCAACAGTTTTTGATTACGTTGTTAATTCTGAAGGAGAGTGGGTATCCTGGAATATTATGGTAACGAACTACGTATATCCCGAAGTAGCAACTCCAGAATTTGCTGCAATATTAATACCGATTCCCGACAACGTGCGAATTAATTTTCTTATTGATACAATCGCCAAGCAAGAAAAAGCTGTATTGTTAATAGGCGAACAAGGTACTGCAAAAACTGTTATGATGAAAAGCTTTATGAAAAAAGCTAACTCTGAAGTTTATCTAAGTCGTGCATTTAACTTCTCAAGTGCTACTAGTCCTTACCAGTTTCAAAAAACTATAGAAAGTTATGTAGAAAAGAGAATGGGAAATACTTTTGGTCCAGCGAATGGAAAGAAAATGATTGTTTTTATTGATGATATCAATTTACCTGAAATCAATTGTTGGGGTGATCAGGTCTGAATTTTAATTTCATGGTTAACTATAATTGACTAAACGTTTTTTTAAATGTGTTACAGATCACTAATGAAATCGTTCGACAAACAATGGACATGGGAGGATTCTACAGCTTAGAAAAACCTGGCGAGTTTACAACAATAACAGATGTGCAATTTGTTGCTGCAATGGGCCAACCAGGTGGAGGACGAAATGATATTCCATCAAGATTAAAGAGACAATTTTGTATGTTTAATTGTCCCTTACCCAATGAGGTTTCTATAGATAAAATTTTTGGTGTGATTGCCCAAGGTCACTATAATGTTAAAAGAGGATTTACAGTGGAAGTTAGGAATTTGGTGAAAAAATTGATACCTTTAACTAGAATTCTTTGGAAAATAACAAGAACTAAACTTTTACCTACACCGGCCAAATTTCATTACGTGTTTTCTCTAAGGGACTTATCAAAAATTTGGCAAGGGATGGTAAGATTATCTAAATCATTGTTAATACAAATATAACCAAAATTCTGTAATTTTCAGGTAGGTACTTTGTCAACTGTAATAGAATCGGAAGCTTGTATGATGGTTTTATGGAAACATGAATGCACCAGGGTTTTCTCCGATAGATTTACAATTGAAGAGGACAAAACCTGGTTTAATCAAGAGCTACTTAATCTAGTAGAAGAACATCTAGGTGAAGAGCTGCGTGTAAAAACTGAACCCAATCCAGTATTTGTAGACTTTATGAGGTAAATATAAACATATTCTCAGTAAATGATATTTTATGCCATTCAATTCTAGAGATGCTCCAGAACCAACAGGAGAAGAAGGAGAAGATGCAGATATGGAACTTCCTAAGGTATATGAACCTGTAATTGATCCAAATGAGCTAAGAGAACGTTTAGATATGTTCTTAGCTCAATTTAATGAAATGATAAGAGGCTCTGGAATGGATTTAGTGTTTTTCCCTGATGCTATGCTACATTTAGTAAAAATATCTAGAGTGATACGACATCCAAGAGGAAATGTAATGCTTGTTGGTAAGATTGTTTTTTACCAACAATTTTATTTTTCTTTCTATTCTTTCTACTATATTTACCAGATACACCAGTTATCCTACAAAATATTTAATTTTCGATTACAGGAGTTGGAGGTAGTGGTAAACAATCGTTAACTAAATTATCATCGTTTATAGCAGGTTATAAAACTTTTCAAATAGCTCTTACAAGATCCTATAACATTGGAAACTTTTTGGAAGACCTAAAAGTGCTTTACCGATCCTGTGGTTGTCAAGGAAAAGGTACTACTTTTATTTTTACTGATTTAGATATAAAAGAGGAAGGATTTCTGGAGTATTTAAACAACATTCTTTCATCTGGTGTAATATCTAACCTGTTTACCAAGGATGATCAAGCTGAAATTATTCAAGAATTAACACCAATCATGAAAAGAGAGAATCCGAAAAGAAATTTGAATCATGAAGTTGTTATGGAATATTTCATGAATAGGACATGTCAAAATCTTCATGTTGTCTTCTGCTTCTCACCTGTAAGAATTCTAAAAACAGTTAAATAAGTCTATTGTATAATTATTATTGTAGGTTGGAGAAAAATTTAGAAATAGAGCACTACGTTTTCCCGCATTAATATCAGGTTGTACCATAGATTGGTTTCAGCCATGGCCTAAGGATGCACTAGTTTTAGTAGCTCAACATTTCCTTACTGAATTCGAAATTGCTTGTACCGAAAAAGTTAAGAATGAACTTGTTATGGCTTTAGGTACAATTCAGGATGTCGTTTCTGCTACATCAGTAGAATATTTTCAGAGGTAAAACACTACATATAAATCTTTTTAAATTTATTTGAAACCCATTGTTTTTTATACAGATTTAGAAGAGCAACACATGTTACTCCGAAGTCTTACTTAAATTTTATAGCTGGTTACAAAAGTATCTATAATAATAAGCAAATTGAACTTAGCAATGGAGCACTTCGAATGGATACAGGTTTGGAAAAACTAGCAGAAGCTTCTTCCTCCGTTCTGGTGTTAAAAAAAGAATTAGCTGTTATGGAAAAAGAGTTAGTTGAAGCTTCCCAAAGAGCTGAAAGAGTGTTAACAGAGGTTTGTAGTAAAATTATAGAAAATTATTTACATAAATTTGTTTTTCGTTACCTGTAGGTAACAGAAAGGGCTATGCAAGCAGAGATTGTTAAAAATCAAGTACAAAAAGTTAAGGAGAAAGCTGAAGCTTTAGTATCATCTATCGCTGAAGAAAAAGCAAAAGCCGAAGAGAAGTTGGAAGCTGCAAAACCTGCTTTAGAAGAAGCTGAGGCTGCTTTGAATACTATAAAACCTGCACATATTGGTAAACGTTAAAAACATAATTATTTTAGTTTATTTTACATTGTAATCTGTTTTAGCAACTGTTAGAAAATTAGGAAGACCACCTCATCTTATTATGAGAATAATGGATTGCGTTTTAATTTTATTTCAACGAAAACTTCATCCAGTTATTGGTGACCCTGCTGCATGTTCAACAAAACCATCCTGGGCTGAATCGTTGAAGGTAGGTAATGATTCTAATTTGCGGTTTTTCAAAAATTTCTACGATCTATTTGCAAATTAAATAGATTGTTACTATTTATAACAGCAATTATAGCTAGCACTAGCTAGTTTTACTGTAAAGAAATATATATAGATTACATGTTAATACTCCATTGCCTATATGACAGCAGATTTTTTTTTAGATGATGGCATCTACTACTTTTTTAATTCAACTACAGAACTATCCAAAAGATATTATTAATAATGAAATGGTAGATCTACTGCAACCATATTTTGAAATGGATGATTATAATATGGACACAGCTAAAAGAGTTTGTGGTGATGTGGCTGGATTACTTTCATGGACTAAAGCAATGGCCTTTTTCCATGGAGTTAATAGAGAAGTACTACCATTGAAAGCAAATTTAACCCTACAAGAAGCTAGATTAAAGGTAATTTTCATTGTTGTAAAAAATACTCTTTTACGACTTAAATTCATATCTCCAGCATCCTTTGGATTGTCTATCCATATCACACACAGGATGTTCATTGGATTGGTAAGATTTTGAAAGAATTGGATTATCTTAGCCTTATTGGATCTTTTATCAAGTCTGTTACTTTTTTCTTGTTCATCTTTTTGCCAACGATATTCCCACCCTATCCTAGTCTCTTCATATTCTTACATTTCTATTGTTCTTTTTTCAAATTTCTAATGTTCTTATTTGGATTTCCAGTTATTAATGTTTTTTTGATAAATATTTTACGTATTGCTACATAGCCACGTTCATTCTTGAACATGCTTTTTATTTATGTTTCTGTTTATTGTTGATCCCAGCTAATTTATTCCTGCCAACTATCTTTAGAATGCAACTAGTTTCTTTTTTTGTGTATCCGTAAAATTTGCATTGAATTAGCTTAGCATATTTGGATAATCTAAAAACTTTTTTTTCACGTTTTTTGTCGCTTTCTCCTATTTTCTTCTCACTTTTTCAGTTTATTTCCTCTTTTTTTGTTTTTTATCTGTTCTTCTTTGTTATGTTTATTCTTCTCCATTTCTCTTTTCCCATGAACTTTTCATCGTAATCTGTGCTTAAGTAGTTTTTCTCTTCCTTTTTATTTGGTTTATAAAATTTATAGTTTGTTTTTTCAACAACTTTAGACGTTTAGATATTAGCTTGAACCTGGTCTATTTTTTTTTGGACTAGGTTGCAATGGAAGATTTAGCTGCAGCTGAGCAACAATTAGAAGAACGTGAACAATCTCTTCGAGATGTTAAAGAACAATACGACAATGCAGTAATGGAAAAACAAAGGTTAACGGATGCTGCTAATTCTTG
The DNA here is from genome assembly GCA_964028335.1 of Altica lythri. Lineage (NCBI taxonomy): Eukaryota > Metazoa > Arthropoda > Insecta > Coleoptera > Chrysomelidae > Altica > Altica lythri. Next base: position 57,106,159 of record OZ034805.1, on the reverse strand, counting down.
TTTAAGAAAAATGAATACTGCTACTGCATTAATAAATGGACTTGGGGGTGAGAAAGTGAGATGGACACAGCAAAGTAAGGATTTTAAGGAACAACTAGGTATTATCCTTTATGTTTGACTAATTGTATGGATCAGTATATGTTCTTTGATTTTTAAAGGTCGTTTGGTGGGCGATGTACTTCTAGCAACAGGTTTTCTCTCATATTGTGGACCTTACAATCAAGAATTTCGAGCAAATTTAGTTAAAGTTTGGAGCGATATACTAAAACGACATGTAATACCTTATACTGTCAATTTAAATATCACGAATATGCTTGTAGAAAATGCTGTAGTATCAGAATGGACTTTACAGGGATTACCAAATGACGAATTATCCGTACAAAATGCACTTATTGTGACAAAATCCAGATCTTATCCTTTACTTATTGATCCACAAAATCAGGGAAAGCTCTGGATAAAAAATAAGGAAGGAAACAATAATTTACAAATTACTTCTTTAAATCATAAGTATTTTAGGACGCATCTTGAAGATTGTTTATCTTTAGGTAAACTCAAACTTCCTAGTCGTGATTTTGGATATAAATATTCTTTGTTTTAACTTTACAGGTAAACCATTGTTGATTGAAGATATCGATGTTGACTTAGATCCTGTTTTGGATAATGTTCTCGAAAAGAATTTTATAAAATCAGGATCGATAGAAAAGGTAATCGTGGGAGATAAAGAATGCGATGTTTTAAAAGGTTTCATGTTATATATAACGACAAAATTACCAAATCCACCTTATTCGCCAGAAATAAGCGCTAAGACATCTATTATCGATTTTACTGTTACAATGCTAGGTATGATAATTCCACTTACTTTAAATCTAATAACAGTTATTGAAAAACTGTAATATTTGTGCAATAAACATTACAATTTCACAACGACTTGTATTGGAACCAGTTTTGATACTTATATAAATTACTTTATAGGTCTTGAAGATCAGCTGTTAGGAAGAGTGATTCTTATGGAAAAAGCTGATCTCGAGGCAGAACGTGTCACTCTTTTTGAATCCGTTATGCAAAACCAACGAAGAATGAAGGAATTAGAAACCAATTTATTAAGTAGACTAAACTCCACTGAAGGTTCTTTAGTTGATGATGAGGAGTTAATAAATGTTTTACAAGTGACTAAAAGTACCGCTGAAGAAGTTACCCAAAAACTAACAGTATCTGTGAATACAGAGAAAAAAATTAATATTGCTAGAGAAGAATTTAGAGCTGTAGCTGCTAGAGGATCTATTCTGTACTTTTTGATAGGTAACATATTTTATTATAATGATAATTTTGTGACATATACAATTTTTTTTGCTTAAACCGTTAACAAAACCATAAGAACAAGTGGAACTCGGTAAATATTGATGGAGCTTTTGTTTCGATAATATATCCAAAATGAAATTGGTGAATGAAAGAGGCAAGGAGATAAGACACATTGAGAAAAGTTTCGTTCCTCATTTTTGCTACGATTTTTCTTTAGCAACACCTCTTCTGAACGTAAACAACTCTGTAAATATCGTAAAGCTTTTAATAAAATCAGATACAATCGAAAGTGCAAGCTGTGAATAAAAGAGGCAGTAGATGTTGGCCTACTTGAAAGTGGGAGCAAGAAGGGATAAAAAGGTTAATGGAAGTTCCGTTACTCATTTTTTCAATGGTTTTTCTTTCAAAATACCTCTTTTGAACATTAACAAAACCATAAGAATGTATGAAACTCGGTAAAAATCGATTCATTTTTTAATAAAATTAGGTAGAATCGAAAATGCTAAAATTAAATAAAAAAAGGGGAAGAAGACGCAGTACACTCGACGGTGCCAGCAACAAGAGATAGACAGGTTGAGGGAAGTTCCGTTATTCATTTTTGCACCAATTTTTCTATCGCAACACCACTTCTCAACATTAACAAAACCATAGAAACCTGTAAAACTCTGTAATTATCGATGAAACTTTTAGTAAAATCAGGTACAATCGAAAAGTACAATCTGCCCAATTTCACTTTAGCTGTGATATGCGCAAATAAAGAAGAGAGAGCATCGCAACAAAGCCAAAAGACATTGTCTCGAGACCGACGAATCTGAGCGTCTCCCCACCTTGGTTCATCATAAACCAGTGCGCATCTCAACGTCAGAGCTGGGCAGATTGTAGTGAATAAAAGAGGTAAAGAAAGGCAGTAGTTGTTGGCTTACTCGACAGTTGGAGCAACATGAGAGACAGGTTGAGGGAAGTTTCGTTACTCATTTTTGCAACGAGTTTTCTATCGCAACAAATCTTAACTTGATTTTGATTTTCTAAACTGTGACCGACGAATCTGAGCGTCTCCCCACCTTGGTTCATCATAAACCAGTGCGCATCTCAACGTCAGAGCTGGGCAGATTGTAGTGAATAAAAGAGGTAAAGAAAAGCAGTAGTTGTTGGCTTACTCGACAGTTGGAGCAACATTAGAGACAGGTTGAGGGAAGTTTCGTTACTCATTTTTGCAACGAGTTTTCTATCGCAACAAATCTTAACTTGATTTTGATTTTCTAAACTGTAGCTGTGCTAAGAAGTATATAATCTTTTTTATTTTACAATTTTTTTAACATATGAACAAAAAATATATTATTTTAATCAAATGAAATAAGACTAATATAATCCTTTTTAGTGGAAATGAGTAATGTAAATGTAATGTATCAAAACTCACTAAAACAGTTTTTGATACTATTTGATAACTCTATTACCAAGTCAGAAAAAAGTAACGTTACTTCAGACAGAATCAATATTATTCTAAAATATCTAACGCATGAGGTAAGTATACTTTATTTTTATTATACCTAAATAAAAAATCGTTATCATATCTTGTCATTGAGGAGAAAAACGAGAAGATTTATTGCTATATTTAATCTAAAATAAATATTTTTTTTAAATATTGGACAGAAATGAACCGATTATTTTCCATTAGGTTAAACTAAAATTATAAATAATTGAGATAGAGTTCCGGGAATATGGACTTTTTTCGGAAATTTCCTTCTCTTTAACGAGCTTTTTTCAAAATTGCTTAAATATTAATATTTTTTGAGTTATGAACAAAAACATAAATATAATTTTTTTCATCTTATTTTGTTAATAACAATTACAATTTTTTACCTGCACCAAAATCTTTTAAAAACATTTTTCTAGAGGTGATTTCGAATCCAATAAGCTATCGCTCATATTTTTAGAATCTTTTTCTTCATTTTTCACGTTTTTAAACATGTTGACTAGAGTACATAGGCTTTCTATGCAGCGGAACGTCTTTTTAATGAGAAGTACCACGATTGCCCCATATCCAGGACTTATTTGGGGGAGCTTCTTCGGAAATTTGAAGAAACAGGTGGTGTTAAGGATGCCAAACGATCAGGTCGACAAACAATTAGTAATGATAAAAAATTGGCATAATTGCAGAAATGGTAGTGTACCGTACTTTTCCTACAGCCCAAGTCTTTCGTAAAAACATACCCTTTCTCAATTTTAACGTAACTGGTGAAGTATATCATGAAATTCTGGAATCCAGATGAATTTGGAAATAACATTTTAACAAGATGGTGCTCCTGCACACTATTATAGTGTAGTAAGCCGGTAGCTAAATGAGGAATATCGTGGTAGATGGATTGGACGAGAAGGTTCGATAAAATAGCCAGCTCGGTCACCGGACCTCACACGATTAAATTTTTTTCTGTGGTGGTACTTGAAACCTAAGGTTTACGCTATAGCACCCAACAGTATTGACATTTTGAAACAACGAGATGTTGAAGAATCTAAAGCAGTTGCGAAGTCTACATCCGTTTATTTTCTCACTTTAAATTTCACTATTATAAGTATAACCGTTCAAAAGATACGAGAGGGGATGGGACTTTTGGATAGCATGGTATATTTTTTGACATTTTTACATTTTTTTACAACAGGGTCTTCTTGAAGTGGGTGCCAAAGCATAAGGGTTTTAAAGGTAATGAAACCGCTGACCTTCTGGCCAAGAAGGGAGCGGACACACGATTCGTTGGTCCAGAACCTGTATTGGGACTGCCTAGAGCCTGGGTAAGGACCAAAGTCGAGAACTGGGTCTGAGAAGAGTCGACCAAACACTGGAGTAATACTGTAGGACTGAGGCACTCGAAGCTGACGCTCAAAGAATACTCCAAAAAACTGACTTCTGACATACTGAATCTTGGCAGAAGTCAGATTAGAGTACTGGTGGGCCTGCTCACTGGACACGGACCATTCAGACTACACCTTCGAAGGATGGGGATTCTGACACAGGAACCCACCTCGTGCCGATTGTGCGCCATAGAAAATGAGACAGCAACTCACATTCTATTCGAGTGTGAGGCCTTGGACTATAAACGGTTCCTCATCTTCGGTGACACGAACTTGGGATACCTGGATTCAAGCCTACCTGAAGATCAGCCTGGTGTTGATTTTCAGGTGAGCAAACTAGAGTCCTGCACGCACGGGTGCATGTATGGACTCTTGGTGCCAAACCTGGTCACAATATGCCCATAGGAAGCAGTGCTTAAAACATGGGGCTCCACTGGAGTGACCATGCCAGGTTTATTTAGATTAGATTAGATTTTTACATTTTTGTCTCTTCGGCACATTACAGCTCCTAAATTTTTTATGAAAATTATGATTTTATCTTCCATGTTTTTACATCCCGGGTAGTTTCACCAATGTTCTGCTTTATTTTGTTGTATCCTGATCTAGCAAATAAGTTGTTCAGATTTTTTGCAGCTTAAAAACTTTCGGACCACAATTTTAAAAAATTCTATTAGATGTTTTACGTAGAGTATTCCAAACTTGCTACACTTAATTAAACGCAGTTTTTTTGGGTTCTGTGTTGGAGATTTGGCTACTACAACAACTATTTTTTATTGGTAACAAGTACAAACAAATCATTTTCAGGTTTGGGCATTTACTCAAAGAAGCTTATACGAAAGACACAAGTCACTCTTTACTTTAATGATGGCTATGAAAATTGACTTACATGAAGGAACGATAAAACATGAAGAATTTATGGCTTTTATTAAAGGCGGAGCATCACTTGATCTTAATGCAGTGCAACCAAAACCGTTCAAGTGGATATTAGATATTACTTGGTTGAATTTAGTGGAGATTAATAAGTTGCCGACGTTCTCAGAAATATTATCAAAGGTTGATTTTTATTTTTAAATATATTTCATACAAGAATATTGGAATAAATAGCATTTACAAAACTGTTACTAAATTTTTCACATAAGGTTTTGTCATTAGCTACCAGGTTATGGTAATCTAACCACCTGGTTGGTAGTCTGCTGGGGCAGGTAACGGAATCAAGTGGTCCACTTTATACCTCCTAGCATTTGCAAGTAATAAAAGACTTTGTAGTAATACAAGCAGAAACTATGTAGGGTTGCTTGGGTACTTGTTTTTTTTTAAGTATTTGAAAAAGTTCTATTTTCACAAGAATCCATACAAATGTTTTTAGATCGAGAATAATGAAAAGGACTGGCGCATTTGGTACGAGAAGGAAAAACCTGAAGAAGAAGACATACCATGTGGGTATCAAAAAAGCCTTGATGTATTCCGTAAACTACTGTTAATAAGATCGTGGAGTCCAGATAGGACTTTATCACAAGCTCGAAAATACATAATGGGTAACTTTTTTTTTGATATTAACATTCATCTTTGTTGTAGAATAATATTGATAAACTTGTTTTAGATTCACTTGGAAATGAATATGGTGAACCCTGCATTCTTGATTTAGAAGTTACATGGAGTGAATCAGAGCCCAGAGCACCTTTAATTTGTATTTTGTCTATTGGATCGGACCCTTCTCCTCAAATATCAGTTTTAGCAAAATGCAAAGATATTCGTATGTATAATGTTAATGATGTGATCCACGAGTAGTAGTAGTAGTAGTAGTAGTAGTACTAGTAATAGTAAAAAACAGTAATAGTTAAATTGTTTAACAGCTTTAAAAGCGGTATCAATGGGCCAAGGCCAAGAAGTGGTAGCAAAAGACATGATCGAGTCATCTATGGCCAACGGTGGATGGGTCTTACTTCAAAACATTCATCTCTCCCTTCCATTTGCTACAGAGTTAATGACTATGATTGTAGATACTGAAGTTATTCATGATACATTTAGAATTTGGTTAACTACTGAGGTACATGAGCAGTTTCCTATAGGATTACTTCAGATGGCTATTAAATTTACTAATGAACCACCACAAGGAGTAAGAGCTAGCATGAAGAGAACATATCAAAATATTACTCAAGATTTCTTGGATTATTCAGCACAATCTCAATGGCCACCGTTGTTGTACGCTGTGGCATTTTTACATACTGTTGTGCAAGAAAGAAGAAAGTTTGGTCCTTTAGGTATATACAAAAAATAGTTATACATTCAACATTTTCTTAACGAATCCAAATTGTAGGTTGGAATGTTCCATATGAGTTTAATCAAGCAGATTTTGCAGCAAGTGTTCAATTTATTCAAAATCACCTTGACGATATGGACCCTAAGAAAGGAGTTTCATGGCCTACAGTTTGTTATATGCTTGGTGAAGTTCAGTACGGTGGAAGAGTCACTGATGATTTTGATAAACGACTTTTGACTACATTTACGCAGGTATATATACTTACCTAAAATTAATTTGTTTATTTCTTATATCTATATTTTTTGTCAGGTTTGGTTCTGTGATGTACTGTTAAGACCTGGTTTTGAGTTTTACAAAGGTTATAAAGTACCACAAACAAGAAATTTACAAGGATATATTGACTACATCAATAGTCTACCAGCTACTGATAGTCCAGAGGTTTTTGGATTGCATTCTAATGCTGATATCACCTATCAAATTAATACAGCCAAAGGTAAAAAAGCACATTTTTATCCTATACGATATGTTATTTTGCCTATTATGCACCAACTTTTTGTTTCAGGCATTCTGGATACAATCCTTAATGTCCAACCAAAAGAGGGTGGTGGTGGTGGGGGTGAAACAAGAGAAAGTGTAGTCTATTGCGTAGCTGAAGATATGTTGGAGAAATTACCTGATCCATACAACAGTTTTGAAGTAAAAGAGGCTTTACAACGAATGGGACCATTGTTGCCAATGAATATTTTCTTGAGGCAAGAAATTGATCGAATCCAAAAAGTTCTTAAAGAGGTACTAAACAATTTAAATTACTTTAAATTGTTTTGCTTTTATTATTTTACACCTTCAGTCATTTGTACTAGAAGTTGACAATTGTCCTACTTGTTCCAATAAATTAACTAGCTAAAATATATTGATAAATGAAAGACATATAATTCATCTCAGATTACAAATTAAAGCGTTTTTAGGTTAAATCAACTCTAACTGACCTTAAACTTGCTATTGATGGAACTATAGTAATGAGTCAAGGCTTAAGAACATCTTTGGACTCAATGTACGATGCTAGAATTCCTGAGAGATGGTTAAAGGTAAAACAATTTATAGAACTATTTTTCGTACATTTTGCTACAAAACTTAATTCTCTTTGATTCGTTTTAGATATCGTGGGAATCAGCTACTTTGGGATTTTGGTACACTGAGCTTCTTGAACGAGATAATCAATTCAGAACTTGGTGCCAGAATGGAAAACCAACAGTTTTCTGGATGACCGGATTCTTTAACCCCCAAGGATTTCTTACTGCAATGAGACAAGTAAATAAATAAAACTTACTTAGTTACTAGCTTATTTTCGTTTTGTTTCAGGATGTAACCAGAGCCCATAAAGGTTGGGCTTTAGATTCTGTTGTGTTACAAAATGTGATAACAAGAAACAGCAAAGAAGATATCAAAGAAGGTCCTCTTGAAGGTGTTTATGTTCATGGGTTATTTTTAGAAGGTGCTGGTTTGGATAGAAGATCTGGTAAATTAATAGAAAGTAAACCTAAAGTTCTCTACGAACAAATGCCTGTTATCTTTATTTTTGCTATAAACACAACAGCTGGAAAAGATCCCAAACTTTATGAATGTCCTATTTATCGAAAACCGCAACGAACTGATCAAAAATATGTCGGATCAATTGATTTTGAAACAGATCATAATCCTCGACATTGGACTTTAAGAGGTGTAGCACTTTTGTGTGATATTAAGTAGAAATCTTTAACTATAAGAAAGTTATTAATAGAATATAGTTAGAGGTAATCCTGTTTTTTAACAGTTCCAAACCTTATCAAATAAGGTGTAGCACTTTTATGTGATATTAAGTAGAAATCTTTAATTATAGGAAAGTTATTAATATAATATAGTTAGAAATAATCCTGTTTTTTAACAGTTCCAAACCCTTACCAAATAGTTCCTACAAGTGTTATGGAAATAGAAATTCTATTTGTTGAATCCAAATCCAGATCCTTGCCTTGTAAATGATGTTTTAGATTCGATTTTATTACAGTTGTATATTTTAAGTGATATAATTCAAAATTGACAGAAACAGTCAACATTTTCTTGAAACAGAATACTCAATCTAGGACCTAGCTCACCATACTGAAAAAAGAATAGAGTGGTAACCTATGTATCATCTATGGATTTTCTATCTTTAAGTTAGTAACTGCTTTAAATATTGTAAAATCTCAAAGAAAAGCCACCATCCTAGAAATGCTGTTGAAAAACCATGGTTTCACGTTATGCCAGAAAAAGAGGACTGACAGGTCTGAGAAAACCTTACCTTCGATAAAATTTGAACCAGAGAGTATTTGTGCTGTTAGGTGGTACAAAAACGATGAAAATATTCAGTTTTATGTATTGTTGGTGAGTACTTTACGTCAACAGAGTATTTTTGTTATTTTGTTTAAAAAATACAATTGCATACATTTGCATGTTTAGGCATTTTGAATTTTAAAGAAGCTCTTTGACAATCTATTAAAATTTTGTGACAAAAGGGTCTTTATAACAAATACAAAATTATTTTTCTACACAATAGAACAAGAAACTAAAGGTTGATGTCACCAAAAACATACACGGAATATTTTAATATTAGCTAGTCCAAAACTTGTCTCTTTTTATTATTGGTATCTTTTATAGTTTCCTATTCACTATTTGCTCACCACTATTATTATAAGAAATTTTTCCATGAGAGATATCACAAAATGTCCCCTTCAAGCAAACCTTAGTTAAATTCTAAGATTTATTTTTAAATTAACGCATAAGTTAGAAGAATTTTTTGGTGCATAACTATAATTGCTAATTGGTTAAAACTTAAAATTAAATCCGTAATAAACAACTATTAATCATGTGGTACGTCGTCATTTTTATGAATTACTTCAAATAATCTATTATTCGTACTTTTCAACAGACTTCAGGCTCCACGTTCACCCAAATCTCTTCTATGGCAGTTTTGAGTTGACTAAGACTATCCTACTTCTTTATTATTGACATACAGCTGTCGAACCATGATTCCCCATAGATTTTCAATTGGATTTAGATTAGGCGAAAATGTTGGCCACTCCAGTAAATCAACTTCATTCTCACGGAACCACTCCATTGAATCTCTGCTAACATAATTTCGAGCATTGTCTTGCTGCAACTTAAAATCAACGTTGTTGTTTTCATTTAAAAAGAGCAGCAAATGATCTTGAAGCACATCAGTATATTCTCTGCTTTTCATTCGAGTTGATAAATAAACTAGAGTCAAATGTATCCCAAACCGTTAGTTTAAGGGGATAAATACTGCAAAATTTGTGGTGGCGCTATAGTTATTCTCTCTAGTTTAGTTCACTAAAGTACATGATCTTGGTCTCCTTACCGAATAAAAATTGACAGGGAACAAAAAAGTGACGTCATGCATACATGTGCTTAAAGAGGAAGTGAGTAAGTGTCACATGTGACATGAGTTGAATCTAGCAATATCAAAAAGCTAAATAATTACTAAGCAGTTGTAGCTTGGCAGTTAGAGCGTTACCGCGTTGAGGTAGAGGTTGCGGGTTTGAGACCTGCTGGATGTGGGTCAAGGTTTTCTGTATTACGCTATTCGTACAACCCTCAAATTCTTAACTATTATTTAAAAAATGTTACTTCTAGTTGACTAAAGAAAATGAAAATTTTATAGAACCTCAGTTTAGTAGGAGGTTTGATAGTACCTACGGTTCGTTTTATAGCAATATTTTTGAATCCAATAAGTTGTCTTGAATGACAGAGACAAAAGAGTAATAAATCGTTTTTATAAGTTTGTTTTATCTTATCCACAAAATTTTATTATCAAATTTAACTAGATTGTTGAATTTTTAAAATAACTTAAAAACTAATTTGTGGTTAATTCTATATAATAAGAAATAAGCCGCATATTATTAGCTATTTACTTTACACTCTTATAAGGCTGAGTTTGCGCATTAAACTAAAATTTAAGTGTTGAATCTAAAGAGACCAAAAAGCTATAATAATTAGGTACTAAGTATCCGTAGCTTAATGTTTAGAGCGTTACCGCGTAGTGGTAAAGGTTGCGGGTTCGAGTTCTGCTAGATGCAATTTCTCCTTAATATCATTTAGTAGGTATATTCTACAATTAACTTTGTTAAAATATTTGAACCTTTTAAAATGGAAATAAACAATAAAAATAGTCATAAAACTTAGAACACGGTTTAAGTATGGGTGCTGTAACTTTTATCGAACAAAATTTCTCGCAAACTAAATAGCTCAATCTTATCAGATTTTGTTAAGTACACTAACAAAGATAAAAAGGAATTCCCATTAATATTATCGAGTGATTTAAAAGTTATGTTTATTATTATTAATGTTTATTATATCTATTAGAACCTTAGAGATCGCAAAATATTTACTTTTCTTACGAGCTGATATCTATAAAAAAGAAAAGTTAATAGTCCAGTGCCAATAAAAAAAATGTTAAAATCTCGTCAATGTTTACTACAGGTATCTGAAGGTTTTAAATGTTAGGGGGGATATAGTTGATGAAATATACATATACCTACAGGTATTGTCAGGTATTTGTTATAACCACAGGTAAAAGTCAGAAAATCGGTTTTTCGTCCATAATATTTTCTGTATAAAAGTTAGGGCAAAACTTACTCAATCGAAGCTGTGTGTTAATTGTTTATCCTGTTACGACCCGTGGTAATAGTTTTTATAAAATTAATAGAACGATATCTTTTAACAGACTTTTATTATAATACTTGTTAAACTATTCGAGAGCGAAGTAAAAGTAAAAGTAAAAGTGGCCTGGCTCACATAAAAGTACCCTTTTCCTGGTGTGCACCACTTGACACACCCTTCCCAGAATCCCATCAGGTCACATTCCACTGTAAACGGGTCGACCAGGGACGGTGTTAGGTTTTAGTCGGCCATGCTGCCCATTTTTCCGTCCCGGAAAACCCTGTGTAAGTCAGAACAATAAATTAATGTAAACATACTTAAACCGTTGTCAAGAAAAATCAAACAGACTTGGATGCTGCGCACACATCTTTGTCATGAATAATTTCTCTCTTTTACAACAAATTAAAAACAAACAAATAACAACAATAAAATATGTATAAAGAATAAAACAATATGAACAAGCTACTTTTTAGCCTTCTTCGTTTTCAGATTCCATTTTGCTATCGCTTTCATAAGCAGCCGTAAACGGTTTCATTCTTTCAGCAGAGCTGACAGCTAGGTACTTTTTACGCGCACGCCTTGAACCTGGCAGATCTTCAACCACGTATCGGTCAAGATCCAGGACTTTATTACGTAGGGACCGTTATATTTTGGCACCAGTTTTTGGCTTTTACCATCGTTTGCCAAATTTGCCTTGCGTAACAAGACTAAATCACCTACTCTATACCTGTGACATTGCTTTCTTTTAGCATCAAAGTGAGCCTTTTGCTTCACTTGCTTTTGTTGTATCTTCATTTCAGCATCTTTTCTGGTTTTTATTATATCCTTATCTACTTCATCCTGGACTACAGCCATACTTAGGAATGAATCTTTCATTCCCCTGGGGTTGTAGCCAAGGAGTAATTGATAAGGGCTCTTCCCTGTCGTTTCATTTGGTGCTGAATTAATGGCGAACGTAATAGAACCTAACGATTGATCCCATTTTCTCTCATCGTCGTGACTAGTTGAAATGGAATTTAGTAAAGTTCTATTAAAACGTTCCACTTGTCCATTTGCTCGTGGTGTAGCCGTTGCGTTATATACGACTTGTATCGATAGGTCCTTGGTAAACCTGATAAAGGCATCACTCGTAAAGCTTGATCCTCTATCACATATTATTCGTCTTGATACACCAAAAGTTTCAAATACACTTTCTAAAAAGTTTATTACTGGCTTGGTTTTTGTACTATTTACTGCTTTTGCCCAGAGAAATTTCGTGAAGGCATCGACTGCCACAATCAAATAGGAGTTTCCCTTCGTACTTTTAACAAAGGGCCCTACATGGTCAATATGCATAGTGTCCATTGGTACCGGCGTCTTTTCAATTGGATGAAGGAATCCTTCCTTCTTACCCGTTGGCGCTTTATTATATGCACATTCTAAACATGATGAAATGGATCTTTTCACATACTTTTTCATGCGTGGAAACCAATATTTATTACTTATTAATTTCATCGTCTTCTCCACTGCAAAATGACCATTGTTGTCGTGGTGATACATGGTAACTACCCGCCTAGCTGCTTTAGGGACGTACCATCTCAGTCCGTTTGCTGTTTTTCTATATAACTTATTATTGTTAACCTAATAGTCAATGTGAATTTGTTTTTCCTCTGAATCGTTGGCTTTATTCTGAAGTATATCAAAAATATTTTTACATTGATCGTCTTTCATTTGTACGGCTAAAACCCAGTCATCCTTGCTGATGTCCACTTGTAGCACATCCATAATATTAGGCTTTTTATTGTTTGTATCAGGCATGTCGACAGGATTTCGACTCAATGCGTCAACGTGTCCCATCCTCGTCCGTATTCTACACAAAAATCGAACTCTTGTGCAGTTAACCACCACCTTGCGATCCTAGGAATCAGGTCACGCTTACTCATGGCTGTTCTAAGGGCATTACAATCCGTAACCACTGTGAATTTTATTCCAATCAAATATACTCGGAACCGTTGTAAGCTATTAATCACAGCTAGAGTCTCTAGTTCATAAGAATAAAATCTTTGCTCCTCTTTTGATGTATGACGACTAAAATATAAAACGGGTTTTAATGATCCATTTTCCTGTTTCTGCAATAATATACCACCAAGTCCTAGTTTTGAGGCATCTGTATGTACCTCCGTCTCAAATTTGGGGTCATATATTGCTAAAACCGGCCTTTCAACTAATGCTTCTTTTAATTTTTCGAATGATTCTTGCTGTTCTGTTCCCCACTCAAAACGAACATCTTTCTTTGTTAAGGATGTCAATGGTCGTGCTATTTGGGCAAAACATTTAACATATTTTCTGAAATAGCTACAGAGACCAACAAACTGACGTATTTGATGTACATTCTTTGGCACAGGGAAATTTTTAACAGCAGCAATTTTTGTAGTACCGGGCCTTATACCCTCGGTACTAATTTCATGACCAAGGTAGTCTATAGTTGTCTGGAAAAATTGACATTTATTTAGACGCAGTGACACTCCTGCATTCCGGAATGTTTCTAGCACATTTTCCAAGGCAATTAGTCCATCTGGTATACTCGAAGAGGGTACAAGTACATCATCCATATATGCCAAAGCTGTGGTAAACCTCATGGATCCCAGTATTTGGTTAATTGTTCTTTGAAAAACAGCAGGGGCGTTTACCAATCCGAATGGCATTCTCAGATATTCATATTGACCGTCAGGTGTTACGAATGCAGTCTTCTGTCTAGATTCTTCTGCCATTTTAATTTGGTGATAGCCACTAGTCATATCAAGTGTAGTAAAGTACCTGCAATCTTTCAATCTTTCCAAGTGTTCGTCAATCCTGGGAAGTGGATAACAGTCTCTAATTGTCTTAACGTTCAAGGCACGATAATCGACGCACATCCTTGTTTCGCCATTTTTCTTTTTAACCAGGACGATTGGACTCGCATATGGTGAATTAGATTCTTGAATAATTTCAGCACTTAACAACCCATTGACAATTTTTCGTACCTTTTCTCTTTCGCTAAAAGACAGACGATAAGGCCTGTACGTTACAGGTTTATCATCCATAAGATTGATAGTCATTTCAGAATTCTTAATTCCACTCAACTCACTGACATTTTGTGCAAAGCAATCTCTATATTTATTAATTAATATCAAAAGCTTATTTAAGTCATTAAACGATAATTTTTTCAGATACATAGCATTTTAATTCGTTTAAAGAAAATTTCGGCGGATAAATATTATCAACTTTATTGACACTTACCCCTAAATTTTCTTCAATGCATGGGACACCACGCGCTACGATCTGTCCTCGCTTCACAGTTAGGATATTTTCTGTTAAGTTGAGCACAGGGAGTTTAGCATCCAAGGAGGATGTCACGCAGCTTGGTACTACGCACCCTCTTGTTGGTTCATACCACTTACGGATATTTACAAAAATATCTCCAGTATAGTCCGTTTTAGAATTACACTGAATGACACCCACATGATTTGGCGGTATTTTCACATTTTCTTTTGCTCTCAAACATAATTTTTGTGCGGGTAATTTGTCTACTTCAGGTAATTGCACCATTTCGGAGTTAAACAATCGTACACTATCATTCCGAACAACAGTTACAGCATCCGTTTTGTCAAGTACAGATCTACCTATTAGCAAGGGCATTGATTGTAGATGGTCCCTTACTACGAAAATGGGAACCTCAGCTTCCAACAAGTCTACCTTTAATTTTACCTGTGACCGTCCCAAGGCTTTTGTCATACACCCTCCATAACCATTGAAGCATACATCAGTTTGTTCCCAAGTGATTCCAACGTATTTGGCATCACTTTCACGGATTATAACCACTTCACACCCTGAGTCAATAAATCCTTGAATATTATGTTCGTTTATTAAACAATTGACAAAATATCTGTTGTGCTCCGGTGGTTTCGTGTGGCATAGCATAGCACTACGTGTTTGTGATCGCTTATTTTTATTTCTATAGCAACTTTCTGCCTTATGCCCCAACTTTTTGCAAATCGAACATTCCATCTTAGGTGCTGGACAGTCCTTATAAATGTGTCCATACTGTTTACAGTTAAAACATTTTCCCTTTGGCAAAATCTTCCTAACCCCAGATTTAATTTCGGCTAGATTCTGGTCAGTTTTCTTATCCGGCCTCTTGTTGCTATAATACTGCGGCTTTGGGTCATTCGTTTTAGTCGTAATTAACGTTGACAAGTAATCAGAATACAAGTTTTCTGGAGTAGTGTATCTTCCAACTTTTGCTCCTGATTGTATCGTACTATCCTGTATCCCATCAATGATCATCGCTACAGCATTTTTGCCTGTAATATCACATTGTCGAAGCAATTGGGTTTTGGCAAAATAATATTCAGTCCACGTTTCGTTAGGTCGTTTTAATCTATGTATGAGATTTTTAAGAGCTGTTGGGTAATCCTGATGATCAGGGAACGCTTGAGTTAATAAACTCTTCCATTCAGCCCAAGAATGCATATAATTCTCAAGGCTATTGTACCAGGTCTTCGCCAGTCCCCCTAGTCTGGACTGCATGTGATAAATAGTAGTCCTTTCGTCCCACCTATTTATCTCAGCTAACTGATCTATTTTGTCCAACCATTTCCGACAGTTTTCATTTTCTTTACATGAAAACTCCGGAATGCAGTCTGGCCTTATAGACACTCTTGTTGCGTTATTGTTTTCTAAAAGCTGATTTACCAAATCTTCTAGTTCTTTAATTCTTTGCTGTGCATCCTGTGTTTCTTGTACCACAGAAGCACGACTGGAATTGTCTACAATTTCAGCAGCATTCGATAAACTATTTCGATTCGTATTAGCATGCCTGTTTGTAGTCTCATTGGGTGGTGTATAACTCTTTGTATGTGCCTTATATGCTGTTCTTTTCCTGTGTTTTCTGTGTTTTCGTTTATAACGACCGGCACAGTCACTACTAGAAGACGAAGAACTCGATCTACTAGATGTAGAACAACTAGAGCTATCTCGCCTTCTTTTACCCATATTCACAATTGTCCACAAATAAAACAAACAACCGAACAAATTAAAACTAATATGTTCAAAATGCTAACAAACTAAACTTAAACACTTAAACACTATAAAACTAACAAGTCTTTTCGGATAGAGCGTGATATATCCCGCCGCTGCACTGTTACGACCCGTGGTAATAGTTTTTATAAAATTAATAGAACGATATCTTTTAACAGACTTTTATTATAATACTTGTTAAACTATTCGAGAACGAAGTAAAAGTAAAAGTAAAAGTGGCCTGGCTCACATAAAAGTACCCTTTTCCTGGTGTGCACCACTTGACACACCCTTCCCAGAATCCCATCAGGTCACATTCCACTGTAAACGGGTCGACCAGGGACGGTGTTAGGTTTTAATCCCAGAAGCTAAATTGTCGTTGCCTAAGGAATGTCTTTAGAGTAATCTGGGTAGGTGCAATCGTGTAGTCAAAAACTCAAATTTTCAGATATTGTCACGCCTGGGCGATAGAACAATATGCCCTGATGTTTTAGGCTACTACAGCCACTTCCCACTCATGTCGTGGTTATCTAACCTCCTGGTAGGTATCATGCTGATGGCAGAAACTTAACCGAGTGGAAGATCACACATTTTAAGGCAATCATAATAGATAAAAAATCAAAAGAACATAATTATAATCTATTTACTTGTAAAACGATTTTATATCAGAAGTGTTCACAAACTAGCTTAATTGTTTGACGGACAAGCTCGAAAAGGAGCAAGAATTGTCCAGAATGTAAGGTGTCGATTACTTGACTATGACACTTCTTGTGGCAAAAAATTTAGCTGCATTATAAACTATGTAATTCTTATCGTTTTAGATACGGTAACAATAGTCTGGTGCAATTATTACGAATACAAAACGATCAGATAGATCGTAACAATAGGTTTGTTCCTACAGACCAAAGTACCATTCTAGAACCGTACGGGAACTGCGCAGAAGTCGAAATCTCGATACGTTTGAAGTAATGAGTTTTTTCGTAAGGGTTCTACACCTGGATTTGCATTCACATGGCATTGACGTCATTTGACGTATATGCAAGTAGACCAATACGCGGTAGGACTGAAGCGTAGTTGCCAGGTTTAACACAGAAAGAGTTACCGCGTATTGGTTCTACTTGCATATAGATACGTCAAATGATGACAATGCCATGTGAATGCAAATCCAGGTGTAGAACGGTTTTTTGGTCTGTTGCAACAGACCCATTATCTTAACTATTCATTTTTAAAATTTTCCAAAATTCTGAATTAATAAAGATCCAAATCAGCTATGTTGTTTTTTATATTTAATTTTTGTCCACATTTGTTTACATTTTTAAATGTTTTTAAACCTTAAATACAGTTGAAATATTAATTAAACTGTAAAAGGCTTTCGCGGCCATTGTCTAATGTATCAATGGTTTTTGGGCTGTTAGGCCGGCGTCGATTGTCTTGCTGACATGACGTTTCGCCAACACGAGCGGTTCGCATCTTCACAAGTTGCTTCCTGGTTGACAGTCTGCGAACTACTGAGCACTGCGTGGAAAGAGGTCGTATTTATACGTCGGGAAGGAAGTGGGCCTCAGTTGCAGTTGTTCGGATGCTTCTCTATCTCTATGGCCATAGAGATATTTTATTCTACTACTACTAATATAAACCTCATACATAGAACTAGAATAGTAGAACAATCACATAACACAATTTGGTAAAGTTATCTCGTGGTCGTAGGAAAAATAGTGTACATTACTTGTCCGAAAAGTGCCTTTTTACACTTGTGTGAAAATTGTCACTTTCCGCACTGGCTATGTAATATACTATGTCACTATTTAATGTTTAATTTACCACTTGTGATCACTTGGATTAACTTACAATCACTTCTAATGACTTGTAATTAATTGTTAAACCCTACAATTGCCAGTTATCAGTTGTAATCAATTGTAATGATTAGTGAGCATTTAATAACGATGTCAAGTAATAATACTTTTTTTCAGTTTATTCCTCGATCAAACCAAACAAAAAAATTCCGCTTTAATAAAAGCAAGTCATTATCAGAAACCTTTGAAGTATTTATATTCACCAAGATTGACTTAAGTGGTGCTCTTTAACAATTATGACAAACTGGATTTTACAGTATTGCTTGTCCTCCCTTAAAACCTAATTTTGCGAATTTTTACTTTAACTGGATAAAAAAATTAATTTAATCTTACCTTAAATAAACTTTTTCAAAGCGTATTTCGTGAAAATGGGTGGCTTCAGGCACTTTTATCAAGTATGGCTTAGTTGAATAAAAAGATATTAGCTCAGTCAATCTGTGAAAAAATCACAGATTTCACGGAAAAATCTTCTTCAGATATTTGAAGATTCTTAATGGTGTTTGGGGGGTAGTAGATGAAAAATCCGTAGAAAGGTACAGCTAATTATGCTTTGTTTTTTTTTTACATTTTCAAAAATCGAAAAACTACTTTTTCGTCAATAAAACTTTTCTATTACATTTTAGAGAAAAAAAGTTCAAATAAAAGTTGTAGATTTTATAGAGCTCTTTAATTTATGAGTTGTTACATTGAAATCCATAAATAATTAGCCGAGATAATTGGAAAAAACCCTTAAAAACACCTATTTTCGAACTTTTCAATTAATCATTAATAACTTTTTTTTGTGCATAATTACATATAATACAACTACTTAAAATTATATCCACTAATGTGTTTTCTAAGTGCGCAAAATTTTAGCCAGATTGGCCAAATAGTTTCTAAGTTATTTAATTTGTTTATTAAGGTTTTGTTTCGGAGAGCCCATGTTTAAACATCTCTGCTTGCCCATACATTGACTCCAGAGGTATTTAGCAGTCGCTTTCGATTGTTTAAAGCTTAATATTCCAGATAATAAAAAAAAATTGAAATTTTTATCAAAATTTTTATTTAAAAAACTGTTTGAAAAAGGGGTTACTTTTTAGCTTATAAACAATTAAAATAACTTTGCCAATTTTTGTTTTACATACTTCTAAGTAGACTCTCTGAAAATGTGGTAAAAAACACACATTTTTTTTTAAATAACATTCTACGATCAATAGGAGCCAAGATAGCATATTAAAAAAAAAAATCATATCTTCATTATGTTTATTAACATTAAGAGCTGAAAATTGGACTGATTATAAAAGACGATCTAATTTTTATGATCCAATTTATAGCTTGCATTAGTAAAGAAGGAGTAAAAAGTTATAACTCGTTAAAGTGATGGTACTCGTAAAGTACAGATACGAAAAAGTAGAAGGGGAACTGCTTGAGCTCAGTTTGCGGTACTTCAAATTAAAGCGCACTGAAAAAATTTGCAATATCTCGGCTTCTATGGCATGTAGAGCCTTCATTTTTTTTTTAATCTGGGGTAACTCAATAAAATAATGATAACCGTGCTATTTTCATTCCCCGGAAAAGTCGGGAAACCTCGGAAAATTCAGTGAGTAAATCTTTTTATATAAATACTTGCTGTACCCGGCGCGCGTTGCTACGCCAGCAACTAAAATAAATTTAAAAAAAATAAAAGAGAAGAAGAGATAGAGAAGAAAAGAAAGTTTATAGTTTTGTTTTACTTATCGCACCAAAAAAATATTTTTCGAACTTATATTTATACGAATTCGTGTAGATATCTATTAATCAATATTGAATTTGATACATGGAAGCGCCATCTGGTGGTAACTTCCATTAATACGAATACCATATTCATCTTACCCGTTAAAAATACATCATCATACTGATTTTCCTGACAATAGGTTGAACGGGACAGAAGTTGCTAGTCTGCAGCGCCACCTGGTGGCAAGTGGCATCAAAGAGCATATCATACAAACCTTCTCCGTGGAAAAATACATATACATACCAATTTTCAAGACAATCGGTTGAACGGGACAGAAGTTGGTACTCTGCAGCGCCACCTGGTGGTGAGTGGCATCAATGAGCATATCATATAAACCTTTTCCGTGGAAAAATACATATACATACCCATTTTCATGACAATCGGTTAAACGGGACAGAAGTTGCTAGTCTGCAGCGCCACCTGGTGGCGAGTGGCATCAGTGAGCATATCATGCAAACCTTTTCCGTGGAAAAATACATATACATACCAATTTTCATGACAATCGGTTGAACGGGACAGAAGTTGCTAGTCTGCAGCGCCACCTGGTGGCGAGTGGCATCAATGAGCATATCATACAAACCTTCTCCGTGGAAAAATACATATACATACCAATTTTCATAATAATCGGTACAGTTGTTTTTGAGTTCATTGAGTACATACAGACATACAGACATACAGACAAACATTCATTTTTATATATATATATATATATATATATATATATATATATATATATATATATAGATTACTAAATTTTTTTATTATTTCGCAAGAATTGTTTAAATTTTATTAATTAATGCACATTATTTATATAAATATATAATCATAATTATAAATCATCACAATAAATTTTATTTTTATTTTCATTTTACTACAGATATCTATTTTTGAGACGTTTAATAGTACAAATATAAAATCATTTATTCTGTAAAAAATTGAAGATTGAAGCAAAATAAATAATATGTTAAATTAAATATTTGCAACGAAAATATAAATATATTTTATAAGTAATTCAACAAATAAATAAAAAGAATAATGAAAAAGAACCATCAAACAGTTTTCGGTACCTTTTTAATATTTTCATGATACTTTTTTTGTATATTGTGATTGTGTAGATATCCATTTCATATCAACATTTTTTGGTAAAGTCTAACAAATAATACGTGTTCGATCTTAGATCTCAAAAAAATGCTGTGGTATGTGAATTACAGATAGTAATTGTTTAGATTTATTGTGCAGATATCCATTTCGTATAAACATTTTTTGGTAAAGAGCTTACTATTGATGATTTAGTTACATGAGAGCATTGGCAGTGTGATCTTGTAGTTTAATATTTTATTTTCTCATTTTCAAAATAAAAGTTATAGAACAACGTAGAGCAACGATATATAATATATAGTGTTTTCTTGGATAAAAAATCGTAAGTATAATAATTATACTTCTTTTATTATATTTTTATACATAATAATAATTCTAGGTGATTATATATTTATATAAATAATGTGCATTAATTAATAAAATTTAAACAATTCTTGCGAAATAATAGAAAAATTTAGTAATATTTATATAAAAAGATTTACTCACTGAATTTTCCGAGGTTTCCCGACTTTTCCGGGGAATGAAAATAGCACGGTTATCAATATTTTATTGATTAAAAAAAATGAAGGCTCTACATGCCATAGAAGCCGAGATATTGCAAATTTTTTCAGCGCGCTTTAATTTGAAGTACCGCAAACTGAGCTCAAGCAATTCCCCTTCTACTTTTTCGTATCTGTACTTTACGAGTACCATCACTTTAACGAGTTATAACATTTTACTCCTTCTTTACTAATGCAAGCTATAAATTGGATCATAAAAATTAGATCGTCTTTTATAATCAGTCCAATTTTCAGCTCTTAATGTTAACAAACAATGAAGATATGATTTTTTTAAAAAAATGTGCAATCTTGGCTCCTAATGGTCGTAGACTATTAAAAAAAAATGTGTGCTTTTCACCACATTTTTAGAGAGCTTACTTAGAAGTATGTAAAACAAAAATTGGCAAAGTTATTTTAATTGTTTATAAGCTAAAAAGTAACCCCTTTTTCAAACAGTTTTTTAAATAACAATTTTGATAAAATATTCAATTTTTTTTTAATTATCTGGAATATTAAGCTAAGGTGATATACTCCAGCATTTTGGCGCGAAACCTAGAAAAAGCAACGATACTCAAACAAACCCAGTACAGAGAATAAATGTAAAAATTTTGTCAGGTATAAATTAACCCCGACATTTAAAACAGATACTGATTCACCGAACTGTACTGGGAGGTTCATAGTAGAGGGCGCTTTAAATCAAAGAATAGAATATTTTAAATCTGTATTGCGTTTTTCTCAAAAATTTCAAAATATTTTGATATGAAATTTTAGTCATGAATAGTTCGTTTCATTTTACGTGGTAGACGCATGTGTTTATTAAAAAAATTATTTTTTTTCTCTATAAACCATCATAATTTTCTTTAAGTTATTATTTATTCAAAATAAAAGTATGCGTCTACCACGTAAAATGAAACAAACTATTCATGCCTAAAATTTCATATCAAAATATTTTGAAATTTTTGAGAAAAACACAATACAGATTTAAAATATTCTATTCGTTGATTTAAAGCGCCCTCTACTATGAACTTCCGAGTACCTACAGTTCGGTGAATCAGTATCTGTTTTAAATGTCGGGGTTAATTTATACCTGACAAAATTTTTACATTTATTCTCTGTAGGTACTGGGTTTGTTTGAGTATCGTTGCTCTTTTTAGGTTTCGCGCCAAAATGTTGGAGTATATCACCTTACTCGATAGCGACCTGCTAAATACCTCTGGAGTCAATGTATGGGCAAGCAGAGATGTTTAAACATTGGCTCTCCGAAAGAAAACCTTAATAAACAAATTAAATAACTTAGAAACTATTTGGCCAATCTGGCTAAAATTTTGCGCACTTAGAGAACACATTAGTGGATACAATTTTAAGTAGTTGTATTATATGTAATTATGCACAAAAAAAAGTTATTAATGATTAATTGAAAAGTTCGAAAATAGGTGTTTTTAAGGGTTTTTTCCAATTATCTCGGCTAATTATTTATGGATTTCAATTTAACAACTCATAAATTAAAGAGCTCTATAAAATCTACAACTTTTATTTGAACTTTTTTTTCTCTAAAATGTAATAGAAAAGTTTTATTGACGAAAAAGTAGTTTTTCGATTTTTGACATTGTTAAAAAAAAACAAAGCATAATTAGCTGTACCTTTCTACGGATTTTTCATCTACTACCCCCCAAACATCATTAAGAACCTTCAAATATCTGAAGAAGATTTTTTTCCGCTTTTTTTCCTTCTTGACTGAGCTATATAGTCCAGGAGCTGTCGATCTAATAAGTTCCTTGTGGCGTGATTGCAATTTTTTAATGTAAATTGATAGTTTGCAACTATACGAACACAAAAAGCTAGGTTTGCGTGGATTTACATGGGCGGAAAATTGTTTAAAAAATTTAATTAATAAAAAATTTCATTAATGTTTCTCTTTTGTCACGTAAATTGGTTGCGTTCATATCATTCGATAGAAAATTTTATTCTTTTTTAGAAAAAAATTGCGCAAACCAATTTTTTTAGCCGGTCGAGCAATGGAAACCTTCTAAAGTTTGTGATGAGCATGTGATGAGGGATAAAATTCCTCCATCACACGTGAAATAGATTTTTTTTTCATTTTATTCCTTTTAATCTGAATTTTAAGAATATATAGGTTTGCGGGCTCAAAAACTGCCGGCAGTATCCGGCAAACTACTTTGAATGTGTTGACTCCACATCTATTTTCGCCGAATAAGAGCATTCTTAATAAATTCGTTTTGGAGTAAATGTTTTTTTTTGTAGAACTGTTCTTATAGATTCCTTATAATCTTATGACATCAATATACATAAAACTATCAGCCCGCCCCGGCTTTGCACGGGGATTAAAGAAAAATAACAAAAGCCATTAAATTTATTGGGTCAACGCTTCCCTGTAAACAATATTGCATATTGTTTTATTTTCTGGCAGCAAAATAAATTGATTTTCAGGTGCTTCGACTCGCCTTAGGCGGTTGGCCATGAGGAAAACCGATCCCTACTATTTGGAAGGTTTGACCTTGAGACTTATTAGTTAAAGCAAAAGATGTTTTGATAGGAAATTGAAGCGGTTTAAATGGATTTGGTAGATCAGTTGGGATCATCGGTATCCTCAATGTATGATTTAGTTGACCAGCTGGTGGTTCAGTTATATTGGTTGCTACAACTTAATTGTCCTTTAATTCCTTTATAAGTAGCCTCGTCCCATTGCACATGCTAAATTTGTGATATCTGTCGTGATTATGAAATAAGTTATTTTGATAAGGATTAATACCAAGATAAAAACTTTTGAAAAATTAAAAATTAGTTATTGTGACGTAACTATAACAGTTAGACATATGCTGTCGCGGCATTTTTTGTAGATATTTATATATTCTTCAAAATCGTAGTACATTATTTTATTCTGTAATCAATAGTAATCTCAGCGCACGCGATGTAAGGATTTTAAGGTCATTTTTGGTTACATTAATGGCATTTTAGTAAGGATCCCTAATTTTTTTGAAAATGAAACATAGCCTATGTCACTCGGGAATAGTGTAGCTTGCCAACGGTGAAAGAATTTTTGAAATCGGTCCAGTAGTTTCGGAGCCTATTCATTTCAAACAAACAAACAAACAAACAAAAAATCAAACCTTTTCTCTTCATAATATTAGTATAGATAAAAATTTCCTATTATTCCTTTCATTAAATGTATCTTTTTATAATTCTAAAATTAAGAAAGAATAAGAAAAAGAATAAGATATTTTATTTTATAAGACATTTAATTTAATATAAATTTATTAAGAATGCTCTTATTTGTCGAAAATAGATGTGGAGTCAACACATTCAAAGTAGTTTGCCGGATACTGCCGGCAGTTTTTGAGCCCGCAAACCTATATATTCTTAAAATTCAGATTAAAAGGAATAAAATGAAAAAAAATCTATTTCACGTGTGATGGAGGAATTTTATCTCTCATCACAAACTTTAGAAGGTTTCCTTTGCTCTACCGGCTAAAAAAATTGGTTTGCGCAAATTTTTTCTAAAAAAGAATAAAATTTTCTATCGAATGATATGAACGCAACCAATTTACGTGACAAAAGAGAAACATTAATGAAAGTTTTTAATAATTAAATTTTTTAAACAATTTTCCGCCCATGTAAATCCCCGCAAACCTAGCTTTTTGTGTTCGTATAGTTGCAAACTATCAATTTACATTAAAAAAATTGCAATCACGGTATGGAGGGGCTTTTTAGATCGACAGCTCCTGGTCTAATATGTTTAAATCATTTTTTAATCAAAATTGTCGATACGTTATTATCGTAAATATTAAAAACATTTTTACACAGTGACTATGACAAAGATCAACCCCCTTTATAGAATTATTCCTCATATTTGGACAAAAATTAAATAACCGTTATTACAAAAAATCCAAACTTATATAAATCGCTAACAAACAACATTTGTACTATACTATTTTGGGCTAAGTTGTCATGTTTTAAAATTTAGATTATGTCACTGTTTAGTATTTTATTCTTAAAAGTTGAAGTTAGTCCCGCTAAAATTCGAGAACTATTTGACAGATTTGGCTAATTTTGGTTTTGTATTAGTAGTGGAAGTTTAGGAATCGTTTAAAACTTTTAAAAACATAGGTAGGTAAATAATAATGAACGCAAAATAGTAAAAACGACAAATTAATTTTCCAATACAGTATAAATGTATAAATAATTGATATCTTAATGTTTTATTTTATTGAATAGAAATTTATTAACCTTTCAAATAAGCTATCCCACTCCACGAATCTTAGTCTAAATCTCCGATTACGTCATCGGCTCAGGTCAAATATTTCAAGGTAATTTTATTATTATTAGTAAAACTTAATAAACGTCTTTAATTACCTACTTGTTGGCTAAATGACATTTGTAATAAATTAATCAGTCTTAAATCTATTTTTACAAGTTGTAGACTACAAATTAATAGTGAAAAAAGTAGAAAATAATGTAAAATTATATTAGTTTTAGAGTTTTAGTGAGTGATATTAAACCAACAAATTTCTTTGTATGTATAAAATGTATTATTTTAGAAACATAGAACTTTAAAATTAAATAAAAAAATGGGTGTGGCAGTCAGTGGGACTGTCAGTAGAAGTTGTACTTCTATGCACGCACCCGGATTCAGAAATTTGTATGGGAATGATTTAGCCAAAGCATTATATGATATTCCTGTTCAGCGATCCAAAAAACCCCTGAGTACCAAGTGTGCACTGATTTTTTATAGAATTTGCATAAAACCCCAGGAGAAGAGGTATCTATTGTCTGTTCGGAATGCACTTTTCAAATGTAATTTTCGAATGCAGAAACGCAATTTCCAAGTTTTACATTATGAAAAAATAGCGACAAAATTTCCTGATGCTCTAACGAAACCGCATTCTGCTTCATCTTACTTTACAAATTTTGGAGGTTTTGCTGATTTTGGTGCTTTATTTCCTCGGCTATTCTTAAAAACTCTGTTTATGTAGCCAACAACCTCAAAAGCATAGTGCAGGATATACTGCAACCATGTGACAGTATCTTACTACAATACAATCCCCATTACTGAATATTATATTCATGAACAGAGAAGTAAGAGAGCAATGCGGAATACAGGATGTCAGATGGGAAAGACAAAGAAGAAGGCAGTGGTACAACCACGTAAGAGGAAACAGGTTATCGAAAATAGCGTTAGTTGGAAGACCAGCAGGAAAAAGACCCCAAAGAGATGGAGTGAAGCTGTAACCTCTTTTTTGACTGAAGGTGTTAAATGCTCGAATGAGGAGGAGACTAGACAAGGAGTACGAACTCCATGTATGAAAATAGGGCTACCAAAATAAGAGGGCGCTGGTGTTCCATTTGTACCAAAATGGCGACCAATGAGGACGTAGTTTGATATAAAATAAATAATTTTTAATTATTTCAGTATTAATTTATTTACACAATGAAAAAAACAGTTTGATCTTTTAGATATAAATAATAAAAACCAATTTAATAATTCACGATTATTTAATTATCTATATTCATACCGGTACAAAAGGAAAACTAGCGCCGCAAGTGGTGAAAAAAGTAAACCTAATATGTACGATACCGTGGACAGATTTTGGCAATTCCCCCGGTCGAGTGAGTACTCCTTGTCTAGTCTCCATGATTATATTATTAATGTAAAATACTAAACTTTATACGTATACTTACGTGACAGAATTATAAAATAATCTGTCAAACACAATGTGATACGTCACTATGATATTAATACATTAGCTCAAACTGTTTGGTGAATATCTATTTCTTTTCAATGTACTGAATGTTTAAAAACGGTATTCAAAGGACTCATAGCTATGAATAACAAAATGTGGTAAATAATAGTAAATATTGCATCTTTGTTTTTACGACCAATATAACTTATATGTGTTTCTGTCTCTCTCTTACTCACACCATTATATATGTAATGATTTTGCGCATTGAATCCCATACTTTTCACTGCCGACCGGGTCCACGAATAGAACTTCAAAAAGTTGTTAAATTGACATGAAATGTATGAAGATATAAACCATTGGAACCGACTTCAAGAAATGGAAATCAGATACCTAGTTGCTTTTTAATGTATTTTTTATTTTTTTTTTTTTGAAGCCGGTTTAATTTTTTTGAAAAAGTATTTATTAATTTAAAAAAAATGTGATTTTTTAATAGTTCCATTTTCTGCTTTAGTTCATTTCTAATTTATCCCAAAAACTAGATAGCCCGAGCGGAGTCATATTGAATACCTATTACAATTTCGTTCTCATTAACCTTAAGTTCACGTACAGATACGTGGTGTTCAAACCTTTCAGAAAAAAAACTGTATTAGAAGGTACTTTTTATGTAAATTTTTTTAGATAAATCTTTATTTACATAACCGTTTCGTACTATCAATGATAAGATAACCCACAATGAAGTAAATCAATTGTCAAAATATTTTTACCTGTGAAGCGAAGTCGTTTAGTCTATGTTCAAAAGTTGATAAAAATGTTTATAAAAAACGTGAAAACTGCTTTAAACGTTTTAGTTTTTATGGTCATTAACAGCTGTTCGATTTGTTACGGTTTAACTCAACAGTATGTAAGTAGTTTGAAGATTTGTCAGACACATATTATAGTGTTGTAAATATTTAAATCTAATCAATAATTTCGAAACCATTTCAATTAATAATGTAAGTAGATAAAATTATTTTAAGTACGTATTGTTGTTACTATTAAATATTTTAATATCAATATCTATATTGTGGTATTCGAGATGCATTAAAATATATAAAAAAATAATATTTTCATTAATACTTTTCATTATTTGTGGAAAAAATAAAACATGTTTATTGTTTTTTTTTATTATGTAAGATCAATGTTGCCCCTGCAAATATTGACATAATATATTTGTAAAATAGGGTCTCTGCGTTATTAATATTTGGACATAAGGCCAATAGCTTTCTTTTGAATTTAAAAAATGCGTAATAGACCAGTCGGTATATGTCAAAATGCAGACCATGAAATGCAAACCATAATGGACAATTTTTCATATTTTTTTTGCTGGAATCCCTTCAGGTTGTGCCCAATATCGATAATCACTATATTATGCGCCAAACCCTGCAATACAATTTTTATTTAACATCTGAAAAAAATTAAAAATTTCATATGAGATTTCGGTCACTCCAAAGTAAAATTTAAGTTTTTTTAATAAAATGTTTGTATTTACTACTTCAAATGCGCGACGCAGATCCAAAAAGACTGCGACAACACCTTTGCCTTCGTCTATAGAATATTTGATACCAACTAATTCAGATGATAGCCACTAGTTGGCGTAAAGGTCTAGATGCACGAACCCTATATGAAAAAAAAAAAACTAGTGTGGCAGTCAGTGGGACTGCCGGCAGAAGTTATATTTCTATGCAGATTCATAAATTTGTATGCGAATGATTAAGCAAAATCATTATATGATATTCGTGGTAAGCGACCCCAAAAACCTCCTAGTACCGTGTGCACACAGGTGTTTCGAAGACCATTGCTATTATTATAATTGTATTTACCGACTCAAAAAACCGGCGAGTACCAAGTGTGCACTGATTTCGTACAGAATTTACATAAAACCCCAGAAGAAGAGGTAAACACTCTAGGCACCAAGTGCCGCAGAGACTTTCGGCATTATGATATTCGTGTTCAGCGACCTCAAAAACCCCGAGTATATAAATTGAACCTATTTTCTGCAATACCTACCGAGTTTTAAGTTTTCTCTTTATTGTCTGTTCGGAATGTACTTTTCGAATGCAGAAATGCAATTTCCCATTTTTACATTTTATAAAAAATACCTAGCGACAAATTTCCTGATACTCTAACGAATCCAGTGCAAAAAAAGCATTCCGATCCATCCTACGTTACAAAATTCGGAGGTTTTAGTGCTTTATTTCCTCGACTATTCGTAAAAACTCTGTTTATGTAGCCAACAACCTTAAAAGCATAGAGCAGAAGATACTGCAACCATGTGACGGTATTTTAGACTACAATACAATACTCATTACTGAATATTATTAATAATATAAAATGCTAAACTTTAGATGTATACTTACGTGACAGAATTATAAAATAATCTGTCAAATAATCATGTGGTCCGTCACTATGATATTCATACATTAGTTCAGACTGTTTTTTGTATATCTATCCCTTTTCAATGTACTGAATGTTGAAACGGTATTCAAAGGACTTATAGTTATGACTAATTAAATATTTCATCTTTGTTTTTACCGACCAATATACCTTATAAGTGTTTCAGTCTCTCTCTTACTCACACTATTACATATGTAATGATTTTTTCCATTTAACTCTACACAAATCTTTTTCACCGAGTGCACGAATACAAGTATAACTTCAAAAAATTAAATGTCACACCATATACCATTTTTGGCTTGTCAATCAAACACCTGTCAAATTATTTAACAAAATTTTGAGCTTCACACTTGACACTGATGTTACTTAAAATACCGAATCCCATGTTAGGAGCGTTAATTGATATAAAATACCCCCTTGGAACACCTTCCAATCAATACAATTCATTGCTTTATTTTTGATATTGTTACGAGCGGTCTGGACCTGTCGCCCAGAAAGTACCACCAGACAAAAGCCAGTTCTCAGAATTTCCGAAGACTCTAGTTGTTTCAGATCGACCGAAATTTCTAGTGCCTGTTAGAACGTCGAAATAATTCGAGAATTTTCTGTTTGAGATGTAATTGAAGAGATATTTCTAGAAGGATTTAATTTTATATATAAGGAACCGCTTTGGACGGAGAAGAATAATTGTAATTTTAATAGCTGCCGATAAAGTGCGGATTGTTGTACGAGATATTTTAAAGACGTTATTCAGTAATTGTGACTATAGTAAAGTTGTGTAAATTAGTTTAAGAATTTTTTTTATCTATTTGTGCTTACCAATAAATTCTTAAGTTTGTCTGCTGTTTATCACTTATCCCGAATCCACGAGGAAAAATATAACAATTGGTGTCAGAAGTGGGATAAGTGAAAAGAAGACTTCAAAGTCTATGGTAAACACAAGAACTACTAATTACGACGAGATGGAAGAAATTGTGAAATTGTTGGCAGCTATGGAATTGCGTCAAGAACAGTTCAGAAAGGAAGAACGAGAAGAGAGATTAAAAGAACGTGAAGCTGAGGAAATGTCTTAAAAGGATCAATAAACAAAACAAACAGTGCAGAAAGGAAGAACGTGAGGCTAAAGAACAATGCAGAAAGGTAGAACGAGAGGCTGAAGAAGAACGAGAAGAGAGAATAAAAGAACGTGAAGCTGAGGAACAGCGCGGAAAGGACGAAAAAGCAATGTTCAAGAAGATATTTCTTGATCTGAAAGAAAATAAAGTGAGTAAACAGGAATTCAAAGAACGAATCGAAGCAACAGAAGAAAAGTAAGAGGAAACCAAAGAAGAGCTTCAAGAGCACGTTAGGAAAACCAAGGAAGAACTTCTACAGCAAATTCAAGAAATAGTATTTTGTGTAACTTTTGCAAGTCGTTCAGTGTCTCTTTTTCCTTGTTTTGTATTGGATTTTTGTTTTATTCTGTAGTCTACATTGCACTACTCTGTTAGCCTTTCCCTTTAATATTCAGTAATTGTGACTGTAGTAAAGTTGTGTAAATTAGTTTAAGAATTTTTTTTATCTATTTTTGCTTACCAATAAATTCTTAAGTTTGTCTGCTATTTATTACTAATCCCGAATCCACGAGGAAAAATATAACAATTGGTGTCAGAAGTGGGATAAGTGAAAGAAGACATTGAAGTCTATGGTAAACAAAAGAACTACTAATTACGACGAGATGGAAGAAATTGTGAAATTGTTGACAGCTATGGAACTGCATCAAGAACAGTTCAGAAAGGAGGAACGAGAAGAGAGAATAAAAGAACGTGAAGCTAAGGAACAGTGCAGAAAGGAAGAATGTGAGACTGAAGAACAACGCAGAAAGGAAGAACGAGAGGCTGAAGAACAGCGCAGAAAAGTAGAACCAGAAGAGAGAATAAAAGAACGTGAAGCTGAGGAACAGCGCAGAAAGGACGAAAAAGAAATGTTCATGAAGATATTTCTTGATCTGAAAGAAAATAAACTGAGTAAACAGGAATTTCAAGAACGAATCGAAGCAACAGAGGAAAAGTTAGAGGAAACCAAAGAAAAGCTTCAGAGCACGTTAGGGAAACCAAGCTAGAACTTCTACAGCCAA
This sequence comes from Altica lythri, assembly GCA_964028335.1. Classification (NCBI taxonomy): domain Eukaryota; kingdom Metazoa; phylum Arthropoda; class Insecta; order Coleoptera; family Chrysomelidae; genus Altica; species Altica lythri. The sequence goes on along the minus strand of OZ034805.1, from coordinate 57,074,533 downwards.
TTCAAGAAACAGTATTTTATGTAACTTTTGCAAGTCGTTCAGTGTCTCTTTCTCTTTGTTTTGTATTGGATTTTTGTTTTATTCTACATTGCACTACACTGTTAGGCTTTCCCTTTAAAGCAACTTTGTTCCATAGTACCCATTTCCTTATATCAAGATATTTATCGGAAAATGACTTTAAGATTACACAAATATATGAATTGACAAACAAATATATTTAACAACAGAAACAGAACATAAAAATTAAAAATAAGTAAAATACAAGTCCCTTTTCATGAGCATATAATAAAATTTTAATTAATTATTACAGATATTTCTTTATTGAACTGCGAAAAATCCGGTAAAATATTTAATTAAAAGTGACTAATTAAAGTCCTGTTATCAATATAATAATAAAATTCGAATATTAAAATTATTCAAATTTCTATAAGTAATAACTGATAAGATTATTCGCTAAAAAGATGCATAATGGTTATTATTTATTTTCATATTTATCGAACAAAGGCATTTTGTATAATTATAAATAAATACGTACGAAATGTTTTTTATGAGATTAGGGCAACAAAAAAATGTGTATGACATTGAACAATAGTAAAAATTATGGAGTGGAATAAATCAGGAAACTTAAAAAAACTATGTACAATTTAGTTACAGGGTTCTTCCATATGATTCGATGGCCAAAACTTCAAAAATTGGGGGTCACAAGTCAAAAAAATCATCTTTTTGTATGTTTTTTGCCCATATCTAATTTCCAATGGGTTTTATGCTAATTGTAGTTATTATCAATATTGTAGAGAATTAAATTCTCTACAAATTTTGTCGTAAACATTTTTTATACGTTGAATCGTTTTTGAGATAGAGGGCAGGGCGAGCACAGATTATTTGAAATCAACTAGTAGTCCTAGTCCCGATCGAAATCCGCTCATTTCAGGTTTATAAATTAGTACACTATCCCTTGAACAAAAAAGTTGGCAAAGCAAATGTGACAAATATTCAAGTTCTAAAAAACACATTTTGTGTCTTCACGCTTTCAGAGGCTGAAGAAGAAAACTGCCCTGTTCAAAGATTATTTGATAGTGGATTGCAAACTTTATTAGCTGTTTATAATGCTCCAAAGTCTGTAGATAATATCAATCATCTTTGTTATGCACAATACGTTAAGTTAACAAAGCTCAATAAACTGTGCAGTTATCAAATATCCCACCAACAAGTGGAGCAGCTCACCAACATTTTAATCGTGTTTATTACCAAGTTCAAACTTGGTTAGGGCATGATTTGGAACCCCAGAAATGGGGTTGGACAATGCGTAACGTATTGCTAGAACCTATCATGACCATTTAACACCTTCTCCAGATGAATTACTCAACACGATATTCTGTAACTGCAAAAGTGGTTGTGGTTCAAGATGTGGTTGTAGGAAAGTGGGGTTGCAATGCTCTTTAGCTTGTGGCCAGTGTATTGGGCAAGCTTATCTCAATGCTGTACCATATGAGATTGATGTTAACGAAGATAGGTCCTTTGAACCAGAAATCATGGAAGAATTATAAACGAATCTGGGTGAAGATGACAATGAAGACGATAACACCCTTGGAATGTTACAGCTACGAGAAGACGATGACGATGAAGATGAAGAAAATTGAAATTAAAACTCATTATTCTTTTAATTATTTTATCTGTTTTTTTAATTTTGACATTTACAAATGTATCAAATAACATTTCCTAATAAAAATATTATTTAAAATTTTATTTGTTTTCTATTCATTTTTATTTATTAAAGAATAATTACTGTAGATAAGATTTAAATTATAGTGTAATATATATTTTACTCTCTACAAATTTATAAATACACGGGCAGCTAAGTGTTAGTAAATAAATTGATACTTAATTGAAAATAAATAATTAATTAATTAATAAAATGAAAATTATTGATAATTATATATGAAGTAATAATTTATAAACCCTAAATGAGTTGATTTCGATCGGGACTACCAGTTCATATCAAATAATATTTAATCTGCGCTCGCTCTGCCCTCTACCTCAAAAACGATTCAACGTACCTATAAAAAAAATTTAATTCTCTACAATATTGATTACAATTAGCATAAAAACCATTGGAAACGAGATATTGACAAAAACGTGCAAAAAGTCGTTTTTTTTTACTTTTGAATAGGTTTATGATGCCAAATATACAAATTTACAGCTGGGTATCTCAACTTTCCTAGGTAAACCCCCTAAAATGACTGGACTATATATTATTTTGTGTTCTACGTATTGAATACTGCTTAATGTTGAAAATTATTTTGTTTTATTATTTTACGAAAACGAATCGGTGGTATTCGATATTTTCATTACATATCAAATAACAATATGTACAAATTTTCATTGTCACTCTCAGAATCTTTGTGATTTTTAAGTTGTTTACACATTTTTTGAATATAACAGAGTAATAAGAATCCCTAATAGCCATAATTTCTCTACTAAAATTTGTTTAGTTAATATATTATAAATAGGTATACTTATTTTTAAAATTTACAAATTAGATATACAAGAAATCATATTAAGGGGTAAATGAAAAAATGTCTGACAGGAATCGATCCTGCAATCTCTATTTATAACCATTAGGACTATCATTAGCCGAACGGTTTACGGCACTATCGGCTATATACACAGTTCCCAAGTTCGAATCCTTCCGGTTATGACAATTTTTCAGTTTCTCCTTAGAGTCATTTCTATTTTAATTGTCGATTTGACAAAATCTCTCCCTTATTAACAAAATGTTATATTTGCTTAAGGACAAAGTAAGTATCACGTTTAAGATAATTTGAATTTAACGACCAACAAGCGTAATAATTATTAGGCATTCATAGCTTAGATGCTGGAGCGTTGTCGCGTAGAGGCAAAGGTTAAGAGTTCATGTCCTGTTGGATGCGACATTTATTTAATTTCTCTTTTCAATATATTCTTATTTATTTACTTTCTTAAATTTCAAAAATCGTATAAGAGATAACTCAAAATAATCGTTTACTAAAAATCCATGGTTCCGGTCTCCTAACCGAATTAAAATATAAGACAGGGCACAAAATAAGTGACTTTATTCAATTGTAGATTTGACAAAATCTCTCTCTCATTAACGTCATGCTATAAGGAGAAAGTGCGTAAGTGTCATATTTGATATGAGTTAAGTTTAACTACCAAAAAGCGAAAATACTACTAAGGTTTCATAGCTTTGTTGTTAGAGCTTTGCCGCGTAGATTCAAAGGTTACGGGTTCCAGTCCTGGTGGATGCAATTTCTCCTTAATGTCATTTAATATATTCTTGTTTGTATATTTCCAAAAATCCCATGAGAGGTGTCTCATATTATTAAAAAACTAGGTTCACTTATTTGAATAAAAAAATTAGAGGCACTCTAACTTTATTTTTTATTTTCATTTATTTTAAAAGTCCAATAAAAAAATATCGAATTGTACATTTTTAAAATAGTATCTGTTTGGTATCATTTCGAAAAAGTCACGTTTATTCAATTAGTTTTTAATATGTCCCCATTTGTTGATTACGCTGCTTAATTTTAAAATAGATTTATGGTCCAAGGAAATTAGCAAAAATGTGTTCTTTTTTGATTATTTATCATTTTTCTCTTAAAATTACAGATCTCAAATGAGCTTCATAGTGACTCTCAAGACTTCTTCGATGAAGAGCCAAGTTTCCAACGCAAATTGTATGTAGCATCCGTTAATGGGATATCACTAGAGTTGCATGAACAAATCGCTTTACAAAATTGTGGCTCTTTAGAACCATCATTTGAACTGGATGTCAGTAAGTTTAGAACTAAAAAATTCTCTATCTCTATATGAATGTACGGAATATTGTATAAAAAGTGTCAATGTACAGTCTATTTACTATTATAAGCATTATAATCAGTCTTGTATAGACTGGTTGATATTTATATCTACGTCACAGTATTTGAGTTAGGAATTCTAACCATGCACAAATCTAGATATCTACCTGGAGATTGACAGCATTACGCAAGATACTTGTATCATTTTTTATCTTTTTATTATAAGACTGTCATAAAACTCCGTTCGTTATTTATTTACCTTGCTTATAGGTTTATTTATTAGATGCAAAGCGACCACAACGGTGCTATTTTTCGAGTAGAGATGCTTTTGCGACTTTTGACAGCAAGTACTAGCCATTCTATATCGGGGATGTCTCTTTATTAGTGACTGAAGAGACAAGCCCATACTTTACTGATGAGGTCTAACACGACCGAAGCATGTCTACAGTTAGTTTTGCCCTTGTATAGACTGGTTGATATTTATATCTACGTCGCAGCATCATGTGCATTTGAGTTTGGAATTCTAACCATGCACAAATCTAGTTATCCACCTGGAGATTGACAGCATTACGCAAGACACTTGTATCATTTTTCATCTTTTTATTATAAGACTGTCATAACACTCCGTTTGTTATTTATTTACCTTGCTTATAGGTTTATTTATTAGATGCAAAGCGACCACAACAGTGCTATTTTTCGAGTAGAGATGGTACACTTGCGAATTTTTCTTACTTTCGCGACTTTCGACAGCAAGTAGCAGCCATTCTATAGCGGGGATATCTCTTTATTAGTGACTGAAGAGACAAGCCTATACTGTACTGATGAGGGCTAACAAGACCGAAGCATGTCTACAGTTAGTTTTGCCCTCGTATAGACTGGTTGATATTTATATCTACGTCGCAGCATCATGTGCATTTGAGTTAGGAATTCTAACCATGCACAAATCTAGGTATCTACCTGGAGATTTGATAGCATTACGCAAGATACTTGTATTATTTTTCATCTTTATTTTAACATTTTTAGGTCAATCGGATTACATTCCAGTGAACAGCAAAATCTCTTTTACTATCTCAAACTGTACATTGATGTTCCCAAAAGTATTTATAAGAAAAAATACTGAAAAAGGAGGACCGTACACAGGTTTTATAACAATTCGAGCTCTTCATAAATCCCGTTTAATTGATATAACATCTGTGGTTTTATTACCGACATCAAAATCAGAAGATATGAGGTTAATATTTGAAGTTGATGGAACTGAATATATTGTCTTAAATTATTTTTATCTAAAAATAATTTTTTTCGCTCTAATAATGACAATATTTGTACTGTTATTTGTTGAAGTTAAAGAAATTTATGATAAAGTTAATGAATTTAGGTATCGCCGCTTTGACGAACAATCGGCTGATATTTAGGAAAAATTACTTCAAATTATTTTTATACAATATTGTGATATCTCTAATAGCTGTGAGCTGTGACAATTATTATTAGAAGTTATGTTTTTATATTTGTTTAATAAAAATACCTTTTTAATTTTTTTATATTTTTCTTGTATTTAGATCAAGTTTTAATACATTTTGTTAAAATTTATTTGACAATATGCGTATACCGCCTATTACTTATCGATATTTAAAATATATTTATTGAACAAGCATATTTAAAAATATGTAGGTATATTATGTATTTATATATGTAATTTTTTTATACCAAATTTTTTTTGACTTATTATACATTTTTAACTATATTGTAGTACAATTTATTTAATGTGGTTGTTCTATTAAAGAATTGTTTAGTTCCATGACAATGTTTTATGATTTCTTTCATTTGGACTTAAAATGACATATTTTAGTTTACAAACTAGTTGTACTCGCAACGTTGTTCGCGTGGCGTGTGATTGTTGTATAAAAATTTCTTACCCCACCCCATTTAAGGAATGGGAGAGAAATTTTTATACACCAGATGTTAAGTTGAAAGAAGACAAATACATCTGTGAAAACCGCATTCGAATCGGATCAGTAGTTTTCATGTGATGCGCGCACAAACATACAGACAGACCGACAAAAAAATCTAACCACATTTTTGGGTTCTATTTCGATGTACCCGAGACGTCGTTCGCGTGATGTGGGACAGACAAAGAAATCTAACCACATTTTTGGGTTCTATTTCGATGTACCCGCGACGTCGTTCGCGTGGCGTGTTGATTTTTGTATAAAAATTTCTTTCCTCCCCCCGTTTAAGAGGTGGGGGGGCGGTGAGAAATTTTTATAGACCAGATGTTAAGTTGAAGGAAGACAAATACGTCTTTGAAAACTGCATTCGAATGGGATCAGTAGTTTTCATTTGATGCGCGCACAAACATATACATTCCTACAGTTTTATTATATTTATAGATTAGCAATAAACATTATATTATTGTTAATACCCTTCTGGATTTTACTCACACTTCTTAGTCTGTTGTATGTAAATAGTCCGTGGCCCATTCTCGTCCTGTTGATCAAGAATGTTTTTCTTGTGAATTTTTTCTCGCTGAATCCGAATCTGAAACCTGTTTTTCCTAAAAATGCGACATTTTTTCAAACACTTTTTTGATCCTTATGAAAAAACAAAAAAAAAATGTTTGTAAGTACTGTACTGATGAGGTCTAACAAGACCGAATCATGTCTACAGTTGGTTTTGCCCTGATTAAAAAAAGAAATTAAATAAAAATACTAACAACATTCTGGTAGTGCTTTTTCTCTTTTTGTTGTTTTTGTGTCTTTCTTATATTATATTCTATATTCTTTCGTTAATGGTTGAAATATGACTATATGTATTGTAATATTTTTTAATATTTTCTCTGACTATGTCATGAAATGTACAATAGATTCTCGTATTTTTAAGTAAATTTACAAACACTTCGACAAGCCGCTACGTGGCTTAGAGGCTCTGTTTTGTTCTATGTAAAATTTGTACATAACTCTATGACTGCGATTATACCTTAATAAATAAATAAATAAATAAATAAATAAATAAATAAATAAATAAATAAATAAATAAATAAATAAATAAATAAATAAATAAATAAATAAATAAATAAATAAATAAATAAATAAATAAATAAATAAATAAATAAATAAATAAATAAATAAATAAATAAATAAATAAATAAATAAATAAATAAATAAATAAATACATAAATAAATAAATAAATAAATAAATATTTAAAAAAATATACAGTTTCATATACAGATTTTTCTGGAAATACTGTGCAATCTATGTATATGTTTGTGCGCGCATCACATGATAACTACTAATCCTATTCGAATGCGGTTTTTAAAGACGTATTTGTCTTCTTTCAACTTAACATCTGGTGTATAAAACTTTCTACCCCCACCCCTTTAACGGGGTGAGGAAAGAAATTTTTATACAACAATGACAGGCCACGCGAACGACGTTGCGAGTACAACTAGTTTTTAATAAAAGTAAATTTTTAACAGATTTTGTTTTCTTGTGAAGTAAGTATGCAAAAAATAAGGCAAATAACCCTTACTTACCTTGTTTAACTTTAAACATTGCATAATTTGCATATTTTCGTTTCCCTGGACCTTGGGAATATCGACTTTCCAAACCCGACTGTTCATATAGATAAGGTACACTTATCTTTCAGAAATTCGACAAATGTCCATTAGAAAAATTATCTATTCGATTATTTGTCGTTCGAAATTGTTCTTCGATATTATTCCTGAATACAGCTAATTATATGCTGTGAACATTTTTTTCTTTTGGTAATATACCTACTTACTTCCTAAACTAAATTCAAACCATGGCAATCAGGCATTAAATACATTAGGCTGTTAGTTATTACCGTAACTGCGAATAAGAAGAAAAAAGTAAAATTTATTGTAATTGGAATCTGTAAAGTACGCCATACATGCTACGATAAATTGTTACGATTTAACTGTACCATTCAAATTACACCGATAATCGCTAGGTGTATGGGGTAAAACTGCACAGTTTTCTACGATTTTTAAGAGCGGTACCTTCGAACGGAACAGTACAAAAATTTCAATAGATTTATCGGAATCGGATAAAACTGCGCAGTTTTATCGGTACGTGTATGCAACAAATCGTTCAGTTTTTACATAAGTAGATAGTTTACATATAAAATAAAAATGGGGTCTCATGAATGGCTTGAACAATTCTTGACAGTTTTAACGGTACCGTTAAATCGTAACGATTTATTGTAACGATTTATCGTAGCGTGTATGGTAGTGGACTGAACGACGAACTGTACAGTTTTAACGATACAGTTAAATCGTTATCAATTTATCGTAGCGTGTATGGCACCCTTTAAGCACATTTCATACTTTTTAATAACTTCATGTTTCTCTCAATTACCTCATTACATAAATTTGCTTTTACCAGAATGCGAGACTTCAGAGAACAGGTATCTCATTTTATAGAAACGAAGAATTCTGACAAAGATTTGAAAAGTGTTTTGTGACATTAAAACAGATTTCTGTAAATATCTGAATTATTTGTATGAAGTATTACATTTGTTAAAGTTATGTCATATTAAACAAACAATAAATTTAACTGTGTTTCTAAATTACCCGTAAATCGCACAATGTATATTTACCCCTACCGCTAAATTAATACGCGAATATGTAAAATAGTATCTGACTTACTTTTTCAATGAACTTTCTGTTAAGCAAGGTCTGCAGACCATTATTTTCCTCAAGTACTACTAAAGGTTCAATTTGCAGATATGTAGCAGGAATAAACAGAAACAGTAATAATAAATATCCAAAAAATAACTTTGGTATACTTGGAATAGTAGGAATTGTTATATCAGCCTTGTATTTGATAAAGAAGAGACGTTCACAACGACTTCAAGAGCAAGATAAATTGCAACACAGAAAAAAAATCGGAGAATTAATACGAACACAATCACCCAACCCTACAAAACCGAATCCGAATGAAACTTTAAGAGAACAATATAACTTCATAAACAAAGTTGTCAGTAAATGTGCTCCCGCTGTTTTCTATTTAGAAATAAGAGACCCTAACAAAAAGGACATCGATGGTAAACCACTTATAACTTCAAATGGATCAGGATTTATAATTAATGAAGACGGATGGGCGTTAACTAACGCTCATGTTATTTTGAATAAACCACATTCCATCATAAACGCTATTCTCAGGGACGGTAGAAGCTATCCGGTATATATCGAAGATGTAGATATGAATATAGATTTGGCACTTTTAAAATTAGATGTTAATGGGAAAGTACCAAGTCTGAAATTTGGAGACGGTGATACTGCTGTTGGAGAATGGGTTGTTGCGCTAGGAAGTCCATTGTCTTTGAGTAATTCAGTTACTGTTGGAATTGTAAGTTAATTTTACTAATTATAACCACTTATATATAAGTTTGTTTTCAATAAGAAATTTTAATACAAAGGAAATACAAAAATAGTTTATTTAAGGGGCTACTAGTATCGGAAATATTCCCATTAACAGGCCCTCAAAAGTAGGCACCAAAAAAAGGAGCAACATTCAAAAATATGGAATTGAAGTCAACTATTCCCGTTTGCAGTTAGAGGGAAAACATAACTTGTAGACCGGTTTCGGTCTATTGGGCCTCGTCAGTACAAGGTATATGTTGTCGTCAGTTGGCTTCAATTCCACATTTTCGAATGTTGCTTCTTTTTTTTGTGCTTACTTTTGAGGGCCTGTTGTTGGGAATATTCCCGAAACTATTAGCCCCTTAAATAAAATATTTTGACCACATTTGAGATATGAATGATTTTCTCTTTCTAAGAAATTTTAAATTTATGAAATCCAGATACTGATACTGCAAGCCAGTGCAAGCGAACATAAGGAGGTAGGTAACGTTATCTCATCATATTAAACCGCTTGTTCCCATAAACACCCCTTTTAATAACATTTCTGATATTTCCTTATTTTATGTCTTTTTCGGTCGTCCTCTTTTCTTTTTTTTTTTAAATTTTTGCTTCTCATATTTGTTTTACAGGTCTCTCTTTTTTCATTCGTTCAAGGTGTCTCCACCAGCTCAATTCTCGCTGTTCAAGAAACTCTGATAGAGTTGCATGTCTTACTCTTTGCTAATTATTCTATCTTCTCGTTACTCCTTTAACTTGTCTAAGATATTTAATCTCTGTAGCTTGTAATTTGTTCTTCTGTCTTTGTGTTAAGGTTCAGGTTTCCCATCCATTAGTCAATAGTGATCTCTATTTGTCTTTGTATACTTATAATTTAGTTTTTCTTCATATTTCTTGCTTGCTGATAAAACTTCCATTTAGAGCGTCGATTTTTCTATTAATCTCTACATCTTTTGTTCCCTTGTGTTCTATTTCCACCCCCAGGTATTGAAATTCATATATCAGTTTTACTTTTTGCCCTTCTATTTCTGTTTAGTTCTAGTTTGTCTCCTATTCTCATCGTTTTTGTTTTTCATTTTTTATTATCATATTATATTATTTGCAAACATCATTCCATCCTTCTAGATTTTTTTGTAAATCTCATTCGTTTTTTGCCATTACTACTATATCATCTACAAATGCTCCTTCTGGTATTTTTATCACCTCTAGGTTGTTATATCCAATATGCATTTTCTTAAATTTTTCTGAACATCAACATAAACAGATATGTATTAGAGTACCTCCTTGTCTTAGATAGATAGATAGATATTTTTTGGGTTGGCTGTTAGCCTATATCACTGCGACCTTGGCAGATCTATTGTGAACACCCATTATCTGTGGAATAGGATTAGAGCACCTTGTCCAGCTCTGCCCTCTTAATGAGACTTGATAGCCTTGACAGTGGCCACTCCGCATAACTTGGAGCAGCCGGTTTCACCTCTCCCAGTAGTCCCTTATTTGTTATAAATCGCTCAAATTTTCTATGTTTGCTTATAAAGTTGTTCACATTTCTCGTATTACAGACTTTTGATTGCTTGTATTTATGTTTTGTCAGCAGTCTTATTCTTCATCAAAAGTGTTTTCAAGGTCTATGATGACAATATAAGCGGAGCTATTTTGCTGAGAGGTCTTCTCCATTATTTGTTTAATGGAAAAAATATTATATTGCGTGTTCCTGCCTTTTCGGAAAACACTTTGCGCTTCGTTTAGCCGTGGTTATGTTATTAATTTTAGTTTTTTATCTAGAGGATTTTCTTATATACCTTCAATGTTGTTGACAATACCCTGTAGTTGGCTCAGTTATTACGATCCCATTTTTTATTACATTTTTAAGCTTGAACATAACAAAGAAGATAACAACGTTATCTGATTATATTAAATTCGAAACAGAGCAAATAAAATAAATCAAACGTTTGTATTAAATATAATATAATGTTAATCTAACTAATAAAACAATCTATATATTAATAAACAATTATCAAAAAAATATTTAATCAAGCAGATTACCTACATAGCTACACTAAAGTTCAGTATCATTTGCTACTTGTGTAATAAAAGTTAGGAGTCTCTTGAATTTACCCTGGAATGATAAGAAAGTATAAATGAATGCAATAGCAAACAGAAAACAACATGTTAACATGTAAACAATGTGTTGTTTATATTCTAGAGTAAGTAACCCTAAAATATTCATAACGCGAGATGAACCTTTTATTTTGTCCTCTAAACAAAACCATCATAATTTTTCCTCAAGTTATTACGTTTGTGGCATCACATTGTCTAGAATGTCTAGATGATTACTGGTAGTAATATGTCTAGAGAAAATCTCTGGTGAATTGGGACAGTAAATTAAATTTGTTACCTTTCCGACAGCGGTCGAGAGAGAATATTGGCGAAATCATGTCCGGGTTGGATTAGGTTTCTCAAGGGAAAGAACCAAAACTATATACAGAGCGTAAATTGAAATTTACATCCAATAAAGTGTCATTTAGTTTAATTTATTTATTTTCAATCACTAATACTTAATTTTCTAAGAAGATGGGTACAAACAATGCTTCAACTTAACCGATAAATCACATATAAAACCGAAGAAAATAATATAAACGTTTACAAAAGAAGAAATAATTACATTTAATTATGCAATAAGTTGAGGAAAGTTATCCACAGCTTAAGAATGCAAGGTCAAATAAATTTATTCAACGTCTGTAAAGCTAGAAAGGTCAAGTCAGCAGAATCACTCGTATTATATCTCAAAATTTAGTGCTCATTTAGTGCTAATTTAGTGCTAATAACAGATATTTGGTGCTGTGATAGGGGGACTAAAAATGAGAACACTGCTAACTTTTCATTAAGCTAGCAGTGTGCCATTCGTGACGCGCAAAAACGGAATCTATTGGAATTAAAAGACGTCACCATTTAGTGCTCAATTAGTGCTGTCAGTACAGCAAAAGATTTTTGAAAAAGATTTTTTTTTTATTTTTTTTTCAAATCAACTACTGCTAGTACACTGCTAGCTTAATAAAAAGTTAGCAGTGTTCTCATTCTTAGTCCCCCTATCACAGCACCAAATATCTGTTATAAGCACTAAATTAGCACTAAATGAGCACTAAATTTTGAGATATAATACGAGTGATTCTGCCGACTTGACCTTTCTAGCTTTACAGACGTATTTATTCAGGGTATTAAAAGAACTTCATTGAGAGAGATAATACCCCAAATGTCAACAAACTTATAAAGATATAAATAGAGACAACCTTTTTTTTTGTTTCTAGTTATTATAGCAGTTACATTTATTTTTATTTTAGATTGCTGTATTATTGTTTAGTCTTTTCTTTACCTATGATTTAAACTAGGTACATTTTACAAATACTCTATATTACGAACTCTTTGCACAGTTGGTGCTCCAAAGACCCCAAAAAAATATTTAAAAGTTCTTCAAATTTAGCTACTTCAAAAGCACTTTTACATTTGAGTGGTTTTAAAATTCTATATTTAGTTAAATGCTCTTTATAATAAATTTGTATGGACCATCAGGCAAACTTTGATAATAATCAATTAAATCGATTTGTACTCTAGAATTTAAATCTTTGCTTTGCTTTGCTTACAACAATTCTTTGATTTTTCTGCACATCCTTCGCATTGTTTTATCATAACCATTCGTATATTGGCATAATGTTCCAAGTTTTTTTTTGTAACTTTTTCTCCCCTTTATGTCCACAAGCCGTATATCAATCTCGAATAACATTCCATGCTACTTTGTTCGTTCTGGTAGCCATAATTTAATTATCTTTAATTCTACGTACCTTTGTTACTCCAGCCAAATTTTCTAACCTATATGAATTTTTCATGTAATGAAACTGCTTGTTTTTCTTAACCATTTCACTATTATTAATAGCTTTTAAAACTTGTATAACTTTTTTTTCAAATTCCTCCTCTTACACTGCAATACTTTCATTATTTGCAATCATGTTTTATCACCCTCAGATATAACACACTTGTGCTAAAGCTTCTTCCAACCTTCGAAGCACTTCTGGAACTCGAATTTGGATATGGCCATCAGCTCCCTCTTCGACGCGGACTTAATCTCCTCAATTGGGGAAAAACGTCGTTCTTTCATCGGTCTCTTTAGTTTTAGGACTAAGAAAAAGTCGCAGCCGGCCAAGTCCGGAGAATACGGTGACTGGGGCATGATAACGGTGTTTTTTTTTTGACCAAAAACTGTAAATGTGCCGGTGGATAATCATGGTACAAAATCCATGACTGGTTTTCTCACAAATCCTTGCTTTTAAGTCATATTGCTTCGCGCAAACGTCTCATAACATTCAGGTAATATTCCTTGTTGACCGTACGATCTTGTCGCAAGAACTCATAATGCACTACTCCATTGCAATCGAACAAAACAATGAGCAAAACCTTCACATTCGACCGAACTTGGCGTTCTTTTTTCGGTCTTAGCTCGTCTGGCCTCTTCCATTGGGATGGTTGGTCTTTGGTTTCGATGTCATAGCTACCCATGTTTTGTCATCAGCTATTATTCTTTTGAGAAAATCTATATCGTCGATGGCAATATTAAACAAATCCTCAACGATATTCATGCCACGATGTTTTTGGTCAAAATTGAGCAATTTTGGAACAATCTTCGCTATCACACGTTTCATGCCCAAAACATCCGATACAAGCGCATGACATGATCCAGTTGATATGCCAATATCCTTAGCAACTTCCATAAAAGTAATTCAACGATTTTCCAAAACTATTTGCTTGACTGATTCGGCGTTGTTGAGGTGTTTGGACATCCATGGTGGTCATCATCATCAATGTCTTCTCGTCCTTCTTTAAAGCCCTTATACCATTCATACACTCTTGGTTTACTTATAGTAGATTTATTAAATGCCATAGTCAATATTTTGAATGCATTCGCACATTTTATTTAATTTTTAACACAAAATTTAATGCAGATTCTGTGATCTATTTTGTTCGATTGTAGAAAATCGAACAGTATACCAAAACACGTCTAACCTTTTTGTTTGTCAAACACAACATCAACAAGGCAAAATGGCTAATATTGTCAATATATATTAGAAATATCTGTACCAATTATGGAGGGTAGAGGTAGTACCAATATAAGGAAAAAAAAATCGAATGTACGTAGCCTGTGAAAGTCAAAATTCTCGGTTCTTTCTAAACAAATCTCGTATATATAAAAATAAAAAAAAAGTAAGAGGTGTCAAGGGACACCCGGATGGAACGAAGTTCCTTTCGATTAATTAGTGAAGGAATTGTAATTTGTAAACACAACAGAGTTTTACATACATAAGCATATATTATCGTCTGTATAAAATCTCTACTTACCTAACTCTATCAGCAATATCCGGAACTTGTGCAGAAACACTGTCAGGATACATTATTGTTTTTATTTTCTATTATTTTAATATTTATTATCTACAAAAAACCTGTATAAACTTAACAAAGTCGCGATACTACTACACTGTTCAAAGCAAAATAGAAAAAAAAATAGTAAATCCATTATTTTCAACTGTTCGTTTCTTTTAACAAAAGTGTCCATTTATACAATACCAGAGGATTAGAGGATATACATCTTCCTAGAATTACTTTTTATTTCAATTTAATTTAAAACAGGAATTAACAATTTAATACAAAACTTTAAAATTAAAATATTTGACAGTAACTGACGTAGGTACCTAACTAGTCAAGATAAGAACTATTGTTGAAATGTTTATGAACGGGATGAAATAAAATATAATACTATTATAGGTACTTATATTTTTCTACAGTATTTTCTTTTAATTTAAATTAGTGTTTTTTTAATTGTACTTTTATTAGTATTTATTATATTAGGGTTATTTAAATAAAGATAGGTATATCTATCTATGAGTGAGAGAGAGACAATATGCGTATGTCGTGTCGTGACAAATTTTGGTATGAATTTTTTTTTGGCTAGCTCCTAGCGTCAGTCGTAACTGTTCGTAACGCCCGAAAGGGAGCTTCGTTCCAAAAGTTTCAAATATCTTTCAAACTAAATAGGTTTCCTTATTTTAATATTATCTTAGCTTATTTTCATAATTTGAGATATCTATTTTTGAGTTTAGCAAAATGGAATAGAACCTAAAAAATATACGACCCCATTACTTATTCAGGAATAAACATTCATATATTATTCATTATGTTGTAGTTCTTCAGGGCTGTTTACTAGCATAACGTTGTTATATATTATATTCCATTGAGTTTAATTCCTGCCTTTAAATTTTCCATAGATCTTTGAAAATTTGTTTCGAGTAAGTATATATTGGGGAGGAGAAAGCATACACCCTTTAACCACTGCTAGCATTATTTATCAGATGGTCGTCTATTTTAGTTTCCACATTTTTTCTCAATACAGGTTTTTGATAAAAGCAACATTTACCATATTTATTATTATGTTTTAAACGATCAAATGCTTTTTTTTAATCGAAAAAAGCAGATAAATACATCCTTCTGTTGATCACGACATTTTTTAGCAGGAACTGGAGTCTTAACAGTTCCTAAATCCTATCCGGAAACCCAATTATTGTTGTTTATATTTCGTTCGTAAAGGCGTTGGTGTAAGATTCTTGGCAGAGTTAGGACATTGCTAATCAAACTAATTAATTGAAACAGTGAGTATCCATTTGCTCTTTTTTTCTTAGGTATAGGGATGTACGTGGGCGTCAGTTAGTTTTTAGGAAAAATAAAGTTGAGATATATAGTAGTGTTACAATTTAAAGATTGTCCGTGTTGATTAACTTTATAATTTTTTTGTATTTTTTTGTCCCGTTGTAAATGTCAATTAGAAAGAGAAAAATCACGAGCGTGTAAAAAATGTTGGAAACAAAATTAAGCAAAGAGTGAATTTCAAGTTTTTGGTAAAAGTCAGAGAGACTGCGCCGAAAGCTATCAAACAAAATAAGTCTAAAAATAAGCCATTAAGAAACACTAAAGATAAAAAAGTATAATATTCACAAGAGAAAGTTTCAAATATCCTTCAAAGTAAATTAATGTTTCATCTATTACTAATATTATAAAGCTGAAGAGTTTGTTTGTTTGAACGCGCTAATCTCAGGAACTACTGGTTCGAATTGAAAAATTCTTTTTGTGTTGAATGGACCATTTATTGAGGAAGGCTTTAGGCTATATAACATCACGATGCAACTATTAGGAGCAAAGAAGTAATGGAAAATGTGAAAAAACAGGAAAAATTATTGATCCTTGAGGGCTTCCATTGCGTGCGCTGCGAAAACGGTTCAAGATACCAAAAATGTATGTATGAAAGAATTATTCCTCTTGAAATGATTTTAAAAAATGTCCGCGACAGTGTATGTCTATCTTTTAAGATTAACTCACTAGAACCGTTTTTATGGTAATCAAATTTGGTCGAAATTAATGCATTATTTGTTAAGAGTTGTATCAACGTAATAATATTAATCTTTATTCAAATAAATGTGTTGTTGATTAAGAGTATTTAATTGTGAACAAAATTGTCTTTGACATCACTTAATTTTAATGAACATCTTAGAAGATATTACAATTTTAAAATAACTAGGACGCCACCGTAAGGTGGCGCAGTTATTATCTCATATATTTAAACGAGAATTTCTTACTACCTAAATTAAGTACTATAAAGCCACCGCATGGTGGTGCAGTGGATATCTTATATAAAATATCTCATATAAAAAAATCATTGAAAACAAAAAAAAGCAAAATGGTAAACATTTGAGAAAATGAAAAATGGAAAAGAAGACACGACAGTATTATGTGGTACAAAGTCCGCCGGAACAGCTAGTTTTAATATTTATTAAAATATTTTATTCTTATAATTTGTTACACCCTCTTCTACAGTTCTGTAATATACACCAAAATTTAAAAATATGCGTACCTATAACTTATTTCTGAATAATATTCTGAATATGTCAACCTAGTTAGGATAAATGAATAACGTAGATATTTTTCTCTTTCATTTTTTTTTCTGCTTCAGATTAGCTGTGTGAACAGGCCAGCTCAGGATTTAGGACTGAAAAATTATTCCATGTCATATATCCAGACGGATGCTGCTATCACATTCGGTAACTCTGGTGGTCCCCTTGTGAATTTAGACGGCAATGTTGTAGGAATTAATAATCTCCGGTTAACATCCGGTATATCCTTCGCTATTCCCGTGGGTAAGACTAATTATCTAATTGCTTTACCTAATGGATTAAAATGCCTTTAACGAGATTTAACAGTGAATTGTGATTTGTTTGATGTAATCTCTTGTAAAAATTCGCACCAAAATATTTGTGATAATTATTTGTGATTAAAGTGATTACCTCAAGCAAATTTAAAATGATTTTATACAAGGGTGATCACTAATGTGACAATTATGTATGGTGATAAATACAACTGAACTTATTTTTAACCCCTTGAATTTCTACTTTAATTTTCAAATTTAAAAATCATAATTCGATAAAAAAACACATTTAAATACTATAACATTATTATAACGTTTTTAGATTTTCTATTGTCACGCCTGGGGGAATAGGAAGAGGGGGAATGCTTGTTTCGCACACTCACAGGGGCTCGTGCTCCTGTGGGTAGTGTTGGGCTCGGCCATAATAGCCCCTACCAACTAAACTCTACCTCCTTTCGATCCCCTCATGCCGTAGCAGCTTTCCTTTCGGAAGTTTCTTCCCCGGCATTTTTCGCGTACAGTTTTCACTGGTTCTTCACTCTCTTTTTTCTCTTGTTTGTTCTTCTCTCTTTATTTCCTCTTTCCTCGTCATGATTTTTCTAATCATGTCATGCACAACTTCCCACTTCTCTTTGTTCCTCACCATTGTCCTTACTATGTTGCCCGTCGTGAGTTTTACCTCGATTGTTTCCTGAGCTCTTTTTCTTACCTCATCAAAGTATTGGCATTCCAAAACTGTGTGCTCCGGTGAGCCTCTCCTCTCCACATGCTCTGAACGCCGTGTTGTAGCTTTTGCCGATCCTATAGGTGTAGCTCCCAAATGAACCGTGATCTGATGGGAACTGGGTCAAGTAGTAGTCCGCAGTGCGGTGCTTACACTTGATCCATTCTCCAAGCTCCCCGATCAGATGTTTGCTTCACCTACTTTTGCCTCCTAGTAGTGGTTGCCTCCACTCGGCTTCCCATCTTTCCACAGTTTGGGCAAGCATTTTCGCCCTTTCTCTCGCTAGCGTGTCTGCTGGCGGAATCCCTGCTATCGCTTGCGCTACTTTACTACTGAGTGTTTTATATCTGCTTACTACCCTTAGCAGCGCTTTTTTTGTGCCCTGTTCAGCCTATTTCTATACTTCTCTACCGAGGAAGCTGTATCGGAGCTCCGTAGAGTAGAATAGACTGATCTACTCCGTACAGCACCATCCTCTTCTTGTATTTAGGCCCTCTGACGTTCGGCATTAGTCTCTCCAGCGTGGACATCCTTTCTTCTGCTTTCTTTCGCAATACTCGACATGTCTTCCACACCTTAGTTTGTCGTTGATTACTATTCCCAAGTACTTCATCGATCTCTGATGATTTATGTCCTATCCTCTTACCCTGAGCTGCATGCTCCTTCTAACTCTTGGCTCTTTTAGGATGATTGCCGCTGTCTTTTCAGCTGCTATTTCAAAGTTGTGATTATTCCATTGCGCTGCCTGCTCCACTGCATCATTTGCCCTTTCATTTAGTTCCGTTTCGTTCAAAAATACTAGCGGCCACATTTTGATAGGCTCCTGGTCGATATATATTTTCCGTATCATGAATGTGTGTACAAATTTGGTTTTTAACATATAGGTACTCGATGTGTAGGTACCTACACTAATTCTAAAGTCGGATTTCGTACTATGGGTAATTATGGTTTAAAATAATTCAATAAAATATAAATTAATATGTAAACTACCTTATTTATGTTACACTATCATCTTGATACAAAAATAAAAAGACATTGAAGCTTTCATTACAATTTTCTTTGTAATGTTGCTACGCAGAGATTTATAACATTATTAGATTATTATATAAAAAAAGAACACCATATTTTGGTGCAATAACTTGCAGTAATAGCATGTCAGATAGAAAGTAGATCAAAAGTGTTGCGCAACAAGGATCTATTCTGGACTTTCTACTTACATATGCCGTATCATTAGAATTGCTTTACTTTTTTGATGATTAACTATTTTTTGTTTAGAAAAACCTGACAATTTGAAAATTTTTATTATAAAACCGTGTATAGCTGATAATTAAAAAATCTATTCACTAATTAAAAACTTTGATTGACTTTTAAATAAAACAACAAATTATATTTTGAAATTCAATTATAGAATATATAGATATATTTTAAATTGAAAATATTATTTTGAATAATGAAATCGAATTTTTGGATGACCGGAATTTTAAAGTGATGTAGTCACAATAAATTTAATAATACACTGACAGTTTTAGTTTATTGCAATATCAAATAATTTTGTGTTAAATTATTGTATCAATAAAGCTTTGTTTTAAAATAATTAAATGCAAATAATTTATAGACACGAGTATTAAAAATAATATTTATACCGTATGAGAATAAATTAAATAGTAGCTTTTTAATCGAATATAATAATACAAAATTATAAAACTTTATTATTTATATAATCTAATAATTATAAAAATTGTATTTTACCAAATTCTTTTGTTGTAGAGTATGCTAAGAGATTCTTGGAGAACACAAAATACAGAGTAAAAGGAATGAGATATGTAGGACCGATGGGAAAATCACTTTTTGGTATTACAACCATTACGATTACACCTGAAATTGTCGAAGACTTGATACGAACAAACACAAAAATTCCTAAGGACATTAAACAGGGTCTTTTAGTTTGGAAAGTTGTACCAGGTACAGCTGCTGCAAAGTAAGAAACTTTTACTTAACACTTTTAAATTTGATTCAAATTCCTTAAGACGTTATTAAAACCAATGTCCACAAATTCGTGACTGTGCTGATTATGATTCAGCTAGCTCAGCCAAGATATTATCTCCACAGGCTATCAATAAAAAAAATATGATTCTAGACATTTGGCAGAGTCACCTGGTACTCGTTTAGCTCAGCCACAAGCTCATGGCTGTGCTAATTATAACTAAAATACCTCAGCCACAAATTCGTGGCTGTGCTGATTATGATTGGGCGAGCTCAGCCACAAATCTCTATTACACCCTGTGAGAGATTTTTTTTTATAAATCTTCCCGTACATCAACGCTGAATCTTACCATAGCCTCTAATCCTTCTGACAATTTCGTACAGCATTCGTACCCTTTTTTACTATGGCTGTGCCAGCTAATATATAGCTGGCACAGCCACATGTTTTATTGAAAAATTAAAAAGACAATAAATTTTTAATTGCGGCAAATAATTAGCAACAAATTATAGCTATATTTTCCATATTTTCTTAGTTGATTGTGCCATCATGGCTGTGCTAGCATTAGAGAACTTTAATATTCTTTGCTGATAACATCAACGTTTCATCTATCCAACCGTTTTCACTTCTACAATGTAAAATGATGATTCTCTGTCCCTTATTAGAAGGAACACCAACCTTTGTTTATGGTGGCATGTGTGTCATACCAGATTTCATCTAAATAAACTATATTTCTGCCTTCTTCACGGTATTTACAAATAAATCTTTCTTAACGACGGTATTCTACTGCTCTCCATAATTAACTTTCTTTTGCCAATTGCCTTATATTTAAAGTCATTGGCTTCTAAAAACCATTGAAAAGTCCTATGAAAACACGGTTATAAAATATTTTTACCAATTACTTTACTAAGTAGGTATACTCCCTACAGTAGGAAAATCATTGCCTGCATACATTTCATAAATAGTTTTAGTAATAGGTTTCAAAAAATGAAATTTAGTTCTTCGAAATTGTCCACTATCATTTCGTTTCTGTCTGGGTTTATTCAAAATTGCGTAGACAGTTGATTGAGTTATTTTAGTTAAATGCACTGTCTCTTTTATGACTATGAATTATTTAACTTATATAATAGTATGCTCTAATACAGCATTGTATGTAAAATGAGTATTATAAATCTAGTGAAATCAGTGACTGGCCTATCATTCAATACCAGATACCGCGTCCTTGCAAGGCCTTCACATTGGCAAAGGACATAAAATCCTCCTCTTGGCAATATCGACAGATTTCTTAATATGCCACGTTCAGCTGACTCATGTGTTTTCTGAGCCGACAATATCCTGTTAAGAGACTGACAATTATTCTGCCATCGTATCGCCTTTGCGATCACAGCTCTGCAGTATATTTCGCAGAGTGACCTTTTATGAAGACTTTCGATTGTCGCAGGCCCGGTGATTTTTCCTACTACTCCTGTGTCATTTATCAATGGCTGCTTCTGTGAAGGTGACAGCAATCCCGCCGAATGGTTCACAGCCAATCGGGCCAATTCATTAGCCTTCTTATTGTACCGAAACCCTGAGTGTTCTGATACCCATGCCAATGTCAGAGAATTCCGAATTGCGGCATGTGTCAATGCCCTAACGCAGTTTTCCACCAGCTGTAAGCTTATTTGTGCCGAGACTATCGTCTTTAGAGCCGTTTGAGTTTAAATATCATATATAAGGAAACAGTCAACCAATAATTTACGCTGTGTCTGAGAATGTATTTATAATTTCAGAGGTGGAATTAAGGTGGGAGATATTATTACACATGTTAATGGAGTCCAGGTAACTTGTCCTGCAGATCTGTATTTAACATCGTCCCGGAAACAAACTGTTGAGATGACTTTAATTCATCAAGGAAAAAAAGTCATAGTACATTTATATCCTGAAATGTTTGAAGGAGATGATTGGTAATGTAAAATAAATTTTTGCCTATATTAAATTGATTTTCATTTTTTTGCAAATTTATGTAAAATTATATATATACGTAAGGCAAGAGAAAAAAAATAATTTTATCTACAAACTCAGAAGATTGACTGATTTAGAATAATTGGAGGTAGAAAGTAGGTACAACTGATTTTACTCTAATTACTTTTATACAAAATCCTCCGCATCTAAATACATGGTTTATTGTCTCCGAAATTATTTCCAGTCCCAATTTTTGTTCTTTTTAGAGCACAGAAATATTTCTCTCCATCCAACTTTACTACTTTACACAGCTCAAATAAGACCTAATCTTGAATACTGCTCGCATGTTTGGGGATTGGCGTCTCCGTCAACGCTCAGAGTTCTTGATGCAATAAAGAGAAGAGCAGTTCGACTAATAAACGACACAAGTATCACCAAAAACCTAGCCCCATTGTCCCACCGAAGAGCAGTGTCTGATCTTTCCCTGTTTTACCGATACTTAAACAGATTTTGCTTAGAAGAACTTCGCTTTATAGTATCTCCACTTGGTACACCAGCCAGAGCAACGCGACGTGCCAACTCCATGCACCTTTATACTGTTCAGTACCAGACATCGAGAACGGATCGATTCAATCGTTCCTTCATCCCCAGGGTCTCCAGATTGTGGAACTCCTTACCTTCCCACTTCTTCCCCACTCGTCCTAAATTGCAGCCTTTAAAACTCAAATTAATAAATTGTCTCTTCTGCCCCAATAGATGTTCTCGGTACATTTGTATTTAGGTCTATACCTACAAGGACATTCTTAAATAAAATAAATGTACCTAATAGCTATATAATAAAAGAAAGTTTATAAAAAGCCATTCATCAGTTCTTGCGTTAAAGCCGGACAACAAACAGACTCTTCTATAGTTTTAATATATAATATATGTATATATAGATCATATAACTTTTGAATGGATTCTGGAGAAAATAAACGTATTACAGAAATAAAATCCAAATATTTCTATTGTTTTCAAACAAAAGTAAGTTAAAAAGTTTAAATTCGTTATAACATTATTTATAATTAATATAATATATGGGTAATAAAATTGCTATTTACCACCGATGGCAGCTAAATTTAGTTGTACAATTTATTTGTGTTACATCGAGTTGTTTAACATTCTCAGTATTTTCGATTTTTATTCGGTTCAGATATAGCTGCTCAATAGATCAGCTGACCTTAGTTTTAATTACGTTTTTAAAATCTTTACATTACGTGTTAACATTCGTCAGTATATTTTAAGATACAAGAAAAAAATTTTATTTGTTTGTTTAACTTTTTTTTTAACTATATAAACACTTTAAAGTAAAAAAATTCAATTCTTATACAGAAGAAAATGCTATCTTACTCTACTTGTTCTTGATATCTGTTAACATGTTTTTTCTTTTTAAATTCAATTTTAAAAATGGTCATTGTTATTCTGTGTACCCTGCTCTAGGCTCTATTGCCCTTTTCAGAGGGCTGCTAAAAATTAATTTTTTTCTGCTTTGTTTGTTAGAGGTGATCATGGCCAATTTAGTCCGTCTAAGAAAGACTATTTGAGAAGTTTACAGATAGACACATTAAACAGGGATTTAAGGCAATCACAAAAAATACAGTCTGCTTCCAGTACAGTTCGTTCTTAATTTTATTTTCATATCGCAAATTCTATAGTCCTCAAACTCTTAGGGAAATTGCTGACCTTTAAAGTAATTAAAACTGAGAAGTTCTGTAAACCCAGGCAGTTCTCAAGGTTCTCATAGGCTAATATTCTAATGCCATGTAGTGTCCTGGATGCATTCCCTCTTTGGAGGTCCTAATTTCGAAAAGGCAGAAGTATACTGTTTGTATTTATATATGTTTGAGCCGAACAAAATGGTGAATTAATACTTTTATTTGTAATAAATTCAAAAATTACAAAACTACATTCTTTGGGAAACCAACTCATATATCGAGTTGCCATTCCACTCGCATTCGCTCTGCTTCTCCCTTTCCTCCATCCATCTACCGCATTCTAACATGCTATGTTGGACAGTGTCCAAATCCCCACAGTACCTATGGACACTACTCAGACGTTTCTGCTCTGTTGAATCTATACAGATACGACCGGAAACACCCATGTCCAGTCAATACCTGGTTCAGAGCCTAATCCGTAGAACGTTGCTTACACTCCAACCAGGTCCGGTATAAATGACTTCGTGCACTGAGCCACATCTTCCGTCCTGTTCCATTCCGTTTGCCATATCTCCATAGAAGTGGCCCTACCAGGAAACAGCATCTCTTCGGCACGTTTTAACATAGCTCTTAACGAAGGAACTAAAAATACGGGGATTAAAAAACTGATTACGCATAGCTACACGCTAATTGTAGGCTATCCAGACGATTTGTCTTTGACAGCAAAAGAAAAAAAGCTAAGAACATACTGTAGATCCTAACGAAAGAACCAAAAATTAGAGGATTAAAAATAAATGAGGAAGATACGAAAAACATGCTGCTTTCCAAGAAAACCCATTGCAACTTAGATTAAACAATATACATTTTAGAAAGTAGAAATATTATAATATTTAGGATTAATAGTACAGGAGAAACCAAAAACTTTGGACATATAATTATTATTAATGTTTATTGAGTAAGTTACAATGATTCTTAAAAGTGATTAAAAATATTGAATTTTTTCCAATATCCTTCAATAAGATTTACTGTCCTTTTCAGGGTAGTGCTACAATTTAATGTTTCCTGCATTTTATCTAGAAGTTGTACGTGGCAACTTCATTATCTTTAAGAGAGATCAACTAATTATTAGGCGGTAGGTACAAAATTCGCCAGGTCAGCTAGTATAAAATATGGCGCGAAGTTTGAATGAGGTAACCTTGAGTTTCTAGCTACATATATACATTCAAGCTGCGTTAGGATCCGTTCTTTACTAAAAGTCAAATGAAATATTGACTAAGAAACAAAGATTTTTTTATTTTATGGGATAACCTCATTAAAATATACTTACTGTAAAACCATCCTTCAAAGTTCGTGCCAGATTTTACATATAGCAACAAGCGCATGTGCGGATACCTAATTATATTGGTAAATATTTGTGTTTTTACAATGAATATCACAAAAAAAATGTATTGGCATAAATAGCGAATTTTAAAATACTAATGTTAGTAAAGAGAAAACATATTTGCATCAAAATCAGAGTATTGGAAAATACGTATTATTGAGTATTGGTAAATGTGGCATTTGCATTGGTAATAAGTGGAATGGATTAAGCAAATATGCATATGTATATTTTTTTCTTTTGCTACATTGAATATTGAAACAAATCCAAATGCTCATTGTAGTTTATATATAGCCAACAATATCCGACTTGTTTGTTTAAATAAAGCATTTTTTTCTCAAATAATTAAATTAAAAATATTTTCGAAACCCACAATAGGTCACATAATAAAAAATATAAAGATTAAAATAAAATCAAGTAATCACTAAGCGCAAACTTTATCTTATTCAAATTTTAAAATACATTACAAGCAAAATAAATATTGTAAAAGAAAAAAAGTCCTAACTGACTGAGATTATTAATGACGCTAGTACAAATGGGTCGGCTACTGAACTACCCGCTAATGTCAAAGATGGTTCTATCCCCTATCTTGGAAGACTATCTCTGCAGATTCAAAAAATGTTTAAAAATGAAAACGTTAAAGTAGCCAACAAAAACATTTTAACTACTTAAAAGTTAAATAAAAAGAGGAACCACACATGCAAATTTACAGCATTCCTTGTATGAACTGTGAAATAAAGGGGCAAACCTCGCGTAGTCTACATTAAAGCATAAGACAAAATCAAAGTAATAGCAGAAAAAGAAAAAGGTCTTGCGCACAGGCCATCTTTTCAATTACAAAGAGACAAAAATTTTGGATGTTGAAAACGAATATAAAAAAAAAACTTTTCACATTTATAATAATTAATCCAGTATGAATAAAAATTTCACACGGAAAACATCAGTCAAATCTATACATAGCTATAAACATTATCTAAAAATGATTCCATCCCAAAATAAAGTGTACCTGAGTACGAACGATACATTTTTACAGAAGAAGCTATAAATTTGTCCAATTGTAATTGGGTTTGTAATCCATTTTACAGTAAACCTAATGGCCTATCACTGGAGAACGAAGAAAAACAATTAATGGACGTTTTGTTCAGCACTTCAGCAAGTAGTGCTAGACCTCCCACCTCTCGACATCATTGTGAAAGGGGAGGCATGGATAACAGCCTACACAATGGGTTGCAGTGGCAACTGGAAGTACAATGCCTCCAGTGGGCATACAAGGATTGTGGACACTGTACAGATGGACACCTTGAAAATGCTACCAGACCAATGTCAATATTATTGACAGGGCTGCCTGGGAGAAAGGTGAACCTGAATATATGAAAAGGGGGATCACTTGGTATACGGATGACTCGAAAAAGCCAACAGGCACTGGGGCGGGAATATATGGAGTCAGACCCAAGGCGCAGTTTTGCATAAGCCTGGGTAAACTGGCTACTGTTTTCCAGGCTGAAGTTGTTGCCCTATCAGAGTGTGCAAGAGTGTGTTTGGAGCGTGGTATGACAGGCCACACCATATACATAAACTCGGATAGTAGAGCAGCGCTAATGGCACTTGACAGTTTTGACTTTACCTCTGAAGCAGTATGGGACTGTCATCAGGCCAAGAAAACCCTGGGAGAGTACAACAAGGTTATCCTTAGTTGGGTTCCGGGGCACAAAGGTATCGCTGGCAATGAGGGAGCAGACAAGTGGGCAAACAAAGGAGCTGAAAGCCCGCTCATTGGCCCAGAGCCGACGTGTGGTATTGCTTACAACACAGCACGAAGAGCTGTTCGCCAGTGGATGGGCCTAGAACATCGAAAGAGCTGGGAAAGAACAGAAGGTAAAATAGAGTCAAAGAGAATGCTGCAGACACCTACTGGTGCTATAGCGGCAGATGCCCTTGGGCTGAGGAGGAAGACCCTGCGGAAAGTGGTTGGCTTCATCAGCGGCCACTGGGTATTCCGCGGACATCTACATAAGATGGGAATTCAAGTTGAAAACCTCCTATGTAGAAAATGCGGTGAGGAGGAGGAAACAGCCTTTCACGTGATATTCATGTGCCCAGCCCTGCAAGGTCTGCGTGTGAGATCCCTTGGCCTACCGACTGGAGATCAAAGGGAAGAACGGGCAACCATAGTCAAAAGGATCTCTTGGTTCATTAAGAACCTGGGATTTGACGGAGAATGAGGACCTGTGAATGAGGGTGCACAATAAGCTGTACTAGCTGCGATGCAATCCCATGGACTACCCCTAAGCCTGGCCCTCTGTAAAAAAAAGCACTTCACTGAAAATGGGTTTCAGTACCAAATCTTTAACAAGGTTCTGAATTGAACTTTCAAATGACTTCTCAGTAATAAAAGCCAAAGCAATACGGATTTTGTTAGTTTTCCCCACGTCCTATCTTTGTGATGATCTGTTAAAATCTAAAAATCAAATATACTTCAACTAGAAAAAGAACTTTCCAATGTGGAAACCAACTTAAAGAGATTACGAGCCACAATTTTATAAATCGGTTATAACAGTTTTATTTTTTTATTTACTGCGCCCTCCTTACCAACTTAACACGCCTCTCATGGGGGCCGCGCTCCACTGGTTGAGAACCGCTGGTGTAAGATCTGGTAAAAGTTCCAGCTGACGAAGAATGTCTAGGAGTAATGATTAGGTATTAGTTTTTAACAATATCTTCTAAACCTTACTTAAAAATTAGCTTTGAGATTATGATATATGAAAGTACTTTAGTATCATAATCCCATACTTAAACTTTCCAAGTCTTTTATATCCACATCACAGTCCGGATTATTAATAATGTTATTTTTATCTCTTTAAACTGCTAAAAACACACATCTTTTCGGTGTATATTCCACTACTTTTATAATACCAGTTTTAAAGTGCAAATAAAAAAAGAATGTGGAACTTGTGGAATTCTGTTGAAAGCGACGTTTTCTATGCAATTTTTGACAAAAAGTAACCTGGAAAAACTACGTACCCGTATCCTTTTTCTCGAATCAGTGCTCTCAGGAAGTGATAAAAAACATACAAGACAGTACACGTTCAATATGTATCCACTTCGTAACAAGCTTTTGAAAATTGTTCTCAATAAGTATTAATTAACGATTTTAAGATACGTAACAGAACTTCCAATATATATTTTCGATTTCGAAAATTCTGGTTAATACACAATAAACACGTGTTATTTTACAAATTTAAAACGTTCTTTCAATTAAGAGTTTTCGATTGCGGTAAACCAATTAAAGTTAAAACAAAGTTAGATAATTTCATGGAAATCTTTAGCGAGTGATACTCTTTTGAGAGGTAGGTACCTACTATTTTATTACATATACCGGAGCCTGTCTAACAATAATAATTCTGCTTACCAGGTTTGTTCAGAAAGAAACGATAATTTCGATTGTTGTATTTTTAGTTTGTGTTTGACTCGATGGAGTAGAAGCAATGCTCCAATAAAAAATGCCTCACCCTCCCCTTAAATCGCTTCTGAGTCAGTTTAGTGAACTCACATGGTAATTTATTATATAAATTTAGACAAAGAGAATTTCAAGCCTATAGATTTAGTCGATAGAAGTGAAAACGTCGAATCAGTGAAGTAAACTTGATAGCTTTAGTGCAGCCACAATTTTCCAATAACGTTTATTTTTAAACATAGTTTTTCTGACGATCAGCTATATCATGAAATGGTTTGTTTTGCCACCTATTTAAAGGATTTCTCGATCAAATTCATGAGTCCATGAGCTTATAAACCATTCACCCCGCAAGATTTTTCTTCTGACAAAAGTTTTCATGCAAAATAGTCTTTCCGATATGCTAGCTTAAGAAGAATTAGGATCCTTTTTAATTAAATTTTTCACTGAAGCAATAGTTTCCGGAGTAGCGCTGGACGTGTCATTCAGTCAGTAATATATGATTGCCACTTTCCAAACATTCTAAATAAAAGTTAAGAGTTCCCGTTTAAGGTTAAAAATAGAATTACTATTTACTTGCTTGTTACTAGTCGACTTGGGTAAATCTATTTGTGTTAACGTTGTTTGTCGAGTTTCCTTTCTGAATCCAAACTTCTCTAGGTGGAAATGCAACGTAAGACTTCATGTTTTATCGATTTACACTTAAAGTTCACTTAAATTTATTTTTGTTTCTAAAAAAAACTAAGCTGACTCGATGAATTTTTTCTCATTGTTTACTTTTTCTTGCTTCTTTTATTATTTTTATTTATTTTTTTCGTTTATATTGTAATTTTATCGTTTTTTTTTAGTTATTTCTTTTCGAATTATATTTTCTTTTATTGGTTTTTGGTTTTACCTTTTTCCGATCTTTTTTGTTTTTTTTATTACTCTCCTTTTTATATATAAAGACACCTTTCGAAACAATAAAATTTCCTGAGTGTGCATTCTGCACCTACCTTATGGAAATCAACTGTTATTATAAAGATATACAAACCAAAATACAATTTTCTTTTTTTCCTGTCGCTGCTCTTCTTTCTGCTTCTCTACTTACAAGCTCCTTCTTATGCTCTACTTGCTAGCTCTGATTTCTTCTTCTATTTAGTTCTGCTCTGTGTTTTAATTCTTTCTTTTGATATGGCATCTCTCATCTAAACAAATTAACAAAGAACTTAAAAACTAATCCTAGCAACCGACTGATTTCGTTAAGGTCGATCCAAATTCCGGAAAGTCAGCATGAAAAGCGACCACAACAGTGCTATTTTTGGAGTAGAGATGGCGCTACTTGCGATTGTTTCTAACTTTTGCAGACTTCTAACATCAAATAAAAGCCATTTTATACCGGCTATAGTACTGAAGAGACAAGCCTGTACTGTACTGATGAGGTCTAATAGACCGAAACACAGTGTCTATAGTTTGGTTTTGCCCCTGTATAGACTAATTGGTATATATATCTATGTCGCAGCATCATGTGCATTTGAGTTAGGAATTCTAATTATGCACAAATCTAGGTTATGTACCTCGAGATTGACAGCATTGCGCAAGATACGATTGTATTATTTTTCATCTTTTTAATCTGTCGTTTCATTGCTGCAAACACACTTATTCCTGATTTTATCCTGATTTTATCGTTTTTGTAAGAGTAAATGAAAGTTTTTCTTTATGAACAGTGAGTTAACGAATGAACAAAGTGTTGATACAAGATATTAAGTGAAAACTTCAAAAAGTAATTTACCAATTATTTGTTTAAATTAAATTCATACCAAAAGTTTTCAAAGTTAACGCTGATTAAATCTAAAGAAAAAAAGTAAACTATCTAACTAGAGAACATAAAGGTGTCCATTGTCCATACAATAAAATAAATCACCCAACACAGAGCTTCTGGAAGAAATTAGAAAATTGAAAAACTTTATAGAAGCGAGTGAGATTCGAATACTACTTTCAATTGAAGAAAGATTTAATGAAAAAATCCGTCATCTAGAAAAGAAGAACTCAACTTTACGTGAACGGATAGAATACCTTGAACTTCATAAGAAAATAAATGGGTTTAAACAAATTGTACTAGACATAACATCTGAGCGTATCCCTATCCCTTCTAATATTATAAATGTGACTGTAAGTTTGTTTGTTACGCTTTCACGCGAAAACTACTCAACCGATCATCATGAAACTTTATACACATATTCTTGGATATATTAGAAGTACCTAACATAGGATACTTTTTATTAAAAAAACTTATTTTTTATTTTTTACGAAAACTAAAAAAATTGTTTGTCAAAAAATCTCAAAAACTAGCTTCTTCAACGCCATCTAGCGGTTCAGTAATGAAGCTCCAACCTTGAGTAGGCCACCGTAGGGTGGCGCGGTTAATATCTTACATATTTAAACTAGCAATTACGACTTAATAAAGTACTATGGCGCCACCGTAAGGTGGAGCAGTTAATATCACATATATTTAAACGAGCAATTCTTACTTAAGGTTTATGACGCCACCGGAAGGTGGCGCAGTTGATACCTCACATATTTCAACAAATTCTTGCTAAATTAAATAATATGACGTAAGGTATCACAGTTGCTACCTAATATATTTAATCGATAAATTACAAAATATAATAAAAAAATACACCTGATAACTTACGAAAAAATATGATAAAAACGATAAAATAAAAAAAAAAAAAATTGAAAACAAAATAAAATCGTAAAAATTTGAAAAAAAAACAAAAAAGGCATCAGTTTTATGCGGTACGAAGATCTGAAAAGCAATAAGTTTAATAATATCTACAGCCTAGGATAGTCTCATGGTGCTCTAATTAAAGTAAAATTTTTCTCTGGCAGCGTGAAAACTAAAGTCCTGAAAAACTGCAAAAAAACTAAAAAGCACTAATATCACCATTTAACACGATTTGACCGCAACCCAATTACAAACAAATAAAGTACTAAGAAGACATCTAAAAAGAGTTAAGGCCGAAACAAACAATAGTTACATTAGAGGGTAGAAATTAAATGTGGATAATAACATACTAACGGCATCAGATATTTTGAAGTTTGAACAAGCTGAGCTAGAAGCAGAACCACAGCACAACATATATAGCATAAGCCAACAGTGCTCCACAGACTCCTACCCCTAAATTAATAAAAAACCAAACACAACCGTTCAAACAAAACAAAAAGGAAAAAATGGTAGAAAAGCCAAAAACCAAACAGCAAACACGCCGCAAGTAGAGAAACCAAAGAATATTACCAAGCCAAGGACAGGATTTGGATCTGCAACAATCTGCAACGCAAGTTTTAACCCAAATGATGGCATTGTAATTTATATAAGATCATATTTAAGCTACAAATTTAATACACCCTTTATAGGGGAAAGTAAAGTTGCAGAAGTTACTATCTCTTTAAAAAACTCACAAGAAATTCGAGATATTCGTTACTTATGATTAATTTTTCTCACCTTTTAAACTTTCCCTAAACTGTTACAAATAATTAAAAACACAAACGTATAATTGTAATTATAAAAAGTACGATTAAATTTAAATTTTAAGCAAAAATTAAACCATTGATATTCATATAGGCTATATATTTGCAAACGACTAAAGTTAGGGCTTTTTCTGCTTTTTTTGCAGTTCATTATTTTAAACATTTCATTTTTAGCGATCTGTTTTTGCTGCTAATGTTTACCGTAAAATTGTCACATTTTTCGTATACAAAAAATTGTTATCTGCATACTGCGCTAAAAGTGCACACAATACCATAATTCTTTTCGACAGCTTCCCGAATTGACCAAAGAGGAGAAATTAGAAACAAGCCGTTGTAAATGTCGAATCCAGAAATAACCCACCAACTAACCGGGCATCAACCGGCGTCGACACCGCGTCGTAACGGCAGCGTCAGTTTTCGCCATGACCGACGACAGGGTACACGTCCCGGCGCGAAAAGGCCGCTCGGCGTCGATCTGTGCCACGAGTTTGGAGGCAATTCCTCCTTCGAGTGCTTCTCCAGAAACCAGCCGGCGGAGAAGACCTGCTGCTAGATCGCAAAGTGCAAGAATGACAAATACTAGGAGATCTGTCAAAAATCGTGTTGCTGTTTCTTCCACTAATAATGGTGTTAAAAGTCAAAGTAACAGTGAACCGAAATTAGCTGATCACGATATAACACCAGAGGTATCGCCTCATATTAAAAGGAAAGGTTCACAACGTAGAGGAACTTCAGTATACCATAGAAAATCTACTGCTTTCTTAGATGTACCAGATTCAAGAAATAAAACAAATGGAAGGCAAGAAGAAGAAGAAGAGAGTGAAGATTCTTATAGATTAAGATCTTTCAGCTTTACTTCTAAAGGTAAGAATCAGAAGAAAATCAATAGAAAAACTTAATTAGATTTCGTCTTGTTAAGTTTCGTTTAAATCATGATGAAAAGGAATTTATTTTGTAGCCAATATAATTCAATTAATTATGGTTAATAATATTTAATATAATTTTTATTGTATTCCTTATTCCATTAGGTAATAAATTTGTTTTATTCTTAAAGAACTTGAATTACTTTTATCATTCGAATATGACTGGTCTAATTTTTTTTTTCTTCTTAAATTATTCTTTATGATAAAATTGCGTACCTACAGTTTACCAACTCATTAGTAGGTATAACATTTATATCCATAAATTCTCTAGATTGTTTTGATACTTTATTGAATATTTATCCTTCATATGAACCACATTTTTTTACTGCTACTTTAATGTAAAATATACACTAATATTTCATTAGTAGTTTGAAAAATTAATAATAATAGTGTAAATAAAGAACAATCAGTATTAGAAAATGACTGACTGAGGAGTTACTACGACCGGCCTATTATCACTGATAGAGAGGAGGCGAAAAACTGGCCAGATGTTGTGGTTTTTGATAAAATGATTATTAAAGTGTATCTTATCTACTTGTACGTGCCAAATATTGACCATCTGTTAAAAAAGTATTAAGAAAAAAAGGATAAATACGCAAAACTCGTCATAGATATTCAACAAAAAATGTAACATAGAACCAATGTCGAGGTTGTTCCAATAATAAAATTGTTTTAACGGTAGTTGGGCTAAACTGGGCTTCAAAATCATTAATATTTGACATATGGTTTGGAAATTTCTCTCCTAGGTTTAAAAATCGAGCAGTTTCTCTTTAATACCTACGTATGTGTCTGAAAAAGGTTATTCCACCAGCTCTATTCTAAGATGTTCAATACATGATAAAACAATAATAATTATAAGAGCGGAAATACACAAAACCCAAACTTATATAGAATTGCTCAGTAATTACGAAAAATAAAGTTATTTCTGCCGTTTTGGGCTCCTGAAACTCAAGAAAATGTTTTTTGTAGGTAATGTTTTAATCTACTTGAGCTTAAAAATATCTTTTTTTCACTTTTTTGAGTTTATCTGATGGTTCAATCCACGTTCAATCAACCAAATTTAATTTCCAAAAAGTCATTCGACGTCATTTTTTGGGGTTAAGAGCTTATTAGGTTACGGAATTGATCGATGCAAGCCATAGATGCAAGCAGTCAACGCAGTTTGTTAAGTGGTTGAAATATTTTTCTTATTGATAAGACAAAAAATCTCAGTTATTGTAAAAAAAAATGATCGGTGCCACAACCAAACAAATCAAAATATTTGATGATTTATTCGTATTTTTTAATTTTTCGGAACCTACTTAAGTAGGTATCTTCAATTTATAGGAGATCTGCGCACGGCAACGCACACACACAAACGCACGAACACACGCACGACCACACACACACACACAAACAAACCCGCGCGCGCGCGCACCTGCTCGCACGCGCACGCACGCACACACACACACACACACACACACGCGCGCGCACACGCACGCACGCATCATTGTTAATCACCTGCTCCTAAATCGCAGTTACCTATAAATCTTTCCGTCTCAGGTAACAATTTGCCTTCAGAAAACCACTTATTTGGTGCCTCCTTGTCAATGTGGTGTTGGTTTAGGTAGTACATAAAATGCTTTCTGACCCCTTTTTGCTTATCACAGTCTGCCACGATTTCCACATTTACGTCTGCTTTTGCGAAGAGTTCTTATCTGCTTTTACTACAACATCATGCATATTGGATGTCTCAGATTTCCTAAAACAGATATCTTGTTATGTATTTTTCTGCTTGTATTGTTGGTTTACAATGTCAATAAAAGCTCTTTTTCCTTCTTTTTGTAGTAGTGTGGTCCTAAGGAGTGATGACTTATTATTATTAATATTATTTGCCGCCCCCTAAAATTTCCCGCACCAGACTCCAGCCTATTCAGCCTATTGGTAAATCCGTCACTACTAATTGATTAATGAATAATATATTATAAATCAACAGTTTACCTTTATATACATGATTAAACCACTATAATTACTTTATTTATATTTAGTCCTTAATTGAGTTTGATTTAAACCGTCCTAAAGCTATTTATCGCATGTTGTTCTAAACTTCGATACACTCCACTTGGCTAAATTTAACTTGCTGTAATGTTTGTATATAATGTACATACTAATTTTTATGAAAACGAATTAACAAATAGATAAAAATGTCTATTTATATTCTCCCTTATCGTATGATCAAATGCTTATTATATATATACCCTCAGCAATAAAAAACAAACAATGAATTTGAATAATAGTATAGGTACATTGTATAACGAGTGGCGTAATGAGCAACAACACGACACGAGTTCCACACTATTTTTCATCACGAGTGCATCTAATATCTAATATTTTTCTATGGTGCAGTAAGAGGGGCGCAGGGCGAAATTAAAAAATAATTATAGAGAGTAATTAGAAACAATTAGAGACATATAACACATGCACAATATCTACAACAATACAAACTCACTTATATCTTAACAGAACGTTGATAGATTTTTCTACATAAACACATTCAAATCTGGTCCCTTTCTCACTTCGAACTAATTTGTTTCTAAACTAGTATGAAAGTCAATACAACTTAAACAAAGGAAAATATGTAGGAAAACAAATAAAGATTTATATACGTCTTTAAATACACCGATAACAAATATACGACTTTAACTAAAAACTAAACGAATTAGTAGGTACTTCTCATCAACGCCATTACTTCTCTCCTCGTATCTTCACGACTCCTGTTCGGTTCACGACTCCTCTCCGTACTTCGCGCCTTAATTCAAATTTAATTAAATTATAAACTCAACAATTATTACCAACTAGCTGTACCCGCGACGTCTTTTGCGTGGCGTGTTGTTTGTTGTATAAAAATCAATTGGCGTAAACATTTGTTTTTTTTTACTTTTTAATAAGTCTAAAAATAATTTCTTCTTCGACATTTTCCTAAATGTTATTATCCATAATTTTGATCTTAACACGTGAAATATTTTAAAGTTAAAATAACTACAATAAATATTGGTAGTTGCAGCTAGTTGTAGCGGATTGTAGCAAAGAATATCGAAGATCTTCAGTTTCTTTTAGACCGAGCCATTAGAGAATGCTCCAATACCAGATTGAACGTAAACATACCCAAGGCAAAATTACTCGTGGTCCAATACAAGATGTGGGTCCGGATCAACTGGTTGCCAGAAACGAAGTCATTGTAAAAGTAAACCATTTTAAATATTTGAGTTGCTGGACAAAATAGATTACTGGATCCTGACAAAGAAATTAAAACTTGCATACAAATGGCAAGAAATGTGTTCTTAAGATTGAAAATTGTACTCTATAAACCACAGCTGAACCTACAGCTAAGAATTAAATTCTTTAAATGTTATGTATATCCCGTATTGCTGTATGAATGTGAGACCTGGACCATGAAAGTTAACATAATGATCAGATTGGAAGCATTCGAGATGTGGTCCTACAGTCGAATGCTCAGAATATCGTGCGTTCAACGCATTTCAAATATAGACGTCCTAAACAGAATCAGTCAAAAAGAGGGTGAATTAATGAAAACGATAAAAAGGTGGAAACTTAAATACTTACGACACATACTCAGAGGTGACAGAATCTCTATACTTAATACTTAATGAAAGAATAGGGTGAAGGCAGGGAATTGCCAGGAAGAAATATTCATGGCTCCAAAACCTTCGTCAGTGGACTGGCCTATATGCCTATCTATGAATTGTTGCATGCCGCACAGGATCGAGAAAGATATTGGAGACTATCAACGCCTAAATTGGCATGACATCAAAAAAAGAAAAAGTAGCTATAAGTTAGAAAAATCCTTTAAAAATCAGCGTATAATAAGTTACGGTTATGGTCATGGCCGGATCCAGGGGGGGGCAGCAGGGGCATGTGCCCCGGGCGCCAAGTTAGGGAGGGCGCCAAATTAAGGGTTCAGGTTGCTATTTTAATATTTAAAAAAACTACTTAAAGAGTTTATATCGAAAGTAATTGTCAATTAGAAGTTTCAATTGCGCGATATAGTCCTCGAACGACCAAGTGCTCTCTGCTCTTATAGAATTAACCACCCATGAATTTTCATCTCCAGAAAAAAGAGCTGTAGCTAAATATCTTATTAAAAACATAAAATACTGTAATAATGGCATGCTTCTGGTATTCAGTCCTTAAGAAAATTGATCGAGTGAATAAGCAGAATAAGTTTTTGCAGAGAGAAGACACAACAGTAGACAATGCTACAAGAAACATACAAGGTCTTCTAACGGCATTTTCTTCAACTAGGGAGCTGACTGTTTCAAAGGCAATTGCTGAGGCAAAATTTTTATCTTGTAACATGGGAATAACAGCAGAGTACAAGGAAACAAAAGAAAGAAAGAAATGGCAGCAGAAATATATGAAGATGATGGTCCAAATTACACAGGAGAAGTTCTTTTCAAAAGACCACTTTTTCAAATTTGTGATAGAATTATTACTGAGTTAAGGAACAGGTATGATGCCTTAAAAATGGTTGCCGACAAGTTCAGTTTTTTGTGTAGGGCTCAAATTAAAACACTGAACGTTACGACTTTGAAAAGTAAGGCTAAAGAAGTGGCTAAAACCTTAGCAAGTGATTTAAACGAAAAGAACTTGTAAATGAAATAGAAAGTTTTAAGTTTCATGCCTTAACTTTAGAAGATGGACTGGAAGACGCAACAGCAGCATCTATGCTCAGAATATTGCATAAGAGCAAGTTGGAAGAGGGTTATTCTAACTCATGTGTTGCTTTTAAAATATTTGTAACGCTTCCAGTTTCTGTTGCATCTGAAGAGAGAAGTTTCAGTAAATTAAAACTTATAAAAACCTACTTAAGAAGTGCTATGACACAGCAAAGACTTAACCAATTTAATCATTATAAAATATTGATTATGAAAGGGCTTCTGTGCATTCATTTGATGAAATAATGAACACTTTTTTAGCAAAGAAAGCCCGAAAAATAAGAATTATTCAATCCAGGGTCTTGTGGATCTAATCTTTGAGTTAGGGCTTTAAATTGTTCGCAGTGCTTTCAATTATGTATGTAAAGTACAATGGCACAACTTGTGTATCATTAAATACGCCTTATAATTCAACCTAAGTTTTATTTTCAACCTCGTATACGACTCGTGTAGTAATAAGCCTTCGCTTTTTCGTAAATCGGTCGGGACACTAGGCCAGGGGGGCGCCAAATGTAAAGCTTGCCCCCCCCTAGAAAAACTGGTAGGTCTGGCCCTGGTTATGGTAGGTCTATATGGGTTATAAAGTTAAGTTTTTGATGCCCTATAACAACAACTAAAAATGTTAAGTATTATTTAGATATCTTTGAAATAACTTATCCACAAATAGTTATTATAAAGATAACATTTTGCTGAGCTCTAAAATTTGTCCTGTTTTTAATAATTTGTAATCTTTCTGACATTTGTGCTGAACTGGTTACGAGTAAAATTGTAGAATTTAAAAAATAACCATCAAGCTAAAATCCATATAATCAGATAGCGGTTGTAAAACACTAGGTAATTAAATTATTCATGTAAAAGCTGCAGTAGTGAACATGTGTTTTAAAGACAAATTTCTATATTTTTAACCGACTTCAATAAAGGAGAAGGTTCTTAATTCCACCATTTTTTTATGTATATTAACGAATATCTCCGGTATTTATGAACCGATTTGACAAATTCTTTTTACATTGAAAAGAGTGGAGTGTCCGTTGGCCCATAGAAATTTGGTTAAGGTCTGGTCATCAAGGAAATACCACAAAAATCAACTGAGTTAGCACTACAGTTAAGTTAATATGTTAATTATGTTGTATACCTAACATAAAAACATAATAATTAGATTGTTACTGTCGCACTCTAAAGCCAAAGGCCTCTTCTCGCAAGGTAAAGGAATAAGCATTTAATCAACACGCTTGCTCAATGCGGGTTGGTGATTTCAAACAATTAAATCCACGTTTCATCACGATGTTTTCCTTCACCGTACGTGCATGGTGTCTCTAAGTGTTAGAGAATTTACTTATGTCTCCAAAAAGTCACATTGGTATAAATAGTACATTATGAATTTGCGCCCACATCTGACAAAGCCAGTAGCAACTAAATATAATAAAATATATATTTTTTAAATTAAACTGCCTTCAAAAACAAAAAAAGAAAATTGCACTAAAAAGCCAGAAATAAAATCTTTATAACTTAAAAATTGGAAACAACTAAGCATCTGATTTCGATTTCCTTGAAATCGGTTCCAATGGCAAATTACCCTTTATTTTAATCTTAGCTATTAAATCTAGATTTTGAATATTAGTAACTCTATCTTTTACAAAGATATAAACCGACTTCAAGGAAATCGAAATCAGATGCCTAGTTGCTTCCAATTTTTGAAGTTATACTTCTATTCGTACACCCTGTAGAAAAAGATTGTGTAGAGTTAAATGGGAAAAATCATTACATATGTAATGGTGTGAGTAAGAGAGAGAGAGACAGAAACACTTATAAGGTATATTGGTCGGTAAAAACAAAGATAAAATATATACCACATGTTATTAGTCATAACTATCAGTCCTTTGAATACCGTTTCAACATTCAGTACATTGAAAAGGGATGGATATACAAAAAACAGTCTGAACTAATGTATGAATATCATAGTGACGGACCACATGATTATTTGACAGATTATTTTATAATTCTGTCACGTAAGTATACATATAAAGTTTAGCATTTTATATTAATAATAATATTCAGTAATGAGTATTGTATTGTAGTCTAAAATACCGTCACATGATCGCAGTATATTTTGCTCCAGGCTTTTAAGGTTGTTGGATACATAAACAGAGTTTTTACCAATAGTGGAGGAAATAAAGCACCAAAACCTCCGAATTTTGTAACGTAAGATGGATCGGAATGCGTTTTTTTGCATTGGATTCGTTAAAGTATCAGGAAATTTGTCGCTATATTTTATAATGTAAAAATAAAAATTGCATTTCTGCATTCGAAAAGTACATTCAGACAATAGAGAGAAAACTTACAACTCGGTAAGTATTGCTGAAAATGGGTTCAATTTATATTTTCGGGGTTTTTGGAGTAGCTGAACACTAATATCACGATTCCAAAAGTCTCCGCGGCACTTGGTGTCTAGGGTATTTACCTCTTCTCCTGGGATTTTATGTAAATTCTGTACGAAATCAGTGCACACTTGGTACTCGGTGGTTCTTTTGAGTAGCTAAATAAGATTATAATAATAGCGATGGTGTTCGAAACACCTGGTGCTTAAGACGGACCTCTTCTCCAGGAATTTTATGCAAATTCGATACAAAAAGAGTGTGCACACGGTACTAGGAGGTTTTTGGAGTCGCTTACCATAAATATCATATAGAAGTATAACTTCTGCCGGCAGTCCCACTGACTGCCACACTAGTTTTTTTTTACAAAATAAAGATTTTATACTATGTCACATGCTACTTTTCCCAGTTTTCTCTATGTCATAGAAACATAATTTTTATTGAAAAACTAACCAGAAATTATATATACTATCACGCCTGGGGGGATGGGGAATGTGCCATGGTGTTTTGGGATGATGGGTAGCTTACTGAAGGCACTTCCCACCCAGGTCGTGGTGATCTACCCCCTGGTTAGGTATCCTGCTGAGGGCAGAAAACTAACCAAGAGGAAGATGAGATAAACAGGAAACAAACAACAAATATATTTACAAATATACAAGCAATAACGATATATAATTAAAATATGAAGAATGAACTAAATACAATAATCTTAACTAATCTTACCAAATAAACTACATGGTGGCAGGTCACACTTACTCACGAAAATACGTCAAGAGTCACAACGGCCCAGGCCCAAGGGTCTGTTTTAGGGACACCCCAAAGGGTAACCCTTACAGACAACCTCAGACTCCGAACTCCTCGAGTACGACCTCAACAATGCTCTTTTATAGCCAATTCTTACGCTACGTGAGAATAAGAATTAAACTATATAAGGTCGCCTTGAAATTTAACGTACTGACTTTGGCCCGGATAATTACAATTAAAAATAATACAAAATAATACAATCAAATATCAAACAATTAAACTACCCTATTATCGTATGTGACAATACCTACCTTTTAGAACAAATCATAAAACAAGGGATACACCTGTTTATTTTCAGCTGCACGTTGAGTTTAAAATAATAATTTCATTATCTGCAAATATTTATTTGTTTTTCAAAATAATTTTACAAACACCTAAGGTAACATTATTGACATATATCATTTATGAAATTTTATAAAAAATTTGAAGCTATAATACTCTCAACTGAACTTTTGCAATTTCACTTTAATTTAGAAACTACGTCAACAAAATTATTGCGATTTTTTATTACTTTGCGCAAACAAAATTTGGGATAAATGCCGTCGATCTTTATTAAAAACAAAATTTTAATTAAAAATTGAAAATTATTTTTTTTATTCTTATATTCAACTCTAATAAATCCATACTAATATAATTATAAATCTGAAAGTATGTTGGCTTGTTTGTATTTTTGTGTGTATGTATGTTTTTTCGTATTTCACGTCAAAACGAATCAATGGATTGGTGTGATTTTGTATGTGAAGATAGTTAAAGGGCTGGAGAGTAATATAAGCTACTCTTTGTCTCTTTCTATTCCTTCATTATCCTATTCTTTCATTTTCATAAAATAGGTGTTGGAAGTTTGTATGGAGCATTCGGTAGGAAGTAAAAACTTTGTATACGAACCCTTTGTATCTAGCTAAGGAACGAAACCTGTACTGCATCAATTTTAAATAAAACAATATTAATACATTTTGATCAACATCAAAAGATTGATGACGCTACTAACACGCTAAGGCTTGATGTGTACTGTATCAAAAGCTAGTTATAAAATAAGGATTAAATTATTGTTATTAAGAATTTAAGATATCAGCAAAATATTTGAAAAAGCATGTTTTATTGAAAGTATAAAGTTATTTTTTATTTGTAATTGTAATACAATTAACAATGAAGCATTTCTTAGAAGAAACTAAAAAGAAAATATCGAAGTTAAGTAGGTAACAGTAAGCTCTGATTTTCTTAAGTTCTTGTCGCATGGTTTTACATCTACAATTTGTTAATGAATAACTTTGGCAATATTGCCACAGGGTTCTGTTTTAGGCCCTATTCTATTTCTGTTGTTCATCAACGACATTGCTTGTCTGGTGTAACCCTAATTGTTCCTAGGCTAGCTCCTGGGTCGTGGCTTACCTCTGAGTTTTATCAGTTTTCCCCAAAAAATTAATTCTGGGTGCCAAGTACAGACAAACAAATAAAATCGTAAAATCACTTTCAGGTGGATTTATTTTATCAAAATTTAAGTTAATAAAATTTTAAAATAAATAATTAATTATTTTTCTTATCTTATTTATTCAGGCTTCTTTTTCGGTGGAGTCGTTGAATATTCTACAATCAGGATTTCTTTCCAACAAAAAAATTCCGGGATGAAACTGCTTAGACTTTTTATAAATCTTTCAATACTTCCTTTCGGAAAGATAAGGTATTTTTCTTCGAAACTGAATTTAATAGACAAAGGAAAATGGCGGACGGCTTGTCACGTTCTTCAACAATCAAATTTTCGTCTAATAGGGCCATTCTGGATTTGACAATTACCCTAGTAATGAAATCATAATTAAAACTCCAACCTTTAATAATTTTCAATTAAGTAGATTCGCTATCTGGTTCTCCATATTATCGAGAAAAAAATAATCATATTTACATGTTTATAAATTTTATAATCACAAAAAACTGACCTTATGATAGCAATCTACTTGAAATTAATGTGTTAGTAAAACTATAAAATAACAAATTCACCGCAATTTGGAAAATTTAATACAAATAAAAATTTATTTCTGAAGCAAAAATTTTACTTACTTAACGAAGGGCCGAAGAATTCAAAATTGTTTCTGGTTTGAAGAAGAAACTAGGGCTCGGAATTTCTGAAATTTTTGTATTCGATTAGTCGTTTTTCGAATTATTTGAATAGTCGATATATTATTACATTAATTATTAACAATAATTCAAATTAAATTTTTGAATAATTCGATTATTCGAATATTCCAATAATCAATTAGGTTGGTAGTCAAATAATTGAACAGCCGTTTATTTAAACAACGAAAACGTCGTTTCAAATACGTACCTTCATATTCTTGTATACATAATTATTACATACCCCATGTACAGTATGTCCCAAGATAAACAGCCCAAGAGGACAAATGCGTTAAATTAAAGGGGTTCAGGATTTTGTGAATTTTATATAGAGTGCTTGAAAACCACGAAAACAGGACTTTAGTCATGTTTAAATGAGCAACTTACAAAATTTCTGAGCAAAAAAACTTGTACGAAAAACACGAATAATATTGAGTAGTCAATTAAAGTTGAATGATTCGAATAGTCGAGAATTTTTCGAATAGTCAAATTATTTGAATATTCAAATAGTCAATATTCGAATAATCGAATTATTCGAATAGTCAAATTATTTGAATATTCGATTAATCGAATTATTTGAATAGTCGAATTTTTTTAATAACAAAAAATTCGAATTTAGAATAGTCTAATATTCGAATAAAACTCCGAGCCCTAGAAGAAACAGAGTGAAAATGAACGAATCCAATTAATATTCTAAACGAAGTAAATAATTCGCCCGTTCTCCCTCCACGGTGACGCGATACAATTTAAAATAAATACCAAATAATATAGTCAGGTGGATTTCGGCCCAAAAACGAACGTTACACTGGACATTTGCGGTAAAATCTGTCTATTTGCTGTTGATACTAGTTTCACTTGAAGCAGCCAGGATGTGTCAAAAAAACTGAGTTCGGCATGTTTTGCATTACAAACGGTCTCCAGGGAACTCAACATATCAATAGCTATAACGGTCTACTTTGCCCTGTTCGAATCACATTTGCGCATCCTTCTTACCTTTGTAGATTGACACAAGCACACTTTTCATCCAATCACTCGATATTTTCTTTTGATCCCTTTTTCCACCAGGTCCAACAGAATATCTACTTTATCTACTCTATCTGGTATCACATCCACTTCCACCACCTTTCCACTCTTCCCCTTTTTCAATGCACTCTTCACTTTCTTCTAGACACGTCTTTAACATTTTAAAATTTTTAATACCATCTTTAAATACCTCTCTTGCATTGTTCTCTTTTAACAGATTTTCGTAATATTCCTTACATCTTCCTTTTATACTCTCATCCGTTTGTAAAACTTTACCTTCTTTGTTCTTAATGTGGCATATAGCAGTTATGTATTTCTTTTTGTTTAGCTATCCTTAATAATTCTCTTTCTCTGGTTATTACTCTTATAAAGTTCTCAAAGGCCTCTTTCATGGCCTTTGATTTCGATTTTGCCACTTTTTTCGCTTTTACTACTTTCTGTACTTTCTCATTCCACCACCATGCTTTTTATTTTCTGGCGCACCTTACCCTGATGATTCTTCTGCTATGTTG
Organism: Altica lythri; assembly: GCA_964028335.1. NCBI lineage: Eukaryota > Metazoa > Arthropoda > Insecta > Coleoptera > Chrysomelidae > Altica > Altica lythri. The sequence continues at coordinate 57,029,943 of OZ034805.1, read as the reverse complement.
CTAGTCCACCATTTGTCCACATCATTTTTAATACTAATCTTTTTTAACACTGTTTTCTTAAGCTTACTCTCATACTCTTTTTTTCTCAACATCCACCACTTTACTTTTTACTCGTTCCTTCTCTTTTTACTTAGTTTCTCTATTAAGACTATATCACAGTTCACTACCAAAAGTCCAAGCTATGGTATTATAACATACTATAAAAAATCCTTAATCCTTAATATGTTGTTAAAATTACATCGTATAGAAAAATAATCCATGTTATCATAAGACTCACGTATCATTTAAGCTCTATTGTGTGAAATAATAAACGAGACATGCAAAATTTATTAGATGAGAGACTCTCGGGTAATATCATTCATTCCGGCAAAGCAAAGCTGCGTACGTGAATTCTCTGAAAGTTGTTTATGTTGTTGAATACCTGCCATTGTAGTGAGCTGCTAATTTTATTTTGGAATTTACTAAGCAGTGTGACAGATTGTTAAGTTTTGTAGTATAATTGTTCTAATTACCCAATTTTAAATAACGATCCGTATGTGTTGGTTTTCTGTACACTGTGTGGCTCAATGATCTTCCTTTTCGTGATAATAACACATCAAGGAACGCTAGCTTGTTGTTGTCTTCGATTTCCATCGTAAACTGTATATTTTCATGGATGCTGTTAATGTGTGTTAGAAATTCTTGCAATTTTTTCTGCCCATTAAGGGTGCGAAAACTCTACCCTTAACGAACAACACCGACCAGAACCGATTGGAATCGAAAGCAACTGAGTCTCCGCCCACTTCCTTCCCGACGTATAAATATGGGCTCCGTTCACGCAGAGCTCAGTAGTTCGCAGACTGTCAACCAGAAAGCAACTTCTGAAGATGCAAACCGCTCATGTTGGCGAAACGTCAAGTCAACATGTCAATCGACGCCGGCCTAACAGCCCAAAATCCATTGATACAAAATCTAAAGAAATCGGAGCAAAATAGAAAATTTCATGAAAAAATGAATAATTATTTAATAGTAGGTATTATACGTTACAAGTTCGGTAGGTCACTTATTACAGTACGAGCTAGTTTACGGACGAGGCGACGTAGGAGCCAAGTCCGGAAATAAAAACGAGTACTGCAATAACACCTAACGACCATGTATCGTATTATATTTTATTTCATCATGTTTTTATAAATTAATAAATTCATAAAAATTTTAACAGTAGTTCGTAACTTGACTAAAAATAGTTCGTTACTTAATTAGTTAATTGAATAACATTGACTTCTTTTTAAATATGGCAGTAAAAGTAAGTAATTAATTTTTTTTTTATTTTATAGTCATTAATAATGATAATTGTTAAATGTAAAGGTGCAAGTAATATACAAGAAAAACTAATGTACATTTTAATTAAAAATGAGGGATTTAATACATTATGCGAATTTAATGAAATATTAGAGAGAAATAGAAGTAATGAAAATTATAATTACAATATGTTGTGTAAATTTAAATTTGCCACTATTACTTCTTGTGAAGTGGAAAGAACATTTTCCAATTTACCGTAATGTTTTACTTACCGGCGCCAAATTGATTATATAGGGAAGTGTATTTACTGGACAGGATGAAGTAGGTAAAATACATTATTTAATTATAAAGTTATGAATACCGAGAAATGTAAATAAACTTATTTTAACGTGCAAACTAAAAGCATAGTTTCAGCATTCTGCCTTTCGTTATAAAACTTTTTCACATAACTAATACTCTATTAATGATTTTATACCCTTTTAAGGTACGTTCATCAGTTTTCATTACTGTTCACTTATAACCCTATTAAATATGTTTATAGTCACTAAGAATAAAATACTGTTATTATTGTCATTAACATTAACATTATCTTATTATCAGTAACTGTTATCATAAAATTTTCTGAACTTATACATTAAACAATTTAATTGTCTTTAAACTATGTTCCATAAAATGTCCTTTATGGTTGTATAACCAAAGTAGAAAATAAACCAAATTCATTACAGTTATTAAAAGTTTATTTATGCGTGCATACTGTCACTTACGATAATGTATTTTAAACAGTGCTTTGTATAATAATTGTTTATGTTTTATATTTTATTAAAATGGATTTAGCTAGTTCAAAGTCACAATGTTTATTATCAGATTAATTTTATTCTTAATTAGAAAACTATACACAAAACTTCCCTCAAATCAGAGAGGAATAATCCGGCAATGTCAGTAAAAGTTGTCCCTGTGAGTGTCTTTAAGCAGATATACTTGGGTCTTGTGCCGTTGTGATTATTAATATATTTTTGCATGTACGATATGCCAGCTTATTGGTTTGGTTGATAAAATTAGTTTCCATTATTGTATTTACTTACCTCCACTGTTGGCGTACCTCAGGGCTCAATCCTCGGTCCTCTACTCTTCTACATTTTTATCAGTGATATCAGTAAACGTTGTGTTATTTCTGACAAGATTATTGAATATGCCGATAACATCAATTTTATTATGTGTTACCATAGTTTTAAAGAACTCATAGAAAACTCTAACAGATCGTCTTGAGAACTTAGCGAATTCTGTACAGGAAATGGCCTTGCGTTGAATGTTAAAAACCTACTTTATGATATTTTTACCGAATACTGTGACTCCTAAATACAATCCATATTTGCATATTAACATAAATCTATACAGAAATTTGAGGTATTGACATTCTTGGGAGTAGTCTTGGATTTAAAGCTCACTTGGGAACCACATGCGAAGAAAGTGAGTTCAAAGCTAAGTACTCTCTGTTATATTATGAGAAATTTAAGAGAAACTATAGCATTGGATGTTCTGAAACTATTATATTATAGTTTAGTGCAGTCAACCCTTCAATATGGGTAAAATTTTTGGGGTTGATCTGCATATTCCTATAGATAATTCAAAGCTTAAAACAAGGTAATACGAGCCATGTTTAATGTGCCATCATAAGAATCCTGTAGACCGCTTTTTATATTGACTTTACTTGTCTATACAGGTACGCCCTCAAAATAGCCCCGTCAGAACAGCCCCGGCAAAATAGCACCAACAAAATAGCCCCCGACAAAACAGCCCGCTAAGAAAATAGCTCCCACTAGTTTTTTATACAAGGACCTTTTTGGTTGGTGGGCTATTTTGTCAGGGCTATTTTGTCGGGGCTATTTTGTCGGGGCTGTTTTCTCGGGTCACGGTCTATACAAACTTCAACTCATAATGTACGTTAAAGGAAATGAGTATACACTACATAAAAATAGTGATAACATTCATATAACCCGAGACAAAAAGATAATTTACATCAAACATTCTAACGTTTGGGGTGACATAGCACGCTTCCAGATATATTAGCGTGAAATGGTTTACCAAGCTCAGTGGCATATTATCACGCCAGGGGGATAGAGAATGTGTCCCAGTGTTTTGAGATGAAGGGTAGCTTTACTAGAGGCACGTCCACCCAGGTCGTGGTTATCTAATAACATGGAAGGTATCTTGCTGAAGGCAGAAACCTAACCAGAAAGAAGATGAGATTAACAACAGCAAACAAATAACAAATATATTAACAGATAAACGTATAAGAACAATAAGAATATATATATATATATATATATATATATATATATATATATATATTATAACATATATTAATGTGTATGAATAATAATTTGTTTTGATATATCAATTACTATGTTATAAAATATTCCTTACCATGAATTAATTTTGAATTTTAAATATAAATAGTGAATAGGTAAGAATTAACTTAATGTAATTATTTTCCAATTTGATTATTTAAATATGCTACCGGCTATTCCCTTATATCAAGGTCAGAGTTCAAATATTCAACAAAACTATACCTTATTTAAAAACTAGGAGGAGCGATTTGAATTTAAGTTGGCAACACTCGCGTTTGTTTATTGGTTAATTTGGAGGCAAGTTTACACTATAAAAATTTGCCACTTACATTTATCAAGTAATTTGTGACATTTATAGGTTATGTTTTCAAAGTGTGAAATATTTATAATGGTGACTTTTGTTAATTGATTTCTTTTTTTGATATAATTATTGTAAGTTTACTTTGTGACCATCTTAGACCATATATAAAGTGTCCATAAACATTTATTTTCAATTTTATTTAAATGAAAGAAATGTATTTAAATTTGCCGCCTTGTAAATTTTCTAGTAACTTATTTGGCTGTAAGTCTGGCTTTTCAAATCACTCCTCCTAGTTTTTAAATGAAGTATAGATTCAAAATCAGTTAATATACAAATTTTCAATAAAATGACTGTAAAACCACACTATCCTAGACCAATGATGTTTTCTAGGCATGAATTGTATATAAATTTCCAACCTTACTAATTCAAAATGTGTCGAACTTCAAAGAAACCGTTGTTAACCCAAATATGTCTCAAATATATAAAATGAAGTATTCTGATTTGAGTTAATAAACAATACAAATTAAACTTATCAAAAAGTGAATAATAATAATTTAGTTAATTACATAAAACAGTGAAATAAAATGTTCATCAAAATTACAAAAATCAAACACATAAAAACTCTTTATTGTAACGAGTGAAAAGTGGTTACCATTTGTATGAAGCTTCGCTCCTCTTCTGGAAAACCAGGATTCAGTTCTCAGGACAATCTACTTTCTTCCCCGGAACAGCAAAGATTTCAGGAAACTTTGTAGAGATCAAACAATCAATTCCCCTTCAAACCAAGAGATAAACTACTGCTATTTCCTCTGGTAAGTGTAATTATGACTTTCTTTCTTGTTAAATATTAGTTTAATCTTCATTAACTCAATTAAAATACAGTTATACCATATACTGCTCAACCCCCAATTGAAATATCTATTTCTTCATAAAATAATATAAGTTTCTCTTACCAATTGCTTTCTCTGGTTACCTTGTGATAATCTTTATACTTTAAACTGATTTAATACTTTCTTTTATCAATATTTTCAAAAAAAACTCAAAATTTCTACGGAGCAATTTTTTAATACAACTTCCATTTCAAGAACCAGAAAACAAGAGAGATTCTATCAAATCAACAAAAAAACAACTGACAAATTCAACAAACTTAAATCTATACATCCTTAACACCTAATCGCCTACTAATTTCTTATTTAAATAAAATTACTAACAAAATCTAATTCTTGATTCAATATTACAATTTAAAACAATGATTATTCTTTTTATTCTTATAAAATTAACTAGCACTACAAACTAATAATTTTCTCTTTTTCAGAATATTTCATTTGGCATTTGAACTATTAATAAATTAGAATATGGTTGATAAATTTGTATATTTTAAAAGTAAGTAGAAGTTTTAATATTTATTTTAATTATTTGTGATATTTTTATAATTTAATTTTCTTATTTAATTATTCCCTTAATTCATTTAAAAATTAATGTTTAATTACTAATGTATTGGCAATTTTTTATAAGCTTTTAATTATCTACTTTTCCCATTTATCAATTTCATAATTATTGAAACTTTATATAATGTAGATTAATCCATTTTGAATCTTTAAACAAAATCTTTGAAATGAATTTGTATTTTTTTTTTCTTATTCTATTTTCTTTTTCCTTTTTCAGGAATTATGAAGAAGATGATGATAATTGATCCTAATGTTACTGCATTTGCGCTCTGACCCGAAATAAGAAAATTTTCCTTTCTCTATTTTCCATAAGATTTTCATTATACATTCTTATTTAATATAACATAGTAACTCATATCATCTCAATATATATATATATATATATATATATATATATTGTTATGGTATCAAAATGAGTCTTTGTCTCCGGCTATCTTGGTCTGGGTTCTTATTATTTGAAACAATATTCAAATTATTTAAGTTTTATTTTTACACTTTAACTTCAATTACAACATTTCAAATTATAAGTATCTTCTTCAAAGTAAAATCAATAATAATCCCTATTTATCCTCGTCCCTAGGTAACCTCTTCAAAACAAAATATAAAACAAAATTAAACAACTGTCTACACTTTCTGAAATAAAAATTTTTAAACACCCATATAAAGACAGTTACCTAATATGAAATACAAAAAATTTTATTAACCAATCATATCATAACAAAATCCCCCTAAATTTAAAATTTAAAATTTTCCTTTAAGACACATTTTATAATTTTAAATTTATTTTCAAATTCTATCAATTTAATAATTTTTATTTATTTTATTTAATCAATTTCTTCCCCCTTTTTCTGATATTTCCCCATTATTTATTTTCCTCTTTATTTTTCATTTTAATCTTAATTTTAATTTTATCTCAATCCTATTTGCTTTTAATTAACTTATTTTTTTCTTTTTTTATAATTATAAATTATATTCTTCCAAATCCTTTTTAATCTTCTAATTTCATCACATATTTTAAAATAATTTATATCACCATCTTCATACGGTTTCTTCTTATTCTCCTTATTGCAATTGGATTTAGTTTTATATTTAATTTTATTTTTATTATCATAATAATATGTATTTTTATATTTATTTCTATCACCTTCATATTTTTTAGTTTCATATTTTGCTTCTTCATTTTTACAATATTTATCTCTATAATTCTTCTTATCATCATTATATTCATTATTTAATTTTAATTTCATAATTTCATTTTCTTGTATTACATTTATTTCTTTTTCTTTTTCTTCCATCTCATATTTCTTCTTTACTGTATTTTGCATTTCTTCTTTTACATTTTTCTTTTCCATATTCTCTTGTTGTATAATTATCTCTAATTCTGTTTTTCTCATTTTCATTTCATTTCTTATTTCTATTTTTGTTTCTTCTAATGTTTCTCTATACATTTCCATTTGCTTCTTCATTTCATCTTTAAATACTTCCATATTCTTATTCATATCTTTTATTTCTTTTTTCATATCTTCTTTTATTTCTTTTTTCATAGAATCCATATTTACATTTATTGCTTCCATATTTTTAATTATTTCTTCTTTATTTTTGTTAATATCTTGTTTTATTGCTTCTGTATTTTTGTCTTGTTTTTCTTGATTTTCTTGTAAATTCTTCTTCAAATCTTCTCTTAAGTTATTATTCATTTTTTCTAAAAGTTTAAACATCCTTTCCATGTCACTTTCTTCATGTTTATTACCATTACTTTCAATAATTGCTTCTATAATAGTGGTATTCTCTTTTTCATCTCCCGATTCATTTGTTTCCATAACCTGTATGTCATCATCTTTTTGATGATCTCCTTGTTGCATCTGTAAATCCTGTTTCTTGTTTTGTCTTCTTCTTGTTTCCATTTAATTATTATTTATTATATTTAATTTATTATTATAATATTTAAATTTTACTGTTTATTAGATTTATAATATCGTATAGTATTAATATCAATTTAAATTTTTGTATGTCTTAATTGACACTGTCAAAAAAAAAATTCAATTTTTATAAAATATGTCTCAAAAATTATGTATCCCTCCTATTTCAAATATAATCAACAAACTAAACACTGTCTCTATATAAGGATTTAAAAATCTTACCCCAGATTACAATTTTCTAATAATTTTTAATTCTGCTATCCTGGTTTCTTTTCTATCGGCGACTTCTTGTTTTCTTTTCTATCAGCCTGGTCTGCTGTTGTCTTTTAAGGGTGTTCTTTTTTCTTTTAATTTTCTTTTGGGCCCCACGTTGGTTCGTCAATTGGTTATGAAATGTGTTGTTATGCCCCACGTTGGGCGCCAATTTGTTATGGTATCAAAATGAGTCTTTGTCTCCGGCTATCTTGGTCTGGGTTCTTATTATTTGAAACAATATTCAAATTATTTAAGTTTTATTTTAAACTTAACTTCAATTACAACATTTCAAATTATAAGTATCTTCTTCAAAGTAAAATCAATAATAATCCCTATTTATCCCCCTCGTCCCTAGGTAACCTCTTCAAAACAAAATATAAAATAAAATTACTCTACACTTTCTGAAATAAAAAATTTTAAACACCCATTTAAAGACAGTTACCTAATATGAAATACAAAAAATTTTATTAACCAATCATAATCGTAACAATATATATATATATATATATATATATATATATATATATATATATATATATATATATATATATATATATATAATAATGACAATAACCTAAACTAATCTTACCAATTAAACAAAGATGTCAAGCGTCACAATGGTCAGATCCAAGTGTCTCCTTTTAGAGACACCTCAAAGAGTGACTTCTACAGACAACCTCAGACTCCAGACTCTCTTCGAGTACGACCTCAAAGATGCTCTTTTATAGACAATTCACATCCTACGTGAGAATACAAATTAAACTATTTAAGTTCGCCTTGAGATCCAACGTAATAACTTTGACAAAGATAATTACAGTACAAAATAAAGGGTTCAACCACCCTATCATCGTATGTGACAATATATGAATTTGATACTGAAAAGCCTTCCTCTTTTTCAAACAAAAATAAAACAAGAGCTTTTACACATTTCAAAAATTTTAAATAATTGTTAGTGTTATTCTTTTCATAAAGAATTGTTTTGAAATATTTTGACATGAAATGTAATGTAATGTTAATGTACCTACTTTTGTTATTGAATAGTCTGTTAAACCGGTATAAAGCTTTTAGTTTGTTAAAGTTTTATGGATGAATAAATAAATTGTAAATTATAAATTTATTACTTAATTACTTAAGTTAGATTACTGCCCTCAGTAGATTATTAAAGAGGGTGGTGTGGTAACCATCACCTAAATAGGAAGCGTACTCTGTCTCTCATCTCATGCCCTCCGGGTGTGACAGAATTCCATAATACTTTTTTATTTTAATTAGCTACATTTTAAATATTAATACGCTCTGAATCTGATCCTTTCTAACCTGAGAATTTGCTATACAAGTATACACTTATTAGAATTCCATCCAAAAAATAATAATAATAATGCTTGTCTAGGATTTTCTTAAAAACTACACATTTAAGTTTATTGTGAATTTTATTAATATTAAACTTAAACCAAAACACTTCTTTAAAGCGATCGACTTATTTTTATTATTCTTTCCATTTATTTCAATATTTGTTGCTTGAAGGAATACCTGATTAGTTCCGGATAAACCCACATACGTCTATATAATTGAAGTTCTTTAAAGATGAACACACGTCTTATTCCACTTTATCCCAAGGTAAATTCTGATGGAATCGGATACGTGTGGCATTACTGCATGAAATAGCAGTCAGTATCTCGATCATTTCTGGACGTGGGTACCTACTTGTTTTAAATACACACATCGTAATAGTCTAGGGATTTTTATTATATAGCTTTTAAACTTTTTTAAATGTTCATAAATATTTTATTATTTAAATTAGTTGATTAGAAATAATGGCGGAATTGCTTGTCAGAGAAATTGTTTGCCATCGTAGGTACATTGTTGTTTTGCCAAAGAAAAACAAGAATTTGCAACACCTGTAAAGAAAAAGTCAAAGATAAGATTTAAAGATTTTAACTTATTTGTTAATTTTTCGATACTTTGGTGTCATACAATAAAGAATAGACTATTTTTTATCATGCTGTTGGAATGCTCGAAAATTGAGTTTCTCGGATTGATGTTGCGGAAGCCTTGCAAACATCACAAAGCGTTATTTCGCGTCTGTGGTCGTGCTATAGTGAGAACACTTATGTATTGTTTCTAAAAGCAATCTAGGTCCTTCACGGTTTACTAGGCAATCACAAGACTATTTCATTGTTCATATGGCTCGAGGCAACCCTCAAATATTAGCTCCTGAGGTAATAAATCATTTCTAAGATGCTCACAATTTTAAAATATCGGAAAGGTTTAAGAAGTAGATGCCCTCTATTTATCAAGAGGGAATCGCATACTCCGATTAAATTGGGTTAAAGAACATGTCAATTGAAAAGAAAATAAATGAGCCTCAGTTTTATTAATAGATGAATATCGATTCGGTTTATATCCAGATTCACAAAGTTAAGAGTGTGGAGAAAAAACAAACAGAGCAGCGGTTCTTCAAAATGTTTAGAAAGTGAACAGCTATAGATATAGAGGTGGTATTGTTATGGTGTGTGCTAGCATAAAACTAGGAGAAAGAACAAATTTCGTTTTGTCGGACAATTTTTAACCGTAGAACTGCAAATCGAACAAATTCTACATTCTGTTGTCTTGCTACAAAGCAGAGTTGTTTCCTTTTAATGCACGATAATGCACTCCCACATGCCACCATAGCAACAAGACAAGTTTTAGAAGAGCAAGCTATCAATATTTTGCGATGGCCTGCTTAATTATCAGATTTAAAATCAGATGCATAGAACATGCTTCAACAAAAACATTTTCAGGGACAACAGTATTGTGAAAAGCGAAACCAGCTTTTCGAAGCCCTAAGTCTTACTACAAAATCAAATAGACAATTTTAATAAAAGATGTTTTGCAGTGCTTAACGCAAGAGGAGGTCATACTTCTTATTAAAATTTAATGTGAGATATAAAAAGCACGTAACTTTTTTGTTACAATTTTCAATTTGTTTAAAAAATTTTGTACGCTACTGCATATTGTTGAAATTTAAAATTTCTAGCAAAAACAAGTAGTAAATGTTTAGTAAATATACTTATTTATTTTAACCATTGTTAATTTCATTTAATAAAAATATCCCTAGACTATTATTAGTCCAGGAAACAAACCATTTTGTCTGGATATTTTTTGATTATTCATAGAATGACTTGAAATTTTGAGAGTAGGTAAACAATATTCCAAGAAACAGTTTCCATATTATGCCGAAGCCCGCTTTTTCCTTGGGAGTTGTTGCCACCCTATCTTGTAGGTGGAAATTGTTGTTTATATTTAGATCAGAAGAATCGATAAAAAAGTTATTTTTAAGCATAAAATGTTTTATACAATTTTTTCTTTGTAAAATGCAACTTTCCGAGTTATTCTTAATCAAAACAAATCAAAGAATTTTTACAAAATAAAAAGATTGAAGTATCAAGATTAGTTAGAAAAATCTTATTTGTTTACCACTAAAATTGCAAACAAAAAAAAACAATTTCTCGGGAGCCGACAGATTCTATAGTCAACACGAAAAAAAGATGGCTAATAATTTTTTTTTATTAATGCTCATGACTAGTAATCTATACATATAATAAAACTGTAGGAATGTATATGTTTGTGCGCGCATCACATGAAAACTACTGATCCTTTTCGAATGCGGTTTTCAAAGACGTATTTGTCTTCTTTCAACTTAACATATGGTGTATAAAACTTTCTCCCCTCCCCCCCACCCCTTTAACGGGGTAAGGAAAGAAATTTTTATACGAAAATCAACACGCCACGCGAACGACGTCGTGGGTACATCGAAATAGAACCCAAAAATGTGGTTAGATATTTTTGTCTGTCTGTCTGTATGTTATTTGTGCGCGCATCACATGAAAACTACTGATCCGATTCGAATGCGGTTTTCACAGATGTATTTGTCTTCTTTCAACTTAACATCTGGTGTATAAAAATTTCTCTCCCATTCCTTAAATGGAGTGGGGTAAGAAATTTTTATACAATCACACGCCACGCCAACGACGTTGCGAGTACAACTAGTTTATAAATAAGAGGGTCAATAAGGTCAACTACATACATCATAAAATTCTATTTATTTTTTATAATTGTTATATTAAAGTTAAAGTTATGTTTCTAGAAATTTGTCTTTCAAGGAGAACCTTCAGTGAACCATCTGAAAGATTAAGGACCTTCTAATCTAATAAAGGTAAATGAACAAAAACCCAATAACGTTACATTTTGCAAAAAAATGAAAAATAAATTTTCAATCCAGTCTCCAAGAATAAAGCAACTAAAGGAACTTACACCACAGATAGAGAATCAATTAATCAATCAATCAAATAACAATAATAATCAAAAAATTTGTGTAGACAAAGCCAACAACAGATAAATATAAGATAGAACTAGGAACTAGTTCTACCATATATACATATTACATAGTAGCAGCCCGCCCCGGCTTTGCACGGGGATTAAAGAAAAATAACAAAAGCCATTAAATTTATTGGGTCAACGCTTCCCTGTAAACAATATTAAATGTTGTTTTATTTTCTGGCAGCAAAATAAAATGAGTTTCAGGTGCTCCGACCCGCCTTAGGCGGTTGGCCATGAGGAAAACCGATCCCTACTAATTGGAAGGTTTGACCTTAAGACTTATTATTAGTAAAAGCAAAAGATGTTTTGATAGGAAATTGAAGCGGTTTAAATGGATTTGGTAGATCAGTTGGGATCATCGGTATCCTCAGTGTATGAGCTAGTTGACCAGCTGGTGGTTTAGTTATATTGGTTGCTACAACTTAATTGTCCTTTAATTCCTTTATAAGTAGCCTCGTCACATTGCACAAGCTAAATTTGTGATATCTGTCGTGATTATGAAATAAGTTATTTTGATAAGGATTAATACCCCGATAAAAACTTTTAAAAAATTAAAAATTAGTTATTGTGACGTAACTATAACAGTTAGACATATGGTGTCGCGGCATTTTTTGTAGATATTTATATATCGTTCAAAATTTTTTTATTCTATAATCAATAGTATTCTCAGCGCACGCGATGTAAGGATTTTAAGGTCATTTTGGGTTACATTAATGGCATTTTAGTAAGGATCCCCATTTTTTTTTTAAATGAAACATAGCCTATGTCACTCGTGAATAGTGTAGCTTGCCAACGGTGAAAGAATTTTTAAAATCGGTCCAGTAGTTTCGGAGCCTATTCATTTCAAACAAACAAACAAACAAACAAACAAACTAAAAATCAAACCTTTCCTCTTTATAATATTAGTATAGATACACATAACCATAAAAATATAAATATTTAGAAAAAACATCGTTAGTTGACAAAACAATCCAAAACAAACAAAAATTGTTTCACCAACCAATTTAAAAAACTTAAATATTGTTTCCTGAACAAATTTATAAACTGTAAACAAAAGAATCACACATTAAACAGATGAATATCAGCCTATTAACCAGTGTGCGAAATGCTCGTATTATTAAAAAAATTGCTTACTGCATAAAATGGTCTTTCCAGCAATTTTTTTGCGTTGTATAGAATCGAATTTTTGACCAATTCGGAGGTTGGGATAGGAAGACGAAAATTATGATCCGCATTTCTAATTGCATTGCCATGGAGGGGCCTTTCCGAGACAAATGTTTGGTTCTTGCGGATTAAGCAAATCGATTCATAAATAAACAAAGAAGGAAGTGTTAATATTTTATGTCTTTTGAAGATATTACTTTCTTCCTAATTATGCTATTCTCAACGTTACTGAATTTTAATTGTCTGCCTATAAGTCATATTTTTTTATCTTAATGTTTAATACATTTTTATACCTTTTTATTGGATTTTGAACTTTACTGGAGAGTCAAATTTCCCTAAATTCCTCCCATTGAATTTTAAACACAACGTTGAAGCTTATTAAATTATAAAATTTGTCACTGAAATTTCCTAGTAAAATAAATTACATCTGGGTTTTTTGGTTCAGTTATGTGCAAGTGTTATATTTAGCTTAGTCATAGAAACACAATGCGAAATTGACTCGAAATAAGGTGAAACTAAGTCGGAAAATTTCGATATCTGTGCCAAAATATTTTATGAAAGGCTTTACACGTCACTTTTTTGGTGTTTTTGTTATTTAATTGCATTTAAACCTTTATTATTAGAAAACCTTTGTTAATAAAATTATTAAATTCATTAAAATTTAATAGGAATATGAATGTGTTTTCTCAAATAATGTAGCAGTTAACGAATTTAATGTTAAGCCAATTAAGGGAGCAGTTATTCTTCTTTTTGTTTTTTTAAAGAGATATTTCATAAACACAAAAAAATGCTTCAAAAAAATACTAAAGAGACAAATAACAGTCAACGGTCGTACTCTATACCTCCAGGCCCAATTGTTTGTCAGCGACGTCATGGTGACGTAAATGCAAGTGGAACCAATGCGAGGTTCGAATAAATGCTAGTTGCCATGTTTAACTTGTTGGAACTATGTTCCTTATGGCAGGCTTGGATAAGATAGGGATCTTGCGGCGTGACCGAACCAAAAAAAAATTTAATAGTAAAAAAATGTAAAAAATGTAAAATGTGTAAATTATGTTTTAATATTTTATTTAATTGGATTATCTACACCTGTTACTAATGTTAATCTCAAAATTTATAATAAATTATTATTATTAATATGATCAAAATTTATGCAGTAAATACATAAAAATGATTTGACTAGCATATGATAACTCTTCACGATTGGATATCGTTGGAGGATCGAATACGCGGGATGGTAATTTTTGTTGGTTTTTTTCCAGTGTTAAACAAAAAACTATAAATATTATTTTAACTTTAAATAAAATTAATTCAATTATCTTATTCCGATCATTATCATTATAAAAATTATATCTTTAGAGAATTTATTGATATATAAGCTGCCCAGACGAAAAGTACAAATTATGAAAATATGTACAACCAAAAGAAATGTAATTATTAATCTATAACGTAGTATAATCCAAGGCTTGGAGGAGATAGGGATTTTGCTGCGCGACGGAACTGAAAAAAAAAGTAATAGTAAAACCGTAACAAAAAGTCTATGGAATAAAACCGTTAAATGAGACGTGCGCAGGCGCTACAGTCGTATACACAAGCGAGTAGTGTCGATTCTACATTAGTCGAAGGAACTTAGTTCCTACCTGATGTCCCACGACACCATTAACTTGTTATCTTTCTCCTATTAACTCGCAATAGAAAGAGATAATTTTACAAAAAATGTCAATACTGGAGAACATTATTAAGTGTGCTAGTGCCGCTTGACATTTTTCTTAAAAGTGTCTCTTTCTATTGCGCCCTAGTAAGACAAAGATAGTATGTCTTTCTAAGTTAAACATGGCAACTAGGATTCAGTCGAACCTCGCATTGGTTCCACTTACATTTACGTCACAATGACGTCACTGGCAGACAACTTGGTCTTAAAGTATAGCTAAGTTAGGCTTACAGAAATAGCGTGTCCCTGAGTTACGACACCTAAGTCAGTATGTGTAGCTGTGAGAATTGTTTCAGTAAAACAACTTTTTACATTTCGGCGAAAAACATTCTGAAGGATTCTCAAAAGCCACTCGCTGCTGTGAAATTTTGTTTTCTGCTAGGGATATCAGCCGAGGAGACTATTGTAATACTCAAGACTGTTTATGGAGAAACTGCTCTTAGTTTATGAATGGTTTAGTCGTTTTAATAATGGAGAGATGGGAATTAATCAACTTTGTGAGGTATCTGGAGGGTCATGAAGTTTAATTCAGAGTATGTCATATAAAGATTTTCACATGAAAAAAGTTGCAGCCAAATTTGTCCCGCGCCATCTCACAGACGAGCAAAAGGAGCGTCAACTTCAGGCATGTTTAGAGCTTAAACATAAGCTCGAAGAGGACCCAGAATTTTTTTTCACGGTAATATCTGGTGATGAATTATAGTGCTATGGATACGATCCTGAAACAAAGCAGCAATCAAGCCAGTCAAAGACAGCTGACTATCCTCGTCCCAAAAAACTTGACAAGTGAAACCAAAATCCAAAAAGACAATGCTCATCTGTTTTTTTCGATTACAGAGGTTTTGTGCCATCGGAATTCATTCTACTAGGTTAAACTGTCAACCAGAAGTTTTATTTGGAGGTTTTGAAAAGATTGAGGAAAAATATCTTGAAGAGAAGATCAAATCTTTGGCTCACATATGCTCTAAGTGTAGCAATTTTTAAGCAAAAATGGTATGACACCGATTGTTCATCCCCACTACTCACTGGATCTAGCACCGTGTGATTTGTTTTTGGTACCCAGACTTAAAAGATACATGAAAGGAAAGTGTTTTGCCACCGAGGAGAAGGTACAACAAAAATCCCTAGATGTCCTAAAGGATATCACGATAATTGAATTTACGAAATGTTCCGATTAACGGAAGCATCGTTTGAAAAAGTGCATTGTACTCAATGGTGAATACTTTGAAGGTGATCAAAACTTAATGTGAAAATATTGAGAAATAACGAAATTATTCCGAAATTATCGTTTTTTTTTGTACCTTCTTTAAAGGATAGTTCATGGTACTCTTTTCAGTATCTTGCTACTATGTACCAACTTACTCAGGTCTAGAATAGGTGGTATATTCTTGGAAAGTATTTCTGAAATTACCAAAAATTGACGATCCCAGCGATCCAGTGCCACCCAATCACACAATATGTGTTTTACTGTTGGAGTCTTCATGGTTTGCAGGTGTTCCTTTGCTGATACATAATTTTTTAGAAATTCTGTAATGACTCTTAACTTATTTATGCTTGTTCTACAGAGTGATAGTTCTGTTGTCTTGGAATCCAGCTTCTGATCCGTCTCCGGAGTGAACGGTGCCCCGAGAAGTGGCTCTGGACCTTAGAATTTTATATATTACCTTTCTTTTTAAGTTTATCAATCTGCACGTTGCGTAGTGTTTCATTTCGTTCCAAACTAGTTTGACACTTTTCTGTACCTACTAAACATTGGAATTAGTTGAATTTTTACCAGTACTTTTCCACCCCAAACTGCCATCACGCACCCTCGTATACAAGTATGAACACCACCTTAAGGTTCTTTAAGGCCCTAATAGCCCCTGATTATCTGTTAAGTATTTTATATTTAATTGTGCTAAAAAGAGAAAAAATTATTTCATAATTTTTTGAGTACCATTTAGTCTAAAATAGTATATTGTGTGGCAAGGGGTGAAACAAGACGATTTCTGACTAGGGCGAGAGTTGACTGCCCAAACGAAGCGAGGGCTGTCATCGCCCGGTCAGAAATCGTCTTTGTTTCATCCCGTGCCACCCACTATATTTTTCATATCACATGCATTGAAACAGTGAGTTTTGATCTCTGTAGCCACTCGAAGTAAGACTATTTCAGACCAATGGAACTGTCAGTCAGAAAAATTCTGACAGAGTTGAAATAATGACATTTTTTTCTGCCCTAGGGGCAGTTCGTTTCACAAACTGCACTCGTACTACGAAACCTGTCATTGTAACACTTTATCACGGGCTAATTTCTCGTTAGCGATAGTTATCTTAATCGGTAATAAATTGAGTACTTACCAAAAAATTTCACCATAATTAAGGGTTAAACAGAGTCATTTAATGTTGAGAACAAGCCGAATCTCGGTTGTTTGTAGGTAAACACCTTCTATTTATTATATTCTGGCCACAATTGTTACTAAAATTACTTTGAATTACCGTCTATTTATTATATTCAGGTCACAAATTATTTGGATTGTTTACGTTAATTTATCATCGCTGTCACTTGTAAACAGGTGATTGTCACTTCTCCTTCTGTACATATAACTCGTCATTTTGTTGTCAACAGTCAGGTGTTTCGTTATATTGGCATCTAATATATTAAAGTTTGGACACGAACGAGATTTTGGTGTTACTATGACAAGCAATAGGATTTGTTGTTATAAAATTGTTACCGTTGTCGTTTGTAAATCGTTGGCTGACAATCCTACTTTTACTGGTCGTACAGTAGTTTAGCGTAAGGATAGAACGGGTAGAGGCCATCTTCGGGTTGTGTCATTTTTCGTGGAAAAGAAAGGCTTGTCTCAGCCATTTTGCTACTTGCCTTCGACTTGATCACTTGTTTGAGGAAGAGAGAAGGTTTTTTGGGTTTAAGTTTTAATTCACGGTGCATCCGTAACAATTAATTTGGGATTTTTGAAACTAAACCTTATTTTCCATTTGAATCGTTGTTGAAGTTAGTTTCTGTTGTTATTTTTGGACAGATTCTTTGGAAAAGCCGCGTGGCGGATTTTTGTGAAATCTTCTGTGGTAAGTGAACATGTCTTTTATTTATGTGGTTTGTTCAATCTTTATGGTTTTCTCTTTCTTTTTTTTTATTTCCGTCGAAATGTAGATAGATCACGGAACAGTCAGTGAATTATTTGGTTAATTCAATACCATTCAGGCAAAGAATTGCCTTTTACCAGCCAGGTGTGTCACGATTTTAAAGGAAAACCCTAATACATTAGGGTCCTTGGTACAGGTTTAAGTCCTTGGTACAGGTTTAAGTCCTTGGTACAGGTTAAGTTCTTGGTACGGGCTTAAGTTCTTGATACGGGCCTATTTGTTTGGAGCAAGCCTTATTTGTTTTTGGAGCAGGCTTGATTTTTGGTACAGGCTCAGTTAATTGGAGCCAAGGACTGGAAGAAATTGATAACTGGATTACCAGATAAGCTATAAGCATTGTAACTTAGATTTAAGTCGTGACTTTAGATCTTAATTTTAACTCTTGCGTGTGATCACACTTTTCGGATAATTTTATTTTGTTTTACTTTTTTTACTTTCATGTTAATATCGTTGTCAGGCGCTAGGTTTGACAGTAGTGTAAACTCTATACTTTTTTTTATATTAAAGAAGGGTCTAGTTTGATATTTTCGTTTTATTTAGCTCACTTTATCGTTCTTATTGTGCAATTCAATTAATATTGATTAATATTCTTAATTTATTTAATTATCTCCAGTGAGAAAGGTCAGTGCCTGGAACAACAGGGGTTTCCGATTTTAACCGTTCAAAATCGGTGGCGCGACTCACTATTATTTCTGTACTTACCCTCTGCGGCTGAGCTGGGCACTAATTTGCCAGAAGAGAAACCACTTACCGATCTCAACTGGAGTTGAACTTCTATTTGAAGTAATTGATAATTTTTAAAAATTTATTGTTTTATTTTAATTCTTTATTACATCTAAAGTACGTGGCAACTTGTATTACAATATACTATTTATTGATATAGGTACCTACACCAAAAAAATATATTATACAATCAGTCATCAAATGTTTTATTTTTTATTTTTAATAAATTTTCTTACAACAACCTATATGTATATATATACAAAAATAAACTTCTAAGAACCTTGGAACAAAATATGTCTGCTATCAAAACTTCACATTAACAAGCAAAGTTCCTGTTTTATATTAAACTTAATTTATTTAACAATTATTATAAAACGTTTCTGTCCAAGTTGGTTAAACATCATTAATTTCAACCGGTTTGTTAAACTTCGGCAATTTAGTTCGAGTAAACAGGCAAATAGGAAAAAAAAAGTTCTGAGTATCTGTTTGTGTCATTTTTAATTTTACTTTATTGTTCAACCGATTTTGATAAAAAAAATTTATGTATTCAAATGGATTCGAAAATGGTCTAGATTTACTTTCTACGCTATAAAATGATATTGTTAAATTAATTTTTAACTTATAACTTAGTTCTAACAATTCCTAATAGATGGCGATGTAAGTTAATTGAGATAATTTTCTATCAATGTTTGGCATCCAGGTTAGGTTACACTATTACTTACTGCATTTCTTGCAAGTTCCTTTTCAAAACCATGGTGTTATCCTTTGACCTTCATTAGAAACATGTGAGGACAGTCTAGCTGTACATTTAACGTTACAACATTTCCATCGAATTTTTCCACATTTGCTAGTATTAGCTTTAGAAAACTTAAAATTATTCAACACAATTAACTTGTTTCCTTTTTCACCGTACATGGTAGATGTTGTTATCAATTTTAACTCGAGTAAGGTAGAGAATAAAATGTTTGATAAGATGCTGAATAAGAAACAATTAAACACTTTCCCCTTCTTAATATTACGCTATCATCACTTTTGGAAACTCTTTAGGTATTAAATATTTAAAAGAGTAAGAGGACACCATAAGAAAAATAAGATTAATATTCAATATTCAACAGTTTCATATTTATGTGTAATTAGATGAACTTTAGAAACACGTTGCACTGTAAAGAAACTTATTATACCTACACTATTAAAGTAGTTACCAACAGAAGCTGCCAATCCTCAAAGCAACTTTGTGGTAAGCAAGGCAAAGTTAATTACTGTTTAAAAACTTCATCTTCGCTTTTACTGAAACCTAACAATTTTCGAAACATCCTTTGAACAAATTATAAAGAAAATGTTGTTGAATAAGACTACTGTAAGATATTTAGATGCAATCTAAGTCCAATAAGATTTGTTTTGAGTGGACACAAAACTGAAGTAGCAAAGTTTTTTGTTCTATGTTTCTAATTTTACTTACTGTTAAAGTTTCTGGAAAATTTTTTTGCTTTTATATACTCTCTATATTTTAATATATTATAATAGGGAACCGGACAACTTTTCAAATAGTGTTTAAAAATAATCTTTATTCATATATATAGCCATAAAAAATAATATTTTAATTAAATAAATCCTCTAGAGTACTTGAAAACGTTAAAAACATAATTTATTTAAAATTGCCGCGAAAACAGCACTTCATGTCAATTCAGATCGCGTTACGTCATATGGAGGTAAACAAACTACGAGCCATATTACAAGTGATCAGTGCTTGGGTAAATTAAGTATTTTGTGTTTCTTAATCATCAAGGACCGAAAAAGATATCGTTGGTGTGTTGTACCTTGATATGGAAATACATCAGTAACTACTCCAAATAAAATTTTTATTGATGTACCTCGAAAACCAGACATACGAAAGAAATTGTTAGACCTAGGAAGACGAAAGTGCGATGGAATGTCTGTTACTTCAGCAGTTTACTTTTGTGAAGATCACTTTGATGTAAGTACTGTACCTAGAGTGGTATTACACAGCACTTAATACAAATAATTATTTTTAGTGTGTATGTAATGTAGGTGTTATAGGTTATGTCTTACTTAGAATGTTTTACGTGTGCATAAACAATCTTGTATTTGTGTTTTAGCTGCCAAAGAAGCTATAGAGAATATTTAAACTTACTTATATCTTTTATATACATTTTATTTTACTTTATATTGAGAATGCTAATAAATAAAACCATTGACAAATTGTGTATAATTATTTTATTTAGTGCTTTCATATAAAATAGGGAATATATTTTTTTTCCAAAATTCACTTATACTAGAGATATAATGTATAACTAAAGTTCTGTTATGACTATAGTCCTTCAATTCGTAACTAATTACAATTAAATACTTTTAGACAAATGCAAATAAATCGTAGAAAAACGCGAAATAACATACAAAGCAGTGTTGTTTACTTACGACTCCCTCCATATGACGTTACGCACTGTGATTGGCGTTTGGGTTCTTACACGTCACAGATAATTTACGCAACTTTATTTATTGATTTAAAAATATAAATCATTGTTATTTCTTAAAAATCTTTATTGAGTGATATTGTTGTATAACAAACTTTATTTTAAAACACATCTTAGATTTTTTTTCGATTACTGTCCGGTACCCTATTATGATTGTAAAACATTTTTAATATATGTCTGTATTTTTACGCTCAACTCTGCATTTACTATGTTTTTGACAATTTTCGTTTAATTTTTATATATTTCAGCATGACATGTTTTAACAAACTTTGTTTTATTTCGAAGCTAAACTAACATTTATCCACCACGTTTTCAAGTATAAAAGGGGTTGGGCTCCAATATCATACCTTTAAAAATGGTCCCACGGTGCGCAAGTGTTTAGAATACCGCTTTTTGGATGTCGATGTAGAATGTAGGTGTTTCTGCAAAGATCCAGTTTTAAAAGACTAGTTTCTACTGACTTTGGTACAAGTCCTGTTGATGATAATATAACTGAGACTACTTCGACTTTACTTGCATGCCACATTTGTTGGATCTCGAACGTTAGATCTGCATATTTTCTTACTTTCTCCTGATACTTACTTTATCTACCACCACTATATCAGGCCTTTTATTCGTTACCTGTCTGGCGGTGATAATAGGCCTGTCGTAGTAAAGTTTAAAGTTATTATTTTTAAGTACCTTTTGAGGTTGATACTTATAGTATGTAATAATAAGTCCAAATTTGTTAACTCACCTTTGAGGAATAATATTGCAGACCTGATTATGTGTATGGAGGTAATGGGTATTTGCCAACAAGCTACAACCATTTATTATGTGTTGAAATGTTTCCGACAATTGATGGCATTTTCTGTATTTGACTGTCTAGATGTCTGGGTGTTTGGCTCCCTTTAAATAAATTATAAGTATTAATCACTTGGTCTTAAATTGTCATCATAAACACTTTAGTTACAGGAAAGAGCTTGCCTCTGGTAATCCACCAGTTGGAAGACTTCTTGTTGGTTGATATATTTGTTAAGGAGGTCGCATTGATGACCATGGTACGCTTTCGCACGGTTGGTATCGAACCCACTGTAGGGACTGGCACCTATAGGGATAGTCTGTGGAGGGAATCGATAAAAGTGATACCACTCTTACAGGCAGTCATGGATGCCATCGCACCAAGATTTGTCTTTGACAAACCCTACAAAATATTAACAAACAAGACAGCAGACCCCAACGTAGTGAACGCTCTGAGCGTATATACGGATGGATCAAAAACAATGCAAGGTGTGGGATGTGGAATTTACTCTAGATCCTTAAGCCTAAAAATAAAATGGGATATGGATGGCTTGTCAAGTGTGGTTCAGTCAGAACTCACAGGCATAACCATAGCTGCAAAAGAATTAATCAATAGGAACATCACAGGCAGGAATATAAATATATATACAGACTGCCGACAAGCACTACTGACCTTGAATAGACCACGTTTCACTTCAAGTTTAGTACTAGAATGTCACCAATCTCTAACTGAGGCCAGCCAGAATAACGTGGTCACTCTCAGCTGGATCAAAGAACATGGGAACTCTAAAGGCAACCGCATTGCGAACAATTTAGCAAGGAGGGCTGCGAGCTACAAATATGTTAGCCCTCGCCCATCTACCAAGCTAACATTGTCCGCAGTCGTGGACCTTATTAAACAGCACTCTCACCAAAAATTTATACAGTGCTGGGATAAAACTACGAACTGTAGACTGGCCAGAGAGTTATTACCTCATCCTGGCGAGGAAACAGCAAAAAAAATTTAAGGCATTGACCAGACAAAATCTCCGAACAGCTGTGGGAATCCTGACAGGTCACTGCCAATTGCGACAACATCTCTTTAGGATGAAACTAACAGAATCGCCACTATGCAGAGGCTGCGAACAAGAAGAGGAAACAGTAGAACACATTATGTATGACTGCTCTGCTTTTTCTGAAATCAGAAGATCCGTGTTGGGCGAGTATTGGCTTACACCAGCCGATGTCAGGGAGATCCCCCTCGGGAGCCTCATCACTTATTTTAAATCAATAGGCCTGGTGACATCCTGAGGTGAGGATATCCCTACATACGGGAGGATGCACAATGGGTCATATGTGGCCTCAGTGCTGGCTGAGCACTAGCTCGCCCCTCCCAAATTTCCAGATCCAGATCCAGACTCCCTTAAAATAAATTATAAGTATTGATCACTTGGTCTTAAATTCTCATCATAAACACTTTAGTTACAAGAAAGAGCTTACCTCTGGTGATCCACCAGTTGGAAGACTTCTTGTCAATATGAGACTGATTAAGGTCGTGATAGATTCGACCGTATAATTCCTGTTGAGCCCATTCCTCTTTTTGTATTTGATTTAACTCTAAACGTTACCTCAGGTAAGGTAAGATTAAGAGGAGTATAGTTTTTATCTGCCTTTGTAATGGTGTTATGGAGGTGCTAGTGACTTTGGTACAAGTCCTGTTGATGATAATATAACTAGGACCACTTCGTTAATATTTTGTAGAGTTTGTCAAAGACAGATCTTAGTACAACGGCATTCGTGTTTTTTTTTGTTATAAATAAATTGTTAATTGTATTTCAGCATCTGAAGAAAACCAACTTTGTTAAAACATGCCTTGATAAAGTATATAAAAAGTTAAACGAAAATTATTAAAATTTTTATCAAATTGATAATAATTTTTAACTGATAACTAAATTCAGATGAAATTTTTGCAACAAATAGAAATTCGAACTTGTTTATCAACTCGGTGACTCGGTGTGATGTGATAATATTTAATGACAAATTTAATCAAAGTATAAAATATGATTTGTCACCCTCTTATTCAATATGTGTGGTATTGATGGCAGGATTTAAAAAAAAATAACTTCAAAATTCTGATAGAATGCATTTATCCTGAAGCGTGAACGAAACAAACCATTTCAACAATTCTTTAAAGGTTGTAAATCCCACAGAAACTGCTATCGTAAACTTTCAGTTACTGTGTTACATTCGAAAATTGTACAGAAAGTCAGTTATCGGTGTTTCTCTCAATACCAGATGTTTCTCTAGAGTCAATCAGTTGAGATTTTTATACTAAAATAGAATAATCTACCAATTGCAATATGTTTAATAAAAATTTAATAGTAGGTAATGTTTTCAGAGAGTTTTGATTTAAATTAACTCAACGCACTTATAGTCACTAACCTTTGAGATTTATCAAAAGCTTTTAATCGTGTCAATCATAAAATTTTAATTAATAAATTGGAGAACATTGGATTTGAAAGTAATTTGTTATTAAGGAAATTAATGGATAAAAATCACTTTCCTTTGACATTCGAGTAAAACTCTAACTAAAATACAAGAATAGGTAATGTATTTTTCGGCTCGAATTTGATCCGAGAAACTAGACATTTCCAAGCGATTTCAGAAAAAACAAATTTCTTATGATTACATCTGATTACATTAAAAATTCGACGAATGCACTACGATCTGATTTTCCTATTTAACCTCCTCAATGAAAAAAATTACTTCCCAACAATTCTAGAATCCATAGATTTTAAAATTAAGAACAGAGAAACAAGAGATTAAAAAACTCTTCCCATCCTATGCAGAACAAATTATTCATTGGATTCGAATTTAAATCGAATGCTTAAATTGGCCAATTCCCTCGAATGAATTTTTTTTTCAATATATCTATTGAAAAATTCAGGTCAGATATTAATGGAAAAAAACTGGATTTGCCCAGATCAGATTTAAAGTTTTATACACCAGATGATAAGTTAAAAGAAGACAAATAGGTACGTCTTTGAAAACCGCATTTGAATAGGATCAGTAGTTTTCATGTGATGCGCGCACAAACATATACATTTCTACAGTTTTATTATATTGTAACGGGATAACCGTAACGGAAGGGACCTTAGTTTGAAAGATTGTTGTTGACAGTTGATTTTTAGAAGTTTGTAAAAAAATCAACTGACCATTTTAAATAATGTTTCTAGAAAATTCTAGAAACTTCTAAACACACTAACTAAATTAAATAATGTTGTATATAAGGGGATGCACGGACAGTTAACGTCAGTTCGAGTCAAGTGTTCACAAGAGTTCATTGTATTGTCAAGTAGTTAGACGTTATCCAGCAGAGTTCAGTGTATCTTAACAATTTTGTAAATAAATTGTGTAAAAAGCCCCCATACGTGTTTCAAATTGGTGTCAGGTGTGGGGTGAAGATATAAGAATGCCTGGAAAAAAGATAAATGAACTATTGGTGGCAGAGCTCAGAAGAGAGCTCGAAGAATTAGAATTGGAAACTACTGGAACCAAATCTGTATTGTTGAATAGGCTCCGTGAATACTACCTAAGTAATAATTTGGACCCTGACGTTGTGGAGTTCGATGACCCGGTTCAAAAAGCAATTTCTGAACTATCGCAACGAATGACGAGCCAACAAGAAGAACAAACTCAACAACTTTCCCGGTTGCAAGAGGAGCTATCAGGACGAATGACGAGCCAACAAGAAGAACAAGCTCAACAACTGTCCCAGTTGTCCAGTCAGATAAGCAGCCAGCGCGAAGATATGTCCCAGTTGTCCAGTCAGATAAGCAGCCAGCGCAAAGATATGTCCCAGCTGTCGCAACGAATGACGAACAACCAAGAGGAGCTATCCAGTCAGATGAAGAGCCAGCAAGAGGAGCTATCCAGTCAGATAAAGAGCCAGCGTGAAGATATGTCCCAGCTGTCACAACGAATGACGAACCAACAAGAGGTGCTATCCAGTCAGATGAAGAGCCAAAAAGAGGAGCTATCACAACGGATGTCTACCCTATCAGATGAGTTATCAAGTTCGTTCTCCCAGCAAATATCACATATTCGTGACGAGCAGAATCAGCAAGTAGCCAACTTGAATTAGCAAGTAGACAACTTAAATCAGCAAGTGTCCAGCTTGCGAGACGAACAAAATCAGCAAGTGTCCAGCTTGCGAGACGAACAAAATCACCAAGTGTCCAACTTGCGAGACGAGCAAAACCAGATCAACCAGCAGATGCAGTCCGAGATAAGGAAGCTTCAACAAGAACAGGAAGCTAGCCGCCGAAACCAAACCATCCACCACGGCGAAGGAGATGCAAGAAGGATGGAAACCTGCCACGCAGACGTCGAACGACAAAGAAGCGAGGAGACGACCCATGTACGAACGACGATGAAACCCCCGACCTTCGACGGGAAGACTTCCTGGCCAAATTACCTGAAACAATTCGACGCAGCGGCCAGAGCTAATGGATGGTCATCCCAGGAGAAGGCATTGTCCCTAACCGTAGCTCTGCGAGGCGAAGCTTTAGACGTCTTGCAATCATTGACGCCGGATGAAGCTGACAACTTCGAGTTATTGGTGAATCGTCTAGAGATGCGTTATGGTCAAACTCATCTACAACCGGTGTACCGAATGCAGTTAAAGAGCCGAAAACAGAAAAATGGAGAAACTATCCAGGAATTTGAAGCGGATGTAGCAAGAATGGTACGACTTGCGTATTCAAATGCAGCGGAGGATTTCCTGGAGTGCCTAGCAGTCCAAACCTTCACCGATGGTCTTCGAGACGTCGAGTTGCAGCGCGCTGTACGGCTGGCGCGGCCGAAGACCCTTGTGGACGCCTTGACCATTGCCCTGGAGTTTGAGGCGGCGACGGAGGCCTCACGTGGAGTTGCTCGACTGAGGGAAATCACCGGTAACTACGACCATGCCGTTCATTCCGTTAGCGACGTTGAAGCGGTAGTAGAGAGGTTTATGAAGTTATCTCCAAAAAGAAGGCGCCCAGTGAGATGCTGGAACTGCGGAGAACTAGGCCATATAAGAAATACTTGCCCCCATAAAGAAAAATCTCCTGCTGAAGTACCCCTGCAGCAGAAAAACTTTAAACGGGTCGACTCCTGGAGGGCGCCTTCGACCCCAAACATTCCCGTAGTCCCTCACACCGTTAAATTGGCAACTCTGCGACATCACGTGGACAGCTTATATGTAGATGGCCTCCTTGATGGGAAGAATATTAGCATGCTGGTAGACACTGGAGCTACAAAAACTATCGTCCGACCAACCATCATTATGCGAAATAAGATGTTGCCTACCAGTTGGAGACTGCGTACCGCTACCGGAGATTCTGCTAGAGTCTACGGTGAGATACAGGTGACGCTACAGTTTGGTTCAACCTCTCTTGTTCACTCAGTGCTGGTGGCTGACGTTGATGAAGATGTTGTTCTGGGCATGGATGTTATGCTCCACTGTGGTTTTCATTTGGATCTTCGCCAACGTATCCTTCGTACTGGTAATGAAGAAATATTCCTGCACCGAAAACAAGTTGACAATGCCTCGATTAAGCTAATCGATGATATCGAACTTCCGGCAAGCTGCGAATGTGTCGTCACAGCGCGGTTGGATGGACTGGAGCCAGATGGTGCCCCAGCCATGATAGAGCCGAAGAACCATGACCATGAATTGGGAAAAGGACTCCTTGTGGGTAAGACTCTTGTTAGATCCGCCAAAGAGGTACCCATCCAAATTATCAACTTGAACGATCATCCAGTTCTTCTCCGAAAGGACACGGAAATGGGAAGTTTAGAACCAGTAATGGCCATAATTCACAAGATAAATGTTACGGAAACAGATGAGACCAACGAAATTGAACAATTAATAACAAAATTAGACCCCTCTTTGTCAAAATTAGAAAAGAAACAGGTAAGAGATCTACTTTACCGTTATAAACCTGTATTTGGTTCTAAAAGTAAACTGGGAAGAACTGATGTTGTACAACATAGAATTGACACTGGTGATGCACGTCCGATTCGTCAGGTACCCCGAAGGATGCCTCAAGTTAAAAAGGAAGAAGCAGACAGAGCCCTTAAAGAAATGATTCAAAATGGCATAGTCGAACCATCCAGTAGTCCGTGGGCTTCTCCTGTGGTATTAGTGAGAAAGAAAGACGGATCAATGCGGTTTTGTGTCGACTATCGAAAGCTAAATGATGTCACTAAGAAGGACAGTTATCCTCTGCCAAGGATTGATGATGCCCTCGACGCTTTGGCGGGTTCTACTCTGTTTTCTACCTTGGACCTTAAAAGTGGATACTGGCAAGTTAAAATGAATCCTGCAGACAAAGAAAAGACTGCCTTTACCAGTGGATCAGGGTTATGGCAATTCACGGTCCTTCCATTTGGCCTCTGTAATGCTCCTGCGACGTTTGAACGACTAATGGAGAACATCCTGCGGGGTTTGTCATGGGAAACTTGTCTAGTTTATCTAGACGACATCATCATAATGGGTAAGACCTTTAAGGAACATTTATCTAACCTGGAAGAAGTTTTTAAAAGATTACAGAACGCTAATCTAACATTGAATGTTAAGAAATGCCACTTGTTCCAGAGACAGGTCAACTATTTAGGACATAACGTAAGCAAGGATGGCGTTGCTGTTGACCCCGCTAAGATACAAGCCGTTCAGGAATGGCCAATCCCTATCGACAAACATCAGCTCCGGAGTTTCTTGGGTCTTTGTTCCTATTACCGACGATATGTCAAGAATTTTGGAGACATCGCCAAACCCTTGACACGTTTGACAGAACAAGATAAGTCCTTCTGTTGGGATCAGGAATGTCAAAAGGCTTTTGAAATATTGAAGAAACAGCTTACGTCAGCACCTGTTCTTGCTTATCCACTTCCTGATGGTAAGCTTATTTTGGACACCGACGCCAGCAATGTGAGAATTGGAGCCGTCTTGTCACAGCTACAAGACGGTAAGGAAAGAGTGGTTGGTTACTTCAGCAAAACTTTATCGAAAGCTGAAAAGAACTACTGTGTAACTCGGAGGGAACTGTTAGCAGTTGTAAAATCCGTCGAACACTTTTATAAATATCTGTATGGCAGAAAATTCCTGATCAGAACAGACCATGCTAGTTTAAAGTGGCTACTTAGCTTTAGGAACCCAGAAGGACAGATAGCAAGATGGCTCGAAAAACTGCAGGAATATGATGTTGAAATCGAGCACAGACCTGGAACCAGACATCGTAATGCTGATGCACTTTCCAGAAGACCATGTCGACCTGATTGCCCCCATTGTACCCGTATGGAGCAGAACGAGGAAAAACTTGCCTTAGTTAAGGTTGTGCCAGAAGACGAGAGCTCTATGCTGGAGGAGCAACAAGAAAACGATCCCGTTCTGAGAAAGATTAGGGAGTGGAAGAGAATGGACCGTCGTCCGTTGTGGAGAGAGATATCCTCATCCTCTTCTGCTTTAAAAGCATACTGGTCCCAATGGAACTCTTTAATTTTGGACGGTGGGCTCGTTAAAAGACTGGTAGAAAACTCCGAGGAAACAGAAACAAGGAAACAAATAGTGGTCCCAAGAAATGCTGTACCAGAAATTTTAAAGCAGATGCATAATGATAGTTCTGGAGGACATCTGGGTATCACGAAAACGCTGCAAAAGATCCGAGATAGATTTTACTGGGTAAATTGCACTAATGATGTTAAAGATTGGTGTCGTAAATGCACTACCTGTGCTGCCAGTAACGGTCCGCACCGAAAACCGAAGGCGGAAATGCAGCAATACCTGGTTGGAAGTCCTTTTGAAAGAATCGCGGTAGATGTATTGGGGCCACTTCCACAGACCGATGAAGGAAACAAGTACATCTTTGTTGTAATGGACTACTTCACTAAATGGGTTGAAGCATATGCAGTTCCCAATCAGGAAGCTACCACTTTAGCAGATATATTGGTTGAAGAATTCGTAAGCCGATTTGGGGTACCATTAGAATTACATTCAGACCAAGGAAGAAATTTTGAGAGCAAGCTGTTTCAAGAAGTTTGCCAAAGATTAGGCATCCACAAAACGAGAACCACAGCGATGCACCCTCAGTCGGATGGAATGGTGGAACGAATGAACCGAACTATAACCAACTATCTGTCAAAAGTGGTGTCAGATTGTCAGAGGGATTGGGATCGACATATTCCACTATTTCTAATGGCAATTCGATCGGCCATCAATGAATCAACTGGCCAAACGCCTGCGAAGGTCCTGTTCGGTAGAGAAATGAGGCTACCATGTGACTTGGTGTTTGGTTGTAAACCTGGTGAAGAAATGGCACGTGAACAATATGTCACCGACCTTCAGAATCGAATGGAAAATATACACAACCTGGTGCGTGGAAAACTACAATTATCTAGTGATCGGATGAAGAGGTACTATGACACACGGACAATGGAAAAGAGTTACCAAGTTGGAGATTTAGTCTGGCTCTATAACCCCCGACGGCGTCGAGGTATTTGTCCCAAATTACAAAAGAACTGGGAAGGTCCTTACACCATCAAGAAGAAGATTAACGATGTCATTTATCGGATCGTGAAAATTCCCAGAGGGAAACCCGTCGTGGTCCATCACGATCGTTTGGCGCCTTACCAGGGAAACCACAGTGGAGATGCGCAGCAACTCCAAGAAGATGGTTTGGCTGGCTCAGGGAGTGTGCGGGATTCCGATGTAGGAAATAACATTCCAGGAGGAATGAATCTAAGGAGGGGGCAGTGTAACGGGATAACCGTAACGGAAGGGACCTTAGTTTGAAAGATTGTTGTTGACAGTTGATTTTTAGAAGTTTGTAAAAAAATCAACTGACCATTTTAAATAATGTTTCTAGAAAATTCTAGAAACTTCTAAACACACTAACTAGATTAAATAATGTTGTATATAAGGGGATGCACGGACAGTTAACGTCAGTTCGAGTCAAGTGTTCACAAGAGTTCATTGTATTGTCAAGTAGTTAGACGTTATCCAGCAGAGTTCAGTGTATCTTAACAATTTTGTAAATAAATTGTGTAAAAAGCCCCCATACGTGTTTCAATATGTATAGATATAGATATGTATAGATAGATTATTGTTATTTTTATTAATGGTGTAAGTAAATAAATAAATAAATGACAAAAATAATAAGAGAATTAACTACGCGTAGGTATTTATTTAGAAATTAAAGTAAACATACATTTTTAGATCGATTTTAATAACGTCATATTTTATTTTTGCTGGACAAAACTATAAAAATTGTATTTTAAATGCCAGAAATCAACATATTTAAATCTATTACGAAAAATGAATTTATATTTTTTCGAATATTAAAATCATGACACGACAAAAAAATGAATTGTAGCTTCATTTGTCTAAGTAAAGGGTCCCATTCACGGTCCGGGTAGTTTATCGGAACTATAAAAATGTCGGATTGCTTAGTGGAGCATAGTTTTAAATGTGCATCTCATTTACTTAAGGAAAGGGGACCTTTGAAATTCATATTAATCCTTTCAAAAGCAGAAGTGGCTTTAATAAGTTTCCCTTCATTTATGAAAAATCGAGGTTTAACATACTGGGCAAGTCAACACCATTTTCTTTACATCTTCGAGTAAAAATTGTAAATTTTTGCTATGAACCCAGTGATATGTACTAGTGATCCCAGGATGACATAATGAATTATGTAGGTATATTTTGGAGACAGAAAGTAGCTGAGCAAATTCTAGAGAATATATCAGCGGCAGCATTCTCAGTACCTGGTCTGAAAATAACATCGTAGCTGAAGCAAAAGGGTTCAAGTCTTCATCTCAATATTTTCTCGTTTTTAATTTTACTGGTTAATTTGTTATCAAACATAAATGCATCAGAATGCTAATCGGTAATTAAAAGGAAATGACGGCTCATCATGAAGTGGCGCCACTTACGAGATACTTCCTTCTGAGCAGAAGAATGTTTACGTTCCGATTCTGAAAAAAATGCAATAGGTTTTCCTGACTGAGACAGTGTAGCACCTATGGCGTCATTCGATGAGTCAGTTTCTACGGTAAACATCACTTAGTTGTCAATTGGAGTAAGAGCAGCAGTTTTGATGTATTTTAATAAAATTTCAAACATCTCAAGAGCTTCTTGAGTGAGAGGTAATGGTAAAATTAAGACAGTAGTCGTTTCCAACGAAACTAGTATCAACTAAGTCATCTATCACAACGACCTTTTTATTAATTAGAATAGGTGGTTTAATGATTAATATATCGCCAACTTAAAACAATAGTTAACAATAAAGAACGTCTTTGATGGTCTTATTCAGTTCCTTAAGTTTTGGTCCTCACAATAAATATTAACAGGATTTTATTTGTTAGAAACCATTTATTTGACGTTTCGACAATAAAACTTTGTCTTTTTCAAAAACTACAAGCTACTTTCACCAAAACGTAAAGGCTATAGTGGAAGAAAATGAATTACAGTATATTTGCCTAGAAAATAGAAAAAGTGCTGGAGTCTAAACCCAGTTAGTTTAAAAACCAGGAATAGAAGTCTTCAAAAGAACTGTTCACCGGAAAAGAGCAGAAGAAGGCTTGGTAGGTAAAAAATCCTTGCTTAACTAAAGCGATGAAGAAAAAGAGTCTAACCTGAGCTAAGTAACACCTTCAGAAGACCGTTGAGGACTAAAATAAAGTCAGGCGGGTCATCATTTGAGATTTTGGCCGACACCGCCCAGTAGAAAAATACCTCAATTACTGCAGCTAGAAGCCCTACCAACTTTCTAGCAGACAATAATTTACTGAAAGCATGCTCAGACTCATACAGTCACTGATTGATGCAAAAGGATAGTTAACAAATACAGACAATTACTAAGTAACATATCCTTTTTAGATTAGATTAGATTAGATGTTTATTGGGTTGGCTGTTAGCCTCTATCACTGCGACCTTTGCAGATCTATTCTGACCACCCATTATCTCAAGAATAGGATTAGAGAACCTTGTCCAGCCCTGCCCTCTTAAAGAGACTTAATAGCCTTGACAGTGGCCACTCCGCATAACTTGGAGCAGCCGGTTTCTCCTCTCCCAGTACTAGATACCGCGTCCTTGCAAGGCCTTCGCATTGGCATAGGACATGAAATGCGGTCTCCTCCTCCTCTTGGCAGTATCGACAGATGTCTTCATCTGCCAAGTTCAACTGACTCATGTGTTTCTTGAGCCTACAATGTCCTGTCAAGAGACTGACAATGATTCTGACATCGTTTCGCCTTTGTGATAGCAGCTCTGCAGTAAACTTCGCCGAGTGTCCCTTTATGAAGACTTTGGCTTGTCGCTTGCCCGGTGATTTTTCCCACCACTCCTGGGCCTTCTTAAGCCTCCATATCTCAATGGTTGCCTTTCTGAATGTGTCAACAACTCCGCCGAATAGTTACGGGCCAATCATTGGAGTATTATCTCTCGCACGGGCCAATTCATCAGCCTTCTCATTGCCTCGAAACCCTGAGTGTCCTGGTATCCATGCCAGTGTTAGAGAATTTTGACTTGCAGCATGTGTCAGGGCCCCAACGCAGTCCCACACCAGCTGTGAGCAACATATCCTTTTGCTTATTTATTTAAAATTTATAGTTTAATGTTTATTTTTAAAACTTTATGAGTAGTTGTTAATTAATATAAAAATAATTTTTTTAATAAAAACAATATAACGATATTTATTTTCTAACTAAAACGTTACGAAAACGATATTTTGTGACTGTCTCTAATAATTTGGCAACCCACTGTAGAGGTAATAACAGACACACCAAACTTTTCCATCATACCTCTTCGATTCAGACTCGATCTCCTATTCCAGAAGTTGGTCACCAATTACCAATGTGCTGCCACTCATCAGAGGTAAATTGTTTTAATTGCCGGCAGTATATCAAAATAAATGGATTACATATTCTTTGTGAACACAGATGCCTTATTTCCGTTTATGTATTGGAATAGCATTACATTTCGGATATCGGCTCTCGTTCGGTACAAATGCCAAAATTCTCACTGGACTTGGATTGACATTTAATTGATATTACATTTATGAAGGCAAATATTTGAACTAATTGCTTTCCAATTGTTTTTATACTCGAAACAATGTTTACCAAATTTCCGGATTCCAAATTTATTGATTTCCTCCAAACATACCAACAAAATAAATAATATAACACATATAAGTACTCATGCAGAATTTTAACAATTAACTCTATTTTAATTATATTACATTCATCATCCAAATAACCAATTGTAATAATCAGCAACCAAGTATTTTATGTTAATGTAGAAGTTTAAATAGATTGCGATTAGTTAATAAAATATTAACCAATATATAGAACGTTCCAATACTAGAAATGTAAAGTATTTACATACAGTATAATGCTGTGTACTTTAAACACAATGTGACGACAAGTTGTCAAGTATTGTCACCATCACGATCGATCAACAAGCAAATGGATTACGCCTTAGTCAATTGTTTGTATTTGGAAATAGTTAATGTGATTCATAGTCTAGTCTAAAAGTACTTTTTTTTAAACTGTTTTCAACAGTCTTAGAAAATTATGGTTAAAGGGCAAGTTTCGAAAATAAAAATTGCAAGTTATAAACAATTTAGTAAAAATTTAA
Organism: Altica lythri; assembly: GCA_964028335.1. Classification (NCBI taxonomy): domain Eukaryota; kingdom Metazoa; phylum Arthropoda; class Insecta; order Coleoptera; family Chrysomelidae; genus Altica; species Altica lythri. The sequence goes on along the minus strand of OZ034805.1, from coordinate 56,995,363 downwards.
TAATGGGTTAGGTTATTTGAATATATCGTAAAAACTAATGCAGATTTTTAAAATTTGAAATCAGGGAATTTCCTATAAAATGTTCTTGTTTCCACCACTCTAGAACCAATAAATTTAATTTTCCCAGAGGCCTGAAAATAGGCTCTAAAACAGATGCTCAGCTTCGCGCAAACTATGTCTGTTTGGGCCAATTTCTCAAAAATAATTAAACACATTTAAAAAAAAAGCTCAACAGTAATTGGAGTCCTCGGGCTAACAAGACTAGCAACAATTTGTTTTTATATGCATTCTTCCATTCACTTTTGTCCAATGCTTTTTCTTTCCAGTTTTTAATGCCACTTCTTTGCAAGTCTTCATATATGTTGTCTTTTCATCTCTTTATTGGTCTATCTTTTCGTTTCTTTTGTATTGACTTTCGTGAGAGTATCATTTTCGGCATTCTTTCTTATCCCATTCTTTCGATGTGTCCTAAATATCGTATTCTCTGAGTTTTAATTGCAGTCGTTATTTTTGGATCTTTATATAATTCTTCTAATTCTTCTTCTCCATTCACACCTCGATATATTGTGTGGCATTAAAATTCCCAAAAATGGCGTAAATCCCCTAGCTAGCTCACTAAGTCGTGGCTTCTTTAAATAGTGCTACCAGTCCTCCCCAAACAGGGCGCCAAAGTACAAACCAAACAAATTATCCACAAAGACCCGTTAAAATGGTTTATTTGTAATAATTATTAAATCGATTATTTCAGTTATAAATAAAAATTTGACTTTTCTTAGAATATTAATTTGGTTAATAAAAGTTTTTTTTAAATTAATTTATTCCTTATCTGCTTTAAGAGATCTGCCTCTGTAGTTGTCGGGATCGTTTCTCCAGGAAAGAATTTTCCTCAATTTTCAATTATAGTCGAAACTAGGGTTGCCAATCTGTTCGGCATTGTCCATAAAAAGGGCGGAAATTTGATGTCGCCTCAAAAAAATATCAAACTCTAACGTGATCCTTTTCACAGATATGGACTTACCCTAATGATGAATAATCCGAAATCGATCCCTTAATAAAATTACAATCAAGTAGAATCCATTTCCAGCCAAATCGGATTTTTTCATATTATTGAGAGTAAATTACTTCTTAAAACACATGTAAAACCGGTCTAAAATTTATTCAAGATCACAAAAACTGATGTTTGGCGAAAGTGAAACTACTTGAAAATTAGTTATTTGTATAATACAATATCACCCCAATTTAAGACACTTCTACTAAACAAAATAAAAAATGAAACAATAAAATCGACTTACTTGTGTTTGAAGAGGAGGTAACACCGAGCAATTGAATAGTAAAATGAATTCAATATTCTTATCACAGCGAGAAAGAAAGGACAGTTATACAGTAACACCACTAGCGGTACAATTTATAATTACGGCGATCACATTAAAATAAATCTCACCGAATATAGGCCCGGAAATAATTGTCTGATGAATTCGATTACTAAAACGATCCTGAAGATCGTTCCAATTGATTTTTGCATTTTTCTCTCCTATCTGTCTAAAAGGTTTATTTTTGATTTAAATTTAATTAAACACATAAAATAATAAGGGTTAAAAAACTGTAGGCGTATACTAAACAGGTGAATTAACAATAATCCGTGGGTACATACAAAAATAATCACAATTTCTTCGACGATACCTGAAAAGAGGCTCGATTTTTTTTATTACTCGAGCACCAACCAATATTGCAAGTGTAATATTTTTGGAACGAAGTTCCCTTTCGTGCGTTACGAACAGTTACGAATGACGCTAGGAGCGAGCCAAAAAAAATTCATACCAAAAGTTGTCACGACAGGACACGACACACGCATGTTTCTCTCCCTCACAGACCAAAAAATAAATAACTCTCTCTCCCTCTCTCTCATAGATAGATATATTACAATTAAAAAGACACTATTTTAAATTAAAAGAAAATGTACATTAAAAAGAAAATACTGTAGAAAAAAAAATAATTACCTATAATAGTACCTATTATATTTTATTTCATCCTGTTTTTGTAAATTAAAAAATTCATAAACATTTTAAAAATAGTTCGTAACTTGACTAGTTAGGTAGGTACCTACGTCAAATTACCTTAACTGTCAGTTACTGTCAAATATTTTAATTTTAAAATTTTGTATTGAATTGTTAATGCTTGTTTTAAATTATAAAAAGTAATTCTAAAAAGATGTGTTATCTAAAGCTCTGGTATTGTATAAATGGACACTTTTGTTAAAAGAAACGAACTGTTGAAGATATTCAGGTGAAAGTGGTGATAATCTATTTTGCTTTAAACAGTGTAGTGTCGCGACTTTGTTAAGTTTATACACGTTTTTTGTAGATAATAAATATTAAAATAATAGAAAATAAAAACAATAATGTATCCTGACAGTGTTTCTGCACAAGTTTCGTTAGGTAAGTAGAGATTTTATACAGACAATAATAAATGCTCATGTATGTATAAACACTCTGTTGTGTTTACAAATTACTAATTCCTTTACTAATTAATCGAAAGGAACTTCGTTCCATCCGGGTGTCCCCTGACACCTCACACTTTTTTTAACTATAAATTTGGAATTTTTTACCTGTTAGAAATACGTAAATTTTTTCTAGCCTATTTTCAGGCCTCTGTGAAAATTATAAATATTGGTTCTACAGTTCCTGTAGTTGAGATTTTTTTACAGAAAATTTCTTCCTCGTTTTGAATCTTTTTTTAAATTACACATATCTATATTAGTTTTTTAAATATTACCCGTTTATAAAAACTATCTAGACCTCAGAGACCTAGACGCTATTACGAATCGAATGAAACCTCAATCGTAATTTTCTGCGACTGCTGAAAAAGCAAATCCTGACTAGACTATCAGACATGAAACGAAAATATGAACTTGTATGTAATTTAATTTATATGAATTATTCAGCTGTCAGTATGATTTTGTTTTTACATTACTTTTTAACTTATTTATCCCATAGTCCCATTGCTATGCTTTTTCTAAATTACTACACAAGCCAGTAAACTACATCTGTTAATCAGTAAAATTAGAATATAGGTATGTTTTTAATTTTTACACTGGGTATTTTTTTAATATGAATTGACCTGGTTATGTTTAATGAACGATCTCTAACTCCACACATTAGATTTCTTTTTTAAATATATTTTAAAAAATCACAAAAAAAATACGTATGAAAATTTGAGTAAGGATTAAAGTCAATTGAATAGGTAGTGCAATTACACTGATGAACAAAAAATCCCTGACAGTACAAACTTACCCGGAAAATACAAATTAATAACATAAATAATAATATTTTGAAAACTAAGGTTACTCACATATGTTGTATTTATGTAATTGAAGAAAAACTTCTTTAGGCGCGACTAAAGAAGATTTTTTTTCTGACGGAAGTAATTCTTGCGGAAGTAACGGTGTTAAAAATCTTTCCAAACAAAACAAATTTTCATTGTCATTTTAGTGGAATTGAGTTATGTTTTGTTTAGAAGTTTATACATTTTATTATGGTAATTAATTATGTAATCTTTAACTATTAGATACTATTCTGTTCGACTAAAAATGGTGTTGTATTATAATCTTCTTTCGGTTTCAAATACATTAAAGGTATTTAGAGAGTAAAATCTATGTTTCACATTTTAGTTATCATAAACCTATTATTTCATATATAAAAAATAATGATAACTTTCAAATTCCTATTTCTAATAAATATTATAAATATTACATTATATTATTTTTTGTAAAGTATATAGTCAATAAATATAATTGAATTGTAATTTAATATTTATTTTCCGATACGTACGTCAAATAAGTTTTTTGGTCCTCCGTCCAGAAACAATACTATTAATTACTTCAAAATCGTCCGGAAAATGACATTTTCCGGCCTAGGCCGGCAAAGTACCTTTTAGATTATCTAAAGAGATGGCGCTATGAGTCATCACAAATATATAATGAATAATACAAATTTTAATTAAATTCATTTAAAAACAGCGTATAATATACTAAACTAATAACTTTTTCTAAATGTAAGCAGGATTATAATTTACATTTAATTTCTCTCACAACTTTATTGAAGTTATACTTCTATTCGTACACTCTGTAGAACAAGATTGTGTAGAGTTAAATGGGAAAAATCATTACATATGTAATGGTGTGAGTAAGAGAGAGACAGGAACACTTATAATGTATATTGGTTGGTAAAAACAAAGATGAAATATTTATCACATGTTATTAGTCATAACTATAAGTCCTTTGAATACCGTTTCAACATTCAGTACATTGAAAAGGGATAGATATACAAAAAACAGTCTGAACTAATGTATGAATATCATAGTGACGGACCACATGATTATTTGACAGATTATTTTATAATTCTGTCACGTAAGTCAAGTAAAGTTTAGCATTTTATATTAATAATAATATTCAGTATTGAGTATTGCATTGTAGTCTAAAGTACCGTCACATGGTTGCAGTATATTCTGCTCTATGCTTTTAAGGTTGTTGGCTACATAAACAAAGTTTTTACGAATAGTCGAGAAATTAAGCACTAAAACCTCAGAATTTTGTAACGTAAGATGGATCGGAATGCGTTTTTTTGCATTGGATTCGTTAAAGTATCAGGAAATTTGTCGCTATATTTTATAATGTAAAAATGGGAAATTGCATTTCTGCATTCAAAAAGTGCATTCCGAACAGACAATAGAGAGAAAACTTACAATTCGGTAAGTATTGCTGAAAATGGGTTCAATTTAAAAATTTGGGGTTTTTGGGGTCGCTCTACACGAATATCACGATTCCGAAAGTCTCCGAGGCACTTGGTGCCTAGGGTACCTATTTACCTCTTCTCCTAGGGTTTAATGTAAATTCTGTACGAAATCAGTGCACACCTGGTACTCGGTGGTTTTTTGAGTCGCTAAATACGATTATAATAATGACGATGGTCTTTGAAACACCTGGTGCTTAAGATGGACCTTGTCTCCAGGAATATTATGCAAATTAGATACAAAAAGAGTGTGCACTCGGTTTTTGTGGAGGTTTTTGAGGTCGCTAACCACGAATATTATCTAATGATTTTGCTAAATTATTCGCATACAAATTTATGAATCCGGGCGTGTGCATAGAAGTATAACTTCTGCCGGCAGTCCCACTGACTGCCACACTCATTTTTTTTTTAATTTGACATTTATGTCAATTTACAACTACTTATCATTCGATTATGAAAATACATATCTCGATAGCATGCAAATTAGATACAAAAAGAGTGTGCACTCGGTTTTTGTGGAGGTTTTTGAGGTCGCTAACCACGAATATTATCTAATGATTTTGCTAAATTATTCGCATACAAATTTATGAATCCGGGCGTGTGCATAGAAGTATAACTTCTGCCGGCAGTCCCACTGACTGCCACACTCATTTTTTTTTAATTTGACATTTATGTCAATTTACAACTAGGTACTTATCATTCGATTATGAAAATACATAGTCTAAGATCCGGGATTAGAAAAATATACCCTCATCTGTTATTTAGATGAAACAATTTTTTATAAGCTGATTTCAATATCATGAACTTATAAAAACAACCTCTGCCATCATAAGCCTGCTGCAATTAATAGTAATTAATTAATTAACAACTAATTTATTTTTAATTTTTACTTTCTCATGTTAGTTACATGTAGTAAGTTAAAACCGTTAATATTTTATATTATATACCTCACTGTAGTAGGCACCCATCTCTATGATTGCTATACTTACCTGCAGCCAGGTGAGGAAAGGTAGATAAATGTAGCTTATTTCCCTTACATGTGAAAAATTGGTCGGACCAAAAAATAGTGTGTGTTACAAGTTCGAAAAATGTTTTGCAAGTGCTCGTATTGTTTCACAACTTTACTCGCTCTTGCAAAGTGTCATTTTCCGTCCTTGTGTCACAATAGTATTATACGTTACAAGGTCGGTAGGTGACTTATTACAGTATAAGTTAGTTTACGGACGAGGCGACGTAGGAGCCGAGTTTGGAAATGAAAACGAGGACTGTAATAACACCTAACGACCATGTATCGTATTATATTTTATTTCATCCTGTTTTTATAAATTAATAAATTCATAAAAATGTTAACAGTAGTTCGTAACTTGACTAAAGATAGTTCGTAACTTGATTAGTTATGTCAAATTACCTTGAAAGCCATCTGTCACTGTCAAATAATTTTATTATTATTAAGGTTTAATTGTTAATATAAAATTGAATAACATTGACTTCCTTTTAAATATGGATGTAAAAGTAAGTAATTAATTATTATTTTATTTTTATTTTATAGTCATTATAGTGTTTTTAAATGTCAAAAATTAAAAGTAATTGTCTTCCCTTAAGCAATCAGAACAGAGTTGCTAGGCAACACATTACAGTACCTGATACCGTAATGTTTTACTTACCGGCGCCAAATTGATTATAGGGAAGTGTATTTACTGGACAGGATGATATAAATAACTATTACTTCAATCGCGCAAAGATTACACGCACACTCTTTTTTTTCGCTGTTTCCTACTAAAACGTTCTAAAGTTATTTTTACGATTATAGAAATCTCTGTTAGTTTTTGAACTCATTTAATTTAGTATTTATGGTAAACTTAGAAATTTCTTAGGTTTTCTATTAATGTTATTGTCATTCGCTAATTATTCTTGTTCTGTAACTATGGCTAATGTGAAATGAAGCCTACAAAATCTTAAAAGTGGTACCAAGCAATAGAAACCAGTCTCCTAAACGGCTTTCCAATTTTCCAGATCCACAGATAGGATATTAACATTAGACATCTGAGTAGAAACCCTGTATATGTTTTGATATATATTCATCCCTAACTCGAGAATGGCTGGACTTATTTGGCTAATTTTGATCTTAAAATAGTTAAAGTTCAGGGAAGGTTTAAACAATGAGAAACATAAATAATAAGTAACGAAAAATATAAAAATTCGACAATTTAATGTTTCAATGCAAACTATGTATTTATAACAGATTTCTAATAAATGGAGTTGACAGGTAATTTGCTTGATATATAGAATACTCGGAAGATTGTATTTCGGTTTCTAAAGAAAAACAAAAAAACGAGAAATGCTTGTTGTGAAATAATTATACATGTAATTAATTTTTATAGAAATATTGTATCTCGCCTTAAGCTATCAAAAAATACAACCTGTGTCGTTACTGAAAATTCAATTATGTAATTTTTCTAGTAAAAGTTGGAACAAAGGGTAAAACCTACCGTTAACTTAAAAGTTTTCTATTTAATGTATATAAACAGGTAATGGAAAATGGCTTTTCACAAAAGAGAAATTTGCTTAGTTGTTTAATAACAGCAAATCCCAAGTGTGTATGGATAGATTCCTCGGTTGTATGAATTATCTGTAATGGTTAAATTAAAAATCATAAATGTGTACTATAGTTTTGTAAACCTTCATGCTTTTTGTTTGCTTTTTAATCTCTTAAAATAGAATTAAAAAAATAGCCTTTATAATATAATATAGTTGAAATACCTGCCAGTATCAATTAGAGAGCATATTGTATGATTGTATAGTGTTCTGCGGCAAATTCAATTGCTATGGCGCACAAAGGATTATTTATTTTCCAAGAGGGCAATAGTAAATTCTCTGTAAGCATTATGTTTAGCTTTCATGTCAAAATAACATAATAGGATTTTTAGCTTAATCAATTATACCAATTAGTTAGTTCTGATCGTCGAAAATCTACCTACTAATTAGAGGCAGACTTCACCTCACTGAGGGCGGGACGAGTAAAACAAAGAGCAAACATTAAATTTAAATGATATTACCTCTCCTCTGATTGGTGAGGTTTTGACCAATCAAAAGCTATATGCAAAAGAGATAGAATATACTTTTGTTTTTTTCTGTCTCTGATTTATTCGTTTGGAGTCGAACTATTACAGACTCTCTCTAATTGGTAAATGCTTAATGATTTTGATATAGTTAACAAATACGCGTAAATAATGATTTCCCAACGAAAATATAAACATTACTAGAGAGCAAGATAGAGTTGTTTACTATCAGGTAATCAAATATGCTCGTACGGTTTCTGTATACAGCATATTGTCATGGATATTTTTGTGTTGTTGATTGTTTCTTACTTGCTATTACTTTACATAGGCGTCATTCGGGGGTGGTAAGGGGTGGCAGTTGCCACCCCTGAATTGTGGAGCCCAGTATTTTGCCACCCCAGAATTTTGAAGTAAAAGTCTCAATAATTTACAATCCTTCAGAACAGATGAGTTTTTCACAAAGTTGTTCAATCAGTGCACAGAAATTGCTGACAAGTGCTGGTTTAGAGCTGCCCAGTTGCCAAGAAAGGGCGCAATTCCCTCAAAAATTGGGGGTGGGAGTAAAGCTCTATTTGAATCTATACAGCAGTACTACAAAGTTACAATCCTCTGGCCAGTTATTGATATTCTAAAAGAGGAGATAAAGGCCAGGCTTCAAGAAAACAACCTACATGTATTTAACCACTTAAACAAAGTTCTAGGTGGAAGTGATATAGACACAGCCAGTGTACAGTATGTGTGTAAATACTATAGTTTAGATGATAAACTTCTTCTGTCTGAACTGAAATATTTTACTAGAATGGTAGAATCACGAGACAAAAGTTATTCAAGAAAGAGCTAATGTTTTTGTAAAAAAATAGTTGAAAAGTGTGTTCCCTATGCTTTTTATACTTTTTCGTTTGTATTATACGATTCCGATGAACTCGGCATCCTGTGAGAGATCTTTTTCATGCTTACGGCGCGGCGGGTAAAAACATATACCAGAATCTCTATTGGACAGGAGAGGTTGTCTTCGTCAGCCCTTTTGGCTATTGAAAGGAGTGTTGAAGTAAACATTTCTAAAGTTATTGATGACTTTAACTCAGACCAGAAGAGAAGGCTCTATTTTGTGTAAAAGTAACTTGTGGATGTAGTAGGTATGATAACATTGAGTAAAAGTGAAAATTGTTTTATCATGTTTACTTAATTTTTCCTTTTATAAAAAACAAACGGGCTGGGCACACATAAATTAAAATTAGGCACACTTTTGACATGTGTGTGAAAGATAATTACCTCACATGTGGCATGTGGATCATGTGGTTTAGTTAATAACTCAAGTCATTAAAAATTATTGTTTTAGACTATTTGTTGTCAATAAAATTGTTGTAAAAATAGTTTGAAAAAGCTTAAAAAACTAACAAATTTAAAGCCAGTTTCTTAAAATTTTCTACCCGTTCACACGAGGGGTATTCCATACCCCCCAGACTCACCAGTAGATCTTGCCACCCCAGTTGAAAAGCTGAAATGACGCCCATGTTACTTTAGTATAAAAGCTTTTTTTCTTATACACATAAAAAGTTGCTTAAAATTATTACATTTTTAGCTTTAATAATTGAAAATGACGACAAATTAAACAGTAATTACTGTATGAGTACAAACTTGGCACAAAAGCATTCAGAGATGTGGTTAAAAAATTTTCTTCAGGTGATCTTAGTTTGAGCGATTAACCGCGCTTAGGGAGATCAAAAAACATTAACAACGAGGATCTTCGAGAGGTTATGGACAAAAATTCCAGGACAAAGTGCAAAAAACTTGTAGAAACTTGTTCAGTGTAAGTCCTGAAACTATTCGTTTGCATCTTCATCAGCTAGGAAACTCGTAGAAATTAAGCAAATGGGTCTCACAATAATTAACAAATGATTGCAAATTAAGTCTTGTCACCATTTGTTCAGCATACAAATCAAGCAACAAGCAAGGTTTTGTTGTGTGTTTGGTCAACAGCAACTGGAATTGTCCATAACTTGTATTGTAAGCAGCTTCAACGAGTACAATCGTTTATCAATCGGAACATATTGCATCCATAGCAACTGCAACAGGAAAGAAATTAGGCTTTCTGTTTAGTATTTCTCTTCATTCAACTTAGCTACTCTTTATAAAGCGCAAATACGACCTAATCTTGAATACTGCTCGCATGTATGGGGTTCGGCAGCTCCGTCAAGGCTCAGAGTTCTTGATGCAATACAAAGAAGAGCAGTTCGACTAATCAACGACACCAGTATCACCAAAAACCTAGCCCCATTGTCCCACCGAAGAGCAGTGTCTGATCTTTTCCTGTTTTAGCGATACTTAAACGGATTTTGCTCAGAAGAACTTCGCTCTATAGTAATCCCATTTGGTACACCAGCCAGAGCAACGCGACATGCCAACTCCATGTACCTTTATACTGTTCAGTACCAGACATCGAAAATGGATCGATTCAATCGTTCCTTCATCCCCAGGGTCTCCAGATTGTGGAACTCCTTACCTTTCCACGTCTTTCCCACTCGTCTTAACCTGCAGGTAATCCCAAATTAATAAATTGTTTTTTCTGCCCCAATAGATGTTCTCGGTAGATATGTATTTAGGTATATACCTACAAGAACACTCTTAATAAAAAAAAAAGAAAAACGCAATATTCTTGCAAGATAACGAAGGCCTCATATCGCAAGAGATGAACAAATGAAGTATTGTATAACTTCCTTCATCAATTGAATATAGTATAGTTCACTCTCAGAGTTTCAAATAGTCCAGACATAGGTACTTAGGGGTAAAAAAAATAAGATCGCAAAAAGAATACAGACTTTTCCCATTAACAGAAAAAATTTACAGTATAACATTTTGTTTTTATGGGAGTCTTAAAATAACTTTTTTACCAAATTTATGTAACTACCTACCGATGAATAAAAATAAGGTTAAAAGCAATTAAGATTATAATTAAAACTTCTATTTTCGTCAAAAATTAATCAAAGCCTCATTTCTGATTGATGCTACGCTCAACCTTTAGTAAAAGACAAATTCATTGATAAGTTAATGATTAGCACAAAAAAAAAGAATAAATAATCCTTCGTTAATCTTCTTTAACCCTTATTCTACAGTGAGGAGACCAGAGCTTTTAAATTCCTCGTGCATTTGACTTTCAAATGACGAAGTTCTCGGTGATGCAAAAACAAGAGAAACCCATTTCACATCTAAAGCAGACGTTTTATGAATGATATTATTACAGAAGATGTATTATACTCTTCTAAACCTGTTTTTGCTGTAATCCCTGTGAAATAAAAAAGAAGAGTATATAATAAAATTACAGTGGTGGAGTAGCACTTAATGTTGAAAAGTAGCTACTTTTTAACAGAAAAATGCTTTATACATTCGATATTATCGATATAAACTTGTTCTATTCGAGTGAAGTAATCCCATACCCGTTACCTTTTATGGTTATCTAAGGTAACTTGAAGAAAAATCAAGAAAGTAGGGGAGAAAAATGTTTATTCAATAAAAATATTAATCATAAATTTGAAGAAACAATCAATAAAATAAGAAAATAATTTTCAAAATAATTTTTTTCGTTTTTCAAATATGATCATCGTCAACACACCTTTTCTAGGATCTTCTATTACAGATTCCGCACAATCAGTACATACATGTTATACATTAAATCCATTCTCTTTTATCATCATAATATCGAAAGCGCACTTGTAGATTGTACAGAAATTATCATCTAGAGAGCTGCTCGAGTTATTTAATAAAGGTAGACTTTCAAATTTCCTAGAAAAAAAATCAAAAAAAGTAAAAAAAAAACGGGTGAGGAGTCAGTGGGACTGCCAGCAGAAGTTATACTTATATGCACGCTCCCGGATTCATGAATTTGTATGCAAAGGATTGGGCAAAATCATTATGAGCTCGCTAAACAGGAATATCATATTCGTGTTCAGCGACCTCAAAAACCTCCACATTAATTTTGTATCCAATTTGCATTTGCACTAGGTGTGTCGGAGACCATCGCCATCATTATATTCGTATTCAGCGACCCAAAAAACCTCCGGGTACCAAGTGTGCACTGATTTTGTATTTTGTCTAGAATTTGCATAAAACCCCAGGAGAAGAGGTAAATACCATGCACCCTGGGCACCAAGTGCCGCAGAGAGTTTCGGCATCATGATATTCGTGTTCAGCGACCCCAAAAGCCCCGAGTACATAAATTGAACCCATTTTTAGCAATCCTTACCCAGTTGTAATTTTTCTATCTACCTATTGTCTGTTCGCTTTTCGAATGCAAAATGCAATTTCCCATTTTTACATTATGAAAAATAGCGACAAATTTCCTGATACTCTAACAAATCCAATGCAAAAAATCGCATTCCAATCCATCTTACGTTACAAATTTCGGAGGTTTTACTGATTTAGTGCTTTATTTTCTATTCGTAAAAACTCTGTTTATGTAGCCAAAAATCTCAAAAGCATAGTGCTGGATATACTGAAACAATGTGATGGTAGGTACTGTAGACTAGAATACAGTACTCATTACTGAATATTATTATTAATATTATTAATATAAAATACTAATCTTAATATATTAACTTACGTGACAGAATTATAAAATAACACAATGTTATACGTCACTATGATATTCAAAACATTAGCTCAGACTGTTTTTTGTATATCTATCTCTTTTCAATGTACTGAATGTTTAAACGGTATTTAAAGGACTTATAGTTATGACTAAACATGTGGTAAATATTTCATCTTTGTTTTTACCGACCAATATAACTTATATGTGTTTCTGTCTCTCTCTTACTCACACCATTACATATGTAATGATTTTTCACATTTAACCCCACACAAATCCAGTGTATGAATAGAAGTATAACTTCAAAATCGTACATTTATGCAGTGGCAATCAAATGCTTTCATAATTTTAAGCAAATTAATCGCTCAGAACTGAAAATTTGTTGCAATATCATGGCACTTTTTTTGTCAGCTCTAGCGTATAAAGGTAGTGTAAAATGCGCGGGAAAAACTATAAGCTTACATGTGGGTAAGCTAAAGCTCGTTCGATCACTGCGTAACAATTAAATACAGGTTTCTAATTCTTAGCTACTATTAAAATGAATTTAAGGCGTTTACCATCTTACCCCATTTACGATCTTACCCAGTTTATGGTCTTACCCCATTCCACCTTATATTAAAATATACTAGCAAATCTTGGTGTCTTAACAATAATTCCTCATCAAGCCATCAATGATATTTGATCAGATTTGTGTGAAAAACTAATAATAAAATGGGTTAGAGTAATTAAATATGTAAGCTCTTTTGTGGTGGAAATGTAAACAATGTGTTTAATATTCATTGTATTGATGTTTGTTTTACATAAAATAAAGATCAGCTTAAATGTTTACAATTTGTTGATTTGTTTATTTAGTTACTGCATTTATTTTTCAAAAATTCTATCGACCAGAAATTAATATTTCCAGTTTATTTCTATTTTCCTCACATTTATAAATATTTCTAACGGAATATATAAAAACCGAAAACAACATTAACAAAATCTGTAATTCAATTTATCAATAATTCTTTCTTCATACAGATTATCGTTTCTGATTAAATTTTGATCGAGTGGAGGCCAGGTTTCTATATAGAGGAGAGAGGGATAAAAAAAGCAGAGACTATGAATACTTACATTGTAACCTTTTTTTAAACGAAAGATGTTTAAGGATCGATTCAAGATTCACCATTGCGAACGGTACTTAGTTGGTTGGTGGAGAGCGAGCGTGGGTTCGTTCGAGCTAAATGAAAAAACATATAAAGGACTAGCTGTTACGGCGGACTTTGTACCGCATAACACTGTCGTGTCTTTTTTTCCATTTTTCATTTTTTCAAATTTTTACCATTTTGCTTTTTTTTGTTTTCAATGATTTTTTTATATTAGATATTTTATATAAGATATCCACTGCACCACCCTACGGTGGCTTTTTTAGTACTTAATTTAGTAAGAAATTCTCGTTTAAATATATGAGATAATAACTGCGCCACCTTACGGTGGCGTCCTAGTTATTTTAAAATTGTAATATCTTCTAAGATGTTCATTGAAATTAAGTGATGTCAAAGACAATTTTGTTCACAATTAAATACTCTTAATTAACAACACATTTATTTGGATGAAGATTAATATTATTACGTTGATACAACTCTTAACAAATAATGCATTAATTTCGACCAAATTTGATTACCATAAAAACGGTTTTAGTGAGTTAATCTTAAAAGATAGACATAATACTGTCGCGAACATTTTTTTAGATCATTTCAAGAGGAATAATTCTTTCATACATATATTTTTGGTATCTTGAACCGTTTTCGCAGCGCACGCAATGGAAGCCCTCAAGGATCAATAATTTTCCCCGTTTTTTTCACTTTTTCCAGTACTTCTTCGCTCCTAATAGTTGCATCGTGATGTTATATAGCCTAAAGCCTTCCTCGATAAATGGTGTATTCAACACAAAAAGAGGAAAAAAAGGAAAAGGAAAATGGGCACCACTTACTTTTTTATCCTATGGATGGGGAAAGATAAGAAACCCATAAAAAAGAAATGTATAATTTAGATAAGATAACCCAGCAGATTATTATCACTAAATTAGAAATTACAAACGTTTACTTAAAAAAAATAATACTTACACTTTTTCTTACTTATCCTTATAGTTAGAATCAAAACTTGTTTTATAGGATACTTTTTGATAATTCAAAATTTAGTTACTATTTTCTTAAAATTATAAGGTTAACAGATAATATTGATCACAGCCACATACTCCACAAAAAATAACAAAAACAAGACAATAAGCAAACAAAAAAATTGCTTCTATAAACAGAGATAATACTTTATTCACATTAAGTGAATATCTTACTACACACTTAGGATAACAGCTAAGCTACTATATTGTTATCTATGTGTACCCTGTTTAATCTAAAAGTGAACTATGAATGAATTGAATTTAGACAAATAAGGAAATTAAAATAATTTGAGTTAAAAGAGTAGGTACTTACAATATTCAGTTATCATTATGAAAGCATAAAAGTGAAAAACGCAGATAAAAAAAATAAAAAACAAAACACCGGTTTTTTAAATTTAAAGACGGCACTGCACTATTCTGCACGGTAAGTCGATATGTTGAATATAAGAAAATTCAATCTTCAAAGAAATAAACAGTAGGTACTTTCTTTTGCGGTAATGATTTAAAGATAAACAAAACTTACTTATTGGAACCAGAGTGCTTCTAAGGTATCATGAGACTCAGTAACCAGCTTACTTTCCAAAAAATTCGACTGTTCTCTAGTCTCATTCAAAAGGTAGTTGAAGGTGGCAATTGTAAATTCATTTCAAAGAAATTACCAACCCTTGATGTAATAATCGGCACTTGGAACACATTCACTTTGTAAGTTTTACAAAAAAGATAAAAAAACGGGGATGCTCTGACTAATGGAATGGTTAGACCATTCCACCCAAATAAGTATCGCGCAATTCTTAGGGTGTGACTTTAAATAAATTTTTACAAACGCACGTGATTAAGAAAGGGATATGATTGGTTGGGCATTCTTTACAGATTCTTCTCGAATATGATATGAACATCGTGTGTAAGTAATATTCTCATTTAATCACTGATTTTAGGAATTATAGAAAGTTTTTAACGACAGAGTTGGCTTGTATTTCAAAAAGTGTGGTAAGGTAAAAATTAAAAACAAAATATAAGAATCAGAAAGCTTGACTTGACAAGAAATCAGCGCGGCTCTTGACAAAAACTGTTTAAAACGTAATTTTTTACAATTTTCCGGTAAATGCTTAGTTTAAACAACCCGTTTAAACTGTTTTTGGTCATTGTAGACCTAAAAAGATGAAACGAAGTTATAGTTTACCAGCAATCGACCACTTTTTCCCTGCCAGTATCTCTCTACGCCCATGCTAGTGCTTAAAGCCTCTTATTTCTTCTTAATAAATGTGTCAATTCAGAAAATACATTTTCCTCTACACACACAAGCGGTTGATTAAGGGATTGATGTAGGTTAAACTGTCGACGTGCCAAAATGCCATAACTCAAGTTGGTAACTGTGAACTTTCTGGATAACACAACTTTTCAAGAACGTTGACCTCCCAGAACAAGGTTTAACATCCGGAAAAAGTTACGGTAACAATGTATTTACTAATCTTTTTGAGTTTCTAAACTATGCTAGCCGCTAAAAACCTATTTAATTAAAGGAAATTATGTACCTATATTCAACGTATTGCTTAACATATTTATTCATGTAAATAAAATTAGATTATCAAAAGACACAAATTTCATAGACTCATAAAGCATTAAACTCTTCATTTAAAAAGTAATTTTAATGTACAGAATAGAAACTATTCGCAACTCATATGAAAAGAAATATAGAGATATGTGAAACTTTACCAGCTTGGTATAGAGATAGAGACTTGAAGATACTGTATTCTACCTCAACGTTAAATAGACGAATATTAGCTAAGTTTCAAACTTCAGCAAATCAAAACTTAATGTTCTCCACTAAAATTATGAATAAATAGTCCTCGATTTTCTTTGCAAGCGCTGCATATTATTTTCAATTGCTTCAAAAAACTTTTTGACTTGCTTTTAAATGGAAAAGAACAACTATGGCTTTAATACTAGTGATTTAAAACAATAGTTCTTCGTAATAATCTATACCTCAAATATCAGTTTCCTGAGCCAAATCAATCCCGCCATTCTCTAGTTTTAGCAAGACTAGGGAATGCAATCCCGATCTCGCGAGATCCCGTGAAATTTGTCGGGATCAATCCCGAAGCATAATATGACGAGATCTCGTTCGAGATTAACGGGATTGGGCAGCAATGGTCAGCGATGCTGCACATATCCGCAAGCGATTTACGCATTTTATGTGGTTAAATAAATAAAAAGGTAACTTTTGGATTCCTATAAGTATCTAATAAGTGATTAGTAGTACCTTAGAATGCAGAAAAATAATCCAAATCAAGCGTAAGTGGAGTTTAGCAATTGTTTATTGATATGGAGATATTTCAAGAAATTAACTTAAATTAACTGCTCCGTGCCAACTGTGTAAATCTATTCTCAAAACCTCATTCGGGTCTACAATGAGGTCCATATGATGTTAATTTATAAAATCGACACAAAATTTAATGGGGAAGTCGGAAGAACATCAAGTACACCTGAGCCAGATAATGTATCACTACCTTCGACGTTTAGGCTCCATTTACACGAGACGATCGTGAAAATTACCAAACACCACAGAAGAAAAAAAAATCAGTGATTATTTTGCATCGGATTCTAACGTAACCAAAGAGTTAATGATTTCTCGAATGGTAACTAGAGATGGTTTGCCATTCAGAGTATTTTGTACTTCCGAGGATATGCAGAGTCTTTTTCCTGTGAAAGGTAACAATTACAAATTGCCTTCTTCACCAAATGCGATTAAACAAATTGTGAGGAATTATGGAACGACGCTCAAAATGAAAGTGAAGGAAGATCTTTTAAAGTTGAAGAATGAAGACTATAGGTTTACAGTCACGTTAGGTATATGAATGGACATCTGGAATGAATCGGCGCTTTTAAAAAAATGTTAATGTACACACAATTATTATTAACAGTCATCCTACTTATTGGAATATTGGACTAGCGCGCATTTTTGGAAGTATGTCGTCGGAGACTTGTGTTCAGCTTCTGAAAGAAAAACTATCAGAATTTAATTTATCCCTGATAATGA
The DNA here is from genome assembly GCA_964028335.1 of Altica lythri. Taxonomy (NCBI): domain Eukaryota; kingdom Metazoa; phylum Arthropoda; class Insecta; order Coleoptera; family Chrysomelidae; genus Altica; species Altica lythri. Next base: position 56,977,743 of record OZ034805.1, on the reverse strand, counting down.
CATAGTTGGTATAACGACCGATGGAGCCAGAGTCATGAAGAAAGTTGGTCGCCTGATTGAACCACTCAACAGCTTTGCTACGCCCATGGTGTACAATTAGGTATAACAGACGTCATTTATAAAAAAAATGTAGACTCTAATAAAGAGGAAGAATTTGAAAACCCTGAACTGAACACAATTCGCAGCGTGGAGGAGGAAGAAGTCTTGGACGACAATCCGGATAATTATGATGGTTTACACTTTTCCTTACCTTACAAGTTGATTTGGCTACAGAACATCAAATGGTTATATCGAAACTAAGAAAATGCGTCAAACTTTTTAGGAATTAATAAAGGAGAAAGGATTTTGTTTTCTTTCAAATAATATTTTGTTTTAATTAACCTCACTATCACAAATAAGCAGTTTTCATCATATTCAGTAATGTGATTCTTTTTTTTTTTAATTAGACGGGATCCCGAAAATATCGGGATCCCGCGGGATTGTCATTTCTAATCTCGAAGGATCTCGAATTTACGGAAGTAGCTCGTCGCAAGGATTGGATTGTCGCAGTCCGTCGAGTCGAGTATGTATCAATAATGTTTATCAAATAAAATGTTATGGAGTGACAAAGTTTTTTTATTTCTTGATCGTGATGTTCATTTTTACAATCGAGAATTAGCGGTTTTTCAACTAAAGTTTTTAAATAACGCTTATTACAGAAAAGTGATTTTGCATGATAAACAATAGGCAATACACAGCACCTGACTCAAGCTAACGCGGCCTTGCGCCACGAGGTAGCGCTGGCGTCGCAAAGTCGAGATGCCTGAGAAGCGTATATAAGCGTATATAAGCAAGACACACGAACAGCATTTACATAAAGAGTAAAATTTAAAAAAAAAAACACTTCTTTGTGTGCCACTTTCCTCGCACCAGGGGCAACATTTTATCTAATAGTAAATTTTAAAGATAAATGAGAATATGTTGGAAAAACGTAGGTACACTACTTTAAAAGGATTGACAAAAAGAATAACTTTTGTCAGAAAATGACGTCCTTATTTGTGTCCTATTCATTGATAATATCCTGGAGCAAAACCGACTGCGATACTTTTTTCTAAACATTGAGTTCTCCTCCTTTAGGTATACTATTAATTTCTTTAGAAAATCTGACTCAACGAACTTTAAGAGCTGAAACAAAAACAAAATTTGTGATCCATTAAATCGAAATAATATTTAAAGTTATAAAGTCAAGTCTTTTTTATTTAAAAGTACTTTAAAATTCCGATAAGACCATTTTGAAAGCTTGTTTTCAATCCATATTAGCCACATACTTTCTAAGAACAGTTTTTAAAGCCTTGTTTCTCCCAAACGAACTCAATATTCAGAGTGCTTAAACTCGGGGATTGTTTAGAATTCAGATGGAATAAAATTGGCAATTCCACTTTATTTTTGCCCCTCTTGTTTAATAAATTGTTGAATAAACATAACATTCGGTATTGAACACAAGTTTAAATTGAATGTACCTACAAAGAAACGCCAAAGAAACAATGGGAATAATCCGGAAGTTAGCTCAAACAGTAGATATAGTTTATCCAAAACCACTTCCCAGACAGCACAAGATGTCTTAAAGACATCCAATTTAGGTCCATTTTAAGTCTTGACGCCTAAAGACTTATAAAAGATATAATAAAGACGTCTAATACAGACGTCTCTTAGACGTTACACAAAGATATCTTTAAGATGTATTTTTTAAATCTTTATTGGACTTTACTCTTATGATAATTTTATTATTATTTTTAATATCAATTAAAAATTTACTGATACGAAACAAATTAATTATGTTAATTAGCAAATTTAATTAATTTTTTTTAAATAGATATATAAATAATTATTTATATTAATTTGAAATTTATTTTTTTTCGAATAACATATATAAATATAAACATTACTTTTTTAAAGAAGCGTGAAATTTTAAAAATATAAAAAATAAAATACAAAACGTATAATTTTTAAGAAGACTCACTCCGAGAGCATATTTGAACCCGGACCTTCTGCATCAAAGGCCGATACTATTACCACTGTACTACTACACAATTTATGAGACAAGTACCTATGGTAAACTTGTATCTCGTCCAATATCTATACCGAAGGTACCCGGCTAACTTCGAATCAGCTTGCGCGCGCGCTTACCAACCAAGCCAAACCAAGCGGTCGCGAGCTCGTGCCTTTCCTTTGTTCAAAAGTAAAACATAACCTTACTTTACTTTTAAATGTGTCGGTGCCGAGGTGGTTTTGTTTGTTTGAATTTAGTATTGTGGTGTGGTGTTTTTATTATACTATTGATTTCGTTTTTTAAAAAAGACATTCCAGTAGCTGTTAACAATAATTAACAAAGTTTGTTACCAAATTAACACATTTTTAAAGCTATAGGTAAGTTGTTTTTTTTAATATGATTATTTCTAAATTTCTTAATTTTGGAATGTCTCTACATTTATTCTAAATATAGCTATTAATTTATGAAAATGTTTTTATTTTAGATAATTATTTAAAAGCTAGATCTAAGGCCAAACTAGCAGAAGAAACGAGTGATTTAAATACTGAAAATGATGAACCCAATTGTTCAACTAAACGTAAAAGGATTCAAAAAGTTTTGAGTAGCAGTAGCGAAGATTGCAGCACTTTAGAACGTATTATTGAACCTCCAAGAATGAAAAAATTTAAGAACAAAAAAGGTATCCAAATTGATTTTTGTTTTCTTGACGATATTTATTTTTTTTTTATTTTTAGAAGGCAAGTTGACAAATAAAACGAAAAATAATTTTTGTGTTGAAGATGACGGTAAATTTATTGCTTTATATTTGGATATAACATTATATTTTGAACACATTTTCAAAAAAAAAAAATATAATGATAATATGTACCTAGTTATTTTTGCAAACTAGTAATATTTTGCTTGTTGTAGAGGAAGAAGCAGAAACAATTTTAACATCAAGTTCACAACCAACAAGTGAAATAAGCTTACCAGGACCTAGTGCTGCGTGGCCTAATGTGTGCCAAAAGTGTTTTGAAAACGGTAGTTTTAAAAGATGAGGATTAAATTATATTTACTAAAAAAATATTTAAATTTTTAGACAAAAGATTAAAAACTATTACACAGCAATACCACATTATAAGAGGATTTCAAACAGATATTTTGGAAGAAATAAAAGAATTAAAAACAATGGTAAATAATAACAAAACCTCAAATTCTAAAACTCACGAAGCAACAAGGTTTTTTGAAAACCCAAATGTAACATTTCCAATTGGGTGTGATGAAGACTTTACCATTTTAGAAAATACTTTGCGAAGCAAAGAAAACTTTGAGGATGCGGTAAGAAATAAATTATTATTTGCATTCAATTATTTAGGAGTTTAATGTTAGGTTGTAGAGTTATCGAAGTTAGGGGGGTCCAATAGTTATGATTTCATAAAGAGGGTATTGAAACTTACATTAACAAACGAGCAGGCATTAAAATATAGTTGGCTAGGAAGGAAAAATAATCGTACATTTAAGGATACCAACCTAGCAAGGGTTATTATTTGTAAGTATAAAAAATTATATTTTAACTTTTAAACAATAGCTTTCAGAATAATTAACGAACGGGAGTATGCAGAAACAGTTAAAACATGAATTGGAAGAAGAAAGCAATGGAAGATAAAAATAACAAAAAAATTAATATTTTAATAATTTTCAGAAATTTTGCATTACATTTTAAGCGATTTAATAAAATGTATATTTAATCTAGTTTTGTTGGACAGGTTCAGCAGAGTTAGCAGGTTTCGACAATATTAAAATAAATGAAACATCTATACAAACCTGGCTAAGAAGAGCTTCGGACAGAAGAATGGCAGGGGAACGGCTAAATAAAACGTTGTAATGATTGTCATTATTTTAAGTTTATTTTTATTATTTGTTTTTTTTAATAATTTAATAAAGTTTAGTTTGCGCAAGATCTTTTTTTTTTATTTATAAAATTTCAAAATAATAAATGTAAGTCTTAAAGAGGTCCGAAAAAGATATCTTGACGAGGTCTGAAAAAGACGTCTATTAGACGTTACCTTTTTTAACATTCGACGTCTTTAAGACGTCTTTAAAATGTCTGGCAGGCGTCATAGGACATCCAAAAGTTGTCTTCAACATCCATGTCAGACGTTGTTTAGACATCTTAGAGATGCCTTTGTGCTGTTTGGGTTAAATAGGCGTGATCAACGCTCTTTTCGAATTTTCAAGCATTCTCTTCATAGGTGTACAGGTGTGAGTCGGGAAGTTAAAAGCAACATTAAATAGATATGGTTCGTTCGTTCGTTCGTTCATATAATGACGTTCTTTTGATTTTCCCCTGGTAAAATCGTAAAATAATTCCTATCCAAGTGGGTCTAGTTTTACTTTACCTTAAAAATTTGTATAGGTTTTAAAACATTTAAATGTTAGTGCATTTACTCAAGCAGATTTTTTCAAATAATAAAATCAACATTATCCAGAATAACAGTTGTTTAATATTAAACCCTGTACAATGTTTACTTATGTGTTCCTATATGACGTATTTTAACTAAATTTGACATAACGCGACATATGACATTTAATATGTCAGTTTTGGTTGGAAATTTAATGTATGGTATTTTGAAAGTGTTTAACTATTTAATTAGGCATTAGCGAACAAACTCTATGAACACTAAAATGAAACTTTACGTACCCCTTAAAAAAATATAACGTTTAGAAAGTTCAAAATTTCAATTGTTTATAAAAATGAGATTAGACACATACCAAACTACAGACACTGTGTTTCGCTCTATTAAAGCTCATAAGTACAGTACAGGTTATGCCTCTTCAGTCTGTATAAGGGTGTCAAATCAAAAACGCTCTGTTCGTTTGATTTTATTTACCTTTCTAAAGGTTTTACATGAGATGCAAAGTGACCATCATTTTAGGAGTGAAGATGGCGCTACTTACGAATCTATTTAATTATCGCCAGTAAAACGAACACAAGTATCAGTCAGTCTATACCGGGGATGTCTCTTCAATAGTGGCTGAAGAGACATAACCTGTACTGTACTTATGAGCTCTAATATAGCAAAACACAGTGGCTGCAGTTTGGTTTTGCCCTTGTATGGGTTAATTGATACTTATATCTATATCGCAGCATTCCATGTTTATAGTAAGAAATTCTAACCACACACACATCCTGGTTATAACCTATATCTGGAACACATTGACAGCATTTGTATGATTTTTTCATGGGTTTATGTAAATATAATTATTTCTCGTTAAAAAGTGCGCAAATGTCTTGCGAATCCTAATCTCTATCCTCCCTATTTATCCATAGGTCATGTTAAGGCGTGTCTCCCTTATCTTCCTATCGATACCTTCCCTCAAATTTTTCCGTTGTCTTCCTCGTCTTCTTTTTCGTTTTGGTCTCCATTTTAACACTTTCTTTGGAATTCTACTATTAGGAATTCTTTGTAAGTGACGTACCATATTAATTGTCTGCTTAGTATTTCAACTGTGATGTCATGTTTTACTCGCATCATTTGTCCATTTTTTTTATTTTTAACCCTTTCTTCTCTTGATTTTCCTGCAGCGTCTATAGAAATCGATCTTTATGGCTCTTAATCTTTGATCAGGTCGTTCTTTTAATAGCCATACTTTATAGCTATACATTATTATGCCACTTTTTATTTTATTTTTTCTTACTGATAAGTTTTCTTAGCTTGAGCTTCTTTAAATTTTATCCTGTCGGACATTGTGTGGGAGCTTAGACAATTTTAATACTTTCCTCTTTTGTCTTCTATATGATATAACTTCAGTATACTTTCTTGTTCTAATTTTTTTAAATTATATCTGATTTTGTGGTGTTCTCCTCGTCGTTAACTCCTGTTCACTGTGGATTTTTGATGTTCTATGTATTGGTTTAGCAATTTTTGCTTTCAAAATCTCAATACCACAATTTTGTCTACTTATTATAAAATCTATGATGCTTTTTTGTCCTCTTCTTGGTTGTGTGTATACAGGGGTGTAGTGGAGCGGGAACGCGTAGGAACGGCGTTCCCACACTGGTTTCATTAAGTAAAATAATAATCTATACATATAATAAAACTGTAGAAATGTATATGTTTGTGCGCGCATCACATGAAAACTACTGATCCTATTCGAATGCGGTTTTCAAAGACGTATTTGTCTTCTTTCAACTTAACATCTGGTGTATAAAACTTTCTTCCCCCCCCCCTACCCTTTAACGGGGTGACAAAAATCAACACGCCACGCGAACGACTTCGCGGGTACATCGAAATAGAACCCAAAAATGTGGTTAGATTTTTTTGTCTGTCTGTCTGTATGTTTGTGCGCGCATTACATGAAAACTACTGATCCGATTCGAATGCGGTTTTCACAGATGTATTTGTCTTCATTCAACTTAACATCTGGTGTCTAAAAATGTCTCTCCCATTCCTTAAATGGGGTGGGGTAAGAAATTTTTATACAACAATCACACGCCACGCGAACGACGTTGCGAGTACAACTAGTAAAAAATAAAATTAAAATCAATTACGCAAGTAAATAAAATAATATCTTAAAAAATGTGTGAGTGCCTCATATATTAATTTGAGGCCATGCTAGCCGGTATCCGAGGCGCTCAAGTTCAGTCCCCTCCCTCTTTCAGGTGCTGATTTAACTGTTCTCTTTATTTTCTTTGTTAGTGAGAATATCGTGCGCTGTATTACTTTAATAATTAGTTGTGTTATTTTAATAGTTTTCAGACGAACTTGAATTGAAGGGCGATTACTCAATTATACCAATCGAACATGGAGCCGTCAAAGATAAATCAAAAAACACTCTGTTTTCGTTCTTTTCTAAGCAACCAAATGAAAATAAAGGTGAAGAAGTAAATGGCGATTTAGATGTATCTTACTCAGGGAAAAATTATACTTCTCTTTGTGTGTCTTCGGATGAAAAAAGTGGTTTACAGGCAGGAACTGAAAGTAATTCTTCTGTAAGTTCGGCTTCGAATATGCATGAGCATTATGTACAAAATAAATCAGAATGGCCACTATTGATTTGTGGGAACGCAAAAAAGAAGCCTTCCCATGGTTGGCTTGCAAAAACGGTTTATTAGGCTGTACATTGTGTAGCAACGTTTCTCATCTTGGTGCTTTTAAAAAGGAACGTACATCAATTTCTAAAGAATGGTGCACATTTGCAATAACATTCAATGGGTCTAGTAAGTCTGACCATCTTAATTCCCTAAGAAAAAAATTTTTCTTCACAAGCAATCATCAGCCCACTTGACTGCTGAGAGCATAACCGCTAAGGCGAACGAAAAAACTATTGAGAACGCCGTTTGTGAGAAAATGAATTTTTTCAATCTAGAACCTACAATTAAAGTATTTCGATCAGCTTACTATTTGGCAAAAAATGATAGGCCCTTTTCTGATTATTCTAAACTTTGCAACTTGAATGGTGTAGACATTGGTGTAGGATTACACTCTAGATTTAGTGCAACTGAAATTATTGACCACATTTCTGATGAAATGAAAGAACGAATTACTTAACAGGTTAAAAGCATTTATTTAAAATGTGAAACCAGCAAGGATTTGTCACCAAATGTCTTATTCTTAGACCTAATTGAATTGCCTAACCAAACTGCTGATTCTAATTTTGAGGCACTTTTAGGTTGTTTAAACAAATATGGGTTTGATCTTGAGTACCCACCTAAAAAAGAACTTAGTTGCATTTGCCTGTGATGGCGCTAGTGCCATGTTAGGTAAAAAATCTGGCGTCGTAGAAAAGCCAACAGTTTCCCAACATTATTCCTTGGCATTGCATAAACCATAGGATAAAGTTAGCTGTAAGTGATTCTATCAATGACGTTGGGGTTATTAACCATTTTCAAATATTTATGGACAACCTGTACACTCTGTATAGTAAATCGCCTAAAAACCAAAGTGAAAAAGCCGAGTGTGCTGGTGTGCTTGATTTGCAACTACAGAAAGTTGGTCGCATTTTGGTTACGAGATGGGTTTCCAGTTCATTTAAAACTGTTATGGCCGTTTGGTATGGATAGCATTGTACTCCCATTTTAAGAAGGCCCAAAAAGACAAGAACAGAACAACAACCGAACGAGCAATGTACAGTGGGTTGATTAAGCGCTTGACATTAACTCAGTTTCTGTCAGATTTGGTGATAATGTATGACATATTAGCTGAATTAACAATGGTTTCAGAATGTCTTCAAAATAGGGAGGCAACAGTTGTTTATGCAGACAAAGTCATAAGAAGGTCAACTGCTTTTTTCGAGTGCCTTAAAGAGAAACCTGGAACTAAGACTCTTGAGACCAAGAGAGCTGCAATCACTGCTAATTTTTGTGATCTTCCCTTAACAAGTAAAAACAATGCCAAAAAAATTAAGAACAGCTTTAGAGATTACCTGGAAAACAGCCCTACGATTCCGAAGGACTTAAACCCATTGATAAACTGCACAAAGTTTATTCCTTGCAGTTAAGCAGAGTGTGAACGTAGCTTCAGTTACATGAATATTATTATATCGCCAACACGGTCAAAACTGACCATCGAGCACGTATCAGCATTATTTTTTATCAAGTTGAATGGACCAAGCATCCAGACATGGAAACCAGAGAATTACGTCAAGACATGGTTAAGACGACACCGCACAGCTGATGACACTAGAACTCGACGAGCCAACCTCTAACCTGACAAAGAGGAAGAAGATGAATTTGTCATTTATTTGTAAATACATTATAAAATTTTATTGAATATGTTCAGTTTTTAATCTTTGTGTTTGAAGGTGTTAGTAAACGTATCCATAAAAACATGTTATATCTTCTATTTTTTCTTTTTCCCTGTAAAAATTTTATTGTCCATTCCATAGGCTACAGAGGCTACAGAGCCTACAGAGGGTGGGGGGAGGGGGTACCCATCAGACCACTTCCTCCCATTGGTAAGTCAGTATTTAGCGTTCCCACACTGAAAATTTTGCCACTACACCACTGTGTGTATATATGTATTTCCTTATGTTTGAAAAAAACATTGAAGTTCATTCTGTTTACTTACAGTTATTAATTTTTGACCATTTTCATTCAACATATCTTCTCCAAATTCTCCAACTACCTAGTCCTTTGTTCTTTTACCTACTCTCGAATTTAAGTATCCACATAAGATGATTTTTCCGGAATGGGACGATTCAGCGCCGCCGTTTCATCGCCGGCCATCAACGCCGGCCGTTTCATATTTTTTTGATAGGATGAGCAAAAGTGATAAACATATATCATATATTACATAAGTTCTTGTAAAATATAAGGTCTTAAAATTAATTTGTTTTTGCTCAATAGTTAATTTAACCGTAATATGCAATACTTTGTATTGTATAACTGTGTTATTGTTTTATATTTTTGTATTCTAATATGTACCTACTTATTATATTTTTTTTTAAATTCAATTTTGTTTAAAATTTAAAAATTCTAAATTTAAATGGTTGTTACTGGAGTACTTTTGCGAAAAAAATAAACAGCAGTAACCTAGACCTGACGATGAACTGGGTCTAGCGATGAAACGGCGGCGCTGAAACGACGGCGCTGAATCGGTGGCGCTGAAATGTCCTAGACCGGATTTTTCTACTCATACCAATTCTTTGTATTTCTTCATACAGTTGTTTAAAATTCTATACCAATTCATTATCATTTACTCCGTATACTCCCACAATACTAACTCTGTTTTATTTTATTGATAGTTTATCTAAGTTTCATCAGTATTTCATTAATTGGTTCCCATGTTCCATGTTCTTATGTACTTTTTGAATCTTCTGTGTTTAATGATTTGTACTACTTGTTGTGGACTTTATGTATTCTACTAAAGAAATGGTCTTAATATTTACAACTCCTAAGATAAATAACGCCACACTGAATATCAATAGAATCAGTGAAAAGTTTGTTAAACGTTTGATTGATATAATCTGACAAATAACAGACAAAACATTTTAAAAATTCTGTTATTAAATACACCTGAATTCCAACTGTATTTTTATAAAAGAAAAATCGCGTAACAGTTTAAATATTTATATTTTTTATATTTTTAAAGAATTTTTCAAAGAAACAGCAGCTGTCTCAGATTTCGTCACTTTAATTAAGTGCTTCTACAAAACAAGCTAAGCGAAGTGTTCGAAAGCTCAACAACGTTTTCAGTTTATTTCCTTTGTTATTTTTTTGAAGTATTTTCCAATTTAGTAAGCAGGGTTTGGAAACGGTATTTTTTTATTTTCTCTTTTATTGCACGGTTATATTTTTAATTTTTTCATTTTGTTATATCTTTATTTAGGTAAAAAAATAAATGTTAATAAAGAAAATTTTGCCAGGAATTTAATTTGTTGGATATTAGTAAAATTTCTTCTGTAATTAAAATTTATGAAAAGCGGTAAAATAATTATTTTTGATTTTATACTAATTTCATACACCAAGCATTTGTTTAATATGATATTTTTTAGCTCTTCGACCTCAAAAATATATTTTTTGCTGTTTTGAGCTCCTTTGGCTCAATAAGGTATTTTAGTAAATTTATATCCACTATTCAGCTGGTTCGCAGGTCACGACTTCGGGAAAATTTCACTACAGTTTTTCGTTTTGGGCCCCCCTGACCTTAAAAACACCTTCCGTTCAAAAGTTTATATATATATATATATATGTATATATGTATAGTTCCGATATAACGAAATCTGTGGACACGATAGCGGTCGCATTTCTTAACGGATCGAAATGAAATTTGGTACAAAAATCAATCGTCCAAAAATCTCGGTCGAGTTCGTTAATGGGCCAAATCGGTAAGGCCGTTTGGGCGTGACAATAAATCAAAATGGAAAAAAAATTGTAACTTTTTTACTTCACCCTGTACAAAAAAATGTTAAAGGACTTTTTTGTTTGTCCTAAAGAGACCTACAACTTTTATTTAAAACATTTTTTTCTAAAACGTATACTTTTAATATATTCAATTAATATAAATCTACTGATGCGCCTGGCTTACCAAGGGCCATTTTTTAATGCTGTTTTAATATTTTTAAGCTTAAAAAGTGTTTAGTGTAGTAAAACTAACGCGACCTAAAGAACGCACTTGTTCATTGTCATTATTTGTCATTATTTGTCAGTTATCTTATGTCACTTATCTGGTATTGTGCCTTATGTTTAATATGTTAAATGTTATAGTAAGAAATAAAGTTTGTTTAAACATTCGTAATCCTGAGTCAATTATTATTATTTAATAACAAGAAGTATTTGTTAAACATGGCGCTGCGAAATTAAGAAGATAGTTAAGCGGAAAGTGACACAGAGAAAGTAAGAATAGTATATGCCAAAAGTGAGGTTAGAAGAGTTATAAAAGACCAGAGAAATGGCAAATTTAGGCGCAGGACCAGTAAAACTACCGCCGGATTTTGATCTGCAAGGGCAGAATGCCGCGCTAGAATGGAAATTTTGGAAAACATCCTTCGAGGACTACCTGTTGGCTACCGGCCAGCACGAGGCGGCTGATAAAGTAAAATTGTCTCTGCTGAGAAATATTATGGGAACAGAATCAGCTAGGATTATGTCAACCTTCAATGTACCAATGGAACAGACTGATAAGTACGAATACATGATAGACTTGATAAGCAAATATGTAAATCCAAGAGTAAACGAGTGCTTCGAACGCTATAATTTTCTAAAAAGAACGCAAAAAGAGGGTGAGTCTTTCGAACATTTCCTAACTGATTGCAGACATTTGATCAAGTCCTGCAATTATAATGTCGTCGACCCGGATGAGTCTGTAGAGGACAAAGCTCTAAGGGACAAAATTTTAATGGGAATAACGGATGCAACAACAAGAGAGGCATTGCTGAGGATCGACAAGCTGACCCTGGAGAAAGCAATTCATTTTTGTAGAACGAGTGAACAGAGCAAAAACCAAAGTCTTCAGTTCCAAAACTCTGTTACGAATGAAGCAGGAGGCGAGGTAAATGTGAGGCAAGTCAAGACTAAAAGACACGTAAGTAAAAAGTTTGATAAGTTTACCGGTGAAAAAACTAAAGAACATAGAAATTCTTCTGATAACTTTCAATGTTTGCGTTGTCAAACACGGCATGGTCCACGTAAATGTCCAGCGTACGGCCGAAAATGTAACAAATGCGGGAAATTAAATCATTTCGCAATATCGTGTCGTGTCAGAAATATCCGAAACGTTGAGAATGCTAGTAATAGCGATAGTGACGGTTCCAGCGAAATTTTTGTAAATGCGGTTGAGCTAGATAAAAATATAAATGTTAATAATGTTAGTTGTAACGGAAACATTTGGAACGAAGTATTAATTATTGAAAATAAAAAATGTAAAGTTAAGCTTGATACGGGTGCAGACGTGAATGTTATCCCACTAAAAATTTTTAAATCTGTCAATAAACAATTTAGAGTCAGAATGACTTCATATACATTAAAGGCCTTCGAAGGTACAGTAACGAAACCAATTGGTATAGTAAATTTAGAATGTAAGTTTAAGAATAGAATATCCTTCGAAGACTTTGTTATTGTTGAAAGCGCTAGTCGGGTTTTGATTGGAGGTCAAACTTGTTTAAATTTAAATTTAATCAAAAGAATAAGTTCAGTTAATAAAAGTAATAGTATAGATTTAGAAAAGCAAAAATTTATTAAAAAAAATTCTGATATATTTAATGGTACAGGTGTCTTCCCTGGGAAATGTCATATAACCACAGATAACAGCTTTGAACCTGTAGGACATCCTCCAACGAGAATACCCTTAGCAGTACGTAAAGCATTCCAAGATGAACTAACGAGGCTATGCAAAAGAAATGCTATAACAAAGGTAGATGAAATAGATCCAAGAGCCAGCATTAATAGAATAGTGTTAGTTGAAAAAGCCTCTGGTAAAATAAGGTTATGTTTAGACCCACAAGATCTAAACAAGAGTATAGTAAGGAAGCCGCGCGCAGTATTAACCGTCGATGAAATATGTACAAAGTTGAATGGTAAGAAATTTTTTACAGTTTTTGATTTATCGGAGGGATACCATCACTTAAAGTTAGATGAAGAGTCGTCATGGAAGTGTTGCTTCGCAACTCCTTTCGGTATTTACCGATATTTAGTCTTACCATATGGATTGTCAGATTCACAGGACTTATTTGAAGAACAAATTGAGAAGAATTTTGGAGATTTAAATAATGTGATTAATTGTCACGATGACATGATAGTATTTGGATCGACTCAAGAAGAGCATGATGAAGCAGTGAATCAGGTTATAAACAGAGCCAGAGAAGTCAATGCTAAATTTAATAAAGATAAACTGCAATTTCGCCAGAATAAGGTTAAATTCATGGGCCAAATATTTACAGAAGTAGGAATGCAGGTGGACCCAGATCGTGTAGAGGCATTGAATAAATTAGAATCGCCCAAAAGCAAAAATGATCTACAGAGGATAATTGGATCATTTAATTATGTAAGGAGATATGTACCATATATGGCTGAGGTAATGAAACCCCTCTGCGAGCTGTTAAAAGCCAATAATGAATGGCAATGGCTCCCGAAACATGAACAAATTTTTCGAGATTTAAAAAGAATTGTAACTCAAACACCAGCACTCACTCCCTTTGACGCCACCAAGAAAATAATAATTCAATGTGATGCATCTAGAAACGGAGTAGGATGCTGTATGTTTCAAGAACATGATAAAATATTAAAATTGGTAGCATGTGCATCTCGGTCCATGAATGACCATGAAATTAACTACAGCCAGACCGAAAAAGAGTTGTTGGCAATCTACTTCAGTACACAAAAGTTTCACAATTTTATATACAGAGCTACCGTAGATGTGCAGACAGACCACAAACCGCTCATTTCCATAATGAAGAAACCTGTCTGTAAAATAGGTTCAGTACGTTTACAAAGATTAATATTAAAATTATTAAAATATAATTTAAGTGTATACTACGTTCCAGGAAAACAGATCCAATTTGCCGACATGTTATCAAGAGCCAGTTTAAAGGTGACCACACATGATCCTGAAATGTCAGAAATGGTCCATACGGTATCTATCCACCTACCGATGTCAGATGAGAGAAAACTACAATTTAGACAAGAAACAGCGAATGATGAAATACTTAAGAAAGTTTCAGATTTTTACTATAACGGATGGCCACCAATAAAACAGATTGCAACAGAATGTAAACCATACTATTTGATAAGGAATGATTTATATGTCGAAGCTGGACTCGTCTTCAATAACGATAAACTGGTTGTGCCTAGTAATTTAAAATCCTTCATTCTGAAACTGCTACATAAAGGACACTTGGGAGTAAACAAAACAATCCACAAAGCCAGGAAAATATTCTTCTGGATAAATATGACTGATGATATCATATCATTCATTAAACAATGTAGAGTATGCGAAAAATACATGCCCAGTAATAAAAGAGAACCCCTTCTACCTCATTCAGTACCAAAATTACGTTTTAACAAGGTTGGAGTTGACATATTAGAATTCGGTCCAAAACCGTACTTAGTAGTGATTGACCATTTGTCGCATTGGATAGAAATGTGTCCATTAAAGGATAAAACATCGAATGCTGTCATAGACGCTATGCAGAATACATTCACAAAATTTGGATACCCACAGTACATTATAGCAGACAATTTACCATTCACTTCAATAAAATGCAAAGATTATTATAAGGATAAAGATATCACTATTTCGACGTGTACACCACACTACCACCAGAGCAACGGATTGGCCGAAAAAGCTGTAAATATTTCAAAACAGATACTTAGAAAATGCTTAAATGGAAAAAAAGATTACAGAGATCTTCTTCTAGAATATAATAACGCACCAATAATAAACTTAAATGCATCTCCAGCCCAAATATTGCATAGTAGAGTGTTACGAACACAACTACCAATAACCAGCAAACAATTAGAACCCGAAATTCAAAAACACATTTATGACCAACTAAACCAGCAAAAAGAAAAAATGAAGAAATATTATGACAGAACAAGTAACCGGACAATTGAGGAATACAAAAAAGGGGAGAAGATAGTCGTAAAAAGCAAGATAGACAAGATTTGGCACAAGGCAATAATACTAGAGAAAGCTAAAGAACCCAGATCATACTGGATAAGAAGAGAAGACAACAACAAAATATTGAGACGAAACACCAACCAAATCAGACCCTCACGTACTAGATCAGAACCTGCTAACCTTGAGCCTGAATTACTACCGGAAATAGCCACAAATCAGAATTTGACTATTAATAAAAATTATAACTCTGAAAATGCAATCACTCCCGATGAACACCCTGATGAACCTAATAGTAATATAAGTGATTTGTTTGAACCAGTAATAGATACTGAAATAACCCATGATACAATTGTTCCAAATGTTCCCGATTGTAAGCGTTCAAAATCTAATAGGATTATTAAAGCCCCTGTTAGGCTTAACCTGTAGGGGAAGGTGTTTAGTGTAGTAAAACTAACGCGACCTAAAGAACGCACTTGTTCATTGTCATTATTTGTCATTATTTGTCATTATTTGTCAGTTATCTTATGTCACTTATCTGGTATTGTGCCTTATGTTTAATATGTTAAATGTTATAGCAAGAAATAAAGTTTGTTTAAACATTCGTAATCCTGAGTCAATTATTATTATTTAATAACAAGAAGTATTTGTTAAACAAAAAGAACTTGTGATGAGATGAAAACTCGATTATCTACAAAAAGAAGGAAACCAATAGTTTCCGAATTTTGAATTTTCGTAACGGCAAGTTGAAAAACTTTGTTTTTGGAAAGCTATAACTTATTAACGCGGTGATTTTGATGTTAGAGGGAGGCGGTAGTCAGCGCATTTTTTTTAGTAACAAAAACATCATTTTTCCAATTTTATGGCATTGATCGGCGCAAAAGGCAAAAAATTATTCTGAAAAAATATCGATTTTCAATTTTTTTCTTTTCATTTTTTGGAATCTACTTTAAATTATCAGGGGTTCTAAGATGAGCTGAATTCTTTTGAACGCTACAAGTCTCGTCTTGAACGGTCAAGACATTCATGCGTATACGTTACTTCTTCGGGAATTTTCGTGTTTAACTTTTTATGACTTGGCATGAATACCTGGTGCAAATGGTTATCAAATACACTACTTACGTGACTTTTTCTTGAAGTTTTGCTATTTAATGCTATTTTTTATATCACTCCCTTTCTTCTATCTCTCTCTATTATAGAGGCCCCCTCTCCTTGTTGCCAACCTAGACGCTAGTCAAAATACTTGACACCAAACATGAGCACTGATTAACCATATACTTAATACGGTTTTTAGTTTTATGTACATGTACGATGTATAAATATATATTTATAGATTTTGATCGATAAGCGATATTTTGTAACATACCATTGGAAACATTTTTTCTTTGATTGTACATTGCATTTTAACCTATTAAATGTACACGGAAGTTTGAATTTATAGTATAGTAGGCCATACTTCAAGCATATAATGATTTTGCTAAATCATTCCCATACAAATTTCTAAACCCGGACGCGTGCATAGAAGTATAACTTCTACCGACAGTCCCACTGACTTCCACACCCGATTTTTTTTAAAGCTCAAGAAAATTGAAAAAATAGTATACTGATTTAAGAGCGGCGAAAGTAACATTAACTGGTAATGTTCATGAGCTGCAAAAAGTGTTTTCGACTAGTGAAACACTACACTTTTTCTACAACCTCTCATATATCTTAATAATATACTAAAAAAAAATGAAGAATATTTTATTTTAAACTAGGTGTACCCGCGACGTCGTTCTCGTGGCGTGTTAATTGTTGTATAAAAATTTCTCCCTCCACACCGGGTTTCCCAACATTTCCCTTCACTGCTCTGCTCCTATTGATTGTAGCGTGATGTAAAGTATCCTATAACCAGCTCAGGAGTATGAAAAATAATTGTACCAAGTTTCGTTAAAATCCGTCGAGTAGTTTTTGTTTCTATAACGGTTATACAGACAGACAGACAGACAGACAAAAATTTTACTGATTTCATTTTTGGCATCAGTATCGATCCCTTATCACCCCCTGATAGTTATTTTGGAAATATATTTCATGTACAGAATTGACCTCTCTACAGATTTATTATAAGTATAGATATAGATATAGATAGATTAAAAATAACGGACTTTCGTTAAACATTATTTATGATTTTAATATGGGTTTATTGTGATATTCGAGCAGTTATGCAAAAATATAGGATTATTAGAGTCCAGATTTTTCCAATCTGGAGTGGCTATACTTATATATGCATATCTCTTTTTAGATTTTACTAGTAATAAATCAAAAGAGGTTTTTTTCATCTTGATTTGCTATTTTTGGTGATGATTTGGATAATATGAATCCACTGTCTGATTCAGAAATCATGATAACTTAAACAACTAACAATGCTTTTAGTACAAACTGAAAAGTCTAAACAGTTAACGAGAAACGTCAAACTAATGAAAGTAGTCAACCAGATGGAAATTGATTTTAAATATAACTTTCATCACTAGTGGAGAAAGTTATTGTTACGAAAATTTCTCTTACTTGTGACGGAAATGACGTATTTTTTTACAAAATGACGTGTTTTTGTTGAATCTATGTAAATTTCAATTTTAAAAAAGTATAAACTCATACATACTGTATCAAAATTAATTTAAAACTTATATTTTATACTTACGATATCCCTTAAAAATCTCATTTCGAACTTGAAAATTTATAGATCGTAATATCATATGAAACTCAAAACCTTCATTATTAACATTAACCTGACTTTTAGTACCTGCAAAATAATATAATTTCTCATGGAAGATATTATGCAATCATTATTATGTTTTATATTTAATTTACGCTTTATATTTTAATTATACAAACTGGCATCATATTAATAAAATAGTACTTTGAATTAACAACAAAATTTACTTATAACTTTTATAGTAAGTCATTAAAACAAAATTACAATAAAATATAAAACTAGTTATATTTCCTTTCATAAAAGTAATTGTATTTGAAGTCACATCCGCTGTAAAGACGTCAATAGTGAAATTTTTTGGTGAAAATAGAAAATGGATCAACAGAATCGAAAATCAAACAAATAACGCCTTCTCATATATTTTAATATTATTGTTTCAACATAAGTGTATTTACTTAAGTAATGATGCAACCAGTGAAAATATTTAAATTAGAAATTTTAGAAATGCGTTTGTATATCTTTTGCATCACAATATTAAGAAAGTTTTTATATTTTCGCCGGTCTCTGTGTCATTCCGTGGAATTTTGTAATCGAATTTAAACCTATTTCCCGACTACCAGGATAGCTAAGAACTGGATGACAATGCATGTTTCAAGTGTGTTTAGGCATATACATAGATTTCGAAATTTATACTGAATTGTTATTAAATTAAATATTATCATTTTGAAAGACTTCATATAAGCTTGCGGTGGCCTATTTGGATAAGCGGTTGAAGCGGTTGATTGTGACAATTCTGTTGGGTTATCGTAATAGGATCGATCTCGCGAGAGAGAAGTTTTTTTTCTTTTTTTTTGTTCTTACATGTGAAAACAGTAATTATTATTTTAACTGGTAATAAAATAAACTGTTTTAGAAAGTTTTTAGATACAACTACCCTTGATTTTGTTAACAAGGAAACAATCTTTTCTATGATCAATCACAGCGTTGTATGACTTAATATTTTTTTATAATTCACGTTCACAAAGTTTCTATTTCGACACTAAAAACAGTATCGAAATAGATTCATTGTAACACTGTTTTTGGTAACTTTTTGTTTTACACAATTGGTTGCACTGCACTGATTATCAACGAAAGATGAAAGAGTTTAGGTAGTAAATCAAGAATTAAGTTGTATTAACTACATTATCAGCGATATTGCGAAATTCAGAATATTTTATTCAAATTTGACAAACATTCAAATTTAAAATCATTAAAACTGTCAAGTGTCAAAAGTGTCAAGATCGCCAACATAAATAAATATTTCGAAAAAATCTCATTTTATTTATTTTTTTATACTTTTAAAAGTTCATTATAAAAAATAGTATGTAAAACTCGAATTACAATGACGGTTTGTAGTACTCGTTCTTTGCGAAACTCACCGCTTCGCGGTTCGTTTCACAAACTTCACTCGTACTACGAAACCTGTCATTTTAACACTTTTATTACAATATACTATTTCAATATCAGGGATGCTGTAAATTGTTGAGATGACACTTAAAATATGACCTATATATAAATCAGTAAAACACTTTCTATTATAAAAAGTTCTTTTTATAAATTGTGCTTATTTACTTGTTTAATTAGATACAACCAGTCAATATCCATAAAAATAATAGTTAAAAAAGCTAAAAAACTATTTTTTCATGTTTTCTTGAAATATTTTTTTAAATTAATTATTTAATTTTTATAGGAGTGTTTACTTCAAAAACAGGTAAGTTTTTATGTCGATTTTAAAATTAATATCCCTAAATATAGGTACCCATTTTTTGTTTTCTTGTACTAATACACCAAAAGTTGTAAGCACTGTCCATATTTATACTCCACGACGTAATTTTTTTGTTGAACTTTATACCATCGAATTCTGGTTGTCAAAACTCTAGGAAGATGAACGAGACTCCAAAAGGAACTGTTATGTTCTGAGCAAGTTATATTCTGGGAGGAAAACTCAACACACAAGACAAACTTTAGATTGTTAAAGATATATTTATTTTGGTCTGGAACCAATCGTTAGGAGTAAAAAAGCTGCAATTGGGGACAATTTTAGCTTTTGCACGATAATGTACCACCCCATAGAAGCAGACCAGCTAGAAAATGTTTTAAAACGAAAGTTGTTACTGTTTTAGACTAGCCTATTTACCCCAGAACCATATTAACAATTTTATAAGAAACATACCAACGCGAATAATAAAATTCGCAGTTTTCTCTTTGTTTTTGCTTTTTGAGATATTAAAAAACGTTGTTGTGGTTGTTTTGCTAACTGATTAATTTTTTCTTCCTAAATATTTGATCATTCCTTATATGGTTGTGTATATGCTTTATAAACTTATTTACAGTATTTTCCAGACAATAACTTATCCTGGATCTGGAAATTTGGGGAGGGGTGAGCTAGTGCTTAGCCAGCACTGAGGCCACATATGACCCATTGTGCATCCTCCCGTATTGTAGGGATATCCTCACCTTAGGCTGTCACCAGGCCTAGTGATTAAAATAGGTGATGAGGCTCCCGAGAGGGATCTCCCTGACATCGGCTGGTGTAAGCCAATACTCGCCCAACACGGATCTTCTGATTTCAGAAAAAGCAGAGCAGTCATACATAATGTGTTCTACTGTTTCATTTTCTTGTTCGCAGCCTCTGCATAGCGGCGATTCTGTTAATTTCATCCTAAAGAGATGTTGTCGCAATTGGCAGTGACCTGTCAAGATTCCCACAGCTGTTCGGAGATTTTGTCTGGTCAATGCCTTAAATTTTTTTGCTGTTTCCTCGCCAGGATGAGGTAATAACTCTCTGGCCAGTCTACAGTTCGTAGTTTCATCCCAGGACTGTATAAATTTTTGGTGAGAGTGCTGTTTGATAAGGTCCACGACTGCGGACAATGTTAGTTTGGTAGATGGGTGAGGGCTAACATATTTTTAGCCCGCAGCCCTCCCTGCTAAATTGTTCGCAATGCGGTTGCCTTTAGAGTTCCCATGTCCTTTGATCCAGCTGCAATTGGGGACAATTTTAGCTTTTGCACGATAATGTACCACCCCATAGAAGCAGGGTAGCTATAAAATATCTTAAAACGAAAGTTGTTACTGTTTTAGACTGGCCTATTCACCCCAGAACCATATTAACAATTTTATAAGAAACATACCAACGCGAATATTAAAATTCGCAGTTTTCTCTTTGTTTTTGCTTTTTAGATATTAAAAAATGTTGTTGTGGTTGTTTTGCTAACTGATTAATTTTTTCTTGCTACATATTTGATATTTCCTTATATGGTTGTGTATATGCTTTATAAACTTATTCACAGTATTTTCCACACAATAGGGTACCGGACAGTAATCGAAAAAAAATCTTAGATGTGTTTTAAAATAAAGTTTGTTATACAACAATATCACTCAATAAAGATTTTTAAGAAATAACAATGATTCATATTTTTAAATCAATAAATAAAGTGGCGTAAATTATCTGTGACGTGTAAGAACCCAAACGCCAATCACAGTGCGTAACGTCATATGGAGGTAGTCGTAAGTAAACAACACTGCTTTGTATGTTATTTCGCGTTTTTCTACGATTTATTTGCATTTTTCTAAAAATATTTAATTGTAATTAGTTACGAATTGAAGGACTATAGTCATAACAGAACTTTAGTTATACATTATATCTCTAGTATAAGTGAATTTTGGAAAAAAATATATTCCCTATTTTATATGAAAGCACTAAATAAAATAATTATACACAATTTGTCAATGGTTTTATTTATTAACATTCTCAATATAAAGTAAAATAAAATGTATATAAAAGATATAATTAAGTTTAAATATTCTCTATAGCTTCTTTGGCAGCTAAAACACAAATACAAGATTGTTTATGCACACGTAAAACATTCTAAGTAAGACATAACCTATAACACCTACATTACATACACACTAAATATGATTATTTGTATTATGGGCTGTGTACTAACACTCTAGGTACAGTACTTACATCAAAGTAATCTTCACAAAAGTAAACTGCTGAAGTAACAGACATTCCATCGCACTTTCGTCTTGCTAGGTCTAACCATTTCTTTCGTATGTCTGGTTTTCGAGGTACATCAATATAAATTTTATTTGGAGTAGTTACTGATGTATTTCCACATCGAGGTACAACACACCAACGATATTTTTTTCGGTCCATGATGATTAAGAAACACAAAATACTTAACTTATCCAAGCACTGATCACTTGTAATATGGCTCGTACTTCGTTTACCTCTATATGACGTCACGGGATCTGAATTGACATGAAGTGCTGTTTTCGCGGCAATTTGAAATAAATTATGTTTTTGACGTTTTCAAGTACTCCAGAGGATTTATTTAATTAAAATATTATTTTTTATGGCTATATATATGAATAAAGATTATTTTTAAACACTATTTCAAAAGTTGTCCGGTTCCCTATTACTTAATAGTTAATATAAACTTTTGTCATCTTAACAAAGTTATTACCATATTGATAATAAAGAATGATATTATATTTTTTTATCAACCAATGTATGTTTAAAGCACCATACCAAACCTACTTATAAAGCTTATAAATGTGCAGTTCTCCTTCTTCTTCTCCAAATACATAGTCTTTACCAGACAAATCTTCACCGAATCAGGATCCACACACCAAATTACCTTGCAGTCGCATCTCTCTATGGAAAAGGACTATTTGTAGATTCATAGACATCGGTATGCCATTAGAAATATGTAATTCAATATTTTTTTTACAGTCTCATTGTTTAAAAACAACCTTGGATATATATTTAATACAAAACTCCTTTCTTGCTGACCAATCAATTAAACATACTGACTAATGCTGACCATTTTGTGGCCAATTGCTTTATTTTTTATTGAGCCATGTTTGATTTGAGACTCAAAAAATTTTTAAATGGCCTTAATATTTCAAACACGTTGGAAAAGTTAGTGTATGGATGACCAGTTAGTGACCATTTATAACCATTCCGTGACCAATTTAGAGCTTTTTTTAAACGTCGCATTTCACAATTTTGGCCGCTAAATAACTGGTGGAGTTAGCGCGGTCGTACACCAACGAAACATCAAACACGCAGCATGCAACATGCGACATGAGGTAAATACCGCGCATGGACTTGTGCCGCATTAAGACAATATAAACACACAGATATCGTTAAAATCATCGTACGACGTACACCAATGCGGCTGATGCAAGTTTCTCGCAACAAAAACTGCATGCGGTTTACTGTTCATGTCTCGTCGCAGTATTTGTTGCGTGATTGAAGACGTAAGATCGGTGATTTTTATTAAAAATAGAAATATCGTTCAAAAAATGCCTGAAAATCCTGTTTTTAGTATAAATTTTGTAAAAGCTATTGAAAAACGTCCGTGCATATGTACTCCTATACCTACATTTGGAAATGAAAATGAACCGAGAAAGCAAAATTTTGGATAAACGCCTCGGCCAACAATTTACATTGTCGTCCGGGAATGTATCGCTTTTTCTACTAGATACACAATATACTATGGTATACATTTTTCACGTATCGATCATCGTTGACGAGATATCGATCAAAAAACCCACAAATTTGGGAAGAAAAAATTATTTTTTGCTATTTCCTTTTTTCTCGTGAAAGATATCAAAAATGTCCAGCACGAAACTTGTAGAGCGTGTTCATACCTACAAATTAGTTTGTTTATTGTCCATTTTCGACAAAAATTACGACCTCTAGCGCGGCGCAACAATTGCCAAGCTATTACAACATCCTCCTCGCTTAACGAAATTTTAAATACTACAAAAATGTAGTTGTCACACTTGTCTACGCGGTTAAGCAACATGCAGTATGTACCTCATGTCGCATGTTACATGTTGCGTGTTTGATGTTTCGTTGGTGTACGACCGCGCTTATGCGGTACGAAGTTCGCTCGGTCAGCTAGAAGAACTTTAGTTATCGCAAAAGTATATTTATTTAACAGAAATACTTGAAATATTGTTACCAATTTTTGATAATATACCTACCTATTGTTCAAAATATTATTAGCATATGCTAGAGAAGCATAAAAGCTGCATCCATTATTTTATCCTATTATACATTCGTTGACACTTTTATACAGATTCAAAAGCACTTTAGTAAATATCTATATAAACTTGCAACACTTTATGATTCTCTAAAGGTTCTATGTTGAAAACAACCTGTTAATTTATTCGTAGGTATATTTGCTCGCTATTGAAACAAAGTAACAAAACACTGATAGGAATGTGTTTTGAAGCGTAAAGTGACATAAATAGAATATATAGCCGTAAAAGTCGAAAACTAAGAGTGGATCGATGGAGCTTTACTCACCTAATACCTAATTGTTCAAAACTAAAAACGGTTTTTAATCTCGATAGAAATTGCAGTGGCTAAAAATATTTCAATGGCTAAAAATATATTTGAAAGTTTATCCTAATATCAAGTACGTGTTGTTTTCTTGGATTGAATGATATAAAATAAATTTTATCGAACAAAATAGAATTTATTGGACTATGAAATATTAAATGCTGCATAATATTTGAAAACATTTCACAGGAGTTATAAATATTAAGTAAACACGAAACTATTTAACGGTTAAGTTTGTTAATATTAACTAATTACATAAAATTCAGAGTTACTACTAACAAATAAAGTTTGTGAATTCCACTTATTCGACATAATGTGTTATGGCTCAAGGAAACATTCTAAAAAATAAATTTTGACAAAGAAATTGTAGAGAAAACATTAAGAAAAAAATATTCCAGAGAACCTCTGACCTTATCAGTATATATTTCCAATTAAATTTTCACTTTAATCAAATTTCCAATGGAAAACAAATTCTTAAACTTAACCAATTATATTCTTGCTTAACATAGGTACATTTCACTCAGGATTTCTTTTTAATATCACGGAAGTCGTTAACCTTGATAAATCACGTTTGGTGTAACGCAAATTTTTCACGAAACGTATATTTTCCCAAAAGGAAATTCGTCAGGAAAATCACGTTTCTCTGATATTGCATCTTTCGAACATTCAAAACCTAAACAGGAACTTGATGTATGATTTTTAAGTATTTTATTGCGTGTAAATGGGTCTATTTAGATCTCGCGATTGTGTTTCATTACAATCAATCAATCAAAGGTTCATATAAATATTGATGTGGAATTTCATGGTTATATTCATATACTTCCTCATCTCATCTTTGAAATTTTCTTTGTTTTTATTCAATTCTTCTCTCATTGCTTAATTATCCCCTACCTAAATACCTTGATTATATTTCTTATCTAATCATCCTTATTCTTCTTTACCTGACTATCCTGAATATACTGCTACAAACTCATTAATTCATTTTGCTCCTTTATATCCTTCTTCATAACACTCATTTTCATTCATTTCTTTATTAGTTTTATTTATTTTTGACATAATTTTTTAATTGGATCTGCCCTTTGCCTATTCTAATTATCCCCTACCTAAATACCTTGATTATTTCTTATCTAGTCATCCTCATTCTTCTGACTATCCTGAATATTTCCTATCTGATTATACTCATTATTCTCTACATGACTATCCTAATTATTCCTAGTTAATAATTCTGATTGTCCCCTGATTATCTTCTTTTTCTAACATTGTATGTTTTTTATCTCTTAATTTCATATATTTTTAAAAAAATTTAGGGTTGGAATATAAAAAAATAAATAAATATCGCACCAAATACTATTTCTTTCAATCATAAATCACACACCTCTTTTATAAGCTATGAGCATGACACTTGATAAATAAGAAAAATTTCTTAACAAAAGTACCACGTTGGGCGCCATATAATCTAAAATTCGTTCCTTGAGACTCCTTCTAATGAATAATAATCTTTGGATTGTGGATTCTGCACTTGAAAATATCGATTTCTATTAAAAAATATATACACAACAAAAATACTTTTTTTCTTCTTCCTGTGGCTGATCTTCTTTTTATTTCTCTACTTTTGAGCTCCTTCTTCCTGCTGCTCTACTTTTGTCTTTATGCCTCTGCTTCTCCACTTTCAAGCTAGCCTCTTCTTTTAATTAATTTTTATAATTATTTATAACTATTTCTGTTATAAAAGTTTTCTTAGCCTGGTTTCACTTCTGATCAGAATTTTTGATTTTTAAATTTTGTGTAAACAAATATGCAACAAAATCTGGCCGACCACATACTTCGTTTAAGTAATAGTCAAATGCAGCTTTGTTCGCATATCTATTTTTATGCTTTAATCTCGAATTTCCATTGGGAAGCCTTGTACAATTTTTAATTTTCATTTAACAAGAATGCACTCCTGACAGGATGTGCCTATTTCCTTCCATCATATTGAGCATACTATAGAAATAGAAGCTTAGCCCGACCGCACTATAGAGACTATTTGTTTTGTATCGTCCGTATACACACACCTACACACGTTTTCAATATGCATATTGGAAACGTTTCATATTCAATATAATTAGTTTTCCAATGTACCATTTCGGTGACCTTTGAGGAAAATAAAATTATTTCTCTTGAAGATATCTGCTGACTCGTCAACTGTGGCGTCAGCACCAACGTGGAACCATATGGGGGAACTAAATATACTTAAAAAAGACAAATTTCGCGAATTCCTTCATAATATGACAGCCCTTAAATAATGACTCTAAGCAGATGCTTACACATAAAAAGATATTTCAAAATATAAAAGAATCCAACCGGACGATATACACATAAATTTATCATTTGTTCGACATCCATAACAATACTTTTTACGGCCGAGTATAAAGTTGTGGGGGTTCGTGCGAAAAAATATTCAAAATATGCCCGACTTGATGTCCAATCCATTCTAGTCGCTTCAATTTAAACCAAAAAAATTATTTGATACATGGTAATAAACGATATATTATAAATAACGTAAACGATGTCCAACAATTAACGCAGGATTTGTATTTGCTATCATTAGTGGAGTAAAGTGCTAGCAACCCTAAAAACAAATTTGAGAGCTGATAGTTTAGGGTTAGTTAAAATGAAGCAATACATTATAATACAACATACCTTTATTACATTATCTGTAAAATAATGAAAGTTTGGAGGACGCAGTTCGAAAATTCTATACAGGATATGGTCGGAATACTTTTTTGAGTTCATCAATGAAGGTACGTTAATAATGAGTACGTTGAACTCTGGCTCTAAGACCTTCACAACGATGAGACTGTTTTCCACTTGTTTTGGTAAATGCTGAAAATCGTCAAAACTGCATCTACAACTTGGTTCAGATTTTGGAAGGGTTGATGATTCTTCAAACGTCTTTACAGTTTATCCTAAAGATGTTCAATAGGATTTAAATCCGGACTATTAGCTGGTCATCTGATTACATGAATATTGTGCTCCTGTAAAAAATTTCTTACCACCCTGTCTACCTGTGGTCAGTTGTAGAATGAATGCAGCGCCCATATTTGGGGCAAATGTGAAAACATAAGGTTCCAATATCTCCTCTATGAAACAGACAGCCGTTAACTAAATATATGTACACGAACCGGAATATTCGAAGTAGAGACAGAATTAGAAAAAACATCACCATCTACGACTACAATTTCAAGCGCCTCAGAGAATATAAGTATCTTGGAACAACAACAACTGAAAATATTAACGGATCACAAGAAATAATCAATAGAATCTAAGCTGGAAACAGATGTAGCTACACCCTTCAAGACATGATAAAAACGAAACAACTAACAAGATGAACAAAGATAAATCTATATAAAACAGCCAAACGTAGACAATAACATAGACAAACGAAGAGCGACTGCGGGTTTGGGAGAGAAAAATTCTAAGGAAAATCTTTGGCCCGTTACTAGATGAGACAACGTGACAATATAGAATAAGAACAAACAAAGAGCTAGAATAGTTATACGCAGACAGCAACATAGTAAAAGAAATAAATTCTAAAAAACTTCAGTGGGCAGGCCACCTCATAAGACATTCTAACGAAAGAATAGTCAGACTGGTGTGGCAAGAAACCCCAACTGGAAAAAGACCACTTGGAAGACCTCAGCTCTGGTGGCGGGATACCATACCAGAAGACCTTAAAGAAGTGGATGGAGCTAGCAAACGACAGAAAGGAATGGAGCCATGTTGTTAAGTAGGCTAAAACCCACACGGGGTTGTAACGCCACGGAGTGAGTAAGTAAGTAAGTAAATATACCTTTATCGATCCAACTCCAAAAAGAACAATTTCTTGCACACAGTCTTACAAATATCGTTTGCCGGGATGTTTTCATACCCGAATACACCCGTCATTATTGCACAACATGATTTTTTTTTTCATCTTTATACACAATATTGACATACTGTTCCAATTAAGATGGGTTTGACAAAATTTTCTACGATTTCATCGATGAGCTGGAGTAAAATTCAGGGAGATCATCAGATCATCTTGGACGGAATTGTTCTTCGTGGAGTCGGTTTCATATGGTTTACTCCAAAATTCGCGTTTTAGTAGCTTCTATAAGGGGATTTTTGCAGAGTTCTAGTATTAGGGGTGCGATCCTTAATTGCCCAATGTCTTAAAATACGATTCAGGTTGTTGCCCTTTGTCGATTGAGATAAGGTTATCTTCCGACTATGTCATAGATTTGGTAGCGAGTCCAAGCTCTGGAAACCTCAGAATGACTCACATTAAGCATTTTGTCTAAACTACGCCTTGTATGCCCTATTTCGATTAAGCCACTACTCTAACTATTTGAAATTACACCTCCTCCTTCCCAATAAATCAACTTTGAATTATAGTAAAGTGAAGCTAAATAATGAATTTATAAACCCATTCTATTATGCCGTGGTTATTTAGCTTTTTAACCATGGAAATTAATTTTTTTTTAAAACAGTTATTCTAAAATATTTAATCTTAATAACAATCAATATTTATTTCTTTGGTTAAAATCTTCGAGGTATTTGTTGAAGATAGTTAATTTCTAGTATTTTTTATAAGGTTAAGATATTTTGAAATCTTTTGTAAAGCAACCATTATGTCAATTGATAATTTTATAAAAAAAAGTAGCTGCATAATCAACAAAAGCAATATCTTCTAAACTTATATATTGGGGTAAAAATAGAAAGATAAAATAAACTTTAGAAAAAGATTGACTTGCATGGAGATTTTATGCCTGAAGGAGGTTTGAAGGGTAAAAAATGGAAACTATAAATATCAATATCATTTTCGTGTTATCCTCCAAATTTGCTGAAACTTTCAAAGTGTTAAGAAAGGCGGGCTAGCACTCGGCTTTATGACTGTGTGTTTTATAACTTTATATGATAAATTGTTATAAGATAAGTTGTTTACGTAAATATATTTCACAATATATGAAAAAAATAAATCAATTTTTTATAATCTAAAAAAGCATCGGTTAAATGTTACCTATTTTATTTATTAAAGAAAAATGAACCACATAACCCTGTTGGCATTTAATATCCGCCTAAATATTATTATCATTATTGTTAATACTAAAGTAATTTCTAAAATGTTATAATATCATCAACGTACATTTACACTTAGATAAACTGAAAAAGACAATAAAGAGTAATCAAAACATATACCCAGTAGCGCCATTAACCATTTGACCACAGATGTGGTCGACGTTTATATAATCATTCTTGGGCAAATAAATAGAGAGAAAGAGATAGATTATTTGTCAAATTTACAATTAAAACATCAATCTCTAAGTCTCTTTTTTGTACTGTGTAGGTATATGTTTATTTGGTTAGGAAATCCGAACCATAGATGTATAGAAAACCAATTATTGTGAGACATCGCTAATTGGATTTTCCAGTTAAACTTAAAACATAGTCAGAAAACGCCTACAATATCCGTATCTAGGTAACAATCGCAGATTGGAGACCTGCCGGATGCGACATTTTTTTCGATTTCTCCTATTTCTTGTTTGTCTAAATAAAATATATATCTAAAATTTATCTTTTAATGTTCTTGAAGTGTATAAATTTTTGAAATTAATATGTTTAAAGCTCGTAAAGTTATTCAATTAGTTTATAAGCCTATAAAATTCTAGGCTCTCCAGGTGGACTGATTTTAATTTTACAAAAAGCGTTTAAAAGTTTAAGCCTTTCTTTACATGTAAAAAAAATGGCGAATATTTGAGAGCCTTTTAAATTTGCGATTTTTTCCAGTATGCTGGATTACAAAATTATTATGCTATATAAAAGGGTCTAGGACAACTCGCCGTCGCCGACTGGCCGTCGCTGATTGGCCGTGGCCGATTGGCCGTAGGGACAACTGGCCGCCGATATATGTTTTCTAATTTTTTATTTAAAAAAAAAAAATCATTTTGTATAGTTTGGGTATTAAACCTGATAACATGAAGTTGTCTCTTAATGATAAGACGGAATACTTTTTGGATATGAAATATCAAACTACATAATATGTTCTTAAAAGCACAAAAAATAGTCTAATTAATAACATATTAAAACAAAACGCTTAGGGTTTTCGATGAAAATAGAAAAGAATTAGAAACTATTAAATATTTATCAAAGTTAAAAAAAAAATTTCTCTGATTTAATCTTATTTTTCGTCTTGACAGAAAATGTAAAGTGTAGAAAAGTTTGGTTAAGCAATAAATTGTTAGTTATTTATTTCTATTTGGGTCAGAAAATCTCATTTTGTCGGAACGGGCCAGAAAATTATTGTGATAGTCCGGTAAAAGCTTTTACCGGACTCATTTTTATTATCTGGCCTTGTCCGACAAAATAGGATTTTCTGACCTAAAAATAAACCGGACAGTACTAATTTCTGGCCGGTTTAAAAAAAAAAACTAATTTTCTTAATAATACCTTCCTACTAAGTTCAAATATTTAATGGAGCATTATGGGAATTTTAATACCAGTACCTAATTGACATTTTAATCCCGACAACTTGTTTACCATTACGGCTAGATCACGAGAAAGTGTTATTAAATTATATTTTAATTAGGTACTTCGTATATTAGTATCTATTTAACAAAATCGAAACATTATCTTTTAACAGTACTTTAACTTTTTTATGTCTACTTTAATTAAGAAAAAGTAACAACATACCTATCACTTTTAGGTTTGTTGAAAAAACATTAATAGCGGCGGCCAGTTGTCCCTACGGCGAGTTGTCCCTACGGCCAATTGGCCACGGCCAATCGGCGCAGGCTAGTCGTCCCATTCCCTATATAAAACTATAACCCAGTTATATTAGGTAAAATAAGGGATCAACCTCGGAATGAAAGATAATAAGCTGAAAATTGGTAAAAACCTTTGTTTTATCGTCCTAAATATTGTGTCAAAAGTCACAATTGCTATCGTGCCGGCGTCTTAAGATATTGAAGGTCAAAGGTCACAAAAAACGATTTTTCGCGAATATCTCGGTTCCTATTGCTTAAATGATATTTTCATCTATTATGAAAGTTGAAGAGTATAAAATTCTCTACAACTTTTGTCTAAACTTTTTTTTCATACGATTAACCGTTTTTAAGGTAGAGCGCGAAGAGTGCGCAGCGTACAGTCATATATGGGCTAATGTAAGGTCAAGCGTGAGTTACGGTTATCAGTGCGTTGTATAAAGTCAATTATTTACAAAAAATTGTAATTATTAAGCAATACCCTTTATTTCTGTACTTATTATTAATTATTTATATTTAATTATTCAACTATAGTGTATTATTAATTCTGGATTATATATTTTACTTATATATTAAGTTAAAACGACATTATATAGGTTTCCTTTTAAACGTGCATAGTGTCACATACGATAATAGGGTAGTTTAATTGTTTTATATTTCATTGTGTTATTTTGTATTATTTTGTATTGTAATTATCCAGGCCAAAGTAGTACGTTAGATTTCAAGGCGACCTTATATAGTTTAATTCTTATTCTCACGTAGCGTAAGAATTGGCTATAAAAGAGCGTCGTTGAGGTCGTACTCGAGGAGTTCGGAGTCTAAAGTTGTCTGTAAGGGTCACCCTTTGGGGTGTCCCTAAAACAGACCCTTAGGTCTGGCCGTTGTGACTCTTGACGTATTTTCGTGAATAAGTGTGACATGCCACCATTTAGTTTATTTGGTAAGATTAGATAAGATTATTGTTTTTAGTTATTTCATATTCATATTTTAATTATTTATTGTTATTGCTTATTTATTCGATAATATATTTGTTGTTTGTTTCCTGTTGTTTATCTCATCTTCCCCTTGGTTAGTTTTCTGCCTTCAGCAGGATACCTAGCCAGGGGTTAGATAACCACGACCTGGGTGGAAAGTGCCTTCAGTAAGCTACCCCTCATCCCAAAACATTATGGCACATCCCCAATCCCCCCAGGCGTGACAATAGTTGTTTCAAGTTTCAAGGGGCTTTTTCCCATTTATTCTCACCTGGCAAGTTCTACCAGTGATAAAAATTGAATAATTTTAAAAGCCAAGATGGAGTTTCGAGTTTATCCATATTGTTGGACAATCAAATGTTTAATAATTTATTTCCAGTATTATTGTTTGTTGGGTTATTCCAAATTGTGTGTCTCGCATTAAAATCTCCCATTATAATTGTTTTGTTAGTAATGTTTGTAATATTTAAAATGTCATATCTGTAAAAGTATCCCTAACGTAAATCCCAGAGATTATCAAGTTATCAAGTCTCATGGTTATGTTTTCCAAGTCTGTAAATATGTCGATTAGTTCAATAAAATTACTGTTACTAGCGCTTTGGAAAAATTACCAATTTGAATGATCTGGTAGAAGTATTTTAACAAGAAAACTGCCCCGTACAAAGATTATTTGAAAATGGAGTGCGCATCTTGTTGGCGTTATATATTGCTCCAAAATCTGAAGACAACCTTGATCATTGTGCTACATGCAATTCATCAAATTAACTAAACTAAATAAACATGTACAATTGTCAACACTTCCCCCAGCAAGTGTAGCAGCTCATCAACATATAAATCGTGTCTACCACCAGATTCAAACGTGGCTAGGGAAGAACTTAGAACCTCAAGAATGAGGCTGGAAGCTTGAAAATGAAATCCTAGAGCCCATAAGAACGCTATTTCTTCAGCACAAGCCGAACTACTAAACACAATTTTTTGCAATTGCAAAAATGGTTGTGGATCCCGCTGTGGATGCAGAAAATCAGGGCTACTATGTTCTTTAGCTTGTGGCCAGCGCAATGGACAAGCTTGCCTCAACGATCTACTATATCTAAATTATATCGATGAAGAAAGCACATACGATCCTAAAATTCTGGAAGGTTTGGAGATGAATATGACCGATACTGAGGATGATGACAGTGAATTGAACATTTTTGAGCGACAACAAGAAGAAGATGACTAGCTTCCCTTCGCAATTTTATTTAAAGTCACACTTTAATAAAGATATGTATAAAATATATCTCCTTACTGTCTTTTTAATTTAAAATATAATTAAAATAGATAATCCAGAATTAATAATACACTACAGTTGAATAATTAAATATAAATAATTAATAATAAGTACAGAAATAAAGGGTATTGCTTAATAATTATAATTTTTTGTAAATAATTGACTTTATACAACGCACTGATAACCGTAACCCGTAACTCACGCTTGACCTTACATTAGCCCATATATGACTGTACGCTGCGCACTCTTCGCGCTCTACCTTAAAAACGGTTGTTCGTATAAAAAAAAAGTTTAGACAAAAGTTGTAGAAAATTTTATATTCTTCAACTTTCATAATAGACGAAAATATTATTTAAGCAATAGGAACCGAGTTATTCGCAAAAAATCGTTTTTTGTGACCTTTGACCTTCAATATCTTAAGACGCCGGCACGATAGCAATTGTGACTTTTGACACAATATTAAGCACGACATAACAAAGGCTCTTACCAATTTTCAGCTTATTATCTTCCATTCTGAGGTGAAACCCTTATATGACTGGGCTACTATCCGACCAATCTTAACGAAATTTAGCACACCTTTTAATCATATTAGAATGTTTTTCTAGGTGAAATATGGAGGTTGTAAGTTAAGTTTAGAGGGTCGAAAACAATTAAAGGATAAACTTCATTTTTTTGTACTTTTTTGTCCAAGTATTGCTATTTTTCCAACAATAGGAGCAATATTTTCCGAATTATAGAAGCAAAAAAATGAGAAATTTTCAAATTTTTCCGGATTTGGTTACATAAAAAAATTAGCAAATGGTATGTGACTAGCGCATATCGTGATTATCGATATAGGGCACATCCTGAAGAAATTCCAGCAAAAAAATATCCACTGCATTTCGACATATACCAACGTGCATGGTCTAGTCATCTAAGGCAGATATTTAACAATTTCTAAAAACTCCCATGTACGTTTTCAAATTAGGTATATTGTAAACAAGTACCTATTCAACAGGCTCAAATTAGTGTAAAATTAGCATCCGATTAATTATCTTTGTCAGCGTTCATTATTAATAAATGGAAACTCACTACGAAATCTAATTTTGATATAAAGCTCTTAATGTAGTTCATAATATGTTGGTTCTAACTCATTAATTAAATTAGGGAATAATAAATAAGATCCTTAACCTATACCTACTTAGATTTGTAACTTATATGGTTTGTTAGGACTGATTTAGTTCAATAGAGAAACAGAGCAGTACAGGTACAATTTTTGTGGTTAGATGTCGCTGGCTGTTTTATTAAGTAACTTTAAAAAACTTCAGGGGTTATAAACACGATATCCGCCAAAACAGTGTTATTATTGCGTTATTTTTAGTACCATGCTAACATCCGGCTAAGTACCAAAAATAGCTTCTTTATTGTACACAGAGGCGCTACCAGTATAACCAGACATGGTGAAAACTAGTTATCCAATTATTGAAGGCAAAAATATATAAAATTATGCATAAAAAAAGTAGCTGTCCGTTAAAAAGTGTATCATATTACGTAAGATTTTTAAATTTTCTAACAATATTTTATTTGCTTTGTTTATGTCACTTCTCACTTCTTGTTGAGTTGAGTTGCTTATTAAGTTGTAACATTTTTATTTCACCCTGTATATTCATTTCTATTTTTAGATACAGAACAACATCTTTCGTTTCTCTAACGGTCTTTTCGTTTCTAGAAACTAAGTTTTTATTAGACATTTTCTATCTCTTTTTATTGTCTGTATTTGTATAGAGGTTATTATTGGCTTTTTTAGTATTCTCGTCGTTAAGCACGTGGGCAACCCCTCTTCTTTTGTATGGAAGAAAATACCTACGTTTCTTTACGTAGAAGGCAGCAAAAACCGTTGCAACTACGAGAATCGATTTCTGAGGATCTGATTAGCACACGACGACATTGGTCACGTAGTTATACCTGTTGCTATGCTAAATCTAGTTTTTAGTTACTTTTTGGCGCGAAGAAGCATGGGCAGACCACGCCTCGAAACGAGCACATAAATCTGCTACTATTACAAAAATATAAAAAAAAAATTTTAATTTTCTTTTTATTGCTCCTTCTTTCTCCTCCTCTACTTTATATCTTTTTCTTTTTGATCCTCTACTTTCTAACTTTGTTTTTTTTATTCGCATCTATTATGTGTTTTATTTATATTTTTTGTTTAACTGTCCTTATTATAAATTTTTCTTTTTATTTTAATTAAATTTCAACTTACCATTTTTATTTAATTTCTATATTTACTTATTTTATTTTTAATGTTTTTTTTTTATTCAATTAATGGCATTCTAATCTATTACAATTCAAAGAATACCTTAATGACCTATCTAAAAGAAAGTCAAAACTAATACGAGCAACCGATTCCCTTAAGGAGGATTCACACTCCCGAAAGGTTACCCAAAAAAATATATATTTCATATATTTTTTTTTGAAGTTATACTTCTGTTCGTGCACTCGGCGAAAAAGTTAATGTGGGGTTAAATGAGAAAAATCATTACATATAAGTATAATGGTGTGAGTAAGAGAGAGACAGAAGCACATATAAGGTATATTGGTCGGTAAAAACAAAGATGAAATATTTACCACATGTTTAGTCATAACTATAAGTCCTTTGAATACCGTTTAAACATTCAGTACATTGAAAAGAGATAGATATACAAAAAACAGTCTGAGCTAATGTTCTGAATATCATAGTGACGTATTATATTGTGTTTGACAGATTATTTTATAATTCTTTCACGTAAGTATACATATAAAGTTTAGTATTTTATATTAATGATATTAATAATAATATTCAGTAATGAGTATTGTATTGTAGTCCATAGTACCATAGTCACATGGTTGCATTATATCCTGCACTATGCTTTTGAGGTTTTTGGCTACATAAAGAGAGTTTTTAAGAATAGTCAAAAAGTGCATTCCGAAAAGACAATAGATAAAAAAATTACAACTCGGTGAGTATTCCAAATGGGTTCAATTTTTGTACTCGGGGTTTTTGGGGTCGTTGAACGCGAATATCATGATGTCGAAAGTCTCCGCGTCACTTGGTGCCTACCTCTTCTCCTGGGGTTTTATGTAAATTCTGTACAAAATCAGTGCACACTTGGAACTCGGCGGTTTTTTGGGTCGCTGAATACGAATATGATAATGGCGATGGTGTCCGAAACACCTGGTACTTAAGACGGACCTCGTCTCCAGGAATTTTATGCAAATTCAATACCAAATGGGTGTGCACTTGGTACTAGGAGGTTTTTGAGGTCGCTGAACACGAATATAATATAATGATTTTGCTAAATCATTTGCATACAAATTTATGAATCCGGGCGCGTGCATAGAAGTATAACTTCTGCCGGTAGTCCCACTGACTGCCACACTCGTTTTTTGTAATTTGTTCTTTTTGGATGTCTTTAAATTAAAAATTACCATTTTTGTACAAGTATATTTTTAAAAAATATACGTGCTGGAAATCCCAGATCAATATAGATTTTTATAGAAAAATTCAAATTCTGAAAAGACTTTAGACTATATTTTTTTCTTAAAACCAATTTCTTCGTTTGATATAGTCAATTTCCAATTTAAATGTATTCAAACCAATAATTTGCTCTAGTCAAATTTTTCACGTTAGGACAAAAATACGAGCTGCTCTCTTATAAAGTAAGAAAAATGTCAAACTGGAACATGCACTTCTTTTTACAAAAAGGCATGCTTTCTTTGAAAAAAGTCAATGATACTCACTCTCAGAGTTTGATGTCATTTTTCCGTACACTTCAGCAAACACTTGTACGACAAAGATGCAATGATAAATTACTCTCGTGTATTTCTTACAGAAAATGTGACCTTATTTAAAGCTCAATAGTTAATTACCAATAACTGGAGATTTGAAAAACTATATAATTTTTTTTACTATAATTATTGTATTAAACCCAATTTTAAATTTATAAATTAAATGGGAAATATAAAAACCCGTTGTTGTAAGAAAGATAAGTATTAAGTAGACCACTCTTTCCAAAATTCGTAAATTTTAGACGATTAAAAATGACAAATTACTGCTGGGTACATCCGTAGCCAAGCGATTAACAGCGCTATATCTAATGTTTGATCCAGTTAAAGGTAACATTTTTTTAATTTTTTTAACTCTGCTTAAAATTTTTATATTTGCCTAAATCTAATTGTTATCAGATTGATTTTATTTATAACGGTTAATAATAAACAAAAAACAATTATTTACTAAACGATTATTTAAGATATCTTTCATGGGATTTTTGAAAAAATTTTGAAGTTTTTAGAAAGTAAACAAACAAGAATATATTAAACTAGTAGCCCGTCCCGGCTTTGCACGGGGATTAAAGAAAAATAACAAAATCATTAAATTTATGGGGTCAACGCTTCCCTGTAAACAATATTACATGTTGTTTTATTTTCTGGCAGCAAGATAAATTGATTTTCAGGTGATCCGACCAGCCTTAGGCGGTTGGCCATGAGGAAAACCGATATTCTATTTGGAAGGTTTGACCTTGAGACTTATTATTAGTAAAAGCGAAA
Source organism: Altica lythri (assembly GCA_964028335.1). Classification (NCBI taxonomy): domain Eukaryota; kingdom Metazoa; phylum Arthropoda; class Insecta; order Coleoptera; family Chrysomelidae; genus Altica; species Altica lythri. The sequence goes on along the minus strand of OZ034805.1, from coordinate 56,939,996 downwards.
GATGTTTTGATAGGAAATTGAAGCGGTTTAAATGGATTTGGTAGATCAGTTGGGAATATCGGTATCCTCAGTGTATGAGCTAGTTGACCAGCTGGTGGTTCAGTTATATTGGTTGCTACAACTTAATTGTCCTTAAATTCCTTTAATAAGTAGCCTCGTCCTATTGTACATGCTAAATTTGTGATATCTGTCGTGATTATGAAATAAGTTATTTTGATAAGAATTAATACCAAGATAAAAACTTTTAAAAAATTAAAAATTAGTTATTGTGACGTAACTATAACAGTTAGACATATGCTGTCGCGGCATTTTTTGTAGATATTTATATATTCTTCAAAATCGTAGTACATTATTTTATTCTATAATCAATAGTATCATCAGCGCACGCGATGTAAGAATTTTAAGGCCATTTTTGGTTACATTAATGGCATTTTAGTGAGGATTCCTATTTTTTTTTTAAATGAAAAATGGCCTATGTCACTCGGGAATAGTGTAGCTTGCCAACGGTGAAAGAAGTTTCGAAATCGGTCCAGTAGTTTCGGAGCCTATTCATTTCAAACAAACAAACAAAAAATCAAACCTTTCCTCTTTATAATATTAGTATAGATGACATTACGGAGAAATTGAAAAATATCACATCCAGCGAGACTCGAACTCGCAACCTTCAGCTCTACTCGCTGACGCTCTAACAACTAAGCTATGAATTCCTAGCCATCAAATCGCTTATCGGTCGTTAAATTCTACTCCTGCCACATATGTCACTCACTCACTTTCTCCCTAAGTACATATAGCATGAAGTTAACGAGGCAGAGACTTTGTAAAATCGACAATTGAAACATCAAACTCATCAAAGTAATTTTTTTGTGTCCTGTCTTATATTTTTATTCGGTTAGGAGACCGGACCCATAGATTATTTAGTAGATATCTCACATGGGATTTTTAGAAAGTATACAAGCAAAAATATATTAAATAACGATCAATTCATAGCTTAGTTGTTAGAGCATCAGCGCGTAGAACTGAATGTTGCGAGTTCGAGACTCGCTGGATGCGACATTTTTTTAATTTCTCCTTATTTTTACTGTAGTTTTTTGTCTCTCTGCTTGTAAGATTACTAGGTAACCCTCATTGGTTGAAAGCTGATCGAAAGTTTGGTTTTATTATTTAAACCGGTCAGTAGTTTGGAAATCGTGTTATTTAATTGTTTTGTTCATGCAGGGATACGATATGCGTTGACACTATTCAACTTCCTATAATAAAATAATTGATTGTATGACGTTCAATTACAACAGGAATTTATATATAGCTTGTTTTATAGATATACAATTAAATAGTTACTAAACAACGTCTAGTCGCTTTCGAAGCCTTTAAATAATAATATATTGTTTTACGAGCAAGGAATGATACTCATTTCCCACTGTACTCTATTTAAAAACTAGGAGGAGCGATTTGAATTTAAATTGGCAACACTCGCGTTTGTTTATTGGTTAATTTGGAGTCAAGTTTACACTATAAAAATTTGCCACTTACATTTATCAAGTAATTTGTGACATTTATAGGTTATGTTGAAAAGTGTGAAATATTTATAATGGTGACTTTTGTTAATTGATTTCTTTTTTTAATATAATTATTGTAAGTTTACTTTGTGACCATCTTAGACCATATATAAAATGGCCATAAACATTTATTGTCAATTTTATTTAAATAAAAGAAATGTATTTAAATTTGCCGCCTTGTAAATTTTCTAGTAACTTTTTTGGCTGTAAGTCTGGCTTTTCAAATCACTCCTCCTAGTTTTTAAATAGAGTATAGTACGATGTTTGCAGCATGAGCCGCAGGCGAATGCTGCAAATCGTACGAGTGGGAAATGAGTTATTCCTTGCGAGTCAAACACTATACTTTTTCTACGGTTATACCACATAATAATACAATAATTCAAAAATAAATCAAATACAAAACATAACGATATAAGTTATATTATTTAAGTAAAATTAACTATTATTTACAATATTTACAGTTATCATACCTTACATTTATTTGTTAATTCAGAAAAATAAGCTAAAAGCTTAGTTTCTGAAACGGAATTTATTGCCTTTACCCACGACTCATAAGTAAATTGCGTATTTTTTAACCTATAACTCTGTCAAGTGTAAAATTATTGAGGAGTTGTGTTATAGTTTCATTTACTAAACTAGTGGAGTAAGTAAATAGAAACCTGTATTATTATGTTGGTTACCTACAGTTTTCATTAATTATACAAAACCATTTGGTAAGTCGTGGGTAAAGCATAGTACTTTACTCGAGGAACAAATTGCATATTTAGCTCGTTTCTTTAGCCCCTTCGCTCGCAAGCTCGCTTATGTGCCAAACACACTCGCTGTAATATGCAATTTACTCCACTCGTAAAGTAATATACTATTTTCTTTTGCCAGGTCACGAAACTTTCATATGCATTCTGGTACTTATGTTTTGAAATTTCGGGAATCAACTTCTGACAAGCTTCGTTTGCCGCTTCTCTTATTTCAGGAGGAGTTAATTCTAATTCATTTTCATCACTACTTAACATTTTTACTTGAATAACAATCTAATTTACATAATGTATTAATAACTATCTGTTGTACCTGTCACTACTTTATTACTGTCAACCTGTACAGTTAGTCAAATATATGAAACCATGATTGTCACAGTCTACTTGATTAAGTTAAAACAATAAAGAAATGAACACTTTGTGTTATCAGATAAAGAAATGAGATATTTCTTTATTAGATATAACAACGTACCCTATTTCTTTAGAGATTACTGTCAAAAAATGATACATTTGTATAATAACCGAAGAAAAATTAGTTTTCTTCATAACTCTTGTGGGGTAATATTTTACTGATATAGCATATCAAGAAAAAAAATACCAAAGCTGTATTAATAATTAATAATATTCAGCAGGATATATTTTTAAATTAGGACAGTACAAAGTCATCTAACACATTTAAAAAAGTAATTATTATTTATATTCATAGAGCACATTGTCAGAATTTATTTTGGAATATTTTATATATTGGTGTTAAATGCTCGGCTTAAGGTTCACAATTGCAAACAGCACTCAGTTTGCTTGTGGAGAACGAGCGTGGGCTCATAAATAAAAAATTATAAAAAAAGATGTTAAAAATACGGGATTCGAATCAAAAATGTAAGAAAAAAGTTAAAAAAAATGAGAGCGATATTTAATTTGTGTATACATAAGGATTATAGAATAGGAAGGATAAAAGATAATGAAAGGAAAAAAAAATGAACGCCACTTATTTTTTTATCCTATGGGTGGGAAAGATAAGAAACCCAGAAAAAAGACTAAAAAAGAGATATATAATTTAGATATGGTAACCCGGTGGATTATTATTAAGAAATTAGAAATTACACACTTTTACCTAGAGAACGAAAAATAACAAAGATATTACTTACATTCCTTAACTTATCCCTATAGTTTGAAACAAAAGTTGTTTCACAAGAAAATTTAAGGTAACTCAAAATTTAGTTACTCTTTTTTTTTAATGAAAAGTTAAACGATAATATTGATCGGAGCAACACACACTAGAGAGAAATGAAAATATCTAGTTAAAATATAACAATTTTTATTCATTTAAAGAACAGACATAAAACAAAATACAAAATTGGGTACTCTAGTACATCTGGACCTGGATCTGGAAATTTGGGGAGGGGCGAGCTAGTGCTTAGCCAGCACTGAGGCCACATATGACCCATCCTCCCGTATTGTAGGGATATCCTCACCTCAGGCTGTCATCAGGCCTAGTGATTTAAAATAGGTGATAAGGCTCCCGAGGGGGATCTCCCTAACATCGGCTGGTGGTGTAAGCCAATACTCGCCCAACACGGATCTTCTGATTTCAGAAAAAGCAGAGCAGTCATACATAATGTGTTCTACTGTTTCCTCTTCTTGTTCGCAGCCTCTGCATAGCGGCGATTCTGTTAATTTCATCCTAAAGAGATGTTGTCGCAATTGGCAGTGACCTGTCAAGATTCCCACAGCTGTTCGGAGATTTTGTCTGGTCAACGCCCTAAATTTTTTTTCTGTTTCCTCGCCAGGATGAGGTAATAACTCTCTGGCCAGTCTACAGTTCGTAGTTTCATCCCAGCACTGTATGAATTTTTTGTGAGAGTGCTGTTTGATAAGGTCCACGACTGCGGACAATGTTAGCTTGGTAGATGGGCGGGGGCTAACATAGTTGTAGCCCGCAGCCCTCCTTGCTAAATTGTTCGCAATGCGGTTGCCTTTAGAGTTCCCATGTCCTTTGATCCAGCTGAGAGTGACCACGTTATTCTGGCTGGCCTCAGTTAGAGATGGGTGACATTCTAGTACTAAACTTGAAGTGAAACGTGGTCTATTCAAGGTCAGTAGTGCTTGTTGGCAGTCTGTGTATATATTTATATTCCTGCCTGTGATGTTCCTATTGATTAATTCTTTTGCAGCTATGGTTATGCCTGTGAGTTCTGACTGAACCACACTTGACAAGCCATCCATAGCCCATTTTATTTTTAGGTTTAAGGATCTAGAGTAAATTCCACATCCTACACCTTGCTTTGTTTTTAATCCATCCGTAGATACGCTCAGAGCGTTCACTACGTTGGGGTCTGCTGTCTTGTTTGTTAATATTTTGTAAGGTTTGTCAAAGACAAATCTTGGTGCGACTGTAGGAGTGGTATCACTTTTATCGATTCCCTCCACAGACTGTCCCTATGGGTGCCAGTCCCTACAGTGGGTTCGATACCAACCGTGCGAAAGCGTACCATGGTCATCAATGCGACCTCCTTAACAAATATGTTAAGGGGGGTGAGACCGAGTATGACTTCCATTGCACTGGTCGGTGTGCTTCGCATGGCTCCTGTTACGAGAAGGCATGCTGATCTTTGAATTTAGTTTAATTTTTTGATAGCTGTCGTTTGTTTCACTTTAGGCCACCACACGACAGCACCATATGTTAGCATAGGTCTTATGATTGCCGTGTAGATCCACATGGTGACCTTGGGGGATAATCCCCAGGTCTGTCCTATGGTTCGGCGGCATTGCTCATAAGATATAAATGCTTTTTTAACTCTGCTTTCTATGTGTGAGTTCCACGTCAGCTTGCTGTCAAGGATAACACCTAAGTATTTCACTTCTGTAGCAAAACTTAATTTAACGTTGAAAAGACTGGGTGCGTTTAAGCCCCTAGGTTTCGTTTTCTTCGTGAAGAGAACCATTTCTGTCTTTTTGGGGTTAATAGACAGCGATTGCTCTTTACACCATGTCTCTAAAGTTCTGAAAGCCACTTGCATTCTTTCGCAAAGGGTGCTTTAAAACTTTCCTGTTGGCAGAATAACGATGTCGTCTGCGTAGGCTACTGTATAGATTTTGTCATGTTCATTGAGGCGGTGAATTAGGCTGTCTAGAACAATGTTCCACAGTAGAGGTGATAAAACCCCTCCCTGTGGACAGCCCCTCATAACCTTGCCTCGTATCTTGACATCATTTACAGTTATTTCTATTGCACGCATGGAGAGCATTCTGGTACAAAAACTACATAAAAATGTCGTATTAAGTAAATTTATAATACGGTATTATACACATTAAAAGATAACAGCTAAGTTGTAAATATTGCTATCTATGTGTTCTCTCTTAAAAACTAAAGGTAAAATTAAATTCTTCTAAATATAATCAGAATTTTAAAAATTATTATTATTAACTCGAGTTAAATGAGTACCTATTTATAAAGTTATAGCTATTAAACATACAAATGGTAAATACGAAGAAATAGAATAAAAAAACACCGTTTTTTTAAAAGATAGATACGGCACTGCTCATTTCATATATTGTTGTTTGTTTATTTTCCAAAATTTCCAAAAATCCCATGAGGGATATCTCAAATAATTGTTTACTGAAAGACTATTCTACCTACAGTTTTATTAAATGTTTAAATATAGATTTCAGTAATTCTATTGATTTTGTAAAAAAAACAATAGAGGCATTAAAATTTTACAAAGCATTATTTTAGAAAATTCGTCTTCTAATTACGAACTTTTTGTAAGGAATTGGTTATTCTAAAATTTTATTGCCTTTCATATCTTTTAAGATATTAAGCCGTTTTTATTAATGAATGCTTTATCGACTTTGAGAGTTTTCACTGGCTTAGTTATTTTATGTTTTTAGCAGTAAAAGAACTAGGACAATTTGCGTTAGTTTTGAAATTCATTACTACACCATCGTCTTCTTCTTCTTTTTCTTCTTCTTAAAGTGTCATCTTCATTATGGAGGGTTGGGTATAACTGTGGCCAATTTTTCCCTGTTCTGCACTGTCTTAAGTAGTAATTGTGTGTCCATGCCTGTTAAGTCACTTTCTCCTTCTGTGCCCTCTTTTTTCTACAATTTTGCTCTACGTTACAAGACGTAGACAATTGTATTTTTCCCATCATGTGTCTTAGATAGGAAATTTTTCATACTTATTGATAAGTTCTGTGTCGGTTTCCATTATTTACAATACGTTTTCGTATGTCATTTGTTCTGTTTATAAAATCTTTACGATTCTTCCCACATTTTGAATCTTCCAACATTCTCATTTCCTATACTCCTAGAGTTCAAGTTTTGACTCCATACAATAGTATAGAACAAATGTTAAATTGTTAGTTGTTACGAATTTAGTGTTAAGGTAAGATTCTTCAGGTTTTGTCATTCTTTAAAAGACTAATGTAGCATTAGTTATCTGAAAAACAAGTTATTGAAACTTGTATACGTATATTTTATCTTCCAGATTTAATAATTGCTCTCTATTTGACCTTGGTTTGTACATTCCTTGAAACATTGCTTTGATTATATACCTCTTGGAAAATAAAAGAGTGAATTGATGTCGATTTGCACTACTGACCTTGAATAGACCACGTTTCACTTCAAGTTTAGTATTAGAATTTCACCAATCTCTAACTGAGGCCAACCAGAATAACATGGTCACTCTCAGCTGGATCAAAGGACATGGGAACTCTAAAGGCAACCGCATTGCGTACAATTTAGCAAGGAGGGCTGCGGGCTACAAATATGTTAGCCCTCGCCCATCTACCAAACTAACATTGTCCGCAGTCGTGGACCTTATCAAACAGCACTCTCACCAAAACTTTATACAGTGCTGGGATGAAACTACGAACTGTAGACTGGCCAGAGAGTTATTACCTCATCCTGGCGAGGAAACAGCAAAAAGATTTAAGGCATTGACCAGACAAAATCTCCGAACAGCTGTAGGAATCTTGACAGGTCACTGCCAATTGCGACAACATCTCTTTAGGATGAAATTAACAGAATCGCCGCTATGCCGAGGCCGCGAACAAGAAGAGGAAACAGTAGAACACATAATGTATGACTGTTCTGCTTTTTATGAAATCAGAAGATCCGTATTGGGCGAGTACTGGCTTACACCAGCCAACGTCAGGGAGGTCCCCCTCGGGAGCCTCATCACCTATTTTAAATCACTAGGCCTGGTGACAGCCTGAGGTGAGGATATCCCTACACACGGGAGGATGCACAATGGATCATATGTGGCCTCAGTGCTGGCTGAGCACTAGCTCGCCCCTTCCCAAATTTCCAGATCCCAGATCCAGATTGATGTGGATTTACCTCAGGTGCGCACTCTGTCAGTGACTTTCCGGGAAATCGGTTTCTAGTATTATTTTTTGAGTTTTTGTTAGACAGTTTTATTGTTAAATTGTTAATTAACAATTTTTAAACATGCCATTAAAAAAAATGTTATTACATATTACGAAAGTGAAATGTAATTGATTTGAATTGACTTTTGTAATGTAAAAGAAAAATAATTTGAAAAATACTGATTATAGTTACAATTATAGTAATAAGTATATAATTAATTATATTGAAGAACGTAAATAGTTAATGAACCAAGAGTAGACCAGATGACAATGAAAGTAACAGAAGCGAGAAGAGGAAGATCACCAGAATGGAAGCCAGAAAACCAAGAAAAAAGAATTTTTTTTGCGATAGCATTAGATTTACTTACTTGAATTCCATATCAGTATATTTTTCAACTATACACACTTTTATTAAAATAAACCGATTAAATTGATTCGATTTTTAAACGTACTCTTGTTGTTGTTCATCTTTATATTACTTCTTTGTCTTTACCTCTTCTTAATCTATTCTTTAGACTCCACATGTTTTCTCTATCATTATTATTCATCTATTTTTTGTTTGTTTGTGCCATTATAGTGAACTTGCTTAATTTTATTACTCTTTTTTAAGATTTGTTAGACTTGAAATTCTTACCTAAAAATTTAATAAGTATGTAATGAATTGTGATAATCTCTAGAATATTCAGTTTCAATCAAGTATATACTTTTTTCTGCATTTTATAGTTTTTTTCTTATATTTCGAACTATATTACTAATATCAACAAGAAATCTTTTTCACTATCACAGTCCACAAAACAATAAAGCATAAGTATATTTAAACCGATTACAAGCACACTGAATTACCTCTTATGTTGAATCAAATTGTCTAGAGTCTAGATCGATACTGACTGGAACTTTATTTGCGGTGAAGTTCGAATAAGGAGTTGTTGACCAGTGAAAATATCTGTCTATCCTCAAAATCCTTTCCGTGACTTCATGGCACTAAAACACATTTTTTAGAAAAAGAACAAGAGGGTGAATTCAGTATATAGTCTTTTATGTTCGAAAGAAGGATTTAGAGTAAATACTGCTAAAAGGGTCAGCATCAGAAATTTTAAAATTGTGTAATCTAAACCTGCAGTTGGTTGTTCAGTAATATTTCTTTTTGTCATTTTATGTGAATTTTAGTAATACAAAGTAAGTAAAAATTTTAATAAAATCTAATTGTTTTATCTTTAATAATTAAATTATGTTAAATTGTAATAAATAAAGTGTTAATACTTTAAATGGATCTGATAATTAATCTAATTGTATTACGGGTTTTCGTCAAAGGGGCTGTTTTTAAATCCGATAACAGGGCTGCTGTTGTTAATGTGCAGGGTTGAAATTCCTACATGGAAATTGGATAAATTTCCCATTTTCAACAATCTTATGTTCGGAGAAAATAGAATAGAAAAATCTTTTACTGTTTAATTCCATCAAAAATTTGGGTTGTAAGACCAGGAAACAGAGGTAGTTGTTATATATTTGCATTTTTTATCCATTCTAAGTTGTTTTCTGTAGTATGATAACTGAATTATTGATTTATGAAGGAGAATAGCTAATATTCAAGGTAGTTTCATAAGCAATTAAGACAATATTAACTTCGTTTTTTTGAGAATATGCCAAATCTTCAGTGCCGAGCCGTCCATATGGGCAAGTCGGGCGGCGCCCGACGGCGCCGAGGTGATAAAGGCGCCGCTCTTAGATTTTAAACCGGATAAAAGCTACAAATGTGGTAGCAAAAAAAACGTTTTTACGTTTTCGATTTTTTTTTGTGACTGTAATTTTAAACTCAATTATCAAATTACATAAAAAATAAATTTAGCAACCCCCTATCATTTTTATAATTTTTCATCTCAGCAGTTTGTCAGTATTTTGGAATTTAGATGAATGCAAATGCGCTAAATACATTTTAAGGATATCATAACATTTATTCAAAGCTATCTTTCAAATCGTTATTGCCCTTCAATAAAATAAAGCCCAATAAAACATTTTATAAATACTGACAAAATGCAAAACAAATTTTTGAGTTTAGCGAGCAGATGACCAAAAAGAATTCTCAGTTATCGAAAGTAAGTGCATGGTGCAATATCGAGAGTTGTTTTAGTATTTGTGTTTTTGCGATACTTAATAATTTGTAAATGTTGTAATGAGTGATAAAAAAAAGAAATTGTCTGGCTACCAGAATTTAATAAAAAAGCGCAAACGAGAAGAAGAGCGTGATAAGAATGCCACATGCAAAAATACAGCAATATTTTGTGTCTTCGGCACCGTCCACATCAAAACAATCGCTAGGTGTCGAGGAAGAGATTTACGAAAGTGAGGAATTAAAAAACGTGTCCACTGGTATGTGGCTGAAGTTTTGACTTCAAACATGTTTGAAAATTTAATAGAAACCCCGATTACGCAAGTAAAAAATTATAATTTTCCGCGTGATTCTTCGGGACGAAAATTTTCGGATTGTTATTATGAAAGACGTTTAAGAAATGGTGAAAAGTTTCATAGAGAGTGGTTGCTTTATTCTAAATCAAAAAATGCGTTTTTTTGTTTATGCTGCAAATTATTCGATTCAAAAACCAAATCTCCATTTTGCAACGGAACAAACGATTGGAAACCTTTGGCGGAATCTTGCAGTTAACACGAAAAAAGTACTGCTCATTTTAATAATTATAAAAAGTGCACAAATTTAAGTCAATCATTAATTTTTGTTTTATTTTTTAAAGTAGTTGCATGAAATCCTGATTTAGAAAAATCAGAAATTTTATATTTATGACTGTAATTAAAGGTCTATATAAATTAAACAAATTTTAAGAAAGGCGCTTCGTAAGTTTTGCCCGGCGGCGCTGGTAGGGGTCGGCTCGGCACTGCAAATCGTTAATATAAATGACCGACCGATCGGTGTGGTCACCATATATCCGAGATTGCTTTGTAGAATCACATTGCTTAAAGTGAACATATTGATCACGCTCAGAGAGATATACCTAAATCAACTTATAGTGAGCTTAATTTCTTTAAAAGGATAGTATGAGTGTCAGGGTCAAAAGTCTTAGAGAGATCTAAAAAGGCAACCATGGTGCAAAGAAATTTTTCAAATCCATCCAGAATATTACTAGTTACATGGTCAATAGCTAAAGTGGTAGTCTTATTATTTCTGAAATCAAACTGGTTTACGGCAAATATTTGATTGGATTTAAAGAGTTGATTAATTTGATTTTTTAAAATACGTTTGTAGAGATTTGAGAAAATGGGCAACAGAGGCATGGGCCAATAATAATTGTTGCATCAATAAATAAAATAGCAAAAGATTGCAAGGACCAAGACAGATCTACCATCATACATCTAAAATAGGAACTCAGCATTAAAGATTTCTAACCCAACAATAATTATTCATTAATGTAAGAAAATTGATATGAGTAAATCACCTTAGTGTTTGCTAATAAATAATATTTAGAAGTTGTATGTATGTATGTATGAGCAAGTTAGGGGTAACAAATACACCTGTGACCTATAAAATCTTTTGTGTCCCCCTTTTCTTGCTATATTTCTGATGATTTCTCAGACTTATAGCAGTTCTTCTAGTCCTATCTTCCTTAGAAAGTTTAGGATATCATTGGGTTTCATTCAACTTAGGTAATTCTTCCTTTTCTATTTGGTATGACCCTTGGTATTTGACCCTAGAATTACTTAATGCGATGCATTCTGAGAGTATGTGTATTGAGGTTCTTACTGAATCTGCAGTTTGCTTCATCTACCAATCCTAGTTTCTTCATGTTTCCTCTTAATCGACAGTGCCCGGTTAGTATTACTGTTATAATTCGGAGGTTCTTCTTACTAAGGTTAAGACAGCTGTGAGATCTCTTCTGGTTATAGTTTTCCAGGAGCGTCTTCGATTGTCTTAGTCCTTCTAGATCATACCAGTACTTGCCTTTTTCGCTATCCAATTGTTTGCTTAGTTTTTCTAAGATTGTACTACTGCTGATTCTACAAGATTATTCTGGTCCCAGGTATGGGGTTTCAGCTCCTTCTTTTGCCAGCTTGTCTGCTGTTTTGTTCCCTTCTATTTCTATGTATCCTGGAACCCATAGGAGGGTAACAGTGTTAATCTGTCCTAGTTCGTTTAATTTGGCTAGGCATTTCCAGACCATCTTTAAACTGATTGAGGCTTGATGGCTGCTTGACTATCTGACATAATCACAATCTTCTGTCTACAATAGTTCCTTTCAATGTTAAATTCTATACATCTTTTGATGGCACGAATTTCCGCTTGAAAGATGCTTGGGTACGCGCCCAGGCTTTCTGAGTATTTGGTTCTAGGCCGAAAACCCCTGCTCCTGTTCTTTTATCTGTCTTGGAGCCATCCGTATACCATTTTATTTGTTGTTGTTTAAAGTATGTTTAAAATATGGGATTATTTTATTAATACTGAAAAAAAATAAGGATCTAATTATCTGGATTGGTCTATTAGTAATTCACCTTCAGACCCTAGCAAGTCAAACATCGTAAAATTAGTCAGCATTAAAAACCACTGAAGCTTATTCATATTCTTTCAATAATTATTTTATGATGTAAGGAATGAAAAAACTCTGATTTAATATACAAAGTACGATTGAAATATATCAAGAATTTCGTAACACCGTGATTTAAAGGCGTCCAAAAAATCAGGTGGTGTTAATAAATTCACGCTGGAGTTTTCTTTATTTAAACGCGACACTCCGCATTTCGCTGGCAATATCGTTTGAGTTATTATCGTCCTTCGCGTGAAGGCAGTTTTGGTTCTTTGTTAGGTTTTCAGAAAATGTTACGATCCTTAGAGCATAGAGTAGCGATATCCAATCAAATTTTGCGTTAAATTCGACAATACTTTCACTGAGACTCAGGAACTTAAAAAAGTTTATGGAGTTTTGTCCACAGCACGAATGCACTGTTAGCACAAGTTGTTCAAGGATTACCACGAAAAAGTCGAAGACGAAGAACGCTCAGGGAGACCCTCGACGTCAAAAACGAAAAAGTGCGTGACTTTGTACTACCTGAGACGACTGTAAACTCGGCTTTTCATAATGCTCTCTCATCCTCAGACCTTTCTCTCTTAAACTTCTTTTTGTTTTCGCTCATAAAAAAACCTAAAGGTAAGGCTATTCCATGGAGGAGTACATGAGAAAAGTGTAACCGACAAACTGAAAGATATACCGAAAGACGGATTTAAAAAATGATTTGAGCAGTGAAAGTACCGTTACTGTCGGTGCATCGAAGCAGTGTAGATATGTAATAAATCAGGGCATTTTTAAGACCATGAGAAAACGGCCTCAGTATTGTAAATCGTCTTTCTCGAAATCGCCCTCAGACCCTTAGAGATCGATTGATGAAGTTTTCCACAGTTTCAACTAGGGATCGAGCATGTCAAGATATTTTTATTGTGTTAAAACCAAAAGACTTTGCTGCTCTAGAAGCTGCTCTTCAGGCTTGCCTTAATTCAAGCCACCACATTTTTTTCTCAATTGGTTCAAACACGTCAGCAGATAGTTTTTACAGCGCCAAAAGTTGTACAAGTATTCCAAGACCAAACTAACCTGTATCAGGATGCAGATGCCAGATAAAATAAAATAAGATCATGTTTTATACACTTGAGTTTTGGTTATGCAAAACGCCGAGTCTAGCATAATTTACGGCTTTTTTATCTTATTTAACAGTGGTAAAATAATATTTAATAATATTGCGAGCTTGCAAGTTATCATTAAACTGAAAGATGAACTTGTTTAGTGACGCTCTTATTTTTTTATACCAAAAGAAATTTTATTTTGATTGCTTTTAATAAGTGAAATTGTAGTATTTAAATTTAAGGGATTTTTCGAATGTAGAAGACTATTCAACAGAGTATTCGTGATAAGAAGAGATTTTGTCGCTACTTGAATATTAAAAAGTCCTATAGTGTGAAAATCAGGATTAGGATTTACATTCTGAAAATGAGTATAACTGGAATTTCGGAAGTGTAATATCTTTTTTTTTTTGAAGTGGTACTCATTGGCGTGGGTTTAGGTTAAGGAATGTTTGGTCTTTGCTTCCAAACGTTTTGAGATTTTCCTAATACTTGAGAGTTCGTTGAATATCTTGGAGTCTTTTTATTTGATTTGGACTAGTTGGAAATTATGGTCGTGAAAATTAAGGTTGTTGTGAAAAAGGTGAGTTATTTTTGCGTTTAAAATTTGGTGATTGTTTGTCATGTGCATAAATCAGTGTCAATATATTTAAAAGGAAAGTTAAGTGTTTTTAGCGCGATTGCTAGCCTCTTAACGGGTTCTGGTCACCGTTGTAGTATGCATTGTTTTGCCTTGACTCGTAGGAAGAGTAGTTCGATTGTTTAGATCGATAATGAGGCGGTGCTTCAACTGTTTAAGCTAATAGCGAAAATTTAAAATTAAGTAAACAAGTGCATTGATTTCTTTTGATATTAATAAGACAATAACACATTAAGTTTAAAGAATTCGATTTAATTTCAACATCATTTCGGAAATCAATTTAATATCTAGCGAAGCCGTTTTTGCACAACAGAACACACAATTTCCCCTTCTTTACTCTCAAGTGTCATTGCGAAAAGCGTATGCGTGAATTATCGTCATTTTTGGTTCCCTTTTGCGTTTCAAGAGTTGAACGAACAACTTAGTGCTATTACCGAATTAAGCAACGCCATTTTGTGAAGGTGAACGTTCTTATCTGGCAGTATTGTGGCCATCCTCACGGGATTTCGAATGTTACTTCAGTATTATAATCTAAGCCTCATTTTTGTTTATTCCTATTGTGGTATTTTTGAGTAGGCGATTAGATATTTTGGGAAATAATTAAATGGTGCCTTTCTCCGAGCGATTACTAAGAGTTCGTTACGAAGAAGCGTGGACAACCGATTTAGAATCACGAAATTTGCTACAGGGTGTTAGCGAAATAACATCGCAGATTGGCTGCTTAACCCCTAATCATAATGTAAAAAGGGGGTTTTGGACCTGGCGAGTAATTTGTTTTGGACCTGGCGAGTAAATTGTTTTGTACCTGGTCAGTTATTTATTTTTCCTTGGATCTGGCTAAACTTGTGGTAGCCTTGTGGACAATTGCAGGCAGTAGTGCAAGATCAGTTTACTACTGGGAAATCAACACCGAGCCTCACCATCATCGGAGCAGTAGGCTATTAACGATCTTCGGCGCCAGGGGCGTCCTTTAATCAGATAAGCCAAAGTTTAATTTTAAGTTAAAGGCATTGTATAAGACTGACCCAACCATTGTTTAAGTTGTTGGTCAAATATTGTTTATTTATAGGAGTTACTAATTTTGAATCTTATCATATTGCGCTGGGTGATCACTCATTATTAAATCTGCCAAGGTTTTGGCGTTAATTGTTGATCTAAATTTGCTGATCTTATTTGCTGATTTACTTTACTTGTTTTCTTTATTAGATATATATTGTAAAACTTCACTGTTGGGTTTATTATAGCGGAGGTTATTTTCGTTAATATAATTGATAGATCTAACTTTGTGTTCTTACTCAGATCATCACCCACTCACCAAATTAACTATTTAATTAATTTTATTTTGCTTATTATAAGGATTCAAAAGAATCAGTTAATTCTCTCCAGTAAGATAGGTCAGTGCCTGGGACATCAGGGGTTTCCGATTTATACCGTAAAATCGGTGGCGCGACTCACATTATTTTGTTTTGTATTACCCTCTACGGCTAAGCTGGGCACAAATTTGCCAGTAGAGAAACCACTAACCAATCTTAGCTGGAGTTGTCAACTTAAACTGGAAAACTCAACCTTTCTTTTTATTTTAAATCTAAATTAAATTTATTTTATTGAAAGTTCGTGGCATGTTCAAACATTCTTTGGGTAAATAATTTTGTTACGAGTTATCCTTTTTGGCTCCTAAGATGTTAGACACTAGAAGAAATTGATGTCGTTGTAATATTTTGTTATCCTTCACTTTAACTTGTTTTAAAGCAGTATGGGACCTAAGGGTTCTTTTAATACTGATAGGAAAGATTAAGAGTTTGTTTTTTGAAGATGGATTTTTTTTTAGATTCTCATTCTGGATTGTGATAATAACTCTAAATAATTGCAAATAGAATTTAAGATGCTTATAAGATGATTCTTTATTTATTTGTCTTATATTTACTAAATCTCGATTCAAGCAACTTTAGTGTCTGTGGTTACCAACATTTTGGATAAATGCGTTTTTAACATTCAAATTTATTTAAAGTAATTCTAAAAATTCTTGCTTACTGCTTCAAAAAATAAATCCGAATCGGTATTTGGATTTAAATCTAACTTTTCTTCGCTATCGTTATCACAAAGAGATTCGATACTAGAAAAGGAGTCGGTCATGAATAAAAAATTTCTTACCACATCAGTTCTCTTTCCATATGTTGTCGATTAACTGCACTGCACAGGATTTTACGGGTTCTGGATTTTCTTTAGGGGTTAAAACCCGAGAATTGTCATCGATGGATTTTCCCGAAAAGCAATTTATTTCCGGAATATAAAA
Organism: Altica lythri; assembly: GCA_964028335.1. NCBI lineage: Eukaryota > Metazoa > Arthropoda > Insecta > Coleoptera > Chrysomelidae > Altica > Altica lythri. The sequence goes on along the minus strand of OZ034805.1, from coordinate 56,923,775 downwards.
ATATTTTTAAAAATAAATTTTATATTTATTAGGAATAACTTTTACAATTCTTAACATATCGATTTTATTTTAATCTTTTACAATTTGAATGCTTTGAAATAATAAAACATGCAAATTAAATTCAAAATAAAATTTACAAAATAAGCAATTTAAAATATTTCACACATAACCAAAAGCATAGCATAAACTCAATTACATATCAATACTTAAAATTTAGAAAGTATGCAAACAAGGTTATATTAAATGGCTTTAAGGAGGTTTCGAAAAAATGTCGCATCTGGCACGATTTGAACCCGCAACTTTTACCTTAACGCGGTAACGTTCTAACTTTTAAGCTTTAGATATCTTAGTCATAAGTCACCCTTTTGGAGCGTTACTGCGTTAAAGTTAAGTGTGTGGGTTCGAATACTGCCAGATGCGACATTTTTTCTTAATGATATTTAATATATTCTTGTACATATACTTTCTAAATTTTAAAAATCCTATAAGAGATATCTTAAAAGATAATTAGTTTATTAATATACTAGCTGTACCCGCGACGCAGTTCGCGTGGCGTATTGATTGTTATATAAAAATTTCTCCCCCGAATTCGTTAAAGGGGTGGTGGGAGAAATTTTTATATACCAGATGTTAAGTTGAAAGAAGACAAATACATCTGTGAAAACCGCATTCGAATCGGATCAGTAGTTTTAATGTGATGCGCGCACAAACATACAGACAGACAGACAAAAAAATCTAACCACATTTTTGGGTTCTATATCGATGTAGTAACACCCCCCGCTAATTATTTTTTAAATATCTTTAATGTACAGAATTTACATTTCTACAGATTTATTATACCTATGTATAGATTATTTTTCACGCCCTTGCATGGGGCCTGGTGAGTCTAATTTTCTAAAATCTGTTCACAATTGACCTCAAAATTATAAAAATAACTATTGTGAAAAGTTTCAAACCTGTAGGACTTATAGATTTTAAATTTTTATTTTTATTTTTCACGCCACCGCAACACCCATGTGGGTGGAATTTCGTAAAATCTGTTCACAATTGACCTCAAAATTATAAAAATAACTATTTTGCAAAGTATCAAACCTGTATCTGCTCCTATATTGATTGTAGCGTGATGATAAGTATACTATAACCAGTACAGGAGTATGAAAAATAATTGTACCAAATTTCGTTAAAATCCGTCGAGTAGTTTTTGTTTCTATAAAAGGTATACAGACAGACAGACAGACAGACAAAAATTTTACTGATTGCATTTTTGGAATCAGTATCGATCCCCAATCACCCCCTGATAGTTATTTTGGAAATATATTTCATGTACAGAATTGACCTCTCTACAGATTTATTATAAGTATATAGAAGATAGATATAGATAGATGAATACGATAGAAATTTGTTAGGGAGACAATTCCCTCCGTGTTTGTATATGTGAACTAGCAAGAATGGAGAATTCTGTTTGATTGTGACTGTTCACGTTGAAACGGAGCGTGAAATTCTGCACGTGTGGTCGTAGCCTAACCCAAAACCAATCGCTTGAAATTTTATGATTCTTAGTAAAAAAAAAAATTTTTAGGGCAGCTATAAGGATATACCTACATAAAACCAGGAAAAACAGTTTGAAAAATAAACATATACATAAAGTAGTAATTTACCAATATTTATTGGTGTGTTTCCTGTATTTTGAACGGTTTACAAAAAAAATACTAAATTGCATATGCTATCATTTTTTGTTTAAATCAATGAATTCATTTTTTTGCATTATATTTTTAAAACATTTATTGAAAAACGTTACACAAAAGATCAATTAGTTTGAAAGATTTTCATGTCAAGTACCAGCCTCCTTCGTATTTATCCAGACCAATGATTTCGAAAATATTTACATAATAAAGATAAACAAATTTAAAATCAAATGTATCTTGCTATTTTTAACAACAGCTATTCTTAAAATAAATTTAAAATAAACTTAAAACATCGAAATAGATCTTGTAATTATACTTCAACCTATTACAGAATTATTACTATTTGGATTGTATATTTTACTCCTAGGATCTTTGTGTATTGTTTTTGTGTTACCTATTTACCTCATAAATAAAAAGTATTGTATATTTATAGGACGTTTCATATATTCGTGTTATAAGACTATCAAGCATATCCAAATTCTTTAATTTGATTCAGAGGTTTCTTTAAAAACGCCTTATTTTTCCAGGAGACGCAATGTACCTATATAGGGGGTTCAAAAAAAAGTATCACAAAATGAAATGGGTAATAGTATGTCCCACAATAAACAAAAAAGTGTTTATAAACATATGTCCAACGGTTTTGAAGATACGGACCATTTTGCGTTCAAAAGTGTATAAAAATGTTTGATATTTATTAACAAACGACAGAAACATATCTGCAGTCAAATAAGATGATCAAAGTACCCTTACTCCATTTCAATGTAGCTACCACATCTCCGCCGCAGAGACTGTCGAACTCTTTCCAAAATATCTTCACTGGATGGATTTAATGACATCCCTGCTCCACTCTTTGCTGCAGATCCTCGAGGTTATGCATAGGAGAGGCTTATACGAACTTTGTTAAGTGTCTCCATAGGAAAATGTCAAGAAGGTTTACATCAGGTAACCTTGCAGGCCATGGTACAGGTCCGCCCCTAACTATTCATGTTTCTCCAAAATATCAGTATAAATGCTCTCTTACGGCAATTGAAAAATGGGCCGGATCACCATCGTGCTGGAACCACATTTTAATTCTTTGTTTTAAAGGAATATCGTCAATAGATCACCCAATGAGTTCTGCAAAAAGTTTAAGTGATCAGCTTCCGCTATGGTCGGTTATTCGGCCAACATATGCGAATTAAAGAAATTAAAAACTTCATTTCGTGAAAACCCTGTCTCATCAGTAAAAAGAATGTCTGTAATAAAATTGGGGTACTCAGCATCATTTCTTAGAAACCAGCGGCAAAACTCCAAAGTTGCCTAATGACCAAGTGGATTCAGAGCATACACTGGTTGGACATGGGCCGGATAAAGCTGCTGCTCGTGGAGTATTCTCCAAACCAGAGGAGCCCCAATTCCTACCTCCGCTGATATTCTCCGTAAACTAATTTCTCCTCTACTCTTGCCAAAATTGCTTCTTTTGTCTCAGGGGTGGGGTAAAATTGTTCACCAACAACTAAATAATAGCTACAAATAATATCTAGATAAAATATCGGTCGAATTTGATAAGAAAAACAAGTTTTTGAAAATGAAAAAAGAGATAATCAAAATATGATACCAAAACACAAAACAATTCATATCTCCGAGATCGTTAATTTGCGGACATATGTTTATTAAGACTTTTCTGCATACTTTGGGCTATACATTTCATTTTGTAACATTTTTTTTAATACCCTGTAGGTATATTACAAATTCTAATATAGAAATATCACTACAAAATAATCACAATGGATAAAAAAACTTTTTATAGACTTTTAGGTATAATTTATAAGATCTGAGCAGTCCTGAAAGTTTCAGATCAGTCGAGAAGTAAGATTAAAATACATAGATAAAATTCCACCCGGACAAACAAGCGAAGAATATAAAAAGGTAGTAAAAAAATAGTAAGGTTAACGTTTTTCTTAAAGGAACAATGAGTACTGTTTTTAGTAGGTACTCTTTACTCTTTAAATCTGAAGTCTTAATATCTAGATAATGTTTGCACTAATCAGTCTGAACTAAAAATTACAAAATATCTCATTGTCTTCATTTGTTTCTAAAAGTGAATAAACTCTAACAATTCGTCTCCGTATGTGGACAACAATAGTAGGATCACTGTGCTTGCCGCCTTTGAAGTACTTTGTACCACATTTCGCTCCGGTTTGCTGACGTTATTTGTGCATTTTTGTGAGATCTGGTAGCAATGATGCACGCTCTACCGATTTTTCGGTAGATATATCGATTTAGTAAGTAATTTACCGATATACCGTTATAATTGTCTTTCATAAGTATTAAACATTTTTGTAACTTAATTTAAATTTACACTTTTGTAAATTTTTAAATCTACCGATTTCTTGTTGGGTCAATCTACCAGTTTCAGAAATTTTAGGTTGGCAATGCTGCTGGAGAGCGAAAGCGATGCAGACCGAAATGCGGACCGAGAGCTTCGGTGTCATGGAACAAGTTTTTGCGATAGTGATCCTACTATTCTTGTCATTGTACGGCCACTTTGTGTTTTAATCTAATTTTTTCATCCAAAATGCAATTTCATACTGTTTTTACCCTTAAGTCCGTTTTTTTAAGATTAATTACACTGAAATCATGTTGTATGTAAACCACCAGATTCCTCTAAACTTTGTCATTGTATAAGTTTTCATCTTACCTAAACACTTTTCGCTAACTTTTCTTTGAAATAATTAGTCAGTAAAAGACCGCCTCTGAGTGTATTGAGATGACACTAAATAGCCTTTTATACACTTGAAGTTATGGTAGGCAACAAATCTTGATCAGAAAATTAGATTGACTTCTACAGCAGATTCAAACAAAAAAAAACGGATGTGGCAGTCAATGGGACTGCCGGCAGGAGTTATACTTTTATGCACGCGCCCGGATTCATAAATTTGTATGCGAATGATTTAGCAAAATCATTAGATGATATTCGTGTTCAGCGACCTCAAAAACCTCCTAGTACCGAGTGCACACTGTATCGAATTTGCATAAAATGCTTGGAGACGAGGAGACGAGGTCCGTCTTAAGCACCAGGTGTTTCGGAGACCATCGCCATTATGATATTCGTATTTAGCGACCCAAAAAAACCGCCGAGTACCAAGTGTGCACTGATTTTGTACAGAATTTACATCAAACCACAGGAGAAGAGGTAAATACCCTGGGCACAAAGTGCCGCGGAGATTTTCGGCATCATGATATTCGTGTTCAGAAACCCCAAAAACCCTGAGTACATAAATTAAACCCATTTTCAGCAATACTTACCGAGTTGTAATTTTTCTATCCATTGTCTGTTCGGAATGCACTTTTCGAATGCAGAAATGCAATTTCCCATTTTTACATTATGAAAAATAGCGACAAATTTCCTAATACTCTAACGGAGCCAATGCAAAAAACCGCATTCCGATCCATCTTACGTTACAAATTTTGGAGCTTTTACTGATTGTATTGCTTTATTTCCTCGACTTTTCTTAAAAACTCTGTTTATGTAGCCAACAACCTCAAAAGTATAGTGCAGGATATAATGCAACCATGTGACGGTACTATATACTGAATTACTGAATATTTTATTATTAATATAAAATACTAAACTTTATATGACAGAATTATAAAATAATATGTTAAACATAATGAGATACGTCACTATGATATTCAAAACATTAGCTCAGACTGTGTTTTGTACATCTATCTCTTTTCAATGTACTGAATGTTTAAACGGTATTCAAAGGGCTTATAGTTATGACTAATAACATGTAATAAATAGTAAATATTTCATCGTTTTTTGTTTCTGTCACTCTCTTACTCACACCATTACATATGTTATGATTTTTCAGATTTACCCCACACAAATTTGCTCCACCGAGTGCACGGATAGAAGTATAACTTCAAAAATTAAAAATTGTTATATAGAAAATATTTTCAGATAAGTATTATTTCGTGGTAGTATAAACTTTATTATAATTAACTAAAACTAATTACAAATACGGTGTATAAAAACATTACCTTGTGATGTCGGATATAACACTGCTCAATTTTATAATGGAACCGTCAATTTTTAATCCTATTATTATTTCCGGGCTGAAAATAAATTTTCCTGGATCGACATGGAGAGGATGAAGGCACTCGAATTAATGCAAATACCTTTGGGTTATACTCTAATAATACAAAGGTTAGTTATTCGACCACGGCCCGATTTCATCAACAAAATCATTTGGAGTGAGTGTGCCACTTTGAAATTAAATGCTTTTGGTCAACGATAAAACACAGTTTATTTATAGTCAAAATTGTGAATTAAACTCGGAAGTGTATCGTGTACGGAAGGTTTTACGAAATTTAATCGTGTAGTAGAGTTTTTCTACTGTGCCACTGATCCTATTTTAACACACCCTCATCCTAAAATGACATGTTAAGAACAATAATTTTTTATCATGATTACTTATCTTACCTACCTAAAAGTTTTGGAAAAAAAATTATTTTAATAGTACACGAAGAACTTCAATCATTTAAAAACAACGAATTTTGGTGAAACTTTTATTGTTATATACCTAGCTATTAGTCTGACAACATATACCCTATAATTTATAATTTTTTAATGTGTGGGTTAAACAGACTCCCGCGTCACCCCTTACCTGTGCCCAGTAGGGTGCTAATAAAAGAGCAATAAAAGAGACCTTTTCGCCTACCCTCACTGCATGTGGTTGTATGAATTCACGATTTTACAATCTATTGTTTATATTTAACAAATATGTGTTTAATTTTTTATAAATAAAAATAAATAAATATCAGAAACGTAAAGATATTTTTTTTCTGATTTCAACCATATATAATACTTACGCAAAATTTTGTAATTTACAGATATGACACCAAAATATTCTAAATTACACTGAGAAACAAACAACACCCAATATAACATAAAATACCTTTAGCGCCTGTATCTAACAGGACTTGTCAATTAATATTAATACTATTAATAGTCATAAATATACCCATCACCAACATGCAAAAAGAAATCAAAATAGAAAAGAACCTTAAATACCCCAAAAATGCATATCTAAATATTAATAGTAACAAATATACCCCTTACCAACATGCAAAAAAAAATACCTCTGGCAAATGTATGTAATAGTAGTACTTACTTGTCAATGTAAAAAAGTGATTAGTTCATCAGTGGGTGAAAATGTTGTATCGCATTGGTAATATCCGTCCATTGCTCTTCATGTGTGGTGCATCGACTACGCCAAACATACTCCACCAAATATGTTTCAAATCTAGTTGTGCACATCCTTCCCAATTGTCGACGAAGATTCCTCTTAATGACAGACCATTTACTTTCGATATTTTGGGTGTGAATAAGTCGATTGTTTGGATCCACAAAATTTCGTTGGTGATTGACTTGATAGTGATGGTATCCAAGGTGGTTTAAACCAGTATATCCTCTCCACGAGTCAGTCATTACAATGGATCCAGGCAAAACATTTTCCTGAATAACACGCTGTAATGTAATAGCGTTTCTGTTAGGCACAAACGTAAGAAAAATTCTCTTTGTTTGTCGGTCTATTCCTCCAACCACCCACCGTGTCCTTTGCAGACGTCCGCGATGATACTTTCGTTTTCCGTAAGCACTTTCATCAATTTCCACTATGTGTCCAGGACCGCCTATTTGCTCATCGATTTCCAGCATCCAGTGAAAAAGAAGGTTTCTGAAATGTTGAAGGCAGCGACTCACAGATTTCGTGGAAACTTTGTTCTCTTCCTTGCCTTTTTTGTTGGCCAAGTTGGATTCTATTCCCACACACACATGTCCTGGAACGTGAAACAAATCCATGTAATATCAAAAAATTTACCAAACCCAATTCCTTTATGTGATTCTTAAAAGCTGTAGAACTGCGGAGGAATTCCATCATACACACATATATTTTTTATCACTACCGAACAATCAATAGGATGATGTATACCGTGCGTAAAACAAGACACAAATAATTGTTTGTGAATAATGGCTAACATTTTATATATTTTTTGTTATAACCGAACAATACAAATTGATATTAAAAAAAGATTAGGATGTTTTGTAATGCAATAGCATTTTAATTAGGGTATGTGTGTATTTATTACTTAGTTCTATGAATCCCTAATACATGGTGGTAGCTGGCGTTATATTGCTAATTCTAAATAACTAAAAAGATGTAAAAAATTGGTGAAAATCCTGTAAAAATGTTAAAAAATTATGTTAAAAATCTTGAAAAAACGTCAAAAATCGTGAAAAGTTGTTAAAAATTTTAAAACAAAATTTCCAATCGTAAAAAATTGTTGATAATGGTAAAAAGATTTCTAAAATTATAAAGAAAACTTAAAAACGTAAAAAAATTCTTGACAATTTTGCAAAATTGTTAAAAATGTTTAAAACAATGTTAAAATCGTAAAAAAAAATTGAAAATCGTGAAAAATTGTTGGAAATCCTAAAAAATGTTAAAATCGTAAAAACATTTGTTGAAAATCTTAAAAAACCGATATAAAATCATGAGCAGTTGTTACGAAAGATAAATAAATTTTGGTAATCTTAAAAAATTGTTGAAAATGGTGAAAAAATGTCGAAAATCAAAAAGAAAAATTAAAAAACCTAAACCATTAATGAAAATTGTAAAAAATTCTTGACAATCTTAAAATAGTTATTTGTGACACAAGGACGGAAAATGCCATTTTGCAAGAGCGAGTAAAGTTGTGTAGCCGAGGGGCGTAGCACCGCCCGAGGCGAAACAATTCGAGCACTTGCAAAACATTTTGCGGACGTGTAACACACACTATTTTTTGGTCCGACCAATTTTTAATAATTTCAAAAGTTCAAAAACTGTTTACTTTATGACATACAAGATTAGGTGTATATTGACATTATTGATATCCATTGCACGATTAAAAGAATCTATATATATAAAAGAAAGTCGTGTTAGTTACACCACTTATAACTCAAGAACGGCAGAACAGATTTGGCTGAAAATTGGCAGAGATGTAGCTTAGAGCCAGGAGATGGACATAGGATACTGCTTATTGTTGCCACTCACCACCAGGTGGCGCTGCAGAGTAGCCACTTATGTCCTGTTCAACCGATTGTCATGAAAATTGGTATGTATATGTATTTTTTCACGGAGAAAACGAATATGCTATGCTCATTGATGCCACTCGCCACCAGGTGGCGCTGCAGAGTAGCAACTTCTGTCCTGTTCAACCGATTGTCATGAAAATCAGTAGGATGCTGTATTTTTAATGGTTAATATGAATGTGATATTCGTATTAATGGAAGTTACCACCAGATGGCACTTCCATTAAACGAGCAACCACTACTCATTTGATTACTTTATATAGTCCATTTCACCGTTTTTGGCCGATTTGATATTAGAAACCACTGAAATAAGATTAAACTGTCATCCAAGTTACCAATGGCGGAGAGTTTTTTTTGTCTAAATAAGGTCGTAAGTTTCTGAAACTATCAGTGTGGTTTGACATCTACAAAAATATGACATTAATAATAATTAAATTCAACCCTTCAACAACGAGCCGTACATGAAGGTTACTAGGAATGTGAATTAAGTCAAGACTTCCGTATTGAATACTTTTTATCTACCGGTGAAACAAGATGCAGTTACGTAAGTGTTGTATTAAAAAACAAACGTCCTCATTTAAATTTCTAACTTGCCTGTATCTGAGATAGATGTAACTCTAAATTTACTTCGAGTATGATTTCTGTCATCGGCCAAAAACGGTGAAATGGACTATATCACGCCACCGTAAGGTGGCGCAGTTAATATCACATATATTTAAACGAGCAATCCTTATCTACCTATATATATATATATATATATATATAAAAGGATGTTTGTATGTATGAAATCGATAGACTCAGAAACTATTTGACCGATCAATATTAAAATTGGTATGTACATATATTTTTCCACGAAAAAACTTTATATGCTATGCCCATTGATGTAACTTGCTACCAGGCGGCGCTGTAAAGTATCGACTTCCGCCCCGTTTAACCGATTGTCATGAAAATCAGTATGATGATGTATTTTTAATGGGAAAGATGAATATGATATTCGTATTAATGGAAGTTACTAGCAGATGGCGCTTCCATTAAACGAGCAACCACTACTTATTTGATTACTTTATATCACGCCACCGTAAGGTAGCGCAGTTAATATCACATACATTTAAACGATCAATCCTTACTTAAGTATTGTGACGCCACCGGAAGGTGGCGCAGTTAATATCACTTATATTTAAACGAGAAATTCTTACTAAATTACCTAAGTATTGTTATGCATCTTATATATTTTACCGATAAACTACAAAATAAAACAAAAACAAAATGGTATAAACCTGATAACTAACGAAAAAATATGATAAAAATGATAAAATCAAAATAAATTTAAAAAAAAAAGAAAAATTGAAGAATGACATAAATGATTTGCGGTACGAAGTCCGACGGGTCAGCTAGTTAGTAATAAGGAATGATTTTCTGATAATCGATTTCACGATCCTTAATTTTTATACATACGAATACTGTGCTAATAAGCAGCACAGTAAAAATTGTTATTTTGATAATATTAATATTAATATCTAATAATTTTATATAAAAAAAGCAGAGACAATGAACTATTAAAGTTCAATGAGCAATAATAAAATCGAGATATGTATTTTCATAATCGAATGATAAGTAGTTGTAAATTGACATAAATGTCAAATTTAAAATAAAAGTTGTAAGAGAAATTAAATGTAAGTTTGAATCCTGCTTACCTTTAGAAAAAGTTATTAGTTTAGTATATTATACGCTGTTTTTAAATAAATTTAATTAAAATTTGTAGTATTTATTATGTATTTTTGATGACTCATAGCGCCATCTCTTTAGATAATCTAAAAGCTACTTTGCCGGCCTAGGCCGGAAAATGTCATTTTCCGGACGATTTTGAAGTAATTAATAGTACCTATTGTTTCTGGACGGAGGACCAAAAAATTTTTTTAAAATGGATAAAAAAAAAGTGTGAGGTGTCAAGGGACACCCGGATGGAACGAAGTTCCTTTCGATTAATTAGTGAAGGAATTAGTAATTTGTAAACACAACAGAGTGTTTATACATACATAAGCATTTATTATTGTCTGTATAAAATCTCTACTTACCTAACAGTTCGTTTATTTTAACAAAAGTGTCCATTTATACAATACCAGAGCTTTAGATAACACATCTTTTTAGAATTACTTTTTATAATTTAAAACAGGAATTAACAATTCAATACAAAATTTTAAAATTAAAATATTTGACAGTAACTGACAGTTAAGGTTATTTGACGTAGGTACTTAAATAGTCAAGTTACGAACTATTTTTAAAATGTTTATGAATTTATTAATTTATAAAAACAGGATGAAATAAAATGTAATACTATTATAGTTAATTATTATTTTTTCTACAGTATTTTCTTTTTAATGTACATTTTCTTTTAATTTAAAATAGTGTCTTTTTAATTGTAATATATCTAATATCTATGAGAGAGAGGGAGAGAGAGTTATTTATTTTTTGGTCTGTGAGAGAGAGAAACATGCGTGTGTCGTGTCATAGTGTCGTGACAACTTTTGGTATGAATTTTTTTTGGCTAGCTCCTAGCGTCAGTCGTAACTGTTCGTAACGCGCGAAAGGGAACTTCCAAAAATGTTGTAATCGAGAAGAATTGTTGAGAAACGTAATTAATAATTGGTGAAAATCCTGAAAAAAAGTGTAAAATCGTAAAATATTTTTAATTATTCTAAAAAATGGTAAAATAATATTGAAAATGGTAAAAAATTGTCGAAAAAAAAAATAATAACAAAGTATCAAAAAGTAGGAAAGAAGAAACAAAATTAAAATAAAATATGATGTAAAATGTAGAAATCCCTTATTCCCAAATTGTCTTGGTAGGATATTTCTACTTCGGGTGAAAGATAACAAGTTCAATTTTACAACTTTTTAATTATAAACGTTTCAGTTCACATTTTTATGTTAGATTATTTTATTTTACATGACAATATATTTCATTTTTTTTGTTAATATGGTTACACAGTAGCGTAACGTTCTAATTATGAAAATAATATAAAACAAAACTGTTCATACCGCCGCCCTTGAAAGTACTAAGTATCTTTCAATAACAAGTTGAAGAAAAAAAATAACAAATAAAGTACAATGAAAATAGGTTAAAAAAAAAAAAACTAGTTATGTACTAATAATACACGACAGTGTCCAATGTTAAAATACAAACATTAACATACAGTATTATTGAGTTACTTCAAAAGTTTGTTTTGAATCACTGGGTACACAAAGTTCGTCTGAAACAGGTAGTGGACAAATCTTAACTACACTGCGTTTAAGTATATTCCCGTTTGCTATACGAACACTAACAACGCGGATTATACCGTCCTTTCCGGGATGAATCTTGACAATTCTTGCTAGCGTCCATTTGGAAGGCGGGTTGTTCTCGTCTTTCAATAAGACAAGGCGGTTTTGGAGATTTCCTTGATCAGTTTTAAAATGCCATTTTGATCGCTCGTGTAGTGTGTGTAAATACTGTTGTGACCATCTTCGCCAAAAATGTTGTACCAAGGATTGCAGCATTTGGTAACGATTTAGTCTGTTTATTGGCTTAGTCACCAATTCGATATCAGGTATAAGGTTTAACGGATGGCCCACAAGGAAGTGTCCGGGAGTCAAGGATTCCAGATCATTGGGATCATTGGTAAGAGGTATAAGGGGACGCGAATTTAATACCGCTTCCACTTGAACCACGAAAGTGTAAAATTCCTCATAAGTGAGAGGATTATCATTTGATATTACTCTACGGAAATGATGTTTAAAAGATTTTACAACACTTTCCCATAACCCCCCAAAATGCGGTGAAGCCGCAGGGTTAAAGTGAAACTGAATCATGTTATTTCTAGCATAATTTTCAAACTCAGGGGATTGATGAAGTTTATAAACTTCCTGTAACTCGTCATTAGCCCCAACAAAATTTGTGCCGTTATCACAATATAAATGTTGACACAAACCACGACGGGAAACGAAACGTTTGAGCATGGCCAGAAAACCGTGAGCGGTCAAGTCAGACACCAGTTCTAAATGCACAGCCTTAGTAGCTAAACAAACAAATATACACAAATAGGCCTTTATAAATTTTCTATTTCGGAGCTTAGAGTCTTTAATCATAAAGTATCCAGCATAGTCCATACCGGTGTGTGTGAAAGGTCTGGAGGGATGTACTCGAGGTTCTGGTAGGTCCCCTAAAAGAGTACTTAAAGGTTTAGGATTTTGTTTGTAACAAGTAACGCATTTGTGAATTACTGATTTAACAGCGGATCTTCCATGAATGGGCCAGAATTTTTGCCTCACGAAAGATAATGTGGCCTGTGTTCCAGAATGAAGATTCTGCTCGTGAATATGAACGATGATTAAACGAGTAAATGGGTGTCCTTTTGGTAGGAGTATGGGATGTTTGGATTCGTAATCCAGAGAGGATTGCTCGAGTCGTCCTCCAACTCTCATTATTCCGTTTTTGTCAATGAATGGGTTCAAAGCCTTTAATTTACTCTGGGAACGTAAACGATTTTTATTTTTTTAAATTCCTTTTCTTGAGCTAGGATTACTAAAACTGTCAATGAATGATCACGTTCATAAAGAGTCAATTGTCCTATTTGACGTGTAGGTTTGGGCAACCTTAAGTTTTTATAGAATCTAATGCAATAAGCGACTACATTAATAAGTTTGTTGTAATTTGAGTATAGTTCGAAGATAGGAAATTCAGGCACAGTAGAGATAAGTAAGATAGATTTAGTATTAATTTCTAGTATGTCATTGTCGAAAGATTTGCGTGAGTAATTAGAAATGTGGGTGTCTGTAGGCCAAAACTCTACAGGTTGGCATAAAAATGAGGGACCGTGCCACCACAAGGTGCAATATTTAAGGTCTTGAGGACTGATACCTCTAGATATTATATCCGCGGGGTTTTTTGTAGACGTGATGTGATGCCAAGAATCTACATCAGTAATTTGTTGAATTTCAGATATTCGATTACAATGTAAGTTTTTAGTTGCCTAGGTTCTAGGGAAAGCCAGCATAATACGATGGTGGAGTCAGTGTAATAATACACCTTGTTTGGACTACAATTCAGGACCTTCAGGACCTTGTTTCATTAGCCTGGAGAGTAACAAAGCTCCGCATTAGCTCAAGGCGCGGCAAGGATACAGCTTTTTAAAGGAGCTACGCGACTTTTGGCAGTGAATAAGTTGACAGAGATGTTCCTTGAGGAGTCTATTGAACGGACGTAATGCATGCGGCCGAAAGCATTTATAGAAGAATCACTGAAAACCATGGAGTTCAAGATGAGTATAATTTCTAATGGTTTACTTGGCGTGGATTTTGAAAATAATCAAGCTGATAAATGGCAAGTAAAGTTTTTCCATATTCGGTAGATATCTATGGGCACAGGATCATCCCAGCCAATCTTAAGAAGCCAGAGCTTTTGCAGGAGAAGTTTTACTTGTATCACCATCGGACCAAGGAGACCGAGAGGGTCGAAGATTGAGATATCAGTGAAAGAATTACACGCTTGGTTACAGGATTGGTGTCAAGCTTAATGGTAGAATTATAAATAAACTGATCATGTTCTGGATTCCAGGATATACCCAGAGTTTTGTGATGATGGGATTCATTTAATGCCAAAGTTTTAATAGCATTACTCACGGGGTCGCTGAAGTCAGACGATACAGTTTTAGAGTTCGAACAACGATTTTATTAAGTCGAGTCCATACGATTTAAGAATATTTACAAGATTTTTGCGGATATTTACAAGGGATTCTTCAGTGGATGAGCCGGTGAGTACGTCATCAACGTAAAAGTCCGTTTTGATGATGTTGCTTTCAATTGGATTGACTCGGAAACATCAGATGAAATTTGATTTAGGCAACGCGTGGCTAAAAAGGCACTACTTGACATTCCGTAGGTTACGGTGTTTAACTCAAAGTGAAGGAGTGGTTTTTGAGGTTCATCGCGCCATAGAATGCGTTGCAAGCATCGCTGGTTGGGGTTTATTAGAAATTGGCGGTACATCTTAGCGATGTCTCCTGTTAGTACATAATTGTGTTCTCGAAAACGCAAAAGGATTGTTAATAAATCATTTTGGACAGTGGGTCCAACTTTAAGACAATCATTGATGCTGAGGCCTGAAGAAGAAGCCGCTGAACCATCAAACACAACTCGGAGCCGTGTAGTAAGGCTATCAGATTTTTCCACACAATGGTGAGGTAAGTAGTAGGCAGGATATAAAAGGAAAGTATCATTTATTGGTTCAATTTCTGACATATGTCCAAGGGAAATGTATTCGGATATAAACTCAGAGTAAGATTTTTTTATTTCAGGGTGCTTGCAAATTTTTGTTCTAAGAGGCTAAAGCGCTAATAGCAGTTTGGAGAGAGTCTCCAAGCTTGGATACATTAGAGTTGAGAGGGTAGATCTAAAGTAAATCTTCCTGAGGGATTTCTTTGTGTTGTAGACCGAAAGTGATTTTCACACTCGATTTCTTCCGGAGAATATTTATTATTACGTTGTAGTTGTTCAGTGGTTTCTTCAGAGCTCCAAAAAAGTTCTAAAGACTTCTGAAGATTATTATCGGTGGTGGTACAAGTTAATGAATTTGAGGTTTGAGGTTGACAAATTGATGTAAATAAAGATATAGGTCCACTCACAATCCATCCAAGCTTGGTATCTTGTAAAATAGGCTTGTGTTTACCCAATTTAATTTGGTGGGTTTAAGTAAGTCATAAAAAACTTCTGCACCTAAAAGTAAGTCAATAGAGGTATGATTAGAAATTCTTGATCGGCGAGAACAATATTATCTGGAATGCTTATGCTCGAGGGATTAATAACTAATTGAGGAATAGGCTCGGTTATTTTATTAATAACCAAAGTAGATATTTTTAAAGAGAAATTATTAGAAAGAGATTTTATTTTAATTTGGGTTCGTTTAGAAATGTTAGCTTGGGTTTGGCTTATTCCAGAAACGGATATATTAATAGTATCATAAGGTAAATTTAATTTGTCAAAAAGGTTTTGGGTTAGGAAATTTGATTGACTTCCATTATCTAGAATAGCCTTGCATTTTATAGGTTGGTTGTTTTTATCGAAAACTTCTATAAGGGCCGTAGAGAGTAGAACAAATGAGTTTTGGGTTGCATTTGTGCAATGAAGATTTTGAGTGTGACAGCTGTTAGTACCGGTAGGATTGGGCAAATCTGTATGGCTATTAATTGGCAGGGTAAATGCGGTGTTTCAGAAGTGGAAGGTTTTGAATTATCATTATGAGGATGAATATTGGACTGAGGCTGAGAACTAGATCGAGGTTGAGAATTATGCTGTGTACTTTGAGAATGTGCGGGTCTGTTGTGCATGTGCAGCAATGAGTGGTGCTTGCCCTGACAGGTTCGACAGGAATAAGAAGACTTGCGATCACCTTGGCGGTGACCTGTACGTAGGCAGTTGGTGCACAAGTTGGCACGTTTAGCTTCTGCAAATCTGCTATCAACTGGTAGGTTATGAAATTTTTTGCAAGCATATAGAAAATGATTTTTTCTTTACATAGGGAACAAACAGGAGTATTATTTGAAGTAAGCAATGCTTTACGTTCATATTTTCCAAATTTTTGAGTAAAATTAGGTTTCTTATTGGTCAATTTGTAGTCAAGAGATTCGAGGAATCGGCAACGTTGTGATAAAAGTTTATGAAATCATTAGTTTTAGGTTTGTCGATTTACAATGAAAATAACTCCCATTCTTTACGGCTATTTAAATCTAATTTTGTAGTGAGTAAATAAATTATTAAGCTACACCCAATGGTCTACAGGTTCTCCCAGGTTTTGCAGGGATTTAAATTATTTTGAAATCCATCCAAGAGTTTTCTAAGACCTATGTGGGATTCGTCTCTTACTTGATTGAGATCAAAGATACATTTAATATGAGCATGTATTATGGCTTTTCTATTTTCAAAACGCTCCTCTAAGAGCGACCATGCAGTGTGGTAATTATTTTCTGTGATAGATAACGAGCTAATAAGTTGAGCAGCCTCACCCTGTAAACTTGATTGTAAATAGTAGAATTTTTCAATGTTATTAATTTGTGAATTTTTATCGATAAGTGATATAAACGTGTCTTTAAAGTTAGTCCAAGTTTCGTAAGAACCGCTAAATTGAGGCAGTGGAATGGGAGGAAGGCGTGGGCCATACTGGGATCCAGACTGAAGAAATGGTGAATGTACAAGAGAATTTGAATTCGAGTCGTCTATTATCTTTGGTGTCTGAGTGACATTAATTTGTTCTAAAATTAATTTAGCTTGAGAAATATTATCAAAATATAATGTTTCGAAATGCTCCCGTTCTTGGCCTTGCTCATCTGCCTCATCAAATTTGTTATTGAGGCATAATTGCTCAATTTCAATCTGAATAGATGTGAAGTTATTATTTAAGGATTCGATTATACTTAGTCGGGTACTTAGTTCAATTTTTAAACGCGGGTCAGCGAGGTTTGAACACTTGATTTCTAAAAAATTTTGAAAACGGTTGATTTGGTTGGTTATGGCATCACGGCGAGCCACCAGGTTATTATAAAGTTCAAGTTGCTTTCTAAATTCAACTTGCTCAGAGTCATATATATTAGAATTAGGGTTTACTTTCTTAGTCTTAGATGTCCTGGGCATGTTGAGGAGGTTTAAGGCTTAGGTATAAATATTTTACTAAAGAGTAATTCTTATTTCAAATATACAATGTTTGGGGAAAATACGGTAAAAAACGTTATTAAAAGTTCAAAAGATTATCAAAACTTTACACAATTAGGTGATTCAAGTGGCATCAGCATTAAAATTTTTATTTGATGTGTTATTTTGAGATGACGTGGAAATGACTGACCTGATATTGTAGTAGGTGTACAACTTAGCATCGACCTGATATTGTAGTAGGTGTACAATTTAGCATCCCATAATCCATAGGTCGCTGGTTCATATCCGGCTCGAAGGACCAATGTAAAATGTAGAAATCCCTTATTCCCAAATTGTCTTGGTAGGATATTTCTACTTCGGGTGAAAGATAACAAGTTCAATTTTACAACTTTTTAATTATAAACGTTTCATTCACATTTTTATGTTAGATTATTTTATTTTACATGACAATATATTTCATTTTTTTTGTTAATATGGTTACACAGTAGCGTAACGTTCTAATTATGAAAATAATATAAAACAAAACTGTTCATATGAAAAACTAACAAAATTGGAAAAATTCGAAAAAAAAAAAATAAATGTTGAAAATAGTTTATATGAGTTTCTAATGGAATAACAGAAAAAAAAACTAAAAATTACAAAAATTTGAAAAAAGAAACTGTAGAAAATTAAAATAGGTAGCATGTAAACAAGAAAAATGTGAAAAAAGTCGTTACAAACAATACTATAGTAAAATCAAATATAACCGAAAAAAAAATTAATTTTTAAATAAAAGAAAAAAATAGAAAATCAAAAAAAAACAACTGAAATATGACAAAACTCAAAAAACATTTAACGACATAAAAATAGGAAACTAGGTGAGTTTTAAAAAATAATAGGAAAAAAGGAAAAATCGCAAAATTTAAATAAAATAAAACTAAGAAAATTAAAATAGTGAGAGATAAAAATAAAAGAAAAATTGAAAAGAAGGTTACAAATAAGAAAAAAAAACGAAAAAATATAAAAATTTTAAATAAAAAAAAATAGAAAATCGAAAAAATAACAAAACCAAAAAAATCTCAAAATATAACGAAAAAAAGTAAATAAACTGAAAACATACAAAAAATATGATAAAATCGACCAAAACAGAAAAAATATCGAAATCATCAAGAAAAATACGGGTGTGGCAGTCAGTGGGACAGGCAGAAGTTATACTTCTATGCACGCACCCAGATTCATACATTTGTATGCGAATTATTTAGCAAAATCATTATATGATATTCGTGTTCAGCGACTCAAAAAACCTCCTAGTACTGAGTGGACACTCATTTTGTATCGAATTTGCATAAAATTCCTGAAGACGAGGTCCGTCTTAAGCACCAGGTACCGCCGAGTAGGTACCAAGTGTGCTCTATATTTGTACAGAATTTACATAAAACCACAGGAGAAGAGGTAAATATCCTAGGCACCAAGTGCCGCGGAGACTTTCGGCATCATGATATTCCTGTTCAGCAACCCCAAAAACCTCGAGTACATAAATTGAACCCATTTTCAGCAATACTTACCAAGTTGTAATTTTTCCATCTATTGTCTGTTCGGAATGCACTTTTCGAATGCAGAAATGCAATTTCCCATTTTTACTTTAACGAATCCAATGCAAAAAACCGCATTCCGATCCATCTTACGTTACAAATTTCGAAGGTTTTGCTGATTTTAGTGCTTTATTTTCTCAACTATTCTTAAAAGCTCTGTTTATGTAGCTAACAACCTCAAAAGCATAGTGCAGGTGTCCAAAAATTAAAGTCCCAACTTTATAACTCAAAAAAGTGTGGTTCTCTGTTTAACAAGCTACCCTACCCGAAATCACTAATATTATTAACACTGCTTCTCTGTATTCACATCTAGATTAGATATTGATCAGTTTTTTCTAGATAAAATTTATTTCAGCACATTTCTCACATGTGTCGACGTTAACGATAGACGCAGTAAATCGTGCTAGAAAAGAGTAGGTATGAACTGAATAAAAATTTTCTCTGATGTTATTCAGGCCACGATATATTTTTATTCGAAAAGATATAATTTCCATTAACACATCGTTATTCCTTCCATCACGTTTTTTTTATTGATATAAAAACATATCAGGAAGTTACAATCTATTTTAATCACTGCTATTTAATTATATACACTCTTTCTAAACAGAAATCTTATAGATAGGTACCTATTTAATAATGATTGCAATCGATATTTATCTCTAGTCAGATAAATCTTGAGTAGGATAGAGGTGTGCTGAACTAAATAGTTTTTTTTGGTAAGATTTTATTTGCAGTGGCATTACCTCATAATACAGTAAATTAAGTAATGTGGAAGTAAATAATGGAACTATATCCTATGATCCTACTGCAAGGCTAATTTTCCTTCCAATCAAATTAATGTGGTATTTCCAATTCAATTTGAAGCCTATTTCCACGCCCAAATAATTCATATAATTAACTCTGGCAAGTTTATTAACACTACTTCTTTGTATCCAGATCTAGTTTAGATATTGATCAGTTTTTTCTCGATAAAATATATTTCAGCACATTTTTCACAAGTGTTGACGTAAACGATGAATACAGTAAATCGTGCTAGAAAAGAGTAGGTAGGAATTAAATAAAAATTTTCTCTGATGTTATTCAGGCCACGATATATTTTTATTCGAAAAGATTTCCATTAACACATCGTTATTCCTTCCATCTCATTTTTTTATTAAAATGAATACATATCAGTAAGTTACAATCTATTTTAAGCTGCTGTTTATTAAGACCCACTCTTTGTTAACAGAAATCTTACCAATACCTATCCATTAATGATACCATATGATACACTATAGTATTTTCTTTAATAGAGTGGGAGGATAAGGATTGTCTATAAACAGCTCATTATTTTTAAGTGTTTTTGATGAAATGTTTGATCTAAAATTTGTAAGACTGTGGATTTCATCTGTTTGAATAAATTAATCTTCATTGCACGGCTATGATATGAAAGATAATTAAGGTATCTGCCTGGACCAAATGATAAATGTTCTACTTCGATTGTAATATATTTTTGAAAAGAGTATCGTAAAGCTTAAACTTACGTTCAAGGTGATGGATAATTTCATTTTGAAGTTAATTTTTTTTCTGGTGCGCCTGATACAGACATAGGCCTTATACGAGGAAAAAATCGTTTGAAAGATTGGACTGTGAGAAATGAAGATGTTTGGATATAAGTACCACAGTACACAGAAAATCAAACATTACTATATATTCTTTTCTGCACCAAGAATGCAGGAAGCTTAGAGATGATTGTTATAATGTTTATTGTACTTATATTGATATGCAGTTGCATGATGATCCTAAGAGATTTTGGACTCTAAAATCATTACGTAAGCAATATAATTTTCCTAGTGAAATGATTCAAGTGATTCAGTTGTCAATAATAGTTGATTTCAAATTTTTTTCCAACTTTTTTTCTACAGTCTTTTTTAGTATGTTAAGTATTGGTGTTGCCAAAGGATATGAGGGGATTATTAGACTACCTGTAAAATTTTCTTCTGGTCCGGATGGTGTTGCATCAGTTTTATTAAAATACGGTGTTAACTTGCTGACAATTTCAATTCACTATTTCTTTAAAAAATGATAGAGTTCTGTCATTTTTCCGTCGGTTTGGAAGGATAGCTATATTATACCCAGTTCAGGAGACAGAGGTAGCAGTTGTATTTAATCGTGTTTTCCCAAAATACTTGATGAACTAGATACTGAACATTTTTGATTTCTGTAGAGAATATAATTGTACCAAAACATCATGGTTTCACAACTGAAAGATCGACTCTTTCAATTCTCTTGATTTATCAACCTACTGCAGGCCTTCGAGTGTCGTGTACAAGAGGATAGCATATACACCGATTTCTCAAAGGCCTTTGACAGGGTTAGCCATAGACCACTGATCCAGAAACTTAATAGTATGGGTATTTGTTGTATTTTTCTTGACTGGGTATTCAGCTTTCTGAGGAACAGGCGTCTATGTGTTCAAATTGGTGGGTCTCTCTTCAGTGTGATTGAGGTAATCTGTGTGGTTCTCTAGAGATCACATATTGATTCAATTTTGTTTAACCTCTTTGTCAATAATATTACTTACTTTATAAAACATTCTGCTGTTCTTATGTATACTGATGATTTGAAGATGTTAAGACAAATTCATAATCAGAATGATAACCTACTGATGCAACAGCATCTGAAGGTGTTGCATTAGTTTTATTAAAATACAGTGTTAACTTCCTGACAATTCCAATTCACTATTGCTTCAATAAATCATTGAGTTCTGGCATTTTCTCCGTCGGTTTGGAAGGAAAGCTATATTATACCCAGTTCAGGAGACAGAGGTAGCAGTTGTATTTAATCGTGTCTTCCCAAAATACTTGATGAACTAGTGACTGAACATTTTAATTTCTTTACAGAATATAATTGTACCAAAACAGCATGGTTTCACACCTGAAAGATCGACTCTTTCAATTCTCTTGGTTTATCAAAAGAACATACTGCAGGCCTTCGAGTGTCGTGTACAAGAGGATACACAGAATTCTTAAAGGCCTTTGGCAAGGGTTACCCTTAGACCACTGATCCAGAAACTTAATAGTATGGGTATTTGTTGTGTTTGTCTTGACTGGGTATCCAGCTTTCTGAGCAACAAGCGTCAGTGTATTGTAATTGGTGGGTCTCTGATCAGTGTGATTGAGGTAATCTCTGTGGTTCGTTAAGGATCAAATATTGATCCAATTTTGTTTTACCTCTTTGTTAATAATGTTACTTACTTTATAAAACATTCTAATGTTCTAATTTATGCTGATGATTTGAAGACAAATTCATAATCAGAGTGATAACCTACTGATGCAGCAGCATCTCAAAGACCTGTGAGATTGTTTGAAGTGATTTCGCTTGATTTGAATGTTGCAAAGTGTCCCTTCATTACATTTTCAAGGATATATAACCTTCCTCCGCATTTAATTGGCGACTATTGTCTCAAGAAATGTTATTCAATTAAGGACTTAGGTATTATTATGGATACAAGACTTAACTGTCGTAACATATTAATACTGTTGTAAATAAAGGTTTTAAAAACTTAGGTTTCATCTCAATGCTCAAATTAGTTATAAGGTCTTAAGTAAATTGTGTTAATTCAACAAGAAAAAAAATCAAGATAGATAAGCAATATTTTTAAACTGTGAAAGGCTTTCGCGGCCATTGTCTAATGTATCAATGGTTTTGGGCTGTTAGGCCGGCGTCGATTGTCTTGCTGACTTGACATTTCGCCAACACGAGCGGTTGGCATTTTCAGAAGTTGCTTCCTGGTTGGCAGTCTGCGAACTACTGAGCTCTGCGTGGACGGAGCCTGTATTTATACGTCGGGGAGGAAGTAGGCGGGGCCTCAATATTTTTAGTTAATGAAAATTTTAACTTCTGTCTGCATTCTTTGGATGCTTATATATTTTTTGTTGTGTATAATATCTTATATCCTTTGCCGTAAAAAAACATCTCAATAGGTTTTCGTAACAGTTTTATTCATTCTGGACATAAACTTTATGACAGTGAAATTTTACGGCTGTTTTATATCCACACTTTTTATCGACAATAGATTTCCATAAAACATATGACAGTAATGTATTTTCCTACTAAAGCATCAAGCTTATTTGTCTAACAAAGTAAATACCTGTCACTGATTATGTTTATATCTACTGAAAAGTAATATTAATTTATCGGTGTTATCGCAATTCGAAATATTGATTACTTGTATTAATATATTAAATAAAATCTATCCTAAATGGAAAAGTTATCTATATATATAAAAATGAAACCCGTTTTCCTTGGTCATGGCATCACGCGTGAATGGCTGGACCGATTTTTGTAATTCTTTTTGTGCTGTATTTGTTATTATTAGGAGAAGGTTCTTACTGAAGAAAATGTTAAGAAAATCTCTCAGAAATATTGAAAAATAGACATTTAATTTTGCATATTTTAAAAAACGCGCGTAACGAATGTCAATGTCATTTACAGCCATAGACTATATTGAAAGAGCATCGTTTGTTCGGAAACGTGGTTACTTAATTAAATAAAGCTTCCATGTATCAAATTCAATATTGATTAATAGATATGTATACGTTTTCATATAAATATAAGTATAAGAAAAATATATTTTTGGTGCGATAAGTGAAACAAAACTATAAACTTTCTTTCCTTCTCTATCTCTTCATCTCTTTTATTTTTCTTAAATTTATTTTAGTTGTTGGCGTAGCAACGCGCGCCGGGTACAGCTATTTCATATATTTTAAAGAGTGATCCTTACTAAGACGCCACCGTAAGGTGGCGCAGTTGAGATAGTATAAATTTACATTAGCAATTCTTGCGTAATTAAGTACTATGACGCCAACATAAGGTGGCGCAGTTAATATATGATATATCTAATCGATTATTTACAAAACCGTAAAAATTTGGAAAAATGGTAATAAAACATCAGTAGGCGGTACGAAGTTCGCCGGGTCAGCTAGTTTTTAATAAATTGTATAGTACATGACGACATAAAATTAAAAGTAATATTTACTTGTGTTCATTATTTTAATAAAAAGATAAAAACAGTCAATGAGTTCGGAATAAATATACAATACAACGTCAAGAACGATTACTATAGTCATAATTCACATAATTGTAATTAAACATCGAAACTGAATATAGACACATATAAGAGAATATAAGCTGATACAAAAGGCTGTTTGATAATACGATTAAAAATTTACAAATTAGTGTCAAAAAAATGAAATTTATTTAAGGAAAACAATTGTAAAAAATGTCTATTAATTAATAAATACGCTTCAGAACACAGATGAGGCATGCTCTCCATCAAATTTCTAATTACTGGTAGTGGTAACTGCTTGTATCTAAATCGTCAAAGCAGCATTTGGAACTCAATAGGAATTAGATTAGGACTGTTAGCTGTCCATCTCATGACATTCATAAGAAATTTCTCACAAACCCTGGCTACGTGTGTTGTAGAATGAACCTAGTGCAAATAGGACACCATGAGGTTATTGAGGTTGCAATATTTCCTTCCCGAAATACCACAAGGACCGTGTATGCTGTTAAAGTTATACCAGCCCATACCATTATCGATCCACCTCCAAATAGAACAATTTCTTGCACAAAGTCATTCAAATATCGTACACCAGGACGTCCTCATACCCGACCACGCTCATTATTATAGAAAGATCTATATATCAAAATATGTTAGATCAGAAACTACAGGAATGTCAATTAGAGAATATAAAAAAGACCTGTATACATATAAAAAATAGCATAAAAAAAGTAGCGGTGAAAGCTCTTGGCGAAGAAGAGAAAAAGAGCACAGAGTACAAATACAGTCTCAGTAATAACAAAGTCAAGGTTATAAAAGAAAAAAAACTACTGTATAAAAGATAATTGAATACAAGAACGGACGATGACAACAAGAGATACAGGAATAAAAAACGGGAAGTAAAAAGATCGATAAAAGAAAAGAATGGTATCTGGGAAAAGACATGTTTAGTCCACGAAGTTCACGCTGGGTATTATGTGCCTTGGAGTGCATCGTCGTCATAAAGTTCGTATTCAGTGACCTTAAAAATTTGGGGGTTTACTGCAGAGCTGCTATCACAAAGGCGAAACGATATCAGAATGATTGTGAGTCTCTGGATAGGACATTGTAGGCTCAAGAAACACATGAGTCAGTTGAACTTAGCAGATAAAGAAATCTGTCGATACCGCCAAGAGGAGGAGGAAACCGCATTTCATGTCCTATGCCAATGCGAAGACCTTGCAAGGACGCGGTAGGTATCTAGTACTGGGAGAAGAGAAACCGGCTGCTCCAAGTTATGCGGAGTGGCCACTGTCAAGGCTATTAAGTCTCATCAAGAGGGCAGGGCTGGACAAGGATCTCTAATCCTATTCTTGAGATAATGGGTGGTCACAATAGATCTGCAAAGGTCGCAGTGATACAGGCTAACAGCCATCCCAATAAACATCTAATCTAATCTAATCTAACATTTTATTTTAAGAATATTATATACCTTTTCGAGCTTCTTATATCAACGCTATTTTATTTATGAAAACAATTAAAGCAATATACAACGAATTGACATTAGTTACAACTGTATATAAAATAATAAAGCTTAAAAACACTAAATCTTAAAACAGAATTCGAAACATTCACCTTTAATAGTCCAACAAAAATAAATCTAACGTGTCATTCCTCTGGATATTAAATACGTGGAAATAACAAATCCGAGTATACCAGACCCCAACCTCTAAGTCAGCAGCTGATTTATTGGTTTAGTTGCTGAAATGATTAATACATTATAATAACACAAATCTGCTAGTGTGTAGTCTCGGCTGATCGGTAGTTCATTTTTAATGTTTTGAATTATTTCTTTTTCTCGAACTGTTTACAACAACCTCCCACAAACTTGGGTCCTGTCCAATTTTTTCTGGAAATAGCAGGAATCAAATCCACTTGTAACTGTTAAATTTAGTAGGTACTTATTCGAAAGTGCTTTGCGATTTGCGTTCTGTTTCTAATTAGCTACCTATATACCGCGTGTCAGTTTCAATACATTATAAATTTTACAAATTTTATTTTTGAGCGCTTTTAAGTTCGTTGTGCTATTAATAAAGTTCCAACAGTTTTATTAACAACAATGTTAAACGAGGTTTTAATCAAAATAGCACGTAGTTTACAAAAATATTCAGTAAAAATCTGTAAAAATGTTATAAATCTGAACTAATATTATAAAGAGAAAACATTTGTGTTTTATATGTAAAACTAGTTGTAGGTACTCGCAACGTCGTTCGCGTGGCGTGTGATTGTTGTATAAAAATTTCTTACCCCACCCCATTTAAGGAATGGTAGAGAAATTTTATACACCAGATGTTAAGTTGAAAGAAGACAAATACATCTGTGAAAACCGCATTCGAATCGGATCTGTAGTTTTCAGGTGATGCGCGCACAAACATACAGACAGACAGACAAAAAAAAATCTAACCACATTTTTGGGTTTTATTTCGACGTACCCGCGACGTCGTTCGCGTGGCGTGTTGATTTTTGTATAAAAATTTCTTTCCCACCCCGTTAAAGGGGTGCGGGGAGGAAAGTTTTATACACCAGATGTTAAGTTGAAAGAAGACAAATACGTCTTTGAAAACCGCATTCGAATAGGATCAGTAGTTTTCATGTGATGCGCGCACAAACATATACATTTTTACAGTTTTATTATATGTATAGATAATATAAAAATAGGCATTCCTAATAAAAATGCAATAATGTATGTATGTATGTATAAGCAAGTAGGGGTAACATATACATCTGCGACCTATAAGATCTATTGTGTCCCCCTTTTCTTGCTATATTTCTGATGATTTCCTCATACTAATCTTCTAGTCCTATCTTTCTTAGAGAGTTTAGGATATCGTTGGGTTTTAAGTTAGGTAGATCTTCCTTTTCTATTTCGTATTTGACCCAATGCATTCTGAGAGTATGTGTATTGAGATTTCATCCTCTACCTCACAGAATCTGTAGTTTGCTTCATTTACCAATTCTACTTTCTTCTTCATGTGTCCTCTTAATCGGCAGTGCCCGGTTAGTATTCTTGTTATAATACGGAGGTTCTTCTTACTAAGGTTAAGACAGCTGAGAGATCTCTTCTGTTTATAGTTTCCCAGGAGTGTCTTCGATTGTCTTAGTCCTTCTAGAACATTCCAGTACTTGGATATTTCGCTATCCATTTTTTTCCTTAGTTTTTCTAAGATTGTACCACTGCTGATTCCACAGGATGGTTCTGGTCCCAGGTATGGAGTTTCAGCTTCTTCATTTGCCAGCTTGTCTGCTGTTTCGTTTCCTTCTATTCCTCTGTCCTGGAACCCATATGCGGCTAACAGTGTTGTTCTATCCTAGTTTATTTAATTTGCCTAAACCATCTTTGAACTGATTGTATCTGAGCTCAGAGCTTTGATGGCTGCTTGGGTAGCTGACATAATTACAATCTTCTGTCTACGATAGTTCCTTTTAATATTAAATTCTTTCGATGGTACGGATTTACGCTTGAAAGATGCTTGGGTACGCACCCAGGCTTTCTGAGTATTTGGTTCTAGTTCCAAAAACCCCTGCTTCTGTTCCTTTATCTGTCTTGGATCTTTTTTCTGCATTCAAAACTAACTTCCTAGTTTTGTGGTAAATTTTTTTACAAAGTTAAATTTCTTTGGCATGTCATCTTGGATCATTTCCCAAGTTTGATCAAGTTGAAGTGATCGAGGTCTTTCCTTGATTATTTCTTCTTTGACCATTCTGTATATTATTTTCTTCCTAGCATTTTCTACTTAAATATGCAGTGGCGAGAGATTTAGGATGCAATAATATAACTCAAGGTGTTAAGCAATTAGTCATAGAAAAAGGCCATTACGTTCGCTGTGGAAACCATTGATGATTTTCTGTGCTTTAACTTCTATTAACTGTACATATGCTGTTTTTATTTTTATTTTATTTTTTGTATTTTTGGTGGTATACAGATAAAGAAACAGGAGCTAAATACTCAGAAAGCCTGGATGCATACCAAATGAATATATGTAGAATTTAATATCGAAAGGAACTTTCGTAGACAAAAAAATATAGCCATTAAAGCAATGAACTCACATACAATCAGTTTAAAAATGGTCTGAGAATGCCTTGGCAAACTGCATGAACTAAGACAATGTTGCCATCTTATGCGTTTCAGGACACATAGAAATAGAAGGAAACGAAACTGGCAAAAAAGGAGCTGAAACCCCATATTTGGGACTATATCCATTATCCATCTTGTGCAATCAGCAGTCTTAGAAAAACTAAGGAAAGAAGTGGATAGAGAAAAATCCAAGTACTGGTGCGATCTAGAATGACTAAGACAACCGAAGACGCTCCTGGGAAACTATAACCAGAAGAGATCTTTATTATTATTAATATTATTCTAGGGTCAGATACCTAGGAGCATACAAACTACTCAAACTAGAAGAGGAAGATCTACCTAACTTGAAGCCGAGATATCCGAAACTTGCTAAGGAAGATAGGACTAGAAGAGCTGCTATAAGTTTGAGAAAACATCAGAATTGTAGCAATAGATCTTAAAGGTCTCAGGTGTATCTATCATCCCTATTTACTCACATGCGTACATATAAACACAATATATGGGAACCATTTTGATGGTTTTCTATTAACTAAAATTAAGATATTTCCTTGGGAGATTTATGGTAATCTACTACTTTTTTTGCTTTTACTCAGGTTAACTGAATCTATGCTGCTATTTTTTTTTTGTATTTTTGGTGAAATAAATGATACAATATGTTTATCTAATAATTTACAATATTTACAAACAAAAAGTTGTGTGATCAAAAATTAATAACTATTTTATGTTAAAAATCAAAAACTTTTCCTATCAGCCTACACCTTCGTTGTTTCTTTCTAAATTATGTTTTTAGAACTTGGCTGTTGAACTAAACTCTGAAATTCTGAAAGTGGCGCCAATAAATAGCACCACGAGCCATTTAAACAAACATAACTAGCAATAAAAAATGATCAAATAAATGAGGGTAATAAATTTGAATTTGATAAGTAGGTATATATTCGTTTCTACAACACCCATACCGTTGAATACCCGAGTTTTAAATCCGCATCGAATATGCAAGTGAATTTCAAATTTGTTTTATAAGGCATATTAAAATATCTGATAATAAAAAAAATGGACACTAAATATGATATTGTAGAGTTAGATTTATTTTATGAATTTATATATTTTATTCAAACCAGACAGGAATACTCAAGTAGAGAATATAAAATACGTAAAATTTACTCTAAAACTTTCTGATTCGAGCTTTCGGTTGTTCACTCTCCAGAAACCGGGAAAGCACGCATGAATTGTGTGTAGAAAGCCAGTAGAATGAGAAATGAATCACAGACCCTGAATAAACACGTTTCTGCCGTTTTCGTTACCTGTAATATCAAAATGAGTAAATGATCAAAATTCTGTTTCTGGTGCTTAATTCCCTTACAAAATATTAGATAATTATAAAGTGCCAGAAATTCACAGACTTAATGTGATTTTGATTGTCATATTATCTTAAAGGACGAACATTCTGAGAGATTATTAAAGTCGTAATTGTTATGCTAAAGGAGAACAAAGTAAGCTAAAATGATTTATTGTTTCTAAAGTTTGTAAACTTATGTAAAAAAACAGGAAATAAATCTTCTTTGTAACATTAAAAATTCCCAAAAAAGGGCGTAAATCTCCTAGCTAGCTCACTAGGTCGTGGCTTCTTTAAAGATTTCTACCAGTCTCTCTATTTACCTCATACCTACTTAAAAAGGTCTTTGCGTTTTGGTTGATCAAGTCTGTTATGTTACATTATTAAGACCTATAATTTATAATGTTACTTCTTTCATCCCTAAAGGATTTTTTAACGTCTCATACAAGAAACCGATGATTAAACTACAAAGTAATTCGATATATTATAATTTATGAAAAAATATATTAAAAGTTTTGATGATTTTCACCGAATCAAGTAAATTTTAAATTAGATACCTACTCTGACTACATTAAGACTTACATACAACTACTATACGACAACAATACGACTACCTACATACCTACGGGTAATATCTCGTAATAGTAGGTATATTACGTATCAAGAGTGGTAAGTAAAGTTACGCACGAAGCCGCGTAGCGGCGAGTGCGTAATTACACGAGTAGGTAATACCTCTTACCACTCGAGTTACGTACTATGCTTTATCTACGACTCAATATTTTAATTTTAATTCTAAATATTTGATATCTCTAAAAAAATATATGACGTACGTACTGTACCTACTGTTATCTACTTATTGACAGTAAATGTCATTTATACTCATTGTCACCATACAGGGTAAGTAAGCTATAACGCACAGTCGTGCGTAATGAAACGTCATTCCAACATGACATTTCATTATGCACAACTGTGCGTTATAGCTTACTTACCCTGCATGGTGACAATGAGTATAAATGACATTTACTGTCAAAGGAGTAGATAAAATTTGTTTATAATACAGTTTATATAAACTCAATAGAGAAAATTAAAACTACAAACTATCTCTCTCGCCTCTCTCTTTGGGATTTGTCGAAAGTTATCTGATGCGCAACTTTCCCACTTCGTAAATCTAAACCGGACCTATCAAAAGAGAGTTACAGATTTTTTTAGTTCACTTAGCGCTCGAAGCAATGGAAGTATATGTTTGAATAAGGAACAAAATATATTAAATTTTTGGCCTTATAGTGGCTTTATATGTAGGTCTTTAATGAAGATCATCTCGTACAGTGATATATGCAACTGCCATATTCCTAGTTCAATTGGAAAACCAATAAAAAACTATAGGTTTACCTATTGGTGTTTTAAAAGCATCTTAAGAATATAAAATACGTAAAACTTTCTGATTAGAGCTATCGGTTGTTCAGTCTCCAGAAACTGGGAAAGTATACACATGAGTTGTGTGTAGAAAGCATATCATCTCTGTTTACCTCATATTTAAAAGGGCCTTTGTTTTTTGGTTGATCAAGTCCGTTGTGTTATATCAAAAAACCCATGATTTCTAATATTACGTCTCTAGTCTATAAAAGATTGTTTAACGTCTCCTACGAAAAACCGATGATGAGTCTACAAATTTATCGGACCAAGTGTATTTTATGAATAAAATATATTAAAATTTCTGATTATTTCCACCGGATCAAGTAACGTTTAAATTAGATATTCTAACTACATTAAGACTTAGAAACGACTACTATACGACTACAATAAAGCTATAATACGACAACATACGTACGGTTGACTTCTCGTAATATTTGTCAGAGTATCAATATTTGAAAAACGAAGAGATACAATACAGTTTGTATAAACTGGAAAACTTTGAGCACATACCATACATAGAGGCCACCTTTAATGAAAGTGAGACGAGTAATACAACATATAGAGAAAATTAAATCTACATAATATCTTTGGAATTTGTCGGAAGTTAGCTCATGTACAACTCTCCCAGTTTTTTTATTTCTCTAAGCGCTCGAAGCAGTGAAAGTATGAGTTTAAAAACCTACCAAAATTTATTAAATTTCAAGCCTCACAATAACTTTATAATTTAAGCAAAATGAATTAAGGATCCCCTAAAAATTTTATACATTTGGTTAAATTGAGATTGTCAAAAATCAAATTCACCTTCTATAAAAATATATGTTTTGCTCATAATAAACTGGTCATTTTTATCACAATATTTTTTGTTACCACTAGACCCAAATAAATATCGAATTTTGATGAAATGTAGTTTAATTCCATTCTTTAAGTTATTAAGAAAATACTATAAACAGTTTTACTTTGAAGTTATTTAGTATTAGTAGTTGGTACAGAATTATGCCCAGAAGACATTTGACACAACGTCAGATTGCCGCCAAAATTCGGGTAAGCCAATCTTTGATTTTAAGAAGATGGAATAGGTTTCTGGAAACTGGTGATGTAGTAAGAAGGCCATATGGTCCCAGAGCACGCATTACAACACCTGGGCAGGACCGTATGTTAGTAGGAAATGCAATTCAAAATCCAATTTTCACGGCTCGACATCATGCAAATCTACTACAACAGCATATAAACAGACCTATTTCAACCAAAAAAATAAGAAATCGCTTAAGAGAAATGGGATTAAGAACTAGATGGTCAGCAAGGTTACTACGATTAACAAGACGACACCGTAGAATGCGTCTAGCATTTTGCCACGAACATGAAAATTAGACTGAACAAGAATGGCAACGAGTTTTATTCTCAGACGAGTCTCGGTTTTAATTGTGTGGACCTGATGGACATGTTTAAGTTTACAGAAGACTGGGTGAAAAATTCCAAGACACTCGCCATTTTGGGGAGGATTTGTAATGGTGTAATGGCATAAGTTCCAATGAAATAACTGAGTTTGTTGTAATTGATGGTGGTACTTTGACAGCAAATCGAAATATTTCGGATATTTTAGAACCCAATGAATTGCCCTATGCCCAAAATTATGGAGAAGATTTTATTTTCCAACAGGATAATGCCCGTCCTCATGCTGCCAGACAAGTTCCAGATTTTTTCAAGAAAATCAAATTACAGTTATGGAATGGCCACCCAATAGTCCGGATTTAAATCCCATAGAACATCTGTGGGATGAGTTGGGTAGACGAATGAGACAGAGAGAAATGCCATATAACCTACAACAACTTACTGATGGCTCAACAAACAATTCGTCATTTAATAAATAGCATGTCATGTCGGTGTCTAACGTAATAAATGCAAGAGGAGTTCATACCCACTACTGAAACTTTTATTAGAATTTCTAAAAATAAAAAAAATTATTTAATATATTATTTGTCTCTTACCGAAAATTCTAAAAAAAGATAAAATACCATTTAAATTCTTCATTTGGGTTAAACTTTAATAGTGATCGGGAAATGAATGTAAAAATTATAGGTGCCGTTTTTTTAAGAGCATTGCACGTTACAAGTTCCATTTTTTACCCATTTTCATTACCTACGTAAAGCTCAAATGTGTTAACAACTAAAATTAAAAATTGAAAGCTTCCTTTTCGATGTCCATTTACGCTGCTAGCGTTAATCCTTTCAGTGTATGTTTTCTAATGGATATTCGGAACTAATTCATCTACGCCCAACGTTTAATCTTCAATACAACGTGAGGCAATTATTCCAAATTGAAAAATATTTTGTACTAATTAGTTTCATTCGAGTCGGTGTTCGAATGCAATCCACACCGGAATAGTGAAAACGTTATCGTCAGCTTTTGAATTTATTCGTGACGTAATAAATGCAAGAGGAGTTCATACCCACTACTGAAACTTTTATTAGAATTTCTAAAAATAAAAAAAATTATTTAATATATTATTTGTCTCTTACCGAAAATTCTAAAAAAAGATAAAATACCATTTAAATTCTTCATTTGGGTTAAACTTTAATAGTGATCGGGAAATGAATGTAAAAATTATAGGTGCCGTTTTTTTAAGAGCATTGCACGTTACAAGTTCCATTTTTTACCCATTTTCATTACCTACGTAAAGCTCAAATGTGTTAACAACTAAAATTAAAAATTGAAAGCTTCCTTTTCGATGTCCATTTACGCTGCTAGCGTTAATCCTTTCAGTGTATGTTTTCTAATGGATATTCGGAACTAATTCATCTACGCCCAACGTTTAATCTTCAATACAACGTGAGGCAATTATTCCAAATTGAAAAATATTTTGTACTAATTAGTTTCATTCGAGTCGGTGTTCGAATGCAATCCACACCGGAATAGTGAAAACGTTATCGTCAGCTTTTGAATTTATTCGTGACGATTTTCAGTTACAAGTCACGTTCAACACCGAGGCTTTGTTTTATGTGTCATAGCAATGCAAGGTGGAGATATTAAGGAAAATAGCAATATGGCTATTAATAGTTCTATTTCGCCTACTGCATCATTTCGATAACTTATTCAATGTGTATAGAAAACAATAAATTCATTGGAAATGTAATATAGGTACCAAAACTTCATACTGTTATTTCTCATAGTAAACAGTTTTAATGGCTGTCGAATACTAATCAACGTTTTTATTACAAAAGTTTCATTATTTACACTCAAATACAATTGTACTTTACGATATTGCGTTTTAATGACAGTTGTTTACATTTACGTTTTCTATACTTAGAATATTACAATAAACTACTATTTTTATTTTAAAGTTACGGAGAAATGCAATAGATCCTTAGAAAAAGATGAAAAAACTTTTTTTCGGTTTATTTTTCTCAACATAAGCAAGCTGACCACACTTTAACAGACGTTCCTCTCATTTTAAACCCTCCAGAAAAATAAGATTGTAGTATGTTTTAAGAATAAACATGATGACCTCTTTATTTAACGTAAACCGTCGTCCGCTGACCCATTTTTAATTTGGAAATAGAAAGAAGACATTCATGGCCAGATCTGGTGAATATTGTGAATAGTCTATTAATTTAATTTTAAATTTCTGAATTTTTGCCTTTAAAAGTATGCATTTTGAAGTTATACTTCTATTTATGGACTTGATTTGTGTAGAGTTAAATGGGAAAAATCATTACATATGTAATGGTGTGAGTAAGAGAGAGACAGAAACACATAAATGGTATATTGGTCGGTAAAAACAAAGATGCAATATTTACCACATGTTTAGTCATAACTATAAGTCCTTTAAATACCGTTTAAACATTCAGTACATTGAAAAGAGATAGATATACAAAAAACAGTCTGAGCTAATGTTTTGGAATATCATAGTGACGTATTACATTGTTTGACAGATTATTTTATAATTCTGTCACGTAGGTAAACATATAAAGTTTAGTATTTTATATTAATAATTATATTCAGTAATGAGTATTGTATTGTAGTCCATACTACCGTCACATGGTTGCATTATATCCTGCACTATGCTTTTGAGTCAAATACATACGTGTGAATTAAAACCTGTTCCTGCAAAGTTACTGAAAAGTGCAGTTCAAAGTGCGTTAAAATTTTGTAAAAGTGTGTATATGTTGTAAGAAAATGTTTTGCATTGTTTTCTAGTGTTTTAAAATCTGTAATAGCCCATGGTAAGCAAATCGGGTTTTGTAAACACTTTTTTTGTACATTGATCGTTTTACTGTTTAGTTTTCGTGTTTGAAGTAAGGACACACATCAACTGGTCTTATTTTTCTAAGTATTTATTTAATTGAATACACTTAATTTTTTTAAAAAAATTATTTCTACTTGCCTGGGTTTGTAGTTATTAAGTTTTATTAGTTAACAGTGATGCCATTGATATATATTTGATGGCGCCGAGTGATGATGATATAAATGTGAAAATTACATGCGCGAGTTGTAAACGATATCTAAAAGGCGAATTAAAATGTACCAAATATGAAAAACAGTATCATCCTGCTTGCTTAGTTCGCCTAAGAGGCGCAAAAGTGGTTGGTCAAAATTTAATCATCTGTCCATCATGTGCTGAAAATGATGGCGACCATGCGTGGAACAATGTCGATGCTCTTAGAAGAGAGAACAGTTTAATGAACCAATTGCTCATCCAGATGATGGAAAATCACGACTTATTACATGGTAGACTGAACGATATGGAAGACCTGGTAGAAAAACTCTCCATTGAATTGAAATCATTACGTGACGAAAAGGTAAACAAGATAACAACCCCTCTACCTCCTGTTCCTCAAGCCATTGCTTTGTCATTGCCATCGGAGGTGCGCACGAACAAATCGAGCGCACGTAGGACGCGCTCTACGACTACGCAGGTTGAGGGTACGTCACACCAAACCGAGCTGAAGTTAGATACAGGTTGTGATCGTGCCCGCAAAACATATGGTCAAGTGGCCAGTCGTCCTGTAGCAACAGCAGAAACAGAAAATTTTAATAATCCGAACAGAAAAGAAGAAGACCTGGCCAATAACCAAGATGGGATTTTTCAGATTCAACGTCATCATAAAAAACGCCGACAATACAAAAAAACATCTGGGAAATGCGAAAGTATCCCAGGAAAATGAAATAAATGGCTTCTCGGGTGGAGAAAGAAGAGCTTGGATATATTTAAATCGTGTTAAAAGACAAGCAACTGAGGCTATGATAACAGATTACATAAAGAAAAAGATGAGTTTTGAAACTGAGAATATTTGCGTAAGGAAGATCCCACTGATCCACACAAACTCAAATGCTTTGTTGTAACAGCACCGTTAAAGCGCAAGGATGAGCTATACGATCCAGATTTCTGGCCTCGGATGGTTGGAATTAAGAGATTTGATTTTACGAAACACAGAGAATTTTTGCAAACTACCGGTAATTTTTAATAAAAGGCTACATACCTTATTTATTACTTGTTGATAATAGCCAACCTGAAATTGTTAGTCATAATACGAACATATTTAGCATATTTTATGTCAATATCTGCTCAATTAGAAACAAGATAGGTGTTCTGTAGGCTTTTCTCCATGATCATAATATAAAATACAGTGCTATTTGTCTGGTCGAGCACTTTCTTTTAACAGAAGAGGTTCAGCATCTAAGTGTCTTTGGTTATGACCCGAGCTCTTATTTTTGTCGTGTACAGAATAAACGTGGTGGAGCTATGATTTTGGCAAAACATGGTATGGAGGTAAATGCTTTAAAAATGATCGAAAACTTATCAGTTGAAGGACGAAACACCTGGTACTTAAGACGGACCTCGTCTGCAGGAAATGTTATGCAAATTTGATACAAAATGAGTGTGTAGTCGGTAGTAGAAGGTTTTTGAGGTCGCTGAACACGAATTTTGCTAAATCATTCTCATAAAATTTTATGAATCCGGGCGCGTGCATAGAAGTATAACTTCTGACTGCCACACCCTTTTTTTCTTTTATTTTCTCATTTAGTTGATCTCATAATATATAGACATAAAAGGAGATATTCCCACTGACTGAGGTATAGACGCACGCACAGCCGTAACCGCTGATGGTAGAAACGTGAAATTTGGATGTTTATTTTCGTAATGTGAAAACCCACTACGAAGACATTTTAACCCAGAAGGGATGTAATAAGGGTTGAATATTTATTTGGAAAAATCGTTAAATCGGCACCGATTTTTATAAAAACTGAAATTACGTGTTTCATGGTTCATCAGAACTCACACCACGATGGGGTGAAATAAGGAATGATATTTTATATGGAAAAATCTTTAAATCGGTTATGATTTTTATAAAAATTTAAATTCAGACATTTCAAAATATTTCATTGAACACGTATTTCATATTAGAATTCATATCCTGAAGGATTAAAATAAGGGTTAAAAGTTTATATGGAAAAATCTTACAATCGGCACCGATTTTTATAAAAATTAAAATTCAGACTCTTTAAAATATTTCATTAAACACGTGTTTCATGGTTTATTAGAATTAACCCCCTAAGAGTGCTAATAAGGGGTTGAAACTTTGTATGGATAATATTTAAAAATTACTCCGTTTTCTGTAAAAATTATAATGTGGACTCCTACTGATAAAATAGTAAAAATCGTAAAAAAATTTGTTGTTGAAAATAGTGGAAAGTTGTTAAAAATCGTAAAACATTGTAAAATCTTGAAAATGAAAAAATTTTGAAAATGGTGAAATGTGGAATATTTTAAAAAATCTTGAAAAACAGGAATCATTTTAAGAAATTCTTGAAAAGTTGACGAATATCCTGAAAAAATGTTATAAATCCAGAAAAATGGTTGGAAATCGTGAAAAAAATACATGAAAGTCGTTAATAATCTTAAAAAATTGCTGAAAATTTTGGAAAACATTTAAAAATCTTGATATTGTAACGGGATAACCGTAAGGGAAGGGACATTAATTTGAAAGATTGTTATTGACAGTTGATTTTTAGAAGTTTCTAAAAATCAACTGACCATTTTAAATAATGTTTCTAGAAAATTCTAGAAACTTCTAAACACACTGACTAGATTAAATAATGTTGTATATAAGGGGATGCATGGGCAGTTAACGTCAGTTCAAGTTCAAATGTTCACAAGAGTTCATTGTATTGTCAAGTAGTTAGACGTTATCCAGCAGAGTTCAGTGTATCTTAACAATTTTGTAAATAAATTGTGTAAAAAGCCCGCATAAGTGTTTCAATATAATGTAAAAAATCATGAAAAAATATGTTCAAAATCTTAAAAAATTGTTGGCATCTTGAAAAATTGTTGAAATGTTAAAAAAATGTCGAAAGTCATACAGAAATCATGAAACAAGGTAGAAAACTGTAAGAAATTCCTGACAATCTTAAAAAACTGACTAAAATGGTTAAAAAACAGTTTACAATTGTAAAAAATAAATAGAAAATGGAAACCCTAAAAAAAACGTGTAAAACCATAAAATATTATTGAATATCCTAAAAATGATAAAAAATAGTATTGAAAATCGTAAAAAATTGTCAAAAATGAAAACAAAAAATTAAGAAAAGTGGGTAAATTATATAAAACAGGTAAGTATCAAAAAAATCGAAAAAAATGAAAAAATAGAAAAAAATTAAAAACTAGCAAAATTGGAAAAAAACGAGAAGCAAAAAAAAAGAGTGTGTTTACTTATGTACCCGCGTTAGAAGTTATACTTCTTTGGCGTATGGAAAATAATCACAATTTATAAATAGTATATTGTAATACAAGTGTTACAATGACAGGTTTTGTAGTACGAGTGCAGTTTGTGAAACGAAACGCGAAGCGGTGAGTTTCGCAAAGAACGAGTACTGCAAACCGTCACGATGTAGAATTCAGGTGTCGGTGTGCGACTAACTTTAGGGTGTTAAATTCAATTCAGGTGTCGGTGTGCGCGCGCATCGTAAAAATGCACTCTCATCATTTTTCTCTATCGCGACAAAAGAAGTAGAACTTCAAAAATTTTAAAAAATAGATAAAATGTAAATGGACAAAAAATGAAAAAACAAAAAAACTAACAATATCAAAAAAATTGAAAATAAAAGAAAAATATAAAAATTGTAAGAAAACAACTAAAAAAGGGACCAAACTACAACAAAAAAAAAACAAAATAACATTAATAAAATCATATAGGCTAAGGAAAAGTTATTACTGAGAGTTTTTCAAAAGAAAGAACCTTTGAGGTGGCCAAAATCCAAAATATCGTTGACAACGGAAATGTGGAGGAAAGTAACCTTACGCGACGAATCAAAATTTAATGTTTTCGTTGGGGATTTTTACAAAAAGATAATTCATACAAAAACCGAAGCTTTTTATAAAGCTTACGGTAAAATTTTCAAAGGGGATCTAAAGAGGTTGGAAAATGTAAAATGCCATTGAAACTTTATAATACAGAATGAAGACGTTTTTGCTTAACGATTGCCAGCGTCCTGCTCTCAACATTAACAAAAAACACACAAATTTGAAACTCTTTCGCCACCTACAGACCGACAAGTATCTCGTAATAAGGCGGAGCTTCCAGTGCGCAGAGAGAGAAAGTATTCGGCCAGACTAGGATGGAATTTACCTTTTTTTTTATTTTTTTAACAGGGGAGAATGCTTGTTGCGCACACTCACAGGGGCACGTGCTCCTGTGGGTAGTGTTGGGCTCGGCCGTGAGGCCCCTACCAACTAAACCCTTCCTCCTTTCGCCCACCTCATGCCGTGGCATCTGTCCTTTCGGAAGTTTCTTCGCCGGCATGTTTTTTTTTCCGCGTCACGCACCTTTCCCCTCAGGTTTTCACTCTTCTCCTCTTTCCCTTGCGTGTTGCTCTCTTTCTATTTCTTCTTTCCTCCTCATGATTTTTCTAATCATGTCGTGCACTTGTTCCCATTTATTTTTGCTTCTTACCATTGTTCTTACAATGTTTTCTGCCATGAGCTGTTCCTCGAGAGTTTCCTCCATTTCTCTTCTTACTTTCTCGAAGTAGCTGCACTCCAGAGCTGTGTGCTCTGAACATTAACGCTTGATAAGATTTCACCAGATTTTAAGATTTTTACAATGTTGTCAATATGTTGATGATTACAGTAATATTGGCTATTTTTAAGTATGATCCTTAAAGAAATGAGTTAAAAATAAATGACAAGGGAATGATTTTTGTACTTTCGGAAACACTTGTCGCTGTTGCTGTTGTTGTAGCTAAATAGAACATATTTTTTTATTTAAAGCTAACATATATAAAGAAATGAAATATCATTTTCATTCTAGTGCATTAAAGTGAAAACCGAATATTGCACACAATAGATCTTTGTTGTTTAAAGTGAACCTTATGCCTTTGTGCAGCAATCTAATTGGATTTCTAAGAGTAGTTGTATAGACGTATACAGTAAAAACTACTTTTAAAATGAAACGAGAAAAGCGAATTGTAAGTTTAAGTGGATGAATATTATAACAATTCATTTTTACACTTTCTGCAGGATTGGACTATCGTTTCTGTCATTAATAATGTTTGAATTATTTAAATATATAACAAATTTTAATTTTATTATGCTGCTTGTTTTATACTTAAATTTTTACGATGTTTCGTTTCGTTAAACAGAACAAAAATATCAAGACAGGTTAGTTAGATAGTTAGTTCAAGTTTTAGGTTCTCTTGTAGAGCTAAATAAACTACTCAAAACGAAAAAGGAGCCACTTAGAAAATATTAAATCGTTTTTTGTGTAATAGTTTTTTGAAAAAGTTATCGTTTTCTACTTTATTTGTGAAAGATTACTGTTAAAATTGTAAATGTCTTAAACCTGTCGAATGTGTTATTTAGGAATAAACATATCAAATTGCAGTAAGTAAATAATGATTTGATTTTTTTGATCTTTAAATAAGGCAGTATCTGAAAACAATTCTTAGTAGTAAGTATGCCCTCCTCTGGCTCTGATAACTTCAGCACAGAGAC
The DNA here is from genome assembly GCA_964028335.1 of Altica lythri. Lineage (NCBI taxonomy): Eukaryota > Metazoa > Arthropoda > Insecta > Coleoptera > Chrysomelidae > Altica > Altica lythri. Next base: position 56,882,828 of record OZ034805.1, on the reverse strand, counting down.
TGGGCATACTCTTAATCAAGTTTCTGATCAACTCCTGGGGTAGTTGTTCCCATTCTTGATTAAGAAGTTCTTGAAGTTGGTGGATGGTTGGCATAGGCTGCCGCTCCAATAAACGTCGTCTTAAGGTATCCCACAGATGTTCGATGGGATTGAGATCTGTACTGTTAGCCGGTCATTCCATAACTTCAATATTATGGTCATTTAAAAAAATTCTTACTATCCTAGCCACGTGTGACCTAGCATTATTTTGCTGTAAAATGAAATCTGCTCCCATATTATCCGCAAAAGGAATCACGTTTGGTATTAAAATTTCTTCCATATAACGTAATGCCGTTAGGGAACTGTTTCGAATTACCACTAAGTCGGTGCGCCCATTTAAACATATACCAGCCCATACCATAATAGACGCTCCTCCAAACCGAACAGTTTCTTGCACAGCTGAGTCCAAATACCGCTCACCTGTTCGTCGTCATACACGAACTCGTCCATCGTTGTGATGTAAACAGAATCTGAACTCATCCGTGAACAAAACAGTAATCCATTGTGGTATTGTCCAATGACAATGTGCTTCGGTAAAAATTCTTCGAGCTCTTCGATACTCTGCAGTTAAAGGAGGCACTCTAACCGGTCTCCTAGCACGCAACTGAGACTGATGAAGTCTATTGCGTACTGTTTGATCAGAAATTCTGGTCCCCGTTGTGACTGCTAACTGGTTTTGAAGTGCTCGTGCAGTATTGGTTCGTTCCATAATCGCCCACATACTTAATGCACGGTCTTCTCGAGCTGTTGTGGCCCTTTGAAGTTAAGGATAGAGCCTTCTTCTGATAATGCCATAAATTAAATACCAAGTCCATGCTCTGTTTATAGCGGCCCGACTCACATTCAGAATTTCTGCGACTCTTCTTCTGGAATAACCTTCTTGAATTAACGTTACCACCCTAGCGATTTTAATTTCATTTAGGTACACTCTACGGCGTATTCTTCTACCTAGCACATCAATATTCATGTTTTCACTGTACAATTTAAACTAGACTAATAAAAACAAGAGCAAATTTAATATGCCCTGATACGGAATTCTTAACATTAAAATGTTTGCATTTTTTTCTGAGGATACCAATGCAAAAAAAAAATGTTTAGAGCTGTACGAGTAAGGTTACAGTGTATACATTGTAATCGTAAAATAATATTTTCGTTCAATTACAAACTACGTGGATTATAAGATTATGAAGTAGTGGCTCCTTTTTCGTTTTGAGTAGTTTATTTTTTTACTACTTTTGCAGAATTGTTAGTATTCTTAGAAAGTTTTAGTTTGTTTTTTATATAAAAACAAAAAAATATTTTAGTATAAGTATAAGGACTTTACTTTATTATTATACTGAACATTTTATCATTTTCTGTTAAACTTTTCTATATAACACTTTACCTGCAGATGGTGAAATATATTACTAAAACGGTGATGTATCGCTAACCGGAACCGCAGTTTCATTTTTAAATTCCACTGCCAAAAACTATAATATTTCATTATTGAATATTATTTCATAAGCTGAAATCTAAACCACAATCTCAAGTATTCGAATAATTATCCACCGACTGTAGGTACTGTGGACCTTTCTCCTGAATTCGCCCAAATAGGATTACCTCGGCGGTCAGCTTGTACGTTCTATGACAGGTAGGCTTAATGGTCCGAAACATATAAATTCTGAATCATTATTTCAAAATTTTAGGATTATTTTTGTTGATTTTATCAAAGATGTAAAAATACGTTGATTGTATAAATTATAGTTTATCCAAAACCAATTGAATGGGCGTGGTCAACTCGCTGTTCGAATTTCCAAGAATTCTCTTCATGGACGTATAAGGTGTGAGTCGGGAAGTTAAATGCAAAATTAAATAGAAATTTTACTAGGTTCGTTCATATAATGACGTTCTTTTGAGTTTCCCCTGGTAAAATCGTCAAAATAATTCCTATCCAAGTGGGTCTAGTTATACTATACTACCAATAAAACACTCAAACTAGCAACCGATTTCCTTAAGGGCAATTGAAATTTCCGAAAACCTATCGAAAGAATGTGTCTCCGATTTCAATGTTTATTTACTTATATATACAGTGTGGACCACAGAAAACTCCACCTTGATATTTATTAGATTTTGACAAAATGTAAGAACAGGTAGATTTTTGATTTAAAAGGGGCACATTTTTACGACACATGCATCTGTCAGTTGTCAAACCCCTCCCTTCCACTTCCTCAACCCCTTATTTTTAAATAGGGAGTATACCATGTTCGGCACATCATTAGAAAGGTATTTAGATGAAGTATTCAGACATAATGATTGTTCACGATTTTTTTTTCGATATTTGTACTGTTTTTGCAAAAAAGTCTTTTATTCATTTAAAGTACAACACCTCTTAAAAATGAAAAGGGGGTTGACCATTGACAGATGCATATATCGTAAAAATGTGGCCTTCTTAGATCAAAAATCGACCTATTTTTACATTTTCATAAAATCTAATAAATACGTCCAAATATCGAGGTGGACTGTTTTCTGTGGCCCACACTGTATATATACATGTAGCAATAGGAGAAAAATGGACACTCGATTGAGGCTCCAGGAGAAGATTCTACATTTTTTTTAAATTAAATTAAATCTGACAATATTACAAAGGCATTTCTAACGTCCAGTTCGTTTGTTCGGCTCGGACCATTTTTATACTTCTTGTTAAAAATTGATATCTGTTCTGATTGATGTCTTTATTAATAAAGTTTTTATGACTGTTTAAATATTTAAATAATATCTAATATGTACATTAAATTTATAGCAACATTCTTAAAATGCTAATAAATGTCTTAAACACGATTGTTTTTATAAAAAGTTTTTGTCAATTTATCATTTTCTAGGCATCCGCAAAAGCTAAAGCTTACGAACAGTGTTCTAACTCATTTTTAGTTAGTTAAAACCTCCCTTTCTCACTATTAATTACCAAACTTTGGGTATATAAGATAATTAATATGTAAATTCGTTAGCGGAAAGTAACAAACATAGACTTTGATTGAGTATAAGGGATTTTGGTTTAATATTAACCGAGAACTAAAGATATTTACTGATTTCTATTCAGAGCTATAATAGTATTGAATTCGTAAGAACAAGGCAACAGTCCTCCTAAGTCCAGAACTGTCCACGAAAACAAGTAATAAATGTTCTTTTATTATGAAACTCTTTGAGTAGATCAGTTTTAAAAACCTCTTACTGTTTAGAATTTCAAAGGTATTTTTTAGCGATACAAAGAAATATTTGAGATTAGAGATATTGCTCCGAAAATGTAATATACATATAGCTGACCCGGCGGACTTCGTACCAACTAACACTGAGGTCTTTTTTCTCATTTTTCGTTTTTTCAAAATTTTAATAATTTTTGTTTAGTGTTTTTATTGTTATTAAATTTTGTTTTGTTTTATCGTTTTCATCATATTTTATCGTTAGTTTCCAGGTTTTTACTATTTTTTACGTTGTATTTAGTAATTTATTGATTAAATATATTAGATATCAACTGCGCCACCTTACAGTGGTGTCATTGTACTTAATTTAGTAAGAATGTCTTGTTTACATATATGAGATATTAATTAAGTCACCTTTCGGTAGCGTCATGGTACTTAAGTAAGAATTGCTCGTTGAAATATATGTGATACCAGGTGTACCTGCGACGTCGTTCGCGTGGCGTGTTGATTGTTGTTTAAAAAATTCCCCACTCACCCCGTTAAAATGTTATGTTAAAAGAAGACAAATACATCTGTGAAAACCGCATTCGAATCGGATCAGTAGTTTTCATGTGATACGCGCACAAACATATAGATAGACAGACAGACGTACAAAAAAAAACTAACCACATTTTTGGGTTCTAAATCGATGTACCCATGACGTCATTCGCGTGATGGATAGATTGTTGTATTAAAATTTCTTCCCTCCACACCGTTAAAGAGTTGGGGAAGAAATTTTTATACACCAGATGTTAAGTTAAAAGGAGACAAATATATATGTGAAAACCGCATTCAAATCGGATCAATAGTTTTCATGTTATGCGCGCACAAACATAAAGATAGACAGACAGACAGACATACAACAAAATATCTAACCACATTTTTGGGTTCTATATCGATGTACCCGCGACGTCTTTCGATTGTTGTATAAAAATTTCTCCCCCACACCGTAAAAGTGTTTTTCCCAACATTTTCCTTCACTGCTCTGCTCCTATTGATTGTAGCGTAATGTAAAGTATCCTATAACCTGCTCAGGAGTATGAAAAATAATTGTACCAAGCTTCGTTAAAATCCGTCGAGTAGTTTTTGTTTCTATAACGGTTATACAGACAGACAGACAGACAGACAAAAATTTTACTGATTGCATTTTTAGAATCAGTATTGATCCCCAATCACCCCTGATAGTTATTTTGGAAATATATTTCATGTACAGAATTGACCTCTCTACAGATTTATTATAAGTATAGATTAAGTGCGCCGAGAGCATTTTGCATGGACCGGAAGAGATGATAATCACTTGATGCCACGTCCGGACTATACGGTGGGTGTGATAGGACATCCCATCCGAGCTCACATAGCTTCTGGCGGGTCATCAAAGATGTGTGAGGTCGAGCGTTGTCCTGGTGGAACACAACACCATTCCTATTGACTAATTCTAGCCGCTTCTGATCAATCGCCTGCTTCAAACGGTCGAGTTGCTCACAGTAGAGGACCGAATTGAGGGTCTGGCCATAGTGGATTCCCTTTCAATCCCACCAAACACACAGCAAAATCTTCCTGGCCGTCAATCCGGCTTGGCGATGGTTTGGGCCGGCTCGCCGCTCCTCGCTCACGATCTTTTCAGCTTGGCGTTGTCGTACGTGATCCAGTTTTCATCACCAGTCACCATCCGCTTCAAAAATGGGTTGAATTCGTTCCATTTTAACAGTGCATCGCAGGCGTTGATTCGGTTCAAGAGATTTTTTGCGTCAACTCGTGTGGCACCCAAACACCCAGCTTTTTTTGAAATCCAATCTTCTGCAAATGGTTCCAAACGGTTTTTTGGTCTACATCCAGTTCCTGGCCAATCGAACGAATGCTCACATGCCATTCTACTTGGATGATTTCGACGATTTTATCGGTTTCTACAACCATTGGCCTACCAGTACGGGATGCATTTTCGACATCCACTACACCAGAACGAAATCGATCGAACCAACGCTGTGCTGTGCGAATCGTTACAGTGTCGGTTCTATAAACTTCACAAATTTTTGCGGCCGCCGTAGTTGCATTTTTACTTCTCAGGTAGTAAAAACGTAAAATATGACGAATTTCTTGCTTGGTGGACTCCATCTTTGACGCGCTATAACTTGAGACTGAAACTTACGATCACAACACTGTCAAAGTGATACTTGTAGCACAGATTGACGCCGTTATTGTGAAGAGATACGATAAGTACAACACAAGATATTTTAAGTGTTGCCATCTATTGACAAAATACGACACTACTTTTTCACCAACCTATTACCTATATATCTGAGGTGAATAACCACACAAATGAGTAAAACAACAAGTTGCTAACTATCGGGAAAGCGTCAGGAAATTAGTCAAATATGGAATAGACTACGGTGTTGAAGAAACTTTATTTCTAGTTGCGAAATTTTCGGTCTGATTTTAAACCTTCATCAGTGCCTTGGAAGAAATATACAAATTGTTGGTAAGTAAATACACAGTTAGTTACAAACTACAAACACAAAATTTCTCTGTAAGTGATGTATTTTATATTAAAGCTCTTTAAACATGTTAATTCTAGAAAACAATACTATTTAATAACATTAAGTCGAATTAAGCAGTTTTGACTTAATAACGCTATAAAAAGAAATACAACGGACTGAGTACTGGTTCCAAAGCTGGCTATTTAATCAATCCCTATCTTATAATATATTAATTTATAAATGGAATTTTGTTCAAAAATGCTTAATCCAATTTTTTACTTTGAAATATTTAATTATTTACGTTCTACGTTTACCTAGTTTTCCGGCTCATTAAAAGCTGGCTTCTGAATAATACTCGTTTTGTTTTATTATTGACATTTTAAAAATACTTTTAAAACATATGCTCTTTCAAAGCATTTATTCAAAATAATCATATTAATCATTAAGTACTGGCAGAAGTCCAAAATGTAGTTTAGTTGTGGCTCATAAATTTAAAAGTGATTTTTATAAAACATAAACCATGAAAAACATTGCTAATCGACATACTTAATATTGCTCGGTTAATATGAGATATTATTGATTGGATGTGTATTAATTATGCACTACCCAATGCGTTTAATTAATTTAAAATAATATTTTAACGTAAAAAAAAATTAATAAACGCGAACATTGTTTGTTTATGGTATCATTTTTGATTAATATTGGGTTTTTGTGTATTTAAAAATTATAAAATATTTTGTCTGTATTAAAATTATATTAAAAATGATTAGAGAATACACCTACTGCTATAATTCTGTTGAAAACATGAAAAAATAGGGAAACATTGTAGATATGGCTGGTTACATGTTTGTAATGAAAGAAAAGTTAAAAGAACAAATTTGCGTCATTTTCTTCTTCTTCATGTACCTTGTCCGTTGCGGACGTTGGCTATCATCATAGAAATTTTAATTTTATTTGCGGCGTTCCTGAATAGTTGGATCGACTTTATTCCAAACCATTGGCGTAAGTTTTAAAGCCATGAATGTGTTCTTCTTACGGGTCCGCGTTTACTCTCTATTTTACCCTGTATTATTAGTTGCAGGATACGGTATTTGTCGTGTCTCATAATAAGTTTCCACTTCTTAATTGTTAAAGAGATTTCTTTTTGTTTACCCATTCGGCGCAATACCTCTTCGTTGGTGGTGTGGGTCGTCCAGGATATTTTCAGGATACGTCGATACACCCACATCTCAAATGCCTCCAGCTTTTTCATTTGTGTTTCCGTGATTGTCCAAGCCTCTGCGCCATACAGCAAGACTGGAAATACATAACATTTTACCAGACGTATTTTTAGTGGAAGAGATATGTCGCAACGGGTGAATATGTTTCTCATGTTGTTAAATGTTGCTCGGGCCTTTTCCACTCTAGATCGAATTTCGGTTGTTTGATCCCATTTCGAATTGACGACTGTTCCAAGGTATACATATGAGTCTACGTGTCTACGCGTCATATTAGCAATTATAATTAACATACAAGAGTAGTCCTAGAAGTAGATATCTGGCCTAACAAAAAAAAAATTGGAAAAAAAATATCTTCATTTCGCAACTGCCAATTGCGACAACATCTCTTTAGGATGAAATTAACAGAATCGCCGCTATGCAGAGGCTGCGAACAAGAAGAGGAAACAGTAGAACACATTATGTATGACTGCTCTGCTTTTTCTGAAATCAGAAGATCCGTGTTGGGCGAGTATTGGCTTACACCAGCCGATGTCAGGGAGATCCCCCTCGGGAGCCTCATCACCTATTTTAAATCAATAGGCCTGGTGACATCCTGAGGTGAGGATATACCTACACACGGCAGGATGCACAATGGGTCATATGTGGCCTCAGTACTGGATGAGCACTAGCTCGCCCCTCCCAAATTTCCAGATCCAGAACATTGTCCCTCTTTACCTTAAAACACTTTTTCCTAAAATATTTAATGGCTTTGACACCATGTTTATGGGGAGAACCATCGAGTTTCCCAAAATAGCTATCAACCGTAAAGATGTAAAGTTGATATTGTTGTTGGCGATCTGGGGAGCCAGCAACAAAATTCAGAACCATTAAAAGTCAACAAGAACCCCATGTCCAGACAGCAGGGACTCTAGTGTCACCAGGTTCAATCGATTTTAATATTTTTCATATCTTTCTATCGCTGTTTTTCTGCTACAAATTAGCAACAAATTCCGACCGATTTGTCGTATTATTTAACCCAAGTTTTACTGCTTTAATGCTAGCTTATTGTGAAGATATCATTAACTCAATTTTTGAGAAATAGGTTGGAGCTACAAAATTAAAAAATTGTAGATCAAAGAGATAATAGTTTTACTCACACAACTGTGCTAAAATGTATTTATAATTAGAATATATGTATGTTTACGGTGCATTGAAAACAAATTTAAATTGAAAGCTTTTTTAAACAATATTACCAAACATTGCATTTGAGAAAGATTCATTTTTGAATTATAATTTAATTAATTCAAGTACCTACAAAGTATTTAAAATACAAAAAAGTATGAAATGCCTCGAAGTCCCGTTTGTTTTTTTTATTTAATTTTCTTGATGCTAAACATGATTATAAAACAACATGAATACGAATGAATGCTTTTTTAAACAATATTACCAAACATTCCATATGAAAACGATTCATTTTTAAATAGTTATTTATGCAACTAGTGCGTAAAGTGACCTTTTTTGACGAATGTGAATGTTGTCGCATGAGCCGCAGGCGAATGCGACAATCACATGAGTCAAAAAAGGAACATTTACGCACGAGTTGCATACAATATTTTTTCTACAACCGAATTTCTCTACAAGAAATACAAGTATAGGACTGATTTTTTTTTACGCACTACTGCAAAAAAAATATTATATTTAAAACATATTTTAGATAACAAAATATTTATTTTCTAAATTAATCTTACCTATAATACCGGTACATAGAAACGCGAAATGCTTGAATTATAAATTAATTGAAATGTCAATCAGTCAGACCCTACGTATATTTAAATAAAAATACTTAGGTACCCTTATTCATGAACTGATATTTCTGTCATATTAAAAATCAAATTAAAAATTACTGAATATAATATCTAGTTTTGTATGTATTAAACTGCAATAATTTAACAATTAAATATATTTACACAAATTTACACAATTAAATAATAAAAAAAAAGTTTCCTTACCCGGAATTGAACCCGAGTCAGCTGGGTAGAAGCCAGACACCTTACGTTCTCGGCCAATAACACATTTAAAAATCTTTGCATAATCTTATAAAAGACGGTGCTTATTTTACTTTTTTTTACTAGTTAAAAAAAAACTTTTTTTTCACTAGTGAAAAAAAGTTAAACTTTACGAACCTTAAACCGTGCGTAAAGATAATACTTTACGCACGGTTGTAGAAAAATATAATTTAATTAATTCCAGTACAAAGTATAAAAATTCAAAAATATTATGAAATGACTCGAAGTTCCGTTTGTTTGTTTTTAATTCAATTTTCTCGATACTAAACATGGTTATAAAACAACATAAATACGATTGTCGAAATTGTGTTATAGTAATTTATTTTTTTAATTTTTAAAATAGCCTTGTATCATCTATTACTTTAACGAATAATTATTTGTCTACTATACGCCGCTATATCGGTTTTTCTTTGACTCTCGAACATAGAGTAAGAAGTGAATAGATCCGACGATTAAAATAGAAAGAAGTTTTTCGTACCCTGTCTTTCTGTCTGCTCTGCTATCCCATGCTTTTTCCAAGCTAGTAGAGAGAGGTAAAGTATGTACCGTGATCTCCTTTTTTTCAACCGGGGCACAGCTAGAACTGCTAGAAGTCTGGCTTCCTTACTCTATTAGAATATCTGTATGGTTTCAGACTGTGACGGTTGAATGTTGGTCTGTGAAATGAAGACAATCTTCTTTGTAGTCAATTGATGAATTGTTGCAGCCAGTTAAGATAGCTGCGGAATCATCTATTACTTACAGTTGAAGAAATAGTTGACGTGTTGCAGAAAAAAAATTAATCGACAACGAGTTAAGGAAGCGGTTCTTTAAAACTTTGAAAGCCCGCCTAGAAAAGACAAGACCACGACGAGTTATGTGTCTGTTATAATATTTGCAACTGGTCACCACACCTATCAGTCCCAACAAAAAACTTTTTTCACTTTGAATTTAATAGCGTTTTCGATTCTGTTGCACTTCTTGTACCTGGTGGAAACTTAGGTAAAAGAGTTTATTCAATTACCTTGGGAGCGTTTTTCATGAGTGTTAATTCTGAGTAAGAAATTTTTATACAACAATCACACGCCACGCGAACGACGTTGCGAGTACAACTAGTCATACAATAAAAATAAAATATGCACTTTTATTTCGACACACTTTAAAATTTATATTAAATGTCTAAATATTTTATTTATTTTTGTAATAATCCAATCAAGTTTAAATGCATACCTCTAGAATTTACTAATAAATGAATACTCAAAATTCTAATTCATTTTATGAAACATCCTCTTAAAAACATCAACAAGTATACTCAACTATTACAAAATATACTGTTGTAAGTCACTTCTAATTTTAATTTTTATATGAACTTTGTATATAAACTACTATAAGTAATAACAACCTGTTAACTTATTTAAGTGAAATATTCATTTCTAAAGTTCTCTATCTGTAAATATCGTAGGACGTAATAAATGCTTGCTATCAAAATTGTAGAACTGACTCAATCGCTTTTATTACTATTTTCCACATTAAAGTTTGCTTTTAATTATAAAACTATAAAGACCTCGCAAATAAGCTGATGTTAAATTAAATGATTCAATACGCGTTATATATTAGGCAATATATCAAAATATTTGAAGTATAATGATTTTATACTTTAAATATATTGAAATATCTTTTCAATTAAGTTAATGTAAGTATTAGTTTTTTTTTTTAGAAAAGAGTTGCATAATATCGTACTTCTAAGAACTTTAATCTATTCTTCAGACAGGGTTTAAAATTTTGTAATGAACATACAAAAAAAGTAATTGACGTCCGAGCACTCTCATCCGCTAGCATCGAATTAAAGAATTAAAAATTACCAAATCCAAAGAACCACAAATAAAAGAAGAAAAACTTAACACATATGGCCCATTGTGCATCCCACCGTGTGTAGGAATATCCATACCTCAGACCTAAACATTTAAAATAGGTTTTGAGACTCCCGAAGGGTTGGTGTAAGCCAGTACTCGCCCAATAAGAATCTTCTGATTTCAAAAAAAGCAAAACAGTCATACATCATATGCTCTAGTGTTTCCTCTTCTTCTTCTTCTTCGCAACATCTGCATAGGGGCGATTCTGCTAATATCATCCTAAAGCGATGGAGGTTGTCGCAATTGGCAGTGACCTGTTAAGATTCCCACAGCTGTTCGGAGATTTTGTCTGGTCAATGCCTTAAATTTTCTTGTTGTTTCCTTGCCAGGATGGAGTAATAACTCTTTAGCCAGTTCATTATTTCATCCCAGCACTGTATAAAATTTTGATGGGAGTAATGTTTGATAAGGTCCACGACAGCGGAAATTGGTAGATAGGTGAGGGCTAACACATTTATAACCCGCAGCCCCCCTTGCTTAATTGTCCTCAAACCGGTTGCCTTTAGAGTCCTTTGATCCAGCTCAGAGTGACCACGTTGTTCTGGCTGGCCTCAGTTACTAAACTTGAAGTAATATTCAAGGTCAGTAGTTGGCAGTACGTGTAAATATTTGCATTCCTGCCTGTGATGTTCGTATTGATTAATTCTTTTGCAGCCATGGTTCTGGCGGTAAGTTTTGATTGAACTATTCTAAACAAGCCATCCGTAGCACATTTCATTAATAGGCTTAGGGATCTAAAATATATTCCACATCCCACAACTTGTTGCGTTTTTAATCCATAAAATGCTACCTCCTTAACAAATATGTCAATGGGGTAGAGTCCAAGTACCTACTACTTCCATTGCCCGGTCTAATTGGTTAAATATTCTGGCAGCTGTCATTTGTTGCAGTTTAGGCCACCACACTACAGCACCATATATTTTAACTCTGCTTTCTATGTGTGATTTCCACGTGAGCTTGCTGTCCAGGATAAGACCTAAGTATTTCACTTCTGTAGCAAAGCTTCATTTCTAGTTGAGAAGACTAGGTGCTTTTAAGCCCCTAGGTTTCTTTTTCTTCGCGAAGAGGACCATTTTTGTCTTTTTGGGGTTAATAGACAGCGATTGTTCTTTACACCATGTCTCTAAAGTTTTGAGAGTCACTTGCATTCTTTCAAACTTTCCTGTTGGCAGAACCTTACGGTTGCGTCCTAATACTTAATTTAGTAAGAATTGACACTTTCAGAATCCTTTTATACTTCAATAGTGTTTGTAGAATAATATTGCAAAAAACAGCTTCTGGGACATTTAGAATTTTTGCAATAACTATTAAGCGAAACCTCTCAAAAATTTTATCACTTAAAATTGACCCAATGCCCGAACATTTATTTCAAAATTGGACTTTTTTGTACATTTTTAACAAAGTTATGATCGAAAAACCCATTTTTTTTCAATTTGTTAAGCTACAATATAAAAAATATAATAAATCTTAGATTGTAGGTTTTTACATACTTCTTCACTATCACTACATAGTATAAAACAAAGTCGCTTTTTCTGTCCCTATTTCCCTTTGTATGATTAAATCTTTAAAACTACTCAACGGATTTTGATGCGGTTTTTTTTAATAGATAGAGTGATTTAAGAGGAAGGTTTATATGTATAATAACATCCATTAAATAGTGGAGAAATACTGTTATTTTTGAGGTTTCTAATGTGATGTCGTTAATTATCAATTTTTTTCCGCTTACATTGCAAACGCAGGCTGAACCCTACGAGATTTATCAAAATAATGTACTAATTATTTGTACGCATTGAAAAGGTCTACAGAAAACTCCGCGATGATATATGTCTATCTCTTATAGATATCCCACAATAACATTTTTTTGTCATTTACTTTGTACGACAAATAATGGCTAATTTTCGAAGCGATTTTAACCAATACAGCATTAATCCTTATCCAATTAAATAGCTTAAATTTGATTTAATATAGATCTATATGGTCCTGTACAACACAAGATTTAAATGAATATTTTCGAAGATATTACTGATTTAAAATTGCGGGACGCAGCGCTTGCGGTGGTACTGGCCGGCCAGGGCGGCGGCAGCGTGCCTATAAATAGCGCGTCGAAGACGGCGATTTTCCATATTGCACTTTGAATTTTGCAGCGATCGGACGTGTTTATTACGAAATTAATCATTATGACGCTACCCTAAGGTGACGCAGTTGAGATGTTATAAATTTACACCTGTAATTCCTACATAACTAAGTACTATGACGCAGTTGATATCTCATATATTTAAAAGAGCAAAACTCTCTTACCTAAGAACTATGACGCCACCGTTAGGTGGCGCAGTTAATATATAATATACCTAACCGATAAATTACAAAGTACTATAAATTATCGTAAAAACTGGTAACTAACGAGATAATCTGATAAAAAATACAAAAAATTAATCGTAAAAATTAAAAAAAAAATTGGAAAAAACATTAGTGTTAGGCGGTGCGAAGTTCGCCGGGTCCGCTAGTTTTTAATAAAAAAAATAGCAATAACCAATAAAATTTACTGGCCTTAAACTACGGTATTTAACATCCCTTAAATTGTTTATAAGTGAAAAATGATCAAATATTTTTTGCATGTTTTTTATATCATGTATTATTACAACTAATTTCACTAATAACAGAAATTCTTAAACACCTGTATTACTAAGTGTCCTGGGAAAAAAATATTATTTCTGTGGTCCAAAAGGTGACAAATATATTTGAAATATATTGGACGATACGTTAATAATTATAAAGATATATATTTCTGGAAACAATATAAATATCAAAGAAAAGAAAGGAAAACAAGTATTTTTCTCAGGGTAGTGTGTAAAAAAATTTTATTATTAGCTGAGCAGTTTCGGCCATCAACAGAGCTAAAAGTCCAAAGGTTAATCAATACCCCAAAAGTGAAAAGATGGATAGACAATTCAACAAATCCCGTTTGCAGTTAAAGGGACAACATAACTTGTAGACCGGTTTAGCCCTATTGGGGCTCGTCAGTACAAGGTATTTGTTGTCGTCAGCGAGCTTAAAGCATAATCGCTGACTAAAAATGCACTAAAATCACGATCTATTTATAACCACAGAGTAGTGGAAGTGTAAACGATGTGATAGTAGTGAAATCTTCACCTCTAACTGCAAACTAGAACTCGATTTGACTATAAACAATTCCCACAGATTCCCAGTTATGTTGTCCCTTTAACTGAAAACGGGATTTGTTGGCTTCAGTTCCTTATTGTTGAATTGTCTATCGATCTTTTCACATTTGGGGTATTGATTAACCTTTGGGGTTTTAGCTCTGTTGTTGGCCGGTGTTAGGCCGAAACTGCTCAGCTAATAATAAAAAAATTTTACACACTACCCTGAGAAAAATACTTGTTTTCCTTTCTTTTCTTTGACTTCGGTTAGTGTGTACAAGTCTATTTCATTATATTTACACAGTATGGTGTTTGACTTTAATCGATACCTTAGACGGCTTAGACTGTCCAGAAGGATAGAATTGATCGCCTTAGACAGTTGGTTTTACACCTATTCATCAGGCTAAAGTGACCCCAACTTTCGCTGTTTTGAATTTAACAATGAACACCATCTGTGGGAATTGTTTATAGTCAAATCTAGTTCTAGTTTGCAGTTAGAGGTGAAGATGTCACTTCTATCACATCGTTTACACTTCCACTACTCTGTGGTTATAAATAGATCGTGATTTTAGTGCATTTTTAGTCAGCGATTATGCTTTAAGCTCGCTGACGACAACATATACCTTGTACTGACGAGCCCCAATAGGGCGAAACCGGTCTACAAGTTATGTTGTCCCTTTAACTGCAAACGGGGTCTGTTGGCTTCAGTTCCTTATTGTTGAATTGTCTATCGATCTTTTCACTTTTGGGGTATTGATTAACTTTTAGACCAGAGACAATATACTATAAATATTATATATTATCTCTGCTTTAGACTTTTAGCTCTGTTGACGGCCGGTGTAAGGCCGAAACTGCTCAACTAATAATAAAAAAATTTTACACACTACCCTGAGAAAAATACTTGTTTTCCTTTCTTTTCTTTGAATTCAGTTAGTGTGTAACAAGTCTTAACAGTCTATTTTATTATTACAATATAAATATGTTTAGTGATAACGTAACACTTTAGGAAACTTTAAATTCAACAAATAGCACTTTTTGATTTCTTGTTTTACACAGATGTCCCTATTTACTGATAAAAATAAAAAAATAAATGAAACTATAAAAAATTTACAGCATTATTCTCATCTTGGTAAATGCATACCAGAGAAAAACGGCAATTGTGTCCGATGTTGAACCAGGAAGATAGTAAATGTTTATTTAGTAACGAACAAACTCACTCAGTGAATTTATAAAAACAGACTTAATTATTTTAAAACGCAAATATATGCATTTATTTTTTACCATCAATACAGGTTTATTAAAAAGTTAAAGTGGTCCGTTAATTTGCTCTCTGGTGGAATTTTAGGTGTCAAAACAAACATTTAAAAAGTAAACTTCTGTTGAAAAAGCTTTGAAAATGTTTGAAATACAAATAAAGCAACCAGCGGTTTCGTTTAATGAGTTTTGTAAAGTTTTCAGGCAAATCTTTTGTTTAAGAAATCCTGGAAACAAAACAATATCTTATTGGATTATTTTACAACAGAAATAAATTTAAGTTTATATTAGATAAAAATTATGCCTTCTGCAATCTCAAGGTTAATATATTACTTAAAATATTGCTTTGTACTGTCGTAATGTTATTAAAAAAAAAATGATAACTTTTAGAACTCAGAGAAGAATAGCTGAGGGAATCTTGACAGGTCACTACCAATTGCGACATCTCTTTAGGATGAAATTAACAGAATCGCCGCTATGCAGAGGCTGCGAACAAGAAGAGGAAACAGTAGAACACATAATGTATGACTGCTCTGCTTTTTCTGAAATCAGAAGATCCGTGTTTGGCGAGTACTGGCTTACACCAGCCGATGTCAGGGAGATCCCCCTCGAGAGCCTCATCACCTATTTTAAATCACTAGGCCTGGTTACAGCCTGAGGTGAGGATATCCCTACACACGGGAGGATGCACAATGGGTCATATGTGGCCTCAGTGCTGGCTGAGCACTAGCTCGCCCCTCCCCAAATATCCAGATCCAGATCCAGAGAACTCAGAGAAAAGTTATCTTTTTGATATTTTTTTGAGGAAGTCATTTCAAAAAGATCTTTATGATAACTTTTAGAGATATCGTTATATCATCAAATCAAATTAACTGATATTATCTATTTATTATAAAAAGTTCTAATAATGACAGTGTAATATACTTATCTAGGTAATATAAATAAGTGTTTGTATTGCTAAAAATATTGCTAAGAGTCGTATTCTCCAGTTTATAATTTTATAATAAAAAATTTCTGAAAAATATCTTCATATTTCTCACAGAAAACTTTTGATATCTGAAAAATGTTATCTTTCGGATATCTGCACTCGATGGGCTCTAAAAGCTGCCCATAGATGACTCAAAAGCCAGCTTTCTGATGACTTAATCGGAAGTAAAAACGTACTGTTAAAATTATTTGAAAACAAAATTTAAACCTATTGGGTTACAAGTGCAAAATAAATTGGAATGAAATAGTAAGAATCGAATTCAGACTTAGTAAAGAATCATTATACATAGTTGCAAAAAAATTACTCATGAAAAATTATATCTTAAAAACGTACGGGTAAAAAAACTAGCTTACCTCATTAAGCTGCTGGTCTAAGAACTATAGCAGAAATTTCACCGTCATTCTTAATATGACATTTCTCCTTAGCACATGTTCATTTAATACAGGTATTTAGGTACGTTCTTGCACAGGCGAACACCCTAGTCGATACCCCCATAAAGGTGGCTGACCCAAAGTGGAGAAATTTATCGAAATTTATATCAAAATTAGGTGCTTTTTAGGTGCTATTTAGGTGCGCAAAACAAAAATTAGGTGCACTAACCGTTTTTGAAATATTTACGAAAAACCATGGGACCGCCAGCCTTTAACAACCTAGCTGACCCATAATAAAAAAAAAACAAAAAACTAGGATTGAATAATCTTTAAATTAAGTGCTTTTTAAAACACGAAACATAAATTAAAAAATTTAAAAATTAAACGTATTAAAATTGAGTATATTGATTGTGTATGGCAAAATGTAACATTTCTTCTTACACTTTGAACCAAAATGGACATCGGCAGTTTAATAACAGTTAGAAATCGGTAAAATTTTTTTGTCCCGTAATTTTTTTAATGGATAATTCAGAAGGTCACCACTAAAATTTTTTTTTATTTTTTTTTTAACTCGGACCGCTGAGCTGAGACTTGCAACCGGTCAGTTATAAAAAAATGTTAACTATGTTAAGTACAACTAAATTTGATGTACAAAAAGTGTTGAAAATAAATATTGTTTAATAGAAAAATTGATAATTTTTTGAAAATTGTTACTAGTTGAAATAACAGTTAGAGATAATTGTTGAAAATAATGATAGTTTTCCATCTCTACTCTAAAATAAGCAAGGCTAAATAGGTTAGTTCAACATTCGTTGATTCCTTTGTTTTACTACTTTAATTTTTTTCTTAGATGGAACATTTCTAGCAAATATTTAAATAAAAAAAAATAATTACCTACGTTTTTTACTTGTTCGAATTTTTTAGTTGAAATGTCTTGGAGTAGAAAAGTAATGGTATAAATAATTTTTGAGTAATTCAGATAGGTGCGCTTCATTTTGAGTAGAAATAAAAAACGGCAGAGAAGTTTTGAGTCGAGATAAAAGTCAATTAATTACCGGAGCTACGCGCAAAAAAACTATGGAAATTTTATGGGATTATTTCGTAGGTATTTGTACCAGTTTTTAAGTGCTTAGAAAGTGCAGAATGACACACTTGGTTAAAGACTAGGCTAAGAATTTCTAGTTGACATCAGCGGTTTGTTCTGCTATTGAGTCTGTTGCGCTTACTGAGCACTTAAATATTTGACAAAAAGTTTTTTATAATAATTATTATATTTGGAAGTGACCGGTAAGAAGTATCAGCTCAGTGATCCCAGGTCAAAAAATTAAAAAAATTATTTCATTTCGGACGAGAGAATTATTAAGTAATAGAA
This sequence comes from Altica lythri, assembly GCA_964028335.1. Taxonomy (NCBI): domain Eukaryota; kingdom Metazoa; phylum Arthropoda; class Insecta; order Coleoptera; family Chrysomelidae; genus Altica; species Altica lythri. The sequence continues at coordinate 56,864,800 of OZ034805.1, read as the reverse complement.
TTACAAGAAAATTTTAATGATCTATGTGCTTAAAAAGTGCAGTTGAGACACAAGAAAACTTTGGCCAAATATTTTCAGTTGAAATTGCTCATTAGCAGTTTATTTTGCTCGTGAAACTATTGCACTTAATGAGCACTTAAATCTCTGACAAAGTGAATTTTGTATTAATCATCATCTCCGGAAATGACCGGTTGCAAGTCTCAGCTCAGCGGTCCGAGTTAAAAAAAAAAAAAAAATTTAGTGGTGACCTTCCGAATTATCTATTAAAAAAATTACGGGACAAAAAATTTTTACCGATTTCTGTTTACTGTTCTTAAACTGCCGATGTCCATTTTGGTTCAAAGTGCAAGAAGAAATGTGACATTTTGCCATACACAATCAATATATTCAATTTTAATACGTTTAATTTTTAAATTTTTTATTTTATGTTTCGTGTTTTAAAAAGCACTTAATTAGCACTTAATTTAAAGATTATTCAATCCTAGTTTTTTGTTTTTGTTTATTATGGGTCAGCTAGGTTGTTAAAGGCTGGCGGTCCCATGGTTTTTCGTAAATATTTCAAAAACGGTTAGTGCACCTAATTTTTGTTTTGCGCACCTAAATAGCACCTAAAAAGCACCTAATTTTGACATAAATTTCGACAAATTTTTCCACTTTGGGTCAGCCACCTTTATGGGGGTCTAGTCGATATAGAAATTAGCTATAAGATAAACGTTTAAAATTTTCGGTAAATTGTCGTAATCGATAACATGGATGAAAATTTTCCCATACAACTCGAAAACCCAAAGGGTGTACACCTAAGTGAATACTAAAGAGGTGGAGGATAAGGGTAGAGAGAGCCAAAATTTTGACAAAAAAATCGTCATCGATAATATGTCCACTTTTTTAACCATGTTATGTTGGACCCTTGAGGAGCTTAAATCCTAAATAGTGGACAGATAAGTGGATACAAAAGAGGTGGCGGACAAGGGTAAAGAGGGACAGAATTTGAATCGTCATCGATAATATGTCCGCAATTTCTACTCCGTTATATTGGACCCTATGTGGAACCAAAATTCGAAATGATGAACAGATTGGTGGATACAAAGAAAATAGCGGACAAGGGTAAAGAGGACAAAAAATCATTATCAATAATATATCCGCCATTTTTACCGCGTAATGTTGGACCCTTGAGGAGCCTAAATCCACAATGACAGGCAGATTGGTTGGAGATAAAGAGGTGGCGGACAAAGGTTAAGAGGGAAAAAATTTGGGCTATTGTCCACCACCTCCTTTGTATTTACTCGGGTGTCTGCCATTTCGGATTAAGGCTTTTTAAGAGTCCAACATTACGTTGTAGAAATGGCGGGCATATTATTGATGAGGATTTTTTACCCAAATTTTGGCCTTCTTTACCCTTGTCTACCGGCGTCCAACCGTTGGGTTTTAAATTGTTACATCAACGCCTTTGACTGGGAAAATTTTCATCCATATTATCGATGACGACAATTTTCAAGTTATTCAACAGAACGAGATCTGTTCTACCTTCCAGTCTTATGCCAACCCACAAAATTATAGTCCCACCTCTATAGCTGTGCATTTCTTGAATATGTTGAACAACCGTCACTCAAATTTGCATTCATACTATCGATGGCGACAATTTTCAAGTTATTCAACAGATCTGTTCTACTTTCCAGTCTTATGCCAGTCCACAAAATTACAGTCCGACCTCTATAGCTGTGAATTTCCTGAATATTTTGAACAACCGTCATTCTGCCAGTTTCTTTACAAACTTTGATCGTAGGAATATTGTAACCTCTTTTTTCTTATAAAGGTGTTAAAGGCACGATTATAGAGGTTAACAAATGCGAACGGCACTCAGGGGGTAGGAGGAGAGCGAGCGTGGATTCGATCGAGCTAGATGAAAAATTTTGAAAAGGTAAAAAGGAATATATTTACTAGAAAAATAAAAGATAAAAGAAGTTAAAAGGGACAAAAGAGATAATGAAAGAAATGAGGAAAAAGTGAAATGGGCGCCACTTATGTTTTTTTATCCTAAGGATGGGGAAATATAAGAAACCCAGATGGAATAAAAATTAAATATTTAAGTTGGATAAAATAGTAAATCAGTTGCTGTCAATAAAATTAAAATAAGAAAGACATAATAGATAAAAGATAAGATAAGATAAATTTGAATAACCCGGCAGATGTTCTCGCAAAAATTTAAATTACACACTTATATTTATGTTACTAAAAAGAGAAATTATACTTACACTTTCCTTTCCCTCATCCCAATGGCTATAGTTATACAGACAAGACATAGAATACATAGATGTTTTCCATAAATCAAAATTTATTACTCAGTTACGTCTCGTTCTTTTCATTGATAAAGATTGATCAGAATAACATACACCAGGTAGGAAAGAAAACATATGGTTAAACAATAAACAATATTTATTACGCAAGGTGGTAATAACTGGGATGTACAAGAAATAGAATAATAAAAATAGAAAATATCAACTCATAAATATGATATCACATTATTAAACACATTGGTGTTTAATCAAAAAATAACTATTACTACACATCAATAACAGCTAAGTAACATTTTTCTTGTTATTTTTGTGTACTCTGATAAGCGAAAAGTGAAAAACAAAGAATTAAAGTTTAATAAAACGTTATATTAAGAAATACTAATTCACCTTTTGCTTTGGTTTTAACTCGAGTTAAAAAAAGAAAGAGTACCATACAACTGTTTAAGTTTAGCAATTATACATATGAGAGGTATAGAGAGAAACAAAATTAATTAATAAAATGCTTTTACAAAAAACTGAATCACACTCTATGCGCCGCGATCACTGATGATTTTATAAAGTGTGATGTAGGTATTATCGCTATTGAACGTAACTATTAAAAACTTTTCACTTAGATTCACAGATACCGGTGTTTCTATAAACTGAGTTACTCTCTGTAGGTTACGAACACTAAGTACATTAACTCTTCATACGTAGATATTTATTATATAGATGACAATTAAATCCAAAATCCAAAGAAATAAACAGTATTTTTTTTTCTTGTAGTAAAGAAATATTAATTATGCAATAAAAAGACTTACAAAATGGCTCCTAGGTAGTTAGATTAGCGTCTCGCCTAGTCTTGGAAATACGGTAAAATTCGGCTTTTTACTAGCCTCAAACATAGGTAATTAACGGCAACTTTCACCAAAACCATGAACGATCAACACAAACTGACTCTATCACCACTAGGAACATTAATTAGCTTTTAATTTTAAGCATCTAAAGATTGGGATTAACTATGTCACAGAGAAGTTATCGTTTTCATATCTACACCCCGACTGAATAAAAGTCGTTGGTACTAGAGGAACGCTCTCCTTTCGCGCCTAATCAAGTGATCTTAAACTCGGAACCTCATTGGTCGTTAAGAAAATCAATAATCTCCTTAGAGACAAACGTTAAATTCTCGTTTCGAGAATATTCCTTGTAACTTATTAAGCTCACAGGGCCGGCCTAAGTAGAAGGAATGGATTAAAATGAGATTTTATCAATAGGGTTTTTTAAACACGCTACAATATGAATCTGGCTACAAACCGAATACAAATTTAATCGAAGTTTGCGAAACCCTCTTGATACAGATTGACATTCTGTCTCTGATAGTACTTTTCGTTATTTGAATATTATGAATTAATGAGCATCTTGGAAGCGACTCATTACCTCAAGAGCTGTTATTTGATGGTTGCGGCGAACCAGTTAAACAATGAAACCTTCTTGTATTGGGCTAGTAATACGCGAAGAGTCTAGATGCCTTTCAGAAACACTACCGTACTCACAACAGCGCGACTTTTTCTTTGCGCAGGTTTTTCAAATTCCTGTTTTTCATGGCAAAGCAACAATATACATAGGATGAAAACAAGTTTCTCTGACAAGGCAATTCTTACCATTATTTCTAATAAACTGATATGAATAATAAAATATTGTTGAACATTTAAACAACTTTAACGGTGTTTGTATATTAGCTGAACATTGACTTCGCATTTATTATAATACTTATTTTACATTGTTTGTTACAGGAATAGTAAATAGAGGAGATTCATTTAGAAGAAGACGGTCAAGAAGTAACAGCTTATGTCCTCCATCGATGGGAGGTACTCCTTCACCAGTATTAGATTCAGCAGATCAAATGCCAGATGTTTCATCCTTTACAATAGCTCTATTAGGATCTGAAGGTGTTGGGAAAAAAGCATTAATTAGCCAATTTATGACATCTGAATGTATAAATGCCTATGACAGACAAAGAGGTAAGAAACATTTCCAAAATTTATTTATAAAAATCAAAGAAACAATTAACTCTGAAGGGAGCGTTAATTTAATTCACAACTTTTTATTGTCATAAAATAGAACTTGTTTGTTAAGGATTTACATATTGTACACTGAGTAAAAATCAACTTTAAAAGATATCACAGTAAAAGTCAATAAATCTTAAAAAGGCTTCTGAACGGATAAATTTCTTTTTTTTTAATTATATTGGTTTCATACTAGTTCGCTCCGGCGGTCAGATTTTATAATCCCTTTTAAATTGAGATATCGATAAGGGCTTTCCAAACAGTAGCGATATTCTATAATTCTAGAATTTGAAAGCTGGTATATAAATTTTTTATTAAGTATTAAGTGAAGATTATATGAGAACAACTTTGTGTCGATGTTTGAAAAACAACGGATGTAAATTTAAGACTATCGATAAACGCCAGTCTATTCTAGAGAGCAAGAGACTGGTTGTATGGAGAAACGAATATTTACAAACTACCGTAAAATATAGGAAACACAGCCGACTAATTGATTATCTGGATGAAACTTGGTACTACACATGCAACGGTGAAAAAAGTATAGGTTGATCAAAATCAGCGAAAATACAGTGTAGACGTTCTTTATATCAAAAGGAAAAAGAATTAACATTGTGGAAGTTGAAGGAGCTCCCTTCTCTCTGCTAAAAACATAAAAAATTGTTTTCTGGTTTACCATCAAGATATGGATATGGATAGCCTTCTTTTTAAAAAATGGTTGCCTGAAACTCAAGAAAAATAGCGTTAGAGTAACCTCATCAAGTTCTACGATAGATGTGCCGAATCTTTTTTGTAACAGAATGACATTTACGTTGAAGAGGGCTACACAAAAAACAATCATTAGAAATACAAAAACATTCAAAAAGGAGTGTCATTAACTGTTTGGCAATACAAGAAAGTCATATATTATTAAAGCTACCTCACCATTACTCCGTCATAAATCCTATAGAGCTACTTTTGGATCAGTACTAAAGGAACATTGCCAGCAAAAACTAAACTAAAAAACTAAGTGATAAAGTTAATCTATCTATACATATAATAAAACTGTAGGAATGTATATGTTTGTGCGTGCATCACATGAAAACTACTGATCCTATTCGAATCCGGTTTTCACAGACGTATTTGTCTTCTTTCAACTTAGTATCTGGTGTATAAAACTTTCTCCCCTCCACCCCTTTAACGGGGTGAGGAAAGAAATTTTTATACAAAAATCAACACGCCACGCGAACGACGTCGCGGGTACATCGAAATAGAACCCAAAAATGTGGTTACACTTTTTTGTCTGTCTGTCTGTAGGTATGTATGTTTGTGCGCGCATCACATGAAAACTACTGATCCGATTCGAATGCGATTTTCACAGATGTATTTGTCTTCTTTCAACTTAACATCTGGTGTATAAAAATTTCTCTTCCATTCCTTATATAGGGTGGGGTAAGAATTTTTTATACAACAATCACACGCCACGCGAACGACGTTGCGAGTACAACTAGTAGAAAATAAAATCGCTGCAATACACATTCAAAATTGACAAATTACATTGAAAACAAGTAGAGCTAAAATACTTTCGGTGTTATCATCATGTTTTTTATCTTTTTTAATTTGTACTATAATAAGTTTATATTGTAACGGGATAACCGAATAAGGAAAGAACCTTAAGATAAAGGACTGTTTTTAGGTTATGTATTCCAGAAATAGAGTATGTAGTAATTAGGTTAGATCATGTTCTCGCAAACGCAAAGACTAGAAGATTCGTTTGTTCTATATAAGAGGATGTATGAGCAGTTAAGGGAAGTTGAAATAGTTCATTGTTACTGTAAAATTGTTTCGACGTTATCCAGCAGAGTTCTTGTGTATCAATTTTGGTAAATAAATTGTGTTAAAGTCACCATTGGCCTCAAAGGTAAGGTGAAGATACAAGAATGCCTGGAAAGAAGATAAATGAACTGTTGGTGGCTGAGCTCAGAAGAGAGCTTAAAGAAATAGAGTTGAAAACTACTGGGTGCAGTATTGTTGAGTAGGCTCCGTGAATACTACCAAAATGTGCACTCTTCTGGAAGAGCAAAATCAGCAAGTGGCCAACTTGCGAGACGAGCAAAATCAGCAAGTGGCTAACTTGCGAAAAGATATCAATCAGCAAATGCAGTCCGAAATAAGGAAGCTCCAACGATAACAGGAAGCTTGTCGTCGAAACCAAACCATCCACCACGGCGACGGATATGCAGAAAGGATGAAAAGCTGCCACGTAGACGTCGAATGACGAGGAAACGTGGGGCAACCTAGGTGCGAACGACGATGGAACCTCCGAACTTCGACGGGAAGACGGTCAAATTACTTGAAAAAATTCGACGCAGTGGCAAGAGCGGATTGTCATCCCAGGAGAAGGCATTGTTCCTAACCATAGCTCTGCGAGGCGAGGCTTTAGACGTCCTGCATTTATTGACACCAGACGAGGCTGACAATTTCGAGCTATTGTTGAATCGTGAGTTCAAAGCAGGAGTGGCAAGAATGGTACTGTTTGCGTATCCAAATGCAGCGGAAAATTTCCTGGAGTGCCTGGCAATCCAATCCATTACCGATGGTCTTCAAAACGCCGAGTTGCAACGGGCTGTACGGTTGGCGTGGCCGAGATCTCTTGTGGACGCCTTGATCAATGCCCTGGAGTTTGATGGGGCGACGGAGGCTCACATGGAGCTGCTCGACTAAGGGAAGATACCAGTAACCTCGACGATACTGTTCATTCCGTAAGTGACATCAAGGCGGTAGTGGAGAGGTTAATGCTTTAATAGAAAAATACAATAAGTTCACTTTAAAAATTTACCCCCTAAAAATTTGATGGAAATATACCCTTTGTCATGTTTTCCTAAATTGCTGGTTCAATAAAGATACCGAAGGTTCACGCCAGATGCGAATGATATCCATTTCTACCAAATCCAGATTTCTTTCTTATTACTGCAATAGGCAATATACGCGATAATATTATTTTTGGTCCATAGAAATTGCTTTCATATAGAAAGACATTCATGTAGTGATAGGTATTTATGTTTCTTTAAAAAAGAAAACGTCGAGATAACATTTTTTCCTTTTTTTATTAGCTCAATAAACTAGAGCTAACTACGTTCGTATATAAACTTTATAAATGAATAATATGAAAGTTATTTATCTTCTCGTAGGGTATTATAAGAAATAATGGCAGAAACTGGAGCTTCCAATAACATCACTCACAATATATTATATTATTTCCAACATCTTACAAATAGTAGCGTTCCGACTATTATTATCTAAAATCATATGCGATGCTACCAAAAAAAAATTTGTACATACGCAACAGGTATCTAGTGGCATTTAAAAATGTAATTTTTCCGTAAATAATGTTAGAAAATTAAAAACTTTATTAGAAAGGAAAGCTACAGCAAGTGACTAGAGAAGCATAGACTGCGGGAATAAAACTTGCGGATGTGATATCTGTTTAATAATGAGTTTTATTCGTCGTAGATATATCATACTCCATGCTAAAAATAGAAATGGTTTTATTGACGGTGCGAAACCAAGATAAGTGATTAGCAAGGATCGGAAAAATTGCACCAAAATATGTAAAAGAAATGAGCCTATGTTAATGGAATAATAACATTTAAACACAACAATAGTTATTGCATTTGCAGAAGAAGGTTGATTTTACAAAAAAAAAATAACTAATTAGTTGTTATCAACTATTTTTTAACCGACTTTAAAAAAAGGGGTTCTCAGCTTAACCTGTATGTATGTATGTTTGTCCGCGATTATTTCACAAATAACTAAATCAATTTCAATGTGGTTATCAAATAAGTATTTTATGCGATAGATTTCAATCTCAATATTGTTTTTTTTTTGTAAATATTGGAAAAAGAATTATGATGCAATAAGTGGCAACAAATTATGCAACCTGCTTTTAATCTTCATCGAATCATTACATGAAAAGTAAAGAGAGAGAAGAATAAAAGATAGGTAGGTAAATGGGATAATGTTATAGGAGTATGGTAGGTAAGAGGATCCTGCTGTAGAACATATGTCCTTTTCAGGAAGTGGATGGGAGTGTTTGGATGGTGTTAGTATCTATCGTCGGCCCCACTCCAACAAATTTCTCCATTTGCAGCCGGTTGGATTGCTTTAACTGTAGCTCTTGTGTCTTTGTGCCATTCATGGTGCTTGAACGTACCTAAACAGTCTTCTTCCTTAGGTGTCTGTGTAGGTATTGTGTTGCAGTGTAACCCACATGGTGCAATGTGAGGTTGGTATAATGGCGCTATGGCGTTTCTCCTCCGTCGTTGAGCCCTTCCATTTGGCAAGGACCAAGGGAACCACAGAAATCTTCGCCAAGGGCCCATTTTGGGAGGGGGGGCACCATCCACCTGTAAGAATGGGGGGTATTCATACAGGAGGGTTTCCAGGTCTTCAAGGAGATCCATGTCTACGGATTGAAGAAATCTCAGGTTAGGAAGGGGAATCTTGTTTTTCGGAATGAAAAGTAAAGCGTGATAGCCCAATTAAGTGTAATGCATTGAACTAACCTCGTTTTCTCGGAAATGACTGGAGCACCAGGGTGCAATAAAAAGCAACAAATTATGCCACTCATCCGATCTTCATAGAAAAATTAGATCAAAATTTATGCGTGATCGGCTACTCCAGCTTAATATTACGCTGGAGAAATCGCGTTTTTTCAAAAATGGCTGAAGCAACAAAAACGCATTTGGGCGGAAAAAAGCAACAAATTATGCCACTTGTCCGATCTTCATTGAATAAAAAGATCAAAAGCTATGCTTATTTCCTTATTATCTTCTAGTGAAAAATTCTGGCTACTCTACACAATCTGGAAAACGTATCAAAGCAGTTTACTTTTATCTTTTTTTTTCATAAATGCATTTTTTTCACAAAAATTTAAATCTAATACATTCCCTGGAGTTAAAGATTAAGAGTATTAAGTTTTTCAAAGATATCTATTTAATAAGAAAGCTTTATTAAAAATGGCTTCTAGGAGAATTCTGCTGAACGCTTATAACCTTCGGCCTTTAAAAATACTTCTTAATTCATACATACGCTTGACAACTTTACCACATGATAACCATTTTGTGGCGAGCAACACTTAATTTTACCGCAACTCATGTAGATTGTGCTTGAAAAATTAGCACAACAGACTCAAAACGAAAATTCACTAAACAAGTGCCTTATTTAACACTTGCCAAGCACAAACTAAACCAAACACAGCCGGGGATTATATCAGATTAAAATCCCAAAGCGGCCATTGCTAGTACGACCCCGTTCTCGGGTCGAACGCAAGTTCTCCGACGAAGGCCGGATCGTAAGTGCCTTTCTTTGCTTGCTTTCCTTTTGAATCATTTGGAATCGACTAACCAATCAGAGACCGTAATTTCAGATCTTGGAATAATCTCAAAATACAATGCCATTTACCTTTAAAGTACAAAATATACTAACAAATATCAAAAATGTACTTCTGGTTGACTATTAGTTAGGGTTCATAAAAAAATAAATTTCTAAATCACTTGAATTAAAGGTAGCGGGTTTTTGAAATGCTACACATTTATTTATTTCAAATATTTATTTCAAAAGAAATAGTATATTGTAATACAAGTGTTGCAATGACAGGTTTCGTAGTACGAGTGAAGTTTGTGAAACGAACCGCGAAGCGGTGAGTTTCGCAAAGAACGAGTACTACAAACCGTCATTGTAATTTGAGTTTTACATACCTACTATTTTTTATAATGAACTTTTAAAAGTATAAAAAAATAAATAAAATGAGAGTTTTTCGAAATATTTATTTATGTTGGTGATCTTGACACTTTTGACACTTGACAGTTTTAATGATTTTAAATTTGAATGTTTGTCAAATTTGAATAAAATATTCTGAATTTCGCAATATCGCTGATAATGTAGTTAATACAACATAATTCTTGATTTACTACCAGAACTCTTTCATCTTTCGTTGATAATCAGTGCAGTGCAACCAATTGTGTAAAACAAAAAGTTACCAAAAACAGTGTTATTTTACAATGAATCTATTTCGATACTGTTTTTAGTGTCGAAATAGAAACTTTGTGAACGTGAATTATAAAAAAGTCATTTTAAGCACCATTCTCCCACTAATAAAAACTGCTATATTTTTCTATTTAAAATAGTTTTGGTATTTAGGTAATTGGCTTCTATTATTAAATTACGTGTCGAACTACTAATAACGATAATTTACTAAAACTGTTTATTATGTTAACAAACAGTTTTGTTGTTTACACAAGGTGTAATATTCGAAATCAAAACATCAAATTACAGTTAACCGCATCATCAATGAACGATACGAACATCGGGTATTTATTGATAGCGGATAACCTCAAAAGTTATTAGCAGGCAATATGGCCAGAGTTAATTGAACGTTTAGCTGTATACAAGAGGCTCCAACTAAATTGGAATATAAACGGATATTGACCTGGTTTGTATTTTTATATCCATTCCGGTTATAAATATCTCCAGAATCCCACGGCGTCAATTGAAATCTAATCGCATGATAATGGCACCTCATTTATACGCAAACCAATTATTTTTTTATATTTAAAAGAGTTTTTTATGCAATCAACGAAAAGTGTTAGTTGTATTGAAAGCAGAAAATTTGTGAAAAAATGGTCCTATAAAAGTCCAGTAACAGATTTTTCTCTTCGAATTTTTTATAACTGAATCAATTTTGCTAAAGAAGTAGGTACTCAAGGACCAAAGACTATGTAGTCAAAACGGCGGTAATACTTTTTGTTCACGCCTGTTCTTTATATAAGTGCTTCTTTAAGAATAATAGTACCTATTGTTATATTTTTTCTTCGTGATTTCGGGATAAGTGATAAACAGCAGACAAAATTACCAATTTATTGGTAAACACAAATAGATAAAAAATTCTTAAACTAATTTACACAACTTTGATACAGTCACAATTACTGAATAACGTCTTTAAAATATCTCGTACAACAATCCGCACTCTTTCGCCAGCTATTACAATTAATATTATTCTTCCCTATCCGAAGCGGTCCCTTATATATAAAATTATATCCTTCTAGAAGTATCTGCAACGTAACAACGAAAAACAACTTTTCTAGAATCGAACGTTCTATTAGCCACTCGAATTCTAAGAATTCTAAGAACACCTCATACATCAGTCTGGGCGACAGGTCCGGATCGTCTCGTAATACTCACTAGTGAATAATCGTTCATTATTCACTATGTCTAATCTTGATACGAGTGTATTATTTACACTCTAAATTATGTGACCCAGCAAACTTCGTACCAATAATTAATCAATAATTTCTTTTTTCCGTTTTTGTTCTTTTTTTTGTTAATTTTGTAATTTTTTATTGTTGTTTTATTAGTTCTCACATTTTTTCTTATTTTCTTCTTTTAGTTTTTTTCGATTATTTTCCATTTTACTTTAGTTTCTCGTTTTTTACCAATTTTTTTTCCGATTCTTCCCTTTTATCGATGTTTCACATTTTTCGTTTTCGGTTATATCTTGTTTTTTTTTATTTTTCCGTATAATTTATTTTGCTATCATTTCTTCCCAATTTTGCTAGTTTTCTCTGTTTTTTTTTTTGATTTCTTGTCGCCCTTTTTTATTTATTTTTTTTTTTTCATTTTTTTTTTTATTACATTCCGCACAAAGATAAATACCAATAAGCTTTTTAAGCAATCGAAATACAACGCCATTATTTCTGATTTATTATTCGTATTTTTTTTTTCGGTTTTAGTTTTTTCTTCTCGTTTTTCCCTTTTTTTTCAAAATTTGTGTGAATATATTTTGTTTTACTAATTTGTGTTAATTTCTTATAAGTTTTGTGTTTAATTTTGAATACAAGTATTAAGTCGTGGACAAAGTATAGTAGACATTCTACTCGCTTGCGGTTCGTGTTGTAAACATCTTCGTGAATATTAGCTACCATTATACGCTCGTTGAATACTAACTTTCCATACCTCAACATTATTATAGAAATAAAAAATAATCAGTCGACCAAAAAAAAAAGAGGGTGTGGCAGTCAGTGGGACTTCCGGCAGAAGTTATACTTCTATGCACTGTTAACTAATAAAACTTAATAACTACAAACACAGGCAAGTAGAAATATATTTTTTTAATTAACTGTATTCAATTAAATAAATACTTAGAAAAATAAGACCAGTTGATGTGTGTCCTTCTTTCAAACACGAAAACTAAACAGTAAAACGATCAATGTACAAAAAAAGTGTTTACAAAACCCCATAGTGCAAAATATACCTAATGCAAATTACTGAATATATATTATGATTAATATTATTAATATAAAATACTAAACTTTATATGTTTACTTACGTGACAGAATTATAAAGTAATTTGTCAAACACAATGTAATACGTCACTATGATATTCCAAAACATTAGCTCAGATTGTTTTTTGTATATCTATCTCTGTTCAATGTACTGATACCTTATATATGTTTCTGTCTCTCTCTTACTCACGCCATTACATATGTAATGATTTTTCCATTTAACCCCACACAAATCAAGTCCATGATAAGAAGTATAACTTCAAAAAGGGTGTGGCAGTCAGTGGGACTGCCGGCAGAAGTTATACTTCTATGCACTGTTAACTAATAAAACTTAATAACTACAAACACAGGCAAGTAGAAATAATTTTTTAATTAAAATTAACTGTATTCAATTAAATAAATACTTAGAAAAATAAGACCAGTTGATGTGTGTCCTTACTTCAAACAAGAAAACTAAACAGTAAAACGATCAATGTACAAACAAAGTGTTTACAAAACCCCATAGTGCAAAATATAATGCAACCATGTGACGGTAGTATGGACTACAATACAATACTCATTACTAAATATTATTATTAATATTATTAATATAAAATACTAAACTTTATATGTTTACTTACGTGACAGAGTTATGAAATAATCTGTCAAACACAATGTAATACGTCACTATGATATTCCAAAACATTAGCTCAGACTGTTTTTTGTATATCTATCTCTTTTCAATGTACTGATACCTTATATGTGTTTCTGTCTCTCTCTTACTCACACCATTACATATGTAATGATTTTTCCCATTTAACCCCACACAAATCAAGTCCATGATAAGAAGTATAACTTCAAAAATCAAGAAAGTAATTAATAAAACAAATATAATATTAACTAAAATATTTAACTATTATAACACTTTGGTACCAGAAGTACAGACAAGAAAGTTATTTTCTTTTACAAACTCTTTGTTCTCAGAAAATGTCACAAGCAGAGAAAAAGATTTTAATAAAAACAAACCTTTAATTTAATAAAGGAAAAACCGGTAAGAAAATTGCGATTTATTATTTTTTTAATGAATTGGAGTTCGTTGCCACTGACCTGAAAACAAGTTCATTTCGTTAGAGTGTATTTCATGTAGAAATAGATTATATTTTTGGAACATCAAAGTATATAACGAGCACATTTGTATATGACAAAATTTTGCATCGTACTACACAGTATAGGATTGGCACATAACTGTGATTGCAAAAACATGTACAAATTTTTTTATTTTCGACTGAAAAAGATTGCATTCATTCAAGATTTAACTCCTCTTCCAACGTTATATTTAGAACCGCTTTTTAAAAAATTCTTGGTTGCAAATAAACATTAAATTTAACTGCGCTGTGGAAAATATAATTACTTGTCACAAATCTTTCCTTTAAAGTTATTTATTATGTTAACAATGGGTTATTTCTTCTGCAATTTAAAATTCAATCGTTTAAAGCTTTACATTTTTTACAAATATTAAGACCTACAAAAGTCGAAGTTTAGCTAGTTTATCAGCTTCTCACTGCCTGGTATTCTTTAGAAGAATGTCTTCTATTATACAAAATTAAACATTTTTATTTATTTTTAAAACTAGCTGAACCCGGCGCGTGTTGCTACGCCAATAACTAAAAAAAATTTAAGAAAAATAAAAGAGGAGAAGAGATAGAGAAGAAAAGAAAGTTTATAGTTTTGTTTTACTTATCGTACCAAAAATATATTTTTCGAACTTATATTTATACGAATTCGTATAGATATCTATTAATCAGTATTGAATTTGATACATGGAAGCGCCATCTGATGGTAGCTTCAATTAATTCATATATCATATTCATCTTACCAATTAAAAATACATCATCATACCGATTTTCATGACAAGCAGTTGAACGGGGCAGAAGTTGCTACTCTGCAGCGCCACCTGGTGGCGAGTGGCATCAATGAGCATATCATACAAACCTTCTCCGTGGAAAAATACATATATATATATACCAATTTTCAAGACAATCGGTTGAACGGGACAGAAGTTGCTACGCTGCAGCGCCACCTGGTGGCGAGTGGCATCAATGAGCATATCACACAAACCTTCTCCGTGGAAAAATACATATGTATACCAATTTTCATAATAATCGGTCCAGTACTTTTTGAGTTCATTGAGTACAGACAGACATACAGACAAACATTCATTTATATATATATATATATATATATATATATACACATATATATATATATATATATATATATATAGATTACTTTCTTACTACAGTATTTTTTTTATTTTAAGATATACTTGGAGCAGAGACAGTTTCAATTATGTTAAATGGTGAAGAATCCGAACTAATATTTCAGAACTCTGGCACTGTTAAGGTAAGCTCTATTAAATTTTTTCCATTTTCCCCAGTTTCGTTGTGCCTTCAGGTTTTTATACAGTTCTAAGTTTCTTTTTTTTTATTTGTATTTTAACTATTATAATTATTATATTTATTTATCATGTTCTGCAGAATCCTCATCCTCTTCACATTATTATGTACGGTGCAACCGAATTGCAAAAATTGTAATACCCTCACCCTTGATACCTTCATAAATAGTAATTAAGGGTGTCCTTTAATCCTACACTTAAACTGCAAAAAGTCATTAAAGCCGGGTACCTACTATAATAACTCATTTTTTTACATTTGAAGTATTAATTAAAAATGGAAAAAAATGTTTAGTGAAGGGGGAAATGTTTGGTGTCATGCAGTCTACTAAAAACATTTGTGGGAAATGCACTACAAGATTCTACAATATTATACAGTAGGAGAAAGCAGCCATGCATAATCATGAAAAAAGTACAGGAAATGTGCTAATGCGTAAAAAAATTAGCAGCACTACTAAAAGAAAAGCCTTAGAACAACCCAGTGAAAGACCGTTGAAACTAATAGACTTTGAAATTAATTCGCAACCTCAAGCTGTAAATGCAAAGGATATAAAATATATCCGGAATAGTATTGCCAAAGTGTATTGAAGAGGTACCTACATAGTTTCTTAAAATCAGTAAATTGTAAAAAAATTATTTTTGTCAACTTTTTACCATCCACGGCTTGAGGAATCAAACTTATGAACCTGTGGTATATTTTTAATCGAAAATAAACAAAAACAAACGTACATCAAGTGCTTTCAAATTATAAAGCAGGAATGTGAGTCCACTGGATTGCAACTAAGACCAAAAAACATGGTGGCTGATTTTGTAATTGGACTACATCAAAACATAACATACAGTTAATATTATTGGCTGCAGATTTCACTTGGCACAATCTTGTTGTATTTATTTATTTAATTTTCAAAATATACCTACTAATGAGTTTCTGCAGTTCGAGTTTGGGATTACCTGTCACTTCTAATTTGTTTATGCAATTCATGTATCGAATTATTTACGTATTTAAATCCATTTTTGCAATTCGGGTATCTACTTAAATGACAAATATAAAAATTTTTGCAGTTTGAGTGCGCCCATTATGTAGGGTGAGGCAAGAATAGACTTCTACCGACTACAAGAATATCTGAGCAACATTGTCGTTATATGAAAACATAAAAAATAATTTATATTAAAAAAAATCAAAACGCATGCTTTTGTGAACAAATATACTAACTATTAAAAAATATATATTTTTTTAATTAGAATTAATAGTGCAAATAAATGTAAAAACCGTGGGGAGCTTTTGAAATACTCTATTGACAACAAGGTTTCCACGCTTTTTACATTTTTTAATTCAAGTTTGTATTCATGTTTTTGAACTATTCTTTTTTTTTTTTTCATTTTTTAGTTTGATTTTTCATAAAAGCTATTTGTAATGCTAGTATTTATTAAATTTTGATTTTTTCAATACGATTAATCCATTCATAAGGATTATTTATATATACAAAGTCTGTCGCAAAGTACCTTAACAGGACAAAGAACAAAAATTAACAATTTTTTTTAGGCAAATAGTTTATTTTATTCAAAATAGTTCTATTTAGAGTTATTACACCGATTTGTACACTCTAAAAGTTTTTCTAATGCGGATTTCAGCTCATTGACCGGGATGTTCTTTGAAATGGTCGTCGACGCCTTTTGGATGGCCTCTATTTCGTCATACCGCTGTCCGTTCATGGGCAAATGTAGTCTAGCGAACAGAAAAAAATCGCATGGTGTCATATCCAGAGAATATGGGGTGTGGTTCCATTTTTTGTCAAAAAATTGAACACAAGTAACGACCAATATGATAGTGCATTATCGTGGAATAAGCGCCAGCTTCTTTCTTCGTGATATTCTGGTCGAACACGACGAATACAAGAGAGCAAACTCATAACACCACCAAGATAATACACAGCATCAACCTTTGTCCAGCTGGAACAAATTCTTTGTCCTTCGAAACAACTGAACATTATCAGTTTTGCCTTTTCCAAAAGGCTCGCTTGGGTGTTTCCATGCGGAACTTTGATGCTTGGTTTCGGAATCGTATTGAAAACACCACATTTCGTCACCAGTCACAATGTTGTAAATGTTAAGGTTAATGATGTCTCTAGAATGTTGAATTCGGAGCATTTTTTGGTCATCCTTGAGCTTGTACGGAAAAACCGTGAACACACCTTTCTTATGCCCAATTTCCCGGTCAAAATCCGATGGATCAACTCTTTAAAGATATTTAATTCCATTTGTATATATTTCAATGAAGATTTTGGCTCATTTTTAATGAACAGACGCACTTTTTTGACAGTTCATAGCGTAATCACTAATTTCGGATGTGCCAACATGTTTGTCGTCTACCAGCTACATAAGACCGTCTTTAAACCGTGTAAATCACTCGTGGACTCGGCTACGAGATAAACACTCATCACCATAAACATGTTCTAACAATCGATGCGTTTTGGTAAATGTTTAACCAAGTTTAAAACAGAACCTAATATTGGCTTTTTGTACGATGCTCATTTTTCGACCCATGTTAAAAAGGTACTGTCACTTTGAGTGGGATAACTTGGTGTGAACTGGTTCGATTGTCATTAAATTTTGACAGAACATCAACGAAAGATATACCTATCGGACACTAGCCCCAATAACAGATTCGATCCAACAGAACCTACATTCAAAATGAATCATATTTTAAATCGTAACGCTCCAAATAATTGCACCCATGAAGTTCAATGTTTCCGTTACATAGATAGATAGATAGACAGATAGATAGATAAATAGATGGATATGAAAGCTAATAAAAGCATCTTTATAAAGAAAATTACAGAAGACATACCCAAATACCTGCATAAGATACTTAGGTACCATGCCAAGTTGTATCTATATATGCAAAAATACTTAGGCAGCTAAACAACCATAAGATCGTATAGCAGTATACAAGACCCAAGAACAACTTGATATTTTGGCAGAACATGACTGTCCAACAGGGTTGGGTAGTAAGACATATTAACAAGGCAACCATCAAGCTGATAAACTTGTAATGAATGATTCAGCAACAATATTCTACGGTTTATAATCAGTTCTAGGGGTACCAAAAAATACGATCCGGGGCCGAATGAAAGCTCGGATCCATAGACAACAAAACTAACACTGGGAGCACATCTCTGACCAAATACACAGCAGAATAGATAGATAGATATCTATTTGTCCTTTCTGAACCTTTTACTATAATCTTTGGTTGAACTTTTTTCTTCTACAACAAGTCTAAATTTAATTTACGGATGTCTAGTATTATTTCCTTGGTTTTATTAAATATTCAAATGTGATGGATATACTGTTTTATTTATACTATCATTTAGACTTTTATTTGTGTTTTTTCAATTTTTTAGCATTCATATTTCTATTATAATGTCCTTATTTCAATTTTATTTTCTATATTTTGTGACGTCCACGTTTCCCAAACTTTTTCCTTTATCCAAAATATGTCTTGCTCTAATGACTGAAAACTCTCGTTGGAATGTACGTTTCACAAATAATACGCTTTCGAGACAGCTCAAGCATTGAATAGGAGGTAATAGATGAAACTGATAACAAGAGGTAGAACCCTTGGGGGACTATTGAAATCTTACATCCGAATTAAAATCATTGCTATTATTACATTACTAGATATCTTAAATTTACAGCATCTCGCCATTAAAGTTTCTGCATCCATTTTAATTCAATTCCTAAAATGAGAAGGAATAAAACAAAGAACAAGACATTCTTTTGTACTGGAAACTTTAAATTAGTAGTCTCTTAAAAACCGATTGCATTTTTTCGTTTAAAAATAAAAAAATGTTTATTTTACAAATAATAGCTAAATCGGCATTGTGTATTTAATTTACCACTAAACGAATTTACTACAGGGGCCTATAACACAAGCTACACAAGTCCTAAAATTGTTAGAATAAATTTTACACTTGTAGCTTTTCCATAACACAACTCAACTTGTAACTACCCGTACGGCACCAGTAATTACGGATGAATTTCTACAGAATACACGTATTCTGTAACATAAAGTTAACACTTGTAAAATTGTGTTACAGAATTTTCTACAAGTGTAGTTAATGTTTTACCTATCTAAGACTCTGGGTAAAGACTCAGTATTATAGCAATTCTCTTACTGTAAACACGTACGTATCTGTCCCCAGTATGTGGTCAAGTGATTCTGAGAGAGGCCATGAAGATCCGCCTAGAGAATATCGGTTCAGTGTAAGAAAAGATTTTGCTTTTCTCACTGATAATGAATTCAACGAAAGCTTTCGTCTGAGCCGAGTTCAATTTAAAGATCTTTTTCGGGATATTGGCCCAAGAATTGGATTGACACCGCTACAGAAGACATTAATCTAAAATTCTACTACGTTACTGCTAACTGGCCCGGTAGTGTCCACTACGCACGGATATTGCGAAATAGTTCCTTCTTTCGCAGAATGGAAAATGGTTGGAGACCTCATCCTAATGGTGTAATTCTAGGAGACTCCGCTTATCCGCTGAAGCAATGATTGATTCCACCAACATATGAAGATCCGTTAAATCCAGCCCAGTATAATTTTAACAGGGCACAAAAACAAACAAGAATAGGAATAATAGTTACATATGTTGCCACGTACTTTTAGTGTAATAAATGAATTAAAGAAATAAAACAATAAATTTGGAAAACTTATTAAGTACTTCAAATAGAAGTCCAGCTCCAGTTGAGATCGGTAAGTGGTTTCCCTACTGGCAAATTAGTGCCCAGCTCAGCCGTAGAGGGTAAGTAACCAAATAATAGTGAGTCGCGCCACCGATTTCGAACGGTTAAAATCGGAAACCCCTGTTGTTCCTGGCACTGACCTTTCTCACTGGAGATAATTAATTAAAATAAGAATATTAATCAATATTAATTGAATTGCACAATAAGAAAGATAAAAGTGAGCTAAATAAAACAAAAATATCAACTAGACCCTTCTTTAATATAAAAAAAAAATTTGAGTTCACACTACTGTCAACCCTCGCGCTTGACAATGTTATTAACATGAAAGTTAAGAGTAATCTAAATAAAATTAACTGAAAAGTGTGATCACACGCTATACAAGAAAAATAAATTTAAAATTAAAAACTATAGTCACGACTTAAATCTAGTTATAGTGCTATTGGCTTATCTGATAATCCAGATAACGATTCCTTCTAGTCCTTGGCTTCAAAGGCTTCACCAATATTTAGGCCTGTACCAAAAATCAAGCCTGCTCCAAAAACAAATAGGCTTGCTCCAACCAAATAGGCCCGTAACAAAAATAACTTCAGTCCGTACCAAGAATTAGGACTGCACCAAAATTAAAGCCTGTTCCAAAAACTGAGACCTGTACCAAGGACCCTATTGTAATAGGGTTTAATTCCTTCAAAATCGTGACACACCTGGCTGGTAAACGGGTGAAATAATATACTCGCTGCTAATTGCACCAACAGGGGATTCTAACCGCAATTCGCTGCCTGACTGGTATTGAGTTCACCAAATAATTCCCTGACTGTTCCGTGATCTATCACAGAAGATTTCACAAAAATCCGCCAAGCGACTTTTCCAAAGAATCTGTCCAAAAATAACAACAGAAACTAACTCCAAACCACGATTCAAATGGAAAATAAGGTTTAGTTTCAAAAATCCAAAATTAATTGACCCGGATGTACCTACCGAGATTGAAACTTAAACCGAAAATCTTCTCTGGTCTTCGAGCAACCACTTTGGTCAAAAGCAGATAACGGAAAGAAAGAGGAATCGCTCACTTTCGATAAAATTTGACAGACTCGAAAATGGCCTCTACCACTGCAAGGACAATAACCGAAGAGTCGGCAGCCAACAATTTACAAACAAACGGTAGTCGTTCGATAACAACAAATCTTATTACTTATCAAGATAACACCAAAAATCTCAGTATTACTCAATTTCTCGTTCATATCCAATCTTTATATGCTAGATGATAATATAACTAAACACCTGGCTGTAGACAACAATATGACGAGTTATACAAACAGAAAGAGAAGTGACAACCGTTCACAGACGTCAGCGAATGATAATTCAAAGTAAACAATACACAACATCTGACTTTAATAAATAGACTTTCAAAACAACATTAGCACTATTAGCAATGATTTATGGCCAGAATAATAAACAATAGTTGGCGATTATCTATAATCGAACTAAAATCAACTTGTTTCTGACTCGATTTAACCCTTAGTAATGGAGAATTTATAAGGTAAGAAATTAATTATAACTAGAGCGGATTTTAACCCGTGACAATGTACAAAATTATTAATTTTCTACAATTGTAGCAATTACAATTACAGGCAGAATAGTTGTAACTTATAAACTTGTTACAATTGTACAGTTT
This sequence comes from Altica lythri, assembly GCA_964028335.1. Taxonomy (NCBI): domain Eukaryota; kingdom Metazoa; phylum Arthropoda; class Insecta; order Coleoptera; family Chrysomelidae; genus Altica; species Altica lythri. Next base: position 56,843,296 of record OZ034805.1, on the reverse strand, counting down.
GTGTTACAGGCCCCAGGAATTCTTTTTAAAAGCTAAAGATACTTTTTTATCCCTTTTAATCAACACTAATCAGGAGTACATAATAAAAAAAAAGTGTGAGGTGTCAAGGGACACCCGGATGGAACGAAGTTCCTTTCGATTAATGAGTGAAGGAATTAGTAATTTGTAAACATAACAGAGTGTTTATACATACATAAGCATTTATTATTGTCTGTATAAAATCTCTACTTACCTAACAGTTCGTTTCTTTTAACAAAAGTGTCCATTTATACAATACCAGAGCTTTAAATAACACATCTTTTTAAAATTACTTTTTATAATTTAAAACAGGAATTAACAATTCAATACAAAAAATTTAAAATTAAAATATTTGACAGTGACTGACAGTTAAGGTAATTTGACGTAGTCAAGTTACGAACTATTTTTAAAATGTTTATGAATTTATTAATTTATAAAAACAGGATAAAATAAAATATAATACTATTATAGGTAATTATGTTTTTTTCTACAGTATTTTCTTTTTAATGTACATTTTCTTTTAATTTAAAATAGTGTCTTTTTAATTGTAATATATCTATCTATGAGAGAGAGGGAGAGAGAGTTATTTATTTTTTGGTCTGTGAGAGAGAGAAACATGCGTGTGTCGGTGCATAGTGTCGTGACAACTTTTGGTATGAATTTTTTTGGGCTAGCTCCTAGCGTCAGTCGTAACTGTTCGTAACGCGCGAAAGGGAACTTCGTTCCAAAAACATTAAAATATTCAAAACAGTCTGAATAAATATTCATATTTCCTTGATGATTCCGAAGATATAAACGAATAAAAAAGTTGTGTTTTGCAATCTCTAAATTTTATTCACGCTTATAAACAGGGAACTTTATTTTGGCAATTTATTTAAAAGATAATTGGTTGATTTTCTACTTTATTACCTTTATCTGTTGTTTTTTTCCCTTTTGACACCATTAGGTACTCTTCTAAAAATATACTGTTATGGACAAATGAATCATAAAATAGACTTATACTTTATTTGTCATACATTTAATTCTCCTTAATGAGATAGTTCTTAACTTAATTTCCTTTCATTATCTAACAAAGCATTGTCATCATCTTTGACCTCTTATAGGCTATTGATTATATGCTAAAAATTAGGGCAATAAGGAACTGATACGTTTTATGGTGTTTATTTTATGAATCCTTTTAGATAAAAAAAACCTCGGAGTGTTATTAAATGAGAGAGGTGGAAATCTACATTTAGAATTAGCCCCTATAATTTTGCTCCTTCTAGGTCTCTTTGTTCTTCTTTGTCATATACAGATATACTATCTGATCAATTGTTCTAACTCTAGAACTACATTTTTCACTATTGTTTTGTGTACGATAACATTCATGATCTTTATTTCTCATTTTGGGTGTAGGTATACACTAAAACGAACCGGTTTAAGTCCTTTGAAGGAACTCAAGATTGCTACTTGAAAAGGAAGTATTTATAGTCCATTGAAAAGTTACATTTGGAGGTGCGTTTTTTAGAGGACGCAATTTTATTTTCTAGAAGTGTACAGGATGTCAGTGTAAAGCTAAAACCAAGTTTGTGAGGTCGCCACCCTTGTCTAACGGCCGCCATCTTGAAAATAGGGGTTGAAATGGTTTTTACGTGTATCTCTTAAACTATTTATCTGATAGAAAAAATTTATAAACATTTTTTGTTGCAAATTAGATTCTCTACAACTTTGGCTTGTAACTTTTTCTCGTAGAACTATAAATAAAAAAGTTATGTTCAGAAATTCGAGAAAAAAAAATATTTTTTCGATATAACTTTTTTATTTATCATTTTACGAAAAAATGATATCAGACCATTTTTGTAGATCGTCTTTTAAAGAACAACTTTTATAAGCAACATTTTTTTATTAAGTCAATAGCCAAGGTTTTACAGCGCTCCGAAGTGAGTACTATTTTTCAGTACTCTTAAATATACATATATTATACGTGTGTGCTAATAATGTGTCATCAGGTTTTTTTATTTTGTTATTATAATTTGTTTAATTATTAATTTTGCAATATTATTACTAATTAATTAATGATGTTTTTCCACACCACCTACGAGGTAGAGTCTAGACCAGGGGTGAGCAACCTTTTTAACCCACGAGCCAATTTAAATTTTAAAATTTTGTGGCGGGCCGCACTAATTAATAATTTACAAAGCTTTATATATACTAATAAACGTTATAATATAAAAATACAAAATTAAAAAAGTAAATATTTCATACATAAATTTTAATGCAACAAGAAAAGAATACAAATACAAAACAAAACAAAAACAAAACGGATACTATACTAACATTACATTATATTTAATTTATTGATGGGAGGAAGTTGATAAAATAAATAAAATTCTATTTTAGAAATGCTTGGCGGGCCGCATAAAAATATTTAAAGGGCCGCATGCGGCCCGCGGGCCGCGGGTTGCTCATCCCTGGTCTAGACTGTCTAGAGGCTGGTTTTTTTTACGTGGTATCCCCAATAGGCATACTCCACTGTGATTTTCTAAATTACAATTATTCCGTCGTAAGTCTTTTCGATGGACCAAGTTGCGACTCAGCATCTGATTGGCTTTCTAAATCAAATATCAGTGGGAGAACTAAAGAAGGAAGGGGTGTTAATGTCGGTGGTTCATCATCAAAATCATTTTCATTTATTAATTCTGAGAGCTCCATTACGTTGCTACATGTCTCTCCAGAACAATGGAAGCACACTGCAGAACATTTCAGCCCTGCTTTTCGACATCCAGACATCGCTCCACAGTTTCCTTTGCATTTGCAAAACATCAATTTTAGAAGCTCAGGGGGTGCTGGAGGTTTAGAGCTTTGCACTGGCATCAATAATTTTCCATTTTTTTTCAGCCGCAGTCTTCAGGATCATTTTAATTACCAAGCCACGACTGGACTTGATGGTAGACTCGGAAAGTATGAAAGCGAGCTGTGTCTTGTGTTGGAGGAAGTAAAGATAAATTAAATGTACTTTTTGTCACTGCCTTGGCGAATTGTTTGTATCTTAGGCTGTGAAGAGAATTATCATCTTGTTTACCACCGTATACAGAGATAAAAAAACATTCACCAATTACAGCGAGCAAAGCAGGGTCAATAGTCTTGTTGAGAAACAAAGCCGTTCCACTTGCTAAATGTTTTTTCAGGGTTTTCACAAATTTCATTTTACCGATATTGTAAGGAGCTGAAGTTGTGTCACATACTGAAAAAGCATGAAGAAGCAGCAAGTTGTCAGCAATGACATCTCCGTATATAAAACCTGACGCACAATATATGAACCATTACACAGATATGGTATTAAAAAGATTAAGTAAAGGCGAATGATTTACCTCTAGTTGGTCGTTTAATAAAATATTGGAATTTTTCCTTTTATTAATTTTTAATGATTCTAATAGATTTAATTTAAGACTTTTATCTTCAACGTTTAAAATTTCGAAATTTGTGTTGAAGGAATGGTTTTCTTCTAATAAATGTTTTGCATGTTTTGCATTTCGAAATTTTACTAACAAATAGTACTCACTTCGGAGCGCTGTAAAACCTTAGCTATTGATTTAATGAAAAAATGTTACTGATAAAAGTTGTTCCTTAAAAAACGATCTACAAAAATGGTCTAATATCATTTTTTCGTAAAATGATAAAAAAAGTTATATCGAAAAATATAATTTTTTTCTCGAATTTCTAAACATTTTCGCTTATAACTTTTTTATTTATAGTTCTACGACAAAAAGTTACTGGACCAAAGTTGTAGAGAATCTAATTTGCAACAAAAAATGTTAATAAATTTTATAATAACAAAATAAAAAGATCTGATGACACATTATTAGTACACACGTATATGTGTATTTAAGAGTACTGAAAAATAGTAGGTACTCACTTCGGAGCGCTATAAAACCTTAGCTATTGACTTAATAAAAAAATGTTACAAATAAAAGTTGTTCCTCAAAAGACAATCTACAAAAATGGTCTGATATCATTTTTTTGTAAAATGATAAATAAAAAAGTTATATCGAAAAAATATTTTTTTTTCTCGAATTTCTGAACATTTTCGCTTATAACTTTTTTATTTATAGTTCTACGAGAAAAAGTTACTGGACCAAAGTTGTAGAGAATCTAGTTTGCAACAAAAAATGTTTATAAATTTATCAGATAAATAGTTTAAGAGATACACGTAAAAACCATTTCAACCCCTATTTTCAAGATGGCGGCCGTTAGACAAGGGTGGCGACCCCACAAACTTGGTTTTAGCTTTACACTGACCCCCCTACACTTCTAAGAAATAAAATTGCGTCCTCTAAAAAACGCAAGGTTAGGCCTAAAAAATGTAACATTTCAATGGACTATTACGATCAAGGAACAAAAGACGCAACAATGTAAGTTAATTACAATGAACTCAAAATTATTAGCAGCATTAAAGCCGTTAAAATATTAAAGAATCAAAAAGGGAGATTTAAAAGTGTTACTTAACTTTGTAATTGTTTCTACGAGAGTTCATTCGTAGTAGTATTGTTCGTAGTTTATTTATTTAATTAACTTTTAATAAATTAATTGATTGATCTGGTTTCAAATTTAAGTAAATTGATATTTGGATCTATTTTAGCTCTTGCTTCGTTTAAACATTATTGTTTTTGCACTCCTCATGGTATTACATTCTTATAGCTTTTGAATTTTTTTATATACATTTTATTGGAGATTCTTTCTTAAACTTATTTTTTTATAAAATATTTCAGTAGTATATATGATTTATTTTTTAATAAGTATTTATCCGTGGTATTTCTAGTTGCTCTGTTGGAGATTAGTGTACAATTTATTTCAGCCTTCTATCTAGAAAGTGGCAGGTATCTGATTTAATCCTAAATTTCGTTCGCTCTCGAAACTTTAAACCAACTCTTGGATTAAGTGTATGACGAATGAGAAACATAATTTTCAGTATGCCTCTAACGTTATTATTTGTTATTTAAATCCATCTTTCGTAAAATAATAAAATACTATGTCATTTCAACTTCGTTCTGATTGTAGAGCTTTCTATTAAGTAAATTTGTTCACAAAACTACCTATCTGCTTTTCTACTCTCATCAATTATAGTCAGCCGTACTTTACACATAAGTGTTATGTAATTTACAGCATACAATACGGAGTAAATTAATGCCTTATTAATTTTAATATACATACATACAGATCTTTTTTCCACCATATTCCAAGCCTAGTTGAGGTCGGCGGTAGCACCTTCTCCATTTTTTCTCTTTCAGGTCCTCATTTGTTTTATCCATCCGTCTCTACTTCAGTCTTCCTCTTAGTCCCAATCTCACATTCGCGTATTCCTTTACTTATATAATTCCTCCTCTCTACAATCCCAAACCATCTCAATCTATTTTCCTGGATTTTCTTGCTCAGCAGAGTCACTTTTACTGTACCTATTACTCTCTTATTTATTACTCTGTCTTTCCTCGGTAATCCACACATTCTTATTCCTTCTTCCTTTTATTTTTGCACACATATTCCTGTCACACAAAACTCCACTACTCATTCTTCGCCATTTTATCCATCAACACTTAATTCTATGAGTCATCTTACTCTTTAATCCTCCATTCTTTTCTAGCGCAGACCCAAAATATAAGTTTTGGATAGCTGGTTGCACATGGTCCTGCAGATTAATTTTAAGTCCATTTGTTGTTGTCATATATTCGTCCTTCTTAGTCTTAACCCTCTACTTTCATGCTATTTTCTTCAGTTCTCAAGTTTACCTTCCTGTCTCTCTTTCACAAAATCTACAATCACCATATCTATTACCATACAGAATAGATAGGTATTCACCACAGATTCCTGGTGGAGCTCAAATCCACTCCAAATCCCTCAGTAACCCCAACACTGATGTTTACTTCCCTTCCCTCAAAATTTTTTTGCACTAATTCGACATACTGGATATTACGCTGCATTTCTCGACATCTCTCCATCATTCTGCTCATAGAAAAAACAGCATCAGTCGTTCCTCTCCCAAGCAATAATCAAAATTGCTTTTCACTTATACTCGTTTCTTCAAAACTATTCTCTCCCAAACTTTCAAAGTATGCGGCATTAGTTTAAGGCATCAAAGTAATCACATTTTTGCACATCCCCCTTAAATTTATAGATTGACACAAGCACTCTTCTCACTCGGTATTTTTTTTGATTCATAACTTTTCTCATCAGGTCCAACAGAATATCTGGTCCATCCTTAACAAAACACCTTCAATTCTTCATCTTATTCAATGTCCTCTTTACTTCCTCCCTACACGCATCACTCACCATTCCAAAATTTGCAATTCCATGTTCAAATATGTTTCTCTCATTTTCCCCGTTAAACAGATTCCCGTAATCTTCCTTTATTTTTTTATTTAGCTTTTCTTAATAATTATCTTTCTTCCTTCTTACTCTCAAAGTTCTTAATGTACATTCATGTAATACCTACTATTAATTAAAATCTTAAAAAAGTGAAATACCTTATAAATACTAATAAAAATTTAAATAATATCGTTAGCAATCGAGTGGTAATACGTTTTACACACATTTTTGAAATTACTGATCTTGCTTGAATCCCTTCCTTTAAATGGTAGATTAGTTGTATGTGGCGATTTGAATATTGACGACTCCAGTGTTTGTGCTGCTAAAGAATCACTTCAGAACATTTTCGAATCTTTTGGAATAATCATACACGTCAACGCGACAACCAGAATAACTAAAACTACTTCTACTACCATAGACTATGTCATGTCATTTTTTGATCCGAAAGTCGTTGACTGTACTGTCTTCAATTCAGTTTTTTCTGATCATGAAGCAATATTAACTACATTTTCCCTAAAATCCAAAAGTAAAAATGTTTCGCGCAAATAGTATTTTTGGGTATAAAAATTTCCAAAATTTCAAAGAGCAAAGAGTTGTGTCTAACATCTGAATGCAATTTTCTATCTGATGACGTCTACCCCGAATTCTCTAGATTTGTAAAGATAGTGCCGCTGTTTACAATACTTAAAAAAATTCTCAGATAGCGTCTCCTTCCAAAGTTATGAAAAGATGTACAGGAAAACTTATATTAAAACTATTAAAGCCACCAAGGATATGTATTACAATACAATAGAAGATTGGGAAATGCGGGTAATATTGCTAAAGAAACATAATCTGTAAATGAATTAAGGGACCAGGCTTCTTCATCTAATACAATTCCTACTTTACCAGATAAATTAAACAACTGCTTTGTTAATGTAGCGAAAAACTTAGTGAGCTTCATAACTCCTTCCTACGATCTTCTTTCTTATCTCAAAAATGAAAATTTACACAGTTTCTTCATTTCACCTGTATCATTGGCCGAGCTTCGCAACACAATTAATGACATTAAAAACAAATCATCAGCTGGAACGGATGGGCTTACTCTGAAAATGTTTTCATCGTTAGCAATCGAGTGGTAATACATTTTACCCACGACTTATAAGTAAATTGCGTATTTTTTAACCTATAACTCTGTCAGTAAGTGTCAAATTATTGAGGAGTTGTGTTATAGTTTCATTTACTAAACTAGTGGAGTAAGTAAATAGAAATCTGTATTATTATGTTGGTTACCTACAGTTTTCATGAAATTAAACTAACATTTGACATTTCTCAGACAGAACTGTCTGCGAGATCGAATATTTTTGACAACTTATGCCAAAATTTAAATTTTATATTTGTTATTTTTAGTTTTATACAAAACCATTTGGTAAGTCGTGGGTAAAGCATAGTACTTCACTCAAGGAACACATTGCATATTTAGCTCGCTGTAATATGCAATTAACTCCACTCGTAAAGTAATATACTATTACACACTTTTGGAATTACAAAAAACATTTGTGCCACGTGTGTATAAATCGCTACTTACCACTATTGTTATGTACTATACTATTTATTTACATAACTGTAAACTTAAATGTTTTTTGTTTGATTTTATCAAAACCCGTAATGAAACCAAAGCGTTCATTTAGTGTTCAACTTGTCACAATAGGGATTGGTTGATTACACACATTAACATGGATCTAACTGAATTTTAATCAACCGTGCCGAACTCCAATTTACATACTACTGTATAATTCCTAAACTATAATTTGTCACTTCACAGATTATCGTGTTGACAGAAAATTATGTATGTATTTCATTATGTTTGTTTGTTTCATCTGTATTTTATTTAACAAGAACGCTTTACATAAATTACGTATTCGTCCAAAAAATATGTTTTTACTAAACTGTTCTATTACTTTCGCTGATGGTTACCTGTTCTTTCAGTAAATCAATGTGTAAGTAACTGATCAATATGAATCAGTTCATATACATTAACTCCTGAAAATCTAATATATAAAATTCTTATGTCAGTATATCAGCGCCGGATACACGATTCATTGGTCCAGAACCTGTACTGGGACTGCCTAGAGCCTGGGTAAGGACCAAAGTCAAGAGATGGGTCTGGGAAGAATCGACCAAACACTAGAGTAATACTGTAGGGCTGAGGCATTCGAAGCTGACGCTCAAAGGCTACTCCAAAAAACTGGTGTCTGACATACTGAATCTTGGCAGGAGTCAGATAAGAGTACTGGTGGGTCTGCTCTCTAGGCATGGACCATTCAGACTATACCTTCGAAGGATGGGGATTTTGACACAGAAACCCACCTCGTGCCGACTGTGCGCCATGGAAGATAAGACGGCAACTCACATTCTATTTGAGTGTGAGGCCTTGGACCAAAAACAGTTCCTCATATTCAGTGACACGAACCCTGAAACCTATCACCACCGTGAGGAATTAGTCACAGGACTCAGATCTCTTATAAAGGGAACTGCTCTGTGGCAACAGTAACTAAGGGATAGTCATCCAAATCCTCAAGAACTTGGGAAACCTGGATTTATGCCTACCTAAAGATCAGCGGTGGTGATGATCTTCAGCTGAACAAACTAGAGTCCTGCACGTATCGGGTGCATGCAAGGACTCTTGGTGCCGAACCTGGTCACAATATTCCCATACGAAGCAGTGTTTAAAGCATGGAGCTCCACAGGAGAGACCATACGAGGTTTATTTAGATTAGATTAGATTAGATATCAGTGCCGACGCCATTAAAATTTAGTAAGTGAGTGACAAGATTGATGAGGGCTTGGGCATGGACCCAATGACTCCACCAATAGTCCCGAACTTCGAGTATGGAAAACGGTCGCTATTTGTTGTCCAGGCTGAGAAACCCCCTGATTTTAAAACTTTTTAGGCTATTCCTTGCCTATCAGCATGACCAGCCTCCAAGTGTATGCCTGGAAGGGCACACTAGCACCAGCAAAAAATTAATGTTAGCATCAGAGGAACTTCCTAGCGACGTAGACTCCTTGCGAAAGTTGTACTACTGTTTCCACAATACTTACGGTATTTGGCTTAGCTGAAGTTAAAGCAGATCTCCCTTCTTTTATCGTATTTTTCTTCAGAGAAGCTCTGCGGGGTCCAAAAAAATAGAGAATGCCATAAGAACTATTATTCTAGTAGTTCTTCATCTATTTCCAAAAAATTTTAATCAATAAGACTCGAACAGAGGATTAAGCACACTCTAAAACATTAGACGATGGTGAGCTCAGTTTATTTTTCATTAATATTCGGTTCTTAAGATATAAAACAGATGAACTAATTCTATTGTTAGAAGAGCTAAAATTTCCTGAAGTTGTTGCAATAACTGAACACTGGTTAAATATTGTTAAAAACTACACTACAGTCTCTGGATTTAATAGAAGTGATTTATCTGATGGAGATACTGTGATAATGTCAACAAATAACGACTTTTCAGCGATGACTAAATTTGATCATAGTAGATTCACCATATGCCACAGTCAACATTTTGAATTAATTGGCAAACTTTATTTCATTTTTAACGCAAAATTTAATGTAGATTCTTTGATCCATTTTGTTCGATAGTAGAAAATTGAAGAGAATTCCAAAACACCTCTGTCAAACACAAACTAACAATGCAAACATAACATAAGGAAAAAAATTTCGAGAATCGAATGTAAGTATCCCGTGAAATTCAAAATTCTCGTTTTTTTCTAGACAAACCTTGTATGTATTTTATAAATCCAAATCATAAAAAAATAGGGACGAACCATCCTCAACACTTAGGGGTATATAAAATAATTTACGGCCTATGCACATAAAATTTCATGAAAATATGTCGAGCCTTTTCAAAGGAATTTGGAGACTATAGCCCATGGTCGATAATTTTTGAAACCAAAAAAAATAATTACATAATAAAACCAATTGGAAAAATAGAAAATATAACAGCAATAAAAGGAAAAATAATTTACGGGTGATCTTATATATAAATTTAAGAATGACTATCTTATCAAGAAAAGCTTTTTTTATGTCCCGAATAGCAACATTTAAAGAGGATCCTGGAATAATTCTTTGTCAAAATTTACAGCTTTACATTTATTATTCCCAATCCTCGAATTTCGTTTGGCAATAACGATTATTACTTTCTCTTTTCTTTAGTTGTTCTATCCTACTACCTGTTAAATTGAAATTAATAGCATTGTAGACTTACAGGAAAAAGATAAAGGAATCTAGATGATGATATTTTTTAAGAAGATAAGAATTAAATCATTGGTTAATAATAATAATAATAATAATAATAATAATGCTTTATTGTCAGAAATTTTACAATTTGTCGACAAAGCTAAAAAACATACAAAAAAGTACAAAAACCTTAAAATTTAACATATCACATAAATAAAATACAAAAAAAGATATTTATACAATTAAAGAAATTGAAAGTCATTAAAAAAAAAGAGAAAGAAGAAGAAAAGGAAAAAAGAAAAAGTTCCTTGAAGTAGTAAATTAGTGTGTATTTAGAAGTATAAAATCATAATATGAAAAATTCATTTACTGTGTACAAAGATCTCTCCAATAAGTGCGCCTTCAAAGCTCTACGGAATGCGGGAAAGAGTGTAATAGATTTGATATTGAAAGGCAGACGATTGTGCATCTTTTTTGCATTATACAATATAGAGTTTTTGATTAACTCTGATCGTGGGATTGGTAAACAAAGATTAAGCTCCCTGTTTCTGAGTGGATAGTTGTGGGAAGGCGTTTCAGGATTCGCTGACGAGTGCTTGCGGACTAAGCAAACGGATTCAAAAATGAATAAAGAAGGAAGAGTTAAAATTTGATATTTTTTAAAGTATTCCCCACATTGAGTTCTATTGTTTAATCTTAACATGTAACGGATAGCTCTCTTTTGAAGTTTGAAAATACGGTCAAATTGAGTCGCACAACACGTACCCCAGAATGGAATGGCGTAACGGAGATGCGACTCAAAAAGGGCGTAATAGACTGTTCGAGCTGTTGACAAGTTTAATTCCTTGGAAACTGATCTTAGCGCAAAACACGCAGAACTTAATTTTTTTGACAATGCATTGATGTGCAAGTCCCATTTTAATGAGTTGTCAACAATGAGACCCAGGAACTTTACAGAATCAACGATTTCCACACTATTGTTATTAAGTTCAAAAGTTTGTAATGTACCTTTATATGATAAGATTTTAGTTTTAGAGAGATTGAGGCACAGAAGGTTAGAATCGCACCACGATTTAATAGTGACTAAGTCACGAGATACGATACTATAAAGGGATGTACTATCCGGGTTGCTCCAGGTAAAACTAGTATCATCAGCAAAGAGGCTGAGTTTACCACTAATATTTAGGTAGGCAATATCACTAATAAAAAGCAGACATAAGATAGGACCTAGAACTGAACCTTGAGGCACCCCACAGTCAATTGGCTTACAGGAGGATGTTCTCTCATCAACCCTTACCATCTGACTTCTGTAGGTAAGATAAGATTTAAACCACTCGAGTGGTATTCCTCTAATCCCATAGTGTTGTAATTTGTGAATTAAGATGTTGTGGTTTACACAATCAAAGGCCTTAGAGAAGTCGCAGAAGATTGTTGCTGTAGAGTTCTGATTGTTAAGACTGGAGTAAACATTGTCAAAGAGCGAGAACATAGCATCATTGGTAGATTTATTGCTCAAGAAACCAAACTGTTGGGGAGTTAGTATTTTATACTTGCAAAGAAAAGATAGCAATCTTTTTTTAACCAATCTTTCAATAATTTTCGACAACGTGGGGAGAAGTGCTATTGGGCGATAGTTCGAAGCTTGATCTTTATCACCTCCTTTGTGCAAAGGAATAATTATCGCAGTCTTAAGGCAGCTTGGAAAGACTCCAAGTTGAAGTGACTTGTTAATCAAGTTAGTCAGATGGCTTAGGGTGTTTACCGGTAGATTTGAAAACATTTTCAGAGTAAGCCCATCCGTTCCAGCAGATGATTTGTTTTTAATCTCATTAATTGTGTTACGAAGCTCGGCCAATGATACAGGTGAAATGAAGAAACTATGTAAATTTTCGTTTCTGAGATAAGAAAAAGGATCGTGGGAAGAAGTTATGGAGCTCACTAAGTTCTTTGCTACATTAACAAAGAAGTTGTTTAAGTTCTCTGGAGAAGTAGGTTCACAAATAATAGAAATTAATACATATACAGATAATACAAAAAATAGCTTACATTTCTAAATGGTGTAAAGAGATTGCTTTTCAATTGTTGATATAATTTATTTATTTTAATTTTGAGTAGGGGTCTAATTTGAGGTAGGTAATACATTCTGGATTTACCCTGTTATTGCTTCGTTTGTACCAACTAGATAAAATAAAAATGTCTCAGCTTCTTATTCTCTGTCCATTACTTCAATATTTAAAAAAAAAAATAACTTCAGATTCGGATTCCTGAGAATCGAAAACATAAATTCTCGTTTACGCTCCCCAAAATTTTTAAAGATTTGATACCTTTTTCATTGGATTACTTCTAGAATCATGGATTTTTTTAAGTGTGAGCCTGAGGACTAATATTTTTTTTCTTACTATAACTACGTACTTTACTTAAACGTGTCAATTTTTTTCGCAGGAAGTTGTCGACAAGATTCATCCCCCTGACGCGTTCATTGTAATCTACTCTGTTGTCGACAAAGCTAGTTTTCTGAAAGCGGAAACGGAACTAAGCAGGTTACAGGACAGCGATCAGTTTAGAACTCGACCGGCTATTCTTGTCGCCAACAAAATTGACTTGGCCAGAAGCAGAGCAGTATCTACACAAGGTAAGCAATAAATTATCGATAAAGACTACCAAATAACATTTACCTTTTTAATTTTGTCACTTTACGTTCACACCGTCGATTCAAATCATCTTATCGCACAATTTCTTGAAGCATGAATACGTAATTGTGTTGAAAGTTGGAAAATCATTAAATTATAACAGGGAAATTCCAAGATAGTAAAAAATATTTTTGTAAGATCTATTCAACTAATATTTATCAATTAAATACCGGCTCTGGATTAAAAGTATCCAATTAAATTAGATAAAATTAAACGTAGACAATACAACCAGAATTCTAAGAAAGCGGATAAGCTTTGTGTGTAACAAAAGAAATCGTGATATTACAAACCTATAGAGAGCTGCTTTATTTCGAACTAATCATTAAATTTTTAACAGAATTATTTTGTTATTGTTTAATGCTAAAAGTATTACTAATATTTTATATTGTAACGTGATAACCGAATAACGAAGCCACCTTTAAATAAAAGATTGTTTGTAGGTTATGTATTCTAGAGTATTCTCACTTTTTCTAGTGTGTAGTAATTAGGTTAGATAGATCATGTTTTTCGCAAATTCTAGGGGATGCATGGGCAGTTAAGTGGAGTTCAAATAGATCATTGTAATTGTAAAACTGTTTACACGTTATCCAGCAGATTTCTTATGTTTCTGTAACAATTTTGGTGAATAAAGTCCCCATAAGTGTTTCAAATTGGTGTCAGGTGTGGAGTGAAGATACAAGAATGCCCGGAAAGACGATAAATGAACTATTGATTGCTGAGCTCAGAAAAGAGCTCGAAGAATTAGAGTTTGAAACTACTAGGTGTAAATCTATATTGTTACTACCTAAATATTAATTTGGACCCTGACGCTGTGGAGTTCGAAGATCCGGTTCAAAAAGCAATTTCTAAAAGGACGCAACAACTTTCCCAGCTATCGGAACGAATGACGAACCAGCAAAAGTAACAGATGCAACAACTAGCCTAGTTGTCCAGTCAGATAATGAGCCAGCGCGAAGATATGTCCCAGCTATTACAACGGATATCTACCCTACCAGAGTTATCCAGTTTCTTCGTCCAGCAAATATCATATCTACGCTCCAAAATCTGAACTCTTCGTGATAAGCAAAATCAACAAATCGCCAACTTACGAGATGAGCAGTATCAGCAAGTGGCCAACTTGCGAGACGAGCAAAATCAGCAAGTTACCAACTTGCGAAAAGAGATCAACCAGCAAGTGCAGTCCGGAGATGCAAAAAGAATCCACCTTTCACCACGGCGACGGAGATGCAGAATGGATGGAAACCGGCTACGTAGACGTCGAACGCCGAAGAAACGGGGAGGCGACTTATGTACGAACGACGATGAAACCCTCGACCTTCGACGGGAAGACTTCCTGGCCAAATTACCTGAAACAAATCGACGCAGCGGCCAGAGCGAATGGATAGCTCTGCGAGGCAAGGCTTTAGACGCCCTGCATTCATTGACACTGGATGAGGTGGACAATTTCGAAGTATTGGTGAATCGTCTGGAGATGTGATATGGCCAAACTCATCTACAACCGGTATAACGAATGGAGCTGAAGAGTCGGAAGCAGAAGAATGGAGAATATACACAAACTGGTGCGTGGGAAACTTCAATTATCTAGTGATGAAGAGGTACTATGACACGTAGATAATGCAAAAGAGTTACCAAGCTGGAGAGATTTAGTTTGGCTCTATAACCCCCGGCGGTGTCAAGGTATTTGTCCCAAATTAAAAAAGAACTGAAAAGATCCATACACCATCAAGAAAAAAATTAACGATGTCGTTTAACGGATCGTGAAAATACCCAGAGGGAAACCCGTCGTGGTCCATCATGATCGGTTGGCGCCTTACCAGGGAAACCGCAGTGAAGATGTGCAGCAGCTCCAAGAAGATGGTTTGGCTCAAGGAGTGTGTGGGATCCCGATTTAGGAAATAACATTCCAGGAGGAATGAATATAAGGAGGGGGGCAGTGTAACTTCTTCTAGTGTGTTGTGATTAGGTTAGATCATGTTTTTCGCAAATTCTAGAATGTTCATTTGTTCTATATAAGGGGATGTATGGGCAGTTAAGGGGAGTTTAAATAGTTATTTGATATTGTAAAACTGTTTACAATTTATCCAGCAGAGTTCTTGTGTATCTGTAACAATTTTGATGTGTTAAACTCCGCATAAGTGTTCCAATATTCATAAACAAAAATTACGATTTACATTATTATTACTTGTTCAACTTAAAATAATCTTATGCTTAGTAGTGCAGAATTTGACGCTAAAAATTAAGCTTTTTTTTTTGGCGGAAAACTAATTTTCCTAAAAATTTGGAATTAATTCCATTTCACCCAATTCTTCAGAAGTTTTGTGCGCTTCTTGCTTTTTAAATGTGAAACCTACCTGTTTTGAAAAAAATAATAATAAATCAAAGAATAAAATTTTTATAAATAATCTCTATATTTTGGAATGTATGTTAGTGTAGGGGCCACCTGGTCACCGTGGCCTTTTCAATTCTATTCGGTTCTATTGACTGCTGATTACGAATTTTAAGGGTAGATTTCGATCCGAGAGATCAAATATTTATTATAAACAATTTAATAGTTTATAAGGCTCTATCTCGTAAACAAAAAGAGGTGGATTAATTTTTTTAATAAAATATGTTCCTTGAAAGAAACAAAAAAAAAATGGCGTGTGATAAACTTTGATCCGATAATTAGTACTCGAGATATGGTAAAATTAGTACAAAAAGGTTGCAAAATAAGTATATTTCGATCCTAACTCGGCTTGAATGTATGCAAATGAGCTTTATAAAGTCTCATTTTAATGATTAGATTGTAGGTTTTCAAACAAAATTTATTAAATTACTTTATCCCTTTTTCTTAAAAAATGTAAATTAATTTGTTTGTAAGGGTTTCAAACAAATTTGAGCAATAATTATTCATACTTGAGTTAACAGTAATTGTAGGGGAACTCAAAACGAACATTTTGAGCGTTGGAAAAGCTTTGTAGTTTCATTTTTGTCAGGGATATCGATATTTTAACAGCGCTTATTGAGAAGCAAGCTTTGTTCGCCTCGAAAAAGTATACGTGCAATCCGCTGGAAAGATAGTCGACTTTCGTCTCGAGTAATGTATATGTTACGGTAAAAGTACATAATTCGGTAAATGTATACAATTACCGGTAATTGTATACATTTACCGGAGTCTTTGGTAAAAGTAGGAAATAATCTTAAAAAACCTTCTATTTCCCACTTTTACCGGTAATTGTATACAATCGCCAGAGGAGCTTGGTGAAAGTAAGAAATTCACATTTCAACGATAGACACGCAAGCGCAGTGTTTACCACGTGCATGTATGTCGTCTCAGTCTCAGTCGCTTGCTATTTCTTGGAAAGTGTTTGTATCCTTTTAGCGAGTTATCTTTGTGTTTTGTTTTCCTACGTTTTTCGTTTTGTGAACTGTAAATTACATTATTCTGGAACTGATTATTTGTGACACAGTCAGTCACAAGAATCCGTGGAACGTGCAAATCAAGACATCGAAAATATGCTGAGTTCCTGGCTGGAAAACAAACAAACAAGTGGTCAGAGGGTCTTCGATTTATACAATTTGCCAAGAACCGAGCTTACCATTCTGGAATCAAGTGCAGCTTGTATGAAGCCATGTTTGGGGTTCCTGCCAAAATTGGTTTAAAAACATCATCACTGCCTGATGATGTTCAGGAAAATATTTTAACTGAAGAAGATTTGGAAAAGTTGTTGAAACAAATAGAAGAAAACCTGATTCCGTAAAACATGAAGATGCAGAAGTGGATGAACCAAATGAGCTTCTATTAGCACAAATTCCAGAACAGCCATCAGAGAATGAGCCCAATGCGATTCCAGAAGAACCAGCTTCTAATGAAATTACAAAGAGAGAAAATTCTGTAGCAATTAAACGGGCACATGCTAAGGAAGGTCTTGAAGAGCAAGCGAAAAAAATGCTTAAAACATCAAATGTAAGATTTCCCCCCGGAAATGTAGGTGATAAGGTAAAATTAAGAGTACCCGATGTTGACAGGGCAAGAAGTGATTGTAGAAATGTTTTGGCTGTTATTATGTGTGTTCAAAATGAGTTGTATGAATTGGGTACTAAACAAGGGCGACTGCCACAGATGTATAGCAGAAATCAATTTACACTCTGCAAAGAATCATTCATTTCTCTAGATATGGTTCCAAATCTTCTCATTTCATTGCGCGAGTATGTTAAAAAAACTTCATTGTCGGGTGGGCAAGGCTATCACAGATGTGTTTACTTTTACCGCTGTACCTTGGTTATTGTATACAATTGCCGGTAAAAGTAGATAATTGAGAATAATTTTGTACATTTACCAGTGACTTTGGTGATTGTATACAATTACCGGTGATTGTATACAATCACCAATTATGTACTTTTACCGTAACATATTTTTCTTGCTTTTTAGCAAGCTAATCCCGACAATTACTATGTTTCGTCTTTGTATGCACATGTGGCGGAAACATCAACTTTCAGTTGTAGTGAAGGAAGTCGAATTTTCGACCAGGGTAGGTACTTAATCTCGACCTATCTTAACTTCTTGATTTTTGATTCTAAAGTTTTAGGAATAGGTTGTCCTTACTATAAAAACAATCAAACATATCTATCAAAAATTTTCAGTGAAAAAAAAACTGTTTACTGTTGCATATTTTATGTAGCTTTTTTAATTTAAACAAAAATAAAAATTCATTTATTATTAGTTTTATAATTACAACAAACAAACTTTTTGTAACCAATGGTTAATTTTTTATATATTCTCTGAAAAACAAAGACTACTATTTTATTTTTATTATAAGTCTGTTAGATTTCTTCTTATACCTCGATTCCCAATTGCATGTCAGTGACGTCATTGTGACGTAAATGCAAGTAGAACCGATGCGAGAAAGACTTACTATCTTTGTCTTAATAACACGCAATAGAAAGAGATACTTTTAAGAAAAAATTCAACACTGGACAACATATTATTAAGTGCGCTAGTGGCACTTGCCATTTTTTAAAAGGATCACTTTCTATTGCGCGTTAATAAGACAAAGATAGTAAGTCTTTTTAAGTTAAACCTGACAACTACCATTTATTCAAACCTCGCATTGGTTCCACTTGCATTTACGTCACAGTGACGTCACTGACATGCAATTGGGAATCGACGTATAAATACTTTTACCAAGGCTGTTTTGATGGTCCTTCAATAAATTTTTATCCAATAATTGACTGTTTTTCTATTATTTAAGATAGGAAGGTTAGAAATCATTTAACGAAAATGAGTCATAAAACGTAAGACAAAAAAATCGTAATTTTTGTTTTGAAGCCTTCACTAATCTTCTAATTAACCTAGTCAATAATATTATGAATCTTATTTTGATTTGATTTCTTTATCTTGATTTGATCTATTGACCTTATTTTGTCTTTAATTTTTTAGATGGAAAATGCCTGGCCTGTACTTATCGAGCCAAATATATTGAAGTATCCGTAGGAATTAACCATAATGTTGATGAACTTCTAGTAGGTGTTTTAACCCAAATCAGACTGAAAGTGGACAATTTCGACGAAAGTGGTCACACACCACAGTGGTACAAAAGTCGTGGAATGGTTAAAGCTAGCATGAAAGCACGCCAGATGTTCACCTGGTTGTTTGGAAGAGAAGATTCGAAATTCAAAAATTGCGAGAATCTGCATATCCTGTAGCGCATTAAATGACTACTGTTGCCGAGAAATTCTTATTTAGAAACTTTCTTTTTATCCCCTGTTATTACTGAAGTTTAAAAACTAAAAAGAATTTGAATGCTTCTTTGGAGACAAGAATTTTTTTACCGAACAGGTAACTTTTGCAAATAATGAATTGCATACATAATTCAAGTTCCAATAGTATGATATATCAAAAAAGTATTTGATTAGTCAGAATATAAATCTGTTTATGTTTCAGAAGTATTTTTAACACGGACCCGTGAGTAATATTTTTATTATAACTAATCAAGATACATCTAGTTAATTTTTTTTATTTTAAACATCTAAAATATCGGAATTTTCATGATCATATTTTATTCGCTACAGTAAAACCAAAGTAAGCAGTATTTTAAGAGTCTTATTGTGAGAATGGACCAATAGGATGCAGCAACTTCAAAATGAGACTTCATATGAACCCATCAACTCAAACAAATGTGTATACTAGTTAATGGTGGAGTACTTTGCTAATTTACATTACTGAACATTTTTTCATTTAACATCTCGGATTACTAGCCACGTTTCTTAAATAATTGGGTCTTTAAAATAAATTTATTAGACCAATCATAAGGTACTACACAATAGAGTTGCAAAAGGTGCAAAGACTCGCTTGTATGGGGATCACTGGCGTAATGAGAGCGTCTTCTAGTGCAGCCTTGGAAGAAATTCTAGACATTCCTCCTCTGCATTTACATGTAAAGAGGATTGGTCTATAAACTGCCTATAGATTAACAAAATGAGATTTCGAACTCACACTAAATGCCAGTAATAATAAAAGTGAGTTAACACAAAACGAAATTGCTTACAAGAGCAGCCCTCACCTATTATACTGATGGGTCTATAACACCAGAAGGAGTTGATATAGGAGTTTAAAATCTTCTAAGCGGAGCTTTAAGATAGACTTTTGTCCTAAAGAGTGCATTAAAAAGCGCCTTAATTCATCCAGAATATTTATTGCCTCTGATCACCAAGTTACTTTACTGTCTACCACTTTCGAGTCCAAAACAGCCAGGAAATGTATAGTCTCTTAAGCAACTGGCTAAACACAAAAAAAGTAATTTTACTGTGGGTACCTGGGCATAAAGGGATTTTCGAAAGCATGATTACTGCTAGTCTGACAAAAGAAGGAGCTGTTACTCCTTTTATAGGACCTTAACCTTTCCGTGGGATCTCAAAAATCGCATTATGGATTAAGTTCGTAATAGGGAAAAGGAACTCAGTGCAATCTATTTGAATAACACTCCAAGCCAAAAACAAGCAAAATATTAATACGGCGCTATGCTACTTCAGAAACCTGAATTCAGCGTAATCACAGGAATTCTCAGAGGACACTAAAAGTGAATATAGGTAATATTTAGATTTTGTGAATAAATATGCAAATCAAACGGCTGAACATATTATGTGTAACTGCAGAATAATTGTTCGCCAACGACCTAAATATCTAATTCTGGTCTTCTTAGAGCCTGGTCAGGTTACAAACGTAGATCCTAAGGGATATTAGACTTTTTAACAGTCTGGATCTTATGGACTCATAAATTAGATCTTTTAGGTAGCAGTGTAAGGTCACCTGGGCCCATCGATATCTTTTATATTCTACAATCTACAAGGTACCACACATATACGTTTCTTAATAACACTTAATGTTGTTTTGAAATTCATCTAATATTAGTGAAGTGCCAATTTTAATAATATTTATAAAAACATCTTTATGAGATTCGTTTTTCTATTTCCCATTCTTAAACAGTTTTATATTTCTGAAGGTGTTTATGTTCTTATAAAACATTTTATGTGTATTAAATGTACAAACAAATTAGGGGGCCAAAGGAACTGAATTTACAAAAGTTATCATTAATTTCCAAAGTAGCATACAAACTTTTTTCTGTGGCAAATAAAATAATCAAATATTTGTAAACTCTTTATCAAAAATTTGCCTAAATTTACTACTTAAATCTTAAGGCCTAATTAACAAGATTTTTCAGACAGTGGATATATTTTTTTATCTATAATATCTAACGCTCAAACAAAGAATTTATTGAATAGATACCTAGGGTATTTATTCTTCCTATTGTCTTTATATAGGTACTTTTCTATTGTAAATAATTTTCAAAATTAACCGAATCCTTCCATTTAAAAGGTCTACTTACTTAGATATATATCAACATATAGATTGAAAAAGTGTTTAGATAATATATTTATTTCTGTTATTTAGATATATGTTATAAACTGGTGCAGCGACTCTTATTATTTCATCATTATTTTGTATACGTCCTGGGAGTCATGATCCAAACTATTTTGATTGTGATTATACTTCAAGTATAAAGACAGTTGTATGTATTAAAAAAATCTGAAATTAATTGGTCAGTACAGTACCTCTCAACATTTGGTCAACATTGGTTTGGAAAAAATATAGAAAATAAAATTGTGTCACGCAAACTTAAATAATTGGTCATTAAGTGGTCATAAATGAACAAGTGATTACAACAATTGATCAGCTTTTGAATTATAAAAATTTTAAGTGTATGTTTTTAAGGACACTAAAACTTTTAGCAACCCAAATTCGAAATATAGGTCTCTGCTACTGACAATTTCATTCAAAACAACCTAAAATTAATTGGCCAGTATCTCTCAACATTTGGTCAGCATTAGTTTAAAAAAAATAGAAAATATTATATTACGGAAACTTAAGGAATTGGTCACTAATTGGCCATAAGTGGTCAAGTGACTACAGCAATTGGTCAGCTTTTGAATTATAATAATTAAAGTGTTAGTTTTCAAGGATTCTATTGAAGAATTTTAAATGGATCATGACTTTTGTAGTACCTACTAGTTCCTATTTCCACCATCAAAGTGTTTTTTTTACCGGAATCAACCCAGAATTATGTGTATCTAAATTTCTATAAAAGCCAAAAATTCGATTATTAAATGCTGCACCATAAAAATAAATCGTCACTCCAAAAAATTCCAAATAAATTGTTAAAAATTACATTGTTTACAATTTAAAAGAAGATTTTAAAATATGTAATGTGGATTTTCATAATTTTTTAGGGTGACATAAATATCTATTCTATTACAAAAATATCAATTTATAATCAACAATGGTAGTTAATGTAGATAAACTTCTTGTTAGTGATACAATATTTTAATATAATAATCCTACTCCGTACAAAAGTTTTTGACCAAACAACTCAACAATCAAATTTGTATAAAAAAACGGGTGTGGCAGTCAGTGGGACTGCCGGCAGAAGTTATACTTCTATGCACGCGCTCGGATTCATAAATTTGTATGTGGATGATTTAGCAAAATCAGTATATGATATTCGTGTTCAGCGACCCCAAAAACCTCCTAGTACCGAGCGCACACTCATTTTGTATCGAATTTGCATAAACTTCCTGGAGACGAGGTCCGTCTTAACCACTAGGTGTTTCGGAGACCATCGCCATTATCATATTCGTATTTAGCGAACCAAAAAACCGCCGAGTACCCGCAGTGTGCACTGATTTTGTACAGAATTTACATAAAACCCCAGAAGAAGAGGTAAATACCCTAGGCAGCAAATGCCGCGGAGACTTTCGGCATCATGATATTCGTGTTCAGCTACCCCAAAGACCTCGAGTACATAAATTGAACCCATTTTCAGCAATACTTACCGAGTTGTAATTTTTTTCTGTGTTCGGAATGCGACAAATTTCCTGATATTCTAATCAACCCAATACAAAAAAAACGCTTTACGATCTATCTTACGTTACAAAATTCGGGTTTTGCTGATATTTCCTCGACTATTCGTAAAATCTCTGTTTATGTAGCCAACAACCTCAAAATCATAGTGCAGGATATACTGCAACCATGTGACGGTACTATAGACTACAATACAGTACTCATTACTGAATATTATTATTTATTATTAATATTATTAATATAAAATACTTAACTTCATATGTTAACTTACATTATAAAATAAGTTGTCAAACACGATGTGATACGTCACTATGATATTTATTCAAAACATTAGCTCAGACTGTTTTTGTATATCTATCTCTTTTCAATGTACTGAATGTTTAACTCCACACAATCTTTTCCGCCGGGTGCACGAATAGAAGTATAACTTCAAAAAATTATTTTTGTTTATCACTGCGAATTCGAAAATTATCCTTGCCTGCAGAAATATATGAGTAAGTATATTCGTTATTTGTTTTTTTTTTATAGAAAGTAGAGAAATCATCAAATATCAAAGTTCAATATATATTGCACAATGTTTCAGTATGATCTGCACACTCTAAATAATTTTACACAATTTCCAATTTCCACTGTCCTCAGCAGCCAGGATCCAGTTTGTTGAAATTCTTTTTATGTCGTCTCTGTCCAGAGAGTAAGGGGTCGTCCTCTGTTCCGTTTATCGGTTCTGGGTCTCCATTCGATAGAACTTGCAATATGTCTGCCCATTTCCATTTTTGTTTTGATATGCGTTCTATATCTTTTAGTGTCAATCCAATCATAGATCTCTCCATTCGTCGCTGTGTCACTCCTAGTTTTTCTGCCGATGTTGTAGTGAGGCTCAATGTCTCTGCACCATACGTCAGGACTGGTAGAACATCCTGAGTAAATATTTTCTTTTAAGAGATATTGAAATATCAGCTTTAAACACATCTTTCTTTTTTCCGTAATCCGCCCATCCAAAAGTTATTCTTCTGGTCAATTCACAGGTTTGATTATCTCTGTGAATTTGTATCTCATGACCTAGGTATAAGTACTTGGTTGTTATTTTTATGCTTTTATTTTCTATTCTGATTTGCTCAATGAGGTCCAGATTAGGCATCATTTTGATTTTGGAGAAGTTTATTTTATAGAATTTTAAAGTTCATTAAGCATATCTTTGGCTTCTCCATAGTTGTCTGATGTTAGGACAATATCATCTGCAAAGCGGATGATTAAGATTTTCTCCATCAATGTTAATTCCTTTGTGTTTCCAAGATAATTTCTTAAATGCGTGTTCAAGAACTGTAATGAACAGTTTAGGTGACATATCGCCTTGTCTGGTTCCCCTTTTATTTCGAATTTTCTGGTGGTTGTAGTTGCATTTTTATATATAGGTACCCTTAATAATTTCACAGTATCGGTGGTCAATTCCAGATTCTTGTAGTGCCTTTAACACTGCAGGTAGCTCCAAGTTATCGAACGCTTTTTGGAAGTCAACGAACACCTGTTACAGAGGTCGATTATATTCAATCCTTCTTTCTAAGAGTGTTTTTAGAGAATGAATGTTTAATTTTGTTTCTAGTCGATTTACTATTTATACGAGTATATAGTTTGTATAGGTGGTTAACTAGGCTAATTGGCCTATAGTTTTCAAGGTCCGTTGTATCTATACTTCGTAGTCCGTTCTGTCACTCTTTTAAAGCAACAAAATCGTAATTGAGTTGTTCTGATTATGCAGGCATAGATTAAAAATGTTTGAACTTTCTCGATTATTGCTCATTTCCCTATTTTTATGGCTTCTGTAACTACTCCATCATCTCCAGGAGCTTTTATTGTTACTCATATTTAGAGCATTTTGAATTTCGTCTGTGGAAATTCAGGAATATCTTCTGAACTCTGGTTGTGGACTTTTTGATGCAGATATTCTGTTCCTAAGTTTAAAGATTTCCTTTCTTCCAATTGCAAGTTTTCTTTTCATTACCTTCATACTCTTATTTTTTTTAATGGTCTATAATTTCATCGTTTTTAAACTGTCTTAGATCTTTCCTGATGGTCTTGGATATTAGATAATTTGTGGACTGATGTCTCTATTTTCTTTTAATATTCTTCTTTCCTCTATTTTACGTTTTGTTTCTAAGCTAAGTTTCTGTTCTTTCACTTTTGCTGGGCAAAATTTCTTTTGGGCTTCAGTTATTGTGTCGACTATTTTATTGTTGAATACGTTGATGTCATTCGTTCTTGGTTCCTTTTTCGACCTTTTTATGTTAATCAATTTCTGCCCTTCTTTGTTGTCGTTTATTTGTATTCTTGTTCTTACCATCCTATGATCACTGGAGGTGGTAAAATATATTAAACACGGTGGAATATATATTTTTGATCTGTTGTTACTCGACCCGAATTCAGAGCATTGAAGACTTGCTTGCCTCTAGTTAGTATATTCTCGAAGTCTATTACTGGCTGTCTATGGTTCCTCTTTGAATACTATATAAGGGGTTCTTTATGTGTACCAACTTTTATAGATAATGATTTTTAATAATATACACTGTAACTCGTTACACTTACAATGCCATAATCAAAATATCAAAAATAACATAGGTATATTACGAGAAATGTTGATTTTATTATGCTATTAAAATTAAATAGCCACAAGTTTATAAGAGATATATCATAATCATATTCTTATTTGCGGATGTTAATCTGACTATTTCATTAAAGATTTTTATCTCCATTCTTCAATAATGCTAATTTGAATTTTAGAAATATAAATCGTTTAGCATAATGAAAGTCAACTACCGATGTAAATACTGTACGGAATTATTATGTTTGTTTTAAAATTGTTTATGATACTTTATTAATTTATAAACTTTTCTACATCGATGTATCTCCCAAACTTTTGGACAATAATATTTGTTGTATGTTGTATAAAATAAAATGTTATAAGCTAACGTTTTTTTTTCTGATCTAAATTCCCCCAAATTTATAGCCGTGTTAATAGCCTTCACACAAACAACTACGCCAGTGTTCTCCATAACGGAAAAGTAACCAGTCCCTTTCATACGCACACTGGCGTTCGACAAGGCTGCCCTTTCCATGACTGTCGATAAAAGGTTGGATGAGAGAGGACTGGTTATCAGATACAGGCATGATGAAGGTCTCTTCAATTTGACACTGTTGAAGGCAAAAACGAAAACTAGAAACTGCTATATAACAGAACTAATGTATGCAGACGATTGTACATGAATAGCCCGTTCTCCAAATCAACTTCAGAAAGTAATTGACGTCTACTCGGAAGCTTGTCAAGCTCTTGGTCTTGAATTGAATTCATCTAAAACTAAGATTCTGTCAGTGGCTCAGGTCATCAGCGATGTGCAAATCTTTTTGCAAGGACAACAACTTGTAAATGTGAACTCATTTAATTATCTTGGTACCATTGTAAATATCAAAGCAAATATAGACAAAGAAATACATAACAGAGTCAGTGTTGCATCAAAGGCTTTCTGAAGGTTGCGCCGATAACCATACGATCTAACACTTGAAACAAAAATGGCTGTATATACTATACGTATGCGAGGCCTGGGTTCCATACAGAAGACATATTAAAACTCTCGAGCGCACACAACAAAGACATTTACGTCAAATGATGCGCGTTCGCTGGTACCATCGAATATCCAATCAAGAGATTCTTAGGCTAGCTAAGTCTCTGCCTATAGAGACTCTGATCTCCCGTGCTCACCAAGTCTATCGATTGGATAAGAATCGGCTAGAAAAATGTGTACTTTTTGGAGAACTAAGCGAGGGGATCCATAGACAAGAAGGACAGAAATAAAGTTATAAAGACATTTAACACGAAATAGTAGAAACAGACAACTGGGAACGTCATGCAGCTAATAGGAGCAATTGGAGACAAATTGTTTCAAACTTCTTTTCTCAACCCCGTCGTAGAGCATTCAACTATACACCTGGAAATTTTCAGTGTCTGAACTGCGGCCGTATAATTTCATCAAGAATAGGACTTTATAGTCACAGGCGCACGGACATGCAATAATGGAATAGTTTATAACTTTAAACTCGGCATCGAGTTCCGGCAATAACTAAACTTATACTAGAATCATTACTAAATTTTGTTTAAAAAAAATTAAGCTCAACTTTACGGATCAATTTGTGCACCATAAAGTTCTTGGCATGGATATGTGATTATCTTTCCAAAAGATCACAAAATTGTATATTATATTATTGTATATATTAATTATATTTTCGCACATTATCAAATACTTATTAGTTTACTAAAATACAAATTATTAGCAAAACCTACTGCTATCTAAAAGTAACAGAAAGTGAAATTAAAAAAATAAAAACAAAGGAAAAAAACTCGTTTCTCTGTTTATCACGTTGTATTGTAAATTGTTGTTTTTTTTTTGTTACTACCACAAAATAAAAATTTGGTGGTTACATAGGTCAGGGTTTGTTATGTTAAAAAATATAGGTCATGATAATTAAATAATTGTTCTTTTTTTTTTAATATTATGTTTTGGGCTTACTAAACACATTATTAAATTAGGCGGTGTTTTTGTAATTCAATTTTGTCTACTAAGAGGAATAGGGCTTATTTTGGAAAATGGTTTTATTTTATATCCATTTTTATTATGGATTTTTAATTGGGAAAAAGGTAGTTTTAGGATGGAGTGAGGGAGCCTGGGGGGGGAGTTGTTGGGGGGGAGGTATGGGCAAATGGATGATAGGTTGATGGGTCGGCGGGTGAACCAAAATAATACAGGATTACATAATTTTGGGCCAAATGTAAACGACAGCCACTTCTCATTGGCACACCTAAATGTAAGATCAATGAACACGGGTTTTGATGAGTTAGTGAATTATATGTCAGATTATAAATTCGATATTTTTTGTCTGACCGAGACCTGGCTAGATTGTGATACAAATAGTAGTCTTTACAACATACCAGGATATAGATTTATGAGAAAGGATAGAGAGGGTAGGGGAGGTGGAGTGGCGTTATACTCTAAGAAGTTAATAAACGTAACAGAAATTGATTTACAAAATGATTTTTTTGAGTATATTGCGGTCACTTTTACTATAAATTCCGAAAATTACTTGCTCATAAATATATATCATCCCCCTTCTCAAAATCATACAGTGTTTTTGGATAACTTAGAACAAGTATTGGGTCAGTTTTCAATATGTTTTAATAATATTGTTTTGCTGGGAGATTTCAACATAAATTTAATGGCGGATTCAACACACGCTCGTCGACTAAAACATATTTTAGATATTTTTAACTTATGTCAAGTCATAAATGAACCCACTAGGTATAATTTTTTAACAAATCAGCAAAGTCTTTTGGATCTTATTATAATAAGCAAAAATTTAAAACATGTGAGATCAGGATCCTTACCAATTTCACAAAGCATAACAGATCATCATTTAGTATACACATTCCTAGATATGCCAAAAGTAGATATATTAAAGAAAACAATTAGTTATCGTAGCTATAATAATATAAATTACGACTTATTTACACAGGAGGGAAACAATATAAAATGGGATGAAATGTATAGGACACAAGACGTAAACCGCAAAATAGAAATATTTAATAATAATTTACTTGATATTCTAAATAAGCACGCTCCAATTAAACATAAAACGATAATAGAAAAGCCTTATTTACCTTGGATTACTGAAAATATAAAAGAATTAATTAAATTGAGAGATAAAGCACACAAGAAGTACTGCAGAACAAAAACACAAACAGGCCTACAATACTACAGACAACTTAGAAATTTCACAAAGCATGCGATTACAAGGGAAAAAATAACATATTTTAAAAATTTTTCAACTAAAATAGGCAAGGATTTCTGGGACACAGCAAAAAAGCTCAGCTTAACATATTATAACAAAAACAATAGCGATATACCGGAGGAGCTAAAAAATGCATCAGAAATCCACGATTTTTTCATGGAAACAGAAAATTTGACAAATACAACATCACAAGACTTAATTGCATATTACCAAAATAATAAAAAAAAATTAAATGAAACTTTATCCTTCTCTCTTATGGACGAAAGCACATTAAAAAAACTAATAAATAGTATTTCATCAAATGCAGTTGGCTACGATGAATTATCAATAAGAGATATTAAATTATGTATGCCTTTTTGTGTGAACCCTCTTTTAAATATAATTAATTCAAGCATTTTGTCTCAAACCTATCCTAGTATCTGGAAAAGGGCAATAATTAAACCTTTGGGAAAAATTACCAACCCCAAGCAATACAAAGATCTGAGACCCATAAGTGTACTACCGGCTTTGTCAAAAGTGTTTGAAAAGTTTTTATATGGACAAATCGTTGCTTTTTTGGACAGAAACGAGATTATTCCCGACTGCCAGTCCGGATTTAGAAAAGATTATAGCACCAGTACCACTTTAGTAAACCTAGTAGACAATATTAGGGAAAATGAAGAAAATAAGAACATGACATGTCTTGTCATGTTAGATTTTAGCAAAGCATATGATACAATAAGTCACGATATGTTACGGGCTAAATTGCAGTACTTCGGTTTCTCAGAGGGCGCTGTTAATTTATTGGGCAATCTTTTGGATGGTCGGTTTGGGTGCGTTGCTGTTAGAAAGGGAACATCTGTCGAAAGGTCGGATTTTAAAGCTATAAAAAACGGAGTTCCGCAAGGTTCGGTACTTTCGACTTTATTTTTTTCACTGTATGTGGCTGACATGAAAGATCAAGTTCACAACGCTGATTTTGGACAATATGCTGATGACAGTGAATTAAACATACCTATAAATGAAAAAAACATTCAGGAGGTGCAGGATAAACTTAGCAGTGATCTTCGGAGGATAAATGAATTCTCAAAAAATCATAATCTAAAACTAAATGCTGATAAGTCCCAGATGATAATTTTTAATAAAAACAAAGTCTCTAGAGAATATGTAGAACAAAATTTAAACATAAATATCGAAAATAAACCTGTTCCTATTGTTCAAAGGGCAAAAAATCTGGGAATTACATTTGATGCATCTTTGTCCTTCGAAGAGCATATTAAACAAAAGTGTACAGCTTCATATCTCAGATTAAAAAATATTTATAAAATAAAAAAAATGTTACCACCAAAACAAATGTTATTCTTGTGTGAAAGTTTGATCCTATCATTGTTTGATTACGGTGATGTAGTATATAGCGACTCCTTATCCTCACAAACAAAAAGGTCAATTCAAAAAGTCCAGAATACATGCATGAGACTAGCTTTTAACATACATTTTAGAAACCACATCACTCCATATTTAAATAGCAACAAAGTTTTAAACATGATAAATAGGCGAAAACACCACATGTATAACTTTATTTATAAAATATTAAAAAGTGGAAAACCAAGATATCTAAGAAAAAAGTTTATACCCCTATCTGGTAGATATAGGAGAAACAATACACAAAATTTTGTAGTACCTAGACACAGAACGGCCTCATTTCAGAAGTCGTTTATTTTTAATGCAATTAGAATGTGGAATCTCCTGCAAAATGATATTAAAAATAAAAACAAAAAGTTATTCTCAAAAAAAATAAAAGAAAAACTCTTTGAAGAACAGAGACTTTTAAGTTAATTCCTTGCATTTGGAAAAACAAAACCTTGTGGTTCCTCGTCGACACCGTAAACTCTGCGTCTTCCCTTTCCCCTTTCACTCCCGTTGCAGGCTTCACTCTACCCCCTTGTCATTAAAAAAAAACTGATAGCGTTTGCAGAATATAATTATATATATATTTTTTTCAAATTTAATTTTTGTTTGTACCTTTTCTTAATATGTGTATTAATACATAAAATATTACCTATTTTTATATGTCAAATGTAATATAGTAGGGTGTTCTTGCATCAGTCCATTCTATATAGATGGGCTGGATGTAATCGGTTGTCATAATCGTAAGACCATCCTTTTTTGTCAGACTGTTAGTGTAAGTTAAAGCTATGTAATATCTTATTCAATGGCAAAATAAAGTGTTTGAATTTGAATTTGAATTTGAAAAAGTATATTGACACTAATTACAACAATGTATTTATTATAGTTGTGTTAATACTGTAGATAAAGATCTCATATTATTTACTTTATGCTGACTATATGTTTAAATAATCTTGAAGTGACTTAAATTTGAATATCGAAAAATGCTCTTTGATCTAGAAATACTGTGATCGCAGATTTCAGATTTTTTCAGTAGATTTCACAGCAAATCTAAATCTGCAACTGATCCCTTCCTGTTTATGGCAAATATATTTAAAAATACATAGTGGGGGGCCTTTATATAAGCAAAAGATCCCAATTTTCAATTCGTCTGTTTGTCTGAATGTTTTTGCACACTTATCTCAGAAATGGCTTAACTGATTTGAATGAAGTTTTCAGGACTATAATGTGAAGGGTTTCACTTTACATTTACTGTTTTCTTCATTTAAATATAGAAGTTATTCCAGTTATACAAAGTCGCGGTCACAACTAGAATGTAGGAAGCGCGGGATACGAAGTGCGAGAGGTACTCGAACAACTCGATGGGCATCGTTTTTGAACGTATCGAATATACGAGTCTTTCTCTGCTTAATGCAGAGATGTAAAATTTAAAATTGAAAAAATAGTTTTAATCAAATGGGTGTGGGCATTTCACAAAATCTACAATGACAATATGATCCGGATACATCATATCCCATGAGGCTTCACTTCACCTATTATCCCCTCAGTCATAACATCCAACACCTTACTTTAACAGATAAGGGCTCAGGTCTCGAACCCTGGTGGAGTCTCACATACACCCAAATTCCTTCGTAACCCATTTCTTGCATTAATCGGACATACTTTTTGGCACACCTTTCACTCGCATACATCTCCACACTTTTTGTCTAGACACTCGGTCCTGCGCTTTCTCTAAGTCTATGAAAGCAGCATGTATATCAGGCTGCATTTCACGACATTTTTCCTTTATTCTCCTCATAGCAAAAACAGCATCAGTCGTTTCTCTTTTAGGTATGAATCCAAATTGCTCTTCACTTATCCTGGTTTCTTCTCTCCCAAATTTTATAGTTACCACATTCTTACTTTTGCAGATTGGCACAAGTATACACTTTTCCTTCACTCTTTCGGTATTTCCTCTTGAGAGATCACTCTTCTCATAAGGTCCAACAGATTATCTACTCTATCCACACCAAGCACCTTACATACTTAATAATAATAATAATAATAATAATAGCTGTTTATTGTCAAGATAAAAAATACAAAAATATAACAATCTATGTGACATGATGGCAGTCATAATTTAGTTTCTAATAAAAACATAGATTTTAATTGAATAAAGGTATTAAACTTTTTCATGACAATAGGTTCTGGATAGATTCACCTGCAACAAGTGCAGATGCCTCTCTCTACCCCCAGAACCCAAATTAATCCACAACAAAAATAAATTATTAAAAGTAGGATATTCTTAGCTCACTGTCCGCTCTACACCCTATTCTACATAATGTAATTTAGATATATGCTTGAGCCACCAACACACAGACTCAAACGCACAGTTAAATCAGCATCATTCTCATTTTCCGATGAAATACGGACGGACTCAATAATTTAAATTCAGCAGGGATATTGTTATAAGACGATGCGATATTAAATGAAAACGAACGGCGAAATAATGAGCTACCGTGTCGGGGTATAGTGAGAAGACCACGATGACGTAAATTAAGATTATGAACATCCGTCCTAAATGAAATTCGATTAAACAGGTACGGTGGTGTTTTAAAGATGATTACCTTATGACAGAAAGAAAGAAAATGAAGACTCCTTCTGTTTTCCATGTTTAGCCAGCCGGACCACACCAAAGCATGAGATACATGCTGCCTCCTTTGTATGCCATAAATAAACCTTAAACCTGAATTTTGGACTTTTTGTATCCGAGAAGAAGTGTAAACATCAAGACATGGGCCATATACAATATCACAAAAATTAAAATGACTCAAAACGAGAGAATCACAGAGCATTTTTCGTACTGGAGGTGACAAAGAATGACGAAAAGAATAAATAGTTCTAAGAGAATTATAAGCACGATTAGTTATTTTAGCAACATGTTCTCTGAACCTGAGCTCAGTGTCAATATACAATCCAAGGTCCCTGGCTACAGAAGAAAATTCAAGAAGATTACCATCCAATGACAAGCGGAGATTTTCTTGAAGAAAGTTGCGATCCTTATTGCTACAAAATAGCAGCACAGACGATTTTGAATGATTTATTTTGAGGCCATGTTTGAACGATACACATAAAAGATTCTGTAGATCTTTATTAATGACCAACTCCACTGTAGCAACATCCTTGGTATCAAAAGAGTAATAAAGCTGGGAGTCATCAGCATATAAATGAAACTTACAAACCTCGAGACAGTTATAAATATGACAAGTGTAAATTGAAAATAAGAGAGGACCGAGAACAGAACCCTGAGGAACACCATGATGCAACATCAGTGAATCAGACAACTCTTCAGAAATCTTTACCCTCTGTGACCTACAATCCAAATAACTGGCAAAAAAGGATACAGCATTGTCGGAGAGACCTAAATAGTGAAGAATAGCCAAAAGTAGATCATGGTCAACGGTATCAAATGCCTTCGAGTAGTCTATCAGTATCAGAGCTGTGTTTCGATGAACATCAAGGGATGACATAACATCATCAAGTATTGCAGCTAATGCACTCGCGCAACCATATCCTGGACGGAAGCCTGACTGTGTTTCGGGTAGAAGATTAAAGTTAGACAGGTGTTTTCTAAGCTGGTAGTCAACAATCTTTTCTAAAATTTTTACCAACGGAGAAAGTATACTTATTGGACGTATATCATTAAGATTAGTACAATTTCTAGTTTTGGGAATCGGAGTGACATTAGCTTCGCCCCATTTTTTTGGAAAGGTACCTTCAAGATGACATGTATTAATAATATGTGTGAGAATTGGCAAAATTGTAGGACAACACAACTGTAGCATCTGTATAGAAATATCATCCGGACCTACTGCATTAGATTTAATGCTGAAGATGACCCTTTCAACATCCTCCATAGAGACAAGTGAAAAAGAAAATATAGAATCATACCCAACCTTTGTTTGGCTCCAATAAAAATAAGTTGAGGGGGTAATTTTGTACGAGATGATTTATTTTTGATATTTAATTTGCCCAACTCACTCCACAACGCACGAGAATTATCATGATATCTTAATGCAATATTTTCAAAAAAGGATTTTTTTGCTCGACGAGTGGCAGCAGTTGTAAAGTTTCTAATCTCAGTGTAATGAGTCCAGGAACCTTCTACCTCAGAATTTCGTTTAAATTTTTTGAAAGCCCTTTCTCATTTTCGCTGTAAGCGCCGAATATCAGGCGTTATCCAAGGGGCATACGGTCTAG
Source organism: Altica lythri (assembly GCA_964028335.1). Classification (NCBI taxonomy): domain Eukaryota; kingdom Metazoa; phylum Arthropoda; class Insecta; order Coleoptera; family Chrysomelidae; genus Altica; species Altica lythri. The sequence continues at coordinate 56,809,173 of OZ034805.1, read as the reverse complement.
AGAAAGATTTTTTCTTAATAGGTGCATGGAAGTTAAACAGCTGCAGTAAAATAAAGTTGAGAAAATCCACCTTGTCATTAACAGATTGCATTCTGTAGCAGAAATGCCATGGAACAGTGTTAAAATCATAATCAAAGGACACTGGATTAAATTTTGTAAAATCACGAAATTCACGAACCTCTGGGCCCCGAGCAGGAGGAAGAATATTGGTGACAGCAAAAACTAAACAATTATCTGATATTTCATGAAGATCGACGACTCCAGAGCGAACAATTAAAGAATCATCATTAGTTAGAATATGATCAATTAAAGTGGAAGACTCCTCAGTTATCCTTGTCGGTTCTTCAATCAGTTGTTTTAGACCTACGCCATTCAAAAGCAACCTATATAAATGTACAGCAGGGGTATTACACAAAATATCAATGTTAAAATCACCTAAACAGAAAAAGTCATCAACGTCCAGCATTATTTCGGGAAAAATCTCCTCCACACATTCTAAAAACAATTGAAAGTTTGACCCAGGAGGGCGATAAATCACACCAAAAGCTATCCTCCGTCCACCCACGTAAATAACGATCCACAGTTGCTCAATGAAGTGGAGGGAAAGTGAAAAATTTAACAACTGAACATTGAGACACTCCTTCACATATATTGCAACACCACCTCGTGATTGACGATCACAACGAAACAAATTGTAGCCAGGTATATTAACCACTTCATCGGAGATATCTGAAGAAAGCCAGCTTTCTGAAATAGCTATTGCGTCATGGTCAGCAGCTCTTACATATTCTAAAAAGCTATGAAAGTGACTACGTAATGATCTTATATTTACATGAGCAATATTAAGACCATACATGTGTATTATATTAAAAAAAAAATGTTGGTTATAAAAACACACCTGCAATTAAAAGTAACGATTATATATCAAAAATCTGTTTAAAGAAAAAAGATAATAATAAAACGTTTAAAAGATATTTATATAAAAATGTAAAGTGATAGTTTGACAAAAAGGTAAGAAAAAACAGTGCACTGTAGGATTATATGTTAATTTTTTACTTTTTTTTTTATTTATTTTTGTTGTGTAAAATTTAAAAATAATTGAACTATGTATCCGATAAAAGCAAAACACCAACTCGATCGGTTAAAAAAAACCTATTCATTACGTTGAGTTCTTTATATATTGGAGTAAACTCCCCAAATATATCCTTGTTTCATCGCAATATTAACGTCTTAATGTATACATCTGATTAACATGGTACCTAAATATTCATTACTGTTCTTTTAATAAGTAATATCATTACATAGATACATATTAAGAGTACATTGAAGAAGAAATTAAACACAGTGAGGAAAATTAAATATCATAGCATTAACTCTAAGCCCAAAGAATAAACAAGATAAATAAATAATAATAATACTAATAATGAATAATATTCATATACGCAATTAATCATGCAACATTAGAATAGATAAACTAAACACTATTAAATTGTACTTCATAAAGGAAAAGAAACAAAAACAAATCCTAATTAATATCGTAGCTGTACTAAACACGCGCTAAAGTACCTACTGACGTTTATGACGACTGTGAGGTGCTCCTGAGGGAATACTTTATTCCTGCAGACGAGGGTGCAACTGTAGACACTGGATTTTTCTTTATATCTCTAAGAAATTCATCAAGCTTAGCAGAAGCCTCAGTTAGATTCTTATTGTTTCCGATTATCAGTTTTGTTTTGTTAGGGAGCAAAGCATAAATGCGCCCCTCCATTGTATATACGTTTTTCTTCCCAAATTTTTCCTTGGATTTTTCGAAAAGTTTTGCTGTTTTTTGAGTCAGTGACTCAGTTATCAGATAACCCTTGTTCTTGAGTTGCCTTTTGTTCATCCACACTTTATTCCTGTTTAGGAAAGATATAAACTTAATGATAATAGGTCGTGGACGTGATTTGTTGTTACGCTTGCCCAATCTATGGATGTTGTCGAACATATTAATGTCACATTTAAAATCAGGGATAGTAATATTATTGTTGATGAAATCAACTATGACATTTTCTACATTTTCTTTTTCTCTCTCTTCTATACCATGAACGAGCAGGCAGTTTTTGCGAGAATATATCTCTGTCTTTTCACAGGTATCTTCCAGAAGAGCTATTGATGTTTTTAGTTCAACAATTTCACGCAACACACTTCTTTTAAAATTTAACAACTCAGCATAAATAGAATCCAAAGTCGGTGCCTCTTTAAAATTGGTTGCTTCCTGAATTTTCTCCGTCAAGTTACCAACGGTAGATATCACAGTGTTTTCAAGGACGGAAACCCTTTCCAACAGATCACGGTTCATGTTGATTGTTTATAAATTATTATCCTACTAATATTATATAGGCGAAAGTTTGTTTGGATGGATGTATGGATGTTTGTTCCTCTTTCACGCAAAAACTACTAAACGGATTTTAATGAAACTTTACAGTAATGTAGCTTATAGATCAGAATAACATATAGGCTATAATTTATAAAGATATTGTGTGAATTGTCCAAAATATAACGATAAATGTCATTTAAGTCTGAAAAAATTACTGTATTTCTTATGTTGACAATATTGTTACGTTATTACAGTGCGAATGTAACATCTCAATATTGTCAGACTGTTATATTTTTCAAATACGACCCAAAAATTATGTATGTTATAATTTTAATGTCATAATGTTAGTTCTTTTCACGCTAATATAAGCTACTCGAAATACTAATACTGCGCACACGAAGTCGCGGGCACCAGTTATTGATACATAAAGACCTTGCTTTTATTCGAATTACACGCAGACGAAGTCGCGGGCAAAAGCTAGTATTTAAATAAATGTAAATAAACAAACCAGATAACTGATCGTTTTTGCGAGGACAGGTGTCCGGCACACTTGCGGAACAGATGATTAAAATGTTTAAAATGCCACACCGGTTACACTATTTAGGCAGTTTTTTCGCAATAATGCACTATTGTGCACAGTTCTTTCACAAAAAATACACACTCAGAGCAAAGTCAATGCTTTTATGAACACTTTTATATAAAATTCAACAATAAACTTCAACTTTTAACCAGTTATTTTTACGATTAAGGTAGCCGATCGAAAAGAATATGCTCACGCAGACATAGCCAACACATCTGCTGGTATCGCATCCGCTCCCACCGCCTTTCCATTCTTTATCCTGTACAATGCACACTTTACTTCTTCCCAAGGCCCACGGCACGTCTCTCTCATTCCAAAATTTGCACTACCCTGTTCAAATATATCTCTCTAATTTTCATCGTTCACCAGGTTCTCGTAATACTCCTTCCTTTCATACTCTCGCACGTTTGTAAAACTCTTACATTCTTAATTTTGTCAGATGGCAGTTATGACTTTCGAGTCTTTATTAAATGAATGTTGATACATTTAACTTTTTTATGCCTTTATATCACAATACAATGAATAAGAATAAAGAGATCAATATCTAAATTTAAATTTATCAACATTTATTCAATTTTTATTAAAGCGAAGCTTTTAATGTTAGGTTCAGAAGATATGCTGAGACAGAAAAATCGTGACAAAAACGAGTAACGGAACTTCTCTTTGCCTGTCTATCTATCGAGTTCTTCTTGCCTCTCCCACTTTCGAGTACACCGCTTTCCATCGGGATTCACCAAGTTTCACAAGGTTATTTTTTTAATTTACACATTCCACATTTAGATTGAAATATATTAACTTGTTGTTTTATGTATATTATTACTGACAAATCATAAAATCAGATGTACCTTCTTCTGTATTCTCTTGAATTAGATATATCATTACTGACAGTCTTTAAATTGGAAACAGTTTAAATAAAACAAGTAGGACATTTAGCTCTGGAATCGTTTTTTTGGTAATATTTACGAGGGGTACAAAAATAACGATACCTATGTAAAATATAAAGTCTACAAAAAAAGGAAATTGTAAAAAAATGCAATTTTATTAGATAAAGCATTACATTTTTTATCATTAAACCGTATTCCGTTTTAAAAGAAATTGAACATTGATTATAAAAACATCCAAGAATTTAAAAAATGTTGATTCCTTGCTTCGATGCTAGTTAACTCTTAAAAGACCTATTATTGAATATAATTCGAGATTTTGATAAAACATATATTTATAGATTTGAGAATAGTTAAAATAAATTTATAAAATGTGCCTACTAAACTGTTAACAAAAATGGTTACTGTTATTATTTATCTAGATCAGTTTTTGCTTCTTTTATAAAACTGTTAATTAGTATGATTTTTATCAATGAAACTAATTTTTATACTGTCATCAGACTTCCTGCAAAATCTACACTTATTAACACCATTTATACCAGAAATAGTCCTCAAAAACAGAACAACCAATTTAATTGAACTTGAACTTAGTGCTTTTTAAATATCTTGTAAAATGTTTTTGAAGTAAATAAAGGGCATTATTATATTATTACTTTTTATGTTTACTTATACGGAAAATAAACAGAAGCCTATTTTAAAAATAAACTTGTATTATATATCCAATATAAAAAGCATTGTGACATTATTAGGTAGAGTTTGTTAAAGGTTTCGACCAATCCACACTCAGAATGAGATGATCATATCCATGTCCATTAAGACGTGCAATAGCTTCAGCTGCATTACTTCGAAATTTAAAATGAATATAAGCGAATCCTTTACATAGCCCAGTTTGTTTATCCTTCGCTAAATAAAGTTTTTGAATTGGACCAAAGCGTCCTACCAATTCTTCTAAATCTGGTTCGGTCGTCGATTCGCTTAGATTTGCTATTCTTATTGCTGAATAACTATCATCACGTTTACCCATATTGGAACCATCAGTTCTCTTTGCAGCACCTTCTCTCATACTAGGAGGAACATATTTTGAGTCTCCTTGTCTTCCAGAATCAGCACCAGCTTAAATTAAAAATACATTTTAATATTAAATCATACACGAAAATATTTTTTTATTTGTAGACTTAGCCAAACAATAAAAACTACTGTTTACATAATCACATATACTTACAGCTAGAATTAGTGACAGCAGTACTTTTCTTATCATCTGGAATTTTACCACCAGCCAGTACAGTGTCTTTCCAAGGACATTTTGAAGTCCAATGATCACCACTGCAATTACGACATTTAACAACATTTTTGTCACCCAAGGCTGAAAAATTTATTATTAAAAAAATATGTACGAAACCAGAAATATAATTTAAAAAAATAGTAACCATTACTTTAACAAGTTATTTTAATAGGCCATGAACACTACGGGATTGTATTTAATACACGAATATTTAACAGTAGTCTGTGCCGAAATAAGCTCACTTGTCCTCAAGGAACAGCTCATCATTATTGGTTTTCTACCGACACTCCATTTATTTTATACAATGATGACATGAAGAAAACGATAAAATTTTAAACGAAGAATATCCAAATTTTTAACTCTTTTCGTAAATACTTAATAACATATAAGAACAGATTTTAATTGGTATTAAGCTTAAATGATAACCTATTTATCGATTTTCGTGTGAGGTACTAAACACGTATATAGTTCATATTTCTTTACGTAAAAACCTTAATTACTAATAAGACAAGCATTACATAGACATAATCAAGTAAAGCAAAATGGGTAAATTATTATCTCTGACATTTCAATAAATTTTGAGACTAAAAAACATTTGAGAGATCCTAAATAGAAAAATTAAACTAACTGTTATAGTTTCTTACAATACCTACACTTTTTTGCCAACACATCATTTTTTTAACTTATTACGAATTATTAATTTCATTAAATTTACATTTGGGAAAGAATATATTACAGACTACTTACAAGAAAAAATTATGCAACACAAATTTAAACGATATTATTTCAGATACTTTTAACCCACTTATTCTGTGATTCACATACGTAATCAGGTAAATTTAATGTATTCATGCGCATGCGTTAGCCAATCACAGTTTGTATGACAAAATCTAAAATCTCCGTTTCGCAATGCACTCTTGAACCAAGGTCATATTTGTGCAGCAAGTGTGCATTTTTTTATTCTACATTAATTTAAGCCACGGCAAACAATTGTAAACAAAAATAGATAACTGACACAGTTGTACTCGAAATAATGTACAGATACAGATAAATAGAGCATAAACAATTAAAAAATATAAACTTATAAATGAGATGATGGACTAACAAGCGTATTTCCCCTATTGCTTCCTATTAAAAACTCAAAATAATCAATAATCCTTAATTATTGAAAAATAAAATTACATACCCTTGAGTTTATCTATGCCTTCTTCTTCCTGTTTATTATCCTCTTCTTTGTTTGTAATATATTGCATAAATACATCTTCAGCTACGATAGTGGTAGCAGGATTAGGACCTGGCTTATCATTTGCAGCTTCACCAAATTTTTTCCATATTTTTCTTAATGCAATTGATTTCGATACAATCCGTTTTTCTACCTTGTAAGTTCTTACAATTTTCACTTTTTTATCATCTTCATTGTATTTATAATCTGTAACAATTTTATAGCCGTTTTCGTACACTTCTGTTGAAGGAGGAAGGGCTCCACCTTCAAATTCAACCTCATCTGCCCAACTTGATTTTACCTCTTCGACTGCAGGCATAGTTCTTTAATATGATAAATATAGTATTTTATTGTAAGAATAGAGTAATATTGCAAACAAATATTCCACAAATTTCTCGTGTATTTACTTAGCTCTAACCTAAAATAACGTTAAATGACACTATGACACTTTTGACATTTATTCAACAAATCAGCTGTTTAATTTATGATCTTGTTCTGAATATGATGACCAGCCACACAGCAGCACTATACAGGGTGACACTCCTTTTAGTTTCATTTATTGGATACTATGCATAGTTGTTTTTTTTTTGTTAATTCAAAAATTGAGAATAATGTAAGTTTATATTAATAAATCACACTGCCACATAAACTCGCCGCTTTATATAGTTTTTAAAAACAAGTTTCATAATTAAAAATAATATTCCAGCAAATTCCAACTGTAATATATAAAATTGTCTGTCTCGGAGCTCTTTACTAAAATTGATAATCTTCCCGAGAAGACATCCTTTGGGCCTGATTACATCACCAATACATTCATAAAAAAATGCATATTTACTATCGCTAAGCCACTACACCCTTCTCTTCAACAAATCAATTGAATATTTCACCTTTCCCGATATGTGGAAACACAGCTATATTACACCCATTCACAAGTAGGCGATATTGAGGATATTACGAATTGTATGGAGATTCATCATTCACTCAGCTAAATTATTTAACTGCCTCATCTGTGACCAAACTGTTTGGCAGTGCATAATGGCCTTATTAGTGGTATTCATCAGGTTTTAGTAGGAGCAAGTCGTCAGTGAACAATTTAACACAATACAAGATTGCCTTTGAGAAGGGTGAGCAGATTGACGATGTCTATACTGATTCTTCGAAGGCCTTCGACAGAATTAACTTTAATATTCTCTTTGGAAAATTAAAAGCCTTTGGTTTTTCAGAAAATACACTGGCATGGTTTAATGGTTACTTAAATGGTAGACCCCAACCAGTTAAATCAAAAAATTTTATCTCTAACACCATTGAGATATCATCTGGGGTCCGGAAAGGGTCACATTGTGCTCCTATCCTATTTATTCTGTTTGTAAATGATATTGCTGATTATTACACCTTTCCTCTGGGTTAATGTTCGCAGATGCCTTAAAGATTTTCAGAACTATCAGGGAGTGTGCCGATTCTGAGAGACATTAGAGGGCCTTAACGCATTGTGGAGTTGGACTCAATCAAACCATCTCTTTTTTAATATTTTTAAATGCTTTCATATAAGCTTGTACAAAAATCGTGAAAGAGTCAATACCCAATACAAAATGGTTGGCTCAATTCTAAATTATTCGGATACTGCCAAAGACCTTGGGGTTGTATTCGATGAAAAACTGTCAATGGTTAATTATGTGTCCAATGTGAGTCTAAAGGAATGCAGATGTTGGGTTTTTTATTACGAAAGTGTGTTCAGTAATCTGGGCTCCGGATTACTATTCTGGTATAAATATGGTTCAAAGGCTTCAGGCCAAGTTTTTGAGATATTCTGCTTTTAAAAGGAAGATTTAATAAATCATGGAAAGGATCCAGAACTGTTTGCACTTCAATCGGCAAAGGAAATATTTATGAAACGCTTGTAGACGTTTTGAAAACTATTCAAGAAAAAATCCATCAAGCTTCAGAAGCTTCTATAACAATAGAAGAAAAATTAGAAGAAATTATAGTAAATTGGAAGAACATTCAAAAAAAATTGAAGCAAGTTTCAAGGATTGAAAAAATGGAATCTAGAAAGACAAGTTCGAGCATGTGGAAGACAAAATTACTAAAACTTTCTATGAGAAATATGTTGATGTCAACAGAAACATGAAGACGCTTCAAGAAAAAATAAAAGAACTCAAAAAAACTTGTTAAGAACTGCTCTTTGGGATTCATACAAAAAGGTGCAGAAGAGTGAACTGAAAGAAATGCGTTTTAAATCATTTTGCCACTTGAATATAAATAAATCATAATAATTTAATACAAGAAAATTTCAGGCAACAATAATTACATGTTTTTCAAATAGTTATACCCACGAGGTATAACAAGCTGTCAGAGTAGGTGTATGCTTGGTGTAATCAAAAGTAGGGGTAGCTTAAAGAAATAAAAATAAAGGACAGAAAATTGTACATAATTTTTTAAATGGTTATTAAAATCAAAAGTCTCTGACATCAGTGAGATCCCAGTTGCTAAGAGTTGTGCTCGAAAGAAGCAATATTATATCTAAAAAATATTCAAAAACGACAATTGAAGGATTCTTCAGAAGAGCTCACTGATTAACTATACTTCGAAGCAAAAAAATGTATTTGTTTACACTTAAGAGTGAATAATAATGATTACTATTCACGTTAGAGACATCGAGTCAGGTTTTGTTTATCTTACCGCATGTATAATTTACGGGAATTTAATACAGTAAGAATCGTCCACGTTTTAAAAATTAGTATACAAAACAGTAATCAGTAATCCATTCCATTCCAACTGGCTACAAGAGATTGTTTTACCGACACATACCGAGTTTGGTCTAGTAACATTGAGTTGTTGAACTACTGTATGCGAATTTGAAGCTTTGAAAATGGAAAGAGTTAATCGGTACAATGCTGTAAATTTGTATATCAAAAACTTAGATAATACTATCGATGACGAACGTCTTCGTAAAGAATTCTCATTATTTGGAAAAATCACTTCTGCTAAAGTTATGATGAAAGCAGGTATAAGTCAAGGATATGGTTTTGTCTTTTTTCTGTTTTTCATCTCCAGAAGAAGCACAAACGGCTATAACTGAAATGAATGGTAAAATGGTTGGTACTAACCCTTTATACGTGACCTTAGCTCAAAGAAAAGAAGATAGAAAGGCGCATTTAATCTATTTATTAACATCAAAACTGAAGAACAAGGTAGAATATATTTGATATTTTTTCTGAAATAAATAAATATTGGTATTATTTCGTCCATGAGTTCAATTATGTCATTTTCGCAAATTTATTTATGATTAATATATTTAAACTCCATGTATTGTAAAAAATATTAAAATAAATATGTATTATAGTATGAACTTTTATTAATAATTAATAAGCTTTCGGTATAAAACTGATAATAAATTATTGTGATGAGTTTTGCAAAGGTTTAGACCAATCAACGCTAAGAATAAGGTGGTCATAGCCGTGTCCATTAAGACGAGCAATTGCATCAGCTGCATCATTTCGGAACTTAAAATGAATATAAGCAAATCCTTTGCAATGTCCAGTTTGCTTGTCCTTAGCTAAATACAATTTATTAATGGGACCAAATTGTTTTACCAACTCTTGTAAATCAGACTCTGTAGTAGACTCAGAGAGATTCGCAATCCTAATTGCTGAATAACTGTCATCACGTTTGGCCATATTTGATCCATCCGTTCTCTTTGCTGCTCCGTCCCTCATACTTGGAGGAACATATTTAGAACCTCCTTGCTTACCAGTTTCCCCACCAGCTGTAATACAGATTCCGTTTAATAAAAACAAAATTGAATCTTATACAACTAACTCACCACCAGCACTAGGGACACTACCAGATAATTTCTTCTCATCTGGAACTTTTCCTCCAACCAGCATAGTGTCTTTCCACGGACATTTTGAGGTCCAGTGATCACCATTGCAAGTACGACATTTTACAACATTTTTATCACCCATAGCTAAAACAATCATTAAATGACTTATGAAAATGTATCTCAAATAATTTGTAACTGGTGCAAAACTTTAAAATAATATATCACCAGTTGATATAAGCTAATCATAACTTTAAAAATGCTTAAATATTTACTATATGGAAGAGAAAATGGGTGAATAAACACCAATCTCTGAAAAAAACGGTAATTTTGCTGAATCGAGCCCAGTTCATTTCGAGAGAGACAGAAATACGGTCGCGCACTGTGTTAATGACATAAAATTTTACGCTAGGTTGCCAGAAAATATTTATAATATTTATATTTGAAATTGAAAATTATATTAAATAGTTTAAAAAAAATAACAGAAAACAATTTTGACTGGAAAAAAACACATCTACCCAAAACATTTAAATCGCGATATCGATATTTTAGTTAATTTTTTAATTATTTCAGACTGTTTAAATGAAACTGATTGGAGATGGAGCAGTACGGAAGCCAAATTAGTGAAAAAATACTCAACAGGACACGAGTAAACAAATCATGGGAAGAAAAGTAAAAAAAAAGAGTTTTCGAAAGTATACCTAGATACATTAAGGTTTTATTGGGGGACACAAACGCAATGATAGGAAAGAAAGAAGTATTCAGGCCAACCATATGGAAATTAAGTAAACATGAAGAAAATAATGATAATGGGCAGTTGTTGATAGACTGAGTTAGACACAGGAATATGATTATAATGAGCACATATTTTGAAAGAAAATATATCCACAAAACCAATATGGTGATCCTATTTTTGGTGGTAAAATGCTGGACGAAAGACCAAAAAAACAGCTAGTTTAAAAAGGATTTGAGGGCGATAGGAATAAAAATGTGGAAATGCGAAGCTACCAACTAAAACAATAAGAAAAAGATAACTTTTCAAGACATAGGCCTCGTAGGCGTCTAGTGCTATTATTAAAATTATTATATAAATAAAACAGATACCTTTAAGTTTATCAATTCCATCATCTTCTTGTTTATTATCCTCTTCCTTGCTTGTAATATATTGCATATATACATCTTCCGCTACTATAGTGGTGGCAGGATTAGGTCCCGGTTTGTCGTTGGCAGCTTCACCAAATTTCTTCCATATTTTTCTTAACGCGATAGATTTTGAGACAATGCGTTTTTCTATTTTGTATGTTCTTACAATCTTCACTTTTTTATCTTCATCATTATACTTGTAATCTGTTACAATTTTGTACCCATTTTCATAAACTTCTGTTGAAGGAGGAAGTGGACCACCCTCTAATTCCACCTCATCAGCCCAACTGGATTTTACCTCCTCTGCAGCTGGCATGTTTGTTTAAATATTTTTGTGCAAATTGGGTAGTATTGGAATAAGTACTTTATTTAAAACTAAATAAAATACGTATTCTACCTCGTTCTAACCTCTAAATAGAAATTAGACATTAATTAATTTGACATACGTCATACGTCAATTTCCTGAAATGTGTTATATATGTTTTTTTATAATCTGTGGTTATATAGTAATCTGTATGTTAGACGAGAATAACTAATAAACACGATTTTTTTCTCTTTTTTATCCAATAGTTGACTGAATGCCAAACTTCAAACTTCACTTACGTGTGTGGTGGGTTATCTAAATAACCGGGCAAAATTTAGAACGTCAAATATTTTTATAAATTTGTAAAAGAATGTAGGAAACTTGGTATAGTGATCAATTATTTGTATATATAGTGATTTATCTTGTACGACAATTTATAAAGTTAACATGGATTTTACTGCAGATAATTTAGAAAAGGCTGTTACCTTATTTTATCGTACAGAAGCCCATCAACAAGCAGAAGCACATCAATGGTTAACAGAAGCTCAAAATTCTCCTTTAGCATGGAGTTTTGTTTGGGAACTACTTACTCCACATCGGGTAATTCAAGAAATTATTTATACATAGTAATAGCTCTTATAATTTGGGTAATACTATTTTCTTTTTAGAGTTCTGAGGTGCAATTTTTCGCAGCTACTACTCTTCATACAAAATTAATGAAACACTGGAACGAAATTCCCGAAGACCATTATGAATTATTAAAAAAACGTATTTTGGATTCCATAATTAGTTATGCTATGGGACCTAAAATAATTTTGAATAGGCTTTGTATTACGGTATGTTAAGCTGTTAGTTATATCATATTGTCATTCTCGCTTTTTATTGCAATACTTTTTTAGTTGTCTGCTTTTGTTATTCATACAGTACCAACACATTGGCCAAAAGCTTTTGAAGAATTAGTTTCAAGTTTTCAGCCCCAGTATTTGCCAAATATTGAACCAGAGAGGGTTATTTGGATTCTCTTAGAAATATTAACTGTGATACCAGAAGAAGTAAGTATTTCTTTTTTTAGGTTTTTCATAATATTAATAGGTGGTTTGTTTTAGTTTAAAAGAACCACCTTAGCATCAAACCAAAGAAATAGAGTCCGAGCAGTACTTCATGACGTTTCTAAAAATATACTTCAAGTTGTAGAAATGTGTCTTATGCCTTTACCAGCTGCAGGGTAATTAAGCGATAAATTTCTTTACTATTATTTTATATGGGGATTTTACGTTTGCTTTTTTTTTAGTTTTAATATGGCCAATTTAACAACCTATTTAAATGCATCTAGATGTGCTTCCGCTTGGCTTCTTTTAGGAGAATTAAATGTTGACCAGTGCACTTCAATAATAAATCTTTTAATAGATTTGACATGTTTTGTTTATTGGTAAGTTTACTTTTTGTATATAAATAAATGTTAATAAATTCGATTTAAAAATCATTTAAGGCTTCATGAATCAAATCATTCACTTGGTGTTTAATACAGGCATAATTTTGTTTATATCATCTAATGAAAATATTTTTACAGGAACAAATCTGATCCAGAAAGTCTATCTTGTGACGAAATGGATTTAATTGAAGTGACAGTTGAAGCACTAACAGCTATTTTTCAACACCCTCAGACTTACAAGTATAAAAATCATGTTACAAAATATGTAGCTGAATTAATCTGCAAGTTTGATAAAATACTAGATGTAGAACGAGTACAACCAGACATGAATAAAGTTAGTTAATACTTATGATCTTTATAACATCTGATTTTTTTAAATATAATTTTCTTCTAGGATGTGGTAGCTACTTTATATGGTCTAGTAATAACTATAGGCGATTCATATTCAAACATTTTTATTGAGAATCTGAAGTCACAAGATCCTGATATACAAAGAATCAGTTTTGATCTATTAAATTTTATTTTAAAATGTTCAACTTTACCAGGATTATATCCAATAGATGAATCTAGTAGTACACTTACATTCGGTTTTTGGTACACATTACAAGTAAATATTACTCTTATAAATCTTTATGCTGTTTATTATTTATTCTCTTGTTTCTTTAAACAATTATTTTAGGACGACATAATATCTCTAGACACTTCAGACTGTGCTTCGCTAATTCTTCTTGTAAAACCATATTACAAAGACCTTGTTTGTATTATGCTAAGGAAGTCCATGTTTCCTCTTATTGAAGATAGTACGTGGACGTTGGAAGATAAAGAAGTTTTCCGATGCTATCGACAGGATATAGCTGATACATTTATGTACTGTTATGTTGTTCTCAACTTAGAAATGTTGGATATTTTAATGACCAAACTTAATGAAGCACTTAGGTGAATATATTGTTTGTTTGACTCATGTAGTCAAGAATTACTATGAACAAACACTTTTAGGGTGGAAAATAACAACAGTTTAAATCCACCAATTCAATGGAATGAAGTAGAAACCGTCCTTCATGCATTTGGGGCTGTAGCCGAAAGTATTGAATATGAAAATTTATATTTACCAAAATTAATGGCTACCATTAAAAATATTCCATTTAATGATTTACATATTCGAGTTATGGCAACAGCTTTAGAAACTGTTGGTAAGAAATTATTTGCTGTATTTCAATTTTACTTTTATTGGGTTCATATATAATTGTAAAGTAAATTAATTTTTTAGGGGCATTTTCAGAGTGGTTTATCGATCATCCAGATTTATTAGAAAACATATTTCCGTTGATTTTATCGGGCTTAGGAAACCCAGAAGTTTCGACTAGTGCTACAATGGCTTTGAAAGATATCACCGAAAATTGTCAGAAATATTTAGCACCTTTTGCTGAGCATATTCTTATCACTTCACAGGTACAGTTGTTTCACTCTGTAATAAGACAATGTTAATTTTCATTATGATTCTCTACTGTGGTTAACGGACGGCTCCAAGACAGATAAAGGAACAGGAGCAGGGGTTTTTGGACCTAGAACCAAATACTCAGAAAGCTTGGGTGTGTACCCAAGCATCTTTCAAGCGGAAAATCGTACCATCGAAAGATGTATAGAATTTAATATTGAAAGGAACTATCGTAGACAGAAGATTGTAATCATGTCAGATAGTCAAGCAGCCATCAAAGCTCTGAACTCAGATACAATCAGTTCAAAGATGGTCTCGGAATGCCTAGGCAAATTAAATGAACTAGGACAGAATAACACTGTTACCCTCCTATGGGTTCCAGGACACGTAGGAATAGAAGGAAATGAAACAGCAGACAAGCTGGCAAAAAAGGAGCTGAAACCCCATACCTGGGACCAGAACCACCCTGTGGAATCAGCAGTAGTACAATCTTAGAAAAACTAAGGAAAAGAATGGATAGCGAAAAATCCAAGTGCTGGAATGATCTAGAAGGACTAAGACAATCGAAGACGCTCCTGGGAAACTATAACCAGAAGAGATCTCACAGCTGTCTTAACCTTAGTAACAAGAACCTCCGAATTATAACAGGAATACTAACCGGACACTGTCGATTAAGAGGACACATGAAGAAACTAGGATTAGTAGATGAAGCAAACTGCAGATTCTGTGAGGTAGAGGATGAAACCTCAATACACATACTCTCAGAATGCATCGCATTAAGTACTTCTAGGGTCATACGAAATAGAAAAGGAAGAATTACCTAACTTAAAACCCAATGATATCCTAAACTTTCTAAGGAAGATAGGACTAGAAGAGCTGCTATAAGTCTCAGAAATCATCAGAAATATAGCAAGAAAAGGGGGACACAATAGATCTTATAGGTCGCAGGTGTATCTGTTACCCCTACCTAACTGCTCATACATACATACTGCGGTTAATTTTTAAGATTTATTAATAATCTTTATTGAAAATAACAACAAAAATTTAAAGAAAAATATTAACATTTTGATTGAATTGGCTGTTACTTGATGGATATCCATAACTATATGTAAATAAAAACACAATTGTTTTCACGATATCAACGATTTATTACTTAGTAATATGTGACGCGTTTCACTACGATGTAGCTTTATCAAACACTGGTACTAAATGAACTGAGTTCATTTAGTACCAGTGTTTGATAAAGCTACATCGTAGTGAAACGCGTCACATATTACTAAGTAATAAATCGTGGATATCGTGAAAACAATTGTGTTTTTATTTACATATAAAAATATTAACGTTCGATAATCTCAAAAAAATAGAACTTGATATAACCTAAACATTAAATTAAATTTCTTAAATCGATTAATGCTAAAACTGTTTTTTAATTCATATGGTAATTCATTATAAATTATAAGCCCTTTATAAAAAATACTCTGTATATATCTACTCAATATAAATTGTTTCCTTGTCTAGTAAAGAAATTATAAATCTCAATTTGGTAGATAACAAATTCATTAACGTATAAAGAGAACTAAAATCAAAATTACAACCAATTAATGCAAAACTAATACTATATAATTCTGTATCTCTTTATTTTTATTAATTAGTATTTATTCCTTCTATCTTATATTATTTTATAATGCTATCTACCTGATTTACTACACATACAATTTTATGAATACCTTAGATTTTATTGCACATATTTTCTGTGCAATTTAATATCATTCAAAAATCGAAAATTCATATAAACTTACACATTAAATTATTTTCCCGTAGGCTGTATTAATAAATGGAACTCTTAAATTAGCTGAATGTCGAAGGTTGATGTATAGCATAGGAAGAGTTTTAAGTACACTTCCAGTGGAAAGGGTAATGGGTTACCTTAATATGATCATTGCTCCTTCTTTTGATGATCTACAAAAATCTAGTGAGGCAGAACCGGTAAGTTTTGGGAATTTCTTCATGAAATTAAGTATATTACCTTTCACAAACCTTATGAAGTTGTGCCCTCGGTTAAATTCGCTGAAACTTCGCACAGAGGAAGCTCTCAGCACGCTGATCAAATGTCCCAATGGGCGCTACCCCCAAAAATCAACCCCAGACCCCCCACGCCTCCCGAAATCTCAAAATGCACCCTAAAGTACGTTATGATGTTTAAGGAATATATTCATCTAAATCTTCGCACAGAGGTAGGTTTCAAAATATTGAATTTTTCATATTGAACAAAGGCTCAAAAGTGAAACAAACTACCCCCATAGTCAACCCCAGACTTCCCACGTCCCCCAAGTCCCAAAGGTGGTGAAGATAAGTTGGTGTGAAACACTTAAACAGTTAAGGAAGTGTGTGATATCCGGTCAGTTAAATCAAGGTGATGTGTGATACCCATCTGTTACTGTATTTGGTACAATACTTAAGATAATAAGCTTAATTATTTTTTTCATTAAATGATTACCTACATGCTTTTCCCCCCTTTATTTCTAGAGCTACAGCCTTTTTCTGGCCAGGTACTTTTGATCAGCATGCTGGAAACTCCCTCTGTGTAAAGTTTCAGATGAATATATCCCTTAAACAAAATAACGTAGTTGAGGGTGTATTTTGAAAACTCGGGGTGGGGGGCGTGGTGGGTCTGTGGTTCTCCCATTGGGTATTTTAGCATGCTAAAAGCTCCTTCTGTGTCAATTTTTAGATGAATATATCCCTTAAACATCATAACGTACTTTAGGGTGCATTTTGAGATTTCGGGAGGCGTGGAGTGTATGGGGTTAATTTTGGGGGTTAGCGCGCACTGGAACTTTTGATTAGCGTGCTAAAAGCTTTCTCTGTGCGAAGTTTCAGCGAATTTAACCGAAAAAACAACTTCATAAGGTTTGTGCGGGGTCCTTTTTAAATCCGTTTAATCCTAGTACAATTATAAGTAACACAGTATTTTTTTAGTCTCTTACAGTTACCAATTCGATAATAACAAGACTGAAACTTATCGGTGCTTTGTTTAATTCTTTACGAATTCAAGATACTGACAAAAAAGCAGAGCAACCAATTTTTTTAGTAATGCAGAAAATGATGCCCCTTTTTAGGAGAATAGGTGAAAAATATTGTAGGAATCTTGAAGTTATAGAGGTAGAATATTCATGGGACCAAAAAATACGTTTAAATACAAGTTTTTTTTTGTAGGATTTGAGTTTTGTTTTTAAATATGGAATAACAACGCTTCATGAAGACTGTAAACCTCTAATCAATGATATTTTCCAATTAATAGTAACAGTATATCGAGAATGCCCACAGTCAAGTATTTTAATTGTAGCAAGAACTGTATGTACATTTATTTAGTATAAAGTTTATATGCTTAAAAATTTAATTGTTTAGGTATTGATATTATTTGGCAGAGAAGAAGAACTATATCCTTTAAATCAACAACTTCTTAATGAAATAATGAGTACAACTATGCAGATGTGTGCTCAATATAACTCAAATAATCAACTTTCAGAAAAAAATGATGTTTTAGAAGGTTTTTTTAGTATGTTAGCACTCTTAGCGAAAAAAGTTCCCCAACTTATTGTAAATTGTGGAATTGATCTTTCTGACCTCTTTCAGTGTGGTAAGTTGTAATAAAATAAAAACTAATAATAAACCAAGTAAGTATAATCTATCCCCCCAAGATGATATGGCAAAGAAATTAAACTTTGTGAGAAATCCACTACTAGTAAATCTGGATGGGACAAAAACCATATTGGGACTAAACCAAAATGTCATAAAGTGGTATACGGGCGGCTTGAAGACACTGGAATAGAGATTTTTGGACATAGAGCGAAATACCCAGAAACACTTAGTGTATACACAAGCTTTTATCAAGCGGAAATCCGCGTCATTGAAAAATAGACTAGACAAGAGATTCCAATGTCAGGTAGGTAAGATGGCCTGAAAATGCCTAGGCAAACTTAATGAACTAGGCAAAGAATACTATAACCCTCCAGGGAGTAGAAGGGACAAAACAGCAGATAAGCTGGCAAAAAAATGAGCTTTAATCCCATATTTCAACTATCTTGTTGAATCAGCTGTAGTTCAGTCTTAGAAAAACTAATAGAGAAAAGTCCAAGTACTGGAACGATCTAGAAGGACTAAGACAATCAGAAGAGATCTTTCAGCCGCCTTAACCTCAGTTAAAATAACCACCGTTTTATAACGTGAGTATTAACCGGGCATTGCGGTTCAAGAGGATATATGAAGATGAAGGATTGGTAGATGAAGCAAAGTGCAGATTCTGCGAGAAGAGGACGAAACCTCAATACGCTTACTCTCAGAAAGCATTACCTTGCGTAACTCTAGGGTCAGGTACCTAGGATCATACGAAATAGAAGAGAATGATCTACCTAACTTGAAGCCTAACAATATCCTCAATTTTCTAAGAAAGATAGGACTGGGAGACCTGCTATAAATCTAAGAAAATATAATAATTATAGCAGAAAAGGGGGACACAATATAGATCTTATAGGTCGCAGGTGTACCTGTCACCCGTGATTGCGCACATACATACATAATCTATCCCCGTTTTAACCGTACTTCATTCATCACCAACTTTCTTTAAAATGAGCTTTTTCAATTATTAGTTTTCTCAAGTTCGTTACTAAATATTGTGGTAACTGATTTAGTAATTTCGTATTTTAGCCATTTTGTGCTTAGTACTGCCAGAAATTCAAGCATTAAAACAAGTTTCAAGCTTTTTGGTACAATTTATTTCTCAAAGTAGAGAAACGTCTTTAACTCAAGTAATTCAAACTTATGGAGAAAGTTTAGTTCTGAGGATATTATTAACTTTAGGTAAGTAGAAATTCAAAATATACTGTGTGTAAAATTAATAATGATATAAATTAAATCAATTCTTATTTGAATTTTTAGGAACTACAGCTTCTAGGTCTTCTGTTGACATCTTTGGTGATATCTTATTAGCGTTGAATAAAAAATACTGTGATAACTTAAGTAGGTGGTTAAATTCCTTGTTATCCCAAGAGGACTTTCCATCTCCTAGGATTAGTCCATCCCAAAAAACTTCTTTTATAAAGTCAATTTTAAGGTAAACTTTTAATTTCTAAAACTACTTAAATTATAATAATAAATCTAATTTTAGGGAAAAAACGAATAAGAGAAAAGTTAGTGATACAGTTTTAGAATTTACCTTAATCTGTCGAGGAATATCTAAACCTGAATAAATAAGGTGAGTTTTATAGTTTATCTATTTATATTTAACATTTGTTAAGACACAATATCTTCTTGTACACCATATTTTTCCATTAATTCCTGTTTTCTTCGTCTCAGCAAAGCTTGTTCTATATCTTGTTGTGAAGGTACTGGTACATGTGCCACAAATCTTTGTTGAGAACCATCTATTTGTTGCAAAGTTTCTTCATCATCAGACTAAAACAATACTCCGAACATTGATAATAATACAGGTAAAATAACTATAAAAAACTTACCTCTTCCACAGCATAAATGTTTTCTTCTGTATTAGCTTCTGTATTGTCTGGATTTTTCTCTTTTTTATTTACCCACTCTACTATCGCCTTTTGAATGGCTAAAAATTACAAACAAATATATGAGGATAAGAACAAATATTATCTAGTCAAATATTAAATAATTTTACATTTTTGTTACCTGTTTTTTCAGCTTTAACCTCCAGTGGAATCAGAATTCCATCATCGTCGTCCATATACCCGTAGTAATCTGCATCTATGTCTTTCATCAATTCTGCTCTACTTTTTCTTGGAGGAGGTGGAGGCTCTTGCTCAAACAGTTCGCGAACACCTTTACAAATGTATATATTTTAAGTTTTACCTCTGTTTTTGTACATTATTTGATTTGAAATTTGTATTATTATTATTATTAATAAAATATGGCAGGTTTGGTTTAAAAAAAAAAACGGATCCATAGACATATTTTAGAGACTGCAAGTAATAGGATACATTTCAATTAGTATTTAACGAATTAAAGTTATAACAACTCAAAGTATATAAAATTATATAACGCTAATCTCACATAAACTGTGAGATTGGATTTTTAGTTTTATATATCTCTCAACCATACTACTACAGTAAATTATAAGCTTTTACAGTATTTATACCTTATACCGTAAGAAATAGTTTATTTTAAAAAAGCGGTAAGCTGTATCAGTTTTTCTCCATATTCACACAATACTGTAATTCTTAACATGTAGTAGTAGAGATTAATATATTTACAAAAAATTTGTTTGTTACTTATTATTACTAAATTTTATTTATAACTTAACGCAGAAACTACTTTTTAATTTCAGAAAAGACTAATCACCTGGTGGAACTTTAGTGAAAACTTAATTTTTTTTAAATTTAATGTGTTTCAGAGTGTAGCATAAAATTTGAATGTAACATGTTCCAATTCAATATATTCAATTTGTTTTTTTTTATATAAGCATACGCTCAGATATTAATAGCCAATACTAAACATGAAACAGTTTTAATCAATTACTCATATATTTAGCAGTAAAAAATACATGTGTGATAAAGTTTTTTTTTCTTGAAATTTTGATTAATAAAATAAACGAAATACTAATATTTTTAAATTATTTAAATTTTGTGTATCTACCTGGTAGTTCCTTAGCAGCTCCAAAATATTTATATCCTCTATTTCCTGGTACCTCTTTACCCTCGTGATCTAACATTCTTGGACCAACTCTTTGATAATCAGGCCCACCTAATTCTTTGATTTGATCTTCCCAATGTCGTTTTTCCCTAAGTAACTTATTAATTTCATCATTTAAATCTCTAATTCTAAATTCTCCAAGACCAGCATTTTGTATCTGTGCTACTTTTTTAGCAATCTCTCTAATAATCTGCATTCTCCATTTTTCACAAGCATACAAACTCTTACATTCAGAAGCTAAGTACGGGCGACGTTTTTTATGTTTTTCTGTTTCACCCAGCTGAGCAGCTCGCCATCGCGCTAAAGTTGTCCTAAAAAATATTTAGAATATTTGTACTATTATACTTCTCTCTTCAATTGTACTATAATTCTGATACTTACATAGCTTTCTCTGCATTTCGGGCCATTTTTCAGAATGAAATACTATCTATAACAAAAATAGTTCGAATAATTATAACCTCAAATATAAAAGTTTTATTAGGCAATCCAAATCACGTGACCCAATATGGCGGTTGTGGGCACACAAAACGACAATCGCCAATCATAAGCCATAAGAACGTCATTGTCTTTTTGGTTGTTCGGTAGTAAAAGTGTATTTTTGACAATTTTCTGTTATTTAGTGTTACTAACTAGTGATATTGAGATGTATAGTGAATACCTTTAGAGACTTTTGTTAACAAACAGAGACGTTGGTGAACGGTAAGCTTGAAAATACATCCTCATCTTTTGTTTACATTTTTATCAATGCATTTTATTTGTTACAGGTATAAAATTAAGTTGATGGGTGATTTAGATCCTTTTAATCTGACTATTTCTGAACTGAATTGTTCTATTGATGGTGTTCCTCCTGTTAACAACATCCAACATGGATATTATATCCTATTTGGTTTTAACCCATAGTTTCTATTCCCAAATGCAGATGAAGGCATTTAAAAGTCTGGAAGCATATAAATATTTTGAATCTGGATTTGTTATGAAGGTGGGAACGAAGATTTAGAATGATAAATATATTTTAGTTGGACAGGTAAGTCATTTCCTAAACAGCTGCCTTTTTCTAACTGTAGATAACCTTAAATCTTAAGTCAACACAGTGCATTTTTCATTTCAAACAGGATTACTATAAATGCCTCGTAATTCATAAGAGGACATTTATAATTTCAAATCTAATGTACTGTCACTTTTGTTTGTTATAAGGGACATTGATTTGAGATTTCGGAATATCACTTATCAACTTTCACAATAGTTCTAATCAACTTTTTTTTCAGGTCAAGCATTCACAAAAAGCAAATGAAAAGCCTTCAGATGTTTGGTGCATCATTAAAAAGGAAAAAAAATATATTTACAAAAAGTTACTCCAAAAGTATTTAGCTTTGTTAACAAAAATCGAAATATTAATATAAATTGCATATGTTATTAAATAATATTGCATTTTACTGAAGTGTAAAAACATTTAAGTAAAAAAAGAGATTATAAATTGTAGAGGAAATAAAAAGACATTTTTTTCTTAGCAATTATTTATTCTGTACTTTTTTTAAAAACACAAAATTACAATTTAAACCACACAAAAGACATAAAAAATGAAATACCTACTAAAAAGTTTAAAGAAAATCAAAAATCAACAACAAAAAAAAGAACATAGTCAGTCTCTCCCTTAAATTGTCAATATTTCTCTTTGATCAATTTTTTATAAAAATTTGCAAATTTATAGAAAAATCTTTATATTTTCTATCACACTTTTAACGTTTTTAATACCTTTTATAGTTCTCGAGATATACAGGGTCAAACTAAAAAGTTTAAAGAAAATCAAAAATCATCAACAAAAAAAAAGAACATAGTCAGTCTCTTAAATTTTCAATATTATTCTTTAATTCTTCTATCGTGATATCAGTCTGAGATTCCACTCCAGTCTCTAATATGATATCATGGTCCTCCATGCCTACTTCAACTTCTTCATTTACTTGTCCAGCCTACAAAAAAAAATTAAATCAAATTACAATATCTCATATAAATACAAATTGAGTGACAGTGCTTCGAACAGTCAAAATCATACAATACTGTAAGTTCTGAGCTGGTGGTTTAGTATTCATGGCAAATAAGGAGACACTGCACTGCAGCTGGTAATATTTTTTTAAAAGTCTTAACAAAATTTGGTCACCTATTTTTAAAATAACTTACCAGTAATAAAATGTTTACTGCACACTCTGATTTGTTAGTTTTGTGTGTGTGTGAGGTCCCTCTTGATTGCTAGTATCTACAGAGCCCTTCACCTTTTTAGACAATTCGTTCTTATCTGTAAGAAATTTGTGGCTCAAAACCGCAGGCACACTGAAGAATTTTACATCATCTCTGTTTGATCAACTTCCACAACCAACAACAAGGCATTTTTTCAACTTATAAGTTAACAAGTCCAAAAAATATATAAAAACTATTATATAAAGTCACAAAATCTATATTCTCACAACAATAAAAACTTCTACACCAACTTAATTTAACATAACACTCAAAAAACACTATAACAACAATACATAACAATACTATTGTTTGCCCACAGCCGCCATATTGAATAATTTTTGACAGGTCATTGGAAAGCCTAATAAATGTTTGTGTTTGGTTTCAATTCTTCTGCAACTGTGGGCCATTGGCAACATTTGACAGTAGTCACTGAAACAAAACAAATGGGGTATATATTTTGTGGTAATATATTTTATTTTATAATTATTCGAAGATATTGGAAGTAGTAGTTAATTAAAAAAGCAATGCGTTAAATTAAAGCAATACAACAAACTTTGTTGACATTTGTGACGCCATAATACAGTGCATTAAATACACAGAAGAAATCAAAACTGTCTATAGAAATGAGCTAACTTCATTCTTTTAAAAATTTGCTGAGAAAATTGAAGACCCAGTGATGGCTTATAGGACAGTAACGTTTTGTATTTTTTTCCTATTTTTTAGCTATTTTGTACTTATAAATGGCCAGAAGACTGTTATAGAGCTTGATGAAGATAATTGGGATGAAATTTTAAACGGAGAATGGCTGGTAGAATTGTAAGTCTCTTTTAATTTTAGTATTATTTCGGCACTTTGCAGTCGTGTCAAGTTGACACGAAGAAGCTAATAATTTTAATATTAAATATAATATAGGTTTCGATAAACTGTTACCGGTGTTTGTTCTTATCATTGACTTTTGTGATATAATGCCGGTTCAAAAATCCTACAAAATTAAGACCGTTTTAATTGGCTTAGACATCCGCCGTAGGGACGATTTCGGCTACTTTGTAATTTATTTTGTTTTCCTAATAGTATGCTGATATTCTTTAAAGCACACCAAGTTATAAGTAGTAACTACCGGTATAATTGCAACTTATGTTGACGAGGTTATTTTGTAGTTATGCTCCTTGGTGTCCAGCATGTAAAGCTTTGGAACAAAAATGGAAAGAATTTGCACAATTAGGACCAGGATTGGGCATTCGAGTTGGTGCCGTAGATGTAACTACTTCCCCTGGACTTAGTGGGAGATTTATGGTGACTGCTTTACCTACCATATTTCAGTAAGTTATCTTGGATAATTCGATTCCACTGAGTAAAGCAAATTATATTTTTAGTGTAGTAAATGGGGAATTTCGACAGTATAAAGGATCAAGAGACATAAATTCTTTTACCTCATTTATTGAAGACAAAAAATGGGAACAAGTAGAAGCAGTTCCCAGTTGGAAATCACCTAATTCTATTCAAATGGGCATCGTATCGTCATTTTTCAAATTATCACAATTATTAAGAGTAAGTTATAAACAATGTATTAGGTATAACTTTTATACCCCATTTTTTTTTAGCAAATCCACAATAAACTAACAGAGGAATATGGTTTACCAAGTGTGGGGTCCTACTTAATATTTGCTGTGGCTACAATTATTTTAGGAGCACTTTTGGGATTGGTAATTTTGTATATGTTTTAAGAATTGCGAAACCTTTAATGATTTATTTTGTTCCATAGATTTTGGTTTGTGCTATTGATCTAATATTTCCTCCGAAACACTCCATCATTACTAAAAAATTAAACAAAAAGAAGGGAAAACACAGTGATGATGAACTGGTACGAATGTTTTTTTATTCTATGCAATATAAATAATGTTCATTTAAATGAATATTTTAGGATGATGCTCTCATTAAAGACGACCTTGTGGATGATGCTAGTCAGTCAGGCGGAGATCACAACTCTGGGACTGATTCCGAAGTTCAGAATTCTCCTCGCGGAACTACGAAACCAAAAAAGCGCAGAAATAGACGAGACATGTGATCTATTTGAAGAATTTAAGAAAGATTACGAAATTAACTCACTAATATCGGTCAATCTTTTTATATCTTGTTTTTTTTTGCAAGTTTATTGCTAGTAAAAGACTTAAAAAATAACTGCAATCTATTAAGACGGATATTATAAAATGTAAATTATTGTACAGGATGAACTAATCATTGACTAAAATTATTGTGCTTAATTTATAATTGGAATAAAAATTGATACTTAAGTGCTAAACTATTGTAACTAAAATGTGATAGGAGAGTAGCCTAACAAAAATCTTTTTTTCCTCGTTAGTATTTCTTTCCTTGGCAGGAGAAAAAAATATCAATTTAATTGAAAATCATCACAAACATTTGTTGTTAAATAGTTTATCACTAAGGTATTAAAATAATTTTTGCAGATTTGTTTAAAAAGTTTGTGGTATTAATTCATCCATGATTTTTGTTAATATAATTATTTATTATTATTGGCACTTTTTGTCATTCCAAATGGTTGTGTATTTATTGAATTTATACACTTTGAGTTTATTTTGATATTAACTTGCTTTAATGGCGAATTTAAACCAGTCTATTAATTAAAGCAATTCTTACTGCATATAGTTATAGATTGTTTTTGTTAATCACAAAGTTTTGCAATGATAATCAAATTTTTATAACTGAATTTGATATATTTTTCAATAAAAAAAGAAAAATGATGAACAGTGGTATTTTGTTTCTTAAACTCAAGACTATGTACAATAAAGTTACATTAAAGTCAATAGTAGAGAAAAATCATTACAGCGAAGAAAGTATGATTATATATTAAATACTAGCTTCTACCCACGACTTTGTTCGCGTAAATTTATTCGTGATATTGGAGTGTACTTTCATGTAAATTCCATCCTTTAGTTGGGGGGTAAAATTTCCAAAAACTGATTAATGCATTATTTTATTCTTTTCAACCATAAGTCTAAAATTACTTCCTAACCACGTAAACATCATATAATCTTTCAGCTATTTTAGCTTTTGGCGGGTTGAATTTTAAAAAAACCTAAAATACTTAATTCATTAATTTTACCCTAATACATTTAAACCAAAAATTTGAAGCAAATTCATCAAAGGATAAAAAGTTGCATCCCCTATTTTACCCATTGCAGGTGGTATTTCCAAAATTCCTTTCTTAGCGCTCAATTACGTTATAGAAGGATTTTAGGTTCACCGGTTTGAGCTGTGCGTTGATCTCTGGTTATCTTAAGTCGATCACCTTTCAATTTTATTTATATACGTATTGTTATAAATAAAATGTTGGAATTTATACCGTATACTTAAAATATGTAATATTTTTAACTTTCAAGGAACATTAAAACGATAACGTCAAAAAAGAGCTTTTAGTGGATAATAACAGTTTAACATAAAAAGACAAAAGGGGAAAAGCTTTATTTAAAAAAATTTAAGTATATAATAAATAATTATACATCATATAAATCACTTTCATTCTTAAATTTAGGTGTTGGCCTTGCAAATGGCCAGAACCACAATAAAGAAAATCGTCCAAAAACTGCTTGGATACTTTTCCACCTAGATTTTTTCACCCAGCGGGCTTCCTCTTTTTTTAATTGTTCAATGCCTGTTTCGTCATTCCATATTGCTTGTACTTGTGTTCCTAACATCACAGCAGTAAATATTGCGAACAATAAGGCTTCAAACATAAGAAACAACAGCAAAACCACGGTAGCTGGTGGTGAGTAAGTTGTACATTCCTTCCATTCATGTCGAATACACATTAAGAATTGATTTATGGCCAAAAATAGCGAATGTAATGATATGGTAGCAATATAAAGCTAAAAATTTTAATACAAAGAAGAAATGACAAAATGAAAGAACTACATGCATAAAACTTACTGTAAAAAGAACAAAATATTTTTGATTATTTTCCCCTACACAATTATTTACCCATGGGCAGTGGTGATCCATTTTTCTAATACACCTAAAAAAATTATGGAAACTAAACAGACCAATTTTTTTGAACATCGTATTCTTTAATTTGTGGTTTCCAGAATTAACTGATATACATTATGAAAATAACTAGTCTTAGAAATTTATATATAATAACGAATGATTTAATTAATTTCCGTAATCATCAATTAATAAAAAATAAACTAAAATTACTAGTGATCAAAATTTATGTAAAAATAACCTTTGACAAACAGAGCAGTGATGGGCACGATCTGGCTTAATACTACAACATTTGGGACATTTAAATATCACTTGTCCCTCTCTGAAACCCATTTGTTTAATCATTTCTTTTGTAGCATTTCCTTTAGGAACTGCTCCCTAAAAAAACGGTTTACTATGAGTGCTCGTTATTTATATGTACACCTGATAAAACTTACTGGGTCTGTAAACATAGTCTTCAGATGGGACATTATTGCTAAGAATGCACATACTTGGAATATTACCATATTAATAATACTATAAATAGGATACGGACTTGGAATGAGTATAACAGACATAACAACAAATTCGGCATATAATATTAACAACCAGGTTAATATTGCACATATTATACCACATATATCTCGTATACACCACAACATTCCACCACAACACTTATTGTGAAAATCCGATTCTTTCCTAAACGAACCATACTCATATTCCATCATTATTGGTTTATTCTACTTATTTCAGCTCATAAACTTTTACTCAATGTCTACGGTTACAGTTCATATTTAATCTCTGTTTAGAATAAAAGCAAACTTAAATTGATAACATAGTCGTAAATGTAAATTTTCACACATGTTGTTAGGAATGGAAATGATCTGATCAGTAAAAACAGGAGTAAAATTGTTTTAATAAGTATGTCTTCTATTCTTCTATTACTTTAAACAATAAAAAACTTGATTCAGAATTGAGAAACGACGTCGATGTCAAAATTATTGTCAATACGTCAATGTGATAAAACAGCAAGGTCATTGTAAATTTTTTTATACTATTCAATTTACCATAAAAAATGTTTAATTGAAAAATACAATGCTAATTTAAAAATAAATATTTCTTGAATTTTCGAATAATAGGTCAATTGGGTAAGAACTGTTGATTTCAGTGTTAGCTGAAGTGTCACATTCAAATCAGGTACAAAAACACGAGAAGAAGAGAAAATAGTCATTTAAATTAAACAATAAGTACCAATATTTTATTATATAAGTTTATAAAACATGCAGTTTGAGAAAACCAGAAAAATCACACCATTCATACGCTATAGAAGTTGGTAAAACCTAAAACCAAGGTTGATATTGATTATTTGAAATTTACATGCTACTTTATTCCTTTAGTATCTAATTTAGTTCAAAAATAAAATAGTTAACAGTAATTGTAGTACTTTATAATTAGCGTGATAAAGTAAAATTACTTCGCAAAAAACAGATATTTACGTTTTAAGTTGCTTTTATATTTATTTTTCCCTAGACTTTGTGTGTAAATGAGGAAAGAAAAAGTAAAAATTAATGATCTGATAACTTGTGTATGGATATATCGCGCCCATTTTTAAATCGATGAGCTATCACTGGTGCGCTATATTCTATAACTTCGACCTTCGCAACTTGGCTTAATTTATAACAGGCCTAATTTTAATAATTAAATTAAGTATTATGAACACATGTGGTTACAGTTAACATTTAATAATATTTAAAATGAAATAAATCAATATATATCGCAATGCCAAACTTAAAATACAAAATATGGAAATATAGGTAGTTTCAAATAATAAAAAAAATTTGAATTTCATACAAAATGTATGTATAAATTAGGTTTTAATTTGTTTCTGACATTTTTGCTTTTGATAAATTAAAAGAAAATTATAGGAAACATACGATGATAAAAATAGAAAATAGTTTATAAATCTCGTGATTTTTCTATTTTTAAACAAATTTCATGTGATCGTGAGTCATTGATTTACTACAAGAAAATGTTTGTTTTTACTAATATTGCCTGTTGTAATGGATATAATAATTGCTATGGGACATTTTTGTGATACTCATGGACCTTCTGTAATTTTATGCACTCATGTAATTGATGTAATTCCGGAACACAGTAATTTGTTAAATAATACGGTTTGTTCCGCTTGTGAATCAGTAGATCTCGATACTGTATATTCTTGTGAGGACGATAAAAAAGTTTATGTTACTTCCAGAGTATCATTGAATCCGAGTTTAGTACCTTTATTAAAAGATGCTGTTCTTAGAAGCCTTAGTGTTGAAGTAAGTATTTAAAAATTACTTATAACGTCTCTTTTAATTATTTTTGAGGTTTTTACATACAAATAAAATATGTTTGTATGTATTTAAATATTTATTGTCTATAACTTCTTTGTGCCATAAATGTATATATTTATTTCTTTATTCGGGAACTTTTGCCACGAAAATCAAAATAATAAATCAATATTTTGAAAATGACCTTTTGCTTATTTATCTTTATAGATATGTTATTAAAAATTAAATATGTTTGTATGTATTATAGAATCGATTTTCTATTTTACTTTCATACCTTATTGTAGATTGTATTACAAGATGGTAAAACATCAGGAACAATGTATTTTGGAGACAACAATAGAGGCCATATTATAGCACATGTATTTAGTATTAAGGATTCATTTGCTCGGGGATTTAGACGACGATACTGTATAATTGTACTTGGAAAGAATCAGGTAATATAAAATAATTAAACTAAAGTTAATCATATTTTTTATGAGGCAACAGAATATTCATATTTTTAAAATTGTTGATAACAAATCCTTTTTACATTTAATATTTCAGAATTATCTTTTGGGTTTTTACACGAGGAGATGAAATACTGAAATTGTTCATCGAAATTCGTGGACTAATTTTTGATGTGATAAATATCTCACACAAACAAAAATAATATCCTATCTAACATAGAATTAATAATTTTGTTACAAAAAGTATATCAAACCTAATACCACAGCCAGCGGGATCTGTTTTGGATTGGACATTTTTTATAGGAAGCTATTTGTTTGCTGGAATCCCTTCAGGATAGGCCCAATATCGATAATCACGATATACGCCAGTCGCAAACCCTGTGCTAAATTTTTTATTTAACAAAATTTAAAAAAAGTTTAAAAATTTCTTATTTTTTGCTTCTATTTTCGTGTATAATTCGTAAAATATTGCTCCTAGAGAAAAAATGATAAAAAGTTAAAACATATACTAAATTTCATGTCGGATAGTTTTTGCATAATAATTTTGCAATCCAGTCCACAGGAAAAAAAAGCCATTAAATACATGCTGGATAAGATGTAACGGAACTGACATTTTTTTTAACTTTTTATATTTTAGTGAAAAAAATCTGTTAAAGACATTAATCTCTAAGTTTATTGTTTGATTATTGTGAACATATTTTTTTCATCATTTTTTTAAATATAAAAATTTAATTACAGGTATCCCTACTAAGTCACTATGGTTTCATTGATAAAACTTTAAGAAAGATTAGTGACGAACTCCAGCAAAAAGCTGAAAAAATGAATCTGACTGAAAGATCCTCTACTACTCATGTGGAGAAAATATTGCGCTCACTTCCGCAATTAGTAGGAGAACGAAATATATTTGCTCAGTTGCATATGTGGTTTGTTTTTTTACTTAGAGCAGAAATATTTCAAATTATGCCTCATACCATTCCTTCATGTCCAGTAAATTGTTCAATGATAGAAAAATTGAGAAACACAAAAGCAGAAATGTCAGCAGATGTATTTGATACAATCTCGTATTGTATATTAACTGGTATTCGAGTGGAAGAAAAGAATGTTGATATAGTAAAGTACTTTCAACAATTGCTACCGAAAGGATTTATACTACCAGCGTCGTCTGGTACTGTGTGTGTTGTGTCGAAAATAAGAGATAAGTGGGATGTAAGTTTTAAGGGAACTTTACCATCAATTTTGCCAACAATGCAAATTTCGATAAAGGAGGCTCTTGAGGATAAAAATATTGGAAACGCCGCATTAGAATATCATATTATGAGTTTTATTATGCATTGGTTTAGTATAGCTTGTGTGCTAAGTTGGACTCAAAATTCTTATGAAAACCTTGTCAAGACTTTAGAAGTTCGTAAATGTGATATGCCACTGTTGACTTACTGGATTCCTCAAAGCAAGCGCTGTGTTGAATTATCAAAAACTGACTATTTTAGTAATAATTTAATTGTTAAGTGATATGTAAAGTAAAACAATCTCGAAATGTGGGCTGATTAAAGTAGCATTTTTATTATTTCGTCATTCCGTTTGTTACAAAATACGAAAATAATTGCTAAAAACTCTGATCACTACGAGATGTTTTACATATTGATATAATTGATTAATTATTTTTTGTACGCTGCATAATAATATAAAAAAATAAATTTAGTGGTACTTCTATTACATTGTCTTCTAGTTGCATTGAATTGTAATTATAAACTCGAGAATATAAATACAAGAAAAATAATGCTACTGAAAAGATAACAGCAGAAAATATCGAAAACTTACAAAACTGTTCCTCCTAACGAAAATACTTATTGGTGGATACTTTTGACACTATTTATTATTTTAATATGTAATTAACAAATAACGTCATCTGAATCTAAAACTAACTGATATCTTTACATTTAACTTTTTTTTTCTTCTTTAATGGTTTAATAGAAATATCGTTTTCGGTACGAGTATCATCGATTAACACATATTCACTGTTATCATGTTTCTTCTTTCTTTTTTTCTTTAGCGGAACTTCTTCTACTTGATCATCTATACTATCATCAACATTATTACATTTTTCCTCTTTTTTAATTGAAATCGGAGGAATAATTACTAAAGATGTAAGTCTACAACCTGTATTGATTTTACAAATTTCATCAAAATTTTTATTAAACACTTTTATTTCTCCACTACTAGAACCCGATACTACCCATTTCTCGTATTTATCTAAAACTTTAATTCTATCTTCATGTATTTTATATATTTTCTTTTTCAATGACGACAGTTTAACCAAACATAAATTTCCATCTTCGTAACCTACCAATATTTTGTTACTTGAATACCAAATGCAACTACTAATTTTTGCATCGTGTTCTATAGCTTGTATCATACCTCCAGTTTCTATACTCCATATTTCCGTATATTTACCACCCATTAAAATAAATCGTATTCCATCTTCTGCCCATAAAATTTTAAATAGACTTTTAGCATCTTTACTTTTATTCTTTAAATTAACTGCATAAGCTTGACGCCCTTTAACCAAATTCCATGTTCGAAGAACATAATCTTCTCCCAACGTTAGAGCCAATTTACCGGTAGAATGAACTGCAATATCAAGTATCGCAGAACCTTTATGTGCTTTGGTCCATAGTTTTTCTAATTGCCAATTTCCAACTCTGGTGATCGCTAGTACTCCATCCTGACTAGCAGATAGCAAATGAGAATGGTTTGAAGTGAAATTTAAACAATTAATTGTAGAATTATGGTGAGACAGCATACATTGTTCTTTTCGTAATTTGAAATCATAAACTATTATCCGATCATCTGCCCCACCTGTCGCCACATATGGGCTTGATGTAGCTAAGCAACGTACACTAGCACTGTGATCATGAGATGCAAAGCTTTGTACCAGGCGTGTTTCCTAAAAAATAATGTATCATTTATTACATAGATCGTTTCGAGCACATGGTATTTAAATATAAACATTTGAGACTAAAAGCTTACCACATCAAAGAAATCGTAACCTATAAGAAATTCTTCATAAGTTCCTGCTACAATTTCAAAAGTTTTCATAATATATTTGTTTCTAAAATAAACCTCCAAACCCCCCAAATAAGAAATAAAAATGTTAGGTTATAAATAATAAGACATCTTCTTCTTCTTCTTCTTCTTTTATTTTATGGCTTGCATACTAGTGCATCTGCCAGCGCATTTATAACGTTGCATGCCGTCTTGCTCGAGGCAATGATGCAACGCTTCTTCTATATTTTTTCCTTCTCTATTCAATATTCAATCTTCCTTTTTGTGGCTTGTTGAACTGTAATATAAATGTAATTACGATTGACTTATGTCATTTATTCATATTTCGTATGGAATTTGATATTATTATATTTGATTTATTTTTATCATCTTGTTGTGTGTATTATTTTTATAATTGATTGTCTGGATTTAAAGAATGTTATACATATAAGGAAAAGACTTTTCTCGCTCCGGGGCAACGGCGGAGCCTTACACAACCCCCAAGGATGTTGCCTCGGAATTGTCCCAGGAATGGATGGATAAAAATTGGTATAAGGAATTATGTATATTTTCCCTCAATTAAACTTTAAATATTGATCTTATTTATACTTAGGAAATGATTTATAAGTTTTATTTGTTTTAAATTCAAATTTTTTAGTATTGTTTGCAAGTTATATGCTTCTCTCGCACCTGCTTTTTTTAGTTCTTCAGTGAGATCCCACGAAGGACTTTTATTTATTGGACAATGCAAAATTAAGTGATCCAAGTCTTCCAGTTGTCCACATTCACAGAAGGGATTGTTTTTGATGTTTAATCTATTTAGATGTTTAGAAAAGATACCATGACCGGATCTCATTCGGATGATATTGGTGAGATGCCTTCTATCTATGAATGGATATTTTGTAAACCATGGTTTATCTGGGAATGTATGTTGTATTTCTTGATACCATTTTCCTTTATACTTGAAGGATTCTATCCAATATTCCATGAAATTATTTTTATTTTTTTTTTTCAGGATTGACAACAGTTCCGCTCTATTGATTTTTTTATTTGCTGGTATATTTAGCGCGCAACCTATTTTAGCTAACTTATCTGCGTGTTCATTTTCCTTTATATCTGCATGTCCCGGTATCCAAGCTAGTCTATAATCATTCCCTCTGGCATTGGCTTCTATCAATAGTTTTTTTGTTTGTAATGAGGTTGTATCTGCTTTAGCATTTATACCTTTTTGGGATATTTTATCGATAGCACTCTGTGAATCGGTAAAGAAAATGCATTTTTTTTTAT
This sequence comes from Altica lythri, assembly GCA_964028335.1. NCBI lineage: Eukaryota > Metazoa > Arthropoda > Insecta > Coleoptera > Chrysomelidae > Altica > Altica lythri. The sequence continues at coordinate 56,774,686 of OZ034805.1, read as the reverse complement.
TTTTTTTTATTGTTGTTTTAATAGCTTCATTAATTGCTATAATTTCAGCGGAACAGATATGGTTTTCCTGGACCAAATTGGAGGAAAAAGAATAGTCTAATGCTGGTATATATACACCGTAACCCACTCGTGAAACCCCATGCCGCTCTTCCTGTTTAGAGGCATCCGTAAACACAAACGTGTAGTCTTTACGATACCTTTCTGTTTTTTCTTTGAACAATAAATTCGCGAATGAAACTTTTTTGTTTATATTGAGATTGATTTTCGGTATATCTTGAAATTGTATGTTATACTCAGTCAGATAACACGGTATGTTATCATATCTCTCGATCATACTGCCATATGGTTCGATCATATTGAGAGCGTGGATCAAGCATATTTCCCTACTAACTCTGGATGATAAATTACCTCGGTTTTGTATTTGTCTGATATTATTGATTAGTTCCAACAACGGGTGTTGATTATAACTATAAATTTTAGACATAAACTTTAGCGCTAACCACTTCCTTCTGAAATCCAAGTTTAACTCTGCAGTTTCCCCTAGTAGTACATTTGTTGGCGTAGAACGCATACATCCTAACACAACCCTAAGAGCCTGATATTGTGCTGTATCCAGTTTTTTGAAAGTTGTGGTGTTATTTGGGTTTATAAATATTGTACCAAATTCTAAGTGCGAACGAACTAGTCCATAATATGCCAGCAATAGTGTTGTTGGGTCCGCCCCCCACCAAGTTCTACAAAAAGTTTTAATCATATTAATTCCCTTTATTGCCCTACTTTTGACATTTTCAATATGTTTGTTCCAGTTTAAGTTGCTGGTAAATGTTACTCCTAAATATTTTATCTCTTGCTGAAAATCTATTATCTGCTGGTCCAAAATTAAATTTTTATTAATTAATGATTTGTTATTTTTTGAAAACCAAACCGCCTTGCTTTTGTTTACCGAAACTTTGAAATTGTGTTGTTCTAACCATGTGTGTAATTCAGCTAACACTAGATTTGTTGCTGAAATTGCCTGTTGACTATTTACGTGTTTACTCATTAGGACCAAATCATCTGCATATGATAGTAGAATAAAATGATTCGGGATTAATTTGTATATTGAACTAATGTATAAGTTGAATAAAATTGGGCTAAGAGGTGACCCTTGCGGGAGACCCTGCGAAGTGGTAGAGGGTCCTAATATTTCTTCATTACAATCCTTAATATATAGGAATCTTTCATTAAGAAATTGAAATATGAGATTTATTAACTGAGTAGATAAATTTATACCCAATAATATTTTATATAATTTATGTATATTAACTTGATCGTATGCTGATTTCAAATCCAAAAAAACCCCTAGGACGTTTTTGTTTTCCATTAACGCTGATTGCACATATGATGACACATACGCTATGTTCTCCTGAATGCCCATGCTTTTTCTAAACCCCGTTTGAAAGTAATTAAAAAAACGTTTATTTTCCACAAACCATTCTACTCGATTTTTTATTAAGTGTTCCAGTATTTTCCCCATACAAGAGGATAAAGCGATGGCCCTATAATTATCCTTGTTATTCGGTTCTTTGTATGGTTTTAGTAGGGGTATAATCATATGTGTCTTCCAGGATTTTGGTATTGTTGCGCCATTTAGATTGTTATTAAAAATTTTTAATAGATTTTCCAGCGCTATTTCAGGTAAATTAAGAATCATCGAATATGTGATATTGTCCAAACCTGTTGCTTTATCCTTTTTATGTTGTATGCAAACTTTGAGTTCATTTAGAGTGAACATATTCAGTTCTTCAATTGGTAATGATAGGGTGAATTCTGGATCTATGTTGCAGACTGATAGATCGCTTAGGATTTTTTCACATATGCTTTTTTGTGGTAATTTTTTGTTATAAGTGTTATTATTTTTGTTGTGAAATTTTTTTATCGTATCCCAAACGTGACTAGGGTTTGACTCTCTGTTTAGAGTTCCACAGAATTCCTGGAATTTTTTTTTCTTCTTAGTTTTTAAAGTTAATCTAGCAATGGCTATGGCTTTTTTTGCTAGTATGTAATTCTCCAGTGTGAATGAATTTTTAAAATTTTGAATCGCCATTTTTCTTTTTTTCACAATATCAGAACATTCCTGGTCCCACCAGACGCATCCTGATTTCTTTTTTGAGTTGTTTTTATAGGGTATTGCTTTGTCCGCTGCTACATTTATTATGTTTTCCAATTCTCCATATTCCATGTTTTTATTATTATTCACCATTTCCACTATGTTTGCATGATAGTTATTCCAATCAGCTAGTTTTATGTTTCTTCTTGGTGTTATATTGGTAACATATTTATGATGATCCACATTCAAAGTTAGTATTGTGGGAAAGTGGTCACTAAAACCTACATCCGGGTAGACCTTCCAATCCGATTTACCGGCCAAATCTCTACTAATTATTGTCAAGTCCACTGCACTTCTTCTTTCATCTGGTGGTGTTAGTCTCGTAGGGGTTCCATCGTTTAAGTAAATTAAATTTTTTTCATCTATTATGTTAACGATAATGTTTCCGTTATGATTACAAATTTCACTTCCCCAAGCTAAGTGATGCGCATTTAGATCACCCATTATTATTATTGATCCTTGAAGTGTATCAATTATTTGCTTAAATATAGTTTCCGATATTTTATTTGTTGGGTGTGAATAAATATTTACAATGTTACAATTATTTACTTTTATAATTAATAATCTGAATTTATTTGTTTGCCAATGATTTTTCACTTTAATAGTTTCAAATTTGATGTCTTTATTTATCAATGTTGCTATGCTTGTTCCACGCTCCAAGTCGTTCCTAATTAAATAGTAGTTTTTTATTTGTAAAGTATGTTTAGATTTTAAAAAAGTTTCATTCAGAATGACTATTTCTGGTTGTTCATTCCTTATTAAAGAGATTAAGTTTGAATGGTTTGAATTTATACTCCGTATATTCCACTGAATAATTTTTAGTGGTTTATTTGCCATTTTTGTTTATTGTTTCGTTATTATTCTTTGTATATAGTATTTTTGTTCTGTTTAATAAGGATTGATTTTATTTTTATTGTTATTCTTATTTTTTATTTCTTTCAAACCGTACTGAATATATACATGTATAATACACCTGTATATAAATCTTTTTTCTATAAAAAAAGAATGAAAAAACGAGAAGAAACAAACTTACTCCTTTGGTCTGTCTAAATCCAAAAAGGCTCCAGACAGCTCAAAGTAACTGTTTATCAATTCTCTTATTTTATGTTTAGATTGTTCCGGTGTATTTAAAAAGAAGTTGTAAAGTTCTGTAACTGTGTTCAAATTTGTATTTTTATTAAAACTTTGATCAGAATTTTCCATGTTATTTTTACTTGTAGATGCTTGTTGCAATGTTTCTGAATTTGTAAAATTTTTCCCGAATTTGAAAATTACTCCGTTTCCAGAGTCTGCAATTCTCCCGTTAGGATTAATTAGAGCATTATTATGTTCTTTTTTATCGTACCCTGGGACGGTCCTCTTTGCCGGAGCGCTAATGACCGAGTCCGCGTATGTTCTTTTAGATTTAACTGTATTATTCGTATAAAGCATTCTTCTTTGATTTATTTGAATTTGATTGTCATTATTTGAATTTTTTGATTTTATTGTTGGAAATTCTGTGCGTGATGGGTAATAGTTTCTTTCATTATTAATCTCATTATTATTGTTGTTCTTTTCTAAATACGTTTTAGGAATCATTTGATTAGCCTCATAAAATGAAATATTTTCAAATGCCATTGTGTATTTAATTTTTTTTTGTCTTTCGTACTCTGGGCAAACATTATGATCCGTAGATATGTGTGTTGATGATTTACAAAAGCGGCATGAGGTTTCACATGACATCACGGAACCTTCTATCAGCTCATGTGCTTTTCCGCAATTTTTACATTTTTGTTTACTTTTACATTGCGTCTTAGTATGACCGTAAGCTAAACAATTATAACATTGAGTTACCCTAGATACGTAGGGTATTAAAGGTAAATTAATATGGCACAATTTTACCGATCTGGGAAGGACCGTTCCTTCAAACGTTACCAAAATTGTACCTGATGGTTCATATTCTACAGTGTTATCTTCTTTTGTAATTTTCCTTTTAAATCTTTTAATTTCTGAGACTTTAAAAGGGCTTTCACACATTTCTAGAATATCTTCATTAGAAAATAATGGATTTACATGCCTTGCAATGGCTTTAGAAGTTACATAGTTTCTTGGAATATATTTATTATATCCATCATTTTTTAACGAATCATTTTTCATAAAATTATTTGCTGCCTGAGCTGATAGAAAGTGTATCCCTATTTTATTTTTACCCATAGCCTTTACCTCTGAAATATCTTTTAATTTTAATTTAAAAACTTCTTTAGCTATTTTCAAGTGATTGTATCTACCGATAAAATGTCCCTTATCTATACCTTCAATGACAACAACAAACGGACCTGTTGACTTGTTAGAATAAAAAATTGTTTCCATTACTTTTGGTGTTTTTTCTTCAACCTTATCGTTGGTTTGAATTGAATTTACTACGTTTTCATTAGTATTTAAATTCATTTCAACATCATTTTCCTCGCATGCAGAATTATTTAAATTTATTATTTGATTTATATTTAATATAGGAGGGGGACCCTGTCCCCCGCCTGGGTCCTGCATAGTCCTACGTATTATTCTCCCTTTTCCTTATGTATATCGGGTCACAATAAAAATAAAAGAAACTTACCGATTAGGTAACACACAAAATAAAAAGGTAACGGCACAACAGGTGTTAGTAATTTCTCACCAGACCAAAAATTTAATTTATTATACCGGCTTTTATTTTAAATAAAAAACCCGTTTCGCGCTCTTCACACAACCTTCACTATCAAGCGTTGAACGAAGAAATCCTAATAAGACATCTGTTCTTTCTTCTATTAATGGGTCTTGAATGTAGAGATTAGACAGCAAATTTTTGGCCAAGTATTTTATGATAATAAATTATAAAAAATTTAAAAATGGAGTTAATAATTAAAAAAATTATAACTTTTCATTTAAATTAAAATATCTGTTTTGGTAGCACCATTATTTTTATGCAAAATATTGTTGGAAATGAGAGCTGATTCCAAAGTTTGAATTGAAAATGATACGTGATACGGTTATTGACGGGTTGTTTGATCTGTATCTGTCACAGATTATTTATTCTTGATCATTGCATCCACAGATTATTGCATCAATCTGTGATTGCATCATTGACATTGACCCTAAACCAGAGAGCCTCAAACCTCAAAGCTCAAACCTTAAAGAATACGCAAATATTTATTAACCGCTTTTTAGTAAAAGTGTTCTAATTAGTTTATAAACAACTTTATCAGCAGGATCAGTTGCTGTCAAGGTTATATAAATATAAATACATACATGTATTCTGAATTGTAATCACTGAATTGCAAGCTCTTCTACGATTGCAATAATTATGATTAGATAAATAGATTCATTGTGATACAATTATAAAAGTGGGAGTATCCATTGTCAGAGTTGAATGTATATCTGGATTTGCTGGATATATATTACGTGTCGTTTTTTATTTACATTAATTAGCTGTACGTATTGAAGAAACTCTATAATTATGAGTGTTCCTGAACCGTTACAGAAGTTGTTCTCGTAAGTATAAATAATTTAAGTGTTTTTTCTATCTCCATTTTTATAATTAATTTAGATGGTGTATTGTATTTTCTAGTAACCAGTACTGTACTGTAGTGGTTTAAATGTCTTGAAAATCTTTTTTTGAGGTACCTATTGGCCTATTGCGTATGTTATAATAACAATTCTTTACTATATTTGTAATCCGTATTTTTTTATAACGATACAAAACAAGCAAACTATCAATTTGTTTTATCTTAAACGTAAGCGCTTTTCAGTAATTTTGTCTTTGGGCATTAACACTATTTATTTTTATACATGTTTCAGCTTAAAAATCATTTAAAACTGTTTACAATTGATTTGTGTTTGAATGGCTTTTATAAAATGAGTTATTAAATTTGGAAAGAAAACATTCACACCCATTCGTAGTTTTCTCTAAAGATGAGGTGCAATATGCCCACATTGTAGATGGAAAGATAGCATCTTTACTAATATAGCTTTGCACCAAATAGTCTGCATATTCCGTAATTTTTATTTAAGGGGTTGTAGTTTACTAAAATCTAATACCAAACAGTCTGCCACTTTATCACCATTTAAAAGGGACAGTCCAAATATATACCTATCGTAGAAATGTTGCTATTTATTCGACCTTCAGGTACCTGTAGTGAACAATTTATATACCATTTTTTAAATCCTAGAATTATAGATTATCGCTACTGTTCGGAAAGCCCTTATCGATACCAGATTTTAAAAGGGATTATTATATCTGACCGCCGGAGCAAATTAGTATGTGACCCAAAACATCAGGTGTCCTAGCGTCCACTTAATTTTCTACGGGACAACCTCCTTCAACTACCTTTAGCAAGTTATCTTTAATCTTGACTACAATCATATTGTTCATAGGGTATGCTAACATGTGTTCTAGCGTACCCAAAATCCAAAATCTTTTACGGTACCGTGAAAATCAACACCTGCTGTAGAAGCTTTAACGTACACAAGGGTTAGCTAGCGTATGCTATCGAGGACTAGCGTACGCATTAATATCCCTAGACAGTTTCTTATTTTTAAAATTTGAGGAAAAATATTAGTTTTGGACAGCCAGGGAATTTTTGCATTACATTATTTCTAAAATATTTGGTCATTTTCTATTAACCATATTTTGGACAAATTATGTATAAACCTTTAAAAAATGTAATTATTAAGAGTCGAAAGTGCACAAATCACTCCTTCTAAACCCATTAATTAGTTTTTTAAAAAATTATTAGGTAATAATATATTTTTTATTTTATTTTTGCTGTACGACAATTGTTTACAATGACCTATTTTGTTTTTAATCTCAATCCTGATACATATTTTAGATAAACCGTAAATTGATGCAATTATTTATTATCGAATGCATAAATTCGATATTATCAGATATTAAAAAATATTGTTGATAAATAGTTATTTTTATGTAATCTTAATTACTTATATATAAAAATCAAAGTCATTTATTAAAATGATCAAGAATCTCATAGATACTTCAAGATTATTTAATCAATTTTTGTGATATAATTATTTACCGTACCGATAGTTTCTTATCAGTATATGACTCAGACAATATTTGTTTAATCTTAAATACATTTAACTTATTGTTTGCGGAGAATTTTACCAAAATTCACATAAAAATATTTTAAGTTAAACCATTTTTTTGCTTATTGTATTTTCTTCAAATTCAAAAATAAAAATATTTTATAGCATTTTTGTATATTAATATTATTTACATTACATCTCTTTTATATTGGAATCATAATCATATGCAATATCAGAAGCTACCTAAATTTGTTTATAAAAAATATATAGAGTTGGTCTTTTTAATTCTAGATATGTAGATCAACATAAAGAAGAATATATTGAAAATTTAAGACAAGCAATAGCTATAGAATCGGTCTCAGCATGGCCAGAAAAACGTGGTGAAGTGAAAAAAATGATTGAATGGGCACTTGAAAAACTAAAACAACTTGGAGCAACAGCTGAACTACGAGATATTGGTACACAAAAGTTTCCAGATGGATCCACTCTTCCATTGCCACCTGTTTTGTTAGGATCTTTAGGAAATGATCCCAAAAAGAAAACCGTTTTAGTATATGGACATTTAGATGTTCAACCAGCAGCTATTGAAGATGGATGGGATTCTAAACCTTTCGTATTAACAGAAAGAGATGGAAAGTTATACGGAAGAGGTTCTAGTGATGATAAAGGACCAGTTTTATGTTGGATTCATGCGATTGAAGCATTTAAAGTGAGTTTTATGTTTAATCCCTCTAATTATTAATTTTTATGAGAGGTTCGTAGCTTTATAAAGCTGCATTTCCCAATAGTTTACTATTTTCTGAGCTCTGTCCAGAGAATTTAATGCTTTAAATGAAGATAATTATTATTATGGAAGTTTTTAATTTGTAAGATGTCAATAATAAATCTATTGTTTAAGTAACACAAATATTTACAGTATAACTGTAAACAAAGTTATAATTAATGTGTAAATTCCATTGTAGTCAAAAATAAAGAACATAATCAGAAAAAATATATACGATTAAATATTAAAGTCCATTTGTTTGGAGTTGGCATTAAATCGTAAAATTTTGTAAGTAAACAAGACCCTAAATCAGTAGCGCACGTACTTATTTATATCGGTATTAAGAAATTTATTTTAATCATCATATTTTAATCTGCTTAGGTAAGGGATAAGTAGTCATAATACGATATTTAGAATATTTTGTTTTTCGATTTTAACGAGAATAATTGTGGTCGTTAGGGGTGGTGTTAAGGGATTAAGGAAATGTGTATAATTACAAAAACAGGTACGTTATTAGTCTATAAATTGAGGATTTGTTTATATCCTAATACTTAAGAATATAGGTACTCGTTAGTGTTGGTGGTTTATATTGTGATCTATATTTTTATTATTTTACTCCAAGAACATTTTCGGTAGTGAAAATGGTGTCAAGTTCGAGTTTTGTTTCAGTACAAGTGGCTCATTTAAAACAAAGTGCGTTTTCTCAAAGAGAAAAAACTATTGTTTTAAATGTTCATGATTTGCATTTATAATGAATTCACTGTGCTGCCAACTGCAAACAAATAGACTTTAGTTTATTGATTATTTAATTGCTTCTTTGTCATGGATTTAATAATAACAATATATCAAAATAAAATATTTATATTTGATAAATAATTATAAATGGAATTACATGGATACTAATAATAAATAATATTTTTCGTGTTTTATACAAAGTAAAAAGAAATGTTCACTGTTTTAATGTAGAGAAAATGAAGTTTCTCTAAATTTTTTAAAATAAAAAAAACTAGTGTGGCAGTCAGTGGGACTGCCGGCAGAAGTTCTTCTATGCACGCGCATGGATTCATAAATTTGTATGCGAATGATTTAGCAAAATCATTATATGATATTCGTTGTAAGCGACCCCAAAAATCTCCTAGTACCGTGTACACACTCTTTTTGTATCGAATTTGCATAAAATTCCTGGAGACGAGGTCCGTCTTAAGCACCAGGTGTTTCAAAGACCATCGCCATTATTATAATCGTATTTAGCTACTCAAAAAACCACCGAGTACAAAGTGTGCACTGATTTCGTACAGAATTTACATAAAACCCCAGGAGAAGAGGTAAACACCCTAGGCATCGCGGAGACTATCGACACTGAACCCATTTTCAGCAATACTTACCGAGTTGTAAGTTTTCTCTCTATTGTCTGTTCGGAATGTACTTTTCGAATGCAGAAATGCAATTTCCCATTTTTACATTATAAAAAATACTTACGTGACAGAATTATAAAATAATCTGTCAAATAATCATGTAGTCCATCACTATAATATTCATAAATTAGTTCAGACTGTTTTTTGTATATCTATCCCTTTTCAATGAACTGAATGTTGAAACGGTATTCAAAGGACTTATAGTTATGACTACATTTCATCTTTGTTTTTATCGACCAATATACCTTATAAGTGTTTCTGTCTCTCTCTTACTCACACCATTACATATGTAATGATTTTTCCCATTTAACTCTACACAAATCGTTTCCACCGAGTGCACGAATAGAAGTATAACTTCAAAAAAAAAATCCAAAAATATTATTTTTGTACTCAGTAAGATTTTTAGATTTAAAAAAACATCGAATATGGCTACGTATAGACGGAGAAAAAGTTACGTTGGATTTGGAGTGGCTACCGTTAAATATTATTTCTTTAACAAATAAATAGGTTGGATATCAGTTCTTATGATTTTAGGCAATAGGTGTCGATGTACCTGTCAACCTTAAATTTGTTTTTGAAGGAATGGAAGAAGTGGGAAGTAACGGGTTAGATGCTTTGTTAGAATCTGAAAAAGATAAATTTTTATCTGGAACTGATTATATATGCATTTCTGATAATTATTGGTTAGGTACCAATAAACCTTGTATTACTTATGGATTGAGAGGTGTTTGTTATTTTTTCCTAGAGGTCGAATGTGCAGAGAAAGATTTACACAGTGGAATATTTGGAGGATCAGTGTACGAAAAAATGTCAAAAAATTTATTTATGTAAATATATAAATTGTTTTAAATTTTAGTCACGAAGCTATGACTGATTTGGTGTTTCTTTTAAATCAACTGGTCGATAAAGATGGTAAAATATTAATTACCGGATTGTATAAAGATGTAGCACCATTAACTGAAATTGAACATGAAATTTATGAGAAAATTGATTTTGATGTTAACGAGTATCGTAAAGATATTGGTTGCAGTGAATTGATGCACAATGAAGAGAAAAACAAGATTCTTATGCATCGTTGGCGATTTCCTAGTCTTTCTATTCATGGTATAGAGGGAGCATTTAGTTCGCCTGGACAAAAAACAGTGATTCCTAGGAAAGTAGTAGGCAAATTCTCAATAAGAATTGTACCGGATCAAAACCCGGCTCAAATTGAAAAGTATGTCGTTGATTATATTCAGAAAATTTGGTCCACCAGAGGTAGTCCAAATAAAATGAAGGTAATAATTGTGCAATTAGTAATGTATTTATTAACATTTAATATTTCTTGAAATTAAAGATATATATGGCAGATGGTGGACATCCTTGGTCAGAAGATCCTACCCACCCTCATTATGCTGCTGCTTCTAAAGCTACAAAATATGTTTATGATGTTGAACCTGATATGACCCGAGAAGGGGGTTCTATTCCAATAACTCTAACATTCCAACAAATAACTGGAAAAAATATTATATTGCTTCCTGTTGGAGCAGCTGATGATGGAGCACATTCTCAAAATGAAAAGCTAGATATCAGGAATTACATCAATGGGGTAAATACATTTAGACAGTCATTATTTACTTATAATATATTAGTTTATTCTAAATCAATTCCGTATTTTCATATTGTATGGAAAAGATTAATTACGTGCATATTTTGTGAAAAATATGAATTTGTTTTTTTGTTACAGGCAAAACTACTTGGTGCCTACCTGTATGAAGTATCGCAGCTTTGATTTATTTTTTTTATGAATATATTGTATTTAGTATATTATTTTAAATATACTTTTAAAATTATTACAATAAACTTATCTCTAATAATTTTATTCAAAACAAATTTTTTTTTGATATGAACAAACATTAGATAAAACTTAATACATTATATCAATATTATAATCAAGTATTTTAAAACAGACCTCATCTTTTAATTTTTTTATGTTTGCTGCCACCATTGTTTTTATTTGGCCTCTTTTTCGAGATGTTTGAATGGCTTTTGAACGTTTTACCTTTTTTACCAGATACGGTTTTATTAAAATTTTGTAACCATCTATTTCTATTTTCCTCCCACGCCAACTGCTTCATATCTGTAAAAAGATTCAGCAGTTATTTTTTAAAATGTCTATAACGTTTTAATGAAAGTAATAATCTTACCAGCATTATCTTTATTTACAAACGCATTGGAACCTCCTGGTCTTATTTTTGAACTTCCTTCATCTTCTAATAGAGTGGCGAATTCTTCTGCGGAAGCGAAGTTTGACATAATATCTCCCTTCTTCTTTATTTTTGTATTTTTGTTTCTGTTAACTTCTTCGTCAGAAAATTCTATAGCTTCACTATCATCACTCAAGTCATTTAATAGTTCTACAACACATCATTTAATATAAATCTTAATTAATAAAGGTTTGTTCCAACAGAGCTCTTGACAGTCAGAAGGACGTCAGACGCTTGCGCAGTAAGATTAGACCGTTCCAACAGAACACCGAATAATCCCATGTACTGTCAAAGTGCTGTTCCAACAAAGTTTCTGACTCGTACATGAACGCGTTTATGTACGGTCAAATCTATCCTTGGTTCGATGCATGGATAGTTTGTCAGGACATGCGCATAAGGTACTTTGTGCTCTGTACTCTTTATAACACAGATTAAATTAAACTTTACTTTATAATGATAAACTCTGCAAGCTCAGAAACTTGTGTAGAAAATATTATTTATAATTAAAAATACTGTGTATAAAAGATTTTGTTTATTATCTGACATATTTATTCTTTTTTTAAATTATATTATAGTTAATCCTCACACTATTCAAAACCAAATACTATTGCGTTACTCAACAAAGAATAAATTTATTATTAGTAATAAAGATAAGAGACACAGACCAATGATAAGAGAGTAGAAGAATAGAAGCGTTCCAACAAGGACCATGAACTAATACATGTACTGGACTTGCGCATTTTATAGTTCATGAACGTGTTCATGTACTAGTCAGAAAGGCTCTGTTGGAACAAACCTTAAACTTACTTGTTAAAAATACAGGTAATCAGGGCTACCGCGTGTGAATTCGCCGCTAGAGGCGCTAGTGTAGCTGGAGGTCCCCGCGTCACTGTTTATGGTTGGGATGCACGGTATTATTTTTCTTTTTAATTAACTTACGAGGTATAATAATATTTAATTTAAAACATTGTTTTAATGATGGAAAATACGAATTACAGGTCAATGAATGTCACTGCTTTAAAAGTAGAACTACGAAAAAGAGGTGCAAAGTTAAGCGGGCTGAAACAACAGTACTGAGCAACACTGCAGCATTTTCCTCTAAATATCAATGGATTAATATTTATTTGTAAACGAGACGACGGATAAGTGTCAGCTACAAATTTATTTTATAGACGGACCTACAACGCCAGAGGCGCCAACTGTTGAGCAAAAAAACGGTAGCCCTCATTAAAAACATTTTACCTCTTCTTTTGTTATAGCTTTAATCAGTTTTTAATTTTTAAAATAGCTGATTTATTTAAATTAAACTAAACTATTGTCACATACGATAATAGGGTAGTTTAATTGTTTTATATTTCATTGTATTATTTTGTATTGTAAAATCATCCAGGTCAAAGTCAGTACGTTAGATTTCAAGGCAACCTTATATAGTTTAATTCTTATTCTCACGTAGCGTATGAATTGGCTATAAAAGAGCGTCGTTGAGGTCGCACTCGAGGAGTTCGGAGTCTGAGGTTGTCTGTAAGGATCACCCTTTGAGGTGTCCCCAAAACAGACCCTTGGGTCTGGGCCGTAATGACTCTTGACGTATTTTCGTGAGTAAGTGTGACATGCTACCATGTAGTTTATTTGGTAAGATTAGTTAAGATTTGTTATTTAGTTATTCGTTATTCATTGTTTGTTTCTTGTTGTTTGCTTACTGTTGTTTATATAATCTTTCCCTTGGTTAGTTTTCTGCCTTCAGCAGGATACCTAACCAGGGGTTAGATAACCACGACCTGGGTGGGAAGTGCCTTTAGTAAGCTACCCCTCATCCCAAACATTAAGGCACATTCTCCCCTCTCCTCCCCAAGAGTGACACTATTAACAAATTAAAAAAAATCCCAAATCTCAAAAATAATTACGTTTACTAAAAAGTCTATGGTTCCGGCCTTCTAACCGAAAACAATATAAGACAGGCCACAAAAAAGAAGTGACAGAGTTTGGTATTTTAAAAATAATCTCTCCCTCCCTCAGTTTAACGTCAAATATTGTGTTTAAAGAGGAATCGAGTAAGTGTCATATGTGACATGAATTACATCAAGATGATCATAAATGTTAACTATTAATGCATCTGTGGCTGAAGTGGTTAGAAGCACTACCGGCTAAAGGTATAGATTGCAGGTTTGAATCCTGTCGGATATGACATTTTTTAGATTTCTCCTTAATGTCATTTCTTGTTTTTATGATATCTAAATTTTACATGTCCCATGAGCGATATCTCAAAAATAATTAATTTACTAAACTATCAACATGTTTACCTTTATCATCATCATTCATATTAAAATCATCTTCATCAGAATAGCCGTCACTTTCAATATCATCATCATCGTCATCATCATCATCAAGCAAATCATCTTCGTCTTCACCTTCATCTGCACCTTTCTTGCTTTCTAAAATTGTAAATCAAAATTAGTAAATCAATTAATTAAGGAGGCAAGGAAATAAAAAGCTGAGATACCGAATTATTTCCTTTATAATTTATCTTACTTTTGTTTTTCTCCTCGGTGTTTTTCAAACTATTCCCAATTTCATTCATATAATCCACGTCTTCATCTAAAACATCTTCTTTTTGACCACCTAATTTATCTAACATATCTTCAAACTCATCACTTTGTACTGATTCTAAGTCACTATCGTCTTTATCCAAACCATCATTTTCTTTATATTTTTGTTGAAGATAACTAAAGAAAATAGTAAAAATAAGTATCATAAATATTACTGGTTAAGATCATCTTACGTGTGCACAAAAAGTTCATCCACTGGAATATTTTTAGGATTCTCTGATGTGTATGTTTGAGATTGGACTGACATTGACTTAACACCTCTAGGTCTATAAAGTTTCCTTTTTCCGAATGTTGGATCTTTTCCTGAGGTTTCAATAACTTTTTTCGGATTTTTAAATACAAATCTATCCAAAAAGCGTATAAGAGTGAAATCATTCAAAGGATCGCCATTATAACTTATAGTTTCTCCATTAATTATATTAGTTGCAAATAAAGATACTGTTGGGTGAAAGTGATTTTTAAGATTATACAATTCAAAATACGCACAAAATTCGCCTCCTGCATATAAAGGATTTCTTGAATGAGGATTATATTCTGATACTACTTTTTCTTTTTTTATTGTACTATTTGTATGAATCCAACTGGTAGAATTCTTTAAAACATCTTGTAGAATTTCCAGATCAGGTTTTATATCTTCATATCCCTCATCCTTAATAGTAACAGATGTGTTACCATTTACATTATTGTGTGAAAGAAACTGGTTATCCTATGACATAAATGAATTACATTCTTAACAAATAAACTATTAACACACGGAAAATCAGTAATCTAAAGTACTACCTCATTTATTTCTAAATCATCAATTTCTTCTTTAATCTCTGGCACTTCTACTTGAACATTACTATCTTCCTTTACATCCTGATATTTTTCTTCACCATCATCGTCTTCAAAACTTGTGATTGTTGTTTGTTTTAAAATAAGAGCATGAAGGCCTGCTTTTTTGTTTAGCAACTGTGAGATTAGATACAAGATTCCACAAGAGAAGCAAGGTTGAGTGAACTGTGATATCTGTAAAGTTAGTTTTTAATAATATAAATTTATAAAAAAAAAGAGTTATTAATTTAATATACCTGTAAAAGTCGTTTAACAAACACCTTAATTCTATTAATTTCTGTATCCTTTAACAATGCTTTATAAACCAAACTTAAAAGCATAGCACGATGAGTAGTTGTGAGTAAATTTGGATCAAATAATTTTCTATACAATGCTCCATAAAATCTACAAAAAGTTACATAACAATTATTTTCCCGAATGGTCCATTCTAAATATGATTTACAAATTATTTTCTTGACACAACACTGACACATTTTAAATAACCAAAAAATGAATACCCAAATTTGATAGATCTTGTCAAGAATATGTAGACTGTGTGGTATCCATATTTTTTTATTTCACCAAAGAATCGAATTTTATATTTACATACAACACATGTAAACAAAATACAGATAACAAAAATTTAACAGAATTAAAATGTTATTATCATAACAAAAATTTATAATTTGATTTTAATATTACATATGTTTAATTTGTAGGTAATTTATTATAAATTACAATAACAATATAAAATATCCTTTAGATAATTCCAAATAAAGGAATTTATTACACATTTACTTTGTGATATACTCATTAGAATGATTCATTTTGTAGTTTTTGAATGAATATTTTTCACAAATGTGACAAAATCTATTAGGATTGTTTACACGAAGCCATTGCAAAAAAAGAAACAAAAACTAGTAAGACGTTGACGATAATAAACAGTCAAATGAAAAGTACATTTTACGGGGATACCTGTATCTCCAATACTAGAGCTGCTAGAAAAAATCTGAAGGTTGATTTAAAATAAACTAGCCTAAATTAAACAACAGGTAAAAAATCTCATACAAAAAAAGTACGATTTTGTTGTGTTGCGTAATTCGCGTTTATCCTCAGGGAATTACTACATTTTGGGACGAATAATAAATTAGATCAGAATAGTAATACAGATATTTTAAATGTTTTAGATATGTCTGATTTAAATACCATATTAAAAACATTTTTGTTCAACGTCCTTTTTTTAAAATAGTTTTAAAAAATTATACAAACTTGCCTATTTGTAATACCATTCTCGGTATCTGAAACTTGATATAAAAGTGAAAGAGTATGCAAACTTATATTAAAATTAGCTAAATGCACCAATCTGTACAATGTATTAATATGTTCTTGGACTTTCTCAAACTCAATTTTTGCATAAGGATATGCTCTATTTAGTCCCATTAGAAGTGCTGACATCATTCTGCTATCGATATCACCCTAAAACGTAAAATTCTTCAACTCTTATTTATTCGGTAAATAAGCACTGGAATCTTACCCTTTTAACACAGGCTTTAAAAAAAGAAAAATAAACTTCTATCAACTTTCTAGCTACATTACTTGTTTCGTGACTTAAATGATACTGTGACAAAAAACATAAACTATAGTATTGGGCTCTGGTAGAAATATTGACCCTAAATATTAATTTTTCAATTTCATTTAAAACCACTTCCTGCATATTTATATGTTTAAGCAACAACTGTGTTAAACAGTAAATCACTTTTGAAGCAATTTTCTGGGATGGGTCCCCGAGTTTATTAACTAAATTTGTTAAAAGATTCTGAAAAAAAGTACATTTACTTTTAAAGTTACATTTCAATTTCTACCTACTTTTTCTTGCTCTGCATTGTCAGCTAAAAGTTTGTACATAGCTGTTATGGCTTTATCTTTGTTACTATCGACCGTGTCATGAGCTACACTATTTAAAGCTAATACAAACGAAGCGTATATTTCTTTTAATTGATCCTCAAAATACCACAAGCTTAGAATTTTTCGTCTGCTTACTGCATTACCAGATGAAAGTTCATTTAAGGCTGACAAAGGTCTTTGATGGAACGCTTTTAGTTTTCTATGTTGTATTAAAAGATTTGAAAGAAATAATTCAGTTAAAGTTTCTAAAAGGAAAAATATTCAGTAAAACTCTCATTTTTAGATGATTTCATTTTAAAAACCTACCCATAACTGCTGTACATTCCTTTTTCTTCCCGACTTTTACCATCCCTACAAGATTTCTTATTGTTTCTAAATTAGCTACTGGATTATCTTGAATTGCCACAGTATGAGCTGCAATTTTATCAGAAAGAGTACCTTTCGACATTACTGTCTTCATCCACTGCATATCGGAATTTCCTTTAGACATTTCTAAAACCAAATTATTTATTTAAGTATCGCCCCTTATTATTTTTTTTGTCGGAACTCGATGCAGTGTTTGAAATTATCCACTATTCAATTATTGCATGTGCGTGCGCCTGTGACTATTCTTGATGAAATTAGTGAGGATTAAATGAAACTGTAACTCCAAAGATTCTTGCAGTACTGGTCAAGTGGCCAATCTTTTTTTATTAATTTTACACTGAGATTGAAGCTACTACTAACTTGATGTATAAAAGTATTAACAAACACTTATGGTATTTAAATAAATTTTATTCTCAGAAAACTAATTGGTCTATTGACTGTTAATAAATCAAATTTCAATTCAGTGTAATCAGACAAAATAAATCAATTAAAAGTTTTGAATCGAATCGTAAGAGACCCAAATTACAACCTTTTAGTACAGCTTTTGAAATTGTTGATAAGCAAAAAAGTTTGATGTATCGGACAAATATGATTAAAGAAAGACATGGAATTAGTAAGCGTGTGAACCAGAAAATTCTGGTGTGTTTTATCGAATCTGTATTGTCATGCTAATTTTTGATTATGAGTAGCAGCAAATACAATATAATTAAATACACAAAGATTGGACACCCTAAAACTGTCTGTAATAAAACCATTTTGCTGAATCAAATTGGGAGATATAATAATAGTCTACAAGAGAATTTCAGGTAGGCCAAAGAATGGTTAAATAAATGTCCGTTAAAAAATTGTAATAACTCACTTAAATTGTAATTTAGAGTTTCTGAATCATGACACTTTTTAGCTTCATCTTTTAAATCTATAAGAAACTGTTCTGTGTGTTTTGGAAAGTTTTTAGGATCCTCTTGTAGCTAAAAGATATATTAAAATTTAATAGAAGGCAATAAAAACGTTGTTATTTTCTCACCTCTTCGTACCATTTTTTAGGTTCTTCAAAATTATCAAATTCATCATCCACTTCATTATATGATTCAACGCTTTTGCGAGTTTTATTTTTTTTTATTTTCATCATAAATAAAAATAATTACCATGCATTAAAAAAAAATGGTTATGTTTTTCTTCTTTCAGTATGTTTGTGATTGGCCTTCGTCTTTTCAGAAACTGGAAAACTTTAGCGAAGAAATGCTCTTTCCTACTCCTAACTTCAGAATTATTATGATGTGATTTATTTCACTTTTGCGTACACGACAGAGATTTGTCTATGGTACACGAATTTGCGTTATTGTTATATAATTAAAATTCAAATCAACTGTGTTCTTGTTAAGCAAGGTAACATCTCTTTTGTCATTATAGAACGTTTAAAAAGTATTTCAGGAAAACAGCATTGGCAAGTGAAAGGATATTCTTGTGATAAAAACAAAAATTACACTAATATGTAAAGTACAAAAGATAATACCAATATTATATAAAGAAATATTAATTTATCCTAATCTTTAAATCTTAAATATACTGTTCCGCAAACTTGTCGGACATTTCCTTAATGAGATCTGCAATTCCTTCATTGGCTAATCCATTAATCAATGCTTGATGATTATTAATTCGTGTAATCATCTCAGTCAATTTCACTATCTCAATAGCTACGTTATGTACTCCATCAAAATCTTTTATATTGTCAATGACTTTTTGACTAATATCATGGAGTTTTTTAATCGAATCAATTAAATTCTTCTGCTCTTCTGGGGTATTGATTGGTTGCACATTTTTTAAAATTAATGTACCACTTACGTCGATAAAATGCGAGTATAATTTTTCTAATTGGTTAACTGTATCAGAACGTTCATAAATCTGTTTTATAATTGAAATTTTTTTTTCTAAAGTATTAATCCTTTTAATAACTTCTTCTTTCATAGATAAAAGGTCAATATCTTCTTTAATTAGCTGTAGTTCTTCAGTTTTCTTACAATTATTTCTTTCTTGTAACAAAATTTGCCCTTCTAGAATCTTCTTTTGTTCTTTGATCTGATTACCAATAAGTTCACTTTCCATTAAAGCACGGAGGTACTCATTGTACGTAAAATCACACTGTAGTTTGGATAGTGTAGAGGGTTTTACTGCTTGATTACTGTTTACACAAACTGATTCCATTCCGTCGGTTGATATTGTTCTTTTTAACATAGATGAACCTAGTCTGTACGAAATATTACATGGTGTTTCTACTTTCTTTGATGTTTTCTTCATACTTGAGGACAAGGGTTTCTTTACATTACTTTCTTTGAAATTCATTCTATACTTTTATAAAACAATTTACAATCAATATTATAAACTTGCTAACTTAGTTTAGTTTAAACTTTTTTAATATTGGCTTTTTCAAATTTATCTAAGAAAATAAGAATACAATGAGGTTGGTTTTTTGTTTTTATCACTTTCAAAAAATCAGTTAACAGACAGAACGATTTAAAAACATGGCTTCTTCTAGTTCTTCTTTTTGTAGGCCTTGATCGCAGATTATAATAAACTAATATTGGCCTTAACAGAATGAGTTGGCTATATTCTCATTTGTTACTTAAACTTCTTAAGAGAAGAAATTTTGTATAAAATTAACAAATATCACACCGGTGGTCGCGGGTTCGAATCCTGCCGCAGCCCATGGATGTTGGTGTTGGGAATTGTGTTTGTTAAAAATTTAATAACGCAACAACAAAAATTGAACTTGGCTGAGTGCTTAAACCATGCAAGAGGCCACAAAAAACAGAAAAAAAAAATACACTGATCTAACCTTTTTTCTTTTTTTTAGTGCACATGGTGATTTTAATTTAATTTTAGTTTTTTATACCACCTTTTGACCAGTTGCCGTTGTAATTTTGAAAATTATAAAACCACAGCTTAAATAAAACGGTTTCGATTTACTAAGACAGTGGTTGGAAGTGATATTTTTCTAATAAGTAAACTTTATATCAGTTATAATTTATAAAAAATTCTCAAACTCTGAAAAAACTGGGCGTATCTTGGAAGATAAAAGAATTAACTAACTTTGCAGTTTGAGGGCGATAATTGGATGTCGTTGAAATTACAATATTCTCGGGTACCCACTCTTTCATTTTCAGTACACTAACACAAAAAACACCTATCGTATATTGCAACAAAAATGTTAAAAATTGCCAATAACTGAAATTAATTAGTCTATAAACATTTAAAAAAAGGTTTACTACCACAAATCAAAATTTAAAATGCTGAAATTACATCTTGACTCGGTTGCATTAAGTTATTACCGTCAGTCTCGGCCGATAAACAGTAAAATTGCCAACGACTGATAGGTTATCAGTTTCGCTAAAAGAAAAGGCTTGGAAAGGTATAGAAACAGATTTTAATTCCAGTGGCTCAAGTAAAACTTTTACAAGTACAGTATCCTTAAAAGAAGACTTGCGAAAACAGAAAAAAATAACTACGGAAATTACTAGCTGAAGTAAAAAAGGATATTTTTCATAAATCGTAAAAAACGAATGTGACGAACTATGACTGTTAATAGTTAACAAAAAACTTAAGTGGGCTACAAAATCCTTTTAATGATTAAAACGATTGTAATCAGTAGCATTCATAATAATCTTTAGAATTCTGATATCCAATTTATTTTAGGAAGACAGTGAAACAAATAAAGAAAACAATGAACCAAGAATTTTCAACAGTGAGTTTCTTTGTTTAAAATCTGAGGTATTATTGAGCAATTAAAAATATGGAATTTGTTTTTGGAAATCTCACATGTCGTTTAGGTTTTTAGAGTATATGTTATTTTGTAGAAACTCGTGAAGTGGCCGAAGTACATTCTTTATTGAATTGAATAAATGAAAATCTGTGGCTTACAGAAAATGGAGCCAATGAATCGTTTGTTAATAATAGTGAAAGAATTTTTCAAGAAGTTTACGTAGGCGTAGATGACAGAGAACTGTTCTTAAAGCAATGACTTTATCAGATTTGGTATAAATATATGATCTCCTTTTAGACAAGATACTAAGTCATATCGAAATATTGTTTTGAAACACATGGAATCCGAAAATGTCTTGAAGTAAAGTAAAGTAAATTTATTAACTGTTTACGTTCAGTAAAAAACTAAAAAACATTTACAGCAAGACATAAAAAGTATGCACATACTTAGTAGACAAGAATACCAAAAACAACTAAATAACGCTAAATATATTTAAAATACAATGTAAAAACCAAAGAGCTTATCTAAGGTATAAACAGCCAAACATTGAATAAAAAACGCAAACAATAAAGTCAGCGGCCAATTTTAATAATTATATAATTTTTTAAATTTTTTTTGTTTACTCCTCTATGGAATAGTAGCAATTCCTTATTAACGAGCATTTGATTGCAAATTTAAAGTGATTTAAACTTAGTGCCTTACACTCGCTGGGCTTGAAATAAGGACCTCTTATGTTATATTAACCACTTAAGCGCTTTCCTGTCATTTACCTTAGATGCGTCACTTAAACTGATTATATCCCTTGTTGAAGCTTTTATTGTAGTATTATCAGCAAAACATACACAGTCATTTAATGGAAAGATCTGTGTTCAATTATAATAAGGCCTCTTAACATCATAATATATTAATTTTTTCACCAGTGAATCATAGGAGACATAGTCAAATGCCTTAGAAAGGTCGCACAATGTAAGCATTTCTTTTCTCCTCTTTCAAAACCTTCGACTATGCCTTCTACTATTCTTAACAAAGCTCTAATTGTAGATTTGTTTTTCCTAAATCCGAATTGATTCGAATTTAATATATTGTTTTCTTCAAAATCTTATTGATATTGGACGATAAATATCCACTTTAATGTGGTCATCTTTTGTAAATATCGGCGTTACTCGACTGATTTAAAAATATTTGGGAAAACACCTGGGGCCTGTAACACAAAATGTACAATTATAACAAGTTACAAGTAATCTGCCTGTAACTACAAGTCCTACCGAATTCCGTATCACAATGCAAACTGTTACAATTGTAGAAATTCAATAATTTTGTACATATGTAACTATTATTCCTACTGACTCCCTACTTGTCATGACGCGTTTTGTACAATATCCAACTACTTCTTTGAATTTGATTTCATTGACAGCAATGACAGTATCATGTACACACCTACACACAGTTATTTTTGATACCCCATACATATCACCAACAACATGGAGAGCAACTAATTTCTTCTGTGGAGGTGTCAATCCATACCATCTAACTGTTGTATTTGTAAGCCTTGGGCCAATATCCCGAAGAAGATCTTTAAATTGAACTCGGCTCAGACGAAACCTTTCGTTGAATTCATTATCAGCGAGGAAAGCAAAATTTTTTCTTGCACTAAACCGATATAGGCGGATCTTCATGGTCACTCTCAGAATCACTTGACCACATACTGGGGACAGATACGTACGTGTTTACAATAAGAGAATTGCTATAATACGGAGTGTTTACTCAGAGTTTTAGATAGGTAAAACATTAACTACACTTGTAGAAAAATCTGTAACACAATTATACAACTGTTAACTTTATGTTACAGAATACGTATACATATGTAGAAATTCTTCCGTAATTAATGGTGTCGTACGGGTTACAAGTTGAGTTGTGTTATGAAAAAGCTACAAGTGTAAAATTTATTCTAACAACTGTAGGACTTGTATGGCTTGTGTTATATAGTCCTTAATTTGTCTATGATATAGTCCCATGATTAAAGGTACCGATTAAATAGATGCGTAAGTGGCTCTATTAACCAGTCGGCTGTCTCGTAAACAATTTTGCTATTTATGCAGTACGCATCAAAACATGAAGATTTCTTGAGTTGCATAATTGCAAAATGAACATCTTAGAACGACAAGGATTCTAAGGAGAAACTACTGCTCACAGGAGGTCTGCTGCTATCAAATAAGTTCTAAGAGTTTTCTATATTAGGTAAAGTACAGATTATTGTATGTGCCACAGATACAAAAAATTCATTGATTTGATAGTTAGACAGAGAAAATTAGAAATAGTTACTTAAAGAAGAGTTATCTGTTTTTTACAAAATTTGTTATTCACGAAGATTCTTCTTTTTCTGTAGTGTATAAATTGTTTGTTGTTTGTAGCTTTTATTTGTATTTATTCGAAAATTGCACTTAACTGGTCATAACTATGAGTCTCTTCAATCTTCAAGCAACATTAGTCTGCAATCTGCATGTACCTCCTAGATCCACACGTTCAGTGAGAATCTTTGAGAAGTTACTCATAGAACTAACTATGGATCCCATTCTTTTATATCCAGAGCTATAAAATTGTCAAACGATATTGCACAAGGCGTAGATTTTTTTGTGGACGTTGAATTATTAAATAAAAAATTGAGATCATCACTAACCCCTTAATCCAATTTGCTTGTTTAAAGGTTTATTAGTTATGTTACATTATTTTGTTGTTATTCTTCAATTGTGTGCTTTTGTATCTTAATGTTCTATTATTATGCTTGTCATTTTAAGTGTTTGTGTATTTTTTTAATTTTTATAATTTTACTTGTTAATGGACTTCGGTCTGTGAATTTATAATAAAAAAATACTTTTCCCAAAAAACTCTTGGTTATATGCACAGCGGTCATATCACATTATGTGTACGGTATCTTTTGCTTCTACGTAAAACTAGTCTCTCGTGATAGATGGTAATATTACATTCAGAGCAGTAGAATATTTACATTTGAACAATTTAAACTTTATCCAAAAATTATTTTGTTTTTTGAAAGTTGATAATTCAGATATTGGCGAAATAATAGAAAATGTTATAAGATAAAAACAAAGTGGTAAGTAAATGAATATTTGGTATGCTTTATAATTTGTTACCTATTGTTCAATTGAAAAGTGAAAAATAAAGTTTAAAATTATCTTCATCAGTCGAATTACTTGCCTAAAACATTAAATACAAACAGGGTTCTGTTAGTTGCCAGTTAAAACATCAATAACTTTAAAACTTGTTTATTTATAAAACTACAGTTTAAGAACATATTAGCAGGCTGGAGACGACGGTAATTCTAAAAGTTTTCGTACAGCCTCACTGTATTTATTTATTGTGTATTCACTTTCACCTAAAACAATAAACGTATTACAAATTCCATACTGTGGTCCCCACTACAATCAATTGAAATACTTTGATTTATGAAAGGAGTTAAATTTTTCAAGCTGTTCGGTTAAAAAGCAACCGATGTAAGCAAAGTTTGGAGCCAGTCAACCAAAATAAACATTCAGATATTCATGCATAATAAAAATAATCGTTACAAAACATTAGCCTTTTTAGAAAGTTTTTTATATTTTCGCCGTGTTCTGTGTCTCTGTGTCATTCCGTGGAATTTGTAATCGAATTTAAACCTATTTCCCGACTACCTAGAGCTCTGAAATTTTCAGGATAGCTAAGAACTGGATGACAATGCATGTTTCAAGTGTGTTTAGGCATATACATAGATTTCGAAATTTATACCGAATTGATATTAAACATGATCTAAGTTGTGTATAGATAATATTATTTTAAAAGTTGTTAAATAAATCGTTCGTAGCGTAGTTGGTTAGGCTGCGGATCAGTCCACTTGTGACAGTTCTGTTATGTTATCATAATGGGATCGATTACGCGACAGAGAAGTTTTTTTTTTTTGTTCTTACATGTGAAAACAGTAATTAATATTTTAACTGGTAATAAAATAAACTGTTTTAGAAAGTTTTTAGATACAACTACCCTTGATTTTGTTAACAAGGAAACAATCTTCTCTATGATCAATCACAGCGTTGTATGACTTAATATTTTTACAATGTCAGGGATGCTGTGCATTACTTCTACCCTCCATATGTGCATTGTTGAGATGACACAAAATATGACCTATAAATCAGTAAAAAACTTTCTATTATAAAAAGTTCTTTTTGTAAATTGTGCTTATTTTTAATTTTTAGTCGATTTTTAATAGTTTTTTAACTGTTTTGTTACGATACATTAGGCTTATTGAATTATCGGGAATAAAATTATTTACCTTCATTCATTAACTTATCAACAGATTCTGAATAAACACTAATATTTGGAATATTTTTAGAATCCATGCCGAATAAACTTTGTACATTTGATTTTGATTTACTTTCTCTCCAGTTATACACTTCCATATCTGCCTCGGATTTAAGATTTTCCCATGGTTCAACATTCTGTAATAACAATTCATTAAGAACAAATCAGAGTTAGTAAAGTATTTTGTTCACCGTATATTATAAAAAATATAAATGAAATCTTACCCATGATTCATGATACAGAGCTGTAACAAGATATAATGCATAATCATAGTTTTGCTTTCTCAAGGGGCACCGGTCGGTAACTATCGTAACAATATCATTTTCTTCATTATATCTATCTCCAACTAATCTTAAGAACTTATCCTTAGCCCGTTGATTTAATTTTAAAACACTTAATTTAAATCTAATTGTTATAATTCTTGCCAGAGGGTTTCTAATAGATGGAGAAGAAAAACAGTAATCGCTGTAGGTAACTTCTAATGGAAAATGTTTATCGCATTTTTCGTCATTATCGAGAGCTTTTGGCCACGGTGTACAAAACTGTTTTAAAGCCTTGCATTGCCTTTCAATAACAGGTGGTGTTAGATGGAGAAAATTTGGAATTTTTACTAATTCTGCATTCGCGTATTTAGCTGGTGGAGCACCATTTTTTTCAACATATCCTTGTCTAATTGGTAATGGTACGGTAGCTGGGTGAAAAGACCTTGGACCTGGCCAAACACTTCCCCAATCTTGATCAACTGACATCAGATTTGATCTAAAATAATTCAATACTTCTAATCTTCAACAATAGTTTAACAACAGTTGCTGTGTTGGGTCCATAATTTTTGAAGTTTTAAATCACTTTTAGTTTTGTAACACGACCTAACTTAACAGGTTGGATGCCTCCGTTGCTTATAAGCGTTCGGTAGGTATTTATATATTTATGTACGTTTCTTAGACGGAACAGCAGTTGTGGTGCATCTGTCTAGGTAGGCACTCAAGGAAGGGTATTTATTAGTCATAAATACACGTGGTTCACGTTTTTCAAATATATTAGTTGTTTGCGAAACTTGTCCTGGAAATTCAGGATATTGTCTAAACTGCAGCATCATAATTCACAAATAGAATATAACAGCCCAAGTTTTATAAATATTTAGGTTTGTTTTGATTACATGTTTTGAAATAAATAATGTTTTAGTGTAGGCGTTGCCTATACTCTACAGTGTAGAGTATAGGCAACGCTTACAAGCGTCAACGGTACACGGATATGAATTCCGAAACTCCGTGCCACTGCCGCTTATGAGCGTCAGTTTTTTTTTACCTTTTCTTAAATACTTAAAAATAGGAATTACCTATAAAACATTAATATTCATAATTATTAGCAACATCATACCGTTTTTTCTATTTTTTTTAATTTGGGACCACGTAAAAGTAAGTTACAAAAGAGCGGCATCCAACCTGTTAAACAATTGTTTGTTTTTCCTCTCATAATTATTTGTTGTAAAATGAATATGTTACACAAATGTTTTTATTAGCACCAGTAACTCTCTTAAAAAATTAGGCCCAATTCAACAACATAACTTATTCAAATTAACTTTACAATGTTTGTGTGTAAATCATGTGATTCAGCACCTACAATATCTCCAAAGTTTTAACGGTAGTCTAAAACTATAATCAAATATGAGACCATACGTATCATAATAATAATATAAACAAATCTGTGGAAATAAATGGAAATATTAAGTTACCTTGCAGGTAATACATTTATGGATCTAAATTGTTTTCTTGCCTGTAGTTTTGGTTTTATTTTCTTTATATTAAGCACACGAAATTCATCTGAAAGTAAAATTAAATTATTTTTAAATTATAATATGAAACATTTAAATATATACTGACCTGAACTGGTTTTTTCTTTGTTTGCACCTGTACTTGCATATCTACTACACAAAATTTTCTCAATATTAAATATAAGAGTCCTTTCAATAATTTTGATAGAATTTAACATTTTTTTAATTATTGCACAGGAAAATAGAAACTTGTTCCCATGGAAGAATAACTTCTTCTTCTTGCTACTCTTGCTAGGCCATTGTGGACTTTTACAAGACCTCCATACTTTAACAATGTTATATTTATTAGAAATTTGTAAATGTATACATGTATAAAACAATATATTTAAAATAAAATTTAGGATTTACAAGACCATCTTGCTTTGAATATTAGACCTACAGATTAAAATAATTAATCTTTATAAGAACTAAAAAAAAGAAGAAGAAAACAGAAGAATATATCCTGTCCTGTTTCTTGTATTCTTGTCAAATTAAATTCACTGAAGTTACGTGAATTGTTATATTTTTCTATATAAAATACTTTTCTTTGAAATATAATGGCTGGGGTTACAAAATTAACAACTGGATTAACAGGTTTGGCTGTTGCAAGTAATCCTCATCATACTTTAGGAATATTATACAATAAAATCTTGAGGACATTACAAAAAATTCCTGAAACTGCAGCATATAGGAAACATACAGAACAAGTCATAACAGATAGAAACAGAATTTTGAAATCAACCACTGATATCCCATCAATTGAAAAACAAATAGGATGTGGTCAAATTGAAGAGGTAATAGTGCAAGCTGAAAATGAATTATTATTAGCTCGTAAGATGGTGAATTGGAAACCCTGGGAACCTCTCCTGAAAGAAGCCCCTTCAAATCAGTGGACTTGGCCCCCAGCACAGCCTCGCAACTAAATATTATTACTCAAAATAAAAGATAGTTAGTTTTCTGAATTCTGTAAATAGTTAAAGTTACTTAATAAATAATGTCAATAAACTGGCCTTTATTTTTTTATTTTTTAACATCTACTCTTTTTGTAGCTATCTCTTTTTAATACACTGTTTAAAAAGTGACGGCACATACTACATTGACAGTTTTTTCAAAGCAGCGTCATCTGGATGGAGTTTTGTAAGCTTTAAACCGGAAAACGGATGCGAATTCTGAACATCGAAGAGGGTTTCCTAGCTAGATTTCCTTTGTTTTGTACAGAATATGGCTGCCATATTTAGTTTAGATGTCTCTTTTGAAAACTGTTTGAAAATTTGTCCTAAATATGCGGTAATATTATAGCAAAATATTGCAAGTTTAGTGAATATAAACGGTAAAATGTATTAATGTTATTAGAGAGTTCGGTAAAAGCATCGCAGTGTTAGTTTTACTAAAAAATGTTTCTGTTTACATCGGTTGTTGAAAATTTTAGATTCTTTTCAGGAATTTTCAGGTAAGTTTTTAAGTGTTTATGTATATTTATATTAATTTACATTTCTTTTACAATACTTTCAAGCATGAATGTAATATGTGGAGAGTAATTTTTTGTGGCCGGGTCTTGGGAAGTGTTAATAACATGAAAATTGTCTATGCATTTGTCTCCAACATCGAAAATAGAAGTAATAATATTTTGGATTTCAAAGTTTATTTTAAAGCTTCTGTGATACGACTTTTATTTTGACATGAATTCGCGGTGTAAATTTGGACCCTGCCATACTTCTACCTGGTTTTCGTAATTTTCGTTGACTTACTTTTCTTTTCCACTATACATAGGTGTAAATTTATAGTGTTTTCATATTTCAGCTTTGAATTTTTTAATGTTTTTTTGGTTTCAATTGAATTTTTATTTATGTTATCTTTTTCTTGCACTTAAGATTCACAGTTCTTAACCTTTTAAAATGGCAAGATGTTTCAAAAATTAGGAACTAGTTATTATTCTAAAGTAAATATCTATTATATACACAAATAATAGTTGTATTTTTGTTAAAAAATCTGTCATTTATTTTAGTTATGTAATTTCTTTCCAATGCGCAGTACCTGTCTTATTTGCATAAAATTAATTATAGAATTGAACTATTATTGACCCTTTTTTTACTTTACTTTTTCACGCATTTAGTGCATCGCGCCTATGCAAAAATAGTCAATAGAAACTAATTTATTTTTTAACAAAAAATATAAAAGATATGCATTTGGTTTCAATTAAATATTCCTGTATTCTCTGGCGTTCTCCTTTTTCGGGCCCCATACGCATATAGCAGACGCGAAATTCGCGCCTGCGCGACCCCGTGTTTCGTCGCTTTTGGATTATTGGGCTTTAGGCTATTTTATGCTGCGATTTAATTTAAAATGCTACTTAATTATTGTTTAGTTTTCATTCTGCTATTTATTATCATATAATATTTTTGTAATACAATGACCAATGTGTGTATGCATAGTACATGAAATAATGATTTAATTATTGCATATCATAGGTTAGAATAATAGAATTATGCCTTTTCAACATGTTCCATTTGTTTCTTTTTCGATAATTTCCACTATCAAATATTTTTATTGTGTACTATTGAATTGGTTTAAAAGATTTTATTTGGAAATTCAGTTTTGAAATTCTGACCCATATCTAAATATAGAAATATATGCAAATTTGGTCGTCAATTCATTACATAGAATTTCTGATTGAACAGGTATTGTGTTTTTAATTGAATTATAACATAAAATGTATGAACTAATGAAAAATCAACTATTAAGTTGCTCAATTATTTGATATTTCTAAATTATTTTTATTCAGCAATTTACAGTGATTCCTTAATATTTTTAATATTAAATACGGTTATTAATTAATACGCCTTTCAAAAACTTCAATTCAAATCTCAACAGTATTTTCAATAATCAATATGATGCACTTTTTATAATAAGTACAATTTATGTTTCACATACACCATAGTATCATCGTATCAATGAATTGTGTTATCTTTCGAAAATAATATATGATGTAATATCTTGATGAATTTTTATGAAATATTTATAAATATAAATATTTAATAACTATATTTAATTTTAGATAATAAGAGTTTGTCTCGTTTTTTTTTTTATTTTCAAACTTAGTTTATATTTCTCTCTCTTTTAAAATGATCTTTGGTATTAGGCTTGCTCTATTTTTATTAAAAAATATCGCTATTAAAGATATTTTGCTCTTGGTTTTCCATACATCTTTTAATTTTTTTAAAGATCTTGAGTTCATTAGCTGCAAGGTGGAAAATGTAAAAACTGCATAAATAATATATTTTAACAGTTTTTTATGTCTTATTTTTTTATTTTTAGGAAACTGTAGTGACCTGGATTCTTTTAAGCCTATATCAAAGGGTGGTGGTGGGGATGCCACATATTTTACTTTAAATCAGTTAATTGATAATGATGAAAAGAAAAATGAGTTTAATACTAGTGTTGGTAGGACGATGAGTGTTTGTTTTGAATCTACAAATGTACTCACCAATGTGGTGAGTACAACTTCTCCAGAGACTTCCTTAGAGGATAATATAAATAGTCAACCAATATCTAGTGTAATCAGTCAGCCTATGGTTAGTACGACAATTGTACAGCCACTTGCGTCTACATGCGAAAAAACCGAACAAATTATTTCTTCCACAAAGGGCATTGCAAAGCTTGTCGTAACAAACGCCACGGCAAATACTGGCTCAGTCCTTCAAAAAGTTGTTAATCCTCCACTTATTACAGTTCTAAATCCTTCAGGACCGTTGACAGTGGTGAAATCGTTGTGTGTTACGTCTGGGGTATCAAGTGCTCCTCAGTTCACATTGGTGAATTCTGCACCATTGAATGTAACAAATACTGTTGGAAAATCACCGACTATCACCCTTCTTAATGCACCAGTGACAGTTGTCAAAGCCATTACCACTCCACAAACTATTACTGTGGATAAAGTACTTCCAGAAATAACGAATAATGCAGCTATTCCAACCCATACGTCTCCTGTCTCAACAATTATTGAAAATAGAGCACACAATGTTTTCGTTAAAAATACTTGTCCGGATTCCACTGTGGTGGATATTCCACAAAGTCATAAAATATTGACAGCAAATAATTTCCCTCAGACAAATGTAAGTTTTTTTATTATGAAAATAATAGTTTATTAGTTTAATTAATCCATAATATAACATTGCTTGTTTTTAGATGTTAACAAATCCTCAAAACAAAACTCTAAATGGACAAAGGAATAAGTTGAAGATTGTTAGCAATGTTGTTGTACCAGGATCGTCTCAAACTACAAATAATATTTTAGTGAACAAATCAAATCAACAACGTTATATTCCGAAACAAAAATTAATTGGTCCAAATGGTGCACCTGCAAAATATCTGAACAAACCAAATCCAAGTAATTTTGTGAAATCGGGTGTTAACCCACAGATGAAATTAGTACAGGATAAATCACCAACCCGAATAGTATACCCTACACATAAAAGTCAAATTAAAACAGTATCTTCAACTAATAATTACGTACAAAAAAGTCAGCATGGTTTAAAAACTATTACTCCACAAAATAAAGCTATTCCTGGTCAAATAACCAGGACAGGTTCTGGTCTAAGAACAATTCCCCCACAAAAAGCACATAAAATACAAAACAAACCTAATTATATAGGCAAACACGCTGTTCAGGCTCAGAAGATGCGACAAGCGCATGGAAAACTTAAAGGGCTAAAAGTTCCCCCTACTGTTCCTTACAATGTTCATGCGCCACCATTGCCTGATAAGCATTTAAATGAGTTAACATTTAATCAAGCACTTACAGCACAGATAATTGAAACATTAAGTAACAACAGCGCTCCAGTACAAAACAATAGATATGATATAATGCCTTCTAGATATGATAATGCATTTACCTGTCCAGAAGTAAAACCAGCAAGGTAAACCTTTGTCAAAAATTATAATATTTATTTGTTTTAATTAATATATTTTTGTCTAAGAATAAAACCTCTTTTTCTAGTGAAACAATTAAACCAATGGAAGATACCAACAAATCTGGATTGGATGCTTTATCTTTAATTTGTCAAGCAGTATTACTCGATCATAATTATAATGCTACTTTACCACCAGATTCTCCTACTAGACCTCCACCAATAAATACTCCAACGCAAGTCAATGGTATTTCTACGCCATCATTATATTCTCCTGGATCGTCAAAAAGTAAGTTAGGATTAATCATAGAAAAGCTATGAAATTAATAAATACACTTTTTTGCTTTAGGACGTCCGTTATCTTCTGGTACAGTTTCTTCTCCACCAACTATGTCTAATTTGCCAATAGGGCCAGTTTTGATGCCAGTTAGAGATGATGATGCTGCATCAGATATATCTGATGTTTCTGAACGCAAACATGACACAGAAGGGGAAGAAACAGATACTGCCCCTGAGGCAGAAGCTGTAACTAATGAAACTTTTGATGGCTATGGAGACTATGTTACTAGATGTATTTGGTAAGTACATTTTCTCGTGAAGTATCAGTAGATACTAATTTGTATTTTTAGTGGTTACCTCCATGATGATGGTTACATGGTGGAATGTGACAAATGTAAAGTATGGCAACACGTTCAGTGTGTTCTAAAAAATAAACAAGTCCCTGATGAATATTTGTGTGAATCTTGTGATCCAAGTAAACATGTAGATAGACAAAAAGCCAGAGTTATTCAACAGCAATGGCTGAGGGATAGACAGTTGATCGATCCGAAATTGAGAAAAGATCCTAAAGTGAAGGAAGTGTTTAAACCGAAGGAGACTATTAGTGACTCTGATTCTTCTGATGGAGAACACAGTAATTGTTTTTTTTTACTAAATAATTATCTTTATCAAATCTATGCAATATAAAATAACTACTACCTATTTGTACTTTTTTTAGTGCCCAACAATTTTCCTCCAAAGCCCAGAATACTTCCGAATAAGAGAAAAATAGATGGTCAAAGTCATCTCAAGCAATCTGCAGCTAGACAAAGACGGGAGGCTGCTAAAGAAGTGGTGCAGAAGCGACAGAAAAGAAAAGAACGCAAAATAATTCGGAAAAAGGTATATGTCTGATTAATTTAACCTAGGTAAAAGTTAATAAATAAGTATTTTTAGACAAAACTCCCAGTAAGAAATCAAAGCGACGATGAAAATCACGACAGTTGGTCTGCTCATTTACCCCAACTCAGGCAGTGGATAGAAAAATACGAAGAAGCTGTGACGAATCATTATTCCCCAGAGTTAAGGGCAAGAATATCGAGTATAAGAGTTAATGGAGCGCATTCAGACTCAAATATTCAATTTGATTCAACAGTGCATAAATGCAGAGTTCACACTCAACCTCTTACCGAGATTAAATATCTAGTTGCAACCGTGAATCTCGCTCCTAATACACCTGTTGTGGAATTAAGAGGCAAATACATGCTTTCGACTCAACACCGTAATTCTGGTGGTTCATTAACAACTCGACAACATTCTCAAAGGCCCGGGCCATTCTTATTTTTTTATCGGTTGCATAAAGATAATACCGAAGTTTGTGTAGATACAAGGACGTACGGCAATAGCGCTCGATTTATTAGACGATCTTGCAAACCAAATGCTGAGTTACGCCATTGTATTGAAAAGGGTGTTTTACACATATATGTTGTGTCGACGGCTTCGGTTGATAAGAATTCTGAATTGACAATCAAACATGAATCTCATGACTTGGCGGCCATAGGAACAACAAGCATTGCATGTGCTTGTGGGAATCACGAAGACTGTTGTGTCAATAAGTCAAGTATAAAGAAGAATGGTGAAACACAAGAAGTGTATGTATATTCTCATTTATTTTTATTGTATTTATTTTATTCTTGTTTTTAAATTTCTCTAAAACCATTAAGTATCAATGCTTAGAAGTTCTGTAATTATAAAATAACACTTATTAATAGGCCCGGAAGAAAACGACGACGACGTCGAGCGGTTTCATCAGGTCTTCCAGAATCAGATCCACCAAAACCTATAAAAGAAGAACCACCTCCGATAATGTGTCCTTTACCGGCACCATTATCTCCTGTAAAAATAAAGCAGGAAAAAGTAGAAAAGGTAGAAATAAAAGAAGAAATTCCCGATGTACACTTAGAAGCTAAGGAAGAATCAAAGGTAGAGCTAAAAGTTGAAGTGGAGTTAAATGAAGAATCTTTAGAGGTTAAAACTGAAACTGAAGATGATTTTTCAGCTTTTGAAGAAATTAAAGAAAAATCTGAGAAAATGCTATCTGATGAGGTAATGAAGAGTCCTTCTCCTACTCCCGTTTCAACGCGACGGGCTTCACAGAAATCTGATAAGGAGGAAGAAAAATCTACTCCAACAAAAGAAGCTCGAAAAGATAAATCAAAAAAGTTAAGTAGAGAAGAAAGAAAACTTGAAGCCATATTGCGCGCTATTGAACAGGTTTGTTTAAAATGGGTAAGTTTAATTATTTGTCGTAATTAATTATAACTTTTAAATAGATGGAGAAAGCTGAATCAAGAAAGCAAGAACATCAAGCAAAGCAAGCTCACAGACGAGAATCGGAACCTAACCCTACACAAAAAGATGATGAAAAACAAGAACCAAAGTTGAAAAGGCGACGGAGGAAAGGACGGGCTAGAACTATCAGCCAATCTGCATCTCGAAGGAATAGATTAAATTCAACAGATTCTTACATGACTACATCTGGTGACGAAAATTTATTATCTCCAAATGACAGTCACCTATCTCATAAACTGTCATCTAAGGATACTGATTCCGTCGATAATCGAGCTGTAGGGCTTTTACTGGCTCTGTCCAATTGTGATAATGAAAAAGGACAGAAATCACCATCTCGTGACATAGACTCCAATTCTAATTCAGCACATTCTTCGCCAGAGACACCATTGTCTTCTGCTTGCCTGCTGGTACAGGCTGCTGTAGAGCCTCTCGAACAAGGTTTTAAGTTTCCAAAAACGAAAAAGGGATTAATGAATGAGTGGTTAGTATATATTATCATTTATTTAATTTAAATTAAGAATTTTTTTTAAACCATTTACTAGTTCCCAACAACATTAGCTTACTTAATAACAAAAAAAACTTCCAAGTAAATATATAATTTTTTTTAATGTATTTGGTAATCTATACGTGCACGACAATAAACAATGCAAAATATATTACGACAGCTGCAGAACAAAATACAGAAAAAAGTATGTAAACAAATAAATTTTCTGTCGTCTCGTGTCACAGTTTAAATCTTTATCGTCCGAAGTAAACGTAAAGTTTAAATTACCATTTTATATGATTTTCATATTAATAATTTCGAAATTCTGAAAATAGAAGTAAGTTTTAATAAATTTTATTTTAAGGTTTTCTAAGGACTCGTATCATTCAACAGGAGTTGGTTTTATCAATAGGAACACCTACTACAGAAATAAGTTTTTCTAAGTACGTACTTCTCTCTCTGTATGTTGCCTTCAGTTGTCGTAATTTGATTTTTCATATAACGTCTTTATCATTGTTACTTACATAAATTGTCCATACACTAGTCATATATAACATTATATTCCATTAGGATCAGTTTTTAAATTTAGGTCGACACTCGGCAACCGATTCAGCACTTCACATTTGATTGGTATTTTAACCTTTAATTTTCCTGGTTTATTTTAGTGTAAAACCTTTAGATACCTTGGTAGATATAATTTGGTATAAAATATCAGTGATTAAATTTCTTTAAGGTTGAACAAAGTTCCCGAACCTGTACAAACTGCTAGTGCGATTTCTCCGAATTCGAATTCTCAAGGGAGTAATGAATTAGATTTATCTTATGGATCAAAATCTATGACTAACTTGGCTCAAGTTATATCCTATTGCGACGCTAATTTACAACCCCGAGGTAGTGCTAAGAAGCGGTGGCTCAGACAAGCTATTAGTGAAGACCATTCTTGTGATAGTCCATCTAGTCGCCCAGGTAAGAAATTTTTCAACATAATTTTGCGAATTTTGATTGTTATTACGTATAAAACAAGTTTCCAATATTATTTCATGAAATTCAAATCTGATGTATTTTTTACTTAGATTCTCCACCAATAAGTGATATGGTAGCGCCTCCAAAGAAAAGGAGGTTACCGAGAGAATCAATATCTACAAATAATTCACCTCCGCTAACTCCTACAGGTATCACTCCATCATTAATTAATGTAAGTATTATAATTGTAACGATTTGATTTTTTACATTTTAAGACACATTTGATTTCAACGAAACTGGGTATTTTTTAGAACTTGGATAAAGAAACAAAGAATATTGAAGGTTGTGTAGAAATAGTTTATCCAGGGACAGAAGAGGGTGATAGCCCAAGTCAAAGTATAGAATCTGACGTGATTTTAAAAGAACGAGCAGCTAAAATGAAGCAAGAATTTAGTAAACCACCCTTTTCTTCTATTGACGATTCTAGAACAGACATAAGTGCAACTCTCTCGTGCTTAGACCCAAGATTGTCCCGGGAGAATCGTTTTATGCCTAATACAGACTTGGTAGGAACAGTTGAAAAAACACTGAGCATATTGGGTTTGGATAACGCTGGTAAACCAGATCCAGTTCCTCCAAAACCAAAAGTAAAGGTATATTTAGATACATTCGTATAATTAAATTACCATTTTTAAAAATATATATTTATTCTTAGCTTTCAATAACTGAGTACAGACAGAGGAAAAAATTAAACGTTGGTGAAAAGTCTGAAGATCAAGAGCTGGAACCTGTTAGTACAGAAGACAATAATTCCTCAGAATCATTCAAAGCCACACCAAGACTTAGATCTGTAAGTGCAAGTAGTAGCACATCACTTACATCAAGTGATGATGATAATGCAAGCCCTGAAATACTAGTGAAGGGTGAGTAAATTTTAAAATTTGTATTGCTATTAGTGAAAACCACATTCTCATTTTATATTACTTTTCCACTGTTATTGAATTTTATTTTCTAGCTCCAGTATTTAACTCTGAACCCACAGAACTTGAGCGTCAACGGGAAACCTCTAGCCTAAGATTAAAAAAGGCGTTTGGATTAGCAGTAGACAGAGAACCTCCCCCAGGTAAATTGTATAATCTTATTTTCACTCAGATATGAATGCTTTAAAATTAATGAATAAATTAGTTATTTAAGCAGGACACTTTTTAAAAATCAGTCCTTAATTACATTGAGTTATATCTAATTTTTAATGTAGCTTTGAACATTAAAGCCATACTCAACCTGGATCTGGAATCATCAAAAGTAAAAGCATCATCAATTCCGAGTCCAACGTTTCCTATCCCTGGGAATATTGAACCAGTATTTAAAGATTCGACGCCCTCACCAGTTACACAAATATCTCCTGAGCTCCCAACAGAAGATGAAAACCTATCGCCTGTTGCCAAATCCCCAGATTTAGAGACTTCAGCTGAAAATATGGAAACTGAAGAACTACCTATTGAATGTGCATCATCTAATGTTGCAGAGAAGGAAAGTAATGATGTCGCAGCATCTTTGAATCTATTTTATATACCCGACGAAGAAGATGTTACAGCAGTTACAAAAGAAAATGAAGAAGCTCCTGTTAGCTTTGACGAGACAGAAAGTATTAGTTATGTTCCTCCTTTTAACAACCCAGTGTATCCAAATAGTAGTTTTACTACCTTCTCTTCAACAATAGGTAAGTGCAGTTCTGTCACAGTTTTATTTATAATTGTTTAATCTATATATGTATATAAGATATCTCTCGAACTTTAAGGCCGATCGACTTGAAACTTGGTAGGAATATTCCTTATGTGAGTTAGAGGTCAGCTAAGATCGGATTTTACGAGATTTCACCCACAAGGAAGTTGCGGGGACGGGGAAAATAAAAAAAATTAAAATTGTTATTTTTATAATTTTGAGGTCAATTGTGAACGGATTTTACAAAATTCCATCCACAAGAGGGGTTACAGGGGCGTAAAAAAATTAAAATATAAATCCTACAGGTTTGAAACTTTGCAAAATAGCTATTTTTATCATTTTGAGGTCAATTGTGAATGGTTTTTACGAAATTCCGCCCCCCAACCCCTCCACAAGAGGGGTTGGGGGGCGTGAAAATTAATATATACATATAATAATACTGTAGAAATAAAAATTCTGTACAGTAAATATATTAAAAAAATAATTAGCGGGTGGTGTTACTACATCGATATAGAACCCAAAAATGTGGTTAGATTTTTTTCGTCTGTCTGTATGTTTGTGCGCGCATCACATGAAAACTACTGATCCGATTCGAATGCGGTTTTAACAGATGTAGTTGTCTTCTTTCAACTTAACATCTGGTGTATAAAAATTTCTCCCCCCACCCCTTTAACAAAGTCGGGGGGAGAAAATTTTATATAACAATCAACACGATCCGCGAACGACGTCGCGGGTACAGCTAGTTAGAATATAAAAGAAAATTAAATTACCAAATTTTCTAAAAGCAAAAAACTTATTGATGCATTTTTTTTTTAGATGACGATGCACGGTATGAAGGAAGAAACCCTTCTCCTCCACCTAATTTAGATGAATTTGCCCAATCGTGAAAATTTTAATTTAAAAAATTGTAGTGTGCAATTTGAGAGTAATTATTATTGTACAGAATATTGAGTATAAGTAAGCACAGTGTACATACGTTGTTTAATTTTCTCGGAGATTTATTTTTATTTAATTTCTTTCGGTGCATATTGCACTTAAAAGTCTACAAGTTGATTCTTAAGTTATTTTTATTTCCGGTGATGTAAAGTTTATTGTTGATTTATTTTTTTTTACATGATTTTGTATTTTTTGTGTAGATAGAGCAAAAAAGTATATGTACACTCTGTATATAAATATTTTTATTGGATAGTGAAACTTAGAAAATCGTTGATTTTTTGATTACATAAAATTGCTACATTGATTTACAACACGTGCTCATAGAAATCTCATTGTATATAAAAAGTTACATTATTAATACTCTATTCTATTCGATAAAATAGTAGATCAGTGATGCAAGAATGTGTACAAGTACAAAATTGTTTAAGAGGTGATCTCGTTTTTTAAAATTAAGAATTTTTTTATTATTTTTATAGAAATAAAACACCGATTGGGTTATTAGATAATTAGTGATGTTAATGTAGCTGTTCAAAATATATGTAAGTTTTCTCTTAAAAAGTTTTTATATATTTTTGGCCATTATTGTTATTGCTTTCTGTTAGAAATCTATTACTATAAAGCAGAATAGTTTGTGTAATTTATTTGTTAGGAAAACAGTTTGAAAAAGCATGAAAACAAATGTTTGCCTCTCTAATTATTATTTTTAACCAGGGGTATTGATGTATTTCGCTGCTATTTATATTAATTTCAAAATATCATTATTCAAAGTATTTATTTTTCAACAGAAATTGCATGATTATAAAATTATTTATTTATAAATTTATATGTAAATTTTTGAAGTATTGATCTTATGTATTATATTAGTATAATCCGGTATATACATCGTATTTACACGATTATTTAATTTAACTCTTGGGTATATCTGACTTTTATTATATTAATTTTGTTTTCATGTCTAATGAGTTGGTATTCTCTGCTTTGTAGTTTTAGACAAGTTATTGGATATTTTATTGTTTAGTTTCAATTTAATCCATGCTCTATTTAAGGACTAATGACTGCTGACACATCACGTTTTTTTTTCTGAGGTCTCTATGTATATAGTTGAATCTTTAATCTGTAAATAAATATATTTATATATTATATAGATTTGTAAATTTCGTACTACAACCAGTGTAAGTTATGTTTATAAATTTCGATTATTTATTTTAAAATCAACCTTTGATGTAGATGTGTATATATTTCTGCAACAAAGGTAGATAGATTTGCAAGTTATTACATTGAGCATCGTCATTGTACAAAATTTTCGTAATAAAAATTTGAAAATGCAAAATAAACATTTATCTCTATCAGTATTAAAGTATTTGTCAGATGCTGTAATTAATAATTTGCAACTATTCTAAATTTGTCAATGAAACATCAACGAGTTTAATCATATAAAACTATTTTAATATATAACATGGCTGTATATAATAAACATTTAATTAATTTGATGTTGGTACAGATCGTACAATTATTAAATAAATTCTTTAAAATTTTTTATTTTTTTATTTAGAAAATACACTTATTTAAATTTTCTCCATGATATGATTGTAAAAAAAAAGATTTAAAATATTTCGCATTCTCAATATTTACTGTAACTTAAATAAAAAACGAAGTATGAAGATAATTATTTATTAATTGAGATTGACTTATGTCCTATTGAAGAATAATTCAGTTCTTTGGTTTCCCAGCATTCATACCAAAAATTTCTTAATCTACTATTGGAATTACTGCAGAATGCTCTAAAATCTTTTAAGATCTTCAGTTGAAAATTGGTATCAACCCCTTGATTTGTTCTCCAACGTTTGCTCACCATGTGATTCCATGACCAAAGGAAACCCATCTAAAAAATATATATAATTTTGTTAAAAATGCATTCGGAAAGTTAGTTTTCCATATTAATACAAAAAAATAACCCACTTTTCTGGAATTATCATAATCATCTTTATTTTTGCCAGAAACGTGTCTGGTGATATAGGCTTCATGTGGACTGGGTACCACATCCGCATGAACTGAATATTTTCCCATATGCCCTACTGAAGAATTTACTCGATTTCTCACTTTAGAGACCGGTCTTGAAACGAGTACAAATATTGTTCCTGTGGCATGAATATATTGATGTTCTCTAGAAGTATTTGCTTTATCTGGCGGTTCAACTTGACAGTGAATAAACCCAAAACGTTGCACGATGGATTCTTGAAACAGAAACATCCGTTCTGAAAATGTGTCCTCCCTAAATTCTAAAAACGATTGTTTAAAATATACGTATTGGCATATTCAATCAACAAATTTGAAGAATTTGCATAAAACTTGCCTTTAAAAAGAGGAGAGCTTCTTTGTTCTAAGCATGTAATATCAAGCGGTATAAAAATTGGTCCTCTAAGAGGGTCAGACTTATTGGAATATGGTAAAGCTAATGGATCATGAGGTATTGGAATCATTTGAAGTCCACATGATTGAGCTTTTCTGTGCCAACCCCACAACTAAAATATATTATTTTAGGTCTAATGAAACAAAACTTCAATTGTTATCAGGTAAAAATAAAACTATTTAACGTTCAAAAAACAATTTCAAATGAACATCTAAACTAACCAATTCACAAACAATAGATCCAGATGAAGTTAACCATTCAACAACTAATTCATAAGCCACATCAGGTCTAAAGTTCGTTTGGTACTTGGCATGCCCCCATTCCACACGATCACTTTTACTGGCTACATCAGTCTCTAATCTCATTCTTTTGTACATTGGTCCTAGAACGTAGTAAATAGTTATTCTCATTCCCAAAACTTTTAACTAACGTGAAACAATGTTTCAAAAACAAAGCGCTAACAGAACATATACAATGTTCTTCTTTTATTCGAAGATCTTTTGGCAATAAAATAATAAATTAATATTTTTATTTTAGTGGAAAACCTCCTCAAATAAAAAAGTATAATGGTGTCATGGGACTGTGCCACACCAGGTAGGAACGAAGTTCCTTCGGCTAATGTAGAATCGACACTACTCGCTTGTGTATACGACTGTAGTGCCTGCGCACGTCTTATTTAACGGTTTTATTCCACGCAATTAATTTTTCTTACGGTTTTACTATATATTACATTTTTTTCAGTTCGGTCGCGCAGCAAATTCCCCATCTCCTCCAAGCCTGCCGTAAGGAACTTCGTTCCAAAAGAAAATAGATGTTTGATGCCACAACGAAGTTATAGGGAAATTTTAGAACATATATAAAATTGGAAATTTAAAATATTAAGAAAAAGTAACTAGTATAATTGGAAGAATTTCTTATAGTGTTCCAATTTTATGTTTTGTTTGTAAAATTACATTTGCGTTGCTTTAAGTAGCCTGAAAAAATTCTACTGATTTAAGTAAAAATGGATTGAAATTTGTTTTTTCAATTATAAATTACATACCTTCTAAATCACATTCGGAATACTCGACATCAATATCTTCACATAAAAAATGAGGTACTCCATTCTCCCGATCGGAAAAACTGTTTGGTACCTGTAAATTAGGTGAAGGAGCGGTGGCTAATCCCCAATTTAATGACTGTTTTACATCTACTTCCATCCACTCATTTTCAAAAATCAGAATGTCTCCAGTTGGTTGGAATGTAATTTCATCTAAATTCAAAGTAACATTGTAGTGTTAAAATATAGTAATACCAAAGAAAACTCAAAGTCTCGTACCACACAAATTATTTTATTGTATTAGAAGCAGGTGTAAAATTGACAACTAGTTTCGACCAACAAAGGTCATTATCAGGTCAAATGCAAAAAAGTAATAATAATACAATTGTATAAAAAATATTTCCATGGAAAGAAGCTTAGGAGTTAAACCGGTTACAATATCTTCCACACAAAACGTCCTGCGGTATTTGAAACAGTGGTGTAATATGAGAAAACAACAAGGTAGTAAGGTAATAACTAATTAGTAGTCAACAAACAAAATATAGTGGTACGGAAAAGTAGCGAGTTAAGGAATTTTTATTTTATAAATTAAAAAACTGAAATCTTTGAGCAATGAGCTACGGCGTCAACATTTCGTTGGTGATAAATAAGCCAAACATAGGATGGAGATTATGGTCAAAAAATTATAAAAACACTTCAAGTCAAGTAAGTGTACCCTAAGGAAGGGTAACGAAACCCAGAAGATCACCGAAAAAACAGTGAATTTATGGTGTACGTAAGAAAGAAAGTGACTGACAGGTTTATGGAACCAGATGAAAGTAAAAACATGTGGAGGATACGTCCCCGGAAAAGAAATGGATCTGGAATCTCCAAATATAATAAAATTTTAATGGCAGCGTAGAAATAAGTAAAAAGGAAGCAGTGATGTCTATTGGAAAAACCGACACCAGAGGCTTGTGAAAAGACAAGCTTCAAAAAGGTTGACCATGAGAAATGGATGATATTCTCTCTCTTAAAATATAGTACTAAAATTTATTAAACATACCTTTATCATTTGGTATAATATAAAACAAATAAAATCCATAAACAAACTGTATACTTGCATCTCCCGAAGCGTGTCGTATTAGTTGATCTTTATAAAGCATATGCATTATCTACAAATAATAAATAAATAATTATAACTACCAAATATTTATTACAAAATTGGTTTTGCAGTGTAAGATTTCATTGTACCTGAACTGCTTGTTCAATATTTGTAAGTCCCTCCACATGCGACAACAACCAATTTACCGCATCCGCAGTTACAAATGTAAAATTTGGTAAATTTTGTTGCATACTAATAAATTGTAACCCATTAATAGGATTCTTCATATTATCAATTATTTCTGCAGATGTTGCATTGGGTTTCAAAAGCGTTATAGGTAAGCTATTTCTAAAAATAAAAGAAAATACAGATTTTTTTAAAAAAATGTGATTTGAATCCATTGAGAATTTACGGTTAATTTTGTCGTCAATAAAATTCAAATTAGCACATTTCAGTTTTTTGTTTCTTTTTAATTAGGTATTGATCTCAAGAAACATTTTACAATAAAAAAAATAGAAAATAATATGTTTAAATAAGTTTGATTCTTTCTAATAATTATATGTATATTTAAATTTGTAGTTTTTCTTGCTTGAATTATACAGCTTTTAAATAGAATTGACTGTGTAGTTGTCAGATTTAATTTAAAAATAATACATGCATTTTAAAAAGAAATTTCAAAAATACATACATTTCGTCATTAGGTAAATCAGCAAATCCTTCTCTAATATCAGGAGGATCTTGATTTGTTTGCGACATTCTGCTTCTATCGACTTTTGAACCAGATCTAAAATTAAAAAAAAAATATACTGAAATTATAAATTAACAGATAGAAACCTGAAAAATTGTTTCTAAGTAGATTCAAATAATATTACATACGAACTAGAAGCGAATAGTAATATAGGGCATAAAATGGGATTATAAAATCTATATAATGTCTTTAGCTTGAAAATCACAAAACCTTGTTAAATGGACAAAATAAAATTTGAAAAGGGAATATACTAAAGTTAATAGTGGAATACAGAAAATAACATGTAAACATATATCAACAAAATAATAAAATAACAATGATTAGAGACATTTTTTCACATAGATCGAGAAACTGAATGTCAACTGGCTGCAATATAAATTGATTAAAAGTGGGAAATGACATGAAATTGAAATAATAGCAGTACCTAATAAAAAATATTGGAAAAAAAGCAAGCAATTATATTCAATAACAGAATCCTTGACAAAGCTTTGAACAGCCATAATGAAGAAATTTTAAGGTAGCAATAAGAATAAATAAAAGAAACAAAATTAAGAATCAACAAATGTTGCAGAATGCAGAATATTAATTATTCTATAGCTTTAAGAGTGTTTGAAAAACATTTTCAAAGACATTGACCATTTAACTAAGAAGAAACAACTATTTCCCGGGCTATGTGCCCCGACGGATATTGAATTATACTTCAAAGTCAAACGGGGTTGGCATATCTAATAGATAATTTAAACCAACCATTTTGGTTTGTAGTTAGAAGGGACAACATAACTTGTAGACCGTTTTCGGTGTATTTGCACCTCGTCAG
This sequence comes from Altica lythri, assembly GCA_964028335.1. Classification (NCBI taxonomy): domain Eukaryota; kingdom Metazoa; phylum Arthropoda; class Insecta; order Coleoptera; family Chrysomelidae; genus Altica; species Altica lythri. Next base: position 56,729,728 of record OZ034805.1, on the reverse strand, counting down.
TACAAGGTATATGAATGTTATCCGTCAGCGAGCTTAAAGCATAATCGCTGACTGAAGACTACACTAAAATTACAATCAATATGTATCTTTCAATAACGAAAGTGTAAAAGATGTGATAGTAGTGACATCTCCACCTCTAACGGCCAACCAAAATTCGACTTGAAAACAAGACTCACGCCTTGACAACAAGACTCACGCCTTGATACTATTAAAGTATTATTCCAAGAAACTGTAATAAAGCGAGTTATCAATCAACAAATGTTGCAGAATATTAATCATTCTATCGTTTTACGAGTTTTTGAAAAAAATTTTCAAAGACATTGACCATTTAACTAAGAAGAAACAACTACTTCCCGGGCTATGTGCCCCGACGGATATTGAATTATACTTCAAAGTCAAACGGGGTTGGCATATCTAATAGATAATTTAAACCAACCATTTTGTGTAGTTGTTTCTTCTTAGTTAAATGGTCAATGTCTTTGAAATTTTTTTTCAAAAACTCTTAAAACGATAGAATAATTAATATTCTGCATTCTGCAACATTTGTTGATTGATAACTCGTTTTATTAAATAAGACACTCTTACAGTTTCTTGTAATACTTTAAAATTAAGAATCATTAAATTACAGTTAAAGCCTTAATTCTAATACAATAGCAAAAATAAATTCTACACAACTAAATATTTATTTGGCACAATGGAGCATCAAGACTACCTTCACCTTGCTTCTAAATGATATGAAATGTATAAGAAAATAGACTGGAATGGTATTTTGAATGAACAAAACTATTATTGTTTGGTGTGCTAATTTACCTCCTTAAATACACAATTACAGAAAATTGATAAAATGTAACTGTTTGACTCAATTCTCTTACTTTAAATAAAAAGTTATCTATAAAATGTTAAAGTTTAACTGTGTTAGTAGTAAATAAAGGGTAATAAAATTACCTAAGAGAAGGTGCAACATACCGCTCACTTGAACGTGATGCAGTACTCTGAAAGCAACCACAACTTGAATTAAAAAATAAAACTAACGAAACAAAAAGTTGTTGAATGAATAGAGAAAATTAAGCCAGAGGTGACGATTCGTATTTTTAACAAAGTATATAACACTTAAGTATATGATAATAGTTTAGTTAATTATAGTTACATCAGTGCTCATATCTGACTTAATTTCAATATAATTGATGAGACGAGTGTTAATAGCTAAATGCATGCCGTGAAACTGCCACTCCAAGCTGTAAGAAACTCAATCAAACCTTGGTCGAGGCCTATCAGACAATCTGTTGCTTCCTAGTCGCTCCCTATATGGTGAACTTGATCCTCCAATATTCTGAAAGGAAGATCAGTTCTTTATGGATTTTTCAGATTTTTTGGGAATATAAAATATAAGGTTTAAACAATAAGATAAATACTAAATATATCGGGTGTAGAAGAAGCCTTTACTATGCAAAACAATAAAGCTGTTTGGTACATTGCTACTACAAAAATATCTTTCATGCAAGTAACTGGAATTAACTACACCCGATGTCTTAATTTTCAATTACTACATCTAAACACTAGTTAAACCTAACTATTAACGATAATGAAGTAAAAAGTGGCAAGTAAAGCAAAGTAGGAAAAAAACAAAGCAAATTTTCTAATTGAGCAACATGTTCAATGAAAATTAATCTCTATTAGTCCAAGCGGCGACCGCTGTAAAAAGGTGGTGAACCAGTACAAGTAAAAAAATATATTCTGTTACTTTTTGGATATTAGATGAATAAAAGACCATCGGTCTGGTAGTCTATGACGTGTCCAATTTTTTCTTTTTAATAAAATTTCTATTTAATTTTTTTGTAAAATTGATCTACATAACTTAAGCATAATTTTTTTACGATGGCGTTTTGACCAGATAAATATAAAAATTCAAGTCTGGTGTTCTTATTCTTGACGCAACTGTTTGGCAGACCACCGCCAACAAATTTATTTTAACAACAAATTTTCTATACAAAGTATACGCAAAAATTAAACGTCAAAATTTTTATTTTTCATTCCTCTTTCGAATAAAATTGGTCTGGCACGTTCATACTTGACCAAAATTCTGCCAGACCAAGATTAAGTAAGTCCTTCTGTACTGCTTGTAAAGCGCGATTTTTTTTTGTTTTTAACATAACTGACATCATTTAATTATGTCAAAATGTGATTTGCGTGTTTTGAAATGACGTATCATCCCAGATGATGAAGATTTGTCATTCCAAAATCGTGGTAATTATTCAGAAGACGAGACTAATGATTAATTAAAAATCAAAGTTATATTTATTATCATTACGAAGAATTTAAAATTTAAAAATTTTTTTGTTACTTGTTCTGTTATATTATTTTCATTTATTTGACTAAAATAAATTACGTTTATAACTTATTTTTTCTTTAGTGAAGGAGATGAAAAAAGTATTTTTTGATATTTCTGCTCTAAAACTTTAACTTTCGAGTGCTCGGTTTCGTCGGGGACGTCAAAATTATGACCGTTTTCGTCATTCCCGCAATAAGCTTTTAACTCATATCGAACCATCGACGTTGTCAGAAAATTACTAGTTCTTACAGAACTGTCTGTGAATATTTTTTGAAGTAGTACCTATTAGAAATAATTTAAGTTGACAGGATATTCGTTCATTTAAAATCAAATATATTTATTAAAAAATGACCTAAGGAGACTAAAATTAAGTAGTGGCAAATACAAACTAAAAGAGTACGGTTAATAAACAGTACCTACATTAGTTGTACTAGTAGCAAAAATTTTAAGACCGTAAGTCATGAAAAAGATAAATTATCTTGAACTCCTTTTACTATTACGAGTATACGACAATTGTCTTCTATATTATGTATATACGATTTTCTAACTTACAACCTAAGAACTTCAGAAATTTTTTAACAATTAATCAGTTTTAACAATTTTTCAAACAATTTTAAAAGTGATCTGTTCGTTTTTAGTACAGTGATAAGAAAATATTTTTGTATGATTCCGCTGTAGGTACCTATAATATATTCTTCAAAGAGAAATATTGAATAATTACTTGAATAAAAAAAATATGTAGCTACGTATACGTCATTTAAAAACGCACATCACATTTTGACATAATTAAATGTCAGTTATGTTAAAAACAAAAAAACTCGCGTTTTACAAGCAGTAGAGAAGGACTTACTTAATCTTGGTCTGGAAGAATTTTGGTCAAGTATGAACGTGCCAGACCAATTTTATTCGAAAGAGAAATGAAAAATAAAAATTTTGACGTTTAATTTTTGCTTATACTTTGTATAGAAAATTTGTTGTTTAAATAAATTTGTTGGCGGTGGTCTGCCAAACAGTTGCGTCAAGAACAAGAACACCAGACTTGAATTTTTATATTTATCTGGTCAAAACGCCATCGTAAACTAAAAAATTATGCTTAAGTTATGTAGATCAATTTTACAAAAAAATTAAATAGAAATTTTATTAAAAAGAAAAAATTGGACACGTCATAGACTACCAGACCGATGGTCTATTATTCATCTAATATCCAAAAAGTAATAGAATATATTTTTTTACTTGTACTGGTTCACCACCTTTTTACAGCGGTCGCCGCTTGGACTATATGTGTGAAAACTAAAATGTGCACAATGATTAGCAAAATTTGTTCGGGATATTATTTTACACACTCGGTTTATAATGAACCGCATTACAATTTTTTTTTATATATACTCAGTGACATTAGAAGTGTTACACCCAGAAGGAATAATTTCTTAATCTTAATTTTTTGGCAACATGGTAGATTTACATCGAGAATAAAACGATAACATTTTCAAGAATTTTTAATAACGTATAACAAAAAAAATTAATAATGTGTTTGGCGACCCCGTAACTGAATACACTCATGTACACGTCTAGGCATTGACAAAATGATTTGATCAATGTCTGCTTGTGGTACCACGTTCCATGCAACTTGAACTTCATGGATTAACTGTGCCAGAGTTTGTGGAGGATGGTGTAAATTGGACAGTCTTCTTCCCATCATATCCCACACATGTTCGATGGGATTTAAATCTGGTGAACGGGGTGGCCACGGCAAAACATTAACGCCAGCTTCTTGGAGAAAGTCCATAGTTCGACGAGCAATAGGGGGACGCACGTTATCTTGCTGAAAAAGGACGTGTAGGCGGCCGCCTAGATAAGGCAGTAAAGTGGTTTGTAAGACATCATCAACATAACGTGCATCTGTCATACTGCCTCGAATAAACACAAGTGGTGATCGGCAATAGCCCCCCAAACCATTACTCCAACTTTCCTGTGTACATGTCTTTCAAGAACAAACCCGGTATCTCGTCGCTCTCCACGGCGGCGTCTTACCCTTCTACGGCCATCGTGCATGCCTAAACAAAATCGCGATTTATCGCTGAATGCTACATTATGCCATTCTTCCACCCATTGCTGCCATTCTCTGCACCAATTCAAATGTTAATGGCAATGGTTCTGGGTCAAAGGTAGCACTAGTCGTGGGCGGTATGAAAACAGTCCAAAGGCTCGAATGTGACGGTATAGTGTACGCATAGTAACAAGACTACCTTCCTCTCCAAACCATTGATCAGCAATTTGACGCGTAGTAGCAAAATGATCTCGCAGAGCAAGTATCTGAAGCGCCTATCTTGACGCTCTGTGGTACGCCTTGGTTGGCCAGTTGGTCTTCTTTGTGTTCCTCTACCTTCGTTTGTCCATACACGACACACACGCATTACCGTCATTGCCGTAAAATTAACATGAAGGGCAATTTGGCGATACGACAAACCCATATCTTTATAGGCAACAATTCTACCCCTGTCAAAATCGCTAACATGGTGGTAATTTTGATATCCTCGAACTCGAGGCATTTTGTTACACTGACTACAATTAGACTGAAGAATAATACTTAAAAGTTTCTTTACCAACCGGTCTTCATAAATCGTTTTTTTGTTAATTTAAGATAAAATTTTATTTTCTAATGTCTCTTTTATTCTTCTAATGTCACTAAGTATATTTTAAGTGGTTAGTTGTAGTTTATTAATTTCTACAAGTTAGCTAGTCTAGACTATATATAAACAACATACACTGTGATGAACACTTAATTATTTATAAAACTGACAATTAGAATATATAATTAAAAGTCGTAATTATTAATTAAATAAATTCATATATGATATTATAACATTCTTCAATACAATTTGCAAAATTATTTAAATTTACAACAATAAACGTGTTTATATAACAAAAAACTAATATTGTCAAACGGGAAATAAGAAGACTATTTAGAACAGATGTACATATTCATTTAATTTAGGTTAAAGATTAATGTTTAATAGCTCCCCACCATCATGATTCCCAAACCTGGCAAAAACCACACTAACCCTCACAACTACAGACCAATCTCTCTGCTGAATTTCATAGGCAAACTCTTTGAACTTCTACTCCTAGATAGAATCAGCGACTTTCTAGAAACTAACTCCATAATACCCCCTTTTCGACATGGATTCAGACCAAACCACTCTACCCAAAACCCGATTCTAGAACTACAATCTTTCTCCTCCTCTGCTCTTAATCAGAGAAAAGTCGTCTCTGCCATATTTATGGATGTCCAAAACGCCTTCGACAAGGTTTGGCACGCTGGCCTTATTAGAAAGCTAATTGACATCCAATTCCCTATCCCAACCCTAAAATTTTCTTCACTCATATCTTTCCAACAGAATTATCCAAGTCAAGGTTGGAAATGCAATCTCCGATCCATTTACCCCCCTTTCAGGAGTTCCACAAGGATCAATCCTAACCCCAACCCTATAAACCATCTACGCCAGCGATATTCCTCCTCTGGAAAATATCCAACTCTACGCCGACGACACGACCTTATACACCTCGTCGACTGAATCCCTTAATCAAAAAACTCAAAGACTGCTGGACCAGTTCTCCAACTTGTGCAGCAGATGGAGAGTAGCCCTAAATCCAAACAAAACCCAAACCATTATCTTTAGACATCCGAACCTCAATCGACGAGAAAATCTCTTTCGATTATATCAACCTGTCACTATTTGGGGAACAGCTCGTCCCTCAGGATCAGGTGATCAACCTGAGTGTTCAATTTACTCGAACACTCAGGTGGGATGCCGATGTTGAGCTTACAGTCAACAAAATGAGAAGACGGGCGTTCCTTCTAGGTTCTTTGGGCGGTAGAGTTGGAAGAAGTGACACCAAAACCCTCTTACACACATATAAAACATTTATCAGACCTCTTGTCGATTACAAGGCCGTGCCATACACTGCTATTCCTCAAAGACTTCTACATTCCATCCATGCCACAGAGAGTGAAAAACCTACACTACCTCTATCCAAGCCACCTTGTCTACGATAACACAAAAATACTGCCTCTCCCTTCTCGTTTTCAGACGGTTCAACATCGATACGTCGTCCGGACTCTGCAGGGAATTAACACCGTTGCCCAGAGGACCCTCCATACACACTGGAATGGAGGACTCCAAAGAAGATCCAGAGTTCCGAAAAAGAAGATCCCCTTCCTAACCTTAGACTCCTCCAATCCGTTGTAGACTTGGACCTTCCGGAAGGTCTGGAAACCCTGCTGGATGAAACCCCCCTTTCCTACCGCTAGATGGTGCCTCCAACCCCACACTGGATACTGAAAAAAAAAAAAGAAAAAAAGTGGGCCCTTCCACATTGCACCACGTGGGTCACACTCCCACACTACACTTACACCAAAGAAAAATGACTTTTTAGGCACGTTCAAGCACCATGGAGGGACGAAGAGAAGTTAGAAGATCCAACTTCACAGAAAATGAAAATTGAAAAATTTGTAAGAGCGGGGCCGACGACACTACATCCATCCCCTGAAAAGGACGTAAGTCCTACAACAGGGTCCCCTTACATACCACATTCCTAAAAATTATCACACTTATCTTCCTAACTATATATTCTTAAGTCTAAGTTTAGTAGAGAATATTAAATAACTGAACTTTACGAAGATTTTTTAAAATTAGATATTTTGTCAACTAATACAGTATAATTTAATAATTAATTATTTTGTGAATAAAATAACCACAAAAGATTTTGTAGAATATCTAATAAAAACAAAAACCATTATAATTATAATTTGATCTTACCATCTGATAAAAAGAAAATTTCAAATAAAGTATAAAGATTTTATATTAATTTATAACTCCAACTTTAATGTTAAAAGAAAATAACGCAATATAATTATTAAACACAATATATGTTAGTTTTTGAAGTTTACTCCTTAAGAAACGATATATAAGGCGCCAGGTATGAAAAAAAATCGTGTGAAAGCGTTACGCGTTACGTTGAAAAAAGTGTTAGTCACGTTGAAAAAAGTGTTACACGCAGGCGCAGTGAAACAGAATAATAATATCATTTCTCTCTCTCTATGCTTTCCCCAAACATCTTATACTGAACGCATAGAGAAAGCACTTCTTGAATTTTTCAAAATTTTCAAAATGATTGAATTTTTTTAAATTTTCAAAAATTTTTAAATTTTTCAGAATTTTTAAATTTTTCAAAATTTTTCAAAAATTTGAAAATTATGAAAATTCAAAATTTTTAAATTTTTCAAAATTTTTGAATTTTTCCAAATTTTTCAAAAATTTGAAAATTATGAAAATTTTAAAAAATTCAATCATTTTGAAAATTTTTATTACATTTTGTATTAAATTTGAAAGGAATACGAATTATAAGCATATCAATCAATATATTTAAAAAAATATTTTTTGAAAATAAGGCAATTTTTCGATTTTATCTTAAAATTCAAACATTTTCCAGAAAATGTAAAAAAATATACAATTAAATTTTAAACATCCCGTGATATTTATAATAAAAATACAATACGAATAAACTTGATTAGTCAATTATGTATAGTTTGTCCGTCGGATCTTTGCACATACGTCATCATTCATATTTATGCGAATAAAATCAAGACGGTTCAATAAATTGCTGACGAACATTTTAATTTATTTGAAACATTTTTCAGGACATTTCGATCGTGAGTCTTATGTTTACCGATTGTTAATTATTAGAATTAACACGTTTTATTATTATTGTTGAGTAGAGTAATGAACTATATAATCCAAAAAGAAAAACAGAATAGTTTATAGTTGGTACTTGGAAGACTTAAGTACGAAAGACTTGGTAGTCAAGCATTCAAATAAGTAAAAATGTAATAAATAAAAAGAAGTGTGAAACTCTTAGAATTCCGAGGAAAGCAAACCATTTAATGTTATCTTCCGAACTTAAAAAAATATGCCAATATACGAAAGCGGAGCCCTAATGGGCCCACGGGTCGGAGTCCTGACGCGTGACGCAAAAATTGTTACGTACGAAAATAACAATTTAACTCCTCGAGTCCAGAAATCCAAGATAAAAAGCTTTGCTTTAAAAATAATAAGACAAGATGTTATCAAATTAAATCGCAGAGAATACAGATATTAAGGAAATATCGAAAGAATGGGAGAATAAAGAATGTCGAAAATGATACTCTCACAAAAGCCAATACAAAAGGAAAGGTAGACCAAGAAAGAGATGGAAAGACAACATATATGAAGTCTTGCAAAGAAGTAACATTGAGAACTGGAAAGACAAAGTGAATGGAAGAAAGTAGTAAAAAATGCATAAAAAGACTTTAGAAAAACAAATTGTTACTAATCATTTTAGCGCTAGGCCTCTAGCCTGTTGAGCTTTTTAAATAAATAAATGTTATCAAATTAAATTGATAAATAAAGAACATTTATAACAGATAGTTTATATAAACAATATATTGTATATAAATCTAGGTTTGTAAAAAAATAGCCGGTTATTATTTTTAATATATATTTAAACTTTGTACAAAATTGTTTTAAATTTCAGAATCACTGTCAGAATCAGAGCTATCGCCAATATCTATTCTGATTGTTGGAATATCAATATCAACCATATTTTTGTCTCGGTCATACCACTTTTTAATGATTTCATGAGTATGTCTCACACATTTCTCCCAAATATTTGTATTACATTGGTTAAGTGCCTCTTGCCACATATTGATAACAGCATTATCAGAATGACCATCCCTACCAATGTACTTATTGTAATATGATTTACAATTTCCCCAAATTAACTCAATAGCATTGAATTCACAATGGTATGGAGGTAATCTCAACACCTCATGACCATGTTCTCGTAGTAACTCATCAATGACATACACCTTTTCCATTCATTTTTACAATTTGTAATAATTCAGGTTTTGTTATTTTTGAGTCAAACCTGATATTGTTTGTTTGTTGGTACATATCGTACAATGTATTCCGAACTGCCATTTGAGATCCCTCGGGTAGATCACTTGTCTTGCTTTTCGTACGAGGTCTATTTTTGACTGGACTTGAAAGAATAGGATTATTTTCCTTTCGTTCGTATTTTATCGTATTTTCAATGCAGCGGCTACTCTCTTAAATAAAGAATTATTTAATTGTAAGTACGTTCATAAAAAATTTACATTTTAAAATTACCTCTTGAACAGATGAAAAAGGTTCCAAGGGTCCTCCATTTTCTTTTTCTAATTCAAAGTATTCGTACAAATTTATAACAAGTTGCTGTGCTTGGGAATTTAGTGGTTTTCCAGGCATACTCTACAAATAAAAACGCATAAAATAATATTCATATGATTATGTTTGACGGAGTTATTCGACCTGGGCAGCGATGAGTAGCGCCACTATGCGGTGCGGAAGAGAAATATTTTTGTCGGTAATTTGAAACGTTTGACATTAAGGCGGTAAAGTTAATTTGCGACTTCGTACTCAAAAATATATTTTTTATCGTGTTTTTTCATCGAAGCACATTTTGAATAATGTATTTTTTCTTGAATTGGTCGAATATTTTAGAATAGCAGGGTCTAGAAAATATATTGAAAGCGAATGTGTTTTAAATGCAAACCACATAATGTATTGCGGCATTGTAAAAGAGGTTCAAAAGAAAGACTTTGTAGAAATTTGTACTGGGACCATAATGAAACTGCTGTCTTCTTCAAACATTTCCTTAATTTTCCAGCTGTTGTACAATAAGTATATTTTATTTAATGTTGAGTTACAATGGTATTGTATTAAAATAATATTTAAAAAAATAATGAAAACTTACTTGGTAAATAATATTCTTATTTAAAATGTTTACTGCAAATAAGTAATGAACTGCAAACATGACTATTTACTTTTTTGGGCTTAACTTACACTCTTGCACCCACTTTCCTCTTAATTCAAGCTTTGAAGGAAATGAATGAAATGTTTATGTTTTTTCTTTTGATTTACTATCACATCCGAAGATACATCATTTATCGTAAGATTGTTTATGATTTTTATTATTCATTTTTTTAATAAAAAACTTAGAACTGTACAGTTTCCCGCCTAGCTGACAAACGATTAAAACTACCGATAAGAGTATTTCTCTCGCGCTCCGCATAGCGGCGCTACTCATCGGTGCCCTGGTCGGATAGCCAGAATCAAATAATTAAATGTCAATTTAAATGTTAGAAAATATTGCTTCTTATTATTAGCTTATAAATAATATATCCTTACCTTTAGAATTCGAATATTAAAATAACAGTTAAATATAGTCTTTAAAACACTTCTTTTGAAAAAAGTTTAACTTCCAAGTTCAAAACACGGATATTACAACAATCACTTGTAAACACACTACAAAACATAGAGATATCTACAAAAACGTTGTATTTGACATTACCAAAACTAGAAATTGTCAAATCAATAAGAATCGATCATAGACCTTCGTCATACCTGCTGTCCTTGTTTAACACATTATGTTGTTCAAGGACAAGCGTCTCAATTTTATGGTTTCAAGTTCTGTAAGTAGAAAAGAGACGTAATATAAAAAATAGTTCTTGAATAATTTCATGCATGTGCAAAGATCCAACGGACAAACTATACGTAATTGTTGGACTTCACGACCATTAAATTTTCAAAAATACGCCTAATAACTATTTAATAAATTTGTAGCGCCATCTCTTGGTTTTACTATTAAGGTGGTTAAATTAGTGTAAATAGCATATTTTTCAGGCACTATTATTTACATAATAGTTATAAAAACACAAAAAATACCATGGTGATCGTTCTTAAGGAGTAAACTCTAGTCGCGTGTCGGAGCGTACACCCACACTTTTTTTAATATTTCTTTTATATATTTATCATATTCTAAAGCATTAATATTTATTAGTAACTACACTTATGCAAATATTTTGTTGTACCTCACTGTTTACTTCTATTAAAAAAAATTATAACAAACATTTTCATTAAACATAAAAGAAAATAATAATTTAAGCTAAAGATCAATGCTCAGTCTTGCCAGAATTCACTGATAATGGTCAAGATAAGTTTATACCTGAAAATTGCTCATACTGTTACGCCTAGGTTGAGCCAGTGGAGGAAGGCTAGATATATTCAGTGACATCTACAACATGCATAAACATAGTAGAAGCAGCTAAAACATGCTAATTAATAAACAAGCTATTTATTAAAGATTTTTCTCAAAAACTGAAATATTATCACTACATTTATTGTTTACAACCTACATTAAATGTGTATTTTCCTTATTTTTTTGCATAAAAAGTAAACTTGTTATGATTTGTTGAACAGAAACATGTAAGAAGTAATGATTTAATTATACGAGCTGTAGAGAAAATAAAATGAATATGAATGAATGAATGAATGAATTTTATTCATTAGTGGTTTTAATATTAAGACATAATTTTAAAAAACTAAAAAATTTTGAAAGATAAAATTAGTAACAATAGAAATATTTTAAACGAAAGAAGTGTAGAGAATTATTCAACACGTTAGAATCTTTTATAAAGAATCTATCAAATTTAGATAAAAAGAACATTTAAAAAAATAGGGATATATATTATAGTAAATGTAGTGATATAAAGAAAAAATGACTTAAGATCTATCAATTAATATATGCATTATATGTTCAAAATATAAATATAAAAATGAGAATTTAGAAACGTCTTTAACAAATAGCCTTAATAAATATTAGAGGCTAGTGAAATGTAACTAATGTAGCTACGTATAAAAAATACAAACAAACCCTAGGTTTTTTTGACATAGTAGCAGTTCTTCGAATTTTATTCACTGCTGTATCTACAAATTTAATAAGGCCATCTACCATAGACTGATGCTCGGAATTAGTTTGCATTTGATAAATATCACAGTATTCAGAACCGTCTACAATTTTTCTAGTTGCTGAATTGTTTAACGGTATTAAATAAACTCTTAGTCTGAAACAAAAAATATTTTTAAAACCGAAAATATACATTGATCAAGAGATATTAAAAAGATGAAGATAGAATACAAATTTTAACTTTCATTATACAATTGGAAAACATATAAAATTTGCAAGTATTTATTAACCATTTACCATACAAAAAAATTATTACCATACAAAGAAAAAAATCTCTTTTTAAAACAAATTTAGATAAGAGTTTAGAAGTCAGTAGGAAAAAATGATTTATTAATAATAATGATCAATAAAAACACAAATCATGTAATTAAAGCCTTAAACAGAGTTTTGCAGAATTGACTACAACACACTTGATAAATTACATACACTTATCTATTGCGGAGCGGTTGCTGTATTACGATGTCATGATCAGCCGGCTTGAGCATTAAAGTGTAATGATAATGTGGAAAACATTAAAAAAAGTTGCTTGTCTACGGAGACTTGAAAACGAAATAAACAGGTTGATAAGGGAAACCCAAAATCCATCTAAACGTCTAAAGACATATGCCAGAAAAGTGAGCGAACTGAGGACCCACCACAATATAGACCAATCAATTGCTTGCCAACACTTTACAAGATACTAACGGTATGTATTAAAAACCGCATTTGTCAACATATTGATGAAAATTACATATTGGCGGATGAACAGAAGGGCAAGGACTACAGAAAAAACTATCGGGGATACAAACAATCAACTCATTATGGATTCTGTATTTTAAAACAAGCAAAGATTAAAGAGCGAAATATCTTTACTGCATTTATTGACTATAAAACGGCGTTTGATAGAGTCCCTCTCCAGCTAGCTATGCAACATAAGCTTAACAATAATTGCAATGCTTGAATTGAAATTAACAAACAAATTTCAACACTAACAAAATTCATCTATCTAACATGCTCAATAACAAAGGATATGGCTTAATATTAAAGCAAACAAGAATGTTAGCCACAAGATCTCGAATCTCTTATAGTTTGATGATTAACTACCTTTTAAATACTACCAATACTTTTTCAGCTGATGTCCACACGGAATTTGGTCTGCAGAAATGTAAAACTCTTAACATTGATGAAGTTAAAGTGCTGAATGGTGACAGAGAGCCTAACGGAGATATTATACCGGCTAATGAGATGGGTGAAATGTAAAAATATTTAGGATTTCAACAGGTTAAACTTCTTGAACATAAACAAGCTAAGAATAATTTGAAAGAGCAATACCAGCAACGAATTAAAGTTCTTAGACAATCTTAGCGCAATGCTGGTAATCTAATAAAAGCCGTTAATACATATGCCGTTCCTGTTCTTACATATTCCTTAAATGGTTTGAACTCGAGGAGATTCAACGAACAACACGTACTATGCTTACCAAGCTTAGGAACCATCTTTCAAAGTCATCAACTATCAGACCAAGAAAAGAAGGTGGAAAAAAATAATATGCATATACAATAAATGATAAATAAAGCTTTGTTAGAAAGGCGCGTTCATCTGAACATCATTCGATAATAAAATTAGCGATACCAGTTTTATATGAAAACCAGAAAAAAAATGGTCTCAAAAAGAACTTCATAGCAGACCAATAGCATGAAGATAAAGCGGCCTCAAATAGATTGTCAGTTAAAGAAGAAGTAATTCCTGAGATTGAGCGAATTATGCTTGCTCTTCAAGACCAGGTAATATGTACAGTATAAGCAGATGACTGTTTTAAGATTTACTACAACCGGTCTATTATCACTGATAGAAATGTAAAGAATAACAGGCAAGATGTGGTTTTTGATAAAATGGTTAATAAAGTATATCTGAGCGATATAGATTTGCCAAATAATGGCAATCTGTTATATAAACATAAGGAAAAAATAATAAATGCATTATTCCAAAGGTCTTTCAAGCTAGCTTGCCCAAACTGGGTTGCATAAAAACATCTACATAAAAATTCAAAAAGCAACCATTCTTAATTTATGCCACATAGTTCGGAAATGTCTTTCCTAGGTTTAAAAATCGAGCCGTTTCTCTTTGACGGTTTATTCTACCGTCCAATGCTGAGATGTGCTATATAAAATAACAATAATAATAAATAAATTGCTTACCTCCAATATTTCAAAGCATCTACTAAAACAAATTCGGTATCACCTCCTGTACATACGTAATGATCGAGGTAATTCCAATTATAATGTTCGAGTTTCTCGGTGGTAAATGTAGCATATGATTCTTCATAAGTATCATGCCAAGGTGCATGGAATCGATATCGATATTGATAATTAAAGCCCGGATATGGATGTCTACAAATAAATAGTGATAATAACACTATAGTTATTATCCTAACAAGTGCGGAAAGTTATACTTTCCCGCACGCGAACTGCCGATGCCCGAACGACGCGAAGCGGAGTTCGGGCAAGCAGTTAAGTGCGGGAAAGTTAATTTCCGCAAGAGTTAGGATCAATATTTTTTCTACAAGCATAAAAAAGATACTTTATACATTTTTTAAATTTTATTTTAACTTCTAACAACGTAACAAAATTTGAAATTATTTATTATTAATATTAATATTAAAAGTACAATTTATAGCTTTTTGTAGGCTAATTGCCGAATTAAGTTGTTGCTCCACAGTTGGTCTACTGCTTTCACTGAAGGATATAGCTGGAGTCATGTTTAATTGGCACGCTTCCTGCGCTTCTGGTTGTGGTTCATTTAGTGTTAAAATTTTGTTGCATAGGTTCTTTTTCTTTATTTCGGAATCTTCTACGTATCCCTCCGCAACGGTGGTAGATTTCCAGCCGCCCAGTCTCTTAATATTTGTAATTTCTTCTCCAGAATCAGCCAAAAATGTCGCAGAAGAGCGTCTGAAGCTATGACCTGTATAGCACTGAGGATCCGGAAGCTTTAGGTAGGCCGCAATTTCAGAAGGCATTTTTCCAAATGAGTTGATTCCTACACATTGATTAGTGCATTTGCCTTGTTTAAATTGTACAAAAAAACGACGATGAGGTGTGTTTAAAGGTCTCAATGATGCATATTTTTTAATAAGCTTAAAATATCTACCGTTGTTTACTTCTTCCGAGATTACAAAAGCTCTGGATGTGTGATTTTTCGAATCAGTTATTTTTATTGTTATGTAGTTTTCTTTAACCTCGATGTTTTCTAAGGTTATATTTGTGAGTTCTACTCTTCTGCAAGCTCCTGCTAAACCGAAGATAGTGGCCACTTTAATTAATAAATAAACATCATCTGGAGCTTCGACCATAAATTTGGCAATATCTTCTTTATTGAAAACCTTGGCTTTTTTGGGGAAAAGCCTACAGATTGTTTTTTTAAAAATGTAATTAATTTGTAGAAGTTGCCAATATCGAAATTTTCTCTTAGTTTCATAACAGCCTTTATCATTGAGAATCGGGACCAAAGAGTATTGGGTCTTATAACTTTACTTAGTTCTAAAAAATAAGCCAGTAAAACTTCCTCTTTTTTTAGATTGTTGGTTCCCTTTTGACGAGCCCACTGAACAAAATGATCATACTGCCTTTCATACCTTTGTTTGGAAATCGCAGGAAGGAGTTCTAGGTTGGCCTCAGCAGCAGCCTCCAAAATACTGTGCGGAAGGTCTTCATCGCAATTATCCATTTAATTTTTTTGAATCAAAACTTTAAAAATCACCTGGATTACTATTCAGATACTTGAAAAGATGCAATTCTGACAATTAAATCTTTCATAGTGTCAATAAATACACGACTGCAGCTATAGCAACCCTACTTAAACAGGTGAATTTGTTGTTGCTTTGAATAAGGTTTACAGGGGTGATTTAATAAATTATGATTTTTTTAAAAACAAACATTTTAAAAATCCCTATTTTCATGTAAAATAATCTTAATTTTTTTTACTATTTGTATGTAGTCCAACAAGATAAAGATAATAATACAATAATTTGTCAAAAAGGTTATCGAACAACATCTCTAATTAATAAAAAAAAATGCGTGCGGGAAAAAATCTTTCCCGCACTGAGTGCGGGAAAGAGATATTTTCTGAATTAAAATGCGTGCGGGAAAGTGTTGTTTTACGCATGCTTGTAGAAAAAATAAATTTTCATTTTTGTAGTAGAATTAAATAACATGAGTTGAGTTGGCATATCAATTTCATTATTTAATTATACTAAGTGTAGATAATATTAAAATACTTTTAAATATGAATACCTTGGTCTATATCTAGTAACAGATATTGTGTTTCCAGAAAGAGAAATTTTATGAAACAATCTTCCTATAGATAGAAAGTAGCTTTCATCATTTTCGGTTGGACTTTTTCGGATAACACTAGTTTTCATTTTGGGATTAGGTTCTGACATTTTGCTAATATTTGCATTATCAGACAATAAAATCAACTGAAATCCTTGCGACAATCGTTGAGATATTAGTTCTTTAAACACCTATGAAAATGCTAATTTTTAAAACTGTTTAATTTAAATACAAAATTTTAACACATAACTATAAAATATACTAGGAACCGTAGATCGTATTCATCCATTTATAAAATTATAAGTATCTTACCTCGACAGTGGTTAAAGGTCTTTTATAGCAAGATCGTTGTTGAACAAAATCTGCGTTAACACTATCCGGTAAAAGACTGTAGAGGGACACAACATAATCTATATTCAGTGCTCTCCTATCTGGGAAGTAATCCGTAGTAATAGGAAGACATGCTGGGATTGTTAAAGATTTCCAATCCACTCCTTTTTAAGAAAAATAAATTAACAAATTATTTACACTTCCCTGTTATACACAAAAAAATTGCTCTAACATGTCTCAATAAGAACATTTTTTGTGTTGCAGGTTTTGTGTTTACATAAACTGAAACATTAAATTCTACTATCAGGATGCGAAACAAATAACTTAAACATATTTATCAAATCCAAAGCAAAATAAGCGAACATTCGGATGAATAATTCATGCAAACAAAAATAGCTTAAAACGTATAGCAGCCAAATATATTATAATGCAATTGCATCAATATTTTTACAGAATTATTTATAATAATCATTCAAAAACTTTACTACGATTAAAAACTGCTCAAACTGTGCTCTTGTTTATTAGTTTTTAAATATAAATTATTTTATTTTCTTATTAACAGAATATATGATCTATGATAAACATATTCTATATTATTTATTATTGACTAAGAATTTAAAAATATATAACGAAGATATAATGATAACTATATTTAATGAGTTAAAATTATTTGTTTTTCAACCTGCAGATTCAGCTAAACTACTTAAAAGCTAACCCAACGTTAATAGTCAGTAAAACGAACACTTTAATGTCCTCTTATACTATTATTAAATATACAGTGATACGTCTACTTAATTTGGATATTCATAGAAAGTGTATACACCATATATTTGAAGAAAAAAATGATACGAAACTACGTCAATATTTTTTTAAGAATCTGTATAATAATTTTTCGAATTCAACAAATATGTGCCGATAAAACCATAAAAAAACTGCTTATAATTGAATTAGATATTTTGGGGTTCTCGAGAAAGGTAAAAATGTAAGTCACAAATTTTGAACAACTCTAGTATGAATGTTTTTTTAAAAAGTTTCCTGGACATTTGCTATTGAAGATCTACAGAATCTTCTTTTTATGAACTCGAAAAAAAAACTATTTTACATTAGAAATAAGTTTTGAATAAACTCCTGTCTGTATCATTAAAAAAAATGGCAATATTTGTGTAAATTAATATATTGTTAATTAAAGTTTAATTTTTTTTTACACGTAAAAATTTTTAAAAATCTTACAATATGAATAACTTCCATTATACTGTTAACTCAGAATCTTAAAAAAATTGCTAAAAGTAAAGTATCAATTTATACTTTCAATATTCTGTGGTGTTTAACATAAAAAGACAAATAAAATAATGTATATTCTAGATGTAGAAGAACAAAAACCAGAGACAGCATTTTGTAATTGAATAAAAAGGATAATTATACTGGCGGAATGGTTTACCAAAGCTAAAGTACTTCTAAGAATATATTATACAGCATTGAATAATAAACAACATTTAAAATGGTAAGATTTTAATGAGATTTATATTTTATTTACTTTTTCCCAATATTGATGAAATTTTATGCAATATCAAATAACTTTAAATATAATTAATTACTGATTTGGAAATTTTTGAACAACTATCTGATTAACATGTGCTGTATAATAGACTATAAGAAGTCTAAACAACATAATTACTTTTAACTGACTAAAATATTACAAAAATAATTATTCAAACCTATCAGGACATCATTGACTGCCAATCCAGTTTTCCCCACGAAGACCATGGAACAGAAAGGGATAATTTATACCTCAAGATTAGGATAAAGTAAACGAATTTATAAATATTTCAGTACGTATTTGACATTTTAATATATCAATGCAGTACTTAAAAATGCATTGTAATATGAGTTTCAAATTACAAATTTCAAAGGAGATTTCTTTTTAATTTTTAAGTAATAACAAAATATTACAACATTCAATCTATCAGTATTTGTGGTCAATACAGACAATTTTTTAACTGTTTTAAAATTATCGTTTAAAATAATTAATATCTAAAATGACAACTGCAAATACTAAACACATTAAGCATGCAAAATGTAATGAGTTTAATTGAAATAAATATATTGAATTTATTTCAACTAATTGTAAAGTCTACTGGCCATTAAAGTTAAAAAATAACATGTTGTCGTGCCAAAAGACTGTTATTTATTTCAGTCATATCGGCAAATTTAAAGCACCACTAATATTATTCAATTGCAGTAATTGTCAGTAGGAATGATGATATTCAATTTACAGTCCGGGACAAAAAGATAGCCCACCCATTATTAATCACTTTCAACCATTGACATTTGCCTCTTGAAAAACACTTTTTCCTCTTTTCGTAGGTCATGGTAGTGAGCCCAGCCATCAGGACAGTCAAGATAATTTTTTTTTTCGTCTGTGAACAAAACTGTTTTCCACTCGTCTTTCCATTGGACATGTTCACGGGCAAACTCCTTTCTTCTTAAACAACAAGTGTCTATCATTTTGTCTCATCCCAAATCAAGTAATAACACGAATTCAGGCAACTATTTTTTTCCTGCTTCATAATGGATCAAATTGGAACATATTTGAGCAGAATACACTGCAGATTAATTCGAAAAAAAATATATCAATGATTACAATTGATAATGATGAAAAATATTGGGTGGGCTATCTTTTTGTCCCAGACTGTAAATATTTTCATAAATAATAAAATATTTAATGTTATTATAAAATGTGTGACAAGTAAAGCAAAGCCATACAAAACAAATTATAGTTTAATTTTCAAAACTACTATTATGTATTTTTAAATTATAAACCATCATAAATCAACAAGCATTGTACCTTCCTAAGCTTAAATTTGGACAAATGTACAGCCATAATGACCGGTCGTATGAAAATAAAATAATAGTCATTAACATTATAACATGTTATGTACATAATATAAACTCCTATCAGGTCTTTAAAAATTTAGAGAAATGGTATGCGAAGTTATCAGGCCAACGAATTTCTTATGTAAAAGCGATTCCAAATCATCGAAGTAACAAAAGTAATATATTACACAAACAAAACATTTAATAGAATTCTAGTGTCAGGGTATAAGTTATAAGTCAATAATTTTTTTCTCAAACATCAGAAATATATTTACGTATAACGTAAAATTTTCAATTATTACTGTTAATGATCTGAAAGTTGATTATTGCTTACTATTGCTTTAATATTTTTTTGTTATAATGTTACATATTCATATTTTAGAAGGTTTTTATTAAAATATGCATTTAAAAGAGAGTTTTTTATTAATGATCACCTGTGGTCAAAGCTGGTGTCCATTCTTGTTCCCCTGTTGCTCCCCATAATAGTGTTGAACTTTTTGAAGAATGCTTTTGGGGCCCGTTCTGACCTATATGATTATTGGGACGTTTCTTACAATCTAAAATATATATATACTTCTATTTGTAAAATATCGATAATCAATAATTAAAATTAGATTATTAATCTTACATTCCTGTAAAGCAGCTAAGGCACTATATGAAAAAGCTAAATGACTATCATTTTCTTTTTCTTGATTATCTAACGCAGGTACAGCTTGGTAGTGATGCTGTTGTATTAAAACTCCAGTTGGTCCTTTTGGAAAAATATGTGTCCACCTTCTGCGATTCGATGTAAGTTTAATAGTTACATGTGATGGATCAAACGGATTAATCAGAGCTCTAGATTCCAAGGGAGGAGAACCTTCAGAACCAACTACCATTCTAATTGGAGGAGATAATTCTTTTTCTAAATAAAAAAATAATTGAATAAAATTTTCTAAAACCTAAAAAGCTAAATCTCTTACCATCTTGATGCATGGATAAAGTTGGACTTACAGCACCTGGTGGAATAGCGATAGGTTCAGAACGAGCGTTTGAATATGATCTCTGCAATATATCCGGATCAGACAACTTTCTTCTCTGGCCTTTTAAAAATTCATTCGAATCTAGGAAACTACCAGAACTTCTTTTATACCGGTAAGAAATTTTGTGATGACTGTAACTGTAAGAGAATCCAATCATTTTTGTTATGTACTTAAATAAGGATTAAAAAATTTAAATTTTACATTTAAAACAAACCTAGTTTCTGTCGTATGGTGTGCTGACGGTAACTGGAATATTTTTGCATCGTAAGCATCATAATCAAAAAACGTATTATGAATGTATTCATCCTCTGGTAGTAACTTGCATTTCGGTGAATTTTTTTTAACTTCACTATTTGTTATTGCTGGAGGTAATTTTATTCGTGGTACAAAATTAGAGTAAGCAATCTTTTTATTTGTAGAATAAAATGAAAGATTGATCCAATGTGGCATTGAATAATCGTCTGGTACTTTTAGATTAGTATCTTTGTTGTGAAACTGTAAAAGAAATATAAATGCAAAATAAAATCAAAAGGACTACTCTTTGGCAATCAATTTTCTCAAAAACTTACTTTTAAGAGTGGAACAGCATGTAAAGGTTGTTCTCCAACACATACTAAGTCACTTCCTACTCCATTATCTATTATTCTTTGTTTAGTGATATTGGTTAGTTCCCTATCTACTTCAAAAACTCCAACACCAGGTGTTACTACAACGCTTAGTTGGCCAGTACGGTCAAAGCTTCTATCCAGATAATGTTTTTCAAACACTAAACAGAAACTAAATCAATTGGCTGTTTTAATAAGAAATAATATTTGTTCTAACAATTTTGAATTATTAAAAATAAATTTATTCATACATTGATCATAGTAATGAAGCTACCATAAAAGAAATTGTGACAATTACCATTTAATGACATATTTAAGACTTCTAAGAAGTTTCCCTGTGCTGCCGTGCTATTTGTAGCAGCTGGAATTGTGATTCCAGGTCTTGAATGATACTCTAATACAATTTTCAAGTAATTATGAAATATTCTACGGAGCTGAACAAGAACTGAACTCCAGTCATCATACCTTTCATTTTGTACTGCAACCCTAAATTAATTAAAGAGAAAATTCAATAAAAAAAATCATTAATAAAAAAGTTGAAATGTTGAGATATATCTAGAAAATACCTATAAAAATCTTCATAATATCTTCCTTTATAATCTTTTTGTAAACATTCTCTCATATGTTGAGGAAATTCTTCCAGATTGTTAGCTTTGTAAAATGTTCTTGAAAATAGAACAATTGTTACTTCATGATTACTACCATTCTTTTTCCATTTCATAAACAAGTCAGCAAGAAATCCATTTACGGCTTTTTCAAAATATAAATCACCGTGTATATCAAAATCCCACATTTCTGATGACATTTGTAGAAACAAGTAAACCATAGAAGTTGAAGATCTGAACACAATTTTAGTATCGTCTGTTATAACACCACAAGCGACTCTATCACCTTGTGCCCACATCTCGTATACTTGACATCTTACAGCGCCTCCAAAAAATTCTAATTTTTTATTCATATAAACACAAGCATTTATCTAAAAAATAATAAACAATAATCTATATTTATATGTACATTAAAAACTGGGTTTATTGTATTATTAAATAAATATATCACTCAGTTCAATAACGAAACAACAAACAAATAATACGAATATTCTAATTAGAATGTAAATATGTAATTAAAGATAAATAGTTAAAATTAGATTCGCTGTCATTAATTTGTAGATTGTTATAAATCATAGATTCTATAAATACTTAAAAGCTGTAAACTACTAATTACCAGAGTATTCTTAAGTCTCCACATTTCGGATCTACCCATATATTGATCTTTAAAAGTTAATTCTATGGAATCTAAAGCTACATCTGCTGGATTTACAATTCGAATTGTTACATTTTTGTATGTTTGCAAACCAAATGCTGTAACAATACTCTGTTCTATACTGATGGTTTCTCGTGCTTGTAATAAATCATCTGAAAATGTTTTTATTTGTAGCAATAGTCTAGGAAAGTCTTCCTCCTCCTTTTTATTCTTGTGATTATCTTCATCGGGTGTTGAGTGGTATATTTCAACAATATCATTCTTATTAGCTTCTGGGTAATCCTTTTGATTAATTATCAGATCCTCCTCTAAAAATAAATATAAATAGAGATCTAACAAGTTTTTCACCATCATTTTACTTACCACTGAACGTTTTTTGGTGTGCTTTTAATTTGAATGACTTCATGTCTACAAACCATTGTCATGTACAAGTATCTATAAACGGAATATTTTATGTTAGTATTCTGTAAATAAATCGAACATTAATAACCAATAAGATATTAACATGTTATCTATGTTTTGAATCAAATTAGGTAAACATTTTGAGAAATAAATATTGACTTGGTTATTTTTTCCATCTTATACTTCTCAAAAACGTCACTGATCTACTTTTACATAAGGACTTGCATGTATATGAACAGGCCACTAACAAATATTTGTAATCGGGGAACCATAACGTCTGAGGCAACTAAAAAGACATAAGACATAACCTTACCTGTAAACATCACAGATGTTTAAAAATTTAAAAATATCTATATTTTTTATTTAAAGCAAAGTTAGGTATGTTTTTTATAAAAACTTACAGACTTTTAAAAGGTAAATGGTATCCACCATTAATTTATCAAACAGAGGCTTCTACTATTTTCTATAGCTCCAATAGTGTACATGTTTCAACAAACTTCGGCAAAGATGATCAAACAGAATTAATTGTTAAGGATAAAATAATATATAATAGTATTTTACAAGTTGAACAAAATAAATTAGGTTATTTTCAGACCCGTAGAATTTTAGGTAAAAGGAAAGAAAAAATAGAAGGTATACAACCTTTACCCCTTTCATTAAAATATTTGGATAATATACGTGAGGAGAAGTGTATAAATAAAATTGAAGAAAAAACACCTACACCGGAAGTCTCAAAAAATGTACAATTTCCATATCAAATCAGTAATAGAGTCAATGAAGCAATTATTAGCAATGAGGATAATGATACAGACGATGTTGAATCTGAAGAGGTGGATCGGGAAATTCGAAGTAGAAATGAAAATTTGCGAAAATGGATGAATTCATATGATAATTTAGAAATTGATATAAGTGATGATGGTAAAAGTGAAATAAATTATGGTACTCCTGATCCGTATAGTAAAATTAGTGATGTGCCGTGTGGGGGATGTGGTGCTTTACTCCATTGTAAGGTATCTGATTCAAATTTTTGTACATCACAAATTTTTCTTATGAATCAATAATTTTAGGATACTGCTATTCCTGGATATATACCATCCGAAATTTTCAAAAATGCTAGTAAAACTGGAGCAGTTGGCTTAGAAGCAATAATATGTCAGAGATGTTTTTTCTTGAAGGAATATGACATGGCCCTCCAGGTTAGAGTTTCAGTGGACGATTATCCAAAAGTTTTAATGGCATTACAAAAAAAGAAAGCATTGGTTTTACTTATGGTAGATTTAACAGATTTTCCGTGTTCGATTTGGCCAGGTATAGCTGATATTTTAGGTCCAAAAACTCCTTTGGTTGTAATAGGAAATAAAATTGATTTGATACCAAAAGATAGTCTAAAGTTTATAACAAACATACAACGAGAGTTATATGATCACATAAAACTTTGTGGTTTCGGTACTTCAAATATATTAGATATTACAGTCATCTCAGCAAAAACTGGTTATGGTGTGGAGGATTTGATAACAAGACTTCAGAAATTTTGGCAGTATAAAGGTATTTTAAGATTTCCTTTATCAATAAAATAATACATATAATTTGAATAGTTAATCTTGACAAGAAAATAAAGTATAGCTATTTTTTGTGGATTGTAATCAATAAATTAGTATTTAGGGAGTTTGTTTTCGCTGAGCAGTAGAAAAACATTAAATTATTTTTATAGAAGAAATATAATGGTTTTACTTACCGCATATTTTAATTAGATAACTTTTACTTAATTACAAACCCTTTAGTTCAACAATACATTTAGTCTTCTGACTTTTTTTGCCGCGAACAAGTCAAGTAGCTCTGGTCTGGTTGCATTCTCCGAGAGCTTCAATAGCACATGCTGGTTGATCTATTTCAGATTCATTAAGCCATTTTACCTGCCATATATCCAGAGATAATAGATAATTTGTCTATGCATATATCTAATTCCGCTTTAACTAAATCCTATTCCAAATACATTTTATACAGCTCAAAGTAATTTTCGTAATGATTAAGATTAATTTGTTCTTACAATACACCGACGGTATTAAAATGTTAAGAGATGATAATGTGGCTTTATTATTTTGAAATCTTGACTGAAGCTGTGTGTACCCGAAGAAAAATTCATATCAAAATAAATATTGCTTAGGGTAATTTGTGTTATTTCTTTCTTACAGATGTGTATTTGGTAGGTTGTACTAATGTTGGGAAATCCAGTTTATTTAATGCACTTCTACAATCTGATTATTGTAAATTTCAAGCATCAGACTTAATTCAAAGAGCAACAACAAGTCAATGGCCAGGAACAACTTTGAATCTTCTTAAATTTCCGATAATGCGTTTATCTGCACATAAAAAGTATATGCGTACTCACAGACTTATTGGAACCAATAAGATATTAATGGCTGAAGAAGAAAAGCGGAGCGATGAGCTGAGAACACAAAATGTACCTGAAAACGCAACATTAATTGGTAAGTAACTTACAAGAATACACCAGTTATGAACGAAAAATCGGCCAGAACAGTTTGTATATTTAAATACTTTTGATTAATTTTTTATAAAGTTATAAATACAATCATTAATTAAAGTAAAAAAGTACCTACTAATTTAAAGTTGTATTATTTTTTAATTAATTTACTAATTACTGAAATAATATTTATCCCAAAATCAGGAAAAAATCCAAACGAGGTTTCATCATATAGGCCAATAAGCCTACTATCAATCGTATCCAAAATACTTGAAAGGTTACTGTTACAAAAAATTAACTCAGACACCAATACAGAGGACTGGATACCCAACCACCAATTTGGCTTTCGAAAAAAACACTCAACGATACAGCAGGTTCATAGAATAGTACACACCATAAATTCTGCAATGGAAAGCAAACAGTACTGCACAGCTGCCTTTCTAGACGTTAGTCAAGCATTTGATAAGGTTTGGCACACAGGCCTGATTTTAAAAATCAAGAAATATCTTTCCATTACCTACCTGAAACTGTTAAAATCCTATCTAAGTGGGAGCGAATTCCGAACAAGAGTGAATGAAAGTATTTCCAATAATTTTCCTATAAAATCTGGTGTTCCACAGGGCAGCGTTCTTGGACCAATTTTATATGTGCTTTACACAGCGGATCTACCATCCAATAATGAAACATCACTGGTACGTTTGCAGATGATGCTGTCATCCTTGCAACCAACGAAATTCCAATTATAGCATCTAACATTCTACAGGTCAACTGAATGAAATCGAGACGTGGTCAAACAAGTGGAGAATTAAAGTGAATGAAACAAAATCAGTCCAAGTGACTTTTACCTTGAGAAGAGACCAGTGTCCCCCAGTTTCACTTAACAATATCCATCTTCCCTAATCCTCTAGCACCAAATACCTAGGAATACATCATGACTCAAAACTCAACCGGAAAGAACATATTCTTAAGAAGCGGAAACAAATTAACCTAAGAATGAAAGATCTAAACTGGCTAGTCGGTAGGAAATCGAAAGTGACCCTAATAAATAAAATTCTTGTCTACAAAGCTATCATAAAACCTATCTGGGCGTATGGAATCCAACTCTGGGGATGTGCGAGTAAGTCAAATATAGCCATAATTCAAAGAAGCCAATCGAAAATACCGCGAACGATAGCTAATGCACCCTGGTATGTGTCAAACCTAACAGGTACAGGATGTGATCACTAAATATAGCACAAAGCACCATGAATGACTGGAATCACACAGTAACCCCTTACTCCAACTTCTAATAGAACATCAAGCCAATAGAAGACTCAAAAGGAACTGGTCAGCCGACCTGAGAAACGGTTGAAGTGGTCTTGTCACTGGAGAAGACCTCACCACGCCAATAGGAGCCCCTTGCTCCGAAGCCAGCAAATTAGCTTATAGAACCTCATTTGTGTTTTGATTGCTAAAGAATGTGACATAATAAAAAAAAATTACTGAGAAACTTTTTACATTTACATTAATATATTTTTAGGTAGAATTGAACGAACATTCTCAAATAGTTTAGTGTCTCCAGAAAAAGCAGATCAGTTTACAACTCAGCCAAATATAAATGATACTAGTATCAGAGTGGGTCTACAGGAAAATCATCCCGATTTTGTATCAAGCCGATGGTGTTATGATACACCGGGTGTAGTTCATCCAGATCAAATTCTTCATCTGTTAACTTTAGATGAACTTGTTAAAACTTTACCTAAAGAACTTATTAGACCAGAAACATTTTGCGTTAAACCTGGTACTACCTTATTTATTGCAGGTTTAGCTAGACTCGATTATATTAATGGACCAGAGTCTGTTAAGTAGGTTCTATTATTATTTTTAATTATTTTATTTTGTTCAGAAATTCTGTAGCTATAATTTTCAGGTTTACAGTTTTTAGATCAAAAGAATTACCGATAACTATTTGTAATGCAAATCTAGCAGATGAAATTTATAATGATCTAATTGGGAGTGATTTATTTAAAGTGCCAGCTGGAGGAGCTGAAAGATTAAAAAAGTGGCCTGGTCTGAAAGCAGCCAAACCGTTTGTTATTACTGGACTTGGTAGAAGGTTCTGTTCGAAAGACATTGTGTTATCAAGTGCAGGTACCTTTACTTTATTTTGTAATTACATTACAAGTACAAGTTACAATAACCACTAATGTCAAAATTTTCTTATTGATTCAATTCGAGATTAAATTTTTAAATATATTTTTGTTTTTGTTTTAGGTTGGATTTCAGTTACTTGTGGCTACAAAAAAGATTTTACTTTTCAAGCTTGGACTCCTGAAAATAGAGGAATACACTTGAGACAGTGTATTCTGCCCAATATAGTAAGATTAAAGGGAGAGAGAATTAAAAATAGTGTAGCTTATGAACAACATAAGTTTATTTAAAATATGTTTAATAAAAAAAAAATACAATTTCGTTGTTTCTGTTTCCAAAATTATTATAATTATTTGACAAATACTTTTATTTATTCATCTTTTTTTTCATACATAATTTTGAAAAATCTCAAAAAATGAGTAAATTCTCACAATTATGATTTTTCACAATTTGAAAAATCGAGTTATCGATATCTCGAAAACCAAAAAAGATATCAATATTCCTTTTTCGGTTTTTAAATCAAATTTTCTTACTGATATAAAAATTGTTTTGAAATTGTTAAAAATCTCAAAAATTAAGTGAATTATCACAACTTTGGTATTTTCACAATTTTAAAAATCGATATATCAATGTATTTCGAAAACTAAAAATGATATCAAAATGCAGTTTTTGGTTTTTAAATCAAAATTTCCCACTGATACAAAAACTGTTTTGAAATTTTGAAAAATCTCAAAAAATGAGTAAATTTTCACAATTATGATTTTTCACAATTTGAAAAATCGAGATATCGATATATTTTGAAAACCAAAAAAGATATCAAAATTCGGTTTTCGGTTTATGATTCCAAATTTCCTACTGCTGCAAAAAATTGTTTTTAAATTTTAAGTAACAGAAAAAATTAAGTGAATTTTGGTTTGGAATAATAAAAGTAATAAAAAACTCTGTTTTTTATATAACTTTCACTTTAATTAAAAAAATTTTTTAAATGACATGTTTCGCTGAACTAGCATCGTCAGATTGACATATAAAGTTACATTTTGTTTATTTGTATCTAACTATCTGATCTTGATTAGGTAATATTAAGGCTAGATTAGGTATGGAAGTAATTAGATATAACAATATTAAAGCCTAGATGTTATTAGCCCTAAGGGATTATCCTGGATGTATCTCCCTCTAAGATCAGTATAACTGTGCAATGATATAGAAAAACCAGGAAAAAACTATATCTGCTGATCTTTACAATAACTTAATATATTTGTATTATAATTATATCTTATCTCTATGTATAAAATGAAGACTCAATCAAAGTAAACAATTTAATAGTGGAGAATTTCTAAGATTAATTTGTTCATTAACAACTTTAAATTGTGGATCTGCTAGATGTCTTTTTATCTCAAGTTCTTCAAGGAAATCTAAATTTTGTTTTTTATTACAAATGTGTAGTATTTGGATGTTATTGTTATGTAAGAGTGAAGTTGGATGTTCAAGTAGGTGTTTTGCATAATTTGACTTATCTGGTTGTTTTAATCTATATGCTCTTAAGTGTTCATTGAATCTTATTTCAAATTTTCTTTGTGTTTGACCTATATATATGGCATTACATTTTGTACAATTAATTTTGTAAACACCAGATTTTTTTAAATTAGGTAATTTTGATTTCACATTTAATAATTCCAAATAAAAATGAACTTTCAAGTATTAAGGGTACGTACAATTAATTGAATTTTGGTATTTTCACAATTATAAAAATCGAGATATCGATGTATTTCGAAAACCAAAAATGATATCAAAATGCGGTTTTTGGTTTTTAAATCAAAATTTCCTGTTGATATTAAAAACTGTTATGATATTTTGAAAAATTAAAAAAATGATTAAATTTTCACAATTATGATATTTCACAATTTTGAAAAATTGAGATAACCAATCGAAAACCAAAAAAGATTAAAATGTAAATTTTTGCATTTGATTCTAAATTTTGTCCCGATTTAGAATTTTTCAAAAATCATAAAAATCAACCAAAAAATGCTTTTTTTAAATTTCCAAGATCAAAAAACCGAGATATTGATATCTCCAAAACCAAACGCGGTTTTTTGCATTTGTTTACAAATTTTGCACTGGTTTAAAATCAATTTAAATTCTGCAGATTTGAAATAATAATCAATAAATCTGTAGATCAATTAAAGTCCGCAGATTTGAAATGAAAATCCGTATTAGATTCGCGGATCAAGTAAAAAATCCGTAGATATACGGAAAAATCCGTAGAGCTTGCATCACTGCTTTATGCTATCAAGCATCAGCTGATCGAGTTAAACACGAAGTATAGATACCAGGAGTTTAAACGTAATGTTAAAAAAATGGTCTCAATTTAGGGGACAGAACTATTGCCGGTAGAGTGCGCTCGTGTTCCTAAGGTACTGGTTTAAATCCTTACGCGGGAAGTTTTGTTACTATTGACAGCTTTTATGACAACTAATTTTAATTAAATAAATTAATATTATTTATTGAATTTAATTTCGCGAAATTTAAATGTCATAAACATCGGTTCTTATAAGGTTCTTATGGTTCCTAGCGCCGCCAGTGGCAAAAATAGAACTATGATCTGGCCCGATTATTGAGACCAGAAATATTATGAAAAAGCCTATACCGTGTAGACTCCTGGTATCTAGTCTTCGTGGAGTTAAATTAAAATGGTATAGTTCTCATATTCACCATAGCCCGTTATGAGGTCTCTGGTTCTCATTTAAACATTTTTAGGTTATGTTGTTTTTGTTTTGTTAATCGTTTGTGATATTTTTCTTTTATTTTCATAAAAATGAATGACATTTCAGATAAATTAGATGAAACAAATTTAGAAGACACATCAAGTAACGAGGAAACAAGTTCAAGTGAAGGTAAGTTTAAAGAAGACTAAAAGGATCGCTAGTATGTTTTTTATTTTCTAGATGAACCTGAAAGTGTTCCCGAATTTCCAGTAGCAATGTGGGACTTTAATCAGTGCGATCCTAAGAAATGTTCTGGAAGGAAATTGGCGAGAATGAATTTAGTTAAATGTTTAAAACCTAAGCAGCGATTTCACGGTCTTGTTTTAACACCCACTGGGGAAAAATGTGTTAGTCCGCAGGATAGAGAAATTGTTGAAACTAAAGGAATTGCTGTAGTTGATTGTTCATGGGCACGAATTGATGAAACACCTATAGCAGCTTTAAAACCTAGTCATGGAAGACTTCTTCCGTTTCTCGGTAATATCATTGGACATTATAAATAATCTAAATTGCGAATTTTTATTTATTTCTAGTTGCAACAAATCCTATAAATTATGGAAGGCCTTGTCAATTAAGCTGTGTAGAAGCTATCGCTGCTGCAATGTATATTACAGGATTTAAAGATGAAGCAAGGTTCTATATGAGTAAATTTTCTTGGGGTCATTCATTTGAAGAACTGAACAAAGAACTCCTTGAAATTTACGCTTGTTGTACTGATAGTAAATCTGTAGTTGTAGCACAAACTGATTATATAAAACGGGAACAATTGAAACAGGAAGAAGATAAAAGAAGTAAGCTCTTGCGTTAATATATTGCTAGTATGCTAGTTTAGGAAACTAAATTTCGTTTTAAAGCATATGTACGAAAAATCATTTCTGAATACACTAATAATAATAATATGCTTTATTGCCACTGAAAATTGTACAAATTTATTGACAAATTACGTGATTACACATAAAAAATGTCAATTACATAAAATTTCCTGTGTCAATGTCAAGTAAATAAGAAATGTAACAACTAAAGTAACACAAACTATTGCAAAATTTAAATAAATTGTAAAATATACCTTAGTATCTATCTAACAAGTTGAGACTGTTGCATATGCTACCCAATTGTGCATGAATCTATTTTAATTTTTAAAACTAATGTTAATTCTTGATTACTCATTAAAAAACTCAATTACTGAATAATATGGTCTTACAGAT
This sequence comes from Altica lythri, assembly GCA_964028335.1. Classification (NCBI taxonomy): domain Eukaryota; kingdom Metazoa; phylum Arthropoda; class Insecta; order Coleoptera; family Chrysomelidae; genus Altica; species Altica lythri. Next base: position 56,698,132 of record OZ034805.1, on the reverse strand, counting down.
AGATAGGTTTTCGTCATTTTCCGAAATTTCGGAAAATATGTTGTGGATTTAATTTGCATTGGTAGATGATTATAAAGTTTTTTGCAGAATATAATATAGATTTTTTTACTAACTCATTTGATGGTGTCGGTAAATAAACATCATAGTTTGAGTTTCTGGTGAAGTAGCCATGATTAGGTCTTGCAGGAAATTGGATTTCATTTTATGTAAATCAGAAGTTATAGTTGCATGAAGAGTTGCTCCAGGTTATACTAGTATCATCAGCAAATAGAAAAAAAATCATCTATTTTTAAATTAGTGATGTCGATAATAAAAAAAAGAAAAAGTAGAGGACCCAGCACTGAACCTTGCGGTACTCCACAAGAGATGCTTTTGTGATTAGAGTCAGTACCATTTGCTCTTAACAGTTGTTTCCTATTCCCCAAGTAAGATTTAAACCAGTTTATAGAAATACCTCGAATTTCGTAGATATTAAGTTTTTCAAACAAAATATCGTAATTCACACAGTCGAAAGCATATTTTTGGCTGATACCTTTGGTAGTCTAAGGTTTGTGACTGATGGTGATTAGAGGAAATACCGTATTAAATGTATAAATCATTTTATTTAAAAAATCACTGAAGTTGCAGTGAAAGTCTCTAGAAGGATAATTCCAGTCAGAAGTCACACAAATTTTGGAATTTACGATAATTTTGAGCGGAATAAACCCTACCAAAACGTCGACTTCTCAAGGAGGATTTGCTTAGGGTGTTAAACTTGGTAAATGCTGCTTCATAATCAGATTAATCCTTCACTAATAACTGTAGCGCGGACATAAAGGGGTGAGAAATCTGAGACATTATAATCAAACATGGTAAATGTTGTTTTTGTGATTCTTGTTGGAGAATTAACGTGCATTGTATTCAAATATAGTTATTAAGGACAGCTGAGTAGCACAAGCAGCAGCGTAGTCAATATTTATTGTTCCCAACATTTACTGTTACAATTAATCAACAAAACTAATTTTCTTACTGATTTCAGGACAACCAGACTTTCCTAGTTCAAGTGAATCGAGTGACACGGAATAATTTGTACATAAACAAAATGTGAAAGTAAGTGATATACTCTGAACTTTTTTACCTTAGTATTGAATTACGTGGAATAAAGAAACAACGAGGCTCTATTTTTCTAAATAACTGGTGTTCAGCATATGGTATTGATGTATTTATATATAGGTTGCGTAAATCAAAAATAATACCTAGTATATACTTAATTTTATAATTTGTAAAAAATATAAATAAATATAAAGAAACATATTTTAGACGTCATTAATAGTTTGCATTCTATATTTACAAAAAAGTTACGAAGCATGCACTTCTTCAATCGTAAGATGTGCGATAAACCTTAGTCTAAGTTGCAATTGTGGCCGTAACCTTCTGACCACAGCCTCCAACTCCTTTTTCATGCTATCTCCAATAAACATATATTTAATATGGTATAGTAAATCGCAGATAGGGTCCATGTATTTCATTTCAGTTTGTGCTTGATCAACTTGAGCAAGCAATTCGTACAGGGCATTAGTAAGGTCAACTAACATAACATGGAATCTCTGTAGAAACGGTCCCACTAAATGGCAAACATATAGAAATTGTTCCTCTGTTCTCACTACTGCTGGCAAGCACTCTTTAACCCATCGGGGAACGCTAGCTATTTGACCAGGACCAGCGTGGTGCCAAACAGAATGGGCAACAGCTAACATGTAGCTATAACGATTATGTAGCAGTCCAGCATGAGTTTGTTTAAAATCAAATAGTTGAAATGGTGAACAGTCAAACGTCCACGAATCTAATTCTGATAATGTAGATATTAGTCGGTCATGTAAGACACTCCAGTAGCTAACAGGAAGTGCTGAAAGGACAAGACCTATTGCATTAATCCACTGGTGAATATCGGTAGACGGGATCATTACGTAACCTAAAAAACAAAAAAAATACTTAATATTGTACAATTTGTTAAATCTATTTTATTGGTATCATGTATGTTTACCTTTCGCAATTACATCTAATAATCCATTTGCAACTGCTGCTGGTCCTGCTGAGAGTGCCATCAGCTCTACACAGGAAGTGTACAAAATATGAGCACCAGCATTTGGAAATTCATTGAACCTCCAATCAGTCAATGAGTTTGAGTTTGGATTTGAACCTCCGATAACATCCACTATTCTTTTGATTACCTGAATGTAATAATCCAACTCTGGAAGCCAGATTTCTTCAGCATTTGTTCTTAAAAATGCTTGATATGGTTCGGAAAGAGTTTCTTTAAGGCTTCCCAAAACAGCTGCTACCAATCTATTGAATAATAGAATTTAGTAGTGAATCTTCATCAATTTATGCTATTTAAACTTACTTCCTTTTTAGAGGTGGTCTATCTCGAAGTTTAGATTCATAATAGTGTAAAGTATTAAATAAATACGTTACGGGTCTATCATGGAATTTATACAAACAACCAAGGTGCTCCAATAATATTTCTAAGCTCTTAGTAACTTGTGGTATTTCTAAAAATCGATGAACAACAATATCAAACACTGGTAGAAATCTGAAAACATAATAATGTATAAAATAAAATACCGAACACATATGACGATAAACTACAAACCTTAAACACACGTTTCCAAAATTAGGATGATAACCCCCACTTTGTTCCTCAGGTGCAAATTTTTCAGGGTATTTTCTTTGAAACTCTAAATGTTTTTCGTGCCAGTTTGTTTGGTTCCAATGATCGGGAGAATTATCTTTAACGAAATCTTGTACTCTAGTTCGAAATTCGGAAGCTTTTAATAATACTAATTGTATGATGAATGAACATACTTGAGCTTCACTACCCTCTTGTGTTCTTAAAGCTAAACATAAAACTAAACGATCAATAGTCACGATATTGTATTTCCAGATCATATCGTTGACAGTATCTACACACTTATTGACATGTTGGCCACCTGGAGAATTGCTGAACTCAAATACTAAGCAATCGCAGAATTTTCTTAAATGAGCTGAGAGAGCTCTAGCACCTATCCTTTCCAGAATTCTAAAAATATTTGTAAAAGAATTTAACTAAATTTATAAGATTAAATAAAACATACTTATAAGCAATAGGGCTAATATGTTCAGTGTCTAATAACATCCTCCAAAGCAAACATAAAAATAATGGGGGTGCTCCTGGTACTCCAAAGTGGGCCATTATATCATTCTCATTATTCATTGAAGCCCACTTTCTGTTCTCCTCTTCAACAGCTTTTTTTAACTGTTGCTTATTTTCTTTTGGTACTACATGTTGTATGAAAAATTCGGCCATAGCTCTTGGAAAACATTCTAGTGTTTGTGGAGCCCAAGCATGAGGTGTTGACTGTGCAATCGTAGCCAACAGTTCATGACACCAAGATCCATCTGTGCCTGTCACGTGTGTAGCTCTTGCTAAGGTAAGCACAAGTGCTCTGTTTAATTCTTCTGACTCTGCAGACACAATCCCTTTTGGTTCGGCAAGAAATCTGGAAAGTTCCGGTTGGACATCACCGCTTCCTAAACCTGCAAATAGTTTACAATCACTAAGTTATCTGTACTTTTGTTAATAACGGTCTTATTACCTGTAATTAATCTTAAAGCTGTAGATTCTACACACAAATGTAGCTGAGTCTGATTAGCTTGAGGTACAGCAGCCAATGAATGCAAATGACTCAATAACTGTACTCTATAATGAGGATGAATATGGTGCATTCTATAACTGAACATTTCTAACAAAGTATATAAAGTACCCCAAGCATGTGACTTATAAACCTGTGGCAACAATTGATTTAAAAAACCTTTAATTCCTAAAGATTCAATTTCAGTGTACACCAATAGTCTACTGTACGTTTCCACAAGTGCTGGAGAAAGTGGCATACCGGACTTTGTTTGAGAGAGCTTAATGACATGTGTAACTATACTGTGAATCAAACTCATTTTAGAATGTACGGTTAAAGAGTCCAAAACAGTCATGCTGAGAGGAGCAGTAGGTGGAGATGAAGATTTAGCACTTCCTTGAATAGTTTCCACTAATGCAGCCATTGGTTTGCTGAAAAAAAAAAAGATTTGAAACATAAATTATTAGTAATAACTATTAGTTACCTAAAGTAATCTTGATTTGTGGAATATGCATTACATAATAGGGCAATTCGATAATCATTTCCCATGGCAAGAGCTGCGTTATTGGGGGGTACTAAGTGTTGTAAAAAATCATGATGGGTTCTCAACTTAGTAGGAACTGGCCAGGTTATATTTGCCTGTTCTGCTTGCGCCTTCTTCGTAAGATGTATCCAAATACAAGTCATTGCCATTTGACGTGTACACTGTGGTTGGTTAAAATCAGGTACAGGAAGAGATTGTTCTTGTTCAGGATATAATAATTCATATAAACGTAATACTGGCAGAAAATTAGATAAAGGATTGCGCTGTATTGAACCTGAGATAAATTGTAACAAGACCCACATTAGCTGATCTCTACCTAAAAATATTATTTAACAGTTAAGTGCATTATATTTATATAGTATAATAGTAAATACCTCTTCTTAAGTCTCTTCCTTGCAGTCTTGAATGTAAAGACATTACCAAGCTGGGAAAACTTGCAAATTGAAAGAGTACAAAATATATTAACTGTGAAGATAAATGCAACCATAAATCTTGAGTGGCTTGTTCATCTCCTTCAACTTCTGTTCTCTCTAATGCTAAAACTACTAGTTCAATTAGTTGTTCTTCTATTGCTTGACAGTGCTGTTTATGTTGCTTGTTTAAACCCAACATACCACATACCATATCCCGACTATAAGGCTGTTCAAGAACGTAACGAAGTAGACCTGTTTGTTTTTCCAATAATTCTGGAGCATAAGGCAGAACACCTAAAATAAATGTGAATAACATTTTTTTAAAGAGTAGATAAAAATATACAAGAGTTTTTAATTATTAAAGGAATTAACCTTTTAAAGTGAACCGAAGAGTTGAAGGATCCAATTTCCAAGGATTCACTAAGTGTTCAGGACAACCGCTGTGTTCAACTACCGGTCTCATTTCAGCTTGACCAATTATTGAAACCATTTGGGCACATGCACGGAAACTTTCTACATAATCTGAGAACAAAGCCGATAGTCTCCAATGTGGAGTGTCTGGATAAGCTTTTTGAAGTTCATTAACAAGTAAATATCCTGGCAAGAGACATGCATCTCTATCCATAATTTTTTGTGCTAAATCCATAAGAGCTTGCGCTTGTGGTTGGAGACCTGAATTCAATCGCCATGGTAGTGTTTTTGCTTTTTCACAACATCCCTATTATAAATAAGTCATAATTAAAAGAATACAAATACAAAATAAACCACGTACTTTCATAATCTCTCTGACACCCTTGTACTCAACCAGATCAATTATTTTTTTAATCAGTTTGAATGATTCGACCCAAAAGTGTGAATTGGTGTGTTGAAGAAGTTCGCTAGTGATAATAATCTCACATACTTTTCTAGGAGGTAATGATCCAGTTTTTACACAATTTTCTAACAGTTCCATCAATAATTGCAAATAGTTTTGGGAACAACCATAAACTATACCCAAATACTGTCTTATCGCTGAATCTACCTGATCTTGATTTGCATTTGCCACTCTAAAGGCATTATTTAATTCTTGTTGCCATAAGGAAATTTTTTCACTTTCGTCATTTAATCTGTGCACAAGAAAACAACTAAATGCTTCCTCAATTCCTTCAACTTTCAGAATGTCGTTTAAAATAACTGTGACTGAGTCACACATGGTAAGAGTGTTGTTTACACTATCTTATGTTATAATAATTGATATTTTGCTTTAAATAAATATATTTCAAATAAATCCTAATGAATTCTTATTCACAAACTGGCTTCTTTTTCCTGTCACAATAACATAACCTCAAAAAATTAATTGTATTGCCTATTGCCTCATCGTATATAAGGCAAGGAGATAGCTACAGTAATTTTTTCCTCTGTCTTTACCAGAGGTAAGAGATAATAATGGTCTTTATTAAATAAAGAATTGTTAGTAAAAAATGCAATACACCCATACTTTCTGTTATCAAAACTATAAAATCAAAATTGTTACAAGAATTTGAAATAAGACCGCGGCTATTTTTAAGTATGTAAACAATTTTTTTTATAGTTGGCATTACTGGCACGCAGTGTTGGTAGGTGTCATGGGATTTTATTGACAGATCATATGATCTACCCAATAACTCCATTTTCATTAGGCTGGTGGTTGTTAAAAGTCTAGGGCGTAGTCAAAGAAAAACTTCTAATTCTCGTTTATAAATTTGTCAACGTATTTTAAAAGTACGGAAAAATGGCTTTAAGTGACGTAGATGTGCAAAAACAGGTAAATAATAATGAATCAAAATATTGTTAAAGATTACGGATGTTATGAACCCAGTCCTTTTTGTTAGTAATTAATGTATTAAGCTCTTTCTTTTAATTAAATATTTTTGTATTTATTAATTATATAGATCAAACATATGATGGCTTTCATTGAGCAAGAAGCCAATGAAAAAGCTGAAGAAATTGATGCAAAAGCTGAGGAGGAGTTCAATATTGAAAAGGGCCGTCTTGTTCAACAGCAAAGGTTGAAGATTATGGAGTATTATGAGAAAAAGGAGAAGCAGGTTGAACTACAGAAAAAGATGTAAGTTTAGTTATAGTATTACAATAACTTTTCTTAATATTAAATTAGTCATGTGATCTTAATCTATTTGCTCTATAAGCCTGTTTCATAATTTTATCCACAACATAATGATGGTAATCACCCAATTTTAAGAAGGATGTAGGTGATTTTAAGTATTCAATATAAATACATTTCTTTGAATATACTGTGTAGCTGCATTTTCAAAAAAATTAAAAAACTTTTACAATATAACTTGAATATATTCTCAATTTTATACGAATATTTGTTTTTGATTTATATGTTTTACTTATTTCTTATTGTTATTTTTTAGTCAATCATCAAATATGTTAAATCAGGCCAGATTGAAGGTCTTGAAAGTAAGAGAAGATCATGTCCGTGCAGTTTTAGAAGATACTCGTAAACATCTAGGAGAAGTTACACGAGATCAAGGAAAGTACACTCAGATTCTCGAGAGTTTGATTCTTCAAGGATTGTATCAGGTTAGTATTTCTTGGGTATCAAATTTGTGGGTAATTAATGTGTACTGCCGTTATACTATTAATTTTGCATGATGGTTAAAAAACTTCTTTTTAATGGAAATAGTTAAAATGCTTAGTCAATGTGCTTTTTTTAGAATGAATTGATTTCACTTGAAATAATGTTTGTTTGAAAATTAATTATAGATTATAAAAGTCATATCTATTTAGTTTGTGTTGAGTCTGTTACTCTGTTGCCACTTATGGTTTATGTGTATCTGTAGAATGCTGAAATTGATCGTTAAAGTCATTTTTTCTTGTAAGATACAGATATTTTTTATTGTAAACTGCAAATAGACGAAGTAAAGAAATGCAAATGTTAAGAAACAATTCCTTCGCTTAACCTTAATATAACTAAAGTCCATTTTGTGTCACAAAATTCATACAATAAATAATAAATGGAATTAATCTTAGATAACCCAATTTTAATCTTTATTGAAGATCGTATTTTAATACTGTTTTACATTTCTGTACTTCTTGTTTAGTGTATAAGGCTTTCGGTGCATACAGTATTAAAAAGCATGTTGTACTAATCTTTATAGACAAAATACACTGAAATTCTTGAGAACCTTATACTGCAGGGGTTATTTCAGGTAAGGAAATCGTAATTATCGTTTTTATGTATTCTATAATGTTAAGTCAGCTTATAATGTTTTTGCTTTCTGTGTATGTATTCCTAAAGCTGTATTGTATTCTTTATTTCAAACACTCTTTACTGATAAAGTTTTTTCTATCAATTTTTTATGTATTCAAAAGTATTTTTGAGCTGTTTAAATAAATTTTGTTTCTGCATTGTTTGTTAATAGATTTTTCATTAAAAATCGTAATTATTGTTATTCGATAAATAACTATTTGTTTATTATTGTAGTTGTTTGAAAAAGAGGTTTTCATCCGAGTACGCCCTCAAGATAGAGAATTGGTTAAATCTATTTTGCCTACTATTTTAACCAAGTACAAGGATACTACTGGTAAAGACATAGCATTGAAAATTGAAGATGAAAGTCATCTTTCTCAAGAAACTACAGGTGGAATTGAACTATTGGCCCTAAGGAATAAAATCAAGATTAGCAACACCCTTGAAGCTCGTTTGGAACTAATTTCACAACAGTTGGTGCCTCAAATCCGTACTGCCTTGTTCGGACGCAACGTTAACCGAAAATTCACCGATTAAATAATTTGTTTATTAAAATTTGCGTATATAAATAGTATTAATAAATCAGTGTTTACTAGTTAGTTTGCGGAAATCTATACATTTAACTGTTATCATGTGGAAAATTTATGTATATAGAACTAATTATACCATTCCTTGTAGAGTATATATTTACTTTATACCTAAATACTACCTTTTGTTATATTAAACGGTTAACTTCTCTCAGCACCTTATGAAATATAAAAAAACATTTTATTTGTTTATATGTATATAGAAAATATTCTTTTTCTGTAAGAAATAAATTGCAATAAAATTTGTTGATTATTTAATAGTTTTTTTTTCTACCTTATTTAACTTTGGTTGATTTGGGTAAAAGTTAAACACTGCGCCTTTTTATTTCATCCCAGACAACTTTGTTATTATTTGAAAAAAATGTTAGCACTCTTTCTCTCCAACTTAACCCAAGTCGATTTGGGGACGGCGTTAGCCTTTCGTAGCATTTCTTTTTATCTATGTTTAACGCATCCTCTCTTAACGATTAAATCACACGAGTACTGATTTAACATCTGATGAAGATATTGTACATCGAAACGTATGCTATGTAAGTTCTAAAATAAAGTGAATATCGAAGAGTACAATTGTAATTTATTCGTGGATAAACATGAATATTCATCAAGTAAAAGCCACCTTCAACTCTTAATTACATAATTCTTATCCGCCCTTTCTACATCTCAACTTATTTTCCTGGATTGTCTTGCTCAGTTGTCCCACCTTCACTGTACCTCTTACTCTCTTATTTATTACTTAATGTCTCCTCGTTAATTCACACATCCAACGCAACATCTTCATCTTCGCCACTTCTAACTTTCTTGCTATTTCGTTACTGACCACTGGTCCTACAACTGTCTGGTACAGTCTACCTTTCATTTTTGCACTCACTTTCCTGTAACACAAAAGTCCACTCATTCTTCTCCAACTCATCGACACATAATTCTATATGATTCATCTCACTCTTTAACACACCCATTCTTTTCTAACATGGACTCTAAAGTATTTAAAGTTTTGTACAGCTGGAAGCACTTGGTCCTGCAAATTCATTGTTTCGTCTGTTGTCATATACTTAGTCTTCGTCCTACTAACTCTTAACCGTTTGTGCTCAAGCGCTTTTCTCCATGTCACAAGTTTTCTTTTCAGCCCCTCTTTCACAAAATCTATATCATCGGCATACATGGGACTTAATCTCTTATTCCTTCAGTCATAAGAACCATCACCATACTAAACAGATAGGGGCTCAGCTCGGACCACATGCACTCCAAATACTTTCGTAACCCCAACACTGGTTTTTGATTTCTGTTTTTGTTCCCTCATACAGTTTTTGCACTAATCGGACATACTTTTCTGGCAAACCTTACACTCGCAGACATCTCCACTCTTCTTGTCTCGTGAGTCAATTGCGATAATTGTGTGAATAGAATATTCTGGGCAAGTGGGTTGTGACAGCTGGAAAACCAGAAACCATTCTCGAACGTCTGGCTTCTAGGTATTCTACGTGGAATAGAAGGCTCTAGGTCTAGAGTCCGAAATTCGGAGAATGGACAGTTTTTCGCTAGTCTTATATAAACAGAAATGGAGCGTCCAGCAGGGAGTCGAACGTAAAGATCTGTTCAGATAAATTAGTATTATAGTTTAGTTGTATAAATATATTAGTTAAGTGTTGTGATTAGTTTTATTATAAAATAAATACGTTTAAACAATATAATATTAAGCATAATCCCAATTTTACACTATCGTGACATTATTTCTAGTTCTAATATTATTTCCGTGAATTTTCATATGCGATGTTAATGTACAACTTTGAGAAAAACTCGATCCACATTCTTTACATTCATAAGGTTTTTCACCAGTATGAATTCGGGTATGTACTTTTAGTGATGATATTTGTCTAAAATCTTTTCCACAATATTGGCAATTGTATTTTTTTTCGCCTGTATGTATTCGCTGATGTGCAGTCATGTGTGACGATACTTTAAATTTTTTTCCACATATATTACACTGATACGGTCTTTCGTTTGTATGAACACGAGTATGGATGTGCAACTCTGTTGAAGTGGTAAAAGTTTTTTTACAAATAGAACATTGGTACCTGCGGGGCTTCTTTTCACCAGTGTGACGTCTAAAATGAAATTTTTTTTATTAGTCTCAGAATAATAATCTTTTAAATGCAGGAGTTCCCACTTGAAGACCTATTCAAAATTTTTATGATTTTGTGCTTTTTCGAGATCTATAATGAAAAATTTAGAAGTGCCATTTTAGGATAAAATATAGCTGAGAATTGTATCAGTCGAAAATTCGTAGCCGATGCGCAGAGTTTATTCCGGTATTTATTGTGTTACGGCGGAAGTGAAGTAGGTATGTAGGGTAAGCGAATTTTCGTCCAGGGTAGGAAGAAAGAAAGTTTTTCTACTGATTATATTAGTAATTACATACTCGTTATAATAAAATAGCGTTCATATATTGAAATAGAATTCCTCCTGAGACACAATCTAATCAATGAAATCTCCGGGTTGTGGATTTTGCAAAATACATTTTTTTTCTTCCTGTGGCTGGTCTTCTTTCTGCTCCTCTACTTTCTAGCTCGTTCTTTCTGCTGGTCCTTCTCTATGCTCCTCTACTTACTAACTCTGGTTTTTATTATCTATTTTTTTATTTAAAATTCAATTTTTTGTAACATTTAAATTCGATTTATACATTTTCAATTAAGAAGGGTTTACACTACCAGAAAGTTACCGAAAGACTGCGTCCTCGAGGAAAATTCATTTCAATATAAAATTTATATTTAATGTGTGTGGCTACTCTGGTACTTTATACGGTTCCTAAGCGGGAATTCCTCTTCCTAGTATGTTTTTTTATTTGTAATTGATTAATATAAATTTATTTTAACTTACCTTATATGAGTTTGAAACTGTTGAAGAACCGGAAACATTTCTCCACAATCATTACACATATATGGGCATTCATTGGTATGCTTACTGCGGATGTGATCCATTAGTTTAATTTTCTGTGTAAAAGATTTTTCACAATCTTTACAAACAAACGGAGATTTATTGATGTGAAGTTTTTTATGTTTTAATAAAGAACTTTTATATTGAAATTGCTTTTGACATTGTTCACATTTATAAGAGTGATCTCTGGTGTGCATCTGAAATAAAATTTCAAATTTTAACTGTTTGCTTAATTTTTTATGCGAAAAGTAAAATTGTAATATTTTAATAAGCAGTATCTAGGACCAAAAGCAGCTATAAGTGTTTGTCTGATACAACTTCGATCAGTTAAGTTTTAACTTAAGTTTTTACTTTGATAGCTCATTCTTGTTAAATCCTCTCTGTTCTTTTTTTATACTATCTAACTCAAGAATATTTTATTCTGTTGTTACCAAATGGTCCCAAACAGTTTTAAATAGTGCTTATGGGCTCGAAAAGATTCAGAGTTCCGAAAAAGAAGATCCCCTTCCTAACCTTAAATTCCTCCAGTCCGTTGTAGACTTGGACCTTCCAGAAGATCTGGAAACCGTGCTGGATGAAACCCCCCTTTCCTACCGCTAGATGGTGCCCCCAACCCCACACTAGATACTGGAAAAAATGGGCCCTTGGCGAAGGTTTCTGTGGTTTCGTCCTTTCCAAATAGAAGGCCTCCACGACGGTGGAGACACGCCACAGCGTCAATCTCCCAACCCCACATTGCACCACGTGGGTCACACTTACACCAAAGAAAAATGACTTTTTAGACACGTTCAAGCACCATGGAGGGATAAAGAGAAGTTAGAAGATCCAACTTCACAGGAAATGCAAATTGGAAAATTTGTGAGAGCGAGCCGGCGACAGACAGATACCAACTCCTTTCCAACGCTCCATCCATCCCCTGAAAAGGTCGTAAGTCCTACAACAGGGTCCCCTTAAATACCAAATTCCCAAAAATTATCATACTTATCTTCCTAACTATATATTCTTAAGTCTCTCTCGAAAAATCTTATCCTTTGATTGATTAAGGTTCTTGCACATAATATTCAGCTAAGTTCTCCTTTACTGGTGTATGCCTCGTGAGGAATTTGTAATGACTTTCAGCGGATTCTTGTTTGTTTTAGCTCGCCTAATATACGTCTATCTAAAATACTTTTTTCATCGTGCTTAATCAGGGATATGTTCCTATTGTTGTTTCTGATCTCTAGGTTATTGTAACTGAACCTTTTCCATGCAACTTTGTCAGCTTGCTTATGTTAGGTATTTCTCTATTGCCAGGACTTCAATCTAATTTGATGCGGTTATGTTCCGCCAGAACATCGAATTCTTGTTGCCACTCTTATACCTACTAGACTGGAGACCACCTTGGATTTATTTATGTTGCCTTCAAATTGTTTTTTCTTGCACATTATAGAATTACATATAACTCAGTCTGACATACGGAGGTGTTTGTTCATGGATAGAAATTTTCACATTTTTATCAGTGCTGTAACTTCGTGCTTGTGAACCTTCTTCATTCTTAGAACCAGAATCAGTATGTAAACCAGGAGTAACTCTGAAGCTTGCGTTAAGTGCTCACTTATTGATAAACTGATTTAAGGAGTTCCAAAATCTGGAGATCCTGGGGTTGAAGGAACGATCGAATAGATCCGTTCTCGATGTCTGGCTCAGTATAAGGATGCACGGAGTTGACACATCACGTTGCACTGGCTTGTCTGGCAAGTGGAGGCATTATAGAGCGGAGTTCTTCTGAGTATCCGTTAAAGTATCGGTAAAACAGGGAGAGATTAGACACCGCTCTTCGGTGGGACAATGGTGCTAGGTTTTTGGTGATACTGGTGTTGTTTATTGGTCGAACTGCTCTTCTTTGTATTGTATTAAAGAACTTTTAGCCTTGATGAAGCCGCTAATCCCCAAACATGCGAGCAGTATTCAAGATTAAGTCTTACTGGGGCTTTGTAAAGAGTAGGTAAGTTGGATGGAGAGAAATATTTCCGTGCTCTAAAAAGAAAGCCTAACTTCTATCCTGCTGCAGTTGCTATGGATGCAATATGTTCGGTCAAAAGTAATATTGAAACGTAAAATGATAAATGATAAACAGAGTAGAATGGTATGTGGATTTTTATTTTTACTTACATTCATATGAATTCGAACCTGAGATTTAGTCGCAAATGGTCGATTACAAACATTACACTCATAAGACTTTTCTCCAGAGTGAGTTATTAAATGTATCTTAAGTTTATATCTGTCATAAAATTTCAAGCCACATTCATTACACTGGTGAGATTTTATTATATTATTATGACGTCTTAGATGTTTTTTAAGATTTCCTCGTTCATAAAATTGTTTATCGCAATGTGGGCATTTGTGGGATTTAACTCCACCGTGAATCTTAATATGCCTTCTCAAGGATGGTAATTTTGTGAATTTTTTTTTACATATGTGACACTCATGTTTGATGCTATTTAAATCAATCTAAAAATAATTATTAGGATTAAGTACGTGATACAAGATGAAAAATGAATAAATGTTCTTATTCCCAAAGTTGCTATACCTACTATTATTACCTGAGTAATTGGTTCACACTCTATTTCCAGATTTTCTGAATTGTTTTGTAAACTCGGTATATCTGAATAAGTGGGATTTTCTTCAAGGTATATATTTTCTGAGTAATGTGCTTTTAAAATAACTTGTAGGAGCTTGTTATTTTCTATTGCTTTATGTTTAAACAAATTAAAATTTGTAATCTCTTTTAAGCAATAACTACACAATAGGTTTGGCATAGAACCATACTCGTGAATCTAAAAATAATAGTATATTATACTCTTTAAGCAGATATTAACTAGAGGCATCCTTCATGCTCTGAACGCGAGCCAAATAACAATAGAAAGACACTATATGATATCTCACTCTTGTACCTTGATTTGATAATAATAACAACACGGCCAATTAGTTTAGAGAGATGCACATAGACGAAACTATCCCTGAAAAGAGCGAGGTGCAAGAGAGATATCAAATCTCCGTCAGAGCATTGAAGGCTGCCTCTAATTAGTATATGCTAATACTTCTACCTAATATGTACTGAGTTACAAGAATCCTGAGTATAATTAACAGTTAATACTGAAATATCGGATATTGATATTGGATATATTTTCCATTTATGGTATTGTCTTGCAATCAATGTTGTTTTCTAAGCAGATTTTATTGCTTATTGTCATCGTTAGGTTTATAATGCAAAACCGTATTGGCCTCTCCTTTTTTTAATAAGGATCACCAGAAAGGTATTTGGGTGGTTGAAAAAATCCATCAATTGCAGACTTCCCAATTGTTTTTGTAATGTACTATTCTTTGTGCTGTTATTTTTTTGAATATTAAATCTAAAGTTCCTCTTCCTGGTCTAATCTCGCTATCATCGAGGTTGTTATCAATTAAACTTTTTTCGGAAATGATTTTACTTCTTTTACACTTAATATGTAATATTTAACTATTTTAGATATCTTATTATCCAATCCTTCAGGTATAAAAATCTTACCCCCATATTTTCTTACAGTCACTCTTAATCCAGTTACAGGCCTTGTCTTTTAAATTATTTTTTTTTGTCACACTCTCATTTCTGTTGTAGAAAAGTATCATTTTTCAGCATGTTTAGTATTTTTTATTATACTCTGGATTCTACAGTAGTTTAACTAATGTTTTATCATACTTGTAAAGAGGTAATATTTTGTACAATTTCCACAAGGTTGTCTTCAAATAAATTTTTCATATTGGGATATTCATTTAAACAAATTCTGCATATTCGGGTTAGGTTAATATTTCTATAATTGCATTCCATAATTGATTTTTTAACAAGTTTTAGTCAAATATCTATCGCTTATTATTTGCTGCACAACTTCGAACATGTTTAATAAAAGATACAAATAATATTACGAAAATAAAAGGGTTTAATCCTATCCCGACCCGTTGTGCGAAAATACTGAAAAGCGGTTTAGTTGTAAGGAAACACACGAGAGAGCACTAGTGGTTCTTATGAAAATACACATATTGATTTTGATTTGACCATTAGCACTTGGAGTTTTAAAGCAACAAAAATAATTTTAATTATGGTTAAAAGTTAAAATTTAAATATATCATTGGGAAAAGCAGCACAATGCTTTTAATCAATTAAACTTTTTATTTACAGAAATTTCTGGTTAAAATCTGATTAATTCTGCCATCCTTATACACAACCAAACTTAGGTACTTGGAATCAGTCTATATATCCGAATCAAATTTTTTAAGAAAAAAAATGGTATTAAGCTTTAAGATTAGCAAACATAATAGTAAAGAAGAAACAACTGTTGCGATTTATAGTCTACATTTTATTTTGGTCCAAAGAAGTAAAAAAAAATGTCTCATAATACACTAATAGATGTGCAAAGAGAAAAAATAATTGCTCGTATTGAACAAGGAATGACTCTAACCCCGGCTCCACACTTGCGTTGTTCGTCAACGAATAATCGGTGTTTGCGAAAAATACCGCATATGTGGATACAATATTCGTGTTCGTTGACGAATATTCAGCGTATTTCTCCGAACACGAATGTTTTCCGTCTTGAGTCGGTACTTGATACACATCAAAGCACACGAATATTCGTATTGTCTGTGTTCGCACTACCGTCCACACATTCGTCTTGAATGTCAACACATTTTTTAAGTTAGATTTGTTTCGTATTGTGATAGAATTGCTAAAAATAGTGATAGTTGACATGGTGTGGACAAATGAAGCAGTTATAAATTTTTTGGAAGGCTATCAAGCTAAACCGTGCCTTTGGGATCCCCACCATCCTGACCATAGGAATAGAAATATTGCAATATACCTTGTATGTTTAAAGTTGTTTCAATGTATCTAAATAAATGTTTTTGCTTTTAAAGATAAAACGTCATCCAATTCATATAAACAAGTAGAATCTCTGAATCCGAATATTTTCCATATTTTTATTCGAATACAAATATTCGCTTTTTAAAGTAATATGTGTGGATGGTAGACAAAAGCAAATATTCAGACACGATTATTTGCTCCAAACATTCGTACAATTGGCGAATATTCGTATACGCATGTGTGGAGCCGGCTTAATAGACCTAGTAAAGATAGCAGGAACCAGGATAAAGTCGTTACAACTGACGAACAAGACTGATTTGTGTGTAAATTGCTGGAAGAAATCGCAGTTTTTCTTATTTAACTTCTTAAATTTACAGGTATGAACATTTATTTGAAACTATAAAAAAACCACTTTACGTTCGAGGGGTGTACAAGAGAATACTATGACTATGGGTACCACAGTTATCTGGGCAAAATAAAATAGTCGGGCTAAACTGGTGCCTTTAAAATTAATACTGCATAATTGAGAGTTGGGAAAATGTTCTTTTTTCGGATGAAACCAACTTTCAAGGCCTATAGACGTGCAAGAAATTATGTTGTTTTGCAAACTACTCGTAAAACGGCCGAGATAATTTTAAAAATTACTGATTCCCATATGAAAGAAAATCGTATAGTGCGTCGGAATATGTACTGACGATGTGCTGGCAATGTCCAAGAAAATTAGCAGTTAGGTTAGAAGAAATCTTGAACAAAGTCCCTATGCGTTTTGGACACATTAATTATTAATAAAAAAATCTTTGATCACTATTCTGGTAACGAGATGAAAAAGATCCGAAGCAGGACTTTTGGGCTCCGCTGTTTGGGCGCCGCCGTTTGGGCGACGCCGTATGACCGCCGGGACTTTTGGGCTCCCGCCGATTGGGCGCTGGACGTTTGGGCACCCTAATTAGAAAAGACTTAAAATAGGCAACGATTCTTGTGTTGTTTATTGTAAATATGACTTTTTTGCAAGAAATTATAACAATTTTTTTTTAAAAAATGGTCAAATTATTTTTTTTCTTATAATCTTAATGTAATTAGAACGAAACTAACTTTGATTTGTAGTATTTTTCTGAATCACCCTGTTTAATTGAAATTATTTTGAAAACATGATACCTAACATTACCCACACTTTTGAAAAAAAGTTTTTTGTTATCTTTTACAATAGTGGATATACTCGTAACTAACTTTACCCCTCTATTGGGACATATGCGTTTATTTAGTTTCATTTACAAAGGTAAAAATGGAGCTTCTCCTTTTAAATTCTTGAAACAATGCAGAACAATAAAACAAAAAACCTCGTGATAGAAAATATTTATTAATTAAAGCCCCCTAATTGCTAACAAGTAAAATCAATTTACAGTTACTTACGTAGTATACATCTATACAGATTATTTTACTTTACTCTTAATTCATTCCAAAGTTGTGAGAAATTCCTCTTAAATATTTTATAATTGTTCTGTTTTCAAATTCTACAACAATACTTCGGATTCTTTCATCAGCCGCTTGGTATTTTCTCCTTTTATGGGGGGGAGCTTCACCACGTAAGAATTTTTCATAAAGTGCATCTCGTCCTTTCTGAATTGTCCGTAAACCATCTATAAATTTCCATATAGAGGGATGATCCACGTCTAATTGGGACTGTAAGCTACGATGTGCAGCCTCTGCAAAGTTATTTGTAAGATCTTGGTTGTTTAGTACCCTTTCGTACATGTTCCAAATATTAGATGGAAAAAGCGCTCTTCGTCGTGTACCGTTTCTGTTTCGCCTGCCAACGTAATTATCTTCAAACCAATTTAAAATTGGTTGCAGTTCATTTGGAAGATGTCTGGATAATTGTTCAATTGCATCATCCAGCTGCTCAACAGGAACGAAAGCTAAGGCAGTTATTTCACGTGCGCTTAACGCAAATTCAGGGCTGGTGTTATATTGTTCCATCAATCCATTTTCACACAGTTGTTTTTTAAAATTTTTTACAAGGTGAAACAGACAACCATGTAAGTGGGCTGTTGGAAAAGCCTCAGTAGCTGATCCGATTACAGCCATTTCGAAATCTAGTGAAATTGTTTCAGGTTGAAACTGTGGCCACATTTCTTTAATAAGTAAAAATAGTCTATCATAGGTTTGCCGTGTTTTATTTGGTAAGAGAGCATACAAAACTGGAAAAACGAACCCATTCCTACTGGCCAGTATCACGTAAATTTGATAAAATAGTGGAGGTGCTTGTCGAAATGTTCCATCCATGAAAATCTGCTTCATATGTTCACTCCACCGTGTATTATCTTTTCTTGAAAATATTAGGATTCTCTGTGGATCGGGATATTCTGATCCAGTATCCTTCATGAGGAATAATTCAGTTTGTCCAGGAACAAAATTGTAAATTTTATAGGATTCTGGAATAATTAAGGTTTCCAAATGTAATGGAGTAGGGGGCGCACCAGCAATAAAATTTCGCGTTCGCTGACACATTTTCCTAATAGCATCTTTTTTGGGCATTTTCCCTTGAACAGCTGCTCCGGTATTTTCTAACACTCGGTTTAGTATCTGACCTGGAGTATCCATCGTGTCCTCGGCTCTTTTTTTTATTAAAACTTTTATTTTAGCAACACATACCCCTGCAGCGTCACTATCATGGTTGTGGTTTCTAACAACAAATAAATATTCATCGTTTACAGTTGTATGTAGACGGCCGGGACATTTATCAGCTTTCCTCTCACATCTCCAAAACTTCTTCGTTCCATCTTTGCTGGTTTTATCGAAAACATACATGTAACCGTTAAAGCAGACCTTCTTTCGGTTACGGCTGGTTTTTGTCACTTCCATAACTTTTACACCACCAACAAGCAACTAACACAACTATTCGCAAATAGCAACTGGAAACAACTGAAGAAATATTGTAAAATTATTATAGTGAAATGTATTATGGGGATGGGTTTTTTCCAGAATACTTATACAAATTTATTAAGGAATAAAGGCCCTAAACAAACAATGCAATTAACAGTTTATTTACAATACCTTTAAAATAATCTTCTTAAGGATTATAAAATATTTTGAAATAAAATTTTTATCCAGTTCCGAAAAAGATTTAATTGTGAATTCCTTAAAAAATATTTTTATTTCCTTCAGCCCAAATAAATATTTGATATTACAAATGCTTATTTATGGTTTTTACTTTCCCTCAACATTTTGTTAGATATGTAATATAAGTATTGTGAGACTAAAAAAATTTGATTGAATTTCACGACTAGTTCAGCATTCTTTTATTGTTCAGTTTGTATATTTTTTAAAATCTAGATAAAATAAATGTATATTTTCAATAAAGGAATATGCATAATAAGTGAATATTATGATTATTATTACAAAAAAACATTATCTGGAATTCTGAAAAATAATTAAACAATAGTTTAGTTTTCATAATATATATTTACTACTAGCGCCCAAACGGTCGGCGGTCAAAAATCCGGAGCCCAAACGGCGGCGGACAAACGGCAGCGGACAAACGGCGGCGCCCAAACGGCGGCGCCCAAATGTCGCGTACCGAAAAAGATCGACTTGTTCGACTTGATCGACACCCTAACATCTGGTATGTCAATAAAAGCAAGTGAAGCTCTAATTGATTTATCAAAAGATTCGTTACTAAAAAATAGTTTCAATCGTAAAAAAATCACGAAATTTTAGCTGTCGGTTGCTGGTAACTATCCATGCCTCTTTGATAAAGCTACGAAGGTTCTCCTCCCTTTTAGTACTTCATACCTAAGCGAGGCCCTAAAACTAATTACCGAAATAAATTATATAGGTATAACAAACTCATTACGATTAAAAGTAACTCGAGATGAAGTTGATATCAAAAATGTAATGAAGAAACAAAGATTCCAATTTCATCCCTGCCAATGAAATAACTTTTTTGGTTTCAGTATTTGATTAAGTAATAAAAAATTGTATTTAAACTTTGTTTGTTATTTGCAAAACCCTTTATTCATACTGGTAAGAAATATGCCCTATTTCGTTTTTATTTCATTTTTATCTCGTTTTTATTTCGTCTTTATTTAAGTTAAGCAATTCTTAGACGTCAAGCGTTTTTGGTCTAACTTTTACGTTGCCTAATAATATTGAGTCATAAATTCTATAGGCCAGACTACAGAGAAAAAAACGTGAGAAAAGTTTATAAAATATATGAAAATATTTTGACATTTCAATTATTATTTCAATAGTCTATATATAAATAGGAGATTTCCACGTATATACTCACTCATCACGATATCTCGGGAACCATAGGACTTAGAGACTTGAAATTCGGTAGGTAGGAATATTACTTTTGCTATGTAGAGGTCAGCTAAGAACGGATTTTACGAAATTCCACCCACAAGGGGTTTTGCGGAGGTGTCAACAATGAAAAATTCACATTTTCAAACTATAGCTCTTTTAGGTATAAAACTTAGCCAGGATATTCTTTTAAGCATGTTTGAATTTACTAAAAACTAATTTTATGATATTTCACCCCCAGAGGGCTGTGCGGGGGCGTTAAAAATTAAAAAAAGATATTTTTTCCCACTCATAGCTTTTAGAACTCTGAAACTTGGCCAGAATATTTCTTTTGGCATGTTTGAATTCACTAATAACTAATTTTTATGATTTTCCACCCCCAGAGGGTTGAGCGGGGGCGTTAAATATTTAAAAAATTCGTATCTTTCAATCTATAGCTTTTAGAACTTTGAAACATGGCCAGAATATTTTTTGCTGCCAGAAAATAAAACACCATGTAATATTGTTTACAGGGAAGCGTTGACCCAATAAATTTAATGGCTTTTGTTATTTTTCTTTAATCCCCGTGCAAAGCCGGGGCGGGCTGCTAGTCATAAATATTTACTCAATATTGTTTAAAAGACGCGTATTTAGCCTAATTGTTTATTGGCTTTAATTCTTAAAAAATAAAATTGAATCTCTTTTATGTTCTAAAATCTTAAGTTTGTAAATTTTATACAAGCATAATAAATCAACAAATCTTAACGGTTTCTTTTATAAAAATAAATAAATTTAACGGTTTTTTGTGTTTTGTCAAGGTTGTTATGATTTTTTAATTAGTTTTGGGGAAATTTCGACGATTTAACATTTTTTTGCAACTTTTTTAAAAAATTTAACGGTTTTTTGTGTTTTGTCAAGGTTTTTATGATTTTTTAATTACTTCTGGCAAAATTTCGAGTATTTAACATTTTTTGACGTGTTTTTGCAATTTTTTTAAAAAATTGACAAGTTTTAACGGTTTCTTTTATGAAAATCGACAAATTTTACATTTTACGGTTATCTGTTTTTATTTTCCAGAAATTTTGTCGATTTAACGTTTTTTGCGAATTTATTGACAAAATCGACAAATTTTACTGTTTCTTTACTGAAAATCGACAAGTTTAACGGTTTTTTGTCTCTTTGCCAAGGTTTTTACGACTTTTTAGTTATTTTTTCGAAATTTCGACGATTTGAAGGTTTTTTGACGTTTTTTGCATTTTTTTTTTAAATCAACAAATTTTAAATGTTTCTTTATAAGTCGCCAAATTTAACGGTTTTCTGTTTTTTCGTCAAGGTTTATACGACTTTTTTGTTATTTTCGCGAAATTCTGACAATTTACGGTTTTTTGCGTTTTTTTTTTTAATCAACAAGTCTTAACGGCTTCTTTTATAAAAATCGACAAATTTAACTGTTTTTTGTGATTTGTCAAGGTTTTTACCATTTTTTAATTACTTTTGGAGTAATGTCGACAATTTCAAGATTTTTCACGTTTCTTGCGATTTTTTAAAAAATTAACAAAGTTTAACGGTTTTTTGAAGTTATACTTTTATTCGTGCACTCGGTGGAAAAAAATTGTGTACTGTTAAATGGGAAAAATTATTACATATGTAATGGTGTGAGTAAGAGAGAGACAGAAACACTTATAAGGTATATTGGTCGGTAAAAACAAAGATGAAATATTTACCACATTGGAAAGGAATAGATATACAAAAAACAATCTGAACTAATGTATGAATATCATAGTGACGGACCACATGATTTATTTGACAGATTATTTTATAATTCTGTCACGTAAGTAGGTATACATATAAACATATAAAGTTTAGCTTTTTATATTAATAATAATATTCAGTATTATAATGAGTATTGTATTGTAGTCTAAAGTACCGTCACATGGTTGCATTAGGTATATTCATCTGTATGCTTTTAAGGTTGTTGGCTACATAAACAGAGTTTTTACGAATAGTAGAGAAAATAAAGCACTAAAACCTCTGAATTTTGTAACGTAAGATGGTTCGGGATGCGTTTTTTTGCATTGGATTCGTTAGAGTATCAGGAAATCTGTAGCTATTTTTTATAACGTAAAAATGGGAAATTGCAATTCTGTATTCGAAAAGTGCATTCCGAACAGACAATAGAGAGAAAACTTACAACTCGGTAAGTATTGCGGAAAATGGGTTCAATTTATATACTCATAGGTTTTTGGGGTCGCTGAACACGAATATCATGATGCGGAAAGTCTCCGCGGTAATTGGAGCATAGGGTATTTACCTGTTCTCCTGGGGTTTTATGTAAATTCTGTACGAAATCAGTGCACACTTGGTACTCGGCGGGTTTTTGAGTCGCTAAATACGATTATAATAATGGCGATGGTCTTCGAAACACCTGGTAGTTAAGACGGACCTCGTCTCCAGGAATTTGAAGCAAATTTGATACAAAAAGAGTGTGCACTCGGTACTAGGAGGTTTTTGGGGTCGCTGAACACGAATATCATATAATGATTTTGCTAAATTATTTGCATACAAATTTATGAATCCGGGCGCGTGCATAGAAGTACAACTTCTGCCGGCAGTCCCACTGTCTGCCACACTCGTTTTTATTATGATAATCGACAAAATTTCCTTTTTTTTATTTGAGTATTTTTCCAAATATTACAGATGTACAATTGATCTGACCACAATGCATGGACACTTGTATTTCTCTCGCAAAAGTAGGGTAAATTTGCGACCGAAATTTTGAGCTTTTTCCATTGTTTATAAAAAAACTAGCTGACCCGGTGGACTTCGTACCGCAAATCATTTATGTCATTCTTTAACTTTTCGTTTTTTCAATTTATTTTGATTTTATCGTTTTAATCATATTTTCTCGTTAGTTATCAGGTTTATACTTTTTTTTTCGTTATATTTTGTAGTTTATCGATAAAATATATTAGATGCATAACAATACATAATTTAGTAAGAATTTCTCGTTTAAAAATAAGTGATATTAACTGCGCCACCTTCCGGTGGCGTCACAATAGTTAAGTAAGGATTGCTCGTTTAGATATATGTGATATTAACTGCGCCACCTTACGGTGGTGTGATATAAACTAATCAAATAAGCAGTGGTTGCTCGTTTAATGGAAGCGCCATCTGGTAGTAACTTCCAATAATACGAATATCATACTCATCTTATCCATTAAAAATACATCATCATACTGATTTTCATGACAATCGGTTGAACGGGGCGGAAGTCGATTCTTTACAGCGCCGCTTGGTAGCGAGTTACATCAATGGGCATAGCATATAAAGCTTCTCCGTGGAAAAATACATGTACATACCAATTTTAATATTGATCGGTCAAATAGTTTCTGAGTCTATCGATTTCATGCATACAAACATCCTTTTTTATATATATAAATAGATAAGGATTGCTCGTTTAAATTTATGTGATATTAACTGCGCCACCTTACGGTGGCGTGATATAAAGTAATCAAATAAGTAGTGGTTGCTCGTTTATTGAAAGCGCCATCTGGTGGTAACTGCCATTAATACGAATATCATATTCATATTAACCATTAAAAATACAGCATCATACTGATTTTCATGACAATCGGTTGAACAGGGCAGAAGTTGCTACTCTACAGCGCCACCTGGTGGCGAATGGCATCAATGAGCATATCATACAAACCTTCTCCGTGGAAAAATACATATACATATACAATCGGTTGAACAGGGCAAAAGGTGCTACTCTGCAGCGCCACCTGGTGGCGAGTGGCATCAATGAGCATAGCATATTCGCTTTCTCCGTAAAAAAATACATATACATACCAATTTTCATGACAATCGGTTGAACAGGGCAGAAGTTGCTACTCTGCAGCGCCACCTGGTGGCGAGTGGCATCAATGAACATAGCATATTCGTTTTCTCCGTGAAAAAATACATATACATACCAATTTTCATGACAATTGGTTGAACGGGACAGAAGTTGCTACTTTACAGCGCCACCTGGTGGCGAGTGGCATCAATGGGCATAGCATATTCGTTTTCTCCGTGAAAAAATACATATACATACCAATTTTTATGACAATCGGTTGAACGGGGCAGAAGTTGCTACTTTGCAGCGCCACCTGGTGGTGAGTGGCATCAATGTGCATATCATATAAACCTTCTCCGTGAAAAAATACATATATATACCAATTTTCATAATAATCGGTCCAGTAGTTTTTGAGTACATCGATTTCGTACATAAAAACACATCCTTTTTTATACAGGGTGTCCAGTAAAGAATGGGCCAAACTTCGGATATAGTTAATTTGGACCAAAATATGACGATTTAAGTCAACTTACCTTAGTGCAATTTTGCTTGCTTTAGAAGTTACAGGGTGTAACACATTCCTTAACAAATTATTGTAAATTATGTAAAACTAAAGTTGAAAGTGCGACTAAGTACATTTGACAGTTACTTACTAGATTGAACAGTCTGAAATTAAGAAGTCCTAGAGTTTTAAGTAGAAAGTAGGTTCTCCATACATTCGCAGGGTCAGATCAAAGTTAAGTTATCTCTGAAATGGTGCATTTTAGCGACATGTAACAAGAATAACTTTTTTAAAGCAAATAGAATGAGGATTCATAGTAAGTGTCCATTTTTCAAAAATTTGTGTTCCTAAAAAAATTGAAAAAAAAACTACTAGTGGCATTGGAGTTCTGAACACCCTGTACATCTATCATAAGAAATAAGCCTATATTCGTGTACAGCACCCCAAAAAACCTGTTTTGCCGGAAACTTGAGTGCATTTACTCAACAAAATAACTTCATTATCTCAAAAAAAACCAAATAAAAAAGTTATGTTCTACACCCTGTAACTTCTAAAGCAAGAAATTGCACTAAGGTAAGTTGACTTTAATCGCCATATTTATTCCAAATTAACTATATCCGAATTTTGGCCCATTCTTTACTGGACACCCTGTATATATAGATTATTACGTATATCTGGCTAAATATTTATCATTGAAACACGCCTGTTTCATCTAAACTTACACATATCTGTAACAAGAAATTTATTTT
This sequence comes from Altica lythri, assembly GCA_964028335.1. Classification (NCBI taxonomy): domain Eukaryota; kingdom Metazoa; phylum Arthropoda; class Insecta; order Coleoptera; family Chrysomelidae; genus Altica; species Altica lythri. Next base: position 56,672,532 of record OZ034805.1, on the reverse strand, counting down.
TTGTCTCTGTATCCTAGCCTATTACTTGATGGTGTGTTTAATGATCGAAACTAGAAGAGTTTTTAAACAATGTTGAATGTTGTGATCAAATAAATATTTTGAACTACTTTTGTATATTTTTGTTATATTTATCTATACAAATATAAATAAAAGAGTTGACTTTTTCTTATTGATATTAAACAACTACGGTCCTGATGTGGTCTTGTCTTTTGGAATGCATCTTCTCCCCATATTACCAGTCAGAGGCAGCAAGTTTCGGTTCTAGTCGGTCATTCAAGGTAGTAAGTTCACAGATTCCCTCTGGCAGGTTCCATCGCCATCGCCATCGCCACACCTGCACAAAACATTCGCTACGACAGAAACTCTCGGTGTCGGCACTCACTCGGGCTTGAATCGAGTCTTCGAGATGGCTGGATCAAGAATGCGGTGTTGTCTATATCTCAATGGTTAATTTCTTTAGTTTTTTTTTGTGTATATACAGATAGATCTTGAAAATTAACCTAATTGCCCATCATCTGGTTATCCGTTAAACCGACAAGTAGAAATTAGTTGACTTTAATTTTACAAAACGAGAGGAATAATTTGATTTGTTCACTAATTGTTAATCGTGGTTTTACCGAAGTTTTTCAAACTATTTAACCAATTCTTTCTAAATATTTTTAAAACTTGTTTTTTATTATTATTCATGATTCGTTTAAACTTTGCAGAACATTCCAAATTGTTTATTTCTACGGTTTTGTAGAAAATAATATGTTTTGAACACATTTATTTTAAATATTTCAAAACCTAATTTTATAAAAGAAAATTTAGGTTGCCTATCCTATATAAAACTTTAATCATAACAAAATGATAACATTATTAAATTTTACTGTTTCTAATTATTTCAATAAATTAAAAATATATTTAAAAAATTGGAAATTTAAATTAAATTAATTGTACCGACCCTTACTACTTGAAAGTTCATTTTATTGGGAATAATAAAAATAATAAAAAACGTTAGTTTTTTATATAAAACTTTCACTTTAAATGTATTTTAAAAAATGACATATGTTTCGCATTTAAGCATCGTCAGATTGACATATAAAGTTACATTTTGTTTATAGCTAACTATCTGATGTTGAATAGGTAATATTAAGGCTAGATTAAGTATGGAAGTAATAAGATATAACAATATTAAAGCCTAGATGTTATTAGCCCTAAGGGATTATCCTGGATGTATACTTTGATTGAGTCTTCATTTTATACATAAATAAGATATAATTGTAATACAAATATATTAAGTTATTGTAAAGATCAGCAGATATAGTTTTTTCCTGGTTTTTCTATATCATTGCAATAAAAAGACATCTAGCAGATCCACAATTTAAAGTTGTTAATGAACAAATAAATCTTAGAAATTCTCCACTATTAAACTGTTTACTTTGATTGAGTCTTCATTTTATACATAAATAAGATATAATTGTAATACAAATATATTAAGTTATTGTAAAGATCAGCAGATATAGTTTTTTCCTGGTTTTTCTATATCATTGCACAGTTATACTGATCTTAGAGGGAGATACATCCAGGATAATCCCTTAGGGCTAATAACATCTAGGCTTTAATATTGTTATATCTTATTACTTCCATACTTAATCTAGCCTTAATATTACCTATTCAACATCAGATAGTTAGCTATAAACAAAATGTAACTTTATATGTCAATCTGACGATGCTTAAATGCGAAACATATGTCATTTTTTAAAATACATTTAAAGTGAAAGTTTTATATAAAAAACTAACGTTTTTTATTATTTTTATTATTCCCAATGGAAATTTAAACACTAAAAGTACAAAATCAAATAATAAAAAATCTTGTACCTAGAAAATTTACTTTTAATAGAACATGTTTATTTTTAATAAAAACCTTACTATAAATTTCTTCTTCTTCTAATAATAATAGGGTCAAGTCCGATATGTTTAGCCTTCTTTGGAGTTCTTCCAGTGACATTGAGCTCCAACTTTCTTACTATCTTTTGTTTGGTCTGCCTACCGGTCTTTACGTATTCGGTTTTTGCGACTTTGCCCACTTTGCCCATCTTTCTTCTAGCATCCTTACTACATGGTCTCTCCAACACCACTTGCGTGTTGTAACCCATCTTACCACATCCTGTATTCCCAGTTCTTCCCTGATGTCCTGGCTCCTTATTTGATCAATGAGGGTTACACCCTTGATGGTTCTTAATATTTTCATTTGGGTGGTCCTCATTATTTTTTTCGTTTTTGATGTTTTTGTGGCGTACGTTAGTATCTTACGCATGTTTTGTATATTCTCATCTTGCTCTTTGCAGTCATCATTTTGTTTCACCATATGATATCTCTCAAGTATCCTCTGACTCTTGTTGCTTTTGGGGCTTATGTTCTTGGTTTTTCAATCAGATTTCTCTCACTTGATACCTCTGCTCCCAGGTAGTTGAATCTTCTCATGTTAAGTTTACGTGCTGTCACTTTCATCTTGTATAACAGACATTGTAGGTCTTCACTATCTGCTATGAGTATGTCGTCATCTGCAAAACATAGTTCTTTAATGGCTCGATTACCCATTCTGTATCCAGCGTTCACTTTTTAGATTTTTTTTTTATTTTCGTCGTGTTCTTTGTCTTTCTCTTTATCATTCCGGATGGAAATTTTTTATTGAAGTTAAAACTATTTCTGGATCACCTAGAACTCTGAAATTTTCAGTATAGCTATATAATATGTATACAAATTCCAGTAACAAAATACTTAATATAATATTAATGTGTCTCCTTGTATGCCTGTATTGATTCGTATTTCCCCAGACAGTAATATAATATAATAATAATAATAATTTATTTAGCTTAAGATTAAATACATACAAATATAAAACAGCGATGCTAAATAAATATACCTACTCAATAAGTGTATAAACACTTGTTATGAGAACAAAAACAAATTAAAGAAAAAACAATTTACAATAACAATACTAAACAATAAAACTAATCTACATTATAAAAGAAAAAATTAAATAATTAGGTTAAGTTTAATTTTATTTATGGTTTGGTTTCTTTTTATATTTTATTTTATTTTATTTTAAGCAATATCACAGAAGTCTCTTGGCCGATCAAGAAGGAAGAGTTTTAGTTTTTTTTTAAATAGTTGATTACTATTAATATTTTTTATATTGTCAGGAATTAAGTTATACATTTTAGGTGCCAAATATGAAAATGACCTCTGACAAAAAGATGATGTCATTCTAGGAGCAACATAATGGTGTTTATTTCTAGTTTCATGTTGATGACATGGTAAGTTCTTTTTATCTTTGGAAATATGATATTTTAATGAAATACATAAAAAATACAATTGTTTTAGGTCAAAGATTCCACTTTCTTCATAGAGACGATCTGAAGAATATAAACGAGGTTTACACATCATTAGTTTGATGAATCTTCTTTGTAATACTTTGAGTGGTTCTAAGTGTATTTTTTGAGCACTTCCCCAAGCCAAAATACCATAACGAAGATGGCTTTCTACTAGTCCAAAATAAAGTGTTTTTAGCTGTTTCGTGGGGATAAAATTCCTTAAATATGTAAATCTGTATAATATAAATTGTAGTTTTTTAATAATATACTTAATATGATGATCCCATCTTAAATTTCTATCAATAAATATACCCAAGTATTTAGTGTTTGTTGTGGAGTTAATACTGTATTTTTGACCATTTTGATTTATTACAAGTGGACCAAATTGATCATTAATTTTGTTGTACATAAGAAATGGTAGGTAAAAAGTTTTTTTAAAATTTATTGTTAGCATTTTATGATCAAACCAATCCTTTAGTAGTTTTAAGTCCGTTTCAGCTTTATTTTTTAAGTCATACCAATTGTCGTCTTCGTAAATAATTACGGTATCATCAGCGAATCCGATTACATGACCTGAGCCTTTTAGCGAAAACATTTCATTTATATACAAGTTAAACAACACAGGTCCTAAAATCGTTCCCTGAGGGATACCACAAGTTAATTCACTTTTATTACTTGTTGACCCAGCAGTATTGATGAAATCTTTAAAAAACGTTGAAAATAGTGAAATATTGTTAAAATCCTGAAAAAAGTGTAAAATCGTAAAACATTGATTCAAATCCTGAAAAAGCGGTTGAAATTCGTAAGAAAATTATTTAAAATAAGTATTGAAAAACTCGAAAATAAAAAAAAATAAATTAAAAAAAATGGGTGGATAAAAAAACCAATAGGTATCAGAAAAATGAAAAAAAATCGAAAAGAAAAAATAGGAAAAACTAGATAAACATAAAAAACAGAAAAATTGAAAACAAACTTAAAAAAAACACGAAAAATAGATTATACAACAAATAGGAAAAGAAAAGTAAATATCTTAAAAAATATAAAAAAAGTGTAGATTTGTAGATGAATTCCTAAAAGATAAAATAAAATATATGGCAAAATAGGAAGAAAAAGGAAAATCGCAAAAATTGTAAAAAAAATAAATTGTACAAAATCAAATATAAGAAGCGATTAAAAAAACAAAAAGAATTTAAAAAATATCAAGAAAATTAAGTAAAATGAAAAATCACCGAAAGAAAAAAAAAGAAATTCGAGAAAATATTGAAATTGTATATAAAAGAAAAATTTAGAAAATCGAAAAAAATTACAACACTTGAAATACAACGAAAAGAAAATAGTAAAAAAATCTGGAAAAAGTAAAAAAATTCGATAAAATAAAAAAAAACATGGAAATCAACGAAAAATTGAAAAAATTGAAAAAACTGGAAAGAAACGAAAAATGAAAATATCGTAAAAACGGAAGAAAATCCTTTGAAAAAATTTAAAAAGTGGGTAAATTAAAAAAATTAAATGAGAAAAATTCAATTAAAAGAAAAAAAAACGAATCACTAGTAAGGACGATATAATTGAAAAATAAAAGAATATATGGAATAATAGGAAAAATACAGAAAAAATTGTAAGAATTAAAAAAATGTAAAAAATAAAAAAGGAAGAGATCATAAAAACATGAAAAAAAGAAAAACTGGTTACAAACCTAAAACTAAAACAAAATAAAAATTAACCGAAAAACAGAAAATCTTTTGTAATCTCTGACATTGCCCATTTCCATGTAAATTGTCTTACAGGAAAATAAAAAATTGAAATTGATATAAAACTAAGAAAATATCACAAAAGATGTAAAAAAAAACAACAAAAAAGTAAAAACCTGAAAACAAAAAAAAAATATGATAGAATCGAAAAAAACAGAAAATCAATCGAAAAAATCGTAAAAATTGGAACAAACGGAAAATGAGAAAAAAAATTTTAATTGTTAGACAATACGAAGTTCACCGGATCAGCTAGAATAAAATAATTCAATAAAATATGAAACTACCTAATAAATTATTATGTAAAACTATGACACTATCACAGGAAAAGTATTGTATGTAACTTGAATGTAAACAGTATAGTTTCGTTCAGAGTTAATTTTTGATTTTTTTGCATTTACACTTCATGTCGACAAAGGATGCGGACAAAGGATAATTGCCGTCAAAAAATGCTGCTAAAGGAAAACTTTTGTCGGCATTTATTGTCGACATGAAGTGTGAAGGAAAAAAAAGAAAAATTAACTGTTAACCAAACTATACTTTTCAAGCTCGCTTGATTTGTGATATTTATATGAAAAATGGCAGTTACAGCCCTTGTTGAACAATGTAAGTCATGATTTTTTATTTTATTTTCACTTTACAACCGAACATTGTAGTTTTATCACAGCATTATAATAGAGAGATAGATAAATATGGTTGATTCTGTATTTGTTTAAACTGGGTTAGTGTACCTAGAATTCTTTAGCAAAATTGTAGAAGTTTTTCCTATTTTGGCAACGTTGAGTGAGTGAACGAGTATTGTGGACTGTCTTTCACCTGTTCACCACTCCGCACGGCAGTGATAAACAAATCTAGTGGTGTACCTGTTTCAACAACGTTCGCTGCGCTTTTACGTAGTACCGACTGCCTGGTTTTCAAATTATTTTTTAATCTTACCCGCATTCCGATTGGTGTATGTATACATATATGTGCGCCGACCTGTCGTTTTGAACTGTGCAATTATCGCTAATGTAAGTGTAGTTTTTATTGTTATAATATAAAAAATATAATATATATTTGAATGGATTTAGCAGATAAGTATACTAGATAAAAAATACGAGTGTAGTGTAATAAGTACCCTGTTTTCCGTATGTACGAAATCTTTAGGGTATATCTTCCTCGCGCCAGTAAAGTCTTAAGAGCTGGTATATAGCTACCTCCACAAGATTGAGGATCATTGGAATGGAATGTGGAATGAAAAGTTGTCAATATTTATGTGAGGTTGTATTAAGCATAAATGACTGTGATGAAATTATATTTATATATTCATGTTATACTGGGTGTGTTAGTAAATATTTTTATATGGTTGTAAAAGTTTCTTTTTACTTTAAAACTATGACCTGTTTTCTACAACAAACGTTTAATAATAGTGTATTCATTAACTAATATTTATCAATGAAGGAAAAGTTGTATTCGGTGTAAAATAGGTTTAATCGTTTATTTAAGATGTACCTATCTTCTATTTTTTAGAAATCCTACCTTTTTTAATCAGAAAGTAAAACGATTTAATTTTTTTTTGGACATATTCGAATTTTTAATTGGCACATCAATTATTTTGTTTTCGCAATAAGCGTTTAAGACATATTGGGTATTATACGACTAGAGTCTCAACAAGAAAGAAGCAGGTAGAAAATGTTTCATTTATTAATTTCTTTTCGAAAATCAAAATGTTTTTCGTTTTGAATTTAAACACTATTTTATCAAATACCTAGGGTTCCTAAGTACTAAAACTTTCTACTTAATCCTATAATACCCTATAAACTTTCTTACCTGATCTAATTAATTTTTGATTGCAACTGTAAACATTTCTGTAAAATGAATTTTGCACTTCTGGTGCAATCAGTTAAAAGTAAAAATGAATCTTGAAGTAATTCAAAGTAAAAAATTCCTTTATTCTTATAAACAACTTTAAAAATAATTTTAAAAAGAACCGAGTGGATGAAGTTAAAAAGTGGGTTTGTTCAGTTATTGCTACTAAAAAGTGTCCGCGTTTCTAAAAACAATAGGTGCTTATAAACTGAAAGAAACCCATAATCATTATCCAGTGAGTGATAGGCTCGGGATATACGAATTCCTAACCGCGGTCATAAAATTTGGGGATTAGTAAGTAATTCGGTAATCCTATGTCCGAATTCCTAACTCAACAACTTTTACCTGATCTTGGCGACTACTTTAGATTTCTTAATCGGATTGTATTTATGAATATATTTATTTTAACTATTTTGACATGTATGTATGTACATATTTTATCAAATTAACGAAAATAAATATATATTTACAATTTTGAAATTTCTTTAATTTTATTAAGTTAGAAAAAAATTACTTCAAACAGTTTATCTTCTACTATACAGTTTATCCTCACTAAAAACATTCACTTCAAGATTTTAACGCGCGATACTTTTACGACTCAAATCTAATCTTATAAAAATATAATGTAAAATTTTCCAAAACACATTTCGTTTTTAAAATTTTGAAGACTATTTTAGATTTATTAAATTCAGAATTAAATAATATTTTTATGCAGTTAGGAATTCGGACATAGGATTAACGGAGAGGGTCTGAGACCGGTAGCTCAGCAGGGGGTCGATCGTAATGATCTGACCATAGTTAGGAATTCGGTACTACCCGATAGGCTACTGAATAGAAAAGGATTAGCAGCAGCTTAAAGTGGGATATAACGGAACGACCATCGAAAATTATCGTAAAGAACTTTCAAAAGGTGATGTGGAAACTCTTCTTCACAAAGATCAGTGTATTTCAAAAAATATAAGTGCTGCAAGAAAAACTACTTTCCCGTTTAATATTCCAAAAACAAGAAACGAAGCACACCGAATCTTAGAAAGTCTTGATCTTAAAACTAACAAAAATGAAAATGCTTTATTATAACAAAGAAAATTATAGTAATTTTTGGCACAAAGATGAACTTGGAATTTCTAACATCGCTGGAAATTTTTTATGTTAATGGAACTTTTAAATCCTGTACAAAAATGCAGCAAAAAGAATCATTATTTGGTTGTCAACTTTTTCCACAATATCAATATCAAATATCAATATTTGGCTTCAGTTTTGTTAGAAATATTCACAAATCTCCCCGCAGACGTAAACCCCTGTCGGGTCTCCCGTGAACTTCTGGAGGTCCACTTAGCGAACCTCTGCTCTAATACAAAAAAATGGTTTGAATTCATGAATAAATTTTCAAAGTTAGAGCAATTCTATTTATCATTTTAGACTACGCCAAAGTGTTATTAAAGCAAACTTCTGCACTTTAATGTTTTTAAATTTATGATTCTTTCAATATTCAGAGATTCACACGTTATCTTTCGCAATATGATTATTGAACATTTTATGCTTTTGTATTTTCTGCAACATTATTTAAACATTTTTAGAGGCTTCTATATCTCTTCTAAAAGTATCTTCAATATTTCTAATATATTCAAGAAAAACTATTTCTTTTGATTTAACTAGAGTGTACAAGCAGATAAACAATAGGAAAATTTAAACAGGTTGCCAAAAGATAATTGGTTTTAGAAACGTTACAAAAATGTTAACAAAATGATTCTTGAACAAAGTACACTATATGTTTTACGTACAAATAATAACGCACTTTATTATTGTTTTTGACAAACTTTTATTAACATAATTTGTTAGTTTTCATATATATTAAAGTAATATTTTTTTCTGTTTTATAGTCTATAGTCTTTGTGCAATCGACATGGGAGTAATAAATCAAAATTTTTAGGAAATTTACAGTACGGGTGGCTAAACAAAATATTTAACTCATTAGAGTCTGCCACTAAAAATGTTGCTAATTTAAAACTTTTACCTATGCGCACCGGTATTAAGGAAATATAACCATAGCTGACCCTTAGTTTAACAATAGCTGATTCTTATTTTAATCCCTTTTAAGAGTCTGAAGGTCGTACTTTTAAGAAAATTCCGGGGTGTTATTATTTTTTTTTTGTATCAATTTTAAACCCTTAAAATCTGAAGATAAATGCTTTATTACACCCATTTTATTTAGAACATTCAGTAGTACATCAATATTAAAATTAACTACGCAATTTGCAATTAGATTTACTGAACTTAAGAATTTCTTTTTAGAAAAAGGAATGCAACTCATCGATTTATATTTTTAGTAATCTTTTGACCCAGGTATATTTTTGCCAGAGATCAAGCGGAAATAGTCAATTGAGTCCCATTAACAGCTAGTTAATTAAGTCCTTACCCCAAAATTAAATAGAGTCAATTTGGGTCCGATTGTTAACTGGGGAGGCCGGTAGTGATAAATTCAAAAAAAAAAAAAATGTAACAAAACAAGAAATGAAATAATAACTTTTAAATTTCATTAAATTGTTTTCCCTTTTTTTGTTTTATTTGGTTTATCTTCAGATTCTAAAAATGTCTCTTCTTTCCGAGGATTATACTTACACTTCTTCATATTCAACAGAATCATCAGTTAATTTTAATTTCCTAATTTTAGAGTTTAGTTTCATTTAGGTTCTAGAGGATTTTGATGTTCGTAGATATTTCCACTATATCAATTCTTGCCGAAAAATGTATTTAAAATTATTATCTTTTCCCGTGTTAAAACTGTTATCTTCCATTTTCAAATTTTATTATTTTCTAAGAAAATATACACCAACAAAATTCTTTGCTATTAACAAGGGCGCACTTGAACTCCCGTAAGCATAAAGGATGAAAAATTATACCTGCACTTATTTAATCCCTTAGGAGTAAGGTCGAAATGTACCTGCAACGAAGAGAATGTGCTTATAAAAATAAGAAATATTATTGTATGTAAAGATATGAAAGAAAAAGAATTGTACAAGTATCCAATGATTACTTTAAAAATATAAAACGGAAATTACATCATATTTTTACTAAATTTATAAGTAACACATTTTAAGTTTTATCTCTTCCAAAATTTTTGTTTATACAGGGTGTTTCAAAAATAGGTGACACCTTCTCTAGGATAGGTAAAAAACTAAAAAATATTTGGGGTTTGCTTAGTAAAAAATTTTTGTACGCCATCCGGTTGCAAGATAAAAGGCGTTGAAGAAAAAAAATTACACATTTCTTACGATTTGGCCTAAACTACTGGCAACATTGTAATAAATTTTTTTACGAATATGTTTTGGAAGCTGATATATCCCATGAATTTGTTTTTATATCTAACTCTCATAGAGGGCGCTAGTTATACGGTTCGTACTGCGTATTATTCAACATAACTTTGTTAAGGACAGGACGTCCCAAACTTCGCATCGCAGAGCTATGGTAAGGGACAATGCCTTTTCCTGGGATGACCATCCATTCGCTCTGGCTGCTGCGTCGAATTGTTTCAGGTAATTTGGTCAGGAAGTCTTCCCGTCAAAGGTTGGGGTTTTCATCGTCGTTCGAACCTGGGTCGCCTCCTCGTTTCCTCGTCGTTCGACGTCTACGTGGCAGCATTTCATCCTTCCTGCATCTGCGTCGTCGTGGTGGATGGTTTGGTTTTGGCGACAAGCTTCCTGATAGGGTAGACATCCGTTGTGATAGCTTCTCCTGCTGGCTCGTCATTCGTTGCGACAGCTAGGAAATTTGTTGCGTCTTCCCGTCAAAGGTTGGGGGTTTCATCGTCGTTCGAACCTGAGTCGCCTCCTCGTTTCCTCGTCGTTCGACGGCTACGTGGCAGCTTTCCATCCTTCCTGCATCTCCGTCGTCGTGGTGGATGGTTTGGTTTTGGCGACAAGCTTCCTGATAGGGTAGACATCCGTAGTGATAGCTGCTGGCTCGTCATTCGTTGCGACAGCTAGGAAATTTGTTGCGTCTGTTCTTCTTGCTCGATGGTCATTCGTTGTCATAGCTGGAAAAGTTGTTGCGTCTGTTTCTCTTGCTGGCTCTTCATTCGTTGTGATAGCTGGGACATATCTTTCCACTGGCTCCTTATTTTACTGGACAACTGGGAAAGTTGTGTCTGTTCTTCTCGTTGGTTCGGTATTCGTTGCGACAGCTGGAAAAGTTGTTGCGTCTGTTCCTTTTGCTGGCTCGTCATTCGTTGTGATAGCTGCGATATCTTCCCGCTGGCTCCTTATTGGATTGGAAAACTGGGAAAATTGTTGTGTCTGTTCTTCTTGTTGGCTCGTTATTCGTTGCGACAGCTGGCAAAGTTGTTGCGCTAGTTCAGAATTTGCTTTTTGAACCGGGTCTTCGAACTCCACAGCGTCAGGGGCCAAATTATTACTCACGTAGTAATCACGGAGCCTACTCAACAATACTGATTTGCACCCAGTAGTTTCCAACTCTAATTCTTTGAGCTCTCTTCCGATCTCAGCCATCTATAGTTTATTTATCTTCTTTTCAGGCATTCTGTATCTTCACCCCACACCTGACACCAATTTGAATTACTTATGGGTACTTTACCACAATGTATTCAATAAAATTGTAACAAGAACTTTGCTGGAATATGTCTGAACAGTTTTATAATTACTTTTATTTACATATTGCACCAAGTGATACCACCGCAATATATGTATGTATCTTTATAGAGTAAAAAAAGTGACAAAATTTTAAATGGCAATATTAAAATGAATGTACTTAATAACACAACTTTTTATATTGTATTTTTATTGCTATGTATCTTTTATATGTTCTATTATATTTATTAACCTGCGTGCTTGTTTACTCTTCTCATTTATTTATAAACTCTAATTACAAACTTTATTATGAGCAATAAATATTCAGTTAATTTAACTCTTTAGAAAATATCACTGGGTAACCTATACTAATTACCACACGTCATATCTGTAATAAACGAACATATATGTCTATGCAAATTTTTCTACTTATAAACGAAGACAAATTATAAATGCGCACAATCATCTTATTTTTTGATAATTTCACTAATTTTTGCATACTCACACGCACTTTATCAAATAAAATAGAGTTATATAGAATAATGAACTGACGGCAGTGTCGTGTCAAAGAACCAGTGATACAAATTTTGTTATATTTGTCACTCAGTAAGTATATAGAAAATTTTGGAATTAGACTAACTGTAAAATCATTTATTCTGATGTACATTCATTGATGCAAATTTTCATTTAGTGTTTCATTTTTACATTAGACCTGTTAGTATCTGTCGAAATGCAGACCATAATGGAAATTTTCCATAGGAAGCTCTTTTTTACTGGAATCCCTTCAGAATGTGCTCAATATAGATAATCACGATATGCGCCAGTCGCAAACCATGTGATAAATTTTTATTTAACAAAATCAGTAAAAAATTGAAATTTTTTCATTTTTTTGCTCTTATTTTCGTGTATAATTCGTAAATATTGTTTCTATAGAAAAAAATTATAAAAAAATACCTAGCTTCGTATGGAACATGTCCAATCCAAAACAGATCCCACCTAAACTAATAGCCTTATCTGATTTTCACTTTACCCATACAGTACAGTTGTATTTTTGAGATGGGTATTCATATATTATTTATTCAGATGACTCAATTCGAGTATGACTTAATAATTAGAATTTATGGTTAAATTTATCGATTTCCGTATTGCGAAATATTTTCCCCCAATGTTTACATAAAATTCTAAAATTTGTAGAGATATGGGTGTGAGTGGTTTTTACGTCTGGTGATTAATATAACACTATCTAAAAACAAAATTTTAAATGACTGCATTCTATTCTATTTTTTATTTGCTGTAGACAACTGCCATCAAAATATTATCTTAACTCTACAGGGTTAATACAATTTAATCCTATATTCTATATCAGTTTTCCACTTGACCTTTAGTCCACCTCTTATTATTTTATTATATTTGGAATTAACATTTTTGATAGATACAGTTAAAGTTTGTAGCTAACTTAAAGCAATTATCTCAAGCTTTTTGCATGATTATGATTATTATTATTAACATAAATAGTAAACGGTTAAACTGGTTAAATTATTTTTTATTTGTTTCAATAATTGAATTCTCTGTGCTACCATATTCACACTATCCAATTTATATCTGGAAGTGTTCAAACTTATAGCTGACAATTTTTTCTGGTAGTGAATCACAGGTACACGATTTGTTAGGAAGTTTCTTCTCCATCTTTTGGGTTTGTTCCCTCAATTGAACTCTTTGGTTGAAGTGACATTTGCCTTATAAATTAGATGAGTAATACCTCTATATAAATAAGTTTAAATCTCTCGACGATATCTTCTTTTTTCTTTCTTTTAACTTGGTCAAGTTCATATATCGTAGCCATACCTCATATGCATACTGTGAAAATCCAGTTGGTATTTTGGTCACCCTTCTTAGTATTCTTTCTAATGTCTCTATATCTATAAGGACTCCAAACAACTTGCGCATATTCTAATTAAGGTCTGTTGAAAGATTTGTAAAGTCTAAGAACTATGTCTAAATATCTACTTTTGGAAGCCATTTGGGTTGGGTAAATGAAAAAGTTTGCCTTCTTTGTTACTTTGTGTTTCCCACTACAAATCGTCTCCAACAATAATGACAAGATCTTTTTGTTTAAACTATAAGGTAATTTGTCATTGTTTGGTCCAATACCTACTCAAAACTATACATTTATTTTTCGGTTAATTTCATATTCCAATTAGCTGTCCAATTTTCGGGTATTTTGAGATCGTCACAAAAAAATGACATTTGTTTTGATGTTGGTGGTCAAATCACTGATGTAGACTAGAATAAAAGAAGTCCCGGTACTGATCCTTGCGGTACACCACTCGATATATATGAGAACTTGATCAAAAACATTTATTCTAACTTGTTAACGGTGCGTTATTGCCGTTATTAGAAAGTAAGAAATAAAAACCATACTGGTCTAGTTTGTATAAAAGTTGCCGAAGTGGAACCCTATCGAAAGCTGCCTGGAAATCGAGATGTTGAAATTTTGGAATAGTATTGTTGCAAAAAAAAGATTCTTTGATAAGCTGACTTTAAGAAAATCGAAATCAGATACCTAGTTGTTTCCAATTTTTTTAAGAAATAAAGATTTTATTTCTGGCTTGTTAGTGCATTTTTTTTGAAGACGGTTCAATTTTTTTAAAAAAGTTTTTATATTTTACATATGTACTTCAAAATGTTATTACAGCTTTAAGTGTCGGTCTAATCATAAAAAAGCAATGATAAAATATTGCATGGCATGACTGTGTTGTAGGTAGATACAAATCAATAAATAAGTAAATAAATAAACAAATGAATAACTAAAGCAATAAATACAATAAATTTTAAGAATTTACTTAAAAAAATATTGAATACTTTAATAAACTTGTTACAAATTATATTGTTTACTTAATGTAATATTTTTTGTCACATTTTGGAACTAAGTTCCTTACGGCAGGCTTGGATGAGATAGGGATTTTGCTGTGCGATCGAACTGAAAAAAATGTAATAGTAAAACCGTAACGAAAATACCGTAACGTGGAATAATCTAGTAGGCAGGTTACCGCTAGCCTCCACACAAAGCTAGCCTCTACTCAGTGGTCAGTATACGATAGACATAATGTTGACAGTTATGATATAATTTTTAAGTGTCACCGAAACTTTCTTGAAAGTGTTTACAAAAAATATAATAGGTATAATGAATCAGGCAAAAGATGATCTTCTCATTACAGAATCTCCTAACGATAGGTAAAATTAATAATACATATAATATAAACATTGTAAACAATATAGAAATATCCAACGATGTCAACTTTTGTGATGTCCTATAAATTAATGAAAATCATTGGTTTTTAAATGTAAAATGTGTAAATTATGTTGTAATATTTTATTTAATTGGATTATCTACACCTGTTACTAATGTTTACCCACGACTCATAAGTAAATTGCGTATTTTTTAACCTATAACTCTGTCAGTAAGTGTCAAATTATTGAGGAGTTGTGTTATAGTTTCATTTACTAAACTAGTGGAGTAAGTAAATAGAAACCTGTATTATTATGTTGGTTACCTACAGTTTTCATTAAATTGAACTAACATTTGACATTTCTCAGACAGAACTGTCTGCGAAATCGAATATTTTTGACAACTTATGCCAAAATTTAAATTTTATATTTGTTATTTTTAGTTTTATACAAAACCATTTGGTAAGTCGTGGGTAAAGCATAGTACTTCACTCGAGGAACAAATTGCATATTTATCTCGGTTCTTTAGCCCCTTCGCTCGCAAGCTCGCTCATGGACCAAACACACTCGCTGTAATATGCAATTTACTCCACTCGTAAAGTAATATACTATAATCTCAAAATTTATAATAAATTATTATTATTAATATAATCAAAATTTATGCAGTAAATACATAAAAATAATTTGACTACCATATATGATAACTCTTCACGATTGAATATCGTTGGAGGATCGAATACGCGGGATGGTAATTCTTTTTTTAGTTTTTTTTTCAGTGTTAAACAAAAAACTATAAATATTATTTTAACTTTAAATAAAATTAATTCAATTATCTTATTCCGATCATTATCATTATAAAAATTATATCTTTATTGAATTTATTGATATATAAGCTGCCCAGACGAAAAGTGCAAATTATGAAAATAGGTACAACCAAAAGAAATGTAATTATTAATCTATAACGTAGTATAATCCAAGGCTTGGAGGAGATAGTGATTTTGCTGCGCGACCGAACTGAAAAAAATGTAATAGTAAAACCGTAACAAAAAGTTCGTGGTATAAAACCGTTAAATGAGACGTGCGCAGGCGCTACAGTCGTATACACAAGCGAGTAGTGTCGATTCTACATTAGCCGAAGGAACTTAGTTCCTACCTGGTGTCCCACGACGCCATTATAACTTGTTATTTTAAATAAATAATAATAATAATACTTGATAGGAATAGTTATACCTGTTTATCAATTTATTATAATTACTTACAATTATCTAAGTACCACCTGTTTTTTAGTAATTAATAAAACTCGACTTTAGTTTCCGCTAGAGAAAATTCCATTTTGTTTTCAACACGAATTAAGGTATTTAATTACCGAAATAAAAATTTATAACATTGTTTACACCTTAATTATGATCAGAAATTTTGTCTAGAATTTAACATTTTTCTAGTTCTAATCGTAAATGAAGTTTCTTATCTATATGAATATTTTTTTCAAGGATAAATAACGTATTAAAGACACGAGTGGTATAAAAAAATAACATAACTGCATCTAAAATGATACTCAACCAATTTCAAACATAACTTAAATAACTAGATAAAAATTTAGTTTAAAAAATCATTTAAATAAATAGATAATATATAAGTAGTTTAATGATGTAAAACAAATTTTGAGTTGGAATTATTTTTATCTATACAAATTATATCTATGCTACTACAGACAAATCCAGAAAAATTTTAAATTATTTTCTGAATATATATCAAGACAACTGATAATATTGGATTAAATTGTCAGTGAACCATTAACAAAGTTGGTTATCTTAGTTTTCTTTTCGAAAAAGATAATTAAATAAAATAAGATAAGGAAAATGAAAAAAGCGCTGGAAAGCAGAGGGTTAAGGGTGAGTAGGACGAAGACTGAATATATGACAACAGACGAGACGAATGGACTTAAAATCAATCTGTCCAAACCTTCAAATATTTAGAGTTTGTGTTAGAAAAGAATAGAGGGTTAAAGAGTGAGATGAATCATAGAATTAAGTGTGGATGGATTAACTGAAAAAGAATGAGTGGAGTTTTGTGTATCAGCAATGTGAGTGCAGAATGAAAGGTAGAGCCAAAAACTCAGAAATCTGGTCAATAACGAAAGAGAAAGTTAGAAGTGGCGGAGATAAAGATGTTGGGTTAGATGTGTGGATTTGCGATGAGGGATAGAATAAGAAATGAAAGAGTAAGAGGTAGGTACAATGAAAGGGGGACAGATTATGCAAGAAAATCCAGGAAAGTAGGTTGAAATTGAAATATTTCTTTTTCTTCCTGTCGCTGGTCTTCTTTTTGCTCCTCTACTTACTATCTTTTGCTACTCTACTTACTATCTTTTTCTTCCTGTTCCTCTACTTGCTAGCTCTTGCTTCTACTTCTATTTACTCCTGCTTTGATTTATTTCTTTTGAAATTTTTTTTCTTATAATTATATATTTTTCTTTTTATTTCACTTATTTTAATTTAATTCATACATTTACAATGTCATTTCATATTCATCTCATATATATTTTTCAATTAATTCATTAGTGACATTCTTCTAACCTAAACAAAAACAAACTAACAAGAAACTAATAAAGCAAGCCATTTCCCTAAGGGTGAATAACACTCCGAGAAAGTTACTAAAAGAATGCGACCCCCGAGGAAAATCCATATCACTAAAAAATTAGTAACTGGTGGATCAGTTCATTAATAATTTTTGGTGTATCCCAGCTTTAGTTTTTCCTTCCTTTTTGTGCATTTTATTCGGTTGATCTTCTTTCTTGTACTATCAGTCCTTTCAGATTCCTTCAATTTTTTTTCTCTCGCACATTGCACATTGCCTAAAACACAAAAGTATCTGGACACAGTTCCCTCACAGCTGTAAATTCCTATTCCTGAATTGTTTTGCAGTCTTAGATCCATCGGTGAACCAGGTGTAACCCTGAAGCTTGGGTTGAGTGCTCACATTATCCCATTCCTCACGTCGATTTACGAAGTCTGTCGTAAAGTAAACAAGACTTTTAAGAAACATCCGACACTAGAAGCGGTATCTGTTATTGGGGCAATCGTGTGAAAGTTTAACAAAGGCCTGTGTTATTAAAAAAAACAAGTGTATGCGAGTGGTATTTTTAAGATGACGAATGCCCCAGACGCCCCAGCTATTCAAGAATTGATGAAAACGTTACAGAAATGATTATGAACGACCACCGAATCACAATCAGACAAATCGCATATTGATTGGCTCATGCTGTGACATTTTTTCGAACGTTTTGGCTATAAAACTCGTGTCAGCTAAATTTGTTCGAAAATTGAAAAATACAGCGGCGAATGGAAGAGCCTCAGGAGTCACTAAATGACCCAAATTTACTGAAAAGTGTTGTAACAGGTGACGAAACATGGGTTTACTGCTATGACATCGAAACTAAGGTTCCTTCTTTCCAGTGGAGCCATTCTGATTCTGGTTCGCCGAGACCGAAAGAGACTCAAAAATAAAGGTTAGGCTCACTGTTTTCTTCGATTTTAATGTTATAGTTTATCATAAATTTATGCCACGAGTTCAACGTCGTTTGCATGAAGTTATCAAAAAAAAAAATTCGAATTTGTGGCTTTTACAACAGCTGCTCACATTTCATTGATTGTTAGTGAATTTTTGTCAAAAAAAAATACTGTTATAATGCCCCAGCCTCCATATTTACCAGATATGGCTCCGTGTGAGTTTTTTGGATTTTCATAAATAAAGAAAACCTTAAGTGGTCGTCGTTTCACAAGCACAGATGACATTAAAAGCGCATCTCTGAAGGAACTAAAGGCTATCCCAAAGATAGAGTTTGAGAAGTGGCAGAAGCGTGGGCAAACGTGTATCATTTTTTGAACATGTAGATCATCCGTGATCTTGGTTCGTCTTTGTTTGTAATTTATGGGGGCTGGAATATTAAAACGAATTAATATCGCTCCTTTAATTTCACTTTATTTTATTTAACCCGCAAGAGAAAAGAATATCTTTATTCACAGAACTTGCTGCCACGACTTACTTCTTAAAACTAATTTTTAAGATATAGATATTTATATATTCCTCTTAAGTGAGGGTCTGGTTTCTTTCCAGTGCTTATCTTATATTTAGCACTAATTCTTTTAAAACAAACAGTTTTTCTCACTTAGACACTTATTCATTCAAGAGGGTTGCTTATAGCGTAATTTCGATATAAACAAAATAAAATAATATCCATTCCATTATACCGTAGATAAATTTTGAACTTATAGGCGTCATTTAGATACCTTATTAAAATAATAATATACCATTATATTTTTCAACAGTAATATTCTTGGTAGCAGTAATTATTTCTATAATTTGTATAATAATTATCGAAACGTCTTTACCTTTTAATCAAAAAAACGTTATAATATTCTATTAATCACAGAATTAGGCCATTAACAAAAGAAGTCTTGTATCTTAATTATTTTTCATCTTAATTCTCAGATTTTGAATTTTAGAAATATTTTTCAAATGATTTTGTTCTTATGACAAATTCTTTATCTGTTTTCCTTTTATTTATAATAATCTGTTTTTAATAATTAAGTAACAATGTAAGTAATTTTCCCTGCATTTGCAAATCATTAATTTATTTAACCTAAATTAATACTTAACAATCATTAAATTCTTTCGAATATTTCAATGGATTTCATTTATTTATAGATAATTGAAACTTTAATGGTTTTTCCGTGTTAGTAGCTACTTAACACAAACAAAAAAAAAACATTTAGAATATAATATAATAGAAATTATGATTAAAGGTAAGAGCCAATAAGTGACCTTGTTAATGTACCTTGTCCAATAAACAGCGCACAATGAAGGATGTTTTGTAATTTATAAACAAAATAACTGTAAATCTGCGCTGCATGCTAACAATTATATTATTAAGTACGCATATATTTTAATAATTACTTCTATTTAATCACATATTTAATTAATAACTAACTTCCTATGAATGATTCTAAACAATATATTGATATGGATCTTCCTCCCTCCTTCAATACAATTAGTGGTCGTGGATTCTGTACTTTATAAATTGATTGTCCTAACAAAAATAATTATAAAAAAAATCTTGTCTTTCTCTTCTTCCTACTCCACTTCTTTTTCTGTTGCTCTACTTTCTATCCTATTGCTTTTCTGCTCAACCTTTTTTCTATACCTGTAAGCTTCTTCTTTCTGCTTTCTAACACTTTCTAGCTCTATACACCCTCTGGATTTCTCTGTTGTCTGTGGTCTATTTAGTTCTTTTTATGTTTTAAATAGGTACGCATATATTTTAATAGTTACTTCTATTTAATCGTATTAATCACGTATTTAAGTAATAACTACCTTCCTATTATGAATGATTCAAAACAATATATTGATATGTATCTTCCTTCCTCCTTCAATACAATTCGGGTCGTGGATTCTGTAATTTATAAATTGATTGTCCTAAATAATGAATTATAAAAAAATCTTGTCTTTCTTTTCTTCCTACTCCACTTCTTTTTCTGTTGCTCTACTTTCTATCCTATTGCCTTTCTGCTCAACTTTTTTTCTATACCTGTAAGCTTCTTTTTTCCGCTCTCTAACATTTCCAACTCTATACACTATCTGGATTTCTCTGTTGTCTGTGGTCTATTTAGTTCTTTTTATTTTTTAAGTACGCATATATTTTAATAATTACTTCGATTTAATCGTATTAATCACGTTTAAGTAATAACTAGGTACCTTCCTATGAATGATTCTAAACAATATATTGATATGTATCTTCCTCCCTCCTTCAATACAATTCTGGTCGTGGTTTCTGTAATTTATAAATTGATTGTCCTAAAAAAATGAATTATAAAAAAATCTTGTCTTTCTCTTCTTCCTACTCCACTTCTTTTTCTGTTGCTCTACTTTCTATTCTATTGCCTTTCTGCTCAACCTTTTTTCTATACCTGTACGCGTCTTCTTTCTGCTTACTAACACTTTCTAGCTCTATACACCCTCTGGATTTCTCTGTTGTCTGTGGTCTATTTAGTTCTTTTTATGTTTTAAATAGGTACGCATATATTTTAATAGTTACTTCTATTTAATCGTATTAATCACGTATTTAAGTAATAACTACCTTCCTATGAATGATTCTAAACAATATATTGATATGTATCTTCCTCCCTCCTTCAATACAATTCTGGTCGTGGATTCTGTAATTTATAAATTGATTGTCCTAAAAAAATGAATTATAAAAAAATCTTGTCTTTCTCTTCTTCCTACTCCACTTCTTTTTCTGTTGCTCTACTTTCTATCCTATTGCCTTTCTGCTCAACTTTTTTTCTATACCTGTAAGCTTCTTTTTTCCGCTCTCTAACACTTTCCAACTCTATACACTATCTGGATTTCTCTGTTGTCTGTGGTCTATTTAGTTCTTTTTATTTTTTAAGTACGCATATATTTTAATAATTACTTCTATTTAATCGTATTAATTACGCATTTAAGTAATAACTACCTTCCTATGAATGATTCTAAACAATATATTGATATGTATCTTCCTCCCTCCTTCAATACAATTCTGGTCGTGGATTCTGTAATTTATAAATTGATTGTCCTAAAAAAATGAATTATAAAAAAATCTTGTCTTTCTCTTCTTCCTACTCCACTTCTTTTTCTGTTGCTCTACTTTCTATCCTATTGCCTTTCTGCTCAACTTTTTTTCTATACCTGTAAGCTTCTTTTTTCCGCTCTCTAACACTTTCCAACTCTATACACTATCTGGATTTCTCTGTTGTCTGTGGTCTATTTAGTTCTTTTTATTTTTTAAGTACGCATATATTTTAATAATTACTTCTATTTAATCGTATTAATTACGTATTTAAGTAATAACTACCTTCCTATGAATGATTCTAAACAATATATTGATATGGATCTTCCTCCCTCCTTCAATACAATTACTGGTCGTGGATTCTGTAATTTATAAATTGGTTGTCCTAACAAAAATAAATATAAAAAAAATCTTGTCTTTCTCTTCTTCCTACTCCACTTCTTTTTCTGTTGCTCTACTTTCTATCCTATTGCCTTTCTGCTCAACCTTTTTTCTATACCTGTACGCTTCTTCTTTCTGCTTACTAACACTTTCTAGCTCTATACACCCTCTGGATTTCTCTGTTGTCTGTGGTCTATTTAGTTATTTTTATTTTTTAAGTACGCATATATTTTAATAATTACTTCTATTTAATGGTATTAATCACATATTTAAGTAATAACTAACTTCCTATGAATGGTTCTAAACAATATATTGATATGGATCTTCCTCCCTCCTTCAATACAATTACTGGTCGTGGATTCTGTAATTTATAAATTGATTGTCCTAAAAAAATTAAATATAAAAAAATCTTGTCTTTCTCTTCTTCCTTCTCCACTTCTTTTTCTGTTGCTCTACTTTCTATTCTATTGCCTTTCTGCTCAACCCTTTTTCTATACCTGTAAGCTTCTTCTTTCTGCTCTAACACTTTCCAACTGTGGCCTCTCTGCTCCTATACCTACCTGTTGGCTCCTTCTTTCTGCTGCTCTATACACTTTTTGGATTCCTTTGTTGCCTTTGGTCTATTTAGTTCTTTTTATGTTTTTCTTCTTTAGTTAATTCTTCATATCATCTATTTTTTTATTTAAATTTCAAAAACTTCTTACTATTGTTATAATTTTTCTCTTTGTGGATTCGGGATAAGTGATAAACAGCAGACAAACTTAACAATTTATTGATAAACACAAATAAATAACAATTAGTTACAATAATCTACACAACTTTGATACAGTCACAATTACTGAATAACGTCTTTCCAAAATAACAATTCCCACTTATATATGAAATTAATTCCTTCTAGAAACATCTCCACAATTACATCCAGAACATACAACACTTTCAAATCTTCTGAACGTTCCAAAAGCCATTAGAATATTCGAAGATTCTCAGAACGGCGAATCACTCACCCTACTTTCTGGGCGACAGATCCGGACCGGCGCGTAACACTATTTTTATTCAAATTCTATATTTTTAAAATTTTATATTTTCAATGACATATTTTTTTTCTAAATTCGATGGCAACCTAATCCTCATAACAACAAAACAAAAATAACTTAACAAAAACATCTCGATAAAAAAATACTTAATCTAGACAACCAATTTACAAATACACGTTCCAAAATTCCATTTAGGGAACATGTGCCACGAATAAAAATCCATATCAATATATTGGTATGCATAAATATTTTTTAGTAATGGAATATGATTTTCATATTATTTTAATGAGTTTTCATATATTTTTTTTATTTTACTGTGTGGAGTAGCGAAAATGATAATGATACCAAAACAATCAAACCATCACATATTAACTGGTTCTATAGGCCAATATCACTCCTACCTAACATATCTAAATTATTTGAAAAACTTCTTATCAGAAGATTGCAGCTAATTATAGACCGGAAAAAACTAATTCCAATAATAATTACCAATATTATACAAAATTCGATAGAGTCTGACATGAAGAACTATTTCATAAATTAAACTCCATGTTTCCCAAATTATATACAGACATAATTAAATAATATTTAACCGATATATTATTCCGAATCAAGCAAGATGCCCCTTATTTTGATCTTAATGAAAGGTAATGGGGAGAAACAGATAATAATCTCCAAAATGTCTCCAAAGTTCCAAACATGGACTAAGATGTGGAGGATTACATTAAATGAAGGCAAGTACATATTGATTTCACAAATAAAAAAATGCTTCGATGGGAAGTTTATGTAAAGGAAAAAAGAAAGAATTAAACATGAAATATAAGAAATTATACTGCCTCCTACAGAGACAATCTGGGTTATCAATACATAAATACATAACAAACTTCTTATTTACAGACAACTTATAAAACCAATATGAACACACGGAATACAGTTATGTCGATGTACAAAATAGACTAATACAAAAATAATATATAAACCTTTCAAAACAAAGTGTTAAGGGGCATAGTGGACACGCTGGTGCATCCGTAATGATGACCTCCATAAACTTCGAATGGAGTTCATCGATAATGAAATACAAAAGTATAGAAAGAGTCACGAAAGAAAACTTCTCCATAACGAAAATATTGAGGCAATACACCTCGTGGATAAGTCTCACCAAAGGAGAAAACTGAAGAGTATTAAACCTCATTAGTTGGCGCAGTGGATGTGCCAAAG
Source organism: Altica lythri (assembly GCA_964028335.1). Taxonomy (NCBI): domain Eukaryota; kingdom Metazoa; phylum Arthropoda; class Insecta; order Coleoptera; family Chrysomelidae; genus Altica; species Altica lythri. The sequence continues at coordinate 56,648,529 of OZ034805.1, read as the reverse complement.
TGTAAAACAGAGCAAAAATAACTAATAAAACATCAAAAGGCGACTCTTAGATTTAAGGTAGTTAGTAAGTTACGCTAGACAAACAGTTACTCATTTATCAATGACGAGGTTGTAGCATTTGCTTAAAAATAAAAAAAATATATATTCTTTTGTAGTGATAGTGTTATTTGGTTTAGGGATTGATTAGGCAACGCACGTAGGTTTCTTTAAATCCTATAACGATTAAAGTAGATTATAAATTACGGTTATACTTTTTAATCAATTATTTATATTTAACAAAGCTTTGTTTTTTTACAGAGCAAAGGACACTCAAACAATGCTTACCATTGAAAATTTAGAAGACTGACAATATCCTGAAAAATGGAGACGCCATATCAGTGGCTAATTGTTTTAGTTTTATTATTTATTCATACGGTAAACGCTCAAGAAGAAGCCGTTTGCTATGGAGCAGGATCAATCGCTCTGTCAGTTATTTTAACGTTTATATTGGCATTGCTATTAATGTGGTTAATCTACTATTGGAAGAATAAACGGCGATCAAAAACTGGTAAGTTGTTTTCTACTTTTACATTATTGTTGATTTAAACTATTTCTAACGATTTTTTATTATTTGGTTGTTTCTTGTATATGTGAGTAAAGTGTGTATCATTTATTCAGATTTCCGCTGGGTATACTCAAATACATAAATAATGATGAATTTTTTTATTTCTTAGAGTATTGATATCTCGATGTATTTGGGCCAAATTTTAGTCTGAAAAATGAAATAGTTACACAAGTCGTGTCTATTAAAATTCTATAACTAACCAGCATTTTCCAGTATATTACAGAACAGCTTTTAGTACATTTTTCCCCACTCAGAGTGCTTTAGTCACCCTTATTATTAAGGCTGGCTAGCGACCATATCTCAGAAACTAGTGGACAAAGAAAGTTGTGAAAAAATATTAATATAAAAGCAACTATGAAAAAATCTTGGAATTTTTTTATAATTTCTGCAATTCATCACGAGAGGGCGCAATCGAAAGTCAAATATTAAAATATCAATGGAAAGCTGAGGGAATTCTGCCTCATTAGTGTACTTAATAAGAAAGCCATTGAAAGCGTAATCGTTTAAATCATTATAACCACTAAACGACTTATCTGATTTTAGAGAACAATAGCTTGTTTGATAGAGGAAAGTAGATATTTTAAACCGAAGAATTCATCTGTATATTAAAGGGTGCATTTTGTCATAGTAATAGTTTTTTGCACCAAAAATTTAAATCATAGGGCAGTTTTGATGTCATAGGAAGAAAGTAAATTAAATTTGGTTAAAATTAAAAACGGTTAAAGAGTCTTTGAACAACGGGCGGTCCATAAATGAGACCCTTTTCTCGACCGTCGATCCAGCATGTGGTTGAAGTTTAGGTACAGGCGCCAGAGGTATTTTATGTTATTATGAAGGTAATGTAGAATATTTTGTTGTCTTATCTGTAAACTTCAAATTTTTTGTATTTGGTTGAAATCAGAAAAAAATTATCTTTACATTTCTGGTATTTATTTATTTTTATTCATAAAAAATTAATCACATGCTGGATCGAGGGTCGAGAAAAAGGTCTTATTTATGCACCTGCCGCTGTTCCCAGGTAAAGGGTGACTTCAAAGGCTCTTTAACTCTTAAAACGTATATACCAAAATTCGATTATTTGGATTTGTCTTTGTCTGGATTAAATAATGGATAATAAACTATAATTTTCGAAAAATTGTTAACATCCTTGAAAAACTGTTAAAAATCGTGAAAAATTGACGAAAACCCTAAAAAAATGTTGATAATCCAGAACGACTGAAAATTCTTACAAATCTTTAAAAATTGTTGAAAATTATGAAAATTTTTTGAAAATTCTGATAAAATATTAAAAATCGTGAAAAGCTTCGTTGAAAATCTTAAAAAAAACTTGAAAATTTTAAAAGTTGTTAACAATCTTGAAAATTGTTGAAAATGATGAAATAATGTCGAAAGAATTAAAAAAAGGAAAAAAAAGTTGAAAATGGTAAGAAACTCTTAACAATCTTGAAAAATTGTTAAAAATGGTCTAAAAAATGTGAAAAATCACAAAAAAACGTAAAAAATTGTTGGAAATTATAAAAAAACTTAAAAACGTAAAATATTAAAAAATTATAAAAACATCAAAAAATTGTCTAGAATTGAAAAAAAATAAAAACAAAAAGTGAGTTAAAAAAAAGAAAATAAAAGGATAAAGTAGAAAAAGATAAAAAACTAGCATAATTGAAAAAAAAAACTGAAAAACAAAAAAGATAAATTGATTTTAGATAGATCATTCGTTCTATCTATTATATCTTCTATACTTCTATAGGCTTTCATTTACTAGGTTCCTGCTAACTTTTTTATTAATTAACTAATTAAAATTTGGTTTTCGCCAAAATATAGAGAAAAAAATCTAGTATTGTGGATGCTAAAAATATATATTTTTTATTCAATTTACATATTTTTTCTTTGATATTTAAGTGCAAGTTTTTAAAAATTTTAAGTTTCCACATTTCTATATAACATTTTAAAATTTTTGATCAAAAAATTTTTTTTCTACGCCCATGACTGTAAACGTCAAAAATCGTACTGTAGACATTCCTTGTAAGTGACATTTAACAATAACATGCACGTAATGAGATCTCATAACATACATGTGCGTTTAGTTAAGAAAACTTAAATTTTTTGTTTAATTAAATTGCAATAAAATTTTTTATGTACGTACTACTTTATTTGGTCTATTTACATACTTTTTGTCAATTTTAAAACATAAATATATAATAGTTTTTATTAAAAAATAAAATAAAAATAAAACAGATTTAGGCAACATATATTACATTTTAAATTATTATTTAATCTAGGATGTTACTTAATGTCACTACTTCGATAAATGTTATTTTAAACGCCAAATTTCGTAATATATTTTTTAAGAGATGTCAAATATTTAGATTTAAAATTAAAATATTGAGTCGTAGAAAAAGCATAGTACGTAACTCGAGTGGTAAGAGGTATTACGTACTCGTGTAATTACGCACTCGCCGCTACGCGGCTTCGTGCGTAACTTTTCCACTCGTACGTAATATCCTACTTACCACTCTTGATACGTAATATACTATTTTTAATCTGCTGTAACTAACATTTAAAAGGGATTTAAGAAAAATGCATTAACTGCTTCATTATGTGCTGCCGCCAGTAGTTATGCGTTCGAACTATTAGAGTTGCATCTAAGCGTATATACACACGAACCACCAGTGTCCGACACCGGTGGCGACCACCGGTCGGGCGAGTCTTTACACATGAAGCCACTTGTGTCCGACACCGGTGGTTGCCACCGGGGGCGCATCAGCCGGGTATACAAGGTTCTCCTTCAATAGCAGTTACAAAATCCTTATAATTGCATTCAAAATGTTTCTCCATAATAAACGATCAAACAATTTCAAGATTCAGACACAAAAAGTGGTTGGTGTGTACTGTGTACACCTCTATTAAAAACAACGTACTGCTAAAAATAAAATATAGGAAAGTGGCCCGGCCGGTGGCGAGGGTAGGACACTAGTGTAGCGGTAGTCGAGCAGCTAAAAGTGGTGTGGCCCGCAAAGTGGCTTATCTGTAATCGTACATTTAAAACAATGCATTGCTATCGGTGGTCGCCACCTGTGTCGGACACTGGTGGTTCGTGTGTATAGACGCTAAAGGGTTCAGAGGCGTCGGGCCCGCTTTGCTTAAAATGTGGAAGGGCGATGCAACTCCGATCCTTTTTACAGCGAAAGAACGCTCTTAAGAGAAAATATTCTCAATTTTTTACAGTAACATGTGTTAAATATCGAGATTAGATCTTTAAAACATAAGAACATTGTAACAAATTGTATTTATTAATATGTGTATTTAGAATATAATTTTCAAGTTACACATGAGTAGGTATACTTGAGTGAAATCACATTCCTAACGATTGTATCGTGCTCAGAAATGTAAGTTAGTAAGTTATAATTGTAATGTTAACGATATTTATTACTTTCACGTGATATATCTCTAATGAATACAATAATAAATATATATTATTAATCGGAAACTAGTACCAAAGTATGTTATAATCGCTGTGTATTTTCAGAACTATAATTTATCAAGGTTTCGTTTTTACCATATGTTGTTTTTTAAAATTACTACCCTGCATTTTTGAAAAGATTTATTAAGAGATTTTGGTATTTGTTTAGAACATTAGGCTACTTGACACATGACTAATTTCATACAATAAATGAGTATTTCTTACAGTATTTAGCTTACGAAAACGAAATATATCGATTTTAATAACTAAATGCGTAAGAATAATTTAAAAATTCAATTAAAAAAATGTGTTGATTTGAATCGCCGAAAGCGCTGTCGACCATGTTGTGACGTCATACAAATTGTAAACAAAACGAGTAATTTGACGTATATAATAATATTTCGATAAAAATTCCTTATCACGTTCTTAATTTATTTGCTTTATTGAAAAACAATAATAAATTTATTATGGACGTTGGTTTCACAAAAGCAGACAGCACAAATTTGCCAGAAATTGATACATTAATGGTTCGTAATTTCTTTGCCTTGAATCCAGATTTCTGCTCTGCCGAGCTAAGAAATGTCAAGACTTCTATGTAAGTAAGTACAGTGCAGTTGTTAAATAGTAGACATAAAAAGGAAGAATGAGTGTATTTATTCTTTTCAGAAGGGATTCAAAAGTACCTACTCATTTACGTCATAAGTATCGTAACCTCTGAATAATGTAACTAACATCTATTTGTATTCCTTGATGTGTTATTGCATTCTCGGACGTTGTAATAACGATAATTACTGTATTTTTTATGGAAATTAGTTGCAATCATGTTTTTAAAGTAAAGTAAACTAGAAAATTGTCCGTGTTTATATGTCAAATGATTGTTTACAATACGTATGACGTCATAAAATGACGGACAGCGTTTTTGCACCTACATGAAGAGATGGATTTTAAATTACAGTTTTGTGGTTTCATAGGTGTTGAAAAAATATAGTAATATTTTTTTTGGTCCTCCGTCCAGAAACAATACTATTAATTACTTCAAAATCGTCCGGAAAATGACATTTTCCGGCCTAGGCCGGCAAAGTAGCTTTTAGATTATCTAAAGAGATGGCGCTATGAGTCATCAAAAATACATAATGAATACTACAAATTTTAATTAAATGTATTTAAAAACAGCGTATAATATACTAAACTAATAACTTTTTCTAAAGGTAAGCAGGATTCAAACTTACATTTAATTTCTCTCACAACTTTTATTTTAACTTTGACATTTATGTCAATTTACAACCACTTATCATTCGATTATGAAAATACATATTTCGATTTTATTATTGTTCATTGAACTATAATAGTTCATTGTCTCTGCTATTTTTATATAAAATTATTAGATATTAATATTAATATTATCAATATAACAATTTTTACTGTGCTGATTATTAGCACAGTATTCGTATGTATAAAAATTAAGGATCGTGAAATCGATTATCAGCAAATCATTCCTTATTACTAATTCTTTTAATCGTGCAATAGATGTCAATAATGTCAATATACACATAATCTTGTATGTCACAAAGTAAACAGTTTTTGAACCTTTGAAAATATTAAAAATTGGTCGGACCAAAAAATATTGTGTGTTACACGTCCGCAAAATGTTTTGCAAGTGCTCGTATTGTTTCGCCTCGGTGCTACGCCCCTAGGCTACACAACTTTACTCGCTCTTGCAAAATGGCATTTTCCGTCCTTGTGTCACAAATAACTATTTTTACCTTAGTAGCACAAATATTAACTAATTAGGACCTAGTTTAAAAAAGAGTCAACTAGCCTATTATGAAACTGGTTGTAAAGTGTTATACAAAGTATGAATTCTTTTTAGAACATCATTGTTATTATTTTTTTCCAGTAACATCGATTCTGTCGATATCTCACCGTGTTGCACACGCTCTTCTTTGTAGAATGAGGATTTATACATGAAGAAGGTCTAAAAGAAACAGAAAATAAATTTTAGATTGTAGGTTATAAGTGGTGTCGATTGTCCCAGATCATCTTATTACCCTACGACCTAAAAGATCTTTTGTGTATACCCTTTATATAATAATAAGTCTATTGCTATAATGTCTAGACTTTTAAGAAAGTCCCGTTTATCGTTTACCGATTATATGTTCACTCGTTTTATCTGCATATTCATAGAATCTGTTTATTCCACTCTCCACTTTGCCCATTTTACAAAGATGGTACCTCAGTGGAGAGTTTTTTCTGAAAGTTCTGGCGATTATTTTGAGTTCAGGTTTATGAAGCTCTAAGAGCGCAGTGAAGGCCGTATTAACCTTTATGCTTGTCTTTGATCTGCAGTGTTTTCCTGTAGGATGCAGTTTCTCAATTACAAACTGTATCCATAATGCGGCTTTTTTGGATGCAACAGAATGGTGCAGGTCCGATAAAAGGAGTACTAACACGTTCTTTTTTGAGACTATCAGCAATCTCGGTCCCGACAAACTCTCTATGCTTTAGTACCCAAAAAAATGACTTTCTTGTGTTTAGTTGCTTGAGAGACTATTTGCAGTTCCAAACGTGATACATGTTAGTGCCTTCCAACCAGTTTGGTTATCAAAGGCTTTTTTATGAAGATTTGAGTACACAAATATATTGCTAATAGCTGTGCTTGAAAGATTGTAAAAATGTTTCCCTGAGCTATTGAGAACCTAAAATTAGGACTGTTATCCTTAGACAAGTAGGTACAAAACCAGAACTCTCCGTTTGATAGTGGTATCGGAATATTTGCTATCAGAACTAAAAACCTCTTAGTCTAAGATCCCGATATAGGACAACCTTCACCGAGCTGGTTAATGGACCAAACATATTTTTTATGTAATTTAATATATTAAAAAATATATTGCATATGAGTTGCCTATCGAATTTCAGTCATAGCGATAGACGCGTACATTCTGAGCATTATTTTGGAGTAGTTTCATATTAAAATAAAGGATTAGTTTTTAATTTTTTTTCAATCAATTAAATATATATGTGTATATATTTTGTTACATTAAAGTATATATAAATCTTTAGTTAATAAGAAGGTTATAGCAATACATATATAATTCTTATCTTACAAATTTTATTCCTTTTTTTCCAATTTAAAAATATTAACTGAAATAAATTATAGCAATTTGCTCTATATAATTAATGTATCTATAGATATATACTGATATATACTGTACGCGTCTATCGCTATCCTTCTTGTTTTTAAGAGCAGAGAGCTCTCTCTCTCTTTAAAAGGCCGGGATTCAAACGCTGTTATGTTGTGTCCTCTTCTATCGCATGGGACGGTAGGTAGGGACCTCTCAGTCGCACAATTTTTTTTTAAAAATTAATTAAAAATATCCTTGACTAAAATTCGATAGGCAACTCATATGCAATATATTTTTTGATATATTAAATTAAATAAAAAATATGTTTGGTCCATTAACCAGCTCGTTGAAGGTCGTCCTATATCGGGATCTTGGACTATCTCAGAAATTGGAATAATTTAAACTAATCAAAAGCGTTAATAAAAGTTAGTAGGTATTGGGTCACTCTGGCCATCTTCCACCACCAATCCTTTTAGTCGCTACTGACTAAACGTCAAACTGTCATATTAAAAACCGTCAAACCGACAGATTAACGTACAAATTGGTCGTTTTGACGTTTATAATTTGACACTTTGACGTTTAGTCAGCAATGCTACTGTCTCAAAAGGAGTGGTGTTGGGAGGAAGGACAATACCTACTAAAGTGTGTTAAAGAAATATTTTTTCGAAGCCGTATTGTGGTAAATTTATAGGCATATGCACGATTTGTCGAAAAACAGCAGGTACGAATTTTTTGAAAAGTAATAATTTTTAGAACATTAAAGCATTGCCTGTTATCGTGATTTGGAATCATAAACTTTTTGATTTCGGAGAGCCAGGAGATTTTTATAATGTTACTTTAAAGCTTTGTTTCTGGATCGTATTTGAAACATCAGGTCTTACACCAATTATAATTGATTCCAAGAACGTGAAGTTTCAAATTCAAATTTATTTATTTCAAAAAACAATGATTTGTCAACAAAACGGGAAAAACCCACGAAATACATCAGTATTTTTTGTAGGTATTTCAACAAATTAAAGTATATAAATAACCATAATCCATTATATCACAACTAAAATTTATTAAGTAATAGTTAGTATAAATATTAATAACTATAACTATAACTCGTAAATAACTGTAGACAATATACTGACTTATTAAATAATTTTTAATTTAACATGCAGAGATTTTTATTATGTCAAAAACCATAAGATAAATTATAAAAATTAGAAATATAAGAACCCTATCTCTAATAAGGTTTTTTGAATTGTATTATTTGTGTTGTAAATTTTTGGTCATAAGAAAGCAAATGGCACCGCATATTCATATCGGTTTCTTGTTTCGTAAAGATAGGATTTATTAAGTAAACTTTATCATCGAGGTACTTTACAAGGTCGGCTTGAGTCTCTTCTGATTTTAGCTCAAATCTGATAATTCTAACGGAAAAATTTTAATAGTTTTCCCAAACTCGTGTATGTAATGCATATTTCCCTTGATTTTGTATGCGCTATAACTCTTAAACGAAATATCATTAAATTTGATATATGGAATCCTCCTCATTTCATTGGTTTAGATCAGATAACCCAACGGTAAAATTTTAACGTTTTTCCGTATATAATTCATATTTTCCACCATTTTTGTGAGCTACAACTATTGAATGAAAAATCACAGAATTCTCACATTATAGAGAAGAACCCTATTGATTTTGATCCAGATCGTATAAGTCTAACGCTAAAATGTTAACCGTTTTCCGAAACTCGTGTATATAATACATATTTACCTCAGTTTGTGTATGCTACAACTCTTGAACGGAAATGAAATTTGGTATATAGAATCCTCAGTTCATGGAAATTTTAGTCCGGATCGGATAACTTTAACGGTTTTCCAAAACTCGCTTTATATAGTGCCTATGTATAGTACTTTCTTACTTCTTACATTGACTTTGTTAAATGTTAATAGGTCGCTATACTCAAGTTTATACTTAGTTTCAAAATTTTTTAATTCTTCATAAAGAAAATCTGTAGAATAACGATAATCTTTGTTATAAATTAATTTTATTCTTTTTGAAGTTATACTTCTATTTATGCACTGGATTTGTGTGGGGTTAAATGGCAAAAATCATTACATATGTAATGGTGTGAGTAAGATAGAGACAGAAACACATATAAGGTATCAGTACATTGAAAAGAGATAGATATACAAAAAACAATCTGAGCTAATGTTTTGGAATATCATAGTGACGTATTACATTGTGTTTGACAGATTACTTTATAATTCTGTCACGTAAGTAAACATATAAAGTTTAGTATTTTATATTAATAATATTGATCATAATATTCAGTAATATTCAGTATTGTATTGTAGTCCATACTACCGTCACATGGTTGCATTATATTTTGCACTATGGGGTTTTGTAAACACTTTTTTTGTACATTGATCGTTTTACTGTTTAGTTTTCGTGTTTGAAGTAAGGACACACATCAACTGCTCTTATTTTTCTAAGTATTTATTTAATTGAATACAGTTAATTTTTTTAAAAAAATTATTTCTACTTGCCTGTGTTTGTGTTATTAAGTTTTATTAGTTAACAGTGATGCCATTGATATATATTTGATGGCGCCGAGTGATGATGATATAAATGTGAAAATTACATGCGCGAGTTGTCAACGATCTCTAAAAGGTGATTTAAAATGTACCAAATGTGAAAAACAGTATTATCCTGCTTGCTTAGTTCGTCTAAGAGGCGCAAAAGTGGTTGGTCAAAATTTAATCATCTGTCCATCATGTGCTGAAACTGAAAATGATGGCGACCATGCGTCATAATATAAAATACAGTGCTATTTGTTTGGTCGAGCACTTTCTTTTAACAGAAGAGGTTCAGCATCTAAGTGTCTTTGGTTATGACCCGAGCTCTTATTTTTGTCGTGTACAGAATAAACGTGGTGGAGCTATGATTTTGGCAAAACATGGTATGGAGGTAAATCCTTTAAAGATGGTCGAAAACTTATCAGTTGAAGGACGAAACACCTGGTACTTAAGACGGACCTCGTCTCCAGGAAATGTTATGCAAATTTGATACAAAATCAATGTGTACTCGGTACTAGGAGGTTTTTAAGGTCGCTGAACACGAATATCATATAATGATTTTGCTAAATCATTCGCATAAAAATTTATGAATCCGGGCGCGTGCATAGAAGTATAACTTCTGCCGGCAGTCCCACTGACTGCCACACCCTTTTCTTTTTCGTTTCGCTATATTGATGTTCGTTTAAATAATGACGTTTTTTTAAAGTCGCCCTGGTAAAATCGCAAAAATGATTGGCATTTCAAGTTCATTTCGAAAAAGTAAACGTGATGCATGAAATTTAATTTTTCATAATATTAAATGTGGCATGTTGGTCATTTCATTTAATGGGCTTTTTGTAAATTTATGTCTTTGGGATAAAAAAGATGACTTGTTCATCCTACTGAATTTCATTCCTTTTAACAAGTGGCAGGATGTTGATCTCTTGGTGTGTTAGTTTTAGAAAAATTGTTCATACTGAATATTATAATTTGTTTGTTGCAAATTGGATGTCCTAAATTTACAACGACTGTGCAGGATAATAAGTACTGTATTGATTAATTTCGTAGAATGGACAGGAATATCAAGATCACAATCTAAAAATAGATTTGCGTTTTTAAGTTCAGAGAAAATATCAATGAACTGTCTGGACATTATACTATTGCGACTATGTTTATTTGTAACCTACAAAAGTTATTTTATGGATATTACAAAGTCACTTTTACCATACAAAAATCTGGGCCTTACTTATATAAATTTGTAATTTTCTAAAATAACAAATAAACATTTATGAATCACACATTCATTTCTAACTGTAAACTGTTACTTTCTTTATATCGTATTTACGCCAAATAAATTATCCAAACATCTACCTGTTTACCGTCTAAAAATAAATAAAATTTTATTGCAATAGCATCACCAAATTTATATTCCTTGACATTACTCTAAAAACAGGTTCATTGAGTTGATTAACATAGCAAGATAGAAGTCAAATTGTTAGAATTTAGGGTCATTCAAAATAACAGTTCTTGAATTTCTTATAAATGGAGAAGACATTAAGTATATTGAAGAACAAAAATTCAATAACTTTATAATTTATGTTAATTTAATCAAATTGTAATTCCTAAGAACTTGATCAACAACGATTCTAATTTTTTTAAAGATAACTATTAAGTGCTTCAACCATAAAAAAGTAATAGAATACAGATTGAACTTTAATTTAGTACCTATCTTTCATCAAGAGAATTATGATAACGTCTCGAACGTAACAAAATAATTAGAGCATTATAAATGTAATAAATAATATAATTTAAATAAATACGATATAATTACTTATATAATTCGATTACATTGTTTGATTTATATATAGATACTTTCAAGGTTTCTTAATAAGATTCAACAAGTGTTTATGGATTTTCAGTTAATTAATTTTTAAAGTTATACTTCTTTTGATACGTTAGGGAAAAATGATTAGCGTGCATTTTTACGATGCGCGCGCACTCACTAACAAAAATTGACATCATGATTTTTCGTGTTTTGTGATACTGAAATTTTGAAGTATTTATGGATTTTTAGTCATTTTATTGTTTTTTGAAGTTATACTTCTTTTGACGCGTTAGGAAAAAATGGTGAGAGTAAATTTTGACGATGCGCGCGCAAGCCCTCACACAAACCGACACCATGATTTTTTGTGTTTGTGGTAAAGAAATTTTGAAGTATTTATTGATTTTTAGTCATCATATTGTTTTTTGAAGTTTTACTGCTTTTGGTGCGTTAGGGAAAAATGATAAAGAAAAATTTTTAAGATGCGCTAACACAGCTTCACAAAACCTTCATCATAATTTTTCGCGTTTGTGATACTGAAATTTTGAAGTACTTATGGATTTTTAGTTATTTTATTGTTTTTGAAGCTTTACTTCTTTTGGTGCGTTAGAAAAAAATGATATAGGGATATTCTTAAGATGCGCGCGCACACCTTCCCAAAAACCGACACCATGATTTTTCGTGTTTTGTGATACTGAAATTTTGTAGTATTTTTGGATTTTTAGTCACTTTATTGTTTTTTGAAAATATACTTCCTTTGGCGTGTTAGGGAGAAAGGTTCGGGGCCTTTTTTTTACGATGAGCGCGCACACGCTCACAAAAACCGACATTATGGTTTTTTGCATTTGTGGTACTCAAATTTTGAAGTATTTATGGATTTTTAGTCATTTTATTGTTTTTGGAAGTTATACTTCGTTAGGAAACAATGGTGAGAGTAAATTTTGACGATGCGCGCGCATACAGCTTCACAAAAACTGTTGCGATTGTGATACTGAAATTTTGAAGTATTTATGGATTTTTAGTCATTTTATTGTTTTTGAAGCTTTACTTCTTTTGGTAAGTTAGAAAAAAATGATATAGGGATATTCTTAAGATGCGCGCGCACACCTTCACAGAAACCGACACCATGATTTTTCGTGTTTTTGATCCTGAAATTATGTAGAATTTTTGGATTTTTAGTTACTTTACTGTTTTTTGAAAATATACTTCCTTTGGCGTGTTAGGGAGAAAGGTTCGCGGCATTTTTTTACGATCAGCGCGCACACCCTCACAAGAACCGCAACCATGATTTTTGCGTTTGTGGTAGGTACTGATATTTTGAAGTATTTATAGATTATCAGTCACTTTATTGTTTTTTGAAGTTTTACTTTTTTGGTCTGTTGGGGTAAAATGAGAAATGGAAATTTTTACGATGCGCGCGCGCAACGTCACGAATAACCAACACCATGATTATTTACGTTTGTGATGCTGAAATTGTGAAGTATTTATGCATTTTCTGTCAATTTATCTTTTGAAGTTAAAATTCTTTTGGCGCGTTAGGGAAAAATGATGGAGTGTAAATTTTTACAATGAGTGCACACACCCTCACGAAAAACTGACACCATGATTTTTTGCGTTTGTTATACTGAAATTTTGAAGTATTTATGGATTTTTAGTCATTTTAATGTTTTTTGAAAATATACATTCTTTGGCGCATTAGAGAAAGATGATAATCGTAAATTTTACGATGAGCTAGCACACCCTCACGAAATACCGACACCATGATTTTTTCTTGTTATTTACCTTTTTTATGACAATTCTACTCTAAATGACAGTTTAGCCGCTGAATAGGTACAACAATAGTAAAAGGCCATAAATGTAAATAGTAAAAGAATTGAGCATAGTCTTGGTTTTTAATTATGTATAAATAATTTTTCCAAATAATATATCGTGGTGACTGATATTTATTAACAGTTTATTGATTTAATGATAACACAGGTCAACAAAAAAGACTGTTTTTGGGTGTGTTATTTAGTGAACATTTTCTGATTATATGCTTCGAAAAGTAAACAGAAAACCCAATAATAAAAAATTAAGTTTATTTTTCTACTTTTTATCATGAAAACTCAATATATGGAGTTTTCTCAGATTTTTTGTGGGGAGACTTTGGGTGTGAAATAGGGAGAGTTTCTTGGCAATATGCGCGTGCGCGTTCTAAATGAATTCCCATCTCTTAAAGCCGTTTTAGACTATCCAATTTCTTGCACAATTTCTTGTACAATAAATATTGTATGCTCATGTTTGAATAGTGTTTTCGACTATTACAATTTCTTGTGCAAGATATATGTTAGGAAATATTTAATTTTCTTCTCCGTCTTCTTCTGTTTGTGGCCTCAGCTACATAGGCTATTCGGCCTATATTTAATTTTGATTGGATCTTTTTGACGGAAGTTTGGTTTTATTAAATGTTTTGATTATTTTTCATAATTTTAAAGCGCCGTTTAGAAATGTCATGTGCGCGCGCAATTCTTGGATGCAATATTGTGTAGAAAATAGAGCATGTTCTATTTTCTTGTACAATAATTTGACAGAAACAATATTTGATCCAATCTCTTGTTGAAACTATCCAATTTATCTTGTACAATATTTCTTGTACAAGAAATTGGATAGTCTAAAACGGTTTTTACTCTGGCTTACTCTGTAACACTCAAAGAAAATTGCGAGTTTCGCGAAAATCAAAATAAAATTTATAGATTTACTAGTAAGTCTCTTACCGCAATTCAGGGGTTTTTAAAGGACTAAAATAATCGTTATTAACTGTAAACTTTCACTCCCCCTCTTCAACTTAATTCCGTTTTCTTTTTGTACTTTCATAGAATGTTCTGTAAGCTAATATATATACGGGATATGCAAAAAATAAAAACGTAATCTAATTTACAACTTTATATAGGTACATACATTGTTGCTTACATTTTCTTCATTTAAATAATACCATTTTTCATTTAATAGTTACTTGTAAATATCCATTGGTATTTTACAGAACTCGTTTAACTAACTTATATTAGCTATTTATTGCTTTGTGCATGTATATCTCCATTAAGGATGTAATAAAGAATATATCTGGTAATGAAAATAATTATTCGTCTAATTATTATTTTGAAGTCGTCTGGGTATCCTGCAGAGTGAGACGGAAACGATTAATTGCTATTCAAGAAGCCAAACACCAGGTACACAGAAGCCCGCCACATTCTTTTACTTCTAGAAAAAAAAACAGATAATGTCTAACAATAGAAGATTCACTTTTTTTAATATCTCTGAGAAAAAATCTTACAAATGCCTTTGAGGCGTCTTTATAACATAATTAGGTCCGTGTTCGACTTGGATTCAGGTAATTGTGTGAAAGAAAAATAGGAATTTCTAATAAATTCAATTCTGTTTTGTTCTCTTCCCATCACTTCTTACTGCTGTTTAACTTTCTCTCTTGCCACTTTGCTCGAGCTGGATCGAATTCACTCCCGTTTTGAGCAAGTTTATAAAATTAGAATGTTGTTGCCCGAGAAGTCCTTAACTCATGCAGAGGTTGTTGTCTTTCATTTATATTAGTTTGTGAAGTTTTTGTAAACTGTTCCTTAATAATAGATGTATCAGATTCCACAATTTGTTTACTTTGTTGAATTAAAGTTTCTGCTTTTAGTTGTTGAGTTAAAATTTTTTCGACTAGAATTGTGACAGTACTTGTTGGATTGAGATAACTTCTCCAATGACTAGTTTAGTTAAAAAACAGTTAAATAATATTGAAAACCTAATAAAAATTTACCTGCTCAATTATCTTGAAAAGACAGAGGATATAATCCATTTCACCGATTTTGGCCGATGACAGAAATCATACTCGAAGTAAATTTAGAGTTACATCTCTCTCAGATACAGGCAAGTTAGAAATTTAAATGAGGACGTTTGTTTTTTAATACAACACTTACGTAACTGCATCTTGTATCACCGGTAAATAAAAAGTATTCAATACGGAAGTCTTTACTTATTTCACATTCCTAGTAACCGTCATGCACGGCTCGTTGTTGAAGGGTTGAATTTAATAATTATTATGTCATATTTTTGTAGATGTCAAACCACACTGATAGTTTCAGAAACATACGACCTAATTTAGAAAAAAATTCTCTCCGCCATTGGTAACTTGGATGACAGTTTAATCTTATTTCAGTGGTTTTTAATATCAAATCGGCCAAAAACGATGAAATGGACTATATTTTATATATATATATATATATATATATATATATATATATATATATATATATATATATATATATATATACTATTGTCGTATGTATACATTCAAGAGAACTAATTAATTAATTGATTAATTAATAAACGACAGAGCTATATAATGTATTATCTTCAAAATATAACCAGTATCAATGCGTCTTCTCTAGGTACATAATTGACGTTATTTTGTTAAACCATTCTCGAGTTCTTCTTCTTCTTCTTCTTCTTCCTTTAAATAGGCAATTCTGCTTGTTCATTGACAGGTTGGTGAGTCTATGGAAGAACGTCGTTCCATCTTTTGCGCAGTCGGCCTATACTTCTCCTACCACTTGGTGAATTGTCTCTTGCTATTTTAACAACTCTTGTGTCCGCCATTCTACTGATATGATTGTTCCATGCTTTTTTTCTGTTTAGTGTCCATTGATTTATACCCTGCACATTGCATATTGTTTGATAATTTCACTTCTCATTCGATCTCTCAGCGTGTTACCTGTAATTCTTCTGAGGATTCTCATTTCTGCTGTTTCCAACATTCTCTGTGTTCTAGTTGTGTCGGATCTTGTTTCTGATAATTACGTCATTACTGTTCATATACTAGCCTTATAGATTCTTGATGTCATTTCAAATTTCTCGCCAATCTATTCGAATTTTGTACTTGATTTCTTACTTCTTTCTCGACGTCTCCATAGCTGGACAGTGTAATTTATTTCCATAACTTGTTCAATGCTAACTCCATCGATTACCAGTTTATATCTTGTTGGTTCTTTACTGATTACTATAGTTCTAGTTTTCTGAGTTGAGATCGTCATGTTAAATTATTTTGCCTTTATGCAAGGCCGGATTTGGAGGTCTAGAGGCCCTGGGGCAACGATGAAGTGGAGGCCCCCATTTGTTTTCCGAATGAAAACAATTTTTTTTAACAAAAATCTTATAAAAATTTATTAGCAACAAAAATTAATTTATTAAAAACTAAATTACCGCGTTAAGGAATGGAACTTTGCGAGATTTTTTTAACGAAAAGTCCTTAATGCTTTCGCTGAAATTTAGAACCCGGAGTAAATCACTTTCAATACTAAGTAGGCTCAACTTCGATAACTGGTTTTGTCCCATCGTCGTTCGGAGCCTATTCTTTATAATTTTCATTTTTGCAAACGAGCGCTCTCCAGTACAATTTGGAACCATTAAATAAATACATTCTTAGTGTAATTTCAATGTTCGGAGATAGCCCTGAAATTTTGATTTTCCAGAATGCGTTAATAAAACAGCTCCTTAGATTGGTGTTTTTCATAGTCCTTTTTGTATAAGTCTATCAAAGATACAAATTGAACCAGCTCATTACCAAGGCTAGGTTCTAAATCATCTTTGTAAATCTTTACCAGTTCCTCTGCAGCAGCATACAAATTTACAGCGTTCATCTCCTCTAGATGATTAAGAAATCCAAATCTCGAACGAACAGCTTCGTATGAATGCAATCTTTCAGTGAGAGACACACAAAGTTGATCAGTCACTTTAAATTTTTCACTTTTTCAATTCGATAGTACCTATTTGACATATGTTTAGCTGCTTCTTCGTATTTATCAAAATCGTCTCTTTTGGATTCCACGAATGATCTCAATGGCTCCAATGCACGCATAGCTGATTCAAGAACCATTTTTGGGTCCTGCAAAATTTTGTTTGTTGCGTTGAATCGCTCCAAAATGTCATCCACTCATCTTATCTAAAAGATGTGCTGCTTCATTTCTCACGATATCTTTCTTCTCCTTATCAGAAGATATGCTGGTTAGAATTTCTTCGATGTCAGAATACCCCATGACAATGGCATTTGTGGCTTCAGCTCTACATGACCAGCGAGTATCACTAAGAGTTTTTAAAACATACGACTGTCCACTTTTTTTCGCTAATTTTTCATACAGGATTCGTTATTGTTGTGTACTTGCTGTAAAAAACGTATATAAATTCTGAATGAAATCAAAGAATTGCACTGCTAATGTACAAGAGTTGGCAGCTGTCTTTCCAACTAAATTGAGTGAGTGACCACAGCATGGTACAAATGCTGATAAATGATTTTTCTGTAAAATAAGAGCTTGCATCCCTCTGTATTTGCCACTTATATTTGCAGCATTGTCGTACGATTGACCGCGGCAATTAAGTATATTAATTTGATGGTCATCCAAAAATTGTAGTAAAGCTTTTGCTATTGCGTCACCAGTATGACCGCAATTTGGTAAGAAAGCAAGAAATCATTTCTTTGGTATCATCGATCCTTCAATATATCGAACGACTATTGTAAGTTCATCGTCTCCTCGGAAGGCTAATCCACGTTCAGCAATAAATTTAATCGTACTGACGACAATTCTAAGAATTTTTTGCCAATACTCAATTTGTTTTGCCTCTTGTATTGCTAGCTCTTGATCAATACGTCCTGTAACTTCTACTCGTTGCACTAAACTCATTACTGACTTCAAATGAGTCTTCGAAATCTCATGCTCGCGTAGGCGTTCAGATGCATGCTTCCAGTCACTGAAGCCTTCTTCACTGAGCTTTGTTATTTGGGTAGACATTAATTTACATGCATAGCAATAAATTTTCCTCGTAGTTGGAGAAAAACAGCTAGAATCGATTTACAGTCTCTTGATTTTGATTGCGACGGGTAAATATACTCTTTGAACATTTCCGAACAAAGTTTGTATTATCTCGAGGCTGATCTTGGAGAACTAAATTTTGCAGATAAATTTCATCACAATTTTGCAGTATTGTAGAACCTTTTTTCTTCCAATAATTGACCATTCTTTCTGTTATAATGTCAGGCCAAAGACCAATGTCATTTTTGAAACCAAAAAAATCTACTTCCTCTCGATTGAGAATACATGTTTTTGGAATTTCTATGACACATTGGAATTGATAATTCCCTCTCTTGTGGAGGCCCTGGGGCAGTAGCTCCGCCTGCCCTCTCCCAAATTCGGGCCTGCCTTTATGTTAAATCTGTGAACTAATCTTTCGTATGCATAGCAGAGAATTTTAATTTCATTGTTTCCCATTCTGTATCCTCTTCCTTGGTTCACGCTTTTTATGACTTCGTCCATGATCAGATTGAATAGTATAGGGCCTAGTGAATCTACCTGTCTTATTCCATTCCCTGTATCTATAGCTTCCGTAAGTTACCCGTCTATCCTGACTTCCATCTTTTTGTTTTGATAGAAGTTTTCAATTATCTGACTCTGTCTAATGCCTTCTTCAAGTCAATCAAGCATAGGAACGCATGTCTATTGTATTCTAATGCTTTCTCTGTAATCTGTTTTATGACCAATACTGCATCTCTCAAGTTCGTCTGGCATAATGGCATGAAGCGAGGTCAGTCCAAAATATTGGCATCCACAGATTCTCCTCGAACTCCACCAAAATAGGGTGCTGACATCCCAGCCTCAAAAATTGCACACCGTTTCTGATTGCCCTATAAATGGTTGCTTGACTAATATTCTGATGTCTAAATAAGTTCATATTTTTGCTTTTGGGCAACCGTCTAACTAAGCTGTAGAAATTGTTGCGAATTTCAGTTTTGTAAGACATTTTTAACTTAAGTACATAAACAATTTGATGTTTACAGATAACAACAATTAACAATTGTTTTACGTGCTTCATGGTAACTAGATCAGACTTCAAAGTCTGGTAAAAATTTTCTCAAAACTTATGTCAAAACGTTAGGTTCCATGGGTTTTGAGGCACCAGCGGTAGCGATCCTTCCACTGCTCAAAGCACTTTTTAAACGCGTCTTCCGGTTTGGCTTACAGTTTGTCAATCTCAATCTGGGCTGTAAGAAGAGTGGGGGAGCACTGCAATATAATTATGGACCTGGTCAGAGGTGCAGATGAACGCTGTGTGGTGGTACAAATTCACGCATTTTGTTGACGTCTTCGTCCATTTTCGACGTCGATGGCCTCCCTGAACGTTCTTCTTCTTCAACTTCCTCGCGGCCATCCATGAACGACTTGTGTCAAAAAAGAATTCGTGCGCTGAACAACATTTCATCTTTATAAGCTTGTTTAAGATGTGCCTGAGTCTCCGTGAAAGCCTTGACGAGTTTAAAGCACAATTTAATTGCATATCGCTGCTCTAACGATTGTATCATTTTCGTTACCTAACGAAGAACCAAAACAGTCTTCACGTGCAAGATAATAACTCAACCGGTATTGCCAGTAAAGTACGGGGTGTCTAGGGATGTTGTTATACTATCGATATAATACTTTACTCATAAGGTTTCTTACATCGATACTAGAATGGGCACCGAAAAAATGGAAGACATTTGGTTCATATAATGATTTGATTATTTCGTTGCCAGAAACCTAAGTCTATTAAAGTAGAATAATTGTCTGCTTGTCTCCCTCGTCTCTCACTCTATCCAAGAAAAAGCAGATCAAGATTTATGAAAACACTACGAGTTCTTGATTCATGGACAAGAAAAAATCAGAGAGAGAGAGAATGATGAGGTGACCATATTTATCAAATCCTGTGTTACCTTTTAGAACTCTTCTTCAGTGAGAGGACATGAAAAATAATTTTCCTTCCTTATACAAGTGGCAACGTCGGTTCCTGCTGAAAGATTATTCCCAACGGTAGGAGCAACCATGGTCAAAGACAGAATTTTTTTATTGGAATATTATGGTGTAGTAATTTACCCGAACTTAAGTATAAATATCATCCTTCTCAATGATTAGAGTATCCACAATAACAGATTTTTTAAAATCCAATACTCCTTCCGATATCGGTATCTATAATTTTGTTTCAATTCCTATTCCAATACCAGTATCGATGTTTCAGTGGTATTGGGACAAAAGTTTAGATACTTTTCAATCGCAACCTGTATATGCATAATTCTATAGTTAAACTGCATATAACGCACGATATTTGCGATATATTCTGCTACAACAAAGACATGATTGGTTGAAGAAATATGATAAATCTTATTGATAGTTAACTATTGTATAGTAGTATAATTTTTTTCTATATTAAGAACTATACCGTCAATAGACACTAAACACGTATACCAGTTTTATATTTTGAATTGCACTGATTATAGTTTTATATTGTATCATCTCAACAATGGTTCGTCATCATATACAATGAATGCAACAAAGGATACATAAAGAAATATAATTGTACTTTATGTCTTTGTGTTTAAAAAATTTTCTCGGAAATATTTTTCTTGTTGTCTGATTTATATCTACGATTAGGAATACCACGATAAAAATCTAATAAATTTTTTAACATTTTGAAGAGTAAAAAAAAAAGAAATACCTAAAGAGGTACAAGAAAGATTCTTTTATTTCGCAATTAGTATTTTAAAGAATCTGCAACTTTTAAATTGCAGATTATTGATTTATTGATTAAATTACCAATCATAAAAATTATTGGTTCCTATAGGTTAATAACCCATGTTTTACTTTTAGCTGAATAAACAGCAGAATAACAGATGTACTTTTTAACGTAAACTAAACATCTGTATCGGAAATCTGTACTGATATCGACTGCAGATAAAATAAACTCATCTTAAGTTAAGAGAAAATAACGCAGAGTAAAAGTAATCCATTGAGAAGTAGGGCAGATTGCCTTTTTGAGAATTGTATTACTAATGAATTAAATGTTTTCTAAAGTTTTCTTTATAAATATTTTAAAGATAATAAATCCTTAAAATGGATATCAAACTAAAGGATATTGGAATTACTGAAAACAATAAAGACTAGTTATTTATCTGTATTCAATGTAATAAATATTCATTACACGGTGTTTAATATATATATATATATAAATGAAATCATGAATTATAATAATTGCATTATGTGGAAACTTACATATTATAAAAATGACTATTTGTTTATAAAATGATATACATTTCATTAATAGTTTCGAAAATCATAAGCATAAATCAGCGTTATGTTATTAATCGATAAATTTAATAAAGTGCTCATACACTTTTGTTTTCGTATTTTTATAAAACATTTAAATATCTTTTTATTTCTTTATTCGGGGATCTTTTTGCCACTAAAACAAACTTATAAAAAATATAAATCAATATTATGAAAATGACCCTTGCTTGTTGATCTTGATATGTCAAATTTGTCAAGGGTCGTCTTTTAAAACTGAAAATGCCTAACAAAAATGAAAATAATTTGTTTAAAAATAATTCTTCTGAGCTTTCGACAACCAGATATATACCTATATATCATCAATATATATCATCAATCATTAACCAAACCTCAAAAGTTAGGTTATTTAAGAATTTTGACATTTCACAATTACAATTAGTGGTAAAAGTTTGGACATTGCAAAGTACTAATTGTAAGTGTAATTGTAAGTATAAGTGGAAACACTAATTTAAAAGTTGTGAATGATCATATTGTTAGTCATATGTCAAGCTTATAATTACTAATTCTAAGTCTAATTGTAATTGTAATTTTCTGGTTGTGAATGAAGCTTTAGGATTGAAATAATCAAGTTGAACATTGTTTTATACTGTGTGTTTAATACTTTATGGTGGAAATCTAACAGTTATTGTGTAATTTACAATTTTCAGACATGTTATCAATTTTATATCCTATCAAAGTAATATAAAAATTATACCTTGCTTGTCCTTACTTATAATGCTAGAAAAATGTATTTGATGCAAACCTGTATGAAAAAACAGGTTTGCATCGAATACATAGTTCTATAAGTAAGGACAAGCATGGTATAATTGTTTTCTTACTTTGATAGGATATAAAATTGATAACATGTCTGAAAATTGCAAATTCCAGAACAACTGTCAGATTTCCACCATAAAGTATTAAACACAAAGTACAAAGCAATGTTCAAATTGATTGTTTCAATCCTTACTATGTGGAAATATTTTAATATAAAAACAAATTACCATACTAAGTACTCTCTTTATTATACAAATTAACAGTCACAAGTTATTGTATGTATGATTCAGGTTGCCTACTCTAATATGAAACCGTCACTATCATCGTCTTAACTATCAAAATTAATAATAAGTGGAGGCACATCCTCCCTATCAAATCCCACTTCCCTATCCCACCAATCTTGTATGATTTTTTCAGTATGTTGTACTGTTTTCAACCATACATCAGGAGTTGCTTTTTCTAATGCTTTTTTCCAGGTTGCTAGTGCTTTTTCTCCTGTGATTGTTTGCTTAAAGGTTTCGGCATTTTAATACTTTTCACACACACTGCAGAGTAATCCAATAAGTTAAGTATGAAAATAACTGTTAGTAATGAAAACTACTGTTTTTTATAGATTTTAAAGAAATCTGAATACAACAAAGCACCAATAAAACGTAACGAATATTGAAGATTGTAAACAATGACGAATACTTTAACAATGTTGACTTGGCAATATGGTGATGTGTTGCCAACTTATGACATTTAATTCCTAACTGTTTATCGTATTTACTCTCTCTTTTTATTTTGTTTTTGTGTTGACCATACAAATAACTAAAAATTACGTCATCGTCTTAGTATCGTAAAAAGGTTTATACCAATCGTAAGTAACCGTTCTTCGATAGTCACAAAAGTTGCTGCCATTTTCTTTGACACACTTTGAGGACATATCACTTTTGTTGGTTTTTCCTCATCCTGAAGCAGTGTTGATTTTCCGGTTCGTAGGGGTAAATCCAAGATTCATCCCCACTATTAATACTACAAACGTTTTTTGAGCTTCCTTTGTTGAACAATTCCATGTTTTTCCACACCAACTGACACGAACTGCTTTTTGCTCTTCTGTGAGCAAATTAGCGATCCAACGGGAAACAAACTTCGTAACACCCAGTTCTTCATGTAAGATCTTTTAGATCTAGGTCTTTGAAATGCCCAAAGATGCCTCTATCTCCCGGTATGTTAAACGGCGGTCATCCATAATTAGTTGACGAACCGCATCTATGTTTTGCTATGGACTGCTGTTTTGGGTAGACCTAGCCTGGATTCGTCGCTGAGTCTGGAGCGACGCTTTCTGAGTGGCTATATGCAAAACTAAAAAGACACCCCTCGTAAAGTGTAGAAGTTTGAGGATATTGGCGAGATATATTGCGAGAAACAGCTACCTGGAGAACAAAAACAAAGATTAGACATGTCCATATTGTCCATGGAAAAGTGAATGTAGATCAACTGTTCGTCAGTGTTTATTTACTATGACAATATGCAATATCGCCTCACATCAATAATAGTTTAAAAAACTAAAAAGAAACTTTTGCAAAAATGAAGAAAAAATTAAAATATATATTTTTTTATAAATATGAATAATTAACAATAGTGTAAAAAAGTAAAGCGTGGGACGCTTGGTGTTCAATAGATTACTTAAAAAGCACCCCACTATGACAATTCATATTTAAAAGGATTTTTTTTTTGTTTTTCAAATTATTATTTATTTAGTATTTTTTAGTTGGATTTGAACCTACAGAACCTGAATTCAAAATGAGCCAGTACAATACTTTCTAATTTTTTTTTAAATCTCTTTATTTATATAAGTAAGTAAAATTCCAGCTCCGGAAGTAGGTCCAATTTAACTTGCTAGATTCCATCTTCACATACAAGTTAAATAAAAGCTTGCAAAAGGGAAAAAGGTAGAAATATAACCGTAAAATGGGCGAATGCTTGTCTCTTAAGCGATTATCTAACAATTTCTTTAAATAATGGTGTTCTGGAAATGGTGATTAAAATATTTAAATAGGCGAAAATACATTTAATTGAAATATTTTCTTGGCAATAAACATTTGAAATTCAATCCTGTGGTATTAAAAGAAACTTGTAAATTGCAGTCATAGTAATTAAAATATCTATAAAATGTTAACACTTATGTAAAATTTTAATTAAGTTTTAATTTTATTTAGCAAATTCTAAAATTAGGTTCTATTAAAAGTACCCACAATTTTAATATGATTTAATCATTATACGTGGTAAAATTAATTTCAGTAGGATTGCCTACATGATAAAAACGATAAATTTAATGTTAACTCACTTTCATTTCTTAGGAAAAAAATAATAACGGTATCTCGCAAACACCTCCACAAATACTTTGGAAGACATTAAATTTGTGAAATGGTTAATAAAAAAAAGGTAAAATTAAGGCTCTAGCCGATTTCAGTGGGACCTACTATAAACTCCCTGTTAATTTTAGTCATCCGGCAGGAGGTATACTGTAGAAAAGGAAGATATGTCATATGTAAAAGAATATTTGGCGAATAATATAAAATATTTGCACTTGTCTTCACTATATTGATTTAGCGATCTATTAGGTACCCAAAGTGTTTTTCGCATTCTCCCTATATTGTATTTTCTTTTTCCAAAAACACGCTCGTCCACTTCCACATTGTGCAACAGTATCTCAGTGCAATTCAGTCGAGTCAAATATTAGCAGTGTAGGATTTCTATTCAACCATCCTATAGGTAGTCTGGGCTCGGCCTTAATAGCCTCTGCCAACTAAACCCTACCTCCTTTCGATCCCCTCATGCCGTGGTAGCTTTCCTTTCGGAAGTTTCTGCGCAGGCATGTTTTTTCACGTACCGTTTACACTAGTTCTTCACTGTCTTCTTTGTCCTGTTTGTTGTTCTCTCTTTATTTCCTCTTTCCTCGTTATTATTTTTCTAATCATGTCGTGCGCTACTTCCCACTTCTCTTTGTTCCTCACCATTGTCCTCAGCTCTTATTCTTACCTCATCAAAGTATTGGCATTCCTAAACTGTGTGCTCCGGCGTGTCTCTCTTCTCTCCACATGTTTTGCACGCCGTGTTGTAGCTTTTGTCGATCCTATAGGTGTAGCTCCCAAATGAACCGTGACCTGATAGGAAGTGGGTCAATTAGTAGTCCGCAGTGCGGTGCTTACACTGGACCCATTCCCCAAGGTCCCAGATCAGATATTTGCTCCACCTACTTTTACCTCCTGGCTTCCCATTCTTCCACAGTTCGGTTCCTCTCTTCTCTCTTTGCTGGTCCCGTGATGCTATCTTCCCGGGCAAACAGTCTTGCCTTTTCTCTCGCTAGCGCGTCTGCTGGCGGAATTCCTGCTATTACTTGCGCTACTTCACTATTGAGTATTCTATATCACGATTATTTCAAAAATGGTACCTATTATTTGCGATGTTTGCAAGGCATCCCCAACAACATTTGATCGCAAATTAAATGATTTCGGTTAATGGCTAGAAAATACTCGATTGTCCACTTACTATATGATACGATATATGGCATGGATACCAGAACACTTAGGGTTTCGAGGCAATGAGAAGGCTAATGAATTGGCCCGTGTCGGAGCTAATATCCTAATGATCGGCCCGGAACCATTCGGTGGAGTTGCTGACACATTCAGCAAGGTAGCCATTGAGAAATGGAGGCTAGAGAAGGCCCAGAAGTGGTAGGAAAAAACATCGGGCAAGCAACAAGCCAAAGTCTTCATAAAGGGACACTCAGCGAAGTTTACTGCAGAGCTGCTATCACAAAGGCGAAACGAATTCAGAATGATTATCATTCTCTTTACAGGACATTGTAGGCTCAGAAAACACTTGAGTCAGCTGAACTTAGCAGCTGAAGATATCTGTCGATACTGCCAAGAGGAGGAGAAAACCGATTTTAATGTCCTATGCCAATATTGCCAATGTGAAGGCCTTGCAAGGACGCGGTATCAGGTATTGGAAGATAAGAAACCAGTTGCTCCAAGTTATGTGGAGAGGCCACTGTCAATGCTATTTAGTCTCATTAAGAGGGCAGGGCTGGACAAGGTGCTCTAATCCTATTCTAGAGATAATCGGTGTTCACAATAGATCTGCAAAGGTCGCAGTGATACAGGCTAACAGTCAAACCAATAAATATCTATCTATATAATACGAAACTATCGAAGATTTTACAAATAATTTAAAAATTTTAAATCTTATCTTTATGAAATTCTTGTTTTTTTTTGGCAAAACAGCAATATACCTAGGATGGCAAACAATTTTTCTGACAAGACAATTCTTACCATTATTTCTAATAAACTGCTATAAATAATAAAATACTTTACAACTTTAAAAGCTACATATCCCTAGACCATTACGGTGTGTGTAGTAACTAGGACAATATTAATAAAGAAAACAAAGATCTATGTCATAAAATAACATTATTTAAATCCATATTTTATTAAACAAAAGAATTCCGTATATATACACACCTAACAACTGTTGAAGAAAATATTTTAATTAGGTATGGCTCGGGCAATATTTGTATAATATGAATAATTTATAATGTTTATTTTTTGATTATACTAGATGGTTTTTTCAACCTCACCTACTAAATTTTTATTTTATTGTATTATTATCTGCCACCGTTTTATTACAACTATTTAAGCAATTATATTTTCGTATATAATATTTATAGAAATATATTGACAAATGACAAAACAATTTTTTAATTGTTGTAAATTCAGGAGATATCTCTCATGGAATGTGAAGTTTGATATTGAGTATGAAATTTAAATAACGTTACTAATCTTTCAATTAATTTCATTTCCAAGAAACATATTGTTTGTGTTTAATAGGAAAATTAAAAATCAAATTTAATTAAAAGGTGTGTGGATCTTGGGTAGTGAAACTTTTTATCCAGGCTATATGATCTCTAATTCACAATTTATCATTTTTGTTTTGTTTATTTTTTCTGTTACAATTGTTTGTAATTCTTTTTTTTTTACTTTTTGGATGTTATATAATAGCAATCGGAGGTTTATTATTTTTGAAGTTATACTTCTGTTCGTGGACCCGGCGGTGAAAATTTGTATGGGAGTAAATCGGCAAAACCATTACATATGTTATTAGTGATAACTATAAGTCCTTTGAATACCGTTTATACATTTAGTACATTGAAAAGAGATAGATATACAAAAAAACAATCTGAGGTAATGTATTAATATCATAGTGACGTATCAAATTGTGTTTGACAGATTATTTAATAATTCTGTCACGTAAGTATACATATTTTACCACAAAAAGTAATCAGAAATTTGGTGTAAAGAATGTCTCATCGTTATGCCGGAGTTCTTAGATCCAGAGGTGGATCATGATACTTTTTTTCCTAATTTTATCCTTTAGCCTTTATATTTCAGACTTTCATCGTTGCATCAGGAATTGCAAAATACATAACTATACGAGCGATACCCAGTTATACTTTGCATTCAATTAAGTATAATGAACTCGAAAGAGCTGAAAGTCTTATCCACAGATTAAGGTCTTATCAATCAAGATTCACAGTCGCCATTCAACATTTCCACCGCGCATAACCTGAAGCTGAACGCAAATAAATCCAATTTTATGCTGTTTGGGAATAGATCACAAGAACCCTTGAATTCGATATTACCATTAATAATCAGAACAAATATTTGAGATTATGACTGTACTCAAATTCAGATTCTCTAAACATGTCAACACATTATGTGAAACTTCTTTCAATACTCTCCGGCAAATCTTTCCCAACAGAGATTTATTAATCTGAAAAAACAACTTTGAGAATAGCTAATATTTTCAAAACTACTTATTGTAATAGTGTCTACGGCCCTGCATTGCTTCAGGCTTATGCGTTTAGATTGCAGAGAATCCAGAACTCATGTCTGAGATTTTCCTAGGGGATTCGTAAATATGACCACATCAGCTCAAGCTCAAAAATGAAAGATTCAGGTTGGTTGAGACTAGAAAGTATGCGCCTTCTACATCTGCTCACAATTACCCATAAGGTACTAGTTAACAGAAAACCTAGATATCTTCTTAAAAAAATCACCACTTTTTCAGATTTTGAAAACTCCAGAACACGAAATGGGGATATCCTTGTCATTCCAAAACATAAAACCACTCTTTGTACTCACAGTTTTTCGTATAACCTTGTGAAAAAATACAATAAACTTCCTCGGGAATTCAAATCTTTTACAATCAAAAACTTCAAGAAGCGGTTAAAATTAAGATGTGGTAATCCTGATGGCTATATTGTCCCGACATTCAGCCTGATTTAGTTTTTCCTATACCTAATACCAATTTTATTGAAACTGGTTTTAGATGTTACAAGTATTTTTTAATTTCTTGTGTTATCGTATATTGGTTTCATTAGCAAGATCTTTTGTTAACTTTGTTATTTTTTTTTCATTTCTTTATCTACTCCTCTATTACAAGATCGAGTTGAAAAACAGCTGAAGCTGAATCTCCGCCTGTTCAGCATACTAAATTTAAGATGTAACTTTATTGTTATTGTAGTGTATGTTGAATAACGACCATTTATTATTATTATTATTATTTTCATCATGTTTTTGTATTTGCCTACCTACAGGTAGAGACTGTAGTCTCCTACCTCTTAACGGTATGTTGTAGCAAATAAACATTAAAACATGTTAAAAGGCCCATTCTTGCTAAACTGTTAAGTGTCTGTCCCTTTTAGATAAGCATAAATAATTATTGTAAATAACTTTGCAAATCTTGTACCGTTACTATCAAAGAACGCCGTAACTTACCCTATATAATTTTATGTCAGATATTTATTTATACGGTATGGCAATGAATTCTATGAATATTTAGGTATACATACCTCAAAATGGTATCTATCAAAATAAAACGGACATAACGTTGCCATATCCATAAATGAACGAAAACGTACGCGAATGTATACATATACCTACATGGATGGAGTTAATATTTATATAGCGAAACGTAAAATAAAGCTGCTATTTATTATGCAGGATTGTATGTATTCTTTAGCACCTATGCGGTTTATGATTCAAACGGATGTGACAATATATGACTAAATATACAATATATGTGTAAAATGAGCCTTTGTTATTATACATTGAGAATACTTTAAATGTTCTAAATATACACAGAATATAAACAAACAATTTGTATATCTAAATTAATATCTTCTACAGTAAAATATAGAAGGTAGAAAATCTGTCTTAATCTTGTTTAGATTTGCTACAAATTAGAAGATTCTAGACCGAGAGCCCATGGGCTTTTTTATGACTGATTTTTGGCCAGTGGGTCGTTATACTTATAAGTATATACTTTCGAGAAATATCGAAAAATGTAGATTTAACAAGTGTCCCAACAGTTCCATTTTCAAACTATTTTGTTTAAATATCTCATGTCTGCAGCAAAGTTTAATGTCGTGCTAAGAAAACTAGGTGGTTTTAGGTCTTATTTTTTTTTGTGATAACTATTTTCGTCTTGTCTGTATTTATCACAAAAATTGTTCTTTACACAACGTCTCAGTAGTTTGTGAATGATACTTGTTAATAAGTTGATAACGTTTTAAAAAACTACTACTATCGATATCTCAAAATATATAGAAAACTTCTGGAAAATGCAAAGCAAAAGTTTTACTCTTTAAGACTTCAAAAATCCAAGAATAAATCTCGAACATCGTGGAGTATTGTTAATAAAATATCAGAAGGCCCAAAAACTATCTCTTAAGACACTCTTTTGGATCCAAATGATCTCAACAATTTCTATTGCTTAATAGCAGAAAATCTTACAAAAATCTATAAAGTAATAAAGATCCACTTCAATACCTACTAGCTGTTTTCTTCCAACCAATCCAGATGAAATAAAACAGACCCTTAACAAAATGAAGAGTCTAAATGCTACTGCATATGATGGTATCTCCCTAAAAATTCTAAAGGAACTCTCCCAAAGCTCCATTGCTGCTCTGGCTAATGCCATAAATTCTTCTTTTAGAAGTGGACATTTTCCTGCATGCTTAAAATTTGCTACTTTCAAATCAATAGGTACATAAAGCGGAAGATACAATAACTCTATCTAACTATAGACCAATTTCCTTGCTGTCCACCCTTTCAAAAGTCATAGAAACTCTGGTCAGCAAACGTATAGTAGATTTTTTCAAGGAAAACAAACTTTTAAACAAAAATCAATTTGGTTTTCAACATCAAAAAAGCACTGCGGATGCTGTCTTATATTTTATGGAAGGTCTCTTAAATTCACTGAATGAGCAAAAATCATCTGCAACAGTTTTCCGAGATTTGTCAAAAGCTTTTGATCTTAGATTGCTGCTGCAGAAGTTTAACATATACGGATTTCAGGGAAGCGAGCTTGAGTGGATGCGGTCATACTTAAAAAAACGCACACAGTGGGTCTCCTCAAATGGTACTATTTTAGAAGAAAAACTCATCCAGGATGGTGTTCCTCAAGGCTCTGTCCTAGGACCCATTCTGTTCCTCATTTATATAAATGACCTTCTGAACTTAGACCTCTTAGTTGAAATTGGTGCTTTTGCTGATGATTGTACCGCTCGTTGGTCACATAAAGATCCAAATATCCAATATATTTAAAACATGATCGCAACTGATAAAAAAAAGTTCACGACCGGTGTGATGCTAATCACATCTCCCAACATTTCAAAAATACATTTGATGACCTTCAGAAACTGTACTCTACTTTACATATCTGTTGAAGGCCATATTCTTGATATCGTAGACTCATCCAAGTTTCTACGGTTAAATATAGATTATTTACTTAAGGTGATATACTCCAACATTTTGGCGCGAAACATAGAAAGAGCAACGATACTCAAACAAACCCAGTACAGAGAATAAATGTAAAAATTTTGTCAGGTATAAATTAACCCCGACATTTAAAACAGATACTGATTCACCGAACTGTACTCGGAAAATCATAGTAGAGGGCGCTTTAAATCAACGAATAGAATATTTTAAATCTGTATTGCGTTTTTCTCAAAAATTTCAAAATATTTTGATATGAAATTTTAGGCATGAATAGTTTGTTTCATTTTACGTGGTAGACGCATACTTTTATTTTGAATAAATGATAACTTAAAGAAAATTATGATGGTTTATAGAGAAAAAAAATAGTTTTTGTAATAAACACATGCGTCTACCACGTAAAATGAAACGAACTATTCATGACTAAAATTTCATATCAAAATATTTTGAAATTTTTGGAAAAACGCAATACAGATTTAAAATATTCTATTCTTTGATTTAAAGCGCCCTCTACTATGAACCTCCCAGTACAGTTCGGTGAATCAGTATCTGTTTTAAATGTCGGGGTTAATTTATACCTGACAAAATTTTTACATTTATTCTCTGTACTGGGTTTGTTTGAGTATCGTTGCTCTTTCTAGGTTTCGCGCCAAAATGTTGGAGTATATCACCTTAAATTTGACGCCCAAATAATTTCATTCAACAAAAAATATCTTCAGGTTGCCACTGTGTTGGGTTACTGCTCGGGAAATTGGTCAATCTGTAGCCAGAACTACCTACTTTCCTTTGGTTGGATCACACCTAAGGTACTGCATTACGTTTTGGGGTTTTGATGAAAATATCAGCTAATTTAAATTTAAATTTGTAATATTTTCTTTTTATTGGTTTCGTATCTTCAAATAAGTGGTAGTTTTAAAAACATTTACGTTTACCAACTGTTTTATTAAAGAAAAAAACAATTTAGTTGCTAATACATTTAAATTATAGGAGACACTCCATTTGAGCCATATTTCTACCTTAAATAATACGTAACGAGCTCGTTATCTTAATAGTGTATAAACAAATTATTTAATCATTTGTTAAGAGCATCATAAAACACTATCTATGACATAAATTCACACCACTATCCGGTCAAGTTGCATTATATAAACCTTAATGTTTATTTCATTCACTAACTTCTATAATTAACAGTGCTTTATTGTTAATAAAATACTTTAATGGAATACCATTGTTTGATAGATTTTTTTCTAATTACAGATTTTAGATACTTAATAGATTTTCACGTTAAAAAATTTGTAGGAGAACGAGTTGTGCTTGTTTCTTTTCTTTTATATTTTTATACATTATACTTTTACAAACATAACTTATATACTAAATAATAAAAAAATGTGAGCCGTCACGGGACGCCTGGCAGATGTGAAACATCAACATTATTTTGTAAAAGTCTATGCAGTATTCAATAAAAAAAAGAGTGTGCGTGTAACCTTTACGCGCGATTAAAGTAACCATTGAAAAATTTAAAAACTTTGAAAATTTTGAAAATTTTCAAAATTATCATGATTTTCAAATTTTTGAAAAATTTTGAAAATGTAAAAATTCTTTTATTAAAAAGTAAAATTTGTTTATTATTGGAACAATTGGAACTATGTTCCTTACGGTAGGCTTGGAGAAGATAGGGATTTTGCGGTGTGACTGAACTGAAAAGAATGTAATAGTAAAAACCGTAACGAAAAACCCGTAACGAGACGTAGAATGCTCGCCTGCCACGCGGGAGGCTCGGGTTCGATTCCCAGCCGATGCAATTTTTTTGTATATATCTTAACTTTTACCTTTTTTTGTTAAAGTAATATGAGATATAATTTTTAAAAATCTTGATAGTTGAAAGTAGTTAGGAAAGGTGAGAAGAAATAAATGTATACATTACTCTTTAAAGCTTACCTTGAATTTTAAAGAAGCTTTTTTCTTAACGCGAAGATTAAATGAGACGCAGGCGTTACAGTCGTATACACAAGCGAGTAGTGTTATGTGTCGATTCTTTATTAGCCGAAGGAACATAGTTCCTATCTTGTGTCCCATGAAACCATTTTAACTTGTTTAGTTTTTATATTTATTTACCTAAATTTTATAAGATAATATGCACTTTTAAGTCTATATTTCAATTTTTAATATTTTTACACATCAGTAAAAGTATTAAAAATTAAAATATGAGCTTTAAAAGTGTATTTCTATATGAAACAATTCATACCCTGTCCCGCCAAATTTTTGAATCGATGAGCTTCTTCCCCCTATTGTTGGCGCGCTACCGTCGCGTCGCTCAAAACATGACACCAATTTCATATAAGATATCAGTACATCTCTTATCGATTATTATCGATGCGTTAGGTTTTTTACGTCATGACGTCACCGTCACCACGCGAGAAATCTGATTTACGTGCCGCTATAGATGTTTCACATCAAAAAAGAAAGAACAAGATCAAAACCACATGAAAAGGAAAGAGAGCTCCAACACTCTATGTAATCTATGATCCACAACGGCTTCTCTCAATCTAGATTTGAGAATTGTAGACGAGTGGGGAAGAAAGAATCTTGTTAATTTCAACGCTGCCAAGATAAAGACATCTTGTGTATTCAACAAGAGGTAAACATACGACACATCCATCACAATGAATAAGACACTAGTAGCAAGCGTCTACGTTACGCTGGTTGGTATAAAGATCTTCCAGAACTTACTCTGGAACAAACATATTGCATCCATGGCAACTGCAACAGGAAAAGTTAGGCTTTCTTTTTAGAGCACGGAAATATTTCTCTCAATCGAACTTAGCTACTCTTTACAAAGCCCAAGTAAGACCTAATCTCGAATACTGCTCGCATGTATGGAGATCGACGGCTCCGTCAAGGCTCAGAATTCTTAATGCAATACAAAGACTAATAAACGACCCCAGTATCACCAAAAACCTAGCCCCATTGTCCCAACTAAGAGTAGTATCTGGTCTTTTCCTGTTTTACCGATACTTATACGGATTTTGCTCAGAAGTACTATGCTTTATAATGCCTCCACTTGCCAGACCAGCCAGAGGAACGCGACATGCCAACTCCATGCACCCTTCAGTGCCAGACATCTAGAACGGATCGATTCGAACGTTCCTTCATCCCCAGAGTCTCCAGATTCTGTAAATCCTTACCTTCCCACGTCTTCCCCACTCGTCCTAACTTACCGTCCTTTAAATCCCAAACTTATAAATTGTCCCGTCTGCCCCAATAGGTAGATGTTCTCGGTACATTTGCATTTAGGTCGATACCTACGAGGACATCCTTAAATAAAAAAATGTAATAATCTTTTTGTAGAGACCAATGAATCATTAACAAAGTTAATATGATTTGAAAATTGATTGTTAGGGGAGAGTAAAATCCATAATAAGTACTAAGAAATGGAATATAAAAAGGTCAGGTGAACGTGCTCTTCTACTAGTGTGAAAACTCTTAATTCAGAGGTGCCAAACAACTGAAGAATACCCCAAAATAGACCGAACTAAAGAACAATACAATGATTTTGTTGTATTAGGAAAAAATTTTGATGAAGATCGACAAACAAATTCCAAAATGTTGAAAGCATTCAAAACGTTTTCAAGAGCTATCCAATATAGATTGGGATCACAAGTATGAGTCCTGTCGGATATGTTTTTTAAATTTCTCCTTAATGCCATTACTTGTTTGTATACTTTCTAAATTTCAAAATCCATGACAATTTTGGTATCCTCTAGCTACAGGTCCAACAAGTAAGTTTAGACCTGTGTCATTAAGATGGCGATTAGAAAAGAGGTGTTTAATGGGAATATAATGTAACGGACTTCTTTATCTATAATATTTCTAATTACTATAGACAAAATTTTATGACCAATCAAATGATGGTGGAAAGTGGACAGAATAATTTCGTTACATATTTATTTTATGCAAATGTTGTTCTATAAGGTTAATTACTAGGGTTTTTCCAAGAACTAGATTTAAATAATATTTTTTTTATATTCTGAAATCCCCCATTTCTATTTCCAATATTCTCACATTTTCTCCTATAAGTTTTGGATCAGTTCTTCCTCTATTTCTCCAGTTTTCTATCACATTATTTCTTATTCTTTTCTATTTATTTCTCTATATCCATTTCCATTAATTATTCGGATATTCGGATTCTATTATCATGTTATTCCTTGTTACAAATGAATTTCTGAATTCTAATCTAATACATCTTTCTTTTATTATTGCTCTAAAAATTCCTCCATTACCAATAACATATAATACCTACTTTATTGTTAATTTTGTAACATATCCATTTTCTTTCCACATTTTGTTGTTATTTCCATTACATTAACACCCATAAGTGTTTGTATCTTTTCATTTTCTCGTTTATTTTCATTTTGTTGCTCTTTCACAAGTTCAATTTTTCTATCCATATTATTAACCTTCTCTTTTTGTCTAATTATCCAATTTTTTATCTCATTTAATAAATCTTTCACCTGCTTTATCTTTATGTTGTATTTTAAAAGTTTCTTCTTTAATGATTTATTTTCAATTCATTTTTCCGCTCTATTTTAACATTATTATCTAATTTTAATTCTCCTAGATTTTGTTTAAAAAACATTAGAATCTTCCTTATTTTCTTTTCTATTTTTCTCTTCTTTTTCTTGATCTTCTTTCCCAACTTTCTCTTGATTTTTTTGTTTAGTTTAATTTTAAATTTATTAAGTTTTATCTTTGATTCTAATTTATTAAGTGCGCTTGTTGCGGGTATTGAAATGAATCACTTGTATCATAATCTTTATCAAAGCGAGTTATTAGCTATATATATATAATTGTTTTGGGGCGATTATATAATAATGATTGACATACCAACTAAGAATAAAAATATTAACTTAAAAAGGGTTTCGCAAGTAATTTACCTCGAGTGAAAATCTTTCATTAGAAAAATAATAAAATACTTTTCAAGAGAAATTCTGAAACAAAGTTGTAAGAAATAAAATGGTTAACCGGTTATGCATAATCAGTTGCATGTTCAATTTAATAATTACTATTATTTGTTTTACGTGTTTACTGTTTAAATAAACTTAAGTGGATTTATACTTTGATGACTTTCTAAAATAACTATATTTCAGTTGCAAAGTGCAATAAATGCTTGTTGTTTAACTTGATGGATAGTTCTAATTGTTATGAGCATATTAGTTTATTGTTTTGGCCATCAGTAAGATGTCAAAATGAGGTCATGCACTTTAGACATTAACATTTTTATTGTTTTTATCACTAATTTCTCACGAAGGCCTAAATTAATCCGTGAGAGCAATGAAAAATGTTAAGGAATTCAATTACATTAAATAATGAAAGTACTGTTGTTTACAATAACATACACAGAAAAAAGTCGTTTATCTGGAAAAGTTCTGACAATAGAAGAGAATTTTACTCTTAAAACAATCGGTCGATAGAATACAATTAAAAGGTGTGATATACTTACTATATGACAAAAATATACCCGTGGATATCATAAAATTAATAGAAAACATATGTAAGAAATAAAATAGAAATGGAATGGAATAATAACAGAACTCATAGAAGCAAACAAAGGAATCATCAGTCAAGGAGATTCACTAAGTCCCCTACTGTTGGATGCAATAATAAAACAATTGAAGAAACAAAAAAATGTGAGCCGTCACGGGACGCCTGGCAGATGTGAAACATCGACATTATTGTGTAAAAGTAATATGCAGAAAAGAACAGATTGTGATAGGAACTAAATATGTCATAATGATAAAATAAAATATTACGATTTTTTCCAGATAACGATGACTATTTATTGAATAAATTTAAAAAGTGATTTCGTTTAGCTTTTTATTTAATTGCCTTAAATTCAATAATCTTAAAAAAGGAAATTATTAAAACACAAATTTATATAGAAGTACGTTACTATATTAATATAATTGTAGTTACTTCATAATTTTAGTACAAACAAAAAGCGATACTAAATAAAAAATAGGAAAATGATGAATTTAACTATGAATACAACTTTATCGTTGAATAACTTTTAAACGGTATTTAAATGGGAAATGTATTATGATTTAGGCACGGGTTAATGTGAATATTAAGGGCTGGTTAAGGTCTGATAATTTTTGTTAGGTCATAATCTAAAAATTTGATGGGTGTTTGGAGAACAAAACCAAATCTGGGAAATAACGGACACCCCAATGTATATAGAGTACTCACTCATTTTTATTCATATTTTTTCATCACTTTCTTTATTAACACTTTGTTTATTCATATTTAAAACTAAATACACAAATTTTACGCGGACAACTATATGACAACTATTCACCAACAATCTATTTTGATTGACTAGCTGTCAATTTTACAGGTCAGCAAAATATGTAGGTATATTATGTTGCCTATACAAACAATCATTTTTATATATATAGAATAGATAGTAGGCGGAATCGAGTTAGGTTTTTATGAAACAATTCATACCCTGTCCCACCAAATTTTTGAATCGATGAGCTTCTTCCCCCTATTGTTGGCGCGCCACCGTCGCGTCGCTCAAAACATGACACCAATTTCATATAAGATATCAGTACATCTCTTATCGATTATTATCGATGCGTTAGGTTTTTTACGTCATGACGTCACCGTCACCACGCCAAAAATCTGATTTACGTGCCGCTATAGATGTTTCACATCAAAAAAGAGGTTACAAAATGGGCTATAAAGAGATAAAAATCCTCTAAATAAAAAGCTTAGTAATAGCCAAAGAACCAGTCAGATGCAAACTGCAGTTGGACAATCAAATTATAAAACAGGTAATGATTTTCTAGTACCTAGGAATAAATCTATCAGTCAACAACAATATTGAAGAAGAGAAAAAAAAACAAATTTTTAAAGCTAGTAGAACGGCCGACACAATTTGGAAAAACAAACACCTAAGAGTGGAAACAAAGGCCCGAATATATTAGTCGGTTATTAGACCAATTATGACTTACACGGCCGAAACAAGACCAGACACAAGCAAAACACAAAGACATCTAGAGACCAACGAAATGAAGATCTTAAGAAGTATTGCTGGAAAAGGACTACAAGACAGGGTTAGAAGTGAGGAAATTAGACGCATATATGAGGTAGACAATATAAATACCTGGGTAAAGAACAGAAAAGAAGAGTGGGATCAACATATACAGTTGAGTCCATGGTTCTTTACCCGTGCGTCATCATTTAAAGCATACGAAGTAAGTCGGAAATTGCAACTTAATAACATGCGGTAGCTGTTTTGTCTCTAGTTTTATGCGTGAAAGACAATGACGCTAGATTAAAAGTATGTGTTTTATCTCGTCAGGTATTAGTGACGCACGGGTAAAGAACCACGGACTCAACTGTAAGTAGGATGTCTGAATCAAGGATAGTAAGAATAGCCAGGGACAAGTCGCTGTCAGGCAAAAGAAGTATAGGACGCCCAAGGAAAAGATGGAACGACAATTTAGGGGTAGAGTAAGAGACACCGTTGAAGAAAAATAGGCAGCACTGCACTGAAGAAAACAATCCTTTCGTATGATATTCTCTATTTTTGAAAAAGATACTTCTATTCTAAAGAATCCTTTTCAAAACTTGTATCAAGAAAAAATTGACCGTAATAAGATGGGGGTTAGTCAATTGCACAAATTGTAACTTAAAGCTTATAGAACCAACAGAAAATACATTTGTTAAAAAATGTATCCATATTTTATAAAACAACTAGCTGTTCCGGCGGACTTTGTACCGCTTAACACTGTCGTGTCTTTTTTTCCATTTTTCATTTTTTCAAATTTTTACCATTTTGCTTTTTTTGTTTTTAATGATTTTTTTATATTAGATATTTTATATAAGATATCCACTGCACCACCGTACGGTGGCTTTATAGTACTTAATTTAGTAAGAAATTCTCGTTTAAATATATGAGATAATAACTGCGCCACCTTACGGTGGCGTCCTAGTTATTTTAAAATTGTAATATCTTCTAAGATGTTTATTGAAATTAAGTGATGTCAAAGACAATTTTGTTCTCAATTAAATACTCTTAATCAACAACACTTCTATTTGGATAAAGATTAATATTATTACGTTGATACAACTCTTAACAAATAATGCATTAATTTCGACCAAATTTGATTACCATAAAAACGGTTCTAGTGAGTTAATCTTAAAAGATAGACATATACTGTCGCGGACATTTTTTTAGATCATTTCAAGAGGAATAATTCTTTCATACATATATTTTCGGTATCTTGAACCGTTTTCGCAGCGCACGCAATGGAAGCCCTCAAGGATCAATAATTTTCCCCGTTTTTTTTTCACATTTTCCATTACTTCTTCGCTCCTAATAGTTGCATCGTGATGTTATATAGCCTAAAGCCTTCCTCGATAAATGGTTTATCCAACACAAAAAGAATTTTTCAATTCGAACCAGTAGTTCCTGAGATTAGCGCGTTCAAACAAACAAACTCTTCAGCTTTATAATATTAGTATAGATTCGATAATTTTATTTTAGTACCTAAATTTGGCGCCTGAACTAATATGGGTGTTGGATAATTACACAAACTATGGATTAAAGATTCGAATTCTATTTTATTTATATTATTGTGAGAAAAAATACTATCAAACTTATAAATGAGCGTTGCAAATATGAAACCTATTTAAATATTTTTTTTCTTTCAGAGCATTTGATTTTGGAAACAGATCCTGAAAAAGGTAAAGGAGCATACGCATTTGATAACCCAGGTTTTAAAGGTGAGTAAATAAAATGTCTGAATATAAATTTATAAACAGTTTATAAAAGTGCTGTTATAAATAAATAATTTATTGTTTCCTTGTAGAAGCTAGTTTTTTAACAAACAACAAAACAGTGGAAACGCCACAGGATAGAAACAAATCAAAATGGACTCAATGGTCTCCACTTGCAGTACTGAATGTAAAACAAGAAAAGAAAAGGACTTTAGATGATTCAGTTTTAGGGGTTCGTATTACATATATTCTAAGTTGTACAATTATAATATAGTATAATTATTATTATATTATAATATAATATATTGATATGAAACTCCACCCTGCGACACCTTACACTTAATAAAATCTGTAGTGGGATTCAGCATTTGTTATTACAAAAAAAACACAATAGTCTCCGTTTCTTTTTTCTCTTCTTGGTTATTTAATTTCGATTCAATGATCTTCTTTTTGCTTCCACGACTTTCGCCGGCCTCCTCTGGTCCGCGTTCAATTATATATTTTTTTCTGTTTTTTTCTTTTTTATAATATTTAATTTTTTTATAGTATTTTACTAATGCAACTATTTTTCTTCTTGCAAACTTTTTATATCAAATCACTTTTTATTTTAATTATAATTGATTTTTACATTTTTTATAATGGCATTTCTTATTCTAATCCATGACATCTGTTTTTTAAATTCACAAACTAAACTCAAATCTTACCAACCGATTTCCTAAGAGCCACTCACACTCCAGAATGTGCCCCTGAGGAAAATCCATATCAATATATTGGATAAAAGCTTTAGTCAGGGCGAGGAAATTATTTGTAACAACTACTCAAAATCTACTTCCTAATTTTTCTGAGCACTCTAAACAGACGCCATTACGATCGCAATCTGCATTATAATTTGTGTTTGCTGTATGGCTATAAAAATTTATGAATGTTTTTTAAAATGTAAAACCGCGCATTTAAGTTAGTACACTTGCAACTGTGCATTGCAATGAAACTAAATCTCATATTTATTAGAGGTATTAGGTATTACCGTTCTATTATTTATGCCTCGACATTGGCATATGCTGCACTAAATATACTATAACCATGAACAAAAACGAATTAACGACTATGTTTTTGTAAATTGTTATAATTTAGATTTTAATAATAGGAATTGTAATTAAATTCACCAACCTTGTTCACTAAGTATATTTCAGATTTAATTCGAGAATGGTCAGCCATA
The DNA here is from genome assembly GCA_964028335.1 of Altica lythri. Classification (NCBI taxonomy): domain Eukaryota; kingdom Metazoa; phylum Arthropoda; class Insecta; order Coleoptera; family Chrysomelidae; genus Altica; species Altica lythri. The sequence continues at coordinate 56,607,218 of OZ034805.1, read as the reverse complement.
TAAATTTATACAATATTATTTTTAGCAGTGTTTATTTGAATCAATGGCAAATACCATTTTTATAAACGAATCTAAACCGAAAATAATACGCATTCTAATACATAATCCAGTTGATTATATCAGGTAACCAAATAAGTTCGTGCGGTTTCTGTATATCGCACAGTATGGCCGATGATCCCGTTCAGGGACCAGAAAACATGCCAAATAAGGATCTTTGACAAGGTAATAGACGCAAATGCCAGGACAACGTACCCATACTTGAAGAAATCTTTAGTATAAGTCCTAAAACTGTTCGTATGCACAAGCAGCACTCATCCAGAAATACTCCTCTTTGATCAATAGGAAGAAAGTGATATTCTTGTAAGATAACGCTAAGCCTCATACCGCAAGAGTTACCCGAGTAAAAATTTTGAAACCGGCTAGGAAACATTACCAAATCCTGCATATTTTCCCGACATTTCGCCAAGTGATTATCAATTTTTTTGTCTCTTGACAACTGTATGAGGCACCGACTGATGGTGTAACAAATGCAACAAGACGATTTTTTGACTTGAAATTCAGGTTTTTCAATACTGGTAACAAAAATTGGTTCCACGTTGGCAAAAGGTTATTGAATGTGATGGTTATTTCTTACGAATAAATAGTGTTTTATTGTTCTCAATAAAAATTGATATTTTTCTACCAAAAACTGCACAAATTTATTGGGTTACTTAATAGAACAATTAAAAAATATTTTAAACATAGGTATATCATAGGTACAAATAACTCTGAGTAAACTAAAGCTGGCTATACATATTATACTGTTAAACGTATTCATGCGCGCGGATTCTTGACCTCTACTTTTCCCTCCTATTCTGTCAGTTTTACAGTGATGTGTTTGCATGACAATGAGATCAATTTACTTATTTTCGTACCGAAAGATAAGAAGTAGCCACTTCAAAAATCTATGTAATTAAGATAAAATTTTGTGCAGCTATTAGGAACTGGTCACGACATATGACAGAAATATTTTCATCAAATGGAAAGTTTCTGAATACGAGGATGATTATTGTCATGTACATCTAAACAAACATTTTAGAAAAGTGACATCGAATAGTAGTAACTATGTTCTCCTTTTATTTCACAAAAAAGAAGGAATTTATATTAAAACAAATTTTTAAGTGGAATCAGTACCAGCCTTTCCAAAAAAAGTTTACATGTAAAGTCTGTACGGGGAGGTATTATCTTTACTTTGCGACTTTAAGACGTCCTTAATGACGTTATTTCCCTATCTAACTGAACTAAGTCGTGGGTTACCTATTAAGAGTATTACCAGTCTCGCCCAAGGACGTCAAAGTACAAATTCCACAAATTATAGTCAAACATCCGTTTTAAATGATTTATTACAAATTTAATTATATCAAAAACAATTATTTAAATAAAACAAGAATTGAAAACTTGAATATTTGTATATCAAAAGAAATATAATTACATATGTTAATTATTTCTGTAATCTAATCTCTTTAATGAAAGTCTTTAAAATCCCTTGAATTGACTCATATGTAATTTTTTCTTCCAAATTCCAAAATTAGACTGAAACTTATCCAATCTAGTAACTCCGGTTTGCTTCTTCGAATAAATTTGGAAGTACCCTGTAATTCGAAGAGATTAAACACAAGTGTTTCACGTATTAGTTCGTAAAGGAGACGAGAATTACTAATCACTGCTAGAAAATGTCTTATAACTCTTAAACTAAGTAATTCTCACTCATAGGCAATAATCTGGTGAAATTATTCATAATTCAAAACGATCAGATACAACTTGACGTGACCTTTATTCGAAGAACTTACCTTTGCTCTACGTATTACCTAATGGTGGCATCACTACCTGGTAATGTAATTTTTACCTACATGTCAAAGGTAAGGTTTTTGAATCCAAAAAGGTAACTGGATAGCATATTACCAATGAGTACTACTCTAAGGATATAAGTTGCTATTTATTCTTTAAACTTTCCATAATTCTAATTAAACAGTACCTAATTATAAAAATCAATGTTTTTTTTAGAACACTGAAATCAAGGTAATTTCTCTCAGGAGCGAAGATTTTACTGGACTTGGTTTTAATATATGTGGAAATATGAGAGAAGGTATTTATGTTAAAGATGTTCTACATCGAGGACCAGCTTTTGATTCAGGAAAATTAAACTCAGGTATGTAATCAAATTTAGTTTTAGTAGAAATTGAATTTATACGTAATTTGGAAATAAAGGAAGAATGTTAAATTTTTTTAATTAGGTTAAAACAGTTCAGGTGTAAAACAACCTTGATGTTTTAAACTAATTCATAATCGCTTTAAAAATGTAAACAAACGAATAAATTGTGAGATACCTGCTCATTTAGAATAAAAAATTTATATCATTTGATAAACATCAATTGCATAAACAAAGTTTAATTTGAAAATAAAGGTCATGTAGACATGAGTTAATGTCTAATATAATTGTTGTTCAGTACATTTAGTTATAAGAGTCCAGATAATGATAATTAAAAAAAAACATATATTTGTCTAGTACAATATTTTCTTTTCCAACATGAAATGGATTGTAATAGGATTAAAATAATCTTATTGATTTTGTATGAGTGATATAAGGATTCACTTGTTATATATAATTCATTCGCAAAAAATGTACAACGATTGGAAGGGCAATTGCCCATTAATCCAAGAAATTCCTATTCAAAAAGAGAATAATAATTTATAATCTATACATATAATAAAACTGTAGAAATTAAATTATGTACATTAAAAATATTTAAAAAATAATTAGCGGGGGGTGTTACTACATTAATATATAACCCAAAAATGTGGTTAGTTTTTTTTTGGCTGTTTGTATGTTTGTGCGCGCATTACATGAAAACTACTGATCTGATTCGAATGCGGTTTTCACAGACGTATTTGTATTTTTTCAACTTAACATCTTGTGTATAAACATTTCTCCCTCCACCCCTTTAAGAAATAAAGATTTTATTTCTGGCTTTTTAGTACATTTTCCTCTTTTTTTTTGAAGGCGGTACAATTTTTTTAAATAAGTTTTTTTGATAAATAAATTTTGACAAGGTCACGGAATCCAACATTACAAAGCAATCTTATGCCTTTCTTTTGTAATTTAAAAATGTGTAGAGCAGCAGAAGGGTTTCCCCACAAAGCAATACCATAAGATATATGTGAGTGGAAAAGTGAGAAATAGGTCCATTTTAAGTATGTCAAAACTGGTTGAACGTTTTAGTTGTCGCAACACAAAAAGTGTAGTTGCCAACTTACTTCTTAGGTAGTCCACATGTACCTGCCAGATGAGATATTCATCAACAAATAAACCAAGCAACTTTAAACTCTTGGTTTCACTTTTAGAATGAGTAGTAGAGAAATATAGATTTTGCGTTTTATCCAAATTTAATTTAAGGTTATTGCCTGAAAAACAATGTTCGGTTTTTAAATGTATATCCTTAGATACTAAGCCCAGTTCCTCTGAATCTTTAGTAGAAAAAATAAATGTAGAGTCGTCTGCAAATATGGCTGCTTTATAGAGATTTATGAAATTCGGTAAGTCATTTATATATATAATAGGGGCCCTAAGACGGAACCCTGAGGGACACCATGTTAACTGGTTTAAAATCTGAAAAATTATTGTTACAGAACACAGCCTTCAGTCTGTTTGTAAGGTAGCTCTCAATGAGAACTGTACACAATAGTAAAAAAGTTTTTCTAATAAAATATTATGAGAAACGCAATCAAAGGCCTTGGAGAAGTAACCTGGGGCCTATAACACAAGCCATACAAGTCCTACAATTGTTAGAATAAATTTTACACTTGTAGCTTTTCTATAACACAACTCAACTTGTAACTACACGTACGGCACCAGTAATTACTGAAGAATTTCTACATATGTACACGTATTCTGTAACATAAAGTTAATACTTGTAAAATTGTGTTACAGAATTTTTTACAAGTGTAGTTAATGTTTTACCTATCTAAAACTCTGGGTAAAGACTCAGTATTATAGCAATTCTCGTACTGTAAACACGTACGTATCTGTCCCCAGTATGTGGTCAAGTGATTCTGAGAGTGACCATGAAGATCCGTCTAGAGAATATCGGTTCAGTGCAAGAAAAGATTTTGCTTTTCTCACTGATAATGAATTCAACGAAAGGTTTCGTCTGAACCGAGTTCAATTTAAAGATCTTCTTCGGGATATTGGCCCAAGACTTGCAAATACAACAGTTAGATGGTATGGATTGACAACGCCACAGAAGACATTAATTGCTCTCCATTGGTTGGGAAATGGAGGTCAGTACCATGGTGTTTGTGATATGCATGGGGTTATCAAAAATGACTGTGTGTAGGTGTGTACATGATACTCTCAGTGCTGTCCATGAAATCAAATTCGAAGAAGTAGTGTTAGGGCCTCATAATACGTTGGATATTGTACAAAGATTTCATGCAGTAGCCGGTTTTCCTGAAGTATGTGGTGTAGTGGATGGAACACTTATAAATATAGACGCTCACAGAATTAACGAACCAGCCTATATGGATCGGCATGGTAACCACTCAATAAACTATACGGCTGTTTGTGGTCCAGATTTAAAATTCTGCTACGGGTATTGCGAAATAGTGTCTTCTTTCGCAGAATGGAAAATGGTTGGAGACCTCATCCCAATGGTGTAATTCTAGGAGACTCCGCTTATCCGCTGAAGCAATGGTTGATTCCACCAACATATGAAGATCCGTTAAATCCAGCCCAGTATAATTTTAACAGGGCACATAAACAAACAAGAATGAGAATAATAGTTACATATGTAACTACATATGTACAAAATTATTAATTTTCTACAATTGTAGCAATTTGCTTTGTGATACGGAATTCAGTAGGACTTGTAGTTACAGGCAGATTACTTGTAACTTGTAAACTTGTTACAATTGTACAGTTTGTGTTACAGGCCCCTCTCACCTGCTTTCAGGCACTCAATCACATCCCTCACAATATTTAACACTGCTTGTGATGTGGAGTGATTTTTCCTAAATCCAAATTGAGATTTACTGAAAAAATTCTATCAATTACATTTCCTTGGCATTTTAAAAAATAGCAGCCATAAAAGAAAATGTTGTTTTAATTAAGAAAAAGAAACCTTATTTCCAATATTTTTAAATATAAAGCTATACTATTTTGTTTTTTCATATATATTGTAAACCTAGGACTTCTAGGTACCGAACAAAGATGATTATTTAAAATATTGTACTTACACATATATCCTACTAATATTATATAGGCGAAAGTTTGTTTGGATGGATGTATGGATGTTTGTTCCTCTTTCACGCAAAAACTACTAAACGGATTTTAATGAAACTTTACAGTAATGTAGCTTATAGATCAGAATAACATATAGGCTATAATTTATAAAGATATTGTGTGAATTGTCCAAAATATAACGATAAATGTCATTTAAGTCTGAAAAAATTCTGCAATCTGCGAGCTACTCAGGCGTGTGCTTACATAAAGACCTTGATTTTATTCGAATTACACGCAGACGACGTCGCGGGCAACAGCTAGTTATAAAATATTTATCAATCTTAATAAAAAAATATGTTGAATGTAATTTGTGGTTTAAATTGAATATGAGCATTTTTTTCTACGTAGTATACAAAAAACCACTTTTTAAAATTTATTATGTACAATTTTAATTGCTTTGTAACGGTTTAAAATATTTCTATTCATTCAAATTTAAATTAAGCTTTTGGTATAACTATTTCTGTAATGACACAACAGTCAACAAAAGAATAGAAAGTTTATTTATGTTAAAATATAATTTATTATTCTATTTGTAGGTGATCGAATAAATAGTGTTACAATAAATTTCGAACATATGGTCTATGAGGATGCTTTAGCAATATTAAGCTATGCTAGTCCATATGAGGTTGTTATCGAGGCTCAAGGTGGAAAACTTATCCACAATGTTCCTGGACAAGGAGGACAGCCTGGACATCCTTTATATAAAAGTTCATCACATTTGGATCTTTATAATGTAAGAACAAATAGGTGTTTATATAAATACATTCCACTCAATCATAATCTATACGGGTTGTGGATCCTACATTAGGAAATCTGCGGAAAATAAAAAAGACAATTTTTCTTTTTCTCTTCTTCTTGGTTGTCTGGTAATATTCCTTTTCTGGCTTCTCTTGCTTACTCCGTCTTCTAGTCTACTCGGGGACATTTACATTTTACTTTCTTCAATATAATTGTTTTTTTAATTATATACTTTTTCCTTTAATTGTAACTGTACCATTTTATTTTCAATTTATATTTTTTTTACATTTCAATATTCAATTTATATCAATTACATTTCACGTTCGTAATATTTTATGAATTTTTTTCCTTGGCATTTTAAAAATTCACAATTCACAATTCAACAATTTCCTTAAGGGTAGTGCACACTCCTGGAAAGTCACCGATAGAGTGCGTCCCTGAAGAAAATCCGTATCAATTTAAATAATTTTATTACAAAAATACAACGCGAATTCTTTGCTCTCAGCGAATCTTTCTTTCCATGTTTTCTAATTTTTTTTTTTAGTAATTCGTATCAATAGTTGTATTGGTTTCATCGCGATATTGTCTAAAATTTTTACAATAAAGTAATTTACTGCTGTCCAATTCTTTAACAAAACTCAGCTGATTCTTCTTAATGCAGGAAATCACTTCAGATTTGCATTTTTGATGCTCCCCTTTTTTTGACTATGAATTTCTCCTTTTCTGAAACTTTATATTTTCGGACCATTTCTTTAATCATCTTTGTTTGGTCTTGATCATATTTGCGCTTAAATTACTCTATCTATGTTCTTGACCACATTCCATTATTCTTTGTGTGCATTTTGTTCAAAAAATATTCGTATTCTTTGTTGGTAACGCACATTGCTTTTGAAATATTCTTTATTAAAAAAAAACATACATTCATCGATTTCAGATTGAATTATTTAATCTGAAACTCTAAACCATATTGTAACTATCATACTAAAAATCAAATAAATTTCAGGTGGAAAAAAATGGAAAGAAGAAAGCAAATGACAACGGTTCGTTAGATTCTAACTATTCCAGTTTAAAAAAATCAATAAGTAATATGACGACGCTAGAACGGAAAGAGTCTAATTCTCCAAAAGCTAATGTGGTGCCAAAAAAATTAAGCAACATAAATCCTGAACACCTCAAAATACAATTGGAACAAAAAATAGACGATCATTTAAATGTTAAAACTGATGTGGAGACTCAGAAGACAGAAAATAGGCACACAAAGTTTGGAATAAAAGTGCTTCCTATTCAAATCAGTCCAAAGAGTATGGAACAGAACGATAATAATATAAATATAGAAAAGAATTTAGAAAAACCTATGAGTATAGATGAAGTAGATAATAAAAAACAGGCACCACCTGTGAAAAAACGAGAGAAAAAAATTGACAAACATGAAAACTTCGAAAGAAACAGTTTAAATAATTCTGGAATTAAGCGAGATAAGGAAGGTATTCCGCTCGAATTACCTGAACAAATGTTAAATGCAGCAACTTTTGCAATAAATAATAGAAAATCTTCGAGAGACGTTATTTTTGCAGAAGAAGATCCTAAAGTAGTTAAAAGAAAAGCTAAAGCACCTCAAGCTCCAGAGGATGCTAAAACAAATTACGACGAAATACATTCTGTTAAAGATGAAGATAATGCAAAAGAAGATACAGTTGAACAACTAACTGAACAAGCGGTGGTTCAATCAAAAGGCGATAAATGTTATAATTCAGATTCAGATGTTGAAACTGATAATAATTCTTCAGTAAACACCATAGAATTAAATTCAAGTGACATCACAATTCATCAAACTGAAGAAGAACTTCAGAATAGAAAAACTGTAAGCACTGGTGATTTATCTAAAATTAAAGATTCTAAAAATTCTATGACTGGTACCTTGGAACGAGCTCAAAGTCTGGATATATCTGACTCTACAATTCCTAGTTTATCAAGGAAAAGGAAAGTTGGTAGAAAAGATGAAGATTTCCGACAATCTGATGAAGATCTTTTTAGAACTGAATTGCTGGATAAAGAACCACGTTTGTCATTAATTTTAGATGGTTTAAATACTTTCCAACGTAACAGATTAAAAAAATCTACGGAATGGGGTAATCTCGAAGATGCTATACTGAAACTAAATCAAGAAGATGAATCACATGACAGTAGTATTGAAGTTGACGCAAGCGAATTCCATGCAGTTGTTAATAAAATCAACGAAATTAAACGGGAATCTGAAGAAACTCTTGATCAAATTGATTCAAAGAAAGTTAAAAATGAAATATGGCCTCATTTTGATCAAGATAGTGGTATAGCTATAAATATTAAACCATCTAAAAGTTATGAAAAACTAGATGGTTTAAATAATGAAAAAATAAATGAAAATAAAGAAATAGAAATAAATATAAATGAGGAAAAACCTATATCACCGGTGCTACAGAAGAATCATAATATAAATAACAGAATTGATGAACCATTTGGAAGTGTTCAGCAAGATCTAAGTCCAAAAATTATTATTCCAGAAAGAAATAAACGACAAAGAGTACCTGATATTACAGCAGTACCGATACCTGTACCTCCAGAACCTATCCTACCTGATGAATGGGATGAGACGTACCCAGATAATATTATAAATGATACCTCACCGCCACACTCTTTAGAAACTGGAGAAACTATACCTTTACAATATTCGCCCGTGCCAAAGCCTGAAGAGGTTTTATCTAAAATACCTCTACTAAATTCAATGGTAAAAAATCAAATAGAAGAATCTATGAAACAATCAGTTTTGTGCTCTAACATTACCGATGAAACTAAAACAGTAGTAAATCTAAGTTCATATCCCGATGAACTTAATTTAAAAGAAGTTACACAAAACTTTCTTTATACTGAACAATTAAACAACGATGATCCATATACGAAATCTTACGATGTTAACGTTTCAGATGACATTAAAGTGTCTCGACACTCTTACGAGAGTCTAGAAAGACAAAATCCTCCGAGATCTGATGATGCTAAGTCACAAGATAATGTAAAACATGTTAGTAATGTTAGTGTTATTAATTCATCTAACGGAGACTCTGAATTACACAGCCTAGAGCTTAGTATAAACGAATCGCAGGACTTATACACGACGGCTTTAGATAACGATAGTGAAGTTATTTTAAATACACCAGATTTAATTAAAAATGTGACACTAACAGAAGCCATAAATACTTTGAATAATGAAGTGACGTTTAATAATCAACCAACATCTAGTTTTAACGAAGACACTTTGGAAGAGAAAAAAGAAAACCAATCACACACTTACATCACAGAAATTAAAGTAACACCAAATAATTTCAAAAAATCAAATATATCTGAAATTGAAATTAAATCGGAAGAGGAAAGAAAGCTAGACAAAGATTTTGAAAATTATGTTAAAAGTTTTGAAGCTAAATTGGAACATTTCGAAAGCAATATACATCAGTTTGATAAAAATCTTGAAGATTTTATTAAGGAAGAACCTAAGGAAATAATATCAACTGAAAAAATTGATGAAAAGGAGGTGTATAAGATACAAAAAATTGCAGAGCAACAGTTAAAGAAACTACCTGAAATGAAGTTTACTACATCCAGTTATGAATCTTCAAAAATACCAGAAAAGAGAAATTCTCATGTAGAGCAATTGAAATCAAACTTCGAAAAAGCTCCGATAAAAGTAAATAGTAAACCTGAAGCATCAACAAAATCTAGAATTCCGATAGCTACAGCTAAAACTCCTCCAACCTCACCAGAAAGAAGGGATTCGCGTAATTTAGAAAACGAAAACGACAAAGCTATTTTAGAACTAATGTCGTCTTCTATGACATCAACACCATATACAACAAAAATCAAACCCCCGAATAAAAACATCACAGTGACTTCGATAAGAACCAGTTCCAAAATACCATCAGGGTTACCAACGCTAGGAGGAGCCAGAACACCTAAGAAAATAGAATTCAATGATGAGAATGTGGTGCAGGTATCAACAAATGGCAATGGCAATTTGGAAAGCAGCTTTAAGCAATGGGTATTCAATCCATCTAACGTAACGAACGTTACAGTAACTCAAAATAAAGATGACAAAAAGTGATACAAATTTTTATACTAATCTATTATATTCAAAATTGTAAATGGGTTTAACGGGGAATCTCAACATAGTTTAACTACTTCTAGCCTTTTTTAAACTTCAGCTGTGAATTGAAAGAAGAGATCATACCTCTTCCTAGAACAACTTTACATTGTTCTTGAGAAATTAGAGGGTAGAGTACATTTGTTGAAATTTTTCGATTTTTCCAATGTAGAAATACAGATTTTTTAAAAAATATTGTTTGCAACATATACATTTTAAGTTAATCATAAACATTGGTAAATATAGACTACCATTTTATTTTATAATTCCATTGATGTTTAAAATAGGGTTGTTTGATTTCAATTCTGAATTCTTATTTAAATCGTTTGTTTGTACCAAACTCAGTACATTATGAAAAAGAGCATATTATATCGTAGAAAAACATCTTATTTTTATTTAAGGTGTTTATGTTTCAGTTTAATCATAATTTCGAATATTGATGTGAAGATATTTTTCTGATGGAAGTATAATGCTCAATTAAGATTACCTTCTTTATAGATATATTTATAGATAAAAATAGGTACTTAAATAATACTTTTTATTAAAATTGTTGAAAATATTTGTACATATATTATTAGATATATATTTTTTATAAAGTTATTGTTGAAAGCTTACAAATTTTAAAGGTGGATATTTGTAAGAACTTAAAATAAATTTTATCAATTTATTATGTTACTTTTTTTAACCCTCTATTCAATTCCATAATAAAATCAGAATAAAGTTAGTATAAAATAACTGTTACTAATTTTCTCTACTGGAATTTAATAAACCATATTTTGAAAGTGATACAAAACAATACATTTTATATACTATTTACACTTACACCTATTATATATTCTCACTTAAAAATATTTTACAGAGTATTGGGTTCTAAATTATACAGCTGATTGTCGATAATTTTTCGTGCTAAGTATTTTCTTCCCACACATTGCACATATTCCTTTCTTATAGGCACAAGACTGACAGTAATGTGATCCAACTTGATGTACCTTTTGTCTACAAATTCTGAAAAAATAATAAATTGTATAATATAAATATAAATGACGCTACAAAAAAGTCAGAATCCATTCCAAATTTTTGATAGAAATATGGTAAACAATGCAATTCAACACTCACAAATAACCTTGTGCGAAACTTACAGCATTTAACTAACGAAACACCAGAGGACAATCAAGGATGGCAATAGATTCGTCGTAGAAAAAACCGAAGGTTTGTCATGGGACAAAATGGAGAGGTTAGGGGAGTGCCAAAATACTTATTATTACATGTTACTAGGCTTCATTCCAACACAAAACCTGTGCTAATTTCACGGTTTTTAACGAAGAAGAGAGTACCGCAAATAAACACAAAAGAAATAAAGATTCACAGGAATATAAGAAAATTAAGTATCAGACAAAATCTAAGTATGAGAATTATACAGAACATGTTGAACAAAATGCAGACATAGATCCAAATAGCTTTTGGGGTTATATGAATTCGAAAAAGAAAGAAAATGGGGTTTCTAATCACGTGTATTTTGGAGAAGCCAGCTATGAGGGTGACCTTAAGATTGTTAATGCTTTTGCTGATTTCTTTTAGGGGATTTTTGCAAATAAGAATAATAAATATGATACATCATTTTAAAACTGTGATTGCTATAGTTTTCTCCCAGAATCACTGAAGATCAGACTTAGCCAGTATAAAAAAATGGTAAGATTTAATTTGCGGATCCTAGTGTTATGCGCATGACCACGTAAATTCAAAATGTATGTGCTATTTCGAGCGCTGTTGTCAAATCTCGCATTCAAATTTACAGTGGACTTGGACAACTTGCGAGTGTTTTTTTAAACGAGCACTAATACCTACTACCAGTTTTTATTTTTTTTTGCATGTTTTAAAAATATTGCATTATTTTATATAGGTATATTTGTTCTGATGGCCATAAAATATTAGAATCGATGAAATATTCAGTAAAATATAGATCATATAGAACGAAGAACAATTTTATTCATAGATCATTCGTACATATTTTAATATCACATCAAATTTCTCTCTCTACCGGATGCGGATAGTGATAGTTTTGACACTTATTGTGCCCTACCAAGGGCGCTAACATTTAAATGATTTAAATGTTGCGCTAACGTTATGATAGTTTATTTAATATAAATGATGTATAATAAATTAAAATATATAATATAAAAACGTGTATTTGTTGTCTCATAGCTACACGGATAAAACAACTTGATAAAAATAACCCCTTTGTTATTCCCTCAGATCCTTGTGGCCTCGGCGCCTCGGTCTAAGTTAGTTGACAATACAATACATTTGGGTTTCAAAATTTTAAGTAAATCTATGATATCTATGTCAGATGGTATTCGAAATTTTTATATTAGTTATTTTGGAAAAACATATTTTATGGAATAAGAATTGTAGACTGGAATAGTTTTAATTTCAATGTATCAAGTTTAACAAATCTTTGATGAATTGTGAAATGTCTTGTACTTATAATATGTACAAAAAAGATTTATTTTATGACTTTTTAATACGTTTATACAAAAAAAAAAGTTTTACAAAATATGGTAAAAATAAAACGTTATATTTTTAATATTTTTAACTTTTATTTATTTTGTAAATTAAACATTGTTACGTTCATTTTGTTTTTTATTTTTGGAAACTCTAATTATTAAATTTCAGTTACTATAACAGGCGTTGTAAATAGATTAATAAATTAAAGTTAGATTACTATTACAACAGATCATTTTTGAGTTCATTATAATTTCCGATATTCGTATTCATTTATAAGTAAACAAAAAAATCGCTTTTTTTAGACTATTGTAACGAGTCCTTTACTCTCAAGAATATACTCATTATTTTTTTCAAATAGCCACATTGATAAATCGCTGATTTTAATTTAATTAATTTTATTATAATATTGCTTTTTTAAAGACTATAAACATGTTTTTAAATATTACACTTTACCTACGACATGGCTGACCATTATTGATCCAAAAAAATAGTTTTAAATATCTGACTATAATTTTAAAAATAGCTTTTAAATTTCATGATTAATTCGTAATTTATTTTATTTAATTTTATCCAATGAATTAAACGATTAACACACAATCAAAATCTTTGATTGTGATCACAAATTTTGTGTATGTATATTCTTTTTCTATCTAACATGATATTAATTAACCAAAGAGAACAAACAAAACTTTAACACTAAAATCAGAATATTTTTAAAAGTTTTCAACATACTTTCTCAGAATACAAAAATTCTAAGTTTCTAACCAACATGTTTGTTTACAAAACATTCTACGTGTTACGTCAATTTAGAGTCATGGACAGAACAAGAAAATCCGTTTTTATGTTTTACTCATATATGTAGTTTTACTAAGGCTCTATAGTGCCTTAGTTTTACTATAACTTACTATAGAACAACATATTTTGTGATATTTCAGTATTTTTACAAGTTTCCGATTATTACAGATATACAATTAATCGGGCAACAATGCATGGAAATTTGAATTTCTCGCGCAGAAATGAGGTGAATTTGGGTTTTTATTTCAATGCGCAGAGACCTGCGCGGTCAGACGTTTTTAGAAGGATCCGCAAATAAAACCTAGCCAAAAAAATTAAAATCTAAAAAATCAGTAAGTATGCTAACCACTTTCAATATCCCATACTTACTTATATTAGAAGAACAATATTTATTTACTATATTATTAATATTATTAAATACAAGGACCGCTTGCTGATAAATAGTATTAATTTTTGTCGATTAAATCACACGAGTACTTTTTGATATTCACTTTTATTTCACAAACTTACATAATATGTTTCGATATACAATATCTTCATCAGATGTAAAATAAGTACTAAACTAATATAATGAAGTTCTAGAATTTATAGTTATTTTCAAATTATATTTACCAGATTAGGAACTTTCCACTTAGATAAAGAGATTAAGTAAGGGTTATTTTGTTAAATCTAGTTGGTCATTTAAAAGCAATTTATAATTTATTATTATCAAAAGCCTTTAGATATTTTAGACCAAATAGAATTTCTATAACATATATACTATTCAAAAAATTTAAATGAGTAAAACATAAAAAAAAACAGTAATTACAAGATTATTGCAAAAGTAATCAAAATAGTAAAACAGAAAGATAATTATTACACATAAAAAAAGAAATAATGTAGTAGTCCAATCCATACATAAAACATTTAAGAGCATTGCTAATATCGCAATAAAATATTAGCTAATACCAAGTAATAAATTTCTATAGAAAAGAAATCATAAGTACCTGCATGTCTCAAACTTTGTCGTATAAGGGTTAAATCGATTTTTAGCTGCAGTTAGGGCTTTGTTTTCGTTTACTCGTCTTCCACCTGATTCTGTGGTATTTCTTGCTCCACTTTTCCAAGGATCAGGTGTTATTACTTTACCACATTTCTTTTGACAGTTATCGCAAACCATAACTAATAAATAAATAATTCTGCTACAAGTGATAATGTTTTACTTTAAGTTGTGTTGTTGTGTTTATAAATAAAGAGCACATCTGAATGTCAAAAACACAGGCCAAACGTCATGGCTTTTCAGTTGACTTGCAATTTAATAACAAACAATCAAAAAATCATTTCAGTGTACCGAATTTAATCTCAAATTAGATATTTTTACTGAAACTGGGTTTAAATATTATTAAACATTAATAACATAATATCTATATTTACAAATTCATATCAAATTTAAACGTAAATAGTGAACTGTAATACCATAAATATGAAGGCCACAAGAGTTCCCAATCCGACGTAGTGATGAAGTACATGCGCTTTCAGAAGCGCCGATTTTTTAAAATGTTGATTCAAATATAAAATCTCAGTGATCTTTCTATAAAATTCAGTTCCAGCAATAATTGCATTTTATTATGTTCAAAGTAAGTTTCAACTATAAAGTATCTAATTCACTACGGGTAAATGTATTTTTTGATATGATAAAGTCTATTTTTTATAGATATAGTTTTTCGTAATACTGAGTTCAACAATAGTATGGCCGCATAAGTCTGGTTCCAGAGATAATGTCTGTCTGGTTCGCATATTTTAAAATTGATTTTGCCGTAAGTTATTTTATTGATCCTTTATTGAATTGGTATTATAAACTATTTTCGCGTTATTTCTGGTGTCATTTTTTCTTTTTCTTCTGATGCTTATCCATTAATGGATGTTTGCGATCACATGATCCATTGCTTCTCTATCTATGTGGAGCGAATCAATGTTTGTACATCCCGCAGCCCAGCCATTGTCTGATATTCCGGAGCCAAGACATCTTTTTCTTACCAATTCCTGCCCTTCCCTCAATCTTACCTTCAATCATTAGGTAACTGTAGGAAACTATATACTTTTCGTTGCGCATTATATGGCCTAGGTAGGGTGTTTTCCTTTTCTTGACTACATGGAATAGGTCGCGTTCTTTGTTCACGCATCTAAGAACTTCCTCCTTTGTCACCTTCTCGGTCCAAGAAATTTTAAGGATCATCCTTTGATACATTTCAAAGGCTCCTAGTTTATTGATACTACACGTCCATCCTTCAACCCCATAAAGCACTGACCATACCTAGCACTTTACAAACTTTATCCTCAGACCAACATCAAATTCTGAGCAAGTGAGCACCTTTTTAAACTTCAGAAATGCCTGTCCAATCCTTTAAAAGCCCTGTACCCATGTATCTGAATTTGTACACTTTCTCAATTAACGCTGCATCAAATGTCAATGTGGAGTTGGCAAATGTATCTATGTAAGATTTTAGTACGTGATGATCATAAATTTAGTTTCCCGGATATTGATTTTCAGGCCCATGTGTTTACTGTGTTCACCAGCCATATTTACCAGTTGTAGATCTTCCATATCACTACCGCATCGTCGGCATAACGGATGTCATTTTTGTGTTGAGCAAACTTGTGAGTACAGTAGGTATAGTATTATCTACTTGTATGTGTTTACATTTTTTGAAAGGTCTGTTATAGCAACATTCTTGAAGTAGAGTGTAATTTAATTTTTTATTTTATTTAGTCAATGACATTATATAAAATTCACTGTCCAGCCAAGACCAATGAGGAGGTGTGAGTTAACTTTGCCGGGAAAGGAATGGGATAGGTGTGTTAGAAAAGTTCGGTGGTTAAAAGTCCTTTTTTAATAACATTAATTAGTTTACAAGAAAAATATAATTGTTGTTTAAGCAGTCACTTTTACGGTATTTTTTGACTTCAAACCCTCTCTCATGAAATTGTAGCGTTTTTAAAAAACCCTGTTAATTAATTTTTTTTTAACAATCTGTTTTATCTAGGTCCACCCTGTTCTCGTAACGTTCTATCATATTCAGAGATATAACGGAAATTTTTGTCTACGTGATAAAAAAGAATATCCGAGTACTTAAAATCGAACTTTTCAAAACCACGTTATTGATTTTTTTTAACCAATCAGATTTTGCGTTTAAATCAGGCGATTCTTGAGCTGGTGACTTACGCGGGTTTTGGTATCAACGGTCATTTAATTCTAGGTGGGACTGTAGACTCATTAACATCATCTCGAGCCACCTAGTTTCAATTCTCCCGGTTTTTTTTATCTTAAAATTACAAAGCCATTAAGTGTTTCTAGTGCCTATTATCGTTTATTCTACCTGAAGGTTTATCTGAAGATTTCCAGACAGTGCTATCTTTAAGATTACTTCATATATTGAGCAATTATGGCGGCAAATCAGTCAGAAATACAGTATCTCTTTGATCGACGCCTATGAAGAGTAAGTTTATGGTTTATTCTCTAAATACCTATTAATTGAGGCCAGAGTGGAGCCTTGATTATATCTGATAGTACCTATCTTTTACCGAGAGAATGAAGCCATCTAATCTTCAAACTATCTTAGAAACATTTAGAAGCTAACGTAAGTTTTTGTAATTTTTTTATACCTTTATCGAATATGAGAGTACCGTTTATTTCTCTGGAAAATTTAATCTTAATTGTATTTACCGTAACGACATATCTTCAGCAATAAAAAGTGCAGTGCCGGAATAAAATTAACCGGGATGTGATTTTTCTTGTATTTCTTAACTGTATCTTTGTTACTTGTATTTTTCTATATCTCTTATCTGTAATTTTTTTTACTTGTATTTATTACCTGTACTTCGTACCTATTAATTTAAGATCTATACCTTCATATGTGAGTACTCTTTTAACTCGAGTTAATACAAAAAGCAAAAGGTAAATTTTAATAATTTTGTCTAGATTTCAATTGTTTTACTTTTCGCGCCACAGAGTACACAGAAATAACAAAATAATATACATAGCTGTTATTTTAAGTGTAATGAAAGATATGTTTTTGGACTAATCACAAAGGTGATTGGTAATGTGTATTTACTGTTTCTAACATAGATATCTATCTTTTTTATTTATTTTTGTTTGTCTCATTTATTATTGAACTAAAGAATAAATATTGTTTATTGTTTAAATAGATATTTTTCTTTTCCTAGCTAGAGCATGTTACTCTGATTAATATTCTCAGTTTATCTAATATATATTTTATTAAAGTAACTAAATTTTGATTTATCAAAATATTTTTATCTTGCAAGTTTGAATTATAACCATAAGGATAAGTAAAGAAAAGTGTAAGTATAATTATTTTTTTTTGTTTCTTAAATAAAAGTGTGTAATTTCAATTTTAGCAAGAACAATCTGCCGGGTTATCTAATTTTATCTTATCTATCTTTTATCTTTTAACTGGGTTTCTTATCTTTCCCCATCCTTAGGATAAAAAAAATAGGTGGTGCCCATTTTCTTTTCTCTTTCACATTTTCTTTTCTCTTTCATTTTCTCTTTTTTGTCCCTTTTAATCTTTATTATCTTATTAAATACATTCTTCTTTATTTTTTCGATAATTTTTCATTGAGCTCTTTCGAATCCACGCTCGCTCTCCACCAACCAACTGAGTGCCGTTCGCACTAAGGAACCTTAAGACGTGCCTTTACCATCAACCGATAAAAAAGGTTACAAAATGAAAAAATAATTTTATTAAATAAATGTTTTTTTTTTCAATTTTGTTTAGCTCAAATGTTCAGCTTTATAAGACCATACTCTGGACGCAATATTGATTTTTACAATACTTACTGATAATTTTCAATTTTGCTGTTTTTTGCAATTATCTAAGCAACAAATTACTCTATCGACTTTAATAAACCGCCCTTTTGTTGCTTTCTTATGCTCTAAAAGAAAGTTAATTTTAGTTTTTTGAAAATTAATTACCTTCAGAATTATAATTACAAAAGTAAAAAAATTGCATTTTTGCTTTAATTTGTTTATAAAAAAATAATGGCACTGATTTTATGGTTGGAAACACGTAGGTTTTCATTGTATTAACAAAAAAATTTTCCTTATACTTGGATTAATCAAAGTCACCAACATGTTTTTTTTAGCTATTTCCCTGGAATATAGATTAGTGTTCGCGGGGTAATCAGTCTATACAATACTCTTTCATTTCTTAAAAATCAGTTTTCTTTTATTTTTTGGTTATTGAATTGTCATCGGTCCTTGATAAGTATGCAAAATTTCAGCTCAACTGGATACCAGGAAGTGGGTGAAACATGGCAATATTTAAAAAAAAAACGTTCCTTACATATATATGAAGTCAAGTTAAATAAAAGCTTGTAAAAAACTTGATATTTCTAACTGATGACATGCCTGGTCCCAATGGACTAGAAAAGTGTGACGTCAGATATGGGAGGAGCTTAAAAATGTTTCCAAACAAAACAAATTTGCATTGAAAAAGCCATAAGAGATTTTTCTATTACTTGTAGTGGTACCTAATCAAAAATCTTAGCATTTTCCGGACACTTTTCATACGACTTAGTGTATCCAATTTATGATAGTGAATAAACATTGAAAGTTAGTGTAAGTGTTTATATTTTATATGCATTTTAGTGGAATTGAGGTTATGTTTTGTTCAGAAGTTTATAAATTTTATTATGGTAATCTTGTGATTAATTATGTATTTTTTAACAATTACATATTATTCTGTTTGAGTAAAAATGGTGATGTGTTTATTCCCCAATTGCAAGCATTATAGCGAGCAGAAAAACTGCAAATTTTTTTACTTTTCCCAGAAATGATGTGAAAAGGAAGAAGTGGATTTCTTATCAAGTATATACGTATTTCGGTATTATAAATATAATAACAAATATTTGAAGATGTTATAAACAAGCAGGACAATTTATTACTGTATGTTATGGCTTTTTTGTTTGTGAGTTTCCTAAGTAGGTATGTTTGTTATTTTTTTAATTTTTATTTTAGAATTACTCTTAGGTAATAGATTATATAGGCTCTTGGTCACAAAGAAAATAAAAACGAATATATTAAAATAGTATTTTTATTTACAAAAAATTTACCTTAATTTGGGAAAATAATGGTTTATATAAAAATCCTCTAAATACGTTAAATTCACTTCCCAATATGGATCTTTTTGAATTTCAACAATTATTATCTCTTTTAAGGTCCATATATACAAAAAACATTTTTCTCTTTTTAAAATATATAGATTTCCCTGAACGTGATGATAATAATTATGATTCTGATTCATTACCAGTTCATTTTTTTCGTTGTAGTAACAAATGAACTTATTATTTTTGAATTTTTCTGAAAGCAAATCGTTGCGAAATGCGTAGGGACATTTTACTTCCACAATAGCATTGTCACTTACTAATCCATTTGGACTTGCCCCTAATATACCAGAATTCTATAACCAAATTCCTGTTGGCATTACATCAATTCCTAGGGATGATTTTAATGCATCCAGACCATCTTTTTCGTGAGTTTTCCCCCACTGGATTGCTCTAGATTTCTTTATTGTTATCTACAATCATTAGAATATTAAATAATTATGCTAATAAACTTTAATTAAATGTTTTAAAAGAACTAAATAGACCAAAGTAACACCTCAAAATAAAAGGTGTACAAGCGGAACTTAAATAAAGAATTTAAGACAATAATTATAAGCTAGTTATCCTTACATCATAAATATAAGTTTCGTCTTTCATACTAGCATGTACAACCCCTTAAAGAGTCATAAAATTAGTATAGAAATGCATACTTTTAATATGTCCCTAATCCACTGCATTTTACCTCTTACTACCATTTTTTTATTATTATCAAAGAAATGCATAATAGCAGACAGCTTAATAACATGATTCGATGTCATTTTTACTGAAAAAAGGAATTAAAAACTTATTTTTCACTCAAAACTTAAAACAATACAAATAAAAACATAACCTCAAAATAATTCTAAGGCATGTCTAGAAAAAGTCGAGTTCTCTTACCTTAAAATTTATGGTTTATATAAATATTAAACACCCAAAGAACCGATTTCTACAATTAATATATCTTATTTGATACAGGAAATATTAAAACTATTGATGTAAAAAAACCTTAATGGCAATTTACATACATTAAAAGTTTGTTTGGAAACATAAAATGACAGATCCCGCCCTCTGACGTCACAGCTTTTTTAGTCCATTGCTCTTTTTTAACATTACAAATATTTATTGATCCTTACCCAATGAAATTTGCTGTATTTTGGAAACAAATTCAATTTGAATTTCCATCAAGTTATACTTATTACAAACTAACTTCTGGAATATCAATTCTTTTTAATATAATATACAGAACTTTTTTAGTTATGTGGTGTCCTAGTTCCGGCTCTGACTCGCTGAAGGCATCTTCCCCTTCTGCGGCTATCGGCATGAGAAACAATATCACCCGACAAAAGTTAGTGAAAAGCTTTAAACGCCCGACCCAATTTCCCCTAACTGAAACCTGTTGTACTTGACCTAAAAATGGCAACGTTGTGTAGATTTGTTCCCGCCGGCGCTTGCAGTCGCGATCCGGAGCACGGTTTCAGCAAACGGCGGAGACCAGTTTCAGTTTTCAGTCAATTTCAGCAGCGCATTGGGCGAGCCGCGACCTCGTTTGTAGGCTCAAAATTGTGTCGAGTTCGATGTGACGCGGACCGTTGCCGCTCGCCCTTCTGTGTGGCTGGTAGCGAAAGTGTGTAAACGGTCGAGGCCAATTCAGAAACACGTGTTGAATGTGTTTTAGGGTTTTGCAGGAAAAGGTAAAGCTGAAAACCAGGGACTTCATCTAATGGGATTACTTTATCTCTAATAGCAAATACTGATTAATGGTTCTTTCCAACTTTTGTCACTACACAAAAACGTTCTATGACCGCAATTCTTTTAAAACACATTCTTTATATTTTTTACTAAAGCTGCTACCAGAATTTTTTTACTTTAAAGTTGTTTAATTGGACTAAAATACGGACTTTAGCTAACATGATAAGTTTAGTTTGTCTTTTTAACAGGAAGTTTAAAAGTTTGTTCTTAGATTATTTATGTTACTTTGAAACCTTCGCTGTTCTGGTGATTATAGATATAGTTAACAGTTACAGTTAACAGAAGTAACTATATAAAGTTTAACTTGTAGATTCTTAATTTTCTTTTGAACCATTGGTAGTTCAGTAACTTAATCTTGGATTAGGAAGGAGTTTTCTTAGTGTTCATTAATTTTATCATGAACCGGTGGTTTAGAATAGTTCCTTCTTTAAACCATTGAAGACTAATGTACGTTCTTTTGAAAATCAGTGACTCAGTTAATGAGATAACTTTGTTACAAACAAGAGGTCCTGCAAATTTGTTTTTATGTGTTAATGGTCTTAATTTTCTAGTACAAGCGGTTGTTTAAAATTCAATTCATTCAGATCTTACTCATAAACAGGATATGTTTTTGTGCAAATTGAGGGGAAACAAAAAACAAAAAAGGAAAGAAGGAAAAAAGAAAAAAGTGGAGAAGAAGGAAAGGAAATAACTGTAAGAATCGGTAAAACAGTGAATAAAGAGAATACGACTTTTTGACCGCAACTTTTTGTGAGTAAGAAGTTGAAAGTTCTTTTGAAAGTGATCTTAATATTAAACGGATAGTTTTAGCCCTACGTTTCGAGGCAGGTAGGCAATTTCTTCGGGAATACTCCGTTTAATCTATCCATTTGGTTGCTTATTGCTGGTCTGGTAAGATACGAGTCTAAAGGTAAAAATTATCACCAAATATATTTAATCCGTAATACAAGAAAACAGTTTATTTTGTTCTTAAGAGTTAGTGAAGGTATGTCTCTTGGATGTTTGATGGTCCTTGCAAAATAGTTTCATAGGTTTTCTTAATAGCACTGTTAGAAAAGTGTCGTTTTCATTCTCTTTTCTTAGTTGATTAACCGCTGCTATCTTTTATTTTTGCTTGTTTTATTTGGTTTTGTACATAGAGAAACTGAGTTCAAGAAAAGATTTGTACAATATATTTTCTTCTGATAATAATAAATGAATTTCTTCAATTTAATATTTATACCGGAGCTCACAGTAACCATAAATGTTTTACTACCCAGCGTAGAAAAAGGGATAGAATCAAAATTGATTGATTTTGTGACAATAAAAATCTAACTGAGCAAGGATATATTTTTCATCATAAATTTTTATATTAATCCTTTTAAAGATTAAAAAACTTTCTAGAAATATTGTTATAATACAGTCAAGTTATTTCATTAACTGCAAATACCCGGATCAACACCGGTAATATCTTCAAAGTCACAAATTCCCTGTAATGTTTACAAATTAACAGAGTCGTATTGGTGACTGGGCCAATCTTAAAATAGTTTATTGTTTTTCTGGAAACGAATTATGAGAAATTTATGTAATTCATAATTAAAATAGTATTTTAAGGTACCTTAAAAGCGACAAATTAAAAAATATATAAAATTATATATTATTTATAACTATTCTGATTATTCTAATTCATCTTCAGTTAAATTCTTTAATTCTATTTGAGGGAACTATTTTTTGGCATTTTCCGTTTTATCAATTTATTAATAAAATCTTATCTGATACATAGGTATCGTATCCCGTTCGGAAAAAAGATATCATAATGACAACATTTTTATGATCTGACATCCGAAATACTTATTTATCCTAAAGATAACATTAAGTTATAAGAAAGATTACTTATGAGCCGCATCTTTTAGAACCCATCGAGAAGATATTAAAGAGATAACATTTTTTAGTTTTCATAAAGTTAATAATTTTATATTAGAAATAAGAGGTTCATTAAAATAAGGATTAATTAAAAAAAAGAGTGTGCGTGTAACCTTTACGCGCGATTGAAGTAAACCTTGTTGACGTACGTATCGGAAAATAAATATTTACTTACAATTCAATTATATTTATTGTCTATATACTTTACAAAAAATAATATGTTATATTTATATTATTCATTAGAAATAGGAATTTGAAAGTTATCATTATTTTTTATATATGAAATAATAGGTTTATGATAACTAAAATGTGAAACATAAATTTTACTCTCTAAATACCATTAATGTATTTGAAACCGTTTGAAAATTTTGAAAATTTCATAAATAAATTTTGAAAATTTAAGCTCCTCCCATAGCTGAAATCACACCGTTACTTCCATCAGAATCTTCCGTTAGAACCTAACGTTAGAGTTAAACCTAGTCGCGCCTAAAGAAGTTTTGCTTCAATAATAGGTAAACAATATTAAAAATATACACACATTACGTTTAGAATGTGTGATTTTGTAGCTGTATCTACCTTATTGTAATACAACACAACACAAGAGCCTTCGATAGTTAGATAACCATTTCATTTTGTAGCATTTTATAGCATATTCCATAAAATTTAAAATCCTGAGTTGAGTTTGTTTTCTTCAGTTCTACGAAGGATCTGTTATTGCTGGTAAAAGATCAACCATCCTGACTAGTGGTTTTATGGCCTTTACGGCTACCTAACCAAACCTAAAATAAGTATAAGCAAGTGTTAAAACATTTCGAATATTATTATTTTATGAACAAAAACGTGCAACATGCTTCTTTACTTAACGTAAAGCTTCCGTATAAACAATTATTTACTATCATAATATGTATGTATGTATATAAACTTACTTAATCAAATCATAATGAATGTCGCTGTCTCGTCTTTTTTTCATTTTCATTTTTCTTTAAATCTTTCTGGCGCTTATAATATGCCCTTTGACGTTCACAATTTCTTTTTCTGTTTAGGTCTTTAAGTCTATATAACGAAAATAGCTAGGTATAAATAATAGGTATAAATAATTAGGTATAAATAGTGTAATTACACACCAAAAATAAAATTTATACATATCATATAGAGTACCTACTCACTCATTTTCATTCAATATTTTTTCATCACTTTCTTCATTAATAAATCCACTTTGTTTATTCATATTTAAAACAAACACTTTATACACAGATTTAAACTATTTACCACCAATGTATTTTGGTTGTCAAGCTGTCAATTCATACAATTACAGATTTAATTTTATTTAATATAGTAGGCGGAATCGTGTTAGGTATTTTGTATCAGGTTTTGTTTCCGGTACGCGGTACATTAGAATGACGTCACCGTTAGAATTACTGAGTTACCCCTAGTCGCCGCTAAAGAAATTTTATTTAAAAAAACAGCTATTTTTTATCATCAACTTATAAATTAGAGAACAATATTCCTAGCAATATTTTTTTAAAATACAAACAACTTTAATATTAATTCTGTTGTACAGTTAAAGTCAAACTAATAATTTTTAGTAAACGATTATTTTTAGAGAGAAGAAGAAGAGAAGAATACACAGGAAGTTCAAAGGACTGTGGTGTTGCTGGATGTGTTAGATTAAGGATCCTGTTGTAATGTCCTTTTCAGGGAATGGGTAGGAAGGATTGGGTGGTGTTAGTATTGAAACACTTATGGGGGCTTTTTACACAATTTTATTTACAAAATTGTTAAGATACACTGAACTCTGCTGGATAACGTCTAACTACTTGACAATACAATGAACTCTTGTGAATACTTGAACTTGAACTGACGTTAACTGCCCATGCATCCCCTTATATAAAACATTATTTAATCTAGTCAGTGTGTTTAGAAGTTTCTAGAATTTTCTAGAAACATTATTTAAAATGGTCAGTTGATTTTTTTACAAACTTCTAAAAATCAACTGTCAACAACAATCTTTCAAATTAAGGTCCCTTCCTTTACGGTTATCCCGTTACAGTATCATCGCCGACCCCACTTTCACAAACTTCTCCATCTTGTAGCAAGTTGGTGTTGCTTCTTCTGTTGCTCTCGTGTCTTCTGGTTCAAAAGCTCCTTGAACGTACCCAAATCAAAATTCTTTCTTTTCTTTGGTGTTAGTGTAAGTGATGTGTGGAGTGTGAGCCACATGAGATATCTCATGGGATTATTAAAATTTTAGAAAGTATACAAACACAGACCAAGAATTCCTAGCTCTAGGACACAGGATGCTGCGACGTAGATATTGATATTGATCAGTCTATACAAGAGCAAAACCAAACTGTAGACACTCTGTCTCGCTCTATTTAGAGCTCATCAGTACAGTCACTAATGAAGAGACATCTCCGGTATAGACTGGTCAATATTTGATGTAAAAGTTTGCAAAAATATAACTCAGTCGCAAGTAGCTCCATCCCTATCCCAAAAATGGCACTCTTGTGGTTTACACATCAAATAGAACCTGGATTTGTGCCTGGTTAGAATTCCTAACTCTAGGGAATATACTGACAGCATGGTACGAGCTACGTTAGTATCCTTTATTCATCATTCTATGTATAAGATTGTCAAAAACGCTATGTTTCGTTTTATTTATTAACCTTGCCTAAGGTTCTATTTGGTATGCCAAGCGACCACAAGAGAGAGTAGAGATGGCGCTACTTGCACTACTTGTTATACTTTCGCAAACTTTTACATCAAATATTGACCAGTCTATAACGGGGATGTCTCTTCATTAGTGACTGAAGAGATATACCTATACTGTACTGATGAGCTCTAAGTAGAGCGAAACACAGTGTCTACAGTTTGGTTTTGCCCTTGTATAGACTGGTCAATATTTATATTTACGTCGCAGCATCCTGTGTCCTAGAGTTAGGAGTTAGGAATTCTAACCAGGCACAAATCCAGGTAATTGATCTGGAATATAATGACAGCATGGCATATATTATATATATATATATATATATATATATATATATATATATATATATATATATATATATATATATATATATATGACAAATTTAACGACGCGTTAAAATTTAATTTTTTATAATTTTAATATAACGATCGGGAAAGCGTCAATCGTAGGAGGGTCAGCAAATGATGTAAAATGCCAACATTAGGAAGAAACTTTATTCCAAAATGCGAAATTTTCGACGGGTTTTTCCGTCTTCATCAGCGCCTATAGGGATACCAACAATTAGAACTTGTTATCAAATACAAAAATATAACTTACACAGGAAAACGTTCTAGTGTCTCCTTAGATTATAGTTTAAAAAGAATAAAATTGTATAAAACTGCATGAAACCCATCACAAACCATGTATAAAAGCATAAAATTAGTTATTGTTAAAATTACTTTGTACACAATAAAATCTTAAAATTGGAACAACACAGTTATTTCCGCAGATATAAAAATGTCCTGTTAAAAAAATTTTTTAAAAAAAAAACAAAAGAACAATATCCTTATTTTGCGTGAAAAACCAACAATTCTAATAACAAATTTGTTGGTTAGCCTAAGTAAGAAAAGGCCAGTTCTACAGAAGAACACATATTTTAAATTGACGTTCAGAATTCCATTCTGTAGGTTATGTTAAATAAATCAATAAATAAACAAATTTAAAGTCGAAAGAAATTAAAAGTTACAATATAGGTAGCACCTAATTGTTTCTTGTTAGATCTTGGCAAAGTAAGTAAGTATATATCGTGCTGAGTCCATCAACATCTTTCTTCGAATTAATCGGGTTGTCACCTCCATTAATATAACACATCTCTACGAAGTTTCGTTTGAACTGGTTGTTTACACGTTCTAGGATCTTGACACTGTCGTAGTCTACTAGGTGGGAAGTAGAATTAACATGTTGACTTAAGGCCGTTATAGTTGGTTTTTTAATATTATCGCTCTTATGTAGGGCCAACCTTTTAGATATTTTTTGACTCGTTTGGCCATAATATAGTTTCGAGCACCCACTACACTGAATAGAATACACTACATTGGACTGATTAAGTGCGGGAGTTTTGTCTTTCAGGTTAGTGAAATATATACCTAGTTTTTTGTATACTGAGTTAGCTATGATTATGTTATATTTCCTGAATAAACTGGTGATATGTGGAGATAGTCCCGCGATGAATGGTAATCTTGCATAGCTTACTTGTGGCTGTTCACCTTCCATTGCAATTATTGGTTGGTTCCTCTTAACAGTTGCCTCCTGGTATAACAATTTATTCAACAAATTTTAACAAAAATATTAAGTTACTGTTTGAGATTCTGAGAAAAAACTATTACCCAAAAAATTTGTTGAATAAATTGTTATACCAGGAGGCAACTGTTAAGAGGAACCAACCAATAATTGCAATGGAAGGTGAACAGCCACAAGTAAGCTATGCAAGATTACCATTCATCGCGGGACTATCTCCACATATCACCAGTTTATTCAGGAAATATAACATAATCATAGCTAACTCAGTATACAAAAAACTAGGTATATATTTCACTAACCTGAAAGACAAAACTCCCGCACTTAATCAGTCCAATGTAGTGTATTCTATTCAGTGTAGTGGGTGCTCGAAACTATATTATGGCCAAACGAGTCAAAAAATATCTAAAAGGTTGGCCCTACATAAGAGCGATAATATTAAAAAACCAACTATAACGGCCTTAAGTCAACATGTTAATTCTACTTCCCACCTAGTAGACTACGACAGTGTCAAGATCCTAGAACGTGTAAACAACCAGTTCAAACGAAACTTCGTAGAGATGTGTTATATTAATGGAGGTGACAACCCGATTAATTCGAAGAAAGATGTTGATGGACTCAGCACGATATATACTTACTTACTTTGCCAAGATCTAACAAGAAACAATTAGGTGCTACCTATATTGTAACTTTTAATTTCTTTCGACTTTAAATTTGTTTATTTATTGATTTATTTAACATAACCTACAGAATGGAATTCTGAACGTCAATTTAAAATATGTGTTCTTCTGTAGAACTGGCCTTTTCTTACTTAGGCTAACCAACAAATTTGTTATTAGAATTGTTGGTTTTTCACGCAAAATAAGGATATTGTTCTTTTGTTTTTTTTTAAAAAATTTTTTTAACAGGACATTTTTATATCTGCGGAAATAACTGTGTTGTTCCAATTTTAAGATTTTATTGTGTACAAAGTAATTTTAACAATAACTAATTTTATGCTTTTATACATGGTTTGTGATGGGTTTCATGCAGTTTTATACAATTTTATTCTTTTTAAACTATAATCTAAGGAGACACTAGAACGTTTTCCTGTGTAAGTTATATTTTTGTATTTGATAACAAGTTCTAATTGTTGGTATCCCTATAGGCGCTGATGAAGACGGAAAAACCCGTCGAAAATTTCGCATTTTGGAATAAAGTTTCTTCCTAATGTTGGCATTTTACATCATTTGCTGACCCTCCTACGATTGACGCTTTCCCGATCGTTATATTAAAATTATAAAAAATTATATATATATATATATATAATATAGTGTTTTGGTTTACAACAATAACAAACACACCTGCAATAATTTTAAAATAATTTTTTAATAGTTTTCGTATAATATCTATAACACTATCAACTGAATATTAATAGATTTTTCCACATAATCGCACTTAGATCAGATCCCCATCTCACTTCGACTTAATTTGCGTCTTATATATTATGAACCTTAATACGACTTAAACAAATAAATAATTGTCAGGAAAACAAATAACGTTTTATTCGTCTTTGAATACAGTAATAACAAATATATAAGACTTAAACTAAAAACTAAACGAATTAGTATTTCTCATCAACGCCATTAGTTCTCTCTTCATTAGGAAATCTCCTCGTAACTTCAAATTGATTTTAATTTTACACTTACAAATTATTACCCATTATATCATTATAATGATTAAATAATTGTTTAATTAGCTTTGCTGCCATCACCATTATCTGAAATACTGCTCTTTACTTCACTTACTTCTATTATCAACTATATCAGAATTACTAAATTCAATATAATTTCATATGTTTTATTAATTGATGTAATATTTTTTTTGATTTCATCAAAAATTGGCGTAAAGATTTTTTTTACTATTTAGTAAGTGTTAAAACAATTTTTTCTTCTGCATTTTCACAAATGTTAGTATCCATAATCTTTATCCTAACACGTGAAATGATTTGGGTTATTTACAATATCTTTAATTGTTGATATTTGTGTTTTTATTAACTGATATGTCTCATCTAATAAAATAAATGTACCTATTATATTACGTTAGATGAAGGATTCGATGAAAATAATACGTTTGGAATGGTTTAGCTACCTAAACTCTAAATTTTAACATTATAGTCTAAGATCCCGATATAGGACGAACCTTCACCGAGCTGGTTAATGGACCAAACATATTTTTTATGTAATTTAATATATCAAAAAATATATTGCATATGAGTTGCCTATCGAATTTCAGTCAAGGATATTTTTAATTAATTTTTAAAAATTTTTTGTGCGACTGAGAGGTCCCTACCTACCGTCCCATGCGATAGAAGAGGACACAACATAACAGCGTTTGTATCCCTGCCTTTTAAAGAGATAGAGCTCTCTGCTCTCTGCTCTTGAAGACAAGAAGGATAGCGATAGACGCGTACATTCTGAGCATTATTTTGGAGTAGTTTCATGTTAAAATAAAGGATTAGTTTTTAATTTTTTTTCAATCAATTAAATATATATGTGTATATATTTTGTTACATTAAAGTATATATAAATCTTTAGTTAATAAGAAGGTTATAGCAATACATATATAATTCTTATCTTACAAATTTTATTTCTTTTTTTTCCTATATAAAAATATTAACTGAAATAAATTAAAGCAATTTGCTCTATATAATTAATGTATCTATAGATATATACTGATATATACTGTACGCGCCTATTGCTATCCTTGTTTTCAAGACCAGAGAGCAGAGAGCTCTCTCTCTCTTTAAAAGGCCGGGATTCAAACGCTGTTGTGTTGTGTCCTCTTCTATCGCATGGGACGGTAGGTAGGGACCTCTCAGTCGCACAAAATTTTTTTAAAAATTAATTAATAATATTCTTGACTGAAATTTGGTAGGCAACTCATATGCAATATATTTTTTGATATATTAAATTACCTAAAAAATATGTTTGGTCCATTAACCAGCTCGGTGAAGGTCGTCCTATATCGGGATCTTGGACTATTATCAATTTATAAAGATATCTTACCAACAGAACTTTATCTTCAACAAACATTATCAATGTATATTGTATACCTATACACCGATGTTTCCTGTTCTGAATCTGGAGTTGGAGCCGCATTTACCACTCTGAAAAACCATTTTAAATTCCACTTGCCTAGTTGTACCTCGATATATATAGCTAAATTATTTGCTATATTGAAAACACCTGATTACATAAACACTCAAAACTCAAAATAATGGCTGATCATATCTGATTCTTTAAGTGCCATAAAATCTTTCGATATCTTATTTCCCAGACACCCATCTCTAATTAAAATCAAAACTTAGCTCGATATTTCTAAACAAAACAATGCAAAAATTATCTTCCTTTGGGCACCATCCCACATTGGGATAAAGGGTAACGAGTTAGCTGATAGCCTGGTAAAAGAAGCAGCCTCTATACCAGAAACAGCTACCTGGATCAATGTATCATAAGGTTTGTTCCAACAGACCAAAGAACCATTCCAGAACCGTCCGAGAACTGCGAAGTTGACGAAATTTCGATACTTTTATGTACTGAGTTGTTTCGTAACGGTTCTAGAACGGTTTTTTGGTCTGTTGGAACAGACCTATATTATCTCGGCAGCGAATAGAACATACCCGATTGACGCATGGACACCTTATGTCAAGAGAACCAGAACCATTGTACTTGGTTGTGATGTTCGGTTAAGTATCGATCATATTCTTGCTGAGTACCCGTTACATGAAGTCGAAAGAATAAACAAAAAGATTCCACACAATATCAATCGATGATAAACGATAGTGATAATTTCAACAACTTATTACAATTTCTAAAAGACAGTAACATTTTACATAAAATTTAACAACTATTGTTTGCTATGACCAAATGTAACTTTACATAAATGTACCTAATTCGCTAAATGAATACATCAACTGTAAAGCTAATAACCCAAAGAGGTCGAAGCTCAGTTAAATAAAAAAAAGACACGGAATCAACGAAGTTACTTAAAACGTATTATACACTAAAAATAATTTTCATATAGGTAACCTGTTTGTATGTATGTATAGCATGTCGGAATGGGACAATTCGACGCGGCCGATTCAACGCTGCCTATTCGACGCGGCCGATTCGACGCGGAGACAATTTAACGTTGGCCCTTTCGACGCAGGGCCGATTTGACGCGAAGTAGAAGGCGAAATACTTATACATTCGGATATAATAGAAATACGGAGGTGTTTCGTAAAACGAATTTATTTTTCATTGAAATGTTCTTTTATAAGTGTACATTCTATCCTAAAATTAATATTCTAAAATCATTAAAATTAAGTACTATTCTAAAATCAAGTTGGTTAATGGACCTGCGCTAAACATTCATTACATAATTATGAGATAAAGCTCGTAAAAAATATTATATATAATATTATAATATTACGATTTACATATTCTCTTACTATAAGGTCTCAAATCTTTCGTCGCATTCTCGGTGCTTGTTTAATTTAATGAAAAATTGCATTAGATAGATACACTTACCTACTTTTATGTTACGACGACTTCCGTTGCTTTCTTTATATTTCTTGTCATTTTTAAGAGTATCTGTTCTGTTATTCATATTCGCAACATCTTGTTTGGCATAACCTGTTAAGTATTATTATTATGAGTTGAAATAATTATAACAAATAAAAACTATTTTTTGTTATTTTAATTTTCAATAAGAAGATTAAGTGTTGGTGCTTTTATAGACATGTGATAGGGATTGTTGATATACATCCTACTACAGTAAAAATGTGTTTTAAAGAAATATTTGTCAATTTCAACGAAATTTTTTTAAACATAAAATAAATTTAATAAAAACTAATTAAATAAATCTATCTTGGGTTGTCAATCAGAAAGATATATTTAATGTTACCTTTAACATTCATTTACTTTTTTTTTTAAACTTATAAAAAGTCACATAATTCCGTTATAAGATAACACCTTAAATTATTGATGCCAGTGTCTCTTCTATAGCTAACTGTTAATGTAAATTTTCTTGGTATCTTAGACAAAAAAAATTTAAGTGACAGCAGGGTTTATTTCTTTTTTATTTTATAATCGCTCTATAATCAATTAATATTAATATTTTTTCCCATATTCAAGTTAATATTTGTTTAATTACAACTGTGTTTATTTTATATTTATAAATATTATCACTGCTTAAACTGATTTTTTGATTTGTTTTAAAATATTATATTTACTAATAAATATTTTGCATTAAATAGACTAAAATGCTTTCAGTAATTTATATATTATGACTGAATTAATGATATATGATAGTATTATCGTAAACGTACCTACACTGGATATCCATAATTAGAATTATATGATAATTTTGACATTTCCGTTGTTAGTGGTTAGAAACTTTACGATATCAAGGACTATTTATTTAAATAAAATATTAGTCACTAGAATAGTGAATTTTTAATTTTTTACGTAATAAAATACATTACACCATTTCGGCAAAATAAAATTATATGATTAAAACTTCAAATACAATAAATCAAAAATATAGAGTTTATTAACTCCATTCAGATATTCAAAGGAAAAATAAGATATTTACCTTCAAACACAGGTCAATAAGTTCATTCAAGATTCAATTAACTTCATTCTGAGTTTAGCGCGCGGATAGCTTCAACTCCGCTTCTTCTCGTTTTCTATAAGTCTTAATCAAGTGTTAAAAGTTGTCAATAGCAGAAATCTACAATCGAAAACGAAGAATTGTGTTATTGAGTTTTGAAGTTTATAGAGAAGGTATTTTTTTGTTTGTTATGAATCTATGAAAATGCAACCCACTTTTGTTGTCTAAAGCGTAAAATTTTTATATTATCGCTTGTATGAACATAGTTTTTAAATTATTCGATAATAAACATGCCAAATACGGTAGGCTGTTATAAGAGTACCTACATATTAAAGTTACGTTAAGATAGGTTAAAATGTACTTTTTACGTCGTCTCCTGCTATTTTCTGTAAAACTCCCGAGTATTAAGTTGTAGCTATTTCAAGACAAGTTTACAGAAATATTTCAAGAGATGAATTAAAAGTAATGTGTTCTGTACACCAGGTACTCAGGAGATCGTAGATGATATCTTATTCGTCCTTAACGACCCCAAAACACTCCGAGTATTGAGTTTATAGCTAATTTTGTGACGGTTGTACAGAAACTCCAGTAGGAGACTGAAGCAGGTTCACGGGCACCGGGTAGCCCTGACATCGCAGTCGATTTTAGGTCAGTTTCTAGCGACAATTTTGTACCGTCTTAAAACGATTATGGGACTACACGCACTTAATTTTGTGTTCAATTGTTATGTAGAATTTACATAAATAGGTCTTAAATTGGCTGTTACATTTAAAAAATCACACCTGTTTTTCATTTACGCACAAAGTGCAAGCATAACCAAATATGTAGGTAAATGCGAAAAAATAATTTATAACTCTCTAACCGCATTAGAACTGTTTACCAAATTGAGTCCATATTTGCTTGTTTAAAAGCTCCCATTTGCTTTAGAATTATCTGAAATGTCTGACATCAGCCTTTTAATCCACATGTTTTTAAAGAAGTTTTTTTTTGTATCGAGTATGTTATCAGCCACAATATGACATTTCCCGCTTTTTATTTAATAAAGTGAGTACTATAGTGGAAACACAACAATATACAGATTACAAATATAAAAATCAATATCATCGGTTCTTTCGGACCAATAATTTTTATTTCTGGGTACAATATTGTAGATGTTTTAAACATCTTAACATGAGAACCTTATCTTACAAAATGCAATCGACTAAGAAATTATTTCGTAAAAAATATGACGACACCGAAAAGTACATCAACCAAGATAATTTGTAAATGCCGACGGTATAAAGAAATGTATAACGTAATTGGAAAATTGGATCGAATATTCTAAGTGTCACCAACAGTGACGTGATGAATCCACTGTATATTAAAATTTTAGTAAATACTATATATTTTGTTTTTGTATTTTTATGCCGTTATATCACATTTATATTTTACAGTAAACATTTTTTTAGTAACGATTTTATTAAATTTATTCGCTTGAAGATACTAATAAAATTTATTGCAAAATACTTCGTTAATTTATATTAATATCCGCAAAAGTTGTAATTCTTTAAGAAAATATGTCAACATAATCTATTCAGCAAATAGCAAAAACCAGATAGAATAGGTCAAGGAATAGAGCAAATTTTAATCTCCCTGGTACAAATATAGTTTTCATGTAGTTTAAGCAGGCCTTCGACACGGTAAAAAGGAAGGAAGTTAGGTAATGCGAGAATTAAAATTGTTAAGATAACAATAAATACACAAATTTCATTATCTGGAATTGTATCATTGTTACATTATCTGGAAAACAGATTGTGGGAATTTGGTCCTGAAAAAACCAGTAGAACAAGTTGGAAAATTGATAAATTAATTAGTTTAAAACATCTGTCATCGGAGTATTGAAATTCAATCTTATTTAAAAAGTTATCCAAAAATGGAGTGCAAGAAGCGGACCTAAATTTAGTAGGGTCATATCTTTCTGGGAGAGAGCAATGCGTTGACTTTGAGGGGCAACTGTCATCGCTTCAACCAATTAATAGTGGCGTACCACAGGGGTCCATATTGGGTGCTTTGCTCTCTATTATAATATTAATGACCTGTTTGAATTCATTGACCTGTTTGACTGTTTTTGTTATTGTGATGATACATCATTAGGATGCTCTGCTGATGATGAGCAAGTATTATCTAATAAAAAACAATCTTTAAACGAAAAGCTAACATTTTGTCAATCAAAATAATTTAAAATTAAATCTTGATAAAACTCAAGAAATAATGTTCTTAACTTATCTCGATTTAATCAATAATAAAACAGATAAGTTGCTGGGAATTAGCCTGGATGGTAGACTGAACTGGAGACCGTATATTGCCATAGTGTGTGGAAAATTATCTTCAGCCAATTTTTCCATGCGTCGACTAAAGGGATTTTAGATAGAGATACACTTACTGTGGTACCTATATTACGTATAATTTAACTCGCACATATCATATGGAATTGAACTTTGGGGAAACTCATCGGATTCTATTAAAATTTTTACATTACAAAAAAAAGCAGTGAGAACCATTGCTGGTACGGGATATAGGGATCATTGCAAACCACTATTTAAGGAATTAAAAGTAATGACTGTGCCTTCTTTATTTATAATAAGTCACTGGCTAGAAATACATAGGTGTAAAGGCAGCATTAAAAAAAAATCAAAATTTCACAAGTATGACACAAAAGGGTCTTCTAGATTTCGTCTTGAATTATCGAGAAAAAATTCATTTTATATCGATATGTATAATACTCTTTCTTAAAGGATTTTTGAAATTTAGAAATTAGACAAACAAGAATTAGCAATTCGATTTCTCCATAACTTAGTACATACCTACATTACACTAATAAATTACTGTTTTTTCATAAGGAGGCACTTAAGTAGAAGTAATTTGCTGTTCGTACAATAGTTTGCCACCAGTAAAAAAACGGAGTTCATCCGCAACACAAAACTCATAATCGGTTAAAATTTCCTTCTACGCACAAATCTAATATATTCGTAATTTACATATGCATTTGTTTTGCAAATTTTTTTTTTGCGCTGGTGATGTTTCTCATCGCAGTAATGAATACTTTTTTGTAAATGATTTGTCATGGACTCATCACTTCCGCGAACAAAGATTGTTGTTCATTTCTAGAAAATATAAGAATATATTCTTAAAGTCTTCTTTGCTTCATAAAAAAATTATCATGTTTTATGGGAGCGTAATTGATATCCTTACTGAACTTCGTACATAAGGGCGTATGTCAACTGGGCCACTCTTACCAGAAAATTATCTGATTTGAATGTTTGGGAATTATCTAACCCTACTGACCACTATACCTGCTACAATCCCTTATATTAGATGTTTATTGGGTTGGGGTATTAGCTCCCGCATGGGCCAATTCATCAGCCTTCTCATTGCCTCGAAACCCTGAGTGTCCTGGTATCCATGCCAGTGTCAGAGAATTTTGACTTGCGGCGTGTGTCAGGGCCCCAACGCAGTCCCACACCAGCTGTGTGCTTATTTGTGCCGAGACTATCGCCTTTAGACTCTTTAGAGCTGCTTGGCTGTCCGAGTATGACTACGGTTTTACCCGTTATACCCTAACTTACGATATATGTAAATATGGAAGTGAAAACTATGTTTAGCCAGAGAC
Organism: Altica lythri; assembly: GCA_964028335.1. Lineage (NCBI taxonomy): Eukaryota > Metazoa > Arthropoda > Insecta > Coleoptera > Chrysomelidae > Altica > Altica lythri. The sequence continues at coordinate 56,570,353 of OZ034805.1, read as the reverse complement.
GTGCAGAACTTTTGTTGGTCAACGGATTTAAAGCACATATTAGCACATATTAGTGAAAAAGGAAAAGTTCGTTGGAGATGAAGTAATCGGAAATGTCAGGCGAAAGTTTACACAGACTGTTAAAATAAAGTAATTTTTTCTCCAAATGACATTAAAAGCGGCCTTTTAATGCCTAGGCAGAAAAAGTCCACTTTTACTGCCTAGGCAGATATATTTATGGTGAATTGTGAACAATTATTTAATACAATTGAACTCTGTTCACTTCCCTCCTTTTCAGTAAAATTAACAACTTTAGTATCCACACTTGATACTCCGGAAACGCCAGAAAATATTTTATTGCCGATGTTCGACTTATTGGCTAGCGAGTCCTCAATATAGCCCTTCGCGACTTCCATCCTCCATGTTGCTTCAACATTGTTATGTCCCCACCAGAATGCACCAGCAACGTGGCCGAAGTTCTGCGAAAGCAGTGCCCGGTATACTCTTTCGCATGGGATACTCCCAGAAAAGTAGCAATTTCTTCTGGCATTTTACCGAATTTGTGAATGACAATGAATTGATGATGTGCTTTACCGTTTGCATACTTATAGAAGACACGCCGATTATTTAAATTCGAGGGTCTGGAGACTGCATATTTTCTGTAAACGCTTAAATATTCCGTTACTACAAAAGATCTTGATCTTTTGGTCTTAGTATTACCATAATTAGCAATTTGTCGCCCTTATCATTTATATCATCTGTTTTCATTTGCAAAAGCTCATCACATCTACAAGCCCCAGCGACTGCAACAATAAGTACAACCTAAAATATAAATTGAAAATTAGTTCTTTAATCCATAATAGATCATTTTCAATATATTCCTACCTTCGTACACAAATACAGTTCATCTGGGGCATCTGATAAAAATTTCTCGATTTCTTCTCTTTGAAAAACTCGGGATTTTTTTGCATGGAAACCGTCTGACTGGCGTTTCAAAAAAGCCCGTAACTTCAGGTATTTTGCCAAATCAATGTTATTTTTTATGTTCAGGGTAGCTTTCAACATCGAATAGGTAGACCATAACGTTGAAGGCTTTATTTTCTTTGAAAGATAGGAAAAATAGACAATCAGCACATCTTCAGAGAAAGATCCTATAGTTTTTTTCTGTCTATATTCCATGAATCTGCTGTATGTGAGTTCATATACAGTTCTTGATTTTTTCGGTAAAAGGTTAAATTCCACATCTCGCGCCTGGTCTCTTATCTCAGGTGGTGTTAATTGCATCAATTCATCCTCACTTTGCAGTAAATCCATTTCTAACATGACAACTTTTCAAAATTGACAATGACAAAGTAAACAGTAAACAAACATATTCAACAAACGTCATCAGCGGTAAACATAGTAACGCAGGGCCCGGTTACCTTTGATAAAATAATTTAGTTATTTGGATATTGATAATGAAACGCAATTTAAATATGAAAAGGTCGATTTTGCTTGGAATTGGAACAAATTTGAAGAAAAAATTATATGTTTCACACGGCAGAAAAGCAGATTTAATGCCTTGGCTGGTTTCATAGCCTCGCTAAGCTCGGCTATGAAACACCAGCCGCGGCATTAAATCTTGTGCTTTTATGCCTAGTAAAACAAATAACTATTTGATGAGAGGCGTATGATTCATAATCACAAAAAAAATTAAAATATAAATAGGGAAGCTGTTAGTTATGCAGTAAAAAGAAAAGCACACCTTCTAAGATAATTCATTTACAGTTAAAATCGGGTACCTAAGTGTTTTAATTTTTTTAACACATGTATGTGTTCAATATTTTGTGAAACATATTTTATTTAATAGTAGCATGAATCCTTCATTCTTGTTTATATTCTTTGTTTATTGTAGAGTAATATAAAAACAGTACATTGACCACTAACGATATGCTGGTACCACCTCTGCCCACATGTTGGAAAGATGTTTTAAAAATATTAAACGAGTATAAACTAGAAACCAATAAGAATGGAAATTTTTTATACTTCATCGATGAAATTTGTATTTTTACATGTAATACAAATTTAACATTTTATGTACAGTGGAAACTATTTACACTGATGGCACTTTTCAGTATTGTACAAAATATTTCCTCCACGGTTTTAAAAACGGCGTTTATATATCACTGGTTTTTTGCCTCTTTCCGAAAGAAGTAGGTGTCCATAATGCAGTAAGATTTATTTGGAAAAATGTACACGTAGTGGGATGTAGATTTCATCTGAGACAAGCTTGGCTCAGGAAAATACTTGGATTAATCAAAAAAATTTAAGGAAAAGAACTCAGAAATTGGTAATTTTTTAAAATTGTTTTTTTTGGTTTGCCATAGGTACCTAAAAACAGAAGAGGTTGAAAAAATTTTCTGTTCATATTTATTTGAAAACATGCAAGTAAGAAAATTTTGCGATTATATTGTAGAAAACTATCTTGAGAGTGAATCTCCATTCTCTCCCAAAATATGGGTTTCTCATCAGGATCACTTATATAGAACTACAAATTCGTGTGAATCTTTCTATTCGAGATTAAATGCCGAATTTTATAATTCACATCCTCATAGCCATTTATTTATAGACACCTTGGTATATATACCTATGTTATTAAATTTCATTTTAAATTAAATTGTTATTAATGTATTTGAATAATTTTTAATCATAGTACCCAAACCCAAGTGTACCTGTTAATCCTAATCCTCAACCATAACCCACTTGCCCAGTTGACCAAGGAGATTAAAGACCCACTACAGCGCGTGGCCCAGTTGACATCCTCCGGTACATTAATCTCACCCTTAAAAATTAGTCTTGTTTTGTTTGTTACTGTGATGCTTCCTGTTACTTTTAGAATCGAAATTTCAACAGCGAAATTCCCTCGTATATCGTTAAATCTTATTTATACCTTTTTTTATCGTATTTAATTATATTGCTTAAATTCTGAAGACGACTTTTGGGGGACGAGTTTCTTAATGTATATATATATATAATTTTAATATAAAAAAGTTTTTGTTATCTATTTAATTCGTTTCTTATTTTGAAATTCCAGAGATGTCATGTTGCAACGAATCGAGACTGCCGTCTCCGGATCCTGTCGTGGCCGCCGCGATGCAGGAAGCGACGCAACTGACAGACAGAGAGCGCGAAATTATCCTTGGAGTCCTTGGAAGGGACGAGTTAGTAAGAAGGGAGCAACAGCTGCGAGTTTTGTAAGTATTTTACAGCGTTATTATATTATCCGGTAAACGGTGTTTTCTGCTTTTATTTTGATTTAAGCAATTTTAAAAGGCTTACCCACTGAACTAGTAACGTATCTGGTGTATTAGTCGATAAAAATCTATTCACATTACACTTACTTCTTTTTAATACTACTTATATAAATAGGCTCCAACAATTTGGTATTCAAGGGGTTTTGGTTGCGATAAATCGATCTAGCTAGGTTTTATTTTATCCCTTTTTTAGGCAATGAATAACAGCTAAAATAAACTACAAAATACGACTTCTTCTATACTACTGTTTTTATATACTATTAAACGATCAATATTTGTATATATTTACGAACGGAGCGTTTTTACAGTCTGATATGATCGTATCTTACGTCATGCTGTCAATATATCCAGGATACATAACCTGGATTTGTGCCAGGTTAGAATTCCTAACTCAAGAGCACATGATGCTGCGACATAAATATAAATATCAATCAGTCTATACAAGGGCCCTTGTAAATAGGTTTATTTAGTTTTACACGTGTTATCAAAGACTTTTACTATAAGAAACTATATTTGTGAATATTCTTTAGCGGGGAGGTCCAGAAAGTGCAAATTAATTTTTCGGGATCTCACAGGTGCGTCTACTGAAAGTTAAATATACATACAATTTTTCCTTAAATCGTGTTTTTCTACATGTAATATTTAATAGATATTCTATTTACACTAATGCTTAAAATTGGTTAAATGTATTTGCTAATTATTGTAACAGTTGGTTGATTTTTTAATTCGATAAAATTTTATTAACTTATCTTATTCCAACTTAATTGTATGTACCTAGATATTCTCGCGATAAAACTATAATATAAATGTACTTTATAAAAAATATTTATGCATGTATTCAGAAACAATTACACGGAAGTTATATGTATAATAGTCGATTCAGATAGAAGTGTCATCAAGTGGGCTGGGTACGTGTGAGATCATCTTTAACTTTATTACTAGATTCAATGGAAACAGAACTTTAGTTAGGGAATTATATGTCATCGCGATGTGTCAAAATGTTTATAGTTATATTGAGGTTATTTCTGATGTGATTGAAAAAAAGTAAATATTGCGCTTGAAAGTAATATCTAGGATCCCTTTTAGTGCATAATACTACTTAATCAGTTTTATGAATCAATTTTACCCGTAATTTAAGGCGAGTAATTATAATTTCAATTTTGGTAATATTATAATAATGTATTTATCCATGTATAAACAACAAAAGAGATCTTTTATATCCGTACTAATTAAAGAATCATGAAATTAAAATCTACTATTATTGTGTTTATCTTGAAACCTCTTTGAACAAAAGGAATACTTGGCAAATATTCAGTTTTTTCTCCAAAATTCTGGATAGTCTTATAGCCTCTTAATACAAAAATCAAAATAAAAAGGTAATTATTTTAATTATGCAATTTAAACTGAACATTATTTTATTTGGGTTTGTAGCATTATATAAATACTAGATTAGAATAATTTAAAGGTTCTACAAACTTACAAATTTAGCTAAATCAAGCAAAATATTACAAATAATTCTTTATTAAAACATTTGATTACAAATGCAGCTAAAAACTTTGTATTATTACAAATTCCCTTTGGAAGAGTATATTGAACCAGCATGTTATAACTTATTTTGTTAAAAATATATCCGAAAATATTTTCTAATCAACGGTCAAAATAATTTCTTCACTAGTTAAATCCGTTTTGTAGTCACATTCACAAATATCTTTTTGATTTTCGGATTCAGATGAATCAGAATTCAAATTTATAATAAAAGGTGGCACACTTTTTACACCCATCAATTTCTGCTAATCGATTTTAATTTCTTTTTCGGCATGACTTATGAAGTTTTTCCACTTATCTTATGAGCACTGGTTAATTGCTGTTTCCCATATGGACATCACTCTATCTTTTGATGATAACTAAGCAGAAATGTGTTTGTTATAAAACATTTTACAATCTGCCCATGCTAATTCGATTGGATTGTATTGACAATTATATGGTGGTAATCTTAAAATTTCGTGGCCCTCTGCTTTGAGTATCTAGTCTATTTCATATTTTATATTAATCTGTTCCAATCGAGGTTTTATACTTTCCCAGAGTTGCAATTTGGTACTATTGATATCAAAAGGTAAATTGTGACAAGTCATCCAACGATTTAACTCTTCCTTTTTGCTAGATAAACTTGGTGGTTTTTGTACCTTCATTGAATGATACGGAGCTTTATCCATTACAACAACGCATTTACTATTTAAAGATTGCAATGCAGGAATAAGTTGCTGAGTTACCCGTTTTTTAAAAATATCTCCATTCATAGTTTTGTGATAATCTCTATCATTTATGTTACTGTCTAAAATTAAATCACAACCAATCAGTAACCCGCATTGACACCCAGCATTTACTATTGTATATCGTTTTCCTTCATTTTTAAAAACAGAGGGTAACCCATTTGATGTAGACTCTAAACACCATTGACGGATTTGATTTCCATTTTAATACACCCAAGTTTCATCCAAATAAACGAATATCAAATTTCTCTTTTCAAATTCCTTTAAATAATGCAAATATTCCCAGCGATTACATTAAATAGAGTGGTTTTATAATAAGGGAAATCCAAATTTTCTTTTACATGTTCAAATATAGTTTGAATCGTAAAATGTTCGTTTTTCTTTATTTTTGAAAAAAATAAACCATTTAACAGGTCCTTAAAACCATATCCAACATCGACAACAGTTTGCTTATATTTTTTAAGTTGCAATGGTTTTCCTAAGCGTTTTCGATTCAAAACACGTTGGACTGTGCGAGTAGAAACCTAAAATATTTTTAATAAAGTAATAACATTAATGACATTAGAAAAAAAACTTACTTGGAAAACTAATGCTACTCTTGCTAAACTAGCATTACCATCATCGGAATCTTTAAAAAATTCATTATAACATCGACAAATTGCTTCAGATTCTCTCTGACCCTCTGTGTTAGATTGCTTCAAAACACCAAGACAGCCAAATAGACAGATAGCAATCTGATCACAAGCTGGCTAATATTGCGATTCAAATTTCACTAAACGTGGGTGCTGCCACTACAAATTTGAATTTTCCAGAGACTACTTGATGACACTTCTATTTGAATCAACTATAGTTACGGAAATATTTTATCCAAGTATAAAATCTCGATAAGTGCTGTTTTTTGCTCTTAATAAATATGAAGTTAAATGATTACTTATTACATAACCACGATTTTGCACATAAAGATGATAACAATTTATGTGGGTAAGACATTGTTACAGGATAATAATTACCACAACTTTAATGATTTACGTACATATTGTAAAATGTCAAATAATATTAGTTGCATGCCCATATTTGCTGTACAATGTTGTCTATCATATTTCAAGTCGGTTATAAATCAAGAAATTTGAAATTTAGTGTTACGTGATATTTCTCTTTAAAGATGTTATTCAGGAAGTTAAAGTGTGATTTAATTTTACGATGGTTAATATGACTTCGTAGTTAAAATGTAGGAATATCAATTCGAATAACTTTGTGAGACTTCTATAGATTTTTTATTGTGTTTACTTCGACCTATAGGTCATTGCCGTCATTGGTTCTGACTCTTTCTGTCTCACGAATACGTGGTCTTCAACTAAAGTTTAAGTAAGCAATAAAATTGCTATAAATGAAGTTATGGATAGAGGTTATTGTTTTATACCAAAACCAGGTAGAAAGGACTACTCCATCTTAGTATTTAGTACCATTTCGTATACCGACCTTTATACCTTTTTACTTAATATAGTTAATAATTTCCATTTAGTCGATTCTCCATATTTTTTAAGTGGAATGATAAACAGAATAGACATCACAGAATAACTGGAAGGCACTACGTTTGTTGTATCGTGTGTACTTCCAGTATATCCATTAGTGCACAGTTTATCAATCAAGAGCAATACGATTTTAAAGTTCCATCATTAAAAAAGCAAGTTTCGTCTGTCAACAGATGTTCTGCGTTGGAAAATGCCAGAGTACAATCTTCAGTCTCACTATTCAAAAGAAGGAAATCGCAAAAAAGCTTATATTGCCACTCCTTATTGAATGTTTTGACTAATATTGTTGAGTAAATAAATATATACACGGCTAAAAACGATAAGGAAACCTAAAAATCTAAACAAAAACACATCTGTACAGTCGAGTACAAAATTGTACAAGGAAATTTATCCTGGATCCCATCGGACTTTTCTGTACTTCTGTCTACCTTCAATTTTTTTTTATTGAGAACTATTATGCAATTTCCATAAATTGGTTTTTCTGCGACATATTGACACATTTTGGAACAAATAATAAAAATCATATAATTCACATTAAGCGTAAAATAAGAGCTATTAAGATTAAAAAATACTTTGTAGTTTATTTGTGATAAAATATTGAAACACTTATGGGGACTTTAAAACAATTTATTCAACACAATTGTAACAAGAATTCTGCTGGAATATCTCTAAACAGTTTTACAATTGACAATGAACTAGTCGAACTATTTGAACTCCCATTAACTGCTAATACACCCCGTTATACATATAATAAAAACGATTCTCCATATTTTTTAAGTGGAATGATAAACAGAATAGACATATCAGAATAACTGGAAGGCACTACGTTTGTTGTATCGTGTGTACTTCCAGTATATCCATTAGTGCACAGTTTATCAATCAAGAGCAATACGATTTTAAAGTTCCATCATTAAAAAAGCAAGTTTCGTCTGTCAACAGATGTTCTGCGTTGGAAAATGCCAGAGTACAATCTTCAGTCTCACTATTCAAAAGAAGGAAATCGCAAAAAACATTCACACTGGCGAAAAACCGTTTAAATGTAATATTTGTTCGCAACGATTTTCATGCTCAACAACATTTAAAAAACAAAAATAATTCACATTTGTGAAAAGCCATTTTTCAAAACTTTTCACATTCTTCATTTCATTGCTTATTTTGACCGACGCGCGACGTTAGAAGCGAGGAGTTCTTGATTTCTCCCGGAAAGTTGCACAAGGGGTTAAATGTGGTTTAAGTACTGCTTACTCTGACTGACGTTAGAGGCAAGGAGTTCCTGGTTATCCCCGGAAGGATGCACAAGGGGTCAAAGGTGGTAAAAGTGCTAAAATCAGTACTGCGTTCTATGACTGAGGCCAAATGTGGTTTAAGTACCTACTGCTTACTCTGACTGACTTTAGAGGAGAGAAGTTACTAATTACTTCCGGAAGGTTTCACAAATGTGGTTAAAGTGCTAAAATCAATACTGCTTACTCTGATTTACGTTAGATGCGAGGAGTTCCTGATTACTCCCGGAAGGTTGCACAATGGGTCAAATGCGGTTAAAATGCTGAAATAACTAATGGTTACTCTGACTGACTAGGAGAGGAGTTCCTGATTACTCCCTTAATACACAAAGGCTCAAATGTGGTGAAAGTGCTGATATTAGTGTTGCTTACTTTCATTGACGTTCCTGATTACTCCCGGAAGGTTGCACAATAGGTCAAATGTGGTTTAAGTGCTAAAATCAGTACTGCTTACTCAGACAGACTTTAGAGGCGAGGCGTTTCTGATGACACCTGGAAGGTTACACAAGTGTTTAAAATGTGGTTAAAGTGCAAAGTGAGTGCTGCTTACTCTGATCGACGTTAGAGGTGAGGAACTCCCGATTACTCCCGGAACGCCACGAGGAGTCAAATATGGTTTAAGTGCTTTTAAGGCGCAGATTACTCGTCTCTACTATCCATATAAAAAAAGTACCTGAAAGTCAGTTATCTAGTTATTCATAAATTTTATTAGATCTGTTAACATAAAAAGATTTTTCGACTCTTTAATCGCGTAGACACATTCTTTACTTTAAATCAACATAAAAACTACATTACGTTTTGTAACTTCAATCAACAGGTTTAAAAAGATATCTTGTTAATTTTAGAATAACCAAGTATTGCCTCAGGATTCTAAATTAAAACCGTTTTGATTTCAATATACATTGTCAATATACATTGTGAAATGAACCAAGAAATAAATTTAAAACGAATAATTAAAATATAGATGGACCTTTACTGTTTATTAATTACACAATTGACTTTAAAAAGTCGTATAAATACAAAATTTGTGGAGTAACAAATTATAAAAGTTACACTTGTGACAGATGGCAATTTTTTGAATTTATCAAAAAATGTACAACAAATTTATAAAAGATAAAAATAACCAAAATAAGTTCTATGTATAAATTTGTTCTAAATAAACACAAATCTATATAAATTGAACAAATATTCTACTGTAAATTATACTTATTAAGGTCGGGACAGACATAACCGCACCGTACCCGATCCGTGTGTCGGCCGTAACTTGGCCGTGTCACGGCTCGTCGGTGTAGACACCACACTTGTCCGTAGCTTATCCGTTTTTCTACTGACGTTTGAAAACTGTTTTAATATTTGAGTACGTAAGTTGCGGAAACAATGTTTAATAAAAATTGTGATTTGGGAGTTATTGCTCTAGCGTTAGAAGAAGAAGACAGGATTTGGAGAAATCAACAAGTAAAGAAACGAAAATGGGGACATAATGCTGGGAAATCAAGAACTGTCGAAGGTTGATAGATACTTACCTTTTATTTGCAAAGTAGTTGAAATATTATTTCAGATTCTGTCTTTATACTCCGAATTTCTGTACTTATCACTAGTTTGATCATAGAGGACCGGATACTTCCGTACTTCCTCGATCAACTTTTCAACATCTACCATGACTGATTAAGTAAAATATAATATAAAATAAACAAGAATAATATGTTTTTAATATATTATATTTTAAGAGCATACACGAAAGTGTTTACCAAGAGCTTTTGGTACCGCACCGTCACCGTTAAAATATAAAATATTTTAATCGTGCTCGGTGCGGTCTCGGTGCGTTGATAACGCTCGGCCGTAATACGGTGATGTGTGAACATACCATTGCGTAACTCTTCCACCGAGTGATGGTCAACGAAGTATTACATATATGTGGTCAACACTCGGCCGACATACGGCTCGGGTACGGTAAGGTTATGTGTGTCCCTACATTTAAGAATTAATTTAAAATTATTACTTTTAGAACATTCGTAGAACATTAACTAAATTTAATAAAATCTTAAGTTGGATATATTGAGAAGATACATAAATTTTAATACATTAAAACTGGTTTGTCACAAGCTAGGTATATGAAAATATTTTTTGGCTTAATTGAAAATTGGAAAAACTGTGATATACTTAGTCCATTTCATCGTTTTTGGCCGATTTGATATTAGAAACCACTGAAATAAGATTAAACTGTCATCCAAGTTACCAATGGCGGAGAGTTTTTTTTTCTAAATTAGGTCGTAAGTTTCTGAAACTATCAGTGTGGTTTGACATCTACAAAAATATGACATTAATAATTATTAAATTTAACCCTTCAACAACGAGCCGTACATGATGGTTAGTAGGAATGTGAATTAAGTCAAGACTTCCGTATTGAATACTTTTTATCTACCGGTGAAACAAGATGCAGTTACGTAAGTGTTGTATTAAAAAACAACCGTCCTCATTTCTAACTTGCCTGTATCTGAGAGAGATGTAACTCTAAATTTACGTCAACTATGATTTCTGTCATCGGCCAAAATTGGTGAAATGGACTATACAATATTATAACTAATAGATTTAGACGTGCTTTGTCCCTTAATTTTGTAGTATATTTTTTTATATATTTTTTCAAAAATACTGGGACATTTTAGCAGTCAATAAATATCAATAAACATACCACAAAAAATAAAAGCCTTTTTCTTTTACGGTTTGTTTTTATGATGGATATTCCACTTCTATGTTGACGGTTCTATAATATTTCTTGGTTACAGGCCCCCAAAAGTCATTGTACTAAACTAATCCGCGTTCGTGCTCCAGCAACAGTTTTTACATGGAGTTTTTAGTTCAATTTTTCAGTCGCACTCCATTAAACATTATACGAGAGATAGTCAGATAGTTACGTAGGCATTGTTTTATAAATATATTTCAACGTTCGTATTGTGTTTAAATTGATCAGTATTTTTTAAGCAAGCTTATATTGCCACTCCTTATTGAATGTTTTGACTAATATTGTTGAGTAAATAAATATATACACGGCTAAAAACGATAAGGAAACCTAAAAATCTAAACAAAAACACATCTGTACAGTCGAGTACAAAATTGTACAAGGAAATTTATCCTGGATCCCATCGGACTTTTCTGTACTTCTGTCTACCTTCAATTTTTTTTTATTGAGAACTATTATGCAATTTCCATAAATTGGTTTTTCTGCGACATATTGACACATTTTGGAACAAATAATAAAAATAATATAATTCACATTAAGCGTAAAATAAGAGCTATTAAGATTAAAAAATACTTTGTAGTTTATTTGTGATAAAATATTGAAACACTTATGGGGACTTTAAAACAATTTATTCAACACAATTGTAACAAGAATTCTGCTGGAATATCTCTAAACAGTTTTACAATTGACAATGAACTAGTCGAACTATTTGAACTCCCATTAACTGCTAATACACCCCGTTATACATATAATAAAAACAAACATTCTAGCATTTTCGAGTAACATGATCTACCCTAATAACTACGTCTAGAATCCCTACATAACCTTAAGACAGGTCCTTTCCTTATTCGGTTATGAAATTTTCTTCAGAAAGAAGGCGCCCAGTGAGGTGCTGGAACTGCAGAGCACTAGACCACATTAGAAATACTTGCCCTCATTGTACCCGAGTGGGGTAGAACGAAGAAAAACTCGCCTTAGTTAAGGTTGTGCTAGAAGACGGGAGCTCTATGCTGAAGGAGCAACAAGACAACGATCCCGTTCTGAAAATGATTCGGGAATGGAAAAGAATGGACCACCGTCCGTTGTGGAGAGAGATATTCTCATCCTCTCCTGCTTTAAAAGCATATTGGGCTCAATGGATCTGTTTAAGGCTTGCTCCTAACCATGGCTCTGCTTCTGTATTTATTGACACCGGATGAGGTAGACAATTTTGAGCTATTGGTAAATCGTCTAGAGATGCGTTGTGGCCAAAGTCATCTACAACCGATATACTGAGTACAGTTAAAAAGCCGGAAGCCGGAAACTATCCAGAAGTTCGAGGCAGAAGTAGCAATAATGGTACGGTTTGCGTATCCAAATGCAGCGAAAGATTTCCTGGAGTGCCTGGTGATCCAAACCTTTACCGATGGTCTTCGAGACGCCGAGTTGCAACGGGCTGTACGGTTGGCGCAGCCGAGATCTCTTGTAAATGCCTTGACCATTGCCCTGGAGTTGCTCGACTGACGGAAGACACTGGCAACTACAACCATGCTGTTCATGTTGTCAGCGACGTCGAAGCGGTAGTGGAGAGGTTAATGAAATTTTCTTCAGAAAGAAAGCGCCCAGTGGGGTGCTAAAACTGCAGTAAACTAGGCCACATAAGAAATAATTGCCGCCACTGTACCCGAGTGGGGCACAACGAGGAAAAACTCGTCTTAGTTAAGGTTGTGCCAGAAGACAGGAGCACTACGCTAAAGGAGCAACAAGAAAACGATCATTCTAGCATTTTCGAGTAACATGATCTACCCTAATATCCACGTCTAGGAGATTCTCAAATAACTACAGGTCCTTTTCTTATCATTATACGAAGAAAAATCCAATCAACAATCTTTCTAAATGTATTATTTCTCTGCAACCTAGATGCTATAAATTTTTTTTTTATATATTACGATACACCTCCATGTAACAGAGATTTCTAAAACTAAACATAAAAACAGAATGAAAAATTAAATTTTCAATTTTAAATTATCAATTTTGTTTGAAATGACATTCGTATATCTCAATATACGTACATAGCAAAATTAATTAACTGGAATTGTCAGTCTGTTTCTGGTATCAAAAGCTATATCAATCGCTTTATTTCTAATGAATCTAATTTATTTCTAAATGCCTAGCTTACCAATAATATTATTTTAAGAATTGATTTATTGAACACTTGTGTAAATAGATTATTTTCACTATATGGCATTCTACAAAATAGTGAGAGGCTATTAATAACTCTATTGTTACAAAGAATTCTGTATCTGACGCGGTATGCTACCGAGAGACAATGTAGTTCTCTATTGTTTCAAACAAACCATCAGATAGAGAATTCAGATGTTAGTTTGTAACCTATATATTTGTTTAAAATCGATAGGTATTATTGTAGTGATAAGAAATTACCGAACCTAGAATATTACTTCATCTTTAAGAACTTTCTTATTATAATACCTATCTTACTTATACTTAATAATCTTAAATTTTATGATTTGAACTAGAAAACAGCCACATTATATCTCAAAATGTGCTTGGATATTCGTCGTTTAAGAAGTCCGTACTTCGAGTTGTTTATGAGAGTCATTCACTGAGTGTCTCCACAAAATTATTTGGGTCTGGTGCCTTGTGACCATTCACATCTTTACATATAATAAAACTGTAGGAATGTATATGTTTGTGCGCGCATCACATGAAAACTACTGATCCTATTCGAATGCGGTTTTCAAAGACGTATTTGTCTTCTTTCAACTTAACATCTGGTGTACAAAACTTTCTCCCCCCCAACCCTTTAATGGGGTAAGGAAAGAAATTTTTCTACAAAAATCAACACGTCACGCGAACGACGTCGCGGGTACATCGAAATAGAACCCAAAAATGTGGTTAGATTTTTTGTCTGTCTGTCTGTATGTTTGTGCGCGCATCACATGAAAACTACTGATCCGATTCGAATGCGGTTTTCACAGATGTATTTGTCTTCTTTCAACTTAACATCTGGTGTATAAAAATTTCTCTCCCATTCCTTAAATGGGTTGGGGTAAGAAATTTTTATAGAACAATCACACGACACGCGAACGACGTTGCGAGTACAACTAGTCTATATAGTCCATTTCATCGTTTTTGGCCGATTTGATATTAGAAACCACTGAAATAAGATTAAACTGTCATCCAACCAAGTTACCAATGGCGGGGAGTTTTTTTTGTCTAAATAAGGTCGTAAGTTTCTGAAACTATCAGTGTGGTTTGACATCTACATAAATATGACATTATTAATTATTAAATTCAACCCTTCGACAACGAGCCGTACATGAAGGTTAATAGGAATGTGAATTAAGTCAAGACTTCCGTATTGAATACTTTTTATCTACCGGTGAAACAAGATGCAGTTACGTAAGTGTTGTATTAAAAAACAAACGTCCTTATTTAAATTTCTAACTTGCCTGTATCTGAGAGAGATGTAACTCTAAATTTACTTCGAGTATGATTTCTGTCATCGGCCAAACTGTAGAAGAGTATGCTTGTTGTTCGGCCTTAATGCAAAAACTACTGGCTGGATTTTGGCAATTAGTTTTTTGTTATATAGCTATTAGTGAGAGGAAATAAAAAATACGAAGAAGTACAACAATTAAAATACCTGGGAGTTATGATAAACAACAAAGGGGAAAGAAAAACGGAGATCGAAGAAAGAATAATTGTGACAAACCGAGTATACTAGGCAAATAGAAAACTACTAAAAAGTAAAATATTGGCCAAACAGATAAAAATGATTATTTATAAAACAATAATAAGAACCAATAACAATGTATACAGCAGAAACGATAACTATGACAAGAAAAGAAAAAGAAAAATTGAGAATAAATAAACGAAAGATAATAAGAAAAATACTAGGTCCAATGAGAATCCAAGAACAGGAGTATAGAAGGAGAACGAATAGAGAAATTTTAGAAGAATGAAATGGACAAGATATAGTAAAGAAAATTAAAGTACAAAGAATCAAAGGGCTTGGTCATATATGGAGACAAGGACCAGAATCAGTATCAAAAGCTCTGGTCTTATGGCGAACAGGAGGAAAAAGGAGACGGTCTACCCAGATCAAAATGGTTAACTCAAGTAGAGGAGGACCTAAGCAGGGCAGGAATTACAAAATGGAAAGAGAAGATAAAAGACCGGAACAAATGGAGACATATAAGCGAACAAACACAATGATAATGGGGACTGATCCACCCCGTAAATGGATCTGAATTCAAGGATAATCAAAAAAGCCGACTAACCGCTAGGTTCATCCTGTTAAGATGCTATCGGTTTTAGATAGAGATCACATCAGAATACTAGCGAAGTAGGTAGATAACTACGACTTGGGTTTTTCTAGTAAACCTAGGTTAACACGCAAACATGTTTTTTTTCCTTCGGGCATGACACTACCAATGTTCTTACAAAAAATATTTTTTTGTTTTAAAGGGTTTTAGTACGATCCTGTTAAATTGTAAGGTAATATCTAGGTATATTTATCTCTAATTGCAGGAAAAAGTATTCGGAAATCTCATACAATTTTTAAGATATTTTAAACAGTTTCTATGTATCATTTAAAAGAAATTCTTTTGTTACACGGAACTGACGACTATAGTATAGATTTAGATATAAGATTAGATATCACGATTTGTCCTATATTACTGACCTCCTATCGTTAAAATGTAGTTTATACATAAACTAGAATACTATTTTTTCATACCGCTAAATGCAAAATCTCAACACTCTCTCTACATCTATGTTTACAATCTATATAAATAAAAATGAATGTTTGTCTGTATGTCTGTATGTCTGTATGTACCCAATGAACTCAAAAACTACCGGACCGATTATTAGGAAAATTGGTATGTATATGTATTTTTCCACGGAAAAGGTTTGTATGATATGCTCATTGATGTCACTCGCCACCAGGTGGCGCTGCAGAGTAGCAACTTCTGCCCCGTTCAACCAATTGTCATGAAAATTGGTATGTATATGTATTTTCCACGGAGAAGGTTTGTATGATATGCTCATTGATGCCACTTGCCACCAGGTGGCGCCGCAGAGTAGCAACTTCTGCCCTGTTCAACCGATTGTCATGAAAATTGGTATGCATATGTATTTTTTCACGGAGAAGGTTTGTATGATATGCTCATTGATGCCACTCACCACCAGGTGGCGCTGCAGAGTAGCAACTTCTGTCCCGTTCAACCAATTGTCATAAAAATTGGTATGTATATATATTTTTCCACGGAGAAGGTTTGTGTGATATGCTCATTGATGCCACACGCCACTAGGTGGTGCTGCAGAGTAGCAACTTCTGCTGATGATGTATTTCTAATGGGTAAGATGAATATGATATTCGTATTAATGGAAGTTACCAACAGTTGGCGCTTCCATGTATCAAGTTCAATACTGATTTTAATAGATATCTATACGAATTCGTACAAATAAAAGTTCTTAAAATATATTGTTGGTGCGATAAGTAAAACAAAAGTATAAACTTTCTTTCCTTCCCTATCTCTTCTTCTCTTTTATTTTTCTTAAATTTATTTTATGAGTTGATGGCGGAGCAACGCGCGCCGGGTACAGCTAGTTATTTATATAAGTTTATCTATATTTTTTATAAAGAAATTTCATTAGTTACTTATTTATGTCAGAGCATCCGTAATACGTAAAATCTAGAATAATGGTAATAAACTATTACGTACTTTTTGTAAAGTTTGCTTTACTGTTGACTTGAGCCAGGGTTGCTTGTGGAGTGAAAGTCACCCCTTCTCGGGGATGTAAACCATATGTTCAAAATAAGTGCGGAAATTGATAAATTGACTAATTCTAAGCAACTTTCACTACGTCAATACTTTTCGATTTATTTGCGAGTGAAATTGTTCCTTTTTCCAACAGAAAACCTCGATGTTTGGCCGTATTTATTAGATTTTAAGAAAATGTGAACATAGGTGGATTTTTGATCTATTTTTTACAATACATCCATCTGTCAATTGCCAACACCTCCCTTCCAGTTCCTCAACCACTTATTTTCAAATAGAGAATATACATCATTAGAAAGGTATTTAGATAAACAATGCATACAACTACATGCCGGATCTCGGGTCTAGGGTCTCATTTATAGCTCATTTATAGACCGCCCGCTGTTCCCACCAGGTAAGGGGTGACTTCAAAGACTCTTTAACCAAAAGTTGTACTTCAACTAGAGTATAAAAATATTTTATAATACTATTTATAATACGATTTCAGATAATTATCTAACTATATCGCAATATCGCTTAAAAGTTTTCCTCCCGCTCTCGCTCCCCTTAGATGCATTCCCAGCAACGTTGGTTGTGAACGTCCTTAAACTGTTTTCTTAATCAATCATTTGCTCTTATCTAAGAATCGATCGCCAATTTTATATTCAATATTATATATCTTAATTACTTAACACCCACACCTTTTTGAACTGCCACCTATATCCTGAAACCAATGAATCAATTAAAACACTTATCTAACGTACTTGAAACACGATTTTTCGTGTTTATAATCTTCAGTCGTGATTCGTTTTTGATTGCTGATGTCTGCCGATCTTAATGTTCATTTCCTTTACGTAATGCTTAGCGGTAATCGGAAGAAGTATCTTTTACCGTCATTAAAAAGCCCAGATTGGTTCCGCACAATAAGAATTCGTGGGAAAACCAGCGAATAGTTGGTTAGCTGTGACTAAATTATTGAATAGTAATAATACGATTATAAAATAGTCAAACTTAATTGTTTCTTTTTCGACATCCATTGAACTGGTTAAGATCGTAAAAAATATAACTGAAAACCTTGAAGTGTTAATAAAATCGAAACATTTAAATTATATAGTTTTCTTGTCCAGATGATGATTTGAATACAACCTTAACTTTAGTTAAAGTACTGCACTTTTTTATTCTTTTAAAATTTTACTTGATGGTATATAGGTATCCAAGAACCTTATAATGACATTTGTAATAAGGCTATGACGCAAGTATCAGGTATTACTTTAACGAAAAACAAATTCTGGTAAACTGGAAAGACAAATCAAAAAGGCATCACATTGTTTCTATTTGTACTTTTCATTTAAGATACATACCTACAACATAATAGTTTAGGAATATTTTTATTAAATGAAATTAAAGATAATTATAATAAATAAGGAAAGTTTTTAATAAACTTTTTTATACTAAATATTGATTATTTATTATTGTTTTTGCTAGAAATTTTAATTTAAATTGTAACAAAAAAATTTCTTGCTTCCTATATCTCACATTAACTTTTAATACGAAGTATGACCTCCTTTTTCGTTACGTACCGCTTGACATCTTCTATTCATATTTAAATTCAAATTGTTTAATTCTTTTTGAGGTAAGCATCTCTTAGGGCTGCAAAAAGCTGGTTTCGGTTTTCGAACTGTTGTTGTTCCCAAAAATTGGCATTAAAAAAGCATCCTGATTTGGTCCTAAAATATATTAAATTGTTAATATATTTGAATTTTACACCTGATGCAGACAATATTTATGTAGTTAACATTAAAGACTTTGTTTAGGAAACACAAAACAGACTAGCAGGGACACAAAGGTACAAAAAGCCATTCTTGACCTCAGTTTACTTGCTTCAATTTCTAAAACTATTTGATTTTATACGTTATATTTTGTAACTTGCATTATTATGTTAAAACGTCTGCAATACAATTACCTGTACCTACCTTTATTAAGTTACTATGCGCTTTGATTCAGCTCAGGGTGATTGTGTTTCTTTGGGTGACTTTAGTTAGGATTTGGTGACATTGGTGAGATAACCCGTGGTTAATTCAATGCTGATAACCTGTGTAATGTAGTGTTATGGTTGGTCAGGCCTTTTTAAACTGGCAATACTTGGTTAGGTTTAAGTTTAATGATGGATACCACATATCACTCCTTGCTTAGTTACGGATCACATTAACAGAATTTTAAAAGAATTTTATCAAATACTAGGATGACACAACTGAACGCAACTTTTTTAGAGAACTAATATTCGCTGATCCTGGAAAGACCACAGCAATTAAATAAAAGGCGTTGATTAGACAGAATCTTCAGGGACAATGTTAAAATTTGTTACAAACAAGATGAAATTAGCCAAAACTTACCATGTTCTGCGACTGCTTCTTTTTCTCAAACCTGTTGGCTATATACCTACCAGCTTACTATAGAGGAAGTAAAAAAGATTCTCCAAGGTTATGTCGTCACATTTTTTCAGAATAGTTCAAATGTGGCCCATCTTTACTTTTTAGATTCAGGTCACACCGTCATAGCTTATTTTACTAAATTCTTCAGATCCTTTAATCGTAGAATGTAATATGTTTTTTCTAAATAGAAACCTAGTTTATAAAAGAGAATTTAAGAAGTGTCTCTTAATTAAACAAAGCAAGAACTTTCTACATCTACAGGATGCAGCAGGATAATTTTTTTTTTAAATTCGCGCGTTTCCGTTAGTCGAAATCGTAGCGCAGCGCGGGACCATAAAATTTTGTCCTGGTCCTGACGCAGTTTAGTAGTTTAACCGCCTTCAGACATACACCAAGCGTTGAATCAGTAAAGAGTGTGCCTTCGCCGTTTGAGCGCACGCTTTTTGATCCAAACTCAGCGCCTTTGTTCCTGTTGCGGATAAAATATCAATTATTGTTACGTGGATCACTTCGTTCAGAAAAAATGCAAGTGCGCCAAGACGATAAACTGGAGTCACTCATTCCATTCGATCAAATGAAAACACTGAGACAGTAAGATCTCCAATACTACATTTGCATGCAAGTATGTGCCTACCCGTGGAATATTCGTTCGTTTGGTGAAGAGAATTCGTCATGATGATTTTTATTTCCATTCATACAATATCGCAATTATGAACAAAAATCCTAAACGTGACTTCAATACTCAAGTTAACGTGTCTGATGTTCTTCTCGAAGTAGTTTCTGAGATCACTTTTGTTTTTTTAGCAATGAAGTCCGTTTTTGTTTGTGTGGATCTGTCAACAAAGTATATGCTACTGGGCTGGTGTATAATTTTCTCAGCTAGAATGATTGGTCACTGGTTGTTTGACGGAAATGAAGTTGCAGTAACAGATAATTCAGACCGGTATGATTTTTTTCAATGGTTAGATTTGAAATTTTGAAGATCAAAATAAACGAAGAAATTGCCAATATACTACCTGCTACGCTGCCAAGAGTCACGACAAACACCATAAATCGGTATACTCAGTTTATGGAGAATGGGGGACGTCACCTATCTGATTTTATTTTTAAATTATATAAAATAAAGCTTTAGACATATGCCTTCGAAAAGAGGTTGACCTTAAAGGCCATCATTGCAACTTCCCGCTAATTTTAACCGCAAAGCTATAGAAACTATATTTTGACGTTTTTGAGCTTTTTTGGAATGTTTAAAAAGCAATACGTTTCTAACGCGTTATTTGATTTTGATGTTTAAAACGGAATTTGAGACCTAAAAATGTTATTGGAAATGCAAAATCGATTGGTAAAAAAATAAAAAAAAAAAATTTAATTTTTTGACAACGATATCTCACGAACGAATTAACTGATTTTAATTTGCAAAACGGCATTTGACGTGGTTTTTTAAGCTTGAGAGCTAATTAGGTTATGAAATTTATTGGTGTAATAGTCAAAAAGATATGCACAAAAAATTTCTCGAAATCTACGGGTCCGAATCGGTTTAAACTTACCGGGAATCTAAGTTAGATGGTACTCTTTGGAACGCTTTTTAGTTCATTCCGATCAGTCAAGCCGTTCAAAAGTTATAAGAGGTTTACATACATCCAAACACACATACATCCACACATACATACAGACATACAGACACTCTCGTAAAAATAGTCAGGGGAGGTTCCAAAGACCTTAAAACGTTAAGATCCGATGAAAACTCGACTTTCGAAAAACGGAGTAAAACCAATAACTTCCCGATTAAAAAAAAAAATTAAATTATTCTGATTTATATTGAGAATATTTTTATTAAATTGCGTATAATTTTCATTTTATAGAATTTGTGTAGAATTATTCTGTTATCTTTATCGACGTGGAAGCTGTCCTTGGAAACTCTCACAGTTTATTTATCTTTAACAAGTAAAAACAGTTACTGTTAAAGCCCTTCGCGAAATACGAAGACCTTTAATAAATGTTTGAAAATATTTTACCTTTTAAAGTGATATTATTTTCTTTTTATTGTATTTACCTAAAAATCACTGTATTGTTTAGATGTAATTGAAGAAAATCCTTAAGGATTTCAAAGATATTAATAAAAAATTTAAAAAGGTTAAGAGTAACGCATTATTATCTATTAACTTTTTATCGGTATTTAAGCTAACTTTATTTTTAATAAAGTGTATCAGTTTAAAAGTAAAAAAATTTGAAAAGAGGTTGACCTTAAAGGCCATCCTTGCAACTTCCCGCTAGTTTTAACCGCAAAGCTATAGTAACGTGACGTATTTTGACGTTTTTGACTTTTTTTGAAATGTTTAAAAGGCCATAACTTTTTAACGCCTTATTCGATTTTGATGTTCAAGATGGCATTCGACGCAGTTTTTTGAGACCTAAAAACGTTATTGGGAGTGCAAAATCGGTTAGTTAAAAAATCTTTTAGTTATTGAAAAAAAACACTTTTTTTGAAATTTTTCGACAACGATATCTCACGAACGAATCAACCGATTTTAATTTGCAAAACGGCATTCGACGTGGCTTTTTAAGCTTAAGAGCTGATTAGGTTATGAAATTGATCGATGCAATAGCCAAAAAGATATGCCCAAAAAACATCATTTTTACCAATTGTTTTTTTCGGTTATTTTGAAATTTCTCGAAATCTACTGGCTCGAATCGGTTCAAACTTACAGGGAATCTAAGTTAGATGGAACTCTTTGGAATGCTTTTTATTTCATTTCGATCGGTCAAGCTGTTCAAAAGTTATAAGAGGTTTACATACATCCACACACACACACACATCCACACGTACATACAGACATACAGACACCCTCGTAAAAATAGTCAGGGGAGGTTCCTAAGACCTCAAAACATTGAAATCCGATGAAAACTCGATTTTCGAAAAACGGGGTGAAACCAATAACTTCCCGATTTAAAAAAAAAATTAATTTTTTTTAGCGGGAAGTTAAAAATATGAGAGCCTTATTTATAAAGTTTCCGAGAGATTTTACGTTCATAAAAAGTTTAAATTAAAATTTTTACTTGATTTAAGTTCATTCTTTTTTATGTTTAAGGCAATACAAATTACCTTGATTTTTGATTTTTTGTTTCATAATCGAACATTGTATATTTTAAAAATAAGAATAAATCTGGAATCGATAAGCTTTTAAATTATTTTCTTCTTGAGATTGTGGTGATCGTCGTGTACAGAATGATATAACAGGAAACAAGTTTTTTTCGAGCATATCGAAGAGTAATTTTACATCTCGAGACTATTCTAGATCGAAAGCACGTTCAATTGTAGAATTTGATTTATAGCAATAGATAATACAAGAGATTTACTCTTCCTTATTTCTTACAAAGCTAATGAGAAAGTTAAAGTTATATTATTCTATACCAATCCCAGTCACTGATTATACGATTATTTTATAGTGGTTGCACATCATATTGCATTATTATTTATTTTATAATACAATCAATTTTAATAATGTTTCTATTGTTAGTAAATAAATAATGGTACGGTCCATTGGATACCCTGGGTGTCCTTTTGATAGGTTATTTAAACGTTCCGGTCAAGATTTCAGATCATAATATGGAAATTTAATCGTTAGAATTTGTAATGTAAATTTTTCACTTTATTTTAACACAACATTCTGTACAAAGAAAATAACTACACAAGTTAAATACAAATAAAATTTTAAAAATAACCCTAGAAAAAGGTTTGTTAATTTTTAATACAGTATGCTTAGAAGAGTATATTTCAAATGAGAAATTTAAAACAGAGAAATTTCTGTCTAAGAATAAAAAATAGAGAAGATAGACCTCGCGGCGTTTTACAAATTTTAATTAAAATATTATAAAATACTTAATAAAATTTTAGGGATACACTATACATAATGACTTTTAATGATAGCAAACAATGTTAAAAACGATTGTTTACATAGCAGCGTGTTAAAAATACTTTTAACACGTTGGCATGTAAACAAGTTTACTTTTAACACGGTTTAGTTTATTGTCATTGCAAATTCGCTCGTTTCATTATCAAAATTGGGAAGTTGTACAAAAAACATTGTATGGTATTTGTGTTAAAAGTGATTTTATTTTGTTCGTGAAATTGTTCAATTCGCTCCGCTCATTTCACAAACGTTTTCACTCACAAAATAAAACCTCACTTTTAACACTCATATCATATCATATTTTATTACAAAATTATGTATAGCTATGAATCTTTGTTAATTACGTTAAATGTAATATTTGAACAGTTGCTTAATTCTATAGACATATTTATTTTTATTCAACTTAAGTATATTAGATAGGTAATAATTGAGATTTAACAAAATCTTTATTTAGTAATAAAACGTTTGATTGATTATATCGTGGTGCACTTACTACCGTGTTATCAGATGCAAAACTATCAGAAAATCCTACCTCAACTTCTTTTAATTCACTTTTTATCTCATCTCTGTTTCGGTCATTCATTGCTTTCCGCACGGTCCAGCATGATCGAAAGCAGTGCTTTCCGCACGGAGTGATGAAAAATATTTTTCGTTACTTGTTTGACAAATATGTTTTGTTTTATCAAGCTTTTTGAAACTAAAACTTTTTTCTATGAACAAAGCAAGTAATGAATTTTGAGATAAATGATTAAGATGTTTCTGAATTTCAAATCTGTCTAATAGAAAGTTGTTTTAACAGCTGTGAGACTAAAACTCAATTAATTTTGTATCAATGATGATGTTTTAATTAAATAAAAAGAGTTTAAGCTTTTACAAATTATGTGACCAAAAATTAATCGCTGATCCTAAAGGCGGGATTTCGTAGCTGCCGAATTCAGCTGCCGATAACAGAAACGGAATTGAAAATGTCGTTATTAGTTCCTGCCTTTTTTAACAAGGGTGTTTTCCTACGTTGTGCTGAATGGGTTTTAAGTTTTAAGGTGTCAATCTAGTTTAAAGTTTGGATGTAATGTCTGTGTTAACTAAATTTAGAAGAAACCAGATTTGTTTCGCGCTGTTATCTTCGTACATCGATGTTTTTAATGAGGAAACTGTTTTTATTTTCCATCGTAAGTTTTATTTAAGGCAAAAAACAAGCAATATATATGTCACTCGAAAAGAAGAAGGTGTATTTAAAAATTTATTTTTCGTAATTTTTTGCGATTTTTTTTCCGTTTATTTCATAATTTTTATTTTTATCTATTAGGAGTTCATAAACACTTTTTGTGATTTTGTCTTCCGTTTTTCCCTTTTTTTGTGTAATTTATTTTCTTCGTGTTATTTTTTGATTTTTTTTTGTTTTCGATTTTTTTTCCAATTTTTTGCGATTTATTCCCATTTTTTTGATACTTTTCACGTTTTGTTTTTATTTACACACTTTGTTTTATTTTCGCCAATGTTATTTTTTTAGGATATTCAACAATATTTTTTTACGATTTTATACATTTTTTCAGGAGTTCCAACAATTTTTAATCAATGGTAATACCACGAGTCCTTAAAATTTTTATCGATAAATTTTTAGTTTCCACGAAAACTTTTTTATTTGGCAAAAATACGAAAACAAACAGAAATGTGATAAAATCACGAGTTGGTAGGACGAGTGATTTTATCATATTCAGTTTGTTTGAGTAGTTTTGCCTAAAATAAAAAAGTTTGAGTCTGGAAAATTTGAATAAATATTTATTTTTATACCTATTTATACAATTATATTATTAAAGAGAAAATTACCAAAATAAAAATTATTAGGTAATCTATTTAATGTTTACCTACAAGACCACATTTGCCTGTAGGCATATAAAAGTTTTAAATGCATGCAGAACCAGGAAGCAGGTTAGTTTTAAAGTACCTACATATTTGATTTTTCATTATCGTTTAGATGAATTGAATTGTGATAATAATAATAACAAAATATATTCCAGAATATTTAGATAATATAAATGAATGTTGATTCATAGTAAGGTACTTATAAACAAGGAAATTGATTGTTCAATATTGTTATTAAATTTTTGACAGTTCTAGTGGTTTTATATAAATATAAACCGGAATGATTGGCTAGATTTAGCATAAAACATTGAAATTAAGCGTTTTCATTGGACGAAATCACAAAATTGTAATATTTTGACAGGTGAAAAAAATAATCACTGTAAAACTTTTTTTTGATTTTTTCAACATTTTTTTTTCAATGATTTTCGGTATTTTGTTAACCATTATTAAGAATATTTTAAGATTGTAAATAATTTCTTTCAATTAGCAACAATTTTTTTTATAATTTAACTATTTTTAAAGGTAATCAACAATTTTTTTTCCACTTTCAACCACTTTTCACATGATTTTCAACGTTTTCGTACTGATTTTTAACAAAATCATTTACTATTTTTAACATTTTATCAGGATCTTTAAAAATTCTTCATGATTTTGAAACTTTTTTAAGAGTACCTACTAACAATTTTCACGATTTTCAACTTTTTTTTTAACGATTTACCACAATCTTTCTGGGATTGTAACATTATTCAAGGATTTTCGTTTATTTTTCACGATTTTTAACAGTTTTCAAGGCTGTCAACCACTTTTCGAAAACCACATTTTAAAACTTACTTATATACTTTTCGGACGAAGACAAATCCTAATAATCTTTCTAAGTACGTGTAATATTTAGAAATCGCAATATAATGTATCCACAATCTAGATGTTTAATGATCGTATAGATCCAACAAGAGGCAAACATACGACTTATCCATCACACGGAATGATCAGACACTAGAGGCAATCGACTCCATTACGCTAGTTGGTATAACGATCTCCCAGGACTTACTATGAAACGAACATATTGCATCCATAGCAACTGCAGCAGGAA
Organism: Altica lythri; assembly: GCA_964028335.1. Classification (NCBI taxonomy): domain Eukaryota; kingdom Metazoa; phylum Arthropoda; class Insecta; order Coleoptera; family Chrysomelidae; genus Altica; species Altica lythri. Next base: position 56,544,198 of record OZ034805.1, on the reverse strand, counting down.
AGAAATTAGGCTTTAGAGCAAGGAAGTATTTCTCTTCATCCAACTTAGCTACTCTTACAAAGCTCAAATACTGAATCTTGAATACTGCTCGTATGTATGGGGTTCGGCAGCTCCGTCAGGGCTCTGAGTTCTTGATGCAATCCAGTTCAACTAATAAATGACACCAGTATTACCAAAAACCTAGCCCCATTGTCCCACCAAAGAGCAGTGTCTGATCTTTCTCTGTTTTACCGATATTTAAACGGATTTTGCTCAGAAGAACTCCGCTCTATAGTGCCTCCACTTACCAGAGCAGCCAGAGCAACGCGACGTGCAGACTCCACGTGTTCAGTGCCAGAACGGATCGATTTGATCATTCGTTTATCCCCAGGGTCTCCAGATTGTGGAACTCCTTACCTTTACACGTCTTTCCCACTCGTCCTAACTTGCAGGTTGCAGGCCTTTAAATCCCAAATTAATAAATTCTCTCTTCTGCCGCAATAGATGTTCTCGGTACATTTGTGTTTAGGTCTATACCTACGAGATATATTAATTTACAATGCCATCTATTAGGAATTCATAGAACTAAATACACACTGCTTTGAAAAATTAAATTGCCGCTTTAAAATTAATTTAAAAAATGATAATTAATTAATTATAGCCTATATTTTACCGAGAACTAAAAGCTATATAGGTAACAAAAATCCATCCTGTAGTTTTTGCGTTAGACTGCAGTTTTATTATAATCCTGATATTTTTTTGGATAAAAGGTGTACTAATACCTAGGTTTTCAGAGGTCCAATGCATGATTCTACCAAGTATGTTGTTTTATTTTATATATATTTTTTTAATTACCAACTAAAGCCTGTATGTTGCCAAGGACTAATAGCTATATAACAAAAAAAGGTTTATCAAAATCCATCCTGTAGTTTTTGCGTTAACGTTGGACAACAAATAGACTCTTCTGCAGTTTTATTATATTTTAAAAGGTTTAAAAAAGATTACAAAACGGAGGTTAATATTTTTCATAGAGATAAGCTGAAAATAGTTTTGTATGATTAAATATTTACTATAGTTCTATACAAACTATAATATATACTAATATTATAAAGCTGAAGAGTTTGTTTGAACGCACTAATCTCAGGAACTACTGGTTCGAATTGAAAAATTCTTTTTGTGTTGAATAGACCATTTATCGAGGAAGGCTTTAGGCTATATAACATCACGATGCAACTATTAGGAGCGAAGAAGTAATGGAAAATGTGAAAAAAAAACGGGAAAATTATTGATCCTTGAGGGCTTCCATTGCGTGCGCTGCGAAAACGGTTCAAGATACCAAAAATATATGTATGAAAGAATTATTCCTTTTGAAATGATCTAAAAAAATGTCCGTGGCAGTATATGTCTATCTTTTAAGATTATCTCACTAGAACCTTTTTTTTTGGCCTTGGAAAATAATCCCATTTAGCCACGATTATTTTTATATCAATTAATTATTTTTTAATTTGTTTTAATTTATATTCTAATCAGCAGCATTCTCTCTCTCTCTCATACATGGCCCTACAATGCAACAAAGAAAAGATAAGATGAGGTACAGCGGGATAAACAGGGGTACAAAACTTCACGCTAAGGTGCCCTTCGTAGCGACTTAAAGTACATAAACAAGACAGGCAACGGAAAGTAAGGTAATTACACATACGGAAAGACAATAGGTTTACAAGACTTTTTCACATTTAAAACGTACATTCAGATTTTTCTTTTACAACATTTTAAAAACTCCCACAAAATATTACGAATTTTTAAATTTCTACGTGCCAGGTAGAGCAATGAAATATAATTCTGAGGCAAGGTTGTATGTTCATTTAGTAAAGAATTAATCAAATAATTCGTAGCCACCCTATTGTGAGCACAACTAAACATCCAGTGATTTAAATCATCATAATCTCCATTACAATCACAAAATGCAGTATCACTTAATCTGACTTTAGATAAATAAGAGCGAACTGTTGCATGACCTACAAGGCATCTAAAATACATGAGATTAATTGACCTGTTTTGGTGCCATCTCTCATCTAATGAAGAAACAGGTAGGATTGGATGAATCTTGCAATATGAATTGTTGCTCCTGTTACAAAAGCGCAACCATTCTATTTCCCAATTTTGTTTTAAGACTTCCTTTCTGCAACAGTATCTCTCCATGGTAACCAATTAAATTCTGCACCAGATGAGATGGCTTCTTTAGCCAATTGGTCAACTTTTTCATTTCCAGGAATGTTGGAATGTCCTTTAACCCACATAAAGTAGATCGAGATCTTTTTTTCTTTCAATTGTAATAGCTCCTCAAGAATTTTGACAATAAGGCTATTTGTATGGATATGTTTTGTGGCATTTCTTAGAGAGAGTAGTGCAGATTGAGAGTCTGACATAATGACAAACTCATTAAATTTTAAAGTGTTCTTGTTAATAAAAACTAAAGCCTGATGGATGGCTAGTAATTCTGCAATGAAAATTGAACAATTGGAGTGTAATTTAAACTTAAGAGATTGATTATTGTTTTTAATGTACACCGCACATCCAACTCCACTTGGAGATTTCGATCCGTCTGTAAAGATTTTACAGGGGTTATTGAACTGTTCTAAATACTTCTGTACCACAGCTGAGCACCTTGATGGTACTTCAAACTTGGGGATAAAAACATTACATTTGAAAAACGATATCTTAAAATCAGAATTAAAAAAACATCGATCACTTATAATGTCAGAAATATGTGAGACGTTGGGAAAACCAATGGCTAGGGTAGGAGAATTCTTGTTTTGCCACCATTTATCAGTTAAATTGGAAGTAGACAGATATGAAATTTTTTGAAGAAGAGAGTCAATTTTATTTGCTTTGCATTTAAGAACAAATTTTTCAGACAGAAAAACGCGTCTAAGATGTAAAGGAGGTTCACTACATTCACCCAATAAGGTATCTGTTGGCGTAGATTTTAAGGCTCCTAAGACTAGTCGTAATGCCTTGAATTGAACTCGATCTAATTTGATGAGACGTGATTTGGTTGCTGACCCATATAAGAAACATCCATAGTCTAAAATAGATCTCGTGTAGGCTCTATAGAATAGCAAGTTCATTTTGGGATCGACTCCCCAACCATGTCTGTTAACAACCTTTAATAAATTGAGGCTCTTTTCACATTTAATAAGACACTTATTGATGTGTTCATTCCAGGTTAGTTTCGAATCCAATGTCATACCCAAATATGTATAGTTATTTTGAACCGGTATTATAATATCGGAAAGTTGCACTCTATCTATATCTGGTAAACGGTGTCTAGTGAAAAATACGACTGCAGATTTGTTGGCTGTCAGTTCAAATCCTTGTTTATAGAAATAGGTCTTAATAAAATTCATAATGGTATCCAGGGAATCAATACACCCTTGATATGAACGTTTTGAAATATAAAAACAGAAATCGTCTACATACTGTAATAGGTTACAATCCCTTATAGCAGGGTGTAGGTCTAGTGTATATAAGTTAAACAAAAAGGGGCTTAACACCGATCCTTGTGGTAATCCTCGATTCACAGTTCTAGGACCAAGAATTCTGTTGTTACACCGAATAAAAACTTTTCTATTTACAAACAAATTGACTAGTACTTCTACACATTTTGATGGAATACTAATTTTCAGAAGTTTATTAAAAAGGAGGCTAAGTACTACACTATCGTATGCTCCAGAAATATCTACAAATAAGGCTGCCAGGTAATCATTTTTTGAAAAGGACAATTGAATATCAGTTGTTAAGTGTGAAACGCATTCCATTGTGCCTATTTTCTTGCGAGAACCAAATTGTGAATCTGGAAGAATATTATTACTTTCACACCACCATTCTAATCTACTCTTCATAATTCTTTCGAAGGTCTTTAACAGGCAAGAAGTGAGTGAAATAGGTCTTAGGTTTGTGGCGTCATTTGGTTTGGGAATAGGAATAATTAAAGATTGTTTTAACGCATCACAGTTTTCCCCGTTAATTAATATGTTTTTATATATTTTGCATAAAAATTGTAAGGCGTAATCGGATAAATTTTGAAACATTAGATAATTAATTCCGTCTAGTCCTGGGGCAGACTTTTTAGAAGATTTGATATTTGCTTTAAGTTCGTCAAGCTTGATAGGAGATAACAAGAAGTGTGGTTCAATGTCTTCTTCTGAAGAACTTAGGAGATCAGAAACATAATCCGGGGCTATTTTATTAAATACTTTAATTTAATCAAATTTGGTCGAAATTAATGCATTATTTGTTAAGAGTTGTATCAACGTAATAAGATTAATCTTTAACCAAATAAATGTGTTGTTGATTAAGAGTATTTAATTGTGAACAAAATTGTCTTTGACATCACTTAATTTCAATGAACATCTTAGAAGATATTACAATTTTAAGATAACTAGGACGCCACCGTAAGGTGGCGCAGTTATTATCTCATATATTTAAACGAGAATTTCTAACTAAATTAAGTACTATAAAGCCACCGTACGGTGGTGCAGTGGATATATTATATAAAATATCTAATATAAAAAAATCATTAAAAACAAAAACAAGCAAAATGGTAAAAATGGGAAAAAATGAAAAATGGAAAAAAAGACACGATAGTGTTATGCGGTACAAAGTCCGCCGAAACAGCTAGTTTCATATAAAAATTATACATAAAATACTTAGTTGTAGTTTTAACGATTTTTTCGAAGAATTATTTATAGTAAATTACAATAAATATTAATAATAGCTCTAAAAAACGCTGATGCAGTTAAAATTCTAACTAAACCTACAACAAAATCTAAAGTTAATTCACACGTTGCAAAAAATGAATATTTCTTAACATTGCAGCTATATCGTGTTTCTTAGTAACTCAGAATATACAAATCACCTGTTGTTGTTGGTTATTTTGCATTGTAAACCTGTCTTAAAGTTGAATAACTGTCTGTAGTGCGCAGGTCTCACCGCCTGCACCTTGAGACTTGAGACAATCGACAATCTCCAAGTCCAAGCAGTTAGGCACACAAAAGTGAAATTCTCACTTTATCAGCCGGGTTCTTTCGGTACCAAAGTGCTTGTGTATAATAATTATTCTAAAAACAGAATACAATTCTGTGCATTAGTGTGTGAATTAAGTGCAATTGTGTATTGTGTCAACTCTATTCGGCTTTATTGAGTTTCTGTTCTGATTCACTATCGGAGTCTTTTGGTTCTGACAGTTAAAACTGCCTACGGTTATTCCACCGATATTTACTGGTAATTTTTGATTTTCTATTATATTTTTTTAAATTTAAATAAGACAATTTTGAAATAAATATTGATTTGCTAATACATCTTGACCAATCAAGTGTGGTCTTAAGTTGACGAGATGACAAGTTACTCTGAAGTCATATGTACAGTGTGTTTTACCGTAAGAAAAGGTGAATAACCCAACCATATAAGTAAAAGGAAATAATTTTTGTCTATAAATAGGATGAATTAGGTAGAATATATGCACATTTTATAAACAAGTATTAAATTTTTAAAATTAAAATATATTTTTGTACTTATGTGAAATAGAATTATATTATAATAATTAGGAGGTCGCGTTTTGTTAATTTTCTATACTTAGTCGTGTTGGATCTTTCAAAGATTGCTATAGTCCTAAAACCTGTTTTTAACACTGTTTGTGAATAGGTACTTATACAATTTTTTCGATTAAGTGAAGATTGTTTTTTTCAGAATAAGTTACGATATACTTTAACTTTAAGCAGATCCAAGTACCCTGCTAGTGTACAGAGTATCTAAAAAAAACATGTAGATATAATGTTGTTATGCATCTTAAAATGAATGTTTATATAGTATATTACGTATCAAGATGGTAAGTAGGACATTACGTACGAGTGGAAAAGTTACGCACGAAGCCGCGTAGCGGCGAGTGCGTAATTACAAGAGTATGTAATACCTCTTACCACTCGAGTTGCGTACTATGCTTTATCTACGACTCAGTAATTTAATTTTAATTCTAAATATTTGACATCTCTAAAAAATATATGGCGTAGGTACGTAGGTACTGTACTGTTATCTATTCCTTTGACAGTAAATGTCATTTATAATCATTGTCACCATGCAGGGTAAGTAAGCTATAACGCACAGTTGTGCGTAATGAAACGTCATTTTAACATAATTACACGAGTACGTAATACCTCTTACCACTCGAGTTACGTACTATGCTTTATCTACGACTCAATATTTTAATTTTTATCTAAATATTTGACATCTCTAAAAAAATATATGACGTACGTACTGTACTGATATCTACTCCTTTGACAGTAAATGTCATTTATAATCATTGTCACTATGCAGGGTAAGTAAGGTATAACGCACAGTTGTGCGTAATGAAACGTCATTTCAACATGACGTTTCATTACCAATTTATAAAAACGGTGATAAAAACTATATAAAAAACAACAGACCAATCAGTTTAATAAACACCTTTGGCAAAATATTTGAGAAGTGTCTTAAAGTAAGGCTGTACGATTTTCTAGTTACCAATAAATTATTAAGTCCTAAACAATTTGGTTTTCGTCCAAATATCAGTACAAATGAAGCCATGTTTGAAGTGATTTCTCATTTAAAAAATAATTTAGACAATGGTAAAAGATGTATTGCTGTATTCCTTGATTTAGCCAAAGCATTCGATACAGTACCCCACACGTCGCTTTTAAATGCACTTGAGAAGTATGGCATAAGGGGCATTGTTCTAGATTTATTTACAAGTTATCTGAATCAAAGAAAACAAATGATCAAAATTCGGAACACTCTGAGCGACGAAGAATACATAGTGATGGGTGTACCTCAGGGAACAGTCTTGGGTCCACTTCTGTTTATTGTTTATTTAAACAGTTTATTAAACGTTATCTCTGATGGAACTATTATATCGTACGCTGATGATACTGTTATTCTTTTCGAGGGGCATACTTGGCAGCAAGTAAAAGTAAAAGTACAAAATGGAATGGAAACTATTAAAAACTGGCTGGACTTCAGCAAACTGTCTCTAAACATTAGTAAAACTTCTTATGTTGCCTTTTCATTAACTGATATTAACAGACCAGAGTTTGAAAAAATACAAATAACAAACAAAGGCTTGGAAATAACAGGTGTCGACAAAATAAAATATTTGGGTATCATTATAGATAAAAATTTAAGGTGGACAGAACAAATTAACTCGTTAACAGCCAAGTTACAAAGGTTTATTTATAAATTTTATCAACTGAGGAAATTTCTAGATAAGAAAGTCCTAATCACTTAGTATAAATCATTATTTGAGTCGATCTTTAGATATGGCATCATTGTATGGGGAGGTTTGTACAACAACGCGTTACAGCCTCTTTCAGCCTTTCAGAACTATATTATTAAAATAATTTTACGAAAAACAAGATTATTCCCTACAGTATTATTATATAATGAGGAATTTTTAAGTATCAGAGCTTTATATTTTCACGCATGGTGTACATTTATTTTCAAGCACCTATCCTTAAGAAAAACACCAAATCATGATCATGTAACACGAGCGAAATAAATAAAATAAATAAAAAAAAATGGCCCTTGGTAAGCCAGGCGCATCAGTAGATTTATATTAATTAAATATATTAAAAGTATACGTTTTAGAAAAAAATGTTTTAGATAAAAGTTGTAGGTCTCATTAAGACAAACAAAAAAGTCCCCTAACATTTTTTTATACAGGGTAAAGTAAAAAAGTTACGAATTTTTTTCCATTTTGATTTGATGCCACGCCCAAACGGCCTAACCGATTTGGCCCATTAACGAACTCGACCGAGATTTTGGGACGACTGATTTTTGTACCAAATTTCATTTCGATCCGTTAAGAAATGCGACCGCTATCGTGTCCACAGATTTCGTTATATCGGAACTATACATACATACATATATATATACATATATAGTAACGGAAATTAATTGGGTAGCAGCAAGGGATAAATGATTTAGAACACTCTTTTAACCATCCAAGAAGATATCTTAATGATATAATCTCAAATAAGTGTAAGTTGTTTTAGATGTGCAATCACTGTGTTATATATTTTTTTTAAATAAATACCTTGTAGATCCCTGAAGATGACCCAATAAGGGTCGAAAGCTTGGATGGTTAAAAGAGTGTTCTAAATCATTTATCCCTTGCTGCTACCCAATTAATTTCCGTTACTAGATCCCGGACAGCAAATTAACATTTCACTATTTATATATATATATATATATATAAACTTTTGAACGGAAGGTGTTTTTGAGGTCAGGGGGGCCCAAAACGAAAAACTGTAGTGAAATTTTCCCAAAGTCGTGACCTGCGAACCAGCTGAATAGTAGATATAAATCTACTAATTACGCACAACTGTGCGTTATAGCTTACTTACCCTGCATGGTGACAATGATTATAAATGACATTTACTGTCAAAGGAGTAGATAAAATTAATTATTAACATTTTTGATAAAATTTTTGAAAAAATTACTCATTAAATAATTATTATTATTTAATTGACTAATAAAAAGTATAGCAACCCGGAAGTCCTTGTGATTTTTTCTAAAAAATATGAAATATGCCCTTAATACTTTCGTAAACCAACTTTCTTTATTATTTTAATCGAAAGCTTATTATTTTTTCTATCAAATATAATGAAAATATATATATATATATATATATATATATATATATATATATATATTATTTAAGTTTTTCTTGGAATTTTTGGTCCGTGTAGGGTAAAATTTTTTTTTTGTGTTCAAGTCTGTTTGTGTTAGCATAGCTATGTTTTTAATTTTGTATGTGTTTTATTCAATTTACTTTTATGAATTTCTAACTTTTCTGATGAAGGCTAAATTGCCGAAACGTCAATAAAAAATGTAATACAATCGAAAACATTTAATTTTACCCTACACGGACCAAAAATTCCAAGAAAAACTTAAATAAAACATACATAAGCTGGTCTAAGAATACAAATTATACAAATAAAATATATATATATATATATATATATATATTGTTATGGTATTCAATAGTTGGTCTTTATATGTAATATAAGTGTAATTAAGACTAACTAGATATTAGAATTGAATAATCAATTTATGCAAATTATCAAGGAATCATAAATAAAAAAAAATTTGGGTTGCGAGGTTTCTAGGGGGATAAAAAAAAAAAAAAAATTATTGATAGAATGTCATAGAATTTTGGAGAGTAAAGTCAGAGAAAAAGTTTAGGGAATTATATAGAATTTTAAAAATTTAAAAACCATTATAAAGTAAATATAATAATAATAGAAATTAAAAATGAAGATAAATACTGAATGTTAATGAATATAAATATAAAAATTATAAAAGAAGATTAATGTATGAATAGAATGTTATAATAACTATATGGTAGAGGTAAATATGGAATAAAATGGATATATATAGAGAAGATTAATTGGATATTTGCATAGATTGGATTTTCAAAATAAAATAAGCATAGTTTATAAAGATAAGTATTTCTGGTATAATTTGTTATCAGCTGGTAATAGAGGTATATTAGAAATAGTTATTCGGGGATTTTAGGAAAAGAGGGCAAAATTTCATTTAAAATTAATTAGTGTTAAGTTTATGACAGGATAAATGATGAATGTTATATTTTTTTTAAAGTGTTGTAAAGAATTAATATATTTATATATTAAATGATGTTAAAATTGAAATGGACTTTTTAGTTTAATATTATCGAAGAACCCAACCTTGAAGAGTCACAAGAATACAATTATATGAGTATAGAGATCAGAACAATTATGGCGAGCCAACGTGTGGCGTGAATAAAACAAGAATCCAGTTTAAAATAGAACAGTATATTGAAATTGAGAGGGTGATATAGACAATTGAAGTGATTAGAAAATTAGAACAGTGAAGAATTGAAATAAAACATAAATACATTATAATAGAAATAAGAGGATTAGGTGAGAGTTTTAAGTATATTTATATTTATATATAAAGACCATAAAATTTTGAAAATTTTAAAACTAAATACAAATCGAATAAATATAATAAAGTAATATAATAAGTTAACATTATAAATTAAATAAATATATAAAATAATTAAAAGATTTGAATAAAATGAATACAAGACAAAATAGAAGAAATAGAAGGAGAGAAGATGGAATACAGGAATCTAATGAAAATATGCATGAAACAGAAAGTAATGATGGATCGTCGGAAGGAGAAGAAAAAACAATGTTTCAAGTGGTACAAGCTGATGTGATAGGAGATGCGACTAGTTCAAAACCACATCAAGAAACAGAGATGGAGAAAATGTTTAAATTTTTGGAAAATAAATTTGATGAAAATAATAGAAAAATGGATTCTATGAAAAAAGAAATAAGAGAAGATATAAAAAAAGAAATAAAAGATATGAACAAGAATATGGAAACATTTAAAGATGAAATGAAAAATATTATTAAAGAAGAAAATATCAAAATACAAAAAGAAGTCGATCAATTGAAAGATGGAATTAAGGCGATGGAGGAAATGGGTAATATACACCAGGAGAAGATTAATAATATAGAAAAAAATGTGAAGGAGCAGAAAAATGAAAATAAGAAAGAAAATGAAAGAATACTACAAACTATGGAAAGGAATGTAATGGAAGTAGCAAAGAAATTTGAAGATGAAACAAAAAAATTACAAGAAATGCAAAATGAAAGAACTGAGGATGGTTCCTATATGATAATACATGGAGGAGAAGGAGCAGTAAAATTTACAGGGAATATCAGTATATTACATCCATGCACGTATATGAATATGATTAAAACTAAGACTAGGAACAAAAGAGATTGGAAAGAAATTATAAGAAGTTCTTTGAAAGATAATGCTGCATTATGGTATGCAACACAGGAAAATGAAATATTAACCTTTAATGATTTTGAAAGGGAATTTCTTAAATATTTCTGGGGTGAATCAAAACAAGGGGTGAGTAGGGAAAAATTATATTTCGGAAAATTCAATTATAGATTAGGGAATAATTTAACTAATTATGCGTTACAATTATATAATGTTGCACAATATTTGGAACCTCCTATGAGAGAAGAGGAAATAATTTTATATATTTCTAGACATTATGATATAACAGTTTCTGAAACAATAGTTATACAAAATATTAAAAAAAAAGAACAATTGATTGAGTATTTAAATCGAGTTGAAAGAAATTTAAAGATTAATGAAAATAGATCACAAAATTATGAAAATGATAGATTTAGAAATTATCAAAACAGAAATGGATATAATAGAGTAAGAGAAGAAATGCGTAATAGAAACAATGGAAATTATAATTATGGATATAATGGGAGAGAAAATGGAAATAGTATAAACGGAAATACATATAGAAATGGAAATAATATGGATAATAATAATAATATAAGAAATGGAAATAACAGAAATGAAAATGGTTTTCAAAATGTAAATAATGGAAGATATGAAAGATCAAGATATAGAAATATAAATGAAATTCATAATAATAATAATAATAATCGAGAAGATAGAAATGGAAACAATAATGTACCTAGAAGAATAAATCAAATTAATATGCAAAGTAGAGAAATAGAAGAAAATGTAGAAAATGTTAGGGTAGAACCAGAACAAGAAAATTTTTAAATAAGCACCTACAAAATTTTAATGTTAAATGTTGTTATATACATCCTAGTGAATTTATAAAATTAGAAGAAAATAATAATAAATTAGAAGATAAAATTGGATTAGTAGTTGTTGAAGGAAATTTAGAAAATAAGAAAATTAGAATTTTAATAGATACCGGATCAGAAGCAACATTGATAAATGAAAAAATTATTGAGGATAATAAATTAGAAGAAATGATTAAAATTCCAAGAATTAAGTTAATAGGTGCTAATGGAAAAAAATTAGGGGAAATTAATAAGACTATAAATATTAGTATTAAAATTGGAAATAGTATATATAAAATACAAGGTTTGATTATAGGAAATATGGAGTATGATATAATATTAGGTACTGATGAATTAGAAAGAATGAATGTTATTATTAATTATGAAGAAGGTTGGATAAAATTGAAAGAAGAACAAATCAAATTAAATAAAATAAACAATAATGAGGAGATAATACATATAAATGAACTAAGAATTAATGGGGAAATGATGAAAGAAGGAGAAGATATAAAAAGTGATGATAAATATAAAGATGAAATTAATTTGTTATTTAAAAAATATCAAAATTTAATTACATTAGAGAATAATACTGCCAAAGAATATACTCACAGATTTGAAGTAAAGAATATAGAAAATTTTCGAGTTAAAACTTATCCAATTCCATATCAATATAGAAAACAAGTAGCTATAGAAATAGATAAAATGCTAGAAAATAATATAATTGAGAGAAGTGATACATCTTTCATTAATCCAATTGTAGTTGTGAAAAAAGGGAATGGAGAGTTAAGGTTATGTCTAGATGCTAGAAATATTAACAAATTTTCAATACCACAATATGAGAAACCTATGCATATTGAAGCAATATTTGGTAGAATAACAGGAATTGAAATTTTTAGTAAAATAGATTTAAAACATAGTTTTTGGTTAATACCTCTACATAAAAGTAGTAGGAAATATACTGGTTTTAGTATTGATGGTGTAGTATATCAATTTAAAGTAGTACCATTCGGTATACAAAGTGCATGTGCAGCTTTGGTTAAAGCATTACATAAAATTTTAAACAAATATGAAAATTTTGTTGTTCATTATGTAGATGATATATTAATTTATTCAAAAAGTGAAGAAGAACATAAAAAACACTTAAATATTGTGTTAAAAGAATTGGATTTAGCGGGATTGAAAGTAAATAAAGAAAAATGTCAATTTTTCTTAAAAGAAGTGATATATTTAGGATTTAAAATTAATAAAAATGGAGTAGAGATGGATACGGAAAGAGTAGATAAAATTTTAAAATTTGAGAAACCAAAAAGTTTAAAGCAAATAAGGGGATTTTTGGGAATGATGAATTATTATAAAAAGTTAATACCAAATCTATCAGAAAAACAGATTCCATTAGTAGAATTATTAAAGAAAAATGTAAAATGGAACTGGAATGAAGAAAGAGAACAAGCATTCAATGATTTAAAAAAAATGTTTACTAATAATTTGAAGGTATATCATCCAAATTATGAATTAGATTTTATATTAAGAACAGATGCATCAATTAATAAGTTAGCAGGGGTTTTAATACAAGTACAAAATGGAATAGAAGTACCAATATGTTTTATGTCTAGAGTCACAAAAATGTATGAAAGAAATTATAGTGTATCAGAATTGGAATTTGCGAGTATAGTTTTTTGTGTGCAAAAATGTCGATTTTATTTAATTGGAAAAAAATTTATAATTGAAACCGATCACATGGCTTTGAAGAATGTAATGGTCAATCGATTTAATAATAATAGGATATATCGATGGAGTTTATTATTACAAGAATATGATTTTGAAATTAGATATTTATCAGGAAAGGAAAATATTATTGCAGATACATTATCAAGAGAAAGTAGTGAAAATAAGGATAAAGGAAGAATAATACAAATTGGAATGAACAAATTAATAGAAGATGAAGGTATGTTTTCGGAAGAAGAAATAATAAGAAGTCAACAAAATTTAACAGAAAAAGAAAAACAGAATACTTTAATTAAAGATGGATATTATATAAAGGAAATAGGAAATGAAGAAGTTTATGTAATTGAGAGTTATTTAGGAAAACAAATATTAAAAAATTTACATGTAACATATGGACATATAGGTTCAAGAAAATTATGGTTATTATTTAGAGAAAATTTTATCATGAAAAAAGATCAAAAGATAGCAAAAGGAATAACAAGAACATGTAAGATATGTCAATTGAATAAAAATAAGAATAAAGTGAATAAAAATATTGGGAAAAGTGTTACAGCAATGGAAAAATTGGAAATAATAGCAATAGATTTCATTAGTAATCTAATAAGAAGTAAAAATAATAATAAACATATATTGGTAATTGTTGATGTTTTTACAAAATTTATAAAATTATACCCATGTAGAAGGACAAATTATAAAAGTATTAAAAATTGTTTACAAAAATTTATAGAAGAAATAGGTAAACCAAGGACATGTGTAATGGATAATGCAACGTATTTTCAAGGACAGAATTTAGAAAAATTTTTAAAAAGGAAAGGAATCAAAAAGAATTGTATTAGTATAAGACATCCTGCAGCAAATCCTGCAGAAAGATATATTAAAGAAGTGATAAAATTTTTACGAATAAGTTTAAATGGAAAGAAACATAAAGAATGGGAAAATTATATTAATAAAGTAGAAATGTATATCAATGATATTCCAAATGTAATAACAGAAGAAACACCAACATATTTAATGTTAGGTCAAAAACCAAAACGAAATTGGGAAGAAGAAGAAGAAAGAAAAAAATATGATGAAATTATAGAAAAAGTAAGAAAAAGGTTAATGGATGTGTGGGAAAAATATTATAAAAAAATTAAGAAAAAAGTGAAATATCCTGTAAGGTTTAAGAAAGGAGATTTGGTAATAATAAAAGCATATATAAGTGGAAATTTAAAGAAAAATGAATCAGGGAAATTAAAAGCTATAATTGAAGGAACATATAGAATAGTAAATGAGGAAGGTGTTAATAGTTATATTGTTGAAGATCCGATAACAAGAAATGTTAGAGGAGTATTTAATATTGAAAGCCTATATAGGTATTTTGAAGAAACTTAGAGTATTCAGAATTTGTGTTAATATGTTAATTGTTATATACTTTAAATTTTAAATTATTAAAATTTTTTTCTAAAATTTATAAAATTTTAAATTTGGGAAATTGTTATGGTATTCAATAGTTGGTCTTTATATGTAATATAAGTGTAATTAAGACTAACTAGATATTAGAATTGAATAATCAATTTATGCAAATTATCAAGGAATCATAAATAAAAAAAAATTTGGGTTGCGAGGTTTCTAGGGGGATAAAAAAAAAAAAAAAATTATTGATAGAATGTCATAGAATTTTGGAGAGTAAAGTCAGAGAAAAAGTTTAGGGAATTATATAGAATTTTAAAAATTTAAAAACCATTATAAAGTAAATATAATAATAATAGAAATTAAAAATGAAGATAAATACTGAATGTTAATGAATATAAATATAAAAATTATAAAAGAAGATTAATGTATGAATAGAATGTTATAATAACTATATGGTAGAGGTAAATATGGAATAAAATGGATATATATAGAGAAGATTAATTGGATATTTGCATAGATTGGATTTTCAAAATAAAATAAGCATAGTTTATAAAGATAAGTATTTCTGGTATAATTTGTTATCAGCTGGTAATAGAGGTATATTAGAAATAGTTATTCGGGGATTTTAGGAAAAGAGGGCAAAATTTCATTTAAAATTAATTAGTGTTAAGTTTATGACAGGATAAATGATGAATGTTATATTTTTTTTAAAGTGTTGTAAAGAATTAATATATTTATATATTAAATGATGTTAAAATTGAAATGGACTTTTTAGTTTAATATTATCGAAGAACCCAACCTTGAAGAGTCACAAGAATACAATTATATGAGTATAGAGATCATAACAATATATATATATATATATATATATATATATTTTTTTAAATTATTAATTGCATTAAACTCTTGATCAAATACACAGCTGGTGGATTCTCTATTTATCTATCTTTACAAATTACAATTTTCAAATCTAACTATTTTATTAAATATCCCAGAAACTTACTGTTTTTTTATTATTAACTAGCTGTTCCGGCGGACTTTGTACCGCATAACACTGTCGTGTCTTTTTTTCCATTTTTTCAAATTTTTACCATTTTTCTTTTTTTTGTTTTCAATGATTTTTTTATATTAGATATTTTATATAAGATATCCACTGCACCACCGTACGGTGGCTTTATAGTACTTACTTAGTTTAGTAAAAAATTCTCGTTTAAATATATGAGATAATAACTGCGCCACCTTACGGTGGCGTCCTAGTTATTTTAAAATTGTAATATCTTCTAAGATGTTCAATGAAATTAAGTGATGTCAAAGACAATTTTGTTCACAATTAAATACTCTTAATCAACAACACATTTATTTGGATAAAGATTAATATTATTACGTTGATACAACTCTTAACAAATAATGCATTAATTTCGACCAAATTTGATTACCATAAAAACGGTTCTAGTGAGTTAATCTTAAAAGATAGACATATACTGTCGCGGACATTTTTTTAGATCACTTCAAGAGGAATAATTCTTTCATACATTTTTGGTATCTTGAACCGTTTTCGCAGCGCACGAAAGGGAAGCCCTCAAGGATCAATAATTTTCCCCGTTTTTTTTTCACATTTTCCATTACTTCTTCGCTCCTAATAAATGCATCGTGATGTTATAGCCTAAAGCCTTCCTCGATAAATGGTCTATTCAACACAAAAAGAATTTTTCAATTCGAACAAGTAGTTCCTGAGATTAGCGCGTTCAAACAAACAAACTCTTCAGCTTTATAATATTACATAGTATAGATTACTAGCTGACCCAGTGAACTTCGTACCGCCTACTAATCAATCATTTCTTTTTTTTTTGTTGAATTTTGTAATTTTTAAAGTTTTGTCGTTTTATTATTTCTCACATTTTTTCTTATTTTCTTCTTTCAGTTTTTTTCGATTATTTCTCATTTTACTTTAGTTTCTCGTTTTTTACGATGTTGCACATTTTTTGTTTTCGGTTATATCTTGCTTTTTTTATCTTTCCGTATAATTTATTTTTTTATGGTTTCTCCCCAGTTTTGCTAGTTTTCTCTGTTTTTTTATTTTTCTTTTCGATTTCTCGTCGCCCTTTTTTTATACTTTTATTTTATATATTACTATATTCCGCACGAAAACAAATACCAATAATCTTTTTAAGTAATCGAAATACAACGCCATTATTTCTGATTTATTATTCGTTTTTTTTTTCGTTTTTATTTTTATTTCTCGTTTTTCCTTTTTTTCAAACTTTGTGTGAATATATTTTGTTTCTTTCTTCTGGTTTTTCGACTTCATCTAATTTTTTCGCTTGTTTTCAGTTTCTTACTTATTTTTCAATTATTCCTGTTGTTTGTTTTGTTTTTTAAAATTTTGTATTTTTTTAGTTTGTGAGATTTTTTTAAGTGTTAATTGTTTTTCATGATTTTTTTCTGTATTTTGTTGTTTTTTATTAAATTTTCTTGTTCTTCGACTTTCCACATTTTACGTGATATTTTCATGATTTTTCTTGCTTCTTTATATTTATTTTCTAATTGTATCGATTATATTTTAATATTTATTATTTTATTGATGAAGAAGACAAATCTAAATAATCTTTCTAAATGTATTATTTTATAAATCGAAATACAACGCCATCTACCAAGTGTCTCCGAACCTAGATGTTAAATGATGGAATAAATTTAAAACTATTAAATAACTTTTATCTTTTAGGAATTCATAGAACTTTTCCGTTAATTATTTCTTATGTTTCTTACCGTTTAAACCTTCTCAGAACTTCCACAAAGAATTCAAAACCAAAATTATCCAAATCTGTCCAACAATTTTAGAGTTTTAGCGAGACTAACGAACAGCAATTCATTTTTATTTTTATAGATTAGGCTACGTAGATTGAAGTTACAAATTTACAAGTTTTAAAAATTTTACTACTTTGCGTGGATCTCCTTAAGTGTAATTGAACCATTGTTTAAAATGGTATTAAACAAAATTACCAACGTTTTAGGTACCTATTAAATTACAAAATTATTAAATATTAAAGAAAGAGACAATAGGAAGATTTTTTCATCCTGTGTTATAAATAGTAAATAAATATTCTCTAACCTAATACTAATTACTTGAATTTCACAGTATTGACAAATGCTCATTAAGGGCTTATTTTCGAAAACCCTGATAGAAAAGTGGTGTCTTAATAGTAGATGATAAGATGATATGTTATTGGGGGTTATCTTATTTGTACTACAGAAGTCATTTAATTTACAAGAACATTGCTAATAGAAATACCTATGTGTTCTTCAAGTGCATCCTCGAGCTGTGTTGACTAAAAATAAGCTAGACGAAAGTCTTTTGAAAATTCTAAGAAGGAAAGTGTACCAATTGTATTTTAAGAAACAAATACCAACTTTGGATAAAGATCTTCGAAGGAGATGAAAGCTTTATTCGGGTTCAAATAATTACCGTTCGAGAACTGCACTGAGTCTGCGCTGTTTACATGAGTGTGTTCGGGTTTTCTTGAACTACTTTTGGACTGATATTGGATTTGAAATTCCATGTTCGAGTTTTTTTAAGTACCGTCTTAGGATGGTTCGCGAACGGTCAAATCAGTACCAGCTCGAGGGTAAGAATTGTTTTCTGATTAAAAAGCTGCGCTTGCGTGTTTTCAATATTTTTTGTTTTCGAGTGTTCATTTCTCTTCGCATGTCATTATGTTGATGTTTTGCTGCCATTTTGATATTTGATTGTGTATAATTTGTTATTATTTATTATATTTATTACCTGCTGTGAGTTCTATTGATTACAAAGTAATAAAGTTTTTATACCTGAAAGTGGAGCTTATAATTTGTTTTGAATATTATTATTATTATAAAGATATATTTTAAATACTTTTTTTTCCTTTGAATATTTTCATTTACCAAAAGGGTTTTATTTTACGAATTTAGTTTGCCAAAAGTTTTCATTTAAAAAAAATATTATACTTATATGCTTTTACATAATTCCTTTATTCATAAACAACAATTACTGGGTATTTCAATGGTATTTTTCTCTAGAGATCAGTAAATGTGTATATTTACAATTAATAAAAAGTAAGAGGCTGTCGAAGTAATACGCAAAAAAAGAAGAAGAGATTTTTCTGTTCGGGTTTATAGAAATACTAAACTACATTTGAACGGTTTTCGGATTTAACACACAGCGCATCTAGTTCTGCACAGTCAACATTCAATTCAAAAACAATTCTTGAACGGTCCGAAAAAACGATCCCGAATAAAGCTGAAGATTGGTATATCTATATGAGCGGAAGTAAATTATGGAGAACTTAATAATGAATATGAAAAACAGAGTAGAAATTCTTTATTAATTGCAAGTGATGAAATTGTGTTCTGGAGAAGAGATTATCTTAGGAATATCAAAGATTTTCGTAGCAAAAATTATCGCATTTTCTACCTGGATGAGACTTGGGTCAAACAAGGTTATATTTTAAATAAAATGTGGGTCGACAAGAATGACACTAGTCCCCGCTAAGCATTTTTAGATGGTTACTCAACAGAAATAAAACCACCTTCAAGAAAAAGAAGATGGTTTTTTGTAGGGTGGATTGCTTCCAATTTTGTATCCAACCGTACTAGCGATTACCATGAGGATATAAATGCCAATGTATTCGAAGATTTTTTTTTGTTTTTTTTTGCTTTATAGCTACTTTTAGCTTCTTTAAATGCTAATTTATGTTGCTTTACTTTACTTTTGGCATTTTTTTAATACTTAAATACCTGATTTTAGCTTATTTTCTATTAATTGATGTTATTTGATATTTTTGATTACCAGTTCTGCTGCTCCTTTCATTTCTTTAAATGTTAAATAGTTGTTTTTATTGCTTACGTTTCTTTGACAAATGCTCGTTTCGTGATTAAATATTTCAGTTTCCGTTAATCCGTTTCTTTACCTCTACTATGACTTTATTTTTGTTCTCCATAGGATATCATTACTAATGAGTGTTCTTCAGTATTTATATCTACATAATATGTATATAACATTGTGCAAGGTCTTTACTGAATCCTTTTTTTTGTCCATTAACTTGTATTTTTAATAGTTATTAATTATTAATCATGCATTTTTTATATTTGAAATCTTTATTATTATAATATATATCTAGAAAAATATTCAAGGTAAAACTTTAATCTTTACCTTGGACAGATCATTATTATCATTATGTGTAGTTTACTGAAACCTTAACACAAGTCATTTGATACTGGACCTTGAACTGGCAAAAAATATATATGTATTCTTATATTTTGGTACTAAAATGCAATACATACACTTTAAGTGTTACTAATATGTTTTTATAAAAGGTAAGTGACTAGAACATGTTAATCAAGTTTTATCCTAAAAAATAGAAATATAAATTTTGTAGTTAACATATTAACATATTTATTTAATTAAAATCATAGAATCAAGAAACAATATATTACAAAGGAAAACGAAAAAATCATACTATGGAATTAGTGTTATAAACTTTCCTTCTCAAATACTCATTCTTTATAAATTAATATGTACAGTAAAATTAATAGCACTATAGTCGGGCCGATCAAAAGATGGAATAATCACGAGACAAATGTGCTCCTTTATTCGGCCCACAGTTTATATCATCTCTGGTATGAGTACAGTCTAAAGTCTAAACTGTCCTTCGTTTATTGCAGTTTAGAAGGCGTTACATCGTAGGATTAAGCCGTCCAGATGCCCGTATTCACTGATCACGCGTCCTTGAATTCCATCTTTTGAACGGCCTGACTATAGTTACCTATATAACACACGATTAACACAGATCTGTAACTCACCGTAAATAAATTTCCTCTAAAGAACAGTAAACATGCCAATTTTTCCGATTAATTAGATCATTTTTTTAATCAATACTTTCTTTGGAAGTGTTCTTAATACCTGATTTGCTATGAGGTCAAAACTAAAAGTTTTTTCCGGAAATATATTATTCTTAATTTTCTTTTTGACTTCAGCTGGGGTAACGAATGATATGTGTATTGATTTCTGTTCAGTAATCTCTCGCAACAGTATTACAACCACCGCTTCATTATGTTAAAATACTTTTTTGAGATGATCAGCCAATCTCGATATTTTTTGTTCGTTAGTTTTTGCCCAGCCCCCGTATATGTTTCTAATTGGATGTGTTTGTATAATTGGTCTTTTGAGCTTATTGGTGGATTTTCCGAGTAAATATTCAGTACTGGAATAGTTTGTTAGCTCACGAAAACATTCACTGATGTCGCTTTTTAGTTGTTTAATATTATTTTTTAATTTAGACGTTAAATTATTAAATATTGTTTTTGCTTGAGTATTTTTCGCTTTGAATTTAATTTCTTCAAAGTGGAAAATCTTTTCTTTTACTTTTACCACACTTTTATCCTTCGCTGCATTTTCAAGTTGTATAATAAGGTAAACTATATTATTTTAATTTAAAAAAGAATTGTCTCGTAAAATATTCATAAATGATTTTTAAGTTTTTATTGCAACATAAAACAAATATGTGTTTTTTAATCCGTCGCATACTGCTGTAAATAAAACACACATATAATGAAACAAACTACATAAATATTCACAATTATAATAGAAAGTTTAAAAGCGAAAAATAAATGTTCAAATATTGTAGTTAGAAATATTTACTACAAATTGATCTGTTGCATATGTCGTCTAATATCTTTACTTCTATACTAATATTATAAAGCTGAAGAGTTTGTTTGTTTGTTTGTTTGAACGCGCTAATCTCAGGAACTACTTGTTCGAATTGAAAAATTCTTTTTGTGTTGAATATACCATTTATCGAGAAAGGCTTTAGGCTATATAACATCACGATGCAGCTATTAGGAGCGAAGAAGTAATAGAAAATGTGAAAAAAACGGGGAAAATTATTGATCATTGAGGGCTTCCATTGCGTGCGCTGCGAAAACGGTTCAAGATACCAAAAATATATGTATGAAAGAATTATTCCTCTTGAAATGATCTAAAAAAATGTCCGTGACAGTATATGTCTATTTTTTAAGATTAACTCACTAGAACCGTTTATATGGTAATCAAATTTGGTCGAAATTAATGCATTATTTGTTAAGAGTTGTATCAACGTAATAATATTAATCTTTATCCAAATAAATGTGTTGTTGATTAAGAGTATTTAATTGTGAACAAAATTGTCTTTGACATCTCTTAATTTCAATGAACATCTTAAAAGATATTACAATTTTAAAATAAAAAATTAAAACACGTAAAAAAATTTATGAAAATCTTAAACAAATGTTAAAAATGTTGAACTTCGTATGGAAATCTTGAAAAACGTAAAAAATTTGTGAAAATTGCTAGAAATTTTTGACGATTTAAAAAATAGTTGAAAATGGCTAAAAAGATGTGGAAAATCATACATACATTAAAAAAATATATAAAAAATGGGTAAATAAAAAAAAGGGGACATAAAAAAAATGAAAATAATACAGGAAAAGAGAAAAAACTAGCTAAATTAAAATTAAAAAACATCGAAAAAAAACAAAAAAAAAAAAAAACGAAAAAAACGAACAACGAACAAAATAGGAAACCAAAAAAAGTGTATATAAATTTGTATTAGCTATATATAGATTAATAGGAAAAAATCACAAAAATAAAAAAAAAACATAAAAAGATTAAAAAATAAAAAAATAAATGGAAAAAATGAAACAAACGGAACACTAAAGTAAATTAAAAAATAACCCAAACAATGAGAATAAAAAATAAAACCGAGAAAATATTTACAATTGTAAATAAAGGAAAAATGTATAGGTAAAATAAAAAAAAAAACAACTAAAAAAATGATAAAACTGGAAAAATTACGAAATACAAATAAAAAAAATTTAAAAGCTAAAAACAGACAAAAATATGATCAAATCGACAAATATCATAGAAATGAATAAAAAAAAAATCGTAAAAATAAAAAAAAAAGGAAAATAAAAATATTATTAATTGTTTGACGGTGCGAAGTTCACCTGCAGCCGGATTCTGTAACTCGTTATCTCTATAACGACACGGAACGTTATCGCTATAATACCGACACTCCGAGCTTGTAACGACAACCGGATAACGACGGTGGCATTCTGTAACTACGAATAACGAAATCATGACGTTACAGAATGCGATACCAATATGTCGGTATATAACGTTGAGGAAGTGACGTATAGATAGTGATTTCATTAGAACTAACCTTAAATTCTTAGTTTTGTTTGTTTACATTGTGTTCTCGGTTCACGAAAGTTTCATAAACCTTTATTCCGAAACAAAAACAAAATGTTTTTATACTTCATAGAATGTTAATGAATATCAATAGGCCTCAAAATACATTTTATCTACTCCTTTGACAGTAAATGTCATTTATACTCATTGTCACCATGCAGGGTAAGTAAGCTATAACGCACAGTTGTGCGTAATGAAACGTCATGTTGGAACGCATATTTATGCATGTAAAACAAAATATTTTGCTGTTTTAAATAATTGTTACATTAAAAAATGGTTTTCCAGCAAATATCTAACCCTCACAGTATTATAAATTAAAAATATATAATAGTTTTTAGTTTTTATTAAAAAATAAAACAGATTTAGGCAACATATATTACATTTTAAATGATTATTTAATCTAGTATGTTACTTAATGTCACTAGTTTGATAAATGTTATTTTAAACGTCAAATTTCGTCATATATTTTATTAGAGATGTAAAATATTTAGAATAAAAATATTGAGTCGTAGATAAAGCATAGTACGTAACTCGAGTGGTAAGAGGTATTACGTACTCGTGTAATTACGCACTCGCCGCTACGCGGCTTCGTGCGTAACTTTTCCACTCGTACGTAATGTCCTGCTTACCACTCTTGATACGTAATATACTATTATTCGCTGATTTCATATTGTACTGCTTTAAGTTTTTAATGAACCGTTTCCTTCTGTTAACATATATTCCCAAACAATTTCGGATAATACTATGGTTAAAAATATTTTTTAATAATAAGAATAATACGTAGCTGTTAGGAAACAAGATATGAAGATTCCGAAAGGCATTTTTATATTACAAAAGAAAACAAATTTGTATGTAGATAACCTTTTTTTATTGTTTTATTTCATATTTAATTAAATATTAATGTTTGTTTATCTTAAATATAAGCTGATGCACAATTTAGTAATGTGCAATTGTAATAATAGTGACAATAACGATAATTATAAAAATCTGTTTCATATTATCGGAAAGTTTTTTATTTTCATCGTGTTCTTTGTCTCTTTCTCTTTGTCATTTTGTGGAATTTTGTATTCGAATTTAAACCTATTATCCGACCACCTACAGCTCTGAAATTTTCAGGATAGCGAAGAACTGGATGACAATGCATGTTTCAAGTGTGTTTAGGCATATTGAGATTTTGACACAATTTCAAGAAGTTACAGAATAATTTATATAATTGTAATACGATCTATAAATCAGTAAAAAAAACTTTCTACCATAAAAAGTTCTTTTTATAAATTGTGATTATTTTATAACCATGTCTATTTTATACATTATTTATAGTCATACAATTGCCCGAAGCGGTGTTCAAGTCAATTATATAATGGTAATAATAATAGAAGGAATAATAACATTAGCCATAAATATTTATGTTCAATTTTAAATACAAAATACGGTGTCGTTATAGTATAACGAGGGGGTGCCCATGCCTCGCTATCCGTTCCGCTCATAACGACATCTTAGCGACGAATTTCGGTATTATAACGACGAAGTTCGTTATATTTCGTTTACAGAATACCAATGGCCAGCTGTCAAACAGTTTGATTGTTGTCCGGCTTTTATGTAAAAACTACTGAATGGATTTTGATGAAATTTTATATATAGCTATTAGTCCTCGGTTATATATGTAATGTATAATTTAAAAAAATAAATATAAAATTAAATAAAATACTTCAGTAAAGAAACAAATTTTAGGGGTTCAGAAGTGTACGATGTGAATCCAAAACCTATAATTTTTAGAAATATTGTTTGTCTGTCTGTCTCTTAGAAGTTAGAAGAAAACTTTTCTTTAATAATTTTTTTCTATACAAAAAAGCTGTTTAATTAATTTTTTAAATAACGTCATTTTGATTATATAATCTTGCACATTATGTATTGATTTTTTCTTAATATTAACGTCTTTATTTTCAATATGATTTTCTTGAATTGTAACTAAACTTATCTCGAGAAGTGGATCTCTATTTCCAAATAAAAGTTGAGAATATGCGTCATTTCGAATTCAGTTATCAAAAAGTTCGCCAGTAAATGTTGAAATTTCCTAAACTAATATGTATTTATTTAAATTCTGAAGTGCGGAGTTAAGGTTCGTTTATTCACTCTCACTTTTTTTTGGGATGCCATACGCGTCTGTATTCAACAGAATTATTTATTGGTTTTTAAGGAATTTAATATTTCGAAAAGTTGTTGAGTATTATATTTGTTAAATGAAAACGGCAGCTTCTGCTGAGGCAGAATTTAATTAATTAATCTTCTTCCATTTATGAATAATCAATATTATTTACTATCGCTGTGGTACAAATCTTTAAATTTTTTCTTTATTCATATCCAAAATGAAGCTAATACACCACTAAAAAATTGTTACAGCAGCGCAGCTGTGACCGAAATTTCGTCTGTGTTCGTAATATGACATTTCTCTTTTGCAACATGTTCATTCAATACAGATATTTACGTTGCTGTTTCTGCGGACACCCAAGTGAATACAGTCCACGACAGCGGACATTGTTAGTGGTAGATGGACGAGGGCTAACATATTTGTAGCCCGCAGCCCTACTTGCTAAATTGTCCGCAATATGACATTGCTCCTTTGCAACATATTCATTGAATATAGGTAGTTACGTTAACGTTAACGTTCAGGCAGACACCCTAGTGGATACAAGTGGTGGCTATATGGGGTGAAAGTTGCCAATTTTTCTGGAAATTGTCGTCATCGATAATATGGATAAAAAGTTTGCCAGTCGAAGGTGTTGATACGACAATTCGAAATCCCGAGGTGCGGACACCTGAGTGTATACAAAGGTGGTCGTGGACAGGGGTAAAGAGGGCCAAAATTTTGGCAAAAGATCGTCATCAATAAAAAGTGCGCCAGTTATACCACATAATGTTGGATCCTTGAGAAGCCTAAATCCGAAATGGCGAACAGTTGGGTGAATACAAGAATAGTGGCTGACAAGGGTAAAGAAAACAAAAATTTTCGGCAAAAAATCTTCATCGATAATATGTCCGCCATTCCTACCTAAATCCAAAATCGCAATATCGATCAACTAGTCATCGAGATAAGTGCTTCAAGCAAGTGGTTCATTTGACCCAAGTTTACTGCCATCAGTATCAACATTTCGGATTTAGGCTGCTTCATAGGGTCCAACATTACGTGGTAGAAATGGCGGACATATTATCGATGACGATTTTTTACCGGTATTCTTATACAGGTCTGTATCCCCAATTGTGATGACGAAATAGTAACTTTTTACACCCACATCAAAAGAGCACTGGAGTTAACAAAATCATCAGAAGTTAATATAATCATGGGTGACTTCAACGCGAAGGTGGGCAGAGGACGACGAGAGGAACTTGTGGCAGATTATAGATTGGGTATACCAAACGACTAGTACAATTATGTCAGGAAGAAAACTTAATTATAACCCATTCACAGTTTAAACAGCCCCCAAGGCGTCTATATACATAGATCTCTAATGCAGACAGAAGTGGTCGCAGTCAAGTGGATTATATCGTTATTAGTAGAAGATTCAGGAACAGAATCAAAATCTACCCTGGTGTAGATGTTTTTATGGATCAATCATTATTAGTCAACACTTTAAGACTAAAATTAAAAAAGATTAAAAAGTCTAGATCAATACAACACATACATATAAGGAAGCTCTTAGATTCGACATAAAGGACGGAAATGCAAGTAGAATTAACTTTACTTCAAGATTGGACAGCATTAACCAGACAATAAAAGAGGGAAATTTCAAAGACACGTGGAATTAAATTAAAGGACCGAATGTTTATGTTATCTATTACAAAATTATGGTCAATATATAGTTTTGCGTCGTCATTGAACGCATGCGCATTACAAAGTTTCAGGTAATCTTAAGTATCTACTACATGAATTATAAATAAAAAAGCTTCCAAAATTGATCCTTGAGGGACTTCAGAGAGCACCTTGCATTTCTGATAATACTCTGCACCAACTCTAAAATTTTCTGGTTCCTATCTTTATTATATGATGTTAGGAGTGAAAATGAAACCATAATATTTTAATCTGGTTATCATTAATACATGGTTAATCATGTCAAAGGTTTCAGAGTAATCAATGAGACTAAGAATGGTCTCCAACCGTTCATTATATGCCTTAATAACATTATTGTCACTGTTAAAGTACCAGTTGTTGATTGCACTGTTCGAAAATCATTTCGAATAACTGGAAATATGTTATTGAAGTAGAAAATAAGCATATTTTTGTGCATATAATTTTTTTCTAAAACCTTTGAGATATCCGGTAAAATTGAAATTATGCGAATAGTTTGAGGTTGATTTGTATTCACTAGTGGTTTACCTAAACTGACTTTTCAAGAAGGAGTGAAGTGGTTTTATTCAATACTGCTGTTTACAATACTGGTAAGATGTGGGTCAATAAAGGAACTACAGTATTTAAGCATACATATGCCGTCAATATCGCAAGCATCTGTTTTTATGCTATTTAAGGCTTTATTGACAATATTGACATCAGCAACTCATTAATACAATAGGAGATTAATTATTGGTTTGCATATACTGGCTTGTGCTCTATACGCTTATTGGAGAGGTCAAAATGCACTGATGTATTGGTTTCCATACCCTACCCTGTGGCACACCTACTGAAATTTTCTTTAGTTCAAAATAAGCATCTTTTGTGTAATTCTGAAGTAACCATCCGATATATACGATTCCAATATCGAATATTGTACAGAAAGCAAATCGGTCTTAAAGAAAAGTTTCTGAAACGAAAAAATATATAATGTTGAAATTGATTCTTTTGTTAAAAGATTTCTGTGCTCTTTTTATTTTTTATTTTCATGGAAAGTAAAAGATTCAAACTTAGTCCAATTTATTTTCTATTCCTAGAAATGTTGCTTTTAAAGTTACCCTCTATCATAACCAACAAAATATTTATGTACATATTTTTTTTAACTACTTTTATTTTTAAAACAAATAACTAAAGAGACCACAAAGCAAACTTATTAAATATTTTTAAAACTCTTGTATATTTACTGCTTTAAATCAATATATATTTTCTTAGAAAACGTTTTAATTAAGTAGGTTCATCTTTTATCTTCATAACTGTATTTTTTTGATAAAAAAACAGCTTTGTACAACTAGAACGTACTAAAAGTCTTTTCTTACCCGCAAGTAAATTTATGCGGTGTAAACTTTATAATTGGTTTAAAATGGCATTAAACCAAAGTTGAAATTAACAGGAGTGATACTTTCTAAGTGGAAACCGCAAGTGAGAAAAGTCAAAGAGTTCGTCTTACATACTGCGGATAAAAATAAACATCAGTTTAGTATGTCTCTTTTTTTATTTTTTATAATATATTCACTTTCCGATAAAAACCAAAGATTTTTTTATTTATTCAAATTTTAAATATTCTTTACAACTGGATCTGGATCTGGAAATTTGGGGAGGGGCGAGCTAGTGCTTAGCCAGCACTGAGGCCACATATGACCCATTGTGCATCCTCCCGTATTGTAGGGATATCCTCACCTCAGGCTGTCACCAGGTCTAGTGATTTAAAATAGGTATGATGAGGCTCCCGAGGGGGATCTTCCTGACATCGGCTGGTGTAAGCCAATACTTGCCCAACACGGATCTTCTGATTTCAGAAAAAAGCAGAGCAGTCATACATAATGTGTTCTACTGTTTTCTCTTGTTTTAAAACTAAAAATGCCTAACAAATTTAGATTAAATACAAAATCTATATTGATTGACAAGCAGATCGGTTATTGTTTACAAAGATTTTCAAATAAAAGATAACAATATTACGATCTTTCTCTCAATATAATTCGTCAAACTTTGGACACAGTCTTTGCCTAGTTTTTTCTATCTGTTTCTATTTTATGCTGTCCGTTTTCTATCTTTCTGATGTGATCTCTTACTCTCTTTCCTGTCAATGATCTCTATTATTGTATTCTGGTAATTCACATCTTATTCTTTTCTGACGTTATGCCTTGCTAAGTTCCATTTTAACTTGGCTATATAGGGTGTTGTTTTTTAAACAGTTGGTTTGTTTTTTGTCTTTCAATTTTATTTTTAGTATTGATTTATCCAGGCTCTTTGTGGCTTTAATCTTTTTGTTCATTTTTGCTTTAGTTAAGCAAGACGTTTGGCGTGCGCATTCAAGAATTAAGAGGATGTACTGGTTGAATAATTTTGTTTACGTTTTGTTGTATATTATTTAATTTAAGACCTATCTCTTTTTTATTCTTAAATTCTGTCAGACTAATCGGACTCTTCTTTTTAATTTGCTGTTTGTTTTTCCTTATTTATTTTAATTGTCTCTCCAAAAAAATATATATCTTCTATATATATAAAAGCGAAAGTTCACTCATCACCATATCGCCGAAACTATAAGACCTACAAACTTGAAATTTGGTAGGTAGGTTCCTTATAGGGTCTAGACGTCCGCTAAGAAAGGATTTTCTGAAACTCTATCCCTAAGGGGGTAAAACGGGGGTTGGAAATTTGTAAGAAAGTCCTATGTTTTTGGAGTAAGGAACTAGAAAATTAAAATGTGTGCTCTTTAGAGGTTGTGGAGGTGTACTTATATTGTATTTTTAGAAATCAACCCCCTTCAAAAGGATTGAACGGGGGTCGGATACTTTTTATACAAAAATCAACACGCCACGCGAACGACGTCGCGGGTGCATCGATTTAGATTCCAAAAATGTGGTTAGATTTTTTTGTCTTTCTGTCTGTCTGTCTGTATATTTGTGCTCGCATCACATGAAAACTACTGATTCGATTCGAATGCGGTTTTCACAGATGTATTTTAGCACGTATTTATGCATACATACGTGCTATAATTTACTTTTGATATTCGAAACTAGATGGCGCTATGAGGTTATTAAAACAAATGACTCACAAATTACTACATATATCATACAGATGATTAGGTCCAATGTAGAACTGTCAGAGATCAATATTATAAGTTCGTCATAATCGGTGTTGTATGAATTATTGTTATCAAAATCTGTTTACTGGTTGCAGCGTGATTGACTGACAAACATGAAATTTTAAATAAAAAAAAAAATAAAAAAATTAAAAGTAGTTAGGCCAGACTTAATTTACTAAGGATATATACCTACAGAATGATTAAAATTAAAATTTTATATGTAAAATAGATAGTCATTAAATCATTTGCGAATAGCCCAATTCCACGCGGGCAAAGCCGCGGGTAAAAGCTAGTAAAATGTAATTTATGTTTAGACCGTTTATTATCATTTTTTAATATTTTGTATTTTTATCATTGGTTTTCTTTTGAAGTAACTAATTATTTAATTAATGGGTCTACCTACACATTAATTCGGATCCATTTGCTCTGTTAGCGTGTTCTGTAAATCCTTTATTTATTTATATACTGAAATATATTTTAAAATTAAATCAATAAAATGAATGTGAAAATAATTAGACCAGTAACATTGTATTGTAGTGAGTAGGTAAGTGGTAATAAGTACCAGCAATACTCAAATCAAGGATTACTGCTGATTAAACCGGTTGAAGAAAAATATGAGATGCTATTAGCTTATTCAAAAGAAAAGATAAAAACATAAAATTTATCTAGGAAACAAAAAAATAACAATTAGAAAGATAAAAATAAATGGAAAGGAATAAAAGAAAAACCAAAAAAAAAGACTGCGAAAAAAAAGAGAAGCAGAAAAGTATGGACTAACATACGGTAAGAAATGAAAAAATAGAGACCAAAAAATAAATGTACACAAGATATGAGAATTTCAATAATTATAAAACTTTGGAATATTTTAATAGTTATTTATGATATGAGTGTTAAAAGTGAGGTTTTATTTTGTGAGTGAAAACGTTTGTGAAATGAGCGGAGCGAATTGAACAATTTCACGAACAAAATAAAATCACTTTTAACACAAATACCATACAATGTTTTTTGTACAACTTCCCTATTTTGATAATGAAACGAGCGAATTTTCAATGACAATGAACCAAACCGTGTTAAAAGTAAACTAAACCGTGTTAAAAGTAAACTTGTTTACATGGCAACGTGTTAAAAGTATTTTTAACACGCTGCTATGTAAACAATCGTTTTTAACATTGTTTGCTATCATTAAAAGTGTCACTTTTAATGACAGTTGTACAAAAAAACATTTTGAGATGTTTTTAAATAATCCTTTCCATTCTTCAAATTAATAAGACTGTTTATTGTATATAGACATATATAAGATGGATTTTCCTCGGTGGTACACACTCTATCGGTGATTTTCCGGGAGTGTGAATCTTTCTTAAGGAAATCGGTTACTAATATTAGTTTCGTTTTTGTTAAGATTGTCAGAACTTTTGTTAATATAACTTAATTAATGAATTGAATACGATGTCAAAAAAAAATATTTGGTTTGAGATTCATGACTTAATTCATGTAGAATATCCTATACATATTCCTATTTTTAACTGTTTCCGAAATATTAAGTCGGCTCGCACACCGGAGCAATATGCAACTAGCAACGTGCAATAAGCAATATTATCACCAATGTGTTTTTCCATTATATTTTTGTTGATCTCGCACACCGACGCAATACGATATCGCTATTGCCTTTCTAGAGCAACATATATGTTGCTAGCAACACGACGTGCCGGTTGAAAAGCAACTATATCGCCCATAATTTGCCAATATTTTGTTCATCAAGCAGTGTTAGATCATTAAGGGTTTTTTGGCGAACCAAAACCGAACCTTTTGGTTAGATGGCGACGAGAGGCTTCGTCGGATGTATCGATACAGCGATTTTGAAACTGTGTGGGATGCGTCTTTAATTCTTGAGCACATATACTGGCTCCATGTTTAATCCACGCTTTGATTGCTGGATGAATCCAATATCGTATCCTTTTTCTTTTCTTTCTCCTTAAAATTTGCCACAAAATTACCACTTTGTCTTGATCAGACGACATTTCCAACAAGTGATTTTTATTGCTTTGGTATGCGAAGTACAACAAAATATGTTGCCTGTTGCTTATTGCATGTTGCTATTTGCTAGTTGCACATTGCTCCGGTGTGCGAGCCGCCTAAGTGTTGTCAGATTAAAAATTAACATTAAAAAAAGAAAATTATTTCATTTCACAAATTTGTTTAATCTTGTTAAAGGCGGTCTCAGCTAGATTCGAGTCCAATTAATTAATATTTTTTTGATTTCTCCTTATTGTGATTTTTTCATTGTCTAGCTTCTTAAATAAAAAAAAAATCTACCAAACGCCAGACATCTGGTGAAAGGCATTCTGGGCTAAATTAGAGTCCTATTATTTAATATTTTTTTAATTTCTCCTTAATGTGTTTCTTATTTAACAAAACAGTTTTATCATCTCATCAAACTACTTAACATATTCATACTGCAACCTTATTTAATCAAAGCTTTAAGCTGTGAATTATGTTATTTTACTTGATAACATTTCTTATAACTTTCACAAAATAATAAATATTATATAATTATGTGTTATCAACATATTTTTTAATTTTCAACATTTTTCCATCTTAGCTTTTATTTACATCTTTTTCATTGCTTATTTCTTACAGATCGTTGAAAATGAATAATTTATTTATTCGGTTTAGCAGGAATAAAACAACTAATTTATTAAATTAAATGCATTGTTGACAATTATCATTTCCCAAAGACTGGTTTATTAACGGACCGTTAAAATGCGCTATGCCTTGTTGCATTTAACAATTCTTTTTTATGCGATGATATAAATTCTGTACATTGTCAAAAACAATAATTTATTTTTGAAAATCTGCGTTAAAAAAATAAACAGTAAGAAAAAAAACTCATTTTTAAGCTCAAAAAATACCTCCTTGAGCTAGAGGAAGTTTTGAGCACGAAGATGTCACACGCTGCAGATTATTTTGTAACACGTTTTGAAGCATTTGTAAAAACTTTAAGGGAAATGGGTTTTAATTTAAAAATTTTGGTTAACTAAGAAATATTTAATATCTTAAGCAATTTTTGAAGTAAAACTTCTTTAGGCGCGACTAGAGGGTAACTCAGATTTTTTTTCTGGCGGAAGTAACGGTGTGACGTCAGCTATTTTCTGACGGAAGTAAAGGTATGACGTCAGCTATGGGAGGAGCTTAAAAACCTTTCCAAACAAAACAAATTTGCATTGAAAAACTTGTGGTTCCTAATCAAAATCTTAGCGTTTTCCGGCCACTTTTCATACGACCTAGTCTATCTAATTTGTGATAGTTAATAAACATTGGAAGTTAGTGTAAGTGTTTATATTTTATATTCATTTTAGTGGAATTGAGGTTATGTTTTGTTTAGAAGTTTATAAATTTTATTATGGTAATCTTGTAATCAATTATGTATTCATTAACTATTAGATACTATTCTGTTCGAGTAAAAATGGTGTTGTATTATAATCTTCTTTCGGTTTCAAATTCCTTTTTCTACTGAATAATATAAATATAACATATCATTTTTTGTCAAGTATATAGACAATATATATAATTAAATTGTAATTTAATACTTATTTTGCGATACGTACGTCAAATAACTTTTACTTCAAACGCGCGTAAAGGTTACTTGCACACTCTTTTTTTTTTAAAGAAGTATTGATGTATCGCTCCAGTGGGAAAATCTAAATATATAGACATAAGGTGGTAAAACAGCTCAAAACTGCACTCCGTTAACTCTTATTCTCTCACGAAATAGCACTTCCATTGTTCTTCTTTTAGAATATACATCTGAAGATTTATTTGTTATGCTAAACATTATTGTGTTGGTAATGTTGTCTTTTGTTGTCGAGATTTTAGCAGCGTAAATTAGTAATAAAACCTGCCGTCTTAAATAAGAAAATTATTAAAAAGTTCTTTTATTCCACTGACTTAGAAAGTCGTTTTCAAAGTAACGATAAATAATCTTAAATAAGCATTTTTTACAAAATTAGGCTACTTTGGATTGGTGATTTGTAAAGATGAGCCAGAAAATAGGAAACTCGACGTTTTTGACTAATTTTTAATTTTATTTATGGTGTATAGCTTAATTTTGTTTGGAATGCTGTTTTTTGGGAGAAGAAACAATATTGGACTTAGAGTATATCTTCGTGCTATGCCCTAATTTAAAAGTTTGTGTTCTTAAAACATTTTTACTAAAATATTGCATGTTGCTGAACGTTTCAGTTTTAATAAGTTTTTAAAATAAGAAAATAAGGTATTTTTAGTTTGTGTCAAAAGCTTTTGTTATTTTAAATTACCATATAAGACAATTATTAACAATATTTTCTAAAAATTTGTTTGATAATGGTTTATTAAGTTGGAGGTGTCTTTTATACAGTTTAGGAATGTTCTTTAAAAAAATATTAATACATACGCTAGTTAAAACCAATTTTGATTTTGATGCGGGATATCATAGAAACCTGGGGTGAATATCAAAAAATTTGTTTTTTACTCTTACACAGTATACTTTTTGAAATTTTAGAATGTATACAAACAAGAATATTTTAAATGACATTAAGGAGTAATTAACAAAACCCGCAACCTTAACCTTTACGCGGTAACCCTCTAATCACTAAGCCACATGTGCATTAGTAATTAGTCAGCCTTTCAGTAGTTTAGATTCAACTCATGTCACATGTGACACTTACTTACTTTCGCCCTAAGCACATCTATGCACGACGTTAATGAAAGAGATTATTTCTCAAATCGACAACGAAAACTTTACGTCATTTTTTTTTGTACTTTGTTTTATATTTTTATTCGGTTAGGAGACTGGAATCATGGTTTTTAGTAAACTAATTATTTTTGAGATATTTCTTATGGGATTTTTATAATCTTAAAAAGTATAAAAACAAGAATGTATTAAATGACATTAAAAAGAAATTGAAAAATAATGTTGCATCTGGCTTAACTCGAATCCACAACCTTAACACGGTTACTCTCTAAATACTAAGCCACAGATGCCTTAGTAATTACTTAGCCTTTCGGTAATTTAAATTCAATTCATGTCACATGTAGATTTGGAAATTTGGAAAGGGGCGACATATGGCTCATTGTGCATCCTCCCGTCTGTAGGGTTGTCATTAGGCCTAGAGGTTTAAAATTGGTGATGATGCTCCCGAGAGGTATCTTCCTAACATCAGCTGGTGTAAGCCATTACTCGCCCAACACGGATCTTCTGATTTCAGAAAAAGCAGAGCAGTCATACATTATATGCTCTACTGCAGGGGTTTTTTGGACCTAGACCCAAATACTCAGAAAGCCTGGGTGCGTACCCAAGCATCTTTCAACCGGAAATCCGTGCCATCGAAAGATGTATAGAATTTAGTATTCAAAGGAACTATCGTAGGCAGAAGATTGTAATTATGTCAGATAGTCAAGCAACCATCAAAGCTCTGAACTCACATACAATCAGTTCAAAGATGGCCTGGGAATGCCTAGGCAAATTAAATGAATTAGGACAGAATAACTCTGTTACCTTGCTATGGGTTTCAGGATCCATTGGAATAGATGGAAACGAAACAGCAGACAAGTTGGCAAAAGTAGGAGCTGAAGTCCCATACCTGGGACCAGAATTATCCTGTGGAATCAGCAATCTTAGAAAAACTAAGGAAAAAAATGGATAGTAAATATATCTTATGGAATTTTAAAAATTTCTGAAAGTATACAAACAAGTATATATTAAATAAAATTAAGGAGAAATTGAAAAAATGTTGCATCCTCTTTATATAACAAACGCTTAAAGCAACTAGGTTAAGACTCCTAAATTTTAGATCAAATTGTAAATGATATTCTCCTCTGACAGTGTATATCGCCCTTATGCAAATAACTTATAGACCTTAATACAAGATTATTCGTTTTCTAATTTGTTTCTTAGTTTTCTAAAAACTTTCTTTTAAAGCTAATTTAAAAGTTTTGGTGTAATATTATGTTGAGAGATAAAATATAAGAAACTTGCTCAAGATACCATAATTAAAAGATAAAAAAGTTTTACTAACACTGGAATAGCTTTTTCTTATAAAATAATTCTATAATGTGACTAAATTATACAATCAAACTTGAATGCCTTTTAAGTTTGATTAGTCAAAGAAACGAACTTCTCACACCCGTTTTATGTGGGTTAGTTTTACCCAAGGTTTATTTCTACATATTTAATTGCCTATTGCCCCCATTTCTGCAATTAAAATCAAGATATTCAAAATGAAAACGTTTGTTTCCTAGAATAACTTCATTTGCAGAAACGCCTCTAAATGGATCTACGCCCAATAGACTATTCAGAATTAATAATTAATTATTACAACTACAACTATCGTAACGTTAAACCAGCGTATTTTTTAAACAACTAAAACTAAAGATAATTAACATATGAAGACATGTTTATTTATTTGATAGATCTAAGAATCATTCACAACAAATATTGTAACCGAAAACTTGAACTTTAAAAATTTTTTCATTGGGTAGAATTAAGTAGTTGTTCTTGGTTTTAGTTACTTTCTAGGAAGAAACGTGTAAGATGTTTTTCCAAATTACCATAAATATTGAATAAACTTAAAACTTGGTAGACACTAAATAAGTCCAAAGAAGTGAAAAAAAATAATTTTCAAGTTACCCTTTGATTTAAAATTAAACTGTTTGTTCTTTGTCATCGTCGTTTCAGGTAAAATTGGTATTAAAAAGTAGAACAAACTTTACCGTTAAAATGTGATGAATTTCGATAAAATGTAGAGATTAAATTTTAAATGAGTTTTAGGAATGGCTGTCATCGCAGTAAATTATATAGAAGTTTTTGTTCTGTTTTGTTTTAGTTCTCTGCTTTATTTAAAAACTTTTCCTCTCTATTCAAAGCTAACTATTATATTAAGAACTTCACACTATAATAAAATTTATAAAACTTTTGTGTAAAATATCAACGCACATGAATATCAAAAAAGTTCTGTCAACAATTATAGCCGTTTAAGTGTTACGGAATGTATTACGAATTTACGATTATATTTAATGCGAGATCAGAAAAAATAGTATGTATATCTCGTAGTAAAAGCACATTCCCGGACTTCAATGTTTGTTGGCCTCGGCTAAACGCCTCGGCCAACAATTTACATTGTCGTCCGGGAATGTATTGCTTTTCCTACTAGATACACAATATACTATTCCGTCGACCGTCCTTTTCAGAAATAAAGTTGCTTTCAAATATATTTAGTGGGAACATAAATAGGAATATGCATATTGTGTTGTTTATAATGAAATCGTTTTTGGAATATGGTTCAAAATCAATGTTGATGGTTTCTAAAGGAATGAATCATGAATTTGTTGCTGGATTTCATACAGTTAATATGCGAATTCAATATGGCTAACTACATACCCGAAATAGTTATAACGTTGCATACTTTTAATTCTATAAAAGCTATTTATGGGCATGCGGTTCGTTTAAAAATTTATTTGCATCCATTTCCGATAAATCCATGCCATCCAAACATTTTACTCGGTCACATATGCTGGTTTTTTAGCAACTACTTTTTTCCCAGGTTCAATGACTGTTGTAAAAACTAAAAAATAAAAAAGGAAGGAATTACCCGCTTTCAAAAAGGAAAATGAACTAGAAATTATCGTCAACTAGGCACCTGACTCGCCAGCTTAATCTCAATCACTCACTTAAGTACTGTGTTCATAAAAATGATATTTTTAATCTTTTTCAATTAAAAGTAGTGAGCTTAAATAAAGTATAGTACATAACTAAAGTGGTATTACTCTTTCCACACTCGTGGGATTACGCATTTGTCATTATGCGGCTCGTTCGTATTTTTTGTACTCGTGTGTAAACCACTACTTACTATTCTTGTCATGAAATCTACTATTGTGTTAAAAAAGTATCATTGTTATCATAAAAAATATTCAGTGTTTTTTGTTCAAAATTTTCAGTTTTATGTAATTTCCTATAAAATGTAAAGTCACTCTGGAATTCTGGAATATTAAATGTCAAAAATTTCATCCAATACACATATTATCTAAATTTGATCAAAACCTGTAAATCTTTTTTTTCTACAAACGTCACTAAAAGTGGAATTTTTAACGCGTGCTGTCAGTGTCTAAAATGTCTTTTTACGACACTGGTGTTAAATGTCATTTACTTTTAGCACCAGTGCTAAAAGTGATTTACTTTTAGCACTGCTAAGAAAAGCTTGTAATACCTGCTTATGTCCTGGTTATTTATATTCATCATCGCTTTCAACATAGAATAATTGGACCAAAGCGTCGATGATTTCCATATTTTAGACTTTTCTTCAAAGTAAGCGAGCAGCACTTTTTCACTGGTTTCCCTACCTCTAACATTTTTTTGATCACACCACTTCAGAAAATCAATGGTATGAAAACTCATACTGTCGCTTTGACTTATTAGGCAATAATTCAAAGGTAGCATTATTAGCAGCTTCTTCAATTTCCACCGAGAGAAATTCATTTTCTTGATCACTTTCCATCATCGAATAAGAATTTATAACATTTGTTTGACGCAAGCTGTCAAAAACAAATCAACAATCGATTTTTTCTTCGTCCTAGCAACGTATTTCGTAGGTAAGTTAGATGAAATTAGATACATTTTATCAATTTATTTATTAAAAATAATAATAAGCGTTAATTTGGACTATTACTAGCGTTCGTAGAAAAAATATTGTATGATATACCTGTTAAAAGGGATTTTATTTTGTGAGAAGGGAAGTATGAGGCACGACGCCGTAGGCGGAGTGCCTCATTCCTTCGAACACTTTTAGCACTTATATCATAAATAACTATTAATAGATACTGTTAGACTTTCCAGTTTATTTCAAGCAATTGTGATTGTTCTGTAAAGTTTTCTTTGTCAATAATGTTAATAATGCTCATGGCGGACATATTATCTATGACGTTTTTTTGTCAAAATTTTGACCTTCTTTACCCCTGTCCGCCACCTCCTTTGTATTCACTCAGCTGTCCGCCGTTTCGGATTTCGGCTTCTCAAGGATTAAACATTATGTGGTGAAATGGCGGACTTATCGATGACGATTTTTTGCCAAAATTTAGCCTTCTTTACCCTTTTGTGCCCACTCAGGTGTCCATCCGTCGAATTGTCGTATCAACACCATAGACTGAGAATTTTTTTATGCATATTATCCTTGTCGACAATTTTACGAAAAGTTTGCAACTTTCGCCCGGTATAGCTACCACCTGTATCCACTAGGGTGTCTGCCTGAGCGAGAACGCAAATGAACATGTTGCAAAGGAGCAATGTCATATTGCGGACAATTTAGCAAGTAGGGCTACGGGCTACAAATATGTTAGCTCTCGCCCATCTACGAAGCTAACAAGGTCCGCTAAAACGTTATACAGTGCTGGGATGAAAAACGAACTGTCCAGATAGTTATTACCTCATCTTGGCAAGAAAACAGCAAAAAAATTTAAGCCGTTGACCAGACAAAATCTCCGAATTGCTGTTGAATACGTGTTGGACGAGTATTCGCTTACACCAACCGATGTCAGGGAAATTCTCCTCGGAAGCCTCATCCCCTATTTTAAATCTCTAAGCCTGAAGGATATTCCTACACATGGGAGGATGCACAATGGGCCATATGTGGCCTCAGTGCCGACAGAGCACTTGTTCGCTCCTACCATAATCCTACCTATCTAAACACGGACAACGGCGAATTATCTAATCTAGCTCTCCTGCTATAAGGCCCCTGTTTTTCACATGACCAGTTTTATATGTCCTGTTCCAAAGTGAATACTTCAAGAAATTTGGTGTCCTCTTGTGGTATACAAAGAAGTTCATTGTTCCAGTTTAAATAAGAAAATATTACAATGTAATTATTATTTTGTTGTTAAATTTTATATCTTATAGATTTTGCTAATACTTTCTTAAGTTTCTGTAAATTTTAGGAATAAGCACAATTTACAAAAAGAACTTTTTATAATAGAAAGTTTTTTACTGATTTATAGGTCATATTTTGTGTCATCTCAACAATGCACAGCATCCCTGATTTTGCAAAAATATTAAGTCATACAACGCTGTGATTGATCATAGAGAAGATTGTTTCCTTGTTAACAAAATCAAGGGTAGTTGTATCTAAAAACTTTCTAAAACAGTTTATTTTATTACCAGTTAAAATAATAATTACTGTTTTCACATGTAAGAACAAAAAAAAAAAGAAAAAAAAATCTTCTCTGTAGCGTAATCGATCCCATTATGATAACATAACAGAACTGTCAAAAGTGGACTGACTCGCCGCCTAACCAACTACGCTACGAACGATTTATTTAATAACTTTCAAAATAATATTATCTATACACAACTTAGATCATGTTTAATATCAATTCGGTATAAATTTCGAAATCTATGTATATGCCTAAATACACTTGAAACATGCATTGTCATCCAGTTCTTAGCTATCCTGAAAATTTCAGAGCTATAGGTAGTCGGGAAATAGGTTTAAATTCGATTACAAATTCCACGGAATGACACAGAGACACAGAACACGGCGAAAATATAAAAAACTTTCTAATAATAAAAAATCTGGTGTGGGCACCACACGACCTTCCGAACACTAACAAGTAGTGGTAGTTTTTGATAAAAGTGTCAATATCTCGAAAAGTAATGAAAATATCAAAAAAATGTATTCTTTCAAAAATGACTGAAATTACATGTTCTTTCCACAAAGTATAAATATTTTGCCAATAACGATATAAAAACCCAATATTTTCAAAAAATTCCATTTTTTGATAAGAGTAAACGTCCACTTCCGGTCGGCCGATTTTACTCAAATTCTATCAGATTCCTCCGATGGTGATTATAAGTAAGGTTTTATAGTTTCATTCCGATCCGATTAGCCGTTTAGCCGCAAATGTGTTCACAGACACACAGACAGACACACAGACAGACAGACATTTTTTATTTTTGGGTTTTTTAGGCTCAGGGAACCCTAAAACGCGTATTTCCGCTAAAAACCCGAGATCGAAATTTTTCGCGATCACAATACCTTCCTATAACAGCGTTGCTGTTCGGAAGGTAAAAAGCACGTGCTTGCTCGCGCTCATACACACGCAATAGTATATTACGTATCAAGAGTAGTAAGTAGGACATTACGTACGAGTGGTAAAGTTACACGAGTACGTAATACCTCTTACCACTCGAGTTTCGTACTATGCTTTATCTACGACTCAATATTTTAATTTTAATTCTAAATATTTGACATCTCTAAAAAAATATATGACGTACGTACTGTAGGTACTGTTATCTACTCCTTTGACAGTAAATGTCATTTATACTCATTGTCACCATACAGGGTAAGTAAGCTATAACGCACAGTTGTGCGTAATGAAACGTCATTCCAATATTACGCACAACTGTGCGTTATAGCTTACTTACCCTGCATGGTGACAATGAGTATAAATCACATTTACTGTCAAAGGAGTAGATAAAATTATATTATCACCCATCAAACATTTCTTTTTTTTTTTAATAAAAAAGAAGGTGTTTTTAACACCTGCTTTTAAAAAATCAGTGTTACGTATAAGACTCTTTCTTAGTGAATTATGAGATTGCTACTGAAAAATATCGCAAACCTCTTTTAAATAGTAAAAATAAATGAAAACCTACTTCGTAGCACCAACTAGTATCATAATGACTAAATACTGCTGTCTAGTGTCTAGTTCTAGTAGGTACACAGTTATACAGCTACATTGCTTACTACCTACTAGTTTGAAAATTCTGTTGCTACTTTATATGATGATTGATATGATTCATTACACAGACGTTAATTAATTCATAGTTACGTTAGATCTTCTAACACGGATAAATTCAAAGCTCTGCCGACCTTCTATATATATTTAGTAATTTGAATTTAACATATTTAGTTGTTGCAACTTTGTGATCTTTTTTTAGATAATATTTAGCAATATGTACATTAACGAATTTAATTGTTCTAATTTTATGGACGTACCTAAATTAGCATACCGTTGGGAAAAAAGATATTATAAGGATATCAAGTAATTAAAGCCATAATTTATTCGTATATTTAGAGATTTAAGTTTTATTTGGAATAAAACAAATTTACACCGCTTTTTAAATTTTACCTTTCTAACGAAATCAATTGATTTTCAGATTAGATAGGCAATCCAAATTTCGTTTGTTGTTGTATGGATTTCTTTTTGATAAGTTAACACTAATTAGGAATTCTGTCCAAAAAATATTCTTCCGTAACTATTTGGTTGGTGGCATCTTTCGAAGTAGTCACCATTTGATTAAACAACACGCTTATATCAATGCTTCCACTTTCCAAAGCAGTCTAGAAACTCAGTTATCGGAATTGCCTTTAGTGAATTTGTCGCATTGGTTTCAACAGTCAAATCGGTGTCCTAGAAGCGGCATTTTTAATCCAAGAAACAGCCAAAAATTACAAGGAGTTATGTCGAAACTGTATGTAGGCTGCCGAAGCTGTACAATACTGTGTTTTGATAAGTACTGCTGTACAAAGTTTAATGCGTGGGCTGGAGCATGATCATGGTGAAGAAGCCAGTCACCGGTTTTTAGCAAAACTGTGGTCGTTTTCTTCTAATTGTATCTCGCAACCTGTTTAAAATTTCAACGTAGTACTCTTTATTAATCGTCTAATCTGCAGGAGCATATTTGTGATGCACGACGCCTTCATAATCGAAAAAAAAAGCGATCAACATTGAGTTGATTTTGTTCCGACTTTGACGTGCTCTTTTTTTGGTAGGTGCGAAAAGTATGCTTCCACTGCGAACACTGTTGTTTTGTTTTAGAATCATAACCGTAAACCCATGATTCGTCACCAGTAATAACCTTTTTAGGCAAATTTTCATCGCTATTGATCCTGATCGTTTTCTAATCGAAGGCTTTTTTGCTGTTCTAGGATGAATTTAGTACAGAAACTAGCCATTCTTAAATTCTTGGTTAAAATTCGGTACTTTTTGGTATTGCAAGTTATCTTCTAGTTCCCTAACAGTCAAACGAAGATCTTGTTCAATTGCCGCTCGCACACGCTCAACATTATCCAATGTTTTTCCGGTCGAAGGTCGACCAGAACGAGAATTACTGTCAACAGGTCATTTTTAAAACGTTATACTACTCTTTTATATGTGTTTTGCACATTAAATCGTCTCCAAAGTTTAAAGCAAAACTTGATGCAAATTCGTTTCTCAACTTTTTCAGTCATTTTTAGCTACTTAAAAAACCCTTTGAAAACAAACACACGCTGCTCATGAATTATACGTAGAGGTAGGGGTCGCTAGAAAAATTTGTCGCGGAAATATAAATGCAGGTCGGATACTTTTGGGACAGACCTCGTATATACTTTGCATTCAAAAATTAAGTTTTAAATTATTATAAATTATAGCCTAGGGGATGCCGAGGACTAATAGCTATATAGTTAACAATATAATTTCATCAAAATCCATCCATTAGGATTTTTATAAAGCTAGATAACAAACAGCCTCTTATACAGTTTTATTATCATCTAGGTGTACCCGCGACGTCGTGTTGATTGGTGTATAAAAATTTCTCCCCCCATCCCGTTAAAGGGGTGGGAGGAGACATTTTTATACACCAGCTGTTAAGTTGAAAGAAGACAAATACATCTGTGAAAACCGCATTCGAATCGGATCAGTAGTTTTCATGTGATGCGCGCACAAACATACAGATAGACAGACACGTACAAAAAAAAAATCTAACCATATTTTTGGGTTCTGTATAGATGTATCTGCGACGACGTTCGCGTGGCGTATTGATTGTTGTATAAAAATTTCTCCCCCCATCCCGTTAAAGGGGTGGGGGAAATTTTTGATACACCAGATGTTAAGTTGAGAGAAGACAAATACATCTGTGAAAACCGCATTCAGATCGTTCGCGACCTAATAATCCTTATAGCATGATTCAGTAGATATTCATGCGCGATGGTTTAAATTAGCGTATTTCATGTATAACTTTGGTGTTTCTATACCAATTTCTATGATTCTTTTTTATGGAATAGTTAATGTTATTGTGAGTCAACCATAAAAGATAGACAAATGCTGTCGTGGGATATTTTTTATATAATTTTAAAGAGAACATTTCCGCCATACATGATTTCTGTATGGCTTTAACCATTAAGGTTGCACACGCGACGGAAGCTTAAATAAGCACAATTTACAAAAAGAACTTTTTATAATAAAAAGTTTTTTACTGATTTATAGGTCATATTTTGTGTCATCTTAACAATGCACAGCATCCCTGACATTGTAAAAATATTAAGTCATACAACGCTGTGATTGATCATAGAGAAGATTGTTTCCTTGTTAACAAAATCAAGGGTAGTTGTATCTAAAAACTTTCTAAAACAGTTTATTTTATTACCAGTTAAAATAATACAAAAAAAAAGAAAAAAAACTTCTCTGTCGCGTAATCGATCCCATTATGATAACATAACAGAACTGTCACAAGTGGACTGATCCGCCGCTTAACCAACTACGCTACGAACGATTTATTTAATAACTTTCAAAATAATATTATCTATACACAACTTAGATCATGTTTAATATCAATTCGGTATAAATTTCG
The DNA here is from genome assembly GCA_964028335.1 of Altica lythri. Lineage (NCBI taxonomy): Eukaryota > Metazoa > Arthropoda > Insecta > Coleoptera > Chrysomelidae > Altica > Altica lythri. Next base: position 56,499,525 of record OZ034805.1, on the reverse strand, counting down.
AAATCTATGTATATGCCTAAATACACTTGAAACATGCATTGTCATCCAGTTCTTAGCTATCCTGAAAATTTCAGAGCTCTAGGTAGTCGGGAAATAGGTTTAAATTCGATTACAAATTCCACGGAATGACATAGAGACACAGAACACGGCGAAAATATAAAAAACTTTCTAATAAAAATGGATTAACTTCTCCCGTTTTCCCAACATTTCCCTTTACTGCTCCGCTCCTATTGATTGTAGCTTGATGAAAAGTATACTATAACCTGCTCAGGAGTATGAAAAATAATTGTACCAAGTTTCGTTAATATCCGCTAAGTAGTTTTTGTTTTTATAACGGTTATACAGACAGACAGACAAAAATTTTACTGATTGCATTTTTGGCATCAGTATCGATCCCTAATCACCCCCTGATTTATTTTGGAAATATATTTCATGTACAGAATTGACCTCTCTACAGATTTATTATAAGTATAGAAGAAGATAGATGGATTATGTGTTGTTAATTGTTCATAACTACTAGGGAGGGTAGAGGTAAGGAGAACGATCTTAAATGGGAAATGATTAAAAATGTGTCCACTTTTTAGAGGTACATAACACTTCTCAAACTTGCCACTACAATGGCGCTAAAGTAGATGTAGGGTACAGAATGAATGTAGCAGTTTTTGACAAATTGATTGAAATGTCGTATGATTTCGTAATATAAGTGCTATAAAAAACGTGGTAATGAATTTTTAAATACTTATTCACTTATTGCTGGAAAATAATCATTAATAAAATTTCATTTTATATACTTTATTATTATCTTATGTATGTGTCATAATAAAGCGGAAATGTGTCTTTCCTTGTTTATTTATCTATCCTACTCTAAGCAATTATGGCGCTTTTTTTAAAATTTACCCTACTACGATCGTAGCGCCACCCTTATTTACCACATTTTGACGGACACATTTAATACACGGAGACAGTTCTCCTTACCTCTACCCTCCATAATAACTACTAACAATTAATTGTATTTCAAAATTGACATATACTATCCCATAAATGTGTACAGGGCGAGCTATGTTAGATAACAAACCAAGATTTTTATGCAACCAGGAATTCGTTAATTTCATACTGTCATATTCTAGTTAAAAATTTACGAAATATATTTTATCTATAATTAATTAGCAGTTAATTAATATTGGAATACATGTGACAAGAACTCTAATTAAATATTCAACTGAACCATCTTTACAACATTCCAACTTATCACAGAATTTCCAGCAAGGTATATTCATTACAATCGCATTCCTGAATATCTCGAATAACCAATTTATTCCAGTTTAAATTCATAAGGCTTACCTTATGGGTTATATTCCATAATTATTCGTGGAATTAATGTAATGCCAGATCTAAAAGTTTTTTCTGAATTAATTACATGGTACAAGTTGGAATAAGTGTAACAGTAATCTCCATCGGGTTTGTAACATTTCTATCAACCGAAATGAATAATTTTCTAGTATTAGTGACTGATCATAATCAAATAATCTTACGTAAATGGTGTTAAAAATTTCAAGATCTTTCAACTTAATTTAATTTTAAAATGTATACAATAGTGAAAAAATAAAGGAACCAAGTGGTTGTATTTCCATCAAAAATAGTCGCACTGAAATAAAAATAAAAAATAAACATTTTCAAGCTTAAATTTTCTACTTTGATACTCGCAATAAAAAAATTCTTCAAGTAACATGTACCACTCAATCCTAATAAATCCAAAAAGATTTTTTTGGTCCTCCGTCCAGAAACAATACTATTAATTACTTCAAAATCGTCCGGAAAATGGCATTTTCCGGCCTAGGCCGGCAAAGTAGCTTTTAGATTATCTAAAGAGATGGCGCTATGAGTTTAAATTTTAAGTCACCAAAAATACATAATAAATATAACTTTTAATTAAATTTAATTAAAAACAACGTACAATATACTAAACTTACCTATAACTTTTTCTAAATGTAAGCAGGATTCTAATTTACATTTAATTTCTCTCACAACTTGTATTATAAAATTTGACATTTATGTCAATTTACAACTACTTATCATTCGATTATGGATATAGTTCATTGTCTCTGCTATTTTTATATAAAATTATTAGATATTGATTTTAATATTTTCAATATAACAATTTTCTCTGTGCTGCTTATTAGCCAGAGATAATAGAATTAATTAATTAATTTGTCTATGTTATTAGCACAGTATTTGTATGTATAAAAATTAATTACCAGCTGACATTTTGTCGGCTATCTTCTAGTCAGTGGTCTTAGTTCAGTTAGCACAAGCAGTCAAGTCTTGAACATAACAGAACTTTTGAAAATATTAAAAATTAGTCGAACCAAAAAATAGTGTGTGTTACACGTCCGGAAAATATTTTGCAAGTGCTCGTATTGTTTCGCCTCGGTGCTACGCACCTCGGCTACACAACTTTACTCGCTCTTGCAAAATGTCATTTTCCGTCCTTGTGTCACAAATAACTATTTTTCGAAATTAACTTAACGACTAGGTATATGTTTTGGATAACTTGTTTATTAAGCTTTAATATTCTTATTTAAAAAGTTCGATAAGATCACTTCTCGTTGAGCTATTGGACTTTGAATGGAAATGGATCTTCTTGTCTTTAACTATAATTTCTTAGTAACCGCTGATAAATCAAGAATTTCCATCATAAAAAACTAGTAGAAAGTTGTGTACAATTGTGAAAAATTGTTGGAAATCTTCAAAAAATGTGTAAACTCGTGATATATTGAAAATAGTAAGAAAAATATGGAAAAACGTCAAAAAATTGCTTAAAAACAAAAAAATAAAAATAAAAACGTGGGTAAATTACAAAAAAAAAACGAGTAGGTATCAAAAAGATGGGACAAATTGAAAACAAAAATGAAAAAAAAACATGAAATATCAGAAAAAGATGTAAAAGCATAATTGAAAAAAACAATCGAAAAACAAAAAAAAAGAAAGACTAATAAAATAAAAAAAGCAAAAAAAGTTAAGAAAAAATCTCAAAAATTGGTATATGAAATCATAATAAATAAAATAAGATATATGAAATAATAGGAAAGAAAAGATAAAATCGCAAAAATTAGAAAAAAATACAGTTTAGAAAATAAAAAAAAGGGATTAAACAACAAAACAAAAAAAAATTGGTAACAATCGAGAAACTAAAGGAAAATAACAAATAACCGGAAAAACTAAAATAAGAAAAAATAAAACCGAGAAAATATTATTAAAATTGTAAATAGAATAAAATGTAAAAAATTGAAAAAGATTACAAAATGGGAAAAATTACAAAACGCAACAAAAAAAAACGTTACCCCTTTTGACCCCTCAAACGAAGCCCTATATAAACAAATTTACAACTATTTCTCTATGGTTTTTGCTTAAACCTTCATTACGGAATAGTACATTACGTAACGAGTGCGAAAAGCAGGTGATCCCATCACGTGTGCGTGTGTCGCGTGAGCCGAAGGCGAACGCGATAAAAAGCACGAGTGATGGGATTACCTGCTCACCGCACGAGTTGCGTATTCTATTTTTCATCACTCCGTGAGGAAATCTCTTGAATTTGTCTAAAATAAAATAAAAGAAAGATAATAAAAGTAGTATTAGGTCTGATCCGCCTGCACCGCGAAGGCGCTGAAGGAGGGTTGGAGAACACTTTTTTATTACAAAATTATGTATAGTATAGTTATGAATCTTTGTTAAATACGTTAAATATAATATTTGAACAGTTGCTTAATTCCTTAGACACATTTTTTTTTATTCAATTTAAGTACCTATATTAGATAATAATTGGGAATCAATAAAATCTTTATTTAGTAATGAAACTTTTGATTGATTATATCGTGGTGCATTTACTACCGCGTTATCAAAAGCAAAACTATTAGAAAATTTATCCTCAATTTCTCTTAAGTGACTTTCTATCTCATTTATTTTGATTGGGAAACACTTATCAACGCTGTTTCGGTCATTTATTGCTTTCCGCACGGTCCTGCATGGTCGAAAGCAGTGCTTCTTGCAGGAGTGATGATAAGTTTTATATTTCGTAACGGTGAAGGAAGCATTGCTTTCCGCACGGTCCTGCATGGTCGAAAGCAGTGCTTTTCGCACGGAGTGATGAAAAAATTGTTATATTATTGTAAGAACGCTGTCAACATTTTATATCGAGTTAACAAAAAATTTCTTTTTTTATTTGATATATTACCTAACTATATTTCACAGATTAATAACAAGTTATATATTTTTTTTAGGCATTTAAAGGCCGAATTACAGTACCTGAGACGAAAAGGCGCATTAAAACCTTCAACGCCTTCAGATAACACAGAGCTGGATCAGGACCCGGATCGATATTGTAGAAGATGCAGAGTCGAACTAGGGCGTGTCATCAACAGGGGAGCCTACTGTAGGGCCTGTCGATTGAAAGTGTGTAAAGCATGTAGAGAATATTCCCTTAGGACTACAGGGTGGGTGTGTATTGTTTGCAGGAAACAAATGTAAGTTGTAATTATATTATATTTATTTTAACAAAAATACATATTGTGTTTTTTTATTATTAACAAACTGTGGGTTGTCGTTAAGCGCTGGTCTCTTGATTTTAAGCTTTGGGTTCAATCAAGGCTCAATGTGACTTTTTTTATTTGAACTAATCGGCTTTTTCATTTATTTGATAACAAATGACCTATAACTGTTGTTTTTGATGATGTATTATTAAATTTTAGTTGGTAGATTTAAAACTTTATTTAAATATTTATAAATTTATTCAAAATACCCATTTTACAACAACTGTTATTTTTTGTGCTTTAAAATAGGTAAGTTAAGAATGACAGTATTCTATTTAGAAAAAGTAAATTATTCAAATTTTTTGGCTTGTGCGGTCAATCTTCCAATTTATGAAAAAAGTATTACTTTATGCATTTATTGCATAAATAATTATTTAAGGTTATTCGTATTAGTGTTTAGTAACATGAATATCGGAAAACTGTTCATAATTTATATATTTATTTATTGTATTGCCAAAATCACTGTCCAGTTTACGTTAATTATTATTTAATATATTTTTGGATGCTTGGTTGATATAGTATGCACGGACAGTATAATCATATTAGCTGATACAATACTGTTAACATTACTGCATCGAAATCTACAATAACTCGCAAATATCAAAAATTCCAAACATTGAAAACAATATTGATTTAAAACAAATATGCTTTTTAATGTAATTTTAAATGCTGCCTAGAAAGTATTATCGGCAATTGTAAACTCTGCTCACAACACCTTTGCTTATGACTTTTTAATATATGACCTCTATAAAGTTAGCACTACCACATGCGAAATAAAAGATGGCATTATGTGATTAATTTGTCGCTTTTTTGTCGTGATTTTGTCGTGCAAATAAAAAATTTGTCGCGAAATCGTTTTTTAAAAAATCAATGGTAGTGCTAACTTGATATCAAGTTAGCACTATCACCTCTTGAAAACGATTTTCCAATGATCGGACAAATGTCTTATGTAGTGCATAATTTTTCGCTTTTTTGTCGTGCAAAAATAAAATTTGTCGCGAATTTTTTTTTCCTTAAATCGATAATAGTGCTAACATAGCATCAAGTTAGCACTACCAACCATCTTCTGATACTCTGATAAAAATCTCGGCTAGCGCATAATTTGTCGCTTTTTTGTCGTGATTTTGTCGTGCGAAAATAAAATTTGTCGCGAAATTTTTATGTTATTTCAATGATAGCGCCAACTTAATATCAAGTTAGCACTTCACCACCTCTGGAAAACGGTCCTTTAATGATCGGACGAGTTTCGCATCTAGATAATGTCTTGCGAAAAATATGTGTTGTGGTATTGAAAAAAATTAATATTAGTGCCAAATTTATATTAGGCAGAGGGAAGAAAAAAATGTTTTTGAAGTATTAGTAAAGGTTGTATTTTTACACACACAACAGCAAAAACCGACATATAGTTTTAGAATCATTACAATTGATACAAAAAGTTGATATATAGAATCTAACAAGACCAATTGCCAATAAAATCACGCGACAAATTATGCACTAGATGCGAAACTCGTCCGATCATTGAAAGGTGGTGTGATGCTAACTTGATATTAAGTTGGCGCTATCATTGAAATAACATAAAAATTTTGCGACAAATTTTATTTTCGAACGACAAAATCACGACAAATTATGCGCTAGCCGCAATTTTTATCAAAGTATCAGGAGATGGTTGGTAGTGCTAACTTGATGCTATGTTAGCAGTATCATCGATTTAAGGGAAAAAGCGACAAATTATGCACTACATAAGACATTTGTCCGATCATGGGAAGATCGTTTTCAAGAGGTGGTAGTGCTAACTTGATATCAAGTTAGCACTACCACTGATTTTTAAAAAAACGATTTCGCGACAAATTTTTTGTTTACACGACAAAATCACGACCAAAAAGCGACAAATTAATCACATAATGCCATCTTTAATTTCGCATGTGGTAGTGCTAACTTTATGGAGGTTAAAATATGTTAACTACACACAATCCCTTAAAATTACTGAAACATCCTCAGATGAAATAACTTAATTATTTATTACTGAAACATCCTTGACCAAAGAATAAAAATTACCACCACGTATTTGAGTAAAAGCACCTACCGCTTTTAATGGAACTATAAACGCGTGGGTGTCTATGCTCTCTCATTTTAACATTTTTTTTTATTACAAATCAACTTTGTTTATTAACGCGCTTTTATTAGCTTCGGTCGTATCTATGTAATGGAAATTATGAATGTGATTTTAACTAACTTTGAAATGTAGGATTAATTTGAAACTTTGCTGTTGGGTCGAATCCTATCGTGCTTTTTTTCTCATGCATATAAATAATGGTAAAAAATCCTTTGGATGTTTCATACAGCGTGCATATTACCTTACACAATACTGTATTGAAATCTGTAGCAACGCACAAATATAAAAAATTCCAACATTCCAAAGATTGAAATTGGTTTAATACAAACATACATGTTATTTTAAAATCTGCAGAAAATTTATTATAGGCGATTGTAAACTCCGCACACCTCTCAGTTATTAATCCAAAACCCTTGCTTATGACTTTTTAGAATATGTAAACTACACATAATACTCTTTAAATTACTTTGACATCCGCAAATCGAATAACTTAATCAGTCTGTTCTAAAGAAATTTTTAAATGGTCTTGTCGAAACATCCTTGACCAAAGAATAAGAATTACCACCATGTATTTGAGCACATACAGCTTTTAATGGACCTACAACGCGTGCGAGTCTGTACTCTGCAATTTTAACATTTTTTTTATCACAACTCAACTTTGTTTAGTAACAAGCTTTTTTTAGCTTCGGTCGTATCTATGTATCTATGTAATGGAAATTTTGAATGTGATGTTCACCAACTTTGATACTTTGCGTACTTATCAAGGACCGCGAACACATATATACCTACTAACTTTAAACATACTGCGATTTAACGCAAGGTTGCTTTTGATTGCAGCCTCTGTTGGTTCGAATCCGATCTTGCTTCTTTTTTTTTCTCATGCATATAAATAATGGTAAAAAATCCTTTGGATATTTCTTATAGCATACACAAAAGGTATAATCATATTACCTGATACAAATACTGTCTACAATACTGTATCGAAATCTATAGCAACTCGCAAATATCAAAAATTCCAACATTCCAAACATTGGAATTGATTTAATACAAACATACCTTATAATGTAATTTTAATAACTGCAGGAAATTATTAAGGGCGGTTGTAAACTTCGCACACTTCTCAGTTATTAATCCAATACTCTTTAAATTACTTGAACATCCGCAAATAGACTAACTTAATCATTATGTACAAACGAAATTTTCAGATTATTTTGTCGAAACATCCTTGACTAAAGAATAAAAATTACCACCACGTATTTGAGTAAAAGCACCTACCGCTTTTAATGGAACTACAAACACGTGCGGGTCTGTTCTCTCTAATTTTAATTTTTTTTTTATCACAACCACTCAACTTTGTTTATTAACACGCTTTTATTAGCTTTGGTTGTCAATCTATGTAAAGGAAACGTGATTTTGATCAATTTTAAAATTTCGCATTAATTTATAACTTTGCGTATTATACCTACTTATCAAGGACCGATGACACTCCAATAATATATGTAACAAAATAAAAATTTAAAATAATTAGAAGTTATCGTATCAGCAGATGACTCCGTGAACACATATCTACTAACTTTAAACAAAATAACAGCTAATGGGTTAGAGCGTTGCGATTTAACGCAATGCTGCTTTTGAATGCAGAATCTGTTGGTTCGAATCCGATTTTTTGCTTATAAATATAAAAAATGGATTGGAACAAAATAATATTTTAATAAACAATAGTTTGAAAATCGAAAAAGCACGCTTTTATTAAATCCAACTAAGAATAAGACATGAATAATATAAGGAGTACATGTTGAAAACTTTTGACAACTTTTGGCGGCACTAGTAGATGCGCTGTAGCACATGAATGACATATATGTCATTTGAAAGGTCTATTGATTAGTTGTCATAAGCACAAAGAATAATATGTGCTTTTGTGTTTTCTCTTACCATGGATAATTTCGAAAATTGACAAAAACAGCATTTGTGTGAAAGTCTGTTGGGATATTATTTTGTAAAGAAAAATGCTGCGAAAGTCATTGTTTGCCTGTGAAAATTTATAGTGATGATGTTGAGTGGGTTAAATGTCTAGACATTAGGGACAAACCGCGTCCATAGTCCATACCAGTTGAAAAAGATATGAAGATGCAGAACTGATTGTATAACTGGAAGAAGATTCATGTGAAACGAAAGAAGAGCTTGCAGATTCAACAAACCATTTTCGATTGTTAAAAAACGTAAGGAAATTGTGTGCCGTACGAATTGAATCCGAGAGACGTTAAGTGGTAATTTTTCACATGCGAATTGTTTGTCCCACAGAAAAAAAAGAAAAGGTTTTTTGCATCGCATTGTTACTGGCGATGAAAATTGGATCCTCTACGAGTCTACGATAATCTCAAACGCAAAAAATCCACATCGAAGTCAAAGCCATCTGGATGTGGTGGATTATTATTAGTTGTTGAAACCGAATAAAAAGATCACCGGGAAAGTATAACGTCAATTCATGCGTTTGAGCCATCGTTGAATGATAAACCGCCGCAAAACTGCGACAGACATGACAACACAACATTAAAAACCAACTTTTTATATACAATATTCTTAATTTATATTTAAAATTTAATTTATTATTTCACAAAAGCGTGTTTTTAGTTTATTTAACTATTATTTATTTTTCTTAACGAATTGTTAAATATCCAAGTCGAATAGCAATGGCATTCAAGAAAGACGTTTACTATTAAATTCGTTGTCAAATAATATCCATGTACGCAATTTGAATATCTCTAAGTCCGGTATTAAGGATCTTCGACGTAATTTATTTGATCGGCTTGTGTGTCCCTTCGTCCCTGCGTTCGTGTGTAACTTTTGAATAGAAGGTCACTGGGTTATAAAATCTGGTATAAAGGATCCTCATGTTATAAAGAAACACCCTATTGATTTTGGTTCAAATTGGTAACCTTAGCGGTAAAATTTTCATGGTTTTCCGAAACTCGTTTATATAATGGATGTATAAATTCGATGGTAGGTACTTTCTTACTTCTTTTTGGGCTGTTAGGCCGGCGTCGATTGTCATGTTGACTTGACGTTTCGCCAACACGAGCGGTTGGCATCTTCAGAAGTTGCTTTCTGGTTGACAGTCTGCGAACTACTGAGCTCTGCGTGAACGGAGCCCGTATTTATACGTCGGGAAGGAAGTGGGCGGGGCCTCAGTTGCTTTCGATTCCAATCGGTTCTGGTCGGTGTTGTTCGTTAAGGGTAGAGTTTTCGCACCCTTAATTATGGGGACCCATGTTTTGTTGATCTTGACTACTTCCTCTTTTTTATTAAAGTTGTTCGGGTGCTTCTCTATCTCTATGGCTTCTCTATAGAGTCTGGAATGGTATGCTGATGTAGTAGCGAGGACTTGGGTCTCCTCAAACTTAATCCGATGGTCCATAGTGAGGGTATGTTCCGCTACGGTGGATTTGTCCGTCTGCCCCAGACGACAGTTGGCCTTGTGCTCTTTAATCCTGGTGTTGATCGAGCGTTTGGTAGTTCTTATGTACACGCTTCCACATGTGCACGGAATGCGGTAAATTCCCGAAGCCGACAGTGGATCTCTTCTGTCTTTTGCCGATCGAAGACATTCTTTGATTTTTCTCGTTGGTTTGAAAATAGTTTTCACATTTTTCTTTCTTAGCAATCTGTTTATTCCGGGAGTGACAGACAGAAAGCAACTTCTGAAGATGCCAACCGCTCGTGTTGGCGAAACTTCAAGTCAACATGACAATCGACGCCGGCCTAACAGCCCAAAAACTGATACACTACTAAGCATGGTTAGTAAGCGCAAGTTTACGTATGTTTAAATATAAGTAGTCCAGAATAAGTTTTATATAACGATTTGTGTATTTGATGTTTGTTCTTATGATATTTTAACCAATTTAAAGTTTTTCGTAAAAATGTATCGTATTTCGTCAATCTAACTTATAAATTATTATTTAACAATGGTGAGGTAATTTTGGTATACATATGTGGAAATTTAAAATTCTTAAAATTGGATAATTATAAAGTAGTTCTTGTTATTTTATGCATTAAAATGACGAAAACATGTTAAACATTTTATTGTATGATAATAACATTGCTATCGTTGACTCATTAGTCATTATAATCGTTCTAGTTACCTACTTCTACTTATAAAAGATAGGCAACTATTAAAGGTTACAAAAAGTGGAATTTATTTATATAAAGCTAAAAAAATAAGAAAAATATTGAGAAAATTTATGTCACGCTAAATGAGTAATTTTGTGAAGTAGGACATTTGTTCCATTCTTACCTCAACATTCTGGATATAGGCCAGGCTACAAAGAAATAAGTTTAGCAAAAGTTTTAGATAAAATGGGGTCTTTCTAATGCGTCGTATTTTTATAAACAGTGCAAAAAGTCCAAAATTCAGTATTTAACTTATGATTTTAAAACATAAAAAGACATTTATTTTTATTTTTTAAGAATATTTATAACTACTTTCTAGTATTTCTAGATCTCACTAGTAAGTTTTTCGCAAAAAACCCTAGGATTTTTGGGGTCGTTGATTTTGAATCCGGTTGGTTAACCACTAGCACGTCAGGTTCAAGGTCGTTAATATGGCTATTTCAACCATCAATCAATTTTTGATGATTAGATTCGTTTCCGAAAACTTTGGATTTCAAGCTATTTTTAGAGATGACTTAAATAGGCATGTGATTAAATTTACTAATGCTTTATTGTCACGGGGAAAAATCTGTTCTAAGTATATAGTAAATATGATTGATTCTTACCTTATAAATTAGGAACAGGTTGATTTAAGTTCAGTTGTAGATAATCGCCAAGTATAATTTATTATTCTGGCCACAAATTGTTATTAATATTGCTTTGAATTATTGTCTATTTATTATATGCAGGTCACAAATTATTGTATTGTTTACTTTGCGAACAGGTGATTGTCACTTCTCTTTCTGTTTGTATAACTCGTCATATTGTTGTCCACAGCCAGGTGTTTCGTTATATTGTCATCTAGCATATAGCATATAAAGATTGGTTACAAACGAGAAATTGAGTAATACTGAGATTTTTGGTGTTACCTTGATAAGTAATAAGATTTGTTGTTATTAAACGATTACCGTTTGTTTGTAAATTGTTGGCTGTCAACTCTTCAGTTATTGTCCTTACAGTAGTAGAGGCCATTTTCGAGTGTGTCAAATTTTATCGAAAGGGAACGATTTCTCCTCCTTTCTGTTATCTGCTTTTGACCAAGGTGGTTGTTCGAAGACAAGAGAAGATTTTCGGTTTAAGTTTCAATCTCGGTACATCCGGGTCAATTAATTTTGGATTTTTGAAACTAAACCTTATTTTCCATTTGAATCGTTGTTGGAGTTAGTTTCTGTTGTTATTTTTGGACAGATTCTTTGAAAAAGCCGCTTGGCAGATTTTTGTGAAATCTTCTGTGGTAAGTAACATGTCTTTTATTCATGTGGTTTGTTCAATCCTTATGGTTTTCTCTTTCCTTGTTTTATTTTCGACGAAATGTAGATAGATCACGGAACAGACAGTGAATTATTTGGTAAATTCAGTACCAGGCAACGAATGGTGGTTAGAGTGGCAGAATTAATTCCCTAGCAACCTAGAGGCTAACCAAATAAATAAACTTAACGCACTCCTAATACAAAATAGCAAATGGACATTTTGGACCTAAACCGGACTAATATCCAAAACAACAAACCCTCACCCATTAGGAAAAGTAAGCCCAATCCTCACTCCAGACGCCAATAGGGTAAAGTAATAATCACTAAAAAAAACTGGAAGGAGGAAAGAAACGAAAAACATAGAAGAAAATACTGATGGAACTAACGTAAGATAATTACTGATGGAAGTAACGTAAGATAATTCAGATTCGGGAACCAGAGACAAGGTAAAATAAAGAAACGAAAACAAGAAGTCCCGAACCCTGTAGTGTTAAGGTTGGAGGACTTTTACCTACCCCGCCTGGAATACCCTCGGGTGGTGAAATTCTTAGGCCCCCAGCCACAGGGCACTGAAAAGGTGACATACTCGAACTAGGGGAATGGATCCAAATAACGGAAGATACTATAATTAACAATACTATGTTCCTACTCAATCGACTTCGAAAGGTACCTCTACAAATCCCACTATGTGGTTTTTTCACCGGACACTCAATAACCAATGGCCTGGTCGGAAAATCGGAGGTTTGGCCTCGAAATCCACAATAAGTGTCGTAGATCCTCTACGACTGAAACCAAACCCATGAGTCTATTCTAAAGCCAAGGAAGCAAGTAAACGAAATAACAATATAGGATAAGGTAACGATAAGTTTACTAAAGGTAGAACGAAACTTGGATCCAGAAGGTGGTTAGGTTGGAGAACCAACCCAACGGTACAGTAAGATAACCCAATGTGGATTCTGATATTACAATGAAATTCTAATATCCCAGTATGTATTCCATATGATCTATCGTAAGAGAATTGGTTGTAAAAGAACCTATAAATCAATAAATTCCTGGAAGATGGATTAGTATTTTCTGTTGATTCCGAAGATATTGCTACAAATGAGTTTGAAAAAGAAAAAGATGACCAAGATCAAGAATATCAAGAAGGTCACCGATATGGATAAGGGGCTAACGGTGAGAAGGTAACCGATATGGATAAGGGGCTAACAGTGAGAAGGTGACCGATATGGATAAGGGGCTAACAGTGTTAAGGTTGTAGGACTTTTACCTACCCCGCCTGGAATATCCTCGGGTGGTGAAATTCTTAGGCCCCCAGCCACAGGGCACGTTACGTTAAAATAAAACTCTAACCTGAATATCGAAATGAGTTCTTGTTTTAAAGTATTAAGACAATGTTTTTGTATAGACAAGAATGTGCATTTGGTTAGACCATCGATGGTAGTTGCTTCTAACGGGTACATATTGAACATTTAAGATCCTTATTTTTTGAATGCAGCAAATAACGATGTAAGTATTCTACTAAGAGTGTTAAACAGAGAAGTTAATGGAATTAGAAATTGGTTTTAAGAAGGAGATATACTTAATTTGGATCGAAGATATCGTGATGACATTCTCACTCTTATGACCATTGGTGTGAAAAGAATTAATTGAACCATTTTTAAATTTAGGTCAGTGGCAATTTTCTACGGAAAAGTCCGGAAGAGACAAACCAGGCAAGAATAATTGTAACCAAATAAGCTAGGAATGGGTATCTAAAAAATATATACCTACAAGTTTTTTAATACAGTGATTCCAGCTTCTCGAATTTTTCTTCGCATTTCTGATGCTGTCAACAACAAGTATAAAGAATTGATTACAATTTCTATGATATCTTAGGGTTTTTGGCAAAAATCTACTACTGAGATCTATAGATGCTTAATATACTTACATTAAATATTGACCCGTTCAAACACATTTGAAGATATATTTTTAACCAATCTCACTTAACGCTGTAACTTTCAAAACATCTTATATGGAAATTTTTATTGACTATTTTATATTTATATTACAAAAATATAATTAAATTAAAATTCTAGTATTTAATATTCATAAAATAAAGATTATACTTACATAAATGGTATATCGGCAACTTTTTCCAATTATAAAAAAAGCATTGTGTGGTTTTATGAAACCACGGTAAAAGTGAAACTTTTTTTTACACTATAGACATTTAACTAAAAATTTTTCGAATCATATTCCATTAAGGGTATAAAAATCGCTTTATCAAATCAAAATCAAAATCGAAATTGAAATTGAAATCGAAATTGAAATCGAAATCGAAATCGAAATCAAAATCGAAATCAAAATCAAAAGGTGTGTGTGCGATTCACACACGATAGAAGTGAAAACTTCACTAAATCGACAAAAGAATGAAATGAATATATATAAAAAGGGTAGGATAATTACAAAGTTTATTTGTTTAAAAATGAAAATGTTTTGATTAATTTTAAAAGATTTTATTTAATATATGTTACATAATTTATTGCTCAAGTTCCATATTTTCAGTTTCAAAAATTATTATTTACGACTGTAATATTTTTAAAACGTTACATGTCGTAGATACTTACGCACTCGAAGTTCGTATTAATACGAATAGGTAAAATATAACCGTCGACGTCGCAGTCGAAGTTCGTATTAATACGAATAGTAGGATTGTTTTCATTAGCAGATCTGCTCACTCCCGTACATTTTTGTATTAAACTATAGGCGCCGCCTACTTTATACTTTATACCTACTCGGCGTTAGACCTACATGCGACATGCACTTAACACAAACCAAAAACGATGTAATAAAAGTTTTACTTTAAAAACTACCAACGCCATCTCTTGTAATAATTAACATTCTAAAAGCTTGAATTCCATGTAGAGATCGCCCAACGAAAGTTTGGGACAGCCACGTGGCCTCTCGTTCAATGCGCAGTGTTTTTTTACGAGCGTTACGATAACTTCAATAAAATCGGTCCATAAATTGCCACATCACAGGAAGGAATATAAATATATACACAGACTGCTGTCAAGCACTACTGACCTTGAATAGACCACGTTTCACTTCAAGTTTAGTACTAGAATGTCACCAATCTCTAACTGAGGCCAGCCAGAATAACGTGGTCACTCTCAGCTGGATCAAAGGACATGGGATCTCTAAAGGCAACCGCATTGCGAACAATTTAGCAAGGAAGGCTGCGGGCTACAAATATCTAAGCCCTCGCCCATCTACCTAGCTAACATTGTCCGCAGTCGTGGACCTTATCAAACAGCACTCTCACCAAAACTTTATACAGTGCTGGGATGAAACTACGAACTGTAGACTGACCAGAGAGTTATTACCTGATCCTGGCGAGGAACCAGCAAAAAAATTTAAGGCATTGACAAGACAAAATCTCCGAACAGCTGTGGGAATCTTGACAGGTCACTGCCAATTGCGACAACATCTCTTTAGGATCAAATGAACAGAATTGACGCTATGCAGAGGCTGCGAACAAGAAGAGGAAACAGTAGAACACATAATGTATGACTGCTCTGCTTTTTCTGAAATCAGAAGATCCGTGTTGGGCGAGTACTGGCTTACACCAGCCGATGTCAGGGAGATCCCCCTCGGGAGCCTCATCACCTATTTTAAATCACTAGGCCTGGTGACAGCCTGAGGTGAGGATATCCCTACACACGGGAGGATGCACAATGGGTCATATGTGGCCTCAGTGCTGGCTGAGCACTAGCTCGCCCCTCCCCAAATTTCCAGATCCAGATTGCCAAGCGAAACTATTTTTAGCCATCTCGTAACATAATCGCAATGGAAAAACGAGCTAATATTAAATTAAAATTAAAACTAATATTAAATGAAAATGATGTTAATTTTCTTATATGAATCCAATAGTATTATTCTTCGGGAATTTGTTCCTCAGGTTAAAATTATTATGGTGCATATTACTTGGGTGTTTTGGAGCGTTTGTGAAAGAATATCATCCGAATCAATGCTTGAATATTCAGCGCCGGAAAATTGGTTTGTGCTACAGAGTGCACCACTTCACATTATAGCTCGTCACAGTTCGTGATTTTTTGTCGAAAAATCAAGTCTACGTAATATTAACTACCATATTCGCTGGATTTATCTCCTTGCGACTATTTTCTACTTTTAAAACTTGGTCTAAAAGGATCTTTTTATAACAGCTAGCATACGTCAAAGAATTTATTGATGTTAAAGAATTATGTTTCGAATAAAAATCTATAATTTTAGTGAAAATACTAATTATTTTAAAAGTTCCTTTTCTTTTCTGACATACCGTGTATAAACAAAAATCACATATTTCTCCTTAAAAAGTGTTTAATTCCAAATTGATTTTGCCTTGATACAAACAAAATAACAATACTTAATTTTCTATTTGGGGGTCAAGCTCAACTCACATTTTAAATCCATTAAACCGACTACAAAATAAAATTTTTAAATGTAAATAAATTCTTTACCTCGAGCCAACTCATCA